>OX031016.1:22285812-25180812 GCA_943736025.1 Tenthredo mesomela | reverse complement strand
CAAAACGAAAATTTTTCAAAATTCCTACATTCACATGATGAGGATTTGTTTTCTGAAGAAAATGAATCCAAGATGACCTGAATCGGTACAACGGTGCTCTGAAATCCTTACGACACATGATTTTGAAAAAGAAAAATATTTTGATGTGAAATGAACTTTGGTTGTGAAATAAATTGATTTCGGACTATGATCATTTCTCGAAAAGTCGCTGTACTGGTCCCCTTAAATTTTATTATTTGGTAATTTTTTTTTCTATTTTTTTTTTTTTTTTTTATACCTTGGTTATAAATTAGGTATTAATAATTAGTGGGTTCCGAAATCGCAAAACGCGGTTTTATTCATCGGAATAAGTTCATACACATACGCATGATGTTATCAATTTTTTCATTTCTTTATTCTCTTCCTCGCATTTTATTTTAAAACATCAAAAAATTATTAACGTATACGTTGATCGTTGAGTATTGATAAGTTCTATATCGATATGCCGGACTATGTTATATACCTGAAAAAAAAAAAAACAAAAAAAATATCAACCGTAAGTGAGGACTTTTTTTTTATTTAGGACAAATTTTTCATTTTTAAAATTTTTTTTTTATTTTTCACAATTTTTTGATGTACCTACATAAATACTATCTATATTTATGTATAGCGTGATGGAAATATCACGCACCATCGTGTGTCTCACATTTGCATGATTCGATTGCAAACACGAGATCACGACACCCGCACTGTGAGCTAGTGGCCAAACCCAATTATATATACCCACAGTTCCTGTGGGAACTGGAAAAAAATAATCTGCCTTTTAGCCCAACCCTAATAAACCTTTTAATGTCTCATTTGCATGCACAGTTATATAATACCTATAGTATGCCTATTTTTGGATCACCATACTGTTTGTCCGGAAAGTGTTGTTTTCTGACTATCAAATTTTCAAGAAAGAAAAAAAAAATTCAATTGTCTTCTGAAGCATGATCATTAGAGGACTTTTTTTCGGAACAAGTATTTTTTTTTTTTTTTTTTTTTCAACTCCCCCTTGAAAATCTTGTTGTAGATGTTGAAAAAGGAATCCTGTCCAATTTTTAGCTCTTAATTTCAATTCTAAGTACTCGTGCTCTTCTTTTTAAGTTTTCCCATGCTAGGCTCATTTTACAGAGAATTTAGTGCGTTCTTCCGAAGTGCCCATAGTCAGTTTGACTGACTTGAAAATATTAAACTTGATACTTTTTTGGAATTTTATTATATTTGAATAAATCAAAGTCCTTATATCTTTTGAAATACTGGTTTGAGAGACTTCATTTGTTGGACTTTTTTTTTTTGTAGAGAATTAAATTTTCTACATAAAAGTTTGTTCCTCCAAGTCCAACCGTTTATTCGCTCACTGCAGTGAGGAAAGAAGAATTATGCATAAAATCGATTTCGAAGGCTCAAACAGGTGCAGCGGTTGAAACCACAGCCAAGCTACCATAGGCACTTTTGAAAAACACTAAATTCTCTGTAAAATGAGTCTTGGATCAGAACAATCCATTGAAATGCGGCTGAGTTGTGCGCGGTGAAAGAAAAAGTCGTAATGTTCACATGCTTTTAGTATGGGAGAACTTAAAAAGAGAAACGCGAGTACTTAGAATTGGAATAAGGAGCTAAAAATTTGATAGAATTCCTTTTTCAACGTCTACAACAAGATTTTCAAGGGGGAGTTGGAAAAAAAAAATTATTTGCCCAGTAACCGAAAATTTGATCGATGAATTTCATTTTCAAAAATGTCAGATTAAAACAAATCGTACACAGAAAGAAGGGTTAACTTGATTCAAGAGAATTTTGCGGTCCAAAAATGAAGACCGAAATTTTCTCGGATCAAATCAAAATTTTTCTAGAAACAAGAAAATTTTTGGAAAATTTGGACTTGATTCAAGATAATTTTGCGGTCCAAAAATGAAGACCGAAATTTTCTCGGATCAAATCAAAAATTTTTCTCGAACCAAGAAAATTGTCCCAATTTTCTTGGTTCGAGAAAATTTTTGATTTGATCCGAGAAAATTTCGGTCTTCATTTTTGGACCGCAAAATTCTCTTGAATCAAGTTAACCTTTCTTTCTGTATATATAATATGAGAAAATCTGACTCCACCGATCCATTTTCGTTTACTGGATGGAAAATTTAGCATGAGACAAAATTTTTGTTGCAGTATTATAATCTTCAATTTACGTAATTTTCAGTAATACTTGAAAAAAAAAAAAAAAAAACATTTCGGAGCTAATTGCTCCGGAAAAATTGTGATTACATACTATTATATGCTATGAAACAAACAACAACGTTTCGGAGAATTTCATAGCACTAATGGATCATACGGTGCAAAACATTATAATAACTGTATACATACATGCATACCTATGTGTACTAAATACCAAAGTAAACCATTGTATTCCGGTAGTAAAAACCTGAAGCTATAGTAACTTATGATTAACTGATATAATTCATATAGCTCATATTACGTATGTAGTAAATAGGAATTGTACTTAGCGTGACTAATTATATGAATTGAGTTGTTCGAGGAATTATCTATAACACATCATACCTAAGGGAATTATAAATTTTTTAGAGAATCTGCATAGCAGGCGATGTTCACATTCTGCAGCCTCATACATTCGTGATTTGTAAAAATAAAAATGGCAAGAATGAAAAAGAACCAAACCGAATATCTCGCTAATAGATATTAGCTTCTAGAAAATTTGAAACCTCGTTGAATTATTTAGCGTCTTTCGGAAACTTCCATCCATCGGACCCAACTTGTTTATAAATCTTAACGTTATAGTAACGAGCAAACAATTACGAGCAATGGATTCCTGGTTTAAAGTTTGTCAATTTACGCTCGCAATTTACTCTCAAGAAGTATAAAAGCAAACATATATAGGTAAATAGCGTGTCTAAGAAATTTGCAACCGACAGACATACGGCGTTTATGACATGACTTTGAATCGTATTTACGCATTTATATACCGAACAGAAATAAAAATTCATTATATGAGAATGGTTAGGTATAGCATATGTAAAAGTGAGTATAATCTTTAGAGCATGCGAGAACATCAATTAAATAAATTGGAATTGAAAAAGTTCCATGAAGGCTTTTTTTTTTTCTTTAAATTAAAAACAAAATTTAACACTCACGAGTCATGATCGGTTGGATAATAAAATAGTAATAATGACCCGGTATTTCCCTATATAGTTCCACACATCAGGCGAAACGGAACGAGACGAAATGAAAGTGAAAATTTATTTTTATTTAAATAGGTTGAATTTGGAGTCGAACGATCCATTTTACTAATATAATGCTTGTAAACCCATACAGCACAGGTTTCGATAAATGTTCATAGGATATCCATGGGGCATCCAAATGTCCGCCCTGATATCCTATGGATATCCCGGATATCCCCCAAATATCCATAGGATATAAATGGGGGACATTTGGATGACCCATGGATATCCTATCGACGCCCAATATGAATAACAGCACATTTCATATTCCGGGCGAAAAAGAGCACGTTTCAAATTCCGGGTGGAAAAGAGCACGTTTCAGATTCCGAGTGAAAAAGAGCATGTTTCAGATTCCGGATGGAAAAGAACATGTTTCAGATTGAGAATGAAAAATAGCACGTTTCAGATTCACTCGAAAACTAGCACAATTCAGGCGAAGCGAATATTACTCATTAGTAAGTGTCAGGTAGGTTTATTATGAAATTGGAAATGCACAATTATGCACAAAAACTCGATTCAATTTTATCATTGAATGATTAATGCAATCTTATAATAAGCCTACCTGACACTTGCTAATAAGTAATATTCGGTTCAACCTGAATTGTGCTAGTTTTCGAGTGAATCTGAAACGTGCTATTTTTCATTCTCAATCTGAAACGTGTTCTTTTCCATCCGGAATCTGAAACATGCTCTTTTTCACTCGGAATCTGAAACGTGCTCTTTTCCACCCGGAATCTGAAATGTGCTCTTTTCCACCCGGAATTTGAAACGTGCTCTTTTTCACCCGGAATCTGAAATGTGCTGTTATTCGTATCGGGCGTCGCTATGAACATCTATCAAAACCTGTGCTGGTTGGGAAGTTTATAAGGAGATTAAAAAAAAAGTGTCCGCGATTAATATCTGCAGTACGTTATACAAACAAACAAGATTTAATTGCCTTTGTCATTGAGAATTTTTCCTATTTATACGCGAAGCGTTCACGGTTCAATTAATTAATCATGCGGAATATAAATTGTTGTGGCTATTGCCCAAGAATGTACACTATAAAAAAAATTGTCACAGTAAATGTGACGAACCGTTGAATATAGAGGAGTTACTAGTAAATATGTAGAATTAATCGTAAACACATGTGCGTCACTCCATGAGTCTAAATCAGTGAAATTCGAAAATGATTTGGGTCTAAAATATTCGAAAAAAAAAATCTACAGCATTTTCATGCAGAAACTTTCTCACCTGCACTAGCTGCATTCTCGTTCATTCTGATTGATAATCTCTGTACGGAAACCCATTTTATCTATACTTCAATCGACAACTTCATGATGTCGTAAATAATTGATGGAATTTTTGAACTTTATTTATTTTTTTTTTTTTTTACAAAAAGTAAATCTCAAAACGATTAATTTGACCACTTATTGGCTGCGATACGATCAATAGAGCCCGAATTATTGAACACTGAATGAATGCGTGCGTGAATTTCAAATTTGGAACTTCAGCTTTTGGAATTTTAAACCTCCGGTGTTATTCGTTTAAAATTTTTAACTTCCCGTTTCTCTGTTTTCAGAGAAAGAAGGAAGTTATTGTAATTACCCCGAAAATGAAAAGTTGAGTTTTCACTGGATCTCCACGTTTTGAGGTCCAGAGAATCACCTCCGATTATTTTGAGATTGACGTTTGGGTGTGTGTGTGTGTGTGTGTGTGTGTGACCACATTTTTGTCCCCACGATATCTCGGGAACGAGTGAGCGGATTTTGATCGAATTAGGCTCAATCGACGCGGCTTTTCTCAACTTAGAACTGATTAGATTTTGGCTTTGATCGCTTCAGTACTTTTCGAATTATTTAAATAACAAAATTCTAGAAAATAAAATAAAAATTATGATACTTTGAGAATGGATGAACGGATTCGAATGAAAATTGGTGCCATGAGGTTTTTTAGATCACTGATCACGAAATTGACATCGTGCTTCAAAAATTCGAATACGATAATGACATTATTATTATTATTATTATTATTATTATTGATTCATTTCGAAACGAATTTTTTTTAAATCTACTATGTATAAACTTCCCGACTAGAAATTCTCGCTCGGCATGCCCGAGTTATATAAGGACCCGATCCGGCTGTTGTAAGGCATGCCAAAGTACGGTATGCCTGATGAGGACCTGATCAGGCAGTTGCAAGGCACGCCAAAGTACGGTATGCCCGATCAAATCCCGATCAGGCAGTTGTGAGGCATGCCAAAGTATGGTATGCCTGATAAAATCCCGACCGGGACTGACTTGCCAATAGGGTTCCACTTCGCCGATAGGTGGCGACAAACAGAAAAACATTTCTCACTAGCACTGACTGGGTCAACGTTTGTATATAAGGTAGAGGCATTCACCGTACTAACATGTAACTGCGATGCATCCAGACTTGCGAGCGAATAATTAATATAAATTACAGATTGCTGGAAGTTAAGATAGTGATTAGGTTAGCCGAGAGCGAGATGTATATTATTGAAACCTAATAAAATACGTGGATATCGTAGATATAATTTTGCAATTACTATTAATATTACCGGGTGCCGAACTAGAATTTCGATGAGGCACTGATACTGAAACCCGATGCAAACCTGATAGGGTAAACCTCATACGGTCCTCATTACCGAGCTCCGTTACATGTGTAATCGGGTCCTGATCGGGCTGCCTGATCTGGACCTGACGAGGACGTATGGTCAACCTGATTCGGTCCTGATCGAATCCCTACCACAATTTCTAGTCGGGTTTCGAGGAAATACCCTTTCTGAAAACTGTGAATAGGGTATTATTCAAATTCGGAATTCTCACCGTTAAGGGGTTTTTTTTGGAACACCATTTATTCCCTACTGTGAGGGTGAACATTTCATGCAAACAATTCTCAGACTGAGGGATAATCCATCCTTATATATAGGTAATAGTTATATACAAAGAAAGAAAATCAAGTGCACTAATTACAATTTAGTCTTCACGCCCTTTCCAAGTATTGATATGCAAAGTACGTAAGCCTGATTCTTATTTTGCCTACGGTGTACCGAATAATTGCAAACTATGCAATATGGTCACTTATAAATATATCAGGTATATTATTGCAGCTGTAGATGAATCATGCATATTATAGTTTCCCATGATCGAGAAAATGGCACCAAGATAGATGACTAGATAATATTTCTTACTTCACTCATCGCTAATTGCTATGTGCATTCTCAATTCTAGGAGTCTTATCTCTTTCTATGAATGATTATTAAAACTATCAGCGTATTTCAATCGAGTAATTATACCTACGGATGAGAAGTGCACAATGTATTTTTCAAATCTTCACACTGATCGTGTGAGTTTTATTGTTTTTTAATTGAAACGTAATTAGATTCAAAAGCCCGAAAAATACAAACGCCCATGAACTCACGTCAAGTGATTTTAACGAAAAATTCACATCGGTGTATAAGCGAACTGAAATAGTTTCTCAAGGAAGTAAAATACGATTTTAAAATTCTAAAAAATTGATTTTTTTTTTTTTTTTTTCCTTTTGCATTTGCATTTGCATTTTTTGCAAATTTGACTATTTTAGAATAATCACTTCGAAGAAATACCGGAGCTATGGCATTTACTACGAATAGTAAGTCGAAGGGCTATATTCTAAAAAGCTGATTCGCATAGGTACACTCAGAAAAAGGTCTTGTTGACACAACCAAAATTTGGTTATTATATGGACAATCACATTTTTTGTTCAGTCAATCAAATTTTTCGTTCAGTCAACCAAAAATTCCTTTTGGAACAACCAAAATTTTGTTGGGAAACCCAAATTTTGTTGGAACAACCAAAATTCTGGCTATTCCAACAAAATTTTTGGTTGACTGAACAAAAAATGTGATTGTCCATATTATAATAACCCAAATTTTGGTTGTGGCAACAAGACCTTTTTCTGAGTGTAGAGTTCCCTTCGCCTGGAACTAAATTGTCAACCTTTTGTCTTGTCGATTTGCGGTACTTTTCCCTATCAGGTTGAAAACACGATAAACGAACGTTAGAAAGGATAAATTTCTCAAAAAACTGTACCATGATCGATTTCAAATAACTCCCATTGCTTAGTCACAATTTTTTTTTTTTCTTTTTTATCGTTCGCATTGTGGCTGATATGTTCTTTCAATCGTTATGAGAAATGTCTGTACGATAATCTATACATCTATAGTATGATAATAGATATAGATCTATGTTATGTATAGACATACATACATATATACGTATAACCATAAACGATGCGTGTTATGCGGCCAAGTTATGCATCAAGTGTAAGTAGCAACACAAGGTTGCAGGGTGTACCTGTTTACGTAATACGCACACCTGTAGCGTCGTCAGGGAAACCTTAACCTTATAGAATAATACCTACACCTACACCTACACCTACACCTACAACGCCATCGACATCGACATCGACATACCTACTCTCTATACTAGCAAACTTAAAAACTGAAGTAAATACGTATATGCATATACATATACCTAGATAGCATTGCCACAGTTTGCCTTGTATGAACTGCATATTATGTAGTACTATATAGTATACGATTATACGTATCTCTATAGGCATAACGTAACGCGTAATTGCAATAGCTGATTAGTGATTAGCTATATACGCGATACCAGATAAAAGTGCACAATATGTAGCTCCTTTTTATTCATATACTGTAATTGTAGAAATTAGACAGCCGGTGATATAATTCGGCTGAAATATATTTTTTACCCGACTACGATAAAATGACCATATTCCATCCCTGAAATACGGGAGGAAAGTAAGCAATTTTTGACCAGAGGAAAGAAAAAGTTGATTTGCGGGAAAAAAAGTAAATTAGCGGGCAAAAAAGTAAATTTATATAACGCAAGCATGTTTTCCTCGCTTTTTAAGTCCTAGGACTTTAAAAGTACCACTTTTAGGTCCTATACAGAGGCATCAAATAGCGAGAAAAATATGCTTGCGTTATATAAAGTATCGTGTGCACCATGGAGGTGGGCCTTTTAACGCCTCGCACGATGTTTTCAGTACTCGTCTTCGCCTCGCACGCTTCGCGCGCTCGTCTACGACTCATACTTAAAACATCGCACACGGCCTTAAAAGTTCCACTTTACGACCTTGGTGCACAATGTACTATTAGCGGGCAAAAAAGTAAATTAGCGGGCAAAAAAGTAAATTTAGCGGGCAAAAAAGTAAATTTAGCGGGCGAAAAAGTAAATTTTGCGGGAAGAAAAAAACTCCAAGTTTGACCGATTTTAGGTTTGATTGATTGAATTGCTGTGTTTGACTAGTGGATGCAATATGGTAATTTTATCTAGTCGGGTAAAAAGTAATATATGCTACACGGGAGGTACGTGATTTCCTCCCTAGTAGCACAATGTACTATTTAGTATTATATATACATGATATGCTGATATGGATATAGATTAGGGTGTGTCAGATTGAATTTTTTTTATTTTTTTTTTTTATTTTCATGGTGCTACCTTTCAAGTCACTAAGGTCTTATCAAGAAAAAAACTTTTTTTTTTTTTTTTGTTTTCCATTTATTTAACACACAAAAAAGAATCTATTTTCGGGGCGATCCACATAGTTTCGTAGTTATTCAATTCAATTTTTCAAGTCTAGAGAAAGATTCTGAAAGCTGAAGTTTTTATTTTCGAAATGGTTAGAATTAAACTTTATTCAAAAAAATAATTTTCCATAGGTGTGGTTAACTTAAATGGAAAACTAAAAAAAAGTTTCGGAACCACTTAGCCTTGACATAGGACATTTTCCAGCGGGGAATCTCTCCGTCTTGACGATAACTATCCGTTCAGAAGGTAGCAAAAAATAAAAAATTTTTGTGACACACCCTAATATAGATATGATGGTTTTCATCTGTTATATGAAATAGTATTCAGTTTTCAACTTAGAACTAATGAGATTTTGAATTCGATCGATCCAATATATATATAGTAACGAGTTATTATCAGAGAAGAAAATAAGTATTCAATTGATTGATTGTATTATGGTATCTCGCGAAGTGATCAACGGATCTTGACGATCTTATAGCGTTTTCGATTATTGCTGCTCTGGAGTTGCACCATAAGGATGCTCTCAAATTTTTATGTGACGTTTTCCAAATTTTCTCGCTCGGAGCAATCGCAGAGCGCATCAGAGCAGTAAATCGAAAACACTATTAATCTCGATCCATAGAACTTGCTCCTTATACCTACTTACCTTACTTATACTTGTCACTATTGACCTCCAAGAAGTATTTAGTACTATTAATTTAGTTCCAAGTAAAAATTTCCGGATCCTTTTTGGGTTTGAAAAATCTGGGAGGGGTCAGACTTTACAGAATTGCAGCCTATTGGAAAATCATTTCCATAATTTCATAGACAGATTTCGCATAAGACTCGAAGATATTATAACGAGTTTTGCATATCGGTTATTCAAATGCTTAATTGCATTATAAGAATTATACCTTTCCAACAATTTAACTAATTGAGGCTCGAACTCTGAGGCTCGCACTTAAGCTTATTATTGCCGGAAGTAGAGACAGGGTGACGCTAATCAATCGTGACAATTGACTGCAAATGATTATTCAAAGTCGCTACCCTTTATTTACTCATCGTACATAATATACATATAGCGAATGATACTTAGCTCCTTTATCTCCGATTATGATGTGTCTGATATAAAAAGAATCTATCCCCTTCCTCAACTTCCGGTATAGATCATTATGCTAAGAAGAACAGAAAATAGCAATAATAATTAGGTATGTAATTAGGTATAAGGCTAAAATTATTGTAAACCTCAGAAAAAGGTCTTGTTGACACAACCAAAATTTGGTTATTATATGCACAATCACATTTTTTGTTCAGTAAATAAAATTTTTTGTTCAGTCAACCAAAAATTTCGTTCGGATAACCAAAATTTTGTTGGGAAAACCAAATTTTGTTGGGTGAACCAAAATTTTGACTATTCGAACAAAATTTTTGGTTGACTGAACAAAAAAATGTGATTGTGCATATAATAACCCAAATTTTGGTTGTGTCAACAAGACCTTTTTCTGAGTGTATATTACACAATTTCAGATTTCTCTATAATATTAGCTCTAAAAAAAAGTTTTACATACATGCAATAGAAATCCTTGCAGTTTACGAGTCTGTGCGAAAAGATCGAGGTCTGAATTATTTTCTTAACGGTTTTATTAGGATAACAATAAAAGCCGCTAATCATCAAACTGCAGGAACTTGATGTTGATAAAACTCGCACTTACATGCTTAAAAATACCGGCGTTAATTTCTCTATGCGGTTTTCTTGCGACGTAATGAGTGTGACTTTGAAAGGAAATTGACGCCAGATAACTGACCATGGGTGTAAAAAATTTTTTTTTTTTTTTTTTTTTAACAGCGGAAACCTCACATATATTGAATTATCAAGAAAAAATAGAATAATCATATAATGCGGTTAGCATATACCAACCGACGTAAATATAATATCAAAAAATATTCAAAATTTGATAAAATCCAAGTATATTGTGTATATGAGCAGCAAAAGGAATTCAAGTCCTAAATATATCGAATGCAATTGTATTTTTGACAATTTTTCCAAATTTTCTAAGCTGCTTTTGATGTAAAGACAGGTTGAGGCTGAGGCGTAAGAATCTGAATCCGTCGTAAAAATTGACTCTGGACGATTGTTCAAATGATATGATATCGCTGAAATGGTTGGTCTGACATTATCATGAAATTTTCAAGGTACTAGTAGTACTATGGCTATCTGCCAAACTTAAGGGGACCAGTACAGCGACCTTGCGAGAAATGATCATAGTCCGAAATCAATTTATTTCATAACCAAAGTTCATTTCACATGAAAATATTTGTCTTTTTCAAAATCATGTGTCGTAAGGATTTCAGAGCACCGTTGGACCGATTCAGGTCATCTTGGATTCATTTTCTTCAGAAAACAAATCCTCATCATGTGAATGTAGGAATTTTGAAAATTTTTCGTTTTGGCCAAGTTATTTAAGAAATGAGTGATAATAATTTTTGCAAATTTGGTAAATTGATCATAACTTGTGACATAATTTTTTATTCTAAAATTCCTACATTCACATGATGAGGATTTGTTTTCTGAAGAAAATGAATCCAAGATGACCTGAATCGGTCCAACATGATCTTGAAAAAGAAAAATATTTTGACGTTAAATGAACTTTGGTTATGAAATAAATTGATTTCGGACTATTATCATTTCTCGCAAAGTCGCTGTACTGGTCCCCTTAATATTGTCACGTAAAAAAATTTACTTACATATAGGTATACATTAGGGTGTGCCAAAAAAAAAAAAAAAAAAAATTCAAACGCACATCAACATTCCGGTAGAGCATCTTAAATAGAATATCTCAGCCAAATATATGAGCTCTTAATATTGATATTTAGAACTGCCTAATTTCGTTACTAATTTTAGTTACTAATTTTAGTTACTAAAATCGGCAGTTCTAAATATCAATATTAAGAGCTCATATTTAGCTGAGATGTTTTATTTGAGATGCTCTATCGAAATTTTGATGCGCGGTTGAAAAATAAATTGTTTTTCCCAGAGTCGTAAGACTCTATGACGCTATGACTCAATGTTTATAGGCGAATATCTCTTAATCGGTGAGAGTTAGGAAAATTCTATCTCAGTACTTTTTTGTAGAACGTGAAATTTCCTATAAGAATCTGTATTCAAATAGTTTCTAAATCAAGCCGGTTACGAGAAAAAACAATTCGAAAATTTTCCGATTTTTTTTCACATGTTATTCAAATCAAAAATGGGACAACTAAGTTAGGCAGTTCTAAATATCAATATTAAGAGCTCATATTTGGCTGAGATATTCTATTTGAGATGCTCTACCGGAATGTTGATGTGCGCTTGAATTTTTTTTTTTTTTTTTTGGCACACCCTAGTATACATGCATTCAGATTAATTTTCTAAAAAAAATTGGAATACAGACCTAATCGTGATCGATAAATCCATAGATCCAAAGGCAAGGATCATGGTAGAGGATATTTGCAAAATATAATAATTAGTAAAAAAGATTTGATAATCTATATAAAAAAAAAATATGATAAATATGTTTGTCAGTTTTCTGCGCATATATAATTATGTATGTGCTATAGGTAAATATGTATAAAATGTGTAATTCTTATTGGTTGATGCTCAGTGTGCTATGTACCTACCTTGTGCGTGTAAATATAACGATGCTCTATCTATAGGTACGCAATGTTCGAGATCTGGTATTCTAGGTGCTGGTTGTTTGCAGAAGCTGCTATACCACAGCTCACTAGTGTCCTAATTAAAGTGGTTAATTACAGCCTCACGAGACATACATACATATGTGTGTTTATATACGCTATCCTCTATATAGATGCAATTGCGTATAAACTATATACTATACGATATCGCGAGAGCGACAAGATACACAATCTACATACACATACACATCCACATCCGTAACCGTAACATCCATCTACGTATTAAAAGAAAACAGAAAATGTATTTAAAAAAAAAAAAAAAAAAAAATGCAAAACGATCAGGTTTAGATGTATATAATATATTAGACCGGTTCAAAAAAATCGACTATTCTTTTTTTTTCAATTTTCGCATTGAAATACTTTCGGGGGGCTGAAAAAAGATGCCTGTTAAAAGCGGAGCTCTTAATATTAAGATTTAGAGGTCGCTCATCGCGGATTTCTATTTTCCATTTAAATAGCATAGGAATTTTTTTTTTTTTTTTTCTTCAGAATTTCGTAGCTCACAAACCAATGAACAAATCCAAATGACTCTTACATATTTTGATAGGGAATTGAACACTCTAAAAAATGTATCTATCATTGTGGAAAAAAAATCACAAAAAAAAAAAAAATAGTTGACTCAACTATAAATTGAACTTTGAGCTTGAATAACTTTGGAAGGAGTCAATTTATCAAAAAATGATAAGAGAAGCTTTTTGTAGAGTGTTCAATTTCCTATAAAAATATATTTGAGTCATTTGGATTTGTTCATTGGTTTGTGAGCTACAAAATTATTAAAAAAAAAAAAAAAAAAATTTCCTATGCTATTCAAATGGAAAATAGAAATCCGCGATGAGCGACCTCTAAATCTTAATATTAAGAGCTCTGCTTTTAACAGGCATCTTTTTTCAGCCTCCCGAAAGTATTTCAATGCGAAAATTGAAAGAAAAAGAATAGTCGATTTCTTTTTAACCGGTCTAATATATATGTATTATATATTATATTATATATCTTATAACATCTTCGCAGTTTATTCAGACTGAAATATATTCCATATGGGATAAAAACACCTTTTACAAGGTCGAGGCGATCGTTAGGGTTCCAGGAATGCCGTCAGACCCAACGTTGGGATGAAAAAGGGAAAAACCATGTCTGTATATAATATACTACGTTTAGATTTTTCAAACTGTGACGATAAAACAATTCTTATTATTTAGTACGTATTAGAAATTTGAATTTTTTTGTTCTTTCTTTTCGTCTGACAAAATTTAACGAACGAACACGTTGGGGATAAACAATAATTTATGTAATATTAAAAAGGATCTACGATAAATTAATTATATATATTATCGAATACCATATATACGTGGGTACATTATAAATACAACGAACATGCGCTAATCGTGTTTTGCATCGATATAACCCGATTACAATTAAATCTTGATTTATTTTTCATTCCCCGATACTAGCGCATACCTATATTATACCTAATGTACTCACCTTCGCAATTGAAAATATGCATATAGAACTTTGATTAGAATACAGAACGAAGATCCTCGGATAATTAATTCGCGAATTAATATTATATTACCTGCGGATTTATTTTATATATGCTGAAAAACAAATTAGTCAACGATACAATTTTATATATATATATATACCTTACATATATATCTGAGACAATAAAAGCATCTAATAATATAATGCAGACGCTGTTTTATATAATTAACATCGCGAGAAAAGAATCACGAGGAATTTCAATTCAGATTCGTATATATATATATATATATATATGAGACGGAGGATCCAGCCTGCGATGCAAACTGTATTTAGGAAAAAAAAAACTTGTATTAGCATATAGGTATATGATATGCATACCTGTGACTTTGCCAGTCAACCCGAAAATTCGGTGAATATCGTTCGAAAAAAAATAAATATACGCAGAAATTTAAATCATAATATATATATCATCATGGTAAGTATAAAAGAGAATTTCCTCATCTCTGAATGTAATTTTGACGACGTTTATATTATATTATATTATTATTATATTATTATTATTATTATTATTATTATTATTATTATTATTATATTATTATTATTATATTATATGTCGCGTAAATTTATATCGCGACGAGTATATATATATACGCAAAATTAAGTATATAATTCATTTTATCTTTGTTGATTGATCGAGTATCATTACTACGTCAACTCACGATCGATTAATCGGACAAAATTCATTTCATACATACCTATACCTACCTACGTGTATGGATTATCAAATTATCAAATTGCGGGATCCATTATATTTACCTACTAGGACGTTTTAACTCAAACTTTTATACATTAATTTCAGATAAGGATGAATATTATATCCGTTATTATTATATAATCGAAACTTTGATTAAGTATATATATATATATTAGGGTGGCGCAAAAAAACCGACTATTTTTTTTTTTTTTTTTTTTTTGAGTCTCGAGTGAAAAAATGTTAGTTTTTGATGTCTTAAGAGCCCTCTACAAAGGACAGCTCAAAAAAAAAAATTTTAAGAGGTCGCACCAAATTTTTTTCAATTTCAAAAATCGTCAAAAATCGATTTTTTTTTTTTTTTTTTTTTTTAATTTTTTTTCTCGTTACGGTATAATTTTACAGACAAAAAAAAAATAAGTTTCTGAAAGTTTCAGTTCAAAATTTAAATTTTGAAAGGTCGCTCATAATTTTTTTTAATTTTTTAATTTTTTCTTTTTTTCATTTTTTTATTTTTTTTAATTTTTTAATTTTTTCTTTTTAATTATACCGTAACGAGAAAAAAAATTAAAAAAAAAAAAAAAACAATTCGATTTTTGACGATTTTTGAAATTTAAAAAAATTTGGAGCGACATCTTAAAATTTTTTTTTTTTAGCTGTCCTTTGGAGAGGGCTCTTAAAACATCAAAAACTAACATTTTTTCACTCGAGACTAAAAAAAAAAAAAATAGTCGGTTTTTTTGCGCCACCCTAATATATATATATATATAAAGTGCGAGATCCAAATAATAGTTAAATAGTAATCTAGCCAATGGGTAAGGTAAGGTAGTGGGGCATAAGAGGGTTTCGGTGGGGGTACAACGTTGTAGGTATATGAAGGCGAAACCTTCGCCCGGCTCGCTTAATACTCATATAGTGAAACTCAAACGCGGTCTGACGTTGCAGTGCCCAGTGCTGTTCCGAAAAAAAAAAAAAAAATTCCAAAATTAACCCACGATATAAATTTAAACAAATAATTATAATTATAATAATATAAATAATAATTAAAAAAAAAAATAGAAAATAAAAATAACTACCCGGTATATAAAAATTTGATTTAGTTAGAGTTTATCAAACCTCTCGTTACACACGTGTCGCTTGGTCCTCGTGTAATCACAGTAGGATCATTGCGATTTGGATTTAGTAACGTAGAAAAAAGACAAAATCAAAAAAAAAAAAAACAAAAACAAAAAAATGAGTAAACCCGCGCAAGGTATGTCAGAAATAATTTCTTTTCTTTCAGTTTTGTTTTTTTTTTTTTTTCCATAAATTTTCCATATCAGTTATAACTCAATTTCTTTTTATTTTTTCACACCGTTAATTGATTGAGGAATGACTCGTGAGTAGTTTTACAAAACCCGAAATAGAAGAAAAAAAAAAAAAAAAAAAAAAAATGGTCAGTGCCTGAAAATCGTATCAGGTGGTAAAAAAAAAAAAAAGAAGAAAAAAAAATCAATCAAGATTTTCCTTATACTTTTCGACTTTTTTCTTGTCGCAATAATAGATGATGACAATAGCTCGAAGCTAACTGCACTATTATTGGATTACACCTATTTACCTCAGAAATGAAAAATAGAAAGGATATTTCAAGGCTCTTTTTCCAGACGATGAAAATTTCACATCTTATCAATCGTCGGAAGTACAGTGTTTAAACTGCATCAATGCAGTTTTTGTGCAAAATTTTGTTTTCCTCATTTATATTTTTTAGCAAATCAAAATCACAGCTTGGTGTTAGAAAAAAAAATTACGTTTTTTATGTACCGTTCAAAAGAGGGGTATCGATTAATTATTCAAATAATCAAATCATTGTATATAGTACCGGCGTTTTAATATTTCTAATAACGTGTTCATACGATCATATTGCCTTCGGATAGATATACTACTATGCAACACGTATATAAAAAAGAAAAAAAAAAAAAAAAAAAGAAAAAAAAACGAGTCACCTGGACCACCTGTGTGTATTTTTAATTACGTACATACTTTTATCTCTGTTTGTACATTGATTGAGCCAATATGTTTTTTTGCAAATTATTTAATGTACGTAGTACATACAGTAATGTAATGAACATAGCTGAAATTAGTTATATTTTTGACAAATTTTCGACCGTGTATAGGTAATCGAGTATTTGTAGCTATCAATCTTGTTTGTTCACTAGAATCAGTGATCCAATGGAATTTGTGGAAAAAAAAAAATAAAAAACAAATTAAAATACGATTCACTGAAAGGATAAAATTCGAACGACGACCGTCAACGACCAAATCTGAATTTCTATGAAAACTTCCTTTACAGATGTTTTTCAAAATATAGTTCGTGCACCGGCTCGATCACATCATTCAATTTTAGATAAAATTTTTTTTTTTTTTTTTTGTTATTTTCTCACAAGTTTTACCCTAAATGTATGTAAGAATCGCTGAAAGAATATTTTTAAACAACATATGCATTGATTGAGCTCAGGAAGTTCATTATTACCTATAATTAAGTAATTATATCACATAACAATGAACTTGCAGAAAGCGTGCCATTATCGGCGAAGCCACCGTTCATTACAGCTTGTTACAGTGAAATGATCATAATTTTCAGTATCGATCAACGAGTTATGAACAAATTTCAAATGATAGCGAGAAACTACAAATTTCAATGTGCCTGAAGTTTCGAACGTTCATTTGAATGAAACTTCTGAAAAAAACCCCTATATCACACTTATCTTACGTCCAAAATTTATAAATTTCGAAATCTCTATAACTGACCTCCGATTTTCAATCTATCTCAAATTTGTACATATTTTTAGTCGATTAAAAATCGTGGTAAGCTTGCCATTTTCGAATTTTCGTTCAACTGAACGTTCGGAACTTCAGGCACATAAATTTCAATCCTCTGCAGATTGCGGGATAGTAATTTCTATTTAATTATTCGAGGTCAAGGCTGACCTAATAATTCTGCATATGAATTTGAAAATAAAAAAATTAGGACAAAAAAGGAGTCATTTCATTTCCAGTTTTGAATAATTTTTTTTTTTTTTTTTTTTTTTATTATTCCTCAGGTGCCAAGGCGTTTCTAGGCCTGCATGAAGTTACGACCCTTTCTATCTGGCGACCACTGGTAGCAGAATTACTTGGTACTTTACTACTGGTCTTGGTTGGATGTGGCTCCTGCATCACATGGGGTGAAAACGCACCTACGACACCACAAATTGCCTTCACGTTTGGTCTTACAGTCGCGACTCTCGCACAGGTAAAAGAAAATCATCTAATTTTATGAGGTTGAAGTTCAGCAACGAAGAAATGCAACATTTCGTGATTGAAATGTTGTTAGAATTGTAAAATATGCGAGGTAAACATGTTTCACATACAATTTGAGGAATTATGCACCGTTCTTGATCCATTTGAAACGTTCGAGCCTTGAATTTGAGAATTTTTTTGCGAAAATTTTGTTGCATTAACGTTACGAACTTCAACCTCATCTAATTTTGGTCATCAGGGTAAAACCAACCGTCGAATCACGAAAAAGTAATTATTTCAGATGAATGCGATGCACGATCCTTTCTTTTCCTTTCCCTTCGACATATTTCCTTTTTTCCATCATCCACGAAGAAGTTTCAAGAATTTTTCAAAGAAAGTGTGCAATCCACGATTCCATACGAATCCATGGGTTCCTTGGTAGAAATATGTACTTCTACGAATGTTTACGAATTTTTAGAGAAATTGGAACATTTCATAGTTTTTCACGAAAAAATTGTAGATGTGAGTCGTTTCTCATAAAAAAATTGTAGATTTTCTCAGCATTTTATGGAAAATTATAGATTTCGGCGGATCATCATACAAAATTGTAAATTCTCGTATCCTTCCAGAAAAATTTGTCGTTTTTGTCAATCATAGTATGAAAAAAAACTACAATTTCTTATGAAATGCTACGAAATGTTCCAATTTCCCTAATTGGTCATAAATATTCGTAGAATCATTTTCACCAGGGTTGATTTGGTTTCAATTTTGACAGAAAATATTATACTCTGTAACAATGTGCCAATAAGTTCTTCAGACCCCCACCACTTCCGGTTTCGACATGACCGCAGAGTCTAAATTTAAAAAAATTCGCAACTTTCGTATTCCTCATATGATCACTAAATATATTAATCTTCATAACGCAGCTCTCTGCAATGTCGAACATAAATTTTTTTTCGGAATTTTCTAATCTCAAATTTCGAAATATAACAGCCAAAATTCTGTTTCTAATTTTTCGTGCACACTATTTCGTAGCTACGATTTAGACATCGAGTCTTCGATTTCTTCAGCTACAATTTGCCAATAAGATTGTCAACCTTCGATCACTTTCGTCTCATCTAATTAGAAGGGTCATCACAGTCATTAAATCAAATCATGAAAAGTCGTCTTTTTTTTCCTAATCAAAATAGTTTCCGTAGAATCTTCTAACCACCCAGATACATTTAGGTTGTATTTTCGATCAGTTACACATTGCCTAAAAATGAATATGTGTCAATGCAATAAGCTGCAAATTTTACACGTTTTAATTATTTTTTTATCTAGCTTACTCCTTTCAGTCTTAATTTTTATGTTCATACGTTTAAGGGGACCAGTACAGCGACTTTTCAAGAAATGATCATAGTCCGAAATCAATTTATTTCACAACCAAAGTTCATTTCACATCAAAATATTTGTCTTTTTCAAAATCATGTGTCGTAAGGATTTCAGAGCACCGTTGGACCGATTCAGGTCATCTTGGATTCATTTTCTTCAGAAAACAAATCCTCATCATGTGAATGTAGGAATTTTGAAAATTTTTCGTTTTGGCCAAGTTATTTAAGAAATGAGTGATAATAATTTTTGCAAATTTGGTAAATTGATCATAACTTGTGACATAATTTTTTATTTTTAAATTCCTACATTCACATGATGAGGATTTGTTTTCTGAAGAAAATGAATCCAAGATTACCTGAATCGGTCCAACGGTGCTCTAAAATCCTTACGACACATGATTTTGAAAAAGACAAATATTTTGATGTGAAATGAACTTTGGTTGTGAAATAAATTAATTTCGGACTATGATCATTTCTCGAAAAGTCGCTGTACTGGTCCCCTTAAACAGACTCGCATAGGTATATATATATTTATCTAATATCCCCGAATCACAGGTTCTCAAGACTTTGGCAACCCTAATAAATGACCATGTATTCATTATTTATAATTATTATCATTACTATATAATTATGATTATTTAATGAGAAATTGTTCATCCGATTAGGACGGTTCAAGATTTCAAAATTTATCTTCTTTAACGATTAAAGATCGATGGTATAATGACAGTAAGTACTACACGCGTGTGGCTGTGTATGTGTGTGTGTGTATGTACATATATATCTATGTGTGTAAATTTGATGATACTTATAATTATATGACCGTAGTTAAATATTGTATTAAAAAATCGTGGGACGATAGGCGTTAAAATTTAATACGTGATTTGTCGAATCGACGTATGATCATCGCAGAAATTAATATAATATGAAAAATGTTATTAGTTATGCCCTTGGATGGAGCCGATTCAGGGCAAGGAAGACATGATACATTGGATGTTCGTAATATGCACTATAACCCACTTAAATGCTAAAAAAAAAAAAAAAAAAAAACTGACCACATAATAACACAGAAAGCTTATAATTAACGCAGATTTTGCGAATGAAAGTCGAAGACTAATATAATATTAAGAGATCCTAGTATATCGAGAGGGAAATAAAAAAAAAAATAGAAATAAAAAATTAATGACTAATATTTTTAGCCCAATTTTCATTCGGAGTTGCATTTCAACCGGTATATATACATAACACGTGGCAAAAAGTAGCGTGGGTAAAACGGCATATATTATATTAGTTAACAAGAAAAAATAAGCAAAAAAAATCAATCTTCGTTACCGAAGCTAATGGCCCCACTATCGCTTACTACATCTCGGTCAAATACGAATTACGACACTCATGTCAGAGTATAAGTAGATATATAAAGCACATGTATATGTACGTATATATATATAGGTACTACAAGAAAAAATGGTAACAATTATTCGAGATTTAATAAATATATAATTATTATTATTTTTTTTTATTTTTGTTTTATTTTTTTAATTTTTTAATTTTTATTTTTATTTTTTTCAACGAACCCAGATCCTTCTTCTAGAACGCATCCTTTCGAAACCGACCTTCGAAATAAACTCAATTTATTATTAGCCTTTCGGTTATTACAAACTAATGAATCCCACTTACACGTATATCGTTATATACGCGAACGATTAGGGATAGCAAATGCTCGCTTCTAAAAGATGCTACTTCGATTTTAACAACGGGGTATTATAATTATTGCTCGAAGATTAAGCAATGCGGATAGTTGTTACGCATTCATCTAAGAATATTATTTCTCCATAAAATTAACCCATATATAGTATTATATAAGTAAAGCTTTTATCTGTATAACTTTAAACCTTGATAACTATATACCTACATTAGGGCTAATCATTTTGGGGTCATATTTTTTCATTTGCCCTCGCACCCCTCAAAATGTGAGTGTATGAGGTCAGTATCAGTACCTATCAATATGACCACGGTGCGATTTTTTTTTTTGGCGTGGCCCATTGCAAAAGTATTTTTCCCATTCAAATAACACGGGAAATGTTTTTTTTTTTTTTTTATTTGAAATTTTATTCCAATCTAACGAATCATCGAGTTGTAAAAATCAATACATATTCTTGTAGGGAATTAAACGATCTCCAAGAAAGGTCTGATATGATTTTTCGCTATGTCCACTCGTTTGAAAGTTATTGAAGGTTAAAGTTCAACCTCAAACGGTATATGACGACTTCTTTTTCGACCTAGCGAAAAATCGTATCAGACCTTTTTTTGGAGATCGTTCAATTCCGTACAAGAATATGTGTTGATTTTTACAACACGATGATTCGTTAGAACGAAATAAAATTCAAAAAAAAAAAAAAAAAACATTTCCCGTGTTACTTAAATGGGAAAAATACTTTTGCAATGGGCCACGCCAAAAAAAATCGCACCGTGGTCATATTAATAGGTACTGATACTGACCTCATACACTCACATTTTTAAGGGTGCGAGGGCAAATCAAAAAATATGACCCCAAAATGATTAGTCCTAACCTACATGCTATGTACATTAGGGTGTGCAAAAAAAAAAAAAAAAAAAAAATTCAAACGCACATGAAGATTCCGGTAGAGCATTCAAAACAGAATATCTCAACCAAATATGAGCTCTTAATATTGATAATCAGAACTGCCTAACGCAGTTTTCCCATTTTTGATTTGAATAAGATGTGAAAAAAAAAAACGGAAAATCTTCGAATTGTTTTTTCTCGTAACCGGCTTGATTTAGAAACTATCTGAAGACAGATTCTTATAGGAAATTTCACGCTCTATAAAAAAGTACTGAAATGAAATTTTCCTAACTCTCACCGATTGAGAGATATTCGCCTATAAACATTGAGTCATAGCGTCATGGAGACACATGACTCTGGGAAAAACAATTTTTTTTTTTTTTTTTCAACCGCGCATCAAAATTTCGGTAGAGCATCTCAAATAGAATATCTCAGCCAAATATGAGCTCTTAATAATGATATTTAGAACTGCCTATTTCAGTAACTAAAATTCGTAACTAAAATTAGTAACTAAAATAGACAGTTCTAAATATTAATATTAAGAGCTCATATTTGGCAGAGATATTCTATTTGAGATGCTCTACCAGAATGTTGATGCGCGTTTGAATTTTTTTTTTTTTTTTTTTTTCGGCACACCCTAATGTATATATATATATAATATATATGTATACTCAAATTTGTCGTATACATATGTATATCAGTGTTAAAGATAGATATGTCAGTCTCGTAATCTGTCATTTTAACTTGACTTATGTATATAGCTTTAATTGATCGATTACCCCGAACTAATGATGAGCTGGCATTCTGCCATAACGATCATCGAAAATCCTTACGATTATATAATCGATTAAAATCCGGTAAGGTTTTAAAAACTGTGACCACCAAATCGAAACACTGCGTTGACACGGTTCCGTGTACGCGACAGAGTTTATTGACCTCTTCGACAGCTTCTATCCTACACATATATATACGTGTATTATACTCTATCATACGCAAGTGAGTAAGTAACTAAGTAAGTAAGTAAGTAAAGTCTATACTTTAGTTCGGCCCTCGGAGGCATATATGTATATATCGTGTATATATCAGTGCGAACTCACTCTCGCCTCTTTTGAACTCGAAATCAACTCACTTTCAACGAACTCGCGCGAGAAAGAAAGCGAAATGGATTCAAAATCATTAAACTTTTTCCATTTTTTTTTTTTTTTTTTGTTTTTTTCTCTCCTCGCGTTGATCTCCGATAAAACGATCTTATCGATTATTATATCTTATCCAATTTGCATATTACTACATATTATAATATATTATATATGCACCCATATTTCGATCTTTCATCTCTCATCTAGTCACGTGTCACGGTCGAGACTATCGCGTCCGACTACGATGAGTAATGCTGAGACGTAGACCTCGTGGTCGTCGATCACCAAGGTGTAATAAGCGTTACCCATGCAGGTAGGTAGGTACACAGAAAAAAAGGTCAACTTGAGCCAAGAAAATTATTCTTGATTCAAGATAATTTTGGGGATCCAAAAATGAAGACCGAAATTTTCTAGGATCAAATCAAAAATTTTTCTCGAACCAAGAAAATTTGGAAAATTTGGACTTGATTCAAGATAATTTTGGGGGTCCAAAAATGAGGACCGAAATTTTCTCGGATCAAATCAAAAATTTTCTCGAACCAAGAAAATTTGGACTTGATTCAAGATAATTTTGGGGGTCCAAAAATGAAGACCGAAATTTTCTCGGATCAAATCAAAATTTTTGGACCGCAAAATTATCTTGAATCAAGTTGACCTTTCTTTCTGTGTAGGTTCCTCTGTACGTGGGCATGGGTGTAGCTACATACAGAGAGGATATGGGTATGGTTTCCACTGAGTCACAGCCAACTCGGCACACTCCAATTTTTTCGTCAATACTTACCTATTGCAGGCCGGCCATCTGCATTTTCTCTCTGATTGAATTGATTTGCTTTCGGAAGACATCGATTCGAAAATAAAAAAAATAAAATAAAAGTGGATGGCCAGCCTGCAATAAACAGACGAAAAACCTGGAGTTTGCCGAGTTGGCTGTGACTGACATGAGTGGAAACCATACCCGTATCCTCTCTGGTATATAAATATGTATATGTAGTACTACATTGTACATACATGTACACATGTAGTGTTAGGTTCGTTTAACGTGGCGTGGCAATTGAATTGGGTTAGGCTAGGTAGGGTAAATAAGGCCGGCGGTTTGCCCAAGGGGGTCTAACTGTCGAGATGGTGCAATTCTGCCCTCAAGGCTCTGACAACCTACTGACTCGTGCAATATCTTATATTCCCCTCTCTGTGCTAGACCCCTTGGTTATACAGGCCGTACGTACTTCCATCGCTGTACCCGCACCTCCTTTAGTTCATTTTTAGCGATAATCCATATCTATCTGTGCGCATCCTGTGCACCGGATCATATAGCGATCGTTGATTGACATTTATGCCCATCTCAGAGTTGAAACGATTAATTGCAGTTACGTCGACATTCTTATATCCTATAGTATCATCCTTCTTACATTTCTACAAGTTCAATCATTTTTTTATATTTTTGATTGATTGATCAATTTTTTTTTCTCTATTATTCTTAAAATCAATCCCTCGATTCAATGAATTTCGAAAAATTATCTGAAAATGATTCTCAAAAATTCGGAAAGGTTTCTTCTATCTTCTGCGACTGAGGTTCATATAGAAGTATTGCATATATACGGGAAAAAATGTTCAGACATGATCATGCCTGTTCATGTATGATCAGGCCTTAAATTAGACATGATCATGCATGTTCATGTCTGATCATGCCTGATGCCAGACATGATCATGTATGATCAGACCTGAAGCGCTCAATACGTTCAGGCCTGATCATGCATGACCATACCTGTTCATGTTTGATTATGTCTGATTCCGGACATGATCATGTCTGATATTATAAATTGATTTAAACATGATCACGCATGATCAGATCCAATTATATGTATAAGATCTGTGTATAAGCATGGGTATAGTGACACCCAGGAAAAAATGATTAGGCCTGATCAGACATGAACAGACCTGATCAGGCCTGTTCAGTCCCGGTCATTTTTCATGTCTGATCAGATCTGAAGACTCATGCCTGTTCATGTCTGATCAGGCCTGATCATTTTTTCCCGGGCCTCTACCGTCACAATCTGTGGATGCGGAACGCCAGGGATACCAACCCAAAAGTCGTTAGCAGCAGTTTAGTAACTTACTAGATTTTCCAAAGTAAAATTACTAAAAATCTAGTGATTTCTAGTGATTTTATAGTATAAATATCTAGTGAGTTAATAAACTGCTGCTAACGAGTTTTGGCTTAGTATCCCTGGGGTTCTCCGTATCCACAGATTGTCACGGTATAAGTATACATTATATTATCACTCGAGATTAAATGTCAATGATAGTTTTTTTTTTATTCCGGGTTTATTATACAAAGAATTGGAAAATGTATTCTAGTCACGACGTGAAATCGCGCTTTGAATTTTTTTTTTTTTTTTTTCTTTCACCTCATCTATAATAAACACGCGTAAATATATAAATTGTTATTCGACATCCACGTGTGATGTGATCCAATCTCTTACGCATAAACGATTTAATTCAGTGTAATATGAGATAATCAAAGAAAAAAGAAAAATTTTAATACTTATATATAATATATGTCAAGAAATTGGCAAGGCCTGCACTGCACTCATCCTCATGTTTATATAACATCATAAATCATCACCTCTTATAAGTTATATTCATATATATATATATATATATCTATAGGGAGGTATATATATAAATATTATGCAGTTATAAAATCCGCAATCACTGTTGGAAAAAAAAAAAAATAAAAAAAAAAATAAATTCAAATAAAATTCGAGAACGTTTTTAAATTGTAACAAAAATCTTAGAGAAAGTGAAAAAAAAAAAAAAAAAAAAAAAAAAAAAAAAATTTATTCAATTTATATACGAAGGTTACAAAATATATATATTATTCCATATTATATCTACCCACGTAAATATATATATATTCTATATACATATAATATGGAAATGTATAATGTAGGTACCTACGCTAAGACTTTTATATAGAATGATTCATAACGCTTTGTAATAGTTAGATAAGTGTGTATATATATATAATATGTGCATATAAAATCAATTCAATACGCAATATTTATTTCGTTTAACAATACAATATATAATATTATGTAGTCAGAAGTGGTTTCAGCGTAAAAGATGATGTAGGTATATATTGCTACAGCATTGAATCTCTGGGCTATTGTTTTTTTTTTTTTTTTTTTTTTATTTTTTTATTTTTTTTTATTACAAGTCCCCCGAACTGGGCGTATAAAAAATAATTTAAATATTCAAATAAGTTAGCCTCTCACGTAAGACTGTACGTCGCGGGTACGAATATTATCCTATTGTGGGCCTGCAGCAGAAACGGGACGGATTACTCGTCTTCATAATTCCACAAGCCTCTGAAAAACCCGAATATATAAAATCTTGCATCATTTCCATCATTGGTATTATTATATCATTACATGTATTATATTATACTGCAACTCGCTCATATACCGGGATGATTTCTTGATAGTATACAGGTGACAGCGCATGCGCCAAATAATTCATTTTCATTGGTCGGTAAAGTCGTCACGCAGTGGTATTTGAGGCCAGCCTGCCTCAGCATACGACGAAACTCGCGCATGCGCAGTCACCTGTATACTATCAAGAAATCATCCCGGTATAGAGGAGGTGTTCGGTTATAAACCCTCGGGGTATTATTAACGACTCCCTTTCTTCGTCGCAGCTCCCTTTATATTTGTTTAGTTTATTCATTATTATTATTTTGTCTCTCTCTTTCTCTTTCTCTACATCACTCGACCCACTGTCAATCTTTCCAATGACGTCACCTCGCACAGGTGCTCTCGCAGTTCTTCTATTTATAGCGTTGCGTTGAATTCGGTATACCGGGATGATTTCTTGATAGTATACAGGTGACTGCGTATGCGCGAGTTTCGTCGTATGCTGAGGCAGGCTGGCCTCAAATACCACTGCGTGACGACTTTTCCGACCAATGAAAATGAATTCTTTGGCGCATGCGCTGTCACCCGTATACTATCAAGAAATCATCCCGGTATATATATATAGGTATAGGTGTAGGTATAAATAATATAAATCAAAAATACTGTCCGACGATCGCATCGGCGAGTATAGAACGCGTAACGCAACGGTCACGAATCAAATCCAACGGCGTGCATATTATGAGACGCAAGAAATAAATACTACAACGAACGCAACGAAAAGATCCTTTCTAGCCTACCGCAGGGCCTCGGCCGGGCTATACCCCCCCCTCCCCCCCTTATACAACTCGCGGGCGATGTCTGTGCGCGCAGTTTTCGTACCCTCAGGCATCGACGACCCACAGCCCCGAGTCATCCATATGAACCGAGTCAGCTAAAGCATAGGTATTAACGCGCGAAGCGCGCGAGGTACCTACGGATATCTACCGATTCGCGCGCGGGGCCACGCGACCACGCGACCACGGGACAATGCTCTTTAGTCGTTGCACAATCGCCCGGGGCGTTGTAGACTCTTGTCACTGTCGGTAATGCCCTACGGGGTCGAGGGGAACGGTCCAACTACTGATATACATTTTTACTATCCAATTTTACCAATCTTTCGTATCGCATCTTCTTTACCGATCCCATAATTAATAGGTTTGTACACAGAAAGAAAGGTTGACTTGATTCAAGATAATTTTGCGGGTCCAAAAATGAAGACCGAAATTTTCTCGGATCAAATCAAAAATTTTTTGCTCGAACCAAGAAAATTTTCCAAATTTTCTTGGTTCGAGCAAAAAATTTTTGATTTGATCCGAGAAAATTTCGGTCTTCATTTTTGGACCCGCAAAATTATCTTGAATCAAGTCCAAATTTTCTTGATTCGAGAAAAATTTTTGATTTGATCCGAGAAAAATTTCGGTCTTCATTTTTGGACCCCCAAAATTATCTTGAATCAAGTCCAAATTTTCTTGGTTCGAGAAAAATTTTTGATTTGATCCGAGAAAAATTTCGGTCTTCATTTTTGGACCCCTAAAATTATCTTGAATCAAGAATAATTTTCTTGGATCAAGTTAAACTTTTTTTTTCTGTGTATGTATAATCTCAATCGAAAGTGTTCTCGTTCATTATTATTATTATTATTATTATTATTATTAATGTATTAAACGAATTATCAAGCTTGTGGTTTCTTTCTTTCTTTCTTTCTATAATATCTACATACTCGTCTCTATGATGAGATCAATTGATCTGAAAATTTTTATTATAAATTGTTAGTATCCTGCGTATAGTGAGTCTGTAACCACACAGTCTGGTGTAACTTTACCTATATAATGCGTACATATGATTTAGAAATCGTTTGTTGCAATATATATATATATATATAGATTGCGTTACCTATTACACTTTAGGCAATCTTTATATTAATTCACCGGTCAGTGCACCGCAGTCTATACGATCCTTCCGCTCCAAAATACGATAAGTATATTATATATATATAAAGTAGAATATTTAACCGCCCTTTCTCTGTTTTTCTTTTTTTTTCTTTTCTTTTCTTTTGTTTGTTTTTCTTTTGTTTTTCTCTTAGAATAAGCTCAGATTCTTGAAACAGCTCGTAATATTATAGATTAATTTCCAATGAATTCAAACTATAATAATACGATATGACAATGATGGCGCGCGGTGAATGAGCCGTAAGATATATATATATATGTATGTATATGTATGAATGTATAGTCATACAGTGGAAAGAGTATAGTTGCGTAATCGGCCAGCCGACGCATACGCGCCCTGAGGGCAACGAAGACCTTGTCGTCGCGCATGAGAACTGGGCCGCCATGCCTCGGGCCTGATCCGCGCCTGGACCCCATTCAACCGTTCGGATATGTCGGATATGTTGAATTTTTAGACCCTGCAGTATAGTTATTGCGAGTATAGATATATAATACTAATACAGACTATTTTTCATCGTCTGTTAGTCTATACGGTTCATTATAACTGTATATATACCTATACTATAATTTAAAACGGAATTATGTTATAGATCGAGCCTCTATCGAGTCTCGCCCTCTCATATATAGGTATATAGGTATCTCAGTTGTATTATACGATCAATGAAGTAACACGTTACATACGATTTATTATTACGGAATCGTTACACTTTGTAGTCACCCTGCACACTCTTCCGATATGCATAATTTTATCATCGTGATTTATAAGGATCACCTAACCTAACCTAACCTAACCTAACCTAACCTAACCTAAGGCGATATTGATACGACCCTCATCATCTCATTCATTTTCATATTTATAATACGCAATATGAGAAAATCTCTTTTTTTTTACTCTCTTAAAATGAATCAGTGGAATTTCACTGATTCAACCAGTGAGTCCGGGTTCACTGATTTAACCAGTGAACCTCGATCAGCTGTGCGCGCGCATGCGCGTAAGTATAATTATATTAGTCATGTTCTGAGTGGTTCTGATTCATACTTCACATGTACTGGTTCAATCAGTGGAATTCACTGGTTGAATCAGTGAATTATCCCCACTTCTATGTTTACTATGGTTGAATCAGTGAAATTTCACTGGGCAATCAGTGAGATCCACTGGTAAATCAGTGAAATTCCACTGATTCATTTTAAGAGAGTATATTCAACGAATACACCCTTTGGATATTGGGATCCTTGGAATGGGCGTGGCTTTGAAATTTTAGCCTTGTTAGAACAGTTCTATTTTCTGCCACTAGTTGGCGTATCGAGGTTCTAAGGTTCCGAATACGGGTTGATTCGGGTTGAGCGAGCCATATATTTTTCAGGGCAGATTCCCTATGAAAAACTAAGACTAAATTTTCCTTTGCCGAAAATTCTAGATACCGATAGTTTAAAAACTACGCAAGATCTTAGTTGACCAATCTCACAGCTCTTACCTATAGGTCACATGGTCCGGGCTGCGCTCAACTTCGACTCCCTGTCCGCGTCACCTGTATAAAGTTCTCTAATTGGTCAACTATAAGATCTTCCGTAGCTCGGAAACTATTAGGCCCTTGAATTTATGGTAAAGGAAATTTAGTCTTGAAATTTGCTAAGATATCTACCCTACAAATATGACTCGCTCGATTTGAATCACTCTGTATTCTGGGGTGAGACATCGCGTCACTAATGCCCTAAGGTCGTAAGCGCCAAAAAAAAAAAAAAATTTCGTTTTTATTTTGTGGCAAAATCTTTTTCATGCCATATAACATCGTTTGGGCATATCCGCCAAAAAAATAATTTTTTGGCGCTTACGACCTTATGGCATTAGTGACGCGACAAATTATGACAGGTACATATATTGTATTTTTTTATTCTTGATTTAATTTTTAATTTTTTTTTTTTTTTTCAGGCGATCGGACACGTTTCAGGATGTCACGTGAATCCTGCTGTAACCGCTGGTCTGATCGTCAGCGGGAATTGCAGCCTGCTTAAAGGATTCTTCTACGTTGCCTTTCAGTGTATCGGGGCTGTTGCTGGTGCGGCTCTTCTGAAGGTCAGTAATTCCATCAATATGAATTAAAAAAATTAAATAAACAAAAAGAAGAGAAAAAAATTAATGATAAATGTAGTTTTTAATCCAAAAAAATTTGATTAGAAACAGAAAAAAAAAAAAACATAAAACAACTAAAATTGGATCGAGAATATTAGTTCTTGACCCAGAAATAAATAGGATGGAATTTATAGTGGCAGATATAGATATAATTATTACGAACGTATATATGTACGCATCAATAACTTATAACCGTTGCTTTTCGATCGTGGCGCGAATCCCGTTGAACTTTCATACGCGAATGGTCAATTCATTAAAATGTCGCTGATCGAAGGTCAAGGTCCAAGCTGGCACTCGAGTCACCGTTACATCAGTGATTCTTGACTCTTGACGCCGGTATCATCCTCCAATAAAAGCAATTAACTCGATAAATTATTGATGACTATTTTTAAATATATTAGATTATATTATATTATATTATAGATTCAGATTAAATTTTGGCAAATACCTATTCAGAGAAAATCGAAAGTATATCTGAATTTTGTTGAGTCTTTATATATATCTATCGCAATATTTAAAAGTTTGATTCGCTAAAACGATCGAATATACGAACGTTATTATAAATATATAGACAGCAATAAGGACGACAAAATTAATAATTTAGAGTGAAGATTATTAATTACGCATGATAGATATACTCTTTAATGATCGCGTTCAGATGATTTCCAAACAGCGTTAGTTTAAAATATGATATGAGTCTCGCAGGCCGCCTACTACTACGTCAGTGAAATAATTCATGAGCGTGTGAGTTTCGCGTTGAATCATAAAAAATCTGACCTAGTTTAGCGCAAAGTTTATATGGGGGGGAAGTACAATATCCGGGAGGTGTAATAAAAATCGATACCAAATTTGGCTCGCAAAAAATTAACTATTTTTACAATCGCATCAGTCGAGTTGAGACCGCGATTGTCAATACAGACTTAAATATAATGACAAAACTCACACTTGCATTTGCACTTTCACGAATATCAAAATTGGCTACCGTAGATAAAATATATCACGACTCTCGCAGTTATTTTTTATTGTCATTCCCGCATTATATTTCGATTATTAGTAATCTACGCTTTTTACTTTCATTTTATGAAATTTATTTCCTAGTAGTTCGCTGTGCCCGTTATGAATGTAGGAATGTTGTTACATCCGCACGAGCTATACAGTCAAATATGTAGTAATTTACAACTATCAATTTTTACGATCGTCATATTTAATTTCTCAATTTTAAAACCGTTTTATTTTTACGCTTATGTATTCATCGACGTGACGTGTTACGCGTTCATTCAAGGAAATACATCCCGGGAAAAAATGATCAGGCCTGATCAGACATGAACAGACCTGATCAGGCCTGTTCAGTCCCGGTCATTTTTCATGTCGGATCAGGTCTGATCATTTTTTCCCAGGTATACATAGATTTTATACATATAATTGGATCTGATCATACATGATCATGTTTGAATCAATTTATAATATCAGACATGATCATGTCTGTTCATGTTTAGTCAGACATGAACCAACCCCGTGTAGAAATTAAAAACGGGCGCTGGCCAGACCCTGTCCAGTCTTCCGTCTTTCTAGCTAGTGACCAGCCAGGTATGTAACGCAAAACTGCCGAGTGCCTGTCCAGGCTTGATTTTTTTTCAAAAATCTGGCCAGTACCAGGTCAGGTTTTGGCGAGTTCGCTCTGGCCAGTAGTATCTGGCCAGTACCAGGTTCGGCTTTGGCGAGTTCGCTCTGGCCAGCAAATCCACAACTGGCTCTGGCCAGTGGTCAGGCAAACTGGTCAAATTTCTGCACGGGACGTACCAGGCCTGGCCAGAGCTGGAGGTTTTCAACCTTCCAGGCTGGATCATACATGAGCAGGCACGATCATGCATGAACAGCAGTGGCGTAGCCAGGATGGGGCAGGGGTGGGCACGGCCCACCCCAGAAGTCCCGGTGCCCACCCCAGAAAAAAAAACGATAGTACTTGAATTCAAATAATCGATTATGATTATCGATAATATTATCATAAAATAAATATGTGACGAATTTTTTTTTTTTTTTTGTCAAGGTAGTCTCCCCCCCCCCCCCCCCCCCCAGGCCCACCCCAGCAAAAAATGCTGGCTACGCCAATGATGAACAGACACGATCATGTCTGGCGTCACACATAATCATACATGAACAGGCATGGTCATGCATGATCAGGCCTGAACGTATTGAGCGCTTCAGGCCTGATCATACATGATCATGAATGAACAGACATGAACAGACATGATCATGTCCGGCATCAGACATAATCAAACATGAACAGGTATAGTCATGGATGATCAGGCCTGAACGTATTGAGCGCTTTAGGTCTGATCATACATGATCATGCATGATCAGGCCTGAACGTATTGAGCGCTTCAGGCCTGATCATACATGATCATGCATGCACAGATATGAACAGACATGATAATGTCCGGCATCAGACATATTCAAACATGAACAGGTATCATCATTCATGATTAAGCATTATCATGTCTAACATCAGGCATGATCAGACATGAACAGGCATGATCATGTCTCATTTCAGGCCTGATCATACATAAACGGACATAATCATGTCTAATTTCAGGCCTGATCATACATGAACAGACATGATCATGTCTCAACATTTTTTCCCGGGATATCTGACAATACTATACGTTGGCCTTTTTGACTCAGAAGTAATTGACTTTTGATCTAATCACAAAAATTTGCATAAAAAAAAAAGAAATACTTTGTTCGTTTTTTTTAGGTAATGCTTCCGAATGCTGTAGCCGGAAGTCTCGGCACTACGACAATTACCGCAGGAGTAGAAACCGGTCAAGCTGTTCTGATCGAAGCTTTTATAACATTTATGCTAGTCCTTGTAGTACATGGAGCAACAGATTCAAAACGTAATGATATCAAAGGATCGGTACCCCTGGCAATTGGTCTGGCAATAACAGCTGCACATTTGGCAGCGGTACCGGCTACCGGAAGCAGCATGAATCCAGCACGTAGTTTAGGTCCAGCAGCAGTTATGGGAATTTGGGCTGGCCATTGGGTTTATTGGGTGGGACCAATAGTTGGTGGTGTTGCTGCCGGCGCTATTTATAAGCTTTGTTTTCACATGGGATTAACGAGGGACGAGGATCAAGGATCATACGATTTTTAGAACGTGGGATAAGTCGATTACGGTACGTGTTTGAAATATTAATCATCATATATGGAAACATCGATCGTTGTGTTATACGAAGATATGATTTTTAAAGACGAGGTTTTATTTTATACACGCACAGAAAGAAAAGTTGACTTGATTCAAGATAATTTTACGGTCCAAAAATGAAGACCGCAATTTTTTCGGATCAAATCAAAATTTTTCTCGAACCAAGAGAATTTGGAAAATTTGGACTTGATTCAAGATAATTTTGCGGTCCAAAAATGAAGACCGAAATTTTCTCGGATCAAATCAAAATTTTTCTTGAACCAAGAAAATTTGGAAAATTTGGACTTGATTCAAGATAATTTTGCGGTCCAAAAATGAAGACCGAAATTTTTTCGGATCAAATCAAAATTTTTCTCGAACCAAGAAAATTTGGAAAATTTGGACTTGATTCAAGATAATTTTGCGGTCCAAAAATGAAGACCGAAATTTTCTCGGATCAAATCAAAACTTTTCTCGAACCAAGAAAATTTGGAAAATTTGGACTTGATTCAAGATAATTTTGCGGTCCAAAAATGAAGACCGAAATTTTCTCGGATCAAATTAAAACTTTTCTCGAACCAAGAAAATTTGGAAATCTTGGACTTGATTCAAGATAATTTTGCGGTCTAAAAATGAAGACCGAAATTTTTTCGGATCAAATCAAAATTTTTCTCGAACCAAGAAAATTTGGGAAATTTTCTTGATTCGAGAAAAATTTTTGATTTGATCCGAGAAAATTTCGGTCTTCATTTTTGGACCCCCAAAATTATCTTGCATCAAGAATAATTTTCTCGGCTCAAGTTGACCTTTTTTTTTCTGTGCACGTATGCATACGAGGAGACGCTAAATAATCGTTCCGGACAGAGGATACACTTCAGAAATTTCTGCATTTTATATAAAATAATTACCCCTAAACACACAAATTTCGAATCTCATTATCCTCCAGCTGTTATTTACAATCACTGCACATGTATACCTATATAATGTATATCCTGGATCTTTGGTGCGTCATTTTTTCGTATATAGGTATAAATACATACGTAATACGTACTGTATATAACTACATACATAGTTTTAACATCATTAGTATATTAAGTCTTCGCCATATCATCTATGCAGATTATTTATCATATTATTGCGGGTTTACCATTCAGGAATCAGCTAGTTACGGAATAAAATATGTATATAGCAAAGTTATTATATGTATATATTATAAACAAAATTTCTACTTCACTATACTCGGAAAATTAATTCGTACCTATATCGATTTTGATTAACAACGAAATTTCGACTGTGATTATTATTAAAATTTACCCTTGCATCAAAATTGAATAAATTTGATACCAATTAGCGTTTTAGGTATTATAAATTCATCGTATATAAATATTAGACGATACCGCATACATACACCTACCCATATTCATAAATTTTTTAATAAATTATTATTATTCTCAGAATTTCTTCGGTAATTTAATTCGCTTAGTATAGATTCATTATGATATAAAAAATAACAAAAAAAAAAAAAAAAAAAATTAATTCCTGCACAAAGATTAGTCAATCAGTCAGTTTAATCCCACTTTTTCTTATAGTAGTAATGTGTTTCTCCGATCAACGCACAATATTTTATCATATAAGTTTTGTATATATTGTATTTAGAATTTAGAAATTAATTCCTTTTTTTTTTTTTTCTTTTTTTTCTTCTGTATCTATATACATACCTACGTGTTTATTGTGTATAGTTTATGTATTAAATCTTCAAAGTTTACGAAGTAATAAAAAAACAGATAATAAATAAATGTTACCAATTTTTTCCCGATTATTATAACTTCCTAACTCACGATTTTTTTTTTCCCCATTTTTTAAATTTTTTTTTCTTCGACATTTATAAGTCTGTAACTATATTTCTGATCGAATAATCTCTATACTGATAATACTGCCGGGTTCCCCACTTCTAGAATTACGAGTTAAAATAGACGTACCGAAATATACTCTGCCGTTAGACTCTTGCAGTCTTAATACGAACGCCGCGACAAAGCATGCTTTGAAATAATACCTAGTCATCAAATTAATTATTAGAAAGCAATCAAGAACCAGGAATCAAACTCCAAAGGTAGGAAATTTTTTTTTTTTTTCTAACATTTAATTTCAGCTGCATTTATTTATTTATTTATGTAAGTTCAACAGCTGAGGCAATTAATGATTGAATATAGGCAGTTCGCCATCATCAACCTTATCTTCTTCTCATATTACAATTTATTCTTGATCTTGATGCCTCGGTGATTAGTCGATCGTTTTGTTATACGATTATGATTGCATACGATCATTATGACTTTCGTATGAATAAATCAGTGTTTTTAATCAGGCTGAAAAAATGTTGGAACGAGACGCAGAGTCTGAAATCGGTGATTACTTCCGTTCAAATCTTGTGGACGTACGTCGAGCCGTGGAACATCAAGATTTCAAAAAATTTTCTGCCCTTAAAAGCGACGGTGAACGAGTAGCATTTATCCTAAAGTATCCAGAGGCGCGTCTTTTACCTCTGGAGTTTCCAGGAGTTGGTAGAAGGGACCGTGACAGAGCACTGAAACTTAAAGATGCTGGAAATAACTTATTTCGGCATGGACAGTTCCTTAAAGCTTTGAACAGTTATTCGGACGCTGCGATTGTGGCGCCTGAAAGCGGTACGTAAATATGTAGAAATATATATATATATGGGGTATTCCACGTGAACCGGGTCGGTTTTTGGCAAAAAAAAAGTAAAAAATGGGAGGCTGGAAATTTTATCACTTCTTTGTGACACTTTGAAGTAATTTCGGTGAAAATTTCAAGGCAATCCGTGTGACCCTTCAAGTAGAAAAAAATAAAAACACATATTTTCCAAGTTTTACATGCTTCGCCGGTTTTTGGAAAAAAAAAAAAAAAAAGAAAAACGGGAGGCCGAAATTTTGATCACTTCTTAGTGCCACCTCGAAGTAATTTCGGTGAAAATTTCAGGGCAATTGGTGTGACCCTTCGGTAGAAGAACAAAGAAATCGCATATTTTCTAAGTTTTACATGTTTAAGAATTCCAAAAATAATTGAAGTGCTACATATTTCGAAGGAGCTCATTTATGCGCGTAGAATGCACTATGGGAAGTTATGATTTTGTTCATGCATGGCTGAGATAAGTGGAGTTGAAAATGTGGTAATTAAATTTTTGGCATAATTATGACAGCGATATAAATCGAACCAATTATTTTTAAGCTCTGTAACTGTTGGGGGCATCTCATGTAGTAACAAGGAATCTGAATCTGCATTGGCGTCAAATTCGATGACCTCAGGCCAAAAACTGATCCGGTTCACGTGGAATACCACATATATATATATATGATCGACTGACATCAATGTACTAATAATTATTTTAGTTTTATTTTATATTCTATATGGCATTTGCGAGATCAAAGATCGCAATCTCTATTCAACATATATTTATACGCATACGGTAGACAGCATGAAAGTTGATAGCAAAAAACATGACTGAAACTGTTGTAAACATTGATAGATACTATCTGATAGCTCGTTAATTATTATGGATCGGGTATTTGTCGAGTGTAAAATGACGGTAATTAATTTCCGTTCACTTGATAATCGTGCGTAATCGTATTGATGTGTCGAGTTAAATTGCATAGAATCAAGAGTTACAATCTGTAATAGTGACTTTTGCAGTAAAATTCCACACCGTATAACATAGCAGCCACGAAGGTAAAACGTAACTGTGAGGTCAACATGTTACGTATATTAAAACGATCATCACTTCAGTACATTATAAACTTACAAGATTTTCATCTTACCTATTGTTAGTTTTTCTATACGTTATACCGCCTATTTAAGCTCTAAAGATTCATGGCATAATCGAATGATGGCAACAAGTGATAAAAAAAAAGCTCTGAGCATGAGCTAGCTTACGGAAAAAATACTCAAAAAACACCTTAAAATAACACTCAGTAGTGACTCTCAACTAAGGTGTACTTTCGTACACCTAACTTGGGTGTTGACTCTCAGTTGAGTGTTGACCCTCTGTTGGGTGTCACTCATTTGGGAGTCAACTCTCAATTTAGGAGTTCGACACTCAAAATTTGGAAGTCCACCCTCAATTTGGGAGTCGGACACTCAAAATTTGGTAGTCAACTCTCAATTTGGGAGTTCGACACTCGAAATTTGAGAGTCAACTCTTAATTTGAGAGTTCGACACTCAAAATTTGGAAGTCCACCCTCAATTTGCGAGTTGGACACTCAAAATTTGGTAGTCAACTCTCAATTTGGGAGTTCGACACTCGAAATTTGGGAGTCGACTCTCAATTTGGGAGTTCGACACTCAAAATTTGGGAGTCAACTCTGAACCTGGGAGTTCGATACTCGAAATTTGGGTGTCAAATCTCAATTTGGGAGTTCGACACTCGAAATTTGGGAGTTGGACACTCGAAATTTGAGAGTCAAGTCTCAATTTGGGAGTTCGACACTCAAAATTTGGGAGTCAACTCTCAATTTGGGAGTTCAACACTCGAAATTTGAAAGTCAACTCCCAATTTAAGAGTTTTACACCAAAAATTCAGTGTTTACACTAATAAGTTGAGTGTATTTTCCGTAAGGGAGCTACAAGCTTAGAAATTTGAAATTATTGTCAAAATTCCACAAAAAGTAAAAATTCCGTTCTTTGCCAACGGATGGATGCATTCAATCTACACCTGAATCGATGTGGTATACCATTGTGAATCGATACTATCGTTTGAATTTCTGGGTTTAGAATTGTCGATAATATTGGCTAATCGTTCCGCGGTATTATATCACCTGGAAAGATTCGAGCTGGCTGTATTAGACGCAGAGGAAGCAGTGCGAATCGGTTACCCTCAGGAACTTCTTTACAAATTGGAAGAACGTCGTGCCAAGTGTCTCCTGGCTCTGAAAAAACACTCTGGAGCTGTAGACGCGTTCAAAAGTACACTGAAAGCCCTGGACCACGCGAAAATTACAGCTGAAAAAAAACAAAAAGTCGAATACGACGCAAGGGTGATGCTGGCCGTGATGGAAAGAGGAAATCAGTTGAACGGTGGGGCCAGTTTCAAAAAAGACACTTCAACATCTGCAGAAAACTGCATACCTTCGCCCAAATTACCCGGTCCTAAGAATCCTGACTATCCTGCCTTCAGCGATTTCGTTGAATTCAGAGACTCTGGAGGCGCTATTGGACGACATGCCGTTGCAAGTCGAAAAATTTTACCTGGCGAGATATTGGCTATTGAAAAAGCACACTCTGCTGTTCTCCTGCCGGAGTTTAGGTACGGTTTTTCATTCTTCTATCGAATTATTTGTGAAGAACAAGTCTCATTGTATATAGGAAATCGAAGAAGGCAACAATGAAACCTGATTTTTTCCAACCCTGATTTGATTCATAAATCATTTATCTCCCTTCAGATTGACTCATTGTCATCGTTGTTTCACGCGAGTTACTGCCCCGGTACCAGCATCGTGTATTAACGCCTGTACCATCATCATCTACTGTTCAACAAAGTGTCGAAATCGTGACTCCAAAGTACACGCGACAGAGTGCTCTCTTTTGCTAGCCTTGTACGTGTCTGCCGCTTCTGTAACGTGTTTTCTCGCTCTTAAATCGGTCAGTCAAAAATCTTTGAGCGAACTTAAAAGGTTACAGGATTCTCTAAAGCCTGAGGCTAAAATCAAACCATGGAAAGGAGACGACTACAGGACTTTACACAGCCTAGGTAAATCACAAGGTTATAACTTCGAAAGAAAATTGCTTAACCCAGTGATTTATAATTACACTTTTGATCAGTTCGAAAATAAGAATATTGTTTCATTTTCCTGATATTTTAATCACCGAAATCCACAGTGACACACGAGGACGAACGTATACCAGAAGATATTTTTCATCGAGCATACATGGCCAGTTGGCTTCTCAGACTTTTGAAGCGAAGTTCTTACTTCCCCGAAGAAATGAACACGCCGGATACAGCTGAGTCAGAACTTTCTTCCGAAGAAATTTTCATTGGAGGCTTAATCCTTCACAATATCCAGCTAATGCAGTTCAATGCCCATGAGGTATGCGGAATATTGATTAAATATAATATACGAAAATATGACCACATTCGAAAATTCGTACCATTTTATAGTCTGGACGGTGTGCCAGATGGCTTGATTCCCTCCGTTTCATAATCAGCCATTAATTAAGTAATCTATTATACTAACAATACAATGGGCTTTCCCTTACGGAAAATACACCGAATTTTTTAGTGTAAGCACTGAATTTTCGGTGTAAAACCCGGTAAAACCTCAAATTGAGAGTTGACTTCCAAATTTCGAGTGTCGAACTCCCAAATTGAGATTTGATTCCCAAATTTCGAGTGTCGAACTCCCGAATTGAGAGTTGACTCTCAAATTTCGAGTGTCCAACTCCCAAATTTCGAGTGTCGAACTCCCAAATTTCGAGTGTCGAACTCCCAAATTGAGAGTTGACTACCAAATTTTGAGTGTCAAACTCCCAAATTGAGAGTTGACTCCCAAATGAGTGACACCCAACAGAGGGTCTTTTGAGTGTTCTTTTGAGTGTTTTTTCCATAAGGGTTAAGACAGTGACAAAATTAAAATCTCGAAACTTTGACATCGAACAACAACAGTGCGACACATAATAGGCTTATTAGATTTCAGAGTTGATAAGACCTAAGGGTGCAATAACGTTGGACAAAGCGAAAAGTGTTTTCATCGGTGGTGGTGCTTTTCCGACCGTAGCGCTTTTGAATCACTCTTGTAATCCCAGTGTAATCAGGTATATGATCCGGTTATCATGAGTTATAGATATGTGACCTCGATTCCTCGAATCTCAATCATGATCTTTGATTTTTTACCGAAATTTTTAAACGAAGGTACTTCGTGGGGACTAGAATGATGATTCGTGCATTACGGACCATACATCCAGGCGAAGAGATCAGCGAAAATTACGGACCGATTTTTACCACGATGCCGCAAAATGAGAGAAAAAGGAAACTCAGACTACAATACTGGTTTGACTGTGCCTGTGAGGCCTGCACCGGTCAATGGCCTCTTCTTGAAGGAATAGATCCAAGAATACTCAGGTACCTGGATTTTCCACTGACATATATTTCTTTTTGCCATTGCTATAAGTACCGCTATTCTGCCAGCCTCTCGGGTATAAATTCTACAGTATGTGTGTATGTGTGTGAGTATCGGGCAGGGCCGTGGAATTATACCAATCAGCGAACGGAAAATTGCTATACACCTCTAATAATTCTGAAGATAGTTTCAAACGAGTTTATTATCTTATATTATAGGAGTATGTTGTTGAACGTGTCGATAGCTTGCAACTAGTAATTCAATTCCAACACGTAACAGCGATAAATTAATGTGTCCGAAAATCGGGTGAAGTTGGTCAAATTTTAAGGAATTCTAGGAGTATCTAAAATTCGTTTTTAATTGCCCACTGACATGGATAAATCAATCAGCTCTGTTATAGGATATTCACGCTTCAGTATGTCTTTCAAGATGCTCATTAATTTTTTTTTTACAGATTCAGATGTGAATCGGGTGAAGCCTGTGGGAATATATTGCCTGTATCGACAGAATCAAATGAGTTCATGGCGGCTTGTTCGAAGTGCAAAAAGTCGACGAATATATTGAAGGGTCTGAAAGCTATACAAGACACCGATGCGATATTTAAAGTAGCTTCTAGACACCTCGAAAGCGGTGAACATGAAAAAGCTCTGAAGGGTTACTTCGAAATTTTGAAATTGCTTGATGAGAATTTAGCACCACCCCTAAGAGATTATCACTTGTGCCAGCAGGGAGTCAGGCTGTGTCTGCTCGCAATTGGAAATTCAAGTTTTATCTAACGTTATACTTCGTTTCACTAATTCACAATTCACAAGTTTGGGACACAGTAACTCATCCGAAAATTCGAGATATTTTTATTGAATTGTTTCCACTGTTATTGTATTTCACAGAATTTCAGGTACGAGCTGTAGTATCCGAATGAATGTGGTTTGTAATTGGATCTGAAAACTTTGATCTGTAATTTTGATGAACATAACTGATAACTCTGTATATACATGAAAGTTGAATAAAGTATTTATGTATATTCACAAATTAATGACGTAGACTGGTTGAGTTACATTATCCTAAAAACTGAATGCAATAAATCTAATTATTCAAGTATTTCTGCTCACAATTCTCTATCATTAGGTTGACGCCCGATACGAATAACAGCACATTTCAGATTCCGGGTAAAAAAGAGTACGTTTCAAATTCCGGGTGGAAAAGAGCACATTTCAGATTCCGGGTGGAAAAGAGCACGTTTCAGATTCCGAGTGAAAAAGAGCATGTTTCAGATTCCGGATGGAAAAGAACACGTTTCAGATTGAGAATGAAAAATAGCACGTTTCAGATTTACTCGAAAACTAGCACAATTCAGGTTGAACCGAATATTACTTATTAGCAAGCGTCAGTTAGGTTTATTATAAGATTGAATTAATCATTCAATGATAAAATTGAATCAAGTTTTTGTGCATAATTGTGCATTTCCAATTTCATAATAAACCTACCTGACACTTACTAATGAGTAATATTCGCTTCACCTGAATTGTGCTAGTTTTCGAATGAATCTGATGGTGCCGTCCCATGTAGGCCCGAATCGACGGAATCCGGAATCACGGAACGGAATGCAGACGAATTCTAGTGGATTTCCGAATCCGTTCCGGGTCTTGAAAAACCCTGCCGTCCCATGTACCAAAACTGTATGGAACGACGGAACGGAGCCGATTCATATTTGTGCTATTCGGCTTTATTCGTCTGTTTGGAATTTGGATACAATTTTTGTATCAATATATGTAATTTATTTGATTAGCTTCTATGTAAGATCAAATTCTGTAACTATAATTGATTATTTAATCAAATAAAAGTTGACGTTCCGGCATTCCGTTCCGGAATTTGGGTACATGGGACGCAGGGAAATGCAAATAGACGGAACGGAACACGGAACTTGTGTATACTTCTACATGAACATAACCCTGCAAATGGTAGAAAGACGCGTGTGTAGATACAAATTTGATCATGGATCCTCAAATCTGTCTATTAATGATGATTCGGTTATTCAAGACTTCCAAAAGTGCATCAATTTCTGAAAGCAAAATTATTTACGACTATAATTTGCGAATACCGGACGGATCCACCATTCCGTAAAAATACGACGGAATGAAATTAGCGGAACGCGGATTCTAGTGACTTTTCCGTCCATTCCGTTCCGGGATTCCAGATTCCGGCGATCCGGGCCTACATGGGACGGCACTATGAAACGTGCTATTTTTCATTCTCAATCTGAAACGTGTTCTTTTCCATCCGGAATCTGAAACATGCTCTTTTTCACTCGGAATCTGAAACCTGCTCTTTTCCACCCGGAATTTGAAACGTGCTCTTTTTCACCCTCAATCTGAAATGTGCTGTTATTCGTATCGGGCGTCGAGGTGTTGTTGTAACATAGGGTAATTCCCGCGCCTGATTGGATGCAATAGAACATACAATTGGGTCGGTAAGAATATATTCGCAAACGCGTTCTGATGTACCGACTGAGACATGTCATTACAGAATTGGCTAAAAACCATTACGTAGCGTATCAAGTTTACCATCCGAGTAGTATTATAATTGTCAAAAGTAGAATAATCCAAGTGTCAAAAACCTTTCAAAGTTTCAAATGCCGTAAAACTTTCATCTAGTACTACTACACAGGGTATAAAATAAATATAAAATCGAGTATATAAAAATGATTCACAGTCTTTTTATAATAAATTCATCTGGGTGAGTTAAAAAATGAAATGAAATTAAAAAAAAAAAATCAACCAAATTATCCGAGACATAACCTAAAAAAAATTTCTAACATTTCTTCAATACAGAGATGTGTTTATGGAAAAACACTGGAAAAGTGCAGTCGCACGATCACTATGTGATTATTTTTTCGATCAACAACGCAGGGTATCATCACCCGAAGATACACCACCTGTTATAGCTACTCCACATCATTATCTGATTAGTATACATCGATGCAATATGTTCTTCGTCGCCGTATGCATGACGGAAGGTAAATAATTGGAGAAAATTTATAAAAAGTCGTTTTTTTTTTTGATATTATTTTAGTCATGTTTCAACATTCACACCCAAAATTAAGGCCCATTCCTAGTCGCCCACCTCCTTTTGGTCGAAATGTGTCAGATTTCGATTATTATCCGAGCCCAGGCTTGAAAAACGCAAAAAAGGCCAACTTAGCGCAAATTCTATTTCAATTCCGAACACATAGGTAAAAAAAAATGTTCGTTTCGTGCGAAAATAGAGTCTACAGATGGTTTTTACATTGTTCGCCGAGGAAATCGAATTCGAATAATTTTTTAACAATCTAAAAACCATCTGTAGACTCTGTTTTCGCATGAAACGAACATTTTTTTTTGGACGTATGTGTTCGGAATTAAAATAGAATTTGCGCTAAGTTGGCCTTTTTTGCATTTTTCACGCCTGGGTACGGATAATAATCGAAATGTGACACATTTCGACCAAAAGGTGGTGGGCGACTAGGTATGGGCCTTAAAGTCCAAAGAATAATCTGAACATTTTTTTTTTCCAGTTCCGCCGCTATTCGTCATAGAATTTTTACACAGAGTTGTCGACACGTTTGAAGACTACTTTAGCGAATGTACAGAGTCAATTATCAAAGATAATTACGTTGTTGTTTATGAGTTGTTGGACGAGATGTTGGATAACGGCTTTCCACTTGCTACAGAATCAAATATTTTAAAAGAATTGATCAAGCCGCCTAATATATTGAGAACAATAGCTAATAGCGTTACAGGGAAGTCAAAGTAAGCAGGTTCAATTTATCGCTTTGGATGATAAATAATCAAATCATTGTCTGGGTTATGGATTTTGAATTGCATAAACTTTGTGGAAACAGTTTTAAAGAATTTTAAAACATCGCGCGGCGTAGAAGTTTCTAGCATAAGAAACCAAAAAAATCTAATTATCATTTACCACTTTCAGTGTCAGCGCCATTTTACCAAGTGGTCAATTGTCCAATGTACCATGGAGAAGAACCGGTGTTAAATACACTAATAATGAAGCTTATTTCGATGTAGTAGAGGAAGTCGATGCTATAATTGACAAAACTGGGGCTACAGTATTTGCGGAAATCCAAGGCTACGTACGATATTGATAAACTCAAGATACAAAACCTCATTAGCACATGTTATGCATAAAATTGTACTAATGATGATTATTTTCTCTTATAACAAACTGGAATCATTTTTCAGATCGATTGTTGCATCAAGTTAAGCGGCATGCCTGATCTCACACTTTCGTTTATGAATCCGAGACTATTTGATGACGTCAGTTTTCACCCATGCGTTAGATTTAAACGATGGGAGGTACGTGAATTAGTAGAATTTCTACTACGATTAAAATCTATTGCAATTCTTTGATGCAATGTAATCAGCTATATTTTCATTGAAAAAATTTCAGTCTGAGAGAATATTGTCCTTCATTCCACCAGATGGTAATTTTCGACTATTGTCATACCACATTGGGTCGCAGAGTATAGTTGCGATTCCTATATATGTGAGACACAATATAAGCCTGAAAGACTCTGGCGGTGGCAGACTGGACATTACTGTTGGTCCGAAACAGACGATTGGAAGAACTGTGAGGAAATGACTATAATCTAGTTTTTATGATAGAAATTATATTGTTTTGCATACGATAGATGAAATTTGCACTTATCGCATACTAAATTTAAGCTTTGCTTTCAGGTTGAGAATGTTAACATTGAAATTCCAATGCCGAAATCTGTATTGAATTGTAGCTTGGTACCTAATCAAGGAAAATACTCATTCGATCCTGTCAGTAAAGTACTAGTTTGGGATATCGGTAGAATAGATGTTGCCAAGTTACCTAATCTTCGAGGAACGGTAAGTTGTTACAGAAATAAAAAAAAGTATTATGTTAAATAAATTACCTAGTTAACGCGATTAAAACATGTTCATTAATAATTTTTACTTTATTTGTTAATTACTTAACAGATCACTATTCAAAATGGGGTAACAGTCACAGAGTCTAATCCTGCCATCAACGTAAGTTCTAATATAAATCTTGTAATTAATTTAAAAAAAAATACAATTCTTATTCTCTTCTATTTTTTTTTTTTTTTTTTTTTTTTCGAATAATAAAAATTGTTTAAAATTTGTCACTTTAAAGGTACATTTCACCATAAATCAACTCGCTGTATCCGGCTTGAAGGTGAACAGGCTGGATATGTATGGAGAAAAGTATAAACCGTTCAAGGGTGTTAAGTATATTACAAAAGCTGGTAGATTCCAGATAAGAATGTGAATCTCATCCATATAAATATCGAATCTGTAAAAGGTATAAAAAAAAAAAAAAAAAAATATATATGACTTATTACAAATGTTACAAATTCGTATGTCTATTCGTATTAATTGTAACAATATTGTGAAAACTGAATGAAATATTTCATTATTTTTATCTTTCATCGATGAGATAGCACGCATAAGTTTAATAACAACACATATATTAACTTACGTTTAATTATTGTGGATACATAAGTCTGCGCCCTGATTTTACACTACGCTTAAAAACTTTACGCTCTTGAATTTCGGGATAATAATTTGCTTGTTTCTAAATCTTCGTAACTCGGATGCGTCGCATAGGTATATAAACGGTCCATATTAGTCGCATAAATGGTATGATTGTTTATAAGATTTTTGTGCACCTGTAACAAAGACATGATATTTTGGCTGAAAAATATTATTAAGAAACAGCTTAATTGAAAATTGAAAAATCAATATAGAACAATAAAATCTAGAAAAAGATATTCATAAGAGATCAAACCTTTAATGCTTGTTGAAGATTTGAAACGCTGATAGGATCGGGAGTAGGTGAAGTTGTTTGAGCTGAGCATGCTAATGCGAAAGCTGTTGCTTGTTCCGCTTCTTCAAGGGTCTGCTTCATTGCAGGTATTTGTCCTTCAGGATCGACGACATTTGTGGCCATGCTGAAGTGATGTTAAAATAATTATTATTTGTATAGTTAGTAAATCGGATTGAAGATCTTAAAAATAATTATCAACACAGTAATACGATTCTATAATTCTGTAAATATTATCATCAGGACTAAAATTCTAAATTATAATACAAAAAACGTTTAGTTTCACCTAAAATTTGATGCATTTGTAATGTAAGAGGTATTTCTTGTCCAAGAACTGGGTACAGGTTCGCCTATTTTATGGATAAAAGAACCTTCTCTAACCAGGAAACCTTTCCTTCGTGTAATAACTGCGGTCAATATATTTTTCAGGAAAACCTAACAAATTTATAAATATTTAGTTAGGCTTTGCTAGACACACGAATTGATAACGAAAATTCAACACGTGCATGTAATAGGCACTGTGTCTTGCATGTAAAGCGGATAGAAAATCATTTTCAAATATTCGAAATTTCCAAAATTTCCAAAATTCTTAAAAATTTCTAAAATTTCTAAAATTCTTACAAATTTCCAAAATATCTTAAATTTCCGATATTCTTAGAAATTTCTAAAATTTCCAAGATTTTCAAAATTCTTACAAATTTTCGAAATTTCCAAAATATCTTAAATTTCCAATATTCTTAGAAATTTCTAAAATTTCCAAGGTTTTCAAAATTCTTAAAAATTTCCAAAATTACCAAAATATCTTAAATTTCTAATATTTCCAAAATTTCCAAAATTCTTAAAAATTTCCGAGATTTTCTAAATTCTTATAAATTTCCAAAATTTCCAAAATTTGCTAGAAATGACTCATTTCTCCCCCCTTGTTGTACAATCTATTATTTTTCCGTTATACCTGAGTAGCAGCTATAATAATTTGGGCAGTATTTTCCTCAGCTCCGTCCATATTATTCTCCCATGCAGCGAGCATCAATCTAGCCAAAACAAAAGTTCGATCAGGCAGCAGTAGTTCTTGAGCGCTAGAATGGTTAGCACCAATTGGTTCATCTCCAACCAGAGAAGAAGTCTGGCCTAATACTTCGACGTAAACATCTGCGGGCTGAAATATTAGTTTTGTAGATTTTAAAACAGGATATCATTCCTCGTGGACTTATATGTATTTCATTCTTTAGAGTTATTTATAATTATATTACAATCAAATAACGAAATTTCGAAATAATTGAAGATTAGTTTTACTTATTACTTCGAAGTTTGACTTGTCGGTTTTATATTTTCTCTTTAAACGCAGTCTTTTCTCAAGAATTTTCTCCTTGTCAAGATGAGTGTGACTATTGTTATGCTTGTTAGTTCTCACAGTTGTAACAGAAGCTAGTCCCTGTACTTTGTTGAATAAACAAAGTAAGAATTCATTGTGTAAATGAACTTGATCTTCGGTCATAATATTTCTTGCTTCGCAATCAAATTCTTCTTTTGTTGTCTGAGAAAATATTCATATTATTATTATTATTATTATTTAATAAATCTAATCTGCTTCGATAATATTATTAATTATTATGTATCACGAAATATTTGAATCCTACCTACCTTCATCTGAAACCATAGTTTCATTTTTTCAAAATATCTGTAAAAAAAAATATAAACATGAATTTTAAACGCCTTTCAACAGCTTTCAGATTTGACATAAATGATGATTAGATGACATAACCTCAGACTTACAGTTTTGCATTATCGCCGAGCGATGCTACGAGACTTTTTCTCGCTACGTTTAGCTCTTTTGAAGTCGTCATAACTTCTTCTTATTCTTCTTCTTATTTCACTTTATTATAGGTATACTAATAATTAAATACCTATTTGAATTTAACCTCGCGCGTCAAATTTTCATTCATTCAACACATGTTTGATGTTTCTCTTCACGAGAATCAGCTTCAGCTTGTGTATGAATGAACGAATACACTAACGCCACTAACCTAACCTAACCTAATCTAACCGTGAATCTAACATAACATAACCTAAAAATTTCGACAAGCGTCGGTAGAATTTCAAAGACCGTATTGTTGACGAATCGAAATAAAACTCACTGTGTTAGAATAAATCTACACAGTCGAGTCTAACTAATTATTCAACAACAATCCCAAGAGACTATGACAAGTCAAATAAGCACAGCAATGGATAGTCTGAGCGCCGCATTAAAATCGAATATTATTCCAAACCAAGAATATTTACTGCAAGGTTCTGTATTAGATAGTGCAGTTGAAGTATTGCTTCACAGATTGCGAGGGTTGTGCGACAACGTTGATAGCGGACCTGAAACTTTTCACGACCATGAAATGTGCTTCAGTATACGGAGGTAGGATCTGACATAATCTCGTTTTTAAAAAAATCATCATATTTATGAAAATAAATGTATATGTCTCTCATAATAATCCGAAATTGAAAATTGAAAAAATTTATTACTTTCAGAGGCCCTCCACCTGAACAACCTTTACTATTACGAGTGAGAAGGGCATTAGATTACCAAGAAATGCCTTGGCAATTAAGATACATTGGACAGCCAGAGCTAGGCGACAAATCTCGTCCTACTATAGTCAGAAGTAGTATAGATATAGCGACTAGTAGTACAGTAGTTGAATTTCTCACTGAATTAGGGTGCAGATTAGATTTTGAATACATTGTAAGAGGATACATGTTCCGTAAGGGTAGAATGAAGGTTACTGTTTCAAAAATATTCAGAATGGGACAAGGAAAACTACCCGAAAGTGTCGAACCAATATCTCAGAGTTATTTAGTTGAATTAAGCGTTCTTGCTCCTAGCGGACAAGACGCTATAGCTGAAGATATGAGAATATTTGCTGAACAGTTGAGGCCTTTGGTTCAACTTGAAAAAATTGATTACAAAAGACTTGCGCATTAGAAATAGGAAACATTTTCTTTTCTTTTAACTTAGTTTCAACTTAGTTTTAGCTTAGTTTTAATTTAGTTTTAACTTAGTTTTAGCTAATAGGATATGAAATAAATTCTCAAAATTTCGTCTTTATTTTCTAATTACAAATATACGCATAGTTCCGATACGACATTGGTATACCTATAACTATAATAATCATAATGATATAGGATGTTCTATTGTATCTATAATAAACGCTGATTTCAATAAAATCGGATAAAACTATTATTGACTGAATGATTATTCGTAGAAGAAGAAGAAAGTTGCATGAAATCGTTCTAGATAGTATTAAGCTATATCTGATTGCAAAGTGTGCGCGCGCATAGCAAAGTCGTAATTTAGTTTTACGACTTCGCCCCGTGTGACGCCATTTTGTAGATTGGCGCATTTCTACGTGTGTAACGCGTTGGGGCGGTTGTTACGTTTGGCTATATTTCTTCAACGGCGATACAAAGTATCTACTGTCTATAATTGAGGAAAAAAATGTGAGTAACAATTACGAACTTTAATTATAATTTACAAACACATGCAGATACTTATCAGCTACTTATGTGCTGATGGAAGAAAAAAAAAAAAAAAAAAACTACTACGATTATTTAATACGATAATCTGTTGCATAGTATATGTAGTGGTAAGAGATTCCATGGCGTGGGTAATGCGAACGACTATTATAAATCTCGGAATAAAAACATTAAAAATTCATTTAATTATTATTTTTTATTTCAATCAGAGAAAAATTCGAGATTTATTGACATTTTAGTAATCTTATAAACTACCGTTTCGATAACTCTATAACCTCGCTTTTAGTCAAATATACTTTTAAAACACATCACAATCTTTCCTGGCTACCGCAAAATGGCCGACTTTGGTCTTTAAGCATTCTATATACTTTTATTTAACAAATACCGCGCTCTTCGAATATACATAGCTTAAAATTTTTTCTATCATAACATATCCTATATATTATATATTCAACTAACTATTACCACACTATGTAAATAGAATCGCTGTATTAGTTTATCATTTATGAAGATCGACGATGTTAGAGTTTCGTCCTCAAATAATAATATCCTATAATCATATATAAATCGGAAATGATATTTATTATCTTCTTCGATCTAGTTTCAACCCTCTCATCTCAGAATATCGAACTCTATCATATTCATTCATCAATGAATTATTTTTTAATCCACCGAATTTAATCCGGGTAATAAAAACCCGCCACTTTTTTTTTTCCGCCATTTTGGATCAATAGCATTACACATACCCCCTTCTTCTTCTTCTTCTCTGTTGCTTGCAACTACTTGACAGCAGTATTTAATTATTCAAACTTACAAGAAGAGGGGGTAGAGAGAGAGAGAGAGAGAGAGAGAGAAACTATAATCATCAAGCATTTATCAATGACTTTATTAAATAATAGATGAATATTGATTACGGTGCTTTTTTTGAAACGACTATTTTTTTTTTGCAACTCCCCATTGAAAATCTTGTTGTAGACGTCGAAAAGGAAATCCTGTCCAATTTTCATCTCTTCATTCCAATTCCAGCACTCTCGCTTTTCTTTTTAAGTTTTCCCATGCTAAAAGCATGTAAACATTACGATTTTTTCTTTCGCCGTGCAAAACTCAGCCGCATTTCAATGGATTGTTCTCATCCTAGACTCATTTGACAGAGAATTTAGTGTTCTTCAAAAGTGCCCAAGATAGTTTGACTGACTTGAAAATATTGAACTTGACATTTTGTTGGAATCTTATATTTAAAAAAATCAAAGTCCTTATATCTTTTGAAATACTGGTTTCAGAGACTTTATGTACTGGACTTTTTTGTAGAGAAATAAATTTCCTACAAAATTGTTCTGAAGTTTTTTTCTCCAAGTCCAACTGTTTATTCGCCCACAGCGAGAATGAAGAATTATGCATAAAATCGACTTTGAAGGCTCACACAGGTTCAGCGGTTGGAACCACAGCCAAACTACCAATGAGACTTTTGAAGAACACTAAATTCTCTGTAAAATGAATCTTGGATGAGAACAATCCATTCAAATGCGGCTAAGTTTTGCGCGGCGAAATAAAAAGTCGTAATGTTTACATGCTTTTAGCATGGGAAAACTTAAAAAGAAAAGCGCGAGTGCTGGAATAGGAATGAAGAGCTAAAAATTGGACAGGATTCCCTTTTCGACATCTACAACAAGATTTTCAATGGGGAGTTGCAAAAAAAAAAAATAGTCGTTTCAAAAAAAGCACCCTAATATTGATATAATAAATAAAAACGAGATAATTTGATTCCATTATTATTATTATTATGAATTTTTTTTCCCACAGTTAGAAAAAAAAGATGTCTCGCTACAGAGAATGGGATCTTTCCTGTAAAGTATACGTTGGTAATTTGGGTAGCAGTGCTAGTAAGCATGAGATTGAAAGTGCATTCAGCAAGTACGGACCACTGAGAAATGTTTGGGTAGCAAGAAATCCGCCTGGATTTGCATTTGTTGAATTTGAAGATCCGAGAGATGCTGAAGACGCGGTCAGAGGATTAGACGGAACGTGAGTGTACCTTGATTATAAAATTGTAGAAACGAAAAAGAAAAAAAGAAAGAAAAAATTATGTTTCATGTTCGAATAACATCGAATCCCATCCCTAATCTTTTTTTTCATTTTTTCAAATAATAAATTACAGACGTTGTTGCGGAACTAGAGTAAGGGTGGAAATGTCTTCTGGTAGAAGTCGTCGTGGAGGTGGAGGGCGGAGACCGGGGCCACGATACTCCAGGTAAAACATTTTTATATTATATTATAAATATTTACAGATACTTATATGAGAAATGGAAATGGTTGCAAAGTGACTAACCAAGTAGGTATATCGGGTGAGGTACACACGGAGTAAGATTATTAAAAACAAACACAGATTTGAAATTTCAATCAAAATGATTGACTTTTTTTTTTTTTTTTCTCTATTCATTTGCACTGATTATTCTTATTCTTATTATCATTATTATTATTATTATTATTATTATTATGATAAAAAAAAAAGAATTTCACATTACAATTTTTTTAATAGAAGATTGATCAACAAACGGTATTTCTTTTTTCATATCCTTATATCATACAATCACTCTAAGCTTTGTTAGCACTTGGTATATATTAGGGTGATTCAAAAAACAAGAGAATGTTTGTTTTATCTTGGTACCAAGTTTAAAAGTTTTTTTTTTAGATACTCAAACAGGCCTGTTAAAATATAAGCTCTTAATATTAATGATAAGATAGTGTGCATCACACTTTTCAATTTCCCATAAGAATAACACAGGAAACATTATTTTTATTCCTTCTGATTTTTGTAACTAACGAACGATACGTCGTACGGTAAAGTTCTTGGTATGTTTTTGCAGAGAATTGAGCACTCTACAAAAAAGGTCTGAATACATTTTTTGGTAAATCAACTCGGTCGAATGTTATTCAAGGTCAAAGTAAAATTAATCCCCAATTTAGTCGATTTTTGGATGATACGGCGGAAATATTAAGTTTTTCGAAAAATATGCCCAAAATTTTCTTCAAAACACAAATTGGACTTTCAAAAAGTGTAAATCAATAGTTTTTTTGCTCTAATAAAGAAAAATAAAATACTTTTAACAATTTTTCAGTGAAAATCAGCTCTAAATTGGGTTTTTACCATTTGAAAAATCGCATTGATTATTCTATTGTGATAAGTTTTTATTTCATTTGATTTTTACTCTAATGACAGTTTTGAAATTATAACTGCCAAAAATATTCCTACCAGTAAATTTTTTGAGCTCTTCGAACTCAGAGTGTTGATAGTTGTGCCTTTCCGAGTCTTCGGTGTTCGAAAATATAGCTTCAGTGTGGTTTCGAACTTAAAAATCTAGGAGTTATTTGAAGAAAACATTATTTTTAATTGTTAATTTTACATTGACCTTGAATAACGTTCGACCTAGTTGATTTACCAAAAAATAACTTCAGACCTTTTTTGTAAAGCGTTCAATTCTCTGCAAAAACATACCAAAAACTTTACCGTACGACGTATCGTTCGTTAGTTACAAAAATCAGAAGGAATAAAAAGGAATGTTTCCTGTGTTATTCTTATGGGAAATCGAAAAGTGCAATGAGCACTATCTTATCATTAATATTAAGAGCTTATATTTTAACATTCCTATTTGAGTACCTAAACAAAACTTTTAAACTTGGTACCAAGATAAAACAAAGATTCTCTTGTTTTTTGAATCACCCTAGTATATATATATATATTTTTTTTTTTTCTTAGCTGTTATTAGAAATGTACATGGCATTGTACATTCTTTTATTTTTTTACCACTGAGTTTTACGACACCTGATTATTATGAAATTAATATTTGAAACCTAACTCGAGATTGAGTTATTGAATATGAAAATTGAAAATATTGTGTAGTACTTATATTATTGGGCCTTGTATCGTATCGTTTTTTTGTAGTTAAAATGAATGACCGAGGGTATATCGTTGTTTTAAAACATTTTTAGATCCAGATCACCAAGTCAACGAAAGAAGTCACCGGGGGGGCGTTATCCAAGGTAAGAATAATCCACTATAGTATATTTAAATTGAGTTTTCAGGTGCTTAAGACGCAGCATTGGCATCAATACGGAGTGATTAGAAATATTTTTTCTCAATTATTCTAGGTCATTGTCGCGCAGTCCGCGAGGGACATCAGTTGACCGCTACTCTAGGTGAGATAATTACAATCATACGTCACGAATTTTCAGGTACCTGCACTAGAAGCTGCAAAATAAAAAAAACAAAAAAAAAAAAGACAAAAAGACAAAAACAAAAAAAAAAGAACCAATTATTATCAGAGTACGTATATGCATTTCGCTTGAATTTTCTTTAGTTATTTGCAGTATCACAGAAAGAATTACACATTATTTATACTCAATCCTATGCTCAAACGATAAATCATTGATTATTATATCAAAATATAACATAACAATTAATTAATTAATATGATTAAATTTAATGAATAAAAGTAAAGAGTTTTTGTTTGAGCTGGTTTTTTGATAAATAATATGTCTATAGTTGGTAGTAAATGTAATAAACTGGTGGTCTGGTGATCATCTTGTGATCGAAATACCGAGTGTACGTACAAATCAGTATAATATCTATATGTACCTTATTTTTCATTTGAAATATAATTAGTTAGATTAATTGTTTTTTTTTTTTATATATATATATATTTTTTTTTTTTTTTTTTTTTCATTATTCTTACTGTTGATCAGTCTATATTTAGATATTTCACATTCATACTAAGCTGATATATATATATATATATATTATTTATATATTAAAAAAAAATAATAATAAAGCGCATTCACAGCATTAAAAAAATGGTATAAACTAATCAGAATCATCAATTTATACTATGGGACTAGCTTTCAAAACTGTAGTTATGCCGACCAAAAAAAAAAAAACATTCAATTATTATCAGAATTTCAATATTTGAATATAAAATGAAAAAAAAAAAAAAATTATTCAATCATGGTCGAATGGTATAATCGGTTTCAGATTGTTTTATAAATCATTAGTTTATTCATTATGAAAAAAAAAAAAAAAAAAAAAAAAAAAAAAAATTGATGGAATATAAAAAGAATTTCATAAATTCAATTTGAGAAATTGTGAATTTAGTAAATATACGAATAGTGGTCCGGAGTATGGTGGTTATATTAGTAAAACTGACGTTTGCAGATTCTACCAGAGTCAGCTCCTAGCTCTGCTCGCCTCCCCGCCACTACTACTTCTACTGCTACTTCTACTACTACAGCCACCGTGAAAAAACAAAAAAAAAAAACAAAAAAAAAAGTACAATGCAAAGCAAAAAAAAAAAAAAAAAATACAAAATCTAGCAATCAAATTGAAAAAAAATTGCCTGCCTGCCCACTAACCTCCCAACCAGTCACCATCAGTCACCACCAGTCACCACGGCTAGGAGTCTCAAGTCGTCCGACAGTCCGTAGCTGTCCATCGGGTTCCCCTACAAAAAGACTTCTTTGGGCTACCTCCGACTCTAGGAGCTAGGAAGCATCGTGACCCAACGATCAGCCAACGCGATACGAATACTTCTATCAAAATATCGGCGCGTCCGTTCGTCCGTTCGTCCGTCCCAACTTCTACTACTACTACTACTGCTACTACTACTCGTCTCCACCGTCACGAATTAACTTAGCTGACAATTCGTCCGCCAGTTATCTTCGACCGAGCAAAGCAATATGATCACCACCTACACACCATCCCACCACCACCCAACCAACTACCACCACCAACCACCACCACCACCACCACCACATGTTCACAGTTGTCTGGTATTTCACCGATTTTCAAAGATTTTTTATTATCTTTTCACTTAATTAGACCAAATTCTTTAAGGCTGATGATCTCACACGTTAATGTTTCCCTTCTTCTTTTATTTTTTTATTATTTTTTTTTTTTTTTTGTGCTTATATCAAACGGTTTAAAACATGTGATAAGAATCTATATAAGAATAATTAATATTTTTTGATATAATATTACAATTTTGACTAGGAAGAATATTAATGGTAATAAATTAAATGTTAACAGTTTTCATCAGCCTTGAGAACATGGTGTTGTAACATTTATTTATTTTCTTTATTCTATTATTATATAAAAAAAAAAAAAAAAAAAAATTTATTTAATTATTACTATATTAATCATATACATACTATACTATACTATATATATATACTATATTTTATTTTCTTTGTTTTATTGCGTTTGTTTACCATTGTTGGTGAGATGTCATTTATATTTATTATTAATTATTAATTTAATGTGTCTAACTTGTTTATATATCTCCCTCTAGGCATTAGGATTAGTATATCCCAATTCAATTAGATTCAATTGTCTTGCGATGATTTCTTATACCTATAAATGTTTAATTTGTGTAAACTCTGATGCAATTTTCTTCGCAATGAATATCAGTTTATTAACACACGCGATTTTAACTTAAATTCAAAAAAATAAATATAAAAATAAAGTCGAATAGTAACACTAAAATATTCAGAGTGTAAAAATATTTTGATTTCTGATCAAATTTACCATTTTTTTTATTTTTTTTATTCTTTTATTCTTTTATTTCGATGGTAGCTAAATTTTAATCGAATTTTCTTCTTCCAATCCATTGGTCGAAAATTTCAACAGAGTTTGATATTAAGAATAATAATATTTTTATATATAAAAAACAAAAAAATGAAAATTTTAACATTTTTTCTGTAAATTTTTAGGTCAAGGTCACGCAGTCCGAGAAGGAGGTCACTCACCCGTAGTAGAAGCCGCGATCGTCGCTCACGCTCAGATTCTCGCGACAGACGGTATATTGAATTACATATCATTTTTCCTATTAACTTGAATTTAATTTGCTCAAAATTGATAATTCTCATTCATTCGACTTCCATATTCTATTTTTGATTTTTTTATCTTTGCTCTCTTGTTTTGGAAGTTTAGTGATCGTTCGGATTGTTATAGTTTCTAGAATATATAAAAAAAAATACTCGAAAATCTTTATATCTTTTTCCTTCTATGTTATAGCCATGATTTTTATTTTTGTTTTTATTTTGTTTACAGTTAGGTGCTAAATGTTCGAGAAATGGATGGACTTAAAAATCCCATGAAGAAGAAGAGCGCAAAGCATTCTTTGTAAATTAATTGAATCACACACGTTCAAAAGAAATGTAAACACATCATAAAAAAAAAAAAAAAATATTATGACACATAAATTTAAGTTAGACTAAGACGCATACCTATACACATACATTAATAGCGTTGTTTTCGGCTGGTACCGCTAGCGCTACACCGGTGTAGCGCTAGCGATCTTTTTGTCTCTCTTTCTCTCAAAGAAAAGAAAAGAAAAGAAAAAGATGAAGATATGGGCTACAACACTGCACCGGTGCAGCGGTAGCGGTACCAGCCAAAAACGCTATAACACGTCCGCGCGCGCTCTGTTTAAAAGATGTCGAGAATCTAACTATTTTATTGCAATTATTGACTATAAAATATGAACTCAATCAACGGTAATTGTTGATTGAACAATCTTGCATAGGACACAAATATGATGTGAATGAACCCACAGTTGTTTTATGTTGTATTAATTATTTTGTACTCTTACAAATTTAAGGATCTATAATAAAGCTATAATCTATGGTATTTCTTCGTACAGTTTATTCATTTTATACATTTAATTGACAACAATGATTTTTCCTGAAACATTAAAGAAATAAACAATCTCATGGAATGAGATAAATGCCTCCTATTCTTGAAAGCAGAAACCCGACTCTTCGGAGTGAAACATCGGGAAAATCACCTGTAAATTTCCAATTTATAGTTTATTCTTTTACTCTTCAGTCATCATAGGTGCATTCTTTTAACTCTGTGATCAATGGATCAGTGATCATTGATTAGTGATCACATGTGATCATGATCAGTTGAAAAGAACAACCTCCTTCTGCGATAGTAGCGCTTAAGGGGAATTCTCGGAACAAAGCAGAACATAATCCTAGAATAATGTAGCGGGCGATTAAAAGGTGTATTCTTTTGACTCTGTGATCACTGATTAAAGTGATCATGATCACGTGATAGTTGTTTTTTTGATCGTATCACTTCCCCCACCACGAGCACGAAGTAATCATGATCACTTCCGAAATGATCGCATATTTTATGGGATCACTTGGTATTTGATCTGAATTTTCACCGCGAAACCGTTCAAATTTCAAATGTGGTTTCGAAATCAGGTTATGTCGTCGTAATATAAAATCGCCCGTTGCATTATTCTAAGGTTATGTTCTGCTCTGTTCCTAGAATTCCCCTTAAGCGCTACTATCGCAAAAGTAGGTTGTTCTTTTCAACTGATCATGATCACATGTGATCACTAATCACAGTGATCACTGATCGATTGATCACAGAGTCAAAAGAATACACCTTTTATATCACGACGACATAACCTGATTTCGAAACCACATTTGAAATTTGAACGGTTTCGCGGTCAAAATTCAGATCAAATACCAAGTGATCCCATAAAATATGCGATCACTTCGGAAGTGATCATGATTATGTACTTCGTGCTCGTGGTGGGGGAAGTGGTATGATCAAAAGAACAACTATCACGTGATCATGATCACTTTAGTCAAAAGAATACACCTCATGCATCGAAGATTCAAATGATTCCCGCCTTTGAATTTGCGGCAAAAGTAGTTCGTAAAATAAGAAGGCAGCAGCGCTACATTCTGCGGACGATTAGTGGCGCCATCTAGCAGAGTATTCAAGATATAATAATATGTTTACGCCTAACCTATGATACGTCAAATTTCAATTACACGCAAATTTGAGATTTCACATAGCTGGATCATTAGTTCCATTGTAATCAACAACTTGATAGTCAATAATTTGACATTGTCATAAAGTTTAGTGAGGTAGTCCAGTGAAAATAAAAAAAAATAAAAATAAAAAAGAATATGGGGAATCGATCCAGCCTACTTTTACGTGAGGAAGAAATAGCGCAAATTCAAGAAGCCACTGGCTGTAAGTAACAAATAACATACATAAATTATACGTCAACAAAAATTCCTAAATCAAAACTTAGCAGAATGAAAATTGATTGAAATCCACTCGGAAAACTCACGTCCCTTTTTTTTTTTGTTTTTTGGACAGATTGAAACGATTATTCAAAACAGATAATATTAACCATAATAATTCCATCTACAGTTACGCCAAACCAAATAGAGAGGCTATACAGTAGATTCACGAGTTTAGATCGTGGGGATTGCGGCACATTAAGCCGTGAGGATTTCTTCCGAATTCCTGAACTTGCTATCAATCCTCTTGGCGACAGAATCGTCAATGCATTTTTTGAAGAGGGTGGTAGCGACCGTGTAAACTTTTTACAATTCATGCAAGTTTTGGCCCACTTTAGACCCATCAAGAAAAACAGCTCCAATCGACTCAACTCAAGAGAAGAAAAATTGAAATGTGAGTAACTTGTAATATCTTGATATTTTTTAGTCATTAACGACTTGTTTTCATCAACTAATAGTCTAGACTCATATACACTAGGGTGGTTCAAAAAAACGCTACAATTTTCCTCAGTATTGCTCATCAATATTTTTATTCCTGTTCATAGAGAAATGGCTATCGCACAAGCTGAGGCCCACACGATTTTCTTTACTACTGCCGCATCGATGTTGAAATTTCGAGAAAATGCAGGTTTCTGGGCATTTCAAAGTTCAGATATCGAGGCGCTCTTCGAGGTTCTCGTTCGTCTCAACATGTAAAGAAATTTCCTTGAAGCGGACATCTGCTGGATGATATTTAGTACTGCCGCATTGATATCGAAATTTGAAAAATCATGAAATTAAGTTGGTTAATAATTAAGATGTGCAGCAACTGATTGAATCTCTTGTTGAAATTGTGGTTGAAAATGCTCAGCAGCTCATTGAATCCCTTTCTACCACAATTTCAACGAGGGATTAATTGAGTCTGCTGCGCATCTTAATTATTACCCAACTTAATTTCACGATTTTTCAAATTTCGATATCAATGCGGCAGTACTAAATATCATCCGCCAGATCCCTGCTTCCAGGGAATTTCTTCACATGTTGAGACGAACGAGAACCTCGAAGAGCGCCTCGATATCTGAACTTTGAAATTCCCAAAAACCTGCAATTTCTCGAAATTTCAACATCGATGCGGCAGTAGTCGAAAAAATCGTGTGGGCTTCAGCTTGTGCGAGAGCCTTTTTTCTATGAACAGGAACAAAAATATCGATGAGCAATACTGGGAACAATTGTAGCGTCTTTTTGAACCGCCCTAATATACACTCAGTGACAAAATTAACAGGCTACTCAAGTTTCCAGGAAAAAACACCGTTTTTCAAAACGGTATTACTCGATAAAAAAATATTCGTAAAAAATGATCAAGGGAGCATTGTACAGGTTGAAACGTCATCTTCGAGCTCGTTTCCGGAAATTTCACCTGCGATTGTTTTTCACCTGTTGGCGCAGGTTTGAGTGAAGAGCTGCAAAATAAAAAGAAATCCGACATGTTCAAACTTAGCTGCGGGGGTGAAAAAAGATCGCTCAACATTTTCACGATAATGGTTGTGTAGCCTCAGGAAGTGGGTGGGCGGGTGGCCCCCCCTCCCTCCATCCCCTCTCCTACCTCCAATAGTAATAGCCTCAGGTCTGCTGTTCAAAACTGTTCTCGAAATTTTTGTCTACGACTTTTTGTCACCAGGTTATTGAATTTTTAGTAATTATAGACCGTTTTGGTGTTACCCAGGATGCACTAAGTGGAGGTACGGTCTTCAAGCACCCTATATGTTTGTGTATGTTGTGTGTGCAGGCAGCGATCAGGAACCCCAGGTGCGTCACTTCCAAGGTATTCATGACTCCAAACCCTCGGTGCACTTGCTGCGCTGCATGTGTTTGCTGTCTGTGTGCGTATGTGTGAGTATGTGTGAGTGTGAATTAGTGGTTTTCTTAAAATCTCGTGTTACCACCCTCTTTTGGATCACCGCATCCAACTGTTCGCGCATGTTGATGCACGCTCGAATTTTAATCTGAGTAATCGCGATCCATGTCTCGACGAGCGTTACCCTCAACTCATGAAGATTGGCTGCCTGTACATACGCACACAGACAGCAGCCACATGCAGTGCAGCGAGGGTTTGGAGTCACGAATACCTTGGAAGTGACGCACCTGGGGGTCCTGATCGCTGCCTGCACACGCAAACATACACGAACACACACACAAGCACATGGGGTGCTTGAAGACCGTACCTCCACATGGTGCATCCTGAGTAACGCCAAAACGGTCTATACTTACTGAAAATTCAATAACCTGGTGAAAAAAAGTCACACAGACAAAAATTTCGAGAACAGTTTCGGAGAGCAGACTTGAAGTTACACAACCAGTATCGTGAAAATGTTGAGCGATTTTTTTTCACCCCCGCAGCCAAGTTTTAAAATGTCGATTTTTTTTTTATTCGCAGCTCTTCATGAAAACCTGCGCCAACAGGTGAAAAACAATCGCAGGTGAAATTTTCGCAAACGAGCTCGAAGATGACGTTTCAACCTGTAAAATGCTTCCTTGACCATTTTTTACGAATATTTTTTCATTGAGTAATACGGTTTTGAAAAACGGTGTTTTTTCCGGAAAACTTGAGTGGCCCGTCAATTTTGTCATTGAATTATTTCCATTCTCTAGGGTCTAAAATAAGCATATGGGTCATTTTTTTACAAACCGAACACTTTTAAAACTTGACATTTTAAAATCGTTTGAAATTTTTTTTACAACTTATACATACATTAAATTACTTCACACGTATTTCAGGATTTTGCTGGAAATATATTTTTTTTTTCAAATATCCGCACATGAATTTTTGATAATTTGCTGGATTTTCTCCCATCTTCTCCTACTTGAAATTCATTATCTCCAGTTGTACTGATCGGATCAAGGTCGGCCTGGTTTCATTTTACACACTGTTACGTGAGCTTTCAAAGTGAATTAAAAAAAAAAAAAAAATTTATTGTAAACAAATTATAATTATTAACAATTTGATTATTTAAATAGTCTGAACATGCCCTTCCCCCACCTTGAATCCATTTTGAAAAATATGATTTTGTTCATTATTCTCTCATCTACAAGATCCATCTTTTGAAAAAGTGGGGTCCCCGTTAGATCGGAAGATATTAAATATTTCCGAGCGCAAGTCACGCAGTGACAATGCAATCAAAATCTCACACTCTTGCACCTATTTTCACTTTTTATTTAATATCTTCCGATCTAACGGGGACCCCACTTTTTGAAAAGATGGATCTTGTAGATGAGAGAATAATGAACAAAATCATATTTTTCAGAATGGATTTAAGGTGGGGGAAGGGCGTGTTTAGACTATTTAAATAATCAAATTGTTAATAATTATAATTTGTTTACAATAAAACTTTATTTCTAAATACACTTTGAAAGCTCACGCACCAGAGTGTAAAATGAAACCAGGCCGACCTTGATCCGATCAGTACAACTGGAGATAAAGAATTTCAAGTAGGAGAAGATGGGAGAAAATCCAGCAAATTATCAAAAATTCATGTGCAGATATTTAAAAAAAAAAAAAAATATTTCCAGCAAAATCCTGAAATACGTGTGAAGTAATTTGATGTATGTAAGTTGTAAAAAAAATTTCAGACGATTTTAAAATGTCAAGTTTTGAAAGTGTTCGGTTTGTAAAAGAATGACCCATATTATCTAATCATTATGTTCCAGTTGCCTTCAGGATGTACGATTTGGACAATGACGATTTAATTTCAAAGGAGGAACTGCTCGCAATCTTACACATGATGGTGGGAGCTAATATAAGGTGGGAAACACCTTCCGACAATTTTTGTTAATTATTTTCAATTATTGTTCTTATACACATTTTTTGTACGATTTCAGCGAGGAACAGTTGACTAGTATTGCTGAACGGACGATAGTAGAGGCAGATGAAAACGGCGATGGAATGATTTCATTTGAGGAATTTGCCAAAGCTTTGGAAAGAACGGATGTTGAACAAAAAATGTCCATAAGATTTCTTAGCTAGAAATAACAGTTGAATCATAGACGACTTTATATATTTAATAATAGAATAACCAAAATAGACCGTGTCTCAAACGGTATTTAATTGTTGCAACTACTGCTTTTTTACCAATTCTGTAAGGGGTTTTGGTTAAAAACACGATGTCAACGGGTTCAATTATTTTTCCCGGTTGTAATTTCAACTAGCTAGATTATCAACAAAGTAATTATGAGTCAATTTTTCAAGTTGCGGATATATTTCAAACAACTACTATCCTTATTTTGGACACATTTTATCTATCGTTTATTTACAGCGATTTTTGTATAGTTTAATTAATAGATAATCTAAATGGTGTACCTTGTAATAGTTTCTAGCTGGTGATGATAATGTACGTAATTTTGAATGTTAATGATGAAAGAAACCATGGTAATGTGTGGTTCGCAAGCAGACATTAGAGTTAATTATTTCGTTTATATATTAATTCAATTTATTGAAAATGACAAAGACAGGCTGGATAGAAGTGCTGTTATAGCCCACCGTGTAAATAGCATGTGTATAGCAAAGTATGTACCTAATTTTTAATGAACTATTATAGCGCTCAATTTTTCTATTCCAATTTACAGACAAACTAATTGGACAATATTACCAAACCTAGTTGATTTTTCAAACAGTTTTCAACAATATTGTTCAATGATTGTAATAATCTCGGGGCGATTTATTATTTGTAGATAATATAATCCAATAACAAGCAAAAAAAAAAAAAAAATATATACATATATCGAATCTCCAGAAAATGCAGTTTTTCATTTATCATCCCCCATATACAATGCCAAATAGTATCGCCATCTCGCGGACGAATTGACGCGAACCACCTTTGCTATGCCTCAAACATCTGTACACTTCATGATATGCAACCAATATGGATCTACAAGTATGGCATGCGGGTTACATATGTCAAGGCGTAACCCTCGAATCAAATACAGTAAAACCTCCCTTATAGTCCCCTCTCGTTTAGTCCAACCTCTGATATAGTCCAAGGACAACCTCTCTTATAGTCTATAAGCTCCGCCTACTGTGTACCAATACATCCACACAGCCTCGAGCGTCGGTGAGCTTGGGGCCCATTTACGTTTCATGACGTCACGCGCGTCACGACTAGTAACGACCATAACCTCGAATGCTGTTTGAAGTTGGAGTGTTTTATTGAGTAGTATACGAGTGTTATTTTAGTACGATGTATCGTGGTACATTCTTGAAAAGTTTTTCCCAAATATCTGATCACTGGTAGAAAAAGAACAAATATGGAGGTGCGAAAAAAAAGAAAAGTAGCTCATAATTTTCCATTTACCCCAACTAAATTATTCAAGAACAGGGCCGAAACTTGGACTGAGGAGGCCCCGGGGCAAAACAAAATTTGGGGCCCCTCCCCCGCCATTTATGAATTTTTTTAATGGATTTTTATTTTTTATTCAACTTTTTTTTCAATTTTAGATCCGGTTGATCTAATTTTTTTTTTTAATTTTTTTTTTCATCCTCGGCCAGGGGGCCCCCTCGGGTCGGGGGCCCCGGGGCATTGCCCCGCCTGCCCCAGTGTAGTTTCGGCCCTGTTCAAGAATCAAGCTTCCTAAGGATACACACTTGATAGAAAAACATTTTACAGATTTAATTTGTCAATTGACTTCTGATTGATGAGCAATTTAAAAGTGTACCGTAGTATTTTTCATAATAAACAGACAAATTTGTAGGCACATGCTACGGCCCTGGGGTAAGAAATTCGCATAGGGTCCCATTTTTACATATCACATCCCTGAGTGCTATTCGCTGATTGGCTGATGAGCGTAGCTCGCGTTACGTCTCTTGTGGACTATAAGAGAAGTTCTGAAACACGGACTTGGACTATAAGGGAGGTTTTACTGTATTTTGGTCCTCTCAGCATCTATCTCAACTTCTTTAGACCCTGCTATCAGCTCGAGCGCCTATTTTGAACCTCCAGGCCCTCCGTGGCCAAAATTTAGCGCCTACTTTAGTACTCATAGCGTACATATGAACCTCTTTGATCACCGATCGACCTCGAGCGCCCGTTTAGGACCTCCAAGTCCTCCGTTTAGGACCTATTTTGACACTCACAGAGCCCAGTCCAGAGTCGAAAATCAACGCCCACTTTCATCATTTAAAAATATTCATCCTCGAACTCCTATTTTAAACCTCCAAGCGCTCCGTGGTTAAAATTTAGCACCTACTTTAGTACTTATAACGTACATATGAACCTCTTGAAACACTGGTCGACCTCAAGCGTCCATTCAGGACCTCCAAGTCCTCCGCAGTCATGACTGAGGACCTATTTTGATACTCACAGAGCTGAATCAAGTGTCGAGTATACTCGAATGATACTGAATATTGAAAACTACACCCAGAAAATGATTTATTTAAATCTGGACTTTGTTTCAAATATAATTTTCTCCAAGTACATTTACATCTTCGGCAACCCAATTTCTTGCGTAACAATAAAAAATGTATTCGCTTTAAAAAAAATCTCTGATTGGCGAAAACAGAATCTACGGAATAAATATATTTAAAGTGAAAAATTTTTCTCATCGTTACAAATATGGTTTGGTTGCCACGGATAAAAATTTACTTGCAGCAAATACATTTTTGCAATAAGTCAAAATTCAAATAAGTCGTTTTACTGGGTGCCCGTGTAGAAACTTGTTCGGTAATCAGGCTTTGACAACGCAAAGGCCCCTATCAGGATCAGTTGTGGATTCCACAACAATAGTTCCCAATATCACTGCTCGATCCGTTTACCGGATTTGTAAAATATGAAATATAGGTACACTGTTGGAGAAAAAAACTGTTCCAGGAGATCCAGTAAAATTTTTACGGTAATTTCAACACTATTTTCAGTTCTTGCGACAGAAGGATTTGCCACTTTGAGTGAATTTATGTTGTTTTAACTAAAAAAAATGGTCGAAATAAACATAAAAATTATCGTGGACCTTCTGGAACATTTTTTTTTTTTCCAACAAAAGGTCATATTTCATTCGGATAAACACACTCTCTAAATTTGAATCAGTGGAAATTTCACTGATTGAATCAGTGATTCAGGATTTCACTGCCGAATCAGTGGTTTTATACCTAATGCACTGATCAATCAGTTAACCCCCTCTCGTCAGTGATTTTACCACTGCAAAACCAGTGCCCCAGTTCACTATTTGATCAGTGACTATTCTTCCGCTAGAGGCGCTGCGTAACTCGAGGTTCCGATTAACGCGGGCTTGTGACTTGTGGTGACTTGCGTCTTACATACGTTCATTTTGATTGCGGCGTCGTGTATGAGAATTTGAAAAGGGAAGGTGTTCAATATCAACAGGTAATTACGTAACTACATACATACATTCGTGAAATATACTTGAGAATTCGAATATCAGGTATGACCTGCACAAATATCAACTTCACTCTCTTCCATGGTATACTGTTGATAGGTTAGATTACGTCAGATTACATTGAATCATATTGTTTCGATTGGTACGATACTCGTAGTTTACGTATTATTGGGTGTTTTCATGACTGGTATACTATGAAGAATGATAATAATATAATTACCACGAGTTTACTGCATTATCGTGTATGACTCCTGCATACTACAATTCTGACGTTGATTTAGAAGATAGAATATGTCATTAAGTATACTATTTTTACTTGATTTTCTTTCTATATAAGAGAAGATATATAAGATATTCTTCATTCCAACGAACAGTATTTTCGTATTTCATAAATTTTATACCAATGCCTGAAGTTTCTTGCATTTGTAATGCAAACTAGCCTTACACAATAAAACCTTATAAAAAAATACGTGTGAGATATAATATTTTGCTTCTTGAGGTCAGCATCCCCATTAGATAAGCCTATTATCCAGTATATTTTACTGATTCGATCAGTGAAGTTTTCACTGATTTAGACAGTGCAATTTCACGGATTCAAACGGTGCAATTCCACTGATTCAATCAGTGAGTACATTTCAACTGATTGAATCAGTGACTGTTCACTGATTTCCAGTGACCTACTTATAACTGTAGCCATCAGTGACTATTCACTGCCGATCAGTGACTTTCCACTGATTCGAATTTAGAGAGCATATGACCGCGTAATCGAAAAATATATCATATAATATTCAGCAATTAATCGCAATAAAATATGCAAGGACTTCAATCTAGTCCTGCAAATGCAAAATTTTGATGACATTGAAATATTTCGAATAATAACTTGACGCTTTGATAGGCCCTGAACAAGTAGGAGGGTGTTGGGGCATTTGTCATATAGTAGTTTAGCGTAGTGGTTAGGGCGCACAGTGGTCCCAAATCCCAAATAGCCGCCCAAAACTCAAAATATGAAGTTTCTATTTAAGGAATTTTAAGTACTGAGTCAGGTAGAGGGGTATATTCCCCGTTCCTTTCAAGGGTCAGGTAGTGGCAAATGTCGCATTCAGCCCATGGGGTGTCATTCGTAACGGAACCCTCGAGAAGGTAGTCAGGGGGTAAAACGTCCTTATGGAGCAGTCGGTCCCGTGTTTTAGTTCCGATCCAAGTGGGGTATAGGACTGGGGGCGCTGACGGTTGACCGACACCAGGGGCGCGTCTAGTTAGTGGTCGCAATGGTCGCGCGTGGTCGTGCTGCGAGCTAGTGCGATGTTGCCGGCTCTCATCTAAACCTCACTTTTCGCGCGGGTTCCAGCGTCAGTTGACACCACGTGAAAAGCCAGCACCGAGTACTCAGAAAGAGGAAAGAGCTGTGTTCGTCTTAGCTACACTTTCTACACTTTTCTTACACTTTTCACGCTCGTCCAATAGGAGGTGTGGATTTCTAGTAAAAAGTGTAAAATCTAGTAAAAGTGTAGAAAGTGTAGCTAACGCGAACACAGCTAAGGTCTAAGACAAAATAACCAGAAAGTACGGATATTAGCTGTGTTCGCGTTAGCTACACTTTCTACAAGTTTCTTACACTTTTTACGCTCGTCCAATAGGAGGTGTGGATTTCTAGTGAAAAGTGTAAAATCTAATAAAAGTGTAGAAAGTGTAGCTAACGCGAACACAGCTATTGACTACGTTTCCACCGGAGGGTCAGAGTCGGGTTAGGTTCAAATTTGAGCCAATGAGAAATAAGGTTTAAAAAGAAATTACGGTAGTCTTTTCAAATCTTATTTCTCATTGGCTCGAATTTGAACCTAACCCGACTCTGACCCTCCGGTGGAAACGTAGTCTATGCTGGCTTTTCACGTGGGAACTGACGCTGGAACCCGCGCGAAAAGTGAGATTTAAATGAGAGCTGGCAACATCGCATTAACACGCAGCGCGACCACGCGCGACTCTCCGCGACTATCAGCTACTCCGCGACCACGCGCGACCATTGCGACCACTAACTAGACGCGCCCCGGGTGGGAGTCGACGCTGGACGACGCCGAATCCATGACGCCATTTTTTTCTATGGTATAGCATTGTTGAAGTGAACTTGTGAAAAAATCTGAAGCATTGGATCTCTAAAATTTTACTTGTGCTTTGAGTAAAATATTTCTAAACTTAATATATTTAGTCTTAACAGTGAATTCTATTATAATATTGACAAGAAAAGTTTGTATTTAAGCTACATTCAGAAATCGTATTAGTATAAAACTTGTAGGTTAGTCACGTAATTCTAGCTTTACACGTTCGATATTAGATATATTATTGACTGTCAAATTGGAATTTTGTATTTCGTATGTCATTAATATTTACGTAAAAATGAAATGTAAATAGTTTTTCAAGATATCGAAATTTCAATGAATCAATTTAATTCTAATTTTATATTCTAAATATAAAGTATTCTATAATATTTTACTATTGACAATATTTCAATATCAAGATCAACGTACCCAAATGTATTAAGGGAGTATGAAAAAAAAATACTCCCTTAAGGGAATATGAAAAAAAAAAAATTTCGATTTTTTCAAAATTCTACAGTAGAATACTCCCTTAAATGAATAACACTGTACACAAGAAAATGATAATAAATTTGTTCATTCAGTGAACAATTGACGTTTTGACTATACCGATTATCACGTGATCCGAAGCATCCTTAAAATAATTTTCAAATAAGGCGGTCGAATGAGAAGTAGCAGCCGACACGTCGCAATATTCGTCCTCCCGACCGTCGTCGGTCAACCATCAGCGCCCCCAGCCCTATACCCCACTTGGATCGGAACTAAGGCCGTATCTCAATTGGTAAGGGTGTACCCTCGTACACTTGCCCTTATAGTAGAGATATATCTATATATACCGATATATATAGATATACATCAGTGGTCTGAACCGAGGGCAAGTGTGCATCAAGGGTACTGCCCTTACCAATTGAGACACAGCCTAAAACGCGGGTCCAAAATTTAACATGGCAGGTTTACCCCCCTGAAGGTAGTATCGACCACGCACTAACCTCTGAAAACTACGCTGTGTTTAAAGTTGAATAACTGTGAGTGAAATTGACCAATTTTAATTTTGCAAAATGGAACTTCCACCGGAAAGTAAGTACATTTATTATATCAGTAGAGCTTTTCATATCAACGACACACCGAGCAATCACATATGTAAGTACCTTCGGTGAATTTAGGTGCCCGCAACGAAAAAAAATTGTGTATAGGTTGAGTAAAAGTTAACAATTCTACAGAATTCTACGACCGGTCGGGTCTCACATGATTCTTTACACTCTTCAGTAGAACATATCCAAAAATTAGCTGCCTAAAACTGCCTTTTTCGTTTTGGTGAATTTTTTTATAAATAGACGCAGGACTTCACCTCAGGCGCGCGGCGCGGGTGCGACCGACGCGACGTCAAACGATTGGTTCTTCCGATTGGTTTGCTGGAAAATGTTGATTGCAATATCCACACCGAAAAAATATGTATGTGACGTATATTTTCAAATATATTTAAAATGTACTTGAAAATATATGTAAAAATATACGTGACATATAAAAAGTTTATACAGGGCTGCCACTCTGCCACTAATGCCACTAAGGTGCCACTTTTTCCTCGGATGCCACTTTTTAGCCTCTATTTTCCGAAAATTGCCTCTAATGGACACTATTTTGCGGATCGATCGCAAAATCTCGAAATTTCATTTGGGAAAGCCGTTAAATTTTAATTTTTTTTCACGAAAATTGCAGTGCCCCTGTAACTCTTACTTATATTAGTTCGAATAGCCCGCGTTTGTCTATCAAGAGTCGACGGTTATCACCCTCACGGAAAGAACCCCGACATTTACCCCAAAATTTACTCCCAAATTCAACCTCAAAATTACACTCAACCGGGATGCGGTAAACTCGTACCCCTTGATCAAGGGTTTGTCTTTGTTTGACGAAAGTGTTATCAGGATTATGTGATCCTGCATCGGTATTTATTTTCTCTGTGTGTGTTGAAATGTAAGGTAACGAAAGTTAATAACAAATTAATTTATTAACATCTGATAACATTACAAATAACGAGTATAGATAAAGTTGGATTATTAAATAAAGAATTAGAATAAGTGATTGAAAATACTAGTAAAGTAGAATGAAACTAAGCAAAGTAACTTAGTTGCTACAAATGAAGGAATATAAATGTATCCCAGGTGAGAAGGAACGATTGATTGAAGATTGCATCAAGCTTAGTTCAAGATTGACCAAGACTGATCAAGCCTGTATCCCGAAGACTGGAACAAGGTGGCATTAATATGGAAAAGTGACTAAGTTCCGAGACTGGGGGTACGAGCCTTGGTCGAGCCTTGAATTACGAGTCTTAATCGAACCCTCTAATACTAAAACTGGATCCATGTTTCACACCCGAGTCTCGAACTAGGGTTTGATGAATCCTAGTGCTCGATTGCGAATCACGTTTGGAAGGAGCTTCATTCATAGATATTCAAAAATGCAACTTGATTTTTTCATGATACTTTTTATTAATTTTCATGGTCTTAAGTCTCTCAAGTATCGAAGAATACGTATTAACAAAGAATATAAACTTGAATGAAAAAAAAAACACACAATAGAATTTCGTTTATATAGTTTTTTTTCTCTGCAAACATAATCACCCATCTTTTTGGTGGCGGTTTGCTTGCGACAAGTGATTTCCAACATACTGAATTATGTTCATCTCCATGGCAGGAAATTTTTTCAACAAAAAATCTGTAAATAAGACAGTGAAACATTACTTTTCACGTATAAGTACTGAGGTGGAAAATAGTATAACTTTCACCTTTCAGGCATTCATACGTTGTCGTAGTACTGAACGATTCTTTTTGACTGAGTATTGTCTTCCTTCCCTGGCCACTGTAGAATTTCTGCACATCTTTCTCGAGCATACAATTCATACATTTTTTGACGCAATCCTTCCAGGTATCATCAGAGTCAACCCAACCGCGGAACATCGATAACTGGATGACGAATTTTTTAGTTTCAAAATTATTTTTATTCCATGTTTTTAATGTGACAGAACATGTTGTGTGTTCAATACGGACAAACAAAATTAAAACAATCACCAAAGCCTTTTTCTTCTGCAACCCTGAATACTCGACGGTTTTTCCCTCTTCATCTTTCTTTCCTTCATTTGTCACTTGTAAGGATTTTTCAAAAACTACAAAATCTCCATGATTTTGGATGGGGAACTTTGCTTTTAGAATCTCGCTCATGAAAGGCCTTGCTGATGATGAATTCGGATTGTTGGAATCTCCAAAGTGCATCCTAGAAAGATCACTGTAGATCTTTTTCAGTGTATTACCTAGGGGTGTGCGGGTACCCGATTTACTCGGGTACTCGGTGCTCGGGTCGGGTCGGGTACTCGTCGGGTCGAGATTTTTTCGTGACCCGAAATTTTCGGGTACTCGAATCGACCCGAATACTCGAACATTTTCGGGTACCCGAATGTTTTCGTCAACTCGAATGTTTTCGGGTACTCGAATGTTTTCGGGTAATTGTATGTTTTCGGGTAATCAAATGTTTTAGAGTACTCGCATATTTACCGGCACTTAGCTCGGGTATCCGTCGGGTTTTCAAAGAATGTCTCGATGCATCCATGTCGTTGGGTAATTCTAATTCAGTTGAGTATTGGCTATGACTTCCAATTCCAATTTCTATATTATTTACTAATTTGGGCAGTACGGTTAGTAGTTAACAATAAGGACTAAGGTGCGGGATGCATTTGAAAATGCATTGATCTGTCCATTTAATACATTTTTATTTTTTGAATACATCCCGTATCTTAGTCCTTATTGTTAGCTACTAACCGTAATGCCTGAATTAGTAAATAATATAGAAATTGAAATTGGAAGTCATAGCCAATACTGAAATAAATTTGAATTCCCCAACGACATGGATGCATGGGGACATGTTTCTAAAACCCGACGGGTATCCTAGCTAAGTGCTGGTAAACATGCGAGTACTGTGAAACATTTGATTACCCAAAAACATTCGAGTACCCGAAAACATTCGAGTACCCGAAAACATTCGAGTACCCGAAAAAATTCGAGTACCCGAAAACATTCGAGTACCCGAAAAAATTCGAGTACCCGAAAACATTTGAGTATCCGAAAACATTCGAGTATCCGAAAACATTCGAGTACCCGAAAATTTCGGGTACTCGACCCGACAAAAATAAAAATTACTCGACTCGACCCGACCCGAGAAAAAGGTCTACCCGCACACCCCTAGTATTACCCATATCATACTGGATACTCCGTTTTGAATTTTCAATTTTTTTCAAGATTTTGCGAGTGTCTGCTTCTCGTTGCAGATCCATGTACTGAACTAAATCTAAATGTAATGAAATATCAATGAGTTGTTATGTGTTCCTATAACAATAGCGAGAGGCATTGACACGTAATGTTTATGGTGGATTTTCATCAATATTGGCCACAATGAGCCGTCTGTTTGCGAATAAACAGCCATTCCATCGATATGAACAAGCACTTTAATTTCACCTTCGTCGTATACTTCTGGCTGAATCATTTTCTCTAAGCCATTTTTTATCCCCAAGTAGATGTAGCTTCCAATATGTCCTGATTTGGAAACCATAGGCAGGCTTTCAATGACATGAGAAAACCCCATCAGAGTCGCTGCACTTGGTGGTAATTCTGGATAACCTAAGGTAAAACACCCAATACCTGAACGTTCACAAAATTTGTTCCAATAGCAGAACGATCAATTATATTTTGCGAAAAAACAAGGACCGATTATGTTAGGATTTTGTAACTACTTCAAAATCGAAGTTTAACTATTCAAGATTGTATAATGATCAAGTTTTAGTCTGTGATTTCAATTATTCATATTGAAAAATTACTACAAAAAAGAACCACCCCAAAACTTTCCACTTTTCTCCCTTTTCTTAAGAATTTGCTAAGAAATAACAGCTTCGGATTAAGCTTTTCTTTAACTTATGATATTATGTTTTTTCACTCAGAATAGTATTTTCATAATATACGGTGTTTATTTCAACGATTTGATAATTGATTTGACTTAAATAAGCTCATTTCTAAATTTTCAAATTATTTTTAAGTTCGTTCCGTATTTGGACGTAAAACCAAGCCCGTTCCAAAATCTGAACGGCGTTCAGGTTTTAGGTACCTAGAGCCAAATAACGTGGTCCAGAAGCTGAACGGAGCACATTTTGATATTAGAAATTTATTTAATGTTCATGTGAGGCGTGATATAAACAATTAGATAAGTAAAAAAGGTAATGAAATAAATTAATTAGTCGTCCAGTTTTGTGAAAAGTGATCAAATATTACTTTGAAATATATAGTTCTCGTTGTTGGTAGTAAAATTAATTTCTAACCTCAAAATATTTATTTAACTCAGGACTTGAGTAATAAAATTAATTTTGTTCAGATTTTGAGTAATAAAATGGGAAAAAAAAAAGAAAAGAAAAAACATCAGAAAAGTAACGACGTTATCAATAAGATTATTAAAAAAAAGAAAAATTGCAAATAAAAAAGTGGTTATTCCCAAGACGATGTTGAAAAAGCTTTGCTAGCTAGCTGTCGAAAAAAAAGCCCGAAAAAATAATGTATTACATTTCTTACTACAAAAACTTTAATATTCATTATTCTTTATAGTGAAAATACATTAATATATTTTGTTCGATAAAAATTCGTAATTTTTTATTATTCAATCCCTTGTTAATAATTCCGTTCAGGTACTGGACCAGTCAAAACGGAACGATGGCACACCTACCTTTTATCGTTCAGGTAATGGCATAAGTGTATAGAACTGATAGATCATTAATAATAATGAAAATACAAGGTGAATTTGCTTATTTTCTTCATTGAATGATAAAATACCATTATACCAGTGACTTAAAAAAAAAAACCCATAGAAATATGTCAACAAAATAAAGAAATACGTGAAATTGCTTAGCAACTTTTACGACGTTCAGGTATTGGGTGTTTTACCTTACTTGTTGTAAAATTTTTAACAAATTAGTCACTACACATGTTTTCATATTGGTAATATTGTCAATAGCCCAATTTTTCAAAATTTCCCTCATATTCAATTTCTCTTCATCAGCTGTGGGCTCTTGAAATGTGCTGTTTAGCACTGGTGATGTGGGCATGATACTCAGACTTGAAGAAGAGCAATTGGATCCATCATACGAAGACACACCACTGTTGATATCTTCTTCTTCTAGCTCTGACATTGTCTGGACACGTTCTCTGCTCCAAATTCTCTGCTCGGAAACTCCCAACATCAAGATCATTATCAGTCGGGGATTGCGACTGAGTAGAGCCACTTGCTTTAGAATACTCATTTGCACCAATCTCCATATCCTCTTGCTCACTTGATTGATTCTGTCTCCTCAAATATCTCATTTTTCTTTGTCTGTCAGTTGAATTTTTCTTCGAAAAATCCATGATGATACCCACAATGTTTATTCTCAGTTTGATCTTCACTCGTTGGCAGGAGTTCTGTATTAGAGGTTAGTTAACGAACATATGCCAATGCATGGATACCGCGCCATGATGCATGATATTCAAATGAAGAGAATCAATTTTGTGACCTAAGTTTGAAATGAATAAACAGCAAGAACTGTGGAATAAGGTTGGATGGGGACGCATTGACATACATGGGGAATTCCACGTCAGACCAGCAAACCCAAAACCCTCACTATTTTAGATTGACTTAATTATCATAATATATTATATGTTTGTTAGGGTTCAAAATACTTATAATAATACTTATGTACGGTATTGTGGTGAACGCCATACATGTCTTACCGTGCACTTTGATCTTTGATGGAGAATGTTTCTAGGTCATTACAGAGTGCGTATAATTTTTTTGGTAATTTTTAATCGGGTCCCATTGGCAAATTTGTTTTTTCCTCATTATGAAGGAATGATCAATGATAAAAAATTGAAAAAATTATTCTGATCATTTTGAACCCTAACAAGCATCATATATGATAATTAAGTCAATCTAAAATAGTGAGGGTTTTGGGTTTGCTGGTCTGACGTGGAATTCCCCATATATAGCTACGCTTGTATATAAATGATCCCCTTGACGATGGAGACAATCTTGGTCCTTAGGCTACCTTGGCTAATCTTGGTCTTAGACTACCGAGTCTTGATCAACTAGGCTGTATCAAGTTTTAAACCAGCCTCGGGGAAACATTGGCATCCAGGCTTGAATCAATGAATGATATAACGATAGAACCAGGATTGGTTCCATTCTGGATCACCCAGTCTCGATATCCTATCTTGAATAAGTCTTGTTTCCGTCGTCAAGCTTGATATTTCTCACCTGGGATTTAGCGAATCTCGTCTTTACTCCGAGGGTGTAAGTGCACCGCAGCAGAGGGATGTATTACTAGGCGAATACTCGACGAAGACTGACCTTTTTGGTTGAACTTAAGCTACATTAGCCTATGCGTTTGGGCCTGAACCCGAGAGGGTGGGAGGCAATGCCAGGTACCTCCATGCGTGGTCCGGTAGGGGTTGGAAAAAACCCAAGACGCCTACGTCACATTCGCGAGGCCCTCGGCGTGGGACCCTTAGCGGGCTGCCGAGGGACCGCCGCGTCTGGCGACCATCTGAGTGCCATAAACTTGGGAAAGTTCGAAAGTCCCAAATTCATGGACAATCAAGAGGCGCAGAACGTGTTCTGGCCTTTGTCTTGCTTCCTATCTTTCCAGGCATGATTATTTTCACGATGAATGTACCGAGAATATTCGGTGAAGTTAGACAGCCCCCTTCCTACGCCAAAACCAACACAGGCGCGAACCGCGTGCGTGAGGCTCGGCGGGCGGGGCTATTCGGCCAGTAATGCTTCTACCCAATCTTCCGCGCTATGCCGACTCCGCATAGCCCATCCGCGCTAACTCGATAAATACTATAGCCCATCCGCGCTAACTCGATGAATACTTATCTTAAAAAGCAATCATCACACTGAACACGGAAAAGAATGAACGCGAATAAAATGAATTCGCCTAATGTGAATATTTATTTTCAAAATTTATCAACGAATTTAAAGTCAAATATCAATTAATTGGATTTAAGTATTGATTATCAGTGTTTAGGATCGATATTTGAGACGAAGTTGAACAGGTAAGTGGAGGGTGAATCATTGAAGACAAAAATTGGTTTATTTATTGATTTCTTTATTTATTAATTTTTCAGAACTCGATCTTATTCAAAACATCTGTTCGGAATACCAGTATTCAATCTAATGAAAATTAAGAATTCGTGAGAAAGTTTTCAGTGTTTGTGTCAACTTTAGTTTAATAATAACATAATGAATCATTTGATCAGACTACATTGCAGAGAATGGAGTCATCGAGGATAAGGCTGCCACCCACAGGCCACGTCCTTAGGTCTGAAACAGAAAAATCAAATTTATCAGCGATTATTGGTTAATCGAGGGATCCATTGCTGTTGAATTATGGTGTACGCACAAACTTATCAGAGATTGAATGCTTGGGAATCGAAGAAAGGCTACCGATGAGCCACTGTCGAACGTAGTATACTTTTACTGAAACCATTTTCGTCTCTCAACGATTACTTCTATCGGAGAACCGAGTGCTGACACGTACCTCAGCAAGGATTCATAGCGTGCGGAGGAGCTTTGTCGCAGGAGTTTGTCGTGCGACGAGATAGCGTACGAGGAGCTACGTTGCAAGGGTTCGTGGCACGTCGACGATATTTATCGAACATCTCTCACTCATCTAACGAGCATTCAACATTCATGTCTCTTAGCAGGCGAAGGAGCTTCGTCGCAGATGTTCGTAGTGCGACGAGGCAGCGTACGAGGAACTTCGGTGCAAGGGTTCGTAGCACGTCGAAGATATCCATCGAACATTTCTTACTCGTCTGACGACCATTCAACGTTCATGTCTCGTAGCAGGCGAAGGAGCTTCGTCGCAGATGATCCTAGTGCGATGAGGCAGCGTACGAGGAGCTTCGTTGCAAGGTTTCGTGGCACGTCGACGATATCCATCGAACATTTCTCACTCTAACGAGCATTCAACGTTCATGTCTCGTAGCAGGCGGAGGAGCTTCGTCGCAGATGTTAGTAGTGCGTTGAGACAGCGTACGAGGAGCTTCGTTGCAAGGGTTCCTAGCACGTCGACGATATGCAGTCCTTCTCTGGACTCTGGCAAAGCCTCGCCGAACAAAAATTTAATAGAAAATGCTCGCCGACGCACTGCAAAATCTGACAACAAAGCTCCACTGTACGCTACCAACGCGGTACAAACAACTGTGACGGAGAGAGACCTCCTCTGCAAGATGCGAAACATGAACGTTGAATGCTCGTCAGACAAGTAAGAAGGGTTCGATGAATATCGTCGACGTGCTACGAACTCTTGCAACGAAGCTCCCGTACGCTGTCTCAACGCACCACAAACATCTGCGACGAAGCTCCTCCGCCTTCTACGAGACATGAACGTTGAATGCTCGTCAGACGAGTGGAAAATGTCTACTGAGATCGACGACGCACTTACCAACTCCGGCAACGAAGCTACTCCGCACGCTATGATGCCTCGCTGAGGTACATCTCAGCACTCGGTTCTCCGATAGAAGTAATCGTTGAGAGACGAAAATGGTTTGAGTAAAAGTGTACTGCGTTCGACAGTGGCTCATCGGTAGCCTTCCTTCGATTCCCAAGCATTCAATCTCCGATAAGTTTGTGCGTACACCATAATTCAACAGTAATGGATCCCTCGATTAACCAATAATCGTTGATAAATTTCCTTTTTCTGTTTCAGACTGTTTTTTCAATTTCACTTTTCTGTTTTGAAAATAAGATGTCCTGAAAATAAATGAATAAATAAATAAATCAATAAATAAACCAATTTTTGACCATGTTGTCTTCAATGATTCACCCTCCACTTACCTGTTCAACTTCGTCTCAAATATCGATCCTAAACACTGATAATCAATACTTAAATCCAATTAATTGATATTTGATTTCAAATTTGTTGATAAATTTTGAAAATAAATATTCGCATTAGGCGAATTCATTTTATTCGCGTTCATTCTTTTCCGTATTCAGTGTGATGATTGCTTTTTGAGTTAAGTATTTATCGAGTTAGCGCGGATGGGCTATCTGGAGTCGGCATAGCGCGGAAGATTGGGTAGAAGCATCACTGGCCGAATAGCCCCGCCCGCCGAGCCTCACGCACGCGGTGCGCGCCTGTGTTGGTTTTGGCGTAGGAAGGGGGCTGTCTACCTTCACCGAATATTCTCGGTATGTGCGCTCTTTATGGCACCGGAAATACCCAAGGGTCAGACCTGGCCTGGGACTGCCTCCCCTCATGGGATGGAAAATCCCATGAGTCAGTCCGACGGTTATTTATTAACTATTTTCTAATTATTTGTTAACAAACTAGGTATACATGCGACTGAACAGTCTTCAAGTTCAGGGTTAACCCCCGTGTAGGGGAGAGCGGGGCAAAGAAGGCAGCGGGGCAAAGGGGGCACCTCGGCCAAAAAAAAAAAAAAATTCTTGGAAAATTTTCAACTTTTTTTTTTTTTTCAAGAAAAATCGTTTCCCGAAGGAATTTAATTTTTTTGAAATTTAATTTCGAAAATTTGGCGGAGGTGCCCTCTTTGCCCCGCTGCCCTCTTTGCCCCGCTCTCCCCTATATATGCAGTCGACTGTATACTACCAAGATTTCTTCTCGGTATAAGGATGAGGCTTGTCAGTCATGATAATAGGCATACTGGCATACACACTGTGATGAAAAATCAACGATTTTGAAAAATTTTATAATATTTGTATTACTTTACTGAAATATGATTATAATTAGACAAAATATGTGATTTTATTCAACATTCAAGGCTGCTTGTTATCAAATTTCATGCCACTTTTTCTGAATTCCATGCCACTTTTCTACTTATTTCATGCCACTATTGAAACTAATTTGAGGTGCATCAAGCAGTGGCAGCCCTGTTTATATGAAAACCATATGAAATTTCGCCGATTCGTATATGTCAAAAATATATTTCAATATATATGTCGAAATATAATTATGCATATATGTTAAAATATATTTATGCATATATGTTAGAATATATTTACGCATATATGGCAGAATGTATGCGTGAATATATTAAAATATATGTATAAAATTATTTGCTTCATGTATGCAATAGTACATTATGTCACTAGGCCGATTAAGTATTTTCCGACGAATTTGAGTTTATAATCCGAGCCGAAGGCGAGGATTATGATGAAATTCGTCAGAATAGCTATTTATGTATCAAGTCCGAAAAGTGTCACAACCCGGTATGGGTAATTTCTAATATGAGCCGATCGAGTGTGAATTTATCGCTCGAGCACAGCGAGGGCGATAATTCAAACGAGTTCTTCTGTGACACAGCAGACTCAGAGGCGAATTTTGGAAATTACCCATACCGGATTTGACACTTCTCGGACTTGGCACATACAATATTTTATGCGATCCGTTGTTTGAAAGTTCACTTTTTGGAAAATCAGTGTTATACTCACTTTATTTTCTAAAATTACTGGTGTTATTGCATATTTCTGTATCAAAACGTTTAGACTCAGACATTTGACATTTTCAGACATTTTGGTTTATAATGTGTGAACGTAGTAAAAAATAACCTGACTATGTTTATTTTAATAAAACATATTCATATTGTACGATAATATTTTCATTATAGGCTCCTGTCCTATAATATTTCACTATATTTCAGTGACCTGAAATTGGTCACTTTGCGGCCTAAATCCGATGCTCAAAAAGTGAACTTTCAAACAACGGGTCGCATAAAATCCTTTTTTTCGGCATAGGCATTGAAAAATCACTTTTTGACGCCTGTTTTCGATCCACAAAGTGTCACTTTATACGGTTGGTTTCAGAACTGCCCTATAAAGTCTTTATACGGCAGTCTGGATGCGCAGTTCGAAGTGCGCATTCCAAACCTGCCGTATAAAGTCTTTATACGGTAGTTTCGATGCGCGGTTCGAAGTGCGCGACAGATCGCACCGTAACCTCACTCTTCGTCTAGTGAATCTCAACAGGCGTCAAAGTGACTTTTCATGCCTATTTCGAAAAAAATACAGTATGGGGCGCACCCGTAAACCGTTTTTGACTCGAATAATGATTTCAGAACTCGCTTACGGCTCGCCTTCGGCTCGCCTTTAGCTCGTCCTGAAATCATTATTCTCGCCGAAAAACACTTGGTTTACGGGCATGCCACATAATATACTATTTTTCAGCATATGCATTGAAAAGTCACTTTTTGACGCCTGTTTTCGATCCACAAAGTGTCACTTTATACGGTTGGTTTCAGAACTGCCCTATAAAGTCTTTATACGGCAGTCTGGATGCGCAGTTCGAAGTGCGCATTCCAAACCTGCCGTATAAAGTCTTTATACGGTAGTTTCGATGCGCGGTTCGAAGTGCGCGACAGATCGCACCGTAACCTCACTCTTCGTCTAGTGAATCTCAACAGGCGTCAAAGTGACTTTTCATGCCTATTTCGAAAAAAATACAGTATGGGGCGCACCCGTAAACCGTTTTTGACTCGAATAATGATTTCAGAACTCGCTTACGGCTCGCCTTCGGCTCGCCTTTAGCTCGTCCTGAAATCATTATTCTCGCCGAAAAACACTTGGTTTACGGGCATGCCACATAATATACTATTTTTCAGCATATGCATTGAAAAGTCACTTTTTGACGCCTGTTTTCGATCCACAAAGTGTCACTTTATACGGTTGGTTTCAGAACTGCCCTATAAAGTCTTTATACGGCAGTCTGGATGCGCAGTTCGAAGTGCGCATTCCAAAGCTGCCATATAAAGTCTTTATACGGCAGTTTCGATGCGCGGTTCGAAGTGCGCGACAGATCGCACCATAACCTGACTCTTCGTCTAGTGAATCTCAACAGGCGTCAAAGTGACTTTTCTTCACACCTGCTCGCAAAGTGCCCCTTTGCGCCCTCTTGTGCGGGCGCAAAACAGGACTTTGCGGCCCTCGGGCGCAAAGTGCTGTTTTGCGCTCGCTCACTCGGTCGCAATAGAGGCACTTACGCAGAGCAGGTGTTAAGAAAAATATCGTGTGCATCACAGGCGCAAGGCTATTTTGGCGAGTGTGCATGCAGCACACTCGCCTTCGGCTCGTGCCGCATATTGCACACTCGCAATATAGTCCTTTCCGCCCTTGATACACAATGTACTATTTCATGCCTATTTCGAAAAAAATACAGTATGGGGCGCACCCGTAAACCGTTTTTGACTCGAATAACGATTTCAGAACTCGCTTACGGCTCGCCTTTAGCTCGTCCTGGGTGCTTATTCACTAACTTTTGCGTTATCATAACTGCAAAATAACTGCACAAAACAATGTCAATCCATGAAATAGGAGCAGCTCATTGGCAGCCGCCTATTGTTTTTCATGATTTCAGTGCTATTTTGCCGTTATTTCCGCAGTTATGAGTTAGTGAATAAGCCCCCTGAAATCATTATTCTCGCCGAAAAACACTTGGTTTACGGGCATGCCACATAATATATTATTTCGGCCGTATGGCATACAGAATTTTATGTGTCCAGGCCAAAAACCGCGTTTAAACCGAGCGAAGCGAGGTTAAAATCGCGGTTTTACGGCCTATGACACATAAAAATATATATTTAAGTATAGACAAGAATATACGCCGAAATACGCGTAGGAACGGGGCTGTCTACCTTCACCGAATATTCTCGGTATGCATAAAATTATTTGCTGCATGTATGCAAAAATATATATTTAAGTAAGACAAGAATATACGCCGAAATATATGAAAATAATGAATATTCAAGCAGAGGTAAGTACAAATTTATGTAAAAGTTAACTCATATAAATAACATTTTCTAAACATCATGTGTGAATTATTAATTAATCGGCTGCTTTACACTGCCTTGACATGCATTCTTCATTTTCTTCGTTTTTCTTCCAAATAAATTCACCATCTCTGACAGAGCTGGAATCACAGGAACATAAATATGTATATTTATATTCATATGGAAGATCAAAATACTTTAAGAAATAAAAACCTTTTTTTAAATATTCTTTTGTGACGAAATTGTTCGACGAAGCTTCAGGTGACTTGATACTCTTATTTGAAGTGCTGTAAGGACTCGTCTCCACTTCATGATATTCCGGTATAATAATTTCTGAATCATCATGTTGTACAACTTCTTTTAAGATTTCCAAGTCGGATGTCTCCGTAGAGTTTGTGTTTGAAATGAAATCATATTTTTTTAGTATATTAGGTTATCAGTGCGTGTTTGATTTCTCTTTTTCCAACTTCTTTTTTTACATTTTGGACATTCTACTGTTTTTTTCTGCACTATCATGTCTTTCAATTGATTTTTCAATAGTCTGTTATGAACAACTCTGACATATTTTCTGAATTTCAATCGGCATAGAATAAAGATTAATTAATATAAATATATTAATTTATTACTAATAATCGTTCATTAAAAAAGTAAGTAGTAACTGATTTAATTAAAATAATTGTGTTATTTTATTTAATTTATTTAGTTAGCTCGCTGGGGTATATCTCGATGATAAATAACCCTACCAGGACCCAAGGAGATACAAAGACCTGCATTGACCATGCTTTTTTGAAGACTGTACTACCATCCTCAGAAGCGAGGTCGATGATCCTAAAGACGGGCATTACAGACCATGACCCTATAGTTGTGCTATGGCCAGTGCAGGGAATACAGGGAAATTATGGGAGAAAGCAAGACGCCAGGAGAAAGACAGACTTCAATAAACTGAGGAATCAACTGCAGCAAGTGTCCTGGGATGCTGTTCTAAATGCAGTAACATCAGAGGAAGCTACGGAGAAGTTCATGGAGATACTTGAAAAAAGGATAGAGGGGGCAAGCTACGTGGTGAAAACAAGGAAGGATAAGAAATATACCCCGAAGAAACCCTGGATAACAAATGGCCTGATCACGTCAATTAAAACTAGAGATGCACTGTACAGAAGGCATCAGGAGAACCCAGAAAATGCTGAATTTCTGCAAACCTTCAGAACATACAGGAATAAGCTCACAGCCCTAATAAAAAAGGCAGAAAGAATGTACCACCGGAAGGAGATTACCCAGTGTGAGAAGGACATGAGAAGCCTGTGGAAAACTATTACAAGAATCACAGGAAAAGAGAGTAGAGCCGGGAAAAGGGACGAAATAGAAGCTATAATAGATGTAGAAGGCAAGAGAACATCAAAAAAAGAGGAGATAGCAGAGGAATTCAACAAGTACTTTGCAGGCGTTGGCAGAACACTAGCGTCGAGGATAGAGCAGATGCCACCAAACCCGGTAGGAATAATCGAACAGGTAAACTCGATGGCGCTATTTGATGTGGAACCTAGGGAAGTATACAAGGCAATTATGAACTTAAAATCGGGAAAAGCCGCCGGTTTTGATGGCATCACAGCGGAAATGCTGAAGGCAGGTGCTGAATTCATAGCAACACCCCTGGCGTATATTATAAGTTTAGCGTTTGCTACCGGGACTTGTCCTAGTTACTTGAAAAAAGCTATTGTAGTACCGATTTTTAAAGCAGGAGATAGAGAAGCGGTTGCGAACTACCGGCCGATCTCCCTACTGCCAGCAGTATCCAAAGTTTTTGAAAAATGCCTCGCGGACAGAATAAAGTCTTTTCTAAACAAAGCAGGTGTGATGAGCGATAGGCAGTTTGGTTTTTGGGAAGGGAGATCGACGGAGTCCGCGATAGCTACTTTAGTAAAGGACTTATATGGTGCCCTAGACAATAGCAAACCATGTTTAACTGTATTCATAGATCTAGCTAAGGCTTTCGATACGTTGAACCATGAGACGTTAATGAAAAAACTATACATGTACGGGCTCAGGGGCCGAGTCTACGATCTTATACAAAGTTACTTAAATGACAGGGTACAAAGTGTCAGGGTCCAAGGAGTAAATAGCAAACTCATAAAGACAGACTGGGGGGTGCCACAAGGAACTATTCTAGGGCCGCTATTCTTTGTCATATACATTAACGACATTTTCCGACTAGGCATTAAAGGACGAATTATAAGTTATGCGGATGATACGGCTATTACGTACACAAGCGATACTTGGGGAAAACTTGTACAGGACGCTGAGCAAGAGCTCCCGATTATACAAGATTGGTTTCAGGCAAACCATCTTACAATGAATATAAAAAAAACGAACTTTGTACCTTTCGGGTGCTACAAGGATAGCATACCCGAAGAATTAGTAATACTCAATGTACATGAAAGAAGCTGCGATCAAAATAGAGAGTTAGGATGTAAATGCTCGAAAATACAGAGAGAGGACAGTGTTAAATACCTAGGTATATGGGTTGACAAAAACCTGAAGTGGGACCGGCAGTCCGAAGTGCTAGGAGCAAAGCTAAGGTACATAAATTGTAAATTCTACAGACTTCGCGAGATCTTGCAGAAAAAGGAAATGCAAATGGTATACTGCGCCTTCTTCGAGTCTATCTTCTTTTACGGCATTATAGGGTGGGGGGGTGCCTACGAAAAAGTAACAAACAAATTACAAAAAATACAAAAGACGGTGCTGAGGACAATGTTGTTCAAACACAGGCGCTTTCCATCCGAGGAACTATATCGCGAAGCCGGGGTCCTAGATATAAAGAGGAAATTCAGCATTACAGCTGCAATATACTGTAAGAGAAATGGCCTAAGCAACATGACGAGTAACGAAACGAACACTAGAAGCAAGGACAGACAGGTCGTGAGGCTTCCCAAGTGTAAGCAGAGGATAGGGACGCGATGTTTCTTATATGTGGGACAAAAGATGTATAACATGTATCTGGACTCCGGAAGACACTTAAAAGAGACAAACAATATGTACCAGAAATTTAAAAAATGGGCCCTTGCTCAGACAGAAGAGAAAATAAAAACGCTATTCTAGGGTAGAGGGTGTACCTACTTCACTTTATAAAAGGGCCAAACTAGTCAATGGCCTGTTTTTAGGATAGAATAGCAGGTAGCTAATTTTAAATTTAGAATATAAGGTAGATGTAATCTAAACGGGGTAAATGGAGCCACGGCACGGACAAATGTCTTAACATTTTTGTGCGCACTCCATATAGTGCAATGTATATGAACTATAAATAAAATAGCGTGTAAAATAGAAATAGGCGTAAAACTAAGAACAGATGGAAACATGTAACTACATCATGTACTATACAACCTCAATAAATTTCAAATTTCAAATTTCAAATTTCAAATTTCAAATTTGTAGCTGTCGCCTGTCAAGTCAAAATCAAACACGCACTGATAATATAATATATTATTCCAGCTCAGTCAGAGATGGTGAATTTATTTGGAAGAAAAACGAAGAAAATGAAGAATGCATGTCAAGGCAGTGTATAGCAGCCGATTAATTAATAATTCACACATGATGTTTAGAAAATGTTATTTATATAAGTTAACTTTTACATAAATTTGTACTTACCTCTGCTCGAATAATCATTATTTTCATATATTTCGGCGTATATTCTTGTCTTACTTAAATATATATTTTTGCATACATGAAGCAAATAATTTTATGCATACCGAGAATATTCGGTGAAGGTAGACAGCCCCGTTCCTACGCGAAAACCAACACAGGCGCGCACCGCGTGCGTGAGGCTCGGCGGGCGGGACTATTCGGCCAGTGATGCTTCTACACAATCTTCCGCGCTATGCCGACTCCGCATAGCCCATGCGCGCTAACTCGATAAATACTATAGCCCATCCGCGCTAACTCGATAAATACTTAACTTAAAAAGCAATCATCACACCGAACACGGTAAAGAATGAACACGAATAAAATGAATTCGCCTGATGTGAATATTTATTTTCAAAATTTATCAACGAATTTAAAATAAAATATCAATTAATTAGATTTAAGTATTGATTATCAGTGTTGAGGATCGATATTTGAGACGAAGTTGAACAGGTAAGTGGAGGGTGAATCATTGAAGACAACATGGTCAAAAATTGGTTTGTTTATTGATTTCTTTATTTATTCATTTATTTTCAGAACATCTTATTTTTAAAACAGAAAACTGAAATTGAAAAAACAGTCTGAAACAGAAAAATGAAATTTATCAACGATTATTGGTTAATCGAGGGATTCATTGCTGTTGAATTATGGTGTACACACAAACTTATCAGAGATTGAATGCTTGGGAATCGAAGGAAGGCTACCGATGAGCCATTGTCGAACGCAGTACACTTTTACTCAAACCATTTTCGTCTCTCAACGATTACTTCTATCGGAGAACCGAGTGCTGAGATGTACCTCAGCGAGGCATCATAGCGTGCGGAGTAGCTTCGTTGCAGGAGTTGGTAAGTGCGTTGTCGATCTCAGCAGACATTTTCTACTCGTCTGACGAGCATTCAACGTTCATGTCTCGTAGAAGGCGGAGGAGCTTCGTCGCAGATGTTCGTGGTGCGTTGAGACAACGTACAAGGAGCTTCGTTGCAAGGGTTCGTAGCATGTCGACGATATTCATCGAACATTTCTTACTTGTCTGACGAGCATTCAACGTTCATGTTTCGCATCTTGCGGAGGAGGTCTCTCTCCGTCATAGGTGTTCGTACCGCGTTGGTAGCTTACAGTGGAGCTTTGTTGTCAGATTTCGCAGTGCGTCGGCGAGCATTTTCTATTAAATTTTTGTTCGGCGAGGCTTTGCCAGAGTCCAGAGAAGGACTGCATATCGTCGACGTGTTACGAACCCTTGCAACGAAGCTCCTTGTATGCTGTCTCATCGCACTAGGATCATCTGCGACGAAGCTCCTTCGCCTGCTACGAGACATGAACGTTGAATGCTTGTTAGAGTAAGAAATGTTCAATGGATATCGTCGACGTGCCACGAAACCTTGCAACGAAGCTCCTCGTACGCCGCCTCATCGCACTAGGATCATCTGCGACGAAGCTCCTTCGCCTGCTATGAGATATGAACGTTGAATGGTCGTCAGACGAGTAAGAAATGTTCGATGGATATCTTCGACGTGCTACGAACCCTTGCACCGAAGTTCCTCGTACGCTGCCTCGTCGCATGACAAACTCCTGCGACAAAGCCCCTCCGCACGCTATGAATCCTCGCTGAGGTACGTGTCAGCACTCGGTTCTCCGATAGAAGTAATCGTTGAGAGACGAAAATGGTTTCAGTAAAAGTGTACTACGTTCGACAGTGGCTCATCGGTTGCCTTTCTTCAATGATAAATTTGATTTTTCTGTTTCAGACCTAAGGACGTGGTCTGTGGGTGGCAGCCTTATCCTCGATGATTCCATTCTCTGCATTGTAGTCTGATCAAATGATTCATTATGTTATTACTAAACTAAAGTTGACACAAACACTGAAAACTTTCTCACGAATTCTTAATTTTCATTAGATTGAATACTGGTATTCCGAACAGATGTTTTGAATAAAATCGAGTTCTGAAAAATGAATAAATAAAGAAATCAATAAATAAACCAATTTTTGTCTTCTATGATTCACCCTGCACTTACCTGTTCCATTTCGTCTCAAATATCGATCCTAGACACTGATAATCAATACTTAAATCCAATTAATTGATATTTGATTTTAAATTCGTTGATTAATTTTGAAAATAAATATTCACATCAGGCGAGAATTCATTTTATTCGCGTTCATTCTTTTCCGTGTTCAGTGTGATGATTGCTTTTTAAGTTAAGTATTTATCGAGTTAGCGCGGATGGGCTATGCGGAGTCGGCATAGCGCGGAAGATTGTGTAGAAGCATCACTGGCCGAATAGCCCCGCCCGCCGGGCCTCACGCACGCGGTGCGCGCCTGTGTTGGTTTTGGCGTAGGAAGGGGGCTGTCTACCTTCACCGAATATTCTCGGTATATTTTAATATATATGTTCACATATATTCACGCATACATTCTGCCATATATGCGTAAATATATTCTAACATATATGCATAAATATATTTCAACATATTTGCATAAATATATTTTGACATATATATTGAAATATATTTTTGACATATACGAATCGGCGAAATTTCATATGGTTTTCATGTAAATTTTTTATACGTCACGTATATTTTTACATATATTTTCAAGTACATTTTAAATATATTTAAAAATATACGTCACATACATATTTTTTCGGTGTGGGTATTATTATTAGTCTATCGGATTCTACTATCATTTTCATAACGAAGTTAATAATTCTTCAAAATTATATATTGTTGGCTCACCATTACATTCATTCTTTCAGGCTCTCAGGATAGCAGTGAACTCTCTTGAAATAAATCAGTGGAATTTCACTGATTTACCAGTGGATCTCACTGATTGCCCAGTGAAATCTCACTGATTCAACCAGTAAGCATAGAAGTGGGGATAATTTACTGATTCAACCAGTGAATTCCACTGATTGAACCAGTACATGTGAAGTATGGCCGCGATCACTGTTTAAACCAGTGAGTTTTACTGGTGAATCAGAAGCACTCAGAACATAACCAATATAATTATACTTACGGGCATGCGCGCGCATGCGCGCGCACAGTTGATCGAGGATCACTGGTTAAATCAGTGAACCCGGACTCACTGGTTAAATCAGTTAAATTCCACTGATTCATTTTAAGAGAGAAGAGACTGGTTTCACTCGAAAGGAATTATTTCATTTGTTGGTAAACCATTTGAATGACAATGCTAGCAAAGCCCACGAAATCATTGAAATAATAAATCTGGTGAATTTTATCGCTATCTGTACGAGTACACCTTCTAAGCTGAAATAATGTAATATTTATTTTAATTTTTCATTGAATGAGCATTATCTTTGAATTTGTATTATTTATTCCTATACTTTACCAAACTCCTATATCCCACATATATATGTAATACATAATACATTCCTTCGTTCTTAATAATAGATTCGTAATCGACGACTTCGAAAATCCGCAAGTATTAAATTTCGTAGAGATTGATTCAATTTTGAAGGAAGTGATCCGCAATTTTGGGCCGCCATTTTGTTTTTGTTCAAATTTGACGTCAGATTCGTAATCAATAGCCTCGAAAATCCCCCAAGTACCAAATTTCGTTAAGATTGATTCAATTTTGAAGAAAGTGATCCGCCATTTTTGGCCGCCATTTTGTTTTTGTTCGAATCTGACGTCAGATTCGTAATCAGCAACCTCGAAAACCTCCCGAGTACCAAATTTCGTTGAGATTGATTCAATTTTGAAGAAAGTGGTCCTTCGTTTTTGGGTCGCCATCTTGTTTTTTGAAAATTTGATCTCAAATTCGTAATCAGCGGCCTTGAGAACCCCCGAGTAGCGAATTTCGTCCACATTCAACAATACCTTCTAGTTTTGGCCAGCTTTTTGGGATTTGGGACCACTGTGGGGCGTGCGACTGGAAATCGAGCGGACGTGGGTTCAAATCCCGGCGGGGACTAAAAATGCGGCGGTTTTTTCAATGGATTCAAAATGCGATTTCTTCGATACAATGCGTGGGCTCGGTCAACTGACGATAAAATTCGTAAAAAACATACCTTTTTTTCTACTATATCATTACTTTTTAATTTTAAGAAAATAAATTACGGGCTTCGATATGACGGCTAGCCCGATCTTCTACCGAAATTTCTACTAGAGAGCCGGGTTCCACGAGGTTCTCGCGAGGTTTTTGCGAGATCCTCATTTGACCCTCAAATGCTACATTTTGTCTGGTATCTAGAAATTTGAGGGTCTCAAGAGGATTTCATTCCCATACAAAAATGAACCTCTCTAGACCCTCGAAAACCTCTTAACGGTAGCCGTTTGAGGTTCTAAATAGGCGCTAAATTTCGACTCGGATTGTTTATTTGAAAAATACTTTAGCTTTATCCAATCGCGCCGTTTTATTCAATAGACGATTGATGATGATGGGTAACTTCCGCTATTTGAGAAATATTCTATTAGATTTTCATAAATGATATCGATTAATTTTCCACCTCACTTTCTCTGAATTCATAATATCTAAGTAGAAGACACTGAATAGTGGTTCGGAGGGATAAAGGCTGAATCTATAGCCGGGGGTGAACAATCAGGGGATGGATTAATTTCGTTCGTACTACTTTCATAGATAATTCATCCATTAAGTTCCTGACCAAAGGTCATCCCTGTTGAAAATGTGGATAGAGTTCCGTTTGAAACCCATAGAAAACATGATCCAAACTTATTAGTACCTAATGGAATTCTATACGCATTACCCGCAAGAGATGGAGTAACGATTGAATGTCTATCCGTTTCTATCGTATTTCTGTCAGCTCAACCATAACGTATTCGTTTCTATGAGAGATTATGTATCCGCGTCTGTCTGCAGTGTTGAACGCTACCTGATCCTATCCGCGACCTCGTGGGTGATTCTATCAGTTTCTGTCTGCATCCCGCCCGCACTCGACACTCGTCCGTTTCTATACGTAATTTCCAATCGTGCACCTATCCGCGTCTACCTGCAGCCGACCGCCATATCGAACGCTACCTGATCCTATCCGCGACCTCGTGGGTGATTCTATCAGTTTCTATCTGCATCCCGCCCGCACTCGACACTCGTCCGTTTCTATACGTAATTTCCAATCGTGCACCTATCCGCGTCTACCTTCAGCCGATCGCCATGTCGAACGCTACCCGATCCTATCCGCAAACTCACGGGTGATTCTATCAGTTTCTGTACGCATTTCACACGCGCTCGACACGCGTCCGTTTCTATACGTCATTTTCAATCGGGCACCTATCCGCGTCTGCCTGCAGCCGACCGCCATATCGAACGCTACCTGATTCTATCCGCGACCTCGTGGGTGATTCTATCAGTTTCTGTCCGCATCCCGCACGCACTCGACACTCGTCCGTTTCTATACGTAATTTCCAATCGGGCCCTATCCGCGTCTACCTTCAGCCGATCGCCATATCGAACGCTATCCGATCCTATCCGCAAACTCGCGGGTGATTCTATCAGTTCCTGTACGCATTCCACACGCGCTCGACATGCATCCGTTTCTATTGGCAGTTTAAAATTGCAATGCGAGACTTGGTGGTCGCTCCGTAAACTAATTGTAATGGCGGATGTGACAGTACGATAAGTACAAACGTCAATGTTTTTCTACGTAAACGAACTAGTTCTACTATAATAATTAGTGATAATTGAATATATTCAAAGTAGACTCGGAATAACTCGGAGAAATTTGTTCGGAAATATAGAGATTGTTGATAAACGATGTGAAAAACACGAAACAACATACGTTCTATCCTTCGATCATATACCGTGACGACGGCGTAACCTTGGTGAAGGCACAAGGTGTGTTTAATTTCGAAAACGGCATTATTCATGTGTCTGATTATTTATTATTCTCGGTTTTGTGTAGAACTCCCATACAGGGTGATTCAGGTTGGACGCAACATATCAGGTGAGTGTATTCCTCCCGAAAATCTTGGACTAACGTCTCTTCACCAAAACTTCAAGGGTCCAATAGTTTCGAAGCTACAATAGATCTTGGTCTACCAATCAGAGGGTTTATAAGTGCCCAAGACAGGGCCGGTTCAAGAGTTTAAGTTGAGCAGAGCCCGCGTCGGATCGATTCTTATCGATCGACGTTCCAGTCCGATTTCTGGATGAGTATGATGACCTCGTCACCTGGAGATGTCTTCGTACGGCATATGCATCCGTTCTCGTAGTCCAGGTCCTCGGCTTCGTAGTTCTCGTAGTCCAGGCCCTCGTAGTTCTCGTAGTCCAGGTCCTTCGTTTCGTATTTCTTGTAGTCCAGGTCCTCCGCTTCGTAGTTTTCGTAGCCCAGGTACTTCGATTCGCATTTCTCGTAGTCCAGGTCTTCCGCTTCGTGTTTATCGTAGTCCAGGTCCTCCGCCTCGTAGTTCTCGCAGTTCAGGTCCTCCCCTCTGTAGTTCTGGTAATCCAGGTCATCAGCTTCATAAGTAATTATTGATGAATAATAGATATTGTAGGAACGAAGCGGAGGAGCTGGACTACGAGAACTACGAAGCCGAGGACTTTTACTACGAGAACGGATGCCTATGCCATACGAAGACATCTCCAGGTGACAAAGCCGTCATACTCATCCAGAAATCGGACTAAAATGTCGCCGTTCTGTACAGGTGCCTACGTATAGAAACCCATTCAAATCTGCTCATAATTTCGGATAAAGGATGCCTGCATCGCCTGCGTATAAGGACGTATAGAAACTCATTCGGATCTGCTCATAAGTACAGATGAAGAATGCCTGCGTATAGAACCAAACAGATGCGGATAGAATTTGTTCCCATATTACAGCAAGTGCGAGTAGAACCATACAAATGCAGATAGCATTCCTGTCCATGTTATACCGAGCTGCGTATATAATCATACAGACGCGGATGAAATTTTCATCCGCTGGTGCAGATAGATGCTTGTAGATGACAAGACGGTTTCCATACGTTTCTATTTGCATTTCTATCTGGCAAAAAACGCATACGAAACGGATAGGATCGAACCTTCTATCCGTTTCTGACGGAATTCTATCCACATTTTTAGCAGGGATAAGCAATTGAAATCGTTATTTGTGAGTGCAATCATCGAGCAATCATCTACTGAAGGTAGAAGTATTCAGATATGTTATATACCTTTATTGATCCTGAATATCGTCATATATTTATTACACGACGCTATATGCACTGGTCAATACATAATAGTATTGTAATATTTTTAATATTTGTTGTAATAATAAGTTAATATTTATGGATTCCCGAGGGAAATAAAGTGAATCAGATGAAATATAATCAATTGGGCAAAAAGTTTATGTATTCAGAAAATACAGGTCTGCTTCAGTACGAGGCTAAAGACAGACTAATTTGTTTTACAATAATGTTTGTTAACGTAGCAACCGTAGTTCTTATATTTTAGAAGATATCTTTTATCATATAGGCTACTTGATCTAGATCGTATGAAAGTAATATATAGGGGTGAATTCATCAAATATAACACTACTCCCCCCTTAGTGAAAGAGTCGACCCGACTCGTAAGGTAAATATAATAAAAATTGTCTATTTAAAATCATCATAAGGATTAGCAAGTCAATATTTGAATCATAAAATCTATGTGCTCTATTTAGGAAAATCGGAGCTGTGGCTCAAATAATTAAAAATTTTCCTAAGTACTATCTGACATTCGTCTTCTTATTAGTAGGGAAACCACAGAAAACCTCTAAAAAGATAGTCTAACTTAATTTCACAACATGGGTTTTTACAAAAATCTTCAAGAACAGGAACCAGGAACAAGAGTAGAAACTCAGGAATACAGGATCAGTAGACAAGAATCAGGAGTAGAAACTCAGGAACAAGGCGAAGAATTCCTTGGTCATTATGAAGAAAGTCCTGAATACTGGAACAGGAAGGGGTTGGAGGGGTAGAAGGACCAAAGACTGGAACGGAAAGTCCGATTCTAAACTCCAGGAGATCCAACTCCAAACCTCTTCGAAATAAATCATATATGACCTAAATGGGAGGACAAATGTTATTCTCTCGAAATAATAAGGTCATAAATATGAGTTTCTCTTCTAAAAACTCTTCAAAATTATAGATTCCTTTCAAATCTCTTTTAAATCAAAATTATAAATTCCTTTTTAAATATTTTCTTTCAAATGATAAATTAAACTTTTTGATATTAGATAGATTATTTCAAATATAATAAATTAATAAATTAAATTATTCTATTAAATAAATGTTATAAATATAAATTGGAACGATCTTATCTGAATAGAAGTGAGGAAACCGGAATAATAGGTCAGGATGGGATGAATTAGGCTTCCTTCTTCTCGTCTCAGAATATCATTTCGTCATTTAAATAGAATATCCTACTATCGGAATATCGGGAGCTGGAAAAACTTGGGTTAATGTTTGTAAACTAAAACATAACCTATATGCAGATTTTCCGCTCAGATCTCTTATATAGCTATCACGCTAATGAAATAAAAGAAAAGTTAGATCGATTGAAAATAAATAATGAATTGGAAGATAAACGATCGTAGTCGCATTTAAAACATTTACGTAACACTTTTTCTATTAAAAATTGGATAGAACTAGGACTATTAATAAAAAGTTTTAAGTTCTGTTGAATCATTAGAACCTACTCTTTTGAGGTTATTGGTTGTGAATCTGAAGAGGGATCTCTATCCCTCCAGGAAGTCTGATTTGAATAATTATTTTTCTCGTCGTCTTTTCGCCAAGACGTCCGAGAATCCGAAAGATTATCATTAATTGAATTATTCCTTTTTTCTAATGAGAAACATTTATCTGTTATATGTCCTATCTTATGGCAGAATTTACACACGGGTGGAGATCTGCCTCCGTTATTTACGTTGTAATTATTATTATTATTTCTGTTATAATTATTTTGCTGCCTGGGAGTAGTTTTCTCAGAATCGTTTGATTTTATAGGGATAGTAGGAATTTTATCTGTTTCAATTTGTCTAATTTTTCCTACTCCTAAATGATGTTTAGTCAATGCCTCAATTTCTAGACCCTTAATGACTGCTTCTTGTACAGAAGAAGGTCCTGTCAGACTAAGAGTATGTCTCAACTCTGGGTCTGTTATTGCATTAATGAATTTATTACAGGCTAACATGTCTCTAGTAGGTTCATCACAATTGGGTAAAGCTATTCTAGCTAATCTTTCTATTTCTACTCCGAGTGAAGCAAGACCTTCTTCTTTAGCTTGTCTTTTAAGGTCTAATTGAGTTAAAGATAGTTTTGATATAAGTTGATTTCCGAATCTCAAACGTAAGGCTGCGCTGAGTTTATCGTAATTTTCAATATCTGAATCAGCAAGAGCTGATAGAACAGCTAAGGCAGGACCTCTTAAGCTACCTGCAAGTTGTCCGGCCTTAGTAATAGAAGACCAGGAGTTTACTTTTGCAATTATTTGAAACTGTCGTTCATAATCAGCCCAAGGAATTGATCCGTCAAAGAAATTTACTTTAAGGTTAGACGATTTTTTTGTTGACTCAGTAGAACCTTCATTATGAGTAATAACTGTATCGTTAATCTGTTTATCGCGACTACTCCCGGCGCGAGATAAATTGAGAGGAAGATTATTATCTATATTTTGGTCACCAGCCATGTAATTAGTATGTTCTACGCCTCGTGCGTCCCGAATTGTACCTCCAATTCGGTCGCTTTGAGCATTTGTACGAGTGTGCGGCGTGAAAGCAGGGTTGCCAGATGCCGAGGATCCCTCCACGCCAGCGCCCCAGGCGGAACTCGCCAAAACCCGCCAGTGGCAGGATACGAAAACGCCAAAAAGTCGCCACTTTAAATGGGGGAAAATTTGAAGGAGAAAAAATTGAAACATCAAATTTTTGTTGATATTCTCAAGTTTCATAATGAAATCATGAATAAAATATTCAACATTTTTACTTGTCATCATGAACATTATATTTCTATGACCATTGTATTTATAATTCATATATTATATATTTTTCAAACAAACTATTATCTTATAGATAAATGGACATTTATATGTCCATTGTATTTATAATTTATATATAATTATATATTTTTCAAACGTAAACTATTATCTTATAGATAAATGGACATATATTTATATATGTCCATTGTATTTATAGGTAATTTATATAAACCCAAAAGCACCTCTGGTGCAAAAACCTTTCGCCAAGTACAATAATGTGATCACTACCCCCAAAAATAATCTACCAACGAAAATTCCTCCTTAACAACAGTGGTACTATAAAAATGTCTACTTACAAAATGATTGAAATCACATACAATTGCCAAGTGCATATCCGCCGTACAATTATAAAACAGAAGATATAATAAAATAAAAATTTGGAGTACGTGGTACTTGGCGGGCCTATATTTCATATCACTTCAGGATGATTGACATAGTTTAATGGCTGTTTTCTAGTACTTATCTCTAAGAGGCCCGCCAAGTACCACTACCTCCAAATTTTTATTTTTTTATATCTTCTGTTTTATAATTGTACGGCGGATATGCACTTGGCAATTGTATGTGATTTCAATCATTTTGTAAGTAGACATTTTTATAGTACCACTGTTGTTAAGGAGGAATTTTCGTTGGTAGATTATTTTTGGGGGTAGTGATCACATTATTGTACTTGGCGAAAGGTTTTTGCACCAGAGGTGCTTTTGGGTTTGATATCACCACTTTTTGTACAATTTTGCTTGATCACCTAATGATCGCTTGCTACGCTTGCTCGTTCGGGTATTCCTATATCCTCACTCGCATGTCAACATTCTGCCAATTCTGTCTATGAGTAGCTCAATGCACTCACGCTATACATTTCATACCATCTAAATCCCTTGTTAAGCAGTAGTGTTAATTGTGGCAGTATAATATAAATATTTTTTCTAAAATTTTGCATCACTACCTAATAATTGTGCTCGCCTGCTACGCTCGCTCGATTGGATTTGCCTTTATCCTAGCTCGCTAAGCTCGCTTAGTTGACAGCATTCTGCCCATTATTTCTATGAGTATCTCAATGCACATACGGTGATGCATTTCATACCATCTAAATGCCTTGATAAGTAATAATGTTAACTGTGGCAGTATAATATAAAACCACCTAATAATTATGCTTGCTTGCTGCGCTCGCTCGTTTGGGTATTCCTATATCCTCGCTCGTTTGTCAACATTCTGCCAATTCTGTCAATGAGTAGCTCAACGCACGTACACTATACATTTCATACCATCTAACGACCTTGATAAGCAGTAATGTTAAATGTGGCAGTATAATATAAATACTTTTTCTAAAATTTTATTCGACTACCTAATAATTGTGCTCGATTGGGTTTCCTATATCCTAGCTCGCTAGATTCGTTTAGTTGTCAACATTCTGCCAATTGTTTCTACGAATATCTCAATACACCTACGGTGATGCATTTTATGCCATCTGAATCCCTTGATGAGCAGTAATGTTAAATGTGGTAGTATAATATAATTACTTTTTGTAAAATTTTGCTTGACTACCTAATAATCGTGTTGGCTCGTACGCTAGCTCGATTGGGTCTTTCTATATCCTAGCTCGCTAGGCTCTCTTCGTTGTCAGCGTTCTGCCAATTAATTAATCCCTCGATAAGCAGTAATGTTAAATGTGGTAGTATAATATAATTATGTTGAAAGCACAAGGGCCTGAAATACTGACACACACGATCATTCGTTGCTTTCTAAGCTCTGTAATAGTACAAGTAACGATCATTAATTTTCATCAGGATTGCCGAGAAATCGCGACGAAGTTGCGATTTTGAGGTTAGAATGATGAAAAGAAATGTTCTTGTGTGCATGTACTAAATATGATATATTTGACTCATTGAATATACGAAAATATTTGGAAATTAATAATAATATATTGAAGACCTGCAACGTTGATTGAAAGCTTCGTCACTTATTAATTTATGTTGTAGACTAAACTTCATGCGATTCAATAACTGTACTCATAACCCAACCTCAAAATCGCGTGCTTCGTCATTTCATGAGAGATTGTTATAATTTCGCCCTCCACTTTAAATGTGAATTTTATCATAAATAAGTAAGTATAGGAAGCATAAAAGAGAATGAAATTTGCGAAATGATCACATGTACGAATATGAACAGAACTGACAGCTCTCAGCTGTGTCTCGGAACTCGGGAGTCTGACAGTCCGTACTAGTGATGCGCGATACAGTATCGATATTCTCAATATCGATACTTTTCCATCGATATATCGATATTTTGTATCGATATTTCATGTGCCGATATTTGCAAGTATCGATACTCAACCCACAGATATCGAAGTTCGATATTTCGGGCGAGAAAACAGATCGACAACCGCTAAACTGTCATATTGAATTTATTATGTTATACAATTTTATTGCGAAAAAAAAAAATTATATTTAAACAATAATATTATAGAATTCACTATGCATAACCACTGTCCTTATAACCTTCTGTGCAGAATCACATTCGAAAAAAGAATTCATTTTCATTGTTTGTTTTTATTTCCATTGCAAGTATCGATACCGATGATATCGATACTTCGCTGCCGATATTCTATGTGTATCGATACACTGACCATCAATACGTATCGATACGAAATATCATACCATATGTGAATTTATCGGACCAGTCGAACCAAATTTTTTAAGTCTTCTAACTGAAGCTCACCTCTATATAGAGCGTGCAATCTTCAGATAGACCGAAAAAAACGGAAGTGCATCATAATTATTTTTTCAAGTAAAAATTCCTTCAGCCCGGGTTTGAACCGGGACCTCCGCATTTGTACTGCGACGCCTTGTCCAATCAGACCACTGAAGGACTGGAGGAATCTTTACTTGAATTTCATGTTATTGTCATGACCTTCTTAGTCCCAGGTCTGTGTTTATTTCATTGAGTAGTGACTCTATCGTTCGAAGCCTATTAATTCATACCATATGTGAATTTATCGGACCAGTCGAACCAAATTTTTTAAGTCTTCTAACTGAAGCTCACCTCTATATAGAGCGTGCAATCTTCAGATAGACCGAAAAAAACGGAAGTGCATCATAATTATTTTTTCAAGTAAAAATTCCTTCAGCCCGGGTTTGAACCGGGACCTCCGCATTTGTACTGCGACGCCTTGTCCAATTAGACCACTGAAGGACTGGAGGAATCTTTACTTGAATTTCATGTTATTGTCATGACCTTCTTAGTCCCAGGTCTGTGTCATACATATGGTATGAATTAATAGGCTTCGAACGATAGAGTCACTACTCAATGATACGAAATATCGATACAATTCTAAAATATCGCCATCACTAGTCCGTACTCCGTGGTCTAAGGTCTGCAATCGATTCGCGATCATGACGTCAACAGCGTCGACAAGAGCGCCACCTGGCAGCTGATGTCGAGTACTTAGTATATCTCTGCTATTTAGTGGTGGCCGCTCTTTCCTAATTCTCAGACACATAGGTTTAAGGATGATTTGGTCTGAAGGAGAAGGAGACGACGGACCACATGCTCAAACGAGCGTTAGGTCAATAAAGGAAGAAGAAGAAGAAGAAGAGAAGGAGACGATATATTTTCAGACGAAACGGGTACTCAGAAACTTAAGTTAATCATATCTCAGCTTTCCGTGGCTTGATTCAATTGAAGTTGGACTCAAGTGAAGGGCTCTTCGGGCCTACATCCTGAGATAATTATTTCAATCCCCGGGATATCGCGAAACTGAAGAAATGAGGAAAATACGGTCTCCCCACTCCTACGAATAGCTCCCGTGCGGGTATATAGACTCGTCGAGTCTCGCGCGGCGTATACAGATATATTTATCTTATGATAATTTTATTTTTTTTATTGTACTTGGCGCGAGACTCTACCGAGTCTCTTGATAATTATATATTTTTCAAACAATAACAATTATCTTAGATAAATTTTCTCTAATTAAGCGTCAACGAATTATTTTAAAAATCACCGCCCAAAAATACGCGCGAAAATTCAATCGTCGAACGAAATTCGTTTCGAAGTCTATAGGAAAAACTTTTTTTTCTTCAATTTTTTCTCCCCGAATTTTCCAAAATTGCTACGTGGCGAGTTGGCGTTCTTCGGAATTTCCGAAAACCGCCAGGTGGCGAGTTGGCGGGTTGGCGAAGAATTTATCTCGCCAGAGAGGTTCGAAAATAGCCAGTTTGGCTATTTATAGCCATATCTGGCAACCCTGCGTGAAAGTCGCCGCTCCACCCGTACGAGGTCTACGTATGGTTGGGGCAGAGAGAAACCTGAGAGAGCCCACGGAGCCAAAAGCCTGGGACAGACTAGTGGAGCTTGGTTCCGTGGGTCCCGTGTGTTCGTTCCGTGAACTAAATTCTCGGCGGGTAAATGACAGATGCAGATAATACTATGCAGATTGCCGATGCTGCTCCTCCTCCACACTCTGTTTTGTTTACTTACAAATATATATTGGGAATAACTCTTGATTGAAGAGACTGCATCATTAAATAAATAATATTTATAAACATATTAATTATAACCAGAGAGTTATAACTGCATTTTGAAATAAATATTTACTCGATGTTACCGATTTCGCTATAATTTGTTTTACGGGTTCTATGGAACAAATAAATGCACCAAACAGTTTTTTTTTTTTTTTTGGCCCCTATTTTCCAAGTTACACGGGGGTGAATTTCAGGAAAAATAGCCAAAAATCGAAAACATACTCCCCTTCAAACGGTCATATCTTTGATTGTATTTAACACTTCTTCATCCAAGAACCATTTCGAAACTATTGAATGACACTATCATAATATATTTATTCACTTCTGCCGTAACGAACAATGCTATTTGTTATTAACAAATATATTATTCAAACGTGATTTTCAAAGCAAGGGCCACGCGTTCTCAAAATATGAGCGTATTCCTTGATTAATTCTCTACAAAATCGTTAAGTCAATTTCATGGAGAAACGATGGAAACTATATGAAAACGATTATAAATAAATTAAAAATGAATAAATAAATAAATAAATCGTTTTCATATGGTTTTCATCAGTTCTCCATAAAATTGACTTAACGATTTTGTAGAGAATTGATCAAGGAATACGCTTATATTTTTTGAGAATTTTATCGCGTGGTATTTGCGTTGAAAATCACGTTTGAATAATATATTTGTTTATAACAAATAGAATTGTTTGTTACCGCAGAATTAAATAAATATATTATAATAGTGTCATTCAATAGCTTTGAAATGGTTTGTGAACGAAGTTTCTAAATCGAATACAATCAAAGATATGACCGTTTGAAGGGGAGTATGTTTTCGATTTTTGGCTCTTTTTCTTCCTGAAATTCACCCCCGTGTAACTTGGGAAATAGGGGCAAAAAATAAAAAAATAAAAATTGTTCGACGTATTTATTTTTTACATAGAACCCGTAAAAAAAATTATAGCGAAATCGGTAACATCGAGGTCAATTTTTAATTTATTTTGTTCGGTCTGACGTGGAATGGCTCATGTGTGAGTAAACAAAACAGAGTGTGGTGGAGGAGCAGCATCGGCAATCTGCATAGTATTACCTGCATCTATCATTTACCCGCCGAGAATTTAGTTCACGGAATGAACACACAGGACCCACGGAACCAAGCTCCACTAGTCTGTCCCAGGCTTTTGGCTCCGTGGGCTCTCTCAGGTTTCTCTCTGGTTGGGGAAGGTTCTTCTTCCCCATAGTTTTGTACAGACCGTATATTTGTGGGTTCAATTATTTCCTCGATTCTCACTGGGGATCGTCGGGGAGTCGAAGTTTGAGACATTGTTTCCTGTGGTTCCAGGCGTCTCATCAGTAGGGACATGGTGGTTTGTTGGGCTGTCATATTAGCTTCTCGGTCAGCTCGTTGAGCTGCTAAATTCGCCTCTCTTTCCTCTCTCAATCGAACAGCTTCGCGCTCCTCGCGCTCTCGTTGAGCTGTCAAATTTGCCTCACGTTCAGCTCGGCGTTCTTCCCTCTCCTCTTTTTGTGCTGATAAAATAGCTTCTCTTTCTTCTCTTTTAGCCAATAGTTCAGCTTCTCTTTCCTCTCTTTTTGCTAATAGTTCAGCTTCTCTCTCTTCGCGTTTGGCTAATAGTTCAGCTTCTTTTTCGATACGTTTTGCTAATAGTTCAGCTTCTCTTTCCTCTCGTTTTGCCTCTCTTTCTTCCCTTAATCGAATAATTTCGCGTTCTTCGCGGTCTTTTTGTGCTGCCAAATTTGCTTCTTGTTGTGCTGCTTGTGCAGCTAGATTGGCTTGTTGTTGAGCTGTCTGAGCAGCTAGACTTGCTTGTTGTTGTGCAGCCATTGCTTGGAATAATCGTTCCATCATATCAACCTGGGGTTGAGGTGCTGGAGCTTGTTGAGGTTCGTCGATAGCTCGTCGACGAGAAGACATTTCTTTTTTTTTTTTTAATTCTTTTTAAATCCTTTCACAATCACGAACTCTCTTTCAAAAATTCACTTTATCGATCCCGGTAAGATCCCGATTCTGACACCAATGTAATATTTTTAATATTTGTTGTAATGATAAGTTAATATTTATGGATTCCCGAGGGAAATAAAGTGAATCAGATGAAATATAATCAATTGGGCAAAAAGTTTATGTATTCAGAAAATACAGGTCTGCTTCAGTACGAGGCTAAAGACAGACTAATTTGTTTTACAATAATGTTTGTTAACGTAGCAACCGTAGTTCTTATATTTTAGAAGATATCTTTTATCATATAGGCTACTTGATCTAGATCGTATGAAAGTAATATATAGGGGTGAATTCATCAAATATAACAGTATATTATACCTAGATAAACGGTCACATATAATAACAAAAACAAAAAAATGATTGTGTTTTGTTGACATATATATTAGACTGTTTCAAAAAAAAAAAAATTTCAAAGAACATTGAAAAATCGTCAGAGTATGTCTAAACAAAGACCCTGTTCAAATGTGAGCCCTTAATATTAATATTTGGAGGTGGCGCTTTTCATTTTTCTATTTCTATTTAAATAACATGGGAAAATTTTTTTCTGAACTTCCGAATTTTATTACTCAGAAACGAACTATCTTACAATAATAACTAAGATAGCTTTTTGTAGCAAATTTGACGCTCTATAAAAAAAGGTTTGAATGAAAATTTGCGTGAGGCGAGCCGTTTCGGAGTTATCAAGCCTCAACCATTGAACTGTTCAAAATAATGATAATTTCTACTTATACGCGACAAAATCGACTTATCTAACTTAAATACCCACTATTATCAACTTTAAAACCAAGATCCATAAATTTTCAATTCAATGTTGATCAACAAATTTTATTAATCAACAATAAGTGAATAATTATTTTGATCAATAATCAAAAATACGGGTATATCACAAATAAATGATGAAATTTCATCATAAATTTTATTTACAATGCATCAATAATTCATTTCAATTTAATTTTAATTTTGATTTTAATTTTGAACAGTTCAATGGTTGAAGCTTGATAACTCCGAAACGGCTCGCCTCACGCAAATTTTCATTCAGACCTTTCTTATAGAGCGTCAAATTTCCTACAAAAAGCTATCTTAGTTATTATTGTAAGGTAGTTCGTTTCTGAGTAATAAAATTCGAAAGTTCAGAAAAAATTTTTCTCATGTTATTTAAACGGAAATAGAAAATTGAAAAGCGCCACCTCTAAATATTAATATTAAGGGCTCACATTTGAACAGGGTCTTTGTTTAGACATACTCTGACGATTTTTCAATGTTCTTTGAGAAAAATAAAATAATCGCTTTTTTTGAAACAGTCTAATATATATATATATAAAGCTATGTTTGTTATTCATGAGAGGATTCCATCAGGATCACGAATAATTGCTATCGAAGTCTTGCTGAGAAAAAAAATGCCTTAAGTAAATGAAAAGTGCCATCAGGATTCCGGTATAGTATTATGGCACTCGTACTGGATCCCACTGAATCGTAGCAAGGCGAGGCAAGGCAAATCAATTTCTATTTCTTTTCTCGATTCTTATTTTTATCGGATCTACTGGCTTCAGTACGATTTCCATTTTCAATCGTATGTCCTTGATTGGAACAATATCATCTTTTATTAATGTATATCTCCGCAGAACGGTTGCAACAAACGTTTTCATGGACATCATAGCATAATTCACGCCTAAAAATAGGAGAAAATTCAAGTTCCTGAATAAAGTTTGCTCGATGACATTGCTGTGATAGTGTTTCACGAATTGGTCGATGGTCAATTAATCGACCGTCATTCTTACCTATACAATTCCTTGGTCCACCAGCGAAAGCCAAAAACGCGTAGGGGTGTCGTTTCGCTATTTCTTCGGGCAGAAATCTGTCCGGATCAAATTTGAGCGGGTCTGGCCAGTATTTTTCGCTTCTGTGGACTCTGAGGATGCCGATAATGACGGTACTTCCACGTGGAAGAATATGATCACCTGGCATCAGTAATCAACATGTCATATGGGTTTCGGGTCTTGTACGATTATTGAAGTGTACACATACAATGTGCACAGTATGAATGTATAGGTACGGAAGTGAAGGGTAACCATCTCGAAAAAGAAACAAAGTATTTCCCAAATATGGGTGACTAGACAGGCTGCGTATAAAAGTCTCTTTTCTCATAATTTCCTATCAAACTCTGTTTCCGTAGCTGAAATGGTGTGATCTTACATACCTATGTTCAAATCCTCCGTCACATCACGAATAATAAAAGGGACGATAGGAAGAAGTCGCAGCGATTCTTTGATCACACGTTCCAGGTACTTCATCCGCGGTAGATCTTTGGAGGTAACGGGATGCTCCTCGATACTATCGTCTCCATAAATGTCATAGAGTTCTTGGTACACCTTTTCCTGTCACGATGATGATCATGGATAAAATGTATGTTGTACGGTATAAAAGTTTCGAGGCATACCTGTATATCTGGATGAGATGCGAGCAGCAACATTGAATACGTGTTCGCTACGGCAGTCGTATCAGTTGCCTGAATGAAAATTGAGGTTCCATTGTGTAGTGACTCTATCGTTCGAAACCTATTAATTCATACCATATAGGCCAAGCAATAGAGGTTTTTTTCGTGACACAAATACTACCTGAAATCTGACTGTGCAGTCATATAATAGGTAGTGCCTAGATGTTTTTTATCATAAATGCCACTCCTGAATCGTCTTGGTTTTTTTTTTAGAAGCGAAAAATAGCCAAAAAAAGCAAAATGTTTGCTTTTTCACTTATAAAATGTAAAGTATTGATCCAATCGAGAAGCTACAATGGCACTTTTTGTAGAGAATTCGAAGACGAAAAAATTGAGAGGTGACGCGTCTCGATCGGATCATTAGTTTCGGAGAAAAGTAAAAAAAACGGAAAAAATCATCAATTTTTCAAAAATTCATAACTGAGTCAATTTTTGAGATGAAGCGTAGTCCCTTCGGAGTTAAGTTGGTATTATCATATACTTTATTGGTGCAAAACCTGGAAGCTGTCGGATAAATAGTTTCTGCACAATTGCAGTTTTTTGAATTTGATGTACTTTTTTCAAGAAGGTCGTGATGCTCGGTTAGTTGTTCGATTTGAATTTTTCTAAAAGCATTTTGAAGAAGAGAGAAAATACTTGAAATCGTATATTTTCCCGATACCGACAAATGATTTTTAGTGGGTGAAAAACGGTGCCAAACAGGAGCGAAAACGCTCGAGCGCGTCGAGGTAGTCGTAGAGTGGGGGTCGCTCGCTACGCGAGGAGAAACCTATGTATAGTATAATATATACGGTATAATACAGATAGGTTTCTCCTCGCGTAGCGAGCGACCCCCACTCTACGACTACCTCGGCGCGCTCGAGCGTTTTCGCTCCTATTTGGCACCGTTTTTCACCCACAAAAAATCATTTGTTGGTATCGGGAAAATATACGATTTCAAGTATTTTCTCTCTTCTTCAAAATGCTTTTTGAAAAATTCAAATCGAACAACTGGCCGAGCATCACGACCTTCTTGAAAAAAGTACATCAAATTCAAAAAACTGCAATTGTGCAGAAACTATGTATCCGACAGCTTCCAGGTTTTGCACCAATAAAGTATATGTTAATACCAACTTAACTCCGAAGGGACTACGCTTCATCTCAAAAATTGACTCAGTTATGAATTTTTGAAAAATTGATGATTTTTTCCGTTTTTTTTACTTTTCTCCGAAACTAATGATCCGATTGAGACGCGTCACCTCTCCATTTTTTCGTCTTCGAATTCTCTACAAAAAGTGCCACTGTAGCTTCTCGATTGGATCAATACTTTACATTTTATAAGCGAAAAAGCAAAAATTTTGCTTTTTTTGGCTATTTTTCGCTTCTAAAAAAAAAATCAAGACGATTCAGGAGTGGCATTTATGATAAAAAACATCTAGGCACTACCTATTATATAACTGCATAGTCAGATTTCAGGTAGTATTTGTGTCACGAAATCGACTTTTTGTTAGCTCTATTGCTTGGCCTAATATGTGAATTGAGGTTCTTTTAAGCGGATCAATTGATGAATTATGCATCCATATAGGTATACTGATATACTTACAGCAGCGATCATCGTATCAATTTCTTCACGAAGTTCTTTATCAGATAAACTGACGCTGCCCTCAGGTAGCGTCATCAGATAATCTAAAAATGCTTTTCTTCGCCTAGGCGTCGAGGCTATTGAGAAATTGAATTATTTGTAAACAAAAAAGATACCATTGCGAATAAATTTTTCATTACATGATCTAATTAATTAGCAAAGTGATACATTCACTTACCTTCATCATCGACTGTATCTAGTTTACTGTTGCGTTCGAGAAGCTGACTTTGCTTTTTTCTTATAATCTGGAATGACACAACGCCCATTTATAACAAGGAGACAAAGACATCCTCAGTTTCTGTACTCACGTTGCCAGTGAACTCGTGCGAATACGCGATCACCTTTCGCTGTATCCCGCCGAGTTGTGATCGATGAAAAATAAAATCTGGGTGCAGCCAAACGCTGAAGATTCTTTTGTTAACGTAACTGGTTAGCCTGAAAATTGTTATACAGTCGAATTATGCTGTGTAATTGTTTGATTATTATGAGTTCACACCATCACAATGATATCGATATTGGCAGTTTGCTTGAACAGCTCTATACGTAAGATGTCTGTTGAATGAATTAAGAAGGTCGAGTATATGAGTTTACGTACTCCTGCATTCCCTTGACGTAGTAACAATTTTTGTTTGTTTGGGCCTCTATCTTGACTCCCATAGCAGTTTCTGAAGTTACAAAGTGATATTTCAACTCAACGGTCACGAAAAATGATGAATTGATGAAAAATCGTATATCTTTTGGTAGGCGACGCACCGCAAATCATGTCCAAGGTGCAGGAAGATGCCAAATGAAATATTTCAAATTCTGGTCCATCTAAGTTCTTCTCTATTTGGTCTGTGAATATCTTAGATTGGGTGGAAAATACTTCGACATAAGAATCCAAGATCTTTGAATTGAAAGTCGGCTGGATTAGCTTCCGATGTACTTTCCAAATCGACACTGGAAACCATATAAACCTGGTTGAGATGCTGAAGAATATTGGATAACTGCAATGAGCTGGTATAATGGCTGGTGGAGTCATAGAATTGAAGAAGAATAGATAACTTACCGGGACTCGTGAGAAGTCCATCACCACCAGCGGGGCGACAAAATTTGCGCATCACTCGCCCTTTCTCGAGGGTTTTCGGACTAACACATACTGTCTGAAATTAAAAATTTACAAATGAGCATTCCTTCACCTCACGCTCTGCTGACACGATCGAATCATATCACCTTAATTTGTTCAGGATCAGTGATGAGAAGGAATAAACTCGGGCCAAGCCACGCTCGGACGGGCGAAGGATACGAATTAGCTATCTCGTTGAGTTTAATCAGAACTTCTGCAATTTCATCACATGACACGATGTAGAATGAAGACTTTCATAATACTTTTTATCACCTCAAAAACCCGTATAATCATGAGTCACTTCTCTACCGAAACCAATACTTTCTTGTATGACCAAAGTGATGAAAAGTAAATATAATCACGAGACTTATGGTGGTATTCATAGTCAGGTTTCATGTTCAAGATCGTCTTAAGTCGAGTCTAGAGCTGACTTGAGACGATCTTGAAAATCCCTCACAGCACCCAACATTGCAGCAATATTGCTATACAATATTGGGTGCTGTGTGTTATAAGACCTGACTATGAATACGGCCCGTAATCATTATTGGTTATTGAAATTTAGCTGGTAGCAGAGAGCAATACACATACTTTCGTTATTTCCGAGAAATAGATGCGCACTGCCTATAATCGGGAGGGTCAGTGGCCCGTCAAATTTTGAGGCCATTTCATAGAGTCGTCGCCTTCGGAAGTGCCAAATCATGATGTACATTAGTACGGAACACACGGTAGCAGTGACGATGAGAGAGGCAACCGTGAGAGCCATCGTGTAACTTCTCGATGGTCCACAAAAAGTAATAAGCAGTCATTTTCGTTATTTCACAAATACATATTATGTGTCATAGGCCGTAAAACCGCGATTTTAACCTCGCTTCGCTCGGTTAAAGCGCGGTTTTTGGCCTGGACACATAATAGTACATTATGTCACTAGGCCGATTAAGTATTTTCCGACGAATTTGAGTTCATAATCCGAGCCGAAGGCGAGGATTATGATGAAATTCGTCAGAAAATACTTTTTCGGCCGTATGGCATACAGAATTTTATGTGTCCAGGCCAAAAACCGCGTTTAAACCGAGCGAAGCGAGGTTAAAATCGCGGTCTTACGGCCTATGACACATAAAAGTCTTTTCATGCCTATTTCGAAAAAAATACAGTATAGGGCGCGACCGTAAACCGTTTTTGACTCGAATAATGATTTCAGAACTCGCTTACGGCTCGCCTTCGGCTCGCCTTTAAGGTAAAACACCCAATACCTGAACGTTCACAAAATTTGTTCCAATAGCAGAACGATCAATTATATTTTGCGAAAAAACAAGGACCGATTATGTTAGGATTTTGTAACTACTTCAAAATCGAAGTTTAACTATTCAAGATTGTATAATGATCAAGTTTTAGTCTGTGATTTCAATTATTCATATTGAAAAATTACTACAAAAAAGAACCACCCCAAAACTTTCCACTTTTCTCCCTTTTCTTAAGAATTTGCTAAGAAATAACAGCTTCGGATTAAGCTTTTCTTTAACTTATGATATTATGTTTTTTCACTCAGAATAGTATTTTCATAATATACGGTGTTTATTTCAACGATTTGATAATTGATTTGACTTAAATAAGCTCATTTCTAAATTTTCAAATTATTTTTAAGTTCGTTCCGTATTTGGACGTAAAACCAAGCCCGTTCCAAAATCTGAACGGCGTTCAGGTTTTAGGTACCTAGAGCCAAATAACGTGGTCCAGAAGCTGAACGGAGCACATTTTGATATTAGAAATTTATTTAATGTTCATGTGAGGCGTGATATAAACAATTAGATAAGTAAAAAAGGTAATGAAATAAATTAATTAGTCGTCCAGTTTTGTGAAAAGTGATCAAATATTACTTTGAAATATATAGTTCTCGTTGTTGGTAGTAAAATTAATTTCTAACCTCAAAATATTTATTTAACTCAGGACTTGAGTAATAAAATTAATTTTGTTCAGATTTTGAGTAATAAAATGGGAAAAAAAAAAGAAAAGAAAAAACATCAGAAAAGTAACGACGTTATCAATAAGATTATTAAAAAAAAGAAAAATTGCAAATAAAAAAGTGGTTATTCCCAAGACGATGTTGAAAAAGCTTTGCTAGCTAGCTGTCGAAAAAAAAGCCCGAAAAAATAATGTATTACATTTCTTACTACAAAAACTTTAATATTCATTATTCTTTATAGTGAAAATACATTAATATATTTTGTTCGATAAAAATTCGTAATTTTTTATTATTCAATCCCTTGTTAATAATTCCGTTCAGGTACTGGACCAGTCAAAACGGAACGATGGCACACCTACCTTTTATCGTTCAGGTAATGGCATAAGTGTATAGAACTGATAGATCATTAATAATAATGAAAATACAAGGTGAATTTGCTTATTTTCTTCATTGAATGATAAAATACCATTATACCAGTGACTTAAAAAAAAAAACCCATAGAAATATGTCAACAAAATAAAGAAATACGTGAAATTGCTTAGCAACTTTTACGACGTTCAGGTATTGGGTGTTTTACCTTAGTTCGTCCTGAAATCATTATTCTCGCCGAAAAACACTTGGTTTACGGGCATGCCACATAATATACTAGTATGCCATATGGCCGAAAAAGTATTTTCTGACGAATTTCATCATAATCAAATTCATCGGAAAATACTTATTCGGCCTAGTGACATAATGTACTATTCTATTCGATTGTTAGAAATTTTATCAAACAATGCCTTACCTCACTTTCCTCGAATTGGAAACGTATAGTTTAGAATATCGAATAGTGACCCAGACGAAGCGACTGAGTCTACAGCCACTTCATCCGTCCTTTTTATATCTAATCACCCGACAGATGCGTTGCATTCGAAATCTCGGATTACATCAACTAATTCGATAGCGTGTTTTTTTCTTTTTGATATTCATCATATCACGTACCGCTATAAAAAACTGGTTTGCCAATAGTCCACAAAAAAATCAGCACAAAAATTAACGCTTGATTGATTCATTTGCATATAAGTTCTATGAATTAATTAGTTTTTTTTTACAGTCAGAGATGTTATATGACTGGCGGTGTGCAATCACCGAAAATCAGGAGTTGTCGCAAGTTAAATTGGTACTCGGAGAAGATTTTAGTCGTAATTTAAGCCAAGAATTTCGTCTGAGTTGGTTTATTTTAATCGGTATGAAAATGAGATTAAGTTAATATAAAATCTAGTTTATTTCACAAAACACAATGAATTCATTCGTTTACTTCACGCAGTCTGATAATGGACGGTTTACTTCCCATTTTCAGACCTTATGAAGTAAAATTCTGTACTACACGGAGAAAAAATTTCATCAATTTTTGCGCGGAAAATTCAATAAAAATTACGGTGCTTTCCCGTAATCAGGCGCAAACTGTTAGCTAAAATAAAACCTAAAAAAAAAAAAAAAAAAACGTAAAAAATTTCATGGACTGGAGAATTTTACAGTGCTGTTACATAAATTTTGTTGTGTTGTATATCAAAAATTGACAACTTTCATCATAAAAATCCCATAGACAAGCAGTTTGCGCCTCGTTTGCAGTATCGAGCACAGTCATTTTTCTTGTATTTTTCTCTCCGTGTACACTCGACGGAAAAACTTCTTGTCATCTCGTGTGATTGCAATACTCGCCTTCGGCTCGTGCTGCAACCTCACACTTGTCAGAAAAAGTTTTACCGGACTCGTATTGCAACGTACTATTTCTTTAGAAGGACCCTTAATTGGTTCATGGCGTTTGGTTGATTTGGCAAAATCATTCTGTTGGAATCTGTGGGCGATGAAACGTGAAGCAGCTACGATGATTCCCTCAAGGAACACGTAATAGGATTTGCGAAGGAGAAACCAGGGAAAAAATAATCAGATACGATCGTATATGAGCCATTCCACGTCAGACCGGACAAAATAAATCAAAAAATGACCTCGATGTTACCGATTTCGCTATCATTTTTTTACGGGTTCTATGGAACAAATAAATTCATCGAACAATTTTTTTTTTTTGGCCCCTATTTTCCAAGTTACACGGGGGTGAAATTCACGAAAAAGAGCCAAAAATCGAAAACATACTCCTCTTCAAACGGTCATATCTTTGATTGTATTTATCCTAGAGACTTCATCCAAGAACCATTTCAAAGCTATTGAATGACACTATTATAATATATTTATTTTATTTCGCGGTAACAAACAATTCTATTTGTTATAAACAAATATATTATTCAAACGTGATTTTTAACGCAAATACCAAGCGATAAAATCATCAAAAATATATGAGCGTATTCCTTGATCAATTCTCTACGAAATCGTTGAGTCAATTTTATGGAGAACCGATGGGAACCATGTTAAAACGATTTATTTATAAGCGACGGCGCGCGCTGCCACCGAAAAACCGTACCCGAGCCGGGTCTTTCAGCGGTAGCGCGCGCCGTCGCTTATAAATAAATCGTTTTCACATGGTTTCCATCGTTTCTTTATGAAATTGACTTAACGATTTTGTAGAGAATTGATCAAGGAATACGCTCATATTTTTTTGAGAATGTTATCGCGTGGCCCTTGCTCTGAAAATCACGTTTGAATAATATATTTGTCTATAACAAATAGAATTGTTTGTTACTGCAGAATTAAATAAATATATAGAAATAGTGGCATTCAATAGCTTTGAAATGGTTCTAGGAAGAAGTCTTTCGGATGAAAACAACCAAAGATATGACCGCGAACATGCCCACCGATGCTTTCTCATGCTAGCTACACGTACCTGAGCCGGGTTTTTGTGTGGCAGCGCGCGCCGTTGCTTATAAATAAATCGTTTTAACATGGTTCCCATCGTTTCTCCATAAAATTGACTTAACGATTTCGTAGAGAATTGATCAAGGAATACGCTCATATTTTTTTGATAATTTTATCGCTTGGTATTTGCGTTGAAAATCACGTTTGAATAATATATTTGTTTATAACAAATAGAGTTGTTTTTTACCGCGAAATTAAATAAATATATTATAATAGTGTCATTCAATAGCTTTGAAATGGTTCTTGGATGAAGTCTCTAGGATGAATACAATCAAAGATATGACCGTTTGAAGAGGAGTATGTTTTCGATTTTTGGCTCTTTTTCGTGAATTTCACCCCCGTGTAACTTGGAAAATAGGGGCCAAAAAAAAAAACAAAAAATTGTTCGATGAATTTATTTGTTCCATAGAACCCGTAAAAAAAATGATAGCGAAATCGGTAACATCGAGGTCAGAAAGCTGTCCGGTCTGACGTGGAATTGCTCACATGGATGATCATACCTGACTATATATGTACGAAAAATTGGCCAGACATATGGACCCCATATGAACATATAGACCCCATTCCCATCTCAAAGGGCGCACTTGAAATCGCAGGCGGCATTGTCGGGTCTGCATTCCTCCATATTTCCCGAAATTTAGTGTTTGAAAATTGACTTTATTATACACCATTCTATTCCTTATTGGAAAACGAAAAGATTCATCTATATTTAAACCCAATTATCGTTTATAGAAAGCATTCTACACCAAGGGGACGCCCACATGCTCCGTAGAGAGCAAAAAAAAAAAAACGGCATGCCTCGTCTAGGGTTAAACATATCGGGGCTGTTAGTGGTCAAGCCCCCCAAAAAATATGATCATATAACTGATTGAGATTTAAAAATATGACCTAAGAATGACCGAAATGTCCTCATTTTACGACAGAAAATTCATCCAAGTATGCCGAAAAAACGCGAACAATGAATTTTTAACGAATTATGTGTCACATTATATAAAAAAAACTGAATCAAAACTATACAGTGATACAGGTATAGAAGAAGGAAAATTGAAAGCAGAATTGGTAGTTAACGTATCGTGTACTTTATTGCAACTTTCCGTAAGACCTATGGCCGGTTTCACCAACGTCGAATAACTCCTTATTCATAGAATAACTCTATTTGTCGAATAAAAGTCGCAAATACAATGTAAAATAGTATTTTGTTTACAATGAATAAGAGCTTTCCTACCCAATCCACAACATTGTAATAAACGCGTGCAGAAGGTGCTATTAAACGGAATATCTGTGCCTGGTCACCGAAATCAATGAAACGAAATAAGTCGCGCAATTCTATGTGCAACTCCGAACATGTAGGGGAGACCGGGTATGGTTGTCTCACGGGTTGGTTGTCACAGCGGTCATAACACAGAACTGAACGAACGAATAAATTTATCTATCGGTATCGGAGGATCACAAGAGCAACACCACCCTCTTTACTTCATTTTAGTCCGCTCCGAAATGCCATGACCCAGATATGTGCGTTTGATTTTTTCACACAGTGAAAGTAATTTTTTATGTATCTGTGTCGAGTCTCCTAAGTATACTTAAATTTTGTATATTAATATAACTTTTCGTGTATTTATAACGTTAAATGTGTGTTTCATGATATCATTATATGTTTTTTTGAATATACATTAAATTGAATTCTTTTTGGAAGGTCATGTTCTAAAATTTGTATTGGGGCAGGTTGTCTCAGGTTGACGGGGGCTGGTAATCACATGTGACGACCAACACCATACACGTCTGCTGTCTTTTTTTATTGACTTTTTGGGTTTTTGCTACATCAACGTTTTTTTTTTTTTTAATATTTCAATTTTTTTGATTTTTAATTTTTAATTTAATTTTTTTTTTCTTGGCTAAAATTAGCTACGTACACCATTTTGTTTTCCACAAAAATATTTATTTTATTTTATTAAGCGTTTCTTTTTATATTCCCCCCTTGATTTACCATGTGACTACCTACCCCAGACAATGTGACAACCATCCCTGACACGGGGTTAAAAGTCACACTTTTCTTTTTTCACAAAAATTGTAATATATCCTCGATAGATAATGTTAGAGAAAAAGTCTTTATTTCTTTTTAAGCTAGAATAAATACACTATCCATTGATACATACATGTCACTGCTAAACTGAAAACATGGGTATTAAAAATGCAAAAGAAAAAAAATGTGACAACCATACCCGGTCTCCTCTACAGCCAAAAAATTGAAGGCCTCGATGCTAAAAGGTCCTGAGCGCTCGGCTCGCGTTTTTCAGTAGAAAATTCCCGTCAATATGACCAATTTTGAAAAGTCGCCGAAATGATTTTTAACCCGCTGAAGTCCAACTGGGTGTGCAGCCACCCAGTACCACCTTGTGCAAAAGGGTCATTTTCGCTGAAATTTCTGACTTTCTTCTTGCATTATCTGTCACCGTGTTTTATAAAATGAACATATTGACACCAAACTTGCATATTCGTATTCCTGAGACTCTGACGATTTCATTTCACTACCGTAAAGTAAAAAAATCAGAATTAAAACGTGTTTTATGAGTAAACGAATTCATGGGTTACTAAACACCCAGGCTGGACCGGATCAGGACGCCAGAAAATGGTGGACCTCAGCGGGTTAAAAAATACCATCGTGTAGAGGATAAAAAAAGGCAACTTTTTTGTATTTACAGTTTTTTTTCTAGATTCGTTAGTTTTTGGGAAAAATAATAAAAACTGAAAAATCGCGAAGCTTGTTTGGACTATGTTTTTTAATCTTAACTCGCTCTAACTTCGACAAATATCAACGGATCTTCTTGATTTTTGGCATGACATCGTGAAATACCCTACCGCTACCGATAAAGTCATAAAAAGCTAATAATTATATATTTTTCATTAATAATTTAGTTGTAAACAAGCGAACAACTTTGTATAGGGTCATGTATGTTCGACGAGAAAAAGTGTGCTACAAAGTTTAAGCGTGGAAAAACTTTCAGCGAGACATTTGTTCATTAACATCCCGCACGGAAATATATATATGCGAAAAATATATGCGACATATTTGTTTTTTGCGCTAAAATATAAGTAACATTTATTTTTTATAAGTTTGATATAAATGTCAACATACATGTAGTGACATGTATGTCGACATAGATGTCGACATAGATGTCAACACTATGTAAAATTCATCTAACATATAGGATACATATATGTAAATGCGTACATATATGTTATAATATATGCGAACACCTTTGGATTTTGCGCACATATATGTCATAAGTGCGACATATATGTTGCATATATTTTTCGCATATATATATTTCCGTGCGGGATTAAAGGAAGTTTTTCTGAAAGTTTCAGATTGATTGAATAAAAATTGGCTAAAATACAGCGATTTTCCTAAAAGCAATCGATCTGCGTGGTTATTCCAATGAACAATGAGTATAAATAATATTTTGACATATGAAATTGTTGAGATCTGACAATTTGACTGCAATATATATATTTCTTTATAGTTTTGTCTTTTGTTTATAACAAACTTCCTTCGTTGTATAAGCCTGTAAAGTTTCTGTTCGCTTCGCAGTTTTAATTAATAAAGTAAGGATTCGTCTATGAATCAATCTTGTGTTTTATTTCGCAAGCCAACAGGTTATGGGCCCAGAGCTACGCGGTAAATACAAAACACATTTACGATTGATTAGAAACGAAAAATAACAAATCGTCAGCATAATCTAAAAGAAGCAAAGCAATGGCTGAAGATGCAGAAAAATACAGAATCCCATTGTAATACAGTCATTTTAGTCATAAATATGGCTTCTGTACCAAAAAAGTCGGAGCTTCGATTTTTTTCTTTTGATCGCTTCATTTCGACGTCCTGAAAAACATATTGAAAATCGAGAACGAGATCGCGTTCGCGTTATTAAATATTCAAGGTCAAAGGTCAACAAATTCGTTTTTTTCCAAATATCTGGTTTCCTATGGCTCAGAAACCAATCAAGGTGGTTATAAAAATTGAAGATAACAAAATTATCTACAAAAAACGTCTCATTCATTTTTTACGTACAATGCACGATTTACCGAATATAGGGCAAAGAATGTCTATGACGTGCGCAGCATCCGCTGTCGCACCACTTTTTTACGTATTTTTACGAATATCTCGCTTCCTATGGCTCGGAGATAAAATTGGATGATTATCAAAAAGAAGGATTATAAAATTTCCCACACTAAAGGTCTCATTCATTTTTTACGTACAACAAACTTTTTAGCAAAAACCCTGCTCCGCTACAATGTGCGTAGTATCCGTTTTTGCACCACTTTCGCGCTATTTTTGCGAATATCTCGCTTCCTATGGCTCGGAGACCAATTGAGGATCAGATAAAAATTCAAGCGTATAAAATTTTACACAGGAAAGATTCAGTTCATTTTTTACGTGCAACGGACTATTTGCGGAATATAGAGCGACGAATGTCTATAGAACGTGTGTGGTGTCCGTTTCCGCACCACCTCCGAGGAAGGATACAAGGCGCGTTTTTTTTTTCACATGGTTTCCCCAGTAGGACTAATCCATATTGTGTATTTACAAAAAGTAATGAAATCAAACCCAAAAAGCACCTCTGGTGCAAAAACCTTTCGCCAAGTACATTAATGTGATACCTATATATATATATCCCACAAAGGCACCTCTCATGTAAAAAAAAAAATCCAAAATTGGTTGCTACTGCCAAGTACCTACATCACATCACCTTTTTCTCAAATTCATAATTCGGCCTTCCAATACATGGTTTTCATAGCCAATCTCATCTTTCTACGCAGAACTATAGGTATAGCAATAGGTAATTGACACTTCTATTGGTGTAAACAGAAAACATAGAGAAATGAAAATGAAGAGATAAAAAAAAAATTTGCAGTACGTGGTACTTGGTGGGCCTTTTGTAGAAAAGTACGAGGTAACAGCATAAAATAGTGGCCCGCCAAGTACCACGTACTCCAAATTTTTTTTTTTATCTCTTCATTTTCATTTCTCTATGTTTTCTGTTTACACCAATAGAAGTGTCAATTGCCTATGGCTATACCTATGGTTCTGCGTAGAAAGATGAGTTTGGCTATGGAAACCATGTATTGGAAGGCCGAATTATGAATTTGAGAAAAAGGTGATGTGATGTAGGTACTTGGCAGTAGCAACTAATTTTGGATTTTTTTTTTTTATATGGGAGGTGCCTTTGTGGGATATATATATCACATTAATGTACTTGGCGAAAGGTTTTTGCACCAGAGGTGCTTTTTGAGTTTGATTTCATTACTTTTTGTAAATACACAATATGGATTAGGCCTACTGGGGAAACCATGTGAAAAAAAAACGTGCCTTGTATCCTTCCTCGGAGGTGGTGCGGAAACGGACACCACACACGTTCTATAGACATTCGTCGCTCTATATTCCGCAAATAGTCCGTTGCACGTAAAAAATGAACTGAATCTTTCCTGTGTAAAATTTTATACTCTTGAATTTTTATCTGATCCTCAATGGGTCTCCGAGCCATAGGAAGCGAGATATTCGCAAAAATAGCGCGAAAGTTGTGCAAAAACGGATACTACGCACATTGTAGCGGAGCAGGGTTTTTGCTAAAAAGTTTGTTGTACGTAAAAAATGAATGAGACCTTGAGTGTGGGAAATTTTATAATCTTTCTTTTTGATAATCATCTAATTTTATCTCCGAGCCATAGGAAGCGAGATATTCGTAAAAATATGTAAAAAAAGTGGTGCGACAGCGGATGCTGCGCACGTCATAGACATTCTTTGCCCTATATTCGGTAAATCGTGCATTGTACGTAAAAAATGAATGAGACTTTTTTTGTAGATAATTTTGTTATCTTCAATTTTTATAACCACCTTGATTGGTTTCTGAGCCATAGGAAACGAGATATTTGGAAAAAAACGAATTTGTTGACCTTTGACCTTGAATATTTAATAACGCGAACGCGATCTCGTTCTCGATTTTCAATATGTTTTTCAGGACGTCGAAATGAAGCGATCAAAAGAAAAAAATCAAAGCTCCGACTTTTTTGGTACAGAAAACCTAAAATGACTGTATTATTGTTTGACGGTACCAACTTCGATAATTGGAAGTTCAGAATTGAAATTCTTTTGGACGAAAAAGACTTACTGCAGTATGTAACCGAAGCGTACACGGAAAAAATTAAATTTCTTGAAAGTGACGACGAACAAACACGAACAACGAAACAACGACAATTGACCGAGCATGAAAAAAAAGATCGCAAATGCAAATCCCAGATCGTCCAGCGGATCGCCGACAGTCACCTGGAGTACGCCAAGGACAAAACCTCAGCATTCGATCTGTGGAGTACGCTCGAAAGTACATTTCAGAGAAAAGGTATCGCCGGTCAATTGCTCACACGTAAATCTCTGTTAAGCATGAAATTTGATGCCAAAAATGATACTCTTGCAAATCATTTTTTGAAGTTTAATAAACTAGTCAGAGATTTGCGCTCGACGGGTGGAAAACTGGAAGAGATTGATATTGTATGTCATCTTCTGCTGACAATGCCAATTGAGTATGACAACGTCGTGACTGCAATCGAAACTCTGGCAACAGAAAACTTAAATGTTGCATTTGTGAAAAATAGACTGCTAGATGAAGAATCCAAAAAGAACAACACGACAACAACCAACAACAAAAGTGGCGGTCAATCTACTTCCTCGACGGCCTTCGCCGTGCAAAAGAAAACCTATTCGAGCCCGAGTCGAAATTTTTCCCCTATTTACATGCTCTAAGCACTCAAATCAACCTATTTTGATACTGCCCAACCTATAGCGCCTATTTTGACCCGCGGAGTTCTACTTACAGTAGAAATTGTACTCCTATTTTGATTCTCTAAAGCCTACTCAACCTCATTTAGTACTGTTCAACCTGGAACCCCTACTTTGAACCGCTACGTTCTAATCAGGGTTGGGAGTCAATAATTACTTTTTCAATTAAATTACCCATTTAATAACACATTATTTAAATAATGTGCGATTGAACTATTTTCAATCATCTATTACATTGATGATGTGTAATTTAAAAAAGTTTAATTAAAATGTAATATGTAATTGAAAAGACTTTGAATTTTGATATTTACCCCATAAATCCGCGTGATCACGAATTTCTAGGGTCTGGAGGGTTCAACGAGGTTCTCGGGAACTCCTATTTTGAGCCTAAAAGTGGCAAATTGTCCGATATCTGACTGTTTTAGGCGCAAAGTAGGAGTTCATTCTACATTGAAAGTGAACCTCCAGTGACCCTGTACAACCTACTAAACGGTAGGAGTTACAGATCGAAAGGAGGAGAAAAATTTCGACTCGGGAGACCTGGACAAGGACAAGGACAAGGACAAGGACAAGGACAAGGCGGTTCATCATCACAGAGGTTTCCCTTTAATTGTAACTATTGTAAAAGACGAGGTCATCGTTGGAGTGAATGCAAAAAGAGAGAATACGACGAAAAGAATAAAAAGTCTCAGAGTGCAAGTGCTGCGACAGCACCAGATAGTGACAGCAACTCAAACTATTGTTTTTCAGCATTGACAAGCAATCAAATAAGTGACAAGGTGAAATGGTTTCTTGATTCAGGAGCAACAGAACATTTAATCAGTGATACAGTTGAACTATCCAAAACAAAGAAACTCAATGAGCCAGTAAGAATCAAAGTCGCGAAATCAGGGTCATTTCTGGAAGCCAAATATACCGGGGAAATTCAACTTACTAGTATAGTAAATGGAAAGGAAAATAAAATAACGGTAAAAGAGATTCTGTCTGTGCCAAAACTTCATTACAATTTGTTGTCTGTAAGAAAACTCGAAATGAACGGTTTCCGAATAGTCTTTGAAGACGGTCGCGGTTTAATAATGAAAGAAGACCAAATTATCGCAACTGCTGTCAGAAACGAAGTACAACTTTATGAATTGAACTTCAGAAAAACGGCTGTTGCTAATCTCAGCACAAGAAGTGAAGATACTCAAATTTGGCATGAGAGGATGGGACATTTGAATTTTGAGGACGTGAAGAGGATGCAGAGTCAAACCAGTGGAATGAAAATCAATGAGGTTGGCTACCGGTAAAACTGTTAAACTTTGGCGCCAGCGAGCCAAGTAACCAACATGGCGTCTCCAATATAGCCGGTTGTTTCAAAATTCAAATGAAGCGCCATTAGTGGCACGCGCACATTTACACACATGGTCACTGACACACACTAATAACAGACATGTATTGGTAATCTGCGCCATTTTTGTTACTTGGCTCGTTGGCGCCACCTGGAAAAGCTTTGCGTATTCAACCCCATTCTTCGAGCGAAACAAAGAAATTATGTTCAGTGTGCGTGGAAGGAAAACAAACTGCTCAGCCACACAATCAAGAGAGACAACGAGCAACGCGACCACTGCAGTTAGTGCACAGCGATATTGTTGGTCCTATCAGTCCTATCTCTTATGATTCAAAGAAATATGTGCTTACCTTCATCGATGATTATACACATTTTACAGCGAGTTACAACATGAATTCTAAGAATGAAGTTTTGCATTTTTTCAAGATTTACCAAGCGATGGCAACTGCTCACTTTAATCTGAAAATAAGCCGATTCAGGTGTGACAATGGTAGAGAATATATTTCAAAAGAAATCAAGGAATTTTTCGAAGCTATGGGCATACAGTTTGAGTTCACAATTAGATACACACCAGCACAAAATGGAGTTGCAGAGAGAATGAATCGTACGATTTTGGACAAGGCCAGATGCTTATTACTGAATTCGAAGCTGGAAAAGAGTTTTTGGTCAGAAGCGGTCCAAACTGCGGTCTACCTGACCAACAGAAGTCCGACTAAGACGTTGGAAGGAAAAATTCCGGCTGCACTTTGGTTCGGGAACAAGCCTAACGTTACAAAATTGAAGATTTTTGGGTGTATCGCCTATCTGAAAATTCCCAAACAAATTCTGCAGGGAAAATTCGAATCAAGGTCAATTAAATGTCTCTTTGTAGGATATTGTCCAAACGGATACAAGTTTTGGAATCCAGAAGATCGAAAAATCATATTTGGCAGAGATGCGATCTTTGATGAATCTCGGTTCTCTTTCGATGGTATGAGCAACAAGGAATGGATTTACCACGAAGATAAGGATTCTCCAAACGAAGAAGAGGAATTTTCAACCCCGGAACAAACACCAGAAAAGGAAAAGAAGAAAGAAGAAGCGTCACGAAGTGAAGATGAAGATCGTAAAGATGAAGAATTAAAAGAACAAGAAGATAATGCGGAAAACTTAGAAGAATCTAACCAACCTCGAAAATCTACAAGAAACAAACAGTTGCCAACCTACCTCGAAGACTACGCTATTCTGGCAATGCACGCAGAAACCTTTGTGGAAGATGTACCAAAGAATTTTGAGGACATAGCAACTCGCACTGACAAGGCTGAATGGATGCAAGCTGTAAAAGAAGAAATGGACGCGCTGATCGAAAATAAAACATGGAAATTGACTACACTTCCTCCAGGAAGACACGCAATCAATAATAAGTGGGTATTCAAGGAAAAACACGATGAGTACAACTTCAAGAAGCACAAAGCGAGACTAGTGATCAAGGGATGTGCGCAAAAACGAGGGTTTGATTATGAAGAAACCTACGCTCCCGTCGCTAGACTAGCAACTTTAAGAACTCTTCTATCGATTGTCATCGAGAAAAATCTTTTGACCTGTCACATGGATGTCAAAAACGCATTCCTACATGGTGAAATCGAGGAGGAGTTGTACATGAAGATTCCAGAAGGCTTTGAAAGCAAAACGAATGCCGTTTGCAAACTAGAGAAAGCACTATATGGGCTGAAACAAGCACCCAGAGCCTGGAATAAGACAATTGATACTTTTTTGAAGGAATTAGGACTCCAAAGCTCTGAAGTTGACAAATGTCTTTACATTTCGAGATCTGATGACATTTACGTTTTCCTAGTCTTGTATGTTGATGATATATTCATTGCAGGAAATAACAAGCAAAAAATCGATTATATCAAGGACGGTTTGAAAATGAAATTCCGCATGAAGGATCTAGGCACTCCGCGGACTTTCCTCGGCATTAATATTGTACGAACAGACAACAAGCTTCGGCTGAGTCAACGCAGCTACTTTGAAAAATTGCTGAAACGTTTTGGAATGGAAGATTGCAAACCATCGAGCACACCGATGGAAACAACGCCCATTCCTGAAAGTCAAGAAAAACTAGGTCCAGAAGAAAAACCGTACCGGGAACTCATTGGTTGTTTAATGTACGGTATGATAGCTACTCGACCGGACTTGAGCTTCGCTGTTAATTACTTTAGCAGGTACCAAAATGATCAAACTGAAGCACGATGGAAAGGTTTGAAGAGGATTCTTCGCTACATTAAAGGGACACTGAATTACAATCTCTGTTATAAAAGAAACGGAGCAGAAAATCTGGCGTGCTATGTTGACGCAGATTTTGGCAGCGAATTGGACAGGAGATCGACTTCGGGATTTTTGTTCCAAGTATTTGGCAACACAATATCCTGGACAACGAGAAGGCAAACTTCAGTTTCACTTTCAAGCACAGAAGCGGAATATGTTGCTTTAGCAACAGCAGCAGCAGAGCTAACATGGTTTAAGAATCTCACAGTCGACTTAAACATCAACAGCAAAATCCCGCCGACAATTTACGAAGACAATCAGTCTTGTATTCAATTACTTTCAAAATGGGAACACAAGCGACTCAAACATGTAGACATAAAATATAATTTTGTTCGTGATCTACATGAGAAGAAGTTAATTAGAGTCATCTACGTTAACACCAAGGACCAACTGGCTGATATTCTCACCAAACCAATTTCCAAAACCCAATTTGATAAGCTACGTATGAATATGGGAATTCAAGAATAGATAAGAGGACACAAACGAAGACGTGGAAATGTAAAATTGAAGGGGAGTGTTGAGATCTGACAATTTGACTGCAGGTGACAGCACCTCCTGCAAAAGACACACATATATTTCTTTATAGTTTTGTCTTTTGTTTATAACAAACTTCCTTCGTTGTATAAGCCTGTAAAGTTTCTGTTCGCTTCGCAGTTTTAATTAATAAAGTAAGGATTCGTCTATGAATCAATCTTGTGTTTTATTTCGCAAGCCAACAGAAATAGTTGAAAATCACACTAAAAACTAACCTCTAGTACAATAAACAATACAAAATTGATATCGTCTTGCGTCGAAATCGTCGTACTATTTTTCTTACTCGTTTGCAAGCTACATTTATTTCATTCGTTTTGATATTTATAAAAGACTTACTAAATAATTCTGAGCATAATGTTAAGCAACATAGGACGTAAAAGAATTAGAAATGAGCCTGCATGGAAAAGAAATATCGCTAAAAGTTTAAAAAATAAGGTAAACAAAATATTGTGAGGTATTATATCGAAACAATATTTCTATCGCAAATATGAGTATTAAAACGTGTACTTACAAATCTGAAAATTGCAATCAATAGTCGAGACCGAATATTTAAGAATATTTGTGTTCATTTTCTTATTTGTGTTGAAAAAAAAAAAATGGTGCTGCGAATGTATTATTTTTCAAATCGAAAAAAAAAAGTTTGGGAAATGAGCTCTCATTATTTAACGTCAAACTAAAAATATTAACTTACGTATGAACTGGTCTTACGTATAAAATGGTCTTTAATGTTATTTATATAGGGACTAGAATATGAATCGTCTACTGGAAAGAAGGTACTTGCAAAAACATTCATCGAAGTTAAAAGCTTTTGCCCTCGAAAATGTTTTGAAAAAGTAGATTGTGAATGGCAAAAAAGTATATTTGAGAAATATTGGAACTGTGGAGATATGCAAGTGCAAAATACTTTGTTAGAAAATATGATGGAAAAAAAAGAAGTCACGAAAGAACTTAAATGTTTACAATGGCAATATCACTGTCGTTATAAAGGCACTAGTATAGTGATCTGTCGAAAATTTATTTGCAGTCTTTTCCAAATCGGGGAACGAAAAATAAATCGAAATATGAATCGTCTACTGGAAAGAAGGTACTTGCAAAAACATTCATCGAAGTTAAAAGCTTTTGCCCTCGAAAATGTTTTGAAAAAGTAGATTGTGAATGGCAAAAAAGTATATTTGAGAAATATTGGAACTGTGGAGATATGCAAGTGCAAAATACTTTGTTAGAAAATATGATGGAAAAAAAAGAAGTCACGAAAGAACTTAAATGTTTACAATGGCAATATCACTGTCGTTATAAAGGCACTAGTATAGTGATCTGTCGAAAATTTATTTGCAGTCTTTTCCAAATCGGGGAACGAAAAATAAAAGTAGTCCAAGAAAAAATAATAAGTGGTGATACGATGGCCGATAAAAGAGGAAGACACGAAAATCACAACGTAAAGTTGACTGAAAATTTAAAAACTCTAATTCTTGCACATTGTAAAAGTCTTCCGCATTCAGAGTCACATTATTCGAGAGAAGATTCAAAGCTCAACTACTTTCAAGATAAATCATTAACACTGCAATCGCTTTATAATTTGTTTTTAAACTATTATGCAAGTGTGACAGGAGATAAAAATATTCCAATTGATAAGACGACGTATTTTAATTATTTCAATCATCATGTGAACTTTTCTATTGGCATGCCACGTACTGATGTTTGTGATTTATGTTACACATATGAAACTAACAAAGGCCGAGAAAGTGAAATCAGCAGCAATTTGATACGAGTAGAAAAATATAGAAAGTTAAAAACTTCAATGATGTCTACTGCCACACTGAGAGAAAACCGCGATGTAACTGTCACAATACACCATGGTTAAAATTTTATTGTTCTACAAATCATATTTATAGTCATTATACCAATGATATTGTAATCGGCAATACTGCGATGTAGTTACAGGTACACATGTGAAAAATAACCATAGTTATCGTCTGCAGTACAATATTTTCTGGAGTGTTGGCAGCAATACATACATGTTAACAATAACCAAAACTTATAGCGATGCTTCCCTCGCGACACTTGTATAGGTAGACATAATGTATGGTCAACGGTTCGTAACTATTTTTATTGTTAAGGTACCCAAATTTATGGTGAATTATACTCCTACTATGAGTGTACATAATTGGTTATGTTCACAGTTATGATCGCAACACGTATTGCTTCTGGAACATTGCAATATACTCAAAGTTATAATATTGATAGGTTAGTCTGTAAGTATAGTGACTCCCTTAGACCATATAGGATGGACTGAGCATTGGAGTAGTGGGGGGTGTTGCCGAGTAACCCATAAGCGCTACTCCCGTTAGGGACTATTGCTCCCTTGTCCGACGAACGATTCAGTATCGTGCGTTCACGTCTGTCCTTTTCTCATTACCCAGCAACAACCTTACAATGCTTCAGCATAGGCAATGCTCAGTCCATCCTGTATGGTCTAAGGTGACTCCAACCATACGTAGTGAGATCATAGAGACATAAGAATAGAGTACGGGAGTCAGCCGAAATGGCGATATCGGAATAGAAAGAGAGACCAGAACTACGGGGTCGTTTGGTCCTTGTTCAATGACGCATGCGCTGTGCGTTTATGTGGACAAGTTGACAGGAACATAACCTACGTTCAGTGCTGCGTTCATATAGTCGCTCACTACGCATGCGTCAGTAAACAAGGACCAGACGACCCCGTAGTGCTTTTCTCTCTTTCTATTCCGATATCGCTGCCACTTACGGGCGTTCCGCTAACTGCCGTACTCTATTCTTATATGTCTATGAGTGAGATACGAAGAATAACATAGTTAACATTTCAGGGTGGAGACAACTCATTTTTATAGTGATGTTTACTAAAAAAATGGTTCGCCGTACCATATGACGACAGTGAGATTAAATGTAAACTATGAAAATAGTAACAGAGACTATATTGTTATAGATATTGCTACATATTTATTGTAAGCGTTACAGTTGAGAGCTTTTGGAACTCTGGGTAAGAAATGGAATTAAAAAGATATTTGGAACTCAGATGTTCAGTTAATCAGATATCTTAGCTGCATTAAAACATTGATATCATTGAGACAGATGCCGAGTTCAAAATAAATAGGAAAAAGTGATTACTTATTTCAATAAATAGTTTAGCGTAGTCGGTAGAGCGTGCGACTAGTAATGCGAGCGAATGCGTGCGTCCCGGATCGAATCCCGGCGAAAATAATGCGATATTCTTCTAATCTAAAAATCCTTACTTTGTATTAATATGCGGTTAAATGCAATTCGTAGGTGTTTCTCGACGCATTCTACAATGTTATAAATTCATTGTAACGAGCTAAATTTATTTTTTTCCGCACAGCAGCCTTGTTTTTGGTTGCTAGGGTATATTGTACTTTTTACTATGTCCAAATACACTCCTAACAAAAATTAGCGGGCCACCCAATTTTTGCTTCGAAAAATGTTCGATTTCAAAGTCTCCTAATTCGGCGAAAAATTGACTTAGCGAGTCGTTTGTAAAAGCATTTCAAAGCTTAAAGCTTCATCTTTCAGATGCTCACTTTCGATTGCGTTTATGTTTTTCTTGTCTTGAGCTATGGTCCCTTGAACCATCTCGTGCCAAATTTGTGTATTGATGTTCCAACTTCAAAACAACGCACGGGGTCGGTCAGTATCGGAATTCTGATTTCAAGACATTCATTTTGAAGCTTGGAATGTCCTCTTTAAAACCCTTTTTTTTAAATTGCCCTACGATTTTTTTTCATGGAGTTATGCGTTGCTGAAGCAAAAATGGTCTTTCAATTTTTGATCGCATGCCCTGGGCGAACGAGTCCTCGTACCGAGGTTCCCAAATATGGCTTTTGAAGCTCAAATCTTCATTTTTCTGAAATCTCATTGCAATTTTTATTCGGTGACGTTTCCAAGCCATGATCACCATCCAAACGAGACCCTCCAAACCGCAAAATGGAAATTCGAACTTTGACCTCAGGTAGCACGCGCAAAAATAGCGACACAGGTGGCCCAAGGTTAGAACTTCAACTTTGAAGTCTTTCCTTCGAAACCATATCTTGGAATTCGCTCTACGATTTTTTTCGTAAAGTTATTCGATTTTCAACACATACGGACGATTTAAACAGTACCTCCGGCATTAGCATCACTCAAAGTGGTGGAATAATCACGAGATCGGTACGACCATGCATGGAAATTGCACCACACACCAAAAATTGAAAGACCATTTTTGCTTCAGCAACGCATAACTCCATGAAAAAAAATCGTAGAGCAATCTCAAAAAAAGGGTTTTGAAGAGGACATTACAAGCTTCAAAATGACTGTCTTGAAATCAAAATTCCGATACTGACCGACCCCGTGCGTTGTTTTGAAGTTGGAACATCAATATACAAATTTGGCACGAGATGGTTCAAGGGACCATAACTCAAGACAAAAAAGAACATAAACGGAATCGAAAGTGAGCATCTGAAAGATGAAGCCTTAAGCTTTGAAATGCTTTTACAAACGACGCGCTAAGTCAATTTTTTGCCGAATTACGAGACTTTGAAATCGAACATTTTTCGAAGCAAAAATTGGGTGGCCCGCTAATTTTCGTTAGGAGTGTAGTTGAGCAAATAGTAATTGAAGCTAGCAATTTTTCGTATTGCATAGTGAATATAAAATTTGACCTACACAGCCATAATATATTGTCCTTCGAACACATAGATTATAGTGTAAAACACATAGCAATAGTAATTTTAGAAAATAAAGTGAGTATAACACTGATTTTCCAAAAAGTGAACTTTCAAACAACGGATCGCATAAAATATTGTATGTGCCAAGTCCGAGAAGTGTCAAATCCGGTATGGGTAATTTCCAAAATTCGCCTCTGAGTCTGCTGTGTCACAGAAGAACTCGTGTGAATTATCGCCCTCGCTGCGCTCGAGCGATAAATTCACACTCATTCTCCTGTGACACAGCACACTCGATCGGCTCATATTAGAAATTACCTATACCGGATTGTGACACTTTTCGGACTTGATACATAAATAGCTATTGATCTAGTCAACGTTTAATAACTTCACAAAGAAAGCCACAGCGAAACGTGTGTAGCACCCTGTGTAATGCAACGATGGTGTAGACGTTCAAGCGTTGAAACCACGCGGATCGATTGCTTTTAGGAAAATCGCTGTATCTTAGCCAATTTTTATTCAATCAATCTGAAACTTTCAGAAAAACTTCCTTCAATGTTAATGAACAAATGTCTCGCTGAAAGTTTTTCCACGCTTAAACTTGGTAGCACACTTTTTCTCGTCGAACATACATAACCCTATAAAAAGTTGTTCGCATGTTTACAACTAAATTATTAATGGAAAATATATAATTATTAGCTTTTTATGACTTTATCGGCAGCGGTAGGGTATTTCACGATGTCATGCCAAGAATCAAGAAGATCCGTTGATATTTGTCGAAGTTAGAGCGAGTTAAGATTAAAAAACGTAGTCCAAACAAACTTCGCGATTTTTCAGTTTTTATTATTTTTCCCAAAAAATAACGAATCTAGAAAAAAACTGTAAATACAAAAAAGTTGCCTTTTTTTATCCTCTACACGATGGTATTTTTTAAAAATCATTTCGGCGACTTTTCAAAATTGGTCATATTGACGGGAATTTTCTACTGAAAAACGCGAGCCGAGCGCTCAGGACCTTTTAGCATTGAGGCCTTCAATTGTTCGTTTTGCGCAAAAATAGAGAAGATATCAATGAAAAACAGTTTTAGAAGCGTTTTTCATGGATATCTTCTCTATTTTCGCGCAAAACGAACATTTTTTGGGCTGTACATGTTCGGAGTCTCACATAGAATTGCGCGACGTATTTCGTTTCATTGATTTCGGTGACCAGGTAGAGATATTCCGTTTAATAGCACCTTCTGCACGCGTTTATTACAATGTTGTGGATTGGGTAGGAAAGCCCCTTAAGTCCCATCCCTAGTCGCCCACCTCCTTTCGGTTGAAATGTGTCACATTTCGATTATTATATCTAAGTCCAGGCGTCAAAAACGCAAAAAAGGCCAACTTAGCGCAAATTCTATTTCAATTCCGAACACATACCGTCAACGGCCCAGTTACCGGACAGTTAAGGCTGACGTCCCAATATCCGGACATCCATACGAAATCGTATTTCTGTCTCTTTTGCACTCACTTTCTGTCCGGTAACTGGGACCTGTCCGGCCACTGGGACGTTCACGGTACGTCCAAAAAAATGTTCGTTTCGTGCGAAAATAGAGTCTACAAATAGTTTTTACATTGTTATAAAATTATTCGAATTCGATTTCCTCGGCGAACAATGTAAAAACCATTTGTAGACTCTATTTTCGCACGAACCGAACATTATTTTGGACGTATGTGTTCGGAATTGTAATAAAATTGGCGCTAAGTTGGCCTTTTTCGCGTTGTGGACGCCTGGGCTCGGATAATGATCGAAATGTGACACATTTCGACCAAAAGGAGGTGGGCGACTAAGGATGGGCCTTAATCTATGAATAAAGTTATTCATCGTTGGTGAAACCGGCTATTAGGATCGTAACCTTGAAACTAGGATAGAATTAAAAACAAATTAATAAATAGAATCGAAAAAAAAGAGGGACGGCGATGCCCACTTAACCAGTTTCGAACCGCAACTATCCAAACGCGCGCGAAATAGCAGAAAAAAAACTCTTCGCCAATTTTTTTTTTTTTTCATGTTCCCCAGCAATTAAAGATACTTTCATGAGATGAAATGAGCGGCTGTACGTTACAAAAAAAAATTCTTGATCGTGTTACGACAGGTCAACTTTTGCTTTTTATAATTTAATAATTAGCTAATCGAATTTTGCGACGACTACACGCTCAGTTCTTTTTTCAGAATTTATTCAGAAAGTATAAAACGTTTTCTTGCGTTCACGTCAGCTTACTTTTCTTCTTAAACTTTGTCCTGTAGATTCCAACGCTTATTCTAATTTTTTTCAACTTGAATCCATGGTCATTCTTTCACAAATTGTACACTTTCCAAACTTGATATTTTCAAATCGTCTGAAATTTTTTTTACAACTCATATGCATAAAATTACTTCACACGTATTTCAGGATTTCGCTGGAAATATCAATGTTTGAGATCGTGTGCCCAACGTACAGGAGCGAATCGTGAATTTGTGGGGCCTCGGGCTAATATTACTCAGTGACAAAATTAACGAGCCACTCAAGTTTCCAGGAAAAAACACCGTTTTTCAAAACAGTATTACTCGATGAAAAAATATTCGTAAAAAATGGTCAAGGGAGCATTTTACAGGTTGAAACGTCATCTGCGAACTAGTTTCCGGAAATTTCACCTGCGATTGTGTTTCACCTGTTGGTGCAGGTTTGAATGAAGAGCTGCAAAATAAAAAGAAATCCGACATTTTCAAACTTGGCTGCGGGGGTGAAAAAAAAAACGCTCAACATTTTCACGATAATGGTTGTGTAGCCTCAGGTCTGTTCTTCAAAACTGTTCTCGAAATTTTTGTCTACGACTTTTTGTCGCCAGGTTATTGAATTTTTAGTAAGTAGAAACCGTTTTGGTGTTACCCAGGATGCACCACCAGGAGGTACGGTCTTCGGCACCCTATGTGTTTGTGTATGTTGTGTGTGCAGGCAGCGATCAGGAACCCCAGGTGCGTCACTTCCAAGGTATTCATGACTCCAAACCCTCGGTGCACTTGCTGCGCTGCATGTGTTTGCTGTCTGTGTGCGTATGTGTGAGTATGTGTGAGTGTGAATTAGTGGTTTTCTTAAAATCTCGTGTTACCACCCCTCTTTTGGATCACCGCATCCAACTGTTCGCGCATGTTGATGCACGCTCGAATTTTGATCTGAGGAATTGCGATCCATGTCTCGACGAGCGTTACCCTCAACTCATGAAGATTGGCTGCCTGTACATACGCACACAGACAGCAGCCACATGCATTGCAGCGAGGGTTTGGAGTCACGAATACCTTGGAAGTGACGCACCTGGGGGTCCTGATCGCTGCCTGCACACGCAAACGTACACGAACACACACACAAGCACATGGGGTGCTTCAAGACCGTACCTTCACATGGTGCATCCTGAGTAACGCCAAAACGGTCTATACTTACTGAAAATTCAATAACCTGGTGAAAAAAAGTCACACAGACAAAAATTTCGAGAACAGTTTCGGAGAGCAGACTTGAAGTTACACAACCAGTATCGTGAAAATGTTGAGCGATTTTTTTTCACCCCCGCAGCCAAGTTTTAAAATGTCGATTTTTTTTTTATTCGCAGCTCTTCATGAAAACCTGCGCCAACAGATGAAAAACAATCGCAGGTGAAATTTCTGCAAACGAGCTCGAAGATGACGTTTCAACCTGTAAAATGCTCCCTTGACCATTTTTTACGAATATTTTTTCATCGAGTAATACGGTTTTGAAAAACGGTGCTTTTACCGGAAAACTTGAGTGGCCCGTCAATTTTGTCACTGAATTATTTCCATTCTCTAGGGTCTAAAATAAGCATATGGGTCATTCTTTTACAAACCGAACACTTTTAAAACTTGACATTTTAAAATCGTCTGAAATTTTTTTTACAACTTATACATACTTAATGTGAAAAATGTGAGCATACATACTTAATGTGAAAAATGTGAGCTTTCAAAGTGAATTAAAAAAAAAAAAAAATTTATTGTAAACAAATTATAATTATTAACAATTTGATTATTTAAATAGTCTGAACATGCCCTTCCCCCACCTTGAATCCATTTTGAAAAATATGATTTTGTTCATTATTCTCTCATCTACAAGATCCATCTTTTCAAAAAGTGGGGTCCCCGTTAGATCGGAAGATATTAAATATTTCCGAGCGCAAGTCACGCAGCGCGCTCTGCGTGCAATCAAAATCTCACACTCTTGCACCTATTTTCACTTTTTATTTAATATCTTCCGATCTAACGGGGACCCCACTTTTTGAAAAGATGGATCTTGTAGATGAGAGAATAATGAACAAAATCATATTTTTCAAAATGGATTTAAGGTGGGGGAAGGGCGTGTTTAGACTATTTAAATAATCAAATTGTTAATAATTATAATTTGTTTACAATAAAACTTTATTTTTAAATACACTTTGAAAGCTCACACACCAGAGTGTAAAATGAAACCAGGCCGACCTTGATCCGATCAGTACAACTGGAGATAAAGAATTTCAAGTAGGAGAAGATGGGAGAAAATCCAGCAAATTATCAAAAATTCATGTGCAGATATTAAAAAAAAAAAAAAATATTTCCAGCAAAATCCTGAAATACGTGTGAAGTAATTTGATGTATGTAAGGTTAAAAAAAAATTTCAGACGATTTTAAAATGTCAAGTTTTGAAAGTGTTCGGTTTGTAAAAGAATGACCCATATTATCTAATCATTATGTTCCAGTTGCCTTCAGGATGTACGATTTGGACAATGACGATTTAATTTCAAAGGAGGAACTGCTCGCAATCTTACACATGATGGTGGGAGCTAATATAAGGTGGGAAACACCTTCCGACAATTTTTGTTAATCATTTTCAATTATTGTTCTTATACACATTTTTTGTACGATTTCAGCGAGGAACAGTTGACTAGTATTGCTGAACGGACGATAGTAGAGGCAGATGAAAACGGCGATGGAATGATTTCATTTGAGGAATTTGCCAAAGCTTTGGAAAGAACGGATGTTGAACAAAAAATGTCCATAAGATTTCTTAGCTAGAAATAACGGTTGAATCATAGACGACTTTATATATTTAATAATAGAATAACCAAAATAGACCGTGTCTCAAACGGTATTTAATTGTTGCAACTACTGCTTTTTTTTACCAATTCTGTAAGGGGTTTGGGTTGAAAACACGATGTCAACGGGTTCAATTATTTTTCCCGGTTGTAATTTCAACTAGCTAGATTATCAACAAAGTAATTATGAGTCAATTTTTCAAGTTGCGGATATATTTCAAACAACTACCATCCTTATTTTGGACACATTTTATCTATCGTTTATTTACAGCGATTTTTGTATAGTTTAATTAATAGATAATCTAAATGGTGTACCTTGTAATAGTTTCTAGCTGGTGATGATAATGTACGTAATTTTGAATGTTAATGATGAAAGAAACCATGGTAATGTGTGGTTCGCAAGCAGACATTAGAGTTAATTATTTCGTTTATATATTAATTCAATTTATTGAAAATGACAAAGACAGGCTGGATAGAAGTGCTGTTATAGCCCACCGTGTAAATAGCATGTGTATAGCAAAGTATGTACCTAATTTTTAATGAACTATTATAGCGCTCAATTTTTCTATTCCAATTTACAGACAAACTAATTGGACAATATTACCAAACCTAGTTGATTTTTCAAACAGTTTTCAACAATATTGTTCAATGATTGTAATAATCTCGGGGCGATTTATTATTTGTAGATAATATAATTCAATAACAAGCAAAAAAAAAAAATATATACATATATTGAATCTCCAGAAAATGCAGTTTTTCATTTATCATCCCCCATATACAATACCAAATAGTATCGCCATCTCGCGGACGAATTGACGCGAACTACCTTTGCTATGCCTCAAACATCTGTACACTTCATGATATGCAACCAATATGGATCTACAAGTATGGCATTCGGGTTACATATGTCAAGGCGTAACCCTTGAATCAAATAATCGAACATTAAGGGGATATGAAAGGTGAATTATACACCTCGAATTTTTGGCAGCCCGTTTCTCAGCTAAAACACATCCTATCGATGTGAAATTGATATCAATGACGCAGAAAAAGTGCACGGAAAGCATGATGCTCTTGGATTTCCAAAAAAACGAAAATGTTTCGGGTGTTTTCATATTTATCAAGTACAACGTCAGCAACAACGATTTTTCGTTACAGAGCACTCTTGATATAAAACTGTACATTTTATTTTCGCTTTTTGGAAATCCAAGAGCATCATGCCCTCCGTGCACTTTTTCTGCGTCACTGATATCAATTTCACATCGATCGGATGTGTTTTATCTCGTTCGTTCGTCCGTCGTTCATCGACCAACTTTCATAATCAAAACTATTATTTATATAAACGATGATATATTTCATATAGCTCTCGTTGTACGAGTCCTTTGCGTCATAGATAACTCGTTGTTTTGGGTCCTCCGCCTTTTAGTTAATCGTGTCCAGATATCAACGACGTATATAAAAACTCAGAAGCGGATAGGACTAAACGACAAAATCGACGCCGCATAGGACCTGGATTATAAAAAAAAAAACAAAAACAAAAAAAAACGGCGTAAGCTGTACAGCTGGATGACACAGTTGGTGGAAACAAACTCGCTGCGTCACAGGGAACTTCCGATTGCATACTTGAGCCGGCCTTATCGTATACCTATAAGCTCTGTAATTAGTCAACTTTGACATTCTCTAAATCGCAAACTATCTAACGTAGCATCGATTTTGTATCTATACATAGAAACCTGCGTTTTAATTTCAAACTGGGTATTGCGATACCCCGAGGATTGATTTCAGGGTATAAAAAGTGCAAAGAAAACATTAGTCGTTTATTCCCTGTGTTATTTTTCCCTGTATAATGAAGTTAAATCGAATACCATAATGATTAGCAAGTTGTCTCATTAGTGGTTGAGAAAAAATAGTCAGAAAAATTGCGCGGTGTCTGCAAACTAGAATGTGAAAAAAAGATGTAATTATACGTATATATAGAGATGCAGTAATTATAAGTAGCAGAATTTAGTCAGTTTCAATCAGATGAATTTAGTCAGTTTCGATCAGATGAATATCAGATGATGATGATTACGACTTTGATCTCCCGAGTGAAAATGATTTTATAGAATTATATAGAATTATATAGAATTGTTCTATATAGTTCTATAGAAATATTGGCCCCATAGAAATATATAGAATTCTATATAATTTTATAAAATTATATAAAATTATATAAAATTATATAAAATTATATAAAATTATATAAAATTATATAAAATTATATAAAATTCTATATATTTCTATCGGGCCAATATTTCTATAGAATTATATATACTTCTATAAGATTACAAATAATTCTATAAAATTATACTGAAGCCGGACTCTTTCCTAAATTTGAAACGAAAAGAATAACAAAGCATGGGTAGATTTTTTAAGAATTGAATAAAAATGATTTTATATAATTATATATAATTATATAGAATTACATAAAAGTTATATAGAATTGTATAGAATTATATATAAAAATCCATGTAAGTTTTATAGAACTTTATATAATTATATATAACTTTACAGAGTTATATAGAATCATATAGAGTTCTATGTATATGGGATCCAAAACAAGCTTATAAGTGGGTTTTATAACTCTATAAAGTTGTATATAATTATATAAAGTTATATGTAATTATATAGAATTCTATAAGACTCACATATAAGCTCATTTTGGGTCCTATATAGAACTCTATATAATTATATATAACTCTATAAAGTTGTATATAATTATATAGAGTTCTATAAAACCCACATATAAGCTTGTTTTGGATCCTATATAGAACTCCATATGATTCTATATAACTCTGTAAATTTATATAGAATTATATAAAGTTATATAAAACTTACATGGATTTTTATATACAATTCTATACAATTCTATATAACTTTTATATAATTCTATATAATTATATATAATTATATAAAATTATTTTTACTCGGGCTATTTTCTGTCCACCTCTAAAATTGCTGAGAATAACTTAGAAGTATCATCTGTAATTATAATGTCATTGTGACATAGAAGACAGGTGGAACATCGATAAAATTGTAGAAATGATGTTTGACGTAAACTACAAAGACAAAGAGGAAAAAAAAAAAAAAACCAATCAATGGTGGTAAAAAAAAAAAAAAAAACCAAATCTGAATCAAAATGTTTGGCGTATGATTACATTGATGTATAATGGCACATTATCAGTATCACTGTATATCTTATCGACTGTCCGTGGGCCTTTTACGTGGATAATAGGGAAGTTATCAGAGATAAGATGTATTGAGATATGTAAGGGTAACCAGTGCTGGTCATATTATTGTGAGATTGAAAACAACATCGAGTAGAAATTAGCTCCTGATAATCGCGTGAAACTTGATACGTCTGGTCATCAGGCTGTTGAAAATCTAAAACGTAATTGTCGTGAGTGAGTTCTTCCACCCATCTGAAATGTGTTTTTACGTTGAAATTCTTGAAGACTAAAAAAATTTAATATAAGCACATACCTCTATATAAATGAATAACATAATATAATGTGAAATCAATTTATCACGTGCCTTTCAATAGTAATTAATCTGATTACAATGAAATCGCGGCTTGACCTGTAATACATAAAAAAAAAATAACAATAAAATATAATTTAAAAATGAAATGTTCTCGCAGATAAAAGTGAATCAATTACTCTTGCGAGTAATAATAATAATAATATCGTTCAGCAATCTAATTACAAATGCTACCGATATTATTGACTTTGTTGGTCCAGCGCGAAACGTGACAGTGTTCGCTTTCGAAGACTACAAATATTACGAAACTATTAGTGATCCGAATGAAAATTTAACCGAAGGATTACTTAAACTGAATATATCCTGGCTGCCACCGAATACAGGAAGAAGTCCTGTTTCTTATAGGTATTTTTGTCGACATTTTTTTTTTTCGAATATTTGAACTAAATCGTTGAGATTTAGTGAATTTACTGAATTTTTCTCTCGATTATTTACAGCGTAGTAGTAACATCAATCCAAGAAGAATACCCTAAAGATCCCGTATCAATATGTCCAGAAGAAACTTTGTATTACACAACAAAAAATCGGAGTCAATTACAAATCGAGTTACCGGAGGACCCCGTGATATACGGGGCACCGGAGTTACCTATCATACCAGGATGCATGTACGATGTACAAGTTTTTGCAAATCCTCGTAGAAATCCTAACGTTAATCACCCAAATGTGAAATACAGAGTACCAGAATGTGTAGGTAAAAAATGTAGCTGTGCTAACATCGAAGAAGTATTACCTAAGCCAGAAGTGGATATAGAAAGACTTATCGATGGTGATTTATTCATCAAATGGAAAATAACATCAAACAATGATAACATTGAATCATACAGCATCAGGTACCTACATAACGATTTTCGCGATTTGTTTCACGAATTTTATCACCCAGTTGATATCTGCAGAATGTCGAAGTAACGAACATACTTTTATATCCTTCAGCTTCGGAGTACCGATTCTTGTTTCGAGAGGAGGACTTCCGGTCTATAATGCATCGGAAATAGCAAAAGTATCTTCGCAAAATTATTCGTATATTTGGTATAACGGTGGCAAAAGTCTTGATGGAATTGTTTACGTCGTTGCTGAAGATTCTAGAGGCTGTAGCGGGCCTCAAGGAAGTTATTTGATCACTCGAGTTGAGAATAATAATCGTCACATAGGAACTGTGGTAAAGTTCATTCTTCTTGTAATAATTACCTGCAGCATTTATATCATTAGGCATGTATGACAAAAATTCATAAATATATTTCACATTACAGGTGGTATTTATTTGCAGTGTGATCATCAGTCTATTAATTTTTGGTGCTCTTACTGCTTTATGGACACACGATCGTAGGAGATACAAAATTGTCCTTTCAAATGCTGACAACAAAGAGTAAGATTTCGACGCACTATATACGTCTCGAGATAATTTCATCTTGAACAATTTATCAATGATCAATAGAAATTATACTCATGTGAAATTTAGACCTGTAAGTTGTATTATTTTACAGCCTCTACTCTGCTGCAACACTTTCGCAGCGCGTATTAACGAAACGGAATGCCCTTTACATCGAACAAGAAATTGAGGTAATTATGAGAAATTTCTTTAAGGATGTTCTGGAGGTACTTTCAATTTAGTGACAGAATTTCGAAAATACCAACAATCATGAAAAGTTGTAAAAACATTTTACAAGTATGTGCTGAAAATGGTGAAAATTGTTCATTTTTGATCCGATTTCAAAATTTCAGGGTTTGTTATACTCGGTGATAAAATCTCTACAAACTCACTGAAAAAATTTTTGCATAAAACACTCAAATTTGAGTCAAAAATGTAACAGTATATATGTATCATATGAATCTCAGAATGTATCGGATTGTGAACAACTTAATTCTTACTCAAATATGAGTGTTTTATGCCAAACTTTTTTCAGTGAGTTCGTAGAGATTTTATCACTGAGTATAACAAACCCTGAAATTTTGAAATCGGATCAAAAATGAACAATTTTCACCATTTTCAGCACATACTTGTAAAATGTTTTTACAACTTTTCGTGATTGTTGGCCTTTTCGAAATTCTGTCACTAAATTGAGAGTTTTTCCATTTTCTGAGGTTGTGGGAATATCCGCTCCTCGATATTATTCAATCATTTTTCGCATCAATATCGTCCAAAATTAGCAAATTCGGTTTTTGTCTGTCTTATTGTTTTGATGCCGATTGTACCTCCAGAACATCCTTAAGAATTTCATTGTTCATTTGTTGAACAACGAAGTTGTTACCGATTCTTCTATAATCGCATTACGAGTGAATTTTGAAAACCAATAAAACAGTATAATTAGTAAAATGAGAAGAAAAAAAAGACAGAACTGATTGGATTTTCAGGAGGCGATACAGAACAGAAGGGCAGATGCATTCGAAGTATCATATTCGCGCATAAAGTTTGAGAAAGAACTGGGGAAGGGTGAATTTGGAAAAGTTTACCTCGCCCGCATAGAAGGTTTCGAGGCATCGTCGTATGCCGTTAAAATGACGAACATTTCAAGCCTGAATAATGATGCGGATTCTAGGTCACAGCTACTGGAAGAAATCGCAATAATGAAATTTGCCGGACCACATCCTCACCTCGTAGAGTTCATCGGATGTTGCACACTACCAGCTAATCCAGTTTGCGCAATTTTAGAATATCTAGAAGGTGGCGATCTACTTGCATATCTTCACCATATCAGGAAACGCATTTTTGGTAGCCTTGAGAGCCTTGCTACAACTGATCCAACATCGAGTCGCAGCCCAAGACCAAGCCTTGCCGAAAGTGCGATGCAATTATTTAAATATATTAAATTAAAGTCAACAATTTTTCCACAATGATATCGCATTTGTACTTAATTAGTTCGTGTTGTGTTGTGTTATTTATTTGTTTTTTTTTCCATATTGTTGTCGATGATTATGGATCATACTATCATCGCTAATCTGATTATTCGCGAATTTTTTTAGCATTGTATACGACATTGGGAAGTGAGCCTCCTACCACGCCAACGTGCGAAACATTCGAAGCAAAAAGCGAAGAAATCGCATCCGAAAGTTCTCATAATTACGTAAACATCCAAAATCAATTACCGTTTGATCTTATAACGATAAGGGAACAAGGAAGAGGAAGACTAGACAGTAACGGATTAGAGAGTGACGAATTCTTGCGGTTTGCTGTTGAGATTGCAAAAGGCATGAAACATCTTGAGGAAAAAGGCATAACGCACAGAGATCTTGCCGCAAGAAATATTCTCATAGATTCGAATTTAACTCTCAAGGTAAATTCGAACGTCTTATTTCATTTTCTACTTGCTAAGAAGTTCATTGCTAGACGAGCGTATGAGCGACTAAGAACGAAGAGTGCTCTTGCGTCTTTCTTACCACACGGAATGAATAAGTTCAACGTTTTTTTCAAACTCATTCAATCTGATCTCAAGAAAACTCATTAGGTTATATATATATATATATATATATATATATATATATATATATATATATATATATATATTAGGGTGGTTCAAAAAATACCTAATTTCTCAGATGTTGCTGCTCATCCGTGAATATGTTGTTTGTGATTTTTTTAAATTATTCCCATTTTTTTTAGCTCTATTGGACAATATTTACTACTGCCTCAGTGAAGTTGAAATTTCGAAATTTTGCCATTTTTGGCAATTTCAAAGTTCTCAGATCAAAGCGCTTATCTGGCTACCTCGAGATTCTCATTCGATGAGCATGTTGGTTCAAGATGAGACTCGTACGATAATATTTAGTACTGCCTCGGAGACATTGGAGTTTTTTCAATATTTTGCGATTTTCGGAGATTCGATCGCCAGGTGCTGCTCATGAGACAGTTTCATCTTACCAATATAAGGAAGAAATCCAAGCAGTTTGCAGTCTGCGGGACCATTTTTACTACTGCCTCATTGAGGGCGAATTTCCTTCAAGTAAAATTAGCAACATAAGGCAGTAGTAAAAATGGTCCCACAGACTGCAAACTTCGTGTACTTCTTCCTTAAAATGGTAAGAAAAGACTGTCTCATGAGCAACACCTGGCGATCCAATCTCTAAGAAAACCCCTAAATAGTGAAAAAACTTCAATGTCTCTGAGGCAGCACTAAATATTATCGTACGAGTCTCATCTTGAACCAACATGCTCATTGAATGAGAATCTCGAGGTAGCCAGATGAGCGCTTTGATCTGAGAACTTTGAAATTGCCAAAAATGGCGAGATTTCGAAATTTCAACTTCACTGAGGCAGTAGTAAATATTGTCCTATAGAGCTCAAAAAAATGGAATAATTTTTCAAAATCACAAACAACATATTCACGAATGAGCAGCAACATCTGAGAAATTGGGTCTTTTTTGAACCACCCTAATATATATATTGTCTCTGAATTTTCGCAGGTATCAGACTTTGGGCTTTCAAGAAATGGCGTGTATGTCATACCAGGAAGTGGAAGAGCACGCCGACTTCCGGTTAGGTGGATGTCGCCGGAAGCTATGCGAGACCGTGAATTTTCATCAAAGAGTGATGTATGGTCTTTCGCAGTAGTTCTTTGGGAAATTGGAACCCTAGGTGCTTTTCCATATCCGAATGTACTCGATGATCAATTACTACGTCATGTAGTAGTTGATAAAAAACGTCTTACAAGACCAGAGGCAATCTCGATTGAACTATATGCGTTGATGCAAGCTTGTTGGACTTCTCGTCCGCACGATAGACCCAACTTTTCAGAACTATTATCTCGTCTGATGGGACTTGGAGCAGATACTTACTCTGCTTATGGAAAGAGCAATCCGTGCTATGCATCATTACCTCCGACAGAAGAAGAGCTGCAAGATAGCCCACCGAACAGTCCCAATATTTTGAAATAGATTTGAAATAAGATTGTTATTATTATTTATGTACTATAATATGTTAGTTAAATTGTAGAAACCAATGTATGTGTAAATTTATTTAGCTTTAATATACTGGCTGGGATTCGAAGATTAATACAGAATAATAAAGAATATTGTTATAGAAGAAGGAAAGAAGTTTTTTTCGTTTATTTTAAACAAATTCAAAATTAAACTATTCGAAAGTGACTATAGAATAGTTGGAAATCGATTAAGTTCAAGGAGATCGATTTAAATTAAATAGGATAGAAATATTGCAAATCCATAGATAAAATGACGCGAAATAATTTTAGTGATTTGAAATCGTTGCTTTAATTTCTGAGATAAGATTTTTGCTCTGTATCCTTACCCTCATATATATAAATCATAAAATAGTATAAACAGTATGTTGAAAAAAAAAAATTGGAATGAAAATCGAAGTACTAGCTTTGATTAAAGATAAATTTTATACATTAATTTTCACGACTTTATACCATTTGTACAGTATATTACGATTACAATATATATATCATATTCACTCCTCACAGAGGAAACTGAAGTACGTATACCTCTTCTCAGGTAATATTCATTTCGAAAGTAAACGTAGAAAAGGTATTTCAATATTATTATAGACTGTAATATATTACCAGCTTAAATAAAATAAGGTGTGTGTATCATTTTTTCAATTAGGTAATTAACATTTTTAACAAAATGATGGATATTTTTGATCCCTGCATCGATTACAGCGTTCATTTTCAAAATTACAGAAACAAAAAAAAAAACAAAAAAAAAAATGCACCTGAATTAGCGTCACTTAGTAGATATTGAGCTACTAAATTATTTGACAAAAATCTTATATATTCTATTACAAATGAAATTGTGCAGAATTATCAAGCCATAGCTTCAAGCACACCATCCAACTCTCAATAAACGATGATAACTACTATTTTAGGAATTTTATCACCTATTTTCATTCTTATTCTATAAATAGGTAATGCACACGATAAATACGTGTTTTATTTACCAATTTCCCTTTTAGGAGGGTTGAAAGCGCTTATCTTTGTTTAAAAATAAGCTTTATTTTATAATAAACGATATGCTATTGACCTTGCGATAATATAAATGATTACAACAAAAGTATATTTAATTTTTGTTTAACTGCAATGACGTAGCATTGCATTGCATTGATTAAATTGTCAATAATTATTTCAAATCCAAAAAAATGTACAAAAGCTATAAAACAAAGACGTTGTAACTAAAAGCCAGTAGGTAAATAAAATCGACGTTAGTATAATAATTGCGAGTGTAAATATTCATGCAATATTATTTCTCGCTATGTTGCCTGAGGTTTTGAACTCGGCGAATTAGCTTCAGGTTTTTGAGGACTTGAATTTATTTCTTGTTGTTCCAAACGACGATGTCTAAGCATCGTTGATAGAACTCCGTTAAAACTAGCTGTTTTTTTCTTAGCGCTACCTTTAGGCGTACTTTCCCCAACTCTACGAACGGGCATCCTAGGCGATGACATTTCATCCATAAAGTCGAAATCCGACTTCTCCTCGGTTCTGTAATAAATAGAAATAAATTTCATTTCATCTCCAAATTAATATATCTTTTGATGATAAATAAATTAGGCTGCAGTTTTCGCTGGACTTTAAATATCTGAAATAATAACATCTCAATTACTTATAATCTTGCGAAGTATGATCTTGTTGTCGATTGCTGGTAGGTACAGGCGAAGGACCTCGTCTACCAGGACATTTCCATTCGAGTTCAAGTATGTGATTGTTTGCTTCCAATCCCTCGATTAATGCTATTATGTTATCTGGTTGCAGAGTCCATTCAGCCTATAGAAATGTATGTATCATCTGTTTTTTTCCCGTAGATTTGATATTGGGAAAGTAAAATAATAAAAAAAATTTTCGCATTTTTGAGGTTATGTGAATAATTTTGAATTTTTTACGCAAAAATTTCAGGGGATATGAAAGGTGAATTATACACTTCGAATTTTTGGCAGCCCGTTTCTCAGCTAAAACACATCCAATCGATGTGAAATTGATATCAGTGACGCAGAAAAAGTGTACGGAGAGAATGATGCTCTTGGATTTCCAAAAAACGAAAATGTTTCGGGTGTTTTCATATTTATCAAGTACAACGTCAGCAACAACGATTATTCGTTACAGAGCACTCTTGATATAAAACTGTAAATTTTATTTTCGCTTTTTGGAAATCCAAGAGCATCATGCCCTTCGTGCACTTTTTCTACGTCACTGATATCAATTTTATATCGATCGGATGTGTTTTAGCTGGGAAACAGGGTGCCGAAAATTCGAGGTGTATAATTCGCCTTTTATGTCCCCAATGTTGTATGAAAAAACGATGTTCATTTTTTAGTCAAATTCTCGAGATACTGAAACAATGTTTAATCCTAGTAAATGAGAAGAATCGAATAACAATAATAATAGTAATAACAATAATATAGAATAGAAGTGACTGACATACCGTTGATCCAGCTTCATATTTTTCGTCATCAGAACATTCGACAGACCACTCATCGTCGTTTTGTTCCATTATTATAATAATAATAAAGAAATAGTATAGTAAAAACAAACTTGAAAATATTTCAATGTAGGTAGTATCATAAAAAAATGCATGAGCGAATATTTGATAACCTCAAAATCGTAAAGACTGAAGTTATCATATTTGTTACCATATTGTCACACATACACATAGAAACTACATCGAATAAATTTGCACAAAACCTTTTAGATTATTGCAACGATTATAAATTGACATTTATTATCATTATTATTATTATTATTTATAAGCATATAAATAATATTGTTGTTTAATTCAAAACTTAATCATAAAACTTATAAGTTTTTAGGTTATGTTGTCTTATCAGCTTAATATGTTTGTTATGTTTGTTATAGCGGCTGTCGATTGAATTTCCCCCATTTCTAGGGACTTTATAATATAACTGCTTGAGTATCACTGGGCCCTGATTCTGACTTTTCTATCGTTTGTTTCACTTGTGTTAAAATGATATATGGTAGATGAATGTCGCTACGCGCATGCGCGTAGTCAATGTTTTCTAATTTTGTAGTAACTTCGTTGCCGCGATAGACGTGATGTACGTGTGATACGGTGATAATGTGTGAAAATACAAATAATCGTTGATACACTAGCGGTAAAGCAGTGTAACGCGTCTATTCTATGGAGCGTTATAAAATCGCCCATAGGATAGAAAATCCGAAATCATAGTTGCGTAACATGTATGATCGCGATAACCGTTCAAAGTTTGGTTCTTACTGTTTTTCTTGAAATCAAACATACTCTATTATTGGCACGATTTACAAGTAATTCAAAAAATTATTCTTCATCAGAAATAATATGAATTCGTCGAAGTTACAGGAAAATCTGTAAGCCAAGTCTTGTTTTGCAATCAACTTTTTGAATTTAACATTCGAAGTGAACGTAAATATTGCAACTATCTATATACTCAGCTCCTATCTATTGCTCAGCCACAAAATTAACGGACCACCTAGATTTGCCTGAAAAGCGGTTGGTTTACGAATCGCTATAATTCAGTAGAAGATTATCACGAATTAATTTACAGGGGTAATTTTTCTGAAAATCGAATTTAGTGTAACCATTCTGAAATTTCCAGAATGGAATCTTCATACCGGGATGATTTCTTGATAGTGTACAGGTGACTGCGCATGCGCGAGTTTTGTCGTATGCTGAGGCAGGCTGGCCTCAAATACCACTGCGTGACGACTTTACCGACCAATGAAAATGAATTATTTGGCGCATGCGCTGTCACCTGTATACTATCAAGAAATCATCCCGGTATAGTAATAACCATTCTGAAATTTTTAGAAGGGCGTTCGGCCTTGTTTTTTTAATGTAATTTAAAAAAATAAAAAAAAATAAAAATAAATAAAAATAAATAAAAATAAAAATTTCATCGCATTCTGTCTCGATTTTGTCTCATTATTATACGATAGAATTTTATGGAATCGTACAAAATAGTACATTTCAGTAAAGTAACGATTATTATTTTCCATTAGGAATGCCGAAAAATCGCGACTAAGTTACGATTTTGAGGTTAGAATGATGAAAACCATTTTTTTCGGGTACTTGACTCCCTCTTCTTCTTCTTCTTCTTCCTAGGCTTTTCCCGTCATCAGAGGTAGCCAGCGAATGTTATATTTTTCTGTTGGTATAGGTGGGTATGACTTGACTCCCCCGAGATAATTCAAAGAAAGTATACATATGGAGAGCCTTTATTTGTAGAAAAGATAGTAGTTTTCACTTAAGTCACACTGAATATCATCTATATCGCACGTATCGCACTCTATCGACTTTTCACTGTATCGATGTATCACCCGTGTGAAAAGTCAGAATCAGGGCCCTGCTGCATTATAATTCACCGAACCACGTGTGGTGTGTGACATGTGTTTGCATTGTGCAATACTTTCAATATTCTCGAAAAATTGATAATACTAAATACTTAATACTTAATATTAAAAAAAAAAAAAAAAAACTATGGAAGCACTAGAAGAAATGTCACAGTTTTTAGATCTTGGAGCTCGCTTCGATCTGAAATCAATAGCTCTCGAACACATTCTGAGTAAGAGATAATTATTATATTCATGTAAAGCATAGTTTATAATTGCTTGGTTTATTATAACCTCAAAAATTTTCACGATATTATTTCATACTTTAACGATATTTATATAATAAACAGTTGAATTTACGCCACATGAGTAAATACTAAATAACAGAAGAAATTCAATTCATACAATTTCAATATTAATCTACTAAACATCAGGATAATTAAATTTTCAACGATATTTCAACAACAGGTGTAACAGGTGGCAAAGATGGTATCGAGCTGTTACTAAGCTCGCCGGCAATATTACGACAACTTGTTCTACTCGTGCAAGATAATTCGATATCGATTTGTAAAGATGCAACTCTTGCTCTTGTCAATATATCAGCTCATGAATCAGGAGCTAGTGCCTTAATTGTTATATCAGAAACATCGAAAATGAGTCCTGAAGACAAGCCAAATGATAATCTGGTATATACCTGCCTTAGGTAAATAAGAGCACGATGCAAAAATCGGCTAAATCCATGTTTCAAATTTCTGATAGAATTATATATGGGGCATTCCATGCCAAATCGACCTGGTCCTGACCCTCGACCTCTCAGATCTGGTCCGCGATTTTTTGTATCATTCTTCTGACTCTAAATAGCAATCAGAATTTTTTTCAGATTTTTCAAAACAAATTTGAGGACATTGTGAATTTTCACCATTTTTTTTTTCAACACTTCGATGGCTGTGTTTGAAAAATCTGAAAAAATTCTTAAAAATTCTGTGTCAAAAATGAAAGAAAGACATTGAAAAAATAGAAGCCTGAATATTTCTAACGACAGCCAAGGATTTTTGGAAATTTTTTCAGATTTTTTTTAACATTTTATTTTTCTTTCTGGAATATCAATGCGAAATCAGATTAGAAAGCTGAAAAAAAACAGGTCGAAGCAAAAGCCCAGAAATTATAAATCTTGGTTCAAAAATTCTCATTTCTGATACAGAATTTTTTAGAATTTTTTCAGATTTTTTCAGGACCAGGTCGATTTGGCATGGAATGCCCCATACATGTTTTTTTATCAAGTGATGATTAAAATTCTATCATTTAAATATTCATATTTACAGATGCATATTGGACAAGGAGAATCAGTTGGCTGACCCTTGTTGTATGATATTGTCTAATTTAACAAGAGCCCATTCTCTCACAGAGAGAATTGTGTCGTTAATTGAAAAGAGCGGATATAGATGGGACACGATTATATCCGCGTTTACATCACAGAAATATAATAGTAAAGGAGCTAATCTGCATTACTTGGGTCCTTTTTTCAGCAATCTTAGCCAATCGGCTAATGTGAGAAGGTTTATTTCACTTCATATGATTATTTATTTGTAACAAATATAATAATTGAAGAAGAAGAAGAAAAAAAGATTATTTCAGCTAATCTTATTTCATTATTTCAGATATTTAATGGACAAAGATCGTTGCGTTATTCAAAGACTTCTACCGTTCACTGAATATGCCGAAAGCACAGTAAGACGAGGTGGCATAGTGGGTACATTAAAAAATTGTTGTTTTGATACAGAATATCATAAATGGTTGTTGGGATCTGAAGTAGACATTTTACCAAGACTTTTATTACCGCTTGCTGGTCCTGAGGAATTTGACGATGAAGATAATGACAAGCTTCCAATAGAACTACAGTATTTAGCTGAAGATAAAACCAGAGATCCTGATCCTGATATCAGGTATAAAAATATTCAAATAACAATGAAATTTATTGCTTTTGCGGATTTGAAATAAAAAAAACAAATCTATTACATAAATTTTCAGAGTTTGAAGTTCGCAGAGTACCTGGCATCAACATTTCTTTTAATATCTAAATGAACGTAAAATGAATTCTTTCTAATTACTAAATCTAAAATCTTGAAGAGAGAAAGAAAAAAAAAGCTCGATAACTGACTTGTAATATAAACCTGTTTAATATTTGTGTAATATTGTTTACAGAACTATGCTGTTGGAGGCTTTGGCGCAGCTCTGTGCTACAAAGGAAGGTCGTGAAATTTTGAGAGAAAAAAACGTGTATGTGATCCTGAGAGAATTTCACAAATTTGAAACAGACAGAGCGGTTCTACTAGCGTGTGAAAACGTTGTGGATATATTGATAAAGTTAGTTGTGACGTATTGTAGTTTAGTTTTTTTTTTTTTCAAAACTAGAATGAATTAATGACTAATTTCGTTTGTTGTTTTTTTTTTTTTTTTTTTTTTTTTTTTTACAGAAAAGAGGAAGAAATAGGATTGGACAATTTGAGGGAAGTGGATGTACCCGGGGAGTATGAGGATAGATTTAAAAAAATGGATCAAGATTTTCTAAACGATTCGTAACAGCATTTTATAATTTTTATAAAAAAAAAAAATCGTTAATTCAAACTACAAACTATATAATCTAAACTTATAATTTATGTAGGTATATAATATGTATACGAAGACCTTATCTTAAGGATTAAGGATTATTATTCTACAAAGACCGTGACTTTATCACGGCCTAAGATATTAATTGCACTTTCCCTTTAAATTCCGTTTCTGGTATCACTATTCCTATACATAATTCAATTCCTATGCTTAGATTTTTTTTACTACAAACAATGTGAAAATAGTGATTATTCTAAGTTATTTCTTCCTATTATCGAAAATTCACGATTAGAAGCGATTTCATTCCAAATTTATCCTCATACATATGTAGGGTAGGGTGGTTCAAAAAAGACCTAATTTCTCAGATGTTACCGCTCATCCGTGGATATGTTGTTTGTGATTTTTTAAAATTATTCCATTTTTTTTAGCTCTATTGGACAATATTTACTACTTCATACCATATGTGAATTTATCGGACCAGTCGAACCAAATTTTTACTACTACCTCAGAAATATTTACTACTGCCTCAGTGAAGTTGAAATTTCAAAATTTTGCCATTTTTAGCAATTTCAAAGTTCTCAGATCAAAACGCTCATCTGGCTACCTCGAGATTCTCATTCAATTAGCATGTTGGTTAAAGATGAGACTCGTACGATAATATTCAGTACTGCCTCGGAGACATTGGAGTTTTTTCAATATTTTGCGTTTTTTCGGAGATTCGATCGCCAAGTGCTGCTCATGAGACAGTTTCATCTTACCAATATATGGAAGAAATCCAAGCAGTTTGCAGTCTGCGGGACCATTTTTACTACTGCCTCATCGAGGGCGACTTTCCTTCGAGTAAAATTAGCAACATGAGGCAGTAGTAAAAATGGTCCCACAGACTGCAAACTTCGTGTACTTCTTCGTTAAAATGGTAAGAAAAGACTGTCTTATGAGCAACACCTGGCGATCCAATCTCTAAGAAAACCCGTAAATAGTGAAAAAACTTCAATGTCTCTGAAGCAGTACTAAATATTATCGTACGAGTCTCATCTTGAACCAACATCCTCATTGAATGAGAACCTAGAGGTAGCCAGATGAGGCCTTTGATCTGAGAACTTTGAAATTGCCAAAAATTGCAAAATTTCGAAATTTCAACTTCACTGAGGCAGTAGTAAATATTGTCCTATAGAGCTAAAATAAAATGGAATAATTTTTCAAAATCACACACAACATATTCACGAATGAGCAGCAACATCTGAGAAATTAGGTATTTTTTGAACCACCCTAATGTAGGGTCACAGCCCTTCTCGACATGGTGCGATCTTATCTTATCTTATATCCAGCTACTTCCTCATCCTTATTCAATTGTAAATAATTACTTTACGTATAAGTTACGTATGGTGTAAATTCTGGTGTAAAATATTATTGAAAATAAACAGTAACTGATCAATTATGCGTTTCTAATTCGTTTACCCTATTTCAGACGCTCAATAGAATACAACGATTCTACGAGTCGCCTTCTTTCTTCGCTATTCGATCGCATATTATTCTATTTCGTTATATTTTATCTCAGAATCTAGTAAGTATAATTTGACATTTGTTATATATCGTCAACGAAATGCCCATGTTGTGTAAAAACTAAAGAGTCTTTCTATTTATTCGAAATCTAAGACTGCAACCATAATTAGGAATGTCTGATTGTAAGCGTTCGCTGAGAAAGTTAGACAAAGCTGCAATAGTGAGACATACAAGTAGAGGACGCCTCGCATGATCAGAAGATAGTCACCCGCCTAATAATCTTTCGTAGAATGAAGGGGGACTTCCCAGGTAGCAATTTTCAATAAGTCATCCAAAAGCTATCTAAAGGATGCCTAATGTCCGTCTGGAAGTTGCCTAAAAGCTAACAACCTTCCTAAAAGATAACTTTCAGACACTTGACAACTTATAGTTAACTTCCAGACGGACATTAGGCATCCTTTAGATAGCTTTTGGATGACTTTTTGAAAATTGCTACCTGGGTTAATATCATCTTGGATGAGCTCAAAAATGAACGATAAAATAAAACTATTCAAAAATCCCGAGTAATGAATATATAGATTAATTTCTTAAGATCGTATTAAAACTCTCATAAATATGTCTATACGTAAGCAAATAACGTAACAGTTCCCAGTAAACGAAACTGGATTGGCGAGTCCGATTTTTTGAGATTCCGGATTGAAACGGATAGAAAATAACCGAAATTTACATCAATGATTTAAATCTTTTTAATTTGTTTCAATCTGGAATCTCAAAAAATCGGATTCGCCAATCCAGTTTAGTTTACTGGGTTTCGACTATGTATATGATTAACTGTTCTTTTATTTGACATGGCACCTCTATAGTATGAATCGGGAAATGATCTGGGTTGCCTATCCTACAAGACTTGAATCATGATGTGTGAACTATATAAGTGTATGTTTATGCTTTATGAATTTCGATTAATTTGATAAAAAGATGGGACATTGGCTGCTCAATCGCTATTATAAAGGTAAGTTCTTATGCATGGCTGAAAGTAATGTGAATATTAATTCGTATTAAGTACATTATAATATCATATATTATATTATAAACTATATCTAGACATTATACTATATAAAAGTTGTTATAATTTCCTTAATAATTGTCATAGAATAAATATAAGTAACACGAATAATTATTATTGGCATAGTGCTCGAATTGTTTCGAGCAATAGAGATATAGGTGTAAGTAGCGCGTAGTAGAATATAATAATGTATATACAAATAAAAATGAAAAAAAAAAATAAAAATAAAAGAATTAGTGCAATTATTATGCAGCATTCACCAGTGTATTTATTTCATGGTAAATAGCCTAGTCCAGCTTCTAGGCTTGCTGAACTTCTCAAACTAGACGCGTTGCTAGGTCTTCTACCAGTTTTCGAAGAATTTCCAAACACCGCAGCTATCTCGGCACTTTTTTTTATCGAAAGTGCTTCATGGTGGGTTCTGGACCTTTCATTACCGTTAGAAGGTATTCTTTTACCTCTTGATGTACCACCGACATAAATCAAACGACCCTGCTGATCCCTAGCTCCAACTACTAACACTTTGTCACTGTTGGACGAAGTGGATCGAGGGTTCTTACCTGGGCTGAAAAGATCGTAGTCCAATGCCAGATTATCCGCACTACTGGCTCTTGGACGAACCTGCAATTCATAAATAACAAATTTATTCCCCAATATGCATCCATATTTTTTTTTTTTTTTTTTTTCAACCCCCCGCAGTGCGGAAGAAAGACACAGAAACTTTATGGGTCAGAATAAATCATGAATGAATTCTGACCTTCAGAAATTCCAGGCTCCTTGACGATGCGTAACTTTTACTAGTTCTCAAAGTCCTGACTACATGCGGGCTTTCGGTTCGACTCAAAGTGCTTTCGGAAGGTACGATACCCCGTTGTCTAAGTTGTTCGAGAATTGTTGGCTGTCGAACGGGTAGTTTTCTTGCGCAATAACATTTGTTGCTTTCAGAACAACTGTCCGTATCACATGAACAAATAATTGTAGTAACGGGTACTTCTGGTGCTGCAGATACACGACGTGATAATGAACAATAACATTTATCAGCAGATACGCAAGTGCATGATTCTGAATCATAGCTGCATTCGCTACAGCTTACGTAGCCACTGCTACTTCGATTCGCTGCTACTCCTCTGCCAAAACGTCTGCCTATGTAAGAGAATTAGGAATATCATATATCATAGCAAAAAAATTTCACAATTTTGTCATCACTGATCATAAAATATGGTAATAAAAAAAAAAAGCCTAAACGAAAGTAAAAAGACAGCTTCTACTCACAGGTATCACTGTCTTCGGAAGTGGTATGACCAATGGCAGGTTTGGAACGTCGTCGGGATGATCTCTTCCTGCCTAATCTACTGGCTATAACTCTATCCCTCTTATTATTTCTTGCATCACAAGACGAGCTGCTGCCCATACTGTCGTTTAATTTTCTAGCCGGAAAAATAACGGAGGTAAATTCTGTTGGGCCACCCTTAAGTCGTGAAACTGATCTCTTTATAGCCCGACCAAGAAGACAAGGGCGTCGGGAGGCCCTACCTCTTTGCGGACGTCTACGTCGTCGCATTATGCTTGCTGAACGTTCGTATAATTCGTCTCTTGTCAATGTTGCTGCCAATTTCAAAAGGAACTCTTTGTAAAGTGGCTTGAGGTCGTTGAAAGACATTCCTTCGGGATCTGTGAAGAGATTTTTTTCGATAACCATTACCAACATGTAAGTTATTTGAAATTATCATAACGGTTTCAAATCTCTAACACGGTATCTAATACCGCATGATAAAATTTCGTTGCTTGACCCAAAGCTTAACGGTACATTTTCGAAATGACCCGTCGATTGGTCATACTTTCAGATTTGATGGTCAATGCCAATGGTATACCTACTGTAAATTCACATATCGTTTGTTGGATATCACACTAACATGCATGAGCCCTAATAACCGTTTGAGGTAAACTTGTCTGTAATAAACTGCCGGATACCACTTGGCACGAACTTCTCTCTATTTATGTATTTTGCATAATTACGAATCAACCGGAATCTCAGTGAATAATTTATTCACTATACGTATTTCTTAAATTATTATTCCTTCTTTATACGTATACATTTTTTTTTTTTTTTTCAAAACTTATTCGTCACGAGTCAAATATTTTAATTGACCCACGGTATGCAGCACACATCGATTGCAGACGAGGCAATAAAATATTTCTAATTTTCAAATTGCTAGAGATACATCTAATTTGCATCAAATTATGATCCCTATACATATACACATACACTGAAAATTTCCAGATGGAATCATCTATGGTAGTTCTAAATTCCTATGGATTCCATCTGAAATCTAGTGGATTCCTAGCAGAATCCAATGAATTCTATCTGAAACCTGCTGGATTTCCAGCAAATTCCATAGGCATTTCGAACGACCAGATGAATCCATCTGGAGATTCTCAGTAGGGATACTCGAACACAACAAAACTCACCAATGATAGCTGCGAGTATATCGTCGACACTGGTCAGTCCTTCTTGATTCCGGAATTCATCAAACAGCTCAGTAAATCCAAGCGGAGTACCGCCTTGAAAGTTATCTGGTTTTCTAGCGCTACTGGTATTAAGAAAACTACCTCTCCTAGGCAGTTCTACCCTAGTCAGTAAATCACCGCCATCCAAATCGAGGTCGCTTTGAGCTTTTTTCAGACGACTTTCTTGTTGAGTAGTTGAAATCCCGGAATCTTCAGAACGCGGAATCCGCGGCGGTTCACTACCTGCTCTGCTACCTCTGCGTGCTTTTGGCTGTGAATATTCTGCAGCCTTTATAGGAGCGGGATTTTTGTTGGGTGATGATTTCGTCGTTGATTGTCTGCTACCGGCGAGTCTTCCGTTTGCAGAATTCTGAGGATGTTTTTGCCCGCTTTTTTTGTAGTCGGTTTCTTGATCGAGAGGATGAATTTTATCAGCATCTTTGAAATGCTGCTCTTGGTACACCTGTTGGTCTCCTTTACGCTTGCCGTTTGTACCGTTCTTCTGCAGGCGGTAAATTCCCTTTACAGCTATTTCGGAGCCATTCATATCGCTTATGATACTGCCGTGACTTTGATAATCATTTTTTCTTGAGGAGTAAATACTCTCTTGACTTTGACTCAAGCTGTAAGATCCTTTTTGCTTCCCGTTTGCTCGTTCTTCGTTGTTACAGGCTGATGAGGGTCGTTTGCTTGCGTTACTTTTCTGCTTGCTATTGAAAGTAATGTTATCATTATGTGATGATTTTTTAATATCCAATTTTTGGGCCCTTAGACTCGGCAATTTTTCGTAATTATTTTCGTTGTGAGAAAATGATCGACCCCGAATACTGAAGTTTGCATCACTGTGGGAAATCTTTTGAAATATTTCGTACTGCCCTCGGTCTTCACGCTTCCAAGAATTCTCTTGACCACTGCCAACAAAGTTTGTCGACTTTGGACAAGAGATAATGTTTTTATTATTCTCCTTAAGGACTGTTTGACTCAACGTACTATCCTTACGCGGTTTTTCTTCAATTCCAAGGGACAGTGGCAAAGCTGTGCTTAACGCAATTGAAGACCTGCGACTTCTTCCTTCCAGAATGTCTTCCTCTTTGACGTCTAGAATTTTTCCGCTCTCCAAACCGCTAGAACTCGAGTTTCCTTCGTCCTTAGCACTGGACAATGAATTCTTCTTTATTCTTGGTGGTCGTACAGGATGTGGAGCAGTTGGCCGCGGTGGTGGAGGACCCAGAAGGTGTCTACTCGCAGTAATTGTTCCTCGCACGCTTATACTTGACGCGAGTGAAGCCACTGATGCCAAACTCATACAACCAACGCCGTTCGTTTGTCTGGGTCTTCGTCGATTTGCATCTAAATCGGCCAGCAAGGCTCGGTACAATGTTGCAGCTGCTGCAACAGCGTCTTCTTCGACCTGACATACGAAGGCATGACATTCTAACAGCCGAACTGCCCCAGGTCGTCGCATTACTACAGCAAAAATTGGGGGGCTAGATTTTGCACCTCTTTTCAATCCTCTCATAGTTCTGTACAAGTCAGCGTGTTTGTCATCTTTACATGATGAGACTGGATCGTCACCTACGAGGGGTACAAACGCGTAGTGAATGTCCCCTGATGGTGTCTTCTTCGAGCGAAGTCTCAACGCACTCCAAACAGCTATTCTTCGGAATGGATTCGTCTTCTCCAACGATTCGCTGGTCCGGAAGGTCAAACCTCGTCTAGATACCTCGAGCTCAGCTGGCAAAGACTCTTCGAGACGACCTAAAAGGTCTCGAAGTGGTTCCTGAAGACCTCGAACGCTCGCGACCCGACCTCCGACCGGTGCAGCTCCCAGATATCTAACCTGGGTAGAAATATAGCAATTTTAGTTTTGTTCTTCAATCACAATTTACTGCAGGGTCAATTTCTAATAAAGTGTAATAAAATAATAATCGCAAATTAAAGATTTTACCCAAAATTTGATCCTACAGGATTCACTAATCCTTTTTAAAATAAGGTAAAACCTTTTGAGTATTTCCTTTCACGAGGTATCTTAAGGATGTTCTGGAGGTACAATCGGCATCAAAACAATAAGACAGACAAAAACCGAATTTGCTAATTTTGGATGATATTGATGCGAAAAATGATTGAATAATATCGAGGAGCGGATATTCCCACAACCTCAGAAAATGAAAAAACTCTCAATTTAGTGACAGAATTTCGAAACTACCAACCATCATGAAAAGTTGTAAAAACATTTTACAAGTATGTGCTGAAAATGGTGAAAATTGTTCATTTTTGATCCGATTTCAAAATTTCAGGGTTTGTTATACTCAGTGATAAAATCTCTACGAACTCACTGAAAAAAGTTTTGCATAAAAGACTCATATTTGAGTAAGAATTAAGTTGTTCACAATCCGATACATTCTGAGATTCATATGATACATATACTGTTACATTTTTGACTTGAATATGAGTGTTTTATCCAAAACTTTTTTCAGTGAGTTCGTAGAGATTTTATCACTGAGTATAACAGACCCTGAAATTTTGAAATCGGATGAAAAATGAACAATTTTCATCATTTTCAGCACATACTTGTAAAATGTTTTTACAACTTTTCATGATTGTTGGTATTTTCGAAATTCTGTCACTAAATTGAAAGTTTTTTCATTTTCTGAGGTTGTGGGAATATCCGCTCCTCGATATTATTCAATCATTTTTCGCATTAATATCATCCAAAATGAGCAAATTCGGTTTTTGTCTGTCTTATTGTTTTGATGCCGATTGTACCTCCAGAACATCCTTAAAGGGACCAGTACAGCGACTTTTCGAGAAATTATCATAGTCCGAAATCAATTTATTTCATAACCAAAGTTCATTTCACATCAAAATATCTTTCTTTTTCAAAATCATATGTCGTAAGGATTTCAGAGCACCGTTGGACCGATTCAGGTCATCTTGGATTCATTTTCTTCAGAAAACAAATCCTCATCATGTGAATGTAGGAATTTAAAAATAAAAAATTATGTCATAAGTTATGATCAATTTACCAAATTTGCAAAAATTATTATCACTCATTTCTTAAATAAATTGGCCAAAACGAAAAATTTTCAAAATTCCTACATTCACATGATGAGGATTTGTTTTCTGAAGAAAATGAATCCAAGATTACCTGAATCGGTCCAACGGTGCTCTGAAATCCTTACGACACATGATTTTGAAAAAGAAAAATATTTTGATGTGAACTGAACTTTGGTTATAAAATAAATTGATTTCCGACTATGATAATTTCTCGGAAAGTCGCTGTACTGGTCCCCTTAATGCCTTTGCACACCCCCAACCATCCCAAACGCAATACCAAGATAAGAGAAGGTAGAAATCTTTAGTGGATTGTAGACTCCCGTTTTAAACCAAAGTTACAGAATTCCATCCTACTTTGTAAAGTTTTGAAATTTCAATCAAGGGTGCAGCGGAAGTATTTCTCGTCAAATCATTTACTCCATAATATAGTTTTATATACTTTGAAAAATGTTTTATAGAAAAGAACGATTTTTTTTTCCTGGAAACGGGACGTCGAAATAAAGAAATTTTATAGTTTTATTATACTACATTTTGGAGCTGAGAAAAAATAGTATCAAGAATATTTAAAACTTGTGGTCGTCTATCTTCGCCATGTTTTACCCGTATTTATATATTGTAAAATACGCAACGGTTTGATCACTTCCGCCTTTTACTCGAAGAGATTTCACCAATTGGAATATACTCTTCATAATATCTTGACTGAATTCGATCCACGTGCGTATATGTAAAACATGTGCATAATATATTCTTCGAATCTTGTTCGAATGACTTAAAAACAGTTTATTCCGATTCGAAAGAAAACCAGGTTTCAAACTCTCTATATGCTTTAATTTCCGACGTCTGCAGTGAATTGTTAATTTAAATGAATCTACTATATACGTATTGTCTGAAAATCTCGATGGCCATGCGACACGGGTGGTAAACAGAATGAAAGTAGCGTTTAAAAATTCCGACCAAGCCATAATGTGAAACGAAGAAAGTAATATGCCAGCTATGTATGTATGTGTACACGTCTAATGCAGTTGTAGGATAGACTCTGTCCTCAACTCTGTATGCAGTCATAAAATAATGAAAATTACCAATTTTCTATTTACACTGTAGACATATCTTCAGGATATGGATTAATGTTAAAAAAAAAAAAAAAAAAAAACAACTTAATAAATCTTCGAAAATTACGTAAAACTTTTAATGTAATGTTCAACACGTGGTTGTCCCTTGAATTTCGATTTAAAATTCACGGTTGCCGAAGCTTCATTTTCACTTATGGTAATGAAATTGAATTATTTTATTTTATTTATTTCTTTTTTTTTTTTTTTTTAAATCCACACCACTATACGGTCAACATGGAACGAGTTGTACCTTATACCAGCGATATATAGATTAGGTGAATCTTCTTACGCTTGGCAGAGCGCAGAGCACGCAATACATATATATATATACGAACGTGTACACATTTCAACGCAAGAAGAGCGCTAACGCGCAGAGAAAAGCAATTCTAAATTTCATTTAAATCCATTTGAAAAAAACATATCTCTCACACATTTATTGCTAACTTTCTCATTAAATACACATCGTTAACAAACACGTTACTGTATGGGCGCATTACCGATGCGTGAAAATTACCATGTGCACGGGTCTATATTCCCTTCAGATCAAATTCTTACATACGATCGTGCAGAGGGGATTCCACGAATGTGTACTGTGCACATATACGGATAAGGTAACAATTACGACTTACCGGTAATATGGCAGCCGCACATTCGCCTGGAATTCCTGTTTCAGCTTCGACAGAAGCAAACATGGCTTCTATCCGAGCTTGGACAGCACTGTTGACTCGTTTTTGCTCCTCAGCCCCAACTTCGTCAAGATTAGTGAATGCCATTGCTGGTAGATTGACTTCTGCATACCAGCCACCCATCGTGGAACTGCATACAGATTTTGTGTCTTCAAAAAGGGCATCGATCCTTGCTTTACTCTTGAGTGAACGTTCGGGCGAAGCCCCTGCCAACCGGAAACCGTCTTCTACAGCGGACATGATTATTCCGATCACCAATTTCCGGTTATTATTTTATTCCGATCTTATATTAGCACGACTAGTTCTCTCCAACTAGTGGCTCAAATTCCGGAAGATAGTATAAGGTCCGATTTGGTTTTTAACAGCGGTAAATTACGAGTCATCACAATCATAGCGCAGGATGTATGTAGGTACCAGATATTACTTTGCTGTAAGGAAGAGAAAATAATAAACTGCAGCAGCTTTTATCGTATAGGCGAATCAGTATATAGTAACGCCTTTCACCGTTTTTTGATCGAAAATTCATTATTATACACGTATATCATGGACCTAATTACCCCGGCGGTATATACCTACTATCTGCTCGACGACGTGACGCATGTGCTAATTGGATTAATACAATTTTAACGCGTTTTTTACTCGTCTTCAATATCCGGTCATTTAATACAATACAGCTACACAGAAAGAAAGGTTGACTTGATTCAAGATAATTTTGGGGGTCCAAAAAATAAAGACCGAAATTTTCTCGGATCAAATCAAAATTTCGGTCTTCATTTTTGGACCGCAAAATTATCTTGAATCTTGAATTGAAATTTTTCCAAATTTTCTTGGCTCGAGAAAAATTTTGATTTGATCCGAGAAAATTTCGGTCTTCATTTTTGGACCGCAAAATTATCTTGAATCTTGAATTGAAAATTTTACAAATTTTCTTGGCTCGAGAAAAATTATGATTTGATCCGAGAAAATTTCGGTCTTTATTTTTGGACCGCAAAATTATCTTGAATCTTGAATTGAAAATTTTCCAAATTTTCTTGGCTCGAGAAAAATTATGATTTGATCCGAGAAAATTTCGGTCTTCATTTTTGGACCGCAAAATTATCTTGAATCTTGAATTGAAAATTTTACAAATTTTCTTGGCTCGAGAAAATTTTAGATTTGATCCGAGAAAATTTCGGTCTTCATTTTTGGACCGCAAAATTATCTTGGATCTTGAATTGAAAATTTTCCAAATTTTCTTGGCTCGAGAAAAATTATGATTTGATCCGAGAAAATTTCGGTCTTTATTTTTGGACCGCAAAATTATCTTGGATCTTGAATTGAAAATTTTCCAAATTTTCTTGGCTCGAGAAAAATTATGATTTGATCCGAGAAAATTTCGGTCTTTATTTTTGGACCGCAAAATTATCTTGAATCTTGAATTGAAAATTTTACAAATTTTCTTGGCTCGAGAAAAATTATGATTTGATCCGAGAAAATTTCGGTCTTTATTTTTGGACCGCAAAATTATCTTGAATCTTGAATTGAAAATTTTCCAAATTTTCTTGGCTCGAGAAAAATTATGATTTGATCCGAGAAAATTTCGGTCTTTATTTTTGGACCGCAAAATTATCTTGAATCTTGAATTGAAAATTTTCCAAATTTTCTTGGCTCGAGAAAATTTTTGATTTGATCCGAGAAAATTTCGGTCTTTATTTTTGGAACGCAAAATTATCTTGAATCTTGAATTGAAAATTTTCCAAATTTTCTTAGCTCGAGAAAATTTTTGATTTGATCCGAGAAAATTTCGGTCTTTATTTTTGGACCGCAAAATTATCTTGGATCTTGAATTGAAAATTTTACAAATTTTCTTGGCTCGAGAAAATTTTTGATTTGATCCGAGAAAATTTCGGTCTTTATTTTTGGACCGCAAAATTATCTTGGATCTTGAATTGAAAATTTTACAAATTTTCTTGGCTCGAGAAAATTTTTGATTTGATCCGAGAAAATTTCGGTCTTTATTTTTGGACCGCAAAATTATCTTGAATCAAGAATAATTTTCTTGGCTCAAGTTAACCTTTTTTTCTGTGTATAACATCTTTCCGGCTTTTCCGTAACGAATTTGACTATATGCGAGTTAGAGGAAACCTGCAGCAATGGTCAATTTTTATTCTCGTGACTGCAGCTCATGGAGCGATGATTGGATCGATGTGATGAAAACAGTGCCTATATTATGAATAATTGTCGAAACTAATCGACTGTTGATTGATTTTGGTAATGAGGAATTAGTTACCGTTCTAAATTTTTGTTATAGGAAGATTCTCAAAGATTTAAATTCCCGAATAACAGTATATAGTAATCTATGTGTGTGTGTGTGTGTACTACATAAAAGTATCGAAAAAAAAAAAACAACTATATGCATATAGTCAATTATTAATATGAAAAGTGCCTAATTCCCTACGTACGTATAGCTAGATATGGCAATCTAATTATAATTTCGCAATACCATTAACATTAATTGAAAAAAACCAGAAATAAATTATCAAGCTACGATGGACACACACGCGAATGCAATATTTACCTACTTTTTATGAATCGAATAAAAGTTATAGTCCCGTATCGAACGCTACAGGTCATTGACACAGATATAATGATGAAATGCGATGATGAGACTCCTATTTTATTTATATACTTCCTCAATTTTATTCTACAAGTAAACGATAATATTATAATCAACTATATGATACCTATATAGTATATATTCAAAGCTTGATCGTCACGTTGAGTTTCTGTATAATGATTTGTTATACTGTGTTTTTTTTTTTTTTTTTTTTTTTTTTTTCTTAACGATTTTGTAATTAAAATATATAGCTGTAATATCGCGTTAGTTAAGGTATAATTATATCTTGGCGATGAAGTAACCATCATCAGGTTGTACCAATAACAAGAAATAGAGAAGACAATGATTAATTTATTGCCCCTTTCGATTTGTAGATTTATATAATATAAATTTAGGAATAATTCTAATTATTTCTTATATTTATATAGAAAGAAAATTATTATAGTAAATAAAATATGATCGATATAATTATTATTATTAACGTAATAAATAATGAATAATAAATCAAATTTACAAAACTATAGCTATACTGCAATGAAATGAAAACCTTTCATAGCGATTACTATTAGATTTTTATTAAAATTACACAGAAAGAAAGGTTGACTTGATTCAAAATAATTTTGGGGTCCAAAAATGAAGACCGAAATTTTTGATTTGATCCGAGAAAATTTCGGTCTTCATATTTGGACCCCCAAAATTATCTTGAATCAAGTCCAAATTTTTCAAATTTTCTTGGTTCGAGAAAAATTTTTGATTTGATCCGAGAAAATTTCGGTCTTCATATTTGGACCCCCAAAATTATCTTTAATCAAGTCCAAATTTTTCAAATTTTCTTGGTTCGAGAAAAATTTTTGATTTGATCCGAGAAAATTTCGGTCTTCATTTTTGGACCCCCAAAATTATCTTGAATCAAGTCCAAATTTTTCAAATTTTCTTGGTTCGAGAAAAATTTTTGATTTGATCCGAGAAAATTTCGGTCTTCATTTTTGGACCCCCAAAATTATCTTGAATCAAGTCCAAATTTTTCAAATTTTCTTGGTTCGAGAAAAATTTTTGATTTGATCCGAGAAAATTTCGGTTTTCATATTTGGACCCCCAAAATTATTTTGAATCAAGAATATTTTTCTTGGCTCTAAGTTAACCTTTTTTTTCTGTGTAATATTCACAACCATTTTAAGTAATATACGGTATAGTTTATAAGTTCTGGCGAAACTTTTCATCTATGATCATATCGCGTTAAATTGTTCAAGAAATTAATGGAATTAAATTGTTAATTATACATTTTATACATATATACCTTGAAGAACATAAAATCGAGAATATTAGAGTTTTAATTCATAAAAAAAAAAAAAGAAAAGAAAAAAAAAACTTAAGAAAGTTAGAAAATGAACATCGTCAGCTGATACTTACTCGATCTTGAAAGATCTGATAATCCCATAATCCTAAACGTATAGGTATACTATATAAATCAACTTTATAGTATAAAATAAGGAAAACGGGTTCTAATAATATAATTAATCACAGAATAATTCACTCACAATAATTATTATAACGCCGCACACACGCATATTATCAATAATAATTATATTTGTATTTAAAAAAAAAAAAAAAAAGCACAAGTTTATTAATAAATCATTCGAACGTGTATCACATTTCATTGGGTGATATTTATAATTTATATTATATAGTTAATGATAAATGAATACGAAAATTAATGTCAAATTATATAATTGCGATTGTAGTTTAATAAAATGATATTATATACCTTGTATAATTGTTATATCGCTACCCCAAGTACGTCTATATACTATAATAATTAAAAGACAGATCACGAAAGACACCTCTTAGGCACATACGATGCCATCGCGTGGTCCATGACTGCCGGGATAGACGCGCGCGAGCATCAGAACCTCCGCACGGATTCACGGTAACCACCGCGGAAGACGACTTAGCGTCTGTTCTGTCTACGATGTTCGCGCAATGGCAGCGAGTTAACGGTACCAAGGCACTAACGTTCGACCAGCGAACGTTCGTCGTCCCGTGTGCCTGCTGACTCTCGTGAATTGAACGTATACGAAGTTGTGCGGGTCGATTCGAAGGTACTGTTATTTCACCATCTCTCATACTATACGTATGTGTGTACCTATATGAATGTTATTACTTCGTTGATCGTCGTTATCTCGTAAATATATGTAGGTAAACGTATGTTACCTTGCTCTTGGTTTTCATGCAGATGGTTTAAACAGGCGTAGAACCCTAATTGCGGAGAATTTTTTCATATAAAATTAAATCGTTTCAAAGGTAGTACAATATAAGTGTAACTTAATAATCGCGTCTCTAATGCCATAAGGTCGTAAGCGCCAAGAAATTTTTTTTTTTGCGGATATGCCCAAACGATGTTATATGGCACGAAAAAGATTTTGCCACCAGAAACACGGAATTTTTTTTTTTTTTCGCGCTTACGACCTTATGGCATTAATGACGCTCGCGTCACTAATGCCATAAGGTCGTAAGCGCCAAGAAAATTATTTTTTTTGCGGATATGCCCACACGATGTTATATGACACGAAAAAGATTTTGCCACCAGAAACACGAATTTTTTTTTTTTTTTGCGCTACGACCTTATGGCATTAATGACGCTCGCATCACTAATGCCATAAGGTCGTAAGCGCCAAGGATTTTTTTTTTTTTTCAGATATGCCCAAACGATGTTATATGGCACGAAAAAGATTTTGCCACCAAAAACACGAAAAATTTTTTTTTCGCGCTTACGACCTTATGGCATTAATGACGCTCGCGTCACTAATGCCATAAGGTCGTAAGCGCCAAGAAATTTTTTTTTTGCGGATATGCCCAAACGATGTTATATGACACGAAAAAGATTTTGCCACCAGAAACACGGAATTTTTTTTTTTTTTTCGCGCTTACGACCTTATGGCATTAATGACGCTCGCGTCACTAATGCCATAAGGTCGTAAGCGCCAAGAAAATTATTTTTTTTGCGGATATGCCCAAACGATGTTATATGACACGAAAAAGATTTTGCCACCAGAAAAACGAAATTTTTTTTTTTTTTGCGCTTACGACCTTATGGCATTAATGACGCTCGCATCACTAATGCCATAAGGTCGTAAGCGCCAAGGATTTTTTTTTTTTTGCGGATGTGCCCAAACGATGTTATATGGCACGAAAAAGATTTTGCCACCAAAAACACGAAAATTTTTTTTTTTCGCGCTTACGACTTTATGGCATTAATGTCGCTCGCGTCACTAATGCCATAAGGTCGTAAGCGCCAAGAAATTTTTTTTTTGCGGATATGCCCAAACGATGTTATATGGCACGAAAAAGATTTTGCCACCAGAAACACGGAATTTTTTTTTCTTCGCGCTTACGACCTTATGGCATTAATGACGCTTGCGTCACTAATGCCATAAGGTCGTAAGCGCCAAAAAATTCTTTTTTTTTGCGGATATGCCCAAACGATGTTATATGGCACGAAAAAGATTTTGCCACCAGAAACACGAAATTTTTTTTTTTTTCGCGCTTACGACCTTATGGCATTAGTGATGGGTTATCATCTTTCATGCGACTAACGGGTCAAACGTATAGTCATACATATAAATGGAAGAAAGGTCTGCAATCTCGGTACTTTTCGCAGATGCCCTATATCAATGAAACAGGTTGTAGGTATATAAAAGATTTTGAACCACGCGGGTATATATATATAACCGCGCGGATGATACCGCTAACTTAACATTTATCTATTTTTTAGACAGCGCTTATAATGTATTGCCGTATTAATATATCCCGATATAAACTTCAGTTTTCAAACACGTTTTTGGAATAAATCTTAAGCGTAACATATACCGTCGATATGTACCTATATAGAAATCTATGTCGATAAACGATTGAATTTTTATCGGACTGCTTATAATATGACGGTTCGTAGGTATTTTTATTTGAATACATATTATATATACTATATATTTTTTTTAAATATATATAAATATGTTAAAATTGAATCAGAATTTCTATATATATACGACAGTTTGCATACCAGAATAATTGTCCTATTAAAATTTGAATCCTCGACGTGGATCACTAATATAATAATCATTAACGACTATAATTACTATGCATGATATACATCATGTCGATGTCTGCAGTCTCTGCATTACCGGCTTCTTGATTTTTTTTTTACCACTATCTAGATTTGAGAAGGTCGCTTCCACTTCCGGAAAGTAAGAATACACTTAGAATGTACGAGAGGAGCAGGTTTGGGTTGACCATGATATCCAGCCTTTGAATTTTCTGTTTTCAAACTCGTTTTGAGCGAAAATAATAATAATGAAAATGATAATAGTCATTACCTCATTCGAACTTTGTAAGCACAATGTCAAATTCGTGATTAGCGAACCAAAAAACCTTATAGTACCAATTTTCATTCGAATCCCTTCATCCATTCTCAAAATATCATTTTGAGTTTATTTTTTTAGATTATTGTTATTCGAATAATTCGAAAAGTACTAAACCGATCAAATCCAGAATCTGATCAGTTCTCAGTTTGGTAAAGCTGCGTCGATTGAGACCAAAATCATTAAATTCCGGTAACTCGTTCCCGAGATATCCCATGTGAAAATTATTGTAGGTGATAATTTTCTAGACTTCAAAACGTATGGAGATTTAGTGAAAACTCAACTTTACATTTTTGGGGTGTTTATACAATAATTTCCTTGTTTTTCCTCAAAACAGAGAAACGGGAAGTTGAAAAATTATTTCAGACACCTGTTTTTTGAAAATATATAGAATAATTTTTTTTTACCAAAATCGATTCAGCTATAGAACTTCAAAGGAGCAGAATCCCAAAATTGACATTTATTTTAATATGAATTGGAAATAACACCGATTTCAGTCTTCTTCTAAAATGTTACGTAATTATTATGATGTACTTTTTTTTTTTATGTATTACATGAGTATTATATACGCACCGGTTTGTTCATCCACTTCGTATATATAGGTATAGTGACATGTCAATATAGTCGTATGGCAGATGCTACGCGTTACCTTATGCTTACCGCACCTGATGTGTTTCATCGAACCGGAAGCAACAAGCTCAAAGATACGACAAGCGTTTAAAAGTACTTAGTGTTATTTAAAAATAAAGATTTATACATAATATCTGCACTAGATTTTTGAGTGCATAAAATAAATAAATTCGTCAAACTGTGGAAAAATTGATTGAAGTAAAATTAGACAAGCGTGTCTATATATAGATAGAGTAAAGTGAGGAGTAGGTAATCCGAGGAATGACCCAACCGAGAAAATGGTAATTGGGGCAAACGGGCAAAATTAGTGACGCCGTCTGAACTGGCAACCGGTAACAGTTACTCACGATCCGCGGTGTGTAGTATAATAAGTGTGACAAACGAAATAGAAAAATTTTTTATTTACCGAAATTATGTTATTAGTTATTACCGATAAACAAATTTTGTCACAAATATATTAAATGATCAGACTAAAATATATTACCCCTGGTAATATTTTAATTACAATAATATAAATGGACCGAATGTTAATTTTTCCTGCACACCGCCGTTAGAAATAAAATGTTCCAGGAGGTCCACTATAATTTTTATGTTGATTTCAACACTATTTTCCGTTGAAACAACAGAAAAATTTGTCGTTTAAGTGAAAATAATGTTGTTTTAAGTAAAAAAAAAAGTGTTGTAATTGACATAAAATGATAGTGGACCTCCTGGGACATTATTTTTTCTTCAATTTTTCCAACAACAGTGCATAGTGGATTTTTTTTTTTTCTTATTGGCTCAACGTTTGGTATAAAAATTGCACAAATGTATAACAACACTTGAAATACGGATATATAATTCATTTCTAATATTTCTGTTATAGCATTTGGCTATATATAAGATTTATATTTCACAATTTTATCTGAATTCGCAATTTCGTCATCTAATATTACTCTCTCGGTATAATATACTACATAATAGAATTTTCGTAATTTCATAGTTCCCTTATAGCTTGCAGCACAGCTAAAGAAATCAGGCGTTCTAAATTTACGCAATCTATTATTCAAGCTGCAATATCATCAACCTAATTAAAAAAAAAAAAAGGTGAATTATAATATCGCGAGGAATCGCACGACTGCAGTGAGGATTTTAAAAAGAGGAAGTATGAATATTAGAGGTGTTCAAAAATTTTCGATGTTCAAATTTTTCGGTTCTCAGGGTCTAAAAAGTTGGTTTATAATTTGAGAATGACTGTCTCCAAATGTGCCTGTCGACGGACAATTCACCATGCGGCTCATCACTTGTTTGTATTTTCCATTTAAATAGCACACGAGATTTTTTTCATGTCTAATTGCATGCACAGAAAGAAAGGTTAACTTGATTCAAGACAATTTTGCGGTCCAAAAATGAAGACCCAAATTTTCTCGGATCAAATCAAAATTTTTCTCGAACCAAGAAAATTGTCCCAATTTTCTTGGTTCGAGAAAATTTTTGATTTGATCCGAGAAAATTTCGGTCTTCATTTTTGGACCGCAAAATTGTCTTGAATCAAGTTAACCTTTCTTTCTGTGTGATTTCCGGACATGTACATAAGACCTAACAAGTGACGCCCGAGTAAAAATGATTTTATAGAATTATATAGAATTATATAAAATTGTTCTATATAATTCTATAGAAATATTGGCCCGATAGAAATATATAGAATTCTATATAATTTTATATAATTCTGTAAAATTCTATAAAATTCTATATATTTCTATCGGGCCAATATTTCTATAGAATTATATATACTTCTATAAGATTATATATAATTCTATAAAATTCTATATAATTCTATAAAATTATACTGAAGCCGGACTCTTTCCTAAATTTGAAACGAAAAGAATAACAAAGCATGGGTAGATTTTTTAAGAATCGAGTGAAAATGATTTTACATAAGTATATAGAATTATATAGAATTATACAAAAGTTATATAGAATTGTATAGAATTATATATAAAAATCCATGTAAATTTTATAGAACTTTATATGATTATATATAACTTTATAGAGTTATATAGAATCATATAGAGTTCTATATAGGATCCAAAACAAGCTTATAAGTGGGTTTTATAACTCTATAAAGTTGTATACAATAATATAAAGTTATATGTAATTATATAGAATTCTATAAAACTAACATATAAGCTTATTTTGGATCCTATATAGAACTCTATATAATTCAATATAACTCTATAAAGTTGTATATAATTATATAGAGTTCTATAAAACCCACATATAAGCTTGTTTTGGATCCTATATAGAACTCTATACCGCGAGGTTCTCTGTATGCGGAACGCTAGGGGTACCAACCCGAAATTTTTGCTATTTCCATAGGCGTAGGTCATACAGTAAACTGCAGCAGCAGTTTGGTAACTTACTAGATGTTTCCAGTAAGATCACTAGTTACGCTGGCTAGTGGAATTGCGCTCAACCATACCCTGTTCAAGCTATGTTTATTCTGTTTGAACCCGAGAACAGCGCGCGTAAAATTTGAAGGTTAGGCGCTCAATTTAAAATGAAGAAATAAATCGTGCGAATAAGTGAAGTTGCGGGAAAACTGGACCAGGTGAGGAAGATGATTCAAATCAATCGATCAACAAAATAATTATTAATCAATAGCAGGTTTGACTTGCAATCAATTTATTATGAATCAAGCAGTTTTTAAGATGTTTTTGTTGAATCGTTGGAACAATAAAATGGTTATTCATTATCTCATAACAGAATAATTATTAATTAATGTAAAGTATTACTTGCAATCAATTTATTATTAATCAAGCAATTTTTGAATAGCTTGAACAGCAATTTTTAAAAGGTTTTTGTTGAATCGTTGGAACAATAAAATGGTTACTCATTATCTTATAACAGAATAATTATTAATTAATGTAAAGTATTACTTGCAATCAATTTATTATTAATCAAGCAATTTTTAAGAGGTTTTTGTTGAATCGTTGGAACAATAAAATGGTTACTCATTATCTTATAACAAAATTATGATACGTTAGCAATTCGTGTTACTCGCAGCTGCGATCGAGCAACGAATAGTAAATAATGACTGAACAAACTCTTCGGATTGGAATGATGGATTAATAACAAATTGTTTATTTCAAAATTATAGTAAGAAATCGAAGAGGACCAATTCCTGGACAACTGTGTTAGCCATTTTCAAACATCAGGGCTGCATCTGGAACAAAACAGTGAGAATCAATTAGCACTACGTCACTAAACGTTGTAATCAACTTTGAATTGAGGCGTTTACAACAAACCTCAGTGTCACATGCTCTTCAGGAGAATTTAATTAGCGTTGTCGTGCCAAGTAACGTACAACAGTTTTCATTCCAAAGCTTACCATTGCTTCTTTGGATAATTCTCTGCACCTGAGGACACCTTCGATAACCCACAATGAGTCTCAGCGAAGAGCGATCCTTGCTTCGTCATCTGCTTTGCGGCTGCATAATATCTTGACTCAGGCACTCTTTCCAGCACGCTTGAAAAGATACCACGATACCACCGATGAGATAAATTAAACCAGCTCCTGCATTGGAGATAAAAATCCTGAAGCCGAAAAGTAATTGCAGTCGACAAACGGTGACTGCAGCTGAGACTCCATACACGCTGCGATGACCGTAGATCGATAGAGAGTACAAAGCGTGCTGGCAAGATTCCCTCGATAAGCTTTGACGATACATTCGAGTCGCAGCAAAGTAGCTGTCCAGAGTTAAATACCTCGATGAAAGTCAACTAAGTCCCTCGATGAAAGTCAATCAAGACCCTTGATGAACCGCAACGATACACCTCGAGGTTGACTCGAGCGGCATCTAACTACAATCGATCATCCTTAGATAGTTTCCAAAGTCAATCGTCTCAGGTAATTTCTGATTACTGTGCACGTTGTACAGGGCACACTGTGTAACGACGATCCATCCATGACTCGTTTGCCTTAATGTTTTAGCGTTACGGAATCAATATTCTTCGAGGATGTTCTGCGCTGTTGTTTTCGAAAGAGTGCCTGAGTCAAGATATTATGCAGCCACAAAGCAGATGACGAAGCAAGGATCGCTCTTCGCTGAGACTCATTGTGGGTTATCGAAGGTGTCCTCAGATGCAGAGAATTATCCAAAGAAGCAATGGTAAGCTTTGGAATGAAAACTGTTGTACGTTACTTGGCACGACAACGCTAATTAAATTCTCCTGAAGAGCATGTGACACTGAGGTTTGTTGGAAACGCCTCAATTCAAAGTTGATTACAACGTTTAGTGACGTAGTGCTAATTGATTCTCACTGTTTTGTTCCAGATGCAGCCCTGATGTTTGAAAATGGCTAACACAGTTGTCCAGGAATTGGTCCTCTTCGATTTCTTACTATAATTTTGAAATAAACAATTTGTTATTAATCCATCATTCCAATCCGAAGAGTTTGTTCAGTCATTATTTACTATTCGTTGCTCGATCGCAGCTGCGAGTAACACGAATTGCTAACGTATCATAATTTTGTTATAAGATAATGAGTAACCATTTTATTGTTCCAACGATTCAACAAAAACCTCTTAAAAATTGCTTGATTAATAATAAATTGATTGCAAGTAATACTTTACATTAATTAATAATTATTCTGTTATGAGATAATGAATAACCATTTTATTGTTCCAACGATTCAACAAAAACATCTTAAAAACTGCTTGATTCATAATAAATTGATTGCAAGTCAAACCTGCTATTGATTAACAATTATTTTGTTGATCGATTGATTTGAATCATCTTCCTCACCTGATCCAGTTTTCCCGCAACTTCACTTATTCGCACGATTTATTTATTCATTTTAAATTGAGCGCCTAACCTTCAAATTTTACGCGCGCTGTTCTCGGGTTCAAACAGAATAAACATAGCTTGAACAGGGTATGGTTGAGCGCAATTCCACTAGCCAGCGTAACTAGTGATCTTACTGGAAACATCTAGTAAGTTACCAAACTGCTGCTGCAGTTTACTGTATGACCTACGCCTATGGAAATAGCAAAAATTTCGGGTTGGTACCCCTAGCGTTCCGCATACAGAGAACCTCGCGGTATGATTCTATACAACTCTATAAAGTTATATTCAATTATATAGATTTCTATAAAACTTACATGGATTTTTATATATAATTCTATATAATTCTATACAATTCTATATAACTTTTATATAACTCTATATAATTATATATAATTATATAAAATCATTTTTACTCGGGCGGAAGAGCGAGATTGAAGATGAGAACTGTAAGCGAAGTTGATGAAGTGAAAAATTCGAACATCGAAAATTTTTGAACACCTCTAATGAATATATATAAATATAAATAATTATATGGTGAATGATCTTATAAGAATGACTATTAATTGATATTATATATGTTTATATACTTTACATGTACATATGGTGTCTTTATTGCCTGCATAACACGTATATTATATATAATTATGTATATAATATAATATATTCACATACACATTTATTATTATTATAATATAATGTTATCATTATTATTATTATTATTATTATTATTTATATATATATATAACATAACATATAATAATATGAGTCTTTTTCGCATACTGGATGGCACATTCCTATCGGTGCACGCTCTAACACATACAAGGATACTTAATGCTACACATATGTTTTATATATTTATTATTTATTAATAATATATATGTAGGTATATTAATATTTTTATATTGCTAATATATATATATATATATATATATATAGTAAGTTATTTAAATTAAATAATACATGTATACGGTTTTTTCATATCCAATTATTCTTGCCAGGTGTAGCTATATATTTGTCTATTATGATAGCTGATATAAAAAATAGAAATATATTAGCGTAATTATTATTAGGTATACAATACGTGATATAATATCATATATATAGGATATCATTTAATCATAAATACATATTATGTATATAAAAAAGGAAAAAAAAAAAAAAAAAAAAAAAAAATAGATTAATTAAAAATGGATACAAGATTCGATTAGATGAAATTATTTTGAGCAAACGGGCATCTTTAGCACGTAATAACCCTTATAATTTTAAGTTTATCGATTCGTTAAATAATTACTTAAAACTGTAATTTCAATCTCAGGCCTTTATATACCCTCGGAAGATATATAGTATTATTATTCTTCGATGTATATATGTATATAATATGTAGGTATGAGGTCGTTGTTATAATGACGAATAGAATTTATAATAAAAATTATTTCACACATATATAATATATATATTATATATATACAACCATATTGCTGGCTTATCAAATATATTGTAATTTATACACACAAGGTATTCAAAACTAAAGTGAACTGCAACCCAGGCTACAGTTATACATTTCAAGTTTCTCACGTTAATTATATATAAAATTGCCAATTATGATTCTAAAATTGGCTGAAATATACGCACTCAGAAATATAACAACTAAAATTTGGTTATTATATGCATAATCACATTTTTTTGTTCAGTCAATCAAATTTTTTGTTCAGTCAACCAAAAATTTCGTTGGGATAACCAAAATTTTGTTGGGAAAACCAAATTTTGTTGGAACAACCAAAATTTTGTTGGGACAACCAAAATTTTGTTGGGAAAACCAAATTTTGTTGGGACAACCAAATTTTGTTGGGACAACCAAAGTTTTGTTGGAAAAACCAAATTTTGTTGGGGCAACCAAAATTTTGTTGGGAGATCCAAATTTTGTTGGGAGATCCAAATTTTGTTGGGACAACCAAAATTTTGTTGGGAAACCCAAATTTTGCTGGGACAACCAAATTTTGTTGGGGCAGCCAAAATTTTGTTGGGAAATCCAAATTTTGTTGGGACAACCAAAATTTTGTTAGGAAAACCAAATTTTGCTGGGACAACCAAATTTTGTTGGGGCAACCAAAATTTTGTTGGGAAATCCAAATTTTGTTGGGACAACCAAAATTTTGTTGAGAAAACCAAATTTTGCTGGGACAACCAAATTTTGTTGGGGCAACCAAAATTTTGTTGGGAGATCCAAATTTTGTTGGGACAACCAAAATTTTGTTGGGAAAACCAAATTTTGCTGGGACAACCAAATTTTGTTGGGGCAGCCAAAATTTTGTTGGGAAATCCAAATTTTGTTGGGACAACCAAAATTTTGTTGGGAAAACCAAATTTTGCTGGGACAACCAAATTTTGTTGGGGCAACCAAAATTTTGTTGGGAAATCCAAATTTTGTTGGGACAACCAAAATTTTGTTGGGAAAACCAAATTTTGCTGGGACAACCAAATTTGTTGGGGCAACCAAAATTTTGTTGGGAAATCCAAATTTTGTTGGGACAACCAAAATTTTGTTGGGAAAACCAAATTTTGCTGGGACAACCAAATTTTGTTGGGACAACCAAAATTTTGTTGGGAAAACCAAATTTTGTTGGGACAACCAAAATTTTGTTGGGAAAACCAAATTTTGTTGGGACAACCAAAATTTTGTTGGGAAAACCAAATTTTGTTTGGACAACCAAATTTTGTTGGGACAACCAAAATTTTGGCTATTCCAATAAAATTTTTGGTTTACTGAACAAAAAATGTGATTGTGCATAAATAATAACCCAAATTTTAGTTGTGTCAACAAGACTTTTTTCTGAGTGCGTGTAAAGCTAGATTTTGAAAATGATTATTGCGTACATATGTATAGTACTATAGACTATAGACGTTGAAAATAATATCTTTATATCTATACAATATAATATATAATAAAATGGAATATATAATACTTTGATATCTATATGGTGTTTCGTTAATTTAAAAATCACCGTTTACACATATTACGCAACTGTATATAAGTATATTCATATACCTTATGGTCGCGTGTCGACCATGGTAAGAATATATGGTTGGTTGTAGAATCCGTTCGCCTAACGGAGCTTGACATTAGTGCTCGAACCTTACTTGAAAGTCATTGACTCGGTGAATGGGAAAGAAGAAACTAAGCCGATATAAATATAACAAATAAATATAACAAATATAGCTCTGATATGCACTGGGGGTCAGTTTTTACTTCTTCACGCCACAGTATTTCATATATCTTGCGAATAGAAACGCGTTAGATTGGTGCGCAGATTATTATTCGCAAAAGGAAATTATTCTTCGCGATGATATTATATAGGGCGCACGTACAATTCTCACGCTAAATGAGCAAATATGAAACAGACTGATCCCTTTTGATTTTTTGGTTTAAGTTCGAACTCCACTGTATGCAAAATACGAAACAGTTACAATTTTTGACGTGATTTAGTTTTTGAGTCAATTAAAAACGAATCAGAAATGCAATTGTTGTAGACGGTGACACGCTTTTTTTTAAATACGCGTGTATTTTTATAGAAGACGACCTTCGGTACGCCTACATTCGCGAATTTATATTGAAATAGAGAATTGATGCGAGTATATATAGACGAATAAATATATGGGTATGAATCAAGTGTTGACATTATAGCTGTAGATTAGACCGGTTCAAAAAAATCGACCATTCTTTTTTTTTTCAATTTTCGCATTGAAATACTTTCGGGGGGGTAAAAAAAGATGCCTGTTAAAAGCGGAGCTCTGAATATTAAGATTTAGAGGTCGCTCATCGCGGATTTCTATATTTTTCATTTGAATAGCATAGGAATTTTTTTTTTTTTTTTATATAATTTTGTAGCTCATAAACCAATAAACAAATCCAAATGACTCATACATATTTCCATAGGAAATTGAACACTCTATAAAAAGCTTCTCTTATCATTTTTTGATAAATTGACTCCTTCCAAAGTTATTCAAGCTCAAAGTTCAATTTATAGTTGAGTCAACTATTTTTTTTTTGTGATTTTTTTTTTTTTTTTCCACAATGATAGATACATTTTTTAGAGTGTTCAATCCCCTATCAAAATATATAAGAGTCATTTGGATTTGTTCATTGTTTTGTGAGCTACGAAATTCTGAAGAAAAAAAAATAAAATTCCCAAGCTATTTAAATGGAAAATAGAAATCCGCGATGAGCGACCTCTAAATCTTAATATTCAGAGCTCCGCTTTTAACAGGCATCTTCCCCCCCCCCCCCCCCCCCCCCCCCCCCCGAAAGTATTTTAATGCAAAAATTGAAGAAAAAAAAAGAATAGTCGATTTTTTTGAACCGGTCTACTGTAGATGTATTACATACATGCATATATATATATACTCGCCCACGCAGTTCATAGTTCGTGAAATCCTCTCTCCACGTCGATTATGAACACAAAACTATGCCAAAATCGTACCGTCATGGTGGTGGAGAGCAGCGAGCAGTATGTATTTTAGGTTCGATAGAAGTAAAATGAGAATGTAAGGAGTGGCTCGATTGAACCGATATAGTACATAGAATATATGTGGGTATATATTTACATACAAATAAGAAGGACATTCCTATGTACTCTCTTTGTAATTCGTATCAAGGCACTGCGTCTGCTTTGCGAGATGACGACATACAGCTTAAAATGTGTTCAAGGTAAGTTTTCGATAACTCCAATAGTGAACGCGCAAGTTCGTATATCGAACAAGTTTTGAGAATGAAATTCATCAATAACCAGCTGGTTTTGCATTTTGGAACTGGGAAAGACTAGAAATTTTATTTTTTCAAACATAATATGATGTCTCGTTTTCGCTATACACTTTATATTCTATGACGGTATGAACTATAAGGTATATAAATCAATTTGCATTCTCCTATACTCAACGCCTTTACAGAAAAAACACTCAAAAGAACACTCAAAATAACCCTTAAAATAACACTCAGTAGTGACTCTCAACTAAGGGGTACTACTTTCGTACACCTAACTTAGGTGTTTACTCTCAGTTGAGTGTTGACCCTCTGTTGGGTGTCACTCATTTGAGAGTCAACTCTCAATTTGGGAATTCGACACTCAAAATTTGGGAGTCAACTCCTAAACCTGGGAAATCGACATTCGAAATTTGGGAGTCAACTCTCAATTTGGGAGTTCGACACTCGAAATTTGGGAGTCAAATCTCAATTTGGGAGTTCGACACTCAAAATTTGGGAGTCAACTCCTAAACCTGGGAGTTCGACATTCGAAATTTGGGAGTCAACTCTCAATTTGGGAGTTCGACACTCGAAATTTGGGAGTCAACTCGAAATTTGGGAGTTCGACACTCGAAATTTTGGAGTCAACTCGAAATTTGGGAACCAAATCTCAATTTGGGAGTTGGACACTCGAAATTTGAAAGTCGTCTCCCGATTTTAGAGTTTTACACCCAAAATTCAGTGTTTACACCCAAAATTCAGTGTTTACACTCAAAATTTGAGTCTATTTTCCGTAAGAGCAATTTCTCGTACATTAATGTTCGTTCAAATTTGAGCCAATCTGACGTTGTAGATTGAAAAATATAGCAAAAAAAAAAAAAAAAAAATTACTCAAACTTGTGATATTTCGTGTAATCATCTACTCGATGCGTTGACGTTGAAAACAACCAGGTAAGTTGAACAAGAACAAATATTATTAGCTGTGGTAGTAATATAGCACCGGAAATGATCAAATGCTAATATTCCGTTTATCATAACTTGTCTTCGAGCTAATCATATCGTTGAGCGCGAATATCCCTAAGAATAGCATCGAAAAAAAAAAAAAACAAAAAAAAAAGAAAACGTGAAACAAAATTTGATTATGAACATTGTAGGTACAGAATGTTGGCTTTGTTTTCGCTTTATTATAGGAAATCAGATTGAAAATCGGTTGAATCTGCTGCACTGTTTGCAGTTTAAATATACCGTAATCTTGCCCATAACTCATAACGCGTACAGTTTTACGCGGGACAGGAGAGGGGTAAAGCTGTAAAATTATATGGCGCAATTAACATCGAACGATGTTTCTTTTAGCTCGGAAAATATTACGTGAAATAAAATAAAATGAAATAAAATAAAATAACCATATCGCCTATATATATATATATAACCTTGGCGTGTGATAATAATAATATGCACGACAAATATGCATATATAGATATATATAGAAACGATATCATGATGACTAACGAAGAAACAGCGTCATTATTATATATACGAGCGCATCCTTCAATATTATTTACCTATATATAAACTTGTATATGAGATAATCAATATTAATAAATAAAAGTCTAACCGCAATAATTATTTTATATACCAGGATTTAACCGGCACACATCGATCAGAAGCCCTTAAAAATCGGGTCATAATTTCCGCTTCCGTTATATTGCAAACCCTTATACAGGTTTCGCGACTGTATTTCTCGTGTACATAGAATAGTTTTTCTTTTTTCCTTTTTCTTCTTCTTCTTCTTCTTCTTCTTCTTCTTCTTCTTCTTCTTTTGTATTATATAAACGAGTAATTCGATCGGTATACGTTTCGAAATTTGATTTTTTTCTTTTCTTTTCTTTTTATTCTTTCCACTGAGTATCGATGTCGATGTAAATATCGAGCCAGTTTGAATCTATATGCGCTTGTTATTGTAAATTTGTAAGAACAAATCTTTTGAATTTTATTTTCAATTCGCGTGGAAACAATACGTCGAATTTTTTAAACCTTACGTAACGACGACACTCGTCACACATTTCAAATTATAAACATATTCGTCGATCAGACGAGGTAAAATTAACATATAGGTATATATGCGTATAGATTAGCTTCTCGATTTCAAGACTTGAAATAACAAATGAATTTCAACGATTCTATACCAATACCAATTTTTTTTTTAACGATCAATCTAAACTCCTGACAAATCGAACAAATAATCTTTCTATATTGTCGTTAGTATAAACGTTCTCGATGATAATCGGCGACGAACACAACGAGCCAATATAATTGCGTACTAATATAGTTAATTATATACGATTCTAATTAGCCTGGCGAAAGGTCGTCACTGCACACATATACACAATACTTTTAAAATTGAAACGCGAATACCGTATACATATATAGGCGTTATTTTTCCATAGGAATTAGCATATCGCTTGAGGATATATATATATATATATATATATATGTGTGTGTGTGTGTTCTAACGGGGCCGAGGCCTTGGTTGTGGTTGTGGCTGTGACCCTACGCCACCTGCGCCACGTGAATACGGTCCTGGTGGGGCCTGATGTTGAACTCCTCGTTCCCCACCTTCGTCTAAATTAAGTCCAGCAACAAGCTGTGCAATTTCGCGATCCTTTTTGTCTTCTTTGGGAAGCGTAGTTCCATTTTGGGCGCTGAAACCAAGTGAAGCCAGACTGCCATGGCTCCTGCTACGATGTTCGGCCCTTATACTATACGAAAATGCTCTTTCATTTAGGTGTCCCTTCCTGCGATAAATTCCAGTACCAAAACGTGATTCATTTTCAGCATTATCCTGCGGAGAATCAGGCGCCGTAAGATCAGCATGTGAAGCAGTAAGTCTCCGCGATGTACCTTGCAGTGTAGCTTGTGTCTCCGTTGGCTCTTGGTGTAAACGTCGGCTCCTGTTTCCCATCGTTCCGTAAGATCCACCAGGATACATTCCAGCCGAAGGCGGTACCGGAAGCGGTGCGTAAATCGGTACTATCGGAGTGGCCGCTGGAATTGGCCTAATACCTCTAGGATGTCCGTGGTGTACTTTTCTCGGCAATGTTGCTGCTGGTACCAAAAGAACCGGTGCAGGTCTTCCCAAAGTACCAGCTACTGATCGACTACCCTGTGGCATTTGATGGGGATGATGATAGTGCTGTCTTATAGGATGTCCCAGAGTATGGTGTCCATGACCGTTGGTATAAATCGCTTGTGGATGCATTTGGTGATGTTGAATCGCTTCCTCATGTGCACGGTTCCGTTTCTTCAATTTCTTGTTGGTTTTTCTCCTGGCTGCAGCTAGTTCGTCATGAATTAAAGGCTGAGGTGGAGGCGGGGGTGGAGGAGGCGGTGGTGGAGCGACGAGTTGTCTTGGTCTGGAGCCCTTGGTGCTTCTTAGAGTTCCCTGGTCCTGGTAAATAGCGTCAACCTCGTCACGACCCCTGGCCCAAACCTTGTGGTTTTCGTTCCCGTTGTAGAGGCTCAGATCATCGGGTGAGGCGTCGAGTCTCGGTGGAGAAGGGCTGTCCAGAGTGGTGCTCGACCCTCCAAGAGTGTGGTAAATACTTCCGGACGAAGGCTGGGATGGTGTGACGCCATTTGTCGCCGGGTCAAGGCCTTTCGCATAGCTGCTATCCGCGTAAGCGTGAAAACAGCATCTTACCAGGGCGTTGGCCGCCATGTCTCTCTTGCATATGAAAGCGTGACATTCCAGGACTTTTATCCCAGAGGTTCTGCGGAGTACTGCTGCGAACAGGGGCGGATGATTAGCACTCGGTGTTCTAGCAAATGGTGAATCTAGTGGAAGAAATCTTGTCGTTGATGGATCGCCGCTTCCACCACCTTTAACATGTCTTACTGCAGCGCAGTAGTGCAAAGCTTCGATAGGAAAGAACCTTGTGATTTTCTTACGATGCTCATCTACGTTCTCCAGCAAAAGACCGTTGCTCCATACACTAAGCCACGAGTCAATTCCTCGCGCTCCTAGCGCCCCCTGTTCAGGATAGAGCTCACGCAGTGGTTCCTGGACCCCCAGGAGTCCCTCCTTGCTCGCATGAGGCACTGAACTGCCGAGGTACAGAACCCTGCACCGGCAGTACGGTGTCGCGTTGTCCTGATTCACACCTCTCATTTTTTTTTAAACAGTCTGAATATCCCGTAAACGTAATTCAAATTCAGAATTTTAACACCTGCACAAAATATTATTTCTGTATTATTATAATCTATCACAAAAGATTTTGTATGAATGTTCAAACAGCAGCTCGTAGCTCGAAGCTCTCCAGCCTCGGCTGAGATACCGTCAAGACATCATGGCGGCGTAGATTCTGTCCTTCTCACTCGCGACGGTATGCGGTCGCGTCTTTATATGTGTCGGAGGTTCAGTCGTGTAGGGTATAAGAATTCACTCGGTTTGTGGTAGTGGAAGAATTCCGAGGTGCGGCACAGCACTAAATTTAAGTTCGTGTGTTCGATGCGCGTTTTCGCGCTTTTTTTCAATATTTTTTTTTTATTTTTTTTTATCAAATTTCACAGCATTAACGCGCACTTATCGATAAAATTAAATACACGATTTTTATTTCGGTTATAATGTCGCCTCTGAGCTATGGGACAAGAACCCAAGACAAAGACACGAAGTTTGAGGTGACGACAGGCAAAGTAAACGGACAAAGTGTACGCGCGCAGGTACAGGGAAAGCCAGTTGAGGCTAACGCGGTCGGACCTGGACTGAGCCCCGACCAGCCAAGAGCTCTTGGCGAACGGGGCCCGAGAGTCAGGGCCCCGCAAAACTCCTGCAGGGCCCACGATGTGCCGCGAGCCTGAACTACCGGTATATCTATACAGGTAGACAAATATACCTGGATGTTATGTATACCTCTACCTACTACTATACACATTTTCACAGCAAATATAAACGCGCTAAGAACAGAGTCGCGCAGCGCAGACGCTATATAAGATACCACCGAGTGCCCTTTTGCGGGAATAGGTCAGACGTTGATTATCATTGCTACACGCGAAAACCGTACAACCGCACATTGAGACAAAAACAAAATATGCATTTTTTCCTAACTATGGGCGTTTATTTTTTGACTTAACGTGGTTCACACGATCCAAAATTCAGCAGAAAAAAAATTTCACTGCAGGATAGGAACATAATATTGCGAATTCGTCGAGTCGATTTTGCACATATTTCGGAATATTAGTATAGTAAATGAAAAGAAGTTGGAATAAATCGAAAATATTTCGAAAAACGGAATAATTATTAATTCTGATGTTGTATGTTCATCAAAATTGTTTCAAAGAAACAGTTTTCTCCGCATCAGATGTACGGAATATTATGCTATAAAAATTCTGTTGAAATTTTTAACAAGCTTCTTATTGTGCATAACTTATATTAAGTTTGGCATCTAAGGGGAAAGGCGTGTGAATTTTTTAGCATTACGGTTCTTCGTCTGAATCGTGTGTAGGTACTATACGAATTTCAGTCTTATATACATAGAAGTAAAATTTCCTTTATCAAAATCAGCAATTATAGTTTATAACGTCAAAAGTACCGGAATTTTAGACTTGAGACGTGCAAATGAAAGGGGTCATAGGTAAGTATAAAAGTGGGAGACGGATTCACGGGAATTTTTCTTCATAGCTTATAACGATTAGAGTTCCACAGCTATTATACCCGATACGCTCGAATGCGTGTGAAAAGTTTGAATAATAAACGTGACCCGTTGCACGTTTACGCAGAAAGAATTTTCGGTCACTTTAAGGGGACCAGTACATCAGCGAGTTTTCGAGAAATTATCATAGTCCGAAATCAATTTATTTCATAACCAAAGTTCATTTCACATGAAAATATTTTTCTTTATCAAAATCATGTGTCGTAAGGATTTTAGAGCACCGTTGGACCGATTCAGGTCATCTTGGATTCATTTTCTTCAGAAAACAAATCCTCATCATGTGAATGTAGGAATTTTAAAATAAAAAATTATGTCATAAGTTATGATCAATTTACCAAATTTGCAAAAATTATTATCACTCATTTCTTAAATAACTTGGCCAAAACGAAAATTTTTCAAAATTCCTATATTCACATGATGAGGATTTGTTTTCTGAAGAAAATAAATCCAAGATGACCTGAATCGGTCCAACGGTGCTCTAAAATCCTTACGACACATGATTTTGAAAAGGAAAAATATTTTGATGTGAAATGAACTTTGGTTATGAAATAAATTGATTTCGGACTATGATAATATCTCGAAAAGTCGCTGTACTGGTCCCCTTAAACTCGAAGAATAAGGCCTTCGAACTAGATAATAACTAATACATTATTATGTATATCCAAATCCAGCCTTGCGCGTTACTGTTAAATATAGTAAGAAATTCTTGAATTGAAGTTTGCCTCGCAGAGAGGCCCATGACCGAGACTCAATGTCAATAAAATTTTATTTCGCAACGGAAGCCATGCATGTATTCACATTAACTTAAGTTTAGGCCAGGTTGATAGGCCAGGCAACGACACACCTGTTCAAAGAAATTCTCTCATCTCTCTCTCTCTCGCTCGCTCGCTAAAAATAAACTGTTAGATATGGTAACCGCGGTAGGTATTTACTTTTATATATAAAATTTCGAATTCATTCAGTTGCAAAATTGATGCTATAATAGTATATAATAATACGTTTTCATTCGAATTGGAAAGAAATTTTTTTGCCCATAGCTATACTCATCTCACACATCTATAAGGTAGGTGTACATATCTTGACACATGAATAGGTACGTATACACCTTCATACACTGAAGCAATAGATACTATCATCTAGTTGAAAATGGTATTCGGTTCGTGGGAGCGTGTATCCTATTGACTGTCCGAGCCGGCAAGGCCCAGAGGGTATAATTTCGCAAACGAAAATTGTATTTGCGAGTAGGTCAGTAGGTCGCTGTGGTCTTAATTACAAGAATCAACTGTTCCCTGTAGGTACGGGTCATCAGTTCCTTTTTCCCGCGTGATAATTTCATCGAGATTTTTTTTTTTTTTTTTTGGATTATTCGCTAATCTTTTAATTATGTTATATTATATATGGCGACTAGGTATAGGTATAATAGCTATTTAGCTTGTTCGTTATATTATACACATGGTTTGGAACAAACTGGTTTTTTTGACAGTTGCCTAACCTTGAGTCGTTTAAGATTAATGAAGACTATACAGCTATATATATATGCATAGCTCGTCGTCACATATATTTATTCGCGGTGATACCGCTAAATTATGATGAAATTTTATTGATTTTTAATAATTTTAGCAACGTAAAGGTGATTCCGTTATATACCGAGAAGTTTCGTGGACGCGGAACGCTAGGGGTACCAACCCGAAATTTTTGCTATTCCATAGGCGTAGGTCATACAGTAAACTGCAGCAGCAGTTTGGTAACTTACTAGATGTTTCTAGTAAGATCACTAGAAATCACTGGAAATCTAGTCACTAGATTTTTAGTCCAGAAATCTAGTGACCAATGATCACTAGATTTCTAGTGATCTCTAGTGATTTTACTAGAAACATCTAGTAAGTTACCAAACTGCTGCTGCAGTTTACTGTATGACCTACGCCTATGGGATAGCAAAAATTTCGGGTTGGTACCCCTAGCGTTCCGCGTCCACGAAACTTCTCGGTACATATAAATATATATGGGGAATTCCACCCCAACCCGACCTACGTCTGACCCTCACCCCTTCCGATTCGAGTCATAATTTTTTATGTTGTTTCAACTTTTCGAAAAAACACTCTGAATTTTTTTCAGATTTTTTGGAAACCGTCCAATTCACCTATGATTTTTGAAAATTAACACATCTATTAGCCCGAATTGAAAAATCTGAAAAAATTCTCAAAAATCCTGCTTTAGTTATCAAAATTTTGAGGCCCTTAGCCAAAGTGGGCAGACGTTTGCTTCTCATATTATTCAACGTTGTTCTCGGAAAAAACCTTAAACATCATAGAAGCGAGCGTCTGCTCACTCTGGGTCAAGGCTTGAAAATTTTGATAAACGAAGCAAGATTTTTCAAAATTTTTTCAGATTTTTCGATTGGGGTCAAGATTTCCAAAATTTTCTAAAATTCAAATTTTGACCTGAGTCGAAAAATCTGAAAAAATTCTACTGAAACTTACTAAATATGAAAATCTACTTTATTCTTATCAGTTGAATAAAGAGAGTTATGAAAATAAAACTAGGGTAAACAAATTTTGCCATTTGAAATACATGGGAAATCCTATTTTCAAATGCGCTAATTCTGTGTTCAAGCTACATAGCTCAGCTTTGGGGACAATTCTCTTTATATTAAGCACTAACTATTTTCGAAAGGGCCCAAAACAAAAAGAAGATGTTGTTTTTTTTTTTTTTTTTGACACAGTCTAATGTATATAAGAAGAAAAATACGACTTGATTAGGTATGTCTCGGTCTTTTTACTCCTCATACTCACCACAAGCATCTATATAGAACCAGTAATTCCAGTAGTGTCCCAATTATCCTTATAGCTGCACGCATATGTGTCTATATTTATTACGAGTATTGCGAAAAATTTCACAATGTGCGCGTCGGGTAGACGATATCCTTCAAAACTCAAATAATCTTGAGCAATAAATAAAGCATTGATATTTATTTTCTTAAATTATTCATCATGATTGCATTTAATATTATGCATAATCAGTCTATACTATACCCATCAAGGTTCATGAGGGAAAAAAAAAAAAAAAAATGCACTTCTTTTACCCAAAAAACCAAACTTTGTACTAAAATTGTCTCTTATACATATATACAGGGTGTATCACCTCAAGTATCGAGAATAGGAGGGACTTAGTTGACGCGAAGTCACGTTCCATCAACCAATCAACAAAGAGTAGAATTTCGTCGACCGAAATTCTTAACGAAAAATAGAAAATACAATTTCTTGGTGTAGGGAAAAAATATCCTCAACGACTCGAATACAATTTCTTGTTGTACACAGAAAAAAAGGTCAACTTGAGCCAAGAAAATTATTCTTGATTCAACATACTTTTGGGGGTACAAAATAATGAAGACCGAAATTTTCTCGGATCAAATCAAAATTTTTCTCGAGCCAAGAAAATTTGGAAAATTTTCAATTCAAGATTCAAGATAATTTTGCGGTCCAAAAATGAAGACCGAAATTTTCTCGGATCAAATCAAAATTTTTCTCGAGCCAAGAAAATTTGGAAAATTTTCAATTCAAGATTCAAGATAATTTTGCCGCAAAATTGTCTTGAATCAAGTTAACCTTTCTTTCTGTGTAGGTAAGAAATATGAACAACAACTCTAATCAGGCTGTTAGGTATTTATTTACTCCAATGTTCGCAAAAACGGTTCTTTCCTGATCTTTGTTGATTTGTTGATGGGGCGTGACTTCATGTCAACCTATGTCCCTCCCATTCTCGATACTTCAGGTGATACACCCTGTATAAAATACAACTAGCTATATTCTTACATCCTATATATCATATATAGAAATGATTGCTCGCATCACGTCTGTTAGCATCCTTTGGGTATAATATACTATACCTATGTGTATATAAGAACTATACCTATATATAATGGCGAGAGACATGAATGCCAGAGAAGTGCGATGCTCGAGCTTGACGAGCTGTTAGGTCTAACGATCTGAGTATAATATCTGTTCACTTTTACCGTGACTAACAAGTAACATAAATAAAATAGCGTAACTATATAATTTTAATATAGTTATATACGATGTGAATTTTACGATTGATATGAAAAGACCTGAGCAGCTCTTTAGCATCGAGATTTAAATTATATTGCAACGAATTTTCCTTTCAATAATTTCATTTCCTTCAGACATTTTTTTTTTTTTCGACTTCATCATTAAATATTATACATAGAATAGTAGGTACGATTAATATATCGTGTAATAATTATACTGTTATACCATATATAGACCCCCATGGTTAATTATTTCACATATTATACATGCATGAGCGAGTTACGCTTTCGACAATCATTATATCAAGACTGTGATAACCGCAACCGGTTGAATGACCATTAAAATCATTAAAAGTGTACGTATGGTATCTTTACCCATATAGATATACAGGGTGATTCAAAATTTGTGACGAATCTCTTGAGGGGTTAATTCTCGTCAAAATTGGGATCGAAAGTTCCTTACCCGGGAAAAAATGATCAGGCCTGATCAGACATGAACAGGCATGAGTCTTCAGACCTGATCAGACATGCCTGTTCATGTCTGATCAGGCCTGATCATTTTTTCCCGAGTGATGAAAGCTGGAGGTTTTCAACTTTCCAGGCTGGATCATATATGAACAGACATGATCATGTCTGGCATCAGACATAATCATACATGAACAGGCATGGTCATGCATGATCAGGCCTGAACGTATTTAGCGCCTCAGACCTGATCATACATGGTCATGCACGAACAGACATGATCATGTCCGGCATCAGACATAATCAAACATGAACAGGTATGGTCATGCATGATCAGGCCTGAACGTATTGAGCGCTTCAGTCCTGATCATTCATGATCATGCACGATCATGTCTGACATCGGGCATGATCAGACATGAACAAGCATGATCATGTCTCATTTCAGGCCTGATCATACATGAACAGACATGATCATGTCCAATTTCAGGCCTGATCATACATGAACAGGCATGATCATGTCTGAACATTTTTTCCCGGGTAGCCATTTTTCTGAAAAATCATTTTTTTTCCGTGGAAATTTTTTTTTTCCGACGTATAATTTATTTTTCAACATTTTTTTTTTTTTTTTTTTCTTCTTCTATATCGTTCGTCAATTTTAAAGAATCTCATATGATGCCAATGAGTTTTTTTTTTTTTTTTTTTTTCAATATTAAAGAGATTTTTCAGTGAAAGTTTCCTATTTGGTCGAAGATGTTAAAAAAATGTGTTATGCGGTTCCGAGGAAAAAATGATTTTTCGGAAGAATGGCTAAGGAACTTTCGATACCAATTTCGACAAGGATTAACTCCTCAAGAGATTCGTCACGAATTCTGAATCACCCTGTATAACAACTGCCATAAGGATATTGTCTGCGGTAAAAAGAAAATGTCTTAAAGTTCTTCATCGCAAACCGGGGCATTCGTAGTAGCACTGCTTGCTACTACTACTTCCTCTATACAAACTCGAGTTCCTGTTCTAAAATCACGTATACCTAAACCTATCCCTATATAGACGCGAGGTCACCGATTCACGCGCAATGTTACGGCTAAGTAGTGATATAGTAAGTACCTACCTACGTCTAGCTATTTTCGCGTTTTCATGATATGCGTATATCTAAGTATACCTACTACATACATACAATCCAGGACGACAACACCTTGCGGAAATGCACCGAGAAACGAATATATGCAACAGATATAGTCTTACTGATAAAAAAAAAAAGCAGTTACCAGTAAAAAAAAAAAAAAAAAAAAAAAATCGACAATGATTCCATTAATTTATAAATATTTATGTAAATCATTTATCGAATTTTTGTATCCCCCATTAGTGAATATAACGTGAGTGAAAAATCAGTTTTTTCGTCACGGTTGAGCCTGCAGTACCTATTAGAATTCAAAAATCAATTCGTTGTCATAACTCGAGTTGGTTTCTCCGGCTAATGACTACTGCCATGCCGCAGTCATTTTATTCCTATTACATTCTTGGGCAAAACAAGAGTGGAAATGAATTTATATATATGGTATGCGAATGGACAGAGATTTCAATAAGATAGTGCGTGAATCGTGTTTGGTAATTGTGGTAATCTAAAACGGTGTTACACGCTTCTTGATGTATCTTGTGGTGATATATTTTACATCTAGTTATATTTATGTATATACAGTATAAATTTCCATTTACTATATTATGTATATACGCAAATACAAGCATAAGAATATTCAAGCCCACTCACAGAAACGTCTCTGACTAATCAAGAGCCTCTGCCCTGTATCGGGTATACATTTAACTGTATCTACCTGCTAGCAATGCTATGCTATGCGTTCCCCTTCTTTATTATACCTTGCCAGTTAGTTTCTGGCCTCCTCCTCCTCCTCCTACTCTTTTTTTCCCATAAAGGGACGTGGCAAGCGAACCTGCTTTGGTCTTACCATGGCAGTGACCTGGAGTAAGGCGCGGTCCACAAGTCTCACGAATATTAGATATGGATTATTTGATTTTTCCTATTTTTACTTTATATACTTACTACTTCGTTAATAAATTCTATTTCTCTATAATATATCGACGCCCGATACGAACAACAACACATTTCAAATTCCGGGTGAAAAAGAGCACGTTTCAAATTCCGGGTGGAAAAGAGCACATTTCAGATTACGGGTGGAAAAGAGCACGTTTCAGATTCCGAGTGAAAAAGAGAATGTTTCAGATTCCGGATGGAAAAGAACACGTTTCAGATTGAGAATGAAAAATAGCACGTTTCAGATTCACTCGAAAACTAGCACAATTCAGGTTGAACCGAATATTACTTATTAGCACGTGTCAGTTAGGTTTATTATAAGATTGAATTAATCATTCAATGATAAAATTGAATCGAGTTTTTGTGCATAATTGTGCATTTCCAATTTCATAATAAACCTACCTGACACTTACTAATGAGTAATATTCGCTTCGCCTGAATTGTGCTAGTTTTCGAGTGAATCTGAAACGTGCTATTTTTCATTCTTTTCATTCTTTTTTACCCGGAATCTGAAATGTGCTGTGATTCGTATCGGACGTCGATATATCATACTTTATGCAACAAGTGTGGCCATAATGCGTCCCCGAGTCGAAATTTAGCCCCTATTTTGATCCTCTCAGCATCTACCTCAACCTCTTTAGACCCCGCTATCACCTCAAGCGCCTATTTTGAACCTCCAGGCCCTCCGTAGCCAAAATTTAGCGCCTACTTTAGTACTCATAGCGTACATATGCATCTCTTTGAACACCGATCGACCTCGAGCGTCCGTTTAGGACCTCCAAGTCCTCCGCAGTCATAATTGAGGACCTATTTTGATACTCACAGAGCTCGATCAAGTGTCGAGTATACTCGAATGATAATAAATATTGAAATCTACACTCAGAAAATGATTTATTTGAATCTGGACTTTGTTTAAAATATAATTTTCACCAAGTACATTTTGATCTTTGGCAACCCAATTTCTTTCGTAACAATAAAAAAATGTATTTGCTTCAAAAAAATCTCTAATTGGCGGAAACAGAATCTACGGAATAAATATATTTAAAGTGAACAAATCTTCTCACTGTCACAAATATAGTTTGGCTGCCACAGATAAAAATTTACTTGCAGCAAATACATTTTTGCAATAAGTCAAAATTCAAGTAAATCGTTTTACTGAAAATTTCCGTGTAGAAATTTGTTCGGTAATTAGGCTTAATTGACAGCACAAAGGCGCCTATCAGGATCAGTTGTGGATTATACAATAATAAATCCCAATATCACTGCTCGATCGGTTTACCGGATTTGTAAAATATGAAATACATAGGTTACACTGTTAGAGAAAAAAAAAAATGTTCCAGGAAACGAAGTAAAATTTTTACGCTAGTTTCAACACTGTTTTTAGTTCTTGCGACAGAACGATTTGCCACTGTGAGTGAATTTATGTTGTTTTAACTAAAAAAAAAAATTGCCGAAATAAACATAAAAATTATAGTGGACCTTCTGAAACATTTTTTTTACATCAAAATGGTATATTTAATTCGGATAAACACATATGACCGCGTAAACAAAAAATATATCATATAATATTCAGTAATTAATCGTAATAAAATATGCAAGGACTTTAATCTAGCCCTGCAAATGAAACATTTTGATGTCATTGAAATATCTCGAGTAACAACTTGACACTTTGATAGGCCCTGAACAAGTAAGAAAGTGTTGAGTCCCATGCCATATGGTAGTTTAGCGTAGTGGTTAGGGCGTGCGACTAGAAATCGAGCGGACGTGGGTTCAAATCCCGGCGGGGACTAATAATGCGGCGGTTTTTTCAATGGATGTAAAATGCGGTTTCATCGATATAATGCGTAGGTTCGGTCAATTGACGATAAAATTCGTAAAATTTGCTACTTTTTTTTCTACTATCATTACTTTTTAATTGCACGAAAATAAATTACGGGCTCCGATATGACGGCTAGCCCAATCTTCTACCGAGATTTCTACTAGGGAGCCGGGTTCTACGAGGTTCTCGCGAGGTTCTCGTGAGATCCTCATTTGACCCTAAAATGCTGCATTTGTCTGGTAACTACGAGTTTTAGGCGCTAAAGAGGGTTTCAATTCCCATACAAAATAAACCTCTCTAGACCCTCAAAAACCTCCCAACGGTAAAATTTTGAGGTTCTAATGAGGCGTTAAATTTCGACTCGGGTCCCTTGTTCACACAACAGCGAATACCCATAACTCATAACTCACATAAGTCATAAAACAAATCAATTAGATATTTCACTTATAGACAAATTTGTTTAAACGAAATTTTCATTCATGTGAAATTTCTTGCTTTTTCTAATTTTAAGCACATCTGCGCATAGGTACTAACTATTTGTCTGATTACGTATCAGGCCACTTGCCGGCGAGAGTCGCAGACACTCGAGTTATACCAGCTCTTTCATGGAGCTGGTACAGGTATGTTTGCGTAAATGAATACCCCGCGGGCTCTACCTTCCCAGAATCCGGAGAGATCATGGCCCAGCAATCCAGAGTCAGATCACGTGATGTTGGATTTTCACAATACGTAGATGTGCGGATGTGCATACACACGAGTGCAGCAGTTCTAATACATCGATACGGGCTTAACTTTGTTCAATACAAACCTTGAGGCTTAAGTCGCACTTGGGGATCGGCACGACTAGAGCTGCGTATTGATTATGTACGAGACGTATAGACAAGCTTGCAGGAGTAGAAAAAGGAAATTCTGATCGATTCTTAAGGCGACGTTTTGCGAGGCGTTATACTTACTTCCGGTTCGAATTACTGTACCAACGATTACATACCTTATTGCTGTTATGGATCTAAAAATTAACAATTAAGTTATCGCTTTAATTAAATTTTATCAGGCTTTAGTACCTATTACAAATAATAATGTAATATTGAATTAAGGCCCATCCCTAGTCACCCACCTCCTTTTGGCCGAAATTTGTCACATTTCGATTATTATCTGAGCCCAGGCGTAAAAAACGCAAAAAAGGCCAACTTAGCGCAAATTCTATTTCAATTCCGAACACATACGTCCAAAAAAATGTTCGTTTCGTGCGAAAGTAGAGTCTACAGATGGTTTTTACATTGTTAAAAAACTATTCGAATTCGATTTCCTTGGCGAACAATGTAAAAACCATCTGTAGACTCTACTTTCGCACGAAACGAACATTTTTTTGGTCGTATGTGTTCGGAATTGAAATAGAATTTGCGCTAAGTTGGCCTTTTTTGCGTTTTTGATGCCTGGGCTCGGATAACCCGGGAAAAAATGTTCAGACATGATCATGCCTGTTCATGTATGATCAGGCCTGAAATTAGACATGATCATGCCTGTTCATGTCTGATCATGAATGATCAGGACTGAAGCGCTCAATACGTTCACGCCTGATCATGCATGACCATACCTGTTCATGTTTGATTATGTCTGATGCCAGACATAATCATGTCTGTTCATGCATGATCATTAGGGTGGTTCAAAAAAGACCTAATTTCTTAGATGTTGCGGCTCATCCGTGAATATGTTGCTTGTGATTGTTAAAAATTATTCCATTTTTTCGAGCTCCATTGGACAATATTTCTTACTGCCTCAGTGAAGTTGAAATTTCGAAATTTTGCCATTTTTGGCAATTTCAAAGTTCTCAGATCAAAGTGCTCATCTGGCTACCTCGAGATTCTCATTCAATAAGCATGTTGGTTCAAGATGAGACTCGTACGATAATATTTAGTGCTGCCTTGGAGACAATGGCTAGTTTTTTCAATATTTTGCGTTTTTTCGGAGATTTGATCGCCAGGCGCTGCTCATGAGACAGTTTCTTACCAATATAAGGAAGAAATCCACGCAGTTTGCAGTCTGCGGGACCATTTTTACTACTGCCTCATTGACGGCAACTTTCCTTCAAGTAAAATTAGCAACATGAGGCAGTAGTAAAAATGGTCCCACAGACTGCAAACTTCGTGTACTTCTTCCTTAAAATGGTAAGAAAAGACTGTCTCATGAGCAACATCTGGCGATCCAATCTCTAAGAAAACCCCTAAATAGTGAAAAATCTTCAATGTCTCTGAAGCAGTACTAAATATTATCGTACGAGTCTCATCTTGAACCAACATCCTCATTGAATGAGAACCTAGAGGTAGCCAGATGAGGCCTTTGATCTGAGAACTTTGAAATTGCCAAAAATGGCAAAATTTCGAAATTTCAACTTCACTGAGGCAGTAGTAAATATTGTCCTATAAAGCTTAAAAAAATGGAATAATTTTTCAAAATCACAAACAACATATTCACGAATGAGCAGCAACATCTGAGAAATCGGGTCTTTTTTGAACCACCCTAATGATCATGTATGATCATGCCTGTTCATGTATGATCCTGCCTGGAAGGTTAAAAACCTCCAGCTCTGATCAGGCCTGATACGTTGGTTCATGTCTGGCTAAACATGAACAGACATGATCATGTCTGATATTATAAATTGATTCAAACATGTTAATACATATGATCATATCCATAATTATATGCATAAGATCTACGTAGACCCGGGAAAAAATGATCAGGCCTGATCAGACATGAAAAATGACCGGGACTGAACAGGCCTGATCAGACATGAACAGACCTGATCAGTCCTGTTCAGTCCCCGTCATTTTTCATGTCTGATCAGGTCTGAAGACTCATGCCTGTTCATGTTTGATCAAGCCTGATCATTTTTCCCCGGAAATAATCGAAATGTGACACATTTCGACCAAAAGGAGGTGGGCGACTAGGGATGGGCCTTAAGATTTTCTTTTCGTCTCATTTCACTTGATCCCTATATATCTTGAGTTTGTTCGTTTATTTTTCTATCGCGAAGTGCAGGCAGGCAAAACGAAACTCTTTGTCTAGATACAATACGTATACATCCGTAATTATTACAACTGATCACGTAATGCGAGTCCAATTGCTCGGCACCTTTGGAATAACTATAAGGATGAAACAATCCAGTATAAATTGCGACAGAATAGGGTAGATAGGTATATAGACTTTGGAATAACGAAGAGAAGAGAAAGTGCAGTAAAGTGTGAAGATTGAGTTAACGAATTTTCATTTATATAATTCGTATAACCGCGCACAATTTAACGGGAAAATATTAAATGTTTTATGTTTGTTGTATAAGAAGTTTATAGCATCTATAGATATAATTTCATTCCTATAGGGACTAGGTATGTGATTAGTATAAGTTTCAGAATGCATAGTTTAATGAAATGAATTTTTCAAGGTGAAAAGTCACTAATTTTATTTAAATTCAAATTTTATGTCTAAATGAATATTAAAAAAAAAAAAAAAAAAAAAAAGAAGGTGCGGCATTATTTTGACGGATTTTAACTTATGTATTGTATGTCTAAGTCTAACAGTTAGAATTTCGTAAGGATTAATTAATTATTGACGCGGTATAGTCAAAGACAGACGAATTCGCGTTACCACCTGCATATAATTAAGTAGTATAGGTATAATATTCTTTTATTTATTACACGAAATTTGGATACATATTTACATAAGAAATATGTTGCCAAACATTTTATATTTCGTTAAAATCGTGACGAGAATATTGTTGAATAATGAATTACCGAAAGCAGAATACCGAATATGCTTATATACAGAAATTCAAAGTAAAGAGAAAACACGAAGCACCACGTGCAGAGCCGGGTGATCGATCAACGAACCGTAAATTCTATTGCGCCAAACTATATCACCTCGATTCTGAACCCATTGGATTTCTTTACAGGTGTACTATGTAGGTATACACGTTCTATTTTAACCAAGTCTTTCGTAGAATCTGAGTATGTACTATATTTTATTGACAACTATAAAATAAAAAAAGAAGAAAAAAAAAAAAAAAGAAAGTATTTGATGCAGCATATATGAAAGTGTTTTAAATTTAGTCTCATTCGGGCCAATTTTTTTCATATACGCATATATATGGGGAATTCCAACCCAACCCGACCTACGTCTGACCCTCACCCCTTTCTATTCGAGTCATAATTTTTTATGTTGTTCCACCTTTTCGAAAAAACACTCTGAATTTTTTTCAGATTTTTTGGAAACTGTCCGATTTAATTATGATTTTTGAAAATGAACACATCGATAGCCGGAATTAAAAAATCTGAAAAAGTTCTCAAGAATCCTGCTTTAGTTATCAAAATTTTGAGGCCCTTAGCCAAAGTGGGCAGACGTTTGCTTCTCATATTATTCAACGTTGTTCTCGGAAAAAACCTTAAACATCATAGAAGCGAGCGTCTGCTCACTCTGGGTCAAGGCTTGAAAATTTTGATAAACGAAGCAGGATTTTTCAGAATTTTTTCAGATTTTTTGATTGGGGTCAAGATTTCCAAAATTTTCCAAAATTCAAATCTTGACCTGAATCGAAAAATCTGAAAAAATTCTGAAAAATCCTGCTTCGTTTATTAAAATTTTCAAGCCTTGACCCAGAGTGAGCAGACGCTCGCTTCTATGATATTTAAGGTTTTTTCCGAGAACAACGTTGAATAATATGAGAAGCAAACGTCTGCCCACTTTGGCTAAGTGCCTGAAAATTTTGATAACTAAAGCAGGATTTTTGAGAATTTTTTCAGATTTTTCAATTCGGGCTATCGATGTTTTCATTTTCAAAAATCATATGTAAATCGGACGGTTTCCAAAAAATCTGAAAAAAAATCCAAAGTGTTTTTTCGAAAAGGTGGAACAACATAAAAAAATTATGACCCGAATCGGAAGGGGTAAGGGTCAGACGTAGGTCGGGTTGGGGTGGAATTATCCATATACAATGCAAAAAAGTTACTTACCTAACGGGGCTGCAGCTGTATACTCAATGAATTTTACTATGCTGAATCCGATCCGCATAGGCGATTTTTATTTTGCAATTTGAATTACTGACTTTTTAAAAAAGTCAAATTAATTAATGATTCGTAATTTCACATTTCGCATTTTAAATATAAAATGTCGATCACTGAATCTACAATGACGAAACGATGTTCCCCAATTGATTAACTATACTATTATAAATATAAAAAAAAAAAGCAGAATATAAATCTTTGATGACCTATGTGAATTTTTTTTTGGAAAATCTTGTCAAGATTTTCGAAGGGTTTTCTTTTTTATAAATTAGTAGAAGGAGGATATCGTATGGGATTTGTTTTTCTAATTGAAAAAAAAAAGAACAATAAAAGTTGGAAATATAAATTTAGTACAAATGGTTATTATTGTCGTTAGTGCGGTGATAATCGCAATAATAATATAATTATATACATGAGTACAATGAGTACAATAGTATCTATCGTTATTAAAATTAATAATAATAATAATAATAATAATAATAATAAAGATTTTACGTTATTTTTTGTCTAAATGCATACGTATAATTTCTTCTTCTTTTTTTTTTTTTTTTTTTTTTTTTTATGTTATCAATTATAATTATATATATTATATATAAATGTATATGTATAAAAGAAAATTAACAATTATTTATTATATCATGATAATAATATATTGTTATATATGAACATTTGAAACGAATATTAATATCAATTTGTATATTATATATATATATATTATAATGTAGGTCTATCTAGTATGGCTCCCAGCATTTATTAAATCAAATATCAATCCTATATATAAACTAGCGCAGAAATGAAAATTCGATTACTAATTATTATAAAAATGTTGACCATCGTAATTTTTGTATTAAAAAAAGGTTCAACGCTCCAAGACTTATTTAATGTAAATTTGTTGTGTTAATTATTATTTACACAAAGCCGATTAACAAAAACGATCACCTTCAATTTATTATACAAATTTTTATAGTATAATGAAAATTAATTCCATAATTATATATACGATATATAATTATATATCTGATAATTAATTATAGTTTAAAATTATGACGATTTTTTTTTTTTTTCTTTTTTTTTTTCAATAAGGATGTAATGCGGCGAGACCAAGTCGTGGCGGTTCGGCATAACTGTGACGATATCGACTTGGAGTTACGACCTCTAATGCAGGTCTTGCACTCTCCCGGTCAAGACCTGGGTACCTTTCGTGGTCTGCCAACTCCTGGTAAGCCAAGGCCCTAGGACGTGGACGACCACGAATTTCTCTTGATTCTCGAAGATCCCTTCCCTAAAATATTGAGAATATAAAATATATAATTTTTTCTTTTTTTTTTTTCAGAGAGAGAAATCAGACAAGAAAAAAAAAAATTTGTTTAATTTTTATTTGATTGATTTGTACCCTTACGGAAAAAAAAAACCCCTCAAAATATCACCCTCAACTAAGCCCTCAACTTTCAGGGTGATTTCGTACCCCCAACTTGGGGGTTAACCCTGAATTGAGGGGTACCTTCAACTTGAGGAACAACCGTCAAATGGGGGTCCCTCCAACTTCAGGGTTTTTGAGGTGATTTTTTGAAGTTACTTTTGAAGTGACCCGCCACTCATCAGGGTTGACCCCTAACTATTCAGGGTCATCTCTCAATTTTCAGAGTTGTCCCAGAACGTTTCAGGGTTATCCCTCAATTGTTGGAAGTTGTCGTTCAATGTTTGAGGGATATTCCTCAATTCTTGGGGGTTTTCCCTCAATTTTCAGTATTGACCCCCAACTATTCAGGGTTATCATTCAATTGTTGGAGGTTGTCCCTGAATGTTTGAGGGATATTCCACAATTCTTGGGGGTTGTCCCTCAATTTTCAGGGTTGATCCACCAACTTTTCACGGTTGACCCTTCAATTGATAGTTCATCCATAGGAATTGAAGGTATTACTCTGAATATTGGAGGTTGAACCCTGAAATTTCAGGGTTTCATCCCCTGAATTGAGGGTGAAACCTTGAAAATTGAAGGTTCACCCTTAAACTTGAAGGGTTTTTTCCGTAAGGGTAATTACGATCGTTATCATCGTCAGATGAAACAGTTGTGATTTTTTAATCTTGCAATTTTCACATTAAGAGTGAAATAATTTTTCTTAAATCAGCAGACTAATCGTTAAAAATAATTTTAAAAAATTGATCCAAGCAAAATTGAAAGATTTGAGTTTATTAATTTATACATACCTCTCGAGGATCTCTGAAGTCGCGAAGATCTCTAGGATCTCTTATTACGGGAGGATTTTCGTAGTAACTTCTTGGTCTGGACCTAACGACTTCGGGCTCCTGTGGTTCGGGGGCATAATTATGTGTCCTGGGTCTAGATCTCGCTCTAAGGGCTGCGACATCGACATCACGTTCCATCATCAATTCCGGATGAGTCCTTCTCATATGTTCTACAGGAATACCGGCGGACATAGATGTCACGGCTACTTGTCGGATCACTTTTCTTTCATCTTGAACTCGACGCGATGACGCCATCCTAAATTTTCATCAGATATATAACGTTAAATAATATACCTATAGATATTTTATTAATATAATTTAAAAAATTGTCCCTACTGAAAATTTCCAGATGGATTCATCTGGTCATTCGAAATTCCTATGGATTCCGTTTGAAATCTAGTGGATTCCTAGCAAAATCCAATGAATTCCATCTGAAACCTGCTGGATTTCCAGCAAATTCCATAGGAATTTCGAACGACCAGATGAATCCATCTGGAAATTTTCAGTAGGGGTACCACTATATTCACGATTAAAAATACTTCTGTATAGTCTTAGTTCATCCGACGACGGCACATACATATGAAGAATTCTTTCTCAAGTGGGCCACCCATTTTCGTCGTGATCTCGAATTGATTTCTTTACTACCTCCAATGATTACCCTCCTTTTCAGGAGTTTTGCTGAATTTTTTCAGATTTTTAGCACTGGAAGGAGCGTAGATACATGAAATATCTGGATAATCTGTTTATTTTACGTATTTATAAATTACTGATAATGAAAGAAAAATCAAAATACATGAAAGTTATGTTTTTTCATCAGCTTTTGCAGTAAAAATATTTTCAATTTTAATAGAATGACATTTAGGGCTAGTAATGCCAAAAAAAAAACCCGAAAAAAGGCGAAAAAAGGTGGTTTCAGGTTTTCGGGCCACTTTGATTTTGATGAAAAAATTCGAGGAAGACTCTCTCATTGCTCAGAGCTTACTGTGGAATTCTCATTACGGGACCGCCATTCCTTCCTAAAGCGTTCCAAGTTGTCATACAAACAAAAACAATCATTGGGCTATCTCGGATGTTTTCTTCTTAGGAAGGAGTGGCGGTCGCATAATAAGATTTGCACAGTAAACTCTGAGCAATGACAGAGTCTTTCTCGAATTTTTTCATCAAAATCAAAGTGGCCCGAAAACCTGAAACCACCTTTTTTCGCCTTTTTTCGGGTTTTTTTGGCATTTGTAGCCCTAAATTTCACTCTATTAAAATTGAAAATATTTTTATTTGAAAGCTGATGAAAAAACATAACTTTCATGTATTTTGATTTTTCTTTCATTATCAGTAATTTATAAATACGTAAAATAAACAGATTATCCAGATATTTCATACATCTCAGTGCTAAAAATCTGCAAAAATTCAGCAAAACTCCTAAAAACTAAAAGGCAGGATAATCATTGGAGGAAGTAATGAAATTAATGTGAGACCACGACGAAAATGGGTGGCCCACTTGAGAAAGAATCCATCATATATAATATAAGGAGAAGTAGCAAAACAAATTAGAAATGAGAAAGTCTAAGAATACCTACTATATATGAAAAGAAAATGAAATTCTTGACTAATTCTTATTTCACCAATTGATCCAGATATTTGCCAATACCGATAGCTTTTCACTTATCCTATTTCTACTGCATGCAGACTTTCACGCGGAAGAACAACGTTTATATCTTCGATCGTTAAATTTTATACATCAAATTTCATTATTGGTCGAAATTTCTGCTCCACATATTATATGGATTATTTACGTAATTTTTATTTTCTTGGGATGAGCATAAAAGTCATTTTCAAAACACGGTGCGCAAAATTCGACTTTTCTTGTCTATTTTGCGTGTAATTACTTTGTAATAAGTAATTATCTCGTGCACTAGTGCGACAAACGGGCATTTATTGCACACGCAAAAAGCACGAAAAGTCGAATATTTCACACCGTTTCGAAAAATAGTATGCGCGACACTTAATGTGCATCGGTGATTCTGGCACGAGTGTGTGATCATCGTCGTTGCTTAGCTCGAGCAACAAATTTTACACTTGTGCAAAAATCACCAACTTTGCGGACTAGTTGCACAATGTATAATATCGTCGACTGGGAGGAAGAAGGTGCTATCTCAGCTTCGCCGTGAAGAAGGTGCCATCTCAGATTTGATTTGAAGAAGGTGCCATCTCAGATTTGATTTGAAGAAGGTGCCATCTCAGATTTGATTTGAAGAAGGTGCCATCTCAGATTTGATTTGAAGAAGGTGCTATCTCAGTTTTGACTTGAAGAAGGTGCTATCTCAGATTTGATTTGAAGAAGGTGCTATCTCCGTATATGGAGATATGAAGATAGCACCTTCTTCAAATCAAATCTGAGATAGCACCTTTTTCACGGCGAAGCTGAAATAGCACCTTCTTCAAGTCAAAACTGAGATAGCACCTTATTCGAGTAAAATCTGAGATGGCACCTTCTTCACGGCGAAGCTGAGATAGCACCTTCTTCCTCCCAGCCGACGATATGTACTATTTACATATTCAGCTAAGATAATATGAACGAAAGAAAAAAGAATAATTATATGTGATTATGAATCTTTAATTATTTACCTGTGTACGGGTTGGTGATCGGGTTCTCTTTGCCTTGTGGCTACCGGTCTGGTAACCCCTTCTCTCTCCATTGCCCGGAACATTTCTTTGGCGTCCTGGAACCTCTCACGAGGGCTAACTACCTCTCCGGGATTTAGCCGAGCCTGGTAATGAGGACTTGGTGAACGTTGTCTCGTTTCTGGTGCTCGTCGTGGCCTGTGAGACGATGGTGAAACTGTTCTGGCAACTGGTCCCACGTGTTCCGGGCTTCTCACCACCCTGGGCAGAGTTAAATTCGATCCAGACTCACCCAGGTAATGAGGAGCGTCTACTTCTTCGGTTGGTCCGCCCCATTCATCGTCTGGAATTTTTCCAAAGTATTTTTTTATTTTTTCATGATTTCGAAAAAACGTTTCGCAGTTATTTTAGTATTTTGTTTCTTTTTGTGACTGCGTAGAAAATTATGCGATCTGCGGTTCATCCGATGAAATATTCATGGAAAAGTTCGTTAAATCCGTTAGAGTACCTACTATATATATAAAATAGCTGACATTTTCGATATCCGTGCACAAAAGGCCGAATGCGTTGGGAATAAAATTGGAATAAATTTAAGCGAAAGGCTCTTGCGGAATTTGCGCTCGTATATATGTGAAATTGTGAAATCCACATATGTTTCTCAGCGAATTCGAATTTGGATTAAATTCTTATTCGCGTCAACGTCGCATATGTCAACTTCGTGGATAAAATAATAATCAACGTTAATCTGACATCGACTGAATCCGCGATTCGTATATTCTTTATAACGTCAAATTTAATGTGTTCTTTCACATTCCTTCCACGTGTACTATAGGTTTCTCATAATTTCTTCTCTTTTTGAATTAACTGCAGAATGAATGACTCCCCAATTATTATGTATTTCCGTCAAAATATCACACAGGTATATATATATGATTTAGAACAGCAGTTTTGCCTTGACCTTTAAATTCGAGACGTATGAAAAAATAATGATAGTTTCTTTTTTCTTTTTTTTTCTCTTCAAAGCTGTGAGACCTAATGCTATCTGATGATAATTTCATTTCGAACCCTGTAATTTACTATACGAATAATTACACCATACCTATATAATATAGCTATAAATGTGAAATAATGTGTTAAGGAATGCGTTAATCTCTCTCTAAAATCTTTTCTTCATAAATCCGTATAAGTTTCGAAAGCAACACATTAGTCATCACTCGTCACCCCCATCAATTATATGTTGTGTACATAGTGAAATAAATCATTGGACGCAAAAGTAAAAAAAAAAAAAAAAAAATCTCTCAGAACCTTGGGAATTAATTAATCAAATCCCGTATACACGGAGAAAAGAGTTTACTAAATTTCCTCATACTAATATAGTAATGGATGGATATCTGCAAATATGACGATCATTCCTATACTTTATACCAAATGTCACCATGCATAATAGAAATATTCCTATATGCATGGTGACATTTGGTATATAGTATAGGAATGATCGTCATATTTGCAGTATATCCAACCATTACTATATTAGTATGAGGAAATTTAGTAAACTCTTTTCTCCGTGTAGTTATCACAAAATGCGAAAATTACCATAGGTGTCAATTTTATTTCACTATGATCCTGAATCAGAATATGCAATGATCATAGAAAATATTGTGACTTATAACCAGCTATACATAGGTACACGCAACTATATATACAAATAGGGATACGGGGTTTGAAAGTAAACGTTTCGCAACTCTTCCTTTATACTACGCCTATATACTTATCATAACAACAAGATCCGAGAACTTAATTGAGACCAAATGACTCTGCATCATTGACGTCAAACAAGACTTTCAATTGTTGTGTTGAATACTCGTATAATATTATATATCTACTGCAGAGTTCTAATAACCTGATGATATTTTCTTCCTGATCAAACCGCATCGATCGATTTCATTAAAACTCATTGAGTACGCCTTAAACTGACAATGAGGCTCTCCTTATACTCATGCTACTCTCCAAATAGCAAATGTGTGTCAATTTCAATGGAATGCACGGTATGTATATGATATGTCCAGGATGTTAATTTTATTGCGAGAAAACGTCAACCAAGCTGACCATTGGAAAACCCGGAATTTATGATCTTAGTGGACAGTGATTCTCTGGACGAAGAAAGGCCATTTGAGTCTGAGGTCAAGCCAAAGCAGTATGTGTAAGGTCGGTCGACGGTTGCGCTATTACAAGCGTGCACAGAAAAAAAGTTTAACTTGAGCCAAGAAATTTATTCTTGATTCAAGATAATTTTGGGGGTCCAAAAATGAAGACCGAAATTTTCTCGGATCAAATCAAAAATTTTTCTCGAGCCAAGAAATATTGGAAAATTTTCAATTCAAGATTCAAGATAATTTTGCGGTCCAAAAATAAAGACCGAAATTTTCTCGAACCAAGAAAATTTAGAAAATTTTCAATTCAAGATTCAAGATAATTTTGGGGGTCCAAAAATGAAGACCGAAACTTTCTCGAGCCAAGAAAATTTGGAAAATTTTCAATTCAAGATTCAAGATAATTTTGGGGGTCCAAAAATGAAGACCGAAATTCGCTCGGAGAAAATTTCGGTCTTCATTTTTGGACCGCAAAATTATCTCGAGGGGTCAATCACTGTTGTAATCTGGTGTACAAGGTATTTGTAATCACTTGTAATCTTTTGTAATCTTTGTATTCTTTTGTAATCTTTGTATTCTTTTGTAATCTTTGTAATCTCTTGTAATCTCTTGTAATCTTTTGCAATCTTTTGTAATTTTTCGTAATTTTTCGTATTTTTTTGCTATCTTTTGTAATCTTTGTAATCTTTGTAATCTTTTGGAATGTTTGTAATCTTTGTAATCTTTTGTAATCTTTTGTAATCTCTTGTAATCTTTTGTTATCTTTTGTAATCTTTGTAATCTTTGTAATCTTTTGGAATGTTTGTAATCTTTGTAATCTTTTGTAATCTTTTGTAATCTCTTGTAATCTTTTGTTATCTTTTGTAATCTCTGTAATCTTTTTAATCCTTGTAATCAATTTGTAATCACTGTAATTGTAATCGGTGTACGCCATTTTCGCCCAGTTATTGACCCCTCGAATTATCTTGAATCAAGTCAACCTTTCTTTCTGTGTAGTTACACAAGGATGGAAATGATCGCGTAAAGTTTTGAACTTTGAAGAGGTAAATATGTATATATGTAATACATAGGTAAGATATAGAGAGAGGAGAAGATAAAGATAAAGATAAAGATAAAGATAAAGATGGAGATGGAGAGGAAAGGCGAGCCTTGGGCTGTGGGCCGAGAATGCGGAACTCCTCCGGCCTCATCATGAGATATATCGTGTCACACACGAAACCTGCACCTGCTGCCTTTGGCAAAGTGGCACCAGCCGCAGATATTGCGCATATTTAATATACGCTTTCTTATCTAAGTTTACGCAACGCGGTTAGGGATATAGGGTACCTATAAGGTATACACATACGTACCGTGTGAATTTAATGACCTGATACGTTATACCGTGTATATAAAGTAAAAATCACGTTCCGCCATGTGCTCACGGCTTTGATCTTAGTCAGGGACTTCATTCCCCGAAAGTTATATATTATACGACCTGCATGAGTAAACTGTATATCTAGGTAATGAATTTCATTATTATTAACATTCTAGGCTCTGACATCAAGATTTTATTAATTGGCGCTGGACGATCGACGTGACAAAATTTCGGTTGGCATTTACAGAACGAAAAGACATCGAATCCAAAAGAAACTCCAATTTTTGGCGAAAGTTATAAATTTATTGAATACGATGTAAAAAATAGTTTAAGGGTACCAGTACAGCGACTTTTCGAGAAATGATCATAGTCCGAAATTAATTTATTTCATAACCAAAGTTCATTTCACATCAAAATATTTTTCTTTTTCAAAATCATGTGTCGTAAGGATTTTAGAGCACCGTTCGACCGATTCAGGTCATCTTGGATTCATTTTCTTCAGAAAACAAATCCTCATCATGTGAATGGAGGAATTTAAAAATAAAAAAATTATGTCATAAGTTATGATCAATTTACCAAATTTGCAAAAATTATTATCACTCATTTCTTAAGTAACTTGGCCAAAACGAAAAATTTTCAAAATTCCTACATTCACATGATGAGGATTTGTTTTCTGAAGAAAATAAATCCAAGATGACCTGAATCGGTCCAACGGTGCTCTAAAATCCTTACGACACATGATTTTGAAAAAGAAAAATATCTCGATGTAAAATGAACTTTGGTTATGAAATAAATTGATTTCGGAATATGATCGTTTCTCGAAAACTCGCTGTACTGGTCCCCTTAAAGAAATTCGATAGTTTTGTTTTATTATACTTACTTTTAGGAACAATATCTCACGATCATTCAGTTCAATAGTATAATATTTAAAAAAACCGCACCATCGGATTCCTATTTTTTTATTTTCTACATCATTTAATAATTTTTCATATTTATTGAATTATGTAATTTTTCTCTTCACGTGACTCACCCTGTATATAATAAAAGGCTAGTGTATATAGTATTTATAATATATATATATATATATATTAGACTGACAGTTATTTTGGCTTTCGACGAAATGTTTCGCTCCGAGTACATGAATGGGTTCCAAATAAATTTAAAAAAAGCCTCTCCAAATTTTAGCCCTTAATTTTAATATTTAGGGGTGCCGACAGCCCCTTAATTTTTCCCATTTGAATAACATAAGCTTTTTGACTGTTTTAATCAATTTTTTTCTCGAAGGCCCAATTATTCGTCAAAAAATCTAAGATTCAGCAACAATGTCGGTGATGATACTCTCTTCCAGTAAAACGAAATTTGTCCACATCCATTCGGAATTCCATGTTGGTTCCCATCCCTAACTTATTTTGAGACTTTCGAGCGAAGCGAAAAAATTGTTCTTTCCTACAAAGTTGTTGAATATTCTTCGTCAATGTCGTACCTCATCAACTCATCAGAATGTGTAGTTCGCATTCATGTTCATAACTTCGAAAATCACCCCCATCCCCTAAAAATCGTACCAAAAATGGTGGGTAAATTAAAAAAAAAAAAATGATTTGGCTGTAAAAATGATTCGTTTTCAACAGGAGGGTTACAAAAAGAAATTTTTTTTTTTACATTTTTCTTCGATACATTTTTTGAGTCACCCCCACCTACGAAAATTGGAAAAATAATAATTTTTTTTTTTTCATTTTTTTATTTAATTTTTTTATTTTGTTTTATTTTAAGCTCGCTACATAGAATAACGCATCAACCAAAATCGAGAACATTGGATAGCGATTTTTCCAATTTTTGTAGATAGGGGTGACTTAAAGAATGTATCGAAGAAGAATGTAGTAAATAAATAAAAAAAATTCTTTTTGTAAGCCTCCTGTTGAAAACAGATCATTTTTATAGCTAAACGATTTTTTTTTTTTTTTTTTTTAATTTACCCACCATTTTTGGTACGATTTTTAGGGGATGGGGGTGATTTTCGAAGTTATGAACATGAATGCGAACTACACATTCTGATGAGTTGATGAGGTACGACATTGACGAAGAATATTCAACAACTTTGTAGGAAAGAACAATTTTTTCGCTTCGCTCGAAAGTCTCAAAATAAGTTAGGGATGGGAACCAACATGGAATTCCGAATGGATGTGGACAAATTTTGTTTTACTGGAAGAGAGTATCATCACCGACATTGTTGCTGAATCTTAGATTTTTTGACAAATAATTGGGCCTTCGAGAAAAAAATTGATTAAAACAGTCAAAAAGCTTATGTTATTCAAATGGGAAAAATTAAGGGGCTGTTGGCACCCCTAAATATTAAAATTAAGGGCTAAAATTTGGAAAGGCTTTTTTTTAATTTATTTCGAACCCATTCATGTACTCGGAGCGAAACATTTCGTCGAAAGCCAAAATAACTGTCAGTCTAATATATATATATGTATAAATTTACTAACACATATAAATATACTATACAGACACACTGCAACAAGTTGGATTCCGAAACGTGGCAGAGAGCCCTGTATAGAGCCTGCGGGTTAGCTTGGCTAACGGTATAGGTAAGAGTTCGCGGTGTACGAAGCAACAGGTTGCCGAATACGATCTGTTCGATTGCTTGGTGCAGCTGGAGGCCAGTTTTCTATCGACCTGTGGCGACCGTTTTGTTCTTTCATTTTTTCATTTTTTTTTTTTTTTTTTTTTTTTCTATATATTTTTTCAAATTTTTTTGTTCCCTTTTTTTTTTTTTTTTTTGTTATCTCATTCGCTCGAGTTCTACTATATATGGGTTAGTCGTGCATCCGTCTGTCTTTCGGTATATCGACAACGAAGGAAAGGTGCAAGCAGGGGGTATAGCGATTCGCGACGGTTCGACGTCACACTACGCACCTGTTTCGTACCCGGAGGGCCGCAAGTATATATCGAAATGGCAGTAAAACTTTTTTTTTTTTTTTTTGTCTGTTTTATTCCGATTATTATTTCTATATCGATTATATAGGTATAACACGTTGCGAGAAAAAATAAATTAATAAAATCGAAAAACTAGAAGGGAAATAAAATAAAATAAAATAAAAATAAAAATCAAAATAAGATTAGAATCGTTGCAGGAAATTTCTTACGTGTATGATTTCCGCATATACGGAAACCGTGTTGATCTTTATGTGAGAAAATTCAACTAGTTAGTATACAGACACTTGATAAAGTGGTTCACTTGATAGCTGATCAGTGAACACTAATTACGATCCGATTTAAGTGTCACGAGATTTTTATATTTAATTGAAATCTAAAATCAGGAATTTTATACAGAAATATATTACACTTCGCACGGTTTCTAACGGAACTTTATACCAGCCTTTTGGGTCGACTAGTGGAAAAGTAAGAGTAAGGTATATAATTATATATACGCACATATATAAAAAAAATTAAAAAAAAAAAAAACTATATATACGTTTATTAAATATACAGATAATTTCAATCAGTTGGAATTTCTAACGGTTTCAAACTATCGACTGATTATATGTATATATGATGGTATAGGTAATATATATAGTTTATTATCTATAGATTATAGATCACGCATATAGAACTCGCAATATTAAATATAGAAGCTAGCGTATTATAGAAAGCGTGCGAGTTTGATATTTTCTCGATTCTGTGGGTGTTGGGTGCTTCAGAGACCTCGAAACCAATATACCTATTACTATAAGACCATATTTGCGAATGAAGAATACATGATATCATATATATATATATAATGACTAGTACCAAATGGAATTTTGATTCTCGAAACAAACAGGTTATTCCGAAATATAAGTATGTGCGGCGATTATTCCGCATAGCTATATGAAACTCTCGTATAGGTATAGGCGCGATAATTCGCAAGATAAATTATTTGGCGTGTGCTTAAGGTGCCACAGTACTGGCGTGTCCTATATATATTTTGTGACGTCAGAATCGTGAAATACGAGGAATTTCGTCGACAAATTGAGCCCAAACGAGGAAACGAATTCCACGGGTATTATTTTTTTATAAAAGCTTGAATTGATCTGTAGGGCGCTTACTTAGTGATTTTCAGCGTAGATTACCCAGTAATGTGTATTGCTAATAAATAAAAGTGACAGGTCGTTTATACATATCCAACATGGCGGCATCAGAATTCGGCCATTACCGACTTGTCGTATTTTCGCCGCATCCAGGAGATTAAAACGTCTATCACTCAACACAGGGAGTAAGCGCCCCGTAGGAATACACACTTATTTCAGGAAAACTTATTTCACCCATCTGCGTCCCGTAAATAAGGCTCAATTTGTCGACGAAATTCCTCGTATTTGACGTCTCGGTATGACATATATCTATCGAAAATCTGAGCATCGACTTCCGGTACTGTGGCACCTTAAGGATGTACGGGTGGTACAATCGGCATCAAAACAATAAGACAGACAAAAACCGAATTTTATCATTTTTGATGATATTAATGCGAAATATGATTGAATAATATCGAGGAGCGGATATTCCCTCAATCTCAGAAAAAGAAAGAACTCTCAATTTAGTGACAGAATTTCGAAAATACCAACAATCATGAAAAGTTGTAAAAACATTTTACAAGTATGTGCTGAAAATGGTGAAAATTGCTCATTTTTGATCCGATTTCAAAATTTCAGGGTTTGTTATACTCAGTGATAAAATCTCTACGAACTCACTGAAAAAAGTTTTGCATAAAACCGAGGGGTCAATCACTGGGCGAAAATGGCGTACACCGATTACAATTACAGTGATTACAAATTGATTACAAGGATTACAAAGATTACAGAGATTACAAAAGATAACAAAAGATTACAAGAGATTACAAAAGATTACAAAAGATTACAAAGATTACAAACATTCCAAAAGATTACAAAGATTACAAAAGATAACAAAAGATTACAAGAGATTACAAAAGATTACAAAAGATTACAAAGATTACAAACATTCCAAAAGATTACAAAGATTACAAAGATTACAAAAGATAGCAAAAAAATACGAAAAATTACGAAAAATTACAAAAGATTGCAAAAGATTACAAGAGATTACAAGAGATTACAAGAGATTACAAAGATTACAAGAGATTGCAAAGATTACAAAGATTACAAAGAATACAAAAGATAACAAAAGATTGCAGCAAGATTACAAAGATTACAAAGAATACAAAAAATAACAAAAGATTGCAGCAAAATTACAAAGATTACAGCAAGATTACAAGAGATTACAAAGATTACAAAAGATTACAAAGATTACAAAAGAATACAAAGATTACAAAAGATTACAAGTGATTACAAATACCTTGTACACCAGATTACAACAGTGATTAACCCCTCGCATAAAACACTCATATTCAAGTCAAAAATGTAACAGTATATGCACAGAAAGAAAGGTTAACTTGATTCAAGACAATTTTGCGGTCCAAAAATGAAGACCGAAATTTTTGATTTGATCCGAGAAAATTTCGGTCTTCATTTTTGGACCGCAAAATTGTCTTGAATCAAGTTAACCTTTCTTTCTGTGTGTATCATGTGAATCTCAGAATGTATTGGATTGTGAACAACTGAATTCTTACTAAAATATGAGTGTTTTATGCAAAACTTTTTTCAGTGAGTTCGTACAGAGATTTTATCACTGAGTATAACAAACCCTGAAATTTTGAAATCGGATCAAAAATGAACAATTTTCACAATTTTCAGCACATACTTGTAAAATGTTTTTACAACTTTTCATGATTGTTGGTATTTTCGAAATTCTGTCACTAAATCGAGAGTTTTTTCATTTTCTGAGGTTGTGGGAATATCCGATCCTCGATATTATTCAATCATTTTTCGCATTAATATCATCAAAAATTATCAAATTCGGTTTTTGTCTGTCTTATTGTTTTGATGCCGATTGTACCACTTGTACATACTTAACGTTTAATTTTCCATCTAGCAAGCATATTGAATTATGAATAAAAAAGAAAAAAAAGGAAAAAAATTGTATATTAAAACGTGTAGTTATAACATGAAGTATATATATATATACCTAATGTATATATAGATAATAATAAATCTGCGATATTAACCACATATTATATAGTACCTATCATTGAATAATAATAAATCTTATTTACGATGCATATTATAATTACTATATGTAGTATAGCGTGTTCGTAATGGCTTTAGAAAGAAATTAGAATTTCGTACATATATATATATAGTTTCACAAGGTCTGACAATAATTGCAATTATAATTTTGATAACGAGTTAAAATGCCATTAGATTCGCATATATATATATATAAATATATAATTAAACGAATTCTCGTGAGAAGTTGATGATAAGTTATGATGATTTTATAGGTATAGGCTATAGATATATAATATACCGATTCGTTTGCGGTGTGAGTTTAGATATTTTTTTATTTTTTATTTTTTATTTTTTATTTTTTATTTTTTACTTCAGTGTGTATATATATATGTGCACGCACGCACAGTGATAATCAAATTGAATAATTATTATTCCCTGCAGCGAGAAATTCCCTTCTAAAAATAGTGATTATTTAATTCCCGAAACGAATATATATATTAGCCATAAATAATTTATAATCAAACTTATATAGAAACGAGATTATAAGCCGCGTGAATTAGCCGCACGTATATATAGTAGGTATACGGTATTCTCGTGTAATTTACCAAAGCACCTTATTTTATTTATTTATTTTTTTTTTTTTTCCTTATTTTTAACGAATTGAAACTTTTCTTTAGATCTTATATTGATTCGATGTGGTAAATGTTATAATACCGCTAACCATTATAGCTGGTAGTATATAATATACCGATCGAAGAAACGGGAAATGTTTTCACCTAGCAACTTCATGGCGAGCTATAGATCTTAATTTTATATACTACACCGTGCAGCCGGAAAGTAAAAACTGTAAAAAAAAAAAAAAAAAAAAAATGAAGAAAAAGAATTGTCCAATGTACCGTAAAATTTTTACCTATACCTACACGTTGATTAAATTTGAAGAAAACCTTATATGGTATATTGAAAATGGAAAAATACCACCGTAAGGATATATTAGTATATTGCGTACCAAGGGCAAAAATGCCCTCGCTCGTGGTGCACACCCTATTTTTTTGTGACACATTTATCGATTTTGCGGCCATATCAATTCGAGATGAAACTGAAACGTTCGGCGATATGAACAAACCATCAACAAATTTGGAAAAAGTTAGTATAGTATGCATTTAAGAAAAAAAGTGAGGTTAGGTTATGTAGAGTAGCGAATGTCGGAATGTAGGGGGCTAAACGTCCGTCGGGGGGTCCGGTGGCGAAGCCCCCGGTGGGGGTCCAGGGGGCAAAGCCCCCGGTGGGGGACCAGGGGGCGAAGCCCCCGGTAGGGGGTTCGGGGGGCTGTGAGGTTAGAACCGCCACAGCATTTCATTCATTTGGAATAAAGAAAATAAATTTAAAATTAAGAATAATTGAAAAAAAACTAATTAAAATTAATTTCGCGCGCGCATTACGCTTTCATTTTCTAGTCCGATTTAGATTGGGACATTACTACAGATAAATTTAAATAGTTCAAACATATTTTATCTCCATTATTGAGAAAAAAATAAAAATAAAAATAAAAATAAATAAATAAATAAAAAATAATAATTGAATAAAAAATGAATAAAAAAATATTGAAAAATAATTTAGCGGGCGATAAAAACTGAAAAACGCCCGCTACTCGATTTAGCGGGCGATAAAAACTGAAAAACGCCCTCCTGCTCGATTTAGCGGGCGATAAAAACTGAAAAACGCCCGCTACTCGATTTAGCGGGCGATAAAAACTGAAAAACGCTCGCTACTCGATTTAGCGGGCGATAAAAACTCAAAAACGCCCGCTGCTCGACTTAGCGGGCGTTTTCAGTTCATTATTGCCCTCTAGTCTGAAAACTGCCACTTTACGCCCGCTTAATGGGACAAAAAAACGCGAAAATCGTGCAGGTTTTAAAAAATATAATTGAAACAAAATTTTCATCCCCACATATTGAAACTCACCGGAAGACGAGTCCCTCGATGGTCCCGAAGGTCGTGGACCAAGGGGATGATGGGGTTGATATGGCGGTGGTGTAGCAGCACTGTCAGATCCTATCCCACTGCTAGCAGCACTTCTACTTCCACCTCTATCGATGGAAGTATTAGCCCCAACGATATTCTGATTTAAACATCTTCGAAATTCTATACCAGCCAAATTTCCACGGTGTCGATGTACCGTGTCGTAATCTCTTGGAGGTAGTAAAATCGGCCCACCTCCATCTCGATCGGCAGAATTTCCTCTGCCTGTTTTTTTTTTTTTTTTTTTTTTTTTTTCGGAAAAAAATTAACGTTCGTTTAATAAATACAACGAGTAAGCTAATTATATGCAATAATATATATATGCATGTTATATTATATATAGCCCCCACAATAAATTAGACCTGCGGGTCAATGTTCAACCCCATAAACGGGGGCCGGAAACCGACTGACCTCGATCAAAGAATGCGGCACAATATTTCACTTCTCATTACGCAGGAGCTTGTGTATAGACACACTCGTGGCAGAAGCAAGGTTTAAGTTCGTCAGGTTCATTAATATATAATTGGAGTAACTATATAACGACCTCGTTATGATGATATGTATTTTATTTAATATATTTATTCGATGCTGCGCGCTGAATTATATATTTTGACCTATATTTTACACAGTTTATAATATGCATTATATATATACACCTATAGTTGTGTATGTATGTCATCGCTTGTATATATATTTGTACAATGTACATATACATGTATAATATGCTTCTGATTTCAGAACTATATCGCGATCTGAGCAGGTAGGTATTATACATTTTTATATTATGCATTATGGAGGTATGCGCGTACACATATGTATTTATTAATCTTGATCTGCTAATCACAGATATATACGTGTATTTCATCCGCACTAATTATAACCGTTATTATATTACAGTATATGTAATGCATACACAGAAAGAAAGGTTGACTTGATTCAAGATAATTTTGGGGGTCCAAAAATGAAGGCCGAAATTTTTTCGGATCAAATCAAAAAATTTTCTTGGCTCGGATCAAATCAAGAATAATTTTCTTGGCTCAATTTGACCTTTTTTTCTGTATATATGTTCAACTTTGATCTGGAAAGAGAAACTGCTATCTCGATTTCCATCGCAGGTGATCAAAATGAACTTCCTTATTACAATATTATATATATGTCGCGTTAAATGACAGAAATTATTACCATCATAAAGCTGTACACATAAAAATAATAATAATAATAAGAAGAAGAAGAAGAAAAAATAAAATCATTATGAATATAATCGCTCACCTAGTTTCGCTCTGAGTTCCGCGGCCAAGGACTCGTATATAGAAGCAGGTTGTACAGGTCCGTGATTTCTCTGCAGTTCTCCACTACCCTCCGAGGACTCTGATTCCCTGGTGCTACGACCGTCACTACCCAGGTTTGATCTCACCTTGTTTTCTACCGATGATAATCTGGTCAAGTTCTCCAAGTGCGAGGCCAACGCCTTGAGTTGACCACCAAGCAACTCTGCTGTCTCCACAGAATCGCATCTTCGCATATATATATAAATTAATTTAAAAAAAAAAAAAAAAAAAAATTAATTAGACTTTTTCAGATATTTTTTTACTTCATAAACTTATCGGAATATTTTAATAAAATCATTTAATTTAATGATTAATGATAATTATATAATATGCGCACCTGTATGCATGAACGTGAACCGGATTGTTAGTAGCCGGATTTGGCAAGAGAAGAGTAGCTGCCACGACGTCTTCTCGTTGGACAGCCGCAAGTACGGCGTGTCCAGGTACCAAGTGTTTTACTGCTGACCTCGTCGATCCCCCAGGATAAACCGTTTGAATTATCTTCAGACCTTTGCTGCTCACCTGTTATATTGCACGCAAATAAAATACAAAATTCAAATTTAAATTAAGGGGACCAGTACAGCGACTTTTCGAAAAATGATCATAGTCCGAAATCAATTTATTTCATAACCAAAGTTCATTTCACATCAAAATATTTTTCTTTTTCAAAATCATGTGTCGTAAGGATTTCAGAGCACCGTTGGACCGATTCAAGTCATCTTGGATTTATTTTCTTCAGAAAACAAATCCTCATCATGTGAATGTAGAAATTTTGAAAAATTTTCGTTTTGGCCAAGTTATTTAAGAAATGAGTGATAATAATTTTTGCAAATTTGGTAAATTGATCATAACTTGTGACATAATTTTTTATTTTAAAATTCCTACATTCACATGATGAGGATTTGGTTTCTGAAGAAAATGAATCCAAGATTACCTGAATCGGTCCAACGGTGCTCTAAAATCCTTACGACACATGATTTTGATAAAGAAAAATATTTTGATGTGAAATGAACTTTAGTTATGAAATAAATTAATTTCGGACTATGATAATTTCTCGAAAAGTTGCTGTACTGGTCCCCTTAAGAGATTAATTGACGATGATGACCGCGCCATATAAGATATGGGGGACATTTTTTTCGAAATACTACACTACGTGTTTCCAATCGATATTATATATATAACCGCACGTGTTTATATTATTATAGTATACGATTAGCTAATATACCTCTGCAATGAAGTAATATATGTATTATACCATTACTATATATACCTAGCCGAAAAAACTGAATAATTATTAATTCGTTCGTAATCGTATGGTTTCCATTTTTGGTTTGCATGCGCAAGTGCGCCTATTTATATACCCGCGACCCGTTTCTGTTATAAAGATTATAAGAATCGAAAAATTATGCGGAAATTTTTTTAAGCACACGATATCTTTCGGACCCACTAGGCCATTAAAATAATGATCATCATTACCACACCTAGTAGTAGGTATATATAAAGGCATATGATACTTTCTTTACGAGCATATGACGAAGCCCACGTATATATATACCTGCCTATGTGGCTCGATTTACACTTCTCTGTTATGTGCCTATAGACATGTTATGATATACTCTAACGGCTGAAATTTACTTGAAGGTTTTTATTTATTTTTTAATTTTTTTTATTTTTAGTACTATGTAAGAGAAATATACTTGCGTCAAGTGCAGTTCAATTTTTTGTTATTTTCAGCGACTTTTGAGTTGAGCAATATTTAAACGAAAATTTTCTCACGCAAGATTCTATTGTACTTTTATCGCTGAGATTGGATATGCAATATAATGAGTATACTGAACAAAGTGCTTGAATCCTGTGCGCGGTATAGTAGTACATATAGACAAACGAGTTATTATGACAGATCACAACTCGCGGAGACACAGCTAAATAGTGACTTTCTCGCAATGCTCGACTGGCAATTATGTTATTACACAATACCGCGTACATTTCTCGACAATAGGTATAAGGTATATATAAGAAGAAGTCAGATTTTCGTAACTTATAGTATTTGCTAAAAGTCCGCATCCAGAGGCGCTTTTATACCATCCGGCTAACTTAAGGCCCATCCCCTTACGGAAAATACACTCAATTCCTGAGTGTGAACAGTGAATTTTGGGTGTAAAACTCTTAAATTGGGAGCTGACTTTCAAATTTCGAGTGTTAAACTCCCAAATTGAGAGTTAACTCCCGAATTTCGAGTGTCGAACTCCCAAATTGAAAGTTAACTCCCCAAATTCGAGTGTCGAACTCCCAAATTGAGAGTTGACTACCAAATTTTGAGTGTCCAACTCCCGAATTGAGAGTTGACTCCCAAATTTCGAGTATCGAACTCCCAAATTGAGATTTGACACCCAAATTTCGAGTATCGAACTCCCAGGTTTAGAATTGACTACCAAATTTTTAGTGTCGAACTCCCAAATTAAGAGTCGACTCCCAAATTTCGAGTGTCGAACTCCCAAATTGAGGGTGGACTCCCAAATTTTGAGTGTCGAACTCCCAAATTAAGAGTTGACTCTCAAATTTCGAGTGTCGAACTCCCAAATTGCGAGTTGACTCCCAAAGTTTGAGTGTCCAACTCCCAAATTGAGGGTGGATTCCCAAATTTTGAGTGTCGAACTCCCAAACTGAGAGTTGACTCCCAAATGAATGACACCCAACAGAGGGTCAACACTCAACTGAGAGTCAACACCCAAGTTAGGTGTACGAAAGTACACCTCAGTTGAGAGTCACTACTGAGTGTTATTTTAAGGGTTATTTTGAGTGTTTTTTCCGTAAGGGGATCCCTAGTCGCCCACCTCCTTTTGGTCGAAATGTGTCACATTTCGATTATTATCCGAGCCCAGGCGTGAAAAATGCAAAAAAGGCCAACTTAGCGCAAATTCTATTTCAATTCCGAACACATAGCTCCAAAAAAAATTTCGTTTCGTGCGAAAATCGAGTCTACAGATGGTTTTTAGATTGTTAAAAAATTATTCGAATTCGATTTCCTCGGCGAACAATGTAAAAACCATCTGTAGATTCTATTTTCGCACGAAACGAACATTTTTTTGGACGTATGTGTTCGGAATTGAAATAGAATTTGTGCTAAGTTGGCCTTTTTTGCGTTTTTGCACGCCTGGGCTCAGATAATAATCGAAATGTGACACATTTCGACCAAAAGGAGGTGGGCGACTAGGGATGTGCCTTAAGAAGTAAGAATATACCCTTTGTGTGCTTAAAAGTTATAGAGGTGTCATTGCACACCACCTGTTGCGTTTTTCACAACTTGTTTGTCACATGAAACCATGTCAAACTTCGTCATCGTTAGTTGCTGCGATGAGATATTATATAGGATGCAGCGATTAAATCTAAAGGAATTAATTAATACTATCCTATATGTATTATATGTATATAGGGAAGTAGGTATGCGATATATATATATATATATATATATATATACACGCACTTTATAAACCTATGAAATAAAAACAGAAAAAAAGCTTGATTTCAATCCAAGTTTAATTACGCTCTTTGATAGTAGCCGCGCAGCGTTAGACGAGTTTCACGACTAGATTGGCAATTTCTTACTTATATACATGTGGAGTCTCTAAAAAAGGCGATATATACTTTGACACGTAGAACGTCCATCGCGCAGAGATATATAACTCGATTTATATTAACCTGACGCAGCTCACAGGATCGTTTACCAGCGAGAGCAAAAGGCTTTCGTATTTTTCTCCTTGAAACTCTCGATATTTGTGAAAGCTATATTACCTCTATCCGGCCTTAACATCGGCCTAGGCTCTCATATCTCGTGATTAAAATAGTAGTTGACTAATATTTGCGAAAAGACATGTGATATTTCGAAAATCGGTCGATATAATCAGCAAATCTCATCAATTTTATTCATTCAAAACCAAAAAAAAAAAAAAAATGAATAAATGAATAAATAAATTGATTGATTGATTCGTCTAATATATATTCGTTCGAAATAAAGTATATCTATCGATAATATGCCTATGTGATTCTATATATATATATATATATATATATATATATATATATATATATATATATATATATATATATATATATATATATGTAGGTATATGCATATTTATATGAAAGGCGAATGAATAAGCCATCAGGTTATTCATGCCAAATATAATTATATTACATATGTAACGATGCCATGAGTGGCGAAAGTTAGTGTAAACGAACTATGTGTAGGGTATATAGGTATATATATAGCCGATGGCCAATAGATATCCAATGAGGTTTATTGCGTTATATATATATGTAGTTACACACCGGTGTCGTAGTTGTAGACTCGATTTCTAACCGCGTCTCTTCGTTTCCATTTGCGCAGGCTACAAATGGAACATGCAAACATTTTACAAGAACAAGAAAAAAAAAAAAAACAAAAAAAAAACAAAGATAAAACGGTTTTCCAATCGCTATATACAGGGTGACCCAAGACCCCCGGACCGGAAGGAATGGGTGAATTCCTCGTTGGATTTTGAGACGAAATTTCCTTTTCGAAAACTTCGTCCGATCAACGGTGTCCAAGTTATTAAAGATAAAGAGTAGCCAATCAGCGCCTCGCTTTAGGTCCGTGCCAGTGCCGGGTCAATAGTGAACGGCGGGCAGGGCCCGTGGTTTATTTTACATTTGGCTACTTTCTTCTTCACTTTACGATCGACGCGTATTATTATTATTATTATTATTATTATTATTATTATTTTTTTTTTTTTTCTTTGGACCTGGACACGGAAAACTACGGTCCGGTCAACCTGGACACGTAGAACTACGGTCCGGTAGAAAAAATAAAAAATAAAATAATAATAATAATAATAATAATACGCGTCGATCGTAAAGTGAAGAAGAAAGTAGCCAAATGTAAAATAAACCACGGGCCCTGCCCGCCGTTCACTATTGACCCGGCACTGGCACGGATCTAAAGCGAGGCGCTGATTGGCTACTCTTTATCTTTAATAACTTGGACACCGTTGATCGGACGAAGTTTTCGAAAAGGAAATTTCGTCTCAAAATCCAACGAGGAATTCACCCGTTCCTTCCGGTCCGGGGGTCTTGGGTCACCCTGTATATAGGTAAATGCTTTTTATTTTTTCTCTAAAAATTCATCAAGGATCATAATTTTCATTAACATCTACACAGAAAAAAAGTTTAATTTGAGCCAAGAAAATTATTCTTCATTCAAGATAATTTTGGGGGTCCAAAAAATGAAGACCGAAATTTTCTCGGATCAAATCAAAATTTTTCTCGAACCAAGAAAATTTGAAAAATTTGGACTTGATTCAAGATAATTTTGGGGGTCCAAATATGAAGACCGAAATTTTCTCGGATCAAATCAAAAATTTTTCTCGAACCAAGAAAATTTGAAAAATTTGGACTTGATTCAAGATAATTTTGGGGGTCCAAAAATGAAGACCGAAATTTTCTCGGATCAAATCAAAATTTTTCTCGAACCAAGAAAATTTGGAAAATTTTCAATTCAAGATTCAAAATAATTTCGTGGTCCAAAAATGAAGACCGAAATTTTCTTGGATCAAATCAAAAATTTTCCTCGAGCCAAGAAAATTTGGAAAATTTTCAATTCAAGATTCAAGATAATTTTGCAGTCCAATAAAATGAAGACCGAAATTTTCTTGGATCAAATCAAAAAATTTTCTCGAGCCAAGAAAATTTTCCAAATTTTCTTGATTCGAGAAAATTTTTGATTTGATCCGAGAAAATTTCGATCTTCATTTTTGGACCCCAAAATTATCTTAAATCAAGTCCAAATTTTCGAAATTTTCTTGGTTCGAGAAAAATTTTTGATTTGATCCGAGAAAATTTCGGTCTTTGCATTTTTGGACCGAAAAATTATCTTGAATCAAGTTCAATCTTTCTTTCTGTGTACTATAATTATGATTTTTATTCTATTCTATACTTTCGACACACTATATAAATAATTCTAGAAAATAAAACGAACGTTGGAAGTTCATTTTGAAAATCGAAAATATCTACTATATACTCGATCGAAAGAGCTGCGTGATGGAAAGTAACGAGAGTGGTAAGTCGACTTGTCGCAGTGAAGCGTGCGACTGGATATGAACAGGTGAAATTCACAAAGGGAGTGTCACAAGTTAACAGTATTGACTCTATATACGCTATCTTTTGACGAGGTGATTAATATACAACTAATATAGACAGTATCGTACCAGATACACGGAAAAAAAAATTGTTGCTGAATTTACTATGTTGAGCAGCTACATATATAGGACAACACTTTTTTGTAGTAGAAATGACCACAATTCTAGTATTTGGTACATAGGAGCAAGTAAATTTCAATGTCCTATAATGAGTAAATGTTACCACAATAATTTGTTGTCATTTCTACTGCAAAAAAGTGTTGTCCCTATATCCAACTGCTCATTTTTTTTCCGTGTAGACAAAAATGAACTTTTCATTATTTTGGATAGGTCCGAAAATTTTTTGAAAGATCATTATATATACACATTCGCGGTTAAAATTGAGTTTAAATTTTCAATTCCCTTGTAATCGAAAACCGGATTGCGCGTGCAGCGGATGGTTTCGACTCACCTGTAGCGTGACCTTGAAGGGTTCCTGAAGGCGTTCTCGCTCCAAAAGGTAGGCTATGGCACCGGGCATGGCGTCGACGCCTCTGGCTTCCCGCGCCCCCAGATACCAAACGTAGTAGGAGCATTTCTTGACATCCTTTCCATCCCTGATCCGCAATGCCATTCCTTATACTGAAATGGAATTATAATCGTTTTGTTTCTACTCTATAACGTGCGCATACTAATTTTTTTACAACACCTTAGATACTTTATACGTAGTGTGATGATAAAGTGGAAATTATTGAATCGCGATATCGCCTTGACTGCACATATGCAGCACCGCATCAATAACACCATTTTATCACCGATACGTATAAGGATTGCGTTCTGCAAAGGCGAGGGAATTATTTTTCAAAAAATTTCTAAATCCACAGCGTTTCAAATTATATCCTGCATAACGTCTATCATCGCAATTTTCAAAACTCTGAGGTAAACGTTTTGAATAAAAAGTCAACTAAAATTCTAGGTATACCATACACTCAGATAAACGTCTTGTCGACACAACCAAAATTTCGTTATTATATGCACAATCAAATTTTTTGTTCAGTCAACCAAAAATTTCGTTCGGATAACCAAAATTTTGTTGGTAAAACCAAATTTATTGTTGGGACAACCAAAATTTTGGCTATTCCAACAAAATTTTTGATTGACTGAACAAAAAAATGTGATTGTGCATATAATAAGCCAAATTTTGGTTGTGTCAACAAGACCTTTTTCTGAGTGTATATACTAAAAAAAAAAACACACAATTTCTTAACGTATGGTGTTACAGCTTGAGTTGTTTTACATTGTGAAACTATAATACCGTCGCATTATATACTCGCGCGATAAGATAATTAAATCCGTTAGTTTATCCTCGCAAGTTGCCGAAACTAATTGGTAATTCATGTCAATGCTCCTGCAGCTAATTACGCGGTACGCCGTACTCTACAGGCGAAACATCAGGTATAACTGCATTCTCACGAGTAAACAAATATAATCTCAGTATATATCCTAGTGTATTACTATATTAGGTGTCAATTGTTTGATATATCAATATACGCATAATTATATATGCGTATGGATAATTAAACTGACATTTAATCTTATATATTTATATATATATGCTTAATTATGTTTTTCGACTTAATGTAACGAGCATTTCGATATCCGTGCCCGCATATAACGAAACAGAAACAGAACGAAAAAAAAAAGAAAAAAAAAAATCGAGGAAAATTCCCGGATTTATTTTTGACTGATTGTGATAACGATATAAGAATTGACTTACCCCTTAAATGGTATCGCACTGCGCGCTCTTCTTATATACCAAACGGTGAAAATGACAATTCGATTCTTCTTTATATCCTATAAAGAGAACGAATGTGCGGAGAAAAGGAGCAGGAGGTAGTGATAAATCCCTTGGCGTATACTACTTAGGCCTCGTCTGACTCGTACAGGGTTTATTCACTTCTGATATAACCGCAGGACCGGAGACCTTCTCGAAAACGTATTTTAAGTTCAGCGAAGTGACACTATACAGAATTTTGTATCGTTGCACACCTTGCGTATACGTCCGGTTGTCAAGGTGGACAAGAATAAGAAGAATAAGAAGAATATGAATAAGAATAAGAAGAATGAGAAGACACCTCACCACCTCGCACACCACATTTTCAATAATTTAAACATGACACTGTCTTGTATAGTTGCACTTATTGTTAACTTTATGAAATCGAACATACGGCACTGTACTGTACTGCGGTGCAGTATGCACTTTTGATGGAATAAAAATATGATTGTAGGATGTGTATAGCTTGAATTGTGTAGGTACCTGTTGTGGTTGAACTATACGCTTCACTCACAGGTATATACCGCGCGAAGAAGTATATATATAATAATATAAGTGATACCTGCAGGCTCTCTGACATCGGCGAACGGTTTCGAATTCTACACTGCCGTACCGGTTGGATTCTGGCCTGAATTCAACGTCTTGCCCACGGTCTTGCCTTTCCAGAACCCCTTCTCCGTTTGCTTCAGGCAGGACGAACATCGGCACCAATTCACCAGCTTGCTCAAGCCGAGACCACGAGTACTGAACACGGTCTGCCAGGCGGGCAGACTTCTTCGGGTATCTCTCTCTCCCCTCCACCTACGCGCCAAAGCCAAACCGTATACCCGTAGAACTGCAACCAGGCTTATACACCGTGTTAAAATTTAATACTATTACGCGATTCCTGCAATCCTGCAGGGAGTTTTCAGTGATTGGAAGAGTACCTATGTATGTATGAGAATTTGAGAATCCTCGATCAAATTATACAAATCAATCTTATATATCGACGCCCGATACGAATAACAGCACATTTCAGATTCCGGGTGAAAAAGAGCACGTTTCAAATTCCGGGTGGAAAAGAGCACATTTCAGATTCCGGGTGGAAAAGAGCACGTTTCAGATTCCGAGTGAAAAAGTGCATGTTTCAGATTCCGGATGGAAAAGAACACGTTTCAGATTGAGAATGAAAAATAGCACGTTTCAGATTCACTCGAAAACTAGCACAATTCAGGTTGAACCGAATATTACTTATTAGCAAGTGTCAGGTAGGTTTATTATAAGATTGAATTAATCATTCAATGATAAAATTGAATCAAGTTTTTGTGCATAATTGTGCATTTCCAATTTCATAATAAACCTACCTGACACTTACTAATGAGTAATATTCGCTTCGCCTGAATTCTGCTAGTTTTCGAGTGAATCTGAAACATGCTCTTTTCCATCCGGAATCTGAAATGTGCTCTTTTCCACCCGGAATTTGAAATGTGCTCTTTTTCACCCGGAATCTGAAATGTGCTGTTATTCGTATCGGGTGTCGATATAGGTACTTCCGTGCTGTTCGTTCCTCTCCCAATTTCGAAATTTTGAAAAAATGAAAGCGTTGAGAAATTTATTAGGGGAAAGGTGGGTAGCCCCGGACAGCGGGTACCCCCGGTCATCTCAAGTTTTGGACACTTACGCACAAATAAATTTGAAAAATAAAACGTGAAAATTAGGGCAACGATCTTGGTCACATTTTCGCATTTTATTTTTCAAATTTATTTGTTCGTGAGTGTCCAAAACTTGAGATGACCGGGGGTACCCGCTGTCCGGGGCTACCCACCTTTCCCCTACTTAGGTACATTTTTTCCCGCTTCTATAGAATCAAATTTCAGTTTTTTTATTCGCAAATCTGATTTTCAACGCGAGCGTGATGTTTATCACACATCGGTATCAGTGTTAAAATCTTATTTGAAATCGTAATCTATACCGATGTAAATACATCGCGGACATCTCCTCTGTTCCTTCGTGACGGACCAAAAGACCGCATATACCGTGGGTTGATATGTACGGTTTTAATAGTATAGCGTCTCTAACGACGTTAACCTGCTTTTTGAATAACTTAATTCAGATGGGTATAAGGTAGTACTTCGCATCCGGACGAAAATTTCACTCTACAACATCATCGTGTATATACTAATATATATCTTATCCCTGCAGCATGCATGCCTCCGTCGTTTGAATATAAATATCTGTTCTTCATTTCTTAGCTCTGCTTTTTTTTCTTTTTTTTTTTTTTTTTTTTTGGGACCTTAAAATTATTATAACTGACCCACTGCAGATTACCTATACCTAGAGGCATTGAGGACAGCGATCTTACTGATCAACGAGAAAACGTATGCTATTATTTATTGCTAGTCCTCAATTTCGATATAGCTAGGTTGTTATAATAGCTATGCTTTCAAAATATCTCGGAATTAATCGTTGGCCCATAAAAATTTTTCAAATTCCAACGTGGAATCAGTTCCATAAGTCAAAACCACATTATATGCTACTTATAAAGTATTCGAAAATTGTTAGAAGAAATTATGTAGTAAAAATGATTTTAATCAATTTTGAACTCCTTTGATTAACAGCGGTTGAACCAGTTGCCCGATAATAATTGATATGGTGTTTTTTGATACGAGTTTATGAATTGTTTGTGACACCCCATACAGTTTCGCGGACGCAAAACGCGAGTATATGCTAACATGCGCTATTACCGCGTAGTGCTCTACGGCGTGGCGCATAGCGTCGAGTTGAGTTCAAGCTGAAAAAAATCTTCTCTGCCATCCGGTATAATATAAGAGCCACAACTTGCACCAGCGATAGCTTGCAGCCTCGCGAGAACGTAGATGAAGTTATTCCTAAAGGTCTTATGACGGTATAGCGAAATTCAGTCTTAGAATCGCATCGCGGATAAGCTATAGCTGTACAAGAATAAATTGCACTTTCGCTGTAATCTATGCGCGGAAAGAATTGCGCGTCTTGCGAAAACGATAGGGGTCGGTTAGTAGATTCGTTTGTCTCATATATAGTTACATATACGGTTACATACACACTCAGAAAAAGGTCTTGTTGACACAACCAAAATTTGGCTTATTATATGCACAATCACATTTTTTGTTCAGTCAACCAAAAATTTTGTTGGAATAGCCAAAATTTTGGTTGTTCCAACAAAATTTGGTTTTCCCAACAAAATTTTGGTTATCCGAACGAAATTTTTGGTTGACTGAACAAAAGAATTTGATTGACTGAACAAAAAATGTGATTGTGCATATAATAACCAAATTTTGGTTGTCCCAACAAAATTTGGTTTTCCCAACAAAATTTTGGTTATCCCAATGAAATTTTTGGTTGACTGAACAAAAAATTTGATTGACTGAACAAAAAATGTGATTGTGCATATAATAACCAAATTTTGATTGTCCCAACAAAATTTGGTTTTCCCAACAAAATTTTGGTTATCCCAATGAAATTTTTGGTTGACTGAACAAAAAATGTGATTGTGCACATAATAACCAAATTTTGGTTGTCCCAACAAAATTTGGTTTTCCCAACAAAATTTTGGTTATCCCAATGAAATTTTTGGTTGACTGAACAAAAAATGTGATTGTGCATATAATAACCAAATTTTGGTTGTGATCAACAAGACCTTTTTCTGAGTGTAATAGGTTCATAATACCGAGTGTAATTTTTAGCAGATATACATTTTAGCAGTGACGTTCAAATACATAAGTATACATATATAACAGTATATCTGCAGACTTAAAAATGTGAAAGAAAATCTTAGGACGTCGGAAATCATAACGGAGCTTATTATAAGCTATGTGGCTAAAACCTCTGAAAATATATAATGCGGCGAATTTATATTCGTGTAGAAAGTTGACGCTACACAGACTCATATATAGGTTTTTAGGAAGCAAGTATAAAAAAAAAAAAAAAAAAAAGCCTATAAATATATAGATTTAAACGTTATTTAAATATACCATGTATAAATAGGGGAGAGCGGGGCAAAACGGGCAGCGGGGCAAAACGGGCACCTCGGCCAAATTTTCGAAATTAAATTCAGAAAAAAATCAAAATTCATTGGGAAACAATTTTTATTGAAAAAAAAAAAAAATCTAAAATTTTCCAACATTTTTTTTTATTTTTCGGGGGAGCTGCCCGTTTTGCCCCGCTGCCCGTTTTGCCCCGCTCTCCCCTATATGAAAACGACTTCATACGTTATTATAATCGCATCAGTGGAGAATGTATGACATTATGCAACTATATTATAATTCTCAACGAGGAAACGATTACGAGCCAAACATGCGATTACATATTATTTAAGTTATACCTACGCGATGTTGTCACACAGTTCATTAACCATGTCTTCCGTGTCTTAATACACACTTTATGTGTCAATTTTATTAAATAGCGTTTAATGATCAGCTACCACTACCGGACATATTAGATATCTCAAAAAATGACTATACCACTGCAAATATATACAGTGAGTATTCGTGCATGCGGGTCACTTGTTGAATGACTCTGTGTTCAATTCATTGTGAATTCATTGTTAAGCATCATCAAGTGACCCGCATCCACGAATACGCACTGTATATATATTGGGGCCACTCATCTGTATTGGGAACCTTAGAACCTCGATACGCCAACTAGTGGCAGAAAATATAACTACTCAAAGAAGGCTAAAATTTCAAAGCCACACCCATTCCAAGGATCCCAATAGAGAATTTAGAAAATGTAAAACTGAAAGTATGAATTTGTCTGTTCGATTATTATATAAAAAAAAAAAGTGTGTAGCTAATTGAGTATACAGATCAGTAAAAACGGCGTATTAATTGTTATCAATGAACAAGGCCATATATGCGAAGAGACAGGCATGTTCGAAATTACCCGACTATACAATGCGGAAGTTTTTGTGAATGTATATTTTGTTCTTAATTTTTTTTTTTTTTTTTCTGTTTTTTTGTTTTTACTTTAATTGTAAATTCTATGACACTGTAGTCAGCGACTATATTTAGTAACCATTGCGTTTGAGGATTCAGGATAAATGAATATCATAAGACAGTGTAGTAAACGAGCCCTAGTCACGCTTGGTCACTGTATCCCTGACATTTCGCGTTGTTGTAGCGAGGCCGCGCTCACATTTATTCACGTAACATTTCTTGTGCTCCGCGCCTCGATAACTCCCGCGCGATGGATCCTGATTTCCGATTAATAATTCCCCACTTTCTCTGCTAATACGCAGATAATATTATATTGAATAATATTGTGAATTCCTTAATCATCGATGCATATGACGTCACAATAATATTCAATCGATTGCCAACTGATAATCATTGTAATAAAAGTTTCGCAAGATCAAAGATCGCGTTCCCCGGTTCTATAAGGACACATTCTTCAGTATACCGATCACATAACTATATATATAAAAGTTTCACCGATCCTTCTTCACCGTTACTACTTATGTTATGCATTTCTATAATTTACTGTATATATTATGCCATTCAAGCCTATATGATGGGCGATGGCATGTTATGTCACCAATTTTTATGTCACCAAATAGTGAAAAGAAGAAACTTTTTAGAAATATTATCGGTAATGCGTGGAAGTATATACTAGAATCGAAGAACGACAAAATTTATTTGACTTGCATAAGCAAGATTTTATCTGTAACTACCTACTTATGAATATTATTTAATACATATATTTCATCACAGATGCGGTATGATTAGAAAATTAGTTTGATAATACTAATATACATAATACATATAACACCTAAAAAAAAATTCAATAATTTTTGTAAGACATTTTAGTTACTGCATATTGAATTTTGTGAACGTTGATGATAAACGTGCATTTTTTCATTTTTTTTTTATCAGGAAATATCAGATATAGCTGATACATAATGCTCATAAAGAATATCAAGGCCCATCCCTAGTCGCCCACCTCCTTTTGGTCGAAATGTGTCACATTTCGATTATTATCTGAGCCCAGTCGTAAAAAACGCAAAAAAAAAGCCAACTTAGAGCAAATTCTATTTCAATTCCGAACACATACGTCTAAAAAAATGTTCGTTTCGTGCGAAAATAGAGTCTACAAATGGTTTTTACATTGTTACAAAATTATTCGAATTCGATTTTCTCGGTGAACAATGTAAAAACCATCTGTAGACTCTATTTTCGCACGAAACGAACATTTTTTTGGACCTATGTGTTCCGAATTGAAATAGAATTTGCGCTAAGTTGGCCTTTTTTGCGTTTTTTACGCCTTGGCTCGGATAATAATCGAAATGTGACACATTTGGACCAAAAGGAGGTGGGGGACTAGGGATGGGCCTTAAGGGGAAATGAAAGCTGATTCCGCGCGACGGGGTGCCATCTATCGGATTGGAATTTTCGGGAGCCCGTTTCTCAGCTAAAACACATCCGATCGATGTGAAATTGATATCAATGAAGCAAAAGAAGTGTACGGAGGGCATTACTCTCTTGGATTTCCAAAAAACGAAAAGGAACGAAAACGAAAATTTCAATCCGATAGATGGCACCCTGTCGCGCAACAATCAGCTTTCATTTCCCCTTAAGGGAATATGAAAGGTGAATTATACACCTCGAATTTTTGGCAGCCCGTTTCCCAGCTAAAACAGATCCGATCGATATGAAATTGATATCAGTGACGCAGAAAAAGTGCACGGAGGGCATGATGCTCTTGGATTTCTAAAAAAGCGAAAATATTTTGGATGTTTTCATATTTATCAAGTACAATGTCAGCAACAACGATTATTCATTACAGAGCACTCTTGATATAAAACTGTACATTTTATTTTCGCTTTTTTGGAAATCCAAGAGCATCATGCTCTTCGTGCACTTTTTCTGCGTCACTGATATCAATTTCACATCGATCGGATGTGTTTTAGCTGGGAAACGGGCTGCCAAAAATTCGAAGTGTAAATAATTCACCTATCATATCCCCTTAATATTAAGGGTGCCTTTTCATTCGACGCTTGAGGTTACAAAACGCGTTTCTCTTGTTACTGGACTTTAGCAACTGCGCATGCGTTGTGCCTTCTGCATTCTGTTTATGGCTTATGGAATTTAATGTGCATCGGCCTTTTATACCCTGAAAACAGACAAAGTTAGTATTTTTTCTTAAAGTTTTCAAATCTGCGCTATCTTATATCTGCGATTTCTGTATTATCGACCAATTTTCTTATAATACACAAACGCTAGGTAATATAATTTCCATTTCGTATCAGATTTCTGTCTTACCAACAGAACATAGTTTCAAACGAACAACCACAGATGTCGTTACTGTACTATTACGATGAAAAATAACGACATCTATGCGCAGTATGAACACTCCATAAAATCAGCCAATAGGAAAGAGCATATAAGCTCCAAAACAAATTTCAAATCTAAAAGGCAAAATGAAGCCATCTAGACAGACCGTTGAAGACAGACTCGTGAAGATTGTATAATCTCCGTTCTATAACCGACAACACAATGGTGTTTATCAATATATCATAATCAATTATATACGCGTAAAGGATTGTTAAGTGAAAAATAATTACTAATTAATCACTTGATGGCTTCTGTTCATCCTAACGCGTCTTACACAAATATGTATATATATATATATATATCTATTGTGTGATCTGAACTAACTGAAAGAAATTCTATCAACACAATAACGCAACTATCACAAAACTCCCTTCGTTAAAAAAAAAAAAAATATTTAACTTAACTCAACACTCTATATATATCAACATGGACGGATCTAGCGAACCTATAGCAATGCGTGTTGCGCGTATAAACAATATAATATTAGGAAAAACAAGCCAAACTTCACACTCAAATATCGCTAATAAATTATTAGCCAGGGAAGGTCTACTAGATGCAGTAACACTTCTATACGACGAATGTAACAACGAGACTATGCGACGAGACAAAAATGTCAACAAATTTTTGGACAAATGTAAGTTTTATTATCATAAATCATATTACGTTGTGGCTATTCGCAAGGTAGAGTGACTGTAATAGAGTCACGCAAGAGTCACGCAAAAATTCACTCTTGCGTGACTCTAATACAGTCGCTCTACCTTGCGAATAACCACAGCGATCATATTATCACAAATCATAAATCGATCCAGTAGACAATAAACATTCTTGGCACTGGTAGAAAATAAATAAATAAATAAAAATATTCATTTCTCAGATCGGGATGCGATGATCGACACGCATCGTCTCAGAGTAAATCTTTCAGATTTTGAAATCAAGAAATTAATCGGCCGCGGACAATTTGGCGAGGTACAATTGGTAAAGGAGAAACAAACCCGTGATGTTTACGCAATGAAAACATTGAGGAAATCTGAAACCCTGAAACAAGAATCAATAGCATTTTACGAAGAAGAAAGAGACATTATGGCAGAGGCTGTATCACCTTGGTTAACAAAACTCCAATATGCTTTTCAGGACAATAACACGTTGTACTTTGTCATGGAGTTTCATCCTGGCGGTGATTTAGCTGCTTTGTTAGATCGTCACGATGGTTTCATAGCCGAAGATCTTGCCAAATTTTATCTAGCCGAATTAACTCTAGCTATTCACGCTTTACACGCTATGAATTACGCGCACAGAGATATTAAACCTGATAACGTGCTGCTCGACAGACTTGGGCATGTTAAATTAGCAGATTTTGGTTCCGCGGCTAAACTAGGAACTAAAGGTTTGATTTCTAGCCATATGCCAGTCGGCACGCCGGAATATATCGCTCCTGAAGTTTTGCGATCCATGGAAGGTACTTCGAAAAATAAAAGACCATCGTCTTATGGCAAAGAATGCGATTATTGGTCGCTGGGCATTGTAGCGTATGAAATGGTGTATGGAAAGACTCCGTTCGCTGGTGACCAGCTCTTGGTCACCTACTGCAACATCATGAATCATAAAAAGAATTTAAACTTTCCCGAAAGGGGTTCGACAAGTTTTAAACACTGCGTTCGCGGTTTGTTAGAAGATGCTAATGCGCGTATGACGCATGACCAGATTATTCAACATCCATTTTTTTCGAGCATTGATTGGAGCAATTTGAGATTAAAAGTACCGCCTATAGTACCGTTAGTTAACGGTATAGACGATACTTCGAATTTTATTGTTGTTGATTCTGAATCACATCAGACAATACATTCTGAGATTTGTCCAACCAGCAAAGGATTTACTGGTAGAAATTTACCGTTTTTGGGATTCGCTTACGCTAAACAATTGTCGGGACAGAGTAAACATACGTCTAAAGAAAAATTGGAACTTGAAACTCAGCTGGAAAATAAAAGGAAAGAACTTCAGGATTATCAGAAAAAATTACTCACCGTAGAAGACAAGGCTAGCGCTAATACCAGGCAATGTTCTAGTCTTGAATTTCAGCTGGATGAAAAATCTAAAAGATTCGAAGCCGCTAATAAGGAAAGGGATAAACTTGAGCGCGAATTAACTAAGGCGAGGTCTGATATGGCTGGAATGAAGAGGACTTTGGGTACTTGGAGTTTGTTATTTATCTTACGTAGAATAGAACTATGAATTTTCTTTCATCAGCGATTACGAAATTATTATTAAAGCTTGGATTCTGGAATTATAAATCATGTTTGTTTATATTCAAGATCTAGAACGCCAGGAGAGGAGAGATTTGGAGACGAGAGCACTGGATTTGATAAAAGGTGCTAAACGCAAGTGGGAGACTGCGGAGAAAGACAAAGTTGCTCAGCTCAATAAACACATAGAAGCGCAGACAATGAGAATCACAGAATTATGTACATGTAATAATGATATGACCTCTAGATTGCAAAGAACCGAATGCGAATTGAGCACTGCGAACGCAGAGTTAGAAAAATTGAGAGCTTTTCAGGTATAAAGCTCGTTTTTATTGTAAACTATTAGTTTTTTCTATTAGAAATTTAACTGATTGAATCTACTGGTAATTGAAATTGATATTATCAAGTTTATATTTTAATAAAATTTTGTTTCATCGCTAGGTACAATATAAGGAATCACTTGCAAAGACGAGAGAGCTGAGTCGTCAAAGTGTAGCAGGTGTAGAAAACAAGCTAGAAGAAATGGCATCGCGTGCTCATAATAAACTGGCTGATATAAGAGCAAAATTAGAAGTAGAAACGGCGAAGAATATAGATTTGGAAACCCAGCTACGTAATGAACAGGACTCTAATCACTGTCGTCAATCCAGACTTAACGTTGCTTTGGAATTGTGTCAAAGCGAGTTAAAAGATTGTCAAGAACAATTGAGAAGTATGCAAGCTAGTATACCGGCTAGAGACGCAGAAATTGAAGCGTTGAGGAACCAACTAAAAGAAAGAACCAGACAGCTGGATGGCGTCACTGCTAATGATCAGAGAGCTTCAGTTTTGCAAGAAAAGTTTGAGAGATTGATGCTTGAGAATGAACAACTGAAACAACAGCTCGATGTAAGGGGGAGAAATGAAATTAACAACATTTCATGCAGTTTTATGCAATTTTAGAATTGATACATGTTTTTATACGAGCTTAGAAATAATGAAGAAGCGCGAATCTCGTGAAATATTTAAATTCTCGTGGGATCTTATGATATACTACTTTGCAATTTTTCAAAATCTATGCAATCTGTGAAATCTTTTGAAATCTTGAAATCTGAATTGAAACTATTTACAGTTTAATGAATAAAGAAACGATTGTTTATCACTTTTTAGGCGACTAAGTCGGATCTGAGCGATACAGTAGTAAACTTGGAGCAGAGCGCATCCCTAGCTCTAGATTTGGAGCGAGTATCACAAGATAAGGCTGCATTACAGCGTAGGCTTCAAGATACTCTTGAGAGAGAAGGTGATTGACTAACATTAAGCAATATTTAAGTAATTTTGTGTTTCTTAAATTCATGTAATGTAATGTAACTCTAATTTCCAATGCTGTTATTTCACAGAGGAATATCTTAAAAAAGTTGGAAGTCTTGAGGAACTTTTGCGCCGTTTTGAACACAGCGTGACTAAGTTAGAGGCTGAAAATGTTAGCCTGAAACAATCCGACTACCAGGAGCAGCCTGGAACCAGTGTTATTTCTCTAAAAGACTCTATTCAGAAAAATTCATTTTTGGAACAGCAACTGCAGCGTATCGAACAGCAGTTACAAACGGCTAGAGAAAACGTAGCTGCAGAACGTCAAGCGGCTAAACAAGCTCAGTCTAATCTGTGGAAAAAGGAAAAAGAGCTATCAGACGCCAACTTGGATAAACGAATCGCAACTCGTGAGGCAAAGACGGCGGAAGATAGAGTCAAGATATTGACCGAAGAAAAACAGAAAATAACCGACAGATTAAATTCCAGAATTTCAGACGAGGAAACTAGGTCTAAAAAACTTTTGAAAGAATTGGAAAGCGCCAGGCAGTCGCTCGAAGAGGCGACAAAAGAAGCTTCCCGAAATAAACTACACGCAGATTCAGCACAGAGGGTTAATCTCAAATATTAGTTTCCTTCGATATGTAGAATGAGCTCTTTTCTTTTTTTTTTTTTTTTTTGCCTATATTGTTTAATTCTCGTCCTGAGAAAAGGAAGAAAAGAAAAATTTACTGCTTTTAGCAATATTCTGTATTTTTAAAATTGATCTTTCGTTTTCACAGGCGCTTACACAAGCCAACAAGCAGATAGAGGAGCTCCAAACTTCGAGTTCTTCACTGCGACGAGAACTCGATGGTACGAGGAAGCAAATGCGAACGAATCAGGACCGTGTAGATGTTCTAAATACTGAGAATAAACGGCTTACGCTTTCGATAACGAAACTTAACGAAGATAAAACCCGCTTGGAATCTCAGTTGGAGAAACAGCAACAAGAAGCTAACGGTTATCAAGTGAACATCGATCTCTTGAAAGAAACCTGTACCGTGTTAGAAGAACAGTTAACTGATTATGAGAGATTAACAAGCGATCATGAAACCCGTGAGAACATGTTGATTCAGGACAAAATGAAGCTTCAAAAAGACTTGGATATCGCAGATTCGAAAGTTCGCGAAGCTCGGGCGGCTCAGGACAAGGAAAAAGCACTGCGAATAGTAGCAGAGCGGGCCGTAGAGAGACTTGAATCTGAAACTAGCGACATAGAGGATGAAAGAAACGGACTAGCGGCGCAGAAGGATCAGTACAAGAAACTTGCGCAAGATTTGAGTAAGCAGGTCGCTGATTTGTCGAACAAATGCGGAGAGCTAGAATGCGAGTTATCTAAAACTAAGCGTGCGTTAGAAGTGACTAAGGGAGAAGCTATAAAAGTCAAAGAAGAGAGTAGCGAACATCTGACCAGATTGCACCAGTTAAAAGAAGCTAATTTTGGATTGATGGCTGACTTACAAGCCAGCGTTGATCAAGGTCAAGAATTACGATCTAGAATTTCAGAACTAGAAGGAGTTTTGGAAGAAATGAGGCAATTCTATCAAGAGAGAGAAGTTAAAGCTGAAGGAACCAGACAGCAACAAACAAAACTGATCGATTATCTTCAACTGAAACTCGAGGAAACTAGCAAGAAGAAAAAAACTGTTTGCGACAAGATTTTTGGCACCAAACAAAAAGAGAATCAGCCACCAACTGGGGCTGGGATGCCAGTCGGTTATCGTGAGCTGGAGAATCAACTGGCTAGAGAACGAGCAAAAGTTAAAACCCTGACTGACCAACTCTTGGCTCTCCGAGCTTCGCAGGCTTCGGCACCAATGCCTACAAGCCCTCCGTCTCCGGATACTAAAAAGGCGCTACAACAGCTAGCCGAGTCTCCAGGCGACACTTTGGCCAGAAGACCATCCCTCCAAAGAATGAGGCACAACATTCCGCACAGATTTGATGTAAAATTGTCAATGCGTACCGGCAAATGCGCCGCCTGCTTAGACTCTATACAGTTTGGCAAGAACGCTGCTATTTGTAACGAATGCCAAATCATGGCACATCCAAAATGCTCACTACTTGTACCAGCTACGTGCGGGCTTCCAGGAGGTTTCGCAAGGCATTTTAGTCAGACTTGGAAAGCTAGCGAAGAAAGCCTCTCCACCATCGGTGGCAGCGTTCAAACATTGACTCTAGATCAACCGGATAATGCCGAGCTAGTAAGAACTGTGTGCATTTTACACAAACGATATATGATGAAAATTATAAATTATCTTCACTAGACTAAAAATTGTTAATATCGATAATCCCGTTACAGGAAACAGGAAATAATGGCAACCCAGTGGGAATGGAAGGCTGGGTGAAGGTACCGGGTCGCGCAAAGGCCTCTTGGGACAGGAAATACTTGCGTTTAGAAGGCACCTTACTATGTACCTACGAGCACGAACCGAGTTCTGGAATGGTGCCGACAAGCCGATTAGAACTAGGCGAGAAAGAGGGAGTAACTATATCCGACTCTGTACGTCAAGCGGAAGTAGCCGGTACAGCAAGATCCGATCTACCATTCATACTGAGAGTGGAAGCGGGACCTTCGACTACTTGTTGGCCATCTTCGGGACTAGATATCATGGCGCTCAGTCAAGCTGATAAAAAGTCTTGGCTGAATGCGCTGAGGAGTGTTGCCAGTCATAATACAGTCTGCAAATCGGTTCCTAATCATCGATATCAGACCGTATTGAGACTTGACAAACATCAAGTATGTGCATACTATTATGCGTCGATAAACGATGCGCCCAACTCCATACTTTGATACCATTCTCATGAAAGAGACGATTAAAATTCGAATTCGAGTTATATCTGAGCAGTTGAATCAAGATGAATACTTCTGACTATAATTTCCTGCTATTTTAGACCGAAAATATCATGTATTGAATATATCTGTACTAAAACGAGACGATTTATTTTCAGCTGGATCTTAACTGTATGATAGAGTTAGGCCAGGAAGGAGTATTGCTCTTGGGAGCAGAAGAAGGACTTTTTTCATATCGCAGTACGCAGTCTAAGAGTCTGACTCGAATCCAAGGTGTTGTAAGAGTACACCAACTCTCTTTGCACGCTTCTTTAGGACTGGCATTAATGATAGCCGGAGAAGAGAGGCAGCTTGTAGCTTGTGAGCTAAGGCAATTAAAGAGCAACGCTTTAGCAGCAGAATGCTCAAGACCAGCTATTAGAATCGTGCCAATTCTTACCGGTTGCGATAGCTGCCATCTATATCAACTACAAGGAGATTTATTATGCGCAGCATCCGCTTCTCATGTAATGTATGTTGAGGGTGATTCAAAAATGAAAAGAAACTTCTGAAAACAATAACATTTCATCTGTTATCTATTATTTTCAATATTTACAGCTTGTTGAAATGGACCGTACAAGAAGACGGCGGTGAATTTATTCCTGTTCGTGAATTGGCGACGACTGAACCATGCAGCTGTGCTCTCTTCACACGAAATCTATTAATCGTTGGGTGCAATAAATTCTTCCAAATTAATCTCGACGATTATAACATTGACGGTGATTAAAATTTATACATGAAAAATCGAAATCAGCTCATAAAACGTTCGAACATTCATTTTACTCGAATGTTTACGAGTTTTCTAGGGACAATAATATATGAACAGAATATTTTTTATTACAGAATTTCCTGACCAAGACGATAGCTCAATGAGGGCTGCGCTACAAGGAGCAGCAAGGCTCGGAAGTTTCCCAGTCGCTGTTCTGGATGTCTCTCATACCTCGCAATCGGTTGAATTACTTTTGTGTTACAATGAATTTGGAGTATTTGTTGATGAAGATGGACGAAGAACTAGAACTGTAGATCCAACGTGGAGCCACTTGCCTTTCGGCTTTGGTAACTTCAATGATTCTATCTTTGTCTTTGAAGTTTCGCCTTTTTCTGGAAAAAATCCTAATCAATTTTGTACAACAATTTTCATTCCAGCTTACAGAAAACCGTATTTGTTCATCGTTCACTTTTCATCCGTTGAAGTAGTCAAACTCACAGCAGACTCGTACAGATCTGAGACTAAAAATTCCGAACGTACTTTGGTGGAGTTTAACAATCCACGATACTTAGGACCAGCAGGAACTAGAGGCGTATATATCGCTGCAATAAATTCAGCTTTAGAAATTTTGAAGATAGAAGGAGCGACCGCTTTGCCAAGACGAAGCGATAGTCTTACCAGCTTGGACACACTGTGAGTTTTACCGTTCGTTGAATTTATTAGAAATTATTCTCCCACTTAACTCTGTGTAATGATGATGATCGAAAAGTTATAATCTAACTGATCCATGCATACCGATAAACTTTTGCAGCCAACATGACGAGGAAAGCAGTTCGGACTTCAGTTTTACTTCGAGTTTAATGGAAGCGCTAGATGGTCAGGGTAAAAAAGTGCATTTCTCTAACCAGTCGAATTACTAGAAGAGAAGGAGCTGCTACACGTTATCAAAACTCGTACAAATAATTTTCATACTCTGTAATAGCTTGCGCTTTGACATCAAGTGTATCTGATTTATATATTGACCTCAGATCGTCACCATGGAGGATGTGCCATTGACAAAAAACCGTATTATAGTAAAAACCAAAATACTGACTTACCGTTCTTAGTTACTTAATTACTGATGTAAAATTTTGCTTTTTATCAAGAGATAGAGCTATCTCTTGATAAGTAAGCAAATGTTTTAGTACAAAAAAAAAAAAAAGAAAAGAATAAAAAATAAAAACATAGTCTGTACTGTTTACAGATTATAAATTTAAGTTCGTCATTCTGTAATTTAATATACAGTTTCATAATATAATATACTAGCTAATGTTTATTATTAAGATAATAATATACATAATATAATAATATATTTTTTACTTTTGTATTAACGTCGGAATATTTTGTAACTTTTTTAATTTTTTTTTTTTAATCACCTGATTATATAAGAATTTGTTTAGTTTAATTAATAAAGAATCATTTGGATTGTAATCATACAGATTTACTTTTTGTGAAATATTCTTCAATGAAACGCGCTTTCGTAGTTTGAAACAACTAGCGGTGATAATCTATAGCCATTGTATGTTAATTAAATAATGCGACTACCCGCTTCTATTATGAAATTATACTACGTACCTCTATCTTTGATGCCAAGTTCAACACCCTTACCTTACCACCCTACTTACAGCTTATTCAACCTGTAATCTTGTAGCGCAATGTAAACAGACTCCAAAATCAAGCTTCACTATGCTTCACTATAATCAATATTTTTTTTTCTTTCTTTTTTACACAATTTTGAAGATAACTATTCTAATCAGACCCTCCCTCCCTCGGTTTCGATATCAATGCATGTTCGTTGTTGATAAGAAAATAAGAAATCAGGATTTATGAGTCAATTCACATTACAAATGTGTTATAGAATCAATGGACTGGTAAATCTTACCTTATGATGTTTGAGTAAATTTCACTGTATGATATTAATCTTTGTAATGAGATTTTTTGAGATCGAGATAAAATAGCAAGTGTTTTTATAGCATCGTTTCATAAAGACTAACTAGAATACTCAAAATGAGTAACAATACAAACAGAGAAATATTCTGAAATATAAAGGATTCTGAATTTAGCGACTTCTTGAAGTATACATGCATCTGATACCCCTCTACTGCTACTCGCTGGCTCCAGAAGGTATACGCACCTTGTAATCTTTGAATATTAATTTATTCAATGCCATATCCTATGATAACAGTTAAATATAGACAAATTTAATTCATGTATTAATCTTATCTTAGATTTCGGGATTATTTCATGACTAATTCGGTTCAATCATCTGGTTCATTTGCAGAAAAAAATTCATTCCAAATGGGGCTGGTGAAATACTTTTTTTTTGTCATTTTTTACAAGATCCCAGTCGAACGGTTCAACTATGATATTGTATGTATTTATATTGTTGAGTGTGAATTCCGTATTGGTTTGATAATTAAAAATGATTTATTTATATGACCTGTACTGTACAATTCCATACAATATTTATGTATGTATTAATACATAACGTAAAGTAAATGGCAGTGAGTAAAAGCGTGCTAATATATCTTACTATTCCAACAAATCTTACTATAATTTACTTATATTCATATTACTTAAACTAATTTGCACCTCTTATAACTTAAGTAGTATAATGAGTATAGATATTTACAAAGTATTAAGTATCATAATAACATATTCAATTACCTCTGTACATATTCTAGTTAATTGTTGTTCGAAGTATAATATCTTCTATTATATCAATTATTATTATTTATAAGTCATAACACATCTTTAAAATTTCAATTCATTTAAAGACAATATTAGATATATATATATTATCATATTCTTTCGAGTTAAGTATCTCAGGGGGGGAAATTCATTTGGTAAATTCCCGTTCCAGCAGGTATATTATAGTATAACATGTAATATACATTATATAGATCAAGATATTAATTGCTGCAGTAACAATTTTCATAAATTCAAACTCGCATATCTACAAAAAAAAAAAAGAAAAGACTCTACCTCTACATATTTAATGCGTTTAGAATAACTGTTCAACCGATATGATAAAGTATAATTTCTATACTTATTACTTTCTCGTTGGAACTTCTTATGTTACAAATTAGACGATTATTTATTGAAAAGTATTCAAATTTCAATCAATTTATACTTCATACATATGTAATACATGTAACTATTAAACTGTAAAGTATGATCTTCGCATCATTCCGACTGAAGAATCGAGTCTAAGTATATGCTTGACCTATAGCAAGCTCACAGAACCATATACAATTATACTAACGTATGATACTTATATTGTTTTAGTGGCTCTTTTTCGATAATATGAACTCATATAATTTTATTAGCTATTTGTTTAAGAGGAGAGATGTTCTCAGATATTTGTTGTTAAAAACGCAGCTTACAGCATGCGTAAAACATTCAGCGTACAAAATATTTCTTGTACACCCTGTTTTTAGCATTATCTCTAAATCTTGTAGTTTGATATGCTAGGAAATTATTTGAAGCATACAGGACCTACCGCAAAACCAAATGCTTGATGCGGTAGTCCGTAATCAACCGGATAAAAATCAATCAGAGGAAGTTGTTGTAGTTTTTTTGTTGTTACTACAAATATAGTCTCACTTTTACTCTTGCGAGTTTTACACCCATCGATGATAACGTTGGGTCTTGTACCGACGTAAGAGAACTGGTCCTCGTTTTCACCAAGTAGTTTTAACGCTAGATCATGATTATATCCTGGAACACTGTACCACGCAGCGCTATTGATGCAAGTGTAGGTGAAATTTTGGTACGCATCTTGGCTCAATAATCGCAGGAAATTCATTTGAACAACACCGATCGTCTCGTAAGTTATCTATAAAGTAAAATTAACAATTATAGTTAATCACAATAAAATACTACTGAATGTTACGTTACATTATTATAATAATGCATTGATTGTTATATCTTACTCTAAAACCACCGCGAAGATTGGAGTACCAGTCGCGTTTGTCACCTTCCTTTCTCCATGGGATGTTAGGCATTTGGCTGCTGTGGATGTCGGGGAAGACGCAAGTTTCACCTGATGCTGTTATATTGCAAAACACATAGACCGCATCATCTGGCATTCCGAGATTTGGATCAATCCAGTACCATCCTGCGTATAATTGAGTTCAAGATCAAATAATTAGTCTTATAATGTTGAACACAAAGCCGCCTGCTTGATTAGTGGAAGATATTACATGCAATATCATTAGTCATACCATCTGTAAATTGAGGATGTCCGTAAAATAGATCCTTGCATGTTCTCACTGGATTTTCTCTAGTACCCATTGGCTTGCGTATACGGTCCAAGTCCTGCCTCATCGTGTATATAGAGCTATACATATCAAGAAATTTGGGTCCGACATCTTCTTCGTTATAATTTTTCATAGTGTCCGGATGCTCCGTACCCTGAGTATCCTCTTTACCATCTCTGTATCAAAAACCAAACAAGCCTCTTGAATCTTATTCACAAAGACACGATACCTGACGCTATCGAACTGCAATAATTCGAGAATAGAGAGCAGATAAATAATACTAACACCCCGCCAATATCTCTCCTCTTCCTACTTAGTTCATCTCTGCTTAAGAACAGCTCCGGTGGAATCATCAGTTGTTCCGCAGGTGGTCCCGGAGGACCTGGCGGTCCAGGTGGCCCTGCTTCTCCCTTTATGCCATCTCCACCCGTCATGCCTTTCAGTCCAATTGGACCTTCCAGTCCAGGGAGACCTTGAGGACCATCGTTACCCTTTGGCCCTAGCATACCTTGAGGGCCTAGACTACCTTTCATTCCCTCTGGTCCTGGTGGTCCCTTCGGACCTCTCTCTCCTTTTTCACCTTGATCCCCTTTGATTCCAAGGTGGCCAAGTTCACCACGGTGACCCTTTGGCCCTCGACGTCCACGATCGCCTTTAGGTCCTCTAGGACCAGTTGCACCCATTTTACCTGCAAGACCAACTGCTCCTGGCGAACCTGGAGCTCCGTTCTCTCCAGCTGCTCCGGGTAGCCCTCTTACACCAGGTAATCCCTGAGGTCCTGGTTCACCTTGTGGTCCTACACGCCCTTGTAACCCAGGAGCTCCTAGTGGCCCAATATCTCCTTTACCACCGGGCAATCCTGTGCTACCTTGTATTCCTGCTGGCCCTTCAGGGCCCTAAAAATGTTAAATCAAACATAGTATCACGGATAGTTTAGTTGAGAATAATAAAAAAATTTATTATACAAGAGAAATCCTGACGCAGAATTAATCAGTGAACACAAATATCTTTTTACCGGTTTTCCTGGCGGTCCTGGCTCGCCTTCTTTGCCAGGAGAGCCAATTTCACCCGGTAAGCCAGCCTCCCCAGGTCTCCCTTCGTCGCCGTCATTCCCTGGCTCACCCTTCGGACCTAATAGCCCAGGCTCACCTGGCGCTCCAGGAAAACCTGACGGTCCCGCGTGACCCTTTGGACCCTCAGGCCCAACAATTCCACGTCCCCCTGGTGGCCCAGCCGGACCAGCTTTGCCTTCCTCACCTTTTGGCCCTATGGCACCACGCTCACCCTGCGAACGCATGAAGTACAATTTTTATGAAATATATGGGAAGATATTATAATCTACAAACAGAGGAGAAGTTTGTTAGTATTCAAATAAATGAATCGTATCTCCTCTGCTAATAACAGTTGTCAAACAGTTCTACAGTTTCATGTGGTGTTTTAGCTACCCGATAACATCAATTATTGTGAGATAATACACACTCAAACTCTCATTAATATTGTTATATGGCATGGATATTACCGTTTTTCCATCAATCCCAGGGATGCCAGGAGACCCAGGAGTTCCGGAATCCCCTTTAGCACCTTGACGTCCTTCTGGCCCAACAGGTCCTTGAATTCCGTCGATGCCTTTTGGTCCTCTTGGTCCATCTTCGCCAGGACTTCCAGCAGGTCCTACAGGACCCGTAGGCCCATTATCTCCAAGATCTCCTTTCATCCCAGGAGGCCCAGGCAAGCCTTGCAGTCCTATTGGACCCGCTGAGCCCGGAACACCCACAGGACCTTTTTCACCTTTACCTCCTTGCCGCCCGATTTCTCCTGGCGGTCCTTTCTCCCCTGCAGGACCGGTTGGTCCTGGCTCTCCTCTCATGCCTTGTATCCCAGGCACACCAGCTGGTCCCTGGTTTCAAAATTCAAGAAAGAGAACTAGCTTTAATTTATGCATACTTGTGTCTAATGCAGAAGTAAAGAATCAAAGCTTTTGAAGCATATAACAAGGTGGCAGAAAATCGTAAGAGTCTGGAACAATAAACAGTATTTTTCTGTTCGTTGTCACCAAGACAATCCATTCTTTACGAAGATTAGTTCTTTATTCGTGTTGATATTAAGTATACTTATATTTCCTACAATTTCCCTGCACTACGATTTATCAGTTTACAAATTATATCTTTTGCGTTGTTGTATTTCTAAAAAACTTTATAGCGTATAGGAATTCACAGACTTACACTTTCTCCTTGAGAGCCCTTGAAACCCTTTTCACCAGGAGGACCAATATCTCCTTTGTCTCCGTCTTCACCAGGAACCCCAACAGGGCCAGGCGGACCAGGTAGGCCGCGTAGCCCAGGTAACCCATCCCGGCCTGTTGGCCCGTGCATTCCAGGTTCACCCTAAGCGATTAAAGTACATACTTTCTTTAGCGCAATGATTATCTACATTAACATCAGATGATTAGTTTTCAAATGTTGGATGCTGATAAATCTCCGAATAGTTGTTTGAAAATGTGTTGCAAGACATGCATCTCTTTGTCTCGTATTCGGTCATGATAAATCACTGTCACGTGCTTACCATATCGCCTTTTGGGCCAACCGGTCCAGGCGAACCTTTGGGACCCTGTCTTCCTTCTGCGCCAGGTGGACCGTCTTTTCCAGCCTCCCCTTGTGCTCCCTTGTCACCACTGGCACCAGGTGGTCCCAGTAAACCCATTTCACCTTTCAAGCCTGGCATTCCCTGATAATTAACAATTTGACTCATCAGTTTTTTGAAGCAGAAGAGTTATTGCGTCACAAGAACTTCAAAAGTCGCAAAAGCATATTCACCGGTAAACCATTCATCCCTCTTTCGCCGGGGAATCCAGGCAACCCACTTGGCCCCGGGGGGCCTTCTTTGCCCTCTGGCCCAGCTACTCCAGGAGGACCTTCTTTGCCTTGATCTCCAGGCATCCCCGGCTCCCCTGTGTAAGAAATTATAATTCAGATTAGGAATTAGATTGGGAACGAGGACAAATCGAAAAAATTTCTATGATGAAAAACCATCATTTGATTATTCGATAATAAAGATTGAAATGCTCTATTCTTCTGGTTTTCCTTGAGGCAGTTCTATCTTCAAATTATCAATATCAAGGTTCTTCAGGAGCTCAGATTCAATAGCTAATGGATTGAATGATAATGAGAGTCAATTAAGAATGATTCACCTGGTACGCCTCGACTCCCAGGAATTCCTGGCTCTCCTGGTGAGCCAGCTTCACCAAAAGCGCCAGGTGGTCCGACGACACCTGGTGCACCAGGTGGTCCCGGTGTACCAGATTCTCCGACAGGCCCACGTTCGCCAGGCGCACCGGTAATCCCGTCTTTCCCATTGAGACCTTGCTGTCCTTGAGGTCCAATGAATCCTCGAGGCCCTTCCAGTCCTGGTGTAAAAGTCAGATAGAAATTTTAGGAGCATATAAGTTGGAATATATTAGGTTTACTAGGTACAGCCTTTCTTTAGAAGTTCTGTACCTGGGGAGCCGGGCTCTCCTTGAAATCCCATTGGTCCTGGTTGGCCGGTGTCTCCCTTTGGACCAGGTAATCCCTCAGACCCTCGTCTTCCACGAGCACCGCGGAATCCCTGATAAAATAATATATTCAGCTGGATATCAGGATATACATTCAAGATACGAGAAAGAATAGTATATATCTAATGATGTTGGAGTTACAACCATTTCAAGTCGACAAATTGTACTTAAGATTGCTTCAACTCACTCTGGGACCCATTTCTCCACGTTCGCCAGCCATCCCAGTGTTTCCCTATGAGTAAAACAAAAAAAATGATACGTCATGGTTGCAGGATAAAACTCTGGACTTTGGATCGTGCTTCAATTTCGACCGTTACCCTTTCCCCCTTGTCTCCAGTTGATCCATTTCTGCCCGCCTGTCCTTTGTCTCCCTTTTCACCTGGGTTGCCTTGATAACCAGCGAATCCAGGTATACCAATTTTTCCCTTTTCACCAGGGGGCCCCATGGGTCCCGTTTCACCTCGTGGCCCTTCAAACCCTTTGGGACCTTCCATTCCCTCAAAACCAGGTATACCTTGCGGGCCGGATTGCCCTGGCTCACCTTTCGTGCCCAGATCTCCCTTCTCACCTTCAAGACCTCGTTCTCCCTTGTCGCCACGGTCTCCAGTCGCACCTTTAATGAGTGAAGAACGAAAAAAGATGAAAATAACGTTTATTGAAGTAAAAAATAAGCATGGACGATTCCTAATGCGAAAAGACACTAAAGTTTCCAAATATTTTTATACCATAAGTTTCAATTGCGCATGTGTCTGTGTGTCTCATATTATATGATAGGTGTAGTTTTAGGGATCTTGAAATTCAATGAAAATGGTCATAAATATTGTATTAATCTTTTTCCAATTACTCCAATGACAATAATTAGCTCCTCACTTGTAATATCTTGTATCCTATATTTCAATTGATGATATAAATCCCAGTTTTCATTATTGACGTGGCTTAGGTCAACATTATACGATTATGGTACATACCTCTCTTCCCTTCATCTCCCTTGACCCCACGAATTCCTGGAAATCCTACTGGTCCTTGTGGCCCTTGAGAACCTGGTTCACCTTTCAAGCCTTGATTACCTTGATTTCCAGGATTACCGGGTGAACCATCTGCCCCAGGAAGCCCTGGCATACCTGGTTTTCCATGTGGACCCTACAAAATTGAATATTGACGCCATTGAGGAAGTTAGTCCTTATAACTTGGGGATATTTCATGATGATTAAAGTATAAAGTATAAAGTATAAAGTACAATTCTCTGTGTATACTTACCACCAAACCTGTTGGGCCCAATAATCCTTGTGGGCCTGGAGCTCCTACAGGCCCCATGGGTCCAGACTGTCCTGGTGGTCCAGGCTGTCCAGGAGGGCCATTATTCCCTTTAGTTCCAGGTGGTCCTTCGGTACCAGGGATTCCTGGGTTGCCTGTTAGCCCAGGAAATCCACGTGGACCAAAAAACCCTCTTGGTCCCTTGATAGCAAATAGAAAAATGTGTAATTAGGAACATAAATTTCAAAGAGCCAACGTATCTTGACTTGACTTTTTTTTATCACAATCATAACAGTAGAAACTATCATTTTTGAGAATTATCATATTCCACCATAAGACTGCTATACTCGTCATTTGGATAGTAGACAAAAAGTGACAAAAATTCAATACATTCCCATAATATATTCTTCTCACCAATTCACCGGGTAAGCCTGGTAATCCCGGAGGGCCATCTTCACCTTGCATTCCCTCATGTCCCTGAATACCTTGATCTCCTGTAGCGCCCTGAAGACCTCGCTCACCTTTGTCACCTGGGAGGCCAGGCAAGCCTTGTAAACCTTGTTCACCTCTCATTCCTGGTGGGCCCGTAAGACCTCTTTCTCCATCTCTGCCGGGACGCCCTCGTCTGCCTTCCCTACCAGGGGAACCAGGGACACCTAGGCAGATCATTGTTGGTTTTTTGACTCGGACACGATTAGGTGTTTTTTAACTCTAGAGACCCTAGCGGATTCATTTACACCAATATTTCTGGTGTCATTTTGGTGTATTTTGGGTGTGGTTTGATTTTGGTGTAATATTGGTGTAATTTCGGTGAAACTCTATAATGCGTCCAAAATTACACCAAAATCACGCGGTGTATCTCAGAATTTTTCACACCACCTTTACACCAATTTCACACCCGACCCATTTTGGTGTAATTTTGGACGCATTATAGAGTTTTGCCAAAATTACACCAATATTACACCGCAGACCTACCCCGTGTACTTTTGGTGTAATTTTGGTGTAACTGAATTTGCTAGGGGAATGATTATTGAATAAGTATCCATTGTGAGAATGAATAAAGAACAATTGTTTTTCTGAAATATCCTGAGGAAAAACATGTAATGCTGTGTTTTCAAACCATTTCAGTTGCTCGACAGATCTTTTACCGTCAGGCTGTGAAACAAATGTGGCTAAACCAGCTCTCCCTTCTCCCAAATAGGAAATAAATGAATCAATACCTCTTTCGCCTCTTAATCCTAACTCTCCGATGTCACCTGGTTCACCCTTCTGCCCTTGAGATCCAGAAGGCCCTTCGGGTCCCGGAATACCAGTCAACCCCATGGGGCCCTCGGTACCTCGCATAGCCATCATGTGCTGCGATAACATTTGCCGGAAAGATTCAGCTTGGGAATCAGGACCTTTATCATTACCCTGCTGGTTCATGGGTATCATAAAAACGTTGCCTGGTGGTCCTGGTACTCCTTGCATTCCAGAAAGACCATCTCGGCCTGGCTCACCTTTAGTGACGCACATTAAATACAATTGAAATTTATAACTTTTTTATTGATTCGTCAACGACTTGCAGTTGAGAATGTAATTTTTGATCGTGATGTGATTGAAATAATGTGGTCAGTGATCAAAAAGATGGCAAAGAACGGATGAGTTGAAAAATACAGTTTCAAGAGAAACAAGAAAAATGTAGCTGATATTGCTTCGAGAAATTGGTTCACATGGTTCATTAGAATAATTTAGTCTAACAATTCGTCTGACAATTATTCTGATGGAGCTGGTGAACTGAAACATGGAGAAAACCAGTACTACAGTCCCATTTCAATGGGGCTTCAAAATGCGGAGCAATTCGACCTAGTCTCTTTTCCAAATGTTCCAATTTCTCTAATCACATAATATACTGTTTATACCTTTCTTCCCTGCTACTCCAGGTTCCCCAACTGGTCCCGGATATCCACGTGGACCCGGTGGTCCAGGAACGGTATAATACCCATAAACATCAATCTTCTCGCTTGGTGAATACTGTGGAGTTTCATAAGGCCTTTCATTCTCGGAATTGAACCTTCCGTCATAGCCGGTTTCGTATCCTTCAGTGGTTGTTGCACCAAGTTCTATTAAAGTTTCTGTCTGTTTAGGGTACAAAATGAAAAATACATTTGAATCAATAAACAAAACCGCGGCTTCTTTAATTTCATCTCATTTTCATAGTACAGTATCCCACACAGCACCTAATATTGTAGTGGCATTGCAGCAATATTGCAATATTGCAGCAGTATGAGCAATATTGCAGCAATGTGAGCAATATTGCAGCAATGTGAGCAATATTGCAGCAATGTGAGCAACATGGCAGCAATGTGAGCAACATTGCAGCAATGTGAGCAACATTGCAGCAATGTGAGCAACATTGCAGCAATGTGAGCAACATTGCAGCAATGTGAGCAATATTGCTGCAATATTTGGTGCTGTGTGGGATATGACTTTATGAAATGTCTCACAAATGTATCGTTCGGTGTCGACTGTGTAGTGGTAGTCGGTTCTGGCGGTATTCCTGAATTCAAATTGGGCTGTATTGGCGATACGTCGTCCTCTTCTTCGGGCGTTTGACCATCCTCGTAATTATCTGTTCCCTCGTCGTATTCCCCCTCTATTAATCCTTCGTAATCTTCTGCAGCGTTTCTCTGCGCTTCGAAACGACTGAAATTACCTCGGCCACCAGTCGATGCGATTAAATTATTTCGGGTATTGTTTTCTTGTGTAACAGCTCTCCTCGATCCAGACCCAGAAATACGCGGTAAAGAATTGAAACTACTATCTTCTTTCCCCGTTTCAATTCCCCGCGATATCTGTAAGCCACTTCCGGTTGTAGTACCACTCGAATAGCTAGACTGCTGATTCGAAGTCTCAAAACCACTGAAAGTTGAAGAACTCGAGTATCTCGACTGATAGCTGGAAGATGAACTAGAGTGACCGGAAATACGATTTGCCACTACCCCGTCAGCGATTATAGGACCGGTATTTGAAATCGTTTGTGAAACGAGTGTGCTGCTTCGACTGTGATATTGGGTTTCACAATTCGGGGCAAAAACTGTACAGATTTCATAAGCTGCGTCAGGATTAGGGGCGATTTTAAGCAGCTCGATTCCACCCTGAAATATTATTCGATATAAAATGATATGTGGAATATTGCAACGTATATATACAGTAGGGTGGTTCAAAAAAGACCTAATTTCTCAGATGTTGCTGCTAATTCGTGAATATGTTGTTTGTGATTTTGAAAAATTATTCCATTTTTTTTAGTTTTATAGGACAATATTTACTACTGCCTCAGTGAAGTTAAAATTTCGAAATTTTGCCATTTTTGGCAATTTCAAAGTTCTCAGATCAAAGTCCTCATCTGGCTACCTCTAGGTTCTCATTCAATGAGGATGTTGGTTCAAGATGAGACTCGTACGATAATATTCAGTACTGCCTCAGATACATTGCAGTTTTTTCACTATTTAGGGATTTTCTTGGAGATTGGATCGCCAGGTGTTGCTCATGAGACAATCTTTTCTTACCATTTTAAGGAAGAAGTACACAAAGTTTGCAGTCTGTGGGACCATTTTTACTACTGCCTCATGTTGCTAATTTTACTTGAAGGAATGTCGCCCTCAATGAGGCAGTAGTAAAAGTGGTCCCGCAGACTGCAAACTGCTTGGATATCTTATCCTTATATTGGTAAGATGAAACTGTCTCATGAGCAGCACCTGGCGATCGAATCTCCGAAAAAACGCAAAATATTGAAAAAAAAACTCCAATGTCTCCGAGGCAGTACTAAATATTATCGTACGAGTCTCATCTTGAACCAACATGCTCATTAAATGAGAATCTAGAGGTAGCCAGATGAGCGCTTTGATCTGAGAACTTTGAAATTGCTAAAAATGGCAAAATTTCTAAATTTCAACTTCACTGAGGCAGTAGTAAATATTGTCCAATAGAGCTAAAGAAAAATGGAATAATTTTTAAAAATCACAAACAACATATTCACGTATGAGCATCAACATCTGAGAAATTAGGTCTTTTTTGAACCACCCTAATATACAGCTATAGGGTATTTTCGCAATTTGGCGTCGATACTCACAGCGTAAAGATTTTCGTCCATCAATTTTTGTCCGATTATTATAATACCCGAGGTACTTATAGGCGTGGAAAGATTTCTTTTCAATTCTTTAGTCACTTGAAAATGACAATCGGAAATTAAGGTAACGGCGTCTCCCTTAATACTGAAACCAAGACGGTGCCATTTCCCATCGGAAACATCGACGCCGAATGATATCGGAGTATTGGTACCCCCCTCGGAACTTCCGTAAATAATAGTTACGTCGTTACCTAAAGCTACGACGAACTGTTCGTCGCCGGATTCACTGTAAATTGCGAATATAGCGGGATTTGGATTTCCTGTAAAAGTTAATGACGATCGGTTTTAATGAAGCATCAAAAAAAAAAAAAAAAACTGAAGTTATAATCTGCATCATAATACGCGTGTAGATGTAATCACCTGGTTTTGGCTTAGCGACTATAAGGACTGAGAAATCTTGAGGAAATACATTCGGAAAGAGAATTGCAGTGTTTACAGTCAAAAGTGCCTTTTCTCCAATTTCGTATGCTGTCTCGTTCGAACCGCATCGACTGGGGCATGTATTAACTCCCGCAGGTTCCTGCAGCATTCCGGTCGCATCCATCAAGTCTACGGTTCCTACCCCTTTGAAATATAACGAAAATAATATCGTCGATCATTCCCAGACAGCACGGAATATTGCCCAATATTGTAGCAACATTGTAGCAACAATGCAACATTGTAGCAACATTGCAGCAACAATGCAATATTGTAGCAACATTGCAGCAACAATGCAATATTGTAGCAACATTGCAGCAACAATGCAATATTGCAGCAACATTGCATTGTTGCTACAATGTTGCTACAATATTAGGCAATATTCCGTGCTGTCTGGGTTGCAGACTAATATTTCAAGTATTATAGTATTTGAATGAAGTCTTAGAATGAGTCTTAGAATTGCTTATAGTAAGCACCATAAGAAAATAACTCTATATAATGTCTAAATATAGGCGACTGAAGATAAGTGTGTCAAATGATTATATAGACCGATAAAATTACGACAAAATTACAACATACAAGTCAGCTCGTTAAATAATTGCGAAATGATAACTATTCGGTTCATTCGGTCTACTGGCCGCAATATTATATAGCTCGTATATCATTGTGTTAGAATACACTCTATACTTTAAGGTTGTTACCTTGTAGAAGCAGTTTTCGACAGATTTGTGTGAAATTTCACTGGTCGATAGCTTGAAACAAGTTCTACAACATGAGACGAAGTTTATTGACTTTTACCGCATATTAGTGATAAAAAAAATTATTGAAGTTTACATTATTTGCATACGTATACGTATGGAAAATGCCAACTTTTATCACTTTAACGTTTTTTTATGATTTGATGATGAACTTGAGTTTAACTAACAATATATTTCTTATTAGACGGCAAATACGTTTGTTTCTAGTCTCAAAATATTCGTTAAATTTCAATTCATAACATACTAGTTTTTCATTGAAATCTGTCGACTAGTTGAATCATAAAAAACGTTAGAGTGATCAAAGTTGGCATTTTCCCTATGTTACGTATGCAAATAATGTAAACTTCAATACATTTTTTAATCACTAATATGCGGTAAAAGTCAATGAACTTCGTCTCATGTTCTAGAACTTGTTTCAAGCTATCCACCAGTGAAATTTCACCTAAATCTATCGAAAACCTAGTTAGATCCTAATCACAGAATTATTCAACGTATGGAGGCTAAAGTTGACGAAGATGAACCGATTCCAATAGTTTGACTATGCGCAATATTGCTTAAACTGTATATATATACACATTTATATTTGGTACACGCAAAATCTGAACAAAATTCAGTCCGAAAGTTGCAGCATTTTGTGAGTTTGACTGTTCAAATTTGAGTTATTGTTACGAAAACAATGGATGTGGACTGTTTCTTTGTATGAAAAGTGCTAATTAAAAGATGGACATGGGAACACCATATGGCTTTCGGCTCCAAATCGCACTGCATCGTCCACAGATGTATAGTACAATTAGAAAAACCTGTCTTTAAGGATGTTCTGGAGGTACAATCGGCATCAAAACAATAAGACAGACAAAAACCGAATTTGCTAATTTTGGATGATATTGATGCGAAAAATGATTGAATAATATCGAGAAGCGGATATTCCCACAACCTCAGAAAATGAAAAAACTCTCAATTTAGTGACAGAATTTCGAAAATATCAACAATCATGAAAAGTTGTAAAAACATTTTACAAGTATGTGCTGGAAATGATGAAAATTGTTCATTTTTGATCCGATTTCAAAATTTCAGGGTTTGTTATACTCGGTGATAAAATCTCAACGAACTCACTGAAAAAAGTTTTGCATAAAACACTCATATTCAAGTAAAAAATGTAACAGTATATGTATCATATGAATCTCAGATTGTATCGGATTGTGAACAACTGAATTCTTACTCAAATATGAGTGTTTTATGCAAAACTTTTTTCAGTGAGTTCGTAGAGATTTTATCACTGAGTATAACAAACCCTGAAATTTTGAAATCGGATCAAAAATGAACAATTTTCACCATTTTCAGCACATACTTGTAAAATGCTTTTACAACTTTTCATGATTGTTGGTAGTTTCGAAATTCTGTCACTAAATTGAGAGTTTTTTCATTTTCCGAGGTTGTGGGAATATCCGCTCCTCGATATTATTCAATCATTTTTCGCATTAATATCATACAAAATAAGCAAATTCGGTTTTTGTCTGTCTTATTGTTTTGACGCCGATTGTACCTCCAGAACATCCTTAATAAGACATCCTATCAAAATCTGATCAGGCTGCTATCTCATTAGATATGCACCCGTTATAAAACGAGAATAATGAAAAGGAAACGAAACGAAACGAAACCAACGACTTACCCATGTCCTGGAGCGCTATATCGGCTGCCACCGATTTCAAGGTGATACTGATAACGAGGATGAGGATGGCTACCCGGGCGCAGAGAAGCGACGTCCATAGCTGTATCAGGTAGTCGACTCGCATGCTCCTGAATAAACCACGGATCCTCAAATCATTGTCCGTTGCAATAAATGAGGTGCTCGCGAACGAGTATAGGGTAAAAACACGATTGAGGAATTAACCGCGGAGTGTTATATAGGATTATGCGAAGGATCGAATTCGAACTTCGATTCCAAATCGTATTTGAACCTATCCGAGCATGGCCAATGCACGAGGCTTATTTCTGCGGCATAAACCATCAACTGAAACCATAACTTAAGTCTAGTTTCGTTCAGATAGTTAATATCACCCCGCGGATGACGCCTGCCTCCATCCCTTCCACTTTGTAATTCTAGGGTCGCGATGGGCACCGCGATTGATGGACCGATGCGGATAGATCGTCATACATACTTTCTGGCTTATTCTATACAACTTCAACACGTGGCTTTAATGACAATTCCGCATTTATTGCTACTGATTCAGATAACATATGGCTTCCACGTTATATAGGGTGGGATTGTTTAGTTCCCTCAAGTTATAACGATGCGATGATACCTCCGATTCGGAAGTCAAAGTACGAAATTCTCGAAATTTTCCAAACAGCTTTTTCAACATTTTCGATAAGATGCATTTTCTCAGAAATTCTAATTTTATCGAGGAAAAAAAAAACGCAATTGAGACGTATTCGGTGGTCCTATGACAAGGAACCAATCCCACAAATCTCTGCAGGCATATAAGAAATAATCAGACTTGATGTTCAATTTGAATTTTCAACGCGAACCCATACCACAGTAATAATCATAGTGCAATGACTCTGATAGATATGAACGCAAGACAAATCATAGAGCAACTTGATCGCGTTCAATTGCTCTGCACTAGATTCAGCTACTTCTGTAGGCTTAACTATATGCCATAAATTATAATCATGAATTCCCATTGCTTTCGTCCCAGTAAATAATTTCTAAGCATATATATAATATGGACGCGGTTTCAATTCTTTGCTGTGTATAAGATTCGTTACATTATTATATACCTACTAAGAAAATGAATGGAATTCAAAATTTTCACATTGCTTATCATCTCTTCTTTCCGCTTAAAAGGATCAGCGTATGGCCCTTGATGATACAGTAATAGTATTGGGATCCTTGGAATGGGCGTGGCTTTGAAATTTTAGCCTTCTTTGAGTAGTTCTATTTCCGTCACTAGTTGGCGTATCGTGGTTCTAAGCCCTCTCATTGGTTACTGTAACCTTCTTTGAGTAGTTCTATTTTCCGCCACTAGTTGGTGTATCGAGGTACTAAGGTTCCCAATAATATACGACAGCTTTGGAATGCGCACTTCAAACTGCGCATCCAGACTGCCGTATAAAGACTTTATAGGGCAGTTCTGAAATCAACCGTATAAAGTGACACTTTGTGGATCGAAAACAGGCGTCAAAAAGTGACTTTTCAATGCCTATGCCGAAAAAAAATATATAGCAATGTGCTGATACGAGTTTAAAGGCATAAAATATAATTGGGCATTATACTCGGTAACGGATTGCTGCAAATTTTTTTTTTTTTTTTTTTTTTTTTTTTATATGATTATATTTATCAAATGAGCTAATTGGCGAACGTGTACGATTGATCGTCAGCTAATTGACTTAATTAACGTATTGCATCTATATATATATATATAGTTTACGATCTGTGTGAACGACCTCGGCTTATATATTTATATATTATATATATGGCATTGTAATTTCCCGTAATTTTGACGCCTTTCTGATGTCATGAATAATATATTTTATGAACACAAGTTAAATTCTGACCATACTATAACATTGCATCGCAGTTCTGAGCTAAGGCCTTTTCATTTGACACTCTAAAAGCTTGACCGAGTGTCGTTTTTATTAAAACTATAAAGACTATCCTCGCGTGAATGGAGTCAACAATGTCAGTGACCGAAGCAAACGCGTTAGATAACGTCAACTTTGACCCTTTCTATCTTTCATATATATTGATTAGACACAAAATAACAACGATAGTATACTACTAGATGAAAATCGTTGAAGTATGAAATTTAGAACGTACTAGAAAAATGTAGAACAAAATATCTATACATCTATATTAGACCGGTTCAAAAAAATCGACTATTCTTTTTCTTTCAATTTTCGCATTGAAATACTTTCGGGGGGCTGAAAAAAGATGCCTGTTAAAAGCGGAACTCTTAATATTAAGATTTAGAGGTCGCTCATCGCGGATTTCTATTTTCCATTTGAATAGCATAGGAAATTTTTTTAATTTTTTTTTATAATTTTGTAGCTCACAAACCAATGAACAAATCCAAATGACTCAAACATATTTTCATATGAAATTGAACACTCTACAAAAAGCTTCTCTCATCATTTTTTGATAAATTGACTCCTTCCAAAGTTATTCAAGCTCAAATTTCAATTTATAGTTGAGTAAACTATTTTTTTTTTGTGATTTTTTTTCCACAATGATAGATACATTTTTTAGAGTGTTCAATCCCCTATCAAAATATGTAAGAGTCATTTGGATTTGTTCATTGGTTTGTGAGCTACGAAATTATGAAGAAAAAAAAAAAAAAAATTCCTATGCTATTTAAATGGAAAATAGAAATCCGCGATGAGCGACCTCTAAATCTTAATATTAAGAGCTCCGCTTTTAACAGGCATCTTTTTTCACCTCCCCGAAAGTATTTCAATGCGAAAATTGAAAAAAAAAGAATAGTCGATTTTTTTGAACCGATCTAATCTATATGTTTAAATAATAATAAAGTAAAAGATCTTCTCGCATTACAATTATTTGAAATTAAACAAAAAAAAGTTTTGTGTACCAATTTTGGAATATCATAGGTATCATAAACTGAAAAAAAAAAATGCAACAGGATATAATGATCCTTATACTGCCTGATCATTTTTTTTTTTTTTTTCTTCTTCTTTTTCGCGTCTATTAAAAGCGAATCGTTTGAAGCGGCAAACTCGCTTGTCTTTCGTTCAAGCCTATATAGAATTAACTTTTACTGATTGTGAGTCAACCATGTGGGTATGCGGAGCAAATTCCTTGAACGAATTATAGATCAAGAATATTGCGTCAAAAATGGTTGCGTCATTGGTCACAGATTGAATTTACATTATACCAAAAAGACAGCCGGTGATATAAAGAAGAATTTGAATTTTTTTTTTTTTTTTTTTAAGTAAATTTCAACCGAAATGAAAGATTGTCATGTATTGGGGAAACTCTTGCAATAGAATTTCCACTTTTTAATATTTCCGTGTAATTGCGAATCCGAGGTCAAGGCGGAATGTAATAAACCCGAAAATTCGGTCTTTATAGACGTCTGCACGGAAATATTTTCACTCAAAGACACAATTGTGCGAAAGGAGAGTCTAAAAATGGTTTTTACAGTAATTCGAATCATGGCCGTCAAGGAAATCGACATTCGAATAATGTAAACCTATTTTCCGACTATATTTTCGCACGAAACGAACAAATTTTTGGACGTATGTGTTCGGAATTGAATTTCATTTGGCGCTGTGCATTTTGTTTTTGCATTTTCGACGTCTGGGCTCTGATAATAATTGAAATATGTACTTTTTCGAACAAAAGGAGATGGGCGACTAGGGATGTGCCTTAAGAAGATATGGAAGGTGAATTATACACCTCGAATTTTCGACAGCCCGTTTCTCAGCTAAAACACATCCGATCGATGTGAAATTGATATCAGTGACGTAGAAAAAGTGAACGAAGGGCATGATGCTCTTGGATTTCCAAAAAGCGAAAATAAAATGTACAGTTTTATCATCAAGAGTGCTCTGTAACGAATAATCGTTGTTGCTGACATTGTACTTGATAAATATGAAAACACCCAAAACATTTTCGCTTTTTGGAAATCCAAGAGCATCATGCCCTCCGTGCACGTTTTCTGCGTTACTGATATAAATTTCACATCGATCGGATTTGTTTTAGCTGAGAAACGGGCTACCGAAAATTCGAGGTGTATAATTAACCAAAACCGAAATTAATTGTTTTTTTCTTTTCTGTAATTCCTTCCTATAAAAATTCGAGTTTCGGGTAGGATACACATGCTATGACACGTTCGATGACACGAGTCATACATCTCACTTTTTTTTTTTTTTTTTGCACATTCACTTAGCATAAATAATACCGCGAATCTTAAAATTAGTTTCATAATGGTAATCGTATTAGTGGGAATAGAAATTGGAACTGATTTAGCTTCCGCATGTGCTATTAAACGAGCGAGGTCATGTTTATCACATGAGCTCAAATAAGAAAAGAAAAAAAAAAATTATACAGATACGGACTTCTGGTACGAATAATGATCACACCATTCATATATAATATTATCTAGTTAATTTTTATACAAGTAGTATATATATATATATACAGCGATAATTAATTAATGTGGTAATACATATTCTCATTTCAACACCTCGTATAAAGGTGTGTGCATTCAGCTTCATACAATCGTCGCAATTTATTAATTATAGATTCACAATCATAATGTATTCATCGATTTCTCCTAATCACGATTTTGAAGCCAAAATTCTCTCCACACTTTCTATTGCACTCCGTCTTCTCGCAGGACACTGCCAGAAAAAAAAAAAAAAAAAAAAAGAAATTCGGCCAGGAATGATTAGACATACTGCTGTTCGCTTAAATTCGTTTCTTAATCAACTTTTCCAATCTTTTTATTCTCCCGGCTTCGTGCTCAGGACTATCTTGGGCAATGTTCATAGAGTCTTCGAGCAGCTCGTTACTTCCACTTTGTCTAAATTGTTCCACCAATTGCATCTGTTCTGTTCTTCTCAATCCCTGAAATAAAATAGACATTTATTATCGAGCTGCAGTTATAGTCCGAATCGAACTTTACACATTACAATATTATGAATATGAAAATCTGATGTGTATATATTTCATCAAATCTTATCACTCGAACCGCTTCGATGAATACCTTCATATCAAGGATCTTCTGGAATTCTGAAGTCGGTAAATCGGGAAGGAGTTTCCTACACTGATCTGCAAAGGCACTTGGAGATTCTGTGGGCGACATTACCACCTTCAAGATCATCTCAGCTTTAGTCATACCCTTTACAACCACCTGCAATAAATAATTTAAAAAGTCAAGTAATGAACGATTATGATACTGATTATATTCTGATACTCGATGAAAATAGGTAATTTTATACAAAGGTAGTACCATTCAGTTGATGTTATTTAAGTACACAAACCTTGGTATATGTAGCAGGTGCTTTTCTCTGTATTTGACATCCAGTTGATGGTAAATCGAGTAAAGCTGTTTTCAGCATATGGACATCGAGTAACAACTGCTCTGCCCCAACTGCGTTCAAAGGTTTACACTTGTAGAGCTGTTGCACTAGTTTTGGAATGAATGAGCTGCAAAGATTTATTAAAATTTGGTACAATATCATTGATAATAATAATTTGTTGCAAGAATTATACCACGCGTAATGGACCATGCGGAGGAACTTTGAAGCATTATCCCTGATTTTGAGATAATTTGATATTGAATTTTATATCCTAGCTAGAGCTTACCTAGCAAATTTCACGCATAATTGGGTGAAATACTTTCTGCATGACGATAATCTTTCACGAATAGAAGGAATGTTTTGCCTAAGATGAGAAACTATTGTACTAACATAGGCGCTTTGGTCACCAACGCTTTCGATGTGTACCCATTGTACCTGAAATATTAACACGCAATGAATCAATTGAATATTGAAGAAAGGCAGAGAACTCGGAATGTTCAGGTTTTGAATAAGATACAATAACGATGATATCGCAGATTTGGGAATAGCTCAAAAACTCGTAGGAAATATTTTTGCCAAATAATATTCACCTTGCTCATCGCAGTTAATGCAGATTCACACGCAGACTCTAGATCTTGTACCAACAGCTGAATACAATTTGAGATTACGCTAGAAATAGAGTCGAAATTCAAATTTTACCTTCAAATGGGTTGAAAATCTCAAATAGAAATGAATTTTTGCAGAGAATTTGAGGATTCTGATAAAATCCAAAGAAAACATGGTGTTTGAGGAAGGTTCGACCCTCGTTATGCATATTTTACATCATGTATTACTTCCAGTCCAACGGTGATATGCTAAAGACAAAAAAATACAAAATCACTCGCTTGCTGCAGAGAATAAAATCAACCGTTGGACCGATCTTGAAAGTTTTGGACTTCAATTGTTCAGAAAAGATGCTTCTATCCGATGGGCATAGAACTTTTCGATAAACCAATTTTTGATTGAGATAATGGGGAACAAAGCCAATTTTTTTTCTCACAAATTCTGAATTGAAATTCTAAGAAAATTAAACCACTCCAGTAATTCTTGCGATATCAAAAAGTTCTATGATCATCTGATAGCGGCATCTCTTAGGACCGATTGAAGACCAAAAATGCGAAGATCGGTCCAACGTTAGATTTTATTCTTCGCGGGAACCGAGTGATTTTGTATTTTTCTGTCTTCGGCATATTACTGTTGGACTTTAAGTAATACATGATGTAAAATATGCATAATAAGGGTCAAACCCTTCCCAAACATCATGATTTTTTTGGATTCCATCAGAGTCCTCAATTCGTCTGCGCAAATTGATTTATATTTGATAATTTAAACCCATTGAAAGGTGTATAGGTATATCCCCTTAAGAACTTGGTACAACGAAGTCTGTCCAAGCATACCTATGAAATATATCTTGTTCCTGAGATAAGTTTATCTTTTCTGAAAAAAGTACGTCCGTTTTTTCTCTGAGTTTTTCTTCCAATTGTTGCGTTGTCTCCAGACAATATTCCGCAGTCGTTAATATGCTGTAATAAATGAGAATATATTTATTCAACCAGAAGATTAATCAATATGTGAATAACAAGCCGTTCGGATGATTCAAACAGTATTTAAAACTTCGCATGATCGTACCAACATATGCGAGATTGTTCTTCCTTGTTGAATCTAGTAGCTTCTCCTTCTTTGAGAAAACTTTGAAAATTTTGTATCAGACCAGCCGTTGACAAGTCTCTAAGATCTCGTGTTATGTTGCTCATGCTGGTTCCGATACTCGCACTACCACCAATTCTGTAAAATATATGCAACGGATATATAGTGTTATCTAAATTCGTCAAAATATAGTTCTGAATAAAAGATTTATCGTCAGATTCGTTTTGAGAAAACGAATAATAATAATCATTCTCAGGTCTTACTTTGGTAAATTGTTCTGCAATAACTTAAGCGCGTATTCGCGGAGATACTTTTGAAACGTGGCGGTGAGACTGAGCATTATAAAGCCTGAACTAAGCTGGGTGCATTGTATCATGCATTTTTTGTAAAATACAAAAAGATCTGCGCATGACGAGAGCACGCTACTAGGTCCTTCAACCCTGTCCAATTCCTCTGCTCCAGGAGGTTGTACTTTGCAATCGTTCAAAAATTTATCCATTAAATCTGCGAGATTTCTATCCAGACTCTCTATGTAAATATTTAGATAAGGCTCGAAGCATTTTCCAATTAATCCACTGAATAGCGAACCGCTGGGTTTATCTTGTTCTAATTTTTCTGCGTGACCTTCCTCGAAGGGATTACTAGCGTCGTCGTTTTCTTCAAATGGATTAGAATTCTGAGGTTTTCTGTCTATTAAAAGATCAGGATTTTCCAACGTAAGTCCAGAAAATCTTTTAGCTAATAAATTTTCAAAACTTGTAGTCCTTTGTATAGCGTAAAGCAGAAGTTTAACGTCTATTTCGTGTCGCCGCTTCTCCATAAGTTTGCTAAGATCTTCTCTAGTCATATGACAAAATTGTACAGCAATTCTTTCCGATACTTCCCAATTTTGTGGAAATATAGAACCAAATTTACTCTCAAATTCAAGCAAATGTTTCTTTATCCAAGCGTATCTTCTATCGATTTTATCCAGCCATGCAGAGTCCTGATTCTCATCAAACAAATGCGAATACTCTTGTAATTGTATGGCGATAAACCAGCTCAGCAAATCTCTCCTTAAAAAAGAAAATTGAAATATATATTGATCGACTCTCGTCACAATAATAATAAATAACTAATGTACTCTACTCTTCTTATTAACTTACTTAACTTTTGGATCAAGCACAGACATAACTAAACACCCTTCGCTCAATTGAGCAAAATGTTTAGCATTTTGTCCAGAAAATGCTTCACGAAAATCCGATGATATCTGTTCGGCTAATTCGATCTGAATTTGTCTCACCTGCGATGATAAACAAGTGTGAAAAAATTAAATCTATCAACATCAAGATTAGTTAAATTATCTCTTTTATCGAGATATTGATATATTTCTAAATTTGTATCGACCGTTTTTCCTCCCTGCTGGAATACCTTACTTGATCAGAAAGCTGTTTTATCTGAGGTATATCCATGTAGTTACTAAAATGTTGCATCACTTCCATTATAGCTTGAAGAGGCATAACTATTTCTCCGTACTGTTTCTTCTGCGTCAATACTCTGTAATAATTTTTCGATCATTCAATCAATCCATGTGATGTTCTGTGTTCGCCGATGCATCAAATATACAATTATACTCACTTTAGACTATCCACTCCTCCGACCAGCATGTGTAAATGGTTTAAAGCCGTTATGGAAGATGTTAAATTCCGCTTTGCAAAATCTAGCTGTTTTATATCCCGCGTTATTTCCTTGACAGTTTCTTCCGACTGTTCTGCCTTATCTTTAATATCTTTAACGTGAACAAATAACTGTCTTATCACTTTGTGGGCATCTTCCAAAGCCACTCTACCATCCTGACCAACGTTAGTCTGACCTCTAACAACAGATCTTATTTCTTTGTCTATAGAACATATCTTGTATTCCATTTTACTTATAACATCGTCTATATTTGACAACGATTGTTCGGTGGGAAACAACGAGTTTATGTAATCAACGGCGTTGAAGTTTGGCTGATCTAGAGGATCGTTGCTCGGCAATACCTGTTATAGATATAGATTAGACCGGTTCAAAAAAATCGACTATTCTCTTTTTTTCAATTTTTGCATTGAAATACGTTCAGGGGGGGGGGGGGGGGGTGAAAAAAGATGACTGTTAAAAGCGGAGCTCTTAATATTAAGATTTAGAGGTCGCTCATCGCGGATTTCTATTTTCCATTTAAATAGCATAGGAATTTTATTTTTTTTTTCTTCAGAATTTCGAAGCTCACAAACCAATGAACAAATCCAAATGACTCTTACATATTTTGATAGGGGATTGAACACTCTAAAAAATGTATCTATCATTGTGGAAAAAAAAAAAATCACAAAAAAAAAAAAAATAGTTGACTCAACTATAAATTGAACTTTGAGCTTGAATAACTTTGGAAGGAGTCAATTTATCAAAAAATGATAAGAGAAGCTTTTTGTAGAGTGTTCAATTTTCTATAAAAATATGTATGAGTCATTTGGATTTGTTTATTGGTTTGTGAGCTACAAAATTATATAAAAAAAAAAAAAAAAAATTTCCTATGCTATTCAAATGGAAAATATAGAAATCTGCGATGAGCGACCTCTAAATCTTAATATTAAGAGCTCCGCTTTTAACAGGCACCTTTTTTCTAATAATAGGTTAGGTTCAAATTTTGGGGAAATATTTTGAATAATATCGAAGGCACTAGAAATTTTTAGTTTCAAACAAAAAAAATGTTATTTAAGAGATATTTAGGCTATGGTAGTGTTTATTGAGATCGGTGTATGCCTTTAGGAATATAAATGAAAACCTAACCTGTTCAATAACGGTTTGAACATCAGCAGGAAATGTGTACATAGTGGATTGTAAATCATCGAGTTCTTCGTCCTCGCGGGTACCCATTGTTTATAATAATCAATATACAATAAGGAAACTGTAGTCACTATTGTAATTGCGATTAACAATAAGTGACATTTGTTAGTCGGGCGGACGACGATACATACTACATGGTCATAGATACCACCACAAACAATATAAAATATCGAAAGAACAGCTTATTCCGTCAATTTTAGTTAGGCTTGATTTACATGAGAGTAAATTGCGGCGGCAGCAAGTGGCGCTATTCGTTGGAAGCTTTCCATCTACAGCATGCAAAAAACAACACAGTCTGACACACAGCAATACGATTGGTCCCTTCCGTTGGATCCAGCCAATGATAATACTGTGTATCTGACTGTGTAGATTTTTGTCTGTAGATGGAAAGCTACCGTTGTTGATCACTTTTGCTACAGCAGCAATATTACTGCCATGGAAACCAGCCTTGCTTCATAGTTTATTGAAGCTACTAATAGGTGGCAGCACATGACGTAAGTATGTGGCGTCCAAACACCTTCGTGCATGCCCACTACGCGGCGCATAAGCAGAAGTACTATCTCACTAGCGCTATACTGGACAATGCATCCGTATATATACGAGCATCTAGTTACTTCTAATGTCCATTGGACAACTGCGCGTCTAGGGTACGGTGTGTTCGGCTTAGCCCTACTGACGAGTCCGCCGGACACACCAGGACGAAACGCAAATAAACTCAAAGCAAATAGAAGGTTCGATTCCTTCGACACGTGGTTCGACTCCACGTGATCACAGGCATTGATTCCTTCAAGTAAGCATGTGGGGGATTCTTTAGCGGGATTTAGGTCAACTGAATAAAATTAGTCACAGAAGATGTAATTTTGATATCATAATAAAGCGATATTGTAACATTTATTGTATAATTCGATAAACAATCTTTTCAATTATACATTAAAGGTACTATTTCATGCATGCGACTGCGACAATTGTCGCGCGACAAAAACACGCTGATTTGTTAAAAATGGGTGTACACCCATGCCCCGCCAATTTTTAACCAAGCAGCGTGGTTTTGTCGCGCGACAATTGTCGCATTCTTCTTCTCCTTGGTTCGACTTATCGCCCTTTCGAGCATGTAGTCTAAGGCTGCCATCCCATGTAGGCCCGGAACGGATAAACGGAACGGAACGTTGAATGTGTAGGTGTATACATACACGCAATACATGGAAAAAGTCACTAGATTCCGCTCCGTTTTTCCGTTCCGGCCCTACATGGGACGGCAGCCTTATTGTCGCAGTCGCGTGCACGAAATAGTACGGAAACCTGGTCCGGCCAACAGAGTGCGACACACATTGTTGTGAGAATCGGGCTTTAACGACAACTCCCCATAGTTAGCCACTCATTTACCCCGATGGGATTAATTATAGTGCTAATCGTTTGTCGGTCGTTTGTTGGTGAATGATGGACTAATCCGGACGTTTGTCGGTGATTCGTTGATTAATAAATTAATTAATAAAATTTCCGAGGGACTTTTTTTTTTCTTCGCCCCCCGATGAAAATATATTTAATTAGTTTTATGGTGCCGTCCCATGTAGGCCCGGATCGCCGGAATCCGGAATCACGGAACGGAACGCAGACGAAATCTAGTGGATTTCCGAATCCGTTCCGGGTCTTGAAAAACCCTGCCGTCCCACGTACCAAAACTGCACGGAACGACGGAACGGAGCCGATCCATATTTGTGCTATTCGGCTTTATTTGTCTGTTTAGATACAGTTTTTATATCAATATATGTAATTTATTTAATTAGCTTCTATGTAAGATCAAATTCTGTAACTATAATTGATTATTTCGTCAAATAAAAGTTGACGTTCCGGCATTCCGTTCCGGAATTTGGGTACATGGGACGCAGGGAAATGCAAATAGACGGAACGGAACACGGAACTTGTGTATACTTCCACATGAACATAACCCTGCAAATTGTAGAAAGACGCGTGTGTAGATACAAATTTGATCATGGATCCTCAAATGTGTCTATTAATGATGATTCGGTTATTCAAGACTTCCAAAAGTGCATCAATTTCTTAAAGCAAAATTATTTACGACTATAATTTGCGAGTACCGGACGGATCCACCATTCCGTAAAAATACGACGAAATGAAATTAGCGGAACGCGGATTCTAGTGACTTTTTCGTCCATTCTGTTCCGTGATTCCGGATTCCGACGATTCGAGCCTACATGGAACGGCACCATTAATGCGAATCGATGTGAAATCGTTTGTCGGTGATTGATGGACTGAGGCTGCAGTCCCATGTAGGGCCGGAACGGAAAAACGGAACGGAATCTAGTGACTTTTTCCATGTTTTGCGTGCATGTATACACCTACACATACAACGTTCCGTTCCGTTTTTCCGTTCCGGGCCTACATGGGACGGCAGCCTAATCCGGACGTTTGTCGGTGACCCATTAATTAATAAATTAATTAATAAAATTTTCGTAAACGCGAAAAAACAAACCGTAGTAAATTCGCTGTCGACATAGGAAGTATGGATTCATGGAAACGCACATGTTTCCGCTCCATCCTGCATGCCGGCCATGATGCCGGCTACCTGTGCCACACATGGATTCAGGGGGGGCAAGCTGCCATGTTAAATTTTGGTCCCGTGTTTTAGTTCCTATCTAAGTGGGGTATAGGGCTGGGGGCGCTGATGGTTGATCGAAACCGGGTGGGGGACGAATATGGCGACCTGTCGGCTGCTACCATCTTATTCGACCGCCTTATTTGAAAATTAATTTTAGGCTCCTTCGGATCATGTGATGATCGGCAAAGTCAAAAAGTCAATTGTTCACCAAATAAACAAATTTATTATCATTTTCTTAGGTACAGTGTTTTTTTTTTTTTTTATATATATTTGGGTACGATAATTTTGATATTGATATATTGTAAATGATAAAATAATATATAAAATTAAAATTTCGAATATAACATCAGAATTGAGTTCATTTATTAAAATTTAAATATCTTAAAGAACTAATGACATTTTATTTTTGAGTAGTAAATATTAATGATATAGTTTCTATATATATATTATTAAGTAAACCCTGATACACAGTAACAATTAACTTATACAATTATATTTCAAATATTTTAATTTTGTGAAAATTTTGATTCATTTTAAATGGAATACAAATTTTCGACGAATGGTCATCACTTACAATAAATCTTATAATTAATTTCTAAAAATAATTTTCTTCGTTTTATTAATATTATTTATTATTGCTTCTTGACTGACATATTATCAATGCTTCAACGAATTGCAGAGTCCCATCTCGATTAGTCGCTGAAACATGTAAGAAATAAGATTATTCAGTAAGCTCAAGTATCATTTAGTAGTTGAAATTTGAAAGTTACATATACATGGATTTCATTAATACTTTTGTCATCTCATCAATTCGCCTATGCAAGTTCATTCAGTAGCTCCCTCTAATCCATTTGGCGTAGCCAATTAAATCCATCAACACTGCAAACTGTACCTGGAACTCAATACAAAAATGCCTGATTTAATCAACTTGAATTTGTTTATGCCGAATAATGAAATATGATATATATTGTCTATGATATATATATATATATATATATATATATATATGATATATATGTATATGATATATAAATGTCTAATACTGTATTTATTATCTAAAGTGTAAAGCTAGAATAACGTGAAGTGAACTAACCTATAAATGTAATACTAAATCTCTGATTTGAAATGTTTAATCTGAATTATCTGAATTATAAAGCTAGAAATACGTTAACTAACCTTCTAATTTAATACTAAATCTCTAATTTAACAAGGTTAATAATATATCTAATATCGAAAGTTTAAAGCTAGAATTACGTGACTAACCTACAAACTTACCGATACGACTCCTGAATTTAACTTAAATACACACTTTTGTTATTAATATTAGAATACAACTTACTATTAAGACTATGAATATAAAGCAATTAATTTTAGAAATATTGTAATCAAAGCACAAGCGAAATTTTCAAGATTTTTAATGCTTCAAATTTTTTTTCGTAAGTCTGTACGAAAAGAAATATGGCGTCTGGATTCGGCGTCACTTCGGCGTCGTCCAGCGTCTACCCCCACCCGGTATCGGTCAACCATCAGCGCCCCCAGCCCTATACCCCACTTGGATAGGAACTAAAACGTGGGACCGACTGCCCCATAAGGACATTTCACCCCCTGCATGGATTCCTAGGTCCATGAACGTAGTCAAATAATTATTTCAGTGTTTTTTTACTTTCATAAGATCGAGTTAAGATACTTTATTTTACTAATTATAGACCGTTAGAAAAAACGACAAGGTTCTTACACGTTCGAGTTATAATTATTCAAGAAATAAGCAACGAATATAAAAAAAAAATAACAAGGTAAAATTTTTCCCGATATTCATTACATATTCGTACATTTTCTCCATCTGTTCAATTATTTATTGTATATCTCGAAAAACGAGAAAAAAAAAGAAAGAAAAGAAAAGCCTCTTTGTTAAGAGCATGTCCTAGTCATATAGTTACCTGTTGAGGAAAAAACAAAAAAGTCGCAAAAACTCGGAAACGATGATCAAAAATGATGTATAATAGATTTATTCGATGATTAGGGACGAAAAGGTTCGATCTAGCACGCGAGATTCGTCGAAATCGAGAAAAATGAATTTTTTTGGTTCCTCAAGTGTGGCCGTGTCACTTATTTTGGTTCATATTAACACCTGTGCGTCTAAAACGCAAAAACCGGCTTTGTACCTCAAGTCTCACAGCAACGACGAACATTTGTGTCTAAAAATTTTGTTGTTTCACGCAACAATAGGGCCGAGATAACGAAAGAAGAGCGGTATAAAGATGTAAATAGTGTAAAATTGTTGATTTCTGATAGCTGAGACATGAGACGGTCGAGGCTAGCGAAACGCCCGACAGATGGCTCTACGCGTAAATCATTGTCACTGTTGTGTGACGTCCTAGGGGACATTTGTGGACAAATCTAGAGTCTAACTACAGGAATTATCGCAACAAACAACCTAGACGTACACTCAGTAGTTGTGGGTCACCAATTATCAATTAAGTACTGAAGTACAGTGGATAAGAGCGTTTTCATGCAAAATTCACAGTTTTATTCCCGTCTAACTATTCATGTCTTCGTCTAACTGTTTTGACTTTAAATCAAACGATCACCTTGGATGGTTCATTTTTAAAAGTGTTAGGAATTCAAATTGAAGTATATTTATTTTATTAATATGAATTAAGAGCTCGAGAGTAGGCAAGCGATTGGTTTTCTTTAAGTACGTGGATCGTTCTTACCTTGTATAGAGTTTGGAAATTGGTTGGTTCGAGAGTGGATAACTGCGTTGATTGGTTCCTCGTCGTGTTCGTTGTTCCTTCTACAAGAGCCCTGGAGTCTTCGAGGGGTTGGTGAGGTAGTATTCAGAATGAAATGTTGGTACTTTTATAATTGCAGAATTAGCTTTTTATTGAAGTTTGGTAATTTTATGGTTAAAAGCGTTGATACAAATTTGACCTTTAAGAAGTTTCACTGAATTTAAAATATACTGGTTTTAATAAAATGTTGGAATCAAACTAAAGCTTGATTTTGAATTCAATTAAGAATTGGATTCGAGAATGAATTGAAATTTGATTTGAGAATGAATTGAAGTTTGATTTGAGAATGAATTGAAGTTTGATTTGAGAATGAATTGAAGTTTGATTTGAGAATGAATTGTTGCAAAAGATCTAAGTCTTTATAGTGGATTTCTTCTGATTGAGAAAGATTGTATGAGAATTTACAACAGATTAAATTGTCGAATAATTCTTAAGTACGATAGACCAGAAATTCGATGAGATTGACTTCAATCAATTGGAGCCGATCAAGATATCGTGCTGCAGAGAGGCTGAGACCCCTCAAGTTAGGGTATATAAACACAATGAGTGGGAGTAAGGGGGGTTCTTCTTTTGGTGGGGGATGATGTCGTGTGAATCCATTTTTCGATTGGGATTGGTCGGGGGTCCATTCTTAATTCGGGGGGGAAGTTTGGCGGCGTGAATGACCGTTGACCGTCCTCCCTCCGTTCGTAGTATTGTGTCCGTGAGTTTCTAGACTTTGCACACGGCGCGGTGGCGTCGGCGTTTGTCATCTCTTCCCTGTAGTGGTATATACATGATCTTTCCGATCCCGCATCCATCTCCCTTTTTCGTAGGTTTGTCTCCGTCTTCTGCACGTGTCCCTCTTGAAGGGGGTGTTGGGATTTTTAGCGTTTTGGCACGCTGTCTTCTATCGTTTTGTTCTGGTCTTTTGGGTAATAAGGGTTGTTGGGAATTTATATAGCTTTCTTTACCTGGGTTGGTTGCTTTTTGAGTTACATGTGTTCATTCTCAAATTACTTTCTCTTTTATGACTTTAAGGGTTTTTTTCAGTGAAACTTGTTTTGTAGGTATAGTTATTCATACATAGGTTTGCATAATTTTTATCTTAGGTTTATAGTAATTTATTATAATATATTGAAAGATTTGAGAATTCCTCCTAAAGATTGGATGACTATATGGCTAAACAATTATCTTCTTATGCTTTTTGAGTTATATATATATATATATAGTGATTTGTTTTATCTAACGTCTGTTCTTTATTTCCATTTATATTAATTTATCGTCACGCGGCTAGACCTTCGTGAACTTTGCATAAGGTCCCAGTTATCTCAATGATTTATATGACTATTATTTGGGTGACTGCGTAGGGCTTAGATAGATTTACAGGAAGGAAATTGATCGGGTATTTGATCCGGATATACATAATGTATATACATAGAATGATAGTATTAGTGTAACTATGCGACATGGTCGGTGTCGCTGTTTTTGTTCTAAGAATCAAGAGTACGATGTACAGTCGCATGAGAAATTCCCAATATCTTTTCTAGAAAGTAAAATGGTAATATGACAACACAACTATGAGAGTATGTTAGTGTAACATTATCGTAAGCAAATAATTTGGTATAGATGGTATTTAATGGATTATTCCGTCAACTGAGTACCTCTCATATTTATTGTCATACTATTACAGGATATATAGTACCTTTTGGTAGATTATGTATATAATGGATTATAGTATTGTAATTGAATATTTGAAAGGTTATAATAATTTAACGTAAATAGTGTGTAGATTGTATATATAGTATTAATGAGTAATAAAAGATAGTATACCAATAGTTATAACAATATAGTTTTTACGAATGGTAACGTATGGTCATTTAACATTGGTGAGTGACCCGTGTCGTTTTGCTTATCTGCATGGTGCTTTCTTTAATCTCTAACTCAACCCAGAGTTTTGGTGCCTTAACGGTCGAATTCTATGTGTGTGTGTGTGGTTGTAACTAAATGGGTATGCTGCTTATTAAAGCTAGATCCCAAGTATGGTATTATCTCGAACATAATCGTAATAAATAATTTAACGTAACTTGTTTATATATAATTAGATCTATGTATTTATGTAGTAATAAATGTTCAACAGGTTTCTAGAGATAGGGTGCCGAGTTAGGTGTTGTAGTGATAATATTAAAATAATTATTTATATTATGAGTAATATATTTGTAGTAAATAATTAGTAATATATTGAATTCAATTTAGAGGATTATTTAATCATTATTGTAACAATGGATAATTAATAGCTATTCGTATAGAAGTAATATAGTGAAGCGGTTGCTCGTACTATAGGTGGTAAAAGAATATGGTTGGGTATAGTAAAGCTATAATTCAAGTTCTTCCTTTTCTTCTTCTTCTTCCTTTTATTTCGACTTATCGCCCCTTTCGGGCATGTAGTCTTAATTCAAGTTCTTAAATAAGTAGGGGATCACATCGTCCAGTGTTTTTAGAAATAGTTAAGTATAGAACGAATTGGACAATATGCGTATTTAGTATGTCAACTCTAGATTCTTATATTCTGTGGTGATATAGTTACTTCTGGTGATTTTGTCTAGTAATAAGTATGAATAGGGTATATCGTCCGCTCGGACGTTACACCTCCCCCCTTAATTGAGAATGGAGAGCCATGCTCAATCATTCGCTTCTTTGGTCGCTATTTTTGAAAGTTATGATTTTTGCATTTTCTCTAGGTATATCGGCTATTATAGAAATGTCTTTGACACTTGGCGTATTTTATTGCATTCGATGATTTTACTCTGGCGTTTTTTCCTTTCGTTTGAATAAACACCTTCGTGCCATCATCATTGTTTTCATTTTAAAATTTGTTCTTCTCAATCTACTAGTAAGTTAGTTGCAATAAATTTGATTCGTATGATTATAATGGTTATAGGTAACGGATGTAAGGCGCGAATGAATATATGATTACTATGTTTCGATGCACAAAAAGAATTTTATGTATCACCTAATTCGGTGAGTAACTATTTCAGAGGACACATATGCGTGTGTAGATAGTCTTTAATGTTTTGATAAATACTTGTGTGCCATTGTCATTGTTTTTTTTTTTATACTTTTAATACTTCTTGTTTCAATTCTATGTTTTCCGCAGATGTTCCTGAAATGCTTGTTAAGAGTTTGGTAAATCATTCATGGTTTTTATGCGGATAAGTTAATGTAGAATCGAGTATTGGTTATAGTCGTGCAAAACACAGATTTCCGTAAGGAGAGAACATTTATTTTAGTAATTGGTTAAAGTTAGGCAGTTCGATAATAAAGAAGAGAGATAGTGATTGATTCGAAAGCAAAGTTGTTTATCAGATAGGCTCAAAGTTAAGTTGTTATATGTATTTATAAGGTTAGAGATACATGGAGGATTGGATTTAAACAAAGAGAGTTTTATCATACATGAGGAGTTAGAAATTTAAACTAAAAAATTATTGTTACAAATACAAAAGTTAGCACGAGAAAAGGGGTTATTACACAAAATTAGATCTCAAGATTATTGATCTATGTGTCATGGGTTCCTTTGCCCAAGGAATTTACTGGTCGTCACGTTGTTGTTCATCTGAAAAAGATAGTATTCTGTTAAAGGTTTTGATATAATGCATGTATCGTGGTTGCATTCACTGATCTCTATAATCCTGATATACTGTGATATGTGAAATAATTAAAAAAGAAAAATTCTTAGATTTTCCTTTAGTTTCCGTTAAGGAGTCTCATATAACTCTTATAAGCTATGTGTTCCAAGCATAGCTTAACGAAGTGCGCGCATAGCCATTGCAGACGAGTGTATCTTGTTACAAATTAAATTCCGTCAAAAGTGACTCGTACTCCAGGTAGGGTAACCCTAAAGGTTTCGGTAATATTACAAAATTTATAGACTTTTTCCCAAGCTTCTCCAAGAATTTTTCGAATTGTGTTTTCATTTATCAAGCTATTGATAGATATTCCTTGGTCAGTCGCGTTTTTCATCCTGTTGCTCGTCTCGCAATTGTATGCGACACTACTGGTTTTTCTAATCTTGGCGCCACTCTCGGACTGATTAGAATTGTCCGGTATTTCTTCCATCATGGGGTCAAAATTATTTGTTTCATCCTCAGTATCGTAATTGTTATTTTGTTGCGTTATTTCTAGTTCGAAATCTTCAATAAGATCGTTACATATTCTTATTCTACATAAACTATCGCCGAAGATTTTTTGAATGAATTTAAAAATTTCTTCCCATTTCATACCATCGATACGCGGCGTCCTAGCTAAAGTTACCTGTTCTAATCGAAGTTCGATGGTAGTATCTAATAATGATCTTAAAGCTTCTACCAAAATTTTTGGGTCTAAACGCACGTGCGTTGTTTCTTTTATGGGTAACCCTATGTATCGGGTTTCGTCTACTTCTAACACCCTGGCTCTACCCAAAGTCAAGTCTGTATATTGTGGCAGTTCATTTTTTAGTTGTAAATCTTTAGAACCTTCGTCGCAGGGGTCGTTTCTCATGGTTATAAAAAATGCCCGATCACCGTTTTGCTCCGACAGTTTACCCCTGACTTCCGAAATTATCTTACAACTCAAGGTTTTCATCTTACTGTTGTCTCGTCTCGTGAAATTTTTACTCAGTTCGTGTTGGTTAATTGTGGGTGCTTCCGATGTTTCGAGGTTCTCTCCCGTTGAAGTTACGGCCATAATTGTGTTTAATTGTCGCCTGCGAATGTTTGCTTCCTCGGCTTCATTTAATTCATCTAGAATTTCCAAACCTTCTCGCGTGAGGATCCCGTTTTCCATTATTACCGGATTTCTAGATAGCGCGTCCGCATTGAGGTTAATTTTTCCGGCTTTGTAGATTACTTTATAATCGTATTCTGCTAATTTTATTTTCCAACGTAATAATCGCGAGGTGGGGTCTTTTATCGAGTGAATCCAAACCAATGGTTTGTGATCGGTGACCAGAGTAAATTTTCTGCCATATAGATATGGTCGGAAGTACAAAACAGAGTGTACTATAGCAACTAGCTCTTTTTCTATCGTTGAATAATTAAGTTCTGCCCCATTCAAAACTCTAGAAACGTATGAGACGGGTAGATCTTTACCAATCTCTCCCTGACTGAGTATTCCTCCGATAGCGAAATAGGACGCATCCGTCGTTACTACGAATTCTCGCGCAAAGTCAGGGTATTGAAGTATGGGTTGTTCGCACAACAATTGTCTCAATGTCTCAAAGGCCTTTTGTTGGTCTGTTGTCCAAACAAAGGTCGTGTCTTTCTTTAATAAGTTAGTAAGTGGTTTCGCGATATTAGAAAAGTTCGGGATAAACCGGCGGTAATATCCGGCTAGACCCAAAAATTGTTGGATGTTTCTTCGAGTTCTCGGTACAGGGAATGATTCTACGGCTAATAGTTTTTTCGGGTCTGGGCGAATCCCATCTTCTCCGATAATGTGACCGAGATATCCTACTTCTTTTCTCAAAAATTCGCATTTATCCGGTTGGAGTTTTAAATTCGCTTCCCTTAATCGTTCAACTAATTTTAAAAACTTTACTTCGTGTTCTTCCAATGATTTCGCGTAGAGGACGATATCGTCGAGGTACACGAACATCTCTATTCCCTGTAATCCAGTCAATACCTGGTCCATCAACCTTTGGAAGGTTGCAGGAGCATTCATTAAACCAAAAGGCATTCTATTGAATTCATAATGTCCGTGTGGCGTTGAGAATGCTGTCTTACCCTTATCTTTCTCATCCATCTCGATTTGGTGGAATCCTGACGCTAAATCGAACACGGAAAAATATTTGGCGCCTCCAAGTTGGTCTATAATGTCAACGATATTGGGTAGAGGATACGCATCTCCCAATGTTTTCTCGTTAAGAGCCCTGTAATCTATTACCATCCGCCATCTCTTGTTGCCCTTAGAGTCGGATTTCTTAGGCACTACCCACAATGGCGAACTGTAAGGGGATGAAGAGGGTCGTATGATATCCGAGTCTAACAACTCTCCTACTTGTCGCTGGATTTCGTCTTTGTGTATGTGCGGGTAACGATACTGTTTAGTGCTAATCGCTTGCTCATCTGAGGTAATGATTCTATGTTTTATCGCGTTAGTATACCCCAAATAATCTCCGGGTAGGTAAAATACGTCGCAATTTCTGCGAATTAATTTTTTAACGTTCCGTTCCTCTTCCGCGTTTAAGTGATCTAATCGTAATAATTCTTCTAATTCTTCTAACCTGGTTTTTGAGCCCAGAGTTGCCGTTTGTGTACTCATACAACATGTTATTTCTATATCTGATTCGCCATCCGAACTATCACCTTCCGTCGTGCTTCCTGTATTTTCTATTATAGTAATATCAATTACGCGTTCTTCGTCATTCGAGAGTTCGCTTTTTACTTCGTATTTGTTTAACTCTCTGATTTTGTTAACTACTGGTGTTTTTACACCTTTGAGTTTTCCTTTCCTAACAACCTTACTTGATATTACTCTTTTTGATTTTGATTTTAATTTTTTCGTGGAATCGAGCCTATCCATTATAGCTTCCCTACTACTTTTATTAGTCTTTGCTTTGATTTTACTGATTTCATTTTTTGAATTTGAACGTACCTTACCGACCTTTTGAAGCGTATCTGTTAGAACTTCTTGATTTTCATTTATTTTCGCGTCATTGTTGGCTGCGTTGGCCATTTCTGAAAGGCTAATCATTTTATCTATTTCTTGAATTTTTTGAGCCGGTATTATCAAATTTGCTTGTTCGTTCGTCGTATTAATCGCGTAGAGGAATGCCTTATTATTTTCGTTCGTTACCAGCGCGTTACCTAAATAAACTTTGGGACCGGATAATATTAATGGTAAATATCCTTCACGTAAGTCTGTCTTCTGAAGATCTATACAGATCTTCATCCGTGTTCTGGGCGGGATTTGAATTGTTTCTGTATTTCTGATGTTTTGGTTACAATTTAATGCGGAATTTAAACGTCCGAAGTAAATGTTAGGTTTTTCATAGGATTTTAATGATATTTCGTCGTCACTATCAGTTTCAGTACCTTCGTTACAATCGTTGCCGCACGATCTTTCTTCTTTCTGTTGACTCAAAAATGGGATAAGTGTTGTCCCGTATTCTAATCTTTTCTCTTCAAAGTTTATTTTCGCGTCGTTTTCGCGGAAAAATTGCGATCCTAAAATACCGTGTTGTTGGATAGGCACGCTTTCTGGAATTATTTGGAAATTACCCCGAGTACCTGCTATACCTATTGGGACCTCCCCCATGGTTATAACGTCCGCGGTGGAGATTCCTTTAAGGCAATACCGTTTACTGCCGTCTACTTTGATTTCTGGCTTTACACAACGATTCCTAATAAGGTTTAAGTCTGACCCGGTATCTAACATGAACGTCCCTGGATTCTGTAATTCCTCGGCTTCTACTTCTATCGACGGGATCGTCGTAACGTATTTTTCCTTGGCTATTTGTAAGAATAAGTTTGCGTCATAACTTTCTTCTTCGTCTTCAAGACGGGAATTGTCGGGGTTATCCGTAGCGATAGTATCTGTTTGCAACCTTTGGTCTTGTTCATATATGAAAATTTCGGGGTCGTTAGTTTGGGGATTATAGAACCGTAAGTCTTCGTCTTCGTCGTGAATGTCTCTATTTATTAAATTTATTCCTTTTTCAACGGGTAACCCTGTATCATAGTAATGGCGCGATTGGGTTTGTTGATGGCCTCCGAACTCACGCCGTTGCTCGAAGAACCCCGTCGGTTTTCCGACACCGGTGGTTGATTCTTATCACGCATTTCTTGTTTATATTGTTCGTATCGTTGTCTTTTACGGCACTCGCTTATTTGGTGACCGTAATTTTTGCAATATCGGCACATATCGCGTCGGACAGAATTGTCCGCATCGAGCACCGGATTCTGTTGAGAATTCATACCACTATCTCGCGAACTGTAACGTGATTGTCCCTGTTCCGGTCTGAAATAATTTTGATTTCTTTGCTGATTTGAATATTGATTCGAAGGATTAAAATCGTGATTTCGTGGTTGGTAATCCCTCTGATTTCGTTGTTGATTAGGATATTGATTCCTGGGATTGAAATCGTTATTACGCGATTGATAATAATTCATCTGATTCGGTCGTGAATTAAGATTATCTTGGTAATTTATTTGCCTTTTTGGCTGATTTGGACTTTGATTACGCGGATCATGATTATTTAAATAGTTCGATTGACCCGCTTGATGATTTGGGGGCTGACTTCTAGCCTCAGCGTTAACCTGTGGTTGAATTCCGCGGTTAGGATTTCTGATATCTTTACCGAACCGACAGTCTCGGGCCTCATGATTTAATCTCCCACAGATTGTGCATTTTTGTGGGCTAGTACCCTGAGTGTAATTTACTTGTGCTCCTTCGGTTTTAACTGTTACTTCTCCGCGTCTGAGATTTCTTTTAAGTTCTGTTAGTTTTTCTATCTTTCGTGCTTCATCTACCAATTCCTTAAAATCGTCTGGAATGTTACTTAGTCTACTTTCTATCTCAGGTCTTAACCCTCTTAAAAAAGCTGCTTTTCCGTCTTTTTCCGTATTACTTTTAAATACCTCACGATTATCTGATCTTTGTTCTTGCGTAAACGCTTGCATTATATTAGAGATACATTCGCGTACTCTTGCCGCATATGTTACTACGTCTTCGGTTTTCTTTTGGTATACGTTACCTAACTCGCCCTGACACAAATTTACTGATTTTACCGGACCGTATATTTCGTTAATCCGCGCGGTTAATGCGTCTATTGTATCAAATCGTTCGCATTCGAGCACGCGCCTGGCGGGTTCTTTTATTTTATTCCTGATTATTCTCGTGAGGCTGAGTTCTGCAGATGGTGGCACCATGTCCCGCGCGTCTTTGCATCCCTGTATAAAACTACGTACGTCCGACGGTTGTCCGCTAAACGTCGGGACCGCTTCTAACGCGTCTTTAAGGGGTATATAAGTCTGTGTAGTCGAGAATGAACTCCCTGGTGTTGAACTACCTGGAGGTATTGAACTACCTGGGGGTATTGAACCACCTGGGGGTATTGAACCACCTGGGGGTATTGAACCACCTGGGGGTATTGGGTCTGGCATTATTACGCCTTCTGTCTTTTTATTGTCGATATTTTCTCTGGAATTTATTTCCTTTTCTAAATTTCGTCTACTCTTTCTAGGATTCCCTAGTCCCTCAAGTACTCCTGCAAATAATTGTGTTCCCTGACTACTTTTTGATCGGGTTACTATCTCGTTATTCGAGTCTTGCTCGCGACTTGAACTGGGGTCTGGACTTACTGGAGTTTCTGGGGGTGGAGTATGTGCTACTAATATTTTCTTTTGTTTAAACCCGCTCATTGATCATTTGGATTTTCATGAGGATCGTAGTTGTCCCCCTTTTTTTTTTTCTGTTTATTTATAAATAGGTGAGGTTGGTATCATCTCGATTTGAATATTTGAATAATTTGCGAATAACGTTAAAGAGAGATTAGGTGGACGATTGGATAATTAGATTTTATCAATTTTAAATGATTTTAATCTCTGAGTTTGATTTCTGTAATTCTGGTCTTAATAATTTGATTGCTGTGTCTATTCTTTTCCTTAATCACAACTCCATTAATTATTCGTGGAGGAAAGGTAGGATTAGTGCGAGTTCCTTATTTGGTACCTCGCATTTGGGTAAATGGATTGAAACTTATAATTAAATTAATGTTCCCTAGACCAGCCTGGTATCAACTGTGGCACGGAGTACTAGTGTCAGCCTTTAGGCTTATCACTGTGATCCCCCGCCGGTTAATGACTCTGGCTTCGTCCGGAGTATGGAGAAGTTAGTCTTATTTTATAAAGGGTTCTACCTTATAATTAAGACAGGAATTATAAAGGAATTGGATTTATTCTAAGGAGGACTCGTATGTTGTTCAAACGTACCGTGGCGACAGTTTCATGCTATAACTTTCATCTCTTGGAACTTTGACTCAACGAGATGGTATCAATTATTGAACATTGTGGAGCTGTGCTTAAGTAGAATATTCTGTGCTTACGATGAAATGTGTTGAATAGCTATATTTGATAATATGCTTATATAAGTGATTTATTAAATGCTGCATGGGATTGTGCGCTTTTTCAAAGTCGCTAAACTTATTAAATGGTCTTTTACCGAATTCAGAGGGTTGGCTTTATGTCTTTGATCTGAGAATTATCATTTGTCCAACCTTAAAGTTACGGTATTGTTATTTATTTTTTATTTTTTTATATATAAAAAGCTGGCTATCGCGAGCCCTGTTTGAGAATTATTGTATTGTTATCTTAAAAATTTTCGTTCTTTTCTGGATTTTATGTATCGTTAGAAATTATCGTCTATCATGTGTCTCATCCGAATTCATTGAGTTATCGCGTTAATGATTATCGTCTGTTCTGAACTTTACTCGTATTTATTGAATTATTGTATTAGATTATCGTCGGTTTCGAGCTTCGTCTGAATTTTTTGAATTATTTTATTAATTAGGATTATCGTCTGTTTCGAGCTTCGTCTGAATTTTTTGAATTATTTTATTAATTAGGATTATCGTCTGTTTCGAGCTTCGTCTGAATTTTTTGAATTATTTTATTAATTAGGATTATCGTCTGTTTCGAGCTTTGTCTGAATTTTTTGAATTATTGTATTAGATTATCGTCAGTTTCGAGCTTCGTCTGAATTTTTTTTGAATTATTTTATTAATTAGGATTATCGTCTGTTTCGAGCTTCGTCTGAATTTTTTGAATTATTGTATTAATTAGGATAAATTAGTGTTCGTGAATAAGTGTACTTCTCGAGTCTGACAGGGATCCGTGAGTTTCAATGTCTCGTTTTCTTATCCATTGATCGTTACACGCGTCACAAATAAGTTATTCGCGTTTTATAACGTTTGGTTTCCCGGCCGATGCACCAAAAATTTTATGTGACGTCCTAGGGGACATTTGTGGACAAATCTAGAGTCTAACTACAGGAATTATCGCAACAAACAACCTAGACGTACACTCAGTAGTTGTGGGTCACCAATTATCAATTAAGTACTGAAGTACAGTGGATAAGAGCGTTTTCATGCAAAATTCACAGTTTTATTCCCGTCTAACTATTCATGTCTTCGTCTAACTGTTTTGACTTTAAATCAAACGATCACCTTGGATGGTTCATTTTTAAAAGTGTTAGGAATTCAAATTGAAGTATATTTATTTTATTAATATGAATTAAGAGCTCGAGAGTAGGCAAGCGATTGGTTTTCTTTAAGTACGTGGATCGTTCTTACCTTGTATAGAGTTTGGAAATTGGTTGGTTCGAGAGTGGATAACTGCGTTGATTGGTTCCTCGTCGTGTTCGTTGTTCCTTCTACAAGAGCCCTGGAGTCTTCGAGGGGTTGGTGAGGTAGTATTCAGAATGAAATGTTGGTACTTTTATAATTGCAGAATTAGCTTTTTATTGAAGTTTGGTAATTTTATGGTTAAAAGCGTTGATACAAATTTGACCTTTAAGAAGTTTCACTGAATTTAAAATATACTGGTTTTAATAAAATGTTGGAATCAAACTAAAGCTTGATTTTGAATTCAATTAAGAATTGGATTCGAGAATGAATTGAAATTTGATTTGAGAATGAATTGAAGTTTGATTTGAGAATGAATTGAAGTTTGATTTGAGAATGAATTGAAGTTTGATTTGAGAATGAATTGTTGCAAAAGATCTAAGTCTTTATAGTGGATTTCTTCTGATTGAGAAAGATTGTATGAGAATTTACAACAGATTAAATTGTCGAATAATTCTTAAGTACGATAGACCAGAAATTCGATGAGATTGACTTCAATCAATTGGAGCCGATCAAGATATCGTGCTGCAGAGAGGCTGAGACCCCTCAAGTTAGGGTATATAAACACAATGAGTGGGAGTAAGGGGGGTTCTTCTTTTGGTGGGGGATGATGTCGTGTGAATCCATTTTTCGATTGGGATTGGTCGGGGGTCCATTCTTAATTCGGGGGGGAAGTTTGGCGGCGTGAATGACCGTTGACCGTCCTCCCTCCGTTCGTAGTATTGTGTCCGTGAGTTTCTAGACTTTGCACACGGCGCGGTGGCGTCGGCGTTTGTCATCTCTTCCCTGTAGTGGTATATACATGATCTTTCCGATCCCGCATCCATCTCCCTTTTTCGTAGGTTTGTCTCCGTCTTCTGCACGTGTCCCTCTTGAAGGGGGTGTTGGGATTTTTAGCGTTTTGGCACGCTGTCTTCTATCGTTTTGTTCTGGTCTTTTGGGTAATAAGGGTTGTTGGGAATTTATATAGCTTTCTTTACCTGGGTTGGTTGCTTTTTGAGTTACATGTGTTCATTCTCAAATTACTTTCTCTTTTATGACTTTAAGGGTTTTTTTCAGTGAAACTTGTTTTGTAGGTATAGTTATTCATACATAGGTTTGCATAATTTTTATCTTAGGTTTATAGTAATTTATTATAATATATTGAAAGATTTGAGAATTCCTCCTAAAGATTGGATGACTATATGGCTAAACAATTATCTTCTTATGCTTTTTGAGTTATATATATATATATAGTGATTTGTTTTATCTAACGTCTGTTCTTTATTTCCATTTATATTAATTTATCGTCACGCGGCTAGACCTTCGTGAACTTTGCATAAGGTCCCAGTTATCTCAATGATTTATATGACTATTATTTGGGTGACTGCGTAGGGCTTAGATAGATTTACAGGAAGGAAATTGATCGGGTATTTGATCCGGATATACATAATGTATATACATAGAATGATAGTATTAGTGTAACTATGCGACATGGTCGGTGTCGCTGTTTTTGTTCTAAGAATCAAGAGTACGATGTACAGTCGCATGAGAAATTCCCAATATCTTTTCTAGAAAGTAAAATGGTAATATGACAACACAACTATGAGAGTATGTTAGTGTAACATTATCGTAAGCAAATAATTTGGTATAGATGGTATTTAATGGATTATTCCGTCAACTGAGTACCTCTCATATTTATTGTCATACTATTACAGGATATATAGTACCTTTTGGTAGATTATGTATATAATGGATTATAGTATTGTAATTGAATATTTGAAAGGTTATAATAATTTAACGTAAATAGTGTGTAGATTGTATATATAGTATTAATGAGTAATAAAAGATAGTATACCAATAGTTATAACAATATAGTTTTTACGAATGGTAACGTATGGTCATTTAACATTGGTGAGTGACCCGTGTCGTTTTGCTTATCTGCATGGTGCTTTCTTTAATCTCTAACTCAACCCAGAGTTTTGGTGCCTTAACGGTCGAATTCTATGTGTGTGTGTGTGGTTGTAACTAAATGGGTATGCTGCTTATTAAAGCTAGATCCCAAGTATGGTATTATCTCGAACATAATCGTAATAAATAATTTAACGTAACTTGTTTATATATAATTAGATCTATGTATTTATGTAGTAATAAATGTTCAACAGGTTTCTAGAGATAGGGTGCCGAGTTAGGTGTTGTAGTGATAATATTAAAATAATTATTTATATTATGAGTAATATATTTGTAGTAAATAATTAGTAATATATTGAATTCAATTTAGAGGATTATTTAATCATTATTGTAACAATGGATAATTAATAGCTATTCGTATAGAAGTAATATAGTGAAGCGGTTGCTCGTACTATAGGTGGTAAAAGAATATGGTTGGGTATAGTAAAGCTATAATTCAAGTTCTTCCTTTTCTTCTTCTTCTTCCTTTTATTTCGACTTATCGCCCCTTTCGGGCATGTAGTCTTAATTCAAGTTCTTAAATAAGTAGGGGATCACATCGTCCAGTGTTTTTAGAAATAGTTAAGTATAGAACGAATTGGACAATATGCGTATTTAGTATGTCAACTCTAGATTCTTATATTCTGTGGTGATATAGTTACTTCTGGTGATTTTGTCTAGTAATAAGTATGAATAGGGTATATCGTCCGCTCGGACGTTACAGTTGCGTTATTTACGCGATTTACGCGATGATTTACGCGTAGAGCCATCTGTCGGGCGTTTTGCTAGCCTCGACCGTCTCATGTCTCAGCTATCAGAAATCAACAATTTTACACTATTTATATCTTTATACCGCTCTTCTTTCGTTATCTCGGCCCTATTGTTGCGTGAAACAACAAAATTTTTAGACACAAATGTTCGTCGTTGCTGTGAGACTTGAGGTACAAAGCCGGTTTTTGCGTTTTAGACGCACAGGTGTTAATATGAACCAAAATAAATGACACGGCCACACTTGAGGAACCAAAAAAATTCATTTTTCTCGATTTCGACGAATCTCGCGTGCTAGATCGAACCTATTCGTCCCTAATCATCGAATAAATCTATTATACATCATTTTTGATCATCGTTTCCGAGTTTTTGCGACTTTTTTGTTTTTTTCTCAACAGGTAACTATATGACTAGGACATGCTCTTAATAAACGAACATGTTGAAACAATCGCTGACGCCACGTATAATATTATCTTTATCACGATTAAAAATAATCAACTGCTACTACCACGATTTTTGAAATAAATTTGTTGACAAATTTTGGCAAAAATATTTTGGACGAAAAAATTGATTGATGGAATGAAAAAAATTCGATTCCTTAACGAACGTTAAATGAAGATTAAATAACGTACGAAGAGGTCATTGCTTTTGGTGGGTTTTGTAATCCACTAGTAACTGACACACAAGACTTAAAAACGAAATAATGAAAATTCAAAAAAATTTCTAATTATCTCCTTATCCGTAAAAAAAAGAAAAATGCCAAAATTTTGTTAATACAATAGTACATTGTGTGACAAGGGATGAAACAGTGTGAATGCAGGTCGGGGTGAAGTTGTCAGCCCGAAGCCGAAGGCGAGATTTTGAAAATGACGAATTCCTCAGGCCGGATTTCACCTCTTTAGACGTACTGAGTTTCTCCGAGTCCGGTATACCAGCCGGTATAAACATCCCCAATTACGATGAGATACGGCAATCAGATGGCTTCAAAAACGTATCACTTGGTACACGTCATTCCAGCTGATATGAAACAGAACGTTATAATACGTACAAAAAATATTAAATATATCCATATTTAATTCAGTCTATAACTAGTATTGGCGGGAATTATGAAAGTGAAGAAGAAAATGATTTTTACACAGTATACCTAGTATACATACTTATCATAATCCAACAAACCAATATATTTTATTTATTTATTTCAAAACGTACACCAAGAGCGATACGGTGTGAATGAATAAGGAGAAAAACAAAACTACATTCGAGAGAAATTACACAATACATACATACATACATACATACTACTATTATAATAATAATGATGATACCTCGAAGAAATAAGAAAATACGAATAAGATTAAAAAAAAAAAAAAATAATACCTATACTATACCTAATTATTAAAATTAAGATCTATGTTATACATTTTTTACCAATAATCTTTTAGCTTCTTATTAATCACTGTTTCATCTTACGTGCTTTCATTAGTAGTTCAAACAGTCTATTCCAGGGATGGCGAACCAATGGCACGCGACGAAATAATTTGGGCACGGACACAGTAGGCACGTCACGGCCACATTGCACATTTCTTTGGAAAAAATGGCACGCAGATGTATAAAGGTTCGCGATCCCTGGTCTATTCGTTCTAACGCCTTTTAATATAGATCTTTTAATTTCTCGATTCTCTCTAGTCCTGAATAAAAGAAAGATAAATAAATAAATAAGGGGCCATTCAACAAATACGTTCGCTTTTTTGGACGATTTGAGACCCCCCCCCTCCCCTATGTAACAATGGTTCGTTTGACTAGACCCCCCTAAAATAATACGTCACAAATCTCGACCCCCCCCCCCCCCCCCCCCCCCCGGCCTTTATTGCCTTTTTTGGTCTATCGATCCATAATTCGATCTATTTCTAAGATTTGCCTTTCGATGTCACTTGGCATTAAATAGAGATAAAAGAGATATTTAAAAGCAGTCCTTTATTTCTCACTTCACTTTAACAAAATTCTCGTGCCAAAACACGAATTCTATACATAAAAACCGAACGTCACATTTTGCCCCCCCCCCCCCCCCCGGGACTTGTAACGTCACATCAACCTCGACCCCCTCCCCCCCCCTAAAAGCGAACGTATTTGTTGAATGGCCCCTAAACTAATCGAAATAATAACGAAATTGATTTAGCTTCTTAGATTTATTAATTATTAGTAAACACGTATACAAACCTAGAAAACGCAGCTGGTTTGTTTGTAACCACTTCCCTGGCTTCAGCCTTCTTAACCTTGAAACCAAATCTGTTAAACTGGCCATTCTGCGTATCTGAAGGCGTTGGCTTTTTCGAATTCTGGACTGCCGATGGTTCGGGTATAGCAGCAGCAGCTGAAGAGGCTGTAATGATAATTGAATTGAATTAGGTCTTCTAGTTCTCATAATGATATTTCGTTATTCTTCATTTCATACTCACAAAGGCAATGCGTTGTGCTCGTCGTGCCTTTCGGCAACAAAGTTTTTAGCATCTATCAATGACTCTAGAGTCGCTAACATTTCCTGAAATGTTTCAGCAATCTTTGCAGCCTTTCTTGGTACTGGTAGTTTAGTATCTGAAAATACGGTACCAAAAAAACTGTTTAAAAACATCAAATTTCAATGTTTTTTTTTCTCTTGAATCAGTTTTTCTACAATATCTCGAAAACCGTTATTAATATCGCGATAAAGGTGAATACAAAAAATGAAGCTCGTTAAATTCTCTACGAAAACGTTACCAAACATTTTTTTTCTATATCTTCATTCGTTCACTTATACACTCGTTCGCCGTAGTTACGAGCGCCGAAGTTACGAGCTGCCACAGTTACGAGCACGCATCGCGCCGCAGATACGAGCTAAATCCATAGAACTTATATTACTGGAAGGGGAATAGGAGCTGTCGCACTGACGCCAACATGTTGAGACAGAGATATATCTCTCTCTCTATTCCTAACGTCCAGTCCCCTCTCCGCGCACCGCCCTAGTCTTAGCGATTCCTAACCTAATTGTTTGTTGCTTTTATGATTTTCGGGTGTTGTATACATATTTATGATTATTGAAATAAGAATTTCTAATCTACATAAAACGGATTTTATTAGACATAAGTACACAAAACTTGTACACTTTAAACATCAATAAAGACACGCTTCATATGTAAAAGTCTATTAGCAGTTCTAGCGTTTCCTCATCCTTCATTCCTCTCCACCATCCTGTTCGGAAAATAAAAAACAACCATACATTTTTTCTTTCATATTATGAGGTATGAGATGGTATGAGATAGAATGACATACACTTAGCAACAAAATTAACGGCGCACCTGGCACTCGGCGAAATTTTGCCGATTTTCAAAACGCTGTAACTCAATGAAAAATTGTCGAAAAAAATCATTCGGGAAAGCATTTTGAAGGTTGAAACTTCATCTTTGAGATGGTTTTTGAAAATTCTTCCTACGGCCATTTTTGACCTCATGGCGTAGGTTTGAGTGCCGGATTGCGGAACGTAAAAAAAAATAAGTTTTTCAAAGTTCTGTATGGGGCGTTAAAAAAATCGCAGAGAACTTTCGAGATAGCCATTTTGTAGCCTGAAATCTCCTCTTCGAAATGGTTCCTAGAAATTTGTTGAGCAATTTTTTTTCACCGAGTTATTCAACTTTTGGTGAAGCAATGTCAATAAGGGCAGGATCGACGAAAAGGCGTAGACTGTAGTGATGCGCGATACAGTATCGATATTCTCAATATCGATACTTTTCCATCGATATATCGATATTTTGTATCGATATTTCATGTGCCGATATTTGCAAGTATCGATACTCAACCCACAGATATCGAAGTTCGATATTTCGGGCGAGAAAACAGATCGACAACCGCTAAACTGTCATATTGAATTTATTATGTTATACAATTTTATTGCGAAAAAAAAAAATTATATTTAAACAATAATATTATAGAATTCACTATGCATAACCACTGTCCTTATAACCTTCTGTGCAGAATCACATTCGAAAAAAGAATTCATTTTCATTGTTTGTTTTTATTTCCATTGCAAGTATCGATACCGATGATATCGATACTTCGCTGCCGATATTCTATGTGTATCGATACACTGACCATTAATACGTATCGATACGAAATATCGATACAATTCTAAAATATCGCCATCACTAGTAGACTGATTCGGCATTATCCAGGATGCACCGCGAGGAGGTACAGTCTACCATGCATCCCGTGTGTGTGTGCGTGCATGCATGCGCGCGAGTGTGTGTGTGTGTGTGTGCGTGCGTGCGTGCGTGCGTGCGTGCGTGCGTGCGTGCGTGCGTGCGTGCGTGCGTGCGTGCGTGCGTGCGTGCAGGCACCGATCAGAACCCAGGGCTCGTCATTTCCACGGTATTTCACGACTCCAAACCCTCGCTGCACTGCGTGTGTGTGTGCGTGTGTGTATGTATGAAATGAAATGAAATGAAATATATGAAAAAAAAAAAAAAATTAATGAAATGAAATGAATGATAGCTGAAGTTCAAGACCCGTCGTGTCATTCGACAGTGTTGTTGGAGTTTGCAGTCGACGAAGCATTGACTTCAGCCGCCCTCTGGCGGTGATAATACGTAGGCAGACACCCATGCACACATACGCGCGCGCACACACGAGCACACACACACACATGGTAGACTGTACCTCCTCGCGGTGCATCCTGGATAACGCCAAATCAGTGCCCTATTGACATTGCTTCACCAAAAGTTCAATAACTCGGTGAAAAAAAAATCGCGCAACAAATTTCTAGGAACCATTTCGAAGAGGAGATTTCAGGCTACAAAATGGCTATCTCGAAAGTTCTCTGCGATTTTTTTAACGCCCCGTACAGAACATTGAAAAACTTGTTTTTTCTGACGTTCCGCAGCCCGGCACTAAAACCTACGCCATGAGGTCAAAAATGGCCGTAGGAAGAATTTTCAAAAACCATCTTAAAGATGAAGTTTCAACCTTCAAAATGCTTCCCCGAATGATTTTTTATGACAATTTTTCATGGAGTTACAGCGTTTTGAAAATCGGCAAAATTTCGCCGAGTGCCGGGTGCGCCGTTAATTTTGGTGCTAAGTGTATGTCATTCTATCTCATACCATCTCATACCTCATAATATGAAAGAAAAAATGTATGGTTGTTTTTTATTTTCCGAACAGGATGGTGGAGAGGAATGAAGGATGAGGAAACGCTAGAACTGCTAATAGACTTTTACATATGAAGCCTGTCTTTATTGATGTTTAAAGTGTACAAGTTTTGTGTACTTATGTCTAATAAAATCCGTTTTATGTAGATTAGAAATTCTTATTTCAATAATCATAAATATGTATACAACACCCGAAAATCATAAAAGCAACAAACAATTAGGTTAGGAATCGCTAAGACTAGGGCGATGCGCGGAGAGGGGACTGGACGTTAGGAATAGAGAGAGAGATATATCTCTGTCTCAACATGTTGGCGTCAGTGCGACAGCTCCTATTCCCCTTCCAGTAATATAAGTTCTATGATCTACGCACGCGTCTTTCTACAATTTGCAGGGTTATGTTCATGTAGAAGTATACACAAGTTCCGTGTTCCGTTCCGCCTATTTGCATCTCCCTGCGTCCCATGTACCCAAATTCCGGAACGGAATGCCGGAACGTCAACTTTTATTTGATTAAATAATCAATTATAGTTACAGAATTTGATCTTACATAGAAGCTAATTAAATAAATTACATATATTGATACAAAAATTGTATCTAAACAGACAAATAAAGCCGAATAGCACAAATATGGATCGGCTCCGTTCCGTCGTTCCGTGCAGTTTTGGTACATGGGACGGCAGGGTTTTTCAAGACCCGGAACGGATTCCGAAATCCACTAGATTTCGTCTGCGTTCCGTTCCGTGATTCCGGATTCCGGCGATCCGAGCCTACATGGGACGGCACCATAAGACAGAAGATAGCGGGAATACATAGACGCTACAACTCACTAATAAGACTAACTACAGCGTTGGTGGTGCGAGCGCCACAAGCAAGTGCGATAGCATGTTATGAATGTATGCCATGTATATCATGTATCATTATGTATCGTAGATCGTAGTATGCGCGCATGTGTAAATATATAAAATATGCATGTACACGCGAAAGTGAGCCGATTTCAACAATCGAATCACACCCATCTACATATATAACACATACCTACTTATACTAATGAGTTTTAAATTGTTGACAATATTTATCTAAAAAAATTTGTCGCTAGGACATAACCTAAACCCAACCAAGTATGTAAGCTCCGTATTATTATAAACAAAAATTAAGAACGTTTTTATAATATGTAGCAAACGATTTGTGTTCTATCATTTATACGATTTAAATCAAATCTATTTGAAATTTGATGAATTTAATTTATGTTTTACAGATTCGTATACACACTAAGTAGGTACTTATTTATATTAATAACAAGATGGTTAAACTATCGAATTTCTCGAAAACTTGTAGACTATGTTCGAAAGTTTACAGAGTTGAGAAACTTGTGAAAATCTTTAGCAAAAGAGGAATATCTTTGAATCTTAAAGACAGCGTAAATTCTCACCTACCAATAAAGGTGATAGAAAACGATGCTACAATGCCAAAAAACATTTGCATCAATTGCATCAGAAGATTGAATGCTACCAATGAATTTTTTGGAACAGTTATAGCTTCGGATAAATTTTTCAAAAAATTAATAAAAAAGGTTGTAAGATTTTTTTGGATTTTTATTCTTTCTATATCAGTTGTGTTTATCTCTTACGTCACTGTAATAGATTTTTTTTTTTTTTTTTACCTCATTGATTTCAGGAAGAAAAACAATCTGACTTTCTTCAAACTACAAATATAAATGACAAATCTAACGGTTTGACGTCGTCAGTAATTAACGCATCGAAAGAATCTCTAAACATCAAGGAATCTCATGTAGATGTAAATCGATTGAATATAACAAAATCCGAATCTATTTCGTCTAGTAAATTAGGCAATAATGAATCTGGAACAAAGGAGACAATCTCATCCAATATCAGACACAATCAAGATCTAAGAAACTTGTGCAACAATTCTAAGAACGATGTTATTGCAAAAAGTAAAATTGAAACTAGTTTGAATACAACGAATGATTCTAAATACGTTAATATTGTACCTAAGGCCAGCCATGTCGTATTAGAAAACCGAAATTGTAATGGAAAGATAATAATTAACGTTGGAAGTAACGCGGTGGTTGGTAAAGACCATCACACAAAATTACCAATAGAAGTATTACGCTGCCCCGACTGCAGCGAGACTGTAAAAATTTATTCGACGGATGAGAGGCAGTTGTTTTTTGAATATTTGAAACAACATTGTTGTAAGAAGTTAACAGATTCTGATAAAACTATCAGATCATTTGTTAAATACAAGGAAACTTATGGAAACGAAGATGTTCTTCTTGAGGGAAAGAAGGAACCTTTTGAAACAAACGAAACTACGAAATCACATACAGCTAATCGAAAATGGCCGGACGGTGATTTGCCCGCTGATCCTGGCCCCGATCTTACGCTCAATGAAAATATATTTGAAGACGATGTGAGATTGGATGATGATTTTCATTGGCCAATGCCAAAGCGAATTAGACGTTTGCACAGATGCGCTTCTTGTGAATTTGTAACAAAAAGTGCACTGAGACTTAAAACTCACCAAAAATTACACAGAACATTGGACAAAAGGCAGATATTACACTCTAATAGCTGCAAACATTGCCATAAACGTTTCGATACTGTAAATGAAGCAAAAAAGCACGAAAGATTAGCGCACGTTAGTTTTGGCGCTAAAAATTCATTGTGCGAATACTGCGGAATAATGAAGCCGCAAAAAACTTTGAGGGATCACGTTTTGAAACAACATACAGTAGAGAGCGAAATAGAAATGCAGGAATGCGACGTATGTGGAAAATCGTACGTATGCATTTGTATTTACTCTACGGCATTTTAAAAACACTAAAATTGCTAAAATAGATTTGTAATATTTATTTGTTTCCAGTTTCATTTCGCCGACTAGTTTGTACCTTCACAAAAAGATACACACTATAGAAAAGCAACACCTGTGCGATTTGTGCGGTAAAGCTTTTAAGCAAAGGATCGCAATGCGCCGACACTACATGTTACACTTTCCCCGAGCTCCGCCAAAATTTAAATGCAACATATGCGAGAAGAGAGTTACAACTAGGTGAAGAAAAAAAAAAAAAAACAAACAAACACTTCAATTCAATCAACTAACTTTGTAAAACTCTGACTTAAAACGTTTTTATCATGTTTCAGAGGCTCCCTTCGTCTTCACATGATGAGACATACGGGAGAAAAGCCACAAGAATGTCCCGAATGTCATATGGTAATGAGACATGGGCTCAAACACCATATGAGATTACATTCTGACGATGCACCATTTAAATGTGTTGTATGCGGTGCAGATTTTAAACGTCGTGACTACGTGCGAAGACATATGAGAAAACATTTAAATGAAACAGATCATAGATCGTTGAGGTGTAGCATTTGCGATCACGTATTTGATGATATTAAAAACTTTTTAATTCATCATCAAAATATACATTGCAATGAAATTTTTACCCAGATTAAGATATACGAATGTAAAAATTGTTCCATGCAGTTTGCAGACACGTTACAACACAAAGATCACGAATTACTTTGCAGGAGTATAATCGATAGAGAAACATCTCGCAAAGATGATTACATCGACGAAGTACAGTCTTGTATTATGATTAGTCACAATCAAGTTTGCGGCGGTATAGACGATCATAAGGATTGTCCAAAGCGCATTGCCTCGGATCGATCTTATCCTTGTGTTTACTGTGATTATAAGGGAATGAGTAAAATCACAATTTTAGAACAAGGGCAGCAGAAAGATACAACGGGGCAATTAATCGAAAGCGCTATTGGCGGTCAAAGATTTCAAAGTCTGAGTAATTCTTCTATCAACAATAGACATCAGACAAACCGTTACAAATGTAACAAAGAGTTACGCAGATTTAAGAAACAGCACGAAAATGAAGACTCGGATAATGTTATTTTGTCCGATGATGTTATGTCGTTGGATACCGAATCATCTGGATATTCATACATTAATATTATTGATAAACAAAACATGCGTGATAAAGATATGATGATGTCGGTCGATGAACAAATAATGACAAGTAGTAGTGTTCACGTATTCGAAAGTCCGGTAGAACAATTTAGTCAATCTTTACATTCTCATTCTCAATCTCAATCTCAATCACAAATTGGAATAAATCCACACACCGAAACCTACACAAGAGAATCTCTTTCTTGGAAACAACTCTAGAAGACTGAAACAAGTTTATTTTTAGCAGAGACAATCAGCAACGTGCCTAATTATTTCATTTAAAGAATTTAAAGCTGTATTTTTCGTGCAGACTTTTTTCTTTTTTTTTTTGTTATCACTGAAATTCTATAAATTGAATTCAATTTTATTTCGCAACGCTGTAGCTAGAAATAGTCTTTAGTAAGCTACCTAATATAATTAAAATTTTTTACCACCCTCGCATTGTTATTAAACAGTTTCAAATGTAAAATAGAAAACTTGCAAGCCAGATATCATATTTCAAAAATGTACATAGATAATAGGAATGATATATCCTCGGCTCGGCAAGGTATTAACTAATATGTAATTTAAATTTGTACATACAGTATAGTCAAATAAATATATATATAGCTGAGATGAAATTTTCTTCAATATTATTTATCAAGATCATTTACTAGCAAAAACTAAATTTAGGTATACTTGGGACAGATAACAGCTTTTGGTATTTATCTGAATCAATATGAAATAAAAAACACCATAAGAAGTTCAAATGAAGTATTTTAAGGTCCTAGGTAACTATCGAGTCAATAATTGAGTTTTTCATTTTCATTTTATTGTTTGGAAAGTTGTTTACAAATTCCACTTTACAATATGGAATAATTAGCCTTGTTTCTGCGCAAGTTCCCTCGCTTTGGCCTTCTCCAGTTTAGCAATCCTAGCAGCAGATTTGCTACCAAGAAGACCACCACCCCAGTGGCGTCTGATCTCGTCATGACGGTCATTGAAATTGGTCTTGATGGCCTCGACCACTTTAGTGAAGTTAGCACGGTCACCAGAATCAACCTGAAACAATACACAATATGTTGTCTTATAAAATCGAATCTTCTATTCCAACATATCAACATATTATACATTCAACATCAGTAAACTATATAAGAACTAATCATGGTTCATCATTGGATTGGCTCTTTATTATTTCATCACGCTAGTTAAATGAATAGTAAAACATTTGATCATTGATTTTTTTTCTATTTCCACCACAATGATGGTTGAAAATCAAATAAAACTGTAATAAAAAAATGTTTTGCTCCCGTAATACTTTTGCAAGTACAAAACAACGCGCAGCATTATTTTTACCTGTGCAAGAGCAACGGCACTGCATGTCTTGCGCCTAACAAGGGCTCCCAAACGTGCTTTTCCTTTTACAATACAGTAAGGTACTCCCATCTTACGGCACAATGCGGGCAAGAAGAGAACAACCTGCGTAGAGAAAAAAAGAGAAACAAAGAATTGCATGAGAAAAAAATATTTCGTCATATTTAAAGCTATCATTTAATAAACTAATGTGTTTTATAAACTCAGAGTCAACGGTCATCCTCTGGACAAAACTATATTATTAAAGTTATGCCCTCAGGTGAAGAAATTCTAGCATCATTGTAATTTTTTTTTTTTTTGTTTAGCGAATTAAATTATACAAATTTAATGTAATTCTGAAAAGAAACCAAACATGATGTAAATAATCAATATAATACCTCGATGGGGTCGACGTCGTGGGCGATTACAACCAGCTGGGCCTTCTTTTGCTCAACTAGAGTAGTAACGGTGTTTGTACCGCTGCGAAGTTGGTTGGGCCTTTTGGTCGGAGTATCTTCCTTCTTTGCAGCTTTTTCCTCAGCTCTTGCCTTCAGCCTCAATTTCTTAGCTATAGCACTTTCTGGACGATATTTTTCCAGAATCTTGAATAGCTGTGTTGCTATTAGAAAATAGATGACACATGGTATAACACTTGCGTGATAATTACAGTGAAATATTTTAAGCATTAGTGTGTTTACTTAGACGGATTGGAACAAATGAAATAAATTGCATTTATCTTGTTTACTGGGAACAATTATTACACACACATACCTGTCTGCTTGTCGAGTGTTTGACTGAACTGGTTGATTGGTGGTGGAACCTTCAACCTCTTCTGCAAAACTGACCTCTGCCGTTGTATGCGAATGTACTTGGGCCATTTTACAAAACGACTCAAATCACGGTCGGGCTGGATGTCCTGGCCTGAGATTTTAATTTGAGACGAAAAATTTTATTACTGATGACCAGAAGAAAAAAATTAGAGAACGAAAAAAAGATATGCGCTAAAAAAAAGAATCACTTACCGATTCCGAAGTTACGGGTTCGTTTTTCGAAAAGCGGATTTGTTAGCTTTTTAAGCTCAACCTTTTTCACAGCTAGAGGTGCTGCTGCTACTTTCTTTCCAACCTTCTTCTTCGGCTATGTATGAAAATAAGAAGATTTAAATTATTTATAACGTTTTATGAATAGCGAAATATATAGTTGGGCTTTGCGAGACGTCTGTAAGTCATATTGGAATATTTGAGGAGGAGCGATCACGTTGATTTATAACCTTAAATATCTACGTAAATAAATTGGTTTCTACAATAGATATAGACTTTGAACAATAATATCATAACCGTACCTTCTTTTGAACCATATTTATAAACACTAAGTGCTCGATGCACTAAAATATGACTGGATGCAACACAGTACACAATTCAATTCGATGATTAAATCCAGCAAGCACGGCCGCTGGACACATAAAGAAAGCAGTACAGGTTCGCCACGAACTTAGTTGACACAAGATAGCCGAAGGCAACAAATATTGGACAAGTATGTCGCGCTTTCTGATTGGTCAATCGAAACATCAGACACACGTTCGATCAAATTATGGCGGGAATATTGAAAATTAAATCTTTACGCTGTGATATTAATATGATGTAAATAAAACTAGTTATTTTTACAATCAAGAAATACGAGACACATAAAAAGAAACAAATTTTATTCGTCAAGTATACATCGGATCAATTAATACCGCAACATTTTTCAAGCACAGAACTTTTGGTCTGAAAGTCATTTAGAACACGTCTTGAAATGGAAAATGAGCTTTCTCTGGTTCGAGGAGATCAGCTAAGAAACATGCTGTTCCTGCAAAACCTTCATACAATGAATAGGGGCTGTCCGGTCTGCGGGCCTTTTCATAAAATTCATCTGATTTTATGAAGTTTGCAAATGTCGCAGCTCGATGCAAGTGTTTAGGATCCTGTGTCATACGATATAGTAATAAAAACACATAACCACTTCCTGCTATACCATGACATATTCCAGGACCCTTTCTAAGCAATCCTTTCTTCCAAACAAGCTCTCCACACTTGAGACACGAGTCTAAATACCGGTCTTCTTTCCAGTGTAGATAAGCTACTGCCATTAAATAGACAATGCCAGGTGCTCCGTGACACCAATGAACAAGTTCATCATTTTCTGTTCTAGAACGTCTGTCGAGCTCGTCCATTGCGCATGGAAAGTTTCCTGTTTTAGTTTGTAAGCCAAGTAGATAATCGACCGACGATTGAACCAACTTTTCTGCAACTGTATCTGATTCCAAAAATTTTGGTGTTTGTATCAGTATTTGAAGAATCGATGACAACCCATGAGCAGCACCTAGATACTCAGTCTCATAATACGAGTACATCAACGGACACGGACTTCCGTGATCTGTTGCATGCTGTTTTCCAGATTGTACAATTGTCTGCGCTATCTCATGCATATCTTTCAACGGCACAATCTGGCTGTCCATTTGTTTGTTCAACCATAATGCCCCGAATAGGTAGCCTGCACGGCCTACAAAAAATTCATCTCCACCTGATGATGGGAGGAAATCAAGCGGTTTACAGTTACTAGCACTTTGTGCATAGCGCTTCGCGTAATCTAAAGCCTTCACTTTGTCTTTAGCAGCTTTATAAAGCGCTGCAGCGACGGCATATATGCCTGCGTTACCTAACAAGAAAGAAGACTTTTCTCTCGTTGAGTCTTTGCATCTGTCAGCGTGTTCTAAAGCCGGTTGTAAATACTGAAGTCCGAATAGAATGAAATTGCTTTTTTCGTCCTGTAATTGACTAACACGACTTAGATGAAGAGACATGTAAGCAATCCCGGCTATTCCAACATACAAACCACCATCAACTGCCGATTCTGATGCCGGTTGTTTTGATGATATTTCACGTACTATTTCCATCAGTTCTTTCTTTAGACCGATTATTTCTTTGGTTATATCTTGGTCTTTATAGTCTTCTAATTTATTAACTATGAAACGTGTTGATCGAGACATTTTGATATTGGAAAATTTTACTTATTTCGAATACAATATGCACTATGGAGATATTTAAGATTTTGAAATGCGTTCACTGCAAATCTATCTAACAATTAATTAATCTTCATTTTATCATTTTATCGTACGGCCTCTCCACTATATTCATTGTAAATGTTACATCGATATACATATATTGTTATCAATTGAGTGAGGCTAGTCTTCGAACTGGAAGATTGCTGTTGAGTGTTGACTGAGCAGGTAAAGTAGAAATCAATCCGCTTTTAGTTTAATTTAAGGGGATATGAAAGGTGGGTTATACACCTCGAATTTTTAGCAGCCCGTTTCTCAGCTAAAACACATCTGATCGATGTGAAATTGATATCAGTAACGCAGAAAAAGTGCACGAAGAGCATGATGCTCTTGGATTTACAAAAAGCGAAAATAAAATGTACAGTTTTATTATCAAGAGTGCTCTGTAACGAATAATCGTTGTTGCTGACATTGTACTTGATAAATATGAAAACACCCGAAACATTTTCGCTTTTTGGAAATCGAAGAGGATCATGCCCTTTGTGCACTTTTTCTGCGTCACTGATATCAATTTCACAACGATCGGATGTCTTTTAGCTGGGAAACGGGCTGCCAAAAATTCGAGGTGTATGTACATAATTCACCTTTCAATCAATCATCAATTGACGCTTACTTCACGATATTCCATTCAAAATCCGAAGTTATAACGGATTCTTCGAGTATATCGTCATAATAATAAAACTTGTAAAAAATGTCTCGTGCGAGTGATGTAGCAGCTCTTATTCCAGATAAAACAATTTCAGTTACCGAATCTGAATTGTCTTACGTTAAATGTCTTATACCAGGATCAAAGTTATCCAAGATGTTTTTATTGCATAGAGATGAGGTAAGGGGTGATGGAATTTATCATTTTGATAAATTTTCATCGCATACAATTCTTTTAATCTTTCAATAATAATTTATCACCTTTCAGTCAAACATAAACAAAAATAATTTTCATTTTATTTTTTTTTTTTAACATTATAAATTTTCTATTTCAAACTCTTAACTCTAGTTATTGTTTGAGTTACAGTCTCCCTGTCAGAATCTACAACGTAAACGATCAGCTTCGGTTGACCTGGAGTCAAGCAGTAAGCGACAATTTTCTGATGCTAATTGTAACATTATTCCTATCATTGCACAGAATTATGTCTGAACAAATGTTCTCACTTGTAGTTGGAGAGTTGGATATAACTGGATCACCGCTAAAGTCTAATCTCTGCTATCCCACACTTGACGAGACTTTTGTCAATAACAGAAATTGGAAGATAGCAGAAGAATCACATCTACCAATTTCAATATTAGAAGCACGGTTGGCAACAATCATTCACTTACTTCAATAGAAACCTTTAAATGGGTTGAAAATCTGAAATCGAAATGAATTTTTTCAGAGAATTTGAGGACTCTGATAGAATCCAAAGAAAACACGGTATTTGAGGAAGGTTTGACCCTTATCTTGCATATTTTACATCATGTATTACTTCCAGTCCAACGGTGATACGCTAAAGAGAGAAAAATACAAAATCACTCGCTTGCTGCAGAGAATAAAATCAACCGTTGGACCGATCTTGAAAGTTGTAGACTTCAATTGTTCAGAAAGGATGCTTCTATCAGATGAGCATCAAACTTTTCGATGAACCAATTTTTGATTGAGATAATGGGGAACAAAGCCAATTTTTTTTTTTTCACAAATTCTGAATAAAAATTCTAAAAAAATGAAACCACTCCAGTAATTCTTGCGATATCAAACAGTTCTATGCTCATTTGATAGAGGCATCTCTTCGGAACGATAGAAGACCAAAAATGCGAAGATCGGTCCAACGTTAGATTTTATTCTTTGCGGGAACCGAGTGATTTTGTATTTTTCTGTCTTCGGCATATTACTGTTGGACTTGAAGTAATACATGATGTAAAATATGCATAATGAGGGTCCAAACCCTTCCCAAACATCAAGATTTTTTTGGATTCTATCAGAGTCCTCAAGTCCTCTGCACAAATTGATTTACATTTGAGAATTTAAACCCATTGAAAGGTGTATACCTATAAACCCCCTTAATAGCTTCTTATTGTTACTTTGATGCTTAATGCTGTTTAAATAATTGTTGGGGAATCTGTACCGATTCAAATATATCCCATAGATTCCTAATATTATATATTTTTATTTTTCATAGTGTGGCAGTGAACTTCTGTATCGAGCATATTCCCAACAAGACCTGGTCACTACCTGTTTTGGCTATATGCGATGGAAAGGATAACGACAGAACAATTCTGATGGGAAGCCATCTTGATGGCTCAAGGTTTATCACTATGCAAGGCTTACTTTCAGATGCTCGACCATTATCAAAGATTGAAGAGACCCCTGCCATACTTCTGGAAGAATATAGCAATAAGTATTCAATACCGAAGCATAAGGTATTCTTCTGTCCAACGCTCATAAGTTTCATTTAAAAATCTTAGACCTTTCTTGAGTGTGAATTCATAATACAATCATTATTTAAAAATTCTAAATTTTGATTCAGCACTCTCAGCCTGGCACATTTCTGTTCTCAGGTTCTTCTTCTCCTTTTTTTTTTTCTTCTTTTTTTACACATAGGTGTGTACGACTGTGAGCAGTACTTATGAGCTATGTGGAAAGAGACCAGGAGTTATGGATCTATTGGACATCTCACCGGACTGTTTTACCGGAAATTTAAACCTCCAAGTGAATTGGAATACGTTATCATTTTATGCTCCTATCAGGACTTCTACAACTACATTGGTAACAGATCGATTTCAGTTTGCTTCGCTTATCTTATCAAATCATATTCAATCAATTAGATTCAGACCTAATAATTATAGGGAATTATTACAGATCATGGAAATCATTGTTGGATGGAACGAAAGTCATTTGAAAAATTTATGGAATGAATTATTTTCATTGCACAAATATTTGAATATGCTGGAAGAATGTATATCGAAAAAACAACTTTCACACTCGTTTGATCTTGATCTTTCCAGCTCAAACTCCGCTGTAAGTTACTGCTCCTCAGTGGCAACAATTAGAAAACTTCGAGTCTGTCTCTATTGTTAATTGGTTGAAAATATAAAATTTTTTTACTTATCGGATAGACCTGGGAAGAAATTGAAGGAAAACTGAATTTGTTACTGATCCAAGAAAATGAGAATATCATAGCCGATGAAAACAACGAAGATGTCATAGATGATATTAAATTGGATAAACATATTGATAACGTTCGGTTTAGACAAAATATGGACTTTGCAGATATGTTGTGGGAATTGTTGATAGGTATTATATTATATTTTTATCTCTTGATGCTTTAAATACTCTTTTTCTTTCTCGAAGATCCATCCTAGTTTACAAACCATCGGAAATTAGGAAGAATAGCTAACGTTTTGTTAAACCTTGTTGGAAACTAAGCCATAAAAGGATTTGACATTACTGTATTGTAAAAAAAAAAAAAAAAAAAAAATCTGATTTTATCATCTGATATTAATGTTCATAATGATAGTCACATTCAACGTCTTAATGATTTATTTCAGGTTGCGACAATTACGCGCAGGTAACAAAGTGTATTCGCATGGCATTAGAAAAAACTCAATCAGGTCTGGCTACACCCAAGGTAGGTACGATAATCTTGCTACCAATATGCTGCTATGCAAATGAATAGTATGGCAAGCAATGTTGTTACTTCAGTGACAATGAACTATGTACATATGTAAGTTTTGTAGAATTAGAATTGATATTTTCGTATCTTCCAGATATCTCCAACAAATAAATCTAGAATTAACAAAATCATATCTGATATACTCGGCCAAAAAGGAGTGGTATCTATGCTGGATGAAGACTTGCCTTTAGAGCTTCTCATAGATACAGGATTGGAAAAATTGAGCCGAGATTACACTCATATACTTTTGAGTGGAAGTTTAATCGATTTTCACGATCTTCGACAGATATTGTCTAATGTTCATGGAGAATTATTTAATATTAAAAGTTGTCGGTTTGTGAATCTCATTTATACCTCTCATGGCAACCATGGGGCCTATGAATAATCATGAATAATCATTCAATATATATATATATATTTTTTTTTTTTTTTTTTCAGGAAAAAGCTAACATTACTGGCACAGATCCACTTGTGTTTGGAGTTCACGTTGTTTGCCCAGAACTATCTGCATCTTCCACTTGCAAATTTACAGTCTATATTCAACTATGCGTTTAGGGAATACGTATCGAAAAATTCTGCCATTAAATCATTCTCAGACTTGCATGGAAATAAAATACAATGCTTGAATGTTCCGTTGCCTACCGTTGCTGTGAAACATATCGTACAAGAGTAGGCATTTCGTCACATTCAAACTAAAAATATAAATATAAACCTAACGGAATTTCTCCCTTTCGGAATTTGGATTCTTTTACAAAACATCAAATAATTCTTCTTGATGTCTACTGTAAACAAATACTTTAGTCAATCAGTTTGGAAATTACATAATTTTCGTGCATTTCATAATGAAACTCTGTACTCATGGGTCCCTTAATTTTTATTCTAGACTTCCTACTTCGTGGCGTGTAACATTTACGTCGGAATCATTTTTATCAAAAATAACAACTACATCGCATTTGAGTCGCACTCCAATTCTACCACCAAATATTCACTGCTGTGGTAAGTGGTGGTATTATCTTTCTTTGTTCAATTTAACAAGAAATTTAGTCAATATATATTTCAATGTGATGTGATTCAATATATACTATTTCTCTTACAGATGAACCTAACGAAGAAGAGGTGTATCACTCTCTAAAACTCAATACATCCAACATCAGAATTGCTTGAATAAATCTTAGAGTTGAAAGAAATGGAAATGTTCTATTGCATATAATAAAGAAATAATTTGAACCGTATTTTATAATTTAAACCCCTGAATTCATACTACAATGAAATTGTTTTGTTCAAAGGGACTGATCCAATAAGCTTATTTTATTAGGGTCGTCCTTGATTCGAGCATTTCCGAATTTCAATGTTCCCATAAGCCAGAACGTCTCCAGATTATTAGAAAAAAAATGTAGCCAAGACCCCCAGGTTCCTATATCTCAGTTCTGAGTATACGCCTTTGAATTTTGATGATTACAAATCATCTTCGAGATTCTATTGATCATTGTATTTCTGTTGTGTTTTGGTGACATGAGTTGTTAGTATTTATTTACTTCTGAATATTTATCTCGCGAAACTTACAAGTGATAAGTGTCGTTATATCGGTTGCGTATGATAAGGCGCACGACACGAATCACTGAAAGGCGTCTGCGCGGTAAAAATTCGCCCGGCACACGTTTAAACCTTTCTAATTTCCTGACAATCTTTGTACACCTCGAATTTTTGGCAGCCCGTTTCCCAGCTAAAACACATCCGATCGATGTGAAATTGATATCAGTTACGCAGAAAAAGTGCACGAAGGGCATGATGCTCTTGGATTTCCAAAAAGCGAAAATAAAATGTACAGTTTTCTATCAAGAGTGCTCTGTAACGAATAATCGTTGTTGCTGACATTGTACTTGATAAATATGAAAACACCCGAAATATTTTCGCTTTTTGGAAATGCAAGAGCATCATGCTCTCCGTGCACTTTTTCTGCGTCACTGATATCAATTTCACATCGATCGGATGTGTTCTAGCTGAGAAACGGGCTGCCAAAAATTCGAGGTGTATATAATTCACCTTGAAAGGAAAATTGAGACTCGATTTATGAAATCGAGAAAAATTCTTCCATTTTATAACTTTATTGTACATAAAGTAGTACATTTTATATGATAACACGGTCTTTTTCAGTCCTATAATTAAGAGATCGGAATAGAGGAGGAATAGTTAGCACTGACTGCAGAGGATTAGGATGAAAATGAGTTTTAATACGCGACGATTTTTATTTAGCTTCTCAGTTGCAATCTAAACTTTTTTTTTCTTCCAATTTATACATCGTATAATAGGCATGCATAATTCTAACTCGAACAACTGATACGTAAGCGGTAAGCGTGCGGCGGTGGTGGAGCAGCGTACCCAAGTCTTTCAGCTTCAGAATGTTCCGAGTACGGTGTTTCCAATATCTTGTGTAGCAGAATGACCTGTGCCAAAGGAACTATTTTTATTTTACGATCTCGTCTTTTTATAGGCTGTGATTTGTGAGCTAACAACAGACCTCAGAAAAGTCATTATTTTCAGCTTTTTGAACCGCAGATTGTGCCATCCAATTTCGTAAGATATACAATGGATTTACCGCATTCATTCTATCCCTGCGCTCGGTGTCGTTATTAACTACACAAATGTTATAGGTATAATTGGAATTCGTTGTATGCTGCAGTATATACATACTATACATATTATACAAACATTGAAGTATGATTTTACAGTACATAGGTATAGTTTGCGTCATTGAGTATGTAATATAGGTTTCAATACCTCTTTCCGCGTAAAGACGACGTCGATATCCTTCTGCGAATGACACATAATATTCGTGACGCATCAATCGAGAAAGTGCCCAATGATTTTTGAGAACATTTAAATCTAACATATCATCTGGATGGACCAATGCCAGTTGTCTAAAGGTCATTGTATAATCCGCCCCAGTTTCTTCCATCATCGAGAGCAAAGTTGCCAATAACTGTTGATCTTCCTCAACATCTGTTGTCAAGCCTAACTTTGCTCTCATAACTGACCTGAATCCGAATACTTTTTATATTAGAAAAGTGAAAGTCTGATGCATTTATATTATGTATACCTACATAATTGCTTCATATGAGCTCTATGTGAGCATTCCGTATTCATAATTAAACAAAATTGATTGATAAATATTCTGTACTATTGGGATCCTTGGAATGGGCGTGGCTTTGAAATTTTAGCCTTCTTTGAGTAGTTCTATTTTCGTCACTAGTTGGCGTATCGAGGTTCTAAGGTTCCCAATATCAGAAGTTAATTGAACTTATGCTTGTAATATTATATTCATTTATATAAATAATATAATTCCTGCTTTGTCGACGTTAACACGATATAAATCATTTCGTATAACCCCGTGAAAAAATGGATTAGATCAAATTTGATCAAATTTGATCCAGTTAGATCTAAATTTTGGGAAAATTGGATCTCAACAGATCTCGAGAGATCTCACTACATTTACTTTGATCTAATTCGCATAAACGTACAAATGCAATTTTAAATCTAGTCAGGTCTAAGTATAGATCTTGGGAAATCTATTTAGATCTAATTTTTCCCATAATTTAGATCCAACTAGATCAAATTTGATCAAATTCATTGATACAATTTGATCTAATCCATTTTTTCCTGCGGGGGGGCATTTTCCGGATTTTTAATAAATAACGAACCTTAACTTCCTTCGTCCATATCCACCAAGCATTCTTAATGTATTTGATATATGAAGTCTCTGATTTTCGTTCGAAAATGGTTCAAAAGCTACGGCAAGTTGTTCCAGATTCCATAATACGACCTGCACGTTTAAACGATTTGTATTATATTGCGGTGACGAGAAAGTGATCTGTTTCTTGAGATCCGCGATATAAGTTCGCATACATAATTTGTGGACTAATTATAGTATAATGTTAATTTGATCGCTTACATCTAATTGCTTCTCCAGAGAATATTTTCCCACTCTATCGGACGAATTAGGGACAAATTTCGAATCATAGGTTTCGACGAAACCAAATGGACCGTAGTCAATAGTTAGTCCTAAAATACTCATATTATCCGTATTGAGTACACCATGAGCAAATCCAACACTTTGCCAGCGTATAGCCAATTCGACTGTACGGTGTGCTATTCGACTAAATAACACGACGTAACGATCCTCGAGTTCAAGCTGGTTGATATCGTTGAAATGTTTCTAAATAATTAGAGAAACATTTTAATAAATGAATTTTCGCACCGCCTGCAGCTGTAACGTAATAGCGTTTTAAAATATGCATAAGCCTATGCAAAGATCTGTATACTTCTATTATGTAATCAACGAGCGTTTTCAATTGAAGTAATTCGCCTTGATGTGCTAGGATTTCGAGAGAACCAAAACGGAACCAGGAGGGTGCTACCCTCAATAGTATAGCTGCTCTTTCGACTTTAATATGGCCAGAGTAGAACTGATCTCTTAAAACTGGATCATCGCTGACGACAAGGGCAGCGGCTCGAGTTGTTTCAATCCCTGATCATGAATCGTTCAGAGTATGAAGACACGATAGCTAAAGTCATTTTATGGCTGATTTTCACACTTTTTAAAGTCAATAAGTTTACCCAAATAATACATCGCCTGAGAGCAAAGAAATTCTCTGATTGATGATCGCAGCACTGCACGTCCATCTGATTCCCGAGAATACGGTGTAGGACCTGATCCCTTTAGTTGTAATTCCCATCTTTCACCTTTCCTACATAAAATTTAAGTTAAGGGGATATGAAAGGTGAATTATACACCTCGAATTTTTGGCAGCCCGTTTCTCAGCTAAAACACATCCGATTGATGTGAAATTGATATCAGTAACGCAGAAAAAGTGAACGAAGGGCATGATGCTCTTGGATTTCCAAAAAGCGAAAATAAAATTACAGTTTTATATCAAGAGTGCTCTGTAACGAATAATCGTTGTTGCTGACATTGTACTTGATAAATACATGAAAACACTCGAGACATTTTCGCCTTTTGGAAATCCAAGAGCATCGTGCCCTCCGTGCACTTTTTCTGCGTCACTGATATCAATTTCACATCGATCGGATGTGTTTTAGCTGGGAAACGGGCTGCCAAAAATTCGAGGTGTATAATTCACCTTTCATATCCCCTTAATGAACTGGTGAAACATGCTTTTCCATGCAAAACAAGTAAGTTAAATTTTATGCGAAACGGCTCTGGCTTAGTTTACGTATTTCAAATTTTAGCCATCGAGTGAGCGTCATCATAACACTGTTTCGATAATGGAATTATAATGTAGCGACATACGCGTTTATATATTCGCCGAGAATATGCGCTCTGCCATCTCCGAGTTGCGATGCCCATTCCCCGAATTGATAACCGCCATAACGATGTGCTAACGGTGTTGAGTTTATCACTGCAGGATGCCCAGAAATTAATCGAATAAATCCATTTGTATCAGAAATAGTTGGATCCATATCAAGAATGTTGATGAGTACGTCTTCAGAGATTGCTACGAGTTTCACAGCTTGATTAAGCGGCGTAGGATTGACTTTGGAAAATATAGCAGCCCTCACGTTACGGGATGTATGATCATCCTCGATATCGTCCAAAGGCAAGGAACACAAAGTGCTAGTTGAAAATCTCCAAGCATCAATATCTGTGCATAGCGGATTTTCTGCAGTCCCGAGCAAGCTCCGTCGACGCATCGTTGTACTAAATTGATATTTTACTCTATCGTCAGAAACGAACAGAATACAAATTTCAGACTCCGTGATTTATATACCATTTAGTTGCAATCTTATTCATAAGAAAAATTTGGAATTTTTTTTCAGAGTATTAATTCAATTATGACAGGTGCATGTGAATACAGTCTCATATTACATCGTTGACATAATTTCGATTCGTCGGAAAAGAGAGAAAGAGAGAGCGAGGGAGAGCAAGGGAGAAAAAGTAAAAAAAAAAAAAAATATATCCTGTAGCACAGCATAATTATTATTATAATACACTATAAATTGTTTTGCAGGAAGCAGGCGCCAGTTCGCGTACGTGGATATATCTGGCTGATTTCGACAGATCTTTCAGGCATTTGATAGTGATGTGTTTTGGTCAATATGCCGCTCACGACCGATTTACAACTACATAGGCATACTATATGCGTTATGTCAATATTGCTCGTTTTATTTGAAGTATGCTGAATCTATTAAGCCAACTCAAAATGGATAACAAAAAAAAAAAAAAAAAAAAAAGAAAAAAAAATGTAGCGTTCATCTTTCAAATGATCAAAATGCAGACTGAATAAACACGTTCGCAGATCGAAAAGTGTTGTAATCTGCAAGCATTTCATGCATTATAAATATTCTCGGAATCAACGCAGTGAGCCCACTTATTCCAAAGCTACATATTATACATATTATATGTTCTAAAAGTGCCGCACGCGCGGTTTTCTGTCATAAGTTTATATATATGACGCATTTAAGTTTCCTGCTACTTTCAGAGAATACTTTTCTCAACTTTCGATTAAACGGTATAATAGCCCACTGTGCGGAGATCGATAAATCTTTGGAATTCAAACTCCTCACATTTTTACTGATAAGATGAGAACATGATAATCACATGGTCAATTCTATTAGTTATTATAGTTTATATACCTATAATTCTGCGACTTGCGCCACGACGGATGTAAACAATTTTGTGATAACAATATGTGATAACAAGATGTTATAATGGCCGGTTTCACCGCAACGATGAATAACTTTATTCATACTATAGATTAAACTGCTTATTCATTAAAAACAAAAGACTATTTTACATTGTATTCGCGACTTTTAATTTTGACGAATAGAGTTATTCTATGAATAAAAAGTTCATCCAACGTTGGTGAAACCCGCGTCTATATAAGAGTTTCAAAAACGATCAGAATTTCATTAGATCCGAGTTGCATTTGCGAAATCGGTCGTTGGGCGACATTACGTTCATATCACACCTTCGATTTCATGAAATAAAAATGTGCCTTTTTATGACTTCTATTATCATTAAACATTTTTAATAAATAAATAAATAGATAAACACATGTTCATAAATGTTATGAGATAATTCATTTAATGATAGAACTTACAAAATAGAGTCTTTATATTTCTGTATTAATATTAACATTTAAGTCTATATGGTCTGTACTTATATATGTCATTAATTTATTACACCCACACGAACATAGTGGTAGAGAGTATATAAATAAACGTACTGAGAGAATAATTCTAGTTTAACTATATATTTTACGAGTTCATTATCCTCGCTCTAATCATTCGTTCTCTGGCAGCCTTAAACTGTTCAAGAACATCATTTACACTGTTCATAAGCCTCCCGGCACTCAATCGTTCAAAATTGTCTCTTTTGAAGTGACCACCCTCTAGAAAATATTGGCTCTGTTGGACGATATTCAATTTGAATTTGACCTGACCACTTGGAGTAGTTTCTAAATTAGCTTTCTCCAACTTTACACCATCGTGCATAGTAGGAATACCGCAATATGTTAGATCTTGAAGCTCGCATGTTCCACCAGTAAAAAATCTACGGAGCGTATTTTGAAAGTCACCCACAGGCCGCCATGTGTGCAATGTGAACTCATGACAGCCAGAAGTAAATGGAATTGGTTGAGCTGCATATCCTTCGATTCGATACCTTTGAAATAAATATTGAAATTGAAAATTTCAGAAACTCTTGTACCATTTAAATATTGAATTACAAGTTTTTAGAGAACGAATCAAGCGAATATTGTCAATAATCGATAGATTATGATTACCTAGTCCAACTATCCAGAGAAGCTGTTGAAAAATATATCCATGGCCACGTTGGTGGAAGATTTCCATCTTCCAAACATGACAAATTTAAATCCAAGCACAACTCTGCTACATAGCTAAAGTTTGCACTCCCTTTTCTCATGGCACATCGCTGTGTCCTGCCAGTCAAGTTTTCCACTTGATTAGTGCTCCAATGTTCAGGAAGCTCAATGTGATACGTAACAAACAAAGCGTCGTATGGAAAATTGTGGGCAGACATGATATCCAGGATTAAAAAAAGTCGCAGTACATTGGATGGAGGTAATTCGATTTCTGGGAATATTTCTGCTTCTCTGAAGCTCAATCTTTGCATCACCTCCTGTATAGTTATAAAATGCAAATTGATACCTAGTAATGTTATAGCTGCATGGTCAAATACACAGCAAGAATAATTGATGCAATTGCATAGACTAATGAGGAAATCTTTATCTCCTTTCTATAGTAGAGGGTAACATTGAAAGGTAAATTGTATGTTGCTTGCTCTGTGATAATTGCAAGGAAAATAATCTGTACAGGAAAATGTGTAGCAGAAATAAAGATCCTCTGATGTTCTAATTAGCGATGGAAAATTAGTACGTGTGATTTTCAATTGGATTGAAATCATAAAGATAAATTAATGAAAGCAGGAAATATGTTGTAATAACAGTGAAAAGGTTTAAGCAAAACAATCTAAAAGTTCTACAACAAGCATTGAAGGTACAAGGTTACACATCGTTGTGTTGGTTCAACATATGTGATTATAAAATTGTGAAAGTGTTATTCGCTGTGCGTGTTACTGTGATTTAGCTTTTCTGTGTAAGTAAGTTGATAGCATAAACAGACGGAGTTAGTGTGGGAGAATGTTTAAGCTGACACTCAAGGAACCGCACAATTCAGTGATTCGCAGACTGTGTACCAGTCAAGATCAGATCCCCTAGTGATATTCGTATCCTGTACAAACTGGAGCAATAATTGCAATAATTGCAATTCCATTATAGATTATCATAACTATCTCTCTTTCTTTCATACCACTTTTGCTCAAGTACCTTTTCAGTGACCAAGCTTAAACAATCTCATTAATTCTCATAAGTATTATAAGAAATGAGATAAAAATGCATCTGAATAATGTGAAATAAGACGCACAGAAGAATACCAATGAAACCTAACATAGTGACGTGTATTCTAAATAACTAAAACAACATAAAATATTTGAAAAGAGGTCAAACATAATTTCAATACAAGATGAATATCTTTTATCCACGAAAAGTGATGCGACAAATATCTGAGATTTCCTATGTCGGGTATGTATGTCTTCAGCAGATTTCAAATTTCATCACATTACTCAAAAATCTAACTACTGCCCGGTCTGAAATCCTCAAACATTGAATAGGGCTGCTTAGAACCAGATTTGATATAAAATACAGTATTCAGCCTGTAGATGTGACCATATTGAGTCTAATAGAACGGATTGGCTATAATTATGCCTAATATATCTCCGAATATCATAGCGACAGATGAAATTGACTCACATCTTTTAAGTCTTTTATTTCCACTTCTAAATCATGAGAAGTTTGCAGTTCTGATACATGTTCTATCCAATAATCGTAGCTCATATCAGTTCGGTGAATTTTGTAAGGTTCATTCTGCGTAAAGTCTGGATTTATAGTTAAAGACCGATGAGCCTTGTCGTACGTTATTGTGCACAGTAATATTTCTGAGTCATTGAAATGGTAAGAAGACTTGTCGTTTGGCGTTAAATCAGCAAGTATATGCATCACTTTGCAATCTCTATAGAGATAGTGGTTTGTGCGTATTGTTCTGTCTCCAGGAATATTATCGACAACTTTTTTGTTGTATCTCTCATTGAAGGGTTTGCGATTTTTTAATACCGGTAATGCAGATGTGTTTCTATTAGACAAAGGCGATTTCCAAGGTTTTGTTAGCAAATTGTTGTCAGGAAAGTAGGAATCCTTATTTGTATATGTGAATATGCGAGACCCTTGGATATTATTATCTTTAATATTTTGGTGATATTTCAGGTGGTTTTCTGTTGTGCAATTTTTATAATCAGAATAAAACTGTGCTTCAAATAATCCGAATAATTTTTCCTGCCATGATACAGTCTTCTCATAGTATTCTAAAAAATTTGAATCCCTTGTTTCTTCTTCGGTTTTGAATAGCTCTGCAAGCCTAGATCTTTGTTGTGATATTCTGACTCTGTAACAATAAACTTTAGGTAAATAAATGTGTATCTAAAGGTTACAGAGAAACTGCTATGATGCCGTTTCGCCAGATGGCCAGTAGACAGAATTAACCGTTTTAAACATTTCGTTAGATACCTAATTCTCAAATTTACAATCGGCTCGCTAACACGATACGTGTTTCCTATTTTTGATTTTCCTTCGTCAGTTTCGGACTGCATTTTCCATTTGGGGTAATAGAAAATTGACGCTCAATTCAACCTTTCTTAAATTTTTCTTTCGATCACACACACACATAGGAATTTAGTATGTATGTATAGGTAATATTGTGTATGTTTTTAACAGCTAGTCGTTGCATAGCAACGATCGAAAACGGGCGATATATCAACTGAGGGGAATTCCCGCGGGGCGCGCCATCGTTACGAAGACGCGCGAACGTCCGACAAAAAATTGGCTGCAATTGTTGGGATTTTCATACTCTTGATATTCGTGGTTGATTAATTCCTGTTAGATAGATAAAGGTGAATTATACACCTCGAATTTTTGGCAGCCAGTTTCTCAGCTAAAACACATCCGATCGATGTGAAATTGATATCAGTGATGCAGAAAAAGTGCACAGAGGGCATGATGCTATTGGATTTCCAAAAAGCGGAAAATGTTTCGGGTGTTTTCATATTTATCAAGTACAACGTCAGCAACAACGATTATTCGTTGCAGAGCACTCTTGATAATAAAACTGTACATTTTATTTTTGCTTTTTGGAAATCCAAGAGCATCATGCCCTTCGTGCACTTTTTCTGCGTCAGTGATATCAATTTCACATCGATCGGATGTGTCTTAGCTGGGAAACTGGCTGCCAAAAATTCGAGGTGTATAATTCACCTTACATATCCCCTTAAGGTCCATCCCTAGTCGCCCACCTCCTTTTGGTCGAAATGTGTCACATTTCGATTATTATCTGAGCCCAGGCGTGAAAAACGCAAAAAAGGCCACTTTAGCGCAAATTCTATTTCAATTTCGAACACATACCGGGATGATTTCTTGATAGTATACAGGTGACTGCGCATGCGCGAGTTTCGTCGTATGCTGAGGCAGGCTGGCCTCAAATACCACTGCGTGACGACTTTACCGACCAATGAAAACGAATTATTTGGCGCATGCGCTGTCACCTGTATACTATCAAGAAATCATCCCGGTACGTCCAAAAAAATCTCGTTTCGTGTGAAAATAGAGTCTACAGATGGTTTTTACATTGTTCGCCGAAGAAATCGAATTCGAATAATTTTTTAACAATGTAAAAACCATCTGTAGACTCTATTTTCGCACGAAACGAACATTTTTTTGGACGTATGTGTTCGGAATTGAAATAGAATTTGCGCTAAGTTGGACTTTTTTGTGTTTTTCACGCCTGGGCTCAGATAATAATCGAAATGTGATACATTTCGACCAAAAGGAGGTGGGCGACTAGGGATGGGCCTTAACGAGATATCATATCTCCTTTCAGACACAAAACCGTCTTCCCAATTGTTATATATCATCTTTTTCTATAGCGCAGATCAATTAGCGCACGCCAATCGCGATGAGGATAATATCGCGGTTTTATTTCATGATGAATAATAAATGTTCTAAAACCTGTTTGAACTAGCTAGATTATCAAGGCTCTTTTGCCCTTCTTCGCAAATCTTCATTTTATATAACGTGTGCAGGCATATATGTATATCCTCAATCTTAATCTTCATCTTCTTCTTCTTCTTGTTCTTTTTTCTTATGCTCATCCCGTCATCGGTTTAATCCACTGCTTATATCCCGAAGCGTGTATCCTATACTCTGGAACATTTTGATAGTTGGCTATGCCTATACCTCGCGGAAATATGAATCTGACGAATGCATCTAAAATTACCTAAGTATAGGTATATCGTTTCTTCGGGTCTTTTCGAGATTGAGTCATCTTTCCACGAAATGAATAAAATGGTGGGGTTCAGAATTAGATGGGATTGTCTCGTAGCCGGAATAACCATATTATATATATACCTATATTATTTTTTACTTTTGTACACACGATAGGTGCGCGTTAAACACGCAACATAACCCCAATACCAGTTTGCGGCCTCGGGCTGTGTGTTTCTGTTTAACGGTACAATACTATAAAATTCGCTTGGATTTACTTGTGGAATTCTGATTTGTCATCAATTAAAAGTACGTAACCTGTTACCGCCAATATGGTCCCATAATAGGAGTCTTATCGCTTAGCTTATCAGTATCTAGATATGATAAAAGTTAAAATGAATTAACAAAGATCAAAAGCTTAGTAAATTCTTTTCACCTGACACTGTCGCGCGATTATTCTTCTTCAACCGTTCAACAAGTAAGATCAGGTATGTTTCTTATTTCCTGAAATTAATTTTCACAGCTTACATACTAGTTTGAGAATCAATTTCAAACGTATCACTTTATATCTCGTTTAATTGAAATCACAATTTTTTTTTATAGTAGGAAAGAAGTATTAGTTTAGGTTAAATCAATAGATTGCTGAAAAAAAAAAAAAAATGAATAACGTTCATTTCCGCCCAAAATTTTTTATTGTATAATATACAATTTTCGAAATTCTCACCTCGTGATCAATGATCAAAAAAAAAAAAAAAAAAAAGGAAAAACACCATCGAATCACTAATGATAATAATTAGTAATAGTATTTCTAACAATTGATAAGGTTATCATATAGCATTTTCACTTGGGACGATTTTTGCTGAACTGGTGCTGAACTGGTGTAGTGTAGCTGCCTTCGTCTCTCTCTACCTAGAAGGAGTGAGAGTGACAAATAGAGTAAATTCTGCGTCAGTTCAGCGCGGTGCACGAAAAATTGTCCCAAGTGAAAACGCTAATATATGTATGTACATTAGGGTGGTTCAAAATAGACCTAATTTCTCAGATGTTGCTGCTCATCCGTGAATATGATGTTTGTGATTTTGAAAAATTATTCCATTTTTTTGAGCTCTATTGGACAATATTTACTACTGCCTCAGTGAAGTTGAAATTTCGAAATTTTGCCATTTTTGGCAATTTCAAAGTTCTCAGATCAAAGCGCTCATCTGGCTACCTCGAGATTCTCATTCAATGAGCATGTTGGTTCAAGATGAGACTCGTACGATAATATTTAGTACTGCCTCGGAGACATGGGAGTTTTTTTCAATATTTTGCGTTTTTTCGGAGATTCGATTGCCAGGTGCTGCTCATGAGACAGTTTCATCTTACCAATGTAAGGAAGAAATCCACGCAGTTTGCAGTCTGCGGGACCATTTTTACTACTGCCTCATTGAGGGTGACTTTCCTTCAAGTAAAATTAGCAACATGAGGCAGTAGTAAAATGGTCCCACAGACTGCAAACTTCGTGTACTTCTTCGTTAAAATGGTAAGAAAGGGCTGTCTCATGAGCAACACCTGGCAATCCAATCTCTAAGAAAAGCCCTAAATAGTGAAAAAAAACTTCAATGTCTCTGAAGCAGTACTTAATATTATTGTACGAGTGTCATCTTGAAGCAACATCCTCATTGAATGAGAACCTAGAGGTAGCCAGATGAGAACTTTGAAATTGCCAAAAATGGCAAGATTTCGAAATTTTAACTTCACTGAGGCAGTAGTAAATATTGTCCTATAGAGCTAAAAAAATATGGAATAATTTTTGAAAATCACAAACAACATTTTCACAAATGAGCAGCAACATCTGAGAAATTAGGTCTTTTTTGAACCACCCTAATGTACATATTCGCGTTTATTGTCGTTAATCAATGTCACGTGTGTAACTCTCATCACACCCATCCCTAAAATTCCCTAATTCTTCCGTATTTACTCTAATATATATATTCACATACAATGAAATTAGTCACCTGATTGTATGGTTTGTTATTCATACACACAGGAGTTTCAAACTAATAAGAATGACAAACGGTCAAGATGGAGAAGGGGGCATCACCATACCCTTACAATACAATGATGCTGTAAGTATAGTATAAATTACAATAACAATAATAAATATCGAATTTGTAATAATTTAATTTTACATATTTTATTAATAAATATTGAAATATTTCCATTCTTAAACTCAGCATTGGAAAGCAATATTTGCTAAATACGACCTCGACGAAGATGGTAAAATATCGTATCAAGAATTATTGGCAATGATCAAACGATCACCTTCTAACAATGATATACCACATCGTGTAGTTAAGATGATAATGCACGAGGTTGATTTAGACGCTTCTGGATATCTAGAATATCCAGAATTTATAGCCATGGTATGTGCGAATTGAATCATAATTTTTTTCTCATTTTTTTTACAAGATATATAATTCATAACAACGATACGAGTTTATCATACTAATAATTTTTGACTCTTTTCAGATTCATAGGAAAGATATGCAGGGTGTATTTGGACAATATGTGAAACGTTACGTTCACTGCATAGTTCCTCAAAGGAGATTAGCAACCCAAACGTCGCAAGTATCCGGTTATTCGGAAGATGGTGTAGATGGTGATGGTCGTTACGAAGAAGAATACAGTTGCAATCCACCTGCGATTGCTATGGTCATTATCTCGATTTTAGAGATTAGTTTGTTTCTGTATGACGCTATAGCACACAAGGCACTTTCGGTCGAAGGGCCAGCTGCACAAATATTTATTTATCATCCGAGTAAGCGACACGAGGTGTGGCGATATGTTACTTACATGTTTGTCCACGTTGGGTAAGGCTCAATTATAATCTTGATAGTATTATATAGAAAATTTTACTTTTAACAAACCATTTGGCAGAGAGATTATCAAGATAGCAAGCAAGCACCTATGCGTAGATTAGATGATGATATATATAAATATACAATGAATCATTTTTACACCTTGAAATATTTAGAAAATAAATTTTCAATGTTTCAAGTTTTCAAATACTGCAAATTAAACATTGTGCGCGCCAAAAAAAAAAAAAAAAAAAAACTTGGTTTTATATTAGATTATTTTGATTAGATATAAACACCAAACTATTGCAAGTTATTTATAGTCCTCTGGCCAAGGACGCACAGTGCGACTTTCCACACCCTTATACTATATATATATATGGGGCTTTCCACGTCACATTTACCCCTTTTGTACCTCACCCCCTTCGATTTGGATAATTTTTTAGTATGATGTTGCAACCGACCCAAAAGGTCTCGGAATTAATTTCAGATTTTTCCAACCAACGGCTAAATTTAAAAAAAATCGAAAAGTCGATTCCGGAAACGCCATTTTTAAAAATCTGAAAAAATTCACACAAATTTTATAATTTAAAATATGATTTGCAAGCATCACTCGATAATGGGATCTCAATATTTACTATTTTTTTCGCAGGTTTTTAGGTTTTTCCTATTAGAATTGTAGTTTTCTTTTTTTTTTAATCGGTCATAACTTTCTCAAATAGGATGAATTTTAATTTTTCTGAAATTTAAAGAAGTTGAAATCCATTATTTTTTGAGAAAGTTATGACGGATTAAAAAGCTGAAAACTCCAATTCTGACATGAAAAACCTTAAAACCTGTGAAAAAAATAGTAAATATTGAGATCCCATTATCGAGTGATTCCAAAAAATCTGCAAAAAATTCAGAGTGTTTTTTCGAAAAGGTGGAACAACATAAAAAATTATGACTCGAATCGGAAGGGGTGAGGGTCAGATGTAGGTCGGGTTGGGGTGGAATTCCCCATATATATATATATATAAAGAAAAGAAATGAGAAACAAGACGAGAGATTTTTCTTAATCGTTTGTTAATAGTAAGGGAATATTTTTTTAGACGCTGACTTGGATGAAGAAGGTGTGTAGTAGTTTAACTCATTGTAAATTTACTCCTTAGATCCCGAATGAAAAAAAAAAAAAAAAAAGAAAGAAAACAGTTAATACCCCTACGCACGTTAACGTTATTTATTATCATTTTAAAAAACATAACTTATGCACTCCTATAGCTAAATTTCCTCCGTACAATAGTTAGCATGGTCTAGAAGTATTTAAAAACTTGAAACATGTAACATTTATACTTAATTGTACTACCAAACCCATAATTAACAATATACTATCTCGTTTTCTAATTTACAGTGTTTTTCATCTGGTCGTTAATCTGCTGGTACAGATACTATTGGGAGTTCCATTAGAAATGGTACACAAGTGGTGGCGAGTTCTGACGATATATTTAGCTGGTGTGATAGCCGGATCGCTAGGAACTTCTGTATCCGATCCACACGTATTGCTCGCAGGTGCATCCGGCGGTGTATATGCTCTTATGGCTGCTCACGTTGCAACAATAATTATGAATTGGTCACAAATGGAGTTTGCCGTTTTACAACTCTTAGTTTTTCTTGTACTGGCCGTTGTCGACATTGGACAAGCGGTTTACAATCGTTACATAACTAATGTAGCAGATCAAATTGGATACGTCGCACATTTGGCTGGTGCAATAGCAGGACTACTTGTGGGCATAAATATTCTTCGTAATCTTGAAGTTAAAACGTGGGAGAAGGCTGTCTGGTGGACTAGCATGGTTACTTATGTAGTTCTCATGACCGCAGCTATTTTGTGGAATATTTTTCGTCCTGCAATTTGATAGTCTGATAAAAAAAATCACTGCCGCCAATACCTATGATACTTGACGATAGCTAGCTAGCTAGCTAGCTGGTATCCTTAAAATTCATGTGGATATGAAAAGTTTTCAGCCTTTGAGTCTGGTGATAAAAAAAAAAAAAAAAAAAAAAATAATTGTCAACCCTATCTGCACATTTAAGCTAAAGTATGTGTGTGTAGATGAGTAGTAGAGTATGTGCAAAAAAAAAAAAAAAAAAAAAAAAAAATGAAATTTATTAGTTACTGAAATTAGATGCAATGATTTTTAGTATTCATTTAGATCTTTTTTTTTTCTTTTTGAATCAATTAGATTATACATACATATATAAATATACACGTTCTGCTGACTCTAATTTGTGGTAAGTGACTGAGCTGCGAAATCTAAGAGTCAAATTTATCACACATATATATAGGTATTTAATATTTACTGTAATATCTGCTATTTACTTAGGTATCATCATTTTTAAACTGGTGCTTGGATGAATTAGCAAACTATTTAATTTATTATTGATTTGATACTTTCCAACGGCGAAGCATGTATCGAAAAAAAAGCACATATAGATATATTTCTTTTCTATATATATATATATATATATATATATATATATATATTAGACCGGTTCAAAAAAATCGACTATTCTTTTTCTTTCAATTTTCGCATTGAAATACTTTCAGGGGGCTGAAAAAAGATGCCTGTTAAAAGCGGAGCTCTTAATATTAAGATTTAGAGGTCGCTCATCGCGGATTTCTATTTTCCATTTGAATAGCATAGGAAATTTTTTTTTTTTTTTTTATAATTTTGTAGCTCACAAACCAATGAACAAATCCAAATGACTCAAACATATTTTCATAGGAAATTGAACACTCTACAAAAAGCTTCTCTTATCATTTTTTGATAAATTGACTCCTTCCAAAGTTATTCAAGCTCAAATTTCAATTTATAGTTGAATAAACTATTTTTTTTTGTGATTTTTTTTCCACAATGATAGATACATTTTTTAGAGTGTTCAATCCCCTATCAAAATATGTAAGAGTCATTTGGATTTGTTCATTGGTTTGTGAGCTACGAAATTCTGAAGAAAAAAAAATAAAATTCCTATGCTATTTAAATGGAAAATAGAAATCCGCGATGAGCGACCTCTAAATCTTAATATTAAGAGCTCCGCTTTTAACAGGCATCTTTTTTCACCCCTCCGAAAGTATTTCAATGCGAAAATTGAAAAAAAAAGAATAGTCGATTTTTTTGAACCGGTCTAATATATATATATATATAGTTTTGTCAAGTTCGTTAATTTCTATCAAGCTCGTTCCTTAGAAGAATTGTACACCTTTCTACGCGTTCTATCTTCATGGTATAATATATTATATGCATAAATAGAAATATATATTTAAGACTACGTGCCCGAAAGGGCGATAAGTCGAAATAAAAGGAAGAAGAAGAAGAAATATATATTTTCGAAGACTTATTTCCTTCGTAGCTGGATAGAATTATTTAAATTATGAATATTAGGTATAAGACACAGTATCAATGAATTTTTTTTTTCAACACATTATCTGCGAGCTCTGTAAATGACAAAATATATCTCAACTAGATGTAAAAAAACCATATCGAGCTGTAGTATTATAGTAACATTCAATAATAATTGTGCCTTCTGAAATTGTGAATTCTATATAGGTAACAAGCCATAATATGTATCGCACTGTGTATACCTATACGTTTGTGCGCACAATTTTTACACACAGCTAAACCATATTGAATTATTATTAATGTTTCATGACACACAATGAACTATATTACATATATGTATATTTTGTATGTTTATTTATCTGTAAACAATAAAAAAAAAATACGCCTGTTCAAATCTTTAAAATATCTTTTTTTTTTTTTTCTTTCTTTATTTCCCGATACTATAATATTCTTTTGTGAATAACTTTTTGTACTGTTTTTTTTTTTTTTTTCAATTTTATTTTTTAATATACATATAGTATAGTAAATAGTATATTTGAAAATAAAGCGCTATTGGGCTGTAAGCTCGTACATAAGTATATACGACGTACATACATACAAGTATATATAAATATATAATATGTATACCTATATTTTTATAATTTAGAGATATATTAATATGTAAGTATAGTTTAAATCTTAACATAAAAATATGTTCATCACAGTTGTAATTGAATTGACAAATTTGCTGAAAGATTAATGATTTTGTAATATCGTTAATCTGATAACAATATTTGCTAAAAAAAAAAAAAAGAAAAAATAATATTAGCAATTTTTCGTTTTTATCAAATAATACAGCGTTGCGGAATACATGACAATTCAATTTGCAGCAAATTATACTTTTATAGCGAATTAAGATTCTTTTCATTTTCTTTATTTTATTATAGATCTCCAAATTTATATATTATTATATAAAAAAAAAAAAAAAAAAAATTCTATAACAAATATTTCATCGATAGGTATACTAGTACCTAGTATAATTATAAATTGATAAGAATATTATAATTCAAATTTCTGCGCAGAATACCAATCGAATTAAACTTAATTGCAAATTACTTATTATTATATGTATAAATAGTAAAATTGATATTTCATTACTCCCAAAGTATAAAAAGGATATGTTAAAATAATGCGTTGCTCACTTATCTATTATTTATTAAAAAATAATATTATGCATGCACATAGTGAATATGGTTTACTTCTTATATTACAATTACAATTATATAATTACTTGGCAATAACGATTATTATCAAGTAATTATTTAAGAATGCTTCTGCCCTTTTTAATAAGAAAGAATTAGTACTTCTACTTCTAATGCGCCAAAGTCTTGTGTTACTTTGTCGAGCTTTAACAATGCTCAATTTAAATCAGATTAATGAAATTATCACCAACGATGAGAGAGACATCTTATACAGTTTTATAAAATTAGAAATATCTGATATATATTGTAAGTGTGCCATACACACCATACACACACACACGCATTCAGAAACGATAGCAAACGATTATGTTCGAAGAGTCACGGAAAGACAGGTAGAGGGGAGATCCGAATATCGAGAGCGATATTCGGCCTCTTTCTCCCAGGACCGCCGACCTAGACTCACGCATGAAACTGACAGATAAGAAACTATATATACTCGTAGTAATGGTCCTAAATAATAACGATTGATATCATATGCAGAAGGTCCTGGGGATCGAGCACTATTTTTAATAATCTCTTTCGCTGTATAATTGCATTGTATTATTTTATATTATATATATATATATTTTCCTAACTCAGTGTGCAAAATTCGATTTTGCGCACGCAAATGAGTGTGCAAAATAGTACTTTCCCGCACTAGTGCGCAAAATAAATATAATCGAAACGCAACACCTTTTCTTTGTGTATTGTAACGTTGAATGGAAGAGAGAGAATTCAAGGTGCGGGGAGATAGAGCTGGTAAACGTAAATAAACAGGATCGGCATCGTTACCAATTCTTTTAAGCGGACACTTCATCCATCTTATATACAATAATTTGTATATACTTGAAAATTTAATATTTCATACAAGATACCAATGTTGTAGAATTTTGCGTAGCTCGTTAGGAAAAATAGTATACGTAACTAGTGCGCATAGGTGTCTCCCGCACTCGTCTCTTTTGTCGCCCTCGCTACGCTCGGGCGACAAATCCGACTCGTGCGGGATTCACCTATTTTGCGCACTAGTTACGTAATCTACTATTGTATGTCTTGTTCGCTATTCGCCTATTTAATCTATTGTAACTGTTCTGAGTATGATTCGCCAATAACGATTGACATAACTTTAATTTAATGACACGTATCCAAATTGGATGAGCCTCATGCTAAACATAACACATATAGTCTTTATAATCTATTTCTGATCGGATTGTGTTTAATTGGTTTCGTATATGTACCTCTATTTAATTACATAATTATTTATAAAATAACGAACCTTCTACCTTTATACGCATAGAGAATATACATTTATATACAAAATAAAGCATTTATGTTACAATATAGATACACCATTGATCTCAAATGGTATATTGCAAGTGAAAAATATATTAATTTTCTCTAATATAGAATGATGAAAGACATTGATATTCTCATCGTTGGTAATCATTGTGAAATGTCAAATCTATAGAATGTATACAGTCGTCGCAGGGTAAAATTTAGATACAAGACCGTAGAGCTTAGATCTAAATTGAAAAAATACTTCAGACTATTGTTACTTCGAGAGATGTGTTCCCACTAGTTTTTAATATTATGGAGTTTTCCGAGCAATGGAAGAGGAATTAAAAATTTTATGTCAAATCTACTACCTACTCAGAAAAGTTCATTGTTTACCCATGAACATATTTTTGTCAGCTAGTTAAATTAGGAAAATTAATTTTTTACAAGTCAATTTTGTCGACAACAACACGGATAAAATGAGTGATATTTATAAGTGAGCGTATTACCGAATATGATATGTTATTATATTAGATTATACCATATTATATAATTTTCAATCACTTTAAATCGATATTCATCGAGCTTGGGAAACTCCGTACTGTGATTACAGCCTTAGCGTAAATTGTAAACTAGTAAAAAAAAAATGGAATAGCATCAAGACTCGTCTGCATTAAAGAAAACTAATTATAAAATCGTACAGGAATATCACCATTATTGGTAATTGATTACGAGTCGTTCATCAGTTTTTCTTTCCAATCCTGATCAGGCCTAATGAATTCCAGGTCACTTTCTTCCTCCTCTGAATCCGTCGCGTGAATTTGATCAAAATATGGTTTTGTGTTTATCGAATTTGCATTTTGACCTGAAAAAAAATTTGAAAAAATTTGTAAATAAATTCTTGTCTCAAGTCGGAGTCCCTCGTAATCATATAAAAGCAATATTACCTCTTGACGGAGCTTTGAATAAACTTATCTCCTTCTCATCGTCGTCAAAGAAACTTGTGCCGTCGGGAAGTAAGCTGAACGCGTATCCCTTATTGTTAGCTTTCTCCCTGCGATTCATAGTCTGATATCCGGCGTAACAACAAACTCCGGAAACAACAATTCCCAGGCAAATTACTCCTGTAATAAAAATTGTTATAATATATTCAAACGATGAAAGTTTAGTTATTATTCTGTACACAATCACGCACATCATTAATTCTCTCACTTTTACAAGTGCAACTTACCAGTCAAAAGGATAAAAACTATCCTCGGCATGCCAAAAACGTCTTGATTTTTGTGTAATCTGAACATCAGAGCGGTAAACTTGTTAGTATTCGGTACAGTGATCAATTTAGTATCTTGCAAGTAGCCGGGTGCCCGAGCAGTAATCGTGTGCATTCCAGCCGGGAGCAAGATCCAATATGCTCCTGTTCTTCCGTTTCTCACTTGATGTTCGGAGTTGTCGTAAAGCAACTCAGCGCCTACTACTGGTCCATTGCTTTCGTCGGTAACATACCCAGAAAGTCCTTGGTTTACTATTCCAATCATGGCTAGTAGGCTCTCCTTATTTTCTAGCCAAACGTCAGATGAATGATCGGTATTACAGCAAGAGACGTAGGCGTTTAGCATCAATGTACTTGTGTTCAAATATAGGTAATCTATCAGAGAGTTTAACTGCGGTTTACCAAAAGCTATACCGCTGTGCGATATTCCATGAGAATCAGTCTTTGCCGTTGATTCGCAGTTCGATTTACCAGAATACATAGTTCTATGTTTAGTCGTGTAAGTTAACGCCAGACGTTTCAATAGCTCGTCGTCATCGGTTTCGTAAATTTTGTCAATCGACTTGCCGTATTCATCGCCGAAAGGTATTTCGACGTGCACAGATCCGGTTAATAGATTCACCGCTAATATCGGATTTATTTTTTTCAACCATTCGACGATTACGTTAGCGTTATCAGACAGTGCATTCCTTATCGGAAATTCTATTGTCTTATTCGTCTCCGGACCACAGCTTTGTTTTACGCTACTCATTGAGTTTACGTTCGGAGCAATGTGTATGGAGAATTTATCTACGTATTCTCTAACGGCTGGATCATTTCTATAATTGCTCAGAAGATGGGTCGCCAGATTTATCAGCACTTCGGAAGTGACTGGCGCGCTACCTTCGACTCCAGCCAAAAATAGAATCGATGGAACTCCTGATAACTGAGTATCCTGGTTTTGTGAACCAATTTCCAATGACATTGCTGTCCCCCCATTATCCATTACACCAATTGTATGGAGTTTTGAAATTTTTGGATATTTTCCATTCAAATCGTTTAGAATTCTGTTCACCTCCTTGTTAGCAGATTTGGAATGAGATTCTGGAATACGTTTTTGGACTACTTCTTTTTCCAACACTACGATCAAATTTCTCATCTCTTTACCATTGACTACAGTTTGGACTGACTTCGATTCATATCCCTGGCAAGAGAAGGTGAGCGTGTAATTGCCAGGTTGTAAAATCATTTGAAAATAGGCCATATTCTTAGTAAGATGGTGTACAGACGATGTCGAATTGATTATAACGCTGGCTTCGCGCAAAGGTACATTATTTATATCGGAAACTGAGGCACGAATTCCTGTTGACAAACCGTGCAGAAGTTCCATCAGCGGAAGTAAGTTCTCTCGCCAAAGGTCAACGACCGAATTTGCTGATGGATACTTGCAGCAAGACAGCGATAGCGTTATCTGCAACAACGACAACAAAAAAATTGTAATATATTTAATTTTTAAAGATAACGTAAACATCGATTGATTGATTCCAGAGATCGTTTAACTCCGAAAACTTACCACTGGTATATTATAATTGGATTTAATAGCGTTTTGGAGTTTCATAATATTCTCAGACTCCGTACTGCTATCACATTGTTCTTTATGTAAGCTGGATTCGTATTGGCGTGCAAGATTCTTGTAGGTATTGAATTCGTCTGTTGTATAACTGTAATGAATAAATGTTAGCAGCTATAAAATAATTATGAGATTATAATATACTATGCTCGTTGTAAATCGTTGAAAATGTATCTTCTTCCTTGCGGCTTGGACATACTTAATTCATAATGATATAGAAAAGACTATAGGCGTACCTAACTTGCTTAGCGCCACCCCCAATAATGATAAGAGCATCGTAATTTTCTGCAAGCAGCATTTCTTTGAACGCCTTAGTCACAGGATCTGATTCTACGGTCGTGTGATTAAAACTGTTCAAGAATTTCTTGCCTACTTCGTCTTCGACTAAAGGATTACAACTATCGGCTACATTGTCAAATCCTGGATCAACTCCAGGTATAAAATGCAATACTACATTGTCCAAAAGCCTGTTTATCGGCGGATCTTCAAGTAGGTTTCCAGTGAGTATATGCGTCGCTAATCTTTCCAATATTTCACGACCGGCTGGTTGGGAGGCATAAAGTCCTCCGATCAAGCCGATGTGGATCTTGTTTTCTTCTGGTGCTCCTAGCTGTGGTATAAGAAAACGTGATATTGAATGTTGGCATCAGATTGTTAAATATTCCAAGTGAAATACAAGAAAAATACGATTATAATGATTAAAAAGCAGCAACTTACGTTGTGCGTAACTTTGAGCGATTGAATAGCGATGCTAATTGCTGAATCTCCAGCTTCAAATTGGGCAACTTCTCGCTGAAGATTTTCCATATTTGCCATCCTTTCTTTGAGTTCGGACTGTTTGAGGAAACCATTTTCCAAATTAGCAATGATTCGAAAATCATAAGCGGAGGACCTGCAAGTGATATTTTGAAGCTAAGCTTAAAACTCTGATCTAGAAATGATGTACAAAAATTCACATAGAACGAGAATGTTTATTCAAAGATGGTGTATACGTACATTCCGACAAAGTAGTACAATATCGCAGTTTTAATTTAAAAAAAAAAAACAAAAAACATCTTACCAATGTTGAGCGTCGTCTCTCATCAAAGTAAAATCGAGTACCGGTCCAACTTTCTTTGCGTCATCTGGTATGATCACAGTTTCTGTAACTGGTTCATATCCAGTAGCGCTAACTGTGATGTTGTAAGTTCCGGGAGTTAAGAGACGCCAGTAATCGCCTGTATTTGCAGCAAACACATCGTGTTCATTTCCTTGGATATGGATACGGGCGTATGGAACAGGATTACCAATCGATGATCTGACGAGACCGTGAACACCTTTGTGCACCTTTTTTTGAATTTGAATCATCCATAAATTAGAAACACATCATTTTATATAACGACAATAATTCCAAGAACAAAGTGCGACGTACCAGTTCGATGAATGCTAAAAGGGGTTCTTTGTTCTGAGCCCAAAAATCAGCCAGCTTATCTGCTAATGGAAATTTCACACAACCCAGCTCTAATGTTATCTCAAATGCGTTGCTATTCATGTAGTTATAGTCCTGCATCCCACCCGTAACGGAATACCATTTAGCACCGTTAACTATTCCGCCGGGAAACGACTCCTCTAACAATCCACCGTACTTGGAACTGCATGGCCGACCGAAATGCATATCACGATGAGCGTTAGCGTACGTTTTCGACATCATTTTAAACACCTTATCATCTGGACTGTAGTTTGGTACTCCATTAGAATTTCCAGGTCCGTCATCGAACGGATAATTTGCAACTAGAGCACCGCCGTGAAGATTGGCTGATAATACGAAGGGAATTTCCTTGATCCAGTTCATAACAGCTTCAGTTTCTGGCTCTCGGACTTCGTTCATCTGCTGGCGGTAGAGGTCAAGTGAAAAATAGTATTTGGAATAGAATATGCGAATGAAAAATTAGAGGGAACTTACCTTAGCTGTGTCGTATTGGTCTGGGAAATTTCGATTGAGATCTACATCGTTGGCGTTAGCCCTGCCTTGAATTCCTGATATATCTCCTACCACCGAAGCTTCGTATCCATCAGGATTCATGCTGGGCATAACGTGTAGTCTTACTGAATTAACTATGCCGGTTACTCTCTTATCGCTTCCATAATTTTGACACAAATATTTAATTAACAATAGCAACATTTCTCTTCCAACAACTTCGTTACCATGCATGTTAGCGATATATTTAACTTCTGGTATTCCTGGCCGATGTATACCAGGATTTTTAGTCACTTCCATAACATACAATTTTCTACCTTGAACAGAACTGCCTATATTGTAAAGACGCGTTATGTTCGGATAATTAGCATTCAATTCTTTCAAATAATTTTCCATATCTGTATAGTTGTGATGTTTGAATTCTATATCATGAAAAAATCCATTCACATCGCGAGGTCTAATCAGTTCTTGGGCTGGTGATAATCTGTTTCTCGCTAAAATAGAAAATATCAATAGTAGTAACATTGCGTGAATATATTTTCAGAAATTCACACGCACATCAGAATTTCTATATACTCGCATGCTTTTTAAACAGTAAGGAAAAAAAAATAAAAATAAATAGAAATAGTTATGAAATTATGAATAGTTTCCTGAAGTGTGTGGAAAGGAACACAGCGAGATATGGTAACAACTCAAGGCATCTTTAGTTAGAATCAATATCAGGCAACGATTCTTCGTAACAGAATAATAAAAATTAAATACTTATATAATATGTTAAACAGGTGTTAAAGAAAAATGGTATAGGTATACATACTATTATATTATAAGTAAAAAATAATATAAAAAGAAAATAGGATAAAATTAGGTATTGTATATAAAATAAATAAAAAAAAAATAAAAAAGAACAACAACAATCTGAGAACTTAAAGAGAGGCACAAGGTACAGAGAGAAGAGAATTATTAAAAAAAAAAAAAAAAACTGAATAAAATAAATTGTATTTGCAATATATAGGATAAAATAAAAATTTTTTTTTTTACACACACAACAAGTGACAGACAATATAATATTTTATTGTTATTATTATTATTTTTTTTTTTGTTTTGTTTTTGTTCACATTGCATTATACATCGTAATTCAATCGCACAGACCAATACGAAATACATACATAAGTCTAAAGACGATATACTATAATAATTAATTAACCAGCGTAGTTTCCAAATTTATTGTTAAACATGCAGTAAGTAAGTACGATTGAAAATATTGCTACCGACTACTCCATCGACATGTAAAATATATCTTTTGTCATTTATATAATGTGTCATAGGTAATTATTTTTTGTGTTCATCAGTAGAGATCAGAAGCTAGAATATTTCATTTCATTGAATAGCACCAGTTTAAATAAAACAGACATAAAAAATAAAAAATAAAAAATAATTAGAAACACAAATTCGAAACTACAAATAAGATAATTAGTATTTGAGATCAAGAATATGAGATTATAGACTAATTTGATCTAACATTACAAGTTACAATAACCGACTGTTATTAATTTATACGAAGGATATGTTTATCATCATTTGATTTATGAATTAATCATTTAATTAGTAGTCTATTTTTAAAAACAGTATAGGTATACGAATATAGTTGAAACATTTTATCATTTCCTATTTATTGACAAAGAATAAAACAAGAATGAAAATTTATCCATTTTTTTTTTTTCTTCTCAGTTATTAACGAGGGGAACTCCTCCCTCCGTACCTTGTGCATATTAATAAAGTAAAATAAATAATCCCCGTGATATAATTAACCAGCCTTAAACCATTATTGGTATATGTATTAAAATAAGTATTAATTAGATTTAATTAATGTCATCGGTTTCTTGCTCGTATATTAAAATATAGTTAATATTAACGAAACACTAAAATAGAAAAACAGATTTAAACACTGGAATGGAGCGCGCGCATTGAGAGATCATTAATTATAGTACTATGTAGTTTGATAAAAAAAAAAAAAAAAAAATCTAAAAACTAGAAACACATTGTGCAAAAAAAAAAAAAAATTAGTAATAAAGAGAGCAAAATATAATATAAACTAGAAATGAAAAAAAAAAGTTATGCCACCAATACTTTGAAAGAAAAAAATAATTATCATAAGTACGGCAGCAGACTCTTGAAATAAAATGAATAATATATAGTACTAATTTATGTTATATTTATGGAATGAAAAAATAGATTTATGGCAATACAGTTTCCGATGCAATAATATTGATATTTGCGATTATTATTTCATACCATGATAGGATAACAGAAGTTTTTTCAAAGTTAACGCATTTATCAATTTTTCTTTAATAGTAATCTCTATCGCGTAATGACGCAATCATTCTTCGCAGTGGAGTAAAACGCGATAGTGGTAGCACCTGGGGTTTACCTTGTTCGGATGCCTCAGACTCTGCATTAAGAGATATATTTAAAATCGTTGGTCCGCCGTCAGACTTTACTTCGACCTGTACAGCTTCGCTTGGTTCATATCTGAATAAAATAGATTTTTAAAAACTCTTTTAGTATTATTGCTAAATTTAGAGTTACAACATTAAATTTAGACAACAAGGTCGTAAAATCTCTAATATAATGCGAAGAAATGCAACAAGATTTTCAATTATATTCATAATATTATAAAACAATCATTTATCTCACCCCCACGCAGCAGCATACACAGTATATGTATCGGGTAACAACAGGCGCCAATATTCCCCTCTGTTTGTAGTTGAAACGTTATGCATTATTCCGACAACAACAACGCTCGCACCTTCGATAGGCTGGCCGTCCGTGTCTGTTACCAGTCCTAGTATAGTAAAAGTAAAATAATTAAGTAGTATACACGTGATAATTCATAGATACAGAAACTAGTCGATACAATTCTTTGTTTAGAACTGATGATCGTATCTTTATCAGAATTAATTACGATGTCGAATAGGTTCAGGGTTTTTTTTTCTGTATTCATTGTAATTTGAAATATTTAAAAACCTGCTGGTAGAAAACCATTCTCTTACCTTTGATCCCAATATGGGCTTGTTCGAAATATTTAATCATAGACTCCTTGTTGAGCCTCCATTGTTCTGGCATGGAATCAGCCGATGGATATTTACAGCAACTTAGTTCAAATGTGACTTCGAACGAATTAGAACGCGCGTAGTTAAAATCTTGCATACCTCCGGTAACTTCGTACCTAAGATAAGTTAAAAGTAAATTTATTAATATTCTAATCGCAATTTTAAATTATGATGCAGAATCTATTCTCAAATGATAAATTGCAACTTCTATTACTAATACGACGTTAATTACTATTTTATAAATTGTACGAGGGAAAGAACAGTCTTGTATCACTCGATATCAGTCGATGCTACACGCTTTCATTCAACAGATTAAAAACGACGTACAGCTTCGACTGTTTCTGGATCATGTCTACAACGTTACAGATAATATACAATATATTAATCCTCGGTATATTTTGTATAAATTTTTCAATTAGGCAAATCGAAGTTCTTTTTGTACTGAAGTTTAAAGATTTCTCTTCCTCAAGTTGAAAATCGTCATTTTTACTATCCAAAATCAACATCGGGTAGATTTAAAGCTGTTAAAGACTATTACCAATATGCACCGTTGGTAACACCACCAGGAAAGATCTCTGGTGGACAAGCGTTTCCTTCTCGCATAGTCGGATGATTGTCGGCATAAGTGTGGGCAAGATGTTTGAACAATTTATCATCCGGGGATTTGCTCTCTATACAGCAATCTCTGGGAATACTGAAATAAAAGTATTTAATACACAACTTAGACATTATTATTATTATTATTATTATTATTATTATTATTATTATTATTCGTTCATTAAAATTTGATAAATAATAGATAAACTTGTTTACTTTCTCGCTTCATTTCAATGAAAAAATAAAATAAAATAAAAAAATTAGTAGAAAGTTTCGTGTGCATTACATCAAGTTAGATAGCAGAGCCTTCAAGGCCAACAGCTTTTTCCTTATACTATTTTTATATCATGTTACATTATGGTCGAAAATTTATATCAAATCTATTGTACACTGAACTTAAGGGGATATGAAAGGTGAATTATACACCTCGAATTTTTGGCAGCCCATTTCTCAGCCAAAACACATCCGATTGATGTGATATTGATATCAGTGACGTAGAAAAAGTGAACGAAGGGCATGATGCTCTTGGATTTCCAAAAAGCGAAAATAAAATGTACAGTTTTATTATCAAGAGTGCTCTGTAACGAATAATCGTTGTTGCTGACATTGTACTTGATAAATATGAAAACACGCGAAACATTTTCCGCTTTTTGGAAATCCAAGAGCATCATGCCCTTCGTTCACTATTTCTACGTCACTGATAACAATTTCACATCGATCGGATGTGTTTTAGCTGAGAAACAGGTTGCCGAAAATTCGAGGTGTATAATTCACCTTTCATATCCCCCTAAGAGAGTTCACTAATCAAAACGGACGGTCTCTTAGATTTTCCACATGACAGAGAGGGAAGAGAGAGAGAGAGAGAGAGCAATTATGGAAGAGTGTAAACAAATGACAATAGCCAGTGGTTTGCCACGCCCCTTGTTGTTTATATTAAATATCTCATAATGATGAAAGAAGAGAAAATTCTTTCAAAGATCGTATAAGTTTTTATATTTTCTGAATATAGTGAGAAAAAAAAATATTGTTACCCAGAATCGTACGGATAACTGGCTACGACAGCACCGCCATGAAGATTTCCAGACAATATAAACGGCTCTGTAGCTATCCAGGTCATCATAGCAACGGTTTCATTTTGTCTAGCGTTATTAGAACCGCTTGGTCTTTGGCCTATGAGTCTTTTCTTGAATTGGTCTGGAAAATCTCGATTCAAATCAACATGATTGGCATTTTCACGTCCGACAAAACCGCGCTTTGATTCGCACGATCCTTCCTAAATGTGAAAAATTGAATTATATTTTAAAGAATGTGTTCGTTAAATTAAATTAAATTAAATAAGAGAAAAAAAATTCATTGTCACACATGCAAACGCATTGATGTGTATTAAAGATTTAAGACAGATTTCAATCTTGAACTTCAACACATTGAAGTTAGTTGCATATGGATGTAGTAATCTACTACGTATGTATGATGTTGATGATTAAGGATGTGAAATTGTAACATATTAGGCATGGAAATACCTGTGACTTTTCAAATCCATCAGGATTCATCGATGGCATAAGGAAAATGTCGGTGTTATTCACGAGCCTGTCGACTCGTTCGTTTTTTCCATAATTGTATAAAAGATATTGAGCAAGATAAACGACGAGTTGTCTACCGACTGCCTCATCTCCGTGCATATTAGCGACATATTTAACCATCGGTTCACCGAGACCGCGGTTATTAACATTTTCCGATATTTCTAATACAAGTAACTCTCTGCCTTCGACAGATTTACCTATCGAATGAACTTTGGCTAAGTTTGGATAAATTTCTGTCAGATTTTTAAACAGAGATTTTAATTCGTTGTAGTGAGTGTAATGCGGGGTGATAAAATCTTCTGAATCTGCATCAGTTTGGGTAATATCTCGTAACGAATAACAATCAGAGATTGTTATTATAGTTGATAAGATGAATACAACGAGAGTAAAACACTTCACTAAACTATTACACGTAGATTTCATTTTCGCTTTTGGTATAGAAAGCGAAAATTAAAGATATTATACTGTGACAGCACCACACCACACCACGGATATCCAGGATATCTCGCTACTGACTACGAAAATCCACTCTTTATTCTTTAACGGGAAAATTGCCCTAGTGACGTCAGCACATATCTAAACGCGTGTAGAGTGGGGGGTGTAGACAAAGGAGTAGGGAGGATGGTGAAGTCCCACGCGAAATAATGACGTCACTAGTACCAACCACCTACACAAAAATCAATAGTATGCGTGGATCAAGTGGATTTCACCCACTCGAATTCAATCAACTTTACTTGCTCTACTTTATGAATATAATATTAGGGCTTGATCTCGTCATCTCGATACCAGAGAGCTTTATACAGTGATATGAAAGGTGGATTATACACCTCGAATTTTTGGCAGCCCGTTTTTCAGCTAAAACACATCCGATCGATGTGAAATTGATAACAGTGACGCAGAAAAAGTGCACGGAGGGCATGATGCTCTTGGATTTCCAAAAAGCGGAAAATGTTTCGGGTGTTTACATATTTATCAAGTACAACGTCAGCAACAACGATTATTCGTTACAGAGCACTCTTGATGTAAAATTGTACATTTTATTTTCGCATTTTTGAAATCCAAGAGCATCATGCCCTTCGTTCACTTTTTCTACGTCACTGATATCAATTTCACATCGATCGGATGTGTTTTAGCTGAGAAACGGGCTGCCGAAAATTCGAGGTGTATAATTCACCATTCAAAATGCAAATTATGCATTCGATTTTGTTATCTAATCGATGATTCTTGTAGTCCTAGCGAGATATGAAATCCCACGAAAAACATCCAAAGATGTAAAAATTCTTGTAGTCCTAGCAAAATATGGAATTATCCTATATAATGGAAATTTTCAATTATTTGAAGAACTATCCTGTAAATGCAATCTTTCAGTCCCGAATAAGAAAATTTCTGGAAAAGGCTTGGATAGTGATATTTTAATTTTGTTGGAAAGCATGTAAATTCGTTTATTGCCAGTTTGATACTTATGTACAACTTAATTATATCATTAGTTCAGAATTAAACTTAAAGTTAATTTACTACCCAGAAGACCTAGCAGCCTTTCTAGCGTAATATCTTTCTAACGCAGCTTCAAAAACTGGTCCCACAGTCCGTTTTTCCCATATATTTATTTTCGGTACTTCCGGTTCGATTTTCTTCACCTTTTTAACACTCTCATCTGTTTTTTCCTTATCTTTGACGTTCCCAGAGGTCTCTTTGCCTACGGAAACCCTAGTCTCCAGTTTATCCTCGCTTGAATCCCTCTTTGTTTTAATCTCTTTGCTTTTATCCTTGTCCTTACTAACGTCGGACAATAATTTCTGCCTTTTTTCCATTACTTCGTCATTTTCATCGGCAATTTTCTCACCCTTTGAAGTCTTAGATAAAGTCTTCTCAGTTTCAGACTCGCTCTCCGAACTCGACTGAGATTCTTCAGCCATTCTCTTTCTGTACTGTCTCTTATTAGTTCCCTTGGCAATTGTTTGTCCAGCCTCTTCCGCCCTTGTAGAATTACGTTCATTTTCGTTATCAGAATTTTCGTCAGATTCTGTAGTCTGCGGATCGTCTCCATCCACGTTTTCATCATCCCGTTTATTAACTATGATGTTATTTTTATTACCATCGTCGTCTTCTTTCTTTATCTCAATTTTCTCCGAATCTTTTTTATCAGTATCAACAGTCTGGTGATACAAATGCCTGTAGAAACCAGATATATCTTGTTGCTTTGTCACGTCACCGATCGCTTCCAATCTATCCATTCTCTTTTCTTCCTCTTCCATTTTCTTAAATTCTTCAAGCTTTGCTCTGTACGCAGAAGTGACGAAGCTTTCTTTATCCGCAAACATCGCACCCTCAGCTTCGCGCTCCTTCTGAACCATTCTTTCAACTCTGTGTTCTTGTTCTCTCTTCCTCCGGTCAGCAGCTTTCAACAAATTATCTATATACTTAGCCTTCTTCTCGACGGTCTTTTTGTTTATCTTTTCTTCAACTTTAGATCTTTCAATATCGTCATAGACTTCGTCGTATTGATAAACGGTAGGATCTTCTTTTAACGCACGTTTCATTGTAAGTTGGGTCTGCTTTTTTACCAAATTTTTTTCACCCTCAGCTCTCAACGCTTTTCTCACCCAATCTGTACCGTCGTCTCCATCCGATCCACTCTCTTCGCCAAAAACATTACCCGGCTTTGGTACGGCGAGACGATTCTTGCTCGGTACTACAAGTCCGTATCTGAAAAGTTGAAACGTTGTGTTGTAAAAAAAAAAAAAAAAAAAAAAAAAAGAAAAAAAAAATGAGTAACGTCTCGTTTCGTATTGAAGAATTATTGAAAATAGACCATAAAAATGTATTAAGGGATTACTCACTGTTTGTCTTCCTTATTTTCGTCAGACATATTCAAAAATTAGAGAAGATATCGCGGTGTTTTGATTTATTATTGTCAGATCAGTCAGAATATGTAAACAAAACGTTATACGTATGTGTTTTTGTATTTTTGTAGGTTATATTAGGTTAGGTTGTATCATCAAGCATCGAACTGTAGCCAACTTCACGTCGCAGTGTTGACATTGTGAATTTGGAATTCTGTAAACGGATTAAGATTCAAAAAAATATACAACGAATCTCCTGTTCATTAGCACGAGTATCAAATGCCGTATAAATAATCATTTTTAAGTGTAATGTGTAAATAAAAATCTATTTTTATTACCAAGTGATAGTTGAATTATTTTAAAAGCTAGTCATTTCCCTTACAATAATTATTAGCTTCTCATAGAAAAATATTCAACATAAGTTAGCATCAAGACATCGAATTTTCTACGTAATGGTAACCCACCTTTTCAAAATTTATACACACTTTTATATTAGTTAAAGTCTTTTGTAAAAATTGTATCAAAAATAAAACGAATTCTATCAACCTAGTTGTAATTTTTTTTGATAGATGCATGCAATATTTTAGCTATATTATTTACAGGTTATAAACCTTGTTGCATCGAGCAGCCATGGCTTTGGAAGCATCGATAGTAGAACGTCTCCAAGAATTGCGACGCTGGCAATCAGAACAACAAGAAAGATTGCTACAACATCAACAAGAACAACGCGAAACTCTGAGCCGAGAACAGATCCGAATGTATCAAGCGCTAGGTTTGTCGGTACAGAGTAACTGCGCACAAGAATCTAAGGATGAGTCTAGTTTTCAAGATTCTTTAGAGACGAGTTACAAAAGAATCGAATCTCAGGGAAAAAATGATGAGAATATCTTGGAACCGACTAAAGGAAATGATTGTACATCCACACACTTATCACCTCAAAGAAGACACGAATTGCTACATAGTTTAACGACGGAAAAAGAATCTGAAATGAAATTGGCAACAAAAGGAGGAATGAGTCGGTCGCCCGTAAACACTGAGAATCAGGCTTCGGATCCCTCGGATAACAACTCGGATAGATCGAATGTTGTATCGAACACAGAAGAGGGAAAGGGAGATGATAATTTTAAATCAGAACCGTATAAGCCACGTAGAATTATTCCGGAAATATTGTTAGATGGTGTTGAACCTTTGCCGTTAGATAAACCGAGAAATAAATCATTAATCATTGACGATATTCCTGTACCGTCGCCAAAAAAAGATTTCCACACTATGCTTGAGGAAAGAATTAGAGAGTCTGAATATGCGCGTGAAAATAATGAGTCGAATAGCACAAATGAGAAATCAGTTAAAAGACCATTTTTAAAAAAAGGTCAGGGTTTAGCCAGATTCAGATTAGCTAATTCAGCTGATAATTCTGACACGAGGCAGATAAGACCCCGCGCTATGTCGTTGCCCAGTAATGTTAAAAGGGAAAGTGGTAAAGGGGTGAAAACGAATACAGATAAATGTAAAGATGTTTCAAAAGCTGTAAAAAAACACACTACTAAGGTCGATAAAACACAGAAAAAGCAGGTTTCTGTTCCTAGCAGAGCTCAGAGTAGATTAAGTTTGAAAAATGTACAACCCCCGGTCAGGGTTCGAAGTAAGTCGATGTGCAATCCTTGGGATGCTTCGATATCCTCTAATGATCAGTCGAAAGAAAGTGATAGATTCAATACCTCGGACATTGAATCAAAAACTAAAAGGGAATTAGAAGAAGTGAGAATCTTTGAACTTTTAGAAGAAAAGGCGGAAAATTCGAGTTTTTGTTCGACTTCAAGTACCGTTGTTGCTCTCTTGCAACAATCTGTTCAATCGACACCGTTGAAAGCGAAGAGTATGAACAAAAATAAAGTTTCAACATTGGCACAAAATTGGAGAAACGAAACTAACGACGATAAAAACGAAGATTTGTTACTAGCTGAGATCGTTTATACAACGCAGAGCAATAGCACTGTTCACAATTCTTCTGTGGCATATAAAAAACAATATCAATCTGAATTCAGTAATATGCAAAGCAGTAAAGCAGATTTTGAACCGGACGATAATGCGCCTCATCAATTTCCGAATGATGATAATTTCGATGAAAATTTAATGGACAACGTTTGCGAACTGCCGTACGGTACTGACCTTGATCCTAACTACGGTCCAGATTTGCCAATAATAGAGAAAATAAATTACACAAACGACAAACATTTCGGTGGTCAAGTTAATTACGAAAAAAATACCAGCCTGCATGTAAGATTTTCTGAATATAACGAATACAAGACAATTGGCTTAACTGATACTTCTACAATATCGAACGAATCAGAAGCGCAAAAACATTATTCAGACGAAAAGGCATGGAGTGATTGTTCCGTGACAACAGACTCATCGGATGCTGAAGAATTCAGTTCCATGATTAAGGATGAAAAAAATAAAGCCAAAGTTATAAAACCAAAAGAAATGAACGGAAACCATTATAAGCATCGTTATTCTAACGATCAATTTCACAAAGAGTTAACTACCGAAGGCCACAACGAGGATCAATATTGTAACGAAAATCGCTCTGATTTTCAAATCGAGTTAGAAAAAAAACACTACAATTATTGTGACGAGGCTACGGATGACGATGATGTTTTTAATTCAGGCTCGGAACAAGATGACATTGATGAAAGATCAGGAGCCGAAAATGAAGCCTCAGCATTAGCAGACACAACTTTGATCGAAGAGGAGTCAGGTTCAGTTAAAACACAGGAAGAAGAAGGGCTGATCTTTAAATCTGAATTATTGAAGACACGATTATTAGAATTAGAACGAGAGATTGAGATATTCAGGAAAGAAAATATCGCAGTAACAACGTTGAAGGAAAAATTGCAGGAAGAACGCAGAGCATTGGAGCGTAGTTTTAAAGAGAAAGAAATTCGTTTTGAAGAGCGAAAACAAATGTTGGAGAACGCTATTCAAGAGGATAAGAAAAGACTGATGAGAGAAAAAGCCGCCTTGGAGAATCGATTGAAAGATGCACACCTCAAGGCTCAACAAAGTAAACAGGAAAGACTGGAAGTACAAAGTCTAAAGGATCAATTGGAGGAACTAAAAGAAGAAATGAACCAAAAAGAAAGTCGCTGGACCGCTGCTCAAGCCCGGCAAAGAAGTCAAGTGAGAATTCTACAGTCCGATAATTCCAAGCTCAAAGAAGAACTTGAAAAACTGAAAAACACACGGAAAGCAAACACCAAAGCGAGGATCCATGGGAAGCATATTACATCTTCGAATACAAAAGCTATACATCAGATAAACAAACAATTGGATTCTAATAATCAACTGCCGCATAAACGAGATTCATCTTCTGACGACGAGGAATATCTGATGCAGCCAATGATGGAGGCAATGCAACTGAACGAACCTCGGAAGGATCATGAGGATTTTGATAGAATAAATTCTGACGGTAGCAGAATGATCGTATATGATAGGACCCGTACAGAATCAAAGAACAGACATGGTATCGCGAGAAAACGGGATTTGTATAAAAACTTATTGAAAGATGCGACTATGGGTTTGAAGGAAGGCGAGGAGGCGACTAAAAAAGCAGTTCAAAGTCTTGACGACAAAAAGAATTTATCGAGAAGTAACGAACGTCTTGTAAATTCTGTAGTTGAAGCGATAGAAATCCAAGATGGTATTAAGTCTGACGAAGTATCAACGGAAACTGGTTTTGATCGACGAGACAATATTTCAAGTGGCAAAATCCAAATTGGATCCAAAACTGATGCGATTGCTTTGAAAAATGCTAATAATTCATTCGAAAATGATAAAAATGATGAAAATCAGTTGGAAGATTATATTTCTACTTTAGAATCTAGACGCAATGACCAAGCGACAAACATTATTGATACAAAGAAATCGTCTAATTCTAACGACAACGATAAAGTAGATAAACAAGGTGTAAGAGAAGTACAACATCCGGATGGTCGACTAGAGTTTTGGTATCCGAATGGTAACGTGAAAAAAATTTCTGCCGATAGAACGATATCAAAGCTGATATACTATAACGGAGACGTTTGCGAGAGCCGTAAAGATGGTAGCGTTAAATATTTTTATGCCACTACAAGAACTTGGCATACAACGATGTCGGACGGATTAGAAATTTTCGAATTTCCACAGTACGACAATGTTTTTTATATTTTTTTTTTTAATTATTCGCCAATTCTCTTTGAGAAAAAACATTAAAATTTAACGACGGTCGCTCACATCTATATGCTTTTTTTTTCTTTTTCTTATAGCGGTCAAGTAGAGAGAAGATCCAAGGATGGAACTGTGGAGATATCATTTGCAGACGGATCGGTGAGAATACTACAAACAGATGGTACAGAAGAATGGGTCTTACCAGATGGTACTTTAGTCGAAACCACAGCGGATGGTGATAAAATATTCATTCTACCAAACGGACAGAGAGAAGTGCATACCAAGGAACACAAAGTAATGCTCTCATTGGCATATTGAGTATTTTTGATGATTTCATATTTAGAACTGATTATTATTATTATTCTGTATTTCGCAACAATTTTAGAGACGAGAATTCCCAGATGGTACAGTGAAATTGGTATATCCGGATGGTTCCCTGGAGACAAGGTACGCCAATGGCAGAGTTCGGCTCAAAGACAAAGATGGGAATCTTCTTATGGACTCACACCATCAATGAGATGACATTTTTCAAGATCTAGAGTATAATGATTTTATACAGATATCGACATATTTTTTATACACACACACACACACACAGACACACACACAGAGGCAGAAAATAGTTGCATGATATTATTAGTATTATATAGTTTCCATTATTTTATTTTTTTTTTTTTTTGTTTTCATCAAATATAAACAAATGTCTATTTTTTCATTCTAATAAAACAAGAATTATTTGAATATACTATACTACGTACTGCAGGGGTTTGTTATTGTTTAGACATGATTTACCTCGTGCGATAAAATTGTCCTTCTCAATCGCTCATGAAACCCTAACATGTTTTATTACATTATATATAAGATATCGCAAAAAATGATCTCATGTAATGATGTTGGGAATATAGGTATAGGTGATGATGATGATATTATTATAGAAACGACCAAGCTGTGTAATAATAATAGTATATTTTACATAAATTTCTTTTCATCCTAAATTGTTATAATTATTACAAAAATAAAATTGTGATAGGAATGTGTGAACTTGCAAAGAGAGAAAGAGAAAGAGAGAGAGAGAGAAAGATACTCAAATATTGAGATGGAAAGATATGTGTGTATGTAATAGGTAATATGTAGTTTGCGCAGCCTAGCTATAAAGAACGTTGACATCTTACTCATGGTTTTTGCAATAACAAATTTCCTACCAATATATATATTTTTTTTTTTTTCAAGTGTAGAAATAAGTATATGGCACATTTATCAATTGACTAAAATCGTAAAATGTCTATGTACCTAGTTCTGTTGCGATGAAGATAATCAATCAATCAATACTTACTTCCAATCGAATACAATTATTTAGTTACCTACGTAAATTGAGAGATAAAAAAATAATGTGCTTGAAAAAAATTGACAAGATGCCAACATGTGCTAGAAGATCCTTGCATTTGAAATTACCATATAGCTGATTCAATATTGAAACAAAGCTTAGTAAATAACTGCACTTAAATTCCTATATTACTAAATATTATAGTATATATATAATACTATACTATAATATAATATATAAATATATATTTCTTTATCTATATTATTATAATGCCAAAGTGTTGTTTGCCAATATAATATATTCATCAAAAATTGATAATATTTTATGACACAACAAAATAATTAATGGCCTGTTTTCTAGCGGTGGCAGTTACTATATAAGTATGCTAATGATTAATATTAGGTACCTTATGTTTCGTATAAGCAAGTAACAATTGTAGCGAGATTAATTATATACTGAATAATAAATATAAATTTAGGTGCGGATTAGGTAAACGTTGTTATGATACAATTTATCGAGCGTGCGATTGATTAGTCAATTATTACTGAAATTCATAATCGAAGAAAGAATCAGTGGCTATGATTATTATTCATGGTGTATTTCATTCCATATACCTAAATCATGTCTCGCCCTTCGATTGATTTAGTCTTGTACAAGCAGATGAGTATTTGTCAAACGATGACAATGTAATCTACAATTCAACTGACTATTACAATTTGATTTTTTTCTTCTTTCAATTAAGGAAATAAAATGAGAAAAGAAAATAAAATGATTGGTTGCTTAATATCTTTAGTGATTAGTAATATCATAAAATCATCACGACACATCCAATAACGAATTATTATGGAGTAGAAGTTTAGAAGTTAATAATGGACAAAACAAAGTAGTAATTAAAAGTTGATACTAATCTCGAAGCATGTACTACTAGGTACTAGAAAATTGTCATCCAAATGCAGATGAACAATATTTTGAAAATTTATTATTCATTAAATTCGTGATACTATATGTATTATATATTTTCATCAGAAATATTCTTTCAAACTAGCTATTTCTGTATTAACGTACGATTGAGGTATTATTATTACCAAGATTGTAGAACATATCGCATAGAAACTATACTATAAGCTAGTAATATAGTAATACCGTATTAAATGTTATTGCAAATATCAAACTTGAACAATTTTCGTGAATATATAGCAAAGACAGGAAGTATATCATCTATTGCTATTACTCCGTACGATACTAGGAAGCATCGCCATAATAAGTATATTAAATTTATTCAATTATCTGAATAATTATTTGAATTACGCTTTTGTCGCTCAAATTTTTGTCTATTTGATGCAATGTGAAATAACAATCTTTACCCAATATAACAATTATAGGTATTTAGATTAGGCGAAATTACATGTAGTACTCAAATCTTTGGTGATCATCGTTATCATAATTCGAAAACTGCATCATTTCATTCCTCATATTGCATTTTAATACAGAATTCAGCTTATAGAGATTAGAAACTTTGGCAGTAGTAGATATAATACCTATTACAGTGCAGTAAAGATAATGGCTATGCAATTTTCATATTATAAAGTAATATATAGAATTTTGTGTTTACATAGATAGTAGTTATGAAACACTGCATTACCGCATGTATGTATAGATCAAACTTATCATACAAATACTTATTGTTAGTTAATTAAATATTAAAATCGTATTTAAATAATATATTAATTGGGATATTAACCGGTGTAACGAATCGATGTTCGTTACATTAAATGTTGAAAATCATATTGCACCGCCTTTGATTCGCAGAAAGTAACAAGCCAAGCCTGATTAATATAGTGTGTAAATATAGGTAAGAAAAATACAAAATTTATAATATATAATAATAATTATGGTATAAGTAGAGTAAAGACAAGATTAAATATACATTATAACTTGGTGTTAGTGTACGACTGCCAATTTAATTAAGTCAAGTGATAAGCTGTGATATACATTTAAAGAATATTTAAATTTCACAGACTTTAATATACTATAATCATCTTTTCATCTCTAGAAACAAAATGAACTGCAAATCTTTTATACCGTTATATACAACGAACATATGCATTAGAAATAGAGATATGTAAATGCATAATACGGTTTATGTATGTATGTACTTTTATTAACAAGTCTTTAACTTTTCAGCACCTGCGATTAGCGGTGATATGATTATTTCAATGTGATTTGCCTGTTACAAAAAAACATTCAATGTTCTTTCTCAACGCATTAATATTATAGATTATATTGTAGTGTTTATATCAATTTAATGTTACGATAAAAATTTCTATCAAATTGCTCGCTGCAATGGATCACAAACATAGGTAGTTTGTTGTGTTTTTTGTATCAATGTTGTGTGTTATCGGCGTGAATATGTGTTAGATATCTCGACTGTGCAGTTCTAGAATAATAGCATATTTCTTTAATTGAATATCTACACAGTTATTCAGTAACCCGTTCATTTCTGTTATCACTGTTTGTGTGTGTGTGTGCAATAACTCATTACTTGTAAGATCATGTTTTCTTTTCATATCAGATTTGAATTTAGGGTGAAATCAGGCATCTTCAATAGAATTTAGATAAGAAATAAATTTCTTTTACATGCGCATTCTGATTTACTAGAAAAACAAGAATCTATTTGTTAATATAACTAGTTAAATTTTTGAAGAAGGCAATACTTTTTGTAATTAAATGTAATTGTGAAGAGAAATGAAATCCTAAAATATATCCTGACCTCGGATAATATTAATAATAATAATGATAACATGCAGTAATATACATTTCTCTTCAGTAATTGAGGTAGTATATAATTTGCAACAGATCGGTTCTCTTTTTATAGAGCGAGAGAAAAAAAATTAAAAAAAATAAACGGGTTGATAACTGATGTCTAAGATTTGTATAAATAATCTTTAGTCGATCATTTGTGCCTGATTTTAAATTGCCTTTGATGTTATTAGGACAGTTTTAAGCTGAGAAGCGAATTCGTTAAAAAAAAAGAACGACTCGTCTCAGCTATATTTGAACTTTTTATAACAGGTTTATTCAGATTATCAAATAGGTCATTCAGTTTCACTGTCTGAATAGTATTCAATTGGATTTAGATCACGCCGTTTCCTCGAGTATCTGAGTCCCAACGTGTCAGCCATCTCCTCAATGTTTCTCAAAACCTGTAAAAAGCACAAATTATCAAAGATAACTCATTGATTGGGGTGAAACAGTGACAATTTACATCATGAGATTATACTAGGGCTGATTAGGATTTTTAATTAATCAGATCCTTATATACAGTTCTAACGAATGTGGGCATATACTCACATAGTCTAATTGCTCTTTTGTATGCGCAGCTGAAAGGCAGAACCGTATTCTACCTGCCATAAGCGGTGTGGCCGGAAAACCAACACCAACTGTTGCAATCCCGCGTGTTGTAAGAGTCCGCACCACCGTTCTGCACATTATGTTTGATAAATATTGTTGGAAAACAGTTTTGAGAATATATTTGTATTTGTATTTGTATTTTAGTTTGCATGAATTGAATTAGAAACAATTTTTATTCTAATTTTGTTCTCACCCTATTTTTGAGTAGAGATAAACCATCATAGGCACTACTGGTGAATCTGCATTTCCATAAGTTATAACGCCAATCTGATTGAGTTTGCGTCTAAAATATCTTGTATTCCTTGCAAGTTGTTTTGTCCGCTTTCTACCCGCATCCGTACCGTCTTCACCGGCAATAATTCTCATCGATGTAAGAATTTGTTGCGCTACTGGTGGTGACATTGACGATGCGTAGGTATGTCCGTGACTGTACAGTCGCAAATGATTAATAAGTTCCTGAAAAATAATGATTATCGTTAAAAACAGATGTGACTCAATATCTGAAACTTTTATTTCCTGATCTATCATGTGGCCAGGAATAGCTTTTTCGATAGAACGATAAATATAATTCTCACACAAATAGAAAGTATATACATAGTTTGGCATAGCTAATAATCTGGTCTATGCGATCAACTGTCCAGATTCCACCAATATTCACATATTCTGTGAATGATTTGAAATATTGAGCCAAGTCTAAAAAGAAATAAAACACATCTATTTCCATCCCTATAGTGGTAGAGCTTTGATTCTTCGTTAGCATAGTTTGTTTTTACACAATCATAGTATTTGTTTTTTTTAAAGAGGAATGGAATGGCTCGAAGAAAAACTAGCTATACCACAGAGCTGTATTATCCAAATCGTAGATTAGCTTGCGATAGAAATCTTGTAAACCAACGATGATGCGTAAAGATATTCTGGGTTCTAATCTTATCTTTGAACTGACGGCAGTATATCACACGATGATACACACCTAAACCAAATAGACAAACTGTACAATTCTTTCAATTTCTTCAAGGGAGTATTGGTAATGAATATCATTCTTATCAGACATCTAGGTCGAGGTCAAAGACATTATCCAGTACCAATGATCATTGGAATACAGTAGAACCTCGATTAACTGGGATTTCAACCATCCGGGATATCCCTGGTCCAAATATTACAATCCCTGATGATCGAGGTTCTACTGTGTATAATGAAAAAATGCATTCTTTCTTTCCATCAAGTATATACAACGTGGTGTAAATCAGATCTCACCTTAGTACCGGCTATATATCCTCCAGCAGATCCAAAGCTCTTAGTAAATGTACCCATAAGTATGTCAACCTGACGAGAATCAATTCCATAATAATCGCAAACACCTCTTCCATGTGTTCCCATAGCACCAGTGCTATGCGCCTCATCAAGATAAAGGTAGGCCTATACAATAAAGGAAAATAAGGAATAAAATATTACGACTACGAGAATTAAAAATAGATTTGCACGCATCAATATTTTAGTTATTATAACGGGTAGATAATTGATGTTCGTTTAGCAATTGACAAATGACAATATCACCTTATATTTTTTTTTCAGTTCAAGAATCTCAGGAAGATGAACGATGGATCCTTCCATCGAATAAATACCTTCGACGACAATGAATATTTTTTTCCACGGTTTACCACCACCATTGCCAGATTGACCGTGTATTATTGCATCCCTCAAACACTTTTCAAGATCATTGGTATCTAGATGAAACTTTAAACATGTTATCCAAGATCCAAGAACCATCTTCAATCTAGCTACGCTATAGACCTAAGCGAAAGGTAGAAACCTCGAGCTTTCAATCAGTCCTCGATATGTATGAATACAAATACGTAGTAGAAATATTCATTCGGGAAAACTTACTGTTATGTTTGAACACTTTGGTAGTAGCTCCTGATAAACGTAGTCCTAGTATAAGAGAGGCGTGATTTTTTTCATCGCTAAGAACAAGACAACCTTTGGTAATCAGAGATGGTAAATTAAGGGAATTTGTTGCAAATCCCATTCCGAATACTATCGCATCTTCAACACCGAGAAATTTGGCTGTTAGCTTTTCGAGCTCATTGTGAATTGGCAAATTGCCTAAAACAGACAAAACAGTAGCCATGTTTTATACGGCTTATTGTCTTCGACTATGCCTCACCGATCAATGTGATCAATGCGATTCAAACATTGATTTCTCTCACCTAATTCCAGACGCGTACTGGAACTTGCACATCCGTACCTTTTCAAAGTCTGAATACTTTGTTCGGCACAGCTACCTGTGGATTCTGCAAATCCAAGATAGTTATAAGAACCTAAATTGATACATTTGGTCTCTGTACCTGTGAATCTGTAATGAATAGTTTAAAAAGTTACAAATTTCGTCAAACATTAGAGATCTTGAAATTCCGAAACATGATCGAAGGGTTTATTGTTACAACATCGCTCAAAATAAGCGAGCTAGCTTTCTGAAGCTTAAAAAAAAAAAATGGTATTTCCATGAGAAAAATGTTGAATGATCAGATGCTTATCAGAAAATAATATGAAATGAAACATGGAGATTTGTTAAATATTATGATAACTTCTTCCATTGTTTTTGTGAGACAGAAAGTTGAAGATGTTATCTTAGCATGGGGTATGATTGTAAGATATGATATCCAGAGACCTGTAATACCTACTCAAAAGACCATCCATAATCGTGCGTTACCCGATCTTTCAAGGTAACTTCTGCACCAGGAACGGACGAGATGGGTCTATTCCAGCAATCTCTTATCCTTCGATAAACGTATCGAAGATAAAATACTTCAAATGGATCATAAAGTGTGGCGTAACCCTGTACAGAGTAAAAACACAACACTGGCATTATTTCAACCAATGAATGTTTTCTGTAAAAAGTCAACGCGCTTTTTGAAAATTCAATACTTTGCTAACTTATGATTGACTCCGAGAGTATAATGACTCATGTAATCATCCGATGATCATAATCTATGTACAAATGAAATACCATACTGAGAGTGAGTCTTGGTAGTCACTCCGGCGGTTTTCACTTTGATAGTGAGTCATAGATGTGTAACACAAGTTACAAATAGAATTTTAAATTCGTTATCAAGCTAAATAAAGCAAAATTATTCCTCCTCATCCTTCTAGAATTACCTTTCTGTATTGTTCTCGGGCTACTTTTGGTGTGAATAATAATTGATTAACAAATCCCAAAAACATAAGAAAGTAGAATCCAAGATGAGTGAGAGCTGCTGTTACGAATGAAATTCGCTCAAAAGATTCTTTGGACTTGTAGCTTGCTGATTGGTCAACAGCGTTCCTTTTCTATAAATAAAAATTCATTGTACTCCTCACTTAGTACATACATTCGATGGAAAAAAATGAATAATAAACAAATTTGTAATGAATATTTCTGCAATGATTGAGGATAAAATTTAGACAGTAATGATTAATATCATTATCATAATCATTAGTCATTACATATTTAATTATTATGATTATTTTTATTTTAATATTTTTCACTATCTATGTATGAGTAAAAAAAAATAAAAAAATTATTATTCCGTATCTACTATACGTTAGCGGGAAATTGAAAATAGTTAGACGAAGGTAAGTACATAGTACATATTGCACACACCTTCATAGAGATACATACGAAGTTTTGAACTATTGATTTTAACCCTGTATAAATGCGATGAATTTCATAATAGGCAGCTGAGAAGAATATAATATATGGCAAGCTTCGTGTTACGACATTTTGCGGTAGATTTGTGAGAGCGATATAATATCTATAAGGAACGTGCATGCATGTACTGTGCTGTTTGATAAATTATTATAATGTATCAATATCCGGTTTGTGTGACTTAAAATAAGCGAGATAAATATAGTAAGAAAACTACCGCATCATTACGTAGGTATTGTAGTTTGGTATGTTAAAATAAAATAAAATATAATATAAACGTCAAAGTCGCTGTTTAATTTGCGATTATTATTTTTTTATCATAGCACGGGCCCCCCGGGGGGGGGGGGGGGGGGGGGCAGAGGATGTAGATTTTCAGCTGACACCCGATCATACGATGTGTATAATATACAGTGTACACTGTACATACATACTAATGTCAAGTTATCGCGAATTATAGTACATATATGAGTATATTTATGAATAATGAGATTTCTATCAAGTCACACGTTAGTGTTAATAAGTTATTTATTTATTTACGGTTTGATATTAAAAGATACGGATATAACTCCGCCCTACAATTAGCCTACATTCAGGATAGTGTTGTATACATATATGTAAATAGTATGAATTGAGAACGGGGAGTTGAAACATGACCTTCCGTTTCGCTAAGTATTTCGCACACGTGATGAGTGAACATGACTTACCCTAAGTTGTACGTCATTGGAGATGGTTGGGTAACCGTTAAGTTTTCCATTTCGTATACCGGTATGAGATGGTATTCCATTTTTTAAAGATATTTCAGTGTTTTCCTGCTGAGTGGCGGCGAAAGCAACGCGGAACCGTGTGGTAGCCATGTTCTTAACAAGAGGCACACTTCTCCGCCACTGGATGGCTACAGTGGCTCGACACTTCGGAACTCGGACGGCAATGCCTCTCTCTATACAGTGAAGAGAAAAAAAAAAAGAACCGACGCTTGCGCGTTCGTCGTTACGTCATAGATATTTGAGGTGGATATCAAACCATGCCGGGGTTTGAGGCGGTTGCGTAACGTGCTGCCCTCGTAGCGGCTGTCACGAAGTACTGAGGTTGTTATATATATAACGGATTGGATAGTGTGTGTATGCACTTTGAAACAATCGACAGTCGATGCAGCTGTAAACATAATAAAAATTTGAATAAAAATTATCAAAGCTGTAATAATTACAGTTCGGTGTTCGTTTTACTCATGCAAATCCTACACTCGACATGATTTAATTCATTTGTTAGGTGTTAGGGTTAATTATTGTAAGTTAAATCAGTTCACGTGATTTAACTTGCAGCGAGATCAGAAGTTTTCAAATTATACACCTCGAATTTTCGGCAGCCCGTTTCTCAGCTAAAACACATCCGATCGATGTAAAATTGATATCAGTGATGCAGAAAAAGTGCACGGAGGGCATGATGCTTTTGGATTTCCAAAAAGCGGAAAATGTTTCGGGTGTTTTTATATTTATCAAGTACAACGTCAGCAACAACGATTATTCGTTACAGAGCACTCTTGATATAAAATTGTACATTTTATTTTCGATTTTTTGAAATCCAAGAGCATCATGCCCTTCGTGCACTTTTTCTACGTCACTGATATCAATTTCACATCGATCGGATGTGTTTTAGCTGAGAAACGGGCTGCCAAAAATTCGAGGTGTATAATTCACCTTTCATATCCCCTATATTATCTTTATTGTTATTTCAATATTCTCTCATCGCTAGCTATGGATTAATAATTCGGTAATGAAATACGCAGCTATACGGGTATCTTACTTCTAATCGCATTAAGATACCGTACTACAAGTAGTGTGAATCGTCTTAAATATCGTATAGTTGGTACTATATAGTTATTGTATAAATCATAAATCGGCAATATATTCACACAACGGCGATATAAATAACTATACGGAGCGATTCTGTGGAAAGTAACGCGCCTAAAAGGTAGGCAAACGGAAAACGCCTGCATTGAGCAGCTCGAACATCAACGATTAGGTGTTATTTCCTAAGTATTACGGTTTTGCATCAGTATATTAGTAGTTTGGTTCGACAATATTTCGTCATAATCTCGGTATTGCAGAATTTCGGAGTCTACCGAAACTTCGGTTTTCAAGAATTTCGATATTCTGCTATTTACCGAAATTGCAATATTTCGGCGAATTACCGAAATTATTATACCGATTCAAAAATCTATACTTAAATTTTGGTATCAAATTTCCAGTACCGCGCAGCTCCAATAGTATATTATACATATTTATGTATACATAGTGCAGTGTTCCTCAATATTCTCAACAATCTTGATACAAGTATTTTCGGTTAATTTCTTTTTATTCTGATTTCATTAGATTACAAATGTTTGTTTTAATCGTTGATAAGTAATTGCTGTAAAGCAGAACGCACGCGATTACAGGGCCGGCGAAACGTGTCTGGTATAGGTCAGGGGGCTTATTATTTCTGTACTAAACTTCATAACTGCAGAATACAATGTCAATCCATGAAATAGGAGCAGCTCATTGGTATAGCCGCCTATATTGTTTTTCATGATTTCAGTGCTATTTTCCCGTTATTTTCAAAGTTATGAGTTACAGAATCGCACCCCTGGTCGTTCCAGACCCCGGACTTTGGCGGGTATAATGTGGAATTCCATATCTCAAATTTTGAGTCTGTATCCACCATTTTCAGTTCTTCTGTCAAATGTTTGAAATGCTGCTAAGCCTCGGACGAAAATCTACGTTCGCACTTTGAAAATACTCCAAAATTTCATTTGCCCCCCCCCCCCCCCCCCCGCCCCCCCATCATGACTCCAGACCTCGGAAAATTGTGTTCCGCCGGCGCTGCACGCGAAGATAAGTCTGTAGCGATTGATCTAGTTTCTTGGGGTACTCGCTGCGATGGCAGCACATTTAGCCGATCGCCTGAAAGTTGAAACCCCGCGGTACAGTTCATTTCCCCCCTTCCATTTCTCGTTGCGTCATTGCCGCACCGCTGACTGCACCGTGTCTTGATTTTCTTTGGTCTTGATATTCTACATTCTAGTATAGTATCTCGCTTCGCAATTGCAGCAATCTCGCTGAATCGCTGGTTGTCTGATGCGCCTCCAACCTTTTCTGATCTGACAAAAGTCTCACTCTCATTTCCTGCCACATTAACCGCGACTAATGCGATTAAGTGAAAGACGCGGATCAGCTAACAGCTAAAAAAAAATGATAAATGGTAGAAATTACTATACGTATATAGTATTTATTATATGAAATTGGACTTTAAATTTAAACGAGAATATTTGACAGACTCGTTTTTTCTTTTTTAATTTTATCGTATATCTATTGTTAGCATGATAAGATTTTTGAAACGATCGAATGATTACAATCGATGAAAGAATGAAAACGAAATAATAATATTCATAAATTTTTATGCCCTTTAATATTCGCCTACTTCGCATCTGAATATTCTCAACCGACACGCCTCGTCGTGTCACATTGACTGCAAACTATTAAACAACGAGGTGTCATAAGTTTCGATGCATAATAGCTAGTATATACCTATATAAGTTGGAAAGCGGAATTGAGTCAGCGCAAGCTTAGTCATGGTGGGGATTAACAGGGTCGTAAATAGATATTCTAGTCCACCACCCACGAGTTTGCATCGTATATCCAGCACCAATATATATAAACCCAGAGAAATATCCCATCAATTTTTCGATCGTTTTTTTTTTTGATCTCTATAGATCATGTAACGATATACGATAACATATTTAATTTTCGCCATATTGTATGAAAAAAAACATTTCGGCTCGATGTTCACCTTTCCACACCGGCCCTGACGATGGGTTTTTAAATATTTTGTGAAACTGTCTCGACCGCGAGGTTCACGGTTTCGCGGGGGCGGTGCAAAAGCAAAAAAAAAATGCAATGAAACACGAGCCGCGGAAAAAAAAGATACCGGTTGCCGGCCGGCTGTTCCCCTTAGCTCTGTGTATATCTATCTATCAATTCATGTATGCATGTATGTGTGTGTGGATGAATGTATCCGATATCTATGTATGCGACGAGCTGAGGCCTGCCGGTGGGGATATATAGGAAGCCGGGTAACAGGGTGGGAGAAGGAGCACTACCACAACGACGAGAGGACGACGATCGCCTAGTGAATCCGAGTGCCGCCCGTCTGCTGCTTCGCCTTGTCTGACTACTGCTGTTGCGTACACCGGCTCCGTGTGCGCGTTGCTGTGTGCGCTGCTATACTCTCTGTACGTTCTCTCTCTTCTCTTGTCTGTTCACTCGTGGTTTCTGACATTTGACAGCTGAAGAGTAAACGCGAACAAAAGTCAAGTACGAAAAACAGTTCTTATATTTACTTTTTATTATATTATATAACAACAGTTTTATAATACATCATTATATCCGTCGAGGATATATCGTCGACCTTATGAAATAAATAAGAAAGACAGAAAGAAAGAAACAGAAAAAAAAAAAAAAAACAGAAAACTGTACACAAGGATTTGGAGTAACGTTACATTTCACATCAGGCAATTGTAACGAATTGAACAAAAACTAAATATTCGTGCTGTCGGGATCCGGTCTCTACTTAAATCAAGCGGACTCATACTGCGACGTATTTCCGAAGTGTAATAAAAGTGAACTCGCAGACGAGATACAGGTAGAATATACGTTTTGATACACCTATCTCGAGATAATTGGTGTTTATTGGTCTATTATCTTGGGAATAGAAACGTGTTTATAATGGAAAATTTTGAACAATCAAAGGATAAAATGGAGAAATTGAAGGACGAGGTATTGTCTGATACAATAAATAGATTGAAACGTGACCACGACTCACTCGACGATTTTGAACACCTCGAACACGACACCTCGCCCATTCATGAGACGAAGGACATGGCCGCCAAGTCTCAGGATCTTCTGTCTGCGCAGTTGGTCGACTTGCCGCAGCCACGTGCAACAACCGACGAATTTCACCCTGTCTCAATCGATAAACACGAGGTTATAATAAACTCACAGCGATCTCTGTTGGACTCGAGCTTACCGACAGATGAAAGGAACCTGCAACCTTCACCCGCAACTGCGGCGACTACTCCGCCCCATTCGGCAAATTTTTCAAAACTAACCCTCGACGACGACGTACTAGACAAGCCAATAAACGATGTCCGTGATATACTTGGTGAAATTGGTTTAGCGCAGGCGCAGGACTCCAAACCCTTCCAACATTTTAACCCGGGTTCTGCTTTGCCGCAGGTCGACCCTAAGGCAGCATCTCTAGCCTTTATGGACGGTGAACGTTCGCGCGAAGCTTATCATACACCGGAGCTACAGCCAAGAGCGGTTAAACAAGTAGTCGACGATCGTCAAAGGGAGGATAAATTGTTGGACAAGAATAAAGAACAACTAAACCAGGGATTAACGATAAAAGATAAAGGAATAAAGGGAGTTTCAGCCGGTGATTTAACATCCGAATTACAACGAGCTTTGGAAGCCCAAGTAGCTGAGGCTAAGGCTGGTTCAGTGAAAAAGTCAGAATCCGTCGAGGAAGTATTTGAAAATTTGGCACAGGCTGCTTTAAAGATGCCAGAGGTTCAGGACATCATCGACCCGAAGGAGGATCTCTTTTCATTGGAGGACGCTGCTAACGACCAAAGGTCAGGAGCCAAGGTAATGGACCGCAATACTTTCGGACAAGAGCACGATTCTTATGGCCAAGTAAATAAGCCGGATATTACTGATCTGACGCGCGAGAATACTACCGAACTTTTGGGAACTTTGGACTTTGAGAGTGCGGCGTTGAAACCAGTAGCTAAGAAATCCGAGGGTGCTGCTGACTTCCTCGGTGATATAAAGTCGTCGGTTTTACCCGAACCGCAGAAATCACCGGAAATCGATTTTTTGAAGGACGAAATCGTCGGGCATCAGGAACCGAAGGAAACAGCTACACCGAAACATGGTAAAAATCAGCAACCGTTCGAAGACGATTCTTGGAACGTTGTTGAAAAACCAGCAGATAAATTTGAGAAGTGCGAACCGCTTGAGAAATTTGGTGAACGCGAACCCACCCCTGAACCACCGAATAAATCGTTACCGCCTATTCCCCGGGACGCTTCGCCCGAACCAATTAGCATCGGTACGCCAGAACCGTTCGAAAGTTACACGAGTTTTTCTGGAAATAAATCTGCAGCACCGGGTTACGAATTTTCGAATGATTTTATCGCCACTGAGAGCGTTGGGCACAATAAGTTCCTTCAAGCCGGTGCTGAAACCGGCGATTCGGAATTCGAATCGGAACCAGAATCTTGTCCATCATTGCCTCCGTCTCGCCCGGCTCACGCAGAGCCGATAACGAAGACGGAACCTGCAACGAAAAAACAAGAAAGAGGAAGCACCCCTGCAACGGCGGGTTTGTGCTACAGGAAGGATCCGGTAGAGGAAATTGCTCCAAAAGAAATATTCAGAGAAATGGGATTAGGTGAGTTATGCGTGTTTATCTTAGTTTATGTCTTATTCGGTGAAAACGACGTTATATTAGAGACGTATAACTTGAAAATATATACATAAAGTTAAAAGCCTGCACACAGGAAAAAAAAAAAAAAAAGGTTGAGCCAAGAAAATTATTCTTGATTCAAGATAATTTTGGGGGTCCAAAAAATGGAGACCAAAAATTTTCTCGGATCAAATCAAAAATTTTTTCTCGAACCAAGAAAATTTGGAAAATTTGGATCCGAGAAAATTTCGGTCTTTATTTTTGGACCCCCAAAAATTATCTTTCTTTCTTTCTGTGCAAGTTACTGCAGTTATAATTATGTACACATTCATTCATTTTTCGCGTCACTCGGACTATATCTTTCTTCCTGTTCCGGAGATTGTATGACTAAGTATAGGATCTGTGTCTGTGATATATAAAACACATGCACGTAAAAAATACAGTTAACAATACCGCGCGGAACAGAATGAGTTGTGTATACTACCCGGGCGTGTCCGCAGTTTAGTTATATACCTACCGCTACCAATATTATTCTAGCAACTGCAGAATTGGATTCTGAAATAATTTTTTGATCATATTATATTTCTTTTTATCATAAAAATAAGATAAACAACTTATATTATACTGTCGCAAATTTGAATCGCTTGAATGACCTTGAATCGAGGGGAAAAAAAAACACTAGCCAATGAAATCAGTCCGCAGACAGTGGTTCTCAACAATCAGTCTCGGGGTTTTGCTAAGTAAGTCTATAATATGCGACAACGCACAGTTATCAGTGGTTCGCATTCAGAAATAGAAATAGTCATTCGATAATCTACAATCTGAGGGTAATATATATCAGTCGGTAAAAAGAACTATAGCAGCTATATTGTACCGTTCTACACACACACACATATATATATTTCTCTTTCTTTCTTCAGTCTGCTAAGTTATATATATTGATCGATTCACATAATTATATGCACCTGGCTCCACTTATATATAATTTTTTTTTTTAATGAAACACAAATTACCACACATACACAGGAAAAAAAAGGTTAACTTGAGCCAAGAAAATTATTCTTGATTCAAGATAATTTTGGGGGTCCAAAAATGAAGACCGAAATTTTCTCGGATCGAATCAAAAATTTTTCTCGAACCAAGAAAATTTTCCAAATTTTCTTGGTTCGAGAAAAATTTTTGATTCGATCCGAGAAAATTTCGGTCTTCATTTTTGGACCCCCAAAATTATCTTGAATCAAGTCCAAATTTTCAAAATTTTCTTGGTTTGAGAAAATTTTATGATTTGATCCGAGAAAATTTCGGTCTTCATTTTTGGACCCCCAAAATTATCTTGAATCAAGTCAACTTTTCTTTCTGTGTATCTTGTTGTTGTGTGCCGGTTGATTGAAGTGTGTGTGTATAGTTTGTCGAAGTATAAATTCTTATAAGGTACATACAAGACACAGATTCTACGTAGTACAAGTTTAGGTATGACTTCTATGGCTCAATAATATTATATGAGCAATACACCTTGAGCCAATGAAATAAATACCTTTAATCATGAGTCATATACAGTTTTTATATAGTTTTAAACTTAACTATTGTGGTTTTGTAGTTCTATTCATAAACGAAGCAGCTATATACACAATTAAGTTATGAAAAAAACAAAAAAAAAAACAAAAAAAATTTCTATAACTATGTCAACCGAGAAAGTGAAGTTTGAATTTCAAATTGCGCACAAATTTTTCATCTACACGATTGAATATAATATAACGCGGAGGATTAATTATCGTCTACATGTCAGCTCTTCGCTTTGTCTCTCGTTTAGCATCGTCGCAGGTATACGCAGTAGTATACTATATATATATATATATAATATAATAAATTCGTTTCTGTACATTTCTGCGACAATAATATTTTGCTACACATTTTATAGAAATTAACTAAAGGTTATAACTTCTACCATCACACAACATGTTTTTATTCAAAACCTGGCCAGTCTGCGCCAGAAGTACTATACAACAGTCCTGCGGTTGAATGACAATGAGAAGAGATAAACATACACAGACATATTATATTATACCTATACCTACCTAACTGCGTCGATTCTATAATTGGCTACGATTCTTCACGTCAAATTACTCAGATATTTACTCCTTTTTTTTTTTTTTTTTTCTTCTTTCGTTGAAAGAATTTCGCACGCGAATTAATTTCTTTATTTCCATTTTATTTCTATGTATAGGTAGTATACATACATATCATATGAGACTCGCAAGAATTCTTGGGATGTTCATTAAATTGCTGACACATCCGCGCATAGCACTATATGTATACACATGATTAAATTCTATTAATAAATATTACCGAAGTATTTATAATTCGCTTACATCTCCGAAAGTATTATACAGGTAGGTATGGTATTTATCTAATTTGCATATGAAGAAAAAGCGAACATGTCTAGTATACGGATAGTAGGTACCCGAAGCGTTGGTTATTTCAAATTTATTATCAACATTGTATATCGACGCCCGATACGAATAACAGCACATTTCAGATTCCGGGTGAAAAAGAGCATGTTTCAGATTCCGGATCGAAAAGAACACGTTTCAGATTGAGAATGAAAAATAGCACGTTTCAGATTCACTCGAAAACCAGCACAATTCAGGCGAAGCGAATATTACTCATTAGTAAGTGTCAGGTAGGTTTATTATGAAATTGGAAATGCACAATTATGCACAAAAACTCGATTCAATTTTATCATTGAATGATTAATTCAATCTTATAATAAACCTAACTGACACTTGCTAATAAGTAATATTCGGTTCAACCTGAATTCTGCTAGTTTTCGAGTGAATCTGAAACGTGCTATTTTTCATTCTCAATCTGAAACGTGTTCTTTTTCACCCGGAATCTGAAATGTGCTGTTATTCGTATCGGGCGTGTTGATATGTTATAATAAAATCCTGTATATGAATATACAACAAGATTCCTTGAATATTGTCGAGTTCTCGCGTAATGAGTATACCTACTGTCGGCGCAAAAAGGTTTGGCCCCTCTATTTGAGTGATCATAATTTCTACAGGAAAATTGGTAGAGCATCGAGTCTCGAAAGATCGGAAAGCGCCAAGTTTTCTGCGTCTAATGGTTGTTCGCAAATTTCCGTGTAAAAATCGTGAAAGCAGCTAGGGGACAACGGCGGTTCCGCGCAAATTTGAAAAATTGTTGACGTAGATTACTGGAAGTCCGCTATTGCGAACCAAAAACTGATTACGGAATCAAAAAGTGTATATCCTGACGATAATTTTGAGCCGGCTCAGGTTTGTCCGTACCGATCCGTTCCCCAAATCGCACCATTGGGCTTTTTGCACCTGGCGAGTTGAAGTTGACGTACGGCGATGGACTCCGAAAAACTACGTTTTTTAACTTTTCGGAGATCATAACGGCTTTCACGATTTTTACACGGAAATTTTTGAACAACCATTAGACGCAGAAAACTTGGCGCTTTCCGATCTTTCCAGACTCGATGTTCTACCAATTTTCCTGTAGAAGTTATGATCACTCAAACAGAGAGGCCAAACCTTTTTGCGCCGACAGTAGGCTTTTCAAATCACAAAATGTCACAGTTTTTATCATTCGTTAGCTTTAACTGTCATTCGTCACGTCTTATTTCCAATGTAGGTATACATATGTGACTGCAGAACGTGATGAATGACTCTTAAGGTTAATTACAGTCGAGGTTCAGTTTTTCTACCTACTTTCTTCTCGTCTTCTTTTATGTTCTATTTCTCTCCTATAGTATATAGCTTTCTTTAAAACCACCAGCGAGTTGTATTTCTGGTATCGCAAGATATGACTCATATATATCGTGTCATTAATGCGATAAGGTCGTAAGCGTCAAAAAATTATTTTTTTTTTGCGGATATGCCCAAACGATGTTATACGTCACGAAAAAGATTTTGCCACCAAAAACACGATTTTTTTATTTTTTTTTTTTTTTTTGGCACTTACGACCTTATGGCATTATAATGACGCGATATGCAGTAGTGTTATACATACAGACAGTCGTTGCATATTACGGATGCTGCGCAGCTTATAATAGAGTTTGAATTCTTTCAATCTTTATATTTCTAATCGGTTTAACGCACAGGTGCAAAGAACTCTATATATCGCTAACTAGCTCGACCGCGAATTCTAGACTTCCGCTTAGTTACCGCACCGTTCATTATTTAACTTCAGTAGTTCTCCGCCTGTGCACAGTTTTATTATATACAGCCCAGGGCCGGAACTTGGACTGAGGAGGCCCCGGGGCAAAACAAAATTTGGGGCCCCTCCCCCGCCATTTATGCATTTTTTTAATGGATTTTTATTTTTTATTCAACTTTTTTTTTCAATTTTAGATCCGGTTGATCTAATTTTTTTTTCAAATTTTTTTTTTCATCCTCGGCCAGGGGGCCCCGGGGCATTGCCCCGCCTGCCCCAGTGTAGTTCCGGCCCTGATACAGCCGCTGCGTTTCTATATCTTTTAAAGGTTTCCTCCAAGTACTATATATATATATATATATATATATATATATGTATTTCGACGAAATTTGAGACGCTGGATTAAAAAAGAAAAATGTATACACTTCTTCTTCTTCTTCTTCTTCTTCTTCTTTTTTCAATCTATATATTTTCTTTTCCACGACGGAAAAACGACACTATAATTATCCTTTACACTTCCGTCACAGTATCAAGTTTACTCTGCCTTTATAATAAAGGTTACTTATGTTTATTGTACGCTTTGGATAAGAACGAATTCTGCGGGAATTTGTCTATATTCATTATTCATGTTAGTCTTCGGATGTACCTACACGATTCGCTTGTGTAAAACATTATTTGCAGAAAAAAAGGTTAACTTGAGCCAAGAAAATTATTGTTGATTCAAGATAATTTTTGGGGTCCAAAAATGAAGACCGAAATTTTCTCGGATCAAATCAAAATTTTTCTAGAACCAAGAAAATTGTCCCAATTTTCTTGGTTCTAGAAAAATTTTGATTTGATCCGAGAAAATTTCGGTCTTCATTTTTGGACCACAAAAATTATCTTGAATCAAGTCGAAATTTTCCAAAAATTTTCTTGTTTCTAGAAAAATTTTGATTTGATCCGAGAAAATTTCGGTCTTCATTTTTGGACCCCAAAAATTATCTTGAATCAAGTCGAAATTTTCCAAAAATTTTCTTGTTTCTAGAAAAATTTTGATTTGATCCGAGAAAATTTCGGTCTTCATTTTTGGACCACAAAAATTATCTTGAATCAAGTCGAAATTTTCCAAAAATTTTCTTGTTTCTAGAAAAATTTTGATTTGATCCGAGAAAATTTTGGTCTTCATTTTTGGACCCCCAAAATTGTCTTGAATCAAATTAATCTTTCTTTCTGTGTGCGCGCGCATATCGAATGAATTCTTTTCGTAGAACCATACGATATACTTCTGCACCTACGTCATGAGAGTTCTTAGACTTTAGACAACACATATCAAGATCTCGATAAGTGTTTTTTTTTTTTTTTTTTTTTTAATCAAATTATACCTACATTCCAGTATAAAATACAACAAATTTACGGTAACTTCAACATTCGGAGATCTTATTCGTAGTATATCATTTTAATAATTCTCGTTTTTGTTTTTTGTTGTTTTATACTGACTTATGACTCTGCGTGGGATAGATTAAAAACACGATCTTATATATGTATATAGGTACAGTGTTAGGTACGATTTAAATCTTATATTACTACAGTCTTTGTTACGGGCTTATTTATGTTACATTTTATTAACGAACGCGAATTATAATCGTATATAAGAACCTATTTAAGCACGCAGCGGTACATCTAGACTATGCTCGCAATAATTGTGTACCGTAACTATATTTTCTTACATATATATATATATATATAGGGAAAAGTACGTTTAGTATATAAAATAGTATTATAATGATCGACGCAAAGGTATGTTACATGTATTACGCATATACCTATAGGTACATACCTTATTAACGAGGTAAGGTTTATCAGAGCTTGAAAGCACTTTGCATATGCTCCAGAATATAACGAATATACATAATAATCGCAAACAAGGAAGAAGTTAGTGCATTTATGCAAAGTCAAAGCTCCAACGATTTCGAATTTTAGCTTTTGGAGGGAACGCCCTGTATACGTATATATACCGTGACAATCTGTGGATATGCGGAACGCCAGGGATACCAACCGAAAAAGGGCAGTAATGCCGTACAGTGAAATGCAGCGCAGCAGTTTAGTAACTTACTAGATAAGTTTCTAGTAAAAATCACTACTGTACACCCTGTAACCTTAAGGGGACCAGTACAGTGACTTTTCGAGAAATTATCATAGTCCGAAATGAATTTATTTCATAACCAAAGTTCATTTCACATCAAAATATTTTTCTTTTTCAAAATCATGTGTCGTAAGGATTTCAGAGCACCGTTGGACCGATTCAGGTCATCTTGGATTCATTTTATTCAGAAAACAAATCCTCATCATGTGAATGTAGGAATTTTGAAAATTTTTCGTTTTGGCCAAGTTATTTAAGAAATGAGTGATAATAATTTTTGCAAATTTGGTAAATTGATCATAATTTATGACATAATTTTTTATTTTCAAAATTCCTACATTCACATGATGAGGATTTGTTTTCTGAAGAAAATGAATCCAAGATGACCTGAATCGGTCCAACGGTGCTCTAAAATCCTTACGACACATGATTTTGAAAAAGAAAAATATTTTCATGTGAAATGAACTTTGGTTATGAAATAAATTGATTTCGGACTATAATGATATTTTATCGAAAAGTCGCTGTACTGGTCCCCTTAACCTAAAGTCTGTTGTACTATACATATATATATTTCTTTGAAAAATATCGAGTTTCGTGTAATACGTCTGAGCAAGAGAATATTGAATCGGTAGACTCACGCAGGACCGTAGAAAGTCTGACTATAGTTCGAGGAGCTGATAAACGTTCCTAAAAATAGTCAAGAAGTTACATTATACCGCGTGTTATCGGTGTTAAGGCAGCAGTGGGAATTAGGTATGCAACTATAAATACCCTATATACACGATATACCTACACACATCTTTGTTCATAAATAAACTTTCAATTTATAATTGCCAAGGGCTCGACCGCGCCTTTAGGTAATATTCATTATTATCGCGTGTACTTCTTGTATACTATATCCTACATTAAAATACATAGGTGTATATATATACCGTGAATATTCGTGGATGAGCGACATGCCTAGAACCGAAGATATCCGAACCTAGTACGCCTTATTGTATGCAACTGCAGATACATGTGCATGTATATTAAATCTATACATGAATACGTCTATGTATGGGTATAGACGTCGAGCTGTCAAGCTGTCATCTGCTGTAGAGCCTCTATGTGCATTTGTCGCGAACTTTTATTAGGTTATTAGGTTATTCAGGTTATTATTACCGTAGGAGCAGTGATGAATCAATTTCGAATAATTACGTGTGATTAATTAATTAATTAATTAATTAAATAATTAAATTAATTTGATCTGCCAGCCTGTCGAAGCAATGATATCTAATAGGTTAGACTGTCTCCTGTACCGCAGATGTGTTTCGCCTAAACGTGAATAATGTTTCGCCGTATCAGTGATCTACGTAACAGCAGATCAATGTAAGTCGAAGTGAACGATAACAGGTAAATCTTATTATAATCGGTGCAATAGTAATTATACTCTATTTATGAGCACCCTCAAGTAGTCAATTTCTGCGGTCCACAGGTACAGCACCTGCATGAACACTGGCATCAACCTCCTACTTCCTTCCAAACATCTTTCCTGCTCGCTTATACCAGAGGTCACCATCGATATCACAGGAATTCCAAGACTCGCGTCGTTATCCCGTAGGATTTACTCCTGTGGTACTGAGACCCTATGCTACAAGACCATATCGCAAAGACTCTGCGGCCTAGACGAGCAAGATTATACTGTTAAAATGTAGTTGTGAAAAAATTGTACAAAGGCAGGTAACATACTTCAACGCTCATGTAAAGTCATTTCTTAAGACAGACTTGTTTCATATCCAACTACAGAACTACACAGGATAATCTCACAAGTTCTTCCATGCCAGTGTTACAAATTAAATTAACAAACTGAACAATAAAAGATTGAGATCAATGCAAAATAATAATTATTATCATTAATTATTAGTGAAGAGTATACTATACTGTAAAATAATAATAGTAATAATAATAATCATTGGTAGATGAGTATTTTACGTTATCTTGATAACTTGAACAAAATAGATGTTTAAACTCATTTTAATTATCATTAATTATTATTATTTATTATTATTCAAGTGTATACGGTGAACAAGTTGAACATGTTGTGTATAGGGTGAACAAGTAATTAATTAACACATTAATTAAACTTAGCACAACTTAACGAATGGACCAAATAAAAGATCAAGATCAATTCAAAATAATGAAAATTATACTCTGTTTATAAGCACCCTCAAGTAGTCAATTTCTGCGGTCCACAGGTACAGCACCTACATGAAAACTGGCATCAACCTCCTACATCCTGTCCAACATCTTTTCTGCTCGCTATAGCAGAAATCACCATCAATATCACAGGGATTCCAAGACTCGCATCGTTATCCCGTAGGATTTACTCCCATAGTACTGAGACCCTATGCTACAAGACCAGATCGCAAAGATTCTGCAGCCTCGACGAGCAGGATTTTACTATTAAAACATACTTCAACACTCATGTAACGTAATTTCTTAAGACAGACTTGTTTCGTATCCAACTACAAGACTACCTACACAGGATAATCTCACAAGTTCTTCCATGCCAGTGTTACAAATTGAATTAGTTTCACAACACAGAGTACCGAATATTTTATATACAAGTTCTTTATTCAGTATTATTTTTTTTTTTTATTATCGACACATTAATCAAACTTATCACAAATTTTTTATTTTACTACATTTTTTTTTATTATAGTACACATTAATTAAACTTATCACAAATTAACAAACTTATTTTTAACATACTAAGTGTCTCAATTATCATTAATTCAAAATAACATACAATCAAATGTAAAGTAAGTTTTTGGGTAAGTAATTATTTAATTATTATTTTTTTTTTAATTTGTATATGAATTAAAATTTTGAGATAAGCAATTAAGCACTGTAATTTCCGTGGCGTGTATACTGAAATAAAATAGTTGATTGATTAATAACTAATGCATTCATTATTTTTTAATGATAAATATATCATTCACTTGTTTAACTTGTTCACCCTATACACAACTTGTTCAACTTGTTCACCGTATACACTTGAATAATAATAAATAATAATAATTAATGATAATTAAAATGAGTTTAAACATCTATTTTGTTCAAGTTATCAAGATAACGTAAAATACTCATCTACCAATGATTATTATTATTACTATTATTATTTTACAGTATAGTATACTCTTCACTAATAATTAATGATAATAATTATTATTTTGCATTGATCTCAATCTTTTATTGTTCAGTTTGTTAATTTAATTTGTAACACTGGCATGGAAGAACTTGTGAGATTATCCTGTGTAGTTCTGTAGTTGGATATGAAACAAGTCTGTCTTAAGAAATGACTTTACATGAGCGTTGAAGTATGTTACCTGCCTTTGTACAATTTTTTCACAACTACATTTTAACAGTATAATCTTGCTCGTCTAGGCCGCAGAGTCTTTGCGATATGGTCTTGTAGCATAGGGTCTCAGTACCACAGGAGTAAATCCTACGGGATAACGACGCGAGTCTTGGAATTCCTGTGATATCGATGGTGACCTCTGGTATAAGCGAGCAGGAAAGATGTTTGAAAGGAAGTAGGAGGTTGATGCCAGTGTTCATGCAGGTGCTGTACCTGTGGACCGCAGAAATTGACTACTTGAGGGTGCTCATAAATAGAGTATAATTACTATTGCACCGATTATAATAAGATTTACCTGTTATCGTTCACTTCGACTTACATTGATCTGCTGTTACGTAGATCACTGATACGGCGAAACATTATTCACGTTTAGGCGAAACACATCTGCGGTACAGGAGACAGTCTAACCTATTAGATATCATTGCTTCGACAGGCTGGCAGATCAAATTAATTTAATTATTTAATTAATTAATTAATTAATTAATCACACGTAATTATTCGAAATTGATTCATCACTGATCCTACGGTAATAATAACCTGAATAACCTAATAACCTAATAAAAGTTCGCGACAAATGCACATAGAGGCTCTACAGCAGATGACAGCTTGACAGCTCGACGTCTATACCCATACATAGACGTATTCATGTATAGATTTAATATACATGCACATGTATCTGCAGTTGCATACAATAAGGCGTACTAGGTTCGGATATCTTCGGTTCTAGGCATGTCGCTCATCCACGAATATTCACGGTATATAAATATTCGGCGTCTGGTCTGTACCCATAGATAATTACATGCGGTGTGTGTAACGCCACTCAGGGCCGCACCTAAATTTTGCAAATCGCCGGTGTTTTAGGAAAAAAAAATTGTCATTAGTGTGATCGATAATGTAACGCAACTGTATAGGTAGGTATATACGTATACAGTGTGAAGGGTGATCCAGAATGAAGGGGTTTCCTTCTTAAGGGGATATGAAAGGTAAATTATACACCTCGAATTTTTGGCAGCCTGTTTCTCAGCTAAAACACATCAGATCGATGTGAAATTGATATCAGTGACGTAGAAAAAGTGAACGAAGGGCATGATGCTCTTGGATTTCCAAAAAACGGAAAATGTTTCGGGTGTTTTCATATTTATCAAATACAATGTCAGCAACAACGATTATTCGTTACAGAGCACTCTTGATGAAAATCTGTACATTTTGTTTTCACTTTTTGGAAATTCAAGAGCATCGTGCCCTTCGTGCACTTTATCTGCGTCACTGATATCAATTTCACATCGATCGGATATGTTTCAGCTGAGAAACGGCACAGAAAAACATGAGCAGTTGGAATGGGGACAACACTTTTTTGCAGTAGAAATGACAACAATAATTGTGGTAACATTTACTCATTAGGACATTGAAATTTACTTGCTCCTATCTACCAAATACTAGAATTGTGGTAATTTCTACTACAAAAAAGTGTTGTCCCTATACCAGCTGCTCAACATAGTAAATTCAGGAACAATTTTTTTTTCCGTGGGTCTGCCGAAAAATTCGAGGTGCATATATAATTCACCTTTCATGTCCCCTTAAATCTAAAAAAAGTTTTCGGACATAGGAGCCGTTTGAAGTTATATCCAATATGTGAGCTGATAAGAGACGATTTCGGAATCTCTCTTATTTTACGAGTCTTAATGAATATCTGATCAATACGCAATGTGCGATTAGCGCAATTAATATGCAAAAGTGTTGTTTTTTTATTCTTTTCTTTATTTCCGCCGCATATTTTCTTTCGCCACTCCACACAATCGCTGTACTTATTCTATATAGGCACGGGTCTGGGGCTCTTGCACTCAGCACATTAACACTATGTGCAGTCTACCTGAAGCCGCGTATTTCATGCGTTTGTATACGAGGGTGAAACGGGTAGGCAGGTTTGCAAAAGCCCTCGGGATGGTCGGGGCCGTTCATGTACGTACACATATATACCGTACCGACAACAAGGGCGCATATCGTAGGTATGTAGGTGATGGGGTGGAGTTCTGTCTCAACTTAAAACCTCACACCTACCTTATATACCCGAGCTCCATGCATACATCGATCGCCTGAAGAGACAGGGGAAGGAAATATACCCGGAGGATATAAGACCCGAAGGATCTAGACTAGAGACTAAGGGGCGCTACTTTTTCCCATACCTTATACCGAGAATATTTGGTGAGACTACACGATCCTCTTTCTACGGCAAAACCAATACTGCAGGCGCGCACCGCGCGTGCGTGTGGCTTGTTCGGGACGGAATGAAGTCTCACCGAATATTCTCGGTATACGATCTTTATATCCATATATTATGTATAGATTGTACCTATAGACAGTCTGATGGCGATACCGAGACCAAAATAATATAGAATTTCGGAGATCGAACTTCAAGCCGAAAACAAATGATATTATCAATGAGAAGGGAATTATTGATGAAAATGAGAAAGAGAGACAGGGGGAGATTACTCCGACCTATCCTATTGTCTAGAGGTTATTCTAACTGCGACACAATAACGTCTCGATTTTATTTGCTCGACTTTCTTGACTGCGGACCATTGTTTTATGTATTGCTAAGCAATTAGTGTGCATATTCAATGTGCATATGGCATATACATGTTAATTAAGTTCCGTTCTCGATATACAGCGCGTTGCGCAGATAGGATATGTACTATAATTTTAGTGCGTGGATATTTTTTTATTTTTTTTTTTTTCCCAAGGATAAACGTATACAGTTACCCTCCAGGGTATAGAATAATATCACTTAGCTGTCGTTTCGTGGTACTTTTTCTATCCATATTCAAATGAAATTTAATTCAATATCGTTGTTTTTTTTTTTTTTTTTTTTTTTTTTTTTTTTTTCTTCAAGACCTAGATAAACGGTGAGACAATACTTATACTTAATCTTAAGTTTACCCTTTGTTTCCAACACTAATATAACCTTGAGAATTAAGTCGCTGTCGTGGAAGGTCTAGACTTCGAAGTGTCTGGAGGACAAGCTGGCTTCGCGATTTTCCTCACACTGTGCTATAGAAAAAATCATTACTCAGCTCGTCCGTATATATTCAATGTTATTCGCATATTATGAACAGCATATTATATTCGCCGATATATCTGAAAGGCAAATTTTTATTTTTATATATTTCGAGACGTTCTACCCCATGAGAGCATTCAAATTCAAATATGACCGAATTAAGGATCACCCTTATGTAATTAGTATAGAGGAAACGTGATTTCGTTATTATACATATGAAGGATTTTTTCTCAAGTGGGTCACCCATTTTTGTCGTGGTCTCGAATTAATTTCATTACTTCGTCCAATGATTACCCTACTTGTTAGGAGTTTTGCTGAATTTTTTCAGATTTTTAGCACTGAGATATATGAAATATCTGGATAATCTGTTTATTTTACGTATTTATAAATTACTGATAATGAAAGAAAAATCAAAATACATGAAAGTTGTGTTTTTTCATCAGCTTTCCAATAAAAATATTTTCGATTTTAATAGAATGACATTTAGGGCTACAAATGCCAAAAAAAAAAAAAAAAAAAAAAAAAACCCGAAAAAATGCGAAAAAAGGTGGTTTCAGGTTTTCGGGCCACTTTGATTTTGATGAAAAAATTCGAGAAAGACTCTCTCATTGCTCAAAGTTTACTGTGCAAATCTTATTATGGGACCGCCACTCCTTCATAAGAAGAAAACATCCGAAGATAGCCCAATGATTGTTTTTGTTTGTATGACAACTTGGAATGCTTTAGGAAGGAATGTCGGTCCCATAATAAGAATTCCACAATAAGCTCTGAGCAATGAGAGAGTCTTCCTCGAATTTTTTCATCAAAATCAAAGTGGCCGGAAAACTTGAAACCACCTTTTTTTTTGCATTTTTTCGGTTTTTTTTTTTTGGCATTACTAGCCCTAAATGTCATTCTATTAAAATTGAAAATATTTTTACTGGAAAGCTGATGAAAAAACATAACTTTCATGTATTTTGATTTTTCTTTCATTACACTGTTAAAAATGATCGTGAATTTACAATACATTTACTGTACAAAAATTTTGCGAAATCACTAATTTCGCGTAGGAAAGTCAATTACTATGCATATTTATTACATTCACAACAAAAAAATTAATTTTACTATACTCAGTACGAGAAATAAGTAACATCATCTTAAATACACTAAACGTGTATAGTAGGGCGGAGTGAAAAATTCGCTTTTTTCAAATCGCTATCTCCTTAGCACTCAACAATTACGTCTTGACATACTGAAAACCCACACCAAAGGATTTTTTTATGAGACCACATCTTGAGGTGCCTAGATGAAGATTACATTTTCACTTCACTTTCCGGAACTTCCAGACTCGGATATATCCTTCCATTCACTAGAATGCAATTTTCAGCTAACAATTAAAATGTCGAATAATGATCTAATTGGTTTCATTTCAAACCTTCAAAGAAACAACAGAAATTTGGTTATTCTGAGTATGACACGGAAATAACCAAATTTCTGTTGTTTTTTTGAAGGTTTGCAATGAAGCCAATTAGATCATTATTCAAAATTTTAATTGTTAGCTGAAAATTGCATTCTAGTAGAAGGAAGGATATATCCGAGTTTGAAAGTTGCCGAAAGTGAAGTGAAAATGTAATCTTCATCTAGGCACCTCAAGATGTGGTCTCATAAAAAAATCCTTTGGTGTGGGTTTTCAGGATGTCAAGACGTAATTTTTGAGTGCTAAGGAGATAGTGATTTGAAAAAAGTGAATTTTTCACTCCGCCCTAGTGTATAGTAATCTCATTTGTTTTGTAAATTCACTACACATTACTAGAAATTTACTGAGCAGTTTGCAAAATTCACTACAGATACGTTGAAGAAAATTGAGCTCAAGTATATTGAAATTACAAATGTGGCTAGTAAAGTAAATTCGGTAAGCATTTCTTTCAATTTCATAACCAAGTTTTCGATTTTACAAAACTGAACAGCAGAATCACCAAAACTTTTATGAATTTTACGTCAGTGCCCCAGTGATTAGTACTGCCTTATACCGATAGATGCTTCAAAGCCTGCCTGTCTCTCGTAAGTAAATCTATGCCCCGTTGACTAGAAGTATGCATCGCCAGTTCACCCTGACACTCTCAGCTCCCGAGTCAGACCACATTCTTTACCGAATGTGTTTCTTTTGACCGACTTGATGACTGCAGCACAAATCTTCAACCAGAATTGGAGATATCGTGTTTTTCACCCAGAATTTGAGATATCATGATTTTCTACCACAATTTGAGATATCATAATTCTACGTTGAGGCGTCGCAATGTTCAGTAACTTGACTGTGAGAGTAAAATTGCGTGATCAGTGTGACATATTCAAAATACATGCATATTAAAATTGATAGACAAATACATTTCAAATTTGCAAATCATGAGTTGATTTATAATACTCAGGTTTGCTAAAATTACTACACTATTGCTCAGTAACTTCGCTGCAAAAGTACAGTAAATTTAAGATGCAAGTATTTAAAATACCTTCACAAATATGTAGTAAATTCACAATCCCGAACCCGAATAATGCTTCCTGTACATTTGTTGTAAATTTCCGACAGAAATTTTTAACAGTGTATCAGTAATTTATAAATACGTAAAATAAACAGATTATCCAGATATTTCATATTACCTACGCTCCTGCCAGTGCTAAAAATCTGAAAAAATTCAGCAAAACTCCTGAAAAGGAGGGTAATCATCGGAGAAAGTAACGAAATTAATTCGAGACCACGACGTAAATGGGTGGCCCACTTGAGAAAGAATCCTTCATATACGTATTTCTGACGATCGGATCGTTAAGGGGATATGAAAGGTGAATTATACACCTCGAATTTTTGGCAGCCCGTCTCCCAGCTGAAACACATCCGATCGATGTGAAATTGATATCAGTAACGCAGAAAAAGTGCACGGAGGGCATGATGCTCTTGGATTTCGAAAAAGCGAGAATATTTCAGGTGTTTTTCATATTTATCAAGTATACAATGTCAGCAACAACGATTATTCGTTACAGAGCACTCTTGATATAAAACTGCACATTTTATTTTCGCTTTTTGGAAATCCAAGAGCATCATGCCCTCCGTGCACTTTTTCTGCGTCACTGATATCAATTTCACATCGATTGGATGTGTTTTAGCTGGGAAACGGGCTGCCAAAAATTCGAAAAAAAAAAAAATCAACAGTGCGACGAATTTAATTCGTGTACAAGGTGTGCGGTCACTCCGAAAAATTGAAAAACAATTTATGTATAAGCACGAAAGCACTTTAATAAATTGTCCTGTCGGAGGTACATATATGTTATAAATTTGAACTCAAAAAAGACTAAATAACGACACATTATTTCGCAATTTTTTTTCCTCTCGAACGAGCCATAGAGCGTTGAAACAAAGTTTCAGAGTAAATAGGATTAACTCGGTACGGTGAACGAACGGAGCTAAAATTATTTCGAGAAATGATAAATCCCGTCAGAATTCGTCGCTCGACTTATATACCGTGCGGTCTTTGGCACGCGCATATACTCGGTACATTATAGATATAGGTATACCGATTTACTATGGATTATTTTTACTCGTGACATCATTATATACACTTTGATAAAATTTTTGACTTTTATATCCGAAGCTGCTGCATAGTGGAAAGAAGAAACGATCTTTCATTACGTTTCCGCATTGACTTTAAACATTTTTAACAAATTTCTTTTAAGATGATGATCGATGATTTAACTGCTCACTTAATATAACTCAGCGATTCATTTGTATTGGAAATCTTAGTGTATATGATTATGAAATTATCAAACGTACTATACGCGATGGTGAGAAATACATTATGCCTATTATAATAACAAGATCCATGAAGTTAAGTTAAAATATACATTTTCCCTTATTCACATAGTGCAAATAATTGTTTTTTTTTTTTTTCTTCTCTTTCTTCTCAAATCACTGGTACACTACCGCTCTAAAGAAATATCCTATTGACTAAGATTTTTCTAAATTAATTAATAGCATTTTGGAACATGATTCAAAATTATCTCAGATTTTTATAGAGCTTCGCCTATAAGATAGATAAGAATCAATAGAATACATCTCCGAAGCGTAAGAGTGATTTGAAAGAAAAATTAATTCTAAGATGTACAGACAGGATACTGGTTTCTGTCGAACCTAAAATCTGCAACCGAGGGTACATCTCTTTTTAAGTTGGCAATGAATAGAAAAAAATCTTGAAATTGAAAATCAATCTGGCTTATTTGATTCAAATAATAAATTTCGACGTCAGGATTCAGTGTTGGTATCCAGATATCCGGTAACTGTGAATGCTACTGTAAATGAACTAAAGGGAAAGCATTTTTTTTTTTTGTCTAAAATTCGTAAACCGTGTTAATGTTTCGAGGGCAACGTTAATCCACATCGTCATACCGATTCGATAACTTTAATCGCTTTTTTTCTTCTTCTAAGTATACCTACTACTAACATTTGTACGTTGCGGTTGCATCGATATACAGGGTGAGTCTCTTCAAAGGTCCAAAATGGGTGGGACTTACTTGCGGCAAAAGCACGCCGTGATTCGTGATCAAGCATTGCTACCCTATCCCAACCCGGATAATTCGTTACCTGATTGGCTGAATGTGTACCTTCGCCGTGAGTAAGTCCCACGCATTTTTGGACCTTTCAAGAGACTCACCCTGTATATCAAAGTCGGTCGTTTTAATCAATCTGGCGATAAAGCAGTAGATAATAATTATTTTTTATTTTTGCTATCTTACAGAGAGAAATATAAGAGTACCTGCGTATACAAACACAATGAAGAATCTTCAGCCTTTTAATAACAATTTTTTTAACTAATATAGGTATACCTAATGATAATATATACACAAAGATAAAAGTCTCTCGCGTTGAGTTCATCGTCTCATCAGAGAGTTGATACGAAAATAATTTAATAGCTCATTTCCGTTGGAATAAAATTCACCGATCGGACTCAGACTTATAGCACTGATCTTTGATAACGACTTATTCCTAATCTTTATACGGAATTAGCCCGCATACTGACTTCAGCCAAAGCGTTGACGTGACGTGGGCTGCAGGCGCATAGGCGCTTATATGGAATACATACATGGCATAATTTATAGAGTAGCGTTTCAGACTACACATTAACCGGTTCACTGGTGGACCCGAAATCAACGTTTTGTGCCAAAACTGGTGAAAGGAAATAATTTCGTATTCAACATGAAGCCCAAAAAACTTAGGAACATCAAGTTTGATGCAAATCCGTTCAAAACTGACAGAGATATCCACGTTGCACATATACCGCGAGGACCAGGTGAAAGAGAATGGTCCATCCGCCCAGGCAGCTAATATTTCGTATTTTTAGGGGGATAGCCACTCGTTGCGCTGAAAAAATCCCTAGGGTGATTTTGGCGCGCGGTCGATGCAACTCGGCAGCCATTGTTGATACAAGCCGGCTGACTGTCAATACATCGCGGAAGGTAGACAAGTGTGGTTATGTTCGTTTATTTGAAGCAAATGATAAATAAAGTGAATAAAACCTACGTGAATAAGCTAGGAATATTTATCAAAAATCGATCAATCAGTTTTAAATGATATCTTAATGCAATCAACGAATTAACCTAAGCTATGACTGGAAATTTATCAGAATCAAAGAGTTCATCGAGAACAACCAATTCGAACAAAATTATTGATTGTATCCTGGGGTTGAGGCATCAATAAATATCCATAGCTTATTCACGTAGGTTTTATTCACTTTATTTATCATTTCCTTCAAATAAACGAACATAACCACACTTGTCTACCTTCCGCGATGTATTGACAGTCAGCCGGCTTGTATCAACAATGGCTGCCGAGTTGCATCGACCGCGCGCCAAAATCACCCTAGGGATTTTCAGTGCAACGAGTGGCTATCCCCCTAAAAATACGACATATTAGCTGCCTGGGCGGATGGACCATTCTCTTTCACCTGGTCCTCGCGGTATATGTGCTATTACCAGTTGTGGCACTTTTTCCTTTTGCACATATGGTATGTGCCCTTACCAGTGAACCGGTTAAACATAGAGGAAGGTGAATGAATATCGATGAACATTATTAGGGTGGTCCTTATTTGGGGTGTTTTTGAAATTTTCTACGGACAAGGCGGAAAAAGTTTGCAAATAAATTTAGAAAAAAATGTACGCAAAGTTGAAGTCTGTAGGTCAACTCAAAGTGCTGCCCACAAGGCAGTGAATTTTTTCATTTGATTTACATAGGAACTTATGGGCTCAATGCATTATTTTTTTTTCTCTGCCTCAATAGTGCTCTGAAAAATTTGAAATTTGGCATACGTCTACCCTATAGTCATGGGTATTCCATAAAAAATTCGGCGATTTTCAGTGATAAAAGTTTCGAAGTTCCAGAACGTCAAAACTTGTGTTTCGGAACCGAAAATCACCATTTTTACGGTCTGAAACTTCGAAACTTTTGTTTCTGAAAAATGCCCAATTTTTTATGGAATACCTATGATTATAGGGTAGACGTATGCCAAATTTCAGATTTTTCGAAGCACTATTAAGGCAGAGAAAAAAAAAATAATGCATTGGGCCCGAGTTCCTAATATGTAAATCAAATGGGAAAATTCACTGCCTTGTGGGCACACTCAGAAAAAGGTATTGTTGACACAACCAAAATTTGGTCATTATACGGTCAAAGAAATTTCTTGTTCAGTCGACCAAAATTTTGTTAGGACAACCAAAATTTTTGTTGATACTACTAAATTTCTTGTTAGCACAAGAAAATTTTGGTTGGCCCAACAAAAAAATTTCTTTGACCGTATAATAACCAAATTTTGGTTGTTTCAATAAGACCTTTTTCTCAGTGCAGTACTTTGAGTGGACCTACAGACTTCAACTTTTGCGTACTTTTTTTAAAATTTATTTGCAAACTTTTTCCGCCTTGTCCGTAGAAAATTTCAAAAACACCCCAAATAAGGATCACCCTAATGACCATAAGTTTCGAACAATTTTTCTCAATATTTCGCTGCTCGGAAATGAATGAAATTTATCACAAATTTTTTTCGTTTTTCTGTCCTTTTTTGAAAAGAATTAAAGAGACACGAAAAATGAACTCGCATCACCAATTTTCTTGTGCCGATTTGCTTGAATTTTGAATAGCGTTTGAATCGACGAAATTTTTCTTCTCTCGTACATACACAGAAAGAAAGGGTAACTTGATTCAAGAAAATTTTGCGGTCCAAAAATGGAGACCGAAATTTTCTCGGATCAAATCAAAAATTTCGGTCTCCATTTTTGGACCGCAAACCTTTCTTGAATCAAGTTACCCTTTCTTTCTGTGTACGTTGTACTTACTACTAAATACAAACAATCCAATCATATAATGGATACGAACATTGATTCTAATCTGCTATAGTCATAAATCAATTGAATCGCTTATGCGTGGATTCGCCTTCGGATGTCGTGGTTTTAGATTCTGTTGCTATAATAGTTCTCGAAATAATTATCCATAAAAAAAAAAAAAATCCATGCACATATAGATCTTGGAAAATTTGATTCTTTGTAGCACGTGATGATGAGTGTATCCCATATACCTTTCGTCTCGAGAACTTAAATATATCCTAATAGACAGTATCGATTCGTTGATTGCTCGATTTTTAACTGACGATGAGATAATTGCACAGAATTTTTTGAACTAATTGCGAGAATTATAACAAGTAATGTTAGTCCAGGATTTTTAGACATTCACTCCGCAAAAAATCCTGATAATTGATTTTTCGATTGGGTTATGTCAGAGAGTGTCCCCTAAGTATGAAACCAAGTTTGTGTCGTCCGAAACCGCGAGCGTTAGCCGCTATCTTGAAAAACGCCTTTTTGCAAATATCTCGGAAACGGTGAGTTTTACGTTAAAAATTGTGAAGACGTTTTTTGTAGAGGATAAAATTCCCTATATTTTTTATTCGAAACTTTTTTCTCTATTGTTGATATTTGCCGAGATATAGTCCATCGAAAAAACCAATTTTTACATTTTTTTTCGTATTTCCACAAATTATCGAGATATTTTCCAAAAACAAAAATTTGGTTTTTTCAATCGACTATATCTCGGCAAATATTAACAACAGCGAAAAAAGTTTTAAATAAAAAAGATGGGAAATTTTATCTTCTGCAGAAAAGGTTCTTACAATTTTTAACGTAAAACTCACGGTTTCCGAGATATTTGCAAAAAGACGTTTTTCAATATGGCGGCTAACGCTCGCGGTTTCAGACGAACAAACTTGGTTTTACACTTAGGGGACACCCTCTGACATAATCCAATCGAAAAATTAATTATCAGGATTTTTTGCGGAGCGAACCCATTTTCGGTGCTAAAATTCCTGGACTATGTGTCGATTCGCGATTGTACAGCACTAAGCTATTCTTTTCGCCCAACAGAGCGTGTCTATAATTGCATGAACACGTTTCGCGACACGAAACCAGGTCAAGATTAAATTTGTCATTTTAGGTAATCGATTATCGATGCTATACTTAGCAATTACTAGATGTGACTTTTTGGGGTCTTGGTAATATATTTTACACACTGTAAAAAATTTTTGTGAATTTACAACACATATAGTATACAAATGTTTTGCAAAATTACAAATGTGACGTAGCAAAGTAAATTGCTAAGCTTGTTCTGTAAATTTCCAAATAATTTCTTGATTTTGCGCTGAACTTTCATACGAAAAACACAAAAATTGTACTTGAATTCACAAAATTGTTTTAAATACCAATAAAAATGTTTTGTATAATTACTATACCCGATTTCTAATTTTGGCTAGATGTTTTGCCTATCAGCTTCCAATGCATGTTTGGTGGAACTTGCTTAGAAATTTATAACAGTGTGAAGCTGTGCAGTTCATACTTATAGTTTTAGATGTGTTCTTGCTGCACCAGCCTACAATCATTGAATACCTACTTTGATTGTAATTCATCTATTAACAGTCACGCGACGACCTCGCAGCTCGGCTCGAAATGATTCAAGGCCTTTTTAATATCGAATATAATTATGAAAATTTTACTCTACTTGTATGTAGATATGACATCTTCTTCATTATTCAACTCAACGCGACGAATCATTTCTAATGTATGTATGTATAACCACGTGATTTTATATAAAACTCGTACCAGTTCCGGTTCATTTGCAAAAATAAATCACGACTTTGGCCCAGTTCCACTATACTTCACTTTAAACCAAGTTTACGGTTTAAACTTGGTTCAGCGACAGATCTAGCCAATGACAGGCAATCTTCAGCACACGGAATGAAAGTTGTTGCTGAATTTACTATGTGAGCAGCTACATATAGGACAACACTTTTTTTGCAGTAGAAATGACAACAATAAATTGTGGTAACATTTGCTCATTAGGACATTGAAATTTACTTGCTCCTATGTACCAAATACTAGAATTGTGGTAATTTCTACTACAAAAAAGTGTTGTCATATATGTAGCTGCTCACATAGTAAATTCAGCAACAATTTTTTTTTTCCGTGCAGTTTGAACCTATAGTTCAAATTTTAACCTTCGATTGTGGAACTGGACCTTAACGACTCGCTAATTGACTTCCAGTTTTCCCATTTTCTTCTACCACCTATACGCTATCAAAGCGTGGAAAAATTTGCATAAGTATACCCTAATCAAAATTTTCACCAAAATTTTACACTGCAATGAATAGTGAAATTATATTTAATGAATAATCTTCTTAACGACTACACCGCACGTATGTAGATTACGGAAATTCAATTAGGTACGAAAAGCTTGTATGCGAAAGTGCCTATACAGGGTGATTCAGAATTCGTGACGCATCTCTTGAGAACCGGGGTGATCTTTGTCAAAATTGTGATCAAAAGTTCCTGAGCCATTTTTCCGAAAAATCATTTTTTTCGCTTGGAATCATAACACATTTTTTTTTTTTTTTTAACTTTTTCCATCAAATAAGAAACTTTCATTTGGGATTATTTAAAATTGCATAAATGATATGGAAAAAAGAGAGAAAAAAAATTGTTGGTCAGAAAAATGGCTGAGGAATTTTCGATCCCAATTTTGACAAGGATTAACCATCAAGAGATTCGTTACGAATTCTGAATCACCCTGTATATGTGTATTTCGATCAATCGTTGATGTCACGAACTTTTGATTTATACGTCGTTACACGTGTCGTCGCAATCACGTTGCAAAAGAATTTTTCTAATTCTAGATCATATTAATTTAAACTGATTACAATTCTCATTCAGAGACACCAGTCGGTTGATCAACTCGTCCGAAATAATGTTATGGAATCCGTATGACAATTTTAAGCTTAGATTTTCAATAATAATTTGTATTAAAAAAAAAAAGCTGTTCAAATATTTGAGTAACTTGCATATTATTTGGTGAAAAAAAAAAAAAAAAACTTTCATCAATTTTTGTTGGAGAGTTACGAGAGAAATTTTGTTGAAATAAAAAAAAAAAAAAATATATTATATACCTAATATCGATTTCTTTTTTGTTTGTTTCTCAATCAATTATTTTTCCACATATAGAAATCGGGTTCAATAATATACTCGTCAGCTGTGGAGAAAACAGTTCGATAAATAAAAACAAAATCGGATTAGTTACCTTGTTAAACGAAGACGAGTTGCGTTGAGAATAAAAAGAAAAAAAAAAAGCAAATAAATAAATTGAAATTCAGTCACTTCGTTGTGTGAAAAACACTGGAAGATATTCACTGTAGGAAAATTTACCTCACCTTACAAAATTCGCGTTTTATTTTTTCCCACGATTTAGATTAATACAACTTTTTTTTTTTTCTTTTTTTTTTTTTTAAGTAATTTTCATTTCAACTCGCGACGCTTGTTAAATAATAAAATTGTTGGTTCTGGAAGATCGGGAAATCCTGTGCTAGGAATATTAATGAAATTTGATCCCATTCAAGGAACTATGTGTCGGAATGAACCGCACTTGGTGCCGCCTGACTCCACACTGTGTTACCAAACTAGTCGCACTTCCACGAGTAACATACATTCTGCATCTTTGAACTGCGAACCTTACTATCAATTACCGTCACTCCTCTATACCTAGTATTTGTTATTTTTAACTATCACGCTTTTCGTACCAAATTGGTCAAACGAAATGAAAATAGACGGAAAAGACAGTGTTTCTTCGCAGTAATTTTCATCACCTTTTAAATCAATGTAATCACTCGAAATACTATCGAGTACATATCGACGCTGCTATTACGAAGACTAGCACGTTTCAGATTTTTTACGAAAACTAGCACGTTTTGATATTTACCACGAAGACTAGCACGTTTCGATATTAACCGCGAAGACTAGCACGTCTCGATATTAACCACGAAGACTAGCACGTTTCGATATTAACCACGAAGACTAGCACGTTTCGATATTAAACTGCACGAAGACTAGCATGTTTCGATATTAACCGCGAAGACTAGCACGTTTCGGTATTAACCACGAAGACTAGCACGTTTCGATATTAACCGCGAAGACTAGCACGTTTCGATATTAACCACGAAGACTAGCACGTTTTGATATTTACCACGAAGACTAGCACGTTTCGATATTAACCGCGAAGACTAGCACGTCTCGATATTAACCACGAAGACTAGCACGTCTCGATATTAACCACGAAGACTAGCACGTTTCGATATTAAACTGCACAAAGACTAGCATGTTTCGATATTAACCGCGAAGACTAGCACGTTTCGGTATTAACCACGAAGACCAGCACGTTTCGATATTAACCGCGAAGACTAGCACGTTTCGATATTAACCACGAAGACTAGCACGTTTTGATATTTACCACGAAGACTAGCACGTTTCGATATTAACCTGCACGAAGACTAGCATGTTTCGATATTAACCGCGAAGACTAGCACGTTTCGGTATTAACCACGAAGACTAGCACGTTTCGGATTTCGCCGCGAAGACTAGTAAGTTCGTCGAACTGAAACGAATAATATTTCTATTTTGCAACATTTTATCATTCTCTAACTGTGTACTGTAAAATATACAAACGTCGTTTTGAAATTATTTAGCAAATGTTGAAATAATTTTTTTATGAGCTCCATAATGAATCAATCAGAAATTTGAAACATCTGTAAAGTACCTGTGACAAAAAGTATTAATTTTTTCAATTCCTCAACGACAACACAATTTCGAGAATATTTATAAGTTTATTTTGATGGAAAAAAAACGCACTTCTGCATGATAGTTTTCGCGGGGGTAACTGAAACGTGCTAGTTTTTGTAAGAGATCTGAAACCTTGTAGTCTTCGTAAGTGCATATGGCGTCGATACATACAGTCAACATTTTGTTATTTGCATTTCTTTATAAAAACGGTTTTCTATTTATCATGAAATTTTTTTATTTTTATAATAGCAATACAAACGTTCAAATCAAACAAAGTGTGGCAATTATTTGTGCCCATAATTATCCTGATCCAAAATCCTGTAGATCGCTGATTTTAACTTCCGAATTCAATGTGATATGGCAATTTTTCATTCCCATCATTCGAATGTGAAGTTCTCTAAATTTCAGATTTTTTCGGTCAGACTGCCATTTTTCTAAAAACCTCTTTTTCGGATTCTAGTGGTTCGAAAACGCAAAGATAATTCGCTGGAATTAGCAAAACTAATATAATTATACTATAATTACCTACAGACGCGTTTTTAGCTTTGAACACAATTGTATTATGTCTCGATTTGATAAAGGTTTTATGAAAATCGATTGTGACTGCGCAGGATTTAATGATTCTTTAAGATTGATGATCGACTTTTATGGAAATATTTCTATAATTATTTTACGAGTGCATGCAAGAATAGTGAAGTATTATATCTGACTGTATAAGTTGTTCTTCGAATCGATTACATATTTAGTTTGCATAAAAAATTAGGTACTATATACACAACGAATTATTACCTCATTTCACCCAATATACTATATGTAAAGCTCGAACGTTTTTGTACAAATACCTATAATCGTTCAAATACCTATATTTTCCTTATACACACACCGACCGCCAACCACTATTGTGTTTGCAGGTCAAAACTCTTGATTGCTAATTAGGGAAACGGCTTGTTAGCCAAACCGGCCAACTCCACAATGGTATACCTCTAATACCTATATACAATATACATGTTAATCGTATATAGAATTAACACGGTCACACACGAATCTCCTTGATTTTAGAAAAGGTGAAGGGTGAACATTGATGAATCAGCTCATCATTTTTTTTTTTTCGAATTTGATACCAGATCTATAAATTATTCAGAGTATTTCGCATAGGTATTTTGAAATTTTAAGAAAATTTATTCATAGGTATAGGTGACAATTCATTATTTTCATCAGACGAACGGGAATATTGGTAACTGGACTCAAGGTACTGTTTCACTAGTTCCAATTTCAAATACCAGATGGCGAACGCGTCTCCGCCATAAGGATACATGACCCGATTTGAGTAGTACTGGTTTTGACCATGAGGTGGCTACGCTTCAGATACAGTTACCAATGGCGTGATGAATTCTCGCTATTTTTTCAGGCGCTATAATAATCGTATATAATCTTAAGGATATCGTTTACTATTCTCAATCATTATATGGTAAAACAAAATCGAAAAAAAAAAAAAAAAAAAAAAAAAAACTGTTATGTAATTGTCCCGACCTTCGTTACGTTTATGTGACGCAGGTTTCTTTAGTTGATTACGGAGGTATACGTGCGCGGTTTACGCGCGAGTAACTCCACCAGATAATTATATAAAAAAGGAAATTAAACGGGAAAATTTAATTTTTACAATTTATTGTTATAGGTAGCTGTATATAATATCTCATGATTTAAAGATATGATAATTTTGACGATGATTTGCTTTCTGAAAATACTTCATTCTGAGCATGAAATCTCTTTATACTAACAGTACTACAACGAATCTTCAATGATTTCCCAGTGCAGTATAATTAAAACTTTATTTTGTTATCTCAAATAAATCTTCGATTTACATAACAACGTAACTGAAATGTTATCGCACGCGATCCTCAATATATATATCATTCTGATTGTGGGAGATCATTGCTTATCATGTTCGGGTTAATTACCCACAATTATACCTATGCGAACCCGCGATAAGAATATACAATAGATTTTCACTGATTGATCATTAAAAAAAAACAAAAAAACTGTATATCGACGCCCGATACGAATAACAGCACATTTCAGATTCCGGGTGAAAAAGAGCACGTTTCAAATTCCGGGTCGAAAAGAGCATATTTCAGATTCTGGATGGAAAAGAACACGTTTCAGATTGAGAATGAAAAGTAGCACGTTTCAGATTCACTCGAAAACTAGCACAATTCAGGCGAAGCGAATATTACTCATTAGTAAGTGTCAGGTATAGGTTTATTATGAAATTGGAAATGCACAATTATGCACAAAAACTCGATTCAATTTTATCATTGAATGATTAATTCAATCTTATGATAAACCTACCTGACACTTGCTAATAAATAATATTCGGTTCAACCTAAATTGTGCTAGTTTTCTAGTGAATCTGAAACGTGCTATTTTTCATTCTCAATCTGAAACGTGTTCTTTTCCATCCGGAATCTGAAACATGCTCTTTTTGACTCGGAATCTGAAACGTGCTCTTTTCCACCCGGAATCTGAAATGTGCTGTTATATTCTTATCGGGCGTCGAAATGAACTCTTAAAAACCATATTACGAACAATAAAATTGAATAGTTTGAAGAAATTCTGTAAGATGTTATACACGGAAAAAAATAATTAGTCGTTAGCCAATAAATTTGCTTTGCGCCAAGTAAATAATTACTTGTCTATTAGCAAGTAAATGTGTATTAAGATCAAATAAATATCTTATCGATCGAAATATTCCTTCATAATACAAGCAAGTAGGAGATATTCAACTCAAGAAATTAATTTGTTACCAACAAAAAACAGATGACGTATGTGTCTTGGTTCTTCCATCCAAAGCAACCACTGCGTTGAACATAGCAATATCTCGTTGCAACAACCAAATAGAGTATTGAAATCGAAAAATGTCATTAATCGTATCAAATAATCTTGTTGTCTTACTTCAGGATTGACCGCTTTTTTGTTTCAAAAAAAATATGTTTATGGCAACGAAATAGAATATTTGTATCAAAGACATGCAGTCAAGAAAATTAATTAATAGGCGCAATGATAAATATAGTACGAAAACAAATAAACTTTTCTTGTGATGAGTAAATATGACTTGAGTAAATTGGTTTACTTGAATCAAATAACTTTTTTTTTCCGTGTAATTCACATGAAAATATTGCAGATTTCGTGAAAAAAAAAAACATACAAGAAAGAAAAAAAAAAAAAAAAAATCGTCACTTCTATTTCGTCAACATTGCGGTGCCGGTCTTTCATTAGCGATGGAACCCGACGCCGCTTATATAAGATCTATATATCGACCAATTAATGCACTTAATCGATTATTCCCCCAAGACGACAGGATATATGACATCGTATAGAGACTTGTTAGTAGATAATTTTTGTATTAGACTGGTCACCTGAAAAAAAAAAATAACAAAAAATTAAAAAAAAAAAAAATGAAAAATTATAATATATAATATTAGGCTGAAGATAAAAACGGAAATTAAAATATCCACACCTGTTAATATGCCATTGCGTATATTCGCCAACCGAGGGAGACGGCATTACCGTACCGCAGTCGATCTTGATCGTATTCATGCTGTAATTAAAAACTGCAATTAGTTTAATTATCAGTTAATTGGCGTGGATCCAATACCTTCTTCCGTTACCGTGTATTAAATTCCGGTGAATTCTCTGTGTAGGTATTCAGTTTTTAATTATGTCAATCAGTATATAAATTCATTCGTCCTTATATTGTTTTAAAGTTTTTCTAAAATTTCCATATATTAACGTTCTCGATTCTAATACAATTTTTCTGTTTTTAATTTTTGTTTTAGGTAAGTGTGATCATGAGGAAATATCATTTCATGCGGATGATCTCAATCTGACTGTATTTTCGGTAAGCTCGCACTACTATACCGTTCAAAATTTTCTTTTGTAGTTTTTATTCATCGACGTCTACGGGAAGTGCGCAATCGTTTGTTTTTTTTTTTTTCTTTTTTTCTTCACCATAAAATTTTATTTCAGTCATCAAAAAAAAAATATGGATCATACGCATTGAACTTTTACTCTACACATCGCAGTACAGAAAACTAATTCGAATTAAAAACTCCAAGTTAAAATCGGACGCTTCATAGTCGTAAATCAATCGTAATTTGAAACAACAGTTCAATTTCAGCCCCATTCTTCTTTATTTTTTTTTAAATTTTTTTTTTACAGGATTTTAAAATTAACGGGGGTCAAATTCTGAACGTTGGAGTCAAATTCGCTTTTTTTTTTTTTCACCAACGTCTCGCGCTTCTCGAATTTACTTATGAATGACCGAACTAAACTGCGACACTAGCTGATCGACGATCGTCATTATTCGTCTTTACATTATGATAAAACGAACGATATACATACCTAATACATGCAGTTATCTTTGGACCCACCTAAATACATATAATTCCATATGAAACAAGAACGAAAAATTTAGACCCATGTTCATAAGTTCAATGAAATATCTGCTTCGTGTGTTTCACATGTATATTAGACTGTTTCAAATAAAACAAAGTTTTTTTTTTTTTTTTACTTACCACCGATGCAGCAGTTCAGGGCAGATATAGCAAAGAATTTGCACCAAAGCAGGTGCAGAACTGATTTTTTTTTTTTGAGCTGGCGCCGAGCATTTTTCTTTTTTCCATTGATTTAAGGATGTTCTGGAGGTACAATCGGCATCAAAACAATAAGACAGACAAGAATCGAATTTGCTAATTTTTGATGATTTTGATGCGAAAAATGATTGAATAATATCGAGGAGCGGATATTCCCACAACCTCAGAAAATGAAAAAAACTCTCAATTTAGTGACAGAATTTCGAAAATACCAACAATCATGAAAAGTTGTAAAAACATTTTACGAGTATGTGCTGAAAATGGTGAAAATTGTTCATTTTTGATCCGATTTCAAAATTTCAGGGTTTGTTATACTCGGTGATAAAATCTCTACGAACTCACTGAAAAAAGTTTTGCATAAAATACTCATATTTGAGTAAGAATTCAGTTGTTCACAATCCGATACATTCTGAGATTCATATGATACATATACTGTTACATTTTTTACTTGAATATCAGTGTTTTATGCAAAACTTTTTTCAGTGAGTTCGTAGAGATTTTATCACCGAGTATAACAAACCCTGAAATTTTGAAATCGGATCAAAAATGAACAATTTTCACCATTTTCAGCACATACTTGTAAAATGTTTTTACAACTTTTCATGATTGTTGGTATTTTCGAAATTCTGTCACTAAATTGAGAGTTTTTTCATTTTCTGAGGTTGTGGGAATATCCGCTTCTCGATATTATTCAATCATTTTTCGCATCAATATCATCAAAAATTAGCAAATTCGGTTTTTGTCTGTCTTATTGTTTTGATGACGATTGTACCTCCAGAATATCCTTAACATAGAAATTTCCCTAATTTTTTTTGTCAATATCGAATTTCATGATCGAAAATCATGTTCAATCTTTGGCGACCATTCGAGAGAGATGTTGAATACCAGCTATAGATGTTATCGACGATCGTTGCACGCGGAAACAAACAAAATTATAGCCACATTCTTTCCCATGAAATACTCAACATTTAAGAATAACATCTCTCTCGAATTGTTGCCAAATAATGAAGATGATTTTCGATCATCAAATTCGTTATTAAAAATTAAATCAATGGAAAAAAGAAAAATGCTCTGTGCCAGCTCAAAAAAAATTATTTCTGCACCTGCTTCAGTGCAAATTCTTTCTTATATCTACCCCAAACTGCTTCATCGGTGGGAGGTGAAAAAAAAAAAAAAAAAAAAAAACTTCGTTTCATTTGAAACAGTCTAATGTATAGTATAAATTTCAAAATTTTTCGATAACTTGTACAACACCTAATTATCGATCGGTAGTCTATTGATTAATTTTCTCCCTAATGGGGGTAAAATATAAAACATCGTGAACTTAAGCCTCTCGGGAAAGAAGAAATACACCATAGAGCTGTTATATAGCCATGTAGTCTACGTGTCTCTATTGATCGCTGCGGGCCTTTCTCTGCATTCTAACACCTAGATACGTATATATATATATATATATATATGTACATATATATATGTAGGGTACCTCCATACATACACTTTTATACCTATAACTATATACGCGAGGGTCTCTTACTCTGTTTTACTGAAATCTGGTAAACACAATCTACCTTGAGGCGAAGTTTCCCATACAAGGCACAACCACATTCTACAAGCACCGGTATATACAGGGTGAGTCTTTTCAAAGGTTCAAAAAATGGGTGAGACTTACTTACGGCGAAGGCACGCATAGGTAAACAATTATCCGATGCAGGGGATAGGGCATAGCAATGCTTAATCACGAATCAAGTAAGTCCCACCCATTTTAGACCTTTGAAGAGACCCAGTATAAATACTCAACGTATTGCTGCAGCAGCTCTTTCAAAGATTCCTTGCCTCTATTCTAATCTCACTATACTCAGACACAGGCTCAAAATTTTAATCCAAAAAACCTTTGCCAGCTGAAATATTTCATATTTTTTTAAATTAATTTTTAAAACGATTTAAACTACACAGAAAAAAAAGGTTAACTTGAGCCAAGAAAATTATTCTTCATTCAAGATAATTTTTGGGGGTCCAAAAATGAAGACCGAAATTTTCTCGGATCAAATCAAAATTTTTCTCGAGCCAAGAAAATTTGGATAATTTTCAATTCAAGATTCAAGATAACTTTGGGGGTCCAAAAATGAAAACCGAAATTTTCTCGGATCAAATCAAAATTTTTCTCGAGCCAAGAAAATTTGGATAATTTTCAATTCAAGATTCAAGATAATTTTGGGGGTCCAAAAATGAAGACCGAAATTTTCTCGGATCAAATCAAAATTTTTCTCGAGCCAAGAAAATTTGGATAATTTTCAATTCAAGATTCAAGATAACTTTGGGGGTCCAAAAATGAAAACCGAAATTTTCTCGGATCAAATCAAAATTTTTCTCGAGCCAAGAAAATTTGGATAATTTTCAATTCAAGATTCAAGATAATTTTGGGGGTCCAAAAATGAAGACCGAAATTTTCTCGGATCAAATCAAAATTTTTCTCGAGCCAAGAAAATTTGGATAATTTTCAATTCAAGATTCAAGATAACTTTGGGGGTCCAAAAATGAAAACCGAAATTTTCTCGGATCAAATCAAAATTTTTCTCGAGCCAAGAAAATTTGGATAATTTTCAATTCAAGATTCAAGATAATTTTGGGGGTCCAAAAATGAAGACCGAAATTTTCTCGGATCAAATCAAAAATTTTTCTCGAGCCAAGAAAATTTTCCAAATTTTCTTGGTTCGAGAAAAATTTTTGATTTGATCCGAGAAAATTTCGGTCTTCATTTTTGGTCCGAAAAATTATCTTGAACCAACCCAACCTTAATTCTTTCTGTGTAGAAAAATCGCAAATAACGATTAATAATGATAATTAAAATTGAGTACCGCGCTGGTTTCTGGGGTGATTTGAGTCACGTTCAATTATATACTTATATAACGTATAGTACCTATATATTTGTGTAATATAGGTATATATATAGGTATAGAGCGAGACATTTACGTCGTTGCTATGCTGCGCACGATGAGTCACCGAAATCAACTACGCCCACGCGTGTAGTAATATATGTAACTAACTAAGTATATTTATATAAATATGTTGTCAAATCGAAGAAACATATCAAATCAAAGACACATATTTCAGGATTTTGAAAATCATTTTCATATTTCAAATAAATAATTTCATATTGAGAGAGAATTCATTATTGACCTAGATATATACCTACTTTTCAAATTTTCGGTACCTACAATTTATTTTAAACACGGTATTGCTGTGTGTGCAGAATTGAAATCCGCACTGAAGCTATAATCGATGTTCTTACTCTACCGCGAGCTAAAAAAAATTTTTTCAATTCCATATATGATATGATATTTTAAAATTCGAACTTGAACACGGTATGTGATGTCGTGATAAATGAAATTTTGATTGGCGCAAGCTTATAAAAATTACCAATGTACTTATACCTATATTGTTAATTAATTAATTAATTAATTATTTATTTACGAGAGATAACGAACTTACGTCATCGAGGATATATTATATCTTTGTCCCATTTGAATCCGTGCTATTATTTTTATCTCGTTTTATATAATTATATATATCGCGTCACTAATACCATAAGGGCGTAAGCGCCAGAAAAAAAAAAAATTTCGTGTTTTTGGTGGCAAAATCTTTTTCGTGCCATATTACATCGTTTGGGAATATCCGCAAAAAAAATATTTTTTTTTAGCGCTTACAACCTTATGGCATTAGTGACGCGAATTATATTATACAGGGTGTAAATCTTAACTCTGTACATACTTATAGGGTGTGTAAGGGGTGCCAATACAAGCATTTTGAGGTATGACACCCTAGGTCGGAAACTCATCCTAACGGCTGTGGAGGGTTTCGAAGGTTCTAGTACCGCGCGCTTTTCGTAGTGTAATGAATAAGATGTAATTATTTTTGACCCAACATTTTATTCAGCCGTAGACAACAGTACAAATGATCTTGTGTGGAATCAACAAAACGATAAACTTGGCAATAAAAAAAATAGCAAAACAATTTCCGGTGCTTACAAACAGATTTTGAAAAAGTTATGGAAAACTATTGGGGTTTGGCACACTTGGGCTTTTCGTTTTCCATAACTTTTTCAAATTCTGTTTAAAAGCACCGGAAATTGTTTCGTTATTTTTTCATTTCTAAGTTTATCGTTTTGTTCCTTTCACGCAAGAACATTTGTACTGTTGTCTACGGCTGAATAAAATCTTGGGTCGAAAGTGAACACATCTGATTCATTAAACTACGATCAAGCGTGCACGGTACCATATCCTTCAAAGCCCTCCACAGTGGTTAGGATGAGTTTCCGACCATGGGTGTCATACCTCAAAATGCTTGTATTGGCACCCCCTACACACCCTATAAGTATGTACAGAGTTAAGATTTACACCCTGTATACATATACGTCATCCATATAACGCGTGTCTGTCTGCAGCTGGAATACCGAAAATATCTCTACACGACCTGAATAATCAGCGCTTTCGTGCACTTCTATGTATATGCTTACTATTATATATATCTTTACATATCGCGTCACTAATGCCATAAGGTCGTAACCGCCAAAAAAAAAAAGTTTTGTCTTGTTGGTGGCAAAATCTTTTTCATGCGATATAACATCGTTTGGGAATATCCGCAAAAAAAAATTTTTTTTGGCACTTACAACCTTATGGCATTAATGACGCGATATATATATGCCAAGGCTGTCGTCTCTTTCAATTACCCTAATTAGGTTTAGATTCAGTTTACCTAGTTAAGCGTGCGTAAACCTCCGCAATCAGATTTTTTTACGCTATTCTGAAAATCTGCCTTTTTCAATTTCATATAACGTCAATTTTCACATTTGTGATATATTGATATTTTAAATTATTAAATTCGTGCTCTTTTCACTTAGTGTATACTACCTAATTATAGTCGTTTTAATTAAAATACACACAATGTGATTTTCACTATTATATATACCCGAAAGCAATTAAATTACTAATTATAATCAGGTCTTCGGAATATATAAGGAAATGTTCTCGGACTGGTGGGAAGGGGCTGTTAAACCCTTTTAAACACTTGACGCAAGTCGATGGAAAGAAAATAGTGTTCTTTATATAAATATACGCTCGCTAATTACTCGATCAATTAATTTCTAATTACTATACTCATATATTCGCATCTATGTATATGAATGTATTTAGACGGTAATTTGACCTTATACGTATATACATACACATGCGTCACATACCCAGCTGGACGTGTATCAAATTTAAATGTCTACAATTTTTATCAAAAATTTCATGCCTCCAATGTGGGATTAAAAAAAAACCAAAAAAACAAAAAAAAATTCTTTCTGTCTTCAATCAGCGAATAATTTCTAATATAAATTTATTTGACTAAAAATTCACTCAATTCTCATATATGTAGGTACATCGAAAAAATAATGAAGAGCGATTTTTGACTTTTCACTCTTATTAAAAATTGCACAATTTTCAAGCTACAGAATTAGGAGACTATATTTTTATCACGCGTTTTCATTCGACAGCAGTTCAATTTAAATACACTATGTCAACTACGATCTGATCGCATTCGACACGAAGTATATTTAAATACACAGACCAGAATATCAACGTCTAATTGATTTCAATTAATCATACATTTTTTTATTGCAAATTCCAATGAGCTTTAGAGTGGGAATTTTAGCTTTAGCTTATTGACCGATAATAGAAATTGCATTAGCAAGGCGTCGTGTGCAAATTTATTAATTTTTCAAGGGGACATGAAAGGCGAATTATACACCTCGAATTTTTGGCAGCCCGTTTCCCAGCTAAAACACATCCGATCGATGTGAAATTGATATCAGTGACGTAGAAAAAGTGAACGAAGGGCATGATGCTCTTGGATTTCCAAAAAGCGAAAATAAAATTTACAGTTTTATATCAAGAGTGCTCTGTAACGAATAATCGTTGTTGCTGACATTGTACTTGATAAATATGAAAATACCCGAAACATTTTCGCTTTTTGGAAATCCAAGAGCATCGTGCCCTCCGTGCACTTTTTCTGCGTCACTGATATCAATTTCACATCGATCGGATGTGTTTTAGCTAGGAAATGGGCTGCCAAAAATTCGAGGTGTATATATAATTCACCTTTCATATCCCCTTAAATGCAATTAGCGATGACTATTTTCATGCGTATAATTTCCACTTATAGATTATCACTATCACTAAATATAAATAGAAATTGCCAAAATGGAACATACATCTTTTTACATGAAAAAAAAAAAACAAAAATTAGAAATTATCGAACAGGATCTTTGAACATTGTTATTCTGGTTAAAGATTCGCCGTATATTGACGTCAGAACATATGGCCGCTGCAATAAGCAGCCAATTTTGTTGGTTTAAATATAGTAGATGCGATAAATCTGTACTTTATTATACTTTGATCATCGTTATACTTTATACGAGAATATTTATTTTATTATGATTGTTGAGACCGTTAAAAACTACCTCGATGATATTCGCTGTTTTGCAAATGTAATTGTTGCTATTTCCTTCGAAAAAAAAAAAAAAAAAAAAACTAAAGAAAATCAAGAAACAATAATGAAAAATTTCCCAATCAAGTGTCGATCCAGCTTTATTACTTATTAGATATTCGTCGAAGAACCAAAACTAGGTTAGAATTGAAGGGAAGCGAATGAAACTATTGGATTAAAATTCGTCGTTCTAAATTTGGCGCCAAACTTAGTCTACACGAGCTGGTTGTCGGTCAGTTCCTCTTCTATACCGCAGTTGGCGCTGTGGAAAGAAATTGCGTTTTCGCCTGGTGGCTTGCGAACGGAACTCATTCAAAAAACGCTTGTAGATGTCGCGACAAGCGTACGTCGCTGTAGGTAGAGTTGGGCGTTGACATACCTACCCTGCAATAAATTGTTAAATTTTTTTTCTACTTTCTATTTTCTCAACACCATTGATTTTTAGACAGCGTATATAATTCGCTAACAATGGCCTAACCACCCGGGTCGTATGTAATTTAACTTTTTTTTTTTTTTTTCACCGTGTCAGCACCTTTAGTAATAACAATTTTCATGCGCAAAGGTTAACGCGCGTTGCGCGCCAATTCTCCCACAGGGATTTGACGAACTTTAGACTAGTCGATAAATGTTACTCTCTGCAGTGCAGGGTATTGATTTTCTCATAGTCTTTATTGAAATAGTAATTTATTAGACGCAATAAGCATTGCTTGAAATTAAATTAACGCAGTTTTGTTATTTAAAAATTATCCATAAAAAAAATATAATGTATGTACCTTAGGGTGTGAAAGAAAAAAAAAAAAATTCAAACGCACATGCAGATTCCGGTAGAGCATTTTAAACAGAATATCTCAACCAAATATGAGCTCTTAATATTCCCTGGTAGAAAATTGACCAGATTTTCTGGCCATTCGTCATCTTATGGTCAGACAATCTGGGCAGAATCTGCCCAGATATTCAGGGGTATCTGGTCAGAATCTGATCAGAATCCGGTGAACCATTAATATCACGTACTTTTGAGGTTATATGTAATTGTAACTGTTAACTCGTGGCAGATCAATTTTCAGTAAAACAAAAATAAATGATTAAATCTAGTGATAAATTCTTTCACCATATGGCATTCAAGTTGCAGTTAATTATGAGTGTCACCGACGTCGTCGCCGGGAGTTGTCTTTGTACAATATACGCTTTCGTTATTGACCGCATCTTAGTTTTCGTCCTCCAGGTCGACCGCTATGTAGTTTCCGTTCTCCAGGTCCACCGCTACGTAGTTTTCGTCTTCTAGGTTGGCTGCATCGTAGTTCTCGTCCTCCAGGTCGACCGCTACGTAGTTTTCATGCTCTAGGTCCACCGCACCGTAGTTTCCGTTTTCTAGGTCCATTTTTTTAATCCAGAGCGCCGATTGGCTGTTTCTAGAATTGTCCAACTCGTCCGGATCAGAATCCATTACGTTTAGTGTACATACCTACGTCATTTTATCTTGGACGAATTCTGTATGATAACTTCTCTATGCAGTGCAGACTGCGGCAACTTTCAAGACGAATCGATGAACGGATGAACTCCATATCTAGTCGAGTCTGCTGGCAGTCGCTGCATTCGAATCGATTCATTCGAAATCATTATTAGATATTCTATTTGGGCTTAACTTCTGTCTACTGTATTTTGGCGAATTAACAATGACTGATAATTTATTTAAAAAAATAAAAATTTACAGTCACAATCGTTTTGAGTCCTTCAGACCATAAGGTATAGTTTTTTTTTTTTTTTTTTAGGATGACGAATTGCAAGTGGGATCTCGACGTTGATTCATACGCATTATCAATAAATTAGTCATTTATTATTCATGAGGGGAATAACATATGTGCCTTTATTATATTATTCTGCAATGGTCAGTATTTTAAATACATATAGTAGGTAGACAGTTTTATCGACTCTGTATTACCGATTATGTCATTCAGAATTGCTACACGGACAAATGATAAACTTATAAAAAATTAGACAAGACATATTTGGACAGTAAATTCAAAACCGTTATAATTATTGACACGTCAATAGGTTCCATATGCATATATAACGGAAATGGTTACATGCTATGAATTACAATATAAGCTAATAATTCAGACCGATAATTTCTAGAAAGGTTTTCACCAAGTAACGTCACACGTATCGCAAATATTTACCTAAGGGCCATTCAACAATTACGTCACGCTATTTTCGACCATTCTTGAGGACCCCCCCTTCCCCCCCCCATCACACTTCGTCATACAGACTTTGACCACTTTAACCCAGATCGTAACGCTCTGGAGCCCGCCCCCCCCCCCCCCCCCCCCCCGCCCCCCAGCGGCGTGACGTAATTGTTGGATGGCCCCCTACTTGATAACTCAAATTACACATCATTTAGATCCCTATTTACCCTTGAGGTTCGAAAAACGGTATTTTTTTTTTGATAATTTGAGAAAAAATTATCAGAAGCAGGAAGGTGTTTTCTTTTTATCAATATCAGGCACGTTAAAAAGCAATAAAAATGTTATGACATCTTAAGGATGTTCTGGAGGTACAATCGGCATCAAAACAATAAGACAGACAAAAACCGAATTTGCTAATCTTGGATGATATTAATGCGAAAAATGATTGAATAATATCGAAGAGCGGATATTCACACAACCTCAGAAAATGAAAGAACTCTCAATTTAGTGACAGAATTTCGAAAATACCAACAATCATGAAAAGTTGTAAAAAGATTTTACAAGTATGTACTGAAAATGGTGAAAATTGTTCATTTTTGATCCGATTTCAAAATTTCAGGGTTTGTTATACTCGGTGATAAAATCTCTACGAACTCACTGAAAAAAGTTTTGCATAAAACACTCATATTCAAGTAAAAAATGTAACAGTATATGTATCATATGAATCTCAGATTGTATCGGATTGTGAACAACTGAATTCTTACTCAAAAATGAGTGTTTTATGCAAAACTTTTTTCAGTGAGTTCGTACAGATTTTATCACTGAGTATAACAAACCCTGAAATTTTGAAATCGGATCAAAAATGAACAATTTTCACCATTTTCAGCACATACTTGTAAAATGCTTTTACAACTTTTCATGATTGTTGGTAGTTTCGAAATTCTGTCACTAAATTGAGAGTTTTTTCATTTTCCGAGGTTGTGGGAATATCCGCTCCTCGATATTATTCAATCAATTTTCGCATCAATATCATCAAAAATTAGCAAATTCGGTTTTTGTCTGTCTTATTGTTTTGATGCCGATTGTACCTCCAGAACATCCTTAAAATATATCGGAGCTATTTATTGTTAAAGAGAGCAATCATGCACCCCATGCATCATCAATTTATGCCTATAATTCGTTTCAAGAAATTTCAACGGCTATATACCGTGACTTTCTGTGGATGCGGCCCGCAGCAGGGATACCAACTTAAAACTCGTTAGCAGCAGTCCTAGTAACTTACTAGATTTTTCTAGTAAATTCACTAAAAATCTAGTGATTTCTAGTGATTTTACTAGAAACATCTAGTGAGTTACTAAAATGCTGCTAACTAGTTTTTGGTTGGCATCCCTACTGGACCGCATCCATAGAAAGTGAAAGTCACGGTATATTGTTTTTTGAAACTTGGAGTATAGAAAATTACGTTCGGCTCGATACACGCACTGCAAAACTATAGCTATAAAAAAAAAAAAAAAACTATATCTATTCTGCGTCTGATAGGTCGATGGACTCGAGCGCGGTCACTGCAGTTCGTAATAAATTATTAATCTCCTTGATACTCCGCGGCTTTCCGGAGTTTTCATCATTTATATAAAGGCTCTACTATATATTGGTCTCAGTATACTTAACTGCGCAGGGTGACAAAACCTTGTTTTTTTTTTTTTCATTTTTTCCGTAACTTTTTATGGTAGTTGTACTACGCTATAAATTTCTTCTTTTATATCCAGCATCTATAGGATTACGATCAAGTTTAATTGTCCATTAAAAATATCCTCATATAGGTACGACAATAATTGGTTCTCCTTGACTCGTACGTGCTAAATAGTACTTTTCAATACTAGGGAAAAAGTGTTGATTCTTGGACGTGTGTGAAGTTTTTCGCCCGAGCGAATCGAGGGTGACAATCACACGATTCGAGAATCACGCGAAGCGTGCGCAAAATCGAACTTTGCGCGCGCATTGTGGAAATGTATATTTCCTCCCGCTGAACCTATTAGGCCAATATACCGGAGGAAAGTATAACCAGACGTTCAAAATCAAAATAAAAATCCAAAAGCTGTCCCATATGTAGATTTGCAAATTGACATTCAGGAAACGGTATTTTTTTCCAACATTTTGCACCCCTTGATTCTATACCTACACTACATCGCATTATATATTCACCGGTAGACTGGTATGTACGCAGCTGACTCACCTGCGGTTTTACCCCCCCGTAACTGATTGCGTGGGCGCCGCGGCGTCTGTCGACGTTCCAACCCCATATCTGAGGGTGTGTACAGTCTCGTACAATATGAGGCCGTCCATAAATGACGTCACCACGAATTTCACCTTTTTTGACCCCCCCACCCCCCTTGTCACACTCAGTCACAAAGCTCGGACTCCCCCCCCCTAGAGGTGACGTCACAAAGCTTCCATCTACCCCCCCTTTAATGATGAAGAAAAAAACTTTGAAACTTTTCATTATTTCAAAAAATCCTTTATTGATATTCCAAATAATCTTTCTGCACATATTGTGTGAAAAGTCGAAATTTCGAAATGTGACATCACATTTGGATGTCCCCCTCCCCTCCCCATGTCACAACATGTCACATTTTCGGTTACCCCCCTCCCCCCCTTGAGTGGTGACGTCATTTATGGACGGCCCCTATATACCTACGTTACCCGTAATATAGACCATTTTGTTCAGAAATAAATGCTGAAAATTTCGTCTATCCCGAGATCGTATCGACGCCCCATACGAATAACAGCACATTTCAGATTCCGGGTGAAAAAGAGCACGTTTCAAATTCCGGGTGGAAAAGAGCATGTTTCAGATTCCGGGTGAAAAAGAGCACATTTCAAATTCCGGGTGGAAAAGAGCACATTTCAGATTCCGGATGGAAACGAGCACGTTTCAGATTCACTCGAAAACTAGCACAATTCAGACGAAGTGAATATTACTCATTAGTAAGTGTCAGGTAGGTTTATTATGAAATTGGAAATGCACAATTATGCACAAAAACTCGATTCAATTTTATCATTGAATGATTAATTCAATCTTATAATAAACCTAACTGACACTTGCTAATAAGTAATATTCGGTTCAACCTGAATTGTGCTAGTTTTCAAGTGAATCTGAAACGTGCTATTTCTCATTCTCAATCTGAAACGTGTTCTTTTCCATCCGGAATCTGAAACATGCTCTTTTCCACCCGAAATTTGAAACGTGCTCTTTTCCACCCGGAATCTGGAATGTGCTGTTATTCGTATCGGGCGTCGGTATGTACTACTACACCTCATTATAACCCAAGATTCTCATCACAGTTCCAAAACCCTTCAGGCCATTCGTTAGACGTAAACTATACACATACATGAGAACACACCTCTTCTATTGTTCTTTATTATACCGGGCGGTTCTGTGGACGCGGAACGCTAGGGATACCAACCCAAAAAGGGTGCTATTTCATGGGCAGTGAGCTGCAGCAGCAGTTTGGTAACTTACTAGATGTTTCTAGTAAAACCACTAGAAATCACTAGAAATCTAGTGATCATTGGTCACTAGCTATTTCTGGACTAGAAATCTAGTGACTAGATTTCCAGTGATTTCTAGTGATTTTACTAGAAACATCTAGTAAGTTACCAAACTGCTGCTGCAGCTTACTGCCCATGAAATAGCACCTTTTTTGGGTTGGTATCCCTAGCGTTCCGCGTCCACAGAAACTCACGGTATGTATATGACCTCACGAGTTGATTAGCAGCTCAGTAGACAAAAACATTATTTCATATATTTTCCGGTGTATACCTTGCCTGCAACTATACAGAGCGATTATGTGAAAAATAACGCCTCTAACAGAAAATGGCTAAAGTGATCAGATCAAACATCGACTATTGGGTTTTTATCTATTACGTATGGTAAATAAAACTCAATCGTCGATTTTTGATCTGCACAATTCAGCCGTTTTCCGTTTGCCTAATTTTTAGGCGTGTTATTTTCCACAGAATCGCTCTGTATATTGTCAGAAATTCACCATTACATATATAGTTTCTAGCCGCACGTATACTTGAGCGATATAAAGGGTAGACCAGGCAACTCCCTCGTGCAAAAGTAATCTAATTATTTTACACACCAGAGGGATTGTGACGAGGACTAAAGGTGGACTATAAAAAATGATGAAAAATTTTCAACGCTTGGAACTAGACAGAGACTGACTGACCTCGTATTTTTTTTTTTTTTTTTTTTTTTTTTCATTCGTGTTTTAGTTCTGTTCAGAATTCGAAATGATAAGACCAACGAGGTAATAAAGTCATATCGCTGCATATATGGATATATTTCATTGATGATTTAGATGATTTTATCAAAATTTTCGATTGACACACAATGAGCAATATAATATGATAAGACATATATTATCTCAAGATGTGACTTGAAAATTTGAGATTTTAGGCTCGAATTTTATTTCATAAGTATATAATAGGTATAGAAGATATATACACTCCTAACGAAAATTAGCGGGCCACCCAATTTTTGCTTCGAAAAATGTTCAATTTCAAAGTCTCGTAATTCGGCGAAAAATTGACTTAGCGCGTCGTTTGTAAAAGCATTTCAAAGCTTAAGGCTTCATCTTTCAGATGCTCACTTTCGATTGCGTTTATGTTTTTTTTGTCTTGAGTTATGGTCCCTTGAACCATCTCGTGCCAAATTTGTGTATTGATGTTCCAACTTCAAAACAACGCACGGGGTCGGTCAGTATCGGAATTTTGATTTCAAGACAGTCATTTTGAAGCTTGTAATGTCCTCTTCAAAACCCTTTTTTTGAGATTGCTCTACGATTTTTTTTCATGGAGTTATGCGTTGCTGAAGCAAAAATGGTCTTTCAATTTTTGGTGTGTGGTGCAATTTCCATGCATGGTCGTACCGATCTCGTGATTATTCCACCACTTTGAGTGATGCTAATGCCGGAGGTACTGTTTAAATCGTCCGTATGTGTTAAAAATCGAATAACTTTACGAAAAAAAATCGTAGAGCGAATTCCAAGATATGGTTTCGAAGGAAAGACTTCAAAGTTGAAGTTCTAACCTTGGGCCACCTGTGTCGCTATTTTTGCGCGTGCTACCTGAGGTCAAAGTTCGAATTTCCATTTTGCGGTTTGGAGGGTCTCGTTTGGATGGTGATCATGGCTTGGAAACGTCACCGAATAAAAATTGCAATGAGATTTCAGAAAAATGAAGATTTGAGCTTTAAAAGCCATATTTGGGAACCTCGGTACGAGGACTCGTTCGCCCAGGGCATGCGATCAAAAATTGAAAGACCATTTTTGCTTCAGCAACGCATAACTCCATGAAAAAAAATCGTAGGGCAATTTAAAAAAAAGGGTTTTAAAGAGGACATTCCAAGCTTTAAAATGGCTGTCTTGAAATCAGAATTCCGATACTGACCGACCCCGTGCGTTGTTTTGAAGTTGGAACATCAATACACAAATTTGGCACGAGATGGTTCAAGGGACCATAGCTCAAGACAAGAAAAACATAAACGCAATCGAAAGTGAGCATCTGAAAGATGAAGCTTTAAGCTTTGAAATGCTTTTACAAACGACTCGCTAAGTCAATTTTTCGCCGAATTAGGAGACTTTGAAATCGAACATTTTTCGACGCAAAAATTGGGTGGCCCGCTAATTTTTGTTAGGAGTGTAGAAGACAGAATTATCGATCTCGGTACGATTTCAAAACTTTTGATAACAACAAAGCTATCATTATTTTTTCCTAGTATTACGTAGATTTCATAGTAGGTACATAATATAATAGTGGTGCAAGGCTATATATATCGCGTCACTAATGCCATAAGGTCGTAAACGCCAAAAAATTATTTTTTTTGCGAATATGCCCAAACGATGTTATATGGCACGAAAAAGATTTTGCCACCAAAAACACGAAATTTTTTTTTTTTGGCGCTTACGACCTTATGGCATTAGTGACGCGATATATTGAAGTAGTGAAAGTCCAGAGTCTAGACTAGGCGATAAATTAGTCTGGTACAATAATTAATTTATACGTGAATTTCTTATCTTATCTCTTGCTAAAATGACTCTGCGTTTAACTGATTGAATCACCCACTATATATATCATTTTCTTCAAAAGATTAGAATATATATATATATTATACGAAATGACAAATCATTGACGGCTATGTAAATTAGGAATATTAATCGATATTAAATTAACGTAATTATCGACTGTAATTTTTCATTCCGTATTAGGCATGTTTTTTTTTTTTTTTTTTCATTAGTTTTGTTCGAGACGCCCAAAACAAAAAAAAAAAAAAAAAAAAAAACGGTTACTTTAATTCACACGCGACGCTATGTACGTACGTACGCTCTGCTTAGTCATCGTGTGGATTCAGACCTTATACGTATTTCTTTTTTTAATTTTTTTTTTTTTTTTTTTTTTTTTTTTTTCTATTTTCTCTTTTATCTGACGAAAGAATATTATATACTTGTCGAGTAATGCTGCGCGCGCGGTTGACAACTCTGTGCCGTCTATAAGAAACTCGTATAAATTTCCGCTTTCAAAGAAAAACATCTTTTTCTATCTCGCGGTTCGTGTACCATAGACCTATATAGGTACGAATTCATGAAAGTCAAGTTTCTTTTTATATTATAAAGACAGGCATGCATGCAATGAATACATATATCGCGTCACTAATGCCATAAGGTCGTAAGCGCAAAAAAAAAAAAAAAAAAAAAATTTCGTGTTTTTGGTGGCAAAATCTTTTTCATGCAATATAACATCATTTGGGCATATCCGCAAAAAAAAAAAAAAAAAAAAAAAAAAAAAAATTTGGCGTTTACGCCAAAGGCCATAAGGTCGTAAGCGCCAAAAAATAATTTTCTTTTTTACGGATATGCCCAAACGATGTTATATGACACGAAAAAGATTTTGCCACCAAAAACACGAAATTTTTTTTTTTTTTTTTTTTTGTTGGCGCTTACGACCTTACGACCTTATGGCATTAGTGACGCGATTATAAATAAAATTGATAATAATAATAATAGAACGTCAATTCTGCGCATGTAAAATTAGGAAAAAAAAAAACACCACTGCACTACGTCGCAGTTATATCTTTCGTCCTTGGCCATCGGCGGTTGTTGCAGTTTTAAGACTCAATGTACATATCGCGTCACTAATGCCATAAGGTCATAAGCACCAAAAAAAAAAAAAATTTCGTGTTTTTGGTGGCAAAATCTTTTTCATGCAATATAACATCATTTGGGCATATCCGCAAAAAAAAATAATTTTTTGGCGTTTACGACCTTATGGCATTAGTGACGCGATATAGACGACGATTATACTCCGAATTAGCATTCTTTTAACAAATTCCGATCTTTAGCAAAAAAATCGATAATAATTATACATTTCGTAATATGTACATTCGCAAACTGCGTTTTCTCATTCTCTAATTTCTGCGACTCCACATAATACCATTTTGAATCATAATCAATAATTTGTTACGTAGTGGATAAAAATTCTCTGTTATAAAAAAAAAAAAAAAAAAAAAAAAAAAAAAAAAAATAGTTGGAAGAATAAGAAAAACGGATTATCATCTCTGGCAATAAATTTATTCAGTATATTATAATAATATCCTTGTTCTACATCAACTCGCGCAGTTTACGTAATAAAATTGATATCCACACACTAGTATACGCATGCATATATCCTGAGCCCTGATGGGTCAGGTCAAGTAATCCTGCGCGAACATGAGATTTGTTTAGTTTATAATACTGCCGTAAAGCTATCGGAGGGCGTGATGTTCGCCCTCGAACGTTTGCGGTCCGGGAGGTGCGCGGGAGGACTGCAGGAACCTCGCCGCGGGTCGATATCACCGTCAGTCCTCTTTGCGTTGAGCACAAGTAACGAAGTGCACCAGTATATAAGTATATAGCAACTGTGTGCAGTTTAGCAATAATAATAATAATAATAATAACAAATAAATTTAAAAAAAAAAATAACAAAAAATAAAAAAAAAAACTAACTATCATAGCGAAGACGGCCTAGATAACGAAAAATTAATTACGATACCGTTTACACAACAGTTTTGGGGTACATTACTTAACTACGACTGAATATATAAAGGTTTAAACGCATCGACGTTGTGCGGAGGGTTAAAATAAGGCGAGGCCAGGGTCTATACAGAAAAATAAAAAGAGCACATAGATTGTAAAAAAAAATTCTCAAGTGTTTGAGTGTGCTGCATCGGTTATTAGAAAATATTAGTGTATCCCTATACAACTATAATACTCACTCTATTCTAACATCTATACGTATAAACTAGCGGGTTTATATTAATATTTTTAAATTACTGCAAGTGCGTCGTCACAATGGATTCGGAGATATTATCAACTGCTACGGATCTCGTGAAAGAGGCGGTCGACCAGGGGGCTGATATAGTCTGTAGAAGACCTGCGAGTTCAAAGTCTACTGCGAACGGCACACCCTGTGTTTGGAACGTACTAGATCCTCGTAAGAATTATTTACTTCATTTTCAATATATTACTCATTTTTAGGTATTATTATATTATTATTATTCATTATAGAAGACAGATTTATATATAATATGGTTTTAATTATATACCTACACAGAAAGAAAGAAAGTTTTACTTGATTAAAGATCATTTTTTGGGGGTCCAAAAAATGAAGACCGAAATTTTTCTCGGATCAAATCAAAAAATTTTTTTCTCGGACCCAAGAGAATTTGGAAAAATTTGGTCCAAAAATGAAGACCGAAATTTTTCTCGAACCACGAAAATTTGGAAAAATTTGGTCCAAAAATGAAGACCGAAATTTTTCTCTGATCAAATCAAAAATTTTTTTCTCGGACCCAAGAAAATTTGGAAAAATTTGGTCCAAAAATGAAGACCGAAATTTTTCTCGAACCAAGAAAATTTGGAAAATTTTCTTGGTTCGAGAAAAAATTTTGTTGATTTGATCCGATAAAATTTCGGTCTTTATTTTTTGGACCCCCAAAATTATGTTGCAATCAATTTTTCTCGAACCAAGAAAATTTGGAAAAATTTGGTCCAAAAATGAAGACCGAAATTTTTCTCGGATCAAATCAAAAATTTTTTTTCTCGGACCCAAGAGAATTTGGAAAAATTTGGTCCAAAAATGAAGACCGAAATTTTTCTCGGATCAAATCAAAAATTTTTTTCTCGAACCAAGAAAATTTTCCAAATTTTCTTGGTTCGAGAAAAAAATTTTTTGATTTGATCCGAGACAAATTTTGGTCTTCATTTTTTTTTGGACCCCCAAAATTTATCTTGCAATCAATTTTTCTCGAACCAAAAAAATTTTTGATTTGATCCGAGAAAAATTTCGGTCTTAATTTTTTGGACCCCCCAAAAATTATCTTGCAATCGCAAGAATCAATTTTCTTGGCTTAAGTTAACCTTTTTTTTTATTTTTCTGTGCACTCGCACTCGAAATTTCGTATAGGTACTTACTAGAAATTTCGTATCAACAACCGCGCGCGCGCGCGCCTGCTCAGTTGATATAAAAAGAAAAGAAATGAAAACGATTTGCTGAATCGTATATACATATATATACACCTACTCCCTAGTCAATTCCCTAGTCTGATCGATATATAGAGAATCAAGAATTCGCAATTGACAATCAAGCTTAAGCTTATATATAGGTATAGGTATGCGTTAGATTCGAAACACCATTCGTATAGCTGTATGTACATACATACAACGCAAGAACAAAGACGCAATGATCACGATGATGAAACTGGTTTTATTATATCTATTCTTTAGTTTGATGGATATACGCGGTATATAGAAAAATTAAATACACATTATGATGGTATTATAATATGCGGGTGTAGAATAACACGAATTTCGAAACTCATTTTTCGGGGTACATGCAGATATAATATAAACGAGAATATAACTCTATAATAGCGATTGTTTAATTGATGTAATTAATTATCTTGATCATCAAGTTCGTCGGTGATACACTAAATTTCTATTTAAATATATAATAAAATATGATGAATTGACATAAGTTTAAACTTTAAACCGTTCAAAGCTATAATAAATTAGTGTTGTAATAAAAAAAAAAAAAAAAAAAAACTCGCCTTACGTAATCATAGTATATTCACGCTAATTGCCCCCTGTCTCCCGTCTCGCAGGTTTATCCTATAGCATAATAAAATCGCTTATACAGGGTGAGTTTTTTTATCTTGAAACATCGAAATATCTCAAGAAATACGCATCGTACAAAAATATGTCCAGGATTAAAACTGTTTGATTTCGAAGGGGAAAATCGACTTCATGGAAGTCAACCCCCTACCCCAACCCCTAAATGCGGGAGGGGTAGTAACTTTGGAATTTCAAATAGGAACTCCTATTTTTTATTGCAGATTCGAATTCTACATGAAAAAATACACAAGTTTCATTTGAACTTTTTTTCGATTTGAGACAGATGGCGCTCGAATCGCGTAAAATCAAATTTTTGATTATTCCAAGAAAGGCGCTCCAAATCGAAGATAAGGAAGTAGTTGTGGCGATTGAGGTGAAACTATGCACAGTCGAATTGTTCTCCTGAGAACATTTAACACGTACTTCCTTATCTTCGATTTGGACCGCCTTTCTTGGAATAATCAAAAATTTGATTTTTCACGATTCGAGCGCCATCTGTCTCGAATCGAAAAAAAGTTCCAATGAAACTTGTGTATTTTTTCATGTAGAATTCGAATCTGCAATAAAAAAATAGGGGTTCCCATTTGAAATTCCAAAGTTACTACCCCTCCCGCATTTAGGGGTTGGGGTAGGGGGTTGACTTCCATGGATTCGATTTTCCCCTTCAAAATCAAACAGTTTTAATTCTGGACATTTTTTTGTACGATGCGTATTTCTTGAGATATTTCGATGTCTCAAGATAAAAAAAACTCACCCTGTATATGTGTATATAGGTATAGGTAGGTAAATCGTTTATACCATCGCATATATGCGTTGTATATTTTTCTGTGGTATATGTATAGGATATAATTAACACGTCATAGCTTATAGTCGTCAACAATTATATTATTGCTGGTTATCTCATTACGATATATTACCTACACCGTTATTAAAATGCAATTTTCGCGCATTGTTTCGCATTTTATTGTAACGGTGTAGTTGAACACTGACAGCAAAAAAACAAAAAAAAAAAAAAAAAAAAAATACAACTATAAATAAAAATCGTATAATCTCATAATACCTACGTCGCGGATAAAATGCGCTTTGCTAAATACTCCGCGACGACGCGACGTCTTGAGACGTACACGATGGTTCATGTTTCTGATCCTCTCAATTCTTGTCTGCAGCAGCAGTTGCGCGCTACTAGGTGAATACCTACCTCATAGCCTCATAGCTATATACCTATATACTGACCTTCGTTGATTACGCGTAATAATCTTAGGTCGCGGTTAGGACTTTACTGTTTTTTTTTTTTTATACGACGATCGTTAATAACGGTGTTAACGCGTGCTCGCACATACCACGCCTTGTTATAGTATACAAAGAAAGAAAGGTTAACTTGATTCAAGACAATTTTGCGGTCCAAAAATGAAGACCGAATTTTTCTCGGATCAAATCAAAAATTTTCTCGAACCAAGAAAATTGGGACAATTTATATATGAGGTATTCCACGTGAAAACAAAAGTAATTTGACTTTCGGGTTTTTGATTTCGATCGAAATTTTTTTTCGCATCACTTTTTGCAATCTCAATCGATACCCCGAAGGGTTTTTTGATTGCAGCTGTTTATTCCGATTTATCAATTAATGAAAATATCCCAGAGTTACCATTTGACCAAGTCTTCCATTTTTTTCACCGAAACCTCGTGCTCTGGGGTGAAAATGACCTAGATACAAAATGTTTGTTTTCGATCGATCTTTCCGAAAAACATTTTTTCGAACCTCCACCATTAAAGATCATAGAAGATATTCCAGTGTAAACACTAAATTTGAAATTCCAAAAAAAGGCCATTTTTGATTTTGATTTTTTTTTTTTCAAAACTAGACAAAAAAAAAAAACTAAACTTTCAAGCCCCTAATCCGGATGGGACGAATTTTCCTTCTATTTTTTTCGAGGGTCTAAAGCCTGTGTTACTGGCAAAAAAATGTAATTTTTGAAATGTTTTTAAGAGTGGTCTATCGGATCGCCTAAACATTTGTTTTTTTTTTTTGTTTCCAGAGCTGAAAAAAAAGTGATTGTCAAAAATAAAAAATTCGTTGAAGAAAAAATTTCCATGTTTTTTCCCCAATAACTTTTTTTCAGCGTTAAAAACAGAAAATAAAAAAATGATTAGGCGATCCGATGGACCACTCCTAAAAAAATTTTGAAAATTAAGTTTTTTTTCGAGTAACACAGGCTTTAGACCCTCGAAAAAAATAGAAGGAAAATTCGTCCCATTCTGATTAGGGGCTTAAAAGTTTAGTTTTTTTTTTTTGTCTAGTTTTGAAAAAAAAAAAAAAATGAAAATCAAAAATGGCCTTTTTTGGGAATTTCAAATTTAGTGTTTACACTGGAATATCTTCTATGATCGTTAATGGCGGAGGTTCGAAAAAATGTTTTTCAGAAAGTTCGATCGAAAACAAACATTTTGTATCTAGGTCATTTTCACCCCAGAGTATACGAGGTTTCGGTGAAAAAAATGGAAGACTTGGTCAAATGGTAACTCTGGGATATTTTCATTAATTGATAAATCGGAATAAACAGCTGCAATCAAAAAACCCTTCGGGGTATCGATTGAGATTGCAAAAAGTGATGCGAAAAAAAATTTCGATCGAAATCAAAAACCCAAAAGTCAAATTACTTTTGTTTTCACGTGGAATACCTCATATATATATAGGTAGGTACTTTTTGAGCACGCGGACGCATTATATAATTGGAATATTATATATACCTAGATATGTTTTAATATTCCGAGACTATAATTATTATAAGCCGATCAAGTATATAAATATTTATTTACACGGGATGACTTAACGTCTCCATAATATAATGCAGATATATATATATATATATATATATATATATATATATATATATTATATATATGTGTGATCACAGCAATTTATTACTACGCCGTATAAGTTATTCTATGCAATCTGAAAATTGCGTAGTATAAGGAAGAAAGACCGAAATTCTCTGAGATGAAGTAGAAACTTTCTTGAACCATAAAAATTTTGCTTTGTTCCAGAGAATTTTTTTACTTCACTCGAGAGATTTTCGGTTTTCTGCATATAAACAAATTTCTTGGCTCAAGTTAACTTTTTTTTTTTCTGTGTATACCTATATATATGCAAGCGAATGCAGGAGAATATCTGTGTATTAAATTCAGTTCAATACCGAATAAGTTGATCATCTTGCGTGTTATGTTCGTTTTACAAGGAACAAAAAAAAAAAAAAAAAAAAAAATTTCCTCATGTTTTTACACGAAAAAAAAAAAAAAAAAAACTTTTCAGGAGATGCCTGATAAAATTTATGTATATAAATATATATGATACACAATGGTCGCTTTGTATAATCTTGCGGTGATAAATGATAAAAGCGATGCAATGGCGTATTTCGCGATTTATCATTTGTTGAAATTATTTTATTTTTCTTTTTTTTTTCTTATTCCGTATAACTTATAAAGTTATAACTTATACCATGATATATGGTTAAATTCTTATTTGATCATATATATATAACGACGTACTATGTACTTCGACCTTTGCTATCGGTCAAGACTTTCACACTGCTGCAGACTTTGGAATATAATTATTTTCACAACACATATAAAATCATTTGTTAGTTTTAATTGAACAGACTGCATCGATGTAGTATATATATATATATATATATTTCGTTTTCTATTTTGTATATGAACAATTGTTAATACACGTCAAAACTTTTTGAAATTTCGATTAAATATTAGAATGATTAAGAAATATTAGTAAGAAATCACATCACTTCAAAAATATTCCCTTCGTAATTTGAATCAAAAAAAAAAAATTTTTAAAAGAACTTACGACGAACGATGAAACGTATAGACGCAATTTTTGCTATTCCATAGGCGTAGGTCATACAGTAAACTGCAGCAGCAGTTTGGTAACTTACTAGATGTTTCTAGTAAGATCACTAGAAATCACTGGAAATCTAGTCACTAGATTTCTAGTCCAGTAATCTAGTGACCAATGATCACTAGATTTCTAGTGATCTCTAGTGATTTTACTAGAAACATCTAGTAACTTACCAAACTACTGTTGCAGTTTACTGTATGACCTACGCCTATGGAATAGCAAAAATTTCGGGTTGGTACCCCTAGCGTTCCGCGTCCACGAAACTTCTCGGTATATAAAGTAAAATTTATTAACAGCACTGACACGAGACGAATAAAGACCTTGCAATTTTATTCTTTTATTAGCTCGGTGCAGGTTCAATTATGTTATTGTTCTCGTTCTCTTTCTCGCGTTGAGATTAGTACAACGAGGACTCTACATGAAAATTTTCCATCTCGATTCACTCGGCTGACTAATATCTATAATGTGTCACTCCCTAGCTATTTTCTTTTCTTTCTCGGGATGATAAAAATATATATGGGGCATTAGGGTGCTTTTTATGAAATGACTATTTCTTTTTTGCAACTTCCCATTGAAAATCTTGTTGTAGACGTCGAAAAGGGAATCCTGTCCAATTTTTAGCTCTTCATTCCAATTCCAGCACTCGTGCTTTTCTTTCTAAGTTTGCCCATGCTAAAAGCATGTACAAACATTACGACTTTTTCTTTCGCCGCGCAAAACTCAGCCGCATTTCAATGGATTGTTCTCATCCAAGATTGATTTTACAGAGAATTTAGTGTTCGTCAAAATTGACATTGGTAGTTTGGCTGTGGTTTCAACCGCCGCACTTGTGTGAGCCTCCAAAGTCGATTTTATGCATAATTCTTCTTTCTCGCTGTGGGCTAATAAACAGTTGGACTTGGAGAAAAAAACTTCAAAACAATTTTGTAAGAAATTTATTTCTCTACAAAAAAAGTCCAGTCCATAAAGTCTCTCAAATCAGTATTTCAAAAGATATAAGTTGCTTAGTTTAATAATGATCTAAAAAAAAAATTACCTTGATTGACTTATTAACTAAGCAAGATATCAAATTTTAGCAAGATATGTTTCTTTTTTTTTTTTTTTTTTTTTTTTAATTACAAGTATGATCATTTTTATTCGAAATTTTGCGAATTTTGGATTTTTTGTTAAATGAAAATCATTGAAAAAGGTTTATCAGCAGGCTTCAGCCCATATTCTAATTGTGACAAAAATTAATATTTTCAGATGACAAATTTATGAAAAAAAAAAAAATCATTCGTCTAGAACTGGTGTTTCTGTTTTCTCTTGCATCAACGAATAAAGACGCATGGCAGGATGACAAGGAGGGGAAGGAAAAATACGAAAAAAATTTAGTGCTCATTTGGGGTCACATAGAAGTGAAATAAAAACGACAGCTCAAAATCGTAGGGGGTGAGGGAGATCACTCCCTGATTTCACTTGGAATGCCCCATATATTTTTTTTTTATCTACAGGTATACAGTGGTTCTCAATCGATGATGTTTTATTCCGTTTAAATTGAAAATTGAATTACAATTCAATTTTTCTATAAAGCTATAATATTTTACATATATATACTACATATCGCGTCACTAATGCCACAAGGTCGTAAGCGCCAAAAAAATTTTTTTTTTTTTTTTTTTTTTTTTTTTTGCGGATATGCCCAAACGATGTTATATGGCACGAAAAAGATTTTGCCACCAAAAACACGAAATTTTTTTTTTTTTTTTTTTTTTTTGGCGCTTACGACCTTATGGCATTAGTGACGCGATATGCATTCAAGATTTTTATCGCATTAAATTTATATGCGAGCTAGAGAGGCGCTTGACCTCCTACGAGCAAAGAGCGATCGAAGAAAGACCTCTGGCTGCAGACAGAGGCCTTATGCCATGCCGGCCGGTGCTAATTGTCAGTAAAGCTAAGTTTAAACTAGCTATAAAACTTGGCTTGGCTTGGAAAATCCGGTGACTGCAGCGCAGTGGCTAGGGATACGCGAATCCCACCACTAAACAATTTTGAGCTACTTAGTTACCGTATTCAAAGTTGGAAAGAATTAAACAAAAATTTCACTATCTCCCTTCATTTTTATTTTTTATTTCATTTTTTTTTTTAATTTTTTCAAATTTTTTTTTTCATTTATACATTAACGTTCAAACGATTTTTCTACATACGTATATCCGTACGTATCGAAACGATCGAATGCTAGTCAGGATCCGATTATTAGGAATTACACACACAAATCTAACAAGAACTAGAAACAATTTATATTGAACCTTGAAATCCTCGAATGACACTATATTACGATATAATAATTGTATTATTACTGTTATATGGATATAACGTACAGCTAGACCGCAAATAAAGTTACGCAACGTAGGTAACTCTTGTACCGTTGACCGTCTATATCTACGACTCTATTATACCTATTCGACACACTTTAGAAATAGATTAACAATAATTCTTAGTGAGCAGGTTGAACGTATACCTATCCAATGAATTTTAGTTTTTCAATAGAACAAAAAAATTCTCTGGTATAATTAATTTCGAAATTTTTTGCCTGCTCACCCATCAACGTGTTGTTGTGTCGAAAATGAAATATTTTTTTTTTTTTTCATTTTTTTAGCTTTAGATACTCCGAATGATAAGATTTTCATGTGAAACAACTTTTCAAAAAAAAAAAAAAAAAATAGAGGCATGGGTATAGTTCAATTTTAAGGACCCCTGCAATCGGGTTTACATTACCCATATGATTAACACACAGGGGAAGGAAAAGCATTTCTACTTAAGGATGTTCTGGAGGTACAATCGACATCAAAACAATGAGACAGACAAAAACCGAATTTGCTAATTTTGGATGATATTGATGCGAAAAATGATTGAATAATATCGAGAAGCGGATATTCCCACAACCTCAGAAAATGAAAAAACTCTCAATTTAGTGACAGAATTTCGAAAATACCAACAATCATGAAAAGTTGTAAAAACATTTTACAAGTATGTGCTGAAAATGGTGAAAATTGTTCATTTTTGATCCGATTTCAAAATTTCAGGGTTTGTTATACTCAGTGATAAAATCTCTACGAACTCACTGAAAAAAGTTTTGCATAAAACACTCATATTTGAGTAAGAATTGAGTTGTTCACAATCCGATACATTCTGAGATTCATATGATACATATACTGTTGCATTTTTGACTTGAATATGAGTGTTTTATGCAAAACTTTTTTCAGTGAGTTCGTAGAGATTTTATCACCGAGTATAACAAACCCTGAAATTTTGGTATCGGATCAAAAATGAACAATTTTCACCATTTTCAGCACATACTTGTAAAATGTTTTTACAACTTTTCATGCGATTGTTGGTATTTTCGAAATTCTGTCACTAAATTGAGAGTTTTTTCATTTTCTGAGGTTGTGGGAATATCCGCTGCTCGATATTATTCAATCATTTTTCGCATTAATATCATTAAAAATTAGCAAATTCGGTTTTTGTCTGTCTTATTGTTTTGATGCCGATTGTACCTCCAGAACATCCTTAAGGGGACTAGTACAGTGACTTTTCGAGAAATGATCATAGTCCGAAATCAATTTATTTCATAACCAAAGTTCATTTCACATCGAAATATTTTTCTTCTTAAAAATCATGTGTCGTAAGGATTTCAGAGCACCGTTGGACCGATTCAGGTCATCTTGGATTTATTTTTTTCAGAAAACCAATCCTCATCATGTGAATGTAGGAATTTTGAAAAATTTTCGTTTTGGCCAAGTTATTTAAGAAATGAGTGATAATAATTTTTGCAAATTTGGTAAATTGATCATAACTTATGACATAATTTTTTATTTTTAAATTCCTACATTCACATGATGAGGATTTGTTTTCTGAAGAAAATGAATCCAAGATGACCTGAATCGGTCCAACGGTGCTTTAAAATCCTTACGACACATGATTTTGAAAAAGAAAAATATTTTCATGTGAAATGAACTTTGGTTATGAAATTAATTGATTTCGGACTATGATAATTTCTCGAAAAGTCGCTGTACTGGTCCCCTCAAGAAAAAAAAAAGACCCTGTTCGTTTGGGCCAATTTTTTTTTTTTTTTTTTTTTTTTTTAAATGCTTCAATTCTTACTTTTCAGAATGAGCCGAAAATGAAAACGAAATCGGTATCCCAATTTTTAATCTAGTTGTAATTTTTCTGTTTTTTTTTTTTTTTAGTGAAAATGTTTTTTTCTTCTCTTTTGGGAAATATGGAATATGGACAATAAAAATCCCATTCAAGGGAGTATACCTACTTGAAATTTAGATACAGGTCTCAGCTATACCTACTTCGGATATAGGGGTCATTCTGTTCGTAGGAAAATCTATCATTTCGAGTTTCAGCAGTGAAAAAAAAAAAAAAATGTAAAAAAATTGTCCAATTTTCAAAACACAATAATGTTTATGGTAATATGTATAACAATGCACGTATTTAATTTTCTTTCCAATAACCTGTGCGTGTTTTAACGATTATTATATTCTTCGGGAAATTTATCAATCAATAATTCGCTTTTAGTACTGAGATTTTTCCTCGAAGCCAATGTAATATATAGCTACTTAATTTGATCTACACAGATTTGCAAGTTTTTCCTTTTTTTTTTTTTTTTCTTGTGTTTCCATACCTGTTTTATTTTGGCTTTGAATAAATTTGATTTTGACCTAAATTGGATCAAATTTCGACTCTATATCCTCAACTCACAATCCTTAGTTTGTTTTCAATCTTTTCAATTTCTTCTTAGTTTGAAATTTGTGCAATTTGTGCAATTGTGATTCTATATCAATCAATCAATCGATCAATCAATCGATCCGGTTGTTTCGTATAAGGACGAGCCAAAATTCTATAATCATTTTCTAAATCGCTATAGTAATCCATTTTGCCACTATATATGGGCAAGTCCACCAATTATCAACGAATGTTTGGGCCCTAAAAAATCGATTTGCCTCAATTTTTTTCCTCGCAAACTGTGAACCAAGATTGGTGGATTCACCAAGTTTTAGCCCAATAGGACGTACCGTTCACGAGGAATACGATATTTAATTTTTAGGACAAAATTTTTATGCGCATTTTTAACGTATTTCTATCGTCTCAAAACAAATTTGGAAAAATACGTTTTCTTTGTGAAAAACTCTCAGCTTTTTGAATCCATTCTTTATTTTTTGTCAACTTTGCTAAAACCCCCTCAAAAACACGTTTTTTGGCAAAAAACCGCGATTTCTCCAAGTGCTCAGTGTTTTGTCATTCTTTTGAATTTTTATTCTGAAAGCTGAGATTTTTTAAGTGAGGAACCCAAATTTTCAGAGTGGGACGGCTACGGGGCCGCGCGTGAGCTACGATTAATTAATAAAGAGCGGTAAATAAAATTCTTTCGTAGGGAAGCAAGACTTTCCACACGGCCTTTCTACCAAGGGACGCAAAGCTTCTTGTTGTTCCCTCGCTACTGGGAGCGAAATAAGCCTTTCCGTTCATGTGTGAAAAAAAAGATATTTTCGTTGAGAATTGGGGCCGTCCATAAATTACGTAACGCACATTAGGGGAGAGGGGCAGGGGGGGGGGGGGGGTCAAAATCGCCCAAAAAGTGCGTTACGTAATTTATGGACGGCCCCAGTTCTCAAAAGAGAATTTTATTTACCGCTCTTCATTAATTAATCGTAGCTCACGCGCGGCTCCGTAGCCGTCCCACTCTGAAAATTTGGGGTGGGGGTCGATATTTTGAAAGATCAGAATTCAAAACGGCCAAAAATTCGAATATTAAAAATTTGAATACAAAAATAACGAGAGACAAATTAATTCGAAATTCTTATTTTCGAAAGATCATTTCTTCGAATGACTTATTCAGCAGGTGGTCACCTGTCAGAACGCTGGTTTATTCGAAAATGTATTTTCTGATAATTTTTACTCTGAATAAGTATAATGTAGAAAATATAAATGTATAAAGTCAATATTTCTAAATTTTTAATCTTTAGAGACCAGAAGTTCGAAAGACCAAAATCTCGAAAGATTTAAACTTCGAAAAATAATATTTCGAACGTATTTTCTCTGCGTAGATGAATTTGGATCAAAATTTTTATTGTTTATTGAAACATCATCCAAAAAACCGTATGAAAGATTCGAGATTCTGACCTTTCGAATTTTCGGTCTGTCGCTAAAATATATTCGAATACGTGAAGATTCGAAGTCTCGACAATTCGAAATATTGAACTATTCGAATTATCAGACGTTTCGTTATCTTTTCAATTAGATATTTCGTCTTTCGCAATTCTGACCGTTCCAATTTTTTTATTTTAGTACAAATATCTTTCTACATTTCGATATACGTAATTTTTTAGTTACTACTTGATAGGCCTTCTCTAAACTGGCCTTTTTGAATTTCGTACCATCGCTATTTTAAAATTCGAAATATTGGTCATTCGAAATATTGGTCTTTCGAAATTTTGATCCCCACCCAAAATTTGGGTTCCTCACTTAAAAAATCTCAGCTTTCAGAATGAAAATTCAAAAGAATGACAAAACACTGAGCACTTGGAGAAATCGCTGTTTTTTGCCAAAAAACGTGTTTTTGAGGGGGTTTTAGCAAAGTTGACAAAAAATAAAAAATGGATTCAAAAAGCTGAGAGTTTTTCACAAAGAAAACGTATTTTTCCAAATTTGTTTTGAGACGATAGAAATACGTTAAAAATGCGCATAAAAATTTTGTCCTAAAAATTAAATATCGTATTCCTCGTGAACGGTACGTCCTATTGGGCTAAAACTTGATGAATCTACCAATCTTGGTTCACAGTTTGCGAGGAAAAAAATTGAGGCAAATCGATTTTTTAGGGCCCAAACATTCGTTGATAATTGGTGGACTTGCCCATATATATCTGACTAAATCAAATACACACCTATATCGAACACTTTTCTTTCTATCAATTCTTATATGTACATAAATATATATTTTTAACATAAATTATGTATATGCACTTTGATAGATAAAATATTTATGTATTGCTTCTCTTATGTAAAAATATTACACATACACTGTGATTTTCTCTAACGTTGAACCTGGGGGTAGGCAATTAAAGATACACATAATTGTTATAACATGGGATGTATCTTCAATTGCAGTCTGCCGTTCCACCGTTAGAAGAATTCACATAGTATATCCTTGTATAATTATATTAATATTGGTCGCAGATTGCATTTAACGCTACACTTGTATTTTATTGCCTATAATCTATAAATCGGTATTAGTATAAGAGAATCTTGACACTGCAGATACTATATCTATATAATCGTCTAAAAATCTTAACAATTTTCTAATACATATAATATAATAGATACTATTAACTTTTAAAACTGATTGAATAAAAATTTTCACACTTGTAGAACATATCAACGTTTCAGACTTTGAAGGCTAATCGGTGTGTACCTAAATCATAGTCAGTATTTATGATACTGTGTGTCATATGACGTTAAAATTAAATTTGCTATTTTTGAATAGAAGAAAAAAAAAAAAAAAAAAAAATATGCAGTTTTTTGCAAAGTGATGAAAATTTTTCATTGAACTAGATGCAAATACCAAATTTAAATGCTTTCCAATAAATTACTATAAGACATTGTGTTGAAATATCATCGTATAACGAAATCTGAAAAAAAAAATTTGATCCTGCACACATATCTGACTTGCATATCGATTAGCGTCTGATTCTTTGTTATGAAAAATCGATTTCACGGTAATGGGATGTATGCAACATTAACCTATTTAATGTTCTTTACAGACGCATGGTTTAACCCAGAAAGACTGAACCCCAAAGGTAAGAATCGACGATATATACGTGTTGTGTGTCCTATTAGAAAACCTGTAGTACCTCTTAGCGTCTGTATATAATATAGCTAATAGAATATATATATATATATATATATAGTGTGTAAATATTGTTAATTATAATCTATAATATGCCATATTAGGGTGGTTCAAATAAGACCTAATTTCTCAGATGTTGCTGCTCATCCGTGAATATGTTGTTTGTGATTTTTAAAAATTATTCCATTCTTTTTAGCTCTATTGGACAATATTTACTACTGCCTCAGTGAAGTTGAAATTTCGAAATTTTGCCATTTTTGGCAATTTCAAAGTTCTCGGATCAAAGCGCTCATCTGGCTACCTCGAGATTCTCATTCAATGAGCATGTTGGTTCAAGATGAGACTCGTACGATAATATTTAGTACTGCCACGGAGACATTGAAGTTTTTTCACTATTTAGGGGTTTTCTTAGAGATTGGATCGCCAGGTGTTGCTCATGAGACAGTCTTTTCTTACCATTTTAAGGAAGAAGTACACGAAGTTTGCAGTCTGCGGGACCATTTTTACTACTGCCTCATTGAGGGTGACTTTCCTTCAAGTAAAATTAGCAACATGAGGCAGTAGTAAAAATGGTCCCACAGACTGCAAACTTCGTGTACTTTTTCCTTAAAATGGTAAGAAAAGACTGTCTCATGAGCAACACCTGGCGATCCAATCTCTAAGAAAACCCCGAAATAGTGAAAAAAAAAAACTTCAATGTCGCTGAGGCAGTACTAAATATTATCGTACGAGTCTCATCTTGAACCAATATCCTCATTGAATGAGAACCTAGAGGTAGCTAGATGAGGACTTTGATCTGAGAACTTTGAAATTGCCAAAAATGGCAAAATTTCGAAACTTCAACTTCACTGAGGCAGTAGTAAACATTGTCAACAGAGCTAAAAAAAAATGGAATAATTTTTCAAAATCCCAAACAACATATTCACGAATGAGCAGCAACATCTGAGAAATTATGTCTTTTTTGAACCACCCTAACGCCATATATACTAATTAAGTTTATTTTTCTCTTTTTTCATCTTTTTTTTCATTTCTGCTTTACAGCTACGCAGCTTGATTTTATTTTCCTCGACAATAGTTTTCGAGGCAGTGTCTATATATCTTTTACTGCAGCGATGATTATATTGCGTCGCGGTATACGACACCGGAAGCATAATATAGTACCTATTATGATATCCGTATTATAACGGTACTTTTTTGTTTGCTACTCAAAATTTATTCAGGACCGAGTAGAACAGTGTTGATTGTGAAATTTCACGAGGCTGCGTAAAACAGCGTTTTAAGGTATAACTGGATGGATAATCACAGAAATCGCCACAATTCTTTAAAATTTTATGAATGATAGTTCTTGATAGAATAATGATGCATTAATTATTTCAGAATTTTACACTAAACAATTTAGTAGTTATGGATTTTTGAAATCTACGAATTTAACTCTGATTTCGTAAGATTTCGCTTCAATTGATATTAAAAAAATAGCAAATTAACACTTACAAGTGTTAATTTATAACTAATTCAGCTATTTGTGAGGCCAAACATGTACTAATACGATCGAGACCTGTAAATACAAGATTTTCCCATTTTGGACTAACTTTTTCACCCGACTGTCCATCCAGTTGTGCCTTAAATCCATTTCATTACTTTTTCTTACCTCTAGAATATGATTTCTCTATGAAATCACAGAAAATTATTATTTCAAAAGACGAAAGTTTGAATCCCTGTGCAGCAGGTGTTATTCAATTGTTATATCTATTATCTAGTATCCAGGAAGCTTCGTAGGCATAATCTTATCGATGTACCTACCTACATATCGCAAAATCAAATCAGATAAGATAAGATAAGATTTCGAATTATTACATATAATGTCGTAACACGCAGTCGTGATCTATAAGGTGTTACGACTGAAGAGATAGGATTGTATATTATTATTTAATACGTAATCGATTTTTGTTTAAGAAGAAATGAAAGGTGGATTATACACCTCGAATTTTTGGCAGCCCGTTTCTCAGCTAAAACACATCCAATCGATGTGAAATTGATATCAGTGACGCAGAAAAAGTGAACGAAGGGCATGATGCTCTTGGATTTCCAAAAAGCGAAAATGTTTCGGGTGTTTTCATATTTATCAAGTACAATGTCAGCAACAACGATTATTCGTTACAGAGCACTTTTGATGTAAAACTGTAAATTTTATTTTCGCTTTTTGGAAATCCAAGAGCATCATGCCCTTCGTTCACCTTTTCTACGTCACTGATATCAATTTCATATCGATCGGATGTGTTTTAGCTGGGAAACGGGCTGCCAAAAATTCGAGGTGTATAATTCACCTTTCATGGATCCCCTAAATTTTCAGAAATTTTATTTCATACATAAAATCAGGAACATTGTAAAATTCGGTCTTAACCTAGTAGCTATTATAGTCTATGCCGGTAAATTTCTTCGATTGTATAACTAGCCGATGACAAATAGTTGAAATATTTTTCCCCGATCATATGACGTATTCAAGGCACGTGAATTAGTATTTGACTTCCAAACGGTCCTCACATACGTCTATAGCACGTCTCATCTGCACACAAGCTAAAGAATTTCCACCTCGACTCGTCGCGCCGTGCGTGCGTTCGTCTCTCGATTGTCTTTTTGGTTGTGTAATAACTAACGCTCTACAGCTACTGCCATACTACGGAACCCCTCGGAGCCACATATATGTAGTAATACATTATAATCCCCCTTTTCGTCGTGGACCCAAATACTAGCGTCTACCATCATCAAATTCTATCCCCATCGTAGTCGTGCGCCTTGATGTTTACACACCAACATGCAACAGCTTCAATGGCTTAAGCGAGGAGACATGACTATTCAATAGACAGTGAATACTACCTATACGAGGTAAAATTGTCGTCGTTTGGCTGCAGACTTCTCGAAGGTCCGAAACGAACTTGTGCGCGCGCGCGAGCGCGCGTCCCTTTATGCCTGTGGCTGGTGGCTGTAGCAGTGGCTCGGCTAAACTAAATATAACTGTCAGCCGCAGGAACGTTGGTAAAGTGCCAAACTCCTCCTAGTTCAGATCTCAAACAAGGGGGAACTTCTTTGCCGCGAGGTGCTGCTGCGCGTTAGTGTGTCCGGTCGCGATTCACAACGCGCCATACATTAGTAGTGTTTTATATATTAGATTTTTATTATAATATTCATAATATCAGTGTGATTTAAATAATAATAATATAATATACAGAACGTGCTTATTCTTTTTTTTTTTTTTTTTTAACTTTTCTTCTCTATATAAGTTACAGAGAAATGGCTATCACGAAAGCAGAGCGTAAGTAATAGCCTATTAACAACTTATGTACACAGAAAGAAAGGTTCTGACTTGATTCAAGATAATTTTTTGGGGTCCAAAAATGAAGACCGAAATTTTCTCGGATCAAATCAAAATTTTTGGGGTCCAAAAATGAAGACCGAAAAATTTTCTCGGATCAAACCAAAATTTTTTGGACCCCCAAAATTATCTTGAATCAAGAGAATAATTTTCTTGGCTCAAGTTAAACTTTTTTTCTGTGTAACATTACCTACCTATCTTAATATTATCATTCATCGCAATCTACATATAGTTAAATTATTATTATGACCCATTTTTTTTTTTTTTTTTTTTTTTTCTCGTTTATAATTCTCAAACAATTATCTGTATACTTGTACGTTAGTGTTGTGTTTTTGTGTGCGCGGTGATCGCCTCTCTATATGTACACTCGGCGATTATGGACAAGAAATCGGATTACCTCAAGTATCTGTTGTAGCAACGAGCACGTGCTTGTTATGGTATGTTAGTTCCGTAGAATTTTGTACGCGACTGTCTTTTGTTTTTTGTTTTTTTTTCTTCTTTTTTTCAATACCACCGAGTCGTGACACTATGAAATTAGAATTTCTCCTTGTTTTCGATTTTAACGGTAGAAATGACTCTGCGCATTTTTTATAGTATAATGTATTTACTACATAAACATTAAACACACACATATATATATATACGTATATGCCTAGAACTCGCTTTGTGTATTATCTCTGAAGCCGCCTGTACATCTTATTACGCGAATTCTATTCCTGCTGCGCTGTTCTTTCCTGTGCAGCGATTAAACATTTTCAATTTTGCTCCGTTTATTTTGGGGACCCGTACTGAGGCTTACGGCGCGGTTATATAACTTAACTAACCTAGAACCCTGGAAGCCTGAACCGGCTTATGAGCCCGGACTTATTCACGTGTCTAAATCATGATAGAACTCGGACTAATTTTTTTTTATTTTTTATTTTTTTTTTCACAATATTTTTAACATTTATTTATTTTTGCGGACGAACTGGACATTCGTTCAACTGCTTTATTAGTATTCGCGTTAATTATTGTAACATTGTATGATAATTGAAAATAAAATAATAAAATACGAAAATTCAACCTGCGAACTCATTTTTCAAATATTTAGAACAGGAATTAGTAAAGATTGAATGAGAACGATAAAGCATTATTTTTTCTCTTCGAAAAGTCATCGTATGTATAAGATAATATGAAGTATATACAGAAAAATTATATTAATAAAAGTTTAGAACACAAATTTATAATTACGATCGCGAAAAATATTTCACATTTATTGACAGCTCGTATGTTACAGCTGTTTGACTTGTATCCCCGGTACGATATACGATATAATGTATATAAGGTTGATTTGGGCTGGATCAAAGCCAGGGAAGTAAGTTCCAAGTTGCAAGTATAAGCCGCCAGCCGCGTTGGTCCGACTATAGTTTGAGATTGCTCTAATTGTATTTATAATTAGAAAACGTAACCCTAGCGAGTATATAGGTAGTAGACTGATGAGTGATTTTTCAATCCAAAGAAACCATCGTCAATGTCCCACTGACCAAATTTCACTTCACTATGAATGTATCGTCCGAGCTTATAGAAGTTGAGAACTTGAAAAATCTATCTGGCAGTATTAAGGATGTTCTGGAGGTACAATCGGCATCAAAACAATAAGACAGACAAAAACCGAATTTGATCATTTTTGATGATATTGATGCGAAAAATGATTGAATAATATCGAGAAGCGGATATTCCCACAACCTCGGAAAATGAAAAAACTCTCAATTTAGTGACAGAATTTCGAAGATACCAACAATCATGAAAAGTTGCAAAAACATTTTGACAAGTATGTGCTGAATATGGTGAAAATTGTTCATTTTTGATCCGATTTCAAAATTTCAGGGTTTGTTATACTCAGTGATAAAATCTCTACGAACTCACTGAAAAAAGTTTTGCATAAAACACTCATATTTGAGTAAGAATTCAGTTGTTCACAATCCGAATGCATTCTGAGATTCATATGATACATATACTGTTACATTTTTTACTTGAATATGAGTGTTTTATGCAAAACTTTTTTCAGTGAGTTCGTTGAGATTTTATCACCGAGTATAACAAACCCTGAAATTTTGAAATCGGATCAAAAATGAACAATTTTCACCATTTTCAGCACATACTTGTAAAATGTTTTTACAACTTTTCATGATTGTTGGTATTTTCGAAATTCTGTCACTAAATTGAAAGTTTTTTCATTTTCTGAGGTTGTGGGAATATCCGCTCCTCGATATTATTCAATCATTTTTCGCATTAATATCATCCAAAATTAGCAAATTCGGTTTTTGTCTGTCTTATTGTTTTGATGCCGATTGTACCTGCAGAACATCCTTAAGGCCCATCCCTAGTCGCCCTCCTCCTTTTGGTCGAAATGTGTCACATTTCGATTATTATCTGAGCCTAGGCGTAAAAAACGCAAAAAAGGCCAACTTAGCGCAAATTCTATTTCAATTCCGAACTCATACGTTCAAAAAAATGTTCGTTTCGTGCGAAAATACTCTCTAAATTTGAATCAGTGAAAACTACTGACAATCAGTGAATATTCACTGGTTTCCAGTTATAAGTCGGTCACTGATCCGACTTATAACTGGAAACCAGTGACTATTCACTGATTCAAATTTAGAGAGTAGAGTCTACGGATGGTTTTTACATTGTTCGTCGAGGAAATCGAATTCGAATAATTTTGAAACAATGTAAAAACCATCTGTAGACTCTATTTTCGCACGAAACGAACATTTTTTTGGACGTATGTGTTCGGAATTGAAATAGAATTTGCGCTAAGTTGGCCTTTTTTGCGTTTTTTATGCCTGGGCTCGGATAATAATCGAAATGTGATACATTTCGACCAAAAGGAGGTGGGCGACTAGGGATGGGCCTTAAACGCTTTTGTTGTCTCATATTAAAAAATTATCGCGCGCCGCGCCTGGTGATATGCAACTGTACTATCATCGCTGCTCGCTGCTACCAGAGTATACTATAACTCATAGGCGTAAGAATAACCATAACGTTTCTTCTATATGATCGAGAATTCGAATATAATTTAAACTAAATGTAAAAATGAAATATAACGGTATGGATATATAGTTTGATGTACGTCACAGCTCCGAGTACCTATATAAATGTTGAATAAAGAAATCTTTCGTATCATTATATACCTATACGTATATATATATATATATATATATACTTTTCGCTGTTATTATAACTCTGCGTAGGAGTGTTCTCCGATCGAAGTAACTGTCCACTGTTCAGCCATGTCACTAAATTATTTAGAAGTTTATATGTTATATGAGTTTGAAAAATAGTACCGATCCGTGTTGTTAAATTTCTGGCAGAAGTACACAGAAAAAAAGGTTGACTTGATTCAAGATAATTTTGGTGGTCCAAAAATGAAGACCGAAATTTTCACGGATCAAATCAAAATTTTTCTCGAACCAAGAAAATTTGGAAAATTTTGCCAATTTTGGACCAAAATGTGTCCAAAATTTGGACAATTTCGCGGTCCAAAAATAAAGACCGAAATTTTCTCGGATCAAATCAAAAATTTCGGTCTTCATTTTTGGACCCCCAAAATTATGTTGAATCTCGAATAATTTTCTTGGCTCAAGTTAATCTTTTTTTCTGTGTAGAGTTGAGTTCACCACGTTTATAGGAGTGGTCCATTATTATAAAACGTAGGTAATCAATATCTCCTTCCTACATCTACGCAGCGAATTTGAGACGGATCAGAATAAAGAAATTGATCCGATTATACGCAGAGTTTGAATTTCGAAGATTGTTCTTTTTGTTTTATATACTATATATATATATATATATATATATATATATATATATATGTACGTATGCATTGTCTTCAAGGTTTTACGATATATAGACTAATCGATGTGTCACATACGCATAGGGTCAATTAAAAGAAAAAAAATTTGACGAAAATTTTAACGTATTGCGTCATCCTGATTTAGAGATTTTATATTCATAGCTATTCAGAATTATTCATATAGTTAACATGGAGTATACGGTGTAGAATGCTGCATCACCGTTTGAACTCAGGATGTATAAATAATGCATTATATCTCGTGATTTTGAAATACGTGATAATTTCTAGTTATACTAAATTTGTATCTTTACGGAGGCTATACGACGGCGTATTACCTATACTCATGCACGTATATAGTTATAGAACGTGTATCAAATCTCCGCAATGCGGCGTTGTACGGGTTTCTAAAAGTGCAGCAGTTGCGAGCCAGCGAAGACACAAATTTTTGACTCTATATACAGTCTTCGCCCTTAACTGCACACAGGGCTTTTTTTTATACTATAATGAAAAAAAAAAAAAAAAAATTATAGATCGAGTTATAAAATTATTTTATTTCTACCAGCCATATTCGAAAATTATATATGTCATTTGAGATGTTCTACATAATTCCGTGATGGAGCATAAGCAAAAACTGTCTACGCGTATATTTAATACTAACTGGTGTAACTATATCAGTGCAGGTGAATTTATATTCAATGCTGAATGATCAACGAAATTTAGTGCACGCGCTAATAAAATATATATATATATATATAACATCATTAATATAAAAATTTTAATTTCTGTTCAATGACCTTATAGAATCACGTGATAATCGATTACATACCGAAATCGTCAGCAGTTCATATACCTCTCAGGATTTCTGCTATGTAGATATTATAGTAGGTATATATGTATGTATTACTAGCTACAGCCGATGTTATAGTCCTTTTCTCGATATTATATCAAATTGGAGATATTGAATCTATTTTTATATTCAGCATGACGTTCGATCGTATAGTATAGCTATATATTGTACTTATGTGACAAAAAGAATTAGTTGGCACGGTCCTTCGATATATATTTATCGAGATTAAGAAATCGTAGAATGTTGCATCGTGTACGATTTATTATTTGCAATTGAATATTTTTTTCGTTTTTTAATTATTGATAGATAACTACTTGTTATTATCAAGAGGATTCGCTGAATGTGTGACATTATCGGTTCGTTCATTAAAAAATAAAAACCAATAATTGAATCAATCAACGCACGAAGATTCAGTTTAAATAATTAATTGGTTTTGAATTCGGTACGGTAATTAAAAAAAAAAAAAGAGCGTATGCCGATTTCACAGACGTCTTATTAAGGGGATATGAAAGGTGAATTATCCACCTCGAATTTTTGGCAGCCCGTTTCTCAGCTAAAACACATCCGATCGATGTGAAATTGATATCAGTAACGCAGAAAAAGTGAACGAAGGGCATGATGCTCTTGGATTTCCAAAAAGCGGAAAAATTTAGGGTATTTTCATATTTATCAAGTACAACGTCAGTAACAACGATTATTCGTTACAGAGCACTCTTGATAATAAAACTGTACATTTTATTTTCGCTTTTTTGAAATCCAAGAGCATCATGCCCTTCGTTCACTTTTTCTGCTTTACTGATATCAATTTCACATCGATCGGATGTGTTTTAGCTGAGAAACGGGTTGCCGAAAATTCGAGGTGTAAAATTCACCTTTCATAACCCCTTAAAATTTAAAAATGACAATTCAGTCGTTCGATTGTCTCATATTTTCGAAACTCTTATAGATCTTATAGATCAGAAATAAAGAAAACGATACTCTCGTAATATTATGCTTCATATATGCGTACGGGCGAGGGCTGCAAGTGGAACTGATGCATAGTCGTCCCGGAAAGTGATATATATGTATATCGAAAGACGCGTCACATGACTATATGTAAAGAGAGACACGTTGCTCACGTGGCGCCAACCCATTCCTTTCGATTGAGAATCAGCTGCCAATGATTTTCTATCGACGTATATTTGTTCACCGGGTTACAACTAGATATGTGACACGTGAACGCGACGCGTTGAACGTCGGAACAATTCGAACGTATACTTGACCGGATCGCGCGAACTGCGATCGAGTAAGAGGAAGTAAGGGTGGGGCGGTATGTGGTGAGCAACGTCGTCACTCGCGGTCTGACCGCCACCTCGCAACGCACGGCTCCGCTTATACCGGTTTCCGTTCTTTATATACAAGCTGCGTGTTCAAATACGGGGGATAGCGTTTTATTCTATATACAATATTCACATTTCGTTCTTATATGCGAAAGTTCGATTATAATCAAACTCGCATAGGTATTTTATTCAGTCGCCCGTGAAATATAGAAAAACAAATAAATAAATAAATAAATAAATAAAACAATCGACTAAAATGGTACGAAAAAATATCGGCAGACAGCCTCTACAAGTATTGCCGGAGAAAGGACCCGGTGAGTTCATAATATATTATTCAATCTCGAATTTACCATACAATATAAATATTTATAGCTACGTGCGTTTAGTTTCGGAGAAAACATATGGTGGTTTTAATAAACGCGCGACGGATTGTATTATTATCTGACATTAGTAATATGCTGATATAATATATTATATATATATAGAGAGAGAGAGCGAGGAGAGATATTATATATTTTTTTTTTTATATGTATTTACAAGAAAACATTTTTATTGTATTATTTATATTATAATATAATACTTTTATAGAATTCATCACATCTTATATTCTTCTTATATATTATTATATAGTCGATCATAACATATTATTATCTATTGGAAATTAATTGAACGCTCATTCTAATACACCTGTGCAGACGATACATATATTCCGACCATATGTCACAAAAATCGTATTTTTAAAAATTGAAAAATTATGAAAAATTGTCAATTTTTGTACAAGCTGTTGATCAAAAATCGTGAAATACACACAGAAAGAAAGGTTGACTTGATTCAAGATAATTTTGTGGGTCCAAAAATGAAGACCGAAATTTTTCTCGGATCAAATCAAAAATTTTTCTCGAACCAAGAAAATTTGGAAAATTTGGACTTGATTCAAGGTTTTTTTTTTTTAGGGTCCAAAAATGAAGACCGAAATTTTCTCGGATCAAATCAAAAATTTTTCTCGAACCAAGAAAATTTGAAAAAATTTGGACTTGATTCAAGATAATTTTGGGGGTTCAAAAATGAAGACCGAAATTTACTCGGATCAAATCAAAAATTTCGGTCTTCATTTTTGGACCCCCAAAATTATCTTGCATCAAGAATAATTTTCTTGGCTCAAGTTAACTTTTTTTTTCTGTGCAGAGTTCAATTTGTTCATATATGTACCTAGGTATAATTATAAATTGATAACTACCCTATATAACAATACTATAAGTATACTACACAGAAAGAAAGGTTAACTTGATTCAAGACAATTTTGCGGTCCAAAAATGAAGACCGAAATTTTCTCGGATCAAATCAAAATTTTTCTAGAACCAAGAAAATTGTCCCAATTTTCTTGGTTCGAGAAAAATTGTTGATTTGATCCGAGAAAATTTCGGTCTTCATTTTTGGACCGCAAAATTGTCTTGAATCAAGTTAACCTTTCTTTCTGTGTAGGTGATATTATATTACCGTATTTCAATCTCCATTTCACTAATTGATCAAAGATCGCGCACGCCGAATCGCGTTAGCCGCGCAGCAGCACGTGTTACCGATCTATGCGCGCTGCAGTACGTCTGTTGTCCGCAATAGTTATTTGATCCAAGCATATAGCTACCTAGAATATATATATATATGCGAATCATGCAACCTTCGTTATCGTATTTTATTTCTATATCGAATAATACAAGTTTAAATATCGAGTGTTGGTTTTAAAAAAATTTAAGTTTCGTATGTCCCGCAAAGTTAGTACATAGTATAAAAATATTAAATCTATCATAACGCACTCATATGGATGTTGTGTGTCTAGATTTCACAATCATCTTTCAGTGTCATATATTTTTTTTTATTTTTTTTTTCTTTTCTTTTTTTGCAATTATAAACACTATGCACACACCTTTTAACTTACTTTTTAACACCCTGCAGCCATTGTGGCTTCTGGAGGGATTAAGAGATTCTATAGAAGTGCAAAGCTTTCTTTTATATATACATATATACCTACGTATATATATATATATATGTATTATATATTATATGCTTACATCACAGAGGAAGAAGATTTTCTTATACCGCGGAAATCATTTTTTTTATTTATTTTTATTTTTATTTTTTTGTTTAAAGGTGTATTAATGTACCGATAAAATTTTACTTATTATTTAACTGTAATTAAGGTCGTTGCCGGAATGGATTGTTTAAAAAAAAAAAAAAAAATTTTATACCTCATGACGTCACTTTCTTGGTTCTCAGACCTAGGTGTATATATATGTACCGTTATACCACGACTGGAAAACCAGTTTCACAAGCTACGAATACACACTACATCCTACGTGAGCTCGTTATATGCTTCTTCACGTTATACAGTTCGAATTTGTAAAAGATATATCCACGGGTTAATAATAATAATTTTTGTTGGCAAAAGCTGTGTAGTTTTTAATCATTGAATTTGTTTTTTTTTTTTTTTAATATTAAACGATAGTCAGTCGTATATGAAAAATTGTCACTGATATGACCAAAGCAGGTTTTGTTCATAAATTTTGTCACATTAATATAACAAAAAACATTCAGAACAGTTTGATATTCTGCATCATATGCTATATATAGCGATTTATGTATTCATTACTCTCTAAATTTTTTAGAGCGAAAAATTCACTCTTTGTCTTTGGAGGTTGTACGATTTTCAATCCAAGGAAGTGAAAAAATTCACTCTGTTTATTGAATGAAATTCAACTCCTTAATTCAGAGTGAAATTTCACTCTTTTTGTTCTTGGAGTTGAACGATTTTTACTCGAAAAAATTAAGATACATCTAAAACGGTGTTGCGAATTTTTAGTATGCAACTCGACATTTTTGGCAAAAAAATATGTTCTAAAAATTTCTTTTATTAAAAACTTTCGTTTTACGATTCCGCGATGATCATTGGCTGCAGCATATAGGTTGCATTAGAGCTACACGGAGAGAAAAGAATAGTAATATTCACAATGTAACATAGTAACCATTACTATGTTACATCGTAACGTAGATTTTCAAACATTACATTTGCTTAGTTACCATGTAGCATAGTAAATATTACCAGAAAAATAGTAATGAATCCTATTTGACATAGTATCATTTACGATTTTATGAGAAATAAGTCTGGTTACTATGTTGGAATGGTAAATATTACTATTCTCTTCTCTCCGTGTATGTCTATTAAATTTTGAGAAATCATCAAATCTCACATTAGAGAGAGTATTGGTATAAAGATCGTTATTGGTTCCACTATGCCTTACTATGCTGGGTCTTAAAATACCGCGTCTACTCATAACCTTGAGACGGTTTAAGCGTCCCCGTTGCTCCCGTGTTATAAACGTTAGTGGGCGATTGCACGTCGACGTCCCCGAGGAACCGATGAGGCTGGTTTCGTTTCGTTTCCTTTCCTTTCTTTTCTTTTCCTTTTTCTTTTCTTTCTGTGCTGACAAAAATCCGGGAATTTATGACGCGAGAAATAATGCTTCAACGCACAGGCATGACGGTGTATGTTTCTTCTCTCGCTAAACTCTCCAAATCCGCAAAACAAGAAGATTCATGTATCATGAGCTATCTCTCTAAATTTTTTGGAGCGAAAAATTCACTCCTTTTTTTTTGGACTGGTGCTATTTTTAATCCAAGGAAGTGAAAATTCACTCTGCTTGGAGTGAAATTCACTCAATTTAAGGATGTTCTGGAGGTACAATCGGCATCAAAACAATAAGACAGACAAAAACCGAATTTGCTAATTTTTGATGATATTGATGCGAAAAATGATTGAATAATATCGAGGAGCGGATATTCCCACAACCTCAGAAAATGAAAAAAAAACTCTCAATTTAGTGACAGAATTTCGAAAATACCAACAATCATGAAAAGTTGTAAAAACATTTTACAAGTAGGTATGTGCTGAAAATGATGAAAATTGTTAATTTTTGATCCGATTTCAAAATTTCAGGGTTTGTTATACTCAGTGATAGAATCTCTACGAACTCACTGAAAAAAGTTTTGCATAAAACACTCATATTTTAGTAAGAATTAAGTTGTTCACAATCCGAATGCATTCTGAGATTCATATGATACATATACTGTTACATTTTTTACTTGAATATGAGTGTTTTATGCAAAACTTTTTTCAGTGAGTTCGTAGAGATTTTATCACCGAGTATAACAAACCCTGAAATTTTGAAATCGGATCAAAAATGAACAATTTTCACCATTTTCAGCACATACTTGTAAAATGTTTTTACAACTTTTCATGATTGTTGGTATTTTCGAAATTCTGTCACTAAATTGAGAGTTTTTTCATTTTCTGAGGTTGTGGGAATATCCGCTCCTCGATATTATTCAATCATTTTTCGCATTAATATCATCCAAGATTAGCAAATTCGGTTTTTGTCTGTCTTATTGTTTTTATGCCGATTGTACCTCCAGAACATACTTAAAGTGAAATTTTAATCTTTTTTCTCGGAGTGGTGCAGTTTTCACTCCAAGAAATTAAGAGAGATTATAGCGTACATTCCGGCTTATCGAACAAATCGATTTGAAACTTGAACTTCATACCTACCTGTTCTTGAAAATCTCATAGAAAGAGATATACACTCGCATACGCAGATATATGTATTCGCAAAAGTGATCAACGATCGTGGAAATTTTATCAATGTATAAGTACGCTGATGTCACTTATATGTTCGGTGAATTTGTCAGATGGTCACATCACGTCATTTCTATAGAATATTCGATACTAGTATAGCTTTTTATAGGCAATTACTGCAGGAGCTATAAGAAGTTTTCGGGTGTAATTCTCCGAGTTGCGATCCGTTCAATTCAGAGAAATCTTTAATTTTTACATTTTTGTATCATCCTTGATCGAGTATAAGCTATATAATTACCAATTGGAATTAATTGTCATAATGATTTATCACAATCTGCTCCGGGTCATCGTTATAAATTTAATCTAAAGATTCGCACAACACTTATTTTTAAATTAGTCTTTAAAACTTAAGAAAAGATTTCCATTTCATTCGAATATAGATTTTTCGACGTCAATTGTTACGTAAAATTTCTCACCGCAAACTAAGCGCGATTTTTAAATTTATTCATATAATTTCTTTTTTTTTCTTTTCTTTTCTTTTATCATCGACGTGTAGTACATTGAATTTTTTTTTCAATTTACTCCTTCATATCGCAACTAATAAGAGTTGCAGACGCTTGGTCAGCGAAATTGTGCTGCTGCTGCTGCAGTCCAGCAGATAAACGCAAAGATCAAAGATCGAATCGGTATTTTAAATACGATTTATATAAACGGGGTTAAAATAAGCGATACAATATTGCTGACTTAGGTGTTTAATATTAATCCGAACGTCATTAATAACATATATTGTCTCGTTTGAACCTTTCAGTTGAGGCTCTGATCTACTGGCGTGACCCAAAGAAATCTGGCATCGTTTTCGGAGCCATATTGGGGGTGCTATTGTCTTTGGCCTATTTCAGTCTAATCAGCGTTCTCGCATACCTGTCCCTCATCATTCTTACCGGAACAGTCGCCTTCCGCATCTACAAAACCGTCCTTCAGGCTGTCCAGAAAACTGCTGATGGACATCCGTTCAAGTGAGTATTTAAGGCCCGAAGTATAAAAGCCAATTGAATAGTTGAACATTCGAGTGGTTCAAAAAAGACCTAATTTCTCAGAAGTTGCTGCTCATTCGTGAAAATGTTGTTAGTGATTTTGAAAAATTATTCATTTTCTTTGAGCTCTATAGGACAATATTTACTACTGCCTCAGTGAAGTTGAAATTTCGAAATTTTGCCATTTTTAGCAATTTCAAAGTTCTCAGATCAAAGTCCTCATCTGCCTACCTCTAGGTTCTCATTCAATGCGGATGTTGGTTCAAGATGAGACTCGTACGATAATATTTGGTACTGCCTCAGAGATATTGAAGTTTTTTCACTATTTAGGGGTTTTCTTAGAAATTGGATCGCCAGGTGTTGCTCATGAGACAGTCTTTTCTTACCATTTTAAGGAAGAAGTACACGAAGTTTGCAGTCTGTGGGACCATTTTTACTACTGCCTCATGTTGCTAATTTTACTTGAAGGAAAGTCGCCCTCAATGAGGCAGTAGTAAAAATGGTCCCGCAGACTGCAAACTGCTTGGATTTCTTCCTTATATTGGCAAGATGAAACTGTCTCATGAGCAGCACCTGGCGATCGAATCTCCGAAAAAACACAAAATATTGAAGAAACTCTAATGTCTTCGAGGCAGTACTAAATATTATCGTACGAGTCTCATCTTGAACCAACATGCTCATTGAATGAGAATCTCGAGGTAGCCAGATGAGCGCTTTGATCCAAAAACTTTGAAATTGCCAAAATTGGCTAAATTTCGAAATTTCAATTTCACTGAGGCAAGTAGTAAATATTATCCAATAGAGCTAAAAAAAAATGGAATAATTTTTAAAACTCACAAACGACATATTCACAGATGAGCAGCAACATCTGAGAAATTAGGTCTTTGTTGAACCACCCTATTGAACATACACAGTAAAAAAAATTTCATCATTGCATTGTGTAAAACAAAAGTCAGTGTTGAAATTTTTGTGTAAAATATTTAACACTCTCGTGTGTTAATTCAAATAATGGTGCAGTGTTGTTTTTTGTTTTCAATTTTTTAACACACTAATAGTATATTGCGTTGCTAGGGACGAAAGTTGGCGATTGCAACGAGTGTGAAGTTTGCCGCCCGAGCGAAGCGAGGGCCGCAAACACACGAGTTGCAATCGGCAACTGTTGGCCATAGTAACGCACGATATTTTTTATAATAAGTGCATGAATGTGGGGCGTGCATGTCAGTAGCGGGACGTTCCCAAGGGACGAAAGTGAAATAATTGTGGACTGCGCATGCGTCAACCTTACTTTCGTCCCTGGTATGCATTTAGCCACTTTCGTCCCGCTAAACTGACATGCAACGCCCCACTTTTCATGCACGTGTTATAAAAAATGTTTATTTGATACAAAAGTAACACTACTCATTCTAAATGTTACTCTCAAATCATCAACACAAAATTTTAACATAGTTTTGTATTACTTTTTACATAAAGCTGTGTTACTTTTTCAACATAAACGGATTGTGTTGAAATAACACAAATTGTGTGTAAAAAAAGTGGTCAACACAAAATTTTGTGGTAAATTTTACAAAAATTTTTTTACTGTGTATCATCATTAATATTATCACAGAATATAATAAATATAACAAATATTAAATATATGATCAATGGATGAATAATAATCATAAAACATTATCGATCCGTTTTTAATTAAAGAGATGTTCTCGACGTGGACTTGACACTTCCGGCTGAAAAGGTGCATGATGTAGCCGACGTTGCGGTCGCTCACGCAAATGCTGCTGTGGCTGAATTGCGCAGGCTTTTCTTGGTCGAGGATTTGGTCGACTCTCTCAAGTTTGGTGTTCTTTTATGGTGCCTGACTTATCTTGGTGCTTGGTTCAATGGAATGACCCTTATCATAATCGGTGAGTTATAACTTTGCTATAAAGGTTTTTACAAATTTTTTTCAAAGTCGAAACATTTTTTCAAGCAATTTATACAGATTTATGCGCCAATATAATATTATCCCTTATGGAAAATACTCAAAAATTGAGTGTAAACATTGAATTTTGGGTGTAAACACTGAATTTTGGGTGTAAAACTCTTAAATTGGGAGTTGACTTTCAAATTTCGAGTGTTGAACTCCCAAATTGAGAATTAATTCCCGAATTTCGTGTGTCGAACTCCTAAATTGAGAGTTGACTCCCAAATTTCGAGTATCGAACTCCAAGGTTTAGAGTTGACTCTCAAATTTCGAGTGTCGAACTCCCAAATTGAGAGTTGATTCCTAAATTTCGAGTATCGAACTCCCAGGTTTAGAGTTGACTCCCAAATTTTGAGTGTCCAACTCCCAAATTGAGAGTTGACTCCCAAATTTCGAGTGTCGAACTCCCAAATTGAGATTTGACTCCCAAATTTCGAGTATTGAACTCCCAAATTTCGAGTATTGAACTCCCAAATTTCGAGTATCGAACTCCCAGGTTTAGAGTTGACTCCCAAATTTTGAGTGTCCAACTCCCAAATTGAGAGTCGACTCCCAAATGAGTGACACCCAACAGATGGTGAATAAAATTTGAAAATTTGAATAATACGATCCTCAGAAAAATGAAGAAACACTTGTTTATTCTTCCGTACTTTTCATAAACTGATACAATTTTTCAAATGAAAATCAACACTTTTTAATTTTTAATTAATTTTTTTTCCCCTAGGTGTCGTCGCACTCTTTTCGTTGCCGAAGGTATACGAGACGAACAAGACACAGATCGATCAGAACCTGGACCTAGTCCGTGGAAAAATCAACGACTTGACCGCTAAGTATGTGTCGTATATATTTTACAAATCATTTTTATCCAATCGAACTTGTGTTATCCAGATTTTTACTAATTGCGATTTATTCTGATACATATTTCTATATGTGATTAGAATCAATGTCGATAAACTAGTATAGACTAAAATTAATCCGTTGAATATAGAAAAAGTATTGCTATTTTCGCCGTTGAGGAAAGAGAGAAAGAACACACGCATACAATTTGATAATTTAAAACCGAAAATAATTGAGATAAAATCACGAGGAAACATCAATATCGTATTTACGATTTTCCTATAAATTATACCCTGCGTATATTATAGATTCTCATTCGATTACGCCTGCCTAACCCGTGTTTCTAGAAACTCAGAAAATCCCGAGACTCTCCCTACATCCTCGTCCTTGCTACCATCGATTTATTCTTCGAACCTCCTGAATCCCGAAGATCAATTCCCATACGTTGAAAAAATTCACGGAGAGACAGATATTTCAAATTTCAAGATCGATCTAGTTCACCAGAAACAGATGACTGCGGCGTTCAATCGTCTGATCACAAACGCGGGTTTAAACGATCAATAATAATTAATTAGCGATGGATTATATAAATTTATTTTTTTTCTCGTCAATAGAAGAGAAAGAAAAGAACAGAAAACTGGAAACTGAAAAGAAAATTGAAAATTCAAATCCTGATTCCAATTTCCTCGATTAATTGTATTTTTTTTATTAAACATTGGCACGTTTCTTTATGATTGTATTACAGAGTGAAGGCGGCTATACCGCTCGGCAAGAAAACCGAGCCTACGAAGGAGGAGTAAAAAGCGCAGCGTGTGAACGAGTTCATCGAGAGTTCGAAGTCAAATAAAAGGAGTCGCTAAGTTGTGCGTTTTGTGTGCGTGTGTGTGTGTGTGTGTGTGTGTGTGCGTGTACGTGTTTGGGAATATTTGTGATGGTATATTAGAAGGTGAGTGAGCGAGAGAAAGCGAGGAAGAGAGAAATAGAAAATGGGCAAAAGAGAGAGAGAGAGAGAGAGAAAGGAAGAAAGAGAAAAAGAAAAAGAAAAAGAAAGAAAGGAAGGAAAAGGGATTCTGAACAGCGAGCGAAGAAGAGGAGCCAGCAGAATACTCCGAACACAGAAGTAACGAAAAATGGAAGAGAAGGAATACACACATAGGTGTTCCATAGTTGCTACAGTAAAGAGAGATAACGCCGTGGATGTTGCAGGGAATTTGAAAAATCGATCGGAGTCGAAGAAGGGATGAAAGGAGAGAGAGAGAGAGAGAGAGAGAGGATTAGAAAAAATATGAAAATAAGGAAAGAGCCAAGTTCTACGTTCTCTCGGCGCACGCATATTATACATACTATAGAAATATTCATTGGAGAATGTATTTAAAAAGAAAAAACAAAAAAATAAAAAAAAAACAAAAACAAAAACAAAAAAAAAAAAAAAAATAATAATACCTAATAATAATTGAATTAAACTATCGTAGCGATTAATTATATCAACTATTCGTTGTTATGGTGGTAAAAATATATGATTAGAGAGCTAATGAACTGCGATGGGGATACTTTACACCTTATATGGTATTTCGATGATTTTTTCTCTTCCTTAAAAATAATGGTCACCTCCATTTGAGGTCTCCTCATTTTATGATAATTGACGAAACAAAAATGAAACAGAAGATAGAAAGAAAGAAAGAAAGAAAAAAATTTCGACAACCACGACCTCGTCTTTCAAACCTTTGCCTTCCTTCTCTCCTCCTCCCTGTAGTAACTCTTATAATTATTTCTCAACCCCTCCTCTTCCCCCCATCAACGGTAATATACCCTTGGATTTCTATCCTCTCACCTACCACCCCACACTAAATTCGTCACACCCTCACGACCACTTGAGAAAAAAAAAAAAAAAATTAAAAAAAATTAAAAAAAAAAAAAGTTTAACTATGTATTATAATAATAAGTAAAAAAAAAAAAAAAAAGTGTACTCCTTTTTACGCAGAGGCAGACAAAATAAAATAAAAAAAAAAAATTTATATAGGAGCTTATTATGTTAAATAATATGAATATTATAAAGCTTGCATACTATACGCCCGCGACTATGTTATGCGTTTCCATCTTATTAAGATTAATCGAAATTCGGCGTATACACGTTTTGACGGAAATTGTATTGTATTTTTTTTTTTCGTTTTTTTTTTTTTTTTTTTTGTTCCCTTTTGTTTTCGTCTTTTTTCACTTTCTTTCCCCTTTCCCATCACCCGCGCGCCCCCCCCCCCCCCCCCCCCTATTTTTTTTCTCTTTTCATCGTTAGTTATTAAGATATTATATATATCTATCGAGCGTCCCCGAATTTTAGTTGTTAACAAGAAAAAAAAAAAAAAAAAAAAAAAAAAAAATATATGAATAAAAAAGAAAGAAGAAAAAAATAAAAAAAAAATAACGAAAGTGAATAAATAAATAAATAAATAAATAAATCAATTTACAGATAATAAATAAACGAGTAAATATATATTGTATCTGTCTCTTTATATATATATGATTATTATATGAGAGTTGCGAAATAATAGCTATTATTATTATTACTATTATTATTATGATGAATTATGATAATTATTATTATTATTATTATTATTATTATTATTATTATTAATATTATTAATATTATTATCATTATTATTATTATTATTATTACAAATAACGATAATTATACACCTAATGTATGAATAAAGTATAAATACTGAATTATTGAAAAGAAAAAAAAAAAAAAAAAAAAGAAACAAAAATTAAATTTACGGTGGACGATGGGGATGCAACTTTATATTATATACAAATTTACTATCTATATGTATAATAATGTTGCGACCACGTGTTTTTATTGAGAAAGAGAGAGAGAGAGAGAGAGAGAGAGAGAAAAAAAAAATTTGAAAAAAAAAATATGGAGAATAATATAATATGACGAAGTGTTATATAAGAATAATGAATTGTAATATGCGTATACCCGCTTATCTTCTTGACGTCTCATTATTGCATCTGCATCTGCACGATTTATTTATAAATAAACGATATTGATAATAATATGATTATATTGGTATATGATTTTTATTAAGAATATTTATGACCTCTGAGAATCGATATTTTTTTAAATTTTTTTGTATATATATATATATATTTATCAATTGTTTATTCAAAATGAGAACATAATTATTATACCCTCTTGTTATTCTTCCACGAGCGATAACGATTGTTAAATTAGTATTTATACGGCGTACAGTTATTCAAAGAAACAGCTGTTCATTCAATTTTAAATTAAAGAATAGTTATCGCATGCATCGGAACATGAAATTTAACTTTCAAGTCTATCAGCAATATTTCGAAAACTCGCTATATCTTTAACAAACATTTTTGTTTCTTGTAGTTCTTATATACTTTTATTTTCGTTTTTACATCAAATCTTTTTCTTATTTTTACGATCAAAGGAAGAAGAGGAACAAAAAAAAATATATACATATATATTTATTTATATATACAATTCCTGGATTAGTTTTGCTCTCGTTAGACTTTCCATCATGCTGGGACCTTCTTAGAGGTCACTAGCGGTTACCGGAATAACCTTGACGATAACGTTAATACGGCAAGATCAATGCTTCCAAGGTTACGGTTCGCACTGTCTTCTTCTGTCTGATATATTTGGTATATCCTTTTATCATACCTATATAGTATATAAATATAAGAATGCTTCGCTCACTACCATTCGTGACAATTGTGTCACAATGGACAGATATTTCGCACTATAAGGATGTGTGATTTATCTACGGATTACAACGAGGAGTAGAATTAGGAGATTTGAAGCTGTCGTTGGCGGATGTGTATCCGTGAACAAAATATTACATAATCATATTAGAAACAAGCTCTTCATATTGATCGGAATTTTTGAATAATTTTGCGAACCGTTTATTATAATTTATACGGTCGATATAAATATTGCATTCAAATATCGACGCGTGTAGTAGGATAGAATTCACTTTGTCTCATAAAATCTGTAGTCTGTTACCCAAACCGTAGTGACAAAAATGTATTTCTAATAATAATACCAGTTGAGACGAGGAAAAGCAGCAGTGTAACGTACGCGCATGCTCGCCGGAAATTCAACGCTATACATATAGATATATTATATATCCAAGAATGCCAGACTTTATTATGTATATAAAAAATATTAAGGGGACCAGTACAGCGACTTTGCGAGAAATGATCATAGTCCGAAATCAATTTATTTCATAGCCAAAGTTCATTTCACATGAAAATATTTTTCTTTTTCAAAATCATGTGTCGTAAGGATTTTGGAGCACCTTTGGACCGATTCAGGTCATCTTGGATTCATTTTCTTCAGAAAACAAATCCTCATCATGTGAATGAATGTAGGAATTTTAAAATAAAAAATTATGTCGTGAGTTATGATCAATTTACCAAATTTGCAAAAATTATTATCACTCATTTCTTAAATAACTTGGCCAAAACGAAAAATTTTCAAAATTCCTACATTCACATGATGAGGATTTGTTTTCTGAAGAAAATTAATCCAAGATGACCTCAATCGGTTCAACGGTGCTCTCAAATCCTTACGACACATGATTTTGAAAAAGAAAAATATTTTCATGTGAAATGAACTTTGGTTATGAAATAAATTCATTTCGGACTAGGTATGATAATTTCTCGAAAAGTCGCTGTACTGGTACCCTTAATACATGGGGATCGCGGTGTGATTTTAATGAATATAATAATCATGACTCTAAACAGCTTTTATTTCATCACAACTTTGTATCCGTAATTCTACATCTGTAGCGAGTATTCTGAATTTATATTTTAAGATTCGTAATTGCAGCCGTGTATCATTTGTTTGAAAATTTTTTTTTATCTTGTCAACTTTGCACACGTGCCATTCAACCGCTCATATCTCCTAAAGCGTAAGTTGAAAATACGACTTGTAGCATATCAATAGAAAGCTCTTGAAACAAGCTACACGAATTCAGAATTTTTCCCACCATCATAAAGCTGTGTTTTTCTTTTAGCAAAAACCTTTTAAATTTTCAAGCGTATACTAATAGAAAGCCAAAAATTGGACCATAGTCCTTCATGGGTTTTTTTTTAAATTTACAAAGCACAACGTGTTATAAAATCTTCTGTTATCATAGCTAGGGCGGATGACACAGTTTCAGTCAGAAAAATGAAAACTTCAACGTAGCGAGAGTGGTAAGGATAGGTACTATAAATAGAAAACGCATTCTTCAACCCGTTCGGGTTGGACAGAAGTAAAGATTTTTATTCGTTAATAATTTCAATACATATTTATAAACTAATGATAAGCGTGTACAAAATTTATACCACTGCCCTATAATGGCGAAGGTTATAATATATTATCTTTGTTGACGCTTAAAAATCAACCTTTTTCCCGCAATAATTGATAACGAAATAATTTATTTTTCTTCCTTTTCGTCGACATCATAGATGAATAAATATTCGACGACGTCTTATCTTGCATTTTTATGTGTTATGGGTTTACTGATTTCGATTCTCAGTACTTATAACCATACCTTAAGTACAATTTAATGGATGTGAAAATTCGCGCGCGTCGTCCCTTTTTTCAACGGCATGAAACGCGCAGGCGCGACCTTGCGGCAAGGTGACCGTCTCCATCTCGCTTATGCCGGCACATCATTCGCTTCTCGCGTGCCGGCCGTGATACGTCACATAATACTGACCTGTTTTCGAGTAGTACGAATAGAAATAAAATACCGACGTTTAGCGTTCCGGACTTAAGATGTCCGTGTCAGACGCAGATCATGAGAAAAGGAAGCAGATATCTGTTAGGGAAATTGTTGACGTTGAAAATGTCGTCAATTTCAAGAAAACTTTCAACCGACATCTTCACTACACCCTAGTAAAGGATCGTAACGTAGCTACAAGTCGAGATTATTACTTCGCCCTCGCCCACAGTGTCAAGGACAACCTTGTATCGAGATGGATTCGAACCCAGCAGTATTACTACGAAAAAGACCCAAAGGTAAACAGAGTCTGCATGACACTTTTAAATTGTTCAATAATAACAATAATAATAATAATAATAATATGATTGTGATTATTTTTCGTTGACAAATAAAAATGAACCTCAGCTGATCATTTTCGTATATGTAATATAATAATTAATCCATCAATTGTTATTCTTTACTTTGAAATTTGAATAAGAGTCTAATTATTAATAAGTTTTTTTTTAATCTAAACCTCGTAAATGACAACACGCGGTTTTCGTGTGACAATCAACGCGAAGATAACATTCTCTTGTCTACCAACAGATAAGAGTTCGTGTAATACCTACTTAGCTGATTTATTCTTGACCATAAGTATGTATATTATCGAATTGAAACTTTTAGTTTATATTCGTGTCTATATATATATATATATATATATATATATATAAATATATATAACTACATATATATATATATGTATATATAACATCTATCTTGTTCTAATGTAGATAGATACACAAATACATAATACATGTATAGATGTATACGCACTAACTTGTAAATTTTAACGTTTCTTATAAGTACTACCTATATTGTTTATATCGTTACTGACAACGATGCCAATATTGTCATTTAAATATAAACTCTACTGTTGTCACGCTCACAACACGTATTAATTATTATTACAGCTTAAAAAAAAAAAAAAAGCGGTGACTCCAAAGTCGAAAACTAGTTTTATTTATATTTCAATTATATTTTGTAAAGTAATTTTATTTCTTTTTCTTCAAACATTGCGTAATTATTATAAGACATAAAAAAAAAAAAAAAAAAAAAAAAAAAAAAAGAAAAAAGAAATCTATCTATCACGTTCATCACTCGGTCAGAATTTATATTATCTTTACGCTGTTATTATTGTGATTCGTTTATATTATAGAAATTTCTTATGTGTATATAGTTATTTATTTTTTTTTTTAGAATATTATAATATTATCGCAGGTCGAATATAAAATAAAATTGATTTATTATCTGCATTTAATAAAATTATGAATAATATCGTTGTAAAATAATTTTTCCGTATAATATTATGTATGCGTAATAAACCATATACACACAACAGATAGAATATTTATATTTCAAGTTTTGCAATATATTATATATTCTAAACGAGTTGAAAATTTTATTACGTAAATGAATTCTTTCTTCAATTATACTTGCGCATTTTTTTTTTATTTTATTTTTTTTGCATAATCCGAATTCATTGATATTATACCATTCTGAATTTATGTTTTAGTATCACTTATTATTATTTCTTGTTACCAATCTATGGATAACATTGCTGAGAATGTGGTACAAATTATAACGCTTTATCTCATCAGTCGTCGTAAATAACTCAATTTCCTCGTATAATATGAAAATTCGAAAGATATATTCGAAGATTAATATTACATCGTTAATAATATTCAAGAAGTGGTGATATAGTACCAATTTCTCAAAGTATGTAGATTGTATAATAATTTAATGGGCAAAAAGTTCGATGACCTTGACCGTAACCGGGAAGGTCAAGTTTCGTTGAGTTATAAGAACGAAGGCGTGGCACACGATCCTTTGGACACACTTATTTATATTACACATAAAACTGATACACACATATATATATATATATATGTTAGAGAATAGATTAAGCGAAGCCAAATCGATCCCTCGGATCATCTATAAGCTTTGTAAAAAATCCAACAAATTAAAGAAGTTATAGAATCAATGTATCGCTTTCTATTAGGGTAAAGGAGGGATAGAAATATTTTTCTATTCATTTATTTGAACAGTTTTCATTAATTAGTGAATGAGAAATATCTTCAAATTATGTAAACGCAAGGCCTCTGTCGGTACGTATGTATATGTACATACCTATCTTTCCTGTTCCTGAACTCAACGCAGTTGCCAGAAAAACAATTTTTGGATCGGTTCCCAAAAACTCAGAGTTCAAAGTATAGCGAACGTATGGTTTTTATCGTAAAATAAAAATAAATAAAAATCTCAACACATTCTTATTGGTACCTATACTTTATAGGTACTCTAAATATTTTAAATACATATAACATCGTCCATAAATTTAAAATTATACTAAGATTTAATTCGCTAACTTATAGTACATACAGATATATATATATATTATACATACCTATATAAGTATGTCGAAGCAACTAAAAATATACGTCAAGGCTGTACGATGTAATATACTATTGTGTAATAATTGCCATTATCTATTTTTTTTTTTTTTTTTTTTTTTTTTCTTACATTATCAGAAAATTCTGCGATTAAAGTTCGCAATCAATAATCATCCGTTTCACAATACAAATTTATATAGCTATATGATTGTTATCACAATATACTCTATGATGATAATTCTATGAATTTTTTACAAATTATAATAATTTTTTATTTTTTTTTGTTTGAAAATTATGAAATATTTAGAAAATTTGTAAGCAATTCGTAGAAGTTTTTACCACGGTAGTGCGAAGAATTTTTTTTTTTTTTTTTGAAATTCTGTAATCATCCCTTGATTTTAAGCAATTAACAAATAATGTTCATCGACTCTTACAACACTAATTATAATATGTGTATAATATATAAACGGGCAACATTTATAATGTCAGATCTGGGTCTCCACTATAAATATAATTGCGTAATAGTTTATAGTCGTTGCCCGTTGGCAACTATAAACTAACAAACGTTAAATTATTATTAGAGTGTCATTGCTTAGAGCAGTACTGTAGGCAATTGATTCAATGTAAAAATGACTAGCTATAACAGCCTTGATCCGGATCCTTACTATCCTCATTGCAATATCTTGAATAATAGCTACCCAAAGAGAAAGATATTCGATGCATTGATTTCAGGTCAAGGTATTGAAAAATAAAATAGAGATTATCATAAACTCATAACTTTTATCATAACGTCAAAAAAATCTATCAACTATTATAGAGAAACGATTCAATTTGCAGAGGGTGTATTACCTCTCGCTCGAATACTACATGGGAAGATCTCTCCAAAACACTATGATCAACTTAGGGATCCAAGGTGCTTGCGACGAAGCTATGTACCAAGTAAGGATCATATATTTCATCCTGATGGAATAATTTCACTCATTTCCTATCTCATTGTATATTGTACCTGCTTCATTCGAACCAATAGATGGGTTTGGACATTGAAGAGTTGGAAGAACTCGAGGAAGATGCTGGTCTTGGAAATGGAGGATTAGGCCGTCTGGCAGCATGCTTTTTAGACAGTATGGCCACCCTGGGTCTTGCCGCCTATGGGTACGGTATCAGATATGAATACGGTATATTCGCTCAGAAGATCAAGAATGGAGAACAGACCGAAGAGCCCGACGATTGGCTCAGGTTTGGTAATCCCTGGGAAAAAGCTCGTCCCGAATTTATGCTTCCAGTCAATTTCTACGGCCATGTTATCGACACCCCTGAGGGTAAAAAATGGGTCAACACGCAGGTGTGTTATACTGTGAATCCTGACTTTACTTGGTTGTTGAATAATAATGTCTACATCAATGCGTGATGAAAAAAAAAATGATTATATTCTTAATTTCAATCTATTTAGGTTGTCTTCGCTATGCCGTACGACAATCCAATCCCTGGATACAACAACAATGTTGTAAACACCCTGAGGTTGTGGTCAGCAAAATCTCCAGTTGAATTTAATCTAAAATTCTGTAAGTGTCCACACCCTCGGGTCACCTTGAAGTAATTTTGCTATGTATATGCATTACCACATTATAATTCAGCTTGGTTCGTCATGTAATTCGTTTTTCTGGGTCAATGAGCTCGCGTGCTCATTAATCGGTCGAAAGTTTTGAACAGTATTATCAGAATATAAATAAAATTCGGATCATTAGCAAGCAGTGCTAATAACGCTTAATAGTTTCCCCTTTGTAATGCCATTGCGCATGTAGTTGATGTATTGCCATTGGAACGAGGCTTTCTAAACGGAGTTCCATAAACGTTAACGAAGTTTTTTTAGGACTTTCTATCTAAACCCGGAAGATTGAATTAGGTAATCTGTTTTTTCAGTCAATGACGGCGACTACATCCAGGCTGTAATTGACCGTAATTTGGCGGAGAATATCTCTAGGGTTTTGTATCCCAACGACAATTTCTTCGAGGGTAAAGAGCTGCGTTTAAAGCAGGAGTATTTCATGTGCGCCGCAACTCTCCAAGACATTATCAGGCGTTATAAATCCAGCAAGTTTGGATCACGGGATCATCACAGAACAGATTTTGACGTCTTTCCAGACAAGGTTGCAATTCAACTGAACGACACCCATCCGTCTTTGGCTATACCAGAGTTGATGAGAATCTTGCTAGATGTAGAGGGTCTTTCATGGGAAAAGGTATATTCAATTGTAAACTCTAAACACCTTTAAATATTACAACAAATTACATCCTATTTTATTTCACAGGCATGGGACATCACCGTTCGCACTTGCGCCTACACCAACCACACCGTTCTCCCCGAGGCGTTAGAACGTTGGCCTACAAGTCTGTTGGAGAGTATTCTGCCCCGACACATGGAGATCATTTACCACATAAATTTCTTACATCTAGAAAGCGTTCGTGTATTTTTCAACGGCGATCCAGAGCGTATACGTCGTATGTCTCTGATTGAAGAGGATGGAGAGAAACGTGTGAACATGGCTCACCTTTCAATCGTCGGTAGTCACGCCGTTAATGGAGTTGCTCGTATTCATTCAGAAATCATCAAGAACAACGTGTGAGAAGCTATAAAACTCTCATTAAGTTTATCGACAATAATCATCTCATGAAATATCAACGAACGACTATCATTTTTCTTTACTTTTTCTACAGATTCCATGACTTTTACACCATGACACCGGACAAATTCCAAAACAAGACCAACGGCATAACTCCAAGAAGATGGCTGCTATTATGTAATCCAACTTTGTCCGATCTAATCGCCGAGGTAAATACTTATCGAATAATAACAATGCATGCTTGTACTTCGAGGAAGCAGACAATAATTTATAACATAAATTCTATTTTTACAGAAAATTGGAGACGAGTGGACCGTCCATTTGGATCAACTCGCACAACTAAAACAGTGGGCCAAAGACCCGAGTTTCCAGCGCGGCATAATCAAGGTCAAACAGGAGAACAAACTGCGTCTTGCACAATTATTAGAAAAGGATTATGGCGTGAAAATAAACGCTGCCTCTATCTTCGACATTCAGGTGATCATAATATAGAATTTTCTTATCATTTTAATCGAGAAAATATTTCAACGGGTGTTTTATTTATTTATTTTTTTTTTTTTTTTTTACAGGTGAAACGTATCCACGAATACAAAAGGCAGCTGCTTAATTGCCTGCATATAATAACTCTCTACAATCGTATAAAGAGGGATCCTTCGGCGCCATTTGTACCCCGAACAATAATGATCGGCGGTAAAGCAGCACCCGGTTATCACATGGCTAAGAAGATAATAAAATTGATATGCAGCGTTGGAAATGTTGTTAACAACGATCCCATAGTTGGAGATAAACTGAAAGTAATATTCCTTGAAAACTACAGGGTGACTTTAGCGGAGCAAATTATACCCGCCGCAGATCTTAGCGAACAGATATCAACCGCTGGCACAGAGGCGTCAGGAACTGGAAACATGAAATTCATGGTAAATGATCATCGTTGTTTTATTAATTGTTGATAGTTTTTGATGAGTTGACTATTTCAATTATTTAAATTACCTGCATTCTTATCCATGGATTAATTAATTCTTTCTAGCTTAACGGCGCTCTAACAATTGGAACACTGGACGGTGCTAACGTCGAGATGGCGGAAGAAATGGGAAATGAAAATATATTCATATTCGGTATGACCGTAGACGAAGTTGAAGCACTACAGAAGAAGGGTTACAACGCTTGGGACTATTACAATAAATTGCCAGAAGCAAAACAATGCATCGACCAGATTCAAGGAGGCTTTTTCAGTCCGAGCAATCCCGACGAGTTCAAGGATATTGGTGATCTTCTTATGAAATGGGATAGGTTCTTGCTTCTAGCTGATTACGAAGACTATATCAAGACTCAAGATCGAGTTAGCCAGATTTACCAGGTTCGTTGGGTCGCTAATTGAGTATACGGCTTATACTCGCAAGTATTTCCCATATTATCATATTGAACTAATGAATATTTCTGTTCCTTCTAGGACGAAGGAAGATGGGTAGAAATGGCTATTCACAACATTGCATCGTCTGGCAAGTTTTCATCCGACAGAACGATCGCTGAATACGCTAGAGAGATTTGGGGAGTTGAACCCAACTGGCAGAAACTTCCACCGCCAAATGAACCACGTGACATTTAAACAAGAATATAATTATAATTATTGAGAAAGCCTGAATTTAAATATCCCCTGCATGCATTAATTATGCAGTTGGTAATATTATTCATTTATAGTATAAAACATTCTATCAAAGTTATATTATATGATATATATAATACAAACACGATGTTTTATTTCTCTTTCTTAAATATATTATATAATAATACCCCGGAGGGAGGCCAGGAGGGGGGGGGGGGGGGGGGGGGGGGGGGGGGGGGGTTAAACAGACAGACAGACATTGTCACGTTATTTTATAAATATATTATTATTCATACTTATGAAGATTCGTATTTGAAAGAATTTTGTTAAGCTTTCGAGAGTAACAATACAATCGTGTCCAAAGAGAATATCGTCGATAAAAGAAGGTATCTTCGTATATTATTTATGATCAATGTGAAATATTGCATTGCATGGGAAAAGTCGACGTATTTGGCAAATTTATATTTCAAATCTGTAGAATTTATTTTTTTTTTTTGCGAAACGAAATTCGCGCATCTCAAACTATAACGATAATATTATAATGCACCGATGATTTAGTGTCAGCAGGTATTTTGTATTTTATCAGTAAAAGAAGAAAATAATATGTTGATCAGATATATGTTGTACGTAATCAAATGTGTTAGAAAAAAAAAAATAATAATAATTAGAAATGCAATCTATTTGCTCTTGTTCAGTATAGGGGATCTTTAGAATATTATATAAATTGAACGTTTACTGTTGTGAAATAACAGACTGTTAAAAAAACACTATATTATACTGAGTAAAATTGCTCAGTGTATCAACAGGTTCTCAGAACCAGATATTCTTTGAAAAATCAAAGTGGCAGCTTTATTCCTGCATACTAGACATTATGAATCAGTAAATTTCCGAGTTCTGTCTTTACCATGAAAAACTGTTCTCTTGTTTTTCAATACCTATTACATTAATTAAGGGGATATGAAAGGTGAATTATAATACACCTCGAATTTTTAGCAGCCCGTTTCTCAGCCAAAACACATCCGATCGATGTGAAATTGATATCAGTAACGTAGAAAAAGTGAACGAAGGGCATGATGCTCTTGGATTTCCAAAAAGCAAAAATAAAATGTACAGTTTTATATCAAGAGTGCTCTGTAACGAATAATCGTTGTTGCTGACATTGTACTTGATAGATATGAAAACACCCGAAACATTTTCGCTTTTTTGGAAATCCAAGAGCATCATGCCCTCCGTGCACTTTTTCTGCATCACTGATATCAATTCTACATCGATCGGATGTGTTTTAGTTTTGAAACGGGCTGCCAAAAATTCGAGGTGTATAATTCACCTTCCACATTCTCTTAAGGCTGATGTAAGTTTTGGTGCTAATCAGATGTTGTTTAACAAAACTTCGTTATTGTTATATTAGATTTCTTCTTGAACGGGCAGAAATAAATTTCAAACGCTCTCATACATAATATGACACCATTATATACTATTGGGATCCTTGGAATGGGCGTGGCTTTGAAATTTTAGCCTTCTTTGAGTAGTTTTATTTTCTGCCACTAGTTGGCGTATCGAGATTCTAAGCCCTCTCATTGGTTACTGTAGCCTTCTTTGAGTAGTTCTATTTTCTGCCACTAGTTGGCGTATCGAGGTTCTAAGGTTCCCAATACATAATAAACATACTGAATTAGTATCAAAATATTGTTAAATAATATTCTCGTGGTTCAAGTGCCATTTTCATATATTATCTTTATCATGAATTTGGTCTAACTTACTTAGAATCATAAAAAAAAAAAAAAAAAAATAAATTGTATCGTTGATAAATAATTCGGTTAATAATTGGGTTGATGTGCCTAAAAAAAATTTCCCACCACAATATTTATACCCTTAATTATTACTTCGTTCTTATTTCACCTATATCTGTATCGCACTGGTTTGAAAAAGTCAAATTATTGATCAATTCAAACTTAAGAGGATATGAAAGGTGAATTATACACCTCGAATTTTTGGCAGCCCGTTTCTCAGCTAAAACACATCCGATCGATGTGAAATTGATATCAGTGACGCAGAAAAAGTGAACGAAGGGCATGATGCTCTTGGATTTCCAAAAGCGAAAATAAAATGTACAATTTTACATCAAGAGTGCTCTGCAACGAATAATCGTTGTTGCTGACGTTGTACTTGATAAATATGAAAACACCCGAAACATTTTCCGCTTTTTTGAAATCCAAGAGCATCATGCCCTTCGTTCACTTTTTCTGCGTCACTGATATCAATTTCACATCGATCGGATGTGTTTTGGCTGAGAAACGGGCTGCCAAAAATTCGAGGTGTATAATTCACCTTTCATGTCCCCGTAATATTCAGGATTATGGTTTTGAAAAAAACCTAGTGGCAGTTTTTTTGAATTACTTTTGCCGCAATCAGGCGCACGCTAAATAATACGAAACCCCTGTGCTGTTGAGTTTATTCTACATTAACTTTGCATCAGTAAAATAGTTTTAAAAATTCTATGCAAGTAGTACGTGGCCTGCGTTATGAATGCCACTAATTTTACGAGTGTTCTATTCACTTATCTTTTTATTTCACAACTACCACAAATAGCAATGGATTTTAGGTGTTGAAATACGTTGGATAACAAATTGGACATAGTATAGTTTTCAACCGTTTTAATTTATTTTCTAAATTCTTCCTAGAAACAAAACGAACAAAAAAATCTTTGTAACGACCTCGCAAAGTGTTACTCATTACATTTTGACTTCACAGATTCAATCGCAGAGTTCTCTAGCTGTGAATCTTGACTTGTTTACCTCGAATGCGGTTTTTCCTGAACCAACACGCGCGTATGCGGTAAAAAAATATTGGTCAACTTTATAGGTAAAAATCGAACGAAAAAAAAGGTCATTATACTTCTAAGGCTGCGCTCTTCACGCCCTGCAGTGATATATTTGTTAGATTAGCAGTCGTAGCAGAATTTTCACCTTAGAGTTGTTATACGAGCTGGGTGTGCCAGTTATAATATAGATAGGTATATGAATATTATGTTTCGTCTGTAAAGTGTTACATAATATTTACTCTAGATCATTATAATAAACTATAGGCGCGCAAGTCCAACTCGCGAATCATTGATAAAAATCGCGCTATAGATTATATATTGTATATCAATCCCTACTAGATACAGATACTACGAATCGATACGCGTATTTAGGTAGATGATAACAACGTGAATCTTACAATATTCTTGTATACAATTTGCATACATTGTAATAAGTTATATTCAGTCGATTATGTGTCAGCGATTTATTCATCAACGCAAAAGTTTACATGTGTGCGGTTATTTTCCGTGTGAGTTTAGTGATACACGGTGTGACTCTTCCAACAACATATTATACATACATATAGACAAACTATCTTTACTATAACTAGATATTACGTATACAACAGCATGTTGGCACTGGGAATTGGCATGCATATAGAATATATATAACATATACACTGCAGTCTATCGCACGTATACGTTTATAAAAGTATAGACCTAGGTAGAGAAAGACACGGATAAAATACTTGTCTTCTATTGAAAGAATTTTTTTTATTTATCTTTGTTGTCACACATTGCGTGGCGCACCTGGAGAAGGCCGTGTGGGTGTATAACGCGTGAAATCGCAGCCAGTCTCGTACTTGGTTGATCCACCACCCCAGAAACACGTATCTCGCGCGCCTTATAATAATATGTCTCTGACGTCGTCGTCGTCGTCTGCGGAAAGTCTGAAGGCGCAATTAGCAAAGGCGAAGGCACTCGATGAGTTCGTCTTGTTTGACAACGACGCCAAGCTACGAGTAAGTAGATAATTATACGATATACTCGTAGATCGTTCTTATTTCAGCCTTCAGTCGCGTAAAAATAGACAACGTTTGTATATATATATATATAACTATTATGTGCTGCATTTTCAAACTCTGGTCCTGGTGCTATCGACATTTCTGTCAAGAAAGAGAACGGTCGGATGAACTCGGTTCTTCTCGGGTAAACTCGCAGGTATACTATTACATTTGAATTTTTATCACGCGAATTTTTATTACGCAGATTATATAGGTGTACCTATACAGAAACCGTTACGTTACATATCATTGTCTAACCATTTCATGGTAATGACGATATGCACTTATCATTTATTACATTATGATGATAATTAACATATTAAAATATCTTCTCATCGTTGTTATGGAATATAAGAGGCACATCTAATTGATGTGAAAACTGTGTATAAATATATCAGCGTGGATTATGTGTTAACGAACTATGAATCATGATCCGAGGATATATTACCTGTATAATTGTTTCTATGCAACTGTTATGTATATAAGTATACGGCCCTGATTATCTCAGAATGCAGACATATGCATTTGCGCGCGTCGTATGTCTATAGCGACGAAACAATTATGAGATAAATTGACATTACAAAATTGAAAGTTTTCTTATCGTTAAATAAATTGTATATATAGTACATATCATTCTCACCAATCTATAACCATATACGCATGGAGGAACTTATACGACTATTTTCTCGTTGATACTCAAACCAAAAAAAGCAAGTCGTGAGTACCGATGATATCATCGATGTTATTAACCATTTTTTTTATGACATCATCTCATGTTTATGCTTCTTTTGATACTAGCTCTGACTGTGTAGTACAAGACGACACGTGTTTTCATTGATGAGTAGTCTTTTCAAAATATCGTTTAGTGTGTACATTTAGCAGTTAAAGATACGCGGTAATCTATTCCTGTCAAATATACAATCTTTGGCGCTTTTCATGTTCGGCTCAAGATCAAACACTGTATTCAAGTACCGCAAGTATCATTTCACACTTTTTCGTACACGTAGAGACATACGCGCTCATTTTATGTACCCTTCCTACGCCTAATGAATGTGGAGGTTCTTGCGAAATTTATCATTATCGTCAAACCATCTTCACCCTCGTACGTATATCGCACGTCAAATAGACGAGAAGTCAATTATGAATGATCTTTAGGGTAAACAGGTCGGTGGTGATCAGGTTTGACAAAAATTATCAAGAATGACGTGGCGGAGCACGCAACTCCAAAAATTTAACGCGGAAATGACCCTCTACGACCGGGTTGGAATAGTTACGTTCAACGGGCCTGAGGTCAATGAACGTGGGCGTGATCTCCACCTTGACTGTCCTTTATGTACGGATCCTAGTCAACCCATACAGCTGCACTTACCTTAAAGCCAGTTGTTACACCTCGGTATCTCTACCCAAGAAATGAAGCTCTTTTATCATTCGTCAATAATCGTTGTTCATCAATTACTAACATTAGAGTCGCCCTGTGGACTGCTAACTGAATTCTATGAGTTGCGAGTTGAACGAGTTCCCCTGGACAAAGGTCAGCAAAATTCTATTCAGATGAAAGTGGTCACTTATAATTTCAGCTTCGTTTCTTTGAAGAAGAGACTTTGTTCAATTATTATCTATCACGAAGTTATTAATTCATGTGTAAATAGAATTCTTCGGGGTGAAACAATCGGCTCTTATTGTTTTAGCATTATTCTTACGGTAAAATTGTTTAGGACGATATGAAATTTAATATTTTATGGTGTTCTGATGAACGGGTCAAACTTCATTCCTTTGTACTTCTAGGCTACTTCTTCGCCTGCTGATGAAATTAAATTGACTCCTGGATCGGCCGTAATCGTCACAGGATACATACCCTTCAACGCGGTCAGGTAGGTACGCTTCAAACTCTAGAGACTTGAAGAGGTGAAACAAAGTTAAAAGAGTTATCCTCCAGTTCGGATAGTATAAGATCACTGCATTTAATTGCAACCGGTTAATGCAGTGAAAATAACAAATTGCGTCATGCGTATCTAGGAATTTGACACCGTGGTAGAGTATTATGAATTCTAGTTGCAAAAGAAACCGGAATTGCGTCACTGTTACAAACTGGTTTGGTCATCTTCGTTCATAATCGAGTGGAACGAAATTGCACGACAAAATGAGCTGATAAATTAATACATGAAAGTTGCAATAATAAAACTGTTTAATGCGCAGCCGAGCTGAAGAAATGTTTCCAATGTGAAAATTTGTTGTTCAAAAGTATGCCGCCATAATCCGTAGATCTTCAAAATCAAATGTTAAAAAAGTGTATAATGATAATATGTAAAAAAATTTCAATGGGGAAAAACTTGGGGTATAATTAATCAACGTTGGATTATTAGAGATCAAGAATATTTCTTCCCCACAGCTTCGCAGTGAATCTGTCATGCAAATCTTCGGCGGATAATCTGGCTTTACATTTTAATCCTCGATTGGAGAGGGGCTATATCGTACGGAACTCGAGATCACGAAATCAATGGCATGCCGAAGAAACATGTTCGGCTCAGGGCCGAAGTGGACCCCTGTTTCGTCGAAATTCTTACTTTCATATCTTGATATTTTGCACCGCAAATGAGTACCAGGTCAGGAATATCATTATATTTGGTAGTTAGTAAGCATTTTTATGCAGAGTGCAGGTGATGTGGCATTCGTATCAAAGTTTGTTGCAACCAAAAAAGTGTCCCGAAATATTAACCTTTGGAAATATTCGGCATTTCATCATATAGTAAATTTAAGAATCGAATTGCAATTGTGTAATTGTATTCTCGCAGATAGCCGTGGATGGTGAACACTTTTGCTCGTTTGCTTACCGAATACCACTGGCTGATGTGAATGGGCTTTACATCCACGGAGACGTGAAAGAGGTCAGAACTAGAGTAACAACTTTCAACGTATATCCAGACCCAAAAATTTGCAAAACAAAATGCAGCCTCGAACTCGTCCCAGAAAAGCCATTGGAGAATAACTTGGTGAGCTGGTCGTGCATAATGCTTGGACAAATCGAGTAACGCGTTTTCTTGGAATTTGGCAATGATTTGTGCGTGATCTTTCGTTTAGGAAATTCCAGTCACCGTTTTTATTCCCGGAGGCTTGAAGATTGGAACTCGTATTTTTGTGAAGGGGAGACTGAAACTTCTTCCTCATTCGTGAGTAAACCCAAATTAAGTAATGGCAACGCCGATTTCACATGAAATCTCTCTAAACAAGGATCGAAATACGTGAGATAACATTTTTTTGCAGATTTTACTTGAATTTACAAAAGGGACGAACGATATATCCTCATCCAGAAATTGGACTACATCTGAATCCACGGTTTCTTTTTGGTAACGCTGAACCATGCGTTGTTATGAATTGTTGGCGTAACGGTTCCTGGGAACACGAAGAACGACACGATAACGTTCTCTCTTGGGGACCTGGCCGAGAATTCTTACTCACGTAAGATTGACTCCTTTCATTTTTTTATTTCTCCTTTCTGACCCGCATGAATGAGTTTGAAATATCATCCACATCGTGTGAACAGCGGTTTGGGTGAATTTGATACTAATCGTATTAGTATTTTGATAAACCAATTTTCGATAATTATACCCTTACGAAAAAAACCCTTCAAGTTTGAGGGTGAACCTTCAATTTTCAAGGTTTCACCCTCAATTCTGGGGGTGAAACCCTGAAATTTCAGGGTTCAACCTTCAATATTCAGGGTAATACCTTCAATTCCTATGGATGAACCATCAATTGAAGGGTCAACCGTGAAAAGTTGGTGGATCAACCCTGAAAATTGAGGGAAAACCCACAAGAATTGTGGAATATCCCTCACGGAAAAAAACCCTCAAATTTACGGGGTAAATTCGCACCCCCAAAGTTTTGGGGGTTTACCATGAAAACTCAGGGTTTACCCTCAAATTTTACCCCCAAATACAGGGTAAACCCTGAGTTTTCATGGTAAACCCCCAAAACTTTGAGGGTGCGAATTTACCCCGTAAATTTGAGGGTTTTTTTCCGTGCGGGATCCCTCAAACATTGAGGGATAACCTCCAACAATTGAAGGATAACCCTGAATAGTTGGGGGTCAATACTGAAAATTGAGGGAAAACCCCCAAGAATTGAGGAATATCCCTCAAACATTGAGCGACAACCTCCAACAATTTAGGTTTAACCCTGAAACGTTCCGGGACAACTCTGAAAATTGAGGGATGACCCTGAATAGTCAGGGGTCAACCCTGATGAGTGACGGGTCACTTCAAAAGTCACTTCAAAAAGTCACCTCAAAAACCCTGAAGTTGAAGGGACCCCCATTTGACGGTTGTTCCTCAAGTTGAAGGTACCCCTCAATTCAGGGTCAACCCCCAAGTTGGGGGTACGAAATCACCCTGAAAGTTGAGGGTGATATTTTGAGGGGTTTTTTCCGTAAGGGTATATTGACTGACTGTGAGATATTGTGCAAAAATCTGCAGACGAATCTTAAAATATATTATTTTTTTTTTAATTTCTATAGCTTGACCTGCGAGTACGAAGCGTATACGATTTGGTTGGGGGACAACATGATTGGGGAGTTCAGACACAGAGTCTCTCTCGAAAATATTGATACTCTACGTATCTGCGGCGATCTCGTCCTTTACGATCTCGCTATTAGTCACTCTTAAGGCTAAGGCCTTAATTGTATTATTGCAATGATCTGCAGTCATCACATTTTCGCCAAATAAGTATCAAATAACCAAAGAAGTCCTATTTCACCAGGACTGTTCAATAATGGAGCAAAAGAATATAGCCTGGCATGTTTTGCTGAGGGATATCGTATCTATTTAGATTTCGTCCTCTCTCGATAAGCCTGAGATTTGAGACTAAAAAAATGAACTTTCCGTGTTAGCTAATCGACATTTTTCAAGGCTTATCACTATGCATTCGAATGAATGCAATCGCGAGGACAATTTTTTTGTAGCCACTGTACAGAATGAGATTTTAGAAATATTTTATATTTATTCGAAAGTAGATAAATCGGCTTGATCAGATACAAGATTGAAGTAGAATTTTTCACGGGCCATTCAAAGGATAGAATACTTTTTTCTTCCAAGTCAAGTTGCTTCAAGTATCTTATCTCCATAATAAGGTGGAGTATTTTTTTTATGTATATTTTTCTCACTTCTGTATTCTGCGAATGGATGTCGGATTAATCGTTCATTTCAATATTGTGAATGTAACAGCATTGTGAATTGGAGATATATGGAGAAAAAAATCGAACATATACTTAAGATCCAAAAAAATACGAAGGCAAAGGTGACATGAGGCTGATCAGTGATCAGTGATCACTCAATGGCTCAAATCCCCATGTCATTTATTTTTGTCGATTAGCCAATTGTGGGAAGTTGATTCGAAAAATTATTATAGTCAAATAATAGTATTTACTAATATAGTGATTTACTCAACACGCTATTATACGTGTGGCTTTTTTTTTTCTATCTTTCTATTCGATTAGATCCTGTTTTATTTTATACTCTTAGTTTAGTATACTGTGTAAAAATATTTCATTCTTAACGTTGTATATGTATGTAATGTATTTCTTATGAGTTGCGCATTATTTGCAAAAATAAATGTTGAAATATTATACTTTATCGTGTTATTTGCCGATTTTTGTAGATCGATTTATACATATGTTACGGTCTTTATGTTAAGGGGATATGAAAGGCGAATTATACACCTCGAATTTTTGGCAGCCCGTTTCCCAGCCAAAACACATCCGATATATGTGAAATTGATATCAGTGATGCAGAAAAAGTGCACGGAGGGCATGATGCTCTTGGATTTCCAAAAAGCGAAAATAAAATGCACAGTTTTACATCAAGAGTGTAAGTGTTCTGTAACGCATACCCCGGCACACTCATTAGTCGAAAGAGCTAAGCTGTTAATCCTATTAACCCGTTCACCGGCACTAATCCTTTTAAAGCCATTTCTTGGATTTTGGTAGGTATGAGTGGGAATATGCAGGTTTGCAGTTGTTGCCGTCCCAAATAGACCGCACACCCCTTAGTTCCTTTTATTTCTCCTGAACGCTGCCCCTACCATCGCACTTCCAGGTAAGGACGAGTGACCGTTTTCAGGTAGACCGAGGGGATTACGGGTCGCACTAATTGTCACTTAGAGCGGGGCCTGCTCCGGAGAGCACAGTGAGGCCGGGGTATGCTGTAACGAATAATCGTTGTTGCTGACGTTGTACTTGATAAATATGAAAACACCCGAAACATTTTCGCTTTTTGGAAATCCAATAGCATCATGCCCTCCGCGCACTTTTTCTGCATCACTGATATCAATTCCACATCAATTGGATGTGTATAATTCATCTTCCGTATCCCCTTAAGGCTGCCCGGGAAAAAATGCTCAGATATGATCAGATATGATCATATATGATCATATCCGAGCTCAGATACGATCAGATATGATCATACATGCAGGGGCGGATTAAGCCTAACCGCCGCCCTAGGCTTGCGCGCCAAAGCCGCCCCTTTCACGCAGACGTGGGTAGGTGGGTAGGAGGGTAGGGTAGGTGAAATGAAATAAAATACCTGACAGATTAAAAATGGTTATTATTAGTTTTTCCTCACTATTGCTGAAGTAAGGTTCTTAGTCACGGCTGTACAGTTGTCATACGTCTAGCTTTTTTGTTTGCAAAAGTATCGATTAGATCATCACAATTCAACGATCCTAATACTTGTGCCTCGATGCTGAGGATAGCAAGTGCATTCAGTCGGTCCCCAGTCGTGGTTGTACGCAAATAATTTTTTACTCGCCGCAACCACGAAAAGCTACGTTCGCCAGAACAGTTCGTGATAGGAGTACAGACGCAAATGCGTAGCGCTATATGAACATTTGGATATTCGGTGTGCAAGTCTTCCTCTTGCAGCCACTTCAATAATGTCAAGGCCGTGTCTCGGTTTTCCCGAATCGCAGATAAATGAAACCGGAGTTGAAGACATTCCTCGACAAAATTCTGCTCGAGATCAGTAACGTAGAAATTCATCAATGCACTGGCTTTATCTCTTACTTCTTCCACGCTGAGGTTCTTCAAATTTGTGAGAAATGCACATTTTTCGTGAAACCGATGATACGCCTCACGTCGCTTTCGAAGCTCGCACAGAAGCCTATCAACGATGGCAAAGAATGTGGAGACTCGTAGTTTTTCTCGGCCAGTTATATGTACTCCTTCTTCAGACTCGTCCGGTCGAAGCTTTCGCTTTTTTTTTCTTTTGATCTCGTCTTCGAACTCCTGGGCCACGGATATCTTCATTGCTTTCGCTTCCATGTCATCATACCTTTCACGAGTGTCAGAAAGTAGAGCGATCAGCGAATCGTAGAGCTGGACAACGTTGTAGATATCAACGATCACAGCTTGTAAAGTTTTATTCACCACGTTAAAAGGCCTGAGCAGAGAACTCCAAAAAACTGTCATGAAAGCGGTTTCCAAACGCTCAAGCTTCAGTCGGATGCCTTTAGCTTCGCATCTAACTGTTGCTTTCTGTTGTCCATCGTTTTCAATGTGAAGGAGTGCATTATGAATTTCTTCCCAGGATTCGTATAGGCCCCTGCAAGCATCTGAGCGAGCTGACCAACGAGTCACCGACAAGCTCTTGACTGTAATTGCTTGCTTCGAACATTCAGACGATAAGATTTCCCAGCGATGTGTCGACGCTGTGAAAAAATTGTAGGGTTCCTGCAACAATGCGAAGAATCTACAACCCTCTTCCGAACTCCCTGCGGCAGACTCCCCTACCAGATTTAGCGAGTGAGCTGCACACGGAACGTATTCTGCTTGTGGGGTGATTTTTTTAATTTGGGCTTGCAGTCCATTATATACGCCTGACATATTCGAAGCGTTGTCATATGATTGGCCTCTGCAGTTTGTGATATCAATTTCGAGCTTGGTCAATGTTGATGTGATAGCATTGGCCATGTCTTGCGCCTTATGTCCCGTGTTCGGTATGAATTTAAGTCAGCGCTCGACCGGCGAACCGTTGTCTTGTACGTACCGAACCACAAGCACGAGTTGATCGACGTGTGTTATATCAGGCGTTGAATCAACAATGATCGAGAAGTATTTGGCTGACTTAATTTCTTCTAAAATGGTGCTTGTCACTTTCTCCGCGATAAGTCTGATGAATTCCTCACAGATCGTGGACGACAGATACGACGTATGTCCTTTCCCCGGATTACCGTATCGTGAAATGTGCTCAGCTAAAAAGGGCTTATCGAATCGAATTCAGCAATGAGTTCTAATGCCATCATATAATTGCCGTTCTGATGCGATCCAAATTTTTCGTCATGACCTCTGAAAGGCAGTTCCCGTGAAGCCAGAGCCTTCACGGTTGCTACTACTCGTGTCAACACCTTTTTCCAATACGAAATCTCTTCATCAAGCTGTGCCGTCAGTTGTTTATCAATACGTCCGAGAAGTTGTCCTCTTTTTTTCATATCTAAGATGGCCAATTTATGGGAGGATGAGTTTTCATGATTTGCTACCCGTGAAGTAGCATTTTTCCAATCATCATATCCTTGTTCGCCAAACTGAGTCCCGCCATTGAATACAAGACATGGTCCGCAATAGGCTCGCCCCTTACTTTCTGAATAAATTAACCATTTTCTAGGAGCTTTTTGCCCATTTAACAACTGACGTTCAAACAAAGATTTCGAAAAGTATAGCGAGTCTGGTCACCGTAGACACGCTTGCTACTTGAAAAGTCAGCGTCCCTATTTTGTTGTATGCCATTCATGGCCATGTGATCCTTAATTATGTTATTATTCGTCCACTCAGCCGGATCCTTACTCACTAGGGTATGCTGCTTTGTTTGAGTACCCTCCTGCGATTCTGATAGAAGATCCGCGCTAGTACTACAACTTTCGTTGTTTGCCAAAGATATAATATGCCTATCATCAATACTCGTACTCGGAAATTCGACGTTGCCTTCATTGTGACAACTCTTACTTGAATATTCCACCTGTCCTTCAGCATTACTGACCGTGCTTCTACTCGAAACTTTGATAGGTTCATGACTAGTACTTGTACTTGGCAATAAAGTGGAAGTATCATTCGCTGGATGATTCGTACTGGCCAACGATCTGTTGAAAAATTTGTCCAATTTTCTTGTTTTCTTGAGCAGATCATCTTGTTTTTCAGCCTTCTCCTTGGCTCGTTTCCGGTATTCGGCACCACTTAATTTTTGCCGCCCATCACTCATCTTGCCAATAAAAAATTGCAAATAACAGACTGCGTACTGGTTGCACTGTGCACACTGCAATTCTACGTGATAAGATAGACAATGAAATTATTACCCACTTTTCATTTGAGTTATTGTCCAGGCTGTATATTAGGGTCTTTAGGCGGTTGACTTTCGATTCTTTTTTTTTAATTTCGCGGGGCAACCGAACATACTGTTTCAAATTACGTGAAAAAATCTCTGTAAAACGTGGATTCGACCAACAAATATTTTAAGGGGACTGCCGCGGCCGTACATCGAAAAGTAAAAAATAAAATGAATCTGCGTACAACCTGAGCTTTGCTTTTTTGTTACTGAAAATACATGTTAAAAGGATTGAATGAAAAAAAAGATTATTTCAAATATACCGGAAATAGTAAGATTTGATCTTGTCTCAGTAGTGTTGATAGTAATAATCAATCGAAATGCACTCTTCGTAAACTGTTCAATATATAAGCTGCGAAGAGTTATCAAAATAACTAGGTATTGATATATTAACAATTTTGAAAAAAATATTGAATAATACTGTATGTAAGATTTTATTGACAACATCGCACTCACACTCGTATCATAATTTTTTATTTTTCCATGTACGGTGAGCAGCCTCTAAATATTTTCTGAACGGATCCACATTTCACGCAGATTTTTTTCACATAATTTGGAACAATATTTTCGGTTGACTCGTGAAATTAAATGAGAAGGTGGAAAATGAACAACCCTGCTGTGTGTATATAGTAGTTATACAACGAACTTTTGTATACTGTATGAATTTGACGTTATAGTCGAAACTAAAAAATACAATTCATATATACATATCCAAAAACCACAATGATTTACCGTTTTATTATGTTATCAGTTTCGTATCCAAAACCACAAATCAATTCTCGTGGGTAATAATTTTATTGTCTACTTTATCTAAAATAGAACGAGCTATACCCCGATCACAATTCACAGCATTTACAACCCACTGAAAAAACAATAATACTTCACTACGCGAACAGGCAGTCAAGCGGTCTTTCTACGATTCAATCACGTCCACGGTGTAAGAATAAGAGGTGGGTCAACTGCCGTATACTCCCCGTGTAGAGCTCTGTGATTATTATGCGGCAGTACGGCGAAAATCCGCCAGGGGCCTCATGCGTCGGAAAGGGTGGGTAAACCCGTGGGGTAAACACGGTGTAAACAATAATGGCGTCGATCTAGCAGACAGTATTTGTATTATGAGTAATTACTTTGTTATTATCCCACACATTTATTAATGTGCATCCTTTTCGTGGTTTATTAGGTGTTATCACCTTTTTTTTTGCTGCGAAAGCTCACCGGTTTATTTGATTTTCAGTAATACACTATCGCGATAGTCACATCAATTCATCGTACAATTATTTTCTTTTCGTGGCGTAACATATTTTTAGATGCATCACCACGTGAATAATAACGTGCACTTGTCATCTTCGGCAGCAGATTTTATTTTTCACACGTCAAACGTCAAACTTTTGTGGATACCGTGAATACTGTCTGCTAGATCGACGCCATTATTGTTTACACCGTGTTTACCTCCGTGTTTACCCACCCTTTCCGACGCATGAGGCCCCTGGCGGATTTTCGCCGTACTGCCGCACAATAATCACAGCGATTAGGGCCAGTGGAACCACCTCTTATTCTTACACCGTGATCACGTCCAGTATCATCGACCATATGAGCGCTTCAAGTTACTTCACGATTTGCGAAACGCAACGCCTTATTCCTTGCACACAATGCAGGTTCGAACAGGCTGGAGCGATCAGCGCATACATTGTAATGAATATCGAGTCATTTTCTAACGACAATCTGGAGGCATTGACTCAAGAGCAACTGGAAATATTTGTAATGCATACACGGATGTGTTTAGTCGATCAAGCTGATTATTTTTCAGAAATATCTTTATGTCATTAGATTCAAATTTTTTTTTATTTTTCAAAAACTCTGTTAAATGCATTTCGATTCGTGTGGCGCTCAGCTATTTCCCTGTACCAAATTTACTTAGTACTTAAAAAAATGTCGCCTCTGAATTTTTCCGCCCCCTGATGTCTGCCGCCCTAGGCTATAGCCTACTCAGCCTATTGGGTAATCCACCCCTGCATACATGAGCTCATACATGATCCCACATGAACAGATATGATCGTATCTGAGTTCAGATATGATCATACATGCTGTCATGCATGATCATATCTGCAGCTGTATACGGAAATAATGCTCAGATATGATCATGTCTATTCATGCATGATAATATATGAACTCACATATGACCCCGTGTATGATCATGCATGATGTCATATATGATCAGATCGGAAGTCGTAGTGAAGGATTCAGCTCATGATGGATATTATGTATGTTAAAAAAAAAAAAAAAAAAATAGTACATTACGATACGAGTGCAGTCAAACTGTTTCCGACGAGTGTGAGGTTGCGGCACAAGCCGAAGGCGAGTATTGCAATCACAGGAGATCAGAATAAGTTTTTCCGTCGAGTATTGTACACAATTTTACTTTATTAGGTGTGGAAATGGGGGTTTTATGCACGCAAAGCGTGTGTACAACGCCCATTATCACACTGAGTGAAGTAAAATAATGAAATACCTATATATAGATATAAAATCTCAAATATACCATAGCCAATTATATTATTATTTTCCACTTTCTCCTCCACGTCTGCACGATTGCATATATAGGGAAAAAATGCTCAGATATGATCAGATATGATCATGTATGAATACTCAGATCTGATCAGATCCGAAATAAAGGTACTGTCTGATCATGTATGATCATATACGATTATACATGGTCATACATGCTCATATCTGATCATGTATGATCAGATCTGATCAGATCCGAAAAATGATCCTGCAAGATCATATCGGATCATACATGATCAGATATGAGCATGCATATTCATGTATGAGCATGTATAATCGTATTTGATCTAATATCCACATATGATCATGTGTGATCATACATGATCATATTTGATCATGTATGATCATATACGATCATGCAGGACCATTTTTCGGATCTGATCAGATCTGAGTATTCATACATGATCATATCTGATCATATCTGAGCATTTTTTCCCGGGTGATGTAAGTTTTGGTGCTAATCAGATGTTGTGTAACGAAACTTCGTTATTGTTGTATTAGATTTCTTCTCGAACGGCACATGTATTTACTAAAATGTAATGTAAATTCTCGCAGATGCTATATATCGCGTTATATATCTGTATAGGTAATCGAAAGAGAAATATCCATGTATCTATACAATCGGAAAATCTACAACTAATTTGATTTTATCATATTTTAATTACGTTATTAAATTATCTATGTACACTAAAAATTTAATACGCATTCACTGATTACATTATCACACTTCTATTGCCCCGAGGGCAAAAATAAATTTCAAACGCTCTCATACATTGTAACATGTCCAATTTGACAGACTCTAGGCTTGCCAGGATTGGTTACATAAATTCAGCGGAATACTGGACAAACTCGCCGTCGTCGCTTGTGACGTCACAAGCGAGCGAATAATCGTATAAAAGCCAGCGTCGACAGAGCTCGAGAACGCATTCGCGGTAGAGCACTCGGACGACTCACTATTATTTATATATACCATCGAGCGTGACCAGGTAAAGCACCGGCACGACTCTTAGCATCATCTGAGTTTTAGCGCACATGAGGTATAGCACCCGGGCGACTCACTTGATATTATACTAGTGTCTTGACCAGATAATAACTTAGCTGCAAATCAATAGTCTAGCAAATCTGAACATATAAAATTCACTAAAGATATAATAAGTCTATTATCATTGATAAAAGGAACTAGCATACCTATAAATTCAAGGGTCATTAACTAATAGTATATTACTCACCTAGGGAGGGAAAGTAGGCTAACCCAAACTGCGTGTGAGATTGACACCCGAGCCGAAGGCGAGGGTGACAAAAACGCAGTTTGGGATGGCCCTTTTCACTCCCGTGTGAGGTATACTATTTTTCACCACCCCCTGCATCGGAAAGAACGACCTCCCGCTCACGCAAGGGAGCGAAAGTCGTACTTTCCGTGCAGGTGTGGTGAAAAACAGTATTGATACCATATTAGCTCATTTAATCGATCGATAATGAAGTAGGGAGAATAATTTAATTAGCATAAGCGACATTGTAAAATAATCTGTTAAAACTTATTTGGTTAACTCATTATAGTAAACAAACCTACTATTAGAATAATTGCCTGACATTTTCTTATTTAATTCCGTTTGAGATAAAGCCATCACAAGCCGAATAGCAGCTTTGAATAACAACAATAGAAGCGTACGACATCAGTTTAACCGACTTGTGGTCGAGGGCCAATTGTTGTCATTCCGAGTCTGATACGCAGTCTTGGATATAGTCTAAGAGCTGGTGACAGATTTCACTAAGCGTCTTCAGCATGGCTAAAAAATCGTCAAACGCCAGGTACGGGGTTCGTATTGTTGAAACCGCGAGTCTTACAGCCCACCCCCGCTGCGTTTGACCACCTGGTTCAGTAGGTAAAAAACCACGTTTTTCAAGTAATTTCAGCAAAGTCAATTCCAACTTAGATCTTATCTACTATTATGCTCGAGATGTCCTACAAGGAAAATGACGGTGAGACAATCAGGTGTTATACCGATGAATTGTTGGTGAGCTGAGCGCGAGGGGCTATTCACTTGGGAAGTCCTATGTACACTGGTCTCGGAAGTCTTTATAGTAGTCAATGGTAGTCAATTAGTCATTGGTAGTCTTTGGAAGTCATTGGTAGTTAATGGAAGTTCTTGGAAGTCTTTGGAAGTCACTATTAAGTCACATGTGGTCTTCTGGAAGTCACTATGGAGTCATTGAAAATCATTGGAATCTGGTAGTCATTGGTATAGTCATTGGAAGTCATTGGTAGTCAATGGAAGTCTTTCAAAGTCACTATGGGGTCACATGTAGTCGTCTGGAAGTCACTGCGGAGTCATTGGAAGTCATTGGTAGTCATTTGTAGTCAATGGAAGTCTTTGGAAGTCGGAAGTCACTTGTACACCCAAAATTGAATTGAATAGCCCCTCGGCTGAGCGGCGTCTCGACTTATATACTGGTCGTGGCGTCACTCAGCTCCTCGCTGCTGTCCAACGTTCTAGACCGTTCTATGTGTTCGCAACGGTTGATGTTCGAATGCTAACGGTCAGGCCTGGGTTGCCTGATGTACGTTACAATATTTTTGTTTTTATTTATTCATCTGAACGTTATACTTGTTGATAGATATTCCGTAGTATTCACACGTCGAAACAAGCAATCAGGAAGCGAAATAACTGAACAGAAGTTCGCCTCAGACTTCGGGATTGCACTTAGAGGTGCAAAACATTGGGAGGGTGGCCGAAGATTTAAAGGTCAAGACGACAGCCCTGATGAAACTATAGTGATGATCGAGGGGTGACGCACTCCAAAATCATAGAGACAATGTTTCGCCTTATACGACGTTGTACTCTGATTTTCGAGATTCACACCGCTAAATTATATTGAATAACGACAGTCCTATTCGCCTATTAGAACAACGTTAACGCGCTGTACGCTCGTTATTCGTAACGTTGCTGGGATTTTTGTCGTTCAGTATATGCTATCGAGGCGTTATTCAACGCTTGTGGTCGCTATTGTGCGTAAGTCGGACTAACTCGAGTGATTTTTTCCTTAGCAACTAAGAAGTGTCTCTTAAGGGGGGGGTTTACCCAATCAGTTACCGATTTGTCTATTTTCTCCTAAACGGGGTAATCAATCGACTTGTCCTTTCGGCAGCCGATGTTTGACGAGTAATGAGTTCGAACTGGTACGTTTGATCGGATGAAATCAGGATTTTTTTATTTTTTTCGATCGAAAAGTATTGGCGTGCCATTTATTGCGACTTATATCAAAGCCCACGCATCAAAAATGCAAAATCGACTCCCTGAGCCCGATTCTGTGAGAAATTCTGAACATAACCATCCCAAAACATCTTTGTGTTCGACAACGATGAAGGTGGAAGTTGTATTCCACGTTTTTGTGGTAATTTTCGCGATTGTCAGAGGCTGGGGGGCGGCCATTGCCGCTACAGCTGCTACAGCTGCTGATATAATGCGGTAGTTCCCAGAACACCCGTGAGATGTCACCGTGAAAGTATACTATACTATAGTAAAAGGATGAAGTTCAGATGGGCGCGTGGCGACATCTCACGGGCGTTCTGGAAACCACCGCGTTATATCAGCAGCTGTAGCGGCAATGGCCGCCCCCAGTCTCTGACAATCGCGAAAATTACCACAAAAACGTGGAATACAACTTCCACCTTCATCGTTGTCGAAAACAAAGATGTTTTGGGATGGTGATGTTCAGAATTTTTCACAGAATCGGGCTCAGGGAGTCGATTTTGCATTTTTGATGCGTGGGCTTTGATATAAGTCGCAATAAATGGCACGCCAATACTTTTCGATCGAAAAAACTGAAAAAATCCTGATTTCATCCGATCAAACGTACCAGTTCGAACTCATTACTCGTCAAACATCGGCTGCCGAAAAGACAAGTCAATTGATTACCCCGTTTAGGAGAAAATAGACAAATCGGTAACTGATTGGGTAAACCCCCCCCTTAAATAGCTTATAGATTTTTCAAGATTCGTCTCATATTTTCAGTGAGGGCTACATCTATAGAGGGGTGACGCACTCTAAAATCATAGAGATAACGTAACACGTTTCGCCCTATACTACATTGTACTGTGATTTTTCCTTATTTTTCCTTATTTTTCCTTATTCTACCTTATTTTAACGAAGAAAATCATGATTTCCGAGTGCGTCACCCCTCATCTATACGAACGATATAGATATACAATCCGCGTTACATTATTTACCCATTTGTATGATAAGCGCATGCAAAAATTGTTTTATCCATTTCTATATTTTTAACAGAAGAGATTAATTTGATTTAGCTATAGTTCAATCAGTTTAATGGTATTTTTATCCGATTTTGTGATTAATTTTTTTTTCTTTTTACTTTTTTTTTTTTTTTTTTTCATGTCATTATTGATCCAAAATACGTCGCCATATTTAATAAAAAATCATTTCCGACCACATTATTTTTTTTTTTATTTGGTGCCCGTTTTGCCCCGCGTTTCTCTATACATTTTGTTGATTTGTTGATTTTTTGAAAAGAGATGATCGACTGATTATATAATGTCAAGTAAATGAAGTCACCTTAGTGAAGAATATCCAATCACAAGCACTTCCTTCGGACAACACTTTCACCGCTCCGTGAATAGAACAGCACCAGAATACGATCAGCTGTGTCGGGCCCGAGGTCGGCGCAGAAGGCCCGAATTATTCCGATGTTTCCCGACGCTCTACGAGCAGTGAGAGACGCGGAAAGATTCGAACACTACCGAACGCTATTTGTCCTTAGCCGTCGCTTATTTTACGTTATTTTAGATTCTTCGACGTTGCGCTGCGTTGTACAGTTATTCGCAGTGATTTTATCTGTACATGAATTTCTTTTTCTCGTACTAAGAAGATACGTTAAATAAAAATAAAATACACTATAGAGCGTTAAGCGCTACTTGGCCAATAAAAGCTAAACTTATTCTAACTTATTTTAACGTAAAAAAATCATGATTTCCGAGTGCGTCACCCCTCGGTGATGATGAAAATTAAATATTTATAGTTTGAGGATGTATATATGCGTGGCTGGCTAATATCCATAATACTTCGAATGAATAAATACTTAAAAATATATCTCTCGCATGTACTTTCATTTATTTGGAAATATTAAATACCATTTCTGAATTTCCTAAATAGTGTAGATTTTGAGGTGGTTCTTTCGAGGGTGCAAGGCGAACCCTCCACAAGGATTGCCATGCAGGGCTTACAATGGGCCATTTCTCGGCCCCACGTAGGTAGCCTACCTGGGGCCTGCCTAAAAAAGCATGTAGTTTTTTCATTTACCCATATAGGGCTGTAACAGAACTGTAACTGAAGCAACGTGCCCCAACGGATGGTCGGAAGATACGAGTCTCCTGACTACCGAACCATCAATACGAAATCACCCCTCAATTGCTTAAATTAACTAAAGAAACATTTCCTAATTAGACTTCCAAGAATTTGCTTGAATTACGGAATGAAAACCGAGGTGTCAGGGCCCACGAGTCAAGGGTTAACTGCGCAGTTTAGAATATGCATTGAAGTTGAGCTATGGATAAATGTTAAACCTACGAAATGTAGTACCCATTGTTTTACATCTATGAATGGTTGAATAAGCATGATCTAGCAAGGTAGAAAACAGAGGCGAATTTCAATACAATACAATGAGTGCAGTAGTTCGTTACAACCATGAGCTACCAAGGTGTAATATAGCTTATTTCAATATACCATCAATTATTCAGCACATTTTCGGTTTCGGTGGCATTGATCCAAAGATCAATGCAAGGTTATTCTAAGCTGCTGACAAACCACCTTGATGAACCAAATCTTCCCAAAGCGATGTAATGTACATCGATCAAAATAGAAGTAGTGATGAGCGAAATTGGTATTGGTCTTGCGGTCTTGGTCTTGGTCTTGCATTTTTGCAAGACCAAGACCAAGACCAAGACCAAGACCAAGACCAAGACCAAGACCAAGACCAAGACCAAGACCAAGACCAAGACCAAGACCAAGACCAAGACCAAGACCAAGACCAAGACCAAGACCAAGACCAAGACCAAGACCAAGACCAAGACCAAGACCAAGATCGCATGTGACTCATCAAGACCAAGACCAAGAACAAGATTGTGTGCGCAAGACCAAGACCAAGACCAAGACACAACCTGCAAGACTCGAGCAAGAACAAGACCGAACTCCAAGACTCTTGAAGTTTTGCTATACACTTGTGTAATGTTTGAAATAGGTAAAGAATAAAGAAGAGACTTTGTATACATTGGTTTCAAGATAATCATTACACCTAGCATTTCAAGTTTTTGAGTTTTAAATACTCCCAATTTCTAATATTCAGGCAAGACTACAAACAATACTTTGGCTGGACATAAATAATAGGTCTGGTATGAAAAATAGATATTTAAGTATGTACCACGTGATCAGTCAAGTCATTTTATACTTTGTTCTACTATTTATATTGTGTAACTAGTTAAAAGCCACTTACTCTCGTTACTTGCGAAAGATATTGAATACGTGTTAATGAGCCATGAATTGCAGTAGGGTGAAGAGAAGTAAGACTGCAAGACTCTTATAAAAATATTCTGAGTGTGCAAGACCAAGACCAATACCAAGACTGGGTGCGCAAGACCAAGACCAAGACCAAGACTACCATAGTCTTGGTCTTGGTCTTGCTTTTGCTCATCACTAATTAGAAGATCCGGCTTTTTAGAGCCTCACTTTTGCGCTCACATATTTCGATATGCTGTCTGAGTAATGTTTCTCTCATCAGCCCTTTGACTATATACCTATGGACTGCTAACCGCTAACTTCACGCGTGTAACCAGATGTGACGCGACCTCGGGGGCTAACGGCTGATTTTGGTACTACGATCAGCTGCGTGTGTTATGTAGGTGTGACGCATCGGTTGTGTGAGTTGCATAGGTGTAAAGAAACACCGACGTGACACACACACCGATGCGTCACACCTACAAAACACACGCAGCTGATCGTAGTACCCAAATCAGCCGTTAGCCCCGGAGGTCGCGTCACATCTTGGTACATGGGCCGCCACAGGCTTGGGATAGGGACTAGCAGTCCATAGGTATATAGTCAAAGCATCAGCCAAATCATTGGAACAAGGATTTCCATGCTCATGGAACTTTAGGATGGAAAAAAGGAACTGATCTACACAATTCTCAGTCTCTCAGTCACTTTCTCGCATTTCCAGGATTGTGAGGAGCTGGATTTAAAAGGCATTGATTGAACCCTCCGACAATAAGATTTTCACATACATGTAGGGATGTGAGTGATTATTTTCTGTAAATAGCATGTCCAACCGATTGCATAACAAGTGCAAAAGACCCCATCCACACTTTTCACAGCATGTGAATCAACCGTTTAGTATGTCTGATTTGCAATCCTAATTCATAATTGATAGATGACCAATAGCAGAGTGCACATAATTGACTCAGCAATCAACCACATACCTACCACTGTATTTTGTCAGTCGATTTTTACCTGCAGTGATATCACATCGCAAATTCTAGACAATCGTAACCACATTATGCTATTGGGTTTCGCTCCGGGTCTCGAAGACTTTATTTATACCAGCAGCTCATGTCTGGGACTTTATGGGTTAGTAATTTTTCGCCATGATATCATCCAGAAGTGTAAGATATGGTGGAACAAACTAACTCTAAGTGTCAAAAATGTTTGATGACTCTATGGGGTTAAGAAACATTTTTGAAGGATGAACTGCTGTTCGTCCTCGTATCTACGCCAATTTCAAACTACGACTTGATACTGCTCTATTGACACTGATCAATTGGCAAGAAGCAATTCACTAGCCATGTCACAATTTGAACGCATTTGTGAATGAGCTTTAATTTTAGAAAGAGCACCAATACGAACCACGGTGTCCGTTTCGGATGTAAAGAGAGAGGTGATTCCTTTAAGCCCGATCCTTTGGTGAAGTATCAGTATAATATTGTGTACCAAGGGCGTAAAGTGGGCTTTTTTAAACCAAGTGTGGAGTTTGCAGTATGAGTTGGAGGCGAGCTGGCACGAGTCAAAGACGAGTGCATCTGCGAGCCGAAGACGAGTACTGCAACCACACAAGGTCAAAAAGCCCACTTAGCCCTTGGTGCACACCATATTTTTCCACATGGCGTGCGCAAAGTTCGATTTTGCGCACGCTTCGCGTGCATGAAATTCAACTTAACGCCCGTTGTGTTGAAAAATGAAGTTCGATACACGTGCGAAAGATGATTCTTGACTCGTGTGATTGTCACTCTCGCTTCTCTCGGGCGAAAAACTTCGCACCCGTCCGAGAGTCAACACTTTCGCACTAGTGTCGAAAAGTACTATTTTGTAACAGCACGATTTTCGCGTTTTTTCTTCATTATGTTGATAATTTTGTTGAAAATATTGAAGAATAATTGAGCGGGCGTTTTCAGTATGTTATTGCCCGTCTATGCTCGAGTAGCGGGCGATAATAACTTGAAAACGCCCGCTGCTCGACGTAGCGGGTGATAATAACTCGAAAACGCCTGCTCGTCTGAAAACTGTCACTCTAGGCCCAATTAATGGGTAAAAAAAAAAAACGCAAAAATCGTGCATGTGTTACAAAATAGTATATTGTGTACCAAGGGCAAAAAAGGCCTCGCCCGTGGCGCACACCATATTTTTTGTGAGACATAAATCGATTTTCGCCATTTTTCGACCCATTATCTCCATTAATCATAATTTTCTTGCAAATATTGAAAAATATTTTGGAGGGCGTTTCAAGTTTTTCTTTTCCGCTTAAAAATTAGATTAAAAAAAACAAAAAAACAAAATTCTTCGCCAAGTTTGTGTAATATGATAATGAGGTTACTTATATTGAAAACCTTCAATCACATTGCGTATCAGCAGGAAGCAAGACTGAGTAACCGTGACGCGAGAATTCTACTGCTCATGCGTAATGAATTTGAATTCTGTTTAAAATGTCTAGTTGCGATGAAAGGCGGCGGGCAGTGAACTTCGAGGATTTAAAAGAATCGAGAGTGAGCAATCCTGGAGTACGCGACATCGAGTCGATCAAATCGCTTGAACATGTCGCAAATACAACATTTCTACGCAGGACAGAACATCTTTATTACCGGTTAGTATCTATCGTATCAAGAAAGCTGTTCAACTCCGCGGCTTTAAGGGCAGGAGATACTGAAAACTGCCCATCTGAACCAATTGCTATTTTCAAATGAGGTTTAACACACATGTTTGCCATCTCAAAACATAGACATTGTGCAAATTTCAAGTCATTTGAAACAATAAGTACCTACAGAGTTACTCCTCATAATGCTTCTGAAATAGCCTTTATTCGAAAACCTTCCATGCGTCTCAATTATTTTTGAATCTTGCTGGGCTTGCACACACATATTTGAGGCTGCCCAAGCCACAAACCCACGTCGGTTTTTAGAGATGGCTACGATACTTTGATTTCGACACTTTTTTTGATGAAAAAAAAAAAAAATATATAATTTCAATTATTTTTCCTAAAATCTGTAATTTTGTCTCGATTTCCAAAATCTGACGTGGGTTTGTAGCTAGTGTGTGTAGGAATGCACCCTGAAAATTGCAGAAGTCTTCGACAAAAACTCAGACGCATGGGACTTTTTCAAAAGGCAAAACCATAGTTCTGAGATAAATCCCTGTGAAGTTTTTTTTTCGAATTATTCACAAAATTCAAGATTTTTATTACTGCATGATCCAAACTAGTTTCAGACGAGATTGCTAATAGTTTTGAAGCATGTGACGTTAAAAAAAAAAAAAAAAAAAAAAAAATAGCTCGGCTCCCACAATATTTGAGTGGAATTCACATTTTCATCATGCATTTCAGAAATTACGATTTCAAGGAAGTTAGAAAGCATTATAAAGCATATAAATTATCACAACTTGAAAAAATTTCAACATTCATATTTTAGCAGTTCGGTTGATATAAACTTGGTCTTGTCAAGTCTAAGCAATTTGACCTGCGGGCAGCGAATTGTGCGGTTGATGACTTGTAAATCTGGTTCTGTAAAATGAATACAAACATTTGGGAGAATATTGATTTGCTATATAAATTTCAATGCTCATCTCTGGTGAAGTGTGTGACCAAAAATTTCAATATGATTTCCAACCGTAGAAAAACATATTTTGGAGTTGTTGTCTTATGGGAGTATACACACCTGGAAAATGATTTTTTTTCCAAATCACTGCTATGCTCTGAGAAACCATTCTAGTGACTCAGTTCTTTCACAGTTGATTAGTGCTATTTTGATACATGGTTCATGATTTACCCAGATTTTATGTCCTCCGCTGAACCAAAATGTAGTCCATCGAAGAAAAAGTAGTTGTCATACGGTACAGGTTGCTGCGTTGCATGAAATTTCTCCAAATTGAGGGAAATATTCTGTATGAATGTAATTTAGGGGCAAACCAATAATATTTCATGAATTCAAGTTCTAGACATAGAAATTTTTGATTGTAAGACTTTTTTTTTTCATCGTTTTGAAAAAAATATTTTACAATCAAAAATTTCTATGTCTAAAACTTGAATATAGTACATGAAATATTATTGGTTTGGCTCTAAATTACATTCATACAGAATATTTCCTCCAATTTGGAGAAATTTCATGCACCGCAGCAACCTGTACCTTACGACAACTACTTTTTCTTCGATGGACTACATTTTGGTTCAGCTGAGGACATGAAATCTGAAAAAATCATGAACTATGTATCAAAATAGCACTAATCAACTGTAAAAAGACTCAGTCACTAGAATGTTTTCTCAGAGCGTAGCAGTGATTTGAAAAAAATTATTTTTTATTATTATTTTGTTATCTCACGTGAATTACTTGAGTGTGGTAGCCTGATGGAAAAATGCATCTCAAGTTACTTATTTTCACAAATTGAAAAGGCAATAACCGAAATATAGGAAAATTAGGAACTTCTACTGTAACATTATACGTTTTATTGAGTAAACGGGGCTTAATAATTTTGTTTTCGGTGCAAGGATTTGTGTATGTATAGATAAGGGTTCAAAGAACACTTTTTCGTAAAAAACCGAAAATCGATTTTTTTGGAAATTTTCGCACTCAAATTTCAGTATCTCCTACCCTTAACTCCTTGCAGTTGTCTTTCTGGCAATTTTGTATTTCCGAAGAGAAACTGGATTGTCACATTCTGTGCTTAAAGGTGTTACAGGCTTTTTGGGGAAAATCTTACTTGAAAAGTTGCTTCGCTGCTGCCCAGAGATCGGGACTATCTACGTCCTGATCCGTGCAAAGAAAGGAAGGAGCGCCGAAGAACGTATGGAAACACTACTTGTTGATCCGGTAACGATCCCGCAGTGAAATCAACAATTCGTCACGCGCTGAAATACGGCATGTTTGCTGAGAGTGCGAAAAAATGTTCGCGTGGAAATATGAACGGCTGAAACGATCCCAGACAGCATAAATCTTGGAATATATCCTATGGATGTCTTATAATATTATGGACTTATCGACGTCTCATTGAGGTGTTACGGATATCTTTTGAAGTTTCATGCTCTCTGGGATCCTGGCAACACTGAGCAATAAAGGTCGCATCTTACGGAAAATTCGTTGCTTAGTCTTTTGTCGTTATTTGGCGGGATCCTCTATGCGGATTGGAACGTTTAATACGTGTTGCGTTCGGAGAATCTCGATGTCAAATAAAGACGGAAATAATAACCTTTTTTTCGGCATAGGCATTGAAAAGTCACTTTTTGACGCCTGTTTTCGATCCACAAAGTGTCACTTCATACGGTTGATTTCAGAACTGCCCTATAAAGTCTTTATACGGCAGTCTGGATGCGCAGTTCGACGTGCGCATTCCAAAGCTGCCGTATAAAGTCTTTTTTTCGGCATAGGCATTGAAAAGTCACTTTTTGACGCCTGTTTTCGATCCACAAAGTGTCACTTTATACGGTTGGTTTCAGAACTGCCCTATAAAGTCTTTATACGGCAGTCTGGATGCGCAGTTCGAAGTGCGCGACAGATCGCACCATAACCCCACTCTTCGTCTAGTGAATCTCAACAGGCGTCAAAGTGACTTTTCATGCCTATTTCGAAAAAAATACAGTATGGGGCGCACCCGTAAACCGTTTTTGACTCGAATAATGATTTCAGAACTCGCTTCCGGCTCGCCTTTAGCTCGTCCGGAAATCATTATTCTCGCCGAAAAACACTTGGTTTACGGGCATGCCACATAATATACTATTAAAAGAACAAGAAAGAAGCTCATCATTATTAGGGTGGTTCAAAAAAGACCTAATTTCTCGGATGTTGCTGCTCATTCGTGAATATGTTGTTTGTGATTTTGAAAAATTATTCCATTTTTTTTAGCTCTATAGGACAATATTTACTACTGCCTCAGTGAAGTTGAAATTTCGAAATTTAGCCATTTTTGGCAATTTCAAAGTTCTCAGATCAAAGTCCTCATCTGGTTACCTCGAGATTCTCATTCAATGAGCATGTTGGTTCAAGATTAGACTCGTACGATAATATTTAGTACTGCCTCAGAGACATTGAAGTTTTTTTTCACTAGGGTGGATGCACCAGTAAATGACCAGGCCCCATTGAATGACTGCCTTGGCGAAAAAATATAAATAACTCCTTATAATGCAGTAGATAACTGCATATAAACTTTTACTAAACAATCCCACATAGTTTCTTACCTAGATGGCGCAGTAATTACTTATCACGCGGGTAGTGTCAGTGAAAATAAATTCAGGAAGGAAGCAGCAAGCTGCATCCAACGGTTCTGGCTGTACGGCTTACTAGGTAAGGTTATGGCGGACAACTATTGTGACTTCATTGTTTAAGTTCATATGCACCGTGAGCAGGATAGGATTGTTCTCCATAAATTTATAAAGCTTGATAAATTCGAGAACTTCTTCATAACCCCAAATTCATGAAGCTTTCGTTTCTTTCGGAGCGGTCATTCATAGAGCACGACTTTTGTAACAAATTCCAGTGAATGACCGTTCACTTCGTTACTGCGTGAACTTTGATAAATCATGTTTCCTATTAATAATAATTAATAATTAATAATTAATAATTACTATTAATAATAATAATTTATTATTATAATAATAAATATATATTAATATATATTTATATAAATATATATTAATATATATTTATTATTATATAATATATATTTATATAAATATATATTAATATATATTTATTATTATAATTATTATAATTATTATTATTATTATTATTATTATTATTATTATTATTATTATTATTAATAATCATAATAATTTCTACAGCCGCAAGTTCGGTCAATTGTACATTAAATTCAAATCTTATCCCAGGAATATACCTACCTATCTGCGAACCATTGCGATGAAACGAAATAGTATATTGTGCAACTAGGGGGGGGGGGGGGGGGGGGGGCATTTCTAGCGAGGGTGAAACGCTTGCACGAGTCGTAGTAGAGGGCGCCGAAGGTGCCCGAGACGACGACGAGTGCTAAAAACGTCTCACCCGAGGTAGAAATGGCCACCCCCCCCTAGTTGCACACTGTACTTTTCATAATAAGGGCACGAAATAGGCCTTCTTTGATGCGCGTCGATCGGAAAAGGGATATATATAATATATATAATATATATAATATATATAATATATATAATATATATAATATATATAATATATATAATATATATAATATATATAATATATATAATATATATAATATATGTTGTTACGTTTCGGTTCTTGAGCGATACCATCGGTATCGCGAACCGAGTGTAATTGTGAGTTCTTTGCTCGATTTTATATGTTCTAGACCTTTATATCAATAATTTAATGTTCCCTATTACGGACTTGAGTCGCCGTGCAACTAAAGCCGCCTCCCCACAGACCTGAACACGTAAACGCGCTAAGGCTGCACTTTACCCACCTAACCTTTTGATTTTAGTTATGTTAAAGTTAGTTTATCCCCAAATTTTCTAAACAATAAAACCTGCTGTGCCAGACCTGAGTGCGTCAGAGACACACTAAGGCTGTATCTAGCTTTGGTTGGTTATACAGATGAAGAAGAACCTGGAAATGGCGGATAAGGGATCTGCATAGATTTTACTTACTTTTATATAATCAAGAATTCCGTTTATTCATATTTTACCTAACGTGCGGTTGCAACCTTTACTTATTCTATATTTACAATGTTTTCCTTATTTGACTAATGTCTCTAATGTCGATGACTATTTGCTACGCGTAATACGAATTTTGACAGGCTCGTAATTTCCGTTATGATTTTATATAAATTGAATTCATTTGACTAATGAGAAATTTGTTCAAATAATATCTTTCTTTCTAAGTAAATTTCTATTTTGATATTTTTAAATTGATTTGCTTTTCTGTTATTTCGTGAATATACTAATGTAGAATTTGTTAAATTGAAGCTACTAGCTCACAAGGCTCTGTGCCTATTGTGACTGATGAGAAAGAGCGTTGCGAGTCAACCCGGTGCTATACCGTAGAATTGCTATTTAATAGATGCGCGGTGAGTCAACCCGGTCGCTTTGCCGAAGATTGCTGCTGCTGAGAGCTGGACCCTGATTCTAGAAATTTATCCAACTGTATCACAAGCGTATCGGCCGACTTTCCGTTTAACGCTGTTCTCTGATTGGTCCAAACGGCGTATACCACCCGCGAAACGATTCGATAAATTTCTAGAATCAGGGTCCTGTGTCTCGATTTATATACTGTTTGTGACGTCATGCGACTTGTCGCTCTCGTCGAATATTCTAGATCGTTCGACGTCCGCAACGGTTGGCGTTTGAATTGTTACCGGTCAGGCCTAGGTCGCCTGATCCGTTACAATGTATATATATATATATACTATATTATAAAGATATATCGCCGCCGCCGCCGCCGCCGCCGCCGCCGCCGCCGCCGCCGCCGCCGTGTCAGACTTTCCATGGCCTCCTCAACCCCGCTCGCTACCTCCCGCCCCCCCCCTTTCCATGGCCTCTTCGACCCCGCTCGGCTCTTTTCGCCCCTCCCCTCCCCCTTACCCTTAGGATGGGTTAGGTCGTTTCAGGTTAGGTTAGGTTGCCTTGGTCAGGATAGAGTAGGTTAGGTTGGTAACCTAACCTAACCTGACCTGACCTTTGAGGTGTTAGGTAACCTAACCTAACTCAGCTAGGTTATGTCAGGTCAGGTTGGGTTAGGTTGCCATGGTCAGGATAGAGTAGGTTAGGTTGGTAACCTAACCTAACCTGACCTGACCTTTGAGGTGTTAGGTAACCTAACCTAACTCAGTTAGGTTAGGTCAGATCAGGTTGGGTTAGGTTGCTATGGTCAGGATAGAGTAGGTTAGGTTGGTAACCTAACCTAACCTGACCTGACCTTTGAGGTGTTAGGTAACCTAACCTAACTCAGCTAGGTTAGGTCAGGTCAGGTTGGGTTAGGTTGCCATGGTCAGGATAGAGTAGGTTAGGTTGGTAACCTAACCTAACCTGACCTGACCTTTGAGATGTTAGGTAACCTAACCTGACCTGACCTTTGAGATGTTAGGTAACCTAACCTAACTCAGCTAGGTTAGGTCAGGTCAGGTTGGGTTAGGTTGCCATGGTCAGGATAGAGTAGGCTAGGTTAGGTTAGGATGGGTTAGGTTAGGTTGCCTTGGTTAGGATAGAGTAGGTTAGCTTAGTAACCTAACCTAACCTTACCTAACCTTACCTGACCTGACCTTTGAGGTGAGGTTAGTTCAGGTCAGGTTGGGTTGGGCTGCCTTAGTCAGGATAGAGTAGGTTAGGCTGGTAACCTAACCTAACCTAACCGTACCTGACCCCTAACCTTACCTGACCTGACCTTTGAGGTGAGGTTAGGTCAGGTCAGGTTGACTTAGGTTGCCATGGTCAAGATAGAGTGCGTTGGGTTGGGTTGGGTTAGGTTAGCTTAGGTTAGGTTAGCTTAGTAACCTAACCTAACCTTACCTAACCTTACCTGACCTGACCTTTGAGGTGAGGTTAGTTCAGGTCAGGTTGGGTTGGGCTGCCTTAGTCAGGATAGAGTAGGTTAGGCTGGTAACCTAACCTAACCTAACCGTACCTGACCCCTAACCTTACCTGACCTGACCTTTGAGGTGAGGTTAGGTCAGGTCAGGTTGACTTAGGTTGCCATGGTCAAGATAGAGTGCGTTGGGTTGGGTTGGGTTAGGTTAGCTTAGGTTAGGTAATCTAACCTAACCTTTGTCAGTATCCCAGCGATCTCGGCTCCGCTCGGCTTTTGTTTATCCCTCCCTCCCCTACCTCTTGCCCTGGGCCTCCTCGACCCCGCTCAGATGTTTTCGCCCCATCCCCCCAGCCCATTCGGCTTCCCTATCGAAAACTATCCTGGATAGCCGAAGATAGCCGAGGACAGCCGAAGAGAGCCAAGGGGAGCTGAACCCGGTCCTCCCCTCGGTCCGAGCGCCCAGGAAAGGGAAAGGGGGAAGCAGAGCCGAGGAGAGTCGAAGAGAACCGAAGAGAGCCGAGGATGGCCGAAGACAGCCGAAGATAGCCGAGGATAGCCGAAGATAGCCGAAGATAGTCGAGGATAGCCGAGGAGAGCCAAGGGGAGCCGAACCCGGTCCTCCCCTCGGTCCAAGGGCCCAGGAAAGGGAAAGGGGGAAGCAGAGCCAAGGCAGCCGAGGAGAGCCGAAGAGAACCGGAGAGAGCCGAGGATAGCCGAAGATAGCCGGGGATAGCCAAGGATGGCCGAGGATAGCCGAAGATAGCTGAGGATAGCCGAAGATAGCCGAAGATAGTCGAGGATAGCCGAGGAGAGCCAAGGGGAGCCGAACCCGGTCCTCCCCTCGGTCTAAGGGCCCAGGAAAGGGAAAGGGGGAAGCAGAGCCAAGGCAGCCGAGGAGAGCCGAAGAGAACCGGAGAGAGCCGAGGATAGCCGAAGATAGCCGGGGATAGCCAAGGATGGCCGAGGATAGCCGAAGATAGCCGAGGATAGCCGAAGATAGCCGAAGATAGCCGAAGATAGCCGAGGATAGCCGAAGATAGCCGAAGATAGCCGAGGATGGCCGAGGATAGCCGAGGAGAGCACAAAATGTCTGACACGGCGGCGGCGATATATCCTAATAATCTATACACACGACTTCAAGAGATACGAATCCGAGGACCTGGACTACGAGAACTACAAATCCGAAGACCTGGACACTGGAAATACTTAGCGAAAGACTTGGACAACGAGGAATACGAAACGAAGGACCTGGGCAACGAGAACTACGAGGCCGAGGACCTGGACTACAAGAAATACTTAGCGAGTGACCCGGACTAAGAGATCTACGAAGCCCAGGACCTGGACTACGAGATATACTCACTGAACGACCTGGACAACGAGGAATACGAAGAACATAAAATCCACGGATTATTTGAATTTTAGAAACAACTGATACAAATTAGAATATGGGGGGTTGGCGCGCGTAGCGCGCAGGGGGGCGAAGCCCCCCTAGTATATATATATATATATATATATATATATATACCGGGTGTCCCATTTTAAAGTACCACCTGATTTATCTCGAAAAAGACTGCTCTGATCGAAAATTGACTCGAGTGAAACTTCTTGGGTTCGAAGGGGGACGTTCGAAAAAAAAATTGTTTTCAGTCTCAAATTCAAAATGGCGGCGCTACGATGGCAGACATGTTTTTTTAAATGGGAACATGACTTTTTTCTTCTACGAAAAAATGCATCACATCAAAACTAACAACTTTCGCATGACCGTTTTTCGGATCAAGTCCGTAATTTTTGAGTTACAATGCAATTTTTGACTATTTCAGCGCTATCCAGGATGAACCACGAGGAGGTAAAGTCTTAACATCCCATGTGTAAATGTGTGTGTGTGTAATGTTTGCGTATGAGGGTGTGCGTATGTGTGTGTGTTCATGTGTGTAAAACACTCGCAAGGATCAGGTCTCTGCGGCTCGCGAAACACATAAACACACATGAACACACACACATACGCACACCCTCATACGCACACATTACACACACACACACATTTACACATGGAATGTTAAGACTTTACCTCCTCGTGGTACATCCTGGATAGCGCTGAAATAGTCAAAAATTGCGTTGTAACTCAAAAATTACGGACTTAATCCGAAAAACGGTCATGCAAAAGTTGTTAGTTTTGATGTGATGAATTTTTTGGTAGAAGAAAAAAGTCATGTTCCCATTTAAAAAAAACATGTCTGCCATCGTAGCGCCGCCATTTTGAATTTGAGACTGAAAACAATTTTTTCTTCGAACGTCCCCCTTCGAACCCTAGAAGTTTCACTCGAGTCAATTTTCGATCAGAGCAGTCTTTTTCGAGATAAATCAGGTGGTACTTTAAAATGGGACACCCGGTATATATATATGGGCGGGAGGAAAAGTACTTTTCTCCCCGCTGCAGCGGGAGGAAAAGTACTTTCCCTCCCGCTCTCGTCGTAGTTCGACACAAGCGATTTTCCCCACGCCCGACAAGCATGAAAGTTATTACAAAGAAATGTAGAAAAGGTGATTCAAATAACATTGAAAATCAGTCTCCTAACAAGAAAAAGAAAACTGATATCTAATTTAGATAATACGTCTATAATATAGATGAAGTGTTATACCTATATGGTTCAATTTGCTCGATAATTACTATAATAAAGTTTACCAATAGGTTTATTTCCTTGTGAGTTATCATTAGTGTGAACATTTTAGTTTTTTCCCCATTATGAAAAATGACATTTAGGTATGAAATACCTAGGTAGGTATGTAGGTTTGTACTTAGGTACCTAGGTATCTACTTCACCTGAGACGTATCTAGATCGAAGGTCATTCACTAGCGTTGATTGGGTCATTCACTGGTGTACTCGGTCATTCACTGGGAATTTTGACATGCCTCAACATTTCCTCAATCTATTGCTGTCAATCAATATCTTCCCTATTTCAAGCTTTTGTATAATGAACTAGGGCTAATTCTTATCACGCAAAAAATTATCCTACTAGCGTAAGGGAATTATTTCACCTGAAACAGACATTCGTATGTCCATATTTTACTAATCGGTCATTTACTGGTGCATCCACCCTATTTAGGGGTTTTCTTAGAGATTGGACCGCCAGGTGTTGCTCATGAGACAGTCTTTTCTTACTATTTTAACGAAGAAGTACACGAAGTTTGCAGTCTGTGGAACCATTTTTACTACTGCCTCATGTTGCTAATTTTACTTGAAGGAAAGTCGCCCTCAATGAGGCAGTAGTAAAAATGGTCCCACAGACTGCAAACTGCTTGGATTTCTTCCTTATATTGGTAAGACGAAACTGTCTTATGAGCAGCACCTGGCGATCAAATCTCCGAAAAAACGCAAAATATTGAAAAAACTGCAATGTCTCCGAGGCAGTACTAAATATTATCGTACGAGTCTCATCTTGAACCATCATGCTCATTGAATGAGAATTTCGAGGTAGCCAGATGAGCGCTTTGATCTGAGAACTTTGAAATTGCCAAAAATGGCAAAATTTCGAAATTTCAACTTCACTGAGGCAGTAGTAAATATTGTCCAATAGAGCTAAAAAAAAAATGGAATAATTCTCAAAAATCACAAACAACATATTCACGGATGAGCAGCAACGTCTGAGAAATTAGGTCTTTTTTGAACCACCCTAATCATTATGCATTCAGGTCTTTGACGTGCTGCGGAACGACTTCCCGGATTTTTCGAAAAAGGTTGTTGGAGTCACGGGCGACATTGCTGCGGATGAACTGGACTTATCATCCACAGACCATGCACGCCTCATTAACGAGGTATTCAGAACACAGTTCAACTATTCATCTTCTTCCATTAGCTGCGAACATCAAAACTGCACAGAGAAAAATTTAAACCTAAATCACGATTGACCCGTCGTAATTTACTATTTCATAAAGTGTGTTTACCGGAAACGGTCTCTTTTTCACTGACAGAACCAATGAAAGGTAACGAACTTGAACACACGGCGAAATACGGCAGTCTCATGGGTCACCCCAATCCAATCCCATTTTTGCTTTCATGAGTAATACAAACATTGCTCCAATGACCGTGAGCATTGGATAGCACGTGTGAGTCCAGACATCCACGAGAAATTTTCATTCGAAAAAAAAATCAAACAGATACAAAAAAAAAAAAAAAAACGTTCAATTGACTCGGAAATGACGACGTTTTTCGTCGTGAATTATGGATATAAAGCCCGCGATGAACGTTATTATTATTGTCATCATTCCCGATTCTTTTAACGTAGATTACGTTTTGTTCCGTCGTAAATGACGTTTTTTTTTAATCGTAAAATAAGGCGTTCTAATACGTAGATTCCGTTTTCCATGTCGGATCCAGAGACACTGGACATCGTATTAGTGTTAAACGTGAATGACGTCTAGTAAAACGTGATTTAAGTTTAAGTTTTTCTGTGTGTGAATTGTTTCAGGTATCAGTGATCTTCCACTTGGCAGCCACTGTGCGTTTCAACGAGAAACTTGACACAGCCGTCGCGATCAACGTGAATAGCGTCAAGTACATCGTGGACATTGCTAAAGCGTGCAAGCATCTTAAGGTAATAGTACTCCGTGAAACTACAGATACATATCATAATTATACTCGTTCCCAGGAAGTGACACTCCCCAATTTCAGGCGGGAATTTACGTATCCACCGCATACAGTTATTGCGTGCAGAAGTTGATCACCGAAGAGCTGTACCCACCACCCCTGAGCTACGAAGGGGTTAATAATCTTATCGGAGATGCTGGTGAAAAAATATCCGAATGGTCCGAAGAAGAAATGCAGAATTTCACAGAGAGGTGAGCCTATTTGTTCCAAGGTCTAACACGACCCGATTCTCATAATTAGCTTACGTGGATCATGATTCGATTCTTTGCTCGCAGAGTGCTGGGGGAATGGCCGAATACGTACAGTTTCACAAAAGCCATTGCCGAGGGTGTCATCGCTGAATTTGCAAAGGAGATGCCGTTTGGAGTATTTCGGCCTTCAATCGGTAATCAACTTCTGTGCCTAACAAGATAGTCCTTAGCGCCTCATTTCATGGTCTATCACATACCCCGGCACACTCATTAGTCGAAAGAGCTAAGCTGTTAATCCTATTAACCCGTTCACCGGCACTAATCCTTTTAAAGCCATTTCTTGGATTTTGGTAGGTATGAGTGGGAATATGCAGGTTTGCAGTTGTTGCCGTCCCAAATAGACCGCACACCCCTTAGTTCCTTTTATTTCTCCTGAACGCTGCCCCTACCATCGCACTTCCAGGTAAGGACGAGTGACCGTTTTCAGGTAGACCGAGGGGATTACGGGTCGCACTAATTGTCACTTAGAGCGGGGCCTGCTCCGGAGAGCACAGTGAGGCCGGGGTATGGTCTATCATACTTTCATCCTAGGCCAGAATAAGATTACCTCCACTGTAGTACACGATTCGTATAATGTGAGCGCACAACAAAATTCAGGACTTTGGTAGTTTTTACGATTCAAACACGAGCCCGATATTTGCAGGACAACTGACAGTAATTCATGTTACTTGAAATACAAGACAGTCAACATTTGGAGGTTTTTAAGGGGGTTTCCCAGTCTGGAGCTCCAGAAAGCGTGCATGTTTTGAAGCGTCGTGCCGTTGCACAGTGGGGAATTTTCACGAAAACGTGGCCAAAAGTCAAAAAACGAACTTTCCTATGCAGGTATAACGATCGGGGGGATTGGTTAAGAACTAATTTCTGCGTAACCTCCCGGCTAGCCCGACCCTTTAACCCTTATAGTCTCTTAGATATTTCAGTTCAAAGTTGACCCTCGTCCGTGACAGTCACGTACCTGAATTTCGCTTTCATATCCGCTCTAACTTTGAACACTCATAACTTAACAGTGTAAAGTGATAATCAATTTCGACAAAATGGACGATCTTCCTCAAGGTATGTAGAAAATTTTGCTCATCTTACAATTAAAAAATAGTCTTTATTGTCCATGTTTACGTAGTCTAACGATAATCCCGAAAAGTGCCTTCGTTCGGAAATAAATATTGACTTTGCGTAGACTTTTAGTTGAGAGTCCCAAGACATCCCGCCTTCGTTTTTTTTTTTAATTTTAGCTTAGAATATCAGCTTTCGAATGAAGTGTGGATCAGACTGCGCAAACCTGCGCGGGCTGATCCAGAGCATTTTTAGTGAACGTATGCGCGTTCCGAGAAGGCCCCCGCGCGGCGGCGTCCGGTCGGCGCGCCGCGTTCCATGCCAGTTCAGCTGCCTAGTCAGCCGAGCTGGGCAGGTAGCTCGCTTACTTGGAACTTTCTCACCCTAAGCCAGCGCTGGATTTACACTAGGGGCACTCGGGGCCAGTGCCCAGGGCGGCAAATTTTCAGGGGCGGCAAAATTTGAAACGTGAGAAAATTTTTTTTTTTTCGCGTTATGGAAAATTCTTTGAAAAGTGTGATCATGTTAAAAACATTCATAAATTAAAATGAATGAAATACTTTTTCTCATTATTATAAGAATGTGGCAAAAATTATGAACACTGCAGTTTTTCTTGCAAAATTGTGAAACAAGCTTCCAGTTTCTAGAATTTTACACACATTTTCAATAAAGAAAATAAGAGGGTTTCTTCGTCAAACGGGCCACCCATTAAATTTGAGGTCTTCAAAAATTCGAAAGAGAAATGTTGTTGGCATGAAATTTCTCTGTTTTTTTCTCAGCTTTTCGATAATATTAGAATAAAAGAATTCCGACTCATTTAATCCGCATTTATGAAAAAAAAAAAAAAAAAAAAAACGTAAAATGTGCCTTTTCCTAATTTGGACAGTTTTTTTTTTTTTTTTTTCGTTTAAAAAAAAATCTAAAAAAACTATATTCAAAATCGAGTTTTTGAAAAAAAAAAAAAAAAAATGGAAGTGAAGGAGAGGAATCATCGTTCTGATGATTATTTTTTTTCGGGGAGAGAATTGAAGTCGCCACTCCACATTTTTTTGCCAAAGAACGCTAATATGAATTTCATTTTTCAGACATTTTTTTAAACGAAAAAAAAAAAAATGTCCAAATTAGGACAAGGCACATTTTTCAATGCTTTTTTTTTTTATAAAAGGGGTTTAAATGGGCAGGAATTTTTTTCTATCAATTTTACCGAAAAGCTGAGAAAAAAACAGAAATTTCATCCCAAGTTTTCTCTCCTTCCCCAAGTTGTCGCACAACGTGAAAATTATTGAGTATAAAAATATTTCTGGAATGCAATGACCAAAAAATCTGAAAAAATTCAAAAATTTGTTTTTCATCCTCAATAACATGTACGAATTATTACGGAATGTTCGAAGACCTCAAATTAAATGGGTGGCCCCGTTTGACGAAGAAACCAAGAAGAAACCCTCATAAGTTGCGTGTCTAATGGCAAAAGGTCGTAAGCGCCTAAGAAAAAATTTGTTTTGTTGGTGGCAAAATCTTTTTTCATGCAATATCACATCTTTTGGGCATATCCGCAAAAAAAAATTTTTTTTGGCGCTTACGACCTTATGCCATTAGACACGCGATTAGTATCTTGTTATTCACAATTTTTGAAAGTTTTTGTTTTGATTTTCTTTATTTGAAAATTGTATACTGAACCTTTACCTATTTTATGTAGGCTTTAGGTAATGGGGCGGCATTTTTCACGGTGCCCCAGGGCGGCACCCTGGGTAAATCCGGCCCTGCCCTAAGCGGACTCGGTCGACTGGTTTACTCTAACAATGGATTCGAAATATTAATATATTGTTAATGAAAATTCTGATACCTGATTTATCATACGTACAATTTGTTTCCGAGAGGCGAAGGGATTTATTCGAAATTTGTTATTGTATTCGAAACGCCAAATCCGCATTCTAATGAAATGTTACTAAATGCACAAAGGCGTATCTCTTATCCTCATTCGGATTACAATGCCATTTATAATTAATACGAAATACTATTCTTTCTATCTAGGTTCTGCAACTTCTCCTATCACCTTCAAGCGAAGGGAAATCCTTTCAATAAAAAAGGGAGCAGTTTTCGTCAGAAACCATTATTCCACTATTAGCGAGCCCAACTATCGCACATGAAGATCTCTATCCGGCTTCGGATTGACTTATGACTTTTAATTTCTGGAAATAAAGACTTTGTTTACTATATTGCAAGAGAATAATTATTTTCCCCGAAATTTCCGAATCTATTGTCTAATTTAGTATAGCACATATATTTGAGGTACGTCGTTTTATTTTTCCGAATTTGAATATCGGATTCGTAATCAGCAACCCCGAAAACATCAGTAAAGTGTATAATCAATCGTGTTTTCTATGAAATTCATGTCCAAGTCGGCCATATTAAGTCCGCCATTTTGTTTTTCCAAATTTGAATATCAGATTCGTAATCAGCGACCCCAAAAACATCGGTAAAGTGCATAATCAATCGTGTTTTTTTACGAAATTCCTGTCTCCATCGGCCATATTGGAGCCACCATTTTTTTTTTCCAAATTTGGATACCAGATTCGTAATCAGCGACCCCAAAAACATCAGTATATCAAATTTCGAAAAATTCCCATGATCCCCTGGATTATGGCCACGTTTTCGTGAAAATTCCCCACTGTGCGTTGAGGGTTGTAGAAGGAAAAAAAAAAATGAAGGAATATGTTTTGAAAGTGCGAAACTTAAGTTTCAATTTGAAGAAAAAAAGTTGACAATATCATCGAAATTACGACCTCTCCCAATAAACACAGGTCCGTGCAATAGACGTTTAAAAAACGTGCCGGCTGCATAAATTTGGTGCACGTGGATAAATTAATTGTAGATCCACGTACAGGCGAACATCAGACCTGGAAATTCGTTGTACTATAGGTTTAATTTTGGTATAATGAATGTATAAAGGGTTGTTTCAACAGTTTTTACACGTATAATGAACACGTTTATTATACGGGATTTCAACCACCTTGTGTTTATTGGGCTATGGCCGTTGAAGTCATGGTCTGCAAAAAGCAGCGTCGAAAACGGTAAACAAGATTGTAACCGAACGGAGTATCTGAAACCCAAGAACAAGGAGTCATTTTGATGGTCAAAGTACCATCTAAGCATCTATGGAACTGATTTTCGATAAACCGAAATTTGGGTGAGTTGCGAATTTTTTTTTATCAAAAAACTTAGATTTCCTCGATTTTGACAATTGTTTTTGCAAGTTATAATAACAAACCAAAAGACGGACGACAAATCCTTTCCATAGAAGCTTAGATGGTACCTTGACCAATCAAATGACTCCTTGTTTTTGGGTTTCAGATGCTCCTAATATTTTCTTCAAACATTCGGTGACTCCCTGTTTTTATCGTCGTTACGGATTCTTTAGAAGATTTTCCTGAGTTGGATAGTTTTTAGTGAACATCTGAAGTTATTCAGTACCTATATAAATTATTAGATATAAATGTGCCCAGCATGTAATCTCCATATAGTTCTGTACAAATTTACCGATTTTCAAAGTCTTAATTTACGCTTAAATCTTCGGTAACCTGCCTTGAAATTTTTCCAGCATAATGGGATGTATTTGAATTTTATTGTAGAAAAAATTCAGTCAATTCTGAACTATTCGGGTTCGTGAAAGGAATACCTTAATATTAATATTAACCCGCCCCCCGAGACGACGAAAGTTTTAAATTTTACAAAGGGAATTATGAATTTTATGAGGTTCTCAATGTTCGTAAAAAGTGTATAATTTCTTGCATACACTTATTTTTACATGGAAAATTACATATAATATTCACATTTCACAGAAGGCATATTTTATACACTGTAGACTTTGAAATAATTCGATAATTTCTTCTTGTGTAATATCGTAGTATGGAAATTGTTATCTGGGCTTGGTACCTGAAAGAAATCTGGTTGACAGGTATAGTGTAGCAAACGCTACGTGGTATCTAGAGAAAACAAAAGGAAGGCGAAATGGGTCTCTGACTACAGAGGCCAACCTGAAAGAAAATGGCGGTAAACCCGGCATTAGAAAATTTCGAATGCGAAGGTGATCCTAGCTCAGTAGGTTTGAGATGGGAGAAATGGAAACGAGCTTTCCGAATTTTTTTTGGAAGCCATAAACATCAAGACTGCGGCGAAGAAAAGGCTCTTCTGCACATGGGAGGTATAGGCTTACAAGATAGTAGTTTTCGATACTACTGCGAAAGTGTTGATTCTCGGAAGAGTGTGAAGTTTTTCGCTCGAGCGAAGCGAGGGTGACAATCACACGAGTCGAGAATCATCTTTCGCACGTGTATCAAACTTCATTTTTCAACACAGCGCGCGTTAAGTTGAATTTTATGCACGCGGAGCGTGCGCAAAATCGAACTTTGCGCATGCCGTGTGGAATTACAGCATACCTGGTACATACATTGGAGGCATGAAGAGAAATTCGAGAAGTTCCTAGTCAGACTTCGAAGCCAAGGAGGAAAATGCAAATTTTTAAACATAGAGGAAAACTTGATGGGTCAGATCACAGAAAATGTAGTTCAGTTGAGCTGAGGAAAATGTATCTTTTATCCCAACTTAAGGGGACCAGTACAGCGACTTTTCGAGAAATTATGATAGTCCGAAATCAATTTATTTCATAAGCAAAGTTCATTTCACATCAAAATATTTTTCTTTTTCAAAATCAAGTGTCGTAAGGATTTCAGAGCACCGTTGGACCGATTCAGATCATCTTGGATTCATTTTCTTCAGAAAACAAATCCTCATCATGTGAATGTAGGAATTTTGAAATAAAAAATTATGTCATAAGTTATGATCAATTTACCAAATTTGCAAAAATTATTATCACTCATTTCTTAAATAACTTGGCCAAAACGAAAAATTTCCAAAAATCCTACACTCACATGATGAGGATTTGTTTTCTGAAGAAAATGAATCCAAGATGAACTGAATCGGTCCAACGGTGCTCTGAAATCCTTACGACACATGATTTTGAAAAAGAAAAATATTTTGATGTGAAATGAACTTTGGTTATGAAATAAATTGATTTCGGACTATGATCATTTCTCGAAAAGTCGCTGTACTGGTCCCCTTAAGGACCACCTTAGGCATTCATGTGTTCATGGGTATTCCAAGTTCAAAAACTGTTCCTTCAACTGAATCAATGAGAGTTATCTGTTCTGCAGTGATGAATGCGTATAGAGAGCCAATTCCTGGATGGCTGGCTGGACCAATAGGGCTTCCGGGGATGTTTTGCGCCATTGGTCTCGGGATCATGCACGTCGGATTTGTAGACTATAGTGTTAGAGCCGATCTTGTCCCGGTGGATTATGTTTGCAACGCTCTTATTTCTTCCGCATGGGACACTGCAATGACTAAGAAACGGTAAATATGAATGATCACCCAGAAGAATAGGTGACGTGGCTGTCATGCATAGATTCGCAGTTTCTAGAATTTGAACTCACAATTCAGTATTGTGAAGGTAAATTCATTGCATTTCTTCTAAATACGTTTGAAGTATTGGGAACCTTAAAACCTCGATACGCCAACTAGTGGCAGAAAATAGAACTACTCAAATACACTACAGTAACCAATGAGCGGGCTTAGAACCTCGATACGCCAACTAGTGACGAAAATAGAACTACTCAAATACACTAAAATTTCAAAGCCACGCCCATTCCAAGGATCCCAATACTTGAGTCTAGGTGAAATTTAGCTACAAACAAATGAGATGCGATGTGGTTTTGACGGCTATATTTGTTCATCAAAGTTGTGATCCACACACAGGGGCCGGTTCAGAATTCCGAAATTTCAAAGCTCCGAACGGTCAAATTTCCGAATTTATTCTAAACGATTTCGAATTTTCAGAAAGACTAAAGTTTAGAAAATTTAAATTCCGAATGGTCGAAATGTAGATAGCTCAAGGCTCTGACAGTCCGATGTTCCGAAAGTCTAAAATTCCGAAAGATCGAACGTGTTCTTAACGTGTCGACTAAGCGACGTGCGACGGCTTGATGTTCAAGTTTCGGATTTTTGGCCTTTCGGATCATTGAGCTTTCGGGTCTTTAGCTTTCGGAATTTTTTAAATCGATTATATAGACTTTCGATGAAATACCCTTTCGGAACCCTGTGAGTTCGTTGCACTAAAATTCGGAAATTTGGCCGTTCGGAGCTTTGAAAATTCGAAACTTCGAACCGGCCTCTACACACGGATGAATAAGGTCGATCGGATGATCGTAGTATAGTCGTTGAAAATCGGAACGAGTACCCATTCAAACACGGATACAGAATTGCATTCGGTATCAACTGGTACTCGGCCAGGACTGTCAGTTCTTCGTGATTTTAACATTGCATCTCAAGCATTTGACGTTTCGTCGATTCAATTGTAGGCATCACGGAGAAATTCCAGTGTACAATTACGTCTCTGGGAATGAGAATCCCGTCACTTGGGGCCAAGTCTTCGATAGAGTCGAGATGATGGGGCGCCTATATCCCCTGCGTTCGGCTGTTTACTATCCTTCCGGTCTCCGGGCAAAGTCAAGACGTGTGTTCTCGGTATTGGAATTCTTCGTTCATTTGATCCCGGCACTAATAATCGATAACATTGCAAGATTGTTCGGAAAAAAGCCAGGGTGAGTTTGAAATTTGAATTCAATAATTTTAACAACCTTTGGAACGGCACTCACGGCTAATGTTGTATACATGTCAGGTGAATTTTGCCTACACGATACCTTTCTCAAATCACCAGGATTGAAAACCGCAACTTTTTGTTTCAGGCTATACAAGCTCGCGTGTAAAGTCGGAGATGCTTCACGTGCGCTGGCGTATTTCAGCACACAGCAATGGGATTTCGAAAATCAACAAACTCAGAATCTCTGGAAACGAATGGGGCCCACGGACCAGCGAACATTTCCATTTAACATGCGAGACGTCGATTGGGATGAACATACTTTGAAAATGATCAAGGGTACTCGGAAGTACATCGTAGGCGAGCCTGATGGAGACGAAGAGCAAGCGCGACGGCGACATGTATAGTGAGTGAAAATTCAAGCCTTGTTAGTTGTTATCAGGATATTCGGTGTGTTGCAAACATAATATGATGTTGCATCAATACGATACAAAAGAGAACAGTTATCACGCAATTGCTACGCTCTTTGATAACACTCCCCTTCCAAATTCATTTCAGTTTGTACATCCTTCATACGATCGTGCGTCTCTCGCTCGGCATCTTTATTTTATGGATGATCTGGGTGGTATTTCATAGACTCTGCTTCATGATTGGCCCGGATAATCTCACGGCGTGAGACGTCTTCGCCAACGGCGTAGCTACGCTGGGGCAGACTGGGGCGCTCGCCCCCCCCCCCCCCCCTCCCCGGCTGATTTAATGAAGCAAAAAATTAGAAAAAAAAATTTGATGCGTCGGAAAAAATGTTTAAAATGCAAAGGTTTAAATAAAACCTTTTCTTAATAGGTAGTTTGTATTACGTATTTTTGTTTGCCCCCCCCCCCCCCTCTCGGTAAAAATCCTGGCTACGCCGTTGGACTCTTCGCCTTTACGTATCATCAATTAGGCATATTTTATTTTTATATCGTTTTGATTATGTATGATCCATCAATTCGGTATTTATTGATTCGAAGTACCATGATTTATAGGCATAAGAAATTATGGGACCGATTATGTTGAAATCATATGGGCAAATCTCTGAAACCTCGAATTTTTTTAAGGAATTTTTTTTTATTTTCAATTCTTGAGCACATGCCTGAAATTTTGAGTATACGTCCCGTCAGCTGTTAGAATACAGAATCTCACGTGGTGCAACGTTTTGAAGCAACGCACCAATCGTTATCAACGTTTTTTTTATATTTTTGTAATTTATATTCAAGACATCTCCAAAACCGACGAAAAAAAAATTGAAATAAACGGTTTTTTTTTTATTAAATTTTTTGTATGAAATCGCATTCTTCGACGAACAAAATGATTCCAGGATCAGTCTGCTCCGATGGATACTTTCGGAGATATGAATTTTCAAACATAGCGGTGCAACAGCAGTTTACAAAAATTGACATAGCTCTAAATCCGCCATTTTTACATTTTTTTCGAAATCCTTGAAGTTGTATTTTTTTTTCCATAGTACTAAAGATGTTTTGAATGGCACAAAGTTCCGTGACTTGACGGTTTTTTTTTTGAGTGAAGTGACGTGGATCCGCTCACCTAACGCGTGCAATTGTATGATCCTGGATTTTTCGCATTTGCTTTTCGCTCCGTAACTTCTTGAATAATTGTTAAGGAGATGGTGCGAGTGAATTTTGATTCAATAGTGTACTAAACAGCAGTGCACAAATGTATTCAGCTGGATTTTTCATCAGTAGACGATGTGCCATTAAAAAGTATGCGTTTTTACTTCGGTGCACGTATTGTCTACTTTTCAATAAGTTGTATTTTAACTACCACCTCATGCGAGCACATAATCCTGTCACGTCTAGATTTATTTCTTTTGTGCCCTAGAACACGATCGATGTTGTCTGATAACGATTTCAGGTACGCACCAACTATGGTTCGCTATAAAAGTCATAAATATTACAAGTTCAAAAAAGTAGTGACACCACTTTGACTCTTCATAACTTTTCTCCTATTGTGAGCACATACTTCTAACATGTTGCATTTCATTCTGCTCTTTTAAGGGCTTTTGAGCGCTCTGCTGTTTTACCGACGGAGTAGCATTTTCGGCCAGTTTTCATAACCGCAATTTAGTCGACGGATCACGTCTCTATTGCTTCACTAATCACTCTCAGATGTCATAGAGGTGATCCTCAGATTATCAGCCACGGCGCGCTGGTATCCGACAAGTAATTGAAAGGAATTCCAATTAATAATAGATTTATATATACGAAGCTATGAAATCAGCTGACACTAATACATGGTCGATACACAGACACAGGGTATTAATAACATTATTTTCTGCACTTTATCTGAAAAACCGGTGCTGGGACAACCAGCGCGCCGTATAGGCTCTCGTTAGCAATCTTTAAATACTATCCCGCGGTAAATCAGAGCAGCAGGAGCAATCACATCCGTCGACTAAAATCTGAAGTGACAGGGTAGCGTCGACACGAACACATCCAGAGACTACTCTATAGATGTAGTCATTTCGACAGGGTTCTTCAGCTAGGCGCTAGAGGCGCTCTTCCGAACGAGGAGTTGTCCGAGCTCGCTCAAAAGCCCTTAAGGGCTTTTGAGCGCTCTGCTGTTTTACCGACGGAGTAGCATTTTCGGCCAGTTTTCATAACCGTAATTTAGTCGACGGATCACGTCTCTATTGCTTCACTAATCACTCTCAGATGTCATAGGGGTGATCCTCAGATTATCAGCCACGGCGCGCTGGTATCCGACAAGTAATTGAAGGAAATTCCAATTAATAATAGATTTATTTATACGAAGCTGTGAAATCAGCTGACACTAATACATGGCCGATACACAGACACATGGTATTAATAACATTATTTTCTGCACTTTATCTGGAAAAACCGGTGCTGGGATAACCAGCGCGCCGTACAGGCTCTCGTTAGCAATCTTTTAATACTATCCCGCGGTAAATCAGAGCAGCAGGAGCAATCACATCCGTCGACTAAAATCTGAAGTGACAGGGTAGTGCAGGGTAGCATCGACACGAACACATGGAGAGACTAGCCTATAGATGTAGTCATTTCGATAGGGTTCTTCAGCTGGGCGCTAGAGGCGCTCTTCCGAACGAGGAGTTGTCGGAGCTCGCTCAAAAGCCCTTAATGCTTTCAATTCATTACCAATTCAAACATCACCAACTAATGCACCAAATTTTACAGCATAAAAATAAAATAAAAATGAGGGAGTGACATCTTCGAATGTGCCAATTTAAATTTAAATTAAATTTAAATTTGTGCGCTAGTATTTTTTTTTGTATTCACATGATCTACACAACATATACAATCTGATTTTTCACTGATAAATGAGTAAAAATGATGTATTAGTATTAAGAATGTAGAGTGACACAAAAATTCGAGGTTTCAGAGATTTGCCCATATATGAATCACGAATCTTTAGATGCAATACCACTATTTCGCCAGGCATGACCCAGAACTGGAACGAAGGTTTCGGGCGAAACTTAGTCACCAGTCCCGGGCCGGACTCGGCAACATACCTAGCAGCATTCATAGCCTTATAATAGTATATTGTGCAACAAGTGCGGGAAGTTGGCGATTACTGACGAGTGCTGCAATCACACGAGTCAGTAATATCTAGAAATGAGAGAAATATCTAGTTCCCCCAACCTAAATCGGCGAGTGAAATAAGGCATCAACATTTTCTTTTGTGTTCAACAAACTGGAGGTATAATCGGCATCAAAACAATAAGACAGACAAAAACCGAATTTGATAATTTTTGATGATATTAATGCGAAAAATGATTGAACAATATCGAGGTGCGGATATTCCCACAACCTCGGAAAATGAAAAAACTCTCAATTTAGTGACAGAATTTCAAAAATACCAACAATCATGGAAAGTTGTAAAAACATTTTACAAGTATGTGCTGAAAATGGTGAAAATTGTTCATTTTTGATCCGATTTCAAAATTTCAGGGTTTGTTATACTCAATGATAAAATCTCTACGAACTCACTGAAAAAAGTTTTGCATAAAACACTCATATTTGAGTAAGAATTCAGTTGTTCAAAAAATAAATTTAGATAGTTACAATGAATTTATTACAATGTATGAAGCGTTGAGCAACACCTACTATTTGTAATCAATCGCCTATTGATACGAAGTAAGGATATTAGGATTATTAAGGATAGTAGAGATTAGAAAAGCTTCGCATTATTTTGGCCGGAATTCGATCCGGGGACTCACGCCTTCGCTCGCATTACTAGTCGCATGCTCTACCGACTACGCTAAACTATCTATTGAAATAATTTAAAACTTTTTCCTATTTATTTTGAAATTAGCATTTGTCTCAATGCTATCAACGTTTTAATGCAGCTAAGACATCTTAACTAAACATCTGTTTCCTAAGTTATAAATCGAGGGCCTAGGATCACTGGCGCATCTGAGAGATGGAGAATTTGGAAGGGAATAAGCTGGTATCCCGGTTCCATAATTCTTGTTATTCTCGGGGTGTTGGTGCAAATTTGTAAGAATCCCTCTGTTTTATAACACCTTATACAGTATTAAGTAGGAATCGCTATACTGATAAGGATTTGGGTCCGTTTATTGTGCAAATCTATGATCTAAGGGGTTCAAGGTTGGGAAATCTCCATTTAATGAGCCTTGGGATGAAGTTCAGGGGGTTCACTGCTGGGGTAGTTGATGTTTCCCCATCAGGGATGGACAGGGTTAATATTACATTTAGTAATTTCAAGGACGCAAATGAGATGATAGACGCAAGGATTAAAAAAGTGGATGTGAATTTCGGAGCGTATATTCCCGATTTCGCATTATATAAAGTTGGAGTGATCAGAGGAGTAGATCCAGTCTTGTTGGAGGGGGAGATTATGGAGAGCTTCCGTGTCCTGGGAGAAGAAACAGCTCCGGATTTTCGCATTGAGAGAATCAAATTTAATGATACTAAGGGCCCAGGGGGGATAATTAACGTAAACTCTTCAAGAATTAAGATATACTATGGAGGTCCTACCCTTCCTGAAAAGGTGTCAATATGGTATGTGGTTAGAGACGTTCAACTATATTTCCCTGCACCGTTAGAAAAGTGCTTCAATTGTTTAAAATTTGGTCACGCAGGTTTCCAGTGCAGAGGTAAGCCTAGATGTAATAGATGCGCGAGGGACCATCCGGAAAGAGATTGCAAAATTTGGGAGGAAGAAGATAAAAGTAGCAAGTGTGCGAATTGCCATGAAGCTCATTGGGCTTGTTCAAGCGTTTGTCCGGTATTTTTGGAAAAAAAAGAGCCTTTTGGCTGAAAAAATAAGGACGGCCAATGCTCAACATCAATTGCAACCGAGATGTGAAGGGCGAATGGAAGGCCCAGGTTCAGTAATTTGTGACCTCGAACATACTAGTGCAGATTTCCGCGAGTCAGCTACAGGAATTTCACGAAAGAATTCGAGAAACGTTGATACCGAGCCTCGTAGCAATGCTAACACATCAAAAATAGGGTCTCTAAGAGGAGTTTTAAAACGCACAATTGCTCTAGATTTGAGGGAGGCAAGAGGTTCGTCGGTTTCCTTGTCGGGCGTGGGTTCGGGACCTAAGTCTGATTCTGGATCGGGGTTAGTAGAGATGGACGTAGAAGAGTCGGAGGTTGGGAGCGATTATTGATCATCAGATGTGTATCATTCAGGAGGTAGTCAGGAAGGAAATTAAGAAGGTTATCTTTAAATTCACAGAAATTTTGTGTCAGAAGTTGGGAAGCAGGGTTAAAAATTCTGCGGTTGTCGTCAAGGTCATAAAGGCAGTGGGGGAGGCTTATGTCCAGGGAGTAGGCAAGGACCTAGATGAATGAGTCGTTGGTTATCGGTCAATGGAACTGCAGGAGTCTGGCCAATAAATGGAAAGATCTAGGTAATTTTATTCATAACCACGATATTCTTTGTCTTCAAGAGACTTGGCTAAGGCCAGGTCATGAACTTCAACTTTAGGGATTACAATTTATTAAGGAGAGATAGCGCATGAGAATGGAATGGCTTCTTAACAAGGGTTGAGGATCGCCCTAACCTGATCATTTGTGGGGACTTTAATGCACATCATCGCATGTGGGGCAGTGAATTATCGAATAACGATGGCAATCTCCTGGCGCGAGCAATATTAAACTCAAATTTGTGTATTGTTAACAAGGGGGAAGGTACTAGACTTCACGTGGAACATGGGGTTAGGAGCACTCCAGACTTGACATTGGTTTCTCCAAACTTGTCGGCGGAAGTAGAATGGTTGGTGGGGGATGACCCTTAAGATTTCTGCATCTGCAAAAATGAACCTATTGTAAGCCGTATCTCACAAACTATAACTTTGAGACAAAAGTATCATTGGACTTTCCTCTGCCTTTTTCGATTATCTGGATGCGGATTTTTTCGAAAGAATTTTTACTCCCGAAATTCACGTTGTTTTCGTAGAATTACTGCTTTAGCACGCGGTAGCTTCCAGACGGTCGATCTGAGAAAAGTGGTCAAATGGTCAATGGTCGGAGCTGAAGGTCGTCAAAGTGATGGTGGGATATTCCGCAAGTCTGTGTACTTCCCAGGTAGCACACACGCGCATCGGCTTATTTTGGTCTTCTAGTCGACTGAAAGATCAGTCGAGGAATGTCCGCTTTGCGGTCAATCTGAAGACATTGACAAAAAGACGACTAACAGACCTTGATTTGATTTTGTCGTCTTTTTGTCAATGTCTACAGATTGACTGCAAAGCGGACATTCGTCGACTGTTAGTCATCTTTCAGTCGACTAGAAGGTCAAAATAAGCCGATGCACGTGTGTGCTACTTGGGCTTCACGTCATCAAAGACCGCGCTCTGATTGACCAGAATCCGAAAGCTAAAAATAATCTGTTTAAATTCAACAATGATTGAAATGTATAGAGTTTGGAAGCTACAGGAGCGGCATTGAGCCTGACATGGCATCTCATGAAAAGATTATTCAATTTATTTCGAGGGGCTAGCAATTCTTGAAGTCATGGCGTCACTGTAGACTGAAATTAATCGGAAATCAGTCCAGAAATGATTGAAGTCCTGGCAATCATTGAAATCACTGACTTTTTCTCTTGAAATCATCCTGTGAAGTCAACTTGCAATCATTTGAAATCATATGAAATCATTGGAAGCAATGCGAAAATTCAATGAAGTCTGACTTCACTTTGCAGTCATGGTGTCACTCGATAGTCGAGTTGTTAGCCCCTCGATTTATTTAGAAAACACGTGTTCCTGCCAAATAAAATAAAGTGCGGCTGCTAATCTTGCAAGTCTTAGCAAAAGTTTTTTTTTCCACACGGCGTGCGCAAAGTTCGATTTTGCGCACGCTTCGCGTGCATAAAATTCAACTTAACGCGCGCTGTGTTGAAAAATGATGTTCGATACACGTGCGAAAGATGATTCTCGACTCGTGTGATTGTCACCCTCGCTTCGCTCGGGCGAAAAACTTCACACTCGTCCGAGAATCAACACTTTCGCACTAGTATCGAAAAGTACTATTTCGAAACGCGGTGTGAGAAGTTCGACTTCTCATGCATAGAGAACGTTTGAGAAACACCCGATTCGCGCACGCTTACTGAGCGTGCGTAAAGCAATTTGCTTCTCGCACGCTGTGCGTAAAGCACTTGCAGGCTTTACGCACAGCGACAGGAATACAGATTTACGACTTATAGACTCAAAGTGGTGAGTTGGTTATGTTTTCGAATATCGACACAAAAACACTATCTTTGGGTCGAACTTCTCACGACTCGTTGCAAAAAATAGTATACGACACAAGTGCGAGAATCACGTACTTCGCGCACTTGTATCGTAATCTACTATTTTCTTCCGTCATGTTATAGAGAGATGGTATACCTCAGTATCCATAAAGATTCGGAATGAGAACGGATGAGAATCAAGAGTTACGTACGATTTTGATTTCAAGTTACAGTTTGTAAGTAATACAAAAAAAAGCCTATCTTGAACTGCTAATTACTTTTCACAGGATTGACATATTCAAGTTGAAAAAAATGAAAATAAGCATTGGAATCTACAGAAAAAAGTTTAAAAAAAAACTAAGCTGACGTAAACGCAAAAAAACGTCTTATAGCTTTTTAAATAAATTAAGAACTGAGCGTATAGTCGTCGCGAAATTCGATTAGATGTAAATTACGAAAAGCAAAAGTTGAACTGTCGTAACACGATCAAGAATTTTTTTTGTAATGTATCGCCGCTCATTTCATCTCATGGAAGTATCTTTAATTGCTGGGGCAACATGAAAAAAAAAAAAAAAAAAATTGGCGAAGAATTTTTTTCTGCTATTTTGCACGCGTTTTGGATAGTTTCGAACCAGTGTGCGTTGCCGTCGCTCTTTTTTTTTCTATTCTATTTATTAATTTGTTTTTAATTCTTTCCTAGTTTTAAGGTTACGATCCTAATGGCCGGTTTCACCAACGATGAATAACTTTATACTCTTATTCATTGAAAACAAAAGACTATTTTGAATTGTATTCGCGACTTTTATTCGACGAATAGAGTTATTCTATGAATAAGAAGTTATTCGACGTTATGGTGAAACCGGCCATAAGTCTTACGGAACTTTGCAATAAAGTACACGATACGTTAACTACCAATCCTGCTTTCAATTTTCCTTCTTCTATACCTGTCTCACTATATAGTTTTGATTCAGTTTTTGTTATATAATGTGACACATAATTCGTTAAATATTCATTGTTCGCTCTTTTTCGTCATACTTGGATAATAGTCCAGGAATTTTAGCACCGAAAATGGGTTCGCTCCGCAAAAAATCCTGATAATTGATTTTTCGATTGGATTATGTCAGAGGGTGTCCCCTAAGTGTAAAACCAAGTTTGTGTCGTCTGAAACCGCGAGCGTTAGCCGCTATATTGAAAAACGTCTTTTTGCAAATATCTCGGAAACTGTGAGTTTTACGTTAAAAATTGTAAGGACCTTTTTTGTAGAAGATAAAATTTCCCATCTTTTTTATTTAAAACTTTTTTCTCTATTGTCAATATTTTCCGAGATATAGTCGATTGAAAAAAACAAATTTTTGTTTTTGGAAAATATCTCGATAATTTGTGGAAATACGAAAAAAAATGTAAAAATTGTTTTTTTCGATCGACTATATCTCGGTAAATATTAACAATAGAGAAAAAAGTTTCGGATAAAAAATATAGGGAATTTTATCCTCTACAAAATAGGTGTTCACAATTTTTAACGTAAAACTCACCGTTTCCGAGGTATTTGCAAAAAGGCGTTTTTCAAGATAGCGGCTAACGCTTGCGGTTTCAGACGACACAAACATGGTTTCATACTTAGGGGACACTCTCTAACATAATCCAATCGAAAAATCAATTATCAGGATTTTTTGCGGAGCGAATGTCTAAAAATCCTGGACTATAAATTTTCTGTCATAAAATGAGGATATTTCGGTCATTCTTAGGTCATATTTTTCAATCTCTATCAGTCATATAATCATATTTTTTGGGGGGCTTGACCACTAACAGCCCTGATATGTTTAATAGAATATTCACACATCCGTAAGTTATTTCTTTTTTTTCCGATCGGATTGTTCTACGGCCGACGTTGTGCTATGTAGGTGATCTGATACGACCATGTAAGATCATATATGAGTGAATATGGCCTTATCATATGTGGTCAGGTCTGGCCAATTTTTTGTACATAAGGTCAGGTATGATCATCCATATACGATCGTATCTGATTATTTTTTCCCAGGTTTCTCCTTCGCAAATCCTATTGCGTGTTCCTTGACGGAATTATCGTAGCTGCTTCACGTTTTATCGCCCACAGACTCCAACAGAATGATTTTGCGAACCAAATACCATGAACAAAAGGGTCCTTCTAAAGAAATAGTACATTGCAATACGAGTCCGGTAAAATTTCTTCTGACGAAGAAGTTTTTCCGTCGAGTATAGTACAGAATTTTACTTCATAAGGTCTGAAAATAGGGATCTGACCCACGCAGCGCGCGCCGTCGCTTATAAATAAATCGTTTTAACATGGTTCCCATCGGTTCTCCATAAAATTGACTTAACGATTTTGTAGAGAATTGATCAAGGAATACGCCCATATTTTTTTGATAATTTTATCGCTTGGTATTTTCTATGAAAATCACGTTTGAATAATATATTTGTTTATAACAAATAGAATTGTTTGTTACCGCGAAATGAAATAAATATATTATAATAGTGTCATTCAATAGCTTTGAAATGGTTGTTGGATGAAGTCTCTAGGATTAATACAATCAAAGATATGACCGTTTGAAGAGGAGTATGTTTTCGATTTTTGGCTCTTTTTCCTGAATTTCACCCCCGTGTAACTTGGAAAATAGGGGCCAAAAAAAAAAAAAAAAAATTGTTTGATCCATTTATTTGTTCCATAGAACCCGTAAAAAAAATAATAGCGAAATCGGTAACATCGAGGTCAGAAAGCTGTCCGGTCTGACGTGGAATTGCTCATATGTGCCATTACCAGTGAACCGGTTAACTTAATCACATTTTCATACCGATTAAAATAAACCAACTCAGACGAAATTCTTGGCTTAAATTACAACTAAAATCTTCTCTGAGGAACAATTTAAATTGCAACAATTTCTGTTTTGCGGTGATTGCACACCGCCAGTTGTATAACATCTCTGACTGTGAAAAAAAAAAAAACAATTAATTCATAGAACTTACATGCAGATGAATCAATGAAGCGTTAATTTTTGTGCTGATCCTGTGGATTCTGTGGATCCTGTTGCCAATAGGCAAACCAGTTTTTAATTGCGGTGTGATATAGTAATGAATGTCAAAAACAAAAAAACACGCTATCGAATTAGTCGATGTAATCCGAGATTTCGAATGGAACGCGTTTGTCTGGTGATTAGATATAAAAAGGACGGATGAAGTGGCTGTAGACTCAGTCACTTCGTCTCGGTCACTATTTGATATTCTAAACTACACGTTACCAATTCAAGGAAAGTGAGGTAAGGCATTGTTTGATAATATTTCCAACAATCGAATAGAAAATGTATTTGCGAAATAACGAAAATTACTGGTCATTACTTTTTGTGGACCATCGAGAAGTTACACGATATGGCTCTCACGGTTGCCTCTCTCATCGTCACTGCTGCTGTGTGTTCCGTACTAATGTACATCATGATTTGGCACTTCCGAAGGCGACGTCTCTATGAAATGGCCTCAAGATTTGACGGGCCACTGACCCTGCCGATTATAGGCAGTGCGCATCTATTTCTCGGAAATAACGAAAGTATGTGTATTGCTCTCTGCTACTAGCTAAATTCCAATAACCAAAAATGATTAAGGGCCGAATTCATAGTCAGGTCTTGTCCTACACAGCACCCAATATTGTGGCAATATTGCTGCAATATTGGGTGTTGTGTGAGATGTTCAAGATCGTCTTAAGTCAGCTCTAGACTCGACTTAAGACGATCTTGAACATAAGATCTGACTATGAATACCACCCTAAGTCTCGTGATTATTTACCTTTCATCACCTTGGTCATACAAGAAAGTATTGGTTTCGGTAGAGAAGTGACTCATGATTATACGGGTTTTTGAGGTGATGAAAAGTAGGTACCGTGAAAGTCTTCATTCTACATCGTGTCATCTGATGAAATTGCAGAACTTCTGATTAAACTCAACGAGATAGGTAATTCGTATCCTTCGCCCGTTCGAGTGTGGCTTGGCCCGAGTTTATTTCTTGCCATCACTGATCCCGAACAAATTAAGGTGATATGATTCGATCGTATCAGCAAAGCGTGAGGTGAAGGAATGCTCATTTGTAAATTTTTAATTTCAGACAGTATTTGTTAGTCCGAAAACCCTCGAGAAAGGCCACGTGATGCGCAAATTTTGTTGCCCCGCTGGTGGTGATGGACTTCTCACGAGTCCCGGTGAGTTATCTATTCTTCTTCAATTCTATGACTCCACCAGCTGTCATTATACCAGCTCATTGCAGTTATCCAATATTCTCCAGCATCTCAACCAGGTTTATATATGGTTTCCAGTGTCGATTTGGAAAGTACATCGGAAGCTAATCGAGCCGACTTTCAATTCAAAGATCTTGAATTCTTATATCCAAGTATTTTCCACCCAATCTAAGATATTCACAGACCGAATAGAGAAGAACTTAAATGGACCAGAATTTGAAATATTTCATTCGATAATTTCCTGCACCTTGGACATGATCTGCGGTGCGTCTCTTACCAAAAGATACACTGAAAAAAAAGTATAAGTCCTATACGCATACTTTATTTTAACGCGCTGGTTTCTCTAATATACAAATACGTATCACCGTGGTACTAATATGAGTATGTGGCTATACACAATACTCAGTATCACTGTAGGACTTATATTTGCGGTACGATACTATAGCAAGCCACCAGTGAGTATAGTAAAAAAGTTCCTGCGTTGCGCGTATCTCTAAACAAAACATAACCTTCAAATCGTTACGAAGTTTTTATATAAATGGATTGCATTTAATTTAATCGTAAGGAGTAAATTGCATATTTTTAATAACAAATAGTAATAACACGAAAGCGGTTATATTATTATTTTCTTTCTAATGACATTTATAATATCTTCTGTCATAACCTTTTACTTTTCAAGAAATCTGTTTAAGTGTGGAGCTTATACGAGTATTGTGGTGCGACTAAAACTCAGTTTAAGTGTATAGCTTATACTAATATCGCTGTGGTACCGAAAAAATATTGCGATAGGACTAAAGCTTGGTTTTAGTGTATAGTTATACGGGTATTGCTATAGTACCGAAATTTATCGCTGTAGGACTTATACTTTTTTTTCAGTGTATACGATTCTTCATTAATTTATCATTTTTCGTGACCGTTGAATTGAAATATCATTTTGTAACTTCAGAAACTGCTATGGGAGTCAAGATAGAGGCCCAAGCAAACAGAAATTGTTACTACGTGCAGGGAGTGCAGGAGTACGTAAACTCATATACTCGACCTTCTTAATTCATTCAACAGACATCTCACGTAGATCTGTTGAAGCAAACTACCAATATCGATATTATTCTAACAGTGTAAATTCATAATAATCAAACAATTACACAGCATAATTCGACTGTGTAATAATTTTCAGGCTAAGCAGTTACATCAACAGAAGAATGTTCAGTGTCTGGCTGCACTCGGATTTTATTTTTCATCGATCGCAACTCGGCGGGATACAGCGGAAGTTGATCGCGTATTCGCACGAGTTCACTGGCAACGTGAGTACGGCACTGATCTCTATTATACACTGGATAGGGTACAGGCCGAAATTTTTGTGACGATTAGACGCTGCTGGTTGGTGGCAATCTGACACCCAATATGGCGGCGTTACAGTAGAAATACATATCTATATATATAGATATACATCAGTGGTGTGAACCGAGGGCAAGTGTGCATCGAGTATACTTCACTTTCAATTCAATTTTATTTATGCCAAAATGGTAATGGACTGTAGTTTTTGTGGTAAAAGAGCGGATAATTCCATCAGTAGGTACACAGATGGATTACAATTGTGATCGTTATTTATTTTTCCTAAGTTTGTGAGGTTATGTTTACGATGCATTATGCTGCTAGATATGTCTTGGAAATTGAATATCACGTACAGATCAGTATTATTTATTAGTATCCATCCCTAACGACTTTTGACCAACGTATAACATCGGTACATCAACCGTGAACACGTGGTATTAGTATTAACAGAGTAAACGCACCGTAGTAAAACTGTGTGTTGTAGGAATAAATACCGTATTTTTGAGCTAGGATGCATACCGTCTATACACCGTAGGTAATCACTAATAATACGGTATTGAAGCGGAATTTTCTCAGTCGTGATGGCAGATGAAGTACGCATGAACAGGGTATGAGACACGTATGTCAATACGGTATGAATGTGGCGAGAATACGGTATGAATGTGGTGAGAATACGGTTTCAAAACTGTGGAACTACGGTACACATACTGCGGTCAAACCCAATTGCTTGAGCTGGCCAGAAAATTTGACGGTTTAGGCAGGGTATGGTAACTGTGTTCATACCGTATGAAGACTGTGTTCAGTACCCGGGAATACGGTGGAAGTGCCGGTAAAACACGGTACGCAGAAAGGCGCAAATATACCGTATTTCTGAAGTGATTACCCGTGGTAAATCCGGAAATATACCGTTCAACATCGGTATATGAACCTTCTCTCAACCTTGCGAAAAAGTCGTTAGGGATTTATTTATATGTATAGAATACGGGTGTATTAACAATTGAATTTATAAATTACGCAGCTTTTTCAACCTAAATATGTGTAATTCATTTACTGTCGTTCAAATTTACCGCCATATTGGGTGTCAAATGGCCACCAACCTTGAGCTTCAACTCGTCACAGCGAGCGGCGCACAGTGGGGGATTTGGGCCGATTCGTGGCCATAAATCAGGAAAAGATTAGAACTGTACCAAATTTAGTATTCCGTAGTTTTTGGGGTCGCTGATTACGAATTTGGTATTGAAATTTTCAAAAACAAAATGGCGGCCGAGATATTGTCGTTGGTTCTTAGAAATACTGGTTGGAAATGGCTGAAAGTTGGCTAGGATACCTTTTTGGGGTCGCTGAATACGAATTTGGTATCAAAATTTTCAAAAACAAAATGGCACCCGAGATATCGTCGTTCGGTCTTAGAAATACTGGTTGGAAATGGCTGAAAGTTGGCTAGGATACGTTTTTGGGGTCGCTGAATACGAATTTGGTATCAAAATTTTCAAAAACAAAATGGCGCCAGAGATATCGTCGTTCGGTCTTAGAAATACTGGTTGGAAATGGCTGAAAAATACTGAAGGAGTTTTTGGGTTGACTATGAAAAAATTTGAGACATTTTGGTGACCATTGATTATGATAATTACTTTTATTCAAAAAAATTGTATCAAAACTCAATCGGAGTCATACTCCTCGCTGTCGGATAGTTCATGCTCCGAACTTTCCAATTCAGAATTGAACTCGGATGACATGCAGTTACGCAGTATTGAAAATATTTTTTTCCGCGTCCAAACGACGACCTGATCCTGAGATCCTTTGAAAAAAAAACGGATACATATATAATTACAGTTATTTGCGATGTTAAAATAACATCTATTATGAAGCTCTGTTTGCACACTACATCATATATAGTTTTTTAATCAAGATTTGATTAGAGATGAAAATAAGGTGTATAAAATATTCTTTATATTTTAATATGCTTTTGAATTTTCGAACGTGCCTTTGCGAGAATTGATTTCACATTAATACGTTTTGCAGAAAAGGACAGTCTTTTGTTATTCAAATGCTAAAATTATACGAACTGTCCTTTACCTCTCCGTAATCCGTTCCGAGAAGAGACATAATGTACGTTCTAGCTGACCTGCAGCTGCGCGCCCGAGCAGGCAGGCAGGCAGCATGGCGCCCGAGCCAGAGGCCTTTGCTGAGCGCACACGCTGATCTAATAAAATACGTAACATCTAACCCGGTCAAAACTGGTCGCTAGCTCTTTCAGAGTCATTTACTAATAGTTTATACTTTGAATTAATCGCAGAATGATCGCGGGATTCCGCGGGATTTGGTACTTTTCGTCTGTGTCTCGTCAGTTTTCTTTCAGATAAATAGTCACTTTTTCGATGTATTGTTATATGTAATAAACAAACAGAGCGACAATTTTTTAGAAAAAGTAAAATACCCATAATATTCTACATACCTCCAGGAACCTCAGCCATATTTTCAATATTTTTTTGTGATTTTAACTTTGCGTAAATATTACTTCAAACTTTGTAAAGAATTTCGTAGACGCGCGCGTCGATCATGTGCCGTTGCAGAGGGTCAACTTTACACTGAAATATCTCGGCAACCACAGGTCATCGGGGGTTGGGTTTAACGGTTTTGAATAGAGGGGTTATTCCTGAACCGATCCCCACCAGTCATACATTTAAAAAAAAAAATCACTTTTTCGAATTTTGGCCACACTTCGGCCAAAATCCCCCACTGTGCGGCGGCTAAAAGGCCGCGCGTACCCTATCCAGTGTATAATAGAGATCAGTGGAGTACGGTAGTGATGGGCGATACAGTATCGATATTCTGAATATCGATACTTTTCCATCGATATATCGATATTTTGTATCGATATTTCATATGCCGATATTTGCAAGTATCGATACTCAACCCACAGATATCGAAGTTCGATACAACCGTTGTGTCACTCGTTGCGTTTAATGCGATTAGTATAAATTTTTATTGCGAAAAAAAAAAATTATATCTAAATAATAATATTATAGAATTCACTACGCATAACCAATGTCCTTATAACCTTCTGTGAAAAATCACATCCGAATAAAGAATTCAATTTGATTGTTTGTTCTTATTTCCATTGTAAGTATCGATACCGATGATATCAATACTTCGCTGCCGATATTCTATGTGTGTCGATACACTGATGCCTAGTCTACACGCTATGATTATGTTGCTATGGTTATGTTGGTATGATGAGAAATCTGTTAACTGACTGGTCACTTCTGTTGTGGAAATTCAGTGATTGGCTAATCATATCAACATAATCATAGCGTCTAGACCCAGCATGAGCATTAATACGTTTCGATACGAAATATCGATACAATTGGAAAATATCGCCACACTAGAGTACGGAAACTGAGGATGTCTTCGGGGGCTGTCCATATATTACGTAACGCGTTTTGGGATAGTGCGTGCACGGCGTTCCCTATACTACACTGTAGCATTTTGCGTTACGTAATATCTGAACGGCCCCTTTGCCTCCTTGTTATAAATGGGCGTTGTGTCATTCCAGATTATAAGAAAAAAGCAGAGTCAGCTTCTCGAACGCAACAGTAAACTAGATACCGTCGATGATGAAGGTAAGCGAATGTATCACTTTGCTAATTAATTAGATCATGTAATGAAAAATTCATTCGCAATGGTATCTTTTTTGTTTACAAATAATTCAATTTCTCAGTAGCCTCGACGCCTAGGCGAAGAAAAGCATTTTTAGATTATCTGATGACGCTACCTGAGGGCAGCGTCAGTTTATCTGATAAAGAACTTCGTGAAGAAATTGATACGATGATCCTTACTGTAAGTATATCAGTATATATATATAAATATATATATATATATATATACACTGTAAAAAATGTTTGTTGTAAATTTACTACATATTTGTGAAGGTATTTTAAATACTTGCATCTTAAATTTACTGTACTTTTACAGCGAAGTTACTGAGCAATAGTGTAGTAATTTTAGCAAACCTGAGTATTATAAATCAACTCATGATTTGCAAATTTAAAATGTATCTGTCTATCAATTTTGATGTGCATGTATTTTGAATATGTCACAGTGATCACGCAATTGTACGAGGCATGTATGCATTAAATTTAATGTACTCTCATAGTCAAGTTACTGAACATTGCGACGCCTCAACGTAGAATTATGATATCTCAAATTGTGGTAAAAAATCATGATGTCTCAAATTCTGGCTGAAAACATGATATCTCCAATTCTGGTTGAAGATATTATGTGCTGCAGTCATCAAGTTGGTCAAAAGAAACACATTCGGTAAAAAATGTGGTCTGACTCGGGAGCTGAGAGTGTCAGGGTGAATTGGCGATGCATACTTCTAGTCAACGGGGCATAGATTTACTTGCGAGAGATAGGCAGGCTTTGAAGCATCTATCGGTATAAGGCAGTACTAATCACTGTGGCACTGACGTAAGATTCATAAACGTTTTGGTGATTCTGCTGTCCAGTTTTGTAAAATCGAAAACTTGGTTTTGAAATTGAAATAAATGCTTACCGAATTTACTTTACTAGCCACATTTGTAATTTCAATATACTTGAGCTCAATTTTCTTTAACGTGTCTGTAGTGAATTCAGCAAACTGCTCAGTAAATTTCTAGTAATGTGTAGTGAATTTACAAAACAAATGAGATTACTATACACGTTTAGTGTATTTAGGATGATGTTACGTATTACGTATTTCTCGTACAGTCGAACCTCAGGCACTGACAGAGCTCGGGAAACATTCCCTCGGGTACTGACAAAATAACCTAACTTTCCCGCGAACCAATAGCGTCGTTGGGCCAGGGCCGTAGTCATGTTATTGCGAATCGGGGCCTAATGTTTTTTTTTCTGCCTACTACAATAATTTCTCGCCGAAGAATGTTCACCAAGATTTGATGATAACCGTTTTCATGTACTAATATTTTCCAACTTCACTACATACATATGTAAAGCACAACGGCACGATCCCGTAATGAGGCATAATGATTAACACGCGCCAGTTGCCGGTTGACAAGTTGGATTGGAGGTTATGTAGCCTCGAGACTGAGGCCTCCCTACGAAGCGCACCATTCAGTGACGGCCCTAGCGAGAAGCTATAAAGCTGTCAGTGCCTGAGGTAAGATCGCTGTCAGTACCCGAGGTAAAGCAGTGCCCGAGTTGTCAGTGCCTGAGGTTCGACTGTACTGAGTATAGTAAAATTAATTTTTTTGTTGTGAATGTAATAAATATGCATAGTAATTGACTTTCCCACGTGAAATTAGTGATTTTGCAAGATTTTTGTACAGTAAATGTATTGTAAATTCACAATCATTTTTTACAGTGTATATATGGATGCATAATTCATCAACCGATCCGCTTAAAAGAACCTCAATTTTCATTCAGGCAACTGATACGACTGCCTTAGCGAACACGTATTCAATGTTTCTGCTCGCATCTCATCCAGATATACAGGTATGCCTCGAAACTTTCATACCGTACGACATACATTTTATCCATGATCATCATCGTGACAGGAAAAGGTGTACCAAGAACTCTATGACATTTATGGAGACGATAGTATCGAGGAGCATCCCGTTACCTCCAAAGATCTACCGCGGATGAAGTACCTGGAACGTGTGATCAAAGAATCGCTGCGACTTCTTCCTATCGTCCCTTTTATTATTCGTGACGTGACGGAGGATTTGAACATAGGTATGTAAGATTACACGATTTCATTGACCAGCCACGGAAACAGAGTTATTGTGAAAAAAGAGACTTTCATACGCATACGCGGTGCGGGCGTTTCCGCTAGCACGAAGTGATTGGTAGATCGTAGCATGCGTTAAGGTGCTGTTTCATGCATGCGATTGCGACAATTGTCGCGCGACGAAAGTACGCTGTGTGGTTAAAAATTGACGGAGAGAGGGTGTACACCCATTCCCCGCAAATTTTTAACCACACAGCGTACTTTCGTCGCGTGACAATTGTCGCAGTCACATGCATGAAATAGCACCTTTATGAGTCGCATTTCGCCATCTCATGTGCAGTCACGTAATGTCGGTATGATATATGCGACGCATGTTGTGCAGACATCGTGAGATTAATTCTGAAATACCTTGCAAACGTATACCTATTCGTTAAAAATATTGTTGATTCAACATTTTTTCGATAAATCAAATTTTTTTCCATAACAATATTTATATTTGAAAAGACAAGATCTGATGTACAATTCGCAGTGACCGCGATGAAGGTACATGAATTATCACATATAATACCACAAGAACTTCAAAATCATTGGGTATTTCCCGATAGGTTCGTTGCGAACAAATGAAGGAGTCAAATTTTTCAGATTACAACGATTTTTCTGAAAAACTTAACGAGTTCGTTTGATTGCAGGGAACCTTGAGTCAAATACCCGATTAATTTTGAAGCTCGAGTAGTAGTATTCGGGGGATTATTTTTCCATCCGAATTTCGGCCCATAGAATTAGATTAAAAAATGGATTTTTTTTTCTCGATATATTATGAGTAGTTTAGAAAAAAATAATTGAGTCGTATTTTTTCATTTTTCAATCGAACAAATATTGAAGTTGATACAACGGATTGAAAAATGTAACGTGTGACGTCACCCGTGTTAAGATATATCTTTATATTACGAAAACTGGAATATCCAATTACCTATATAACTTTCGTAATGATAATTTTTAACGAATAAGAAAAAACATGACCTAATTACTTTTTCTTAACACATGCACCCAAAGTCCTCCTTTGCGCACCGTCTACGCGCATCCACAGCAGACTTTTGCGCACAGGTGTGCTAACTGATTTTGCACACTGGTACGCTAAAACCCGCTTGGGTGCCCACAGACGGCACACAAACGAGGACCTTGCGTTGTATGTGTCGAGAAAAATGGTGTTCGATACGCGAGCCCAGGGAAGCAATATCGCTTCACACTCGTGCGCGAATTGCTGCTATTGCGCTCTTGTATCGAAATATACTATTTTGAAAGTCGTGAGAAGTTCGACCCAAAGATAATGTTTTTGTGTCGATATTCGAAACCAAAGCCAACTCACCACTTTGAGTCTATAAGTCGTACATCTGTAATCCTGTGCGAATAGCAAAGATTTTCTTCCAATCGCTGTGCGAGAAGCAAAATGCTTTATGCACGGCGTGCGAGAAGCAAATTGTTTTACGCACGCTCAGTAAGAGTGCGCGAATCGGGTGTTTCTCAAACGCTCTCTATGCATGAGAAGTCGAACTTCTCACACCGCGTTTCGTAAAGTACTAATTCTTAACACATGTACCGAAAGTCCTCCTTTGCGCACCGTCTACAGGCACCGAAAGCAAACTTTCACGCACCCGTGTGCGAGAAAAATTTCGCACACCGCTAGCGGTGCGCGAAGGTGTTTCCCGCATCGCCAGCGATGCGCGAATGTTTTTTCCGCACGGGTACGTTCAAACCTGCTTTCGTGCTTGCAGACGGCGCACAGTGAGGATCTTTCGTTATATTTGTCAAGAAAAATAGAGTTTGATACACGAGCCCAAAGCAGCAATTCGCGCTCTTGTATCGAAAAACACTATTTTCTCACTCTACAACAACCGCCTGTAAAAATGAAAAAAAATCTTACAACCTAATTGCATCATGAGATAAAATCCACAGTTGAAAATCCAAATTCAAAAGTCACAGAATTATAATTGTAATCCAATCTATCAGATTCGATGGAGGGTTGACTGTATTGGATAATCTTTTGTTTTCTATACATAGCTACATGATAAATTACCGCGGTGAAAGCACACGTGAAATTACCAGTGAAATTATCCGAAATTATCAAAATGATCAGTTGAATATCGTGCAGGCTATGCAAAATAACGTCGAATGGTGCAATTCTATTGGCTGAAATTTGGATGGGAAAATAATCGCAACAATTATTACGATTGACAAATTCTTGATCTTGGAGCTATAATCATATTGTGTAATTGTAATTTCATTTACTGTGATTAGTTTAAATGAATTACTATACAATAAAAATTCGTGACGAATATTTTACATGGATAAATCCTTGTCAGAATTTGGATTGATATCCATTTTGCCATTCATTTCTGAAATCACATTTTTTCTCAATCCTAAATAATAGCTATTTATGTATCAAGTCCGAAAAGTGTCACAATCCGATATGGGTAATTTCTAATATGAGCCGATCGAGTGTGCTGTGTCACAGAAGAATGAGTGTGAATTTATCGCTCGAGCGCAGTGAGGGCGATAATTCACACGAGTTCTTCTGTGACACAGCAGACTCAGAGGCGAATTTTGGAAATTACCCATACCGGATTTGACACTTCTCGGACTTGGCACATACAATATTTTATGCGATCCGTTGTTTGAAAGTTCACTTTTTGGAAAATCAGTGTTATACTCACTTTAGTTTCTAAAATTACTGGTGTTATTGCATCTTTCTGTATCAAAACGTTTGGACTCAGACATTTGACATTTTCAGACATTTTGGTTTATAATGTGTGAACGTAGTAAAAAATAACCTGACTATGTTTATTTTAATGAAACATATTCATATTGTACGATAATATTTTCAATATAGGCTCCTGTCCTATAATATTTCACTATATTTCAGTGACCTGAAATTGGTCACTTTGCGGCCTAAATCCGATGCTCAAAAAGTGAACTTTCAAACAACGGATCGCATAAAAGCAGTTTATTTCAATATTATTATAAAATGCTTCGTGGAATAAATTTTTCCAAAAATTAATTGGTTTTCATTTATTTCTGAAATATTTTTGAGCCTAGACGAATTTCCACCGATTCTCACGATATGCTAGCGATATGCGTCGCTCGCGCAATATGAATTCATGACGTGCAAGCGCTATATGCGTCTCAATTGATGCCACATATGTCTGTTGTGGCGTAGGCAACGCATGCGGGTAAATCCGCACACGTGCGTGCGTATACGCCATCACTGTGAGGACATTTTGTTATCTATGGGTTCCACTTCCGTACCTATACATCCATACTGTGCACAATGTGAATAGACACTCTAATAATCGTACAAGACTCATATGACATGCTGATTACTGATGCCAGGTGATCATATTCTTCCACGTGGAAGTTCGGTCGTTATCGGAATCCTCGCTGTCCACAGAAGCGAAAAATACTGGCCCGACCCGCTCAAATTTGATCCGGACAGATTTCTGCCCGAAGAAATAGCGAAACGACACCCCTACGCGTTTTTGGCTTTCTCTGGTGGACCAAGGAATTGTGTAGGTAAGAATGACGGTCGATTGATTGACCATCGACCAATTCGTGAAACACTATCACAGCAATGTCATCGAGAAAAATTTATCCAGGAACTTGAATTTTCTCCTATTTTTAGGCGTGAATTATGCTATGACGGCCATGAAAACGTTCGCTGCAACAGTTCTGCGGAGATATACATTGATAAAAGATGATATTATTCCAATCAAGGACATGCGATTGGAAATGGAAATCGTGCTGAAACCAGTGGATCCGATAAAAATAAGAATCGAGAAAAGAAATAAAAATTGATTTGCCTTGCCTTGCCTTGCTGCGATTCAGTGGGATCCAGTACGAGTTCGATAATATTATACCGGAATCCTGATGGCACTTTACATTTAATGGAGGTAGTTTTTTCTCAGCAAGACTTCGATAGCGGTTATTCTTGATCCTGGAATCCTCTCATGAATAATGAACACAGCTTTACATGTGTGAACGAAACATAATTTTTTTTTTCTTCTTATTATGTGAAGTTTTATCTGTGATGTTATACTATGTATTGACCAGTGCATAGCGTCGTGCAATAAATATATATGAAGATAGGGGCCGTCCATAAATTACGTAACGCACTTTTTGGGCGATTTGCCCCCCCCCCCCCCCCCCCCCCCCCCCCCCCCCCCCCCCCCACCCCCCCCGATGTAACGCTCCGTAACGCTAAGAACCCCCCCCCCCCCCCAGGAGGTAACGTAACACCAGGTTTTCTCATGTGTCAACAATAACGATTTTCATAATTTCCAACGATTATAATAATTTCGAATAAAAAATCAATTTTTTCACGAAAAAAGCAAGAAATTGCGTTACGTGACAGAGACTCCGCCCCCCCTGTAACGCTGCGTAACGCTCGGTCAGACCCCCCCCCCCCCCCCCCCCCCCCCTCCCCTAAAGTGCGTTACGTAATTTATGGAAGGCCCCATATTCAGGATCAACAAGAGTATATAAGATATTTGAACACTTCTACCTTCAGTAGATGATGATTGCACTCACAAATAAGCATATGGGGTGAGACACACCCCAGGTCGTTTTCGAGCTCGGATTTCCCCCTCTTAATCCTGGAAACCGACATTGTTACCCCTAACTATTTTTTTTTTCGTCCCGAATTTTTTTTCACGAATTTGTTAAATATACGTCAAACTAAAATTTTCTTTACATTCTTTGATAGGTTAATAGAGAAACGTTTGAATTATGTTCTCAATTTTTTTGGGGCTCCCAGGATAATTCTACGAAATTCTACAGCACTTCAAAGTGCTCGGGATGTGTCACACCCCATGTGACCACCACGGGATTCTCATGAGGTGTGACCGTCTTGGGTTAATCACGTGATGCGATTTTAGTCAATTCTAGGACCCCCCCCCCCCCCCTACTTCATGATCAACCGTGAGATTTTTGCAAACCCCTCCCCCCCTTCCCATTATCACGTGATTCTTGGGACCAATGGCAATGATGATAAATATGTATTCGGAACATGGAAATTAGATGGTTGAAAAGTGTGTTGGAATGAAAAAAATTCCTAAACATACTCGGTATTCTCAGAAAAAATGCACCCAAAAGTACACGTGATATCCGAGACCCCTTGAAACTTTCAGAAAATTTGGCATGCGTGCCAGGCATGCGTGATCAAGAAGATCATATATCCTGGACAATGAAATCGAAATATAGGGTAAACCGACCAGTAAATGGGCGCCCACCAGTGAATGACCATTTTCACACAAAGTATATCTGTATATAGTGATTTTAACATGCACTTTGAGAAAAGTGCGCTTGAGAATTTTTTTTTTTTTTTACGTCCTAGTTCATAACTTCACAAAAAATAAACTAATCAGAATGAACTTAGAATTTTCGAAAAGGGTACAAAATTTTGCATATTTCGAATAAAAATCATTAGAATCGGTTCAACAGTTCGGAAGTTACAGCGATTTAAAAAAAATGACAAATATAAGGCTACCAGATCTGAACGAGTGCAATGCAGAACACCACCATTACAACCCCCCCCCCCCCCCCCCCCCCCCCCAGTAATGCATGGACACAATCATTTAGTTCCTTTGTTTTTTTATTTAACACAATAAAATGACGTTACAATTATAGATTAAGTTCTGCAAACAAGAAGACTTAAACAGTCGAATGAGTGATTTATCGCCTGGTTTACGCAGCGCCGTAACTTAACTTCATTTAAGGATTGACCAATCGGGAGGTTCGATTCACCTGGCGCGTGGCTAAACCAGCCTCCTGATTCGTCAATCCTTAAATTAAGTTGAGTTACGGTGCTGCGTCAACCAGGCATTATATGTTTTGAAACAAATTGAAACGAACCCGCACATAATCCAGGACAATGCAGGACAATTCCTATAAATACAGTACGAATTCGGGGTGTGAAAAAATCCAGGACACTTAGCTCAAATCCAGGACTGTCCTGCCTAATCCAGTACGTCTGGTAGCCTTAGACAAATATCATGTCTTTCAAAAATGACTTATTACGATTAAAATCGAAATTCATGTGCTGAATGCCGGTAATTTTCTTTAGACAAATCCCGAAGAACGTATTTCCTTAAATTGTGCATAGAATGTTTAAGGATTGGTTCAACTATGAAACTACTCGATTCAAGTAGTATATCATTTCTCATATCGTTCCGAAATTCAGACTCGTTGTAAGTGGAAAACAGTCTCAATTCAAGAAACACGGCGTCAATCCACAATCTACTTGTTTCAAACCGAAAAAAGGTTTGATCCATACCGGAAATCGGCTTGTCTTGGGTAGCATCCGTATTTGTTTTACCAGGTGGACATTGAGACTGAATATCAGTGAAAAGTAGATTTACTTCACTCGGTGTGATGATGGACGTTTTACCCACGCTTTGCGTGGTTCAAACCCCTATTTTCACACTTTGTAGAGTAAAATTTTGTACAATACTCGACGGAAAAACTTTTACCGTTTTCAGCAGCTTTTTCTTACTCGCCTCAACGCGAAAATACGATTTAGCCTTTTTTTTCGGTGGCCGGTTTTATCCCAGCCTTTATCGCTTTCAGCGGAGACACTCGGTGTGACGTTTTGTTTTACTCGCCTTAATTCAAAGATACTATTAGGTCATTTTTTTTTTTTTGGTTGCCGGTTTTGCCCCCACTACCGGCTTTGCCCCACCTCCCCCTATACGATTCATAACAATTCCAAAATTAAATCCTTTGGGGCATTTTTGTTTTTATGCAAAAAATCACGCAAATGTGCACCATTTAGTAGTACTCCTCTTCATTGAACAGAGAAAGATAAAGAGTAATGCCAGCCACTCAAAGAGTAGAAAAAAAACTGTGCGCTATCTGTCTCGCAAAAGTGCACAATCAGATTTCGATCCAACCTTTCCCTCCGTCATTCAAAAAATCTTCTGAATATACGTCAATTCCCTTCACGTTAGAGACTATTAAACAAAATGCATGTTTTAGTTGAAGTTACATCTTTTTTTTCACCGCTTGCTTACTGAAATTACTCACGTTTTTATGTACCTTCAATCGTTTTCGAGAGTAGAGCGATTTCTCTCAAAAATGCTAAAGAACTTGATCCAAAATTTAGCATTCGGCACAGCGCCACCTGGATAGTTTAGCCGAGTTTCAAACCGATATCAAACAAAAACTCTCGTTTGCGCGCGTTGTATATGTCTAGTGACGAAACAATTATGAGATAAATTGACATTACAAAGGCCGTGTTCCGAAATTGACTTGCAGTACTGAAAATCTACAGTATATGTGACTGGCACCAGCGCCGGACTTTGGCCTAGGCCAACCTAGGCCATGGCCTAGGGGCGGCGCACTTCGGTAGGGCGGCAGTTGTGCGGTTTTTTTTTTTTTTTTTTTCAATTTCTGTACTCGAAATGAAAATTTAAGATGCATCAAATGTATATTATTGTGTGTATTAATAGTTCATTGTGTACCAAGGAGGCAAAGTAGGTCTTTTTTTAACACTGAGCGTGAATTGCAATACAAGTCGTAAAAAAAGCATATCAAATTCTTCGTCTTGATACGTACTTTCATGTGCAAATATCGCCAAAATTTTCCGACCCCTTTGAAAACGATATTTTCAACGTCATAGTGGAAGAATCGAAATTTCGCAAAGTTGGACCATTTTGATTTTTTTTTTTTTCAAATTCCAAAAAATCTACTCTCGAAGACCAAACTTTTGAGCCCAAGCCCAGCGTGGCTCGAATTTACCTTGATTTTTTACAGATTTTCAAAGTTCATAACAATTTTATTCAGGGCAATGCAATGGTTATAACCGATCGTCAATACAAATATTAATTTATGCGATCCGTTGTTTGAAAGTTCACTTTTTGAGCATCGGATTTAGGCCGCAAAGTGACCAATTTCAAGTCACTGAAATATAGTGAAATATTATAGGACAGGAGCCTATATTGAAAATATTATCGTACAATATGAATATGTTTCATTAAAATAAACATAGTCAGGTTATTTTTTACTACGTTCACACATTATAAACCAAAATGTCTGAAAATGTCAAATGTCTGAGTCCAAACGTTTTGATACAGAAAGATGCAATAACACCAGTAATTTTAGAAACTAAAGTGAGTATAACACTGATTTTCCAAAAAGTGAACTTTCAAACAACGGATCGCATAAAATATTGTATGTGCCAAGTCCGAGAAGTGTCAAATCCGGTATGGGTAATTTCCAAAATTCGCCTCTGAGTCTGCTGTGTCACAGAAGAACTCGTGTGAATTATCGCCCTCGCTGCGCTCGAGCGATAAATTCACACTCATTCTTCTGTGACACAGCACACTCGATCGGCTCATATTAGAAATTACCCATACCGGATTGTGACACTTTTCGGACTTGATACATAAATAGCTATTATATAAGATCACGAAATTTATTTGGTGCCATATTTGCGTGAATTTGTAAATTGTTCATCAGCAGAACGTCATCAACGAAACAGGGCAGAATTGATATGAACAATCGAATAAAAGCGGCTCGCCCCGCGATTGTGCAATTTTTTAGAATTAATATTTGTGTTGACGATCGGTTATACCATTGATTGCACTGAATAAAATTGCTATGAACTTTGAAATTCCGTAAAAAATTCAGGAAAATTTGAGCTACGCTGGGCCTGGACTCAAAAGTTCCGTCTTCGAGAGTACTGTAGATTTTTTGGAATTTTTTGCAAAAAAATCAAATTAGTCCACCTTTGAAAAATTTCGATTTTTCCACTATGGCGTTAAAAATATCGTTTACAAAGGGGTCGGAAAATGTTGGCAATATTTGCACACGAAAGTACGTATCAAGACGAAGAATTTGATGTGCTTTTTTTGTGATACGATGCATGCGTCCAAAGATGCAATCATTTGAAAATTCTTTGAAATGACAAAACAGAAAGTGCTTTAAAATTCATCAGGCAAAAACGAATACATATAAAATTTTGAAATAATTGAGAGGTACTCCAGGGGGTGGGGTCAATATGAGAAAAAAGTCTAAATCGAATAGAAAATGATGAGGGTCAGACGCTGGTCGAGTTTACGTGGAATTCCCCATATGTATACTATAATAAGCAATCACGAAATAAAAACAATGAAAAATAAAAAAGAATATCTTCACTGACTGTACTGACCATTACTTGAAAGTATAACAAAACCTGTAGGCTGGCTGCATAGCAGACGGAATATTCGAGAAGTAGGTGATAGCTCATGTAGTAGCTCATTGATTGTTAGGAGAAAACTAGACGTAAAATGTATTATTTGAAATGTACTGATAATGAGCGATTTTTCTGCTGTCGGAGCGGCAGCAGGAGGGTGGCCTAGGGGCGGTAAATTTCCAAGTTCGGCGCTGACTGGCACTATGGATTATTAGCACTGCCAGTCAATTTCGGAACACGGCCAAAATTGAAAGTTTTCTTACCGTTAAATACATTTACACATATGATTTTCACCAATCTATAACCAAATACGTATGGAGGAACTTATACGAAAATTTCCTCTTTGATATTCAAACCGAAAAGCAAGTCGTGAGTACCGATGATATCATCGATGTTATTAACCATTTTTTTATGACATCATCTCATGTTTATGCTTCTTTTGATACTAGCTCCGACTGTGTACAAGACGACACGTGTTTTCACTGATGAGTAGTCATTTCAAAATATCGTTTAGTGTGTACATATTTTAGCAGTTAAAGATACGCGGTAATCTATTCATGTCAAAAATACAATCTTTGGCGCTTTTCATGTTCGGGGCCGGTTCGAAGTTCCGAATTTTCAAAGCTCCGAACGGCCAAATTTCCGAATTTCAGTGCAACGAACTCACAGGGTTCAGAAAGGGTATTTCACTGAAAGTCTATGTAATCGATTTAAAAAATTCCGAAAGCTAAAGACCCGAAGGGTCAAGACTCCGAAAGCTCAATGATCCGAAAGGCCAAAAATCCGAAACTTGAACATCAAGCCGTCGCACGTTGTTTAGTCGACACGTTAAGAACACGTTCGATCTTTCGGAATTTTAGACTTTCGAAACATCGGACTGTCGGAGCCTTGAGCTATCTACATTTCGACCATTCGGAATTTTAATTTTCTGAACTTTAGTCTTTCTGAAAATTCGAGATCGTTTAGAATAAATTCGGAAATTTGACCGTTCGGAGCTTTGGAATTTCGGAATTCTGAACCGGCCCCTCATGTTCGGCTCAAGATCAAAAACTGTATTCAAGTACCGCAAGTATCATTTCACACTTTTTCGTACACGAAGAGACATACGCGCTCATTTTATATACCCTTCCATCCTACGCCTAATGAATGTGGAGGTTCTTGCGAAATTTCTTATCACCGTCAAACCATCTTCACCCTCGTACGTATATCGCACGTCAAAGAGACGAGAAGTCAATGAATGATATTTAGGGTAAACTGGTCGGTGGTGATCAGGGTTGACAAAAATTATCAAGAATGACGTGGTGGAGCACGCAACTCCAAAAATTTAACGCGGACATGACCCTCTACGACCGGGTTGGAATAGTTACGTTCATCGGGCCTGAGGTCAATGATCGTGGGCGTGATCTCCACCTTGACTGTCCTTTATGTACGGATCCTAGTCAACCCATACAGCTACACTTACCTTAAAGCCAATTGTTACACCTCGGTATCTCTACCCAAGAAATGAAGCTCTTTTATTATTCTTCAATAATCGTTGTTCATCAATTACTAACATTAGAGTCGCCCTGTGGACTGCCAACTGAATTCTATGAGTTGCGAGTTGAACTAGTTCCCCTGGACAAAGGTCAGCAAAATTCTATTCAGATGGAAGTGGTCACTTGTATTTTAGCTTCGTTTCTTTGAAGAAGAGACTTTGTTCAATTATTATCTATCACGAAGTTATTAATTCATGTGTAAATAGCGAAGCGTAGCCGTGAATGGTGAACACTTTTGCTCATTTGCTTATCGAATACCACTGGCTGATGTGAATGGGCTTTACATCTACGGAGACGTGAAAGAGGTCAGAACTAGAGTAACAACTTTCAACGTATATCCAGACCCAAAAATTTGCAAAACAAAATGCAGCCTCGAACTCGTCCCAGAAAAGCCATTGGAGAATAATTTGGTGAGCTGGTCATGCATAATGGTTGGACAGATCGAGTGACGCGTTTTCTTGGAATTTGGCAATGATTTGTGCGTGTTTTTTCGTTTAGGAAATTCCAGTCACCGTTTTTATTCCCGGAGGCTTGAAGATTGGAACTCGTATTTTTGTGAAGGGGAGACTGAAACTTCTTCCTCATTCGTGAGTGAAACCAAATTACGTAATGGCAACGCCGATTTCACATGAAATCTCTCTAAACAAGGATCGAAATACGCGAGATAACATTTTTTTGCAGATTTTACTTGAATTTACAAAAGAGACGAACGATATATCCTCATCCAGAAATTGGACTACATCTGGATCCACGGTTTCTTTTTGGTAACGTTGAACCATGCGTTGTTATGAATTGTTGGCGTAACGGTTCCTGGGAACACTGTTGCAACCAGAGTATCAAGGTGTTGCAATCCAGATGTTTTGAGACACACTTTGGCAATACTCTGGAATGTGCAAGTGCGAGGCTTGACGCAACTAACAACAATTGCAGAAACAAGGCGACCTCCTTAAACGTAATAAATAAGCGATCCCTACAATGATCAGAGTCAGAACATCAAGACCGATATTAGGGCAGGTTATGCCAGATCTCAGTTAGACGTAGTAAATCACTTTTTGTAAACTCTTTATACATTAATAAACTTGAATCACTTTTGTACGACCGAGTTCCAACTCCTAATTCGACAACGGATCCTTAAACAAATTGTAGTTGTATAAAGGATCTCAGGATCCCGATTACAACAACACGCAGAACGACACGATAACGTTCTCTCTTGGGGACCTGGCCGAGAATTCTTACTCACGTAAGATTGACTCCTTTCATTTTTTTATTTCTCCTTTCTGACACGCATGAATGAGTTTGAAATTTCATCCACATCGTGTGAATAGCGGTTTGGGTGAACTCGATATCAATCGTGTTAGTATAATATTTTGATAAACCAATTTTCGATGATTATATATTGACTGACTGTGAGATATTGTGCAAAAATCTGCATACGAATCTTAAAATATATTATTTTTTTAAAATTTCTATAGCTTAACCTGCGAGTACGAAGCGTATACGATTTGGTTGGGGAACAACATGATTGGGGAGTTCAGACACAGAGTCTCTCTCGAAAATATTGATATTCTTCGTATCTGCGGTGATCTCGTCCTTTACGAACTCGTCATTATAGTCACTCTTAAGGCTTAGCCTTATTTGAATTATTGCAATGATCTGCAGTGATCATATTTTCGCCAAATAAGTATCAACTAACCAAAGAAGTCTTATTTCAGCAGGACTGTTCAATAATGGAGCATAAGAATATAGCCTGGCATGTTTTGCTGAGGGATATCGTATCTATTTAGATTTCGTCCTCTCTCGATAAGCCTGAGATTTGAGACTAAAAAAATGAACTTTCCGTGTTAGCTAATCGGCATTTTTCAAGGCTTATCACTATGCATTCGAATGAATGCAATCGCGAGGACAATTTTTTTGTAGCCACTATACAGAATGAAATTTTAGAAATATTTTATATTTATTCGAAAGTAGATAAATCGGCTCGATCAGATACAAGATTGAAGTAGAATTTTTCACGGGCCATTCAAAGGATAGAATACTTTTTTCTTCCAAGTCAAGTTGCTTCAAGTATCTTATCTCCATAATAAGGTGGAGTATTTTTTTTATGTATATTTTTCTCACTTCTGTATTCTGCGAATGGAATCGTTCATTTCAATATTGTGAATGTAACAGCATTGTGAATTGGAGATATATGGACAAAAAAACCGAACATATACTCAAGTCCAAAAAAATACGAAGGCAAATATGACATGAGGCTGATCAGTGATCAGTGATCACTCAATGGCTCAAATCCTCATGTCAATTATTTTTGTCGATCAGCCAATTGTGGGAAGTTGATTCGAAAAATTATTATAGTCAAATAATAGTATTTACAAATATAGTGATTTACTCAACACGCTATTACGTGTGGCTTTTTTTTCTATCTTTCTATTCGATTAGATCCTGTTTTATTTTATACTCTTAGTTTAGTATACTGTGTAAAAATATTGCATTCTTAACGTTGTATCTGTATGTAATGTATTTCTTATGAGTTGCGCATTATTTGCAAAAATAAATGTTGAAATATTATACTTTATCGTGTTATTTGCCGATTTTTGTAGATCGATTTGTACATATGTTACGGTCTTTATGTTAAGGGGATATGAAAGGTGAATTATACACCTCGAATTTTTGGCAGCCCGTTTCCCAGCCAAAACAACCCCGTTTCACTGAACAAAAATTACTCACGAGTAACAGACGCTAGATTTTTTATAGATATTATTACATACTGACTGTGAGCGTTACAGTAAATGAGAACTTTTGGAGCTCTACACCCAGAGAAAAGATTTATTCAATTTAAATAAAATTTATTTATCGCGAATAAATTTTCTTATTCGTATATGAACCTAATAAGCATTCATTTGCCACAAATATTTAGAAATATTTGGAATTTTTTATTTCTCATTCAAATTCTCTTATTAAATCCGAATAAAAATTTGTTCGAATCGAATAAGAAATTTTCATGGCATCAAATAAACTGTTTTAAATAAATGACAAAATTTATTTGGCTGAAATAAATTGCTTATTCATAGTTGTAATAAACTTTCTATTTGATCCGAATAAATTATGAATGAAAGATGAGTCTTCATTCGCCGCGAATAAATTATTTATTATGATAATTAAATGTTTGTTTTATTGAAATCGAATAAACAATTTGCTTGACTTTATTATAAAAATGATTTTTGTATTGAATTCACCAAAATTGATGAACTGATGGGGGAATCGCATCACGTATTACGAATAGGAGGTGATTAGACAAGCATATGGTGAATAATAAAATTTTACAGATACAATAATTTGGGACCCATCAAATTTTTTTAACAGTGTAGATATTACTGAATCGCAAAATTCACACTCGTCAGTAATCGCCAACTTCCCGCACTTGTTGCACAATATACTAATTATAAGGCTGTGAATGCTGCTAGGTATGTTGCAGAGTCCGGCCCGGGACTGGCGACTAAGTTTCGCCTGAAACCTTCGTTCCAGTTCTGGGTCATATGCCTGGCGAAATAGTGGTATTGCATCTAAAAATTCGTGATTCATATATGATTTCAACATAATTGTTCCAATCATTTATTATGCCTATAAATTACGGTACTTCGAATCAATAAATACCGAATTGATGGATCATACATAATCAAAACGATATAAAAATAAAATGTGCCTGATACTGATGATACGTAAAGGCGAAGAGTCCAACGGCGTAACCGGGATTTTTACCGGGGGGGGGGGGGGGGGGGGGGGGGGGGGAGAAACAAAGATACGTAATACAAACTACCTATTAAGATAAGGTTTTATTTGAACCTTTGCATTTGAAACATTTTTTCCGGCGCATCAATTTTTTTTTCTAATTTTTTGCTTTATTAAGTCGGGGGGGGGGGGGGGGGGGGGGGGGGAGCGCCCCAGTCTCCCCCAGTGTAGCTACGCCGTTGGCGAAGACGTTTCACGCCGTGAGATTATCCGTGCCAATTGTGAAGCAGAGTCTATGAAATATCACCCAGATCATCCATAAAATAAAGATGCCGAGCGCCAGACGCACGATCGTATGAAGGATGTACAAACTGAAATGAATGTGGAAGGGGAGTGTTATCAAAGAGCGTAGCAATTGCGTGATAACTGTTCTCTTTTGTATGGTATTGATGCAACATCATCCCGAGTAAAAATGATTTTATATAATTATATAGAATTATGTAAAAATTATATAGAATCGTATAGAATTATATAGAATTATATATAAAAATCTATGTAAGTTCTATCGAACTTTATATAATTTTATATAACTTTATAGAGTTATATAGAATCATATAGAGTTCTATATAGGATCCGAAATAAGCTTATATGTAAGTTTTATAGAATTCTATATAATTACATATAACTTTATATAATTATATATAACTTTATAGAGTTATAAAACACTTATAAACTTGTTTTGGATCCTATATAGAACTCTATATAATTCTATATAACTCTATAAAGTTACGTTATGAATTTCGTCGCTCTATAAAGTTAGATATATAATTATATAGAATTTCACAGAATTATATAGAATTTTACAGAATTATATATAATCTTATAAAAGAATATATAATTCTATAGAAATATTGGTCCGATAGAAATATATAGACTTTTATAAAATTATATAGAATTCTATATATTTCTATCGGGCCAATATTTCTATAGAATTATATAGAACAATTCTATATAATTCTATATAATTCTATAAAATTATTTTTACTCGGGATATTGTTTGCAACACACCGAATATCCTGATAACAACTGACAAGACTTGAATTTTCACTCACTATACATGTCGCCGTCGCGCTTGCTCTTCGTTTCCATCAGGCTCGCCTACGATGTACTTCCGAAGACCCTTGATCATTTTCAAAGTATGTTCATCCCAATCGACGTCTCGCATGTTAAATGGAAATGTTCGCTGGTCCGTGGGCTCCATTCGTTTCCAGAGATTCTGAGTTTGTTGATTTTCGAAATCCCATTGCTGTGTGCTGAAATACGCCAGCGCACGTGAAGCATCTCCGACTTTACACGCTAGCTTGTATAGCCTGAAACAAAAAGTTGCGGTTTTCAATCCCGGCGATTTGAGAAAGGTATCGTGTAAGAAAAATTCACCTGACATGTATACAACATTAGCCGTGAGTGCCGTTCCAAAGGTTGTTAAAATTATTGAATTCAAATTTCAAACTCACCCTAGCTTTTTTCCAAACAATCTAGCGATGTTATCGATTATTAGTGCCGGGATCAAATGAACGAAGAATTCCAATACAGAGAACACACGTCCTGACTTTGTCCGGAAACCGGAAGGATAGTAAACAGACGAATGTAGGGGATATTGGCGCCCAATCATCTCGACTCTATCGAAGACTTGGCCCCAAGTGACGGGATTCTCATTCCCAGAGACGTAATTGTACACTGGAATTTCTCCGTGATGCCTACAATTGAATCGACGAAACGTCAAATGCTTGAGATGCAATGTTAAAATCACGAAGAACTGACAGTCCTGGCCGAGTACCAGTTGATACCGAATGCAATTCTGTATCCGTGTTTGAATGGGTACTCGTTCCGATTTTCAACGATTACCATCATCCGATCGACCTTATATTCATCCGTGTTTGGATCACAACTTTGATGAACAAATATAGCCATCAAAACCACACCGCATATCTCATTTGTTTGTTGCTAAATTTCACCTAGACTCAGGTATAGTACTTCAAACGTATTCCGAAGAAATGCAATGAATTTACCTTCATAATACTGAATTGTGAGTTCAAATTCTAGAAACTGCGAATCTATCCATGACAGACACGTCACTTATGCTTCTGGGTGATCATTCATATTGTTACATTTGGTAAAATTACCCTTATTCATTAATTCTATATGATCTACATCTAGTAGCCTATATGATAAAAGACGTCTTCTAAAATATAAGAACTACGGTTGCTGCGTCAACAAACATTATTATAAAACAAATTAGTCTGTCTTTAGCTTACTGCCGAAGCAGACCTGTATTTTCTGAATACATAAAACTTTTGCCCAATTAATATTATTTCACCAGATTCACTTTATTTCCCTCGGGAATCCACAATTAATAACTTATTTTTTACTGCAAACCTAATTTTGCAACAATATTTACCGTTTCCTTGTCATTGCAGTGTCCCATGCGGAAGAAATAAGAGCGTTGCAAACATAATCCACCGGGACCAGATCGGCTTTAACACTATAGTCTACGAATCCGACGTGCATGATCCCGAGACCAATTGCGCAAAATATCCCCGGAAGCCCTATTGGTCCAGCCAACCATCCTGGAATTGGCTCTCTGTACGCATTCATCACTGCAGAACAGATAACTCTCATTGATTCAGTTGAAGGATAACGAACAGTTTTTGAACTTGGAATACCCATGAATACATGAATGCCTAAGGTGGTCCTTAAGTTGGGATAAAAGATAAATTTATATAACACGTGCATGAAAAGTGGGGCGATGCATGTCAGTTTAGCGGGACGAAAGTGGCCGAGTACTAGGCCGTCAGCCCGCTGCCAAAAAGTGCGATGATAGTATAACCTATGCCCTCTAGGGTTTTGGCAGTTCTAAATATGATGAACAATGAACAAGTAAAATTAGCGCGTCCCCGTGGAACTTGCACTGGAAAAGTTAATTTTTAATATTTATACACAGGTATACAGGTGTAAAGATTGTCAGACCCGCGCGAATGGTATACCCTCTGATAATTGTGCATTTTATGCCAGAAGCTGTTGAATTTTAAAAGGGCATGAGTTATACTATGATTCTACAATGCCGTATTTATTAACACATTTAAGGGCGTATGCTGACCCTTAGGACCCACCCAGCACGTATGCCGATCGTTTTTCGATGAATTTTTAATTAATGGAATATCGTTTGGTATGCTCGGCATAAGCTATACTATCATTAAAAAACATGATTTCTTTTTGCAATAAACAATTAACTTGTTTATTTGGCGAAAGAATCATATCTGCTCACGATCAGTGATACGGAAAGATTCGGAAGCGCTATTGATAATAATTATGGGCTAAATCCCATTTCGAATTCATCCACACAGAAAAAAAGGTTCACTTGACTGAAGATAACTTTTCTTCATCCAAGAAATTTTTCAATGGAGAGAATAAACACCAAGAATTTCTTGAACGGAGTAGAATAATTTCTTGAATTTTTTCGATTTTGAATCAAGAAAAAAAATTCTTAAGCCAATAAATCTTTGATACTTGATCAAATGGTAGAATAAATAACTTGATTATATTAATACGAATATGTTTCATTAAAATAAACATAGTCAGGTTACTTTTGACTACGTTCACACTTTATAACACAAAATGTCTGAAAATGTCAAATGGCTGAGTCAAAATGGTTTGATACAGAAAAACGCAATAACACCAGTAATTTTAGAAACTAAAGTGAGTATAACACCGATTTTCCAAAAAGTGAACGCTCAAACAACGGATCGCATAAAATATTGTAAGCGCCAAGTCCGAGAAGTGTCAAATCCGGTATGGGTCATTTCCAAAAATCAATAATAATATATAATAATTTATTATTTATTATTCAATAAATAATAAATGCTGTAAGCTTTTTGGAAAATTGTAAGTTTATTTACTTTCATGTGTGAGAATAATGCATGTAGTTTTCTTATCAGAATAATCAAAATATATTGTTATCAATTTCATTTTTATAATTGGATGTAATAAACTTTTTGTCTCCATAGAACTAATCATTTTTTGTATTTATTAGTGAATATTCTGGAACCATAAAAATAATAGCCTTAAAAAAGGAAATTATTTAACCAAATATTAAAATATATATTATATTATATTATTTTACCAAACAAAAATTTATTCAGTCAAAAATAAAACTAACTCTAACCAATAGAATATTTCTTGTCCCAAGAAAGTTTTTTCTTGGTTTGAGGAATTAGTTTTTGAGACGAAGAAAATAATGTCTTCCATGAAGTAAATAATTCCTGGATCCAAAGAATTTTTCACTCCAATCAAATACAAATTTTTGTTTTGGTTCAAGAAAAAAATTTCGAAGAAATTTTCTATCTTGGTTCAAGCTATCTTTTTTTTCTGTGCACGCATTCTGACCTACTAGGTTCCGAATCTCTTTGGTATAGTTTATATCGTGGAAATATGGTTTAAGGGGGTTTTCCAGTCTGTAGCTCCAGAAAGCGTGCACGTTTTTCGAAGCGTTGTGCCGTTGAGAATTGTAGAAGGAGAATAAATGAAAGAATATGTTTTGAAAGTGGGCAACTTAATCTTTAATTTGACAGAAAAAGGTTGACAATATCATCAAAATCACGACCTCTATGGCCGTTAAAGTCATGGTCTGCAAAAAGCAGTGTTGAAAACGGTAAATAAGATTGTAACCGAACGGAGCATCTGAAACTCAAAAACAAGGAGTCATTTCATTGGTCAAGGTAGCATCTAAGCTTCTATGGAAAGGATTTGTCGTCCGCCTTTCGGTTTTTTATTAACTTCCAAAAACGGTGTAAAAATCGATGAAATCTAAGTTTTTTGATTAAAAGATTCGCAACTCACCCAAATTTCGGTTTATCGAAAATCAGTTCCATAGAAGCTTAGATGGTACTTTGACCATCAAAATGACTCCATTGTTCTTGGGTTTCAGATACTCCGTTCGGTTACAATCTTGTTTACCGTTTTCGACGCTGCTTTTTGCAGACCATGACTTCAACGGCCATAGAGGTCGTAATTTTGATGATATTGTCAACTTTTTTTTTTCAAATTGAAACTTAAGTTTCGCACTTTCAAAACATATTCCTTCATTTTTTTTACTTCTAAAACCCTCAACGGCACGACGCTTCAAAACATGCACGCTTTCTGGAGCTCCAGACTGGGAAACCCCCTTAAAACCTCCAAATGTTGACTGTCTTGTATTTCAAGTAACATGAACTGTCAGTCGTCCTGCAAGTATCGGGCTCGTGTTTGAATCGTATAAACTACCAAAGTCCTGAATTTCGTTGTGCGCTCACATTATACGAATCGTGTACAGTGGAGGTAATCTTATGCTGGCCTAGGATGAAAGTGTGGTAGACCATGAAATAGTGACACCAAAGTCCAGGTCATTGGTTCCAAGGATGCCGCCCCTTTAGGGGTCAGATTTCATAATTAATGAAACAAAATGATGGCCTTATCGCAAGACGATTAATCGAACTTGTTGAAAAAATTATCGATTCGGCACGATTTTTTTCACAAAAATTCTTGTTTTTTTCTGGTAGTTTATTGAAAAAGGAACAGTGGAAGCCAAATGCCATACCGATCGAGTGGGACTAATAGTCGGCCATATCTTCATTGAAACAGGCTACTTTTTTTAAGTTTTCAGAACGACATTTTCCGAAGCTAATTTTTTTTTTTAACTGATCCTTTTCGAGTAGCCATTCACGGAAATTACCATGCCTTACCGTTCGACGGTTCGGACGCTGACAGTCGCCATACGGCCGTACAAGTATAAGATTTCCGGCAGCGAAAAATCGTGCTGCGATTAGGCACCGACGCCCAGCGCGAAAGCTATCAATTTCATTTAATTAATTATGAAATTGATTCCCTGAAGGGGTGCCATCCTTGGAACAAATGACCTGGACTTTTGCGTCACCATCTCACGGTCTATGAACTTTGGTAGTATATTCTGCAGTTTTGCAAAATTACAAGCCCTTTGATCCTGTGAACGATGCGCGCTGATGTTCCCTAAGGCGCTAAGGACTACCTTGTTAGGCACAGAAGTTGATTACCGATTGAAGGCCGAAATACTGCAAACGGCATCTCCTTTGCAAATTCAGCGATGACACCCTCGGCAATGGCTTTTGTGAAACTGTACGTATTCGGCCATTCCCCCAGGACTCTGCGAGCAAAGAATCGAATTATGATCCACGTAAGCCAATTATGAGAATCGGGTCGTGTCAGACCTTGGAACAAATAGGCTCACCTCTCTGTGAAATTCTGCATTTCTTCTTCAGACCATTCGGATATTTTTTCACCAGCATCTCCGATAAGCTTATTAACCCCTTCGTAGCTCAGGGGTGGTGGGTACAGCTCTTCGGTGATCAACTTCTGCACGCAATAACTGTATGCGGTGGATACGTAAATTCCCGCCTGAAATTGGGGAGTGTCACTTTCTGGGAACGAGAATAATTATGATATGTATCTGTAGTTCCAAGGAATACTATTACCTTAAGATTCTTGCACGCTTTAGCAATGTCCACGATGTACTTGACGCTATTCACGTTGATCGCGACGGCTGTGTCAAGTTTCTCGTTGAAACGCACAGTGGCTGCCAAGTGGAAGATCACTGATACCTGAAACAATTCAGACACAGAAAAACTTAAACTTAAATCACGTTTAACACTATAATACAATGTCCAGTGTCTCTGGATCCGACATGAAAAACGGAATCTACGTATTAGAACGCCTTATTTTACGATAAAAAAAAAAAAAAACGTCATTTACGACGGAACAAAACGTAATCTACGTTAAAAGAATCGGAAATGATGACAATAATAATAACGTTCATCACGGTTCTTTATATCCATAATTCACGACGAAAAACGTCGTCATTTCCGAGTCAATTGAACGTTTTTTTTTGTATTTGTTGGATTTTTTTTCGAATGAAAATTTCTCGTGGATGTCTGGCCTCATACGTGCTATCCAATGCTCACGATCATTGGAGCAATGTTTGTATTACTCGTGAAAGCAAAAATGGGATTGGATTGGGGCGATCAATGACACTGCCGTATTCCGCCGTGTGTTCAAGTTCGTTAGCTTTCATTGGTTCTGTCAGTGAAAGAGAGACCGTTTCCGGTAAACACACTTTAAAATAAAATTTTTCGTAATTTAATGAAAAACTAATTGTAATTTATGAATTGAAAAACATGAAAGACACGGGAAAAAATGTTCAGACATGATCATGCCTGTTCATGTATGATCAGGCCTGAAATTAGACATGATCATGTCTGTTCATGTATGATCAGGCCTGAAATGAGACATGATGATGCCTGTTCATGTCTGACCATGCCTGATGTCAGACATGATCATGCATGATCATGAATGATCAGGACTGAAGCGCTCAATACGTTCAGGCCTGATCATGCATGACCATGCCTGTTCATGTATGACTATGCCTGTTCATGCATGATCATGTATGACTATGCCTGTTCATGCATGATCATGTATGATCATGCCTGTTCATGTATGATCCAGCCTGGAAGGTTGAAAACCTCCAGCTCTGATCAGGCCTGATACGTTAGTTGGTTAAACATGCACAGACATGATTATGTCTGATATTATAAATTGATTCAAACATGATCATGCATGATCAGATCCAATTATATGTATAAGATCTATGTATAACTTAAAAGCATATAGTATGGTGTCAGATTCAATTATGCATGATCATACATGAATCTATATATAATCATGCATGAATCACTGCCGATTACTGCGACATGTAAAAGATATAAAAACGATAGTTCATATAATTTTGTAATTGAATCAACTGTTTTATTTCAATTTCCCGGGAAAAAATGACCAGGCCTAGTGCTGTTCCAAAAAATCGATTGATCGATTATTAATCGATTAATCGATTAATCGATCGACCGATTTTACGACATAAAAATATCGATTAATCGATTAATCGATTAATGATCGAAAGATTGATTAATCGAACGATTAATCGATGATTCATTGGAAATGATCTAATCAAATCGTCATTCGCTGAATGAATACGAGCATCATTTCGGCCAGAAAAAGGATGTCTCTTCGGGAACTTGAGCGCGTTAGAGGCAATATAGGCAGCACGTAAAGTCTGCCTATTATGCGATTGATCTAATAAATAATCAAATAATTATTCAAATGATTGATTAAATAATTAATCAAATGATTCAACAATTAATCGAATAATTTATTGATTTTTCGATTAATCATTCGATTAATCATATAATTAATCGATCTTCCGATTATTAATCGATTAATCAATTAATCGATTTTGATCGATTCAATGTAGTGATCGATAATCGATTACAAAATTCAATAATCGAACAGTACTAACCAGGCCTGATCAGACATGAACAGGCATGAGTCTTCAGACCTGATCAGACATGAAAAATAACCGGGACTGAACAGGCCTGATCAGACATTAACAGACCTGATCAGGCCTGTTCAGTCCCGGTCATTTTTCACGTCTGATCAGGTCTGAAGACTCATGCCTGTTCATATCTGATCAGACCTGATCATTTTTTCCCGGGTAAGGAGAAAATTGTCTTACTCTACGAATACGAAATCGTACGTGAAGGACATTTGATCCTATTTTACGGCAACGCAAAGCGTATGATTCACGTTTGTGCCTAAAAACGTAAATTACGCTGATGAAAACGTAAATTACGCTTAAATGAAATCGTAAATTACGACGGGTCAATCGTGATTTGGGTTTAGATTTTTCTGTGTTCAGTTTTGATGTTCGCAGCTAATGGAAGAAGATGAAGAGTTGAACTGTGTTCTGAATACCTCGTTAATGAGGCGTGCATGGTCTGTGGATGATAAGTCCAGTTCATCCGCAGCAATGTCACCCGTGACTCCAACAACCTTTTTCGAGAAGTCCGGGAAGTCGCTCCGCAGCACGTCAAAGACCTGAATGCATAATGATGAGCTTCTTTCTTGTTCTTTTAAAAGGTTATTATTCCCGTCTTTGAGTCATTCCACGTCAGACCGGACACCTTTCAGACAGAATGTTCTTGAAACTCGACATAATTTTTTTCACAGCTTCTATGAGTCAAATGAATGAATCAAACAATTCTTCAAATTTTTTTTACCTATAATAGCTTCAGAGTTGCAGGGGGTTGAATTTTGTCAAAAAGGGGCAAAAAACGGAATCACGCTGTCTTTCAAATACTCATATCTTCGGTTCTATCCATCCTACAGACTTGATCCTGTATTCGTTTTGAAGCTCTTGGAACATACTTTTATATTATATTTTTTCAATATTGGTATAGCGACAACGACTATTTGTTATAAACAATTATATTATTCAAATGCGATTTTCAAAGTGAGAACACGCTTTTAAAATTTTGAAAAAAATATGAGCGTGTTCCTTGGACAATTTCCTAAAAGAAAGGTGAGTTCCAAAATGGAACTCGGATGGAAAGTATTTTTAAACAGTGATTGATTAAAAGAAAGTGACGCTGCTGGCGCGCCCCTTACGTAGATCCTAATCAATCGCTGTTTAAAAATACTTTCCATCCAAGTTCCATTTTTAAACTCACTTTTCTTTTAAAAAATTGTCCGAGGAACACGCTCATATTTTTTTCAAAATTTTCAGAGCGTGTTCTCACCTTGAAAATCGCATTGCAATAATATAATTGTTTATAACAAATAGTAGTTGTTGTTATGGCAAAATTGAAAAAAATACCATATGAAAGTATGTTTCAAGAGCTTTGAAATGAGCACATGACCAAGTGTCTGGGATGGATAGAACCGCAGATATGAGCATTTGGAAGTCAGCGTGTTTCCGTTTTTTGCCCCTTTTTGACGAAATTCAACCCCCTGCAACTCTGAAACTATTAAAGATAAAAAAATTTGAAAAACTGTTTGATTCATTCGACTCGAAGAATCTGTAAAAAAAATTCAAAAAAGAATCGGAGACATCAAGTGAAATTTTCGATTTATTTTGTCCGGTCTGACGTGGAATGACTCCTTTATTTGACATCGAGATTCTCCGAATGCGATACGTATTAAACGTTCCAATCCGCATAGAGGATCCCGCCAAATGAAGATAAAAGACTAAACAACGAATTTTCTGTAAGATGCGACTTTTATTGCTCAGTGTTGCCAGGATCCCAGACAGCATGAAACTTCAAAAGATATCCGTAACACCTCAATGAGACGTCGATAAGTCCATAGGACATCCATAGGATATATTCCGAAGTTTTATGCTGTCTGGGATCGTTTCAGCCGTTCATATTTCTACGCGAACATTTTTTCGCACTCTCAGCAAACATGCCGTATTTCAGCGCGTTACGAATTGTTGATTTCAATGCGGGATCGTTACCGGATCAACAAGTAGTATTTCCATACGTTCTTCGGCGCTCCTTCCTTTCTTTGCACGGATCAGGACGTAGATAGTCCCGATCTCTGGGCAGCAGCGGAGCAACTTTTCAAGTAAGATTTTCCCCAAAAAGCCTGTAACACCTTTAAGCACAGAATGTGACGATCCAGTTTCTTTTCGGAAATAAAAAATTGCCAGAAAGATAACTGCAAAGGAGTTGAAGCCGCAAAGCTGAAGAGCTTTCTTGATACGATAGATATATGGGGAATTCCATACGAAACCGACCAACCCGGAACCCCGACCACTTTTGATTTTGTTGAAAATTTTATATTTTTTTGTTCCTACCGAAAGCAATATTTGGGAATTTTTTCAGATTTTTATCTCCACCCGTCCAAACACAATGAATTTTTCAAAATTTATCAACTTGGACCATTTTGATTTTATTGAAAAAAATCACGAAATTTCAAGAGACATTTTTACAAGTACTGACCAATTTGTAGCTTGTGATATTCATAACTTCTATTTCTTTTCTATTTTTGAAGTAATTAAAAAAAAAAAAAAAAATAGAAAAAAATAAAATAGAACTAACAAAGTAAGACAAATGACCGCTGCGGCGCTGATTCACACTTGATCCGTCTGCAGCGGCATCTGCTATGCTAATATTACATTAGTTGGGTTCGTTGATTACGTTAGTTGAAAAATATTGAAAAACAAAACAAATTTCAAGAGACATTTTTACAAGCACTGACCAATTTGTAGCTTGTGATATTCACAACTTCTATTTTTTTTCTATTTTTTTCCGCGTGTGAACCAAGGAGTCGTGCTTCCTCCTTGAATTGATAACGCAAGTAGTGATTTAATTCCAAATTATTATTTTTATTTTATTGAAGTAGCTTGTACACATTTTTTTTTTATTGTAGCTTGTACTGATTTTATTTGAAAAAAGTTTTATAGACGTTGTGGATCGTTGAATCAGCGCCGCAGCGGTCATTTGTCTTACTTTGTTAGTTCTATTTTCTTTTTTTTTTTATTTATTTATTTTTTTAATTACTTCAAAAATAGAAAAAAAATAGAAGTTATGAATATCACAAGCTACAAATTGGTCAGTACTTGTAAAAATGTCTCTTGAAATTTGGTGATTTTTTTCAATAAAATCAAAATGGTCCAAGTTTATAAATTTTGAAAAATTCATTGTGTTTGGACTGGTGGAGATAAAAATCTGAAAAAATTCCCAAATACTGCTTTTGGTAGGAACAAAAAAATATAAAATTTTCAACAAAATCAAAAATGGTCGGGGTTCCGGGTTGGTCGGTTTCGTATGGAATTCCCCATATACTAACCGGTAATAAAGATGTTCTGTCCTGCGTAGAACTGTTGTATTCGCGACATGTTCAAGCGATTCGATCGACTCGATGTCGCGTACTGCAGGACTGCTCACTCTCGATTCTTTTAAATCCTCGAAGTTCACTGCCCGCCGTCTTTCATCGCAACTAGAAAATTTAAACAGAATTCAAATTCATTACGCATGAGCAGTAGAATTCTCGCGTCACGGTTACTCAGTCTTGCTTCCTGCTGATACACAATGTGATTGAAGGTTTTCAATATAAGTAACCTCATTATCATATTACACAAACTTGGTGTAGAATTTTTATTTTTATTTTTTGTTCTATGTATCTAATTTTTAAGCGGAAAAGAAAAACCTGAAATGCCCTCCAAAATATTTTTCAATATTTGCAAGAAAATTATGAATAATTATGATAATGGGTCGAAAAATGGCGAAAATCGATTTATGTCTCACAAAAAATATGGTGTGCGTCACGGGCGAGGGCTTTTTTGCCCTTGGTACACAATATACTATTTTGTAACATATACACGATTTTTGCGTTTTTTTTCACCCATTAGAGTGACAGATTTCAGACGAGCAGGCGTTTTCGAGTTATTATCACCCGCTACGTCGAGCAGCGGGCGTTTTCAAGTTATTATCGTCCGCTACTCGAGCATAGGCGGGCAATAATATACTGAAAACGCCCGCTTAATTATTCTTCAATATTTTCAACAAAATTATCAACAATGAAGAAAAAACGCGAAAATCGTGCTGTGACAAAAAATATGGTGTGCACCAAGAGCTAAGTGGGCTTTTTGACCTTGTGTGGTTGCAGTACTCGTCTTCGGCTCGCAGATGCACTCGTCTTTGACTCGTGCCAGCTCGCCTCCAACTCATACTGCAAACTCCACACTTGGTTTAAAAAAGCCCACTTTACGCCCTTGGTATACAATATACTGATACTTCATCAAAGGATCGGGCTTAAAGGAATCACCTCTCTCTTTATATCCGAAACGGACACCGTGGTTCGTATTGCTGCTCTTTCTAAAATTAAAGCTCATTCACAAATGCGTTCAAATTGTGACATGGCTAGTAAATTGCTTCTTGTCAATTGATCAGTGTCAATAGAGCAGTATCAAGTCGTAGTTTGAAATTCCCGTAGATACGAGGACTAACAGCAGTTCATCATTCAAAAATGTTTCTCAACTCCGTAGAGTGCTTAAATTTTACATAGAGAGGGCCGAAGCACAACGGGCTCTATGAGGAAAAGGGAACAGTTATGTAGATCGATTCCAAAATACTATTTGTACAAGGGCCTCTTCCTAAAATGATAAATGTCGACAGCCAGCGCTGGGTCGGTGCTGTTAGGTAAACTCGCAAGACTCTATCGATGAAGAAATTGAATGCCTACAGTTTGGAGATATAAATTCTCTTCTGAGGAAATAAATAAACGGATGTAGTAGATTGACAGTTATTTTGGTTATTGGTGAATTTTTTCGCTCCGCTGGGTTCCTATTAAATAAAAAAAATCATCACCAAATTTTAGCCCTTAATTTCGATATTGAGGGGTGCCGACAGCCACTTACTTTTTCCCATCTACGTCAGTTTCTTCGTTTTTATTTTTTTTTCACTATTCGTGTAATGCTTGTATAAGATTTGCTTGTGCTATTTGATCAGGCATGATTATGCATGATTATATATGATCATGTATGATCAGATATGGCCATTTTTTCTTGGGTATCTTTTCATTGTATAGAACTGCTCGATCTGTAACCTGTTGCTCCAAATGGATGACCAATTTAATTAAGTTCTCATCAAACATTTTTGACACTTAGAGTTCGTTTGTTCCACCATATCTTACACTTCTGGATGATATGTCATGGCGAATAATTACTAGGGGAGAGTGTGGTTGTACCGCTCAGCAGGTAATACCGCTCACCCCTTTTTCTTTATAATTAAGAATTTTTTCACTCGTTTTTTTTCCCCAATCTTCAAAATCCAATGCCAATATCTAATTTCTGTGGAAATTTCATTCCTTTAATCACTTTTAATAGAAAAAATAACATCTCTCTGTTTTGAGGTCCTTACAGCGTAAAATTGCTGGACAAGTAAATAAGGTTTTTTGTCATTTCAAAATTATTATTTTTACGTCAAACTATGGTCATTCGATTCGTGGTACTTTTCCGCGTAATTTGATCACAAGATGAACTCCTATCTCTCTTTATATTAATAATTATTAATGATTTTGTTAACTGCGCGCGATACCGGTAATACCGCTCGGCCGGTGAGGGTAATATCGCTCGGCTGTATGCCAATATACCGCTCAGCATCTGACAGTGCATATTTACCGGCGGATTACCAAAATCACCTAAGTAAAACACAATTATCATTTTTTTTTTTTGTTGGAAATGTGTGTGACGACAAATGTTGAGACAATCAGAAACCAACTTTTGCGATGACAATGGTTGTGACATAATATTAAATCCGTGAAATTAATAAAAAAAATCGTAGTGAGGTTATGTGAATAATTCACGCTATTGTGAATAATAATGACAATGATATCAATAATAATAATAATTTACTCTATTATTGTGTTATAATAACGATAAGTCTTCAGTAAAATTTAACATTGTAATGACAAATTTCATCCTTCATACCCGAGTTTACTATTTGACTACATATAGGTTAGGTCGGAACCCGAGTATTAGAAAGTGAGCGGTATTAAAATTGGGCCGAGCGGTATTACCCGCTGGAGGGTAAGACTGCTCACTTGCGTCTCGCGTTTCTTTTTCCGTAATTTTGTAAATTCTAAAGGAAATTACGCCTCTGAATTTTCAAAACGAAGAGTTGAATAGTTGCAGAAGCCAGTACAATAGTTTTTTTCACTTCAAGTTGACGTTCAACACATAAAAATTAGCATTTTTTCTTAGGTGAGCGGTACTCCCATATTCTCCCCTAACCCATATAGTCCCAGGCATGAGCTACTGGTATAAATCAAGTCTTCGAGACCCGGAGCGAAACCCAATAGCATAATGTGGTTACGATTGTCTAGAATTTGCGATGTGATATCACTGCAGGTAAAAATCGACTGACAAATTACAGTGGTATAGGTATGGGCCATTCCACGTGAACCGGATCAGTCACCTCTCAGTATGCAGTATGCTGAGCTGTATGCTAAGATTTCAAACTGCAATAGTTCAAAAACGGAAAAGAACACGTTCTCGAAACTCAACGCATTGCTTATAGTTGCCATTGGGAAACTACAATATTTTTTTCAGATTTTTAAATCGTGTCACTCATTGTGAAAATGACTCTCGAATACCGCAGCTACGCGTCCGTCGAGTAGCGGCGAACAGCAGTCTAACGCACGCCATTACGTTCCACGCGGCGTCAACTCGGAATTGGCGCGCGCCGCCAACTTTAGCGATTTTTTACTCGAGAACAAAAAATAAGACGTTCCTAAATTTAATTCACAGGTTGTAGTATAGTGCAAAGTATATGTCAGTATTTTTTTAAAAAATTTTTTGAACCTGTCACACCCTGTTTTAAAAGTCTTTGAAAACTTAATTGTTAAATAAACAATGGATGAACAAACTTTTTTCGAAGTACTTATTTTTTATACATTCTATGACTCGTTCCGCGTAAACTAAAAAAAAAAATCGAGTCTAGTGTCATTTTTGGCGGAGTTATGAATTTTTGAAAAAAACCTTGCTCGAATTTGTTTATGCAAATAACTCAACGAATTTTGCACTAATTGAAAAATCCTTTGCCACAAAAATCTAACTCCCCGAGGACAATCGACATGCAAAATTGAAAAAATATCTGAGAGGTGACTGATCCGGTTCACGTGGAATGGCCCGTATGTGGTTGATTGCTGAGTCAATTATGTGCTCTCTTAATTTCTTGGAGTGAAAACTGCACCACTCCGAGAAAAAAGAGTGAAATTTCACTCTAAATTGAGTGAATTTCACTGCAAGCAGAGTGAATTTTCACTTCCTTGGTGTGAAAACAGCACCAGTCCAAAAAAAGGAGTGAGTTTTTCACTCCAAAGAATTTAGAGAGTGCACTCTGCTATTGGTCGTAGGGGAACTAGGGGCATGACGGGGTCGCGAGGTAAGATGGGGCCACGCACATATACAAGAAACTAGACGCCATGGTAATGAAATGAATTAGCCAAGAGGAAGCTTCCTCCGAGTGACCTTTAGTGCGTTGGCGATATTGAGTAGGAGCACGCTCGTTTGTGGTTTAAAAGCGAAAAATTGTTTACGCGTCAAGCTGATATAATACTTTGCATTTGAACAAATCGCTACGAAAAGGTAAATAAAAGAATCCGATTGCTGCTACTTTATGTACTCATTCTAGATTGTATTGACTATGGTACGGTACGTGTCAAATCACTTTAGGTTGATAGGTTTTTTTTTTTAACTCCGATTCCGTACAAAATTGGCGGTTGGGGCAAGACGGGGTCAGTCACAAGGGGCAAAAAAAAAAAGCAGAAAAAGAAAAAAAAGGGTGAAAAACAAAAAAAAAAAAGGTAGCACTAGGCAGACGAATGAAAATCAGGAAGACACTATCTGTCTTTATTGCGATGATAAAAACAACACATACTTAAAGTCATCTGAAAATTGGGTAAGATGTCAGCTGTGTGGACGGTGGGACATACAGCTTGCGCTGGGGTAGATGATGACAACTTTGAAGAAGTCCTAATATGTTTTTTTTGTGAAAAAAAATCAGCCCCATCTTACCCCGTATAAGGGGCAAGATGGTTTTTTTACAACTTTGCGAAAAAAAAATGATAATATCATTAAGCGAATCATTATCTGTCCAAAGAGTATGCCAAATTGTAGTTAGATAGGTAACTAATCTGCAATAAATAAATAAGAATGTAGTAATTATATATACCGTGTACTGGTATCGTTTTACCTTAGCGTCCCCGTCATGCCCCTAGTTCCCCTATATCAATTATGAATTAGGATTGCAAATCAGACATACTAAACGGTTGATTCACATGCTGTGAAAAGTGTGGATCGGGTCTTTTGCACTCGTTATGCAATCGGTTGGACATGCTATTTACAGAAAATAATCACTCACATCCCTACATGTATGTGAAAATCTTATTGTCGGAGGGTTCAATCAATGCCTTTTAAATCCAGCTCCTCACAATCCTGGAAATGCGAGAAAGTGACTGAGAGACTGAGAGACTGAGAATTGTGTAGATCAGTTCCTTTTTTTCATCCTAAAATTCAATGAACATGGAATCCTTGTTTCAATGATTTGGCTGATGAGAGAAACATTACTCAGACAGCGTATCAAATGTGGGCGCAAAAGTGAGGCTCTAAAAAGCCGGATCTTCTATTTTGATCGATGTACATTGCTTTGGGAAGATTTGGTTCGTCAAGGTGGTTTGTCAGCAGCTTAGAATAACCTTGCATTGATTTTTGGATCAATGCCACCGAAACTGAAAATGTGCTGAATAATTGATGGATATTGAAATAAGCTATATTACATCTTGGTAGCTCATGGTTGTAACGAACTACACTTATGGCCGGTTTCACCAACGTCGAATAACTTTATTCATAGATTAAACTCTTATTCATTGAAAACAAACGACTATTTTACATTGTATTGGCGACTTTTATTCGATGAATAGCGTTATTCTATGAAAAAGAAGTTATTCGACGTTGGTGAAACCGGCCATTATTGTATTGTATTGAAATTTGCTTCTGTTTTCTACCATGCTAGATCATGCTTATTTAACCATTCATAGATGAAAAACAATGGGTACTGCATTTCTTAGGTTTAACATTTATCCATAGCTCAACTTCAATGCATATTCTAAACAGCAGTTAACCCTTGACTCGTGGGCCCTAACACCTCGTTTTGCTTCAGTTACAGTTCTGTTACAGCCCTATATGGGTAAATGAAAAAACAACATGCTTTTTTAGGCAGGCCCCAGGTAGGCTACCTACGTGGGGCCGAGGAATGGCCCATTGTAAGCCCATGGCAATCCTTGTGGAGGGTTCGCCTTGCACCCTCGAAGAACCACCTCAAAATCTACACTATATTTACGAAATTCAGAAATGGTATTTAATATTTCCAAATAAATGAAAGTACATGCGAGAGATATGTTTAGTATTTATTCAAAGAATTCAAAAAATTAAAAAAAAAAACAAAAAAACGAAATTCAAAAATGGTATTTAATATTTCCAAATAAATGAAAGTAGATGCCAGAGATATATTTTTAAGTATTTATTCATTCGAAGAATTATGGATATTAGCCAGCCACGCATATACATTAGGGTGGTTCAAAAAAGACCTAATTTCTCAGATGTTGCTGCTCATCCGTGAATATGTTGTTTGTGATTTTTAAAAATTATTCCATTTTTTTTAAGCTCCATTGGACAATATTTATTACTGCCTCAGTGAAGTTGAAATTTCGAAATTTTGCCATCTTTGGCAATTTCAAAGTTCTCAGATCAAAGCGCTCATCTGGTTACCTCGAGATTCTCATTCAATGAGCATGTTGGTTCAAGATGAGACTCGTACGATAATATTTAGTACTGCCTCGGAGACATTGGAGTTTTTTCAATATTTTGCGTTTTTTCGGAGATTTGATCGCCAGGTGCTGCTCATGAGACAGTTTCATCTTACCAATATAAGGAAGAAATCCACGCAGTTTGCAGTCTGCGGGACCATTTTTACTATTGCCTCATTGAGGGCGACTTTCCTTCAAGTAAAATTAGCAACATGAGGCAGTAGTAAAAATGGTCCCACAGACTGCAAATTTTGTGTACTTCTTCCTTAAAATGGTAAGAAAAGACTGTCTCATGAGCAATACCTGGCGATCCAATCTCTAAGAAAATCCCTAAATAGTGACAAAACTTCAATGTCTCTGAAGCAGTACTAAATATTATCGTACGAGTCTCATTTTGAAGCAACATGCTCATTGAATGAGAACCTAGAGGTAGGCAGATGAGGACTTTGATCTGAGAACTTTGAAATATCCAAAAATGGCAAAATTTCGAAATTTCAACTTCACTGAGGCAATAGTAAATATTGTCCTATAGAGCTAAAAAAAATGGAATAATTTTTCAAAATCACAAACAACATATTCACGAATGAGCAGCAACATCTGAGAAATTAGGTCTTTTTTGAACCACCCTAATATACTTCCTCAAACTATAAATATTTAATTTTCATCATCACTAGTTTCATCAGTGCTGTCGTCGTCTTGACCTCTAAATCTTCGGCCACCCTCCCAATGTTTTGCACCTCTAAGTGCAATCCCGAAGTCTGAGGCGAACTTCTGTTCAGTTATTTCGTTTCCTGGTTGCTTGTTTCGACGTGTGAATACTTCGGAATATCTGTCAGCAAGTATAACGTTCAGATGAATAAATAAAAATAATAAAAATATTGTAACGTATCCGGCAACCCAGGCCTGACCGTTAGCATTCAAACATCAGCCGTTGCGAACACATAGAACGGTCTAGAACGTTCGACAGCAGCGAGGAGCGGAGTGACGTCACGACCAGTATATAAGTCGAGACGTCGCTCACAACAATTGTCAGCTCACCAACAATTCATCGGTATAACACCTGATTGTCTCACCGTCATCTTCCTTGTAGGACATCTCGAGCATAGAGCTCCGATGATCCATTAGAGTCAGAATGTACACTGAGAGACTCTTCGTGTCAATAAATGGTAAAACTATATCAAAGTTTGGTATGGTAGGGTTCGAAAGTAGGGAAGACCGGGCGTACGTTTCAAAAATTCATATGGTGCATACTAATGGGTAAAACTGATATTTTCCTTTCAATAAGTGAAAAAGGTGTTTCAATGTTTAATGTACAACATAGTAATATTCGGAACGCACCATATCAAAGTTAGATACCGACTTGACAAACACGGTTAGTATGGTGAATATGAAAGTTTGAAATAATCGTCTCTAGTCGTCACGAAGAATATCAGTTTTTCGTACGGACCATATGAAAAATTATGACTTGCCGGTGGAAAAAAAAGGGAGTTAGCCGAGGCTATCACCAACACCAGTATCATCAGGAAGTAGAGGTCACACGAACTGAAAGGACATACATATCGGGTGTATACATGTACACAAATATACACAAGTTACATAGGAGTATCGCGCAACACACTTATAAATTAGACCGAGAGACTTATACCTATACATTTACAATATACAAACGTAATACAATTACGTGCGGGAAAATTTCAGAAACTTCTATATATACCAAGCTGGCAATAATCCACTGCTTGTGAGAAAGGACTTGGAGGGTTCTTTTCTAAATAACTCGTTAAAGAATCATTCTTTTGGAAAACTGCATTTGCAAAGTAGACTTTATTTTGGAAAGGTAATTTTATAACTTGAAAAAAAAAAAAAAAAAAAAAAAAAATCCAATTAATTTTTTAATTATGTATTATTTTTCAATTGAAACATGTATGGGCATCACAGCAAAAATGATGGTAGAAAATTTTAAAAATTTGGATCTTCAGATTTTATTCTAGAAAAAATTCAACAAAAGCTTCAAGCTCTTTAAAAAGTTTGTTTAGGAGAAAATTGGATTAGAAAAATCGACAAACTAACATGTGTTCTTATGGGCAAAAGTGGTAAAAAAATTATATCTGTGTTAAAATTTTTGTATTTATGACATAATTTCAAATTTTACAAATAAACTAATCATAAAGAATCGAAGGTATCAGAAACAGAACTATTTATAATTAGAATTGTCATCATTTTTAGAATTCAACATTTTCGTCATTTGAGAAAAGAAATAGGACAAGTCTTACATAGGTAATCCTAAAAATATAGCCGATTACAAATATATACAAATCTCCATATTCACACGGCACATGGCAAGCGAATTGGCAGGATATCTCCTTCGGCTGTTTCCGAAACAGAGCGGGGCCTCGTGCGTTCTCGGTGAAGATCGTAGTCGCTCGAGAGATTCAGGGAATATTTTCATACGCACCATACGAACAATTGAGACTCTCCGTTTCAATTTCTAATATCCTTTGGGGGCGTCCATTAATCACGTGATACATTTTGGGCCGATTTTGACCCCTTCCCTCCTCTGCGTGATCTTAGGTGAGACTGTATCTACCCCACCCCCCCTCCTCCTTATCACGTGATTATTGATAAAAAAAATCGATATTCTACGCAAGGCTTAAAAAATATTAAATAAAATGGCTCATAAATATTTTCAAATCCTCTGTTTATCAAGTTCACATTGCAATGACTGATTCGTGCAATCATATTATTTATTCAACAGAATATTCATATATACCTAATAATATAAATATAGGAAATAATAGTTAACGAATATTATAACATATAATATATTAAATCTTAGGAACACTAGCTTGAGCATCTTTGGCAATGAAACTTATAAGATTTAAACAATATAATGATTTTAAGAAATACTATGGCTCGAGGAATCTCTCCAACGGAACTAATTCGAGATTAACAATCCTGAAGACGTCAAAAGTTCTGTTTAAAATTAATATTCTTCTTCGATCCAGGGATTCTGTATACTTTGTGCTATACTGACAAGTGCCGGGGTGTTTTCCACCTCTTGCAACTCTTGTACGTCGAGAGTATCGACCTCCTGTACGTCATGTAACCCTTCTTCTTCATCCATTTGTTCACCAGCCTGCTCATTGCGTATACCTTTATTTTTCCTGTGAAGAGAACTTTTGTGTGCAGTCACAGCTTTTTTCGAACAGAAATACAGGCCACATTCCTTGCATGTTCTGCCTTCAAGTTCTGACTGTACACTCGGGCAATACATGTCGTAAGGTAATTGGCGAAAGGGACCCTGTGGAGGCACCAGGCACAGAGACTGTCTCAATAGAAAAGGGGCGAACGTCTCGCCGTCGTGTTCTTCGTGCGTCGGAATACTCAAACTATTAGAAGTTTGAATGATCGGAAAGGGAGCAGGAAGGAAGCGTTCGGGAAGGACAAGATGCAGTGAACTACGAAATTCGAGGGTTTTCATCAGGCCCACCATCAGAGGAAATCATGAAAACAGGCTTCATATCCCCGTTTTCTTCTCGCATAATTTCTTTGAAACTGTCCAGGGTGGCAAGTTTGTCGAAGTCCGTGGCATGCGATGAGGCGGTTGAAGACGAGTGCTTGCCACTTCGAATCGAGATGTAAGTTGGCCCCGTATATGTGACGGCTTCTGGGCGACCCATAGCATTACCTTTAATAATGCATCCGGCGTATACGCTAGGAATTAGCTTATGTTTCGCAGCAACTACCCAGTCATGGTCCGGCAGAGATACTCGATACTCCACGTGCATTAATAATGGTGCCTGCTTGTTGGCAGCTGTTAGACCTATCGGAACTCGCGCTTTATCATCTTGCGAAATGAAACTGACTTGATGGGGACCTAGAATGGATGCTACGGTTTCGAGCGATCTAACTGTCGCTGTACAGAAGTGTTGATCTGGGTGAGCCTTGTGATGGTCAGCTTCGGGGCGACTTAACTTCACTGGTACCGTGACAACGTGCCGCTTTCCCTCTAATGTGGTATACCTCCTCGGCAGTAAACGAATATAAGTTCCACTTCTCGAAATTTGAAAGCCCAACTCTACCAATCTGCCATGAAGATCACCAAGTGTTCGGCAACTTCGCACGATCTCACAGCGACGACGTTCCTCTGCAGACGCTCCAAACATTGCCAAATCTACGATCGTCTTCAGCAATTCAGGTTGCTTTTCTTCCAAACGTGGACGGCCTGGTTCAGTGCGAAGTTTCAAAATATTAGCAGCATCGGGGTTCTGAATACACACCGCATTGATTTTGGATCTGTGGGTGTTTCTGTGTTTTTTGGCGTGAAGAGTATGCTGCCATTTTTTGTGCAACTCCTTCTTGGATGACTCGATATTTTTTTTAAGCTTTAATATTTGACGTTGTTCGCTATTATCTGAACTCATGCAATCTCTGCGACGAATGGCAACTTCAAGTTCCGCTTCTAGTAAAGAAATGCGCTTCTTTAGTTCATCCTGTGCGGGGGTTGCTCGCACACGCTTAACTAAGGTACTGCTAGAGCCCGGGTCGTCAATAGCTTCTTCATCGCTTTCCAAAACTCTCACTTTGCGCTTACGAGTCCCTGGAACGAAACATTTTCAAGCTCATAGCTACCAAACAATAACAAAATCGTTGAATATCGTGAATCTGGAGTGACAAACATTTTTGAAACGGCGAAATTTGCGTATAAAAATGGTACCTGATGGGATTGGAGAGGTGCTACTCATAATAACTTCTTTATCAATATCATCATCGGAATCCTGCAGCAATAATGACCTTGAGCCCAGTTCATTTACTTCAGGTTCATGGGTACCGGACGCCTGCGAGACTATATTCGTGGATGAGTTTGGGGCACAGGAATTCACCACAATATTTGTTGTAGTAGTAGTTGATGATGATGCTATATTTTTTCCATCACTCTGCAAATGTTTTATGACCACAATATAATCATAGAATACAATGCAATTGACTTAAATTTCACAATATCTCATTGTTTTGAGATGACAAGATCGAGCTGATCATTATGTACATTTATTTATTTTTTAAGCCTTCTCCCCCAAAAATTTTGGATAATCAAATATTGTTAAGCACTCGGAAAACTTATTCTGGCTCCAATTACGGAGATATTTCAATTTAATATGAACATTAATAGTAACCAGACGATATATCAACTATTACATAGAAAACTATACAATAGTCTGTGAATTTGAGCATATTATTTCTTTTGTGAAAACCATGAAGCATATTAGAGTACGAAGAGTATCAGAGTTAATTTCTTCGATGTCGTATTGGGTTGATTTTTTACAATTCGTTGAAATTCACACAGAATATTAATTTGACAGATAAAGTTGAATTAATAATATGGGAGTGAGTGTGATTTCACTGCGTCTCTTTTGGTGACTTTTGCTATTTAAAACCATGCAAACTTTCACCTACCTGTTCATTTTGTTTCGAGAAATAGAATAAAATACTCGCTGCCTTCTTAGCACTGTTTTTTTTTCGATAATCTGCCAGAAGATTTCTAGCAAATTTAACGAACTCATTTTTTGTAGGATTTTCGGCTTTCGCCTTAGCCCAGAGAACATTAAACTCTTTTTGGGCCTGTTGTCCAGTTCGCGATTCGTGCAATAATTTGTAGAGCTTGAAGCTCTCGTTATATAAAGAGCCCAGTTCGGAAGCCATATGGAAATATTACTCGATTTTAAGTTGAAAGATCCAACATCGACTACAATCAGTATTAACAAATACGTCTATTGAAATAATAACTCGCCAAAAATGTTAAAACAATAAGATTCAAAAAATCTGACAGTCTGAATACGCGTCGGTGGCGCGCCCTTCGCGGCTGCGCAGTGAATTCATGCTCGATTTAAAGCGCATAGAGACAATTGTCAATCGCGGGATATTTGAAAGTCGTAAATAATAGGAGATTCTTCCAGATCGTCGGAAAAAAAATATACGTGATGCGTCCGAATGACCCCCCCCTCCCCCCGTATGAGGGGCCGTGATTTTTCTAGTGACCCCCCCCTCCCTGCCTGAAGCCTCACGTGATTAATGGACGCCCCCTTTGTAGTTTCACGGCTGTGTGATATTGACCATGTTAATTTCTGGAATATGCTTCTTGAATGATGACAGTCACTGTGTTTATAAGTGAGACGACTTTGTAGGAAATTTTACTGTGGAGAATATCAATTTTTCGTATGGAAGATTTCTGACATACAACGTTCTAATATTTCATATTGACCATACTAATATCACGTATTTTCTTGTTAAAATCTGGTATGGCAATATGAAACTTCAGTATAACGTTACGAATAACTAGTATATTTTGCGCTGTCTTCCCTATTTTCGAACCCTACCATACTAAACTTTGATATAGTTTTACCATTTATTGACACAAAGAGTCTCTCAGTGTATTATCGAGTATTAAATTATAGCAATATTACTTCGACTAGCTTCCAGATCATACAACTATTAAAGAAAATCAAATCATATAAGACAATATCTGTCAAACCTCAAACCATACACAAATCAACGTAAGGTAATTAGCAGTAAACAACTTTGTAAATATAATAACTTTAGTTGGTTGCAAAAGTAAAATAAGGATAATTATTAAAGCCGCGAGTCTTACGTCGCACCCCCGCTGCGTTTGACCACCTGGTTAAGGTAAAGAAACGCGTTTTTCAAGTCATTTCAGCAAAGTCAGTTCCAACTCAGATCTTATCTACTATTCTGTGACATTGTTAGTTTAAACAGCCAGACCGGTAGCTTGTGTATAACATGGCGAAAGACTGGATTATATCCATTAAAAAATATATATGTTTTCGAGTGATAGCAGCAGATCTGCCAAATTTTTTTTCAAGAAGTATTATATCGCCCTACAACACTTTTAGAATGCCAGATCAAAATTCTGTTGCGAACACCTCGAAAATAATTAAGGGGGGAGTAGGGTCTAGCGGGTTAAAAGAAAGCATATTTTTGAGGTGCTTTTTTGAAGATACCAGTAAAGTAAATTCATTTTAATCTTTTGCATACACAGAGAAAAGAGTTTCTTTGTTGTTAATAAAGTTCGTTAACAGTTAACGAATCGTATATTTGTATATAAGCAAATATACATCTAGTCATAGCTAAGAAATCATTCATTTGAGTGTATTGCTTCGTCCCTAATGAAGATTTGTTAATAGTTAACGAATCATTCATTTCCTTCAAATTCGCGTCCAGTTATATCAGACGTTCTAACATGATAATGAAATGAGGATTTCTTAATAAAATCGACTCCCTGAGCCCGATTCTGTGAAAAATTCTGAACATAACCATCCCAAAACATCTTTGTTTTCGACAACGATGAAGGTGGAAGTTGTATTCCACGTTTTTGTGGTAATTTTCGCGATTGTCAGAGGCTGGGGGGCGGCCATTGCCGCTACAGCTGCTGATATAACGCGGTGGTTCCCAGAACGCCCGTGAAATGTCGCCACGCGCCCATCTGAACTTCATCCTTTTACTATAGTATAGTATACTTTCACGGTGACATCTCACGGGTGTTCTGGGAACCACCGCATTAAATCAGCAGCTGTAGCAGCTGTAGCGGCAATGACCGCCCCCCAGCCTCTGACAATCGCGAAAATTACCACAAAAACGTGGAATACAACTTCCACCTTCATCGTTGTCGGAAACAAAGATGTTTTGGGATGGTTATGTTCGGAATTTCTCACAAAATCGGGCTCAGGGAGTCGATTTTGCATTTTTGATGCGTGGGCTTTGTTATAAGTCGCAATAAATGGCACGCCAATACTTTTCGATCGAAAAAAATAAAAAAATCCCGATTTCATCCGATCAAACGTACCAGTTCGAACTCATTACTCGTCAAACATCGGCTGCCGAAAGGACAAGTCGATTGATTACCCCGTGTAGGAGAAAATAGACAAATAGGTAACTGATTGGGTAAACCCCCCCCTTAACGAATCTTGTATTTCGCTTTAAACCGCACCAGTTGTATCAACTGAACGATTATGAAGTTCAACTATTTTGAATGCTCAATGAATCGAAGGCTTATTAAAGTTATCTCCAAATAATGAACGTTCAAGAGATAATTTACGTTCTTATTTATTCGAAATATGAATAACACTCACTGTAACAGAATTATCGTGGACTAGAAAGAAAGCCAGTTCAGTTTTGCAATAAATAGTCATTGTATTTCTCAAAGAATAACGTTTATTCAATTCTTTATTCCAAATATTTCTATATACTGTACATAATAAGAATTATACAACACACCCAGAGAAATGGGTTTCTTAAATTATTTAATCTAAATAAATTTTATTTGTATATGAACCTAATAGGTATTCATTATGCACTTCTATTCATCTGCTCATGCTTAAATCTCATGCGGCATACTTAACCTCACATACGTAACCTCGGGGCCGAGTATAGGCATTATACGTGAATAAAAGTAGAGTACTTACTTTCAAATATTGACATGAGCTCTGATAAACCCCACGAGGCGAGTATCACCTCCATGTATGGTCTAAGTTTCACCGTGGCACTCGTTTTGTGATTAATTTCCTCCAACAGCCAAAAACTTGTTCAGCGTGCCGGCGTGCGTGAAAAGAACGGGAATCGCAGCAACACCGGCTATGTACGCGCGCCCGTAAGATTCGTTAAATGTTAACAAATCTGCATTTGATACAACATGAAGTGATATTTCCGACCGATAGTGGTACCTTATCGGAGAATGAAGGGATATCTTGAACTAATTTTATATTTTTTCTGACCTAATGCTGAAGTATTTTGCAATGATCGAAATATAATTGACTGAAACAAATGTTTTATTTATTGCAATTACTACGAAATTTCCATAGTAGTTGACACGACATATATATTTATTTCATGTGAAGATATTCTTTAACAGTTAACAAATATTTCTGAAAATTTTCAAATGAATACGTTCATTTGACTGTAAGAAACTCTTTTCTCTGTGCACCTTACAGAATGAACAATTTCGCGGTGGCTTCTTGTGTCACTACGTGCATCATAATCATTACGTTATTCAGCATAGTAAAAAGGTACATGAAACTGCGACACCTCTACAAACAGGCATCCAAATTCCCGGGACCACCAACCCTACCGATTATAGGCAACGCGCATCTCTTTATCGGAACCACCGAAGGTATAATGCGTGTTATTTTCAAGTATATTCAATCGTTTAAATTCACTCAATCGATCATATTCATTCGATCAATAGATAAATCGTCAAGGTATTCATATTTTATAACGATTTCAGATTTTTTGAATACAATCGTCCAACTCCCCAAATTGTATCCTAATACGCCCATACGGCTCTGGATTGGTAACTATTTAATATTTGGCGTCAATACTCCTGAACAATTGAAGGTAAGATAGTGATATTGTGAGTCAAAATCAAATCGCATTTTTGCTAACAAATAAATTCCTCATTTTAGGTCGTATTACTTAGTCCGAAGACCATTGACAAAGGCGAATTGTTTGAGATAGTACGACCGTGGCTAGGCACAGGATTGTTTACGGCTTCTGGTGAGTTATCGTAATTATATATTTCGAAGTTGATGGGGGGTTCCATTGCCATTATTTTTCTGAAATCTGGGCACAGAATGACACTGGATCGATTCAATTATTTAAGGACCGGTCAGTTTCTCTAAACGATTATTTGTAGAACAACTTCTGGAATCTATGTTATTCACAAGAGTTCAGAAGACATGGAATGATTATTTACAAGGAAAAATTATCAATCTCTTACGAACCTTGACACAGGGCATTGTAGATTATTCGTAACTTCTATTCCTTCGAGGTTTGTAAGAATTGATGGAAGGACTATACTGTCCACTGTCACGAAAAAGAAACGAAAAAAATTGTATATTCCCGAGTCGAAATTTTTCCCCTATTTACATGCTCTAAGCACTCAAATCAACCTATTTTGATACTGCCCAACCTATAGCGCCTATTTTGACCCGCGGAGTTCTACTTACAGTAGAAATTGTACTCCTATTTTGATTCTCTAAAGCCTACTCAACCTCATTTAGTACTGTTCAACCTGGAACCCCTACTTTGAACCGCTACGTTCTAATCAGGGTTGGGAGTCAATAATTACTTTTTCAATTAAATTACCCATTTAATAACACATTATTTAAATAATGTGCGATTGAACTATTTTCAATCATCTATTACATTGATGTGTAATTTAAAAAAGTTTAATTACACATTACAAATGTAATATGTAATTGAAAAGACTTTGAATTTTGATATTTACCCCATAAATCCGCGTGATCATGAATTTCTAGGGTCTGGAGGGTTCAACGAGGTTCTCGGGAACTCCTATTTTGAGCCTAAAAATGGCAAATTGTCCGATATCTGACTGTTTTAGGCGCAAAGTAGGAGTTCATTCTACATTGAAAGTGAACCTCCAGTGACCCTGTATAACCTACTAAACGGTAGGAGTTACAGGTCGAAAGGAGGAGAAAAATTTCGACTCGGGAATTATCACGCATGTAGGGAGGGAAAGTAGGCTAATCCAAACTGACGCATTTTGGGATGGCCTTTTTCACTCCCATGCGACGTATACTATTTTATTCCCGACTACTTGATTCCCTATTATACTTTTTGTCCCGCAATTTCACTTTTGCGGGACAAAAAGTAGATTTGCAGGACAAAACGTAAAATTTGCGGGAGAAAAATAGTACATTGTTTTCTCGGAGGTGAACGTACTATTTTCTTCAATAGCGGAGCGGAATCGACGAGTTTCCATCCGCAAACGAGGACCGGCAATCGACTGGTTTCCATCCTCGTTTGTGGATGGAAACTCGCTGGTTTCGCTCCGCTGTTGAAGAAAATTATGTGGACCTCGAGAAAATACGAGCCTTCGCGGCTTTGCATCGGCTTTACCTCGAGATCCTCAACTTTGTAAGCGAGCAATCACCCGTTCTCGCTCTCGGTGCAGAATGTACTAAACCTATAAGATCGGTCTGATATGTTCCTTGAATCCGCCTATAAGAGTGATTTTAGAGAAATGAATTTGCTGTGATTTGTCGTAAGTCAAAGAAAACTTTTTCAGGGTAATAGATCGAAAAAATATACTTGCCTATTCATTTTTTTTAGCTGTTAGTATAATAACTTCGCACATATGAAAAGCTAATTCCATAGTAAAGCCCAGTTGCGATTCTGCAACTTTCTGTAACTTTCGCTGTTCGCTAACTCGCTAACTCGCTAACTTTTAGCTAAGACCGTTGGTTGGCTGAGAAGCGTCCAATCGGAGATCGTTACGGCCGTTACGGGCAGAATCGCAACCCAGAAGTGGTTACTTTACCCCCTCTAAGATCCGCGACGTGAGAGCTGAGCGACAATTTTCCGTTCGACGATGTACATTATTCATGTTATTGTCATTCTTCACTATCTTCATTATTGTGACCATTTCCTCTGTTATGTCGAGACTGATAATTGCGGAGGAAATTATTGAGCATTTGAATAACATATCTGTAAATTCACAGCATCGAAATGGCAAGTACATCGGAAGCTTATCCAGCCTACTTTCAGTTTAACAATTTTGAACTCTTTTGTTGAAATATTTGCTGCTCGATCATTGACAATGGTTAATAAAATGGAACGGAATCTGGATGGCCCGGAATTCGATATTGATGATTACATATCGCAGTGCACATTGTACACTGTCTGTGGTAAGTCAGCTATACAGGATCCCTGCATGAATCCCCAACTGAATCAAAATGCGACTCTAATTGTTTTACTGCAGCATCCATTTGTGACTTCAGATACTACTATGGGTGTGAAGTTAGATATACAGGCTAACGGCGACGGATGCTACGCAGATATAATAAAGAAGTGAGTCAATGAAATTTCATCAATTTTTTAAGGAGGGTGGTGACCGGAAGCAAATATAGAGAAATCTTTGAAATTTTTACCATCGAAAGATAGATAAATGGAATGCTCATTGCCGAAATTCCAAATTGATTCACTTCACCGTTTAAGAGAAATTAATTCTTGAATTTTCTTCTTATACACGTAGAGGTATGGAGAGCCGACAAGGTTAGTATGAAATCTATTCTATGGCACGGGTGCTGCAGAAAATTTGATACTAATCTTATCGGCTCTATATGAGTAGATATGACCGTTTGAAGGGGAGTATGTTTTCGATTTTTGGCTCTTTTTCCTGAATTTCACCCCCGTGTAACTTGGAAAATAGGGGTCACAAAAAAAAAAAAATTGTTTGATGAATTTATTTGTTCCATAGAACCCGTAAAAAAAATTATAGCCAAATCGGTAACAACGAGGTCAATTTTTGATTTATTTTGTCCGGTCTGACGTGGAATAGCTCATATACCAAAAACCGAGGTTTGCCATGAAGGGAGAGTCATACTGAATATAAAACTTTTTGGTTTTTTTGTTACGGATGGCTCATCTCGAAGATTTCATCAACAGAACACGCATGGCTACTTTTGGAGGAGTTATGTTTACTTGAACTTTTTGTTTACTTGAACTGTAAAAATAAACAAAAAAAAAAAAAAATTTCATATATTATAAAAGTATATCTATTGAGCGAAACAAGTTGTATGCCAATAACTTTATTACCAACGTCAAAATAAATTAATGGTGATCAGTGTCCATCAGATAGAATTTTGGGATCACTTCATTAGATAAACATTTTCACAGGGTGGCTGTTGGTATGTGCAAAAGAGCCGCTAGTCCTTGGCTCCATCCAGATTTCATTTTCTGTCGTACTCAAATTGGAAAAGACCAGCAGAAAAACATCAAGTTCTTGCGTACCTTTACTGACAATGTAAGTATGAAGGTATGCTTTTTTCCCCCGTGCTTTTTGTTGATAACCCGAGAAGTAATGTGTACACCATCGCAATCACACCCGGAATGCTTCATGTAGTATTAGGGCGGTTCAAAAAAACGCTACTTTTTTTCCCAGTGTTGCTCACTGTAGTAGTGTAGTAATTGATATCGTACATGCTCCAAATTTCGCGTGTTAGATTTTTTGCTTATGAGGAGCTATACAATCGATGAGCAATCAGATATTTCAATAACAACATATATTGGATAAATTTTGAATTTCAAAAACTTTATTCCAGCTGCGGCAGCAATAAATATTGTCCGGCAACTCTCCGCTTTCATGTGACATATACTTGAGGCAAAGTGAACGAGGAATTCAATGAGCTGCTGCGCATCTCAATTATTAACGAACTTAGTTTTACGATTTTTGAAACTTCGATATCAATGCGGCAGTACTAAATATCATCCGCCAGATCCCCGCTTGCACAGAATTTCTTTGCACGTTGAGATAAACGAGAACCCCGAAGAGCGCCCCGATAATCGAACTTTGAAATGCCCGAAAACCTGCATTTTCACGAAATTTCAACATCGGTGCGGCAGTAGTAAAAAAAATCGTACGGGCCTCAGCTTGTGCGATAGGCATTTTTCTATGAAGAGGAACAAAAATATCGATGAGCAACACTGGGAAAAAAAGTAGCGTTTTTTTGAACCGCCCTAATGTAGTATAGAAAAAACAGACTGATAAATCGAATCTAGTAAATGATCTCTGTCCTACTCCAGGTAATACAAGCCAAACACAAAGAGCTTCTTGAACAGAGTCGCCGACTAAATTCGAATGATGACCAAGAAGATATTGGTAGGTTATTGCCTCAATGTATACGTCTGCATGTGGAATGTAATTGATAATCAATATGATATTGAATACACGACACAGACCTAATTCATTTAGCAGTTACATTTTTTGACAATTATTTATATATTCAGACAGTTCGGCCTCTCGGAAAAAGATATTCTTAGACCATTTGCTAGAGGTGTCTGGCCGTGACAAAAACATACTGTCAGATGAAGCAGTTCGTGAGGAAGTCGACACAATAATGGTTGCTGTAAGTGATATGCGCGGTGTATTGATGTATCTCTACGTTATTCTCATCTCACTAGCGCGAATCATGCCTGGTAGAAATACTTGCTTCATAATCTTAATAACGTATTTTTCCGAATTCATTCTATCTTCGAGAAAAGGAAAACAATCAAGTAACATTGAACATGCCACAGCTATAAATGAGTAAGGATATGAATCTCATCGAATATGTCTTTAGCAATTTCGATTTCTATAATAATTGTGACCAAGTTATATTCATTACACTGAATTTCATTATGCGTAGTTACAATTATCGTAAAGAGACACGGGAGCTCTGGCAACATCATTAACGCAGTTATTGTAGGTAGCTAAAAACAACGGCCAAGGAAACAAGTATCAGAGTGTAGGTCCCCCCGGGAAAGGAATGTTCAGACATGATCATGCCTGTTCGTGTATGATCAGGCCTGAAATTAGTCTTGATCATGTCTGTTCGTGTATGATCAGGCCTGAAATTAGACATGATCATGCCTGCTCGTGTCTAATCATGCCTGATGCCAGACATGATCATGTCTGAAGCGCTAAATACGTTCAGGCCTGATCATGCATGACAATGCCTGTTCATGTATGATTATGTCTGATGTCAGACATGATTATGTCTGTTCATGCATGATCATGTATGATCATGTCTGAAGCGCTAAATACGTTCTGGCCTGATCATGTATGACCATGGCTGTTCATGTCTGATATTTTGGATTATTTTACTTTAGTTATTCAACTCAATTAACTTATAAGTTTAAAAAACTTAATCAGTGATAATTATGGATAAATTTACCCTGAAATAGGTTTTCAATGATGCACGGAGAGACTTTTCCTAGGAAAGATTACAATACTTTCGACTAACGTTCGGATATGTCCGCAATGTCGGAAATATTACCAGCGAGTATGGTAAACTTTGTAGTCGGTTCTGGATATTTCGGCCATACGTATGGTAGACTTTGTAGCCGAATATTGTCGAAATATCCAGATCCGACTACAAAGTTTACCATACTCGCTGGTAATATTGCCGACATTACGGACATATCCGAACGTTAGTCGAAAGTATTGTAATCTTTCCTAGGAAAAGTCTCTCCGTGTGGCTTTTAAAATAATTTTATACACTAAAAAAAAAAAACATACCGTTCATTCATGACTTACGAGTTTTACAATACATTCGACTGGGTGAATTCAGGTCTGATCAGATATGAGTCTTCAGATCTGATCAAATATAAAATAACCGGGCATGAACAGGCTTGATCAGGCCTGATCAGGCATGAGTCTTCAGACCTGGGAAAAAATGATCAGGCATGATCAGACATGAACAGGCATGAGTCTTCAGACCTGATCAGACATGAAAAATGACCCGGTATGATCAGGCCTGATCAGGTCTGTTCATGTTTGATCAGGTCTGTTCATGCCCGGTCATTTTTCATGTCTGATCATGGCATAGGAGAAGAAAGATGAGCAGTTAGCCTCAAGCTGTGGAATAAACGCCACCTCTATAATATGAAACTTGTTTTTAAATAGTGCCTTCCAATCATCCTGTAATATTATTTTTGTAACACATGCACGATTTTCGCGTTTTTTTAACCTAAAAATCGGGCATGAAATTGACGTTTTTTGCCCGCTTCTTTAAAATCGCCCAAAAACGCGAAAATCGCGCATGTGTCACAAAAAATATGGTGTTCACCACGGTGGGGGCTTTTTTGCCCTCATGTATTTGCATTACTCGTCGCCGGCTGGCGATACACAGTTACCTTCGGCTCGTGCTTGCTCGCCTCGACTCGTACTGCAAACTCCACACGCGTGCCCAAAAGACCCACTTCTCGCCCTTAGTACGGAATATACTATTTCGTACATTATCATATGTTACAATCTTGTTCCAGGGGACTGACACAACTGCAACAATAAGTTCTTTTGTGATGTTGATGCTGGCTTCTTATCCAGAAGTACAGGTACGTATTATTCACTAAGCAACGCTGATCCAGATCTAATGCGCTGAGATATAAGTGCTGTATCGCTCATGAAGCTTTACAACTGCAGTTTTACTCATCTCCAATATTAAAACAGGAGAAGACTTACCAGGAGCTATGTGAAATTTATAAAGATTGTGATACCGAGGAGCTACGTATCACTCCGAGAGATTTGACACGCATGGCATACATGGAAAGAGTAATCAAAGAAACCATGCGCTTATTCCCGATCGCGCCTCTCCTGATACGATCGGTGGCGGAGGATTTGGATATAGGTCTGCAGGTTTTGATTACATTGTTCATCTCATTTTCTTTTTGATTCGATTTCGACTCCCGCTAAGTGCACGCTCGCTAAGTGCGCGCCAGGACACTTTCCCCTCTATCGAGTGTAGGTAGTGTTTCCCCACCAACGCTCGACTCGCTGTCATTACTCCCCACTACCGGCGGAGCAGCGCTTCGCGGTCCCAGCTAGGCTTGGCTGGTGCGGCGGAGTGCTAGTAACTCAGTAAGTGCGCGTTTCGACCCCTATAGCCCCGCAAGCGCGCCCTTAGCGGGAGTCTACTGTATCTAGTCGATCCTGTCCCGACATTTAGTAATTCACTCATGTGGAAATTGTCATTGTTATAGGTGAGCATACTTTCCCAGCAGGGAGCTACGTTTTCATTTCGCTAATAGATTTACATAGGAATGGGGATACCTGGCCGGATCCGTTGAAGTTTGATCCAGACAGGTTTCTGCCCGAAGAGGTCAAAAAACGACACTCCTATTCGTACCTACCATTCAGTGGTGGGCCAAGAAATTGTATAGGTACGTTACTTCGCTATCCGCAATGATCGACATCGCCCTCATAAACAGTCATGGACGTATTCAGAGAACTTGCTGACAATCGGTATCAGCAAAAATGTAGGTGTGCTTTGATGGCATTCGAATATTCATACACATTATTCTGAATCCAGGTTCAAAGTACGCCATGATGTCGATGAAGACGTTGTTGGCAACAGTTCTTCAGAGATACGTTCTGAAAAATGACAATATCATGCAAGTGAAAGATATTCGATTGAAATGGGAATTTCTACTGAGACCTGTCGAACCGATCAAACTGAAAATCGAGAGACGATCACGTGGAGTTGCATCTATTTGAGGCAACTGGAACTTTTCTGTCTGAAGGAATAACAGCCTTATGAGTCCGGGAGGTAGTGTCATTTTTCATGCAGTCCTGTTATGGACGCTGGATTTTATAGCGTTGATGGCTCTTGTACATTGTTCATGAGGTAATTGTTGGCAACAATTACTAATTAATTACTAATTAATTATTACTAATTATTACTAATTGACTAATTACTTTAAGTATCATTCTAAGATCCATGTAAACTAGGTTTAAGGATTGTATAAGGTGAGGATGTGAATGCGCCTTGAAGAATACGATATACTCGTGCTGTGCAGCAACATGCGCAGAACTACCAGAACAGAAAAGATGGTCAGTTATGACTAAGTCGTCTGAATAAAAATCAGTCTGAACAAGAATCCGTTTGAACCATCCTCACGTTATACGATCCACACGCAGTAAAATAATAAAATAAGAAGTATTAATTTATTTAGCATATAAAACAAATGTAAGTATGGTAGGAATAAAGTAATATAACAGAGTTTAATCGTACAACGAGTCTTTATTACACGTCCATATTACACAAAGGCAGGGGGGGGGGGGGGGGGGGGGGGAAGCTGCCATGTTAAATTTTGGTCCCGTGTTTTAGTTCCTATCTAAGTGGGGTATAGGGCTGGGGGCGCTGATGGTTGATCGAAACCACTGAAATATAATAATACTGGAATGCGCGCCGACCATTCTGTACCATTAGAAGCAGCGTATAGAGAGAGATAGTTCGCTAGTAGTATCTTTGTCATTGTCTTACTGAGTCGCGACTGCGCACATGAAGTATCGTACAGCATCTGCAATAAGTGTGTCAGTTCCTGCATTCAGGCGATTCTTCGCTCACTCACGTATTGTTAAATTAAAGTTTTGGACGGGACTGTACCAACAGAGACGGGGATACTACCAGCGCCGCTTCGGAGCTATCTCTCTCTATACGGGCCAAAGCCGTCAGCGCGCGTTCCAGTATTATTATATTTCAGTGATATATAGTCAGACCTAGGCCCATATATAATCAGATATAATTACACAGTAAAAAAGATTTTGTAAAATTTAACACAACAGCTTGTGTTAACTACTTTTTTAACACAAAATTTGTGTTATTTCGTTCTTCATGTGTCTAGGCCCGAAATATGGCGATTCTAACCTCACTTCGCTCGGTTTAAACGCGGTTTCTGACCTAGACACATAAAATTGTAAATGCCATACGGCCCATAAAGTATTTTCTGACGAATTTCATTATAATCCCCGCCTATGGTTCGGATTATAAACTCAAATTCGTCGGAAAATACTTCATCGGCCTGGTGACATAATGTAACTATTGAATCAACACACGAGAGTGTTAAATATTTGACACAAAAATTTTAACACAAACTGTTGTGTTAAATTTTACAAAATCTTTTTTACTGTGTAGATATAAATCAGTTGAAGCTCATACGGAACGATATAAAATCATATATAGGTTCATATATAGTTATATGTGATTCGATCTAATCAAGTATAGCTTGTGCGGAACTATACATAATCAGATATAGATCTATCTATAATTATATACAGCGGAATAAAATCTATAAGAAAGCTTGAGCGGAAATATATATAATCAGATATAGCTGTCGTTACACGATTATACATAAGTTCATATCGCGGATACCGCATGATCACATGCAATCATCTATTTGAAAATTGATGAAAAATTACCAATTTCAATCATTTTCAATATTTTACGATTGCTCAGACATTGGAAAATGAAATTGTTTCTTTCAAAAATAACGAAATAAAAAGCAAAATTTTCGAATCTAGGGTGCGTTCCGAAATCAGCTGCATGCTGCTTCAGCCAGCAACGTAGGTTCTGGACGAACCGATCATTCCGTAATCGCAGCAGTTGCTACATGAAAAAAAGTTACCATCACTCTCCCATTTAATTTTGGAATGCTTTCCGCGAACTTTCCGGTAACTTATCTAGTGTACTCACGTAATGATCGTTTTGTCCAGAACCCAAGCTGCTGGCTGAAGCAGCATGCAGCTGATTTCGGAACGCACCGATAATCATATACAATTGTGTCTCATCATATCTAGTCGAATAGATATAATTATATCTAGATATTTACGCCAACAATTTACATATCTATTTATATATAGCTATATATAGTCAGATCTGATTATATACAATTATATCGGGCCAATTTTCGGATATAATTATATCTGGATGATTAGATATAATTATATCCGAATATATCTAATCGTTTTTTCTCGGGTATCTTGAAGAACTAATGACATTTCATTTTTGAGTAGTAAATATTAATGATATAGTTTCTATGTATATATTATTAAGTACACCCCGATACACAGTAACAATTAACAATTAACAATTAAAAGCACAAGCGAAGTTTTAAAGATTTTTAATGCTTCAAATTTTTTTTCGTAAGTCCGTGTTAAAAGTTCTGTACGAAAAGAAATATGGCGTCTGGACAACGCCCGATCTCGGCCTAGGCCCGCGAAGCCGGGCCTAGGGGCGCCAGGGTAGGTGGGGCGCGACGTCATGATTTTTTTTTTTTTTTAATGCTTAATGAAAGAATGAATACTAGACACTGAGAAAAATTTTGCATTATATTTTTCGTTGAATTACTGTAGATTTCACTGAAGAGCGTGATTTAACAAATTACAATTGTATTTAGTATCGGATTTTTTTCTAAATACAAATTACAACTGTATTTAAAATCGAATGTTTTCTAATTACAAATTACAAATCAATGGCTCAGTCGAATAACGCAGTATCTCGCGTTACGCTCGGGTAGCAAGCTACACCTCGGGAGCGAAACGTTGTTTGCTCCCTTGATGCACAATATACTATTTATCCATAGAATAACTTAATTTCCAAAATAGACGTACATTTTCGATTTGAAAATGCAATTGCTAAATCAGTGAATAAAGTTAATCGACAAATAAAAATTATCCGTCGTTGGTGAAACCGGCCATAAGACTTGTAATTGGGCCAAAAAATGGCGTCAATTATATTCGACTAATGTAGTTAGCTCCGAACATGCTGTCAAATACATTGCAGAAATTGTAATTAGGCTGAAAATGAATAAGAATTACAATTGTAATAATTTGTAATTAGAAAAAATCCGACAATAAATACAATTGTAATTTGCAATTGGAAAAAAATCCGATACGAAATACAATTGTAACACACTTCATACAATTGTAACACACTTCATACAATTGTAACACACTTCTAACACACACACACACACACCCTCACACTCGTCTAGAAGAACACTTTACACCATGGTGCATACGATATTTTATGCATCCAAGGGCAGAAAGCACGTTCTTTATGCGCGCAGCCGGGAATAAAGTACGCACTTTTTTCCCTCGGTGCATAATAGTACTTTTCGATACTAGTGCGAAAGTGTTGATTCTCGGACGAGTGTGAAGTTTTTCGCCCGAGGCAAGCGAGGGTGACAATCACACGAGTCGAGAATCATCTTTCGCACGTGTATCGAACTTCATTTTTCAACACAGCGCGCGTTAAGTTGAATTTTATGCACGCGAAGCGTGCGCAAAATCGAACTTTGCGCACGCCGTGTTGAAAATACAGTTGTATTTGGTATTTAGAAAAAAATCCGACACTAAATACAATTGTGATTTGTATTTAGATAAAAATTCGATACTAAATACAATTGTTATTTGTAATTTGTGGCTAGCTAATTACTAATTTGCCCAACTCTGGTTATTAGATGATATCCATATTTGATTTGAAGCATAGGAAAAAAATTGCTTAAGGCCGGTTCCATCTCAAATCACCCAGCAAGGTCGGGACGAAAAATTCAAATGATCCATAAAAAATGTATGTCATTCTTTGGCAAATTTGGGTGACCTAAATTCAGTCATTTTGCTTTAAAAAAATTGTGTCGCCCTATATGGATTTTACAATTTTTCCGGTGAAAACCCGTTTTCACAGATTTCGTAAATCTACTTTTTCTTTAAAGTGCTATAACTTTTGAACCAATTGACGGATTGAGATCATCTTAGTCCTGCAATGTGCGTATTCTATTCGTCTTCGAATCGATTCCAAGTTCAAGTAGATCGATTCAGAATCGCATCAGTTATCCAATATGATGTGAAAAAAAGCGAAGAAATTCAAGCGCAATTTTCGGCAATTGCATATATTTTGTTTTCTTCGCTGATTTTTTTCCAAATAATACTTGAAAAACTCTAACTTCTCGTGCAAGTTTCATTAGCGACCAAGCTTTTTTTTAAGAAGTTATGAATTTTCCAATATCACGAATTTTCGATATTATCAAGCAGCTTATATTTTCCGCTATGAATAATTTTTACATGGGTCGACTATGTTCTTCATTGCATTGTTTCTTGCTACGTGATACATGTGGGTATACGCGGAAAAACGTACACACAGAGAATTTTATGATAAATACTACTATCGAAAATAGTACAACCGATTCAATAAAAGCGATGATTGAATTCAACACTCTGATGATAATATTTACCATCTGTATAGAAAAATTCACCACTCTGATGGTAATGGTTATCATCGCTTATGTTATTATGAACCATACAATACCATACCATACTATAACATTCTAATATCGTACACGCTATCATAAAATTCTCTCAGTGTAGGTATGAAAAGTACGAAAAATATATTTAAATATACTACTCTATAATAACCTTCAATGAGTTGAATAAATACAACAGTAAACATAAATATACCATACATATACAAACAAAAGTTCCGACATACGCCTATTTATGTCGCTGAAACTGGCGGCCGAACCTAGCGGCCGCGCGCAGTACAGCGGTGAGAACCACTCGCGCTTGCGTAGGGCCGCTTGTCAAGCTGTAAAAGCCAGCGCGAAGCGTTTCATCGTACTAAATTACAGATTTTCTTTCTGAGGCGATACAATATGATTTACTCGTTCTCGAGATCATTATGAAAATTCGCAAGGACGCATGAGATGGCGGATATTTTTGTTCATATTTTTTTAAATTCAAACTCTGATTATCGACGAAATAACCCAAAACTTAGCTGTCATTTCTGGACGCATGCAACTTGGAAGATGAAACTTTTACAGAATATTTGTTGCATCGCCAGAAACTCGAATTAATTCGATTTTTGGCGGAGATGGGGTTTTTTGGATTTTTGAAAAATCACAAAACTCGAAAATCGCTAGTCATTTCTAAACGCATGCGATTTGGGAGATGAAACTTTTACAGAATACTTGTTGCATCGCCAGAAACTCGAATTAATTCGATTTTTGGCGGAGACGAGGTTTTTTGGATTTTTGAAAAATCACAAAACTCGAAAATCGCTAGTCATTTCTAAACGCATGCGATTTGGGAGATGAAACTTTTACAGAATACTTGTTGCATCGCCAGAAACTCGAATTAATTCGATTTTTGGCGGAGACGAGGTTTTTTGGATTTTTGAAAAATCACAAAACTCGAAAATCGTTAGTCATTTCTAAACGCATGCGAATTGGGAAATGAAACTTTTACAGAATACTTGTTGCATCGCCAGAAACTCGAATTATTTCGATTTTTGGCGATGCAACAAGTATTCTGTAAAAGTTTAATCTCCCAAATCGCATGCGTTTAGAAATGACTAGCGATTTTCGAGTTTTGTGATTTTTCAAAAATCCAAAAAACCCCGTCTCCGCCAAAAATCGAAATAATTCGAGTTTCTGGCGATGCAACAAGTATTCTGTAAAAGTTTCATCTCCCAAATCGCATGCGTTTAGAAATGACTAGCGATTTTCGAGTTTTGTGATTTTTCAAAAATCCAAAAAACCCCGTCTCCGCCAAAAATCGAATTAATTCGAGTTTCTGGCGATGCAACAAATATTCTGTAAAAGTTTCATCTTCCAAGTTGCATGCGTCCAGAAATGACAGCTAATTTTTGGGTTATTTCGTCGATAATCAGAGTTTGAATTTAAAAAAATATGAACAAAAATATCCGCCATCTTATGCGTCCTTGCGAATTTTCATAATGATCTCGAGAACGAGTAAATCATATTGTATCGCCTCAGAAAGAAAATCTGTAATTTAGTACGATGAAACGCTTCGCGCTGGCCTTTACAGCTTGACAAGCGGCCCTACGCAAGCGCCAGTGGTTCTCACCGCTGTACTGCGCGCGGCCGCTAGGTTCGGCCGCCAGTTTCAGCGACATCAGTGAAGGTACAGTTCGTCTCTATGTCCTTTTTCCAAACGTGAGCTTTTTGTATCCCTTTGATTATTTTCACGTTTTTCCATTTTTTCTGTTTTACTCTCTCGGAATAATTGTAATTTTTCTGGTGTAATTAGGGAAAGTTGAATAGCTTCGATATGTTGCTTTGAAAGATTGTGCTTCGTTGCCAAGTACTTTACTAATCCGTTTACTGTGGTATTTAGTCAACTCATTGGAGGTGAATATAGAGTCGTATATTCAAATATATTTTTCCCACTTTTCATATCTACGTATTTCCTTATATACAGGGTGTTCCAGACCTCGCGACGAATATTTCACAGGGTAAATCTTGATCAAAAATGGGATCGAAATTTCCTTAGCCGATTTTTTCGGTGATGCATGGATTTTCCGTTATAATTATTTTAATTTCAGCTAATGACATGCGACTTATAAACGGCCGTTTGTCGGTGTAATCACCGCTCGGTTGTGTGCGCGTCTCTCGCCCTATTGTCGCCACGAAAAAAGTGCATACAAGCGAGCGGTAAGCACACCAACGCGCGGCCGTTCGTAAGCCAAGCGTCATTGACTGAAATTGAATTAATTATAACGGAAAAGATATGCATTTTTAAAAAAATCGGCTAAGGAAATTTCGATCCCATTTTTGATCAAGATTTACCCTGTGAAATATTCGTCGCGAGGTCTGGAACACCCTGTATACCCACATGTATCACGTAGCAAGAAATAATGCAATGAAGAACATAGTCGACCCATGTAAAAATTATTCATAGCGGAAAATATAAGCTGCTTGATAATATCGAAAATTCGTGATATTGGAAAATTCATAACTTCTTAAAAAAAGCTTGGTCGCTAATGAAACTTGCACGAGAAGTTAGAGTTTTTCAAGTATTATTTGGAAAAAAATCAGCGAAGAAAACAAAATATATGCAATTGCCGAAAATTGCGCTTGAATTTCTTCGCTTTTTTTCACATCATATTGGATATCTGATGCGATTCTGAATCGATCTACTTGAACTTGGAATCGATTCAAAGACGAATAGAATACGCACATTGCAGGACTAAGATGATCTCAATCCGTCGATTGGTTCAAAAGTTATAGCACTTTAAAGAAAAAGTAGATTTACGAAATCTGTGAAAACGGGTTTTCACCGAAAAAATTGTAAAATCCGTATAGGGCGACACAATTTTTTTAAAGCAAAATGACTGAATTTAGGTCACCCAAATTTGCCAAAGAATGACATACATTTTTTACGGATCATTTGAATTTTTCGTCCCGACCTTGCTGGGTGATTTTAGATAGAACCGGCCTTAACTTATGATCATGAAACTGAAAGGTAATCTCAAATAGGGGCGCCATGAAGTTACGGGCTTAGGGCGTGAAAATGTTTAAATCCGGCGTTGCGTCTGGATTCGGCGTCACTTCGGCGTCGTCCAGCGTCTACCCCCACCCCATGGAGTAGAAGGAGGCATATCTCCCTATACACGCTGTATTGAAAAAGTGGGACGAATTTTTCCCGTAATAGATGGCGCTGTGCCCAGTAAGCAAGGTGAGCGGACACGGACTTCCTGTGAGCGGGAAATTTTCAACATGGAAAAACTTGAATTAAACATGTTATACGCAGACGCAGGCGGAAGTAGGCCTCCGCTTACTAAGAACAGCGCCATCTATAGCGTGGACCACATTTTAGATTGAAGATATGCCTCCTTCTACTCCATGCCCCACCCGATGTCGGTCAACCATCAGCGCCCCCGGCCCTATACCCCACTTGGATAGGAACTAAAACACGGGACCGACTGCTCCATATAAGGACGTTTACCCCCCTGCACAAAGGTTGGTGGTAGACTGGCCTTCTGCCGTTCCCCACTCTATCATCGGGTCTTGGGTGCGTCGTCAGTGGCGCCCTCTTACAGTTCGACCATCCTGACTAAGTTCGGACTCCGATGTACATGTACATTGTTTCTTGCTCAGCTGCTATCTTATTCTAATCAATTTTTTTAGGTCTAGGTCATAAGTATTTCTTATCAACATAATGAAATAGAATTTGTATATCACATATAAGGAGAGGAAAAAAAAACAACATTTTTTATTGTTTATTTATATAATACCTAACGTAACGCTGGTAATCGTCATCATGGCTTGGGACTTCCATAATGTTGGACACCTGTTCTCTTTTTTTGGGGCAGTCTCGAACTTGGTGCTCCATACTACCACAAGTGAAGCAAGATCCCATCTCATGCTTTGGTTTTTTGCAATTTGGTGCAATGTGTCCCTGACCACCGCAATTGTAGCATCTGGTTGTCCCACGGTCTGAGTTTTCGTTAGTGCCTCGTCCCGATCCGCTTGGTTGTCGTTCTGGCCTGGCTGATCAGACAGTGGTTGGTTTGGCGTCTTTCTTTACCCAAGGTTTGCTTGTGGAGGGAAGTTTTGTATCGGTCATCGCCTCGATAAGCTGCATCTCCGTGGCGAACCTTTGCAGGCGTACCTGGTTCTGAATATTTTCATTAGGAATCTCTCGAATCAAATAACCTACCATTTCATTTGTTTCGATTGGTACTTTATTTGCCAAAATTTTCTTTTCGTCATAGTAGGCGTAAAGTACACCATTACGCCCTGATTTGCGGGCGTAAAGTTGAACTTTACGCTCTAGGGCGTAAAATTAAAAGTTTCATATATGAGATACGCGATCGATTTCATTAAATAATACATATTTTTATTTGACTTAATTTTTTTCCCTCATTACTTCTTTTTGTAACACATGCACAATTTTCGCGCTTTTTTCACCTGAAAATCAAGCGTAAAGTCGAAGCTCTTGGACCGGTGAGCGAAAAAAGTCGGTAGTGGGCGCAAATGGTAGTTTTATTTTGTCATTTAGTATTTAGTATTTTTTTGTGTTTTTAATTTCTTTAATTTCTTTAATTTTTAATTTGTAAATTGTTATCTTCATTATAAATTATTGGAATGCTGCGACAGTTCTAAGCTTGCTTTCGTCTAGCATTTACGTATTTTCGTCTCGTCCGTCAAGTGTCCGTAGTACTATTGAGAATCAATTCAAAAGTTTTTTTTGTTTAGTCGGGGAGCTTGGGGGCTTCGCTCCCTGGACCCCTACCGGGGGCTTCGCTAGGCCCAATCCGATAATACGTATTCTGTCACCTCGGACATTTTTCGTTTCTCATTTTTCATGCATTTGTTTTCATATATTTTTTCCATTCTAATGGCCGGTTGCATAAACGTGGGTTACCCGAACCTTCAAATACCCCGTAGGTAACCCCGCAGATACTACCCGTTCAACCGTTTGTTTTTTCATATGACAGCTGTCATGAATCCCTGTTAACTTCTGACAGTCATGTAGGTTGAACGAATAGTATCTGCGGAGGTTATTGAAATTTTTGGGTAACCCACCTTTATGCAACCGGGCATAAACGGAGTATTTTCTCTCAAATGAACTCCCTGGACCCCCCCTGCCCGCCCTGACCTGACAGTTTTTCTTCTTTTATTCGTTTGAATTTATTTTCCACCGAATGCTCTTCACTCCGACCCTGGTTGCGTACTTTCCACCTACTATGACGAAAAGTATTGTTCGCACCACGGGCGTAAAACTTTACACTCTTAAGCAATCACGTGACTTTCGGGCCGGCTTCGCCGGCCCTCGAGCACGTTCGATTGCCTGCGGGCGTAAAGTTCAACTTGATACGAAAACTACTATTTCATGGTAGTAGTCGACGAATGCTTAGTCATATTCCCAAATTCTGTCCTCAAATTTCTTACGCCTGGATATGAAATCAGTTTCGCTGCTGTACATTGTCTTCATTTCAGCAAAGAGCTCTTCTGTATCCATGTTAAGGTGATTTGGATTTGAATGGAACCACCTGTGCCCCTTTCCCTTAAGGTGCCACAGTACTGGCATGTCTTATATATATTTTTTGACGTCAGAAGCGTCAAATACGAGGAATTTCGTCGACAAATTGAGCCTAAACGAGGAAACAAATTCCACGGGTAGGGGAAGATGGGGTAATTGCGAACACCTAAGGGAGATTGGAAAAAAACCGAGGAAATCACATAGTTATGAAATTTTTCTTTATTGCAACCTCAACTATGATATCTTATCTTGGCAATCCATCACAATTTATATCATTAAATCAAGAATTAGGTTGAAATATTGAATAAATACGAAACCCTTGCATTTTGCAATTACCCCGACCCCCCCTGGGGTAATTGCGAACAGCACTTGGGGTAGCCCGGACGACTAGACTTGAGATAAATCCGATAATAAATAGGGGTAAAACATCAAAAATCAACCGAGTACCTGCAGATAATCAATATTCCAACAACACATGGTAAAGAAATATCAGCTCGGGGTAATTGCGAACCTGTTATTACGCAATTCGCAATTACCCCAAACGATCAAATCGATAAAAAGTAACATTGCAAAGAAACACGGCCTCACATTCTGAACTTGAAGGTGGGCGATGATATCGTCATGGATTTTACTTTCTGAAGCTAAATATTCAACACTATATTACATAAAACCACCCTAGTAGCACGCTTTATCATATCTGTGGTGTATCGGCAATATGCCTTGTACGCATGTAAACACACACATACGGGTATGAGTGTGAGCGTTGCCTCTTCGAGGCTTTTGTACTCATATCATCAGAAGTCAGTCTGTACTCAGGTATCACATGAATCAGTACGCCTGATACTGAGCTTATATGTTGCGTAATAAATCTTTGTATTGAAATATTAAACTATATATTAATATTGATCACGGAGTGCACGAGTTATTGTATTACCTCAACCCCCCGATTACACCCAATCTTGGGTACACCTCAATATCTGATCCAATTCTTGCGTTTTGGGTCATGCAATAAGATCCATCCGCAGAGCGATAATGGTCTGCTTCCGATTATTTCTGTGGATCTTGCACAAGAAAGGCTTGTCAAGTACCTATACGCGGGAATTGCGAATAGCTTGTTCAATGTCGTAAAGTTATTTGTGCAAGACTCACGGCAGATTGCGCAAGCGTCTTGCGATTTCACCATGCTACTAGGGCAGGTCATTTCATCGATTTGAACACCTAAGAATAATTAGATCAAATTCATTGAAATGTATTTACGGTTATTACCTCCAACATCTTACGAGTTTTTTTACATTTGATAGGGCGTCAACACTGCAGTTTGAGACAGCTCTCCATATGCACCGGTTTGCGGAGATTGGGTAGAGGAAACATAGAGAAATGGCCTGTTCGGATTTGCAATTACCCCACTCTCCCCGATTATTTTTTTATTGAAGCTTAAATTAATCTGTACTGCGCTTGCTTAGTGATTTTCAGCGTAGATTACCCAGTAATGTGTATTGCGAATAAATAAAAGTGACAGGTCGTTTAATACATATCCAACATGGTGGCATCAGAATCCGGCCATTACCGACTTGTCGTATTTGCGCTACATCCAGGAGATTAATACGTCTATCACTAAACACAGGGAGCAAGCGCAGGGTAGAAGTACATACTGTCGGCGCAAAAAGGTTTGGCCCCTCTATTTGCGTGATCATAACTTCTACAGGAAAATTGGTAGAGCATCGAGCCTGGAAAGATCGGAAAGCGCCAAGTTTTCTGCGTCTGATGGTTGTTCGCAAATTTCCGTGTAAAAATCGTGAAAGCAGCTAGGGGACACAGGCGGCCCCACACAAATTTGAAAAATTTTTGACGTCGATTACTGGAAGTCCGCGATTGCGAACCAAAAACTGATTACCGAATCAAAAAGTGTATAGGGGAACCCGGGGCAAATTGAACCATGAAAAGTTTAAAGTGATGAAACAATTTATTTTCACAATCAATTCTTTCGTAAATAATTTTGAGATGGGCTTGGATCTTTAATAAACAGCAATCGATTATAAGAATTAGTCATTTTAAGTAAATATTATTATCAAAAACAATTATAATGAATGAGTCAAAAAGGTTCAGTTTTTCCGTCGAGTATAGTACAAAATTTTATTTCATAAGGTCTGAAAATGGAGATCTGACCCACGCAAGCGTGGGTAAAACGTCCATTATCAGACTGCGTAAAGTAAACGAATGAATTCATTGTGTTTTGTGAAATAAACTAGATTTGGTATTAACCGGTTCACTGGTGGACACGAAATCAACGATTTGTGCCAAAACTGGTGAAAGGAAATAATTTCGTGAGAATGAGTTCTCGACCTTCCAGTTTGATGTAGAGAGTTTCTTGGAAAAAGGTCATACAGAAAACGAAGTGATTGATGTTTCGATCCTTGTGGGGATCCTCCTCAGAAAAATTTATTGAGAATCTGTCAAAGGTTACAATAAAGTGTCAACAAAGCCTTGATGATTAGAACAGTAAGGTGGTTACACAGATGTCTTGATGTCAATGTCATAAATGATGCCTCTCACATTAAGACAGATTGGTACCATAAACCGTCTTGGTCGCAACGCTACTTGAATTTCTCCTCACACCATCCTATGTCATACAAGGTCAGCACTGTTCTTAATCTGGTGGACCGCGCCATTCGATTATCTAGACGGGAGTTCCATCAGAAGAATCTGGACTTGATATTCAATGTACTACGTTCGAACGATTATCCGCCCAACTTTCTCAAGTTGCATATCCAACGTAGGTACCTTTCGATTATCTTCTCTCTTAATGCTAACAACACCACTGGTGCCGTTGCGAATGTTGATACCAAGAAATTTGTTTCCATCCCCTAGATGTGTCAGGTTTGTTTGAGTCGTTGAACAGGATTTTTTCTAAATACAACGTCAGGTTTGTTGGGAGCAACGCACGAGAGTTGGGTTGTGTTTTTGATTCGGGTAAATATCGCCTACCGCACGATAATCGCTCGAACGTAATTTATAAAATTCCTTGTTCTGACTGTAACGCTGTGCACATTAGCCAGACATACCGACAACTACGCACTAGGATTAAAGGACACCGGACTAATGTCAAGGACCCTGTAGATAAGCACACTGCTCTTACCAAACGCATGACTGAACACGATCACAGGTTTAATTACGATCAAACTAGCATTCTAGATGGAGAGCCTACACAGTAAAAAAAGATAACTTGAATCAAGAATAAATGTATCTTCAAAATATAGTTCTTGTTTTGAGTCATTTTATCTTCTTAATCCAAGATAAATACATTCTTGAACTGAAAAAATAAACTCTGTAATCAAACTCAAAAAATTATTCATTCAAGCATTTTATTCTTCAACTAATAGCGTCATATGTTTCTCCCAAGTATTTTTTTCTCTTGGTTTGAAATACCAGCGCTTTGGTTGAAGACATCATTTTTTGGAACTGAAAAAAAAAATTATTTGAGTGAAGCGAAAATAAAATCAAATTGAATGATTACCCAGCAAACAGATCTATGTATCAATGATGTATCTGATATGTTGTGAATGTTACATGTGATGTACCAAGTGACGCACATGAGCGGCACATTTGCTGCCCGATGTCCGCAACATGGGCGAGTTGTTCGTACGTCTCAAGTACACAACAAAGATACATACTGCATATGTACTACTGATGTCACTGGTATGTACCGGTGACGTATCGGTGACGATTTGGGTACTTTTCAAGTATGCAACAAAGATACGTACCATGTACGTAGCACTGATACGGGTATAGACCGGTGACGTATCACGTCCATGTCACTAACATTATATCGGTATTTATCCCTTCGCTGTATGAATAAGGCACCAGCAATACTTTGCTGGTATGTACTCTGCACATGCCAGCGATACATTGCCGATACGTTTTGTGCACATCCCATGAACGTGAACGAATATGTAGCTGTTTCGGGATTAGTAGGTAATAATCACAACACATTTCATAAATGTTGATATGGCAACCCTGCACGAAATGCCCGATAGAAACTGTACTATAAATTCATATTCATATGGATGCGGAAAATATCTAAATTCGAAAAACGGCTTTGTTATACGGTTTTTGAATTCCAATCTTTTTCGCATCTACACGAATCTATAGCAGTTACTATCTGGTATTTTTTGGCAGGGACCTTCACTATATTTATCTTTTTTATGACCAGATTTCTTGTACATGGATATTATACATAGGTAGGTATATGTATGTTTGGTATAAGGGTTATAACATCCATTCATAAGTAACACAAAATAATAGGTACTATAATATAAAATATATGTTATAAGTACAACATAATGTCTATATTTGAGTATGGGTTCAGTCTTTCTCGTGGTTGAATCCCAACATATATAGACCGAGAGCCAGCAAGAAAAACGACGTATGATTTGCGAAACTTTAAAACTTTTTGAGAAGTTAGCCAGTGTTATAAAGAACAGGGAAACGCAAGTATTGCGGCCCGTAGGTGTCGGCGTTGCGCTGCGCAATTTTTTGGATGTGTCAAAAAAAACTATGCACTTGGGGAATGAGCTAAAAGGTAATTCTTGTTTTATATCATTCATTCGATAGCCAGAGTATGAAGGAGTCGTATGCCATACCGATGCGGCGTCTCAAACTGTCCGCCATACTGAATTAAACGTGTCATTTTTTTTATGTTCTCTTGAAATACTAGCGAAAAGCTAATTTTTTAACCAACGATTCAAAAAGATGTCTCATCACCGATTATGACCATGCCATACCGTCCCGGTGTCCCTAAGTACACGCCATACTGATTCAAAGATGTCGAATTTCACACTAGTCCATGTATCATATGTATCATATGTATCATATACACATATATTCGACATCTTTGAATCAGTATGGCGTGTACTTAGGGACACTGGAACGGTATGGCATGGTCATAATCGGTGATGAGACATCTTTTTGAATCGTTGGTTAAAAAATTAGCTTTTCGCTAGTATTTCAAGAGAACATAAAAAAAATGACACGTTTAATTCAGTATGGCGGACAGTTTGAGACGCCGCATCGGTATGGCATACGACTCCTTCATACTCTGGCTATCGAATGAATGATATAAAACAAGAATTACCTTTTAGCTCATTCCCCAAGTGCATAGTTTTTTTTGACACATCCAAAAAATTGCGCAGCGCAACGCCGACACCTACGGGCCGCCATACTTGCGTTTCCCTGTTCTTTATAACACTGGCTAACTTCTCAAAAAGTTTCAAAGTTTCGCAAATCATACGTCGTTTTTCTTGCTGGCTCTCGGTCTAATAGACTAGACCGGTTCAAAAAAATCGACTATTCTTTTTTTTTTTCAATTTTCGCATTGAAATACTTTCGGAGGGGTGAAAAAAGATGCCTGTTAAAAGCGGAGCTCTTAATATTAAGATTTAGAGGTCGCTCATCGCGGATTTCTATTTTCCATTTAAATAGCATAGGAATTTTATTTTTTTTTTCTTCAGAATTTCGTAGCTCACAAACCAATGAACAAATCCAAATGACTCTTACATATTTTGATAGGGGATTGAACACTCTAAAAAATGTATCTATCATTGTGGAAAAAAAATCACAAAAAAAAATAGTTTACTCAACTATAAATTGAAATTTGGGCTTGAATAACTTTGGAATGAGTCAATTTATCAAAAAATGATAACAGAAGCTTTTTGTAGAGTGTTCAATTTCCTATGAAAATATGTTTGAGTCATTTGGACTTGTTCATTGGTTTGTGAGCTACAAAATTATTAAAAAAAAAAAAAAAAAATTTCCTATGCTATGCAAATGGAAAATAGAAATCCGCGATGAGCGACCTCTAAATCTTAATATTAAGAGCTCCGCTTTTAACAGGCATCTTTTTTCAGCCCCCCGAAAGTATTTCAATGCGAAAATTGAAAGAAAAAGAATAGTCGATTTTTTTGAACCGGTCTAATATAGACAGTAAAGATATGATATAAAATTATATTAAGAATAACACTACAGAACGTATAAGCGTCTATCATGTGTGAAAATGAACCACATCTGCAGTTTTTTTTTTTTCATGTCTTTTTTACGCATTAAAACAGTGATTAGTGAATAGTACCATGCGTGTACGAAATACAACTACGTTTCTCTTATTTCTCATTTCGTAGTTTCGAAAACAATATGAAGATATAGTATTCAATATAAAAAATATACGTTATAAATATAATTGCATAGGAACGTATTTACCTGTATAGTAGGATAGTACGAAAAAAAAAAATAAAAATTTTATATAGTCTCAAAAGTTAGTCTTGGGGTATAAAAAATTTCCTCCAAAAAAACAGTTCGATATCTCGATTCTACTGAGAGAATACATTTTCCCATTCAGATAACACGTGAACATTCTTTCTTTTCCGTTTTTCTGGAATAAAAGTATTAAGAATTTTTTTTCAAATTCGTACCACATGTTTTCATAGGAAATTGCTGAATGAGAAGATTGATGAATTGGAAAAAGCTCTGATATATTTTCTTTGTAAATTCAACGACTGAAAAGTTATAAAGCCTTAAGGTGGTTCTTCCCGTACATTCCTACCAAACGTGGGTTTCAGAGAAGATTTTGAACACTTTTTGATGGGAAAAAAATCTGAAAAAAATCCTGTAGCATGTAGGAGATCTTCGGAAGATTGATTTTGCATAATAATAATTCAAAAAAGTTATTAACAAATTGATGAAAAAAAAACTGTTCAAGAAATTAGCCGATGACCCAACTTTTTTTTCAGATGAAAATGATTTGGCAAGTTTTTGTCAGGTATGAAAAAACGCAATTTTCAAAAAGTTAACAAAATTCGTAAAAAATTCATACGTATTTAGAAATATAGACAAATCATTTTCACCTGAAAAAAAAGCTGGGTCATCGGCTAATTTCTTAAACAGTTTTTTTTTCCATCAATTTGTTAATAACTTTTTCGAATTATTATTATGCAAAATCTATCTCCCGAGGATCTCCTACATGCTTGATTTTTTTTCAGATTTTTTTCCCATCGAGAAGTATTCAAAATCTTCTCTGAAACCCACGTTTGGTGGGACTGTACGGGAAGAACCACCTTAAACTCAAACTTCATAACAAATGAAACGTTATAAAGCCTTAAACTGAAGCTTCATAACTTTTTATGCGTTTAATTTACAAAGAGAACATATGAGAGGTTTTCTTGTAAAAAATTTATTTTTCTATAGAAACATGTGATTCGAAATTTGAAAAAAAAAAATTTCCTCACTTTTATTCTAAAAAAACGAGATTTTTTTTTCACGTATTATATGCGAATGGAAAAATGGAATCTCGATTAGCTCTTAGTAGAATTGAGATATCGAGCTGATGTTTGACGATTTTTTTTACATCTGGGACTAACTTTGGAGGCTGTAAGACCTTTAAAAAAGAGAAGAAATTTTTTTTTTAACCTTCCTAATATATGACTATATTATTAGAGTCTATACTTTATTTGCTATTTGAAATTTTTTTTATCTTTCCAATCGCAGCAGCAATTTTTTTTTAAATACACATATATATCTGTGTATTTGATACGTGTATTGTATATAGTTAATTCTGGAGGGTCTGTTTCTTTTCTCTCTTCAATCGCTGACCAGCATGCCTGAACCACTCACTATATATGGATTCGAAGTCATGCTCCTTTATTTGGTGGCTTCTCAGGATTATGGCTTCATAAAATGAAGTAAAACGTAGAGTTAGTGAACAGAAACGACGGTATGAAATTTATCAATACAACAGATTTGTAATGAACTTACTCTTTATCATCTCTGTACTCTTCAACGGAGATAACTTGTGATTCCCCTTAAACCCAAGCCAAGAGTACTCTGTAGCTAATTGGTTGGTGAATAGTTTTTTCAATATTCTGGCCACGTTGTCCCTTGCATTATGACCTCCAATAGAGTTGACAAATTCTGTCTAAAAATAATATCAATGATATGATTGTATGTACAGAATTTATGTACTTTGTTTATTCGCATCTAACAAGGACCGGTTAATCAGTCGTCAATTCTGGTGTATACCTGATTTCAAGATTTCAAGATTCTAAATGAACAAATGGGATTTTGGAAGATTTTCAAGATTTGGATATGGAACAAGTTATCGCTCGATGTGTTGCAATTTATGGTGAAATTGTCGATCAAATTGAGTCGTAGAAGGAGTGAAGTTTCTTGAAACAGCTTGATGTTTTGACGAATGTTTGTCGTTGTACAGCTTCTGATGGGGACGGTGAACAGTTGTCGAAACGTTGAGCTGTTTTAATATGAACTTCACGTTTTTTACTGACTTGACTTGATCGACGGCTTCACTATGTATTTCGAAAATTTCACAAAATTTCACAAATTTTAACGAGATTTTGTAGAATTGGGAATGGTTCATTAAGATTTCAGATATCACAAGGGCTTTCAAAGAGGTTTCAAAAGATTTCACAAGATTCACATAAAGGTGTGCACCAGATTTTGCTAACTGTAAGTGATCAACCACTCGATATCCAACTACCATTGATTTTCTTGTGATTGTAGACTACGAATCAAATATAGAATTCATAAGAATATCAGCTATAAGACCCAAGGACTTACAAACTTGTGTCTTATGTTACTGTTGTTGAGTAAGTCGGTTTCCAACTTATCCAAATTATCTTTAGTTTGCATAGGCAGATTGAGAAGTTCAGTCAATTGCTCTGCAACAATAGCTGTTCCATTGAGTATTTTGATACGTTCTAAGTTGCTGAGTCGCTCATCCATACTCTTTAAAGATTGCTGGATTGATACGAGCACTCTCATTTCCAGGCTGGACTCTGGCGGATAATTATAATTTTTATTGCAATTTGAATATCAGAATATTATAATGTTCATCATTTTTTTATGTCCAGGCTAACTGGTCCCGAAACTTTTTTTTACTTTTTTTTTGTTTTTTGTTAATTTTTTTTTTTTTTTTCTTCTATCCGAAAATAGATTTTTTTGTGTGTTAAATGCAAAGGAATCAAAAAGAAGTTTCGGAACCACTTAGACTTGACGGAAAAAAATTTTACTATACGGGATTTCTTCATCTTGATAAGGCCTAGTGACTTAGAAAGTAGCACCATGAAAATTAAAAAAAAAAAAAGTCAAACTGATACACACTCTTTTCATCATCTTAGAGATGAAATGCAAGAGTCAATACAGCCTTGTACATGTAAATGAAAATCGTTCTTACCATTTGGCTCTTCATCTTTTTGTTTTGATGCGCTGGGTGTTTGTATAGATTTTGGCGTACCATCTGAAAAAAGTTTCAAAGTATTTTGAATCGAATTAATATTCTACTTCTCACTCCCATGTAATGATTGTTAGTCAGGACGTAAGAGATTAAAAGTTTTTTTGCATCATCGGTGTATAAAATACCAAATATACAATCTCAGGTATACAACTTCTGTAGATGAACCTCACATTCACTGCGAGCCTCTCAGAAACGAATCAACTTGGCAATACTATAGAATGCAGTACACAGTGATTCTCTGTACTTGAGCCTCGGGCAGCGGGCAGGTACAGGTAGGTTGGATCACATGCGCACTGTAAAAACTTATTTTTTATCCAATGGAAAAACATACCTGTCGTATTAAAACGTTGCAAAGATCGTTGTTCAATACCCCGGTTTGCATTAGTTGGAGAATCTTTGGAAGCTGACTCTGCAGAAACAAATCACGCATTCAATTTATTAGACTAATTTCCTGCACTGTTCTGCCATATATGAGAATCCAATTTGTTAAATGAGTATTTTCTTATGAGGCGTCACTAGAAAGTGATTAAACGAAAAATCTCGACCATCTAGAATTTAATGCCTAGAATCCCCTAACTCAACAGAGATAAACTCCTACTACGCTGCTTGGAAAATTAATTTTACAGATCTATAATACGAGAACATGTGTTCATATTATGTGATATACATACGTTGAGTTTCTTTGAATGCGGGCCAGTGCCTCTCGTTATCCCACCCACCACTAGACGAGTGCCCAGTAGTATGAGAGAGAGAGAGAGAGAAAGCAAATTTATTCGATTGTGGAGTTAAACTCCCTAACAACCGTAGACAAGTTACATAAGAAAAATTTGACATAAGTAATAAGTATAGTATAAATTAAGCATAAGGTAGTATAATTAGAAATAGAGTAAAAAAATAACGAAAGTAGCATAAGATAACAAATAGCATAAGATAAGACAAAACATAAGATGAGAAATAACATAAGACGAGAGAGAGAGGACAGGGGCTCTAGCTGGTATCCAGAGAAACTCACGCGGTATATCAGATACTATATCACATATTTACACCTCTCAATGGATACACCACCTACCTTTGATTCTTGTACCAGATTCGATGAGTTGTTGCATAGTCACGTTCCGACGAGTAATAGAAGTGGCAGCTGACTCTACAACAAATGAATTGAATTTGTCAGTAACTTCAATAATATTCTTCTACTCATTGAAGAAGACGAATTATAGCATTTGTATTTGAATCCTGAGTGTGGACTTATATTATGGCAGCCAGGCGATTATACCAGATACTCCAAAACTTTTGGCACGTAACTACGTGGGTTGTTCTTTAGAAAAGACTACAACCCAGACAACACAGAAACAAAAATTGTCTTAAAGACGTTTTTTCAGACAAGTTTTATTTCTGTGTTGTCTGGAAAGGAACTGAGATTGAAAATTGTCTATGGTGCACAGGTACAAAAATACGGGATTGCAAGGTCCAGTCAAAAATGGATACGTTTTGCTGAGCTACGTTGGCGCGTCCCTTACACGCTTGCATTTATCTATGCCCCCTACACAATTTCACCTACACTTCTCTGTTCTAGATTCCTATAATGGACGATTTCACATACTTAGCAGATATGGATTTTGGAAAACATGCATACTTGTGCGATCTGCTAATTATATGTATACGTACCTTTGAAACTTATGTGTGAAATGTTCGGTTGGGCGGCTGAGATTTGGGATACGTTTTGCGGTGAAATGCGGCTGTTATTCTCACAATCAGTATCATAGATTTTTCCAGTTTCATCGACGATGGTGAGATTTTGGTTTTCATCATTGGTGATGGTTAGATCACCATCGAAGTCGTCAGCCAAATTCTCAGCAATGACAATAGGCATATTGGTAATGTCCATGCTCTCGCTGCAATAAGAGACAAAGTTTCCTCCATATTCAAGACGAATTGTACTTCAGCTTGGAATAATTCATGATATGCCAAACTTGTTAAATCAAAATAAATGAAGTTAGGTAATGCAAGTCATAGTAGAAACACAATTAAAGAATTCATACAAGCGGTTTCTACTTGCTTTGAAAGGTCTTTAATAGATTCAAGATAATGTCGTGATTTTTGTGGGAGTTCTAGGGAAGAAGAGACCATAGCAACATTGTGCATTCTGAGATAATTCAAATGAATTGATTAGGCTTGAAATAATTTTCGGTGAGAAGAATGATCAGGCGACTTTTGGACGACTATACTATCGGTGGTATAAAATAGTCCCAAGTCAGACTTCAGTACCCCTGGGTTCGATTTCTGAATTGCCTGAGAATTTTTATCGTCGACGAAAATTCCAAGTCCTAATAATTTCATGATTATAATTAATTATAGCCACGGCATATGAATTTTTAAACAGGTGGGAGCTATAATTGATTATATTTCAGTCAATATAATTAGATAAACATCTGAACAGATTCCGATAGGATAAACGCTAATAAATTTTATACACTTACTACAATAATATGCAAGTTCAAGAAAAATGAGGATTCTGTCTACTTACTTATCACATATAATGGTATTCAACATGATATTGGAAGTAGATGAAGAAGAGGCAGAAGACTGTTGCAGAGGCGGTGGAATTGGTTGCGACGACAACTTTACCTCTAATAAAAAATAAAAGCATTTGGAATCAAAATATGATCCAAGACATTTACCGTGAGTATCTGGGAACTCCGGTCAGTCAGATGCTGATGTCAAGCATCATTATCAATTTTTTAATTATTTATTCAGGGGGATTTGCCGTGAATTTATTTATAATGAAACAATGTAGTTCTCCGCTCTCCATCTCAAGTCTACGGGGTTGAAATCCTCGCTCCCAGAGGCCACGGAAAGTCTTTCGCTTTCCATTTCATGTCTCTGACGCCTCTGGGAGCAAGGATTCCAATCTTGTAGATTTGAGATGGAGAGTGAAGAACTACATTGATTCATTGGGAATAAATTTGCGGAAAATTCCCCTAGAACAGATAAAAAAAAAAGAAATTAATAATGATGCACAGACATCAGCATAATTCATTTTACTCTCCGAATATCTGCAACCGACTGACTCGTGTTCCCAGATACTCACGGTATATTACTTGTTGCATTATCAAACCAAAGAAGAATATTACTTTTTCTTCCTGTATGTCGTTCTATAGAAGTGTCACTATGGTCAGAATCATAATCTTCACGATGTGATCGCCGTCCGACTATCCTGCTCCGTATCAGTTCCTCAGATGACGTATAATCCTCCTCCGCTGCTTTCTTGCGAGCTTTGTCCAAGGTATCTGAGAAATTAAGAATAATGAACATTACAAGTAGCTTATTCTATTCCAAAGATTGTAATCATAGACTGGATGCACAGATTGGATAAAATTATTTTGTCCTTAGTTGCATAATAAAGAATGAATAGAATCTTTGATTTTGACAGATTGACTAGTATAAAAGTTCACTCATAAGAGAACAAAGAATCAAACGTTCATGATTTAGCATTACCACAATATGATTCAAATTTTATGTTATGCTGCTTCCATTTCCTTCCATCTGGCTTCACACTCTTTCTAATATACTGTGAGGCATCAATAACTGGAGGCCACCAACAGAATTTGTTGTCTTTGATTAACCATGCCGTTGGAATTTCAGATGTCAATGGCAGTCCGTCAGGAGTTATTTCATCAATGAACGTCACAACTGCGTAGGGAGGCAACATCTTCTGTCAATTCTGTAAAATATAACGCAATGAGAAAAACGCGATATCATTCAAAACGTTTATTAGTATATCGAACTCAAGCTTCGTGACTTTTGATAACAATTATTACCATTTGTATGTATGTGTTGGCTTCTGAGAGCTTATAATAAATGACGGATATGCATTTTTCTCAGTCATTTGAAAATATTGGTGAGATCTAATCCTATTATTAAGCCATATGTTGGAATTTTTGGAGCTGATATGTTTTATAATGTTATGTGCAATTTAAGCTTTACGTGTCATTCTTACTATATTATTTCAATACGCATGGTGATAAGAAAAATGATGGTTTCGGCTTTTAATGTTTATGGTTCTGTAACATTGGTAAAAGCACAGAACGGCTTTCATTACTTTTCAAAGCCATACATTTGGCTTTTATCAATGAAGCTTCTATTACGACAACTGGTGCTTTTTCATCAGAAGCAGTCACGATCCCTAATAAAGTTGAATCACAAGGCGAATGAAAGAAGGAAGTTACTTCGACATACTTTGCTGCTTTACAATATATCAGCTCGTCTTTCACAAACATCCCTACTACTGTTGCATAACTGTTGTCTCTTAAAAGGCAAACATTATTCGGACTTGAACTAGTGATGCTAAAACTCTTGAATTCAATTTTTTTCAATAAAGTGCCATCACGTTTGGAATAATGAATTAATGGAAATTTCTTGATCAGAGGAGGAGACACTGGTGCTTGCTGTTCTTCGGCAAGACGGTTTACAAATTGTTCAAGTGGCTTTCCAGAAACTTTTATTTTTTTTTTAATCTTCTGCATGTAGTTTTCAAACGGAAATGAACTGAAATTATCCAGAGGACCAAAAGTCTTGACATCATCATATAGATGAATCAGATTATGGACATTAAAAGAAAGATGCTCCTCCCCATACAAAGCGGCATAATTATTTACAAACCAAACAAGCAGAGAATGGGCATAATCAAGTAATTCAACAGATGCATCAATGGAAGACATTATTCGAATGGCAATACTGAGGGATAGAAAGTGTTCATATTTGTTTGTCGTCAAGAAACCTTTTAGAATGACAGGTCCGGTATATAACAGAAATTGTCGTAATTCAGTGCCTTTCCATCTGTCTATCTCAAATATCGACCTAGGCTTTCTACAAAACTCTGAAGGTATACATGGCCTTGTTTCAATTAGCTTCTGCGATACGATTTCAGCCACGCCTGGGTTGAAGCGCACGTTTTTTTTTCCTTTGACAGCAAATGCTACAACTTTTTTTTCCACTCCCAGGAAAACAAGGTGTAAAACATCATTAGGGATCTGACTCACCATTCCAATTTTCAATGATTCTAATAATGAAGCTCGAATATGGTGTTCGGGTTGCTGTCGGAGTCTGAATGAATCATCTGTCCTAGCAGTGCAATTTGTTTCAGGAAAAATAACTCTGTGCTTCACATAGTCACCTTCCTGTATACATTTCCCACACCCAAAATACCCAGTGTGACCTTTAGTGCCAGTGACAAATGCTCGAGCTGGTGCATCACAAATTATTGCATTAATTGCAAATTTAATTGATTTGCCACCGATAGATATACCTGATTCTATTAAACCTAAAGCTTCATTCACAAATGGTTCTAAAAATTCATTTGGACAGTCAGGTTTCTTAAGACCATGGTGTAGAGCTATTACAAACGGATCTATATAAAAATCAGTTACAATTAATCCCATAATGGGCCAAAACTGACTACTTGTACTTTTCGCGAGTGGTAAGCCATCGACATTTAAATTAATTTTGACCTCATCAGGTATAACCACGAAATTATTTTTCAAGGATCGGATTATACTCTCTTGTAATCCGAAATAAACGAATTTTCCTCCATTATTCGCCGCAATAATACGATTGGTACTGGAAGGGGTATGCATCAGGGATCGTGAGTCTTTTGGTACATTTGCAGATGGAAAATGTATGCTCAAGAGTCTCAGTAAATCATTCGTAACTTTTTGGCTCACACTATTATTGACAACAAACGCTCTCAAATCGTCTAAGAGATTAGGTTTTTCTTTTTCGACGTTAATGCTTTGATGAGATAAATCTCCAACTTCTGCTTTGTTGCCTACGAATTCTGAATCACCATGCTTATTTTCGTTGTCAGGATCATCATAGCTATAATTTCCATGATCATTACCATGCCCGTAATCAGTTTCCTCATTATTATCCTCACTAACTTCTATTTGGATATCCTGAGGAAATTCTCTATCCAGATTATTATTTTCATGGACCCTGTCCAATAATCGTTCTTGGGATTGCATTTGTTCCTCACCATCATCTATAATTGTCCGCTGGTAGCCTATTAATTTTTTTTGCAATAATCTCCTTTTGTGTCTTTCCGACAATACTTTAAACTCCTTCCGAGGCATGATTGTTTGTCTCTTTTTTCTTCGTTTTTTTTTTTTTTTTGTTGATCAAAAAATGCAGAAGCTATCTACAATTTATTATTCTAACCTGCAGTGAATACGCACGTGCAGCGTGCTTGCCGGCAAATTTAAGCTGATACCGCGGTATTCAGAACCACAAGTAGCGTCGTTCGATAATAAAATTAAATTCACATATTTTGGGGTAATTCAAGGCAATAAGTAGTAGTTTGTAAAATATATAAACTTACCTCTTGAGGTTGTAATTCACTTCACCGATCTTTAGTTTATCGCAGTAAGATCACTGATGACACACGCGCCCGATAAAGTTCGACGGAGGGTTACGAGCTCGCCGCCATATTGGTGTACCGATTAGAAGCTTTGGATTCGCTTGAATTCGACCATTGCGACGCCTGGCAGTCAGCTTGGGTACTATTTTTTCACACTCGCGTAACCAACCATAGAGATATAAGAATAGAGTACGGGAGTCAGCCGAAATGGCGATATCGGAATAGAAAGAGAGACCAGAACTACGGGGTCGTTTGGTCCTTGTTTAATGACGCATGCGCTGTGCGTTTATGTGGACAAGTTGACAGGAACATAACCTACGTTCAGTGCTGCGTTCATACAGTCGCTCACTACGCATGCGTCAGTAAACAAGGACCAGACGACCCCGTAGTGCTTGTCTCTCTTTCTATTCCGATATCGCTGCCACTTACGGGCGTTCCGCTAACTCCCGTACTCTATTCTTATATCTCTATGTAACCAACGTGCATATATTTATATATATATTATTATATATACATATTATATATATTATTATATATTATATATTATATATATTATTATAGGGGAAGGTGGGGCAGAACGGACAGTGGGGCAGAACGGACACTAAATCCAAAAAAAAATAATGTCGTCGGAAATGATTTTTTATGAAATGTGGCGACGTATTTTGGATAAATAATGACGCAAAAAAAAAAAAAATTAAAAAAGTGAAAAAAAATAATTCAGTTTTCCTTTTTTTTTTGTGTCATTATTTATCCAAAATATGTCGTCACATTTCATAAAAAATCATTTCCGACGACATTATTTTTTTTTGGATTTAGTGTCCGTTCTGCCCCACTGTCCGTTCTGCCCCACCTTCCCCTATATATATATTATTTATATATACATATATATAAATGTTAGTTATGTTTATGTGAAAAAATAGTACCCAGGCTGACTGCCAGGCGTCGCAATGATAATTCAAGCTTCTAATGGGTACAAGCGTTATTTTTGTATCTCTGTCCAATTCGACACCTAATATTAAGCATTTTTTGACGAAGCTCTGGTATATCATTAAGGGGACCGGTATGTCGCGATTATAATATATCCTGTTCTCCAATTATAAGGTATTTGTGGTACAATAATGTACATACAACGGTCACATACCAGATACATTTGCACCTGCAATGTTATTTGAATGTGACACTGTGATGTGATAAAGCTGTCTCTTTGAGATGTAGAAGGCACGATAACGCCGTCTGCTAATTTACCATGTAACATTGTTCTGTACTCGATACATCCCTGGCACATGCCTACTGTTACATACCAGATACATTCACACCTGCGATGTTATTCGAATGTGACATTGTGATGTGATAGAGCTGTCTCTTTAGGCTGTAGAAGGCACGATACCGCAGTCTGCTGATTTGCCATGTAACATTATTCTGTATTTGAGACGTCTCTGGTACATGATAAGTGTGACAAACTAGATACATTTACACCTACTATGTTACTTGTATGGAACATTGTGATGTGATAGAGCTGTCTCTTCGAGATGTGGAAGGTATGATACCGCAGTCTGTTACTTGAAAATGCAACATTGGTCTGTCCTTGAAACGTCCCTGGTACATGGTGATGCGTATATACAAGATACATTCACAATTAAGAGATCATTGATGTAACCAATACATAGCAATGTGATATCACAAAGTTTCTTGAATAGAACTCCAATGTGACAGACTGAGGAGGTCACTGTTTGCTGGGAAATGACTAGTTTTTTATAAATTCATTACGGCATAGTCGTCAGATTAAATATTCATCAGATTATTATATTCATAAACTGATGGTTTCCCGGAAATTTCCAGAAAAAAAATAATACCGAAATTATAAACAAACGGCTAGATATCGATTTTTGATTTTCAAGTGCTTTAAAAAGTTGAAAATGGTTTAAAAATCTAGTAGATTGGTCCAATTACAGTCTACGATGGCTTATTTTCTTCAGGAAACTATTCTCTTTAATCCGGGTGTGACACATATTTTTCATCATGTTGGTGATGATGAATATTCAATTTCACAAGATTGCACGTACATCGCTTTTAAGCAACAAATAACCACATCGAATTGCCGATTGACAGGGAAAATAATCTGTCACAGTGAATTTGTGGGAAATAGTTTTCTGGATAAAATGAGTTAATCTACTAGATTTTTCACCATTTTCAACTTTTTAAAGCACTTGAAAATCAAAAATCGATATCTAGCCGTTTTTTTATAATTTAGGTATTATTTTTTTCTGGAAATTTTCCGGGAAACCATCAGTTTATGAATACAATAATTTGATGAATATTTAATGTGACGACTATGCCGTAATGAATTTATTAAAAACTAGTCATTTTGGTGTACCGAAACTCCTTAATTGAGATCCTCCTCAAATAATTACCAAGTACGCGTGATAACTTCATGATGAATGATATAAATAACAGTTTTATAATCATTTTTACAATTTACGTATGATAATTAACAAGAAATTAAAGATTATTCACGATGTTCTCTGACTTTTATTAGATGTCGAGCCTATAGATGTTGTTATTGAAATGCGATTGTTTATTACTAGACAGCCAATCAAGGACTTGGTAACCACTGAAAGAATTGCCGATCTGATTCTCGGCCACCTCAACACGACTCATTATCTAAAACCAAGAGGATAAAATTCTTGGACTGAGCTTTCATTTTTCTTGAGTCAAGAATTTTATTTCGTCGAATGGAAATAATATTTTGTCAGATGAAGATTAAAAACTCATGAACTAAAAAAAATGTTTTCACGCCAAGAACATCAAATCCAAGAGAAATATTTTCTTGAACGGAGAAAAAAGTTCGTCTTCCTTCGAACATTTTTGATTCAAGTAAATATTGCTTGATTCAAGTTGTCTTTTTTATGTGTGTAGGTTAGGGTGGTTCAAAAAAGACCTAATTTCTCAGATATTGCTGCTCATCCGTGAATATGTTGTTTGTGATTTTTAAAAATTATTCCATTTTTTTTTTAAGCTCCATTGGACAATATTTATTACTGCCTCAGTGAAGTTGAAATTTCGAAATTTTGCCATCTTTAGCAATTTCAAAGTTCTCAGATCAAAGCGCTCATCTGGTTACCTCGAGATTCTCATTCAATGAGCATGTTGGTTCAAGATGAGACTCGTACGATAATATTTAGTACTGCCTCGGAGACATTGGAGTTTTTTCAATATTTTGCGTTTTTTCGGAGATTTGATCGCCAGGTGCTGCTCATGAGACAGTTTCATCTTACCAATATAAGGAAGAAATCCACGCAGTTTGCAGTCTGCGGGAACATTTTTACTATTGCCTCATTGAGGGCGACTTTCCTTCAAGTAAAATTAGCAACATGAGGCAGTAGTAAAAATGGTCCCACAGACTGCAAATTTTGTGTACTTCTTCCTTAAAATGGTAAGAAAAGACTGTCTCATGAGCAACACCTGGCGATCCAATCTCTAAGAAAACCCCTAAATAGTGACAAAACTTCAATGTCTCTGAAGCAGTACTAAATATTATCGTACGAGTCTCATCTTGAACCAACATGCTCATTGAATGAGAACCTAGAGGTAGTCAGATGAGGACTTTGATCTGAGAACTTTGAAATATCCAAAAATGGCAAAATTTCGAAATTTCAACTTCACTGAGGCAGTAGTAAATATTGTCCTATAGAGCTCAAAAAAATGGAATAATTTTTCAAAATCACAAACAACATATTCACGAATGAGCAGCAACATCTGAGAAATTAGGTCTTTTTTGAACCACCCTAGTGTAGGTATTACAGGAGATTGTTGCTAGAAATGTGCAATATTGTTGGTCATTCGAACTCGGTTAACCTCAGACAGGATGTGGAACACCTTAGCACCATATACTATGCTGCCATCCCGAAACACTGACTTTTGCCACCTGTCTAATTAGTACCACCTTGTATCTACCTGTTATGATTACTTGTAAACAACAGCGATACCCACTGATCACTGAAGTGCGCCTTCTACTAATTCACTTACTCTAAGTTCCCGCCTCATCACTGCATTGTGCTATTTCTGTTCGCATAGGTTTCAACCTTAACGCATTATATCATATTTAGTGTAGTACGTTAAGATGGACAAATGGGAGAGGAAGGTGGCCAACCAGGGTTATGGTCCTCACAATTGTCTTCTTTTATGCTTTCTCTGTCTGTTCCGTTTGCTTTAATTAAGGTACGTTTACTACTTGGGCTAGCCTCGAGTTTCGCTGTGTCCGTGTAACCACCTTACTGTTCTAATCATCAAGGCTTTGTTGACACTTTACCGTAACCTTTGACAGATTCTCAATAAATTTTTCTGAGGAGGATCCCCACAAGGATCGAAACGTCAATCACTTAGTTTTCTGTATGACCTTTTTCCACGAAATAATTTCGTATTCAACATGAAGCCCAAAAAACTTAGGAACATCAAGTTTGATGCAAATCCGTTCATAACTGACAGAGATATCCACGTTGCACATATATGTGCTATTACCAGTTGTGGCACTTTTTCTTTTTGCACATATATCGAGGGCTTAGGACCAAAAGGGTGTAACCCACCAAAAACGGAGTATACTGCCATAAGGGCGTATCCCCAACGTTAACACGGAAGTTCCATAAGAGAAAAATTAGGCAGCCTACGGCCAGAAGGACGTAAGCCCACTACAATACTGCCAGAAAGGCGCAACCCGAAAAAAAATAAATAAATAAAAGTGGATTACGCTCTTCTGGCAGATCACTGATGATTTTTTTCCGGATTTAAATCGCTATCTTACAGCCAGAAGGTCGTAGCCCTCTTTTTTTAATTTTTGATGGCTTACGTCTTTCTGGCAGATAACCAGTCAATTTTTTGTCGACTTTCGATCGCCTCCTTACTGCCAGAAGGACGTAGTCCACAAAAAATAAAAAAAAAGTGGGTTACGACCTTTTGGCAGATCACTGATGATTTTTTTCCTGATTTAAATCGCCTTCTTACAGCCAGAAGGTCGTAACCCTCTTTTTTCATTTTTCGTCGCTTACGTCTTTCCACGGTAAATAACCGGTCAAATTTTTTTGGATTTCGATCGCCTCCTACCTGCCAGGAGTGCATTATCCACAAAAAATGAAAAAAAGTGGGTTACGACCTTCTGGCAGATCACTGATAATTTTTTCCGCATTTAAATCGCCTTCTCACTGCCAGAAGGTCGTAACCCTCAAAAATTGAAAACGTGATGTTCACCTTACTAGATGTGTGTAACATTGCCGTTTTCAGGATTTGGTAGGGGAGAGAGTGGGAATGGCAGTCACTTAAGCAGAAATTGCAATAACTGGGGAAATTACGATCGGAAAAAAGTCAGTTATATAGGATATGGTGGAAAATTTCATTCACATTGACTACTATGAACGGTATTCAGATCTTCGTATGTAATTTGTATGTAATTCCACACTCCAGTATTGTTACAGTAACATAGGCATTCGAGTAAGAATATTTAGTAAGCGTTCACGGTGCTCCCCAAGCAAGGAAAAGTGGACCCAAAATGGATCCAAAATCGGCTAACGCAGAAAGTTTCTATATTTTTTGTAGATTAAAAAAATGTCAAGCTGAAAATCGTAGCTGCTCGGTTTCGCAAGTTATGGCCGTTTTCGTATTCATACCGCGCACGTTCATGAAAAGCAGAGTAGAACACTTTACTACGCCCATGCAATCGACCTCTTGATCCCAATATGAGAACATTAAGTAGGTATTAACGATTCTTCATTGAAAGTCTCGTTTTTTTTTCGGAAATTGATTGATACTTTAATTTACCGGCCTCTAAATAATGCCGCTTTTCCACTATTCCCGTTTTTGCAGCGTATCTTAATAACAGATTTCCTGATTGAAAATTTCAATAATTTTTAGCGTTCATGATATAATTTTTAAAGCAAGATTGTAGAAACCACTTTTAGCTTGACCCAGGATCAACGACGAGGACGTAGTGATTAAGTGATCCCTTCTTTTTTTTTCTAATTTTTTTTCTTCCTCACAGAAGCTTTTTTTATTTATATTTTTTTGTTGCATTATTTTTTTATTCATTTTTTTTCATTTTACTATAAAATTCAAGAATGATTAGGATGATTTATTTATAGAATAATAAAAACAATTTTCAGTGCTGAAGAGTTTGAGTTAGTTAAAGATGTAGCGATGAAAATTCAACTACTGCTTTCAGTAGATTTGGTAGATAAGTATCACGATGAAAACCGTTGACTTTATAACGTTCCCAAAACTTTAAGAAATCTACTAAGCCATTATTAATAATGAAAAATAAATGAAGAAAAAACTAAGCCATTATTAATAATGGCTTAGGTTTTTGGTCGGAGCAGAGCGGTGAGTCAATACACCGAGATTTCTTAAAGTTTTGGGAACGTTATAAAGTCAACGGTTTTCGTCGTGATACTTATCTACCAAATCTACTGAAAGCAGTAGTTGAATTTTCATCGCTACATCTTTAACTAACTCAAACTCTTCAGCACTAAAAATTGTTTTTATTATTCTATAAATAAATCATTCTAATCATTCTTGAATTTTATAGTAAAATGAAAAAAAATGAATAAAAAAATAATGCAACAAAAAAATATAAATAAAAAAAGCTTCTGTTAGGAAGAAAAAAAATAAGAAAAAAAAAATTAAAAAAAAAAAAAAAGAAGGGATCAGTTAATCACTACGTCCTCGTCGTTGATCCTGGGTCAAGCTAAAAGTGGTTTCTACAATCTTGCTTTAAAAATTATATCATGAACGCTAAAAATTATTGAAATTTTCAATCAGGAAATCTGTTATTAAGATACGCTGCAAAAACGGGAATAGTGGAAAAGCGGCATTATTTAGAGGCCGGTAAATTAACGTATCAATCAATTTCCGAAAAAAAACGAGACTTTCAATGAAAAATCGATAATACCTACTTAATGTTCTCATATCGCCCATGCAATCAAGAGGTCGATTGCATGGGCGTAGTAAAGTGTTCTACTCTGCTTTTCATGAACGTGCGCGGTATGAATACAAAAACGGCCATAACTTGCGAAACCGAGCAGCTACGATTTTCAGCTTGACATTTTTTTAATCTACAAAAAATATAGAAACTTTCTGCGTTAGCCGATTTTGGATCCATTTTGGGTCCACTTTTCCTTGCTTGGGGAGCACCGTGCGTTACATTGGAAGCTTGTACATTCAACAGAAGATATTGTAGCTTCAACATCGCAACTTCCACATGACTCAGAGAGTAATATTAACAACTGTAGAACATTTGTTCATTAGACAAAGCATTTTGTCATTCCAACTGATCATGGTTACAAGTTTACCCTTGTTAACGTGACAACAGACTTCGCTTGTCCCCTATTTAGCACAGGAGTTCTGTAAAGTTAACACAATTTTTTGTAAGTGTACACTGTTAAAAATTTCTGTGTGAAACTTCCTATACATTTGGAATTGTATTGGAAGTTTTTTGGCAGATACATGAGTAGTGAATTTACAAGACATTTCCTGTAAAATCAATTCACAAATACTTCAAATTTACTAAACAATTATTAGAAAATTCAAATACAATTTTGTGTTTTTCCTATGAAGGTTCAGTAAAATCAAGAATTTATTTGTAAATTTACAGAACAAGCTTAGCAATTTACTTTTGCTACGCCACATTTGTAATTTTCCAATACTTTTGTTTAGTAAGGCATGTTGTAAATTCACAATCATTTTTAACAGTGTAACATTTTTTTTTTCCGTATGTTATAATCAAATCGTTATGTTATATTTAACGACAAATTCAAATACTAAAATTATAGACAAGATCGGGATGTCTCGCCTTCTACCGAAGACAAAACATCGCGATACCAATAATTCTACATTTCATTATTCTTATTAATCTTCAGTTTCTGCGAACTACAGTGGAGAGTAGTTCTAGATTAGACACCTTGCCTTTTGCGCTCATGCCTTTAAGACACTTTAACGGCGTCCTATACGCCTATGCTAAAATACCTTGCGTCAGCATCTCGCTGACTGATAGGTAGCAACTTAAGTTGCCATATTCGGACCTTCACTCTTATTCTAAACGCCAAACAGATATCATTGTTTTTATATATATAATTTTATATATATAAATAATATAGCCCCATTACGGCAAGTCGCCTTCAAAAACCAATTTATTACTATTAAAACCCGTCCCACATACAACACACACATCTAGTAAGGTGAACATCACGTTTTCAATTTTTGAGGGTTACAACCTTCTGGCAGTGAGAGGACGATTTAAATGCGGAAAAAATTATCAGTGATCTGCTAGAAGGTCGTAACCCACTTTTTTTCATTTTTTGTGGATAATGCACTCCTGGCAGGTAGGGGGCGATGGAAATTCAAAAAAATTTGACCGGTTATCTACCGCGGAAAGACGTAAGCGACGAAAAATGAAAAAAGAGGTTACGACCTTCTGGCTGTAAGAAGGCGATTTGAATCCGGAAAAAAATCATCAGTGATCTGCCAGAAGAGCGTAATCCACTTTTTTTTCTTTTCGCGGGTTGCGCCTTTCTGGCAGTATTGTAGTGGGCTTACGTCCTTCTGGCCGTAGGCTGCCTAATTTTTCTCTTATGGAACTTCCGTGTTAAAGTTGGGGATACGTCCTTATGGCAGTAAGATCATCAAAAGCCGAAAAACAGTGGGTTACGACCTTTTGGTCCTAAGCCCTCGATATGTGCCCTTACCAGTGAACCGGTTAACTTAATAACATTTTCACACCGATTAAAATAAACCAACTCAGACGAAATCCTTGGCTTAAATTACAACTAAAATCTTCTCTGAGTACCAATTTAAATTGCGACAATTCCTGTTTTGCGGTGTTATAAAAAACAATTAATTCATAGAACTTATATGCAGATGAATCAATGAAGCGTTAATTTTTGTGCCGATCCTGTGGACTATTGGCAAACCAGTTTTTTTTATGGCGATGCGATATATGATAAATGTCAAAAACAAAAAAACACGCTATCGAATTAAATGATGTAATCCGAGATTTCGAATGCAACGCGTTTGTCGGGTGATTAAATATAAAAAGGACGAATGAGGTGGCTGTAGACTCAGTCACTTCGTCTTGGTCACTATTCGATATTCTAAACTACACGTTACCAATTCAAGGAAAGTGAGGTAAGGCATTGTTTGATAATATTTCCAATAATCGAATAGAATATGTATTTGGAAAATAACGAAAATTACTGCTCATTACTTTTTGTGGACCATTGAGAAGTTACAGGATGGCTTTCACGGTTGCCTCTCTCATCGTCACTGCTGCCGTGTGTTCCGTACTAATGTACATCATGATTTGGCACTTCCGAAGGCGACGTCTCTATGAAATGGCCTCAAGATTTGACGGGCCACTGACCCTGCCGATTATAGGCAATGCCCATCTATTTCTCGGAAATAACGAAAGTATGTGTATTGTTCTCTGCTACTAGCTAACTTCCAATAACCAAAAATGATCAAGGGCCGAATTCATAGTCAGGTCTTGTCCCACACAGCACCCAATATTGTGGTAATATTGCTGCAATATTGGGTGCTGTGTGGGATGTTCAAGATCGTCTTAAGTCAGCTCTAGACTCGACTTAAGACGATCTTGAACATAAGATCTGACTGTGAATACCACCCTAAGTCTCGTGATTATTTACCTTTCATCATCTTGGTCATACAATTAGAAAGTATTGGTTCCGGTAGAGAAGTGACTCATGATTATACGGGTTTTTGAAGTGATGAAAAGTAGGTACCGTGAGAGTCTTGATTCTACATCGTGTCATCTGATGAAATTGCAGAAATTCTGATTAAACTCAACGAGATAGCTAGTTCGTATTCTTCGCCCGTTCGAGTGTGGCTTGGCCCGAGTTTATTCCTCTTCACCACTGATCCTGAACAAATTAAGGTGATATAATTCGATCGTGTCAGCAGAGCGTAAGGTAAAGAAATGCTCATTCGTAAATTTTTGATTCCAGACAGTATGTGTTAGTCCGAAAACCCTCGAGAAAGGCCAAGTGATGCGCAAATTTTGTTGCCCTATTGGTGGTGATGGACTTGCCACGAGTCCCGGTGAGTTATCTATTCTTCTTCAATTCTATGACTCCACCTTGTCATTATACCAGTTCATTGCAGTTATCCAATATTCTTCAGCATCTCAACCAGGTTTATAATATGGTTTCCAGTGTCGATTTGGAAAGTACATCGGAAGCTAATCCAGCCGACTTTTAATTCAAAGATCTTGGATTCTTATGTCGAAGTATTTTCCACGCAATCTCAGATATTCACAGACCGAATAGAGAAGAACTTGAATGGACCAGAATTTGAAATATTTGATTTGGTAGCTTCCTGCACCTTGGACATGATCTGCGGTGCGTTTCTTACCAAAAGATATACGATTCTTCATCAATTTATCATTTTCCATGACCGTTGAATTAAAATATCACTCTGTAACTTCAGAAACTGCTATGGGAGTCGAGATGGAGGCCCAAACAAACAGAAATTGTTACTACGTAAAGGGAGTGCAGGAGTACGTAAACTCGTATACTCGATCTCCTTAATTCATTCAACAGACATCTCACGTAGATCTGTTGAAGCAAACTACCAATATCGATATTATTGTAACAGTGTAAATTCATAATAATCAAACAATTACACAGCATAATTCGACTGTATAATAATTTTTAGGCTAACCGGTTACGTTAACAGAAGATTGTTCAGCGTCTGGCTGCACCCGGATTTTATTTTTCATCGATCGCAACTCGGCGGGATACAGCGGAAGTTGATCGCGTATTCGCAAGAGTTCACTGGCAACGTGAGTACGGAAACTGAGGATGTCTTTGTCTCCTTGTTATGAATGGACGTTGTGTCATTCCAGATTATAAAAAAGAAGAAAGGTCAGCTTCTCGAACGCAACAGTAAACTAGATACAGTCGATGATGAAGGTAAGTGAATGTATCACTTTGCTAATTAATTAGATCATGTAATGAAAAATTCATTCGCAATGGTATCTTTTTTGTTTACACATAATTCAATTTATCAGTAGCCTCGACGCCTAGGCGAAGAAAAGCATTTTTAGATTATCTGATGACGCTACCTGAGGGCAGCGTCAGTTTATCTGATAAAGAACTTCGTGAAGAAGTTGATACGATGATCGCTGCTGTAAGTATATCAGTATACATGTATGGATGCATGATTCATCAACCGATCCGCTTAAAAAAACCTCAATTTACATTCAGGGGACTGATACGACTGGCCTAGCGAACACGTATTTAATGTTGCTGCTCGCATCTCATCCAGATATACAAGTATGCCTTGAAACTTTTAAACCGTGATTCCGGGTGAGATGGCCATAGGGGAGAGATGGCCTTCGATGATATTTCTCATGCCCCTCGATATATTACACTTTCTATATAGAGTAGAGTACAAAGTACTTACTACCGATCTACTCTATGATATATATCGAATATCTATGAATATGATGTATAGAATATCATAGAGTATATCGGTAGTAAGTACTTTGTACTCTACTCTATATAGAAAGTGTAATATATCGAGGAGCATGAGAAATATCATCGAAAGCCCTCTCACCCGGAACTACCCTACCGTACAACATACATTTTATCTATGATCATCATCGTGACAGGAAAAGGTGTACCAAGAACTCTATGACATTTATGGAGACGATAGTATCGAGGAGCATCCCGTTACCTCCAAAGATCTACCGCGGATGAAGTACCTGGAACGTGTGATCAAAGAATCGCTGCGACTTTTTCCTGTTATCCCTTTTATTAATCGTGACGTGACGGAGGATTTGAACATAGGTATGTAAGATTACACACCCAGAAAAAAAGTGTCTTGAATCAAGTCAGTTTAAGGATTGGTTCAAGTATGAAACTACTTGATTCAAGTAGTATATCATTTCTCATATCATTCCGAAATTCAGACTCGTTATAAGTGGAAAACAGTCTCAATTCAAGAAATAAGGCTTCAAGTCACAAACTACGTGATTCGAAACGGAAAAAAAACTTGATTCACCCAGAAAACTGGCATGTTTCAAGTAGTATGACTGAGCATCTTCGGATCAAGTAAAGAGCAAAGGTTTGAATCAAAGCCGTACCCGACTTGGATCAAGTCGGGATTTCGACTTGACATTTTTGAAGCCGGCATGATTCAAGCTGTCTCCAGTGGCTTGAATTGTGTCGACTCCCGACTTGATTCATGCCGTTTCATATCAAGTCAGTATTGCCGGTATGAATCATGACACTTTTTTTCTGGGTGCACTATTTCATTGACCAGCCACGGAAACAGAGTTTGATAGGAGATTGTGAAAGAAGAGACTTTCATACGCAGACTGTCTGCTCAGCTGGAATATAATTTGAATGGCCACTTCCTGGACCGCCGAGACGACCAGCGATTCATGACCATGTAGTTTCATTACATGTATTCTGACAGCGGTAGATCCGATCGGTTTTCGGACATTTTTTTACGATCTGAAAGTGGAAAAGAATCAGCATCGGTACTCTAAGGACCACGCTAGCTGATCACCCATATTTCGGAAATGCTTTGTTTCTTTTTCGAGATGTTTACCTTCCCAGATAACATTGTGCCTCGCACTTTATCCGCATTTCATGATTATCACGCGGTGCGGGCGAGAACGCGCCGTTTTCACTAGCACGAAGTGATTGGTAGATCGCAGCATGCGTTATAAGTCGCATTTCGCCATCTCATGTGCAGTCACGTAATGTCGGTATGATGCGACGCATGTTGTGCAGACATCGTGAGATTAATTCTGAAATACCTTGCAAAATATACCTATTCGTTGAAAATATTATTGATTCAACATTTTTTCGACAAATCAAATTTTTTTCACAACTTCTAACGTCATGAATATAATTATATTTGATGTACAATTCGCAGTGACCGCGATGAAGGTACATGAATTATCACATATAATACCACAAGAGCTTCAAAATCATCGGGTATTTCCCGATAGGTTCGTTGTAAACGAATGAAAGAGTCAAATTTTTATAAGGTTGAAGTTCGTTACGTTAAGGGGGGGGGTTTACCCAATCAGTTACCGATTTGTCTATTTTCTCCGAAACGGGGCAATCAATCGACTTGTCCTTTCGGCAGCCGATGTTTGACGAGTAATGAGTCCGAACTGGTACGTTTGATCGGATGAAATCGAGATTTTTTTATTTTTTTCGATCGAAAAGTATTGGCGTGCCATTTATTACGACTTATATCAAAGCCCACGCATCAAAAATGCAAAATCGACTCCCTGAGCCCGATTCTGTGAGAAATTCTGAACATAACCATCCCAAAACATCTTTGTTTTCGACAACGATGAAGGTGGAAGTTGTATTCTACGTTTTTGTGGTAATTTTCGCGATTGTCAGAGACTGGGGGCGGCCATTGCCGCTACAGCTGCTGATATAACGCGGTGGTTCTCAGAATTCCCGTGAGATGTCACCACGCGCGCATCTGAACTTCATCCTTTTACTATAGTATAGTATACTTTTACGGTGACATCTCACGGGTGTTCTGTGAACGACCGTATTAAATCAGCAGCTGTAGCGGCAATGGCCGCCCCCAGTCTCTGACAATCGCGAAAATTACCACAAAAACGTGGAATACAACTTCCACCTTCATCGTTGTCGAAAACAAAGATGTTTTGGGATGGTTATGTTCAGAATTTCTCACAGAATCGGGCTCAGGGAGTCGATTTTTCATTTTTGATGCGTGGGCTTTGATATAAGTCGCAATAAATGGCACGCCAACACTTTTCGATCGAAAAAAATAAAAAAATCCCGAATTCATCCGATCAAACGTACCAGTTCGAACTCATTACTCGTCAAACATCGGCTGCCGAAAGGACAAGTCGATTGATTACCCCGTTTAGGAGAAAATAGACAAATCGGTAACTGATTGGGTAAACCCCCCCCTTAACGCAACAAAATATTCGCCACAAAATTCTCAAATTCAAGGCTCGAACGTTTCAAACGGATCAAGAACGGTGCATAATTCCTAAAATTGTGTGAAACATGTGTATCTCGCATAATTTACAATTCTAACAACATTTGAATCACGAAATATTGCATTTCTTCAACGAATATTCTGTTACGTTAACGTTACGAACTTCAACCTTATAAATTTTTCAGATTACATACAATGATTTTTCTGAAAAACTTAACGAGTTCGTTTGATTGCAGGGAACCTTGAGTCAAATACCCGATTAATTTTGAAGCTCGAGTAGTAGTATTCGGGGGATTATTTTTCCATCCGAATTTCGGCCCATAGAATTAGGTTAAAAAATGGATTTTTTTACCCGACTACGATAAAATGACCATATTCCATCCCTGAAATACGGGAGGAAAGTGAGCAATTTTTTCCAGAGGGAAGAGAAAGTCGATTTGCGGGCAAAAAAGTAAATTTAGCCGGCAAAAATAGTGCATTATGTAACAAGGGAATAAAGTCGAATATTATTCCGGAAGGTGAGTTTACTGCCTGAACGGAATTCCCGCGGGTGGGTTTACCGCCTGAGCGAAGCGAGGGCAGTAATCACCTAAGGGAATTTCCGCGAGGGCAGTAAGCCTGAGGGAATGATGGACTTTATTCCAGTGTTACATATAGTACTTTATTCCCCCCTCAACTGTTTTGGTCACTTTATTTCCCTGAAAAGCGGGACTAAAGTGGCATCTGATTCCCTAGCATACTTTTTTTCCCGCAAATTCACTTCTGCGGGAGAAAAAGTGAATTTGCGGGAGAAGAGTAATTTTGCGGGAGAAAAAGTGAATTTGCGGGAGAAAAAGTAAATTTGCGGGAGAAAATAGTATATTGTGCAACTAGGGGGGGAAAATGGCCATTTCTAGCGAGGGTGAGACGTTTGCACGAGTCGTAGTAGAGGGCACCGAAGGTGCCCGAGACGACGATGAGTGCTAAAAACGTCTCACCCGAGGTAGAAATGGCCATCCCCCCCTAGTTGCACACTGTATTTTTCATAATAAGGGCACGAAATAGGCCTTCTTTGATGCGCGTCGATCGGAAGAGGGATATCTATATATAGATCGGTCGATCGGAAGAGGGATATATATATATATATGGGCGGGAGGAAAAGTACTTTTCCGCCCGCTCCAGCGGGGAGAAAAGTACTTTTCCTCCCGCTACAGCGGGAGGAAAAGTACATTCCCTCCCGCTCCCATCGTAGCTCGACACAAGCGATTTTCCCCACGCCCGACAAGCATGAAAGAAGGCCCATTTCATGCACGTATTATGAAAAGTTATTTTTTCTCCCGCAAATCTACTTTTTCTCTTTTGCGGGACAAAAAATTATTTTTAAAATTTTTGCTATATTTCCTGACTTAACTTCTTTTTTCCATATTTATATAGATTTTCGATTAATTTTAGCGTTTTTTCGTGGGTCCCACGCTTCAGGGAAATAAAGTGGCCACAGTTGAGGGGGGAATAATAGTATATTGTGTACCAAGGGCGTAAAGTGGGCTTTTTTAGACCGAGTGTGGAGTTTGCAGTACTAGTCGGAGGCGAGGGAGCACGAGTCGAAGACGAGTGCATCCGCGAGCCGAAGACGAGTACTGCAACCACACGAGGTCAAAAAGCCCACTTAGCCCTTGGTACACACCATATTTTTTGTAACGCATGTATTGATTTCTGCGTTTTTTGTGCTTATAAGCGGCATATATATATATATATATATATATATATATATATATATATATATATATATATATATATATATATGTATATTATTGAAGAAGCGGGCAATAAAGAATCCTTTATTGCCCGCTTATTGAAGAAGCGGGCAATAAAGAATCCTTTATTGCCCGCTTATTGAAGAAGCGGGCAATAAAGAATTCTTTATTGCCCGCTTATTGAAGAAGCGGGCAATAATGGATTCTTTATTGCCCGCTCTTTTCAAGTGGTCAATAAACGGCTACTTTAGGCCCTATTTTTAGGTCAAAAAAACGCAGAAATCATGCATGTGTTACAAAAAGTATAATATGCAACGCGGGACCAAAGTCGATCATTCCCTCGGGTGATGACTGCCCTCGCTGCGCTCGGGCAGTCAACGCACCCGCGGGAATAATCTTCGACTTTTGTCCCTTGTTGCATAATGTACTATTATTCCCGGCTCAACTGTGGCCAGTTTATTGACCTGAAGCATGGGACCCACGAAAAAACGCTAAAATTGATCGAAAATCTATATAAATATGGAAAGAAGTTAAGTCAGGAAATGGAATAAAAATTTGAAAAAAATCATTTTTCAAAAGTACTTTTTTCCCGCAAATTTCACTTTTTTCCCGAAAATTTTACTTTTTTCCCACAAATTTTACTTTTTTCCCGCAAATTTTGCTTTTTTCCCGCAAATTTACTTTTTTCCCGCAAATTTCACTCTTTTCCCGCAAATTTTACTTTTTCCCGCAAATTTCACTTTTTTCCCGCAAAAGTAAATTTCCGGGACGAAAAGTACAATCGGGAATCAAATGCCACTTTTGTCCCGCTTTTCAGGTCAATAAAGTGGCCATTACAGTTGAGCCGGAAATAAAGTAAATTTTGCGGGAAGAAAAAAACTCCAAGTTTGACTGATTCTAGGTTTGATTGATTAAATTTCTGTGTTTGACTAGTGGATGCAATATGGTAATTTTATCTAGTCGGGTAAAAAGTAATACATGCTACACGGGAGGTACGTGATTTTCGCCGAGTGCGAGGTTTAAACGCGGTTTTAGGCCTGGACACATAAAATTCTATATGATCGAAATTATTTAAGAAAAGCTGGACCTGTCACCGACCCCCTGCGATTTGGCTGATTTTTTGTGGGCTTGTTACTCGCCTAGAGAGTAGTCAAAAGCCAAAATATTAGGTCCCGCAAAAATTTATTGGCAGAGCCAGAGCCATTTTTCGTTTTTTTTTCACATTTTCGACTTGAATTTGGGTATTTTCGATTACGCAGAGGTTTTTCGTACCAAGTAGCCGAAAATTGGTTTCCCAATGTAAAATTGACCAAGGAACACGAATCTGGCCACATATTTGACCTACGACGAATACCTGCAGAAATATCGGCCCAAAACACTAAAAATTGACCCAAAAAGTCCCAAATCTTGGGGAAATGGTTAAAAAATCTTTTTTTTCACTATCCGAGGGAGCCATCTTGTAGACAAAGAATCAACGAATCCAATGAGCACACGACCAGATTTTTAGGACGGACCGTTCAGAAAATACGCGGCGTCAAAGTTGGATTATTTTGTTTTTTGTCAAAAATTGACATTTTTGACTTCGTGGGACAATGTCCGACCTACAGGCCTATTTTGCGATGTTCGCCTGCCTACCCGGAGCTTCGGCTGCTGGAGTCAGGCGCTGTGCTGTGCACACGGGCAACGTCCTTTCTCTTTTCTTCCTCCAACCTCGCCCGCCCCACACCTCCTCCTGCCCCCTCCCCCGATATTGTGACGAGTGGAGTGCCTCACATATTGTTTTGCTGGTCGGTCTCCGATGTGCTCCTCTTACTAGTTACTTCTTCATAAATCAAGAGTGTTAAAGAGCAATACCTAGTCGCCCACCTCCTTTCAATCGAAAAAGGGGTGAGGAACGGCACATTTCGATTATCATCCGAGCCCAGGCTTCGAAAACGCAAAAAAAAAATGCAGAACGCCAAATCAAATTTAATTCCGGACATCTCTCCAACACACCGATCGAAATAGTCAGCTTTCAGTGATCACGCATCATATAACGTGGTGGCCTGTCAAGCGCCTGTTCGGTCTGTTTTACTTCCCGGGCCGGCTGAACTCGGCGGATGACTCTCATATTCATGGCCACCGAGGAAACTGACATCTGAATTACGTAAAAACAATCTGTAGACTCTATTTTCGAATGAAACGAACATGTTTTTGGACATGTGTGTCCGGAATTAAATTTGAATTGGCGTTGTGCATTTTTTTTTTTTTTTTGCGTTTTCGAAGCCTGAGCTCGGATGATAATCGAAACGTGTCGTTCCTCACCCCTTTTTCGACTGAAAGGAGGTGGGCGACTAGGTAGGTATTGCTCTTTAACACTCTTGATTTATGTAAAAGTAAGAGAAGCACATCAGAGACCGACCAGCAAGACAATATGTGAGGCACTCCACTCGCCACAATATTGGGAGAGAGGGCAGGAGGAGGTGTGGGGCGGGTGAGGTTGGAGGAAGGAAATAGGAAGGACGTTGCCCGTGTGCACAGTACAGCGCCTGACTCCAGCAGCCGAAGCTCCGGGTAGGCAGGGAAACATCGCAAAATAGGCCTGTAGGTCGGACATTGTCCCACGAGGTCAAAAATGTCAATTTTTGACAAAAAAACAAAATAATCCAACTTTGACGCCGCGTATTTTCTGAACGGTCAGTCCTAAAAATCTGGTCGTGTGCTCATTGGATTCGTTGATTCTTTTTCTACAAGATGGCCCCCTCAGATAGTGAAAAAAAAAAGATTTTTTGACCATTTCCCTAAGATTTGGGACTTTTTTTTGGTCAATTTTTAGTGTTTTGGGCCGATATTTCTGCAGGTATTCGTCGTAGGTCAAATCTGTGGCCAGATTCGTGTTCCTTGGTCAATTTTACATTGAGCAACCAATTTTTGGCCACTTGGTACGAAAAACCTCTGCGTAATCGAAAATACCCAAATTCAAGTCGAAAATGTGAAAAAAAACGAAAAACGGCTCTGGCTCAGCCAATAAATTTTTGCGGGGCCTAATATTTTGGCTTTTGGCTACTCTCTAGGTGAGTAACAAGCCCACAAAAAATCAGCCAAATCGAAGGGGGTCGGTGACAGGTCCGGCTTTTCTTAAATAATTTTGCTCTATGCCATACGGCCCAAAAAGTATTTTTCTTAACACATGCACCGAAAGTCCTCGTTTGCGCACCGTCTACATGCACCGAAAGCAGACTTTCGCGCACCCGTGTGCGAGAAAAATTTCGCACACCGCTAGCAGTGCGCGAAAAATTTTGCACACCGCTAGCGGTGTGCGAAGGTTTTTCCCGCATCGCTTGCGATGCGCGAATGTTTTCCCCGCACGGGTACGCTCAAACCTGCTTTCGTGCATGCAGACGGCGCGCAGCGAGGATCTTTCGTTGTATTTGTTAAGAAAAATAGAGTTTGATACATGAGCCCAAAGCAGCAATCCCTTACTCGTGTGAAGGCGCCTCACTCGCTACCTTCGGCTCGCCTGCCGGCTCGCCTTCGGGCTCGTTTCGGGCCTTCACACTCGTGCGCGAATTGCTGCTTCGCGCTCTTGTATCGAAAAACACTATTCTGACGAATTTCATCATAATCCTCGCCTTCGGCTCGGATTATAAAATCAAATTCGTCGGAAAATGCTTAATTGGCCTAGTGACATAATGTACTATTACTGTGATTAGTTTAAATGAATAACTATACAATAAAAATTCGTGACGAATATTTTACAGGATCAATCCTTGTCAGAATTTGAATTGATATCCATTTTGCCATTCATTTCTGAAATCACGTTTTTTCTCAATCCTAAATAAAAGCAGTTTATTTTAATATTATTATAAAATGCTTCGTGGAATAAATTTTTCAAAAATTAATTGGTTTTCATTTCCTTCTGAAATATTTTTGAGCCTTGACGAATTTCCACCGATTCTCACGATATGCTAGCGATATGCGTCGTTCGCGCAATCTGAACTCATGACGTGCGAGCGATATGCGTCTCAATTGATGACACATATGTCTGGTGTGGTGAAGGCAACGCGGTGCTAGTAAATCCGCACACGTGCGTGCATATACGACATCACTGTGAGGACATTTTGTTATCAGGGTTCCACTTCCGTACCTATACATCCATACTGTGCACATTGTATATAGACACTCTAATAATCGTACAAGACCCAAGACTCAAATGACATGCTGATTACTGATGCCAGGTGATCGTATTCTTCCACGCGGAAGTTCGGTCGCTATCGGAATCCTCGCTGTCCACAGAAGCGAAAAATACTGGCCCGACCCGCTCAAATTTGATCCGGACAGATTTCTGCCCGAAGAAATAGCGAAACGACACCCCTACGCGTTTTTGGCTTTCTCTGGTGGACCAAGGAATTGTATAGGTAAGAATGACGGTCGATTGATTGACCATCGACCAATTCGTGAAACACTATCACAGCAATGTCATCGAGCAAAATTTATCCAGGAACTTGAATTTTCTCCTATTTTTAGCCGTGAATTATGCTTTGACGTCCATTAAAACGTTCGCTGCAACAGTTCTGCGGAGATATACATTGATAAAAGATGATATTATTCCAATCAAGGACATGCGATTGGAAATGGAAATTGTGCTGAAACCAGTAGATCCGATAAAAATAAGAATCGAGAAAAGAAATAGAAATTGATTTGCTTGCCTTGCCTTGCCTTGCCTTGCTGCGATTCAGTGGGATCCAGTACGAGTTCGATAATACTATACCGGAATCCTGATGGCACTTTACATTTAATGGAGGTAGTTTTTTCTCAGCAAGACTTCGATAGCGGTTATTCTTGATCCTGGAATCCTCTCATGAATAATGAACACAGCTTTACATGTGTGAACGAAACATAATAATTTTTTTTTCTTGTTATTGTGTGAAGTTTTATCTATGATGTTATACTATTGTATTATTGTTGTACTATTGTATGTTATACTAAGTATTGACCAGTGCATAGCGTCGTGTAATAAATATATGAAGATATTCAGGATCAATAAAAGTATATAAGATATTTGAACACTTCTACCTTCAATAGATGATGATTGCACTCACAAATAAGCGGGCGTCCATCAACCCAAGACGGTCATATGGGGTGTGACACACCCCAGGTCATTTTCGAGCTCGGATTTCCCCCTCTTAATCCTGGAAACCGACGATGTTACCCCTAACTATTTTTTTTTTTTTTTTCGTCCCGAATTTTTTTTCACGAATTTGTTAAATATACGTCAAACTAAAATTTTCGTTACATTCTTTGATAGGTTAATAGAGAAACGTTTGAAATATGTTCTCAATTTTTTTGGGGTCCCCAGGATAATTCTACCAAATTCTACAGCGCTTCAAAGTGCTCGGGATGTGTCACACCCCATGTGACCACCACGGGATTCTCATGAGGTGTGACCGTCTTGGGTTAATCACGTGATGCGTTTTTAGTCAATTCTAGGACCCCCCCCCCCCCCCCCTTCGTGATCAACCGTGAGATTTTTGCAAACCCCTCCCCCCCCTTCCCATTATCACGTGATTCTTGGGACCAATGGCAATGATGATAAATATGTATTCGGAACATGGAAATTAGATGGTTGAAAAGTGTGTTAGAATGAAAAAAAATCCTAAGCATACTCGGTATTCTCAGAAAAAATGCACCCAAAAATACACGTGATACCCGAGACCCCTTGCAACTTTCAGAAAACTTGGCATGCGTGCCAGGCATGCGTGATCAAGAAGATCATATATCCTGGACAAAGAAATCGAAATATAGGGTAAACCGAACAGTAAATGGGCGCCCACCAGTGAATGACCATTTTCACACAAAGTAGGGGAAAGTGGGGCAGAATGGCCGGATGGGGCTAAATGGCCGCCAAAAAAAAAATTGACTTACTAGCATTTTCGCATCAAGGAGGATCATATGAGACGCCATACAACGGGATTCCGCTGAAAGTACTCAAAAATTTTCAGGGTGGGGCTAAACGGCCACCCTAATAAAAGTAGCGAAATTGCATTTTCACGTCGAAGTGAGTGAAAATCGGTTAATTTCATATGATATTTAATCATACCAATTGAAATTTATTTGTTCCGAATAAATATTTAATTGCGACTATTGAAAAAAATATTTCGTTAATTCAATTATATTTTTTTCTCAGTGTAGGGTGAGCGACTTTGCCCCACCCTTTCAGTTTTGCATCGTTTTCAGTGGAACCACGCTGCATATAGTTTTATCTCACTCAGTTCGACGTGAAAATGCAATTTCGCTACTTTTATTAGGGTGGCCGTTTAGCCCCATCCTAAAATTTTTTGAGCACTTTCAGCGGAATCGCGTTGCAAGGCGTCTCATACGATCCCCCTTGGTGCGAAAATGCGAGTAAGTCAATTTTTTTTTCAGCGGCCATTTAGCCCCATCTGGCCATTCTGCCCCACTTTCCCCTATATCTGTATATAGTGATTTTAACATGGCTGGCCATTCACTGGTGCCGTTCCTTGACCAACCATGGATCACTGGTCGGTTTACCTTATGCACTTTGAGAAAAATGCGCTTGAGAAAATTGATTTTTTTTTTTTTTTACGTCACAGTTCATAAGTTCACAAAAAATAAACTAATCAGAATGAACTTAGAATTTTCGAAAAGTTCACAAAATTTTGCAGATTTCGAATAAAAATCATCAGAATCGGTTCAACAGTTCGGAAGTTACAGCGATTTAAAAAAAATGACATAAATCAAGTCTTTCACAAATGACTTATTACGATTAAAATCGAAATTCATGTGCAGAATGCCGGTAATTTTCTTTAGACAAATCCCGAAGAACGTATTTCCTCAAATTGTGCATAGAATGAGAAAAATGTATTCCGAAACGATTCTGTGATGGTCACCGTGAAAGCCCCCTGGACAATTTTCAATGGAATCAGCCATAAGACAATTGATTATCCTCCGACAAATTACAGATGGGTGAGAAATAGATAGATTGAAATATAAGTGTGAGGTATATACAGGGTGGTCCATTTTAATTGATGCAGGCGAATATCTCGAAAACTAACAATTATAAAAGAAAAAGTTTTATACAAGACTTGAAGGGTTTCGAGGGGGAAAGATAATGCTGATATGTGTTGACTTGTGGATTTCGCCAATTCCGAGATTTCGCAAGCAACTTCGGATTTTACATAGGGAATACATGTTTTGGTTGAGGGCATCTGATAGCGCGATCAAAGACTCATTCAACCACGCAAGCGAAAAAAATTGGAAAAAAAAAATTTTGCAAAAAAAATTGGAAAAAAAATATTGCAAAAAAAAATTTCGCGAATTTTTTTTTTTCTCTTGCAAAAGATTGTGCTTTTTTGTCCCTAGCTTTCGAACACATTCATTGTTCATCACTTTGCGTTATTGATCTACGATTTTTTTTTCACTAATCTGGTACATTCAATCTTTCCAATTTCAAAATTGGCGAGAAAAATTTTGAGCTAGAGTGATGAACAATGAATGTGTTCGAAAGCTAGGGACAAAAAAGCAATCTTTTGCAAAAAAAAAAAAAAAATTCGCGAATTCTTTTATTCCAATTTTTTTTGCAAAATTTTTTTTTTCCAATTTTTTTTGCTTGCGTGTTTGAATGAGTCTTTCATCGCACTATCAGATGCCCCAAACCAAAACATGTGTTCCCTATCTAAAATCCGAAGTTGCTTGCGAAATCTCGGAATTGGCGAAGTCCACAAGTCAACACATATCAGCATTATCTTTCCCCCTCGAAACCCTTCAAGTTTTGTATAAAACTTTTTCTTTTATAATTGTTAGTTTTCGAGATATTCGCCTGCATCAATTAAAATGGACCACCCTGTATATTAGGGCTAATCATTTTGGGGTCATATTTTTTGATTTGCCCTCGCACCCCTCAAAATGTGAGTGTATGAGGTCAGTATCAGCACCTATCAATATGACCACGGTGCGATTTTTTTTGGCGTGGCCCATTGCAAAAGTATTTTTCCCATTCAAATAACACGGGAAATGTTTTTTTTTTTTTATTTGAAATTTTATTCCAATCTAACGAATCATCGCGTTGCAAAAATCAAAACATATTCTTGTAGGAAATTAAACGACCTCCAAAAAAGGTCTGATATAATTTTTCGCTAAGTCCGCTCGTTTGAAAGTTATTGAAGGTTAAAGTTCAACCTCAAACGGTATATGACGACTTTTTTTTCGACCTAGCGAAAAATCGTACCTTTTTTGGAGATCGTTCAATTTCGTACAAGAATATGTGTTGATTTTTACAACACGATGATTCGTTAGAACGAAATAAAATTCCAAATAAAATAAAAAAACATTTCCCGTGTTATTTAAATGGGAAAAATACTTTTGCAATGGGCCACGCCAAAAAAAATTGCACCGTGGTCATATTGATAGGTGCTGATACTGACCTCATACACTCACATTTTGAGGGGTGCGAGGGCAAATCAAAAAATATGACCCCAAAATGATCAGCCCTAATATATATACGGCGATTGGGAAGACCAAAAACTACGGAAAGTCTGAAGGCGCAATTAGCAAAGGCGAAGGCACTCGAGGAGTTCGTCTTGTTCGACAACGACGCCAAAAGCTACGAGTAAGTAGATACTTATATACGATACTCGTCGATCGTTCTTATTTCAGCGTCTACACCCAGACAAAAAGTGTCTTGAATCGAGTCAGTTTAAGGATTGGTTCAAGTATGAAACTACTTGATTCAAGTAGTATATCATTTCTCATATCATTCCGAAATTCAGACTCGTTGTAAGTGGAAAACAGTCTCAATTCAAGAAACACGGCGTCAATCCACAATCTACTTGTTTTAAACCGAAAAAAGGTTTGATACATACCGGAAATCGGCTTGTCTTGGGTAGCATCCGTATTTGTTTTACCAGGTGGACATTGAGACTGAACATCAGTGAAAAGTAAATTTACTTCACTCGGTGTGATGATGGACGTTTTGCCCACGCTTTGCGTGGTTCAAACCCTTATTTTCACACTTGGTAGAGTAAAATTTTGTACAATACTCGACGGAAAAACTTTTACCGTTTTCAACAGCTTTTTCTTACTCGCCTCAACGCGAAAATGCGATTTAGCCTTTTTTTTTTCGGTGGCCAGTTTTATCCCACCCTCTAAAATTTGTATCGCTTTCAGCGGAGACACTCGGTGTGACGTTTTGTTTTACTCGCCTTAATTCAAAGATACTATTAGGTCATTTTTTTTTTTTTGTTGCCGGTTTTTCCCCCACTACCGGCTTTGCCCCACCTCCCCTGATATGATTCATAACAATTTCAAAATTAAATCCTTTGGGGCATTTTTGTTTTTATGCAAAAAATCAGGCAAATTTGCACCATTTAGTACTCGCTCTTCATTGAACAGAGAAAGAGAAAGAGTACGCAGCCAACCTCTCAAAGAGTAGAAGAAAAACTGTGCGCTATCTGTCTTGCAAAAGTGCACAATCAGATTTCGACCCAACCTTTCCCTCCGTCATTCAAAAAATCTTCTGAATATACGTCAATTCCCTTCACGTTAGAGAATATTGAACGAAAATTCATGTTTTAGTTGAATTTACATCTTTTTTTTCACCGCTTGCTTACTGAAATTACTCACGTTTTTATGTACCTTCAATCGTTTTCGAGAGTAGAGCGATTTCTCTCCAAAATGCTAAAGGTGGGATTTAAGGTGCCACAGAACTTGATCCAAAATTTAGCATTCGGCACAGCGCCACCTGGATAGTTTAGCCGGGTTTCAAACCGATATCAAACAAAAACTCTTGTTGAGCGTTATCACAGAGTCAGGATTTCCGTCTCAGAATGCAGACATATGCATTTGCGCGCGTCGTATATGTGTAGTGACGAAACAATTATGAGATAAATTGACATTACAAAATTGAAAGTTTTCTTACCGTTAAATACATTTATACATATCATTTTTACCAATCTATAACCAAATACGTATGGAGGAATTTATACGAAAATTTCCTCTTTGATATTCAAACCGAAAAGCAAGTCGTGAGTACCGATGATATTATCAATGTTATTAACCATTTTTTGATGACATCATCTCATGTTTATGCTTCTTTTGATACTAGCTCTGACTGTGTACAAGACGACACGTGTTTTCACTGATGAGTAGTCTTTTCAAAATATCGTTTAGCGTGTACATTTAGCAGTTAAAGATACGCGGTAATCAATTCATGTCAAATATACAATCTTTGGCGCTTCCCAACAACTGAAAAAGAATTGAATCGAATTGACAATTCTCAAAACGGTCCAATTCGATTTTTGAATCCCAGCAATCGTATTGAAACGTATAGAAAGATTGTTGTTCGTATAAATTCGAATAGAAAAGAGTAGATATCCAACAAATAAACTTGTTGTAAATGTCCAACTAAAATATCTTTTTTTTTTTTTATCACCATCATTATTTTAAGCATTTCGCAATTTAGTACATTTCAGTACGACTACAGAGAGCCTTAAGCCTTTACGTACAAGTAACGATCATTACTTTTCATCATGGAATCCGAGAAATCGCGACGAAGTTGCGATTTTGAGGTTAGAGTGATGAAAAATAATTGGTTATTAACGTACATATTACACATTTAGATTTATCGATTTTTATAAAGTCACGATCTGACTACCCTGCTTAAAAAAAATTATTCAAACCAATAGAAGATTTTGTATGGGTCGTAATCGGATTTCTGTTTAAGTTATTTCCTATTGAAAGGCCCTTTTCCAATTCATATTTCCAATCCGTTTGTATCGGTGTTACCCAATTAACTTCCTCATTTTGTATATAGGATTCTATCGGTTTCAATCGTTTCTTCTAGCACGAAAAGAAAAAAAAAAAAAAAAAATCATATTGAGATTTTTTCACCAATAGTTGTTTGTTTCCTTAGCGGTAGAGCACAGTGAATATTTCAGGGTGTTAGAAATTATTTATTCACAGACTGAATAGATTTTTATTCATGTCGGTCACCCATCCAAGTTCTGGTCGCAGTTGGAGTTGCTTAACTACGTTGAGCATCTGATGTCCGGTGTCGATCTGGCTCTAATCGTCGACTGTTGCGATTTCGAACACTTTTCGACTCGATACGTAAACTTTGATTCGTGAGGATTTACCTCGGGATTTATATCAATATGTATGTAACTAACTGTTGACCCGTGGTGGGTCAATTTTCAGTAAAATAAAAATAAATGATTAAATCTAGTGATACATTCTGTCACCACATGGCATTCAAGTTACAGTTAATTATGAGTGTTAACGACGTCGTCGCCGGGAGTTGTCTTCGTAGAACATACGCTTTCGTTATCTGTGACCTGGAGCACCGCTACGTTGGTTTCGTCCTCAAGGTCGACCGCATCATAGTTTTCGTCCTCCAGGTCGACCGCTACGTAGTTTCCGTCCTCCAGGTCCACCGCACCATAGTTTCCGTCTTCCAGGTCCACCGCACCGTAGTTTTCGTACTCCAGGTCCACTGCACCGTAGTTTTTGTCCTCTAGGTCCACCGCACCGTAGTTTCCGTCCTCCAGGTCCACCTCACCATAGTTTCCGTCTTCCAGGTCCACCGCACCGTAGTTTTCGTCCTCCAGGTCGACCGATTGCAAGTAATTATTGATGAACAATTGATGTTGTACACACGACGTTGATAATTCATGCATCATAATTAAGTAAATTGTTAACTACGGTGAGGAGGACCTGGAGGACGAAAACTACGATGCGGTGGACCTGGAGGACGAAAACTACGGTGCGGGGGACTTGGAAGACGGAAACTACGATGCGGTGGACCTGGAGGACAAAAACTACGGTGCGGTGGACCTGGAGTACGAAAACTACGGTGCTGTGGACCTGGAAGACGGAAACTATGGTGCGGTGGACCTAGAGCATGAAGACTACGTAGCGGTGGACCTAGAGGACGAAAACTACGGTGCGGTGGACCTGGAAGACGGAAACTACGATGCGGTGGACCTGGAGGACAAAAACTACGGTGCGGTGGACCTAAAGCATGAAAATTACGTAGCGGTGGACCTGGAGGACGCAAACTACGGTGCGTTGTACCTGGTTACAGATAACGAAAGCGTATGTTGTATGAAGACAACTCCCGGCGACGACGTCGTTAACACTCATAACTGTTGTATTTTTCATGCGAAGCGGTCGAATTTTTTTCATAATAGTGAAGGCTTTATTATTTTTTTTCGGCATAGGCATTGAAAAGTCACTTTTTGACGCCTGTTTTCGATCCACAAAGTGTCACTTTATACGGTTGATTTCAGAACTGCCATATAAAGTCTTTATACGGCAGTCTGGATGCGCAGTTCGAAGTGCGCATTCCAAAACTGCCGTATAAAGTCTTTATACGGCAGTTTCGATGCGCGGTTCGAAGTGCGCGACAGATCGCACCATAGCCTCACTCTTCGTCTAGTGAATCTCAACAGGCGTCAAAGTGACTTTTCATGCCTATTTCGAAAAAAATACAGTATGGGGCGCACCCGTAAACCGTTTTTGACTCGAATAATGATTTCAGAACTCGCTTCCGGCTCGCCTTCGGCTCGCCTTTAGCTCGTCCTGAAATCATTATTCTCGCCGAAAAACACTTGGTTTACGGGCATGCCACATAATATACTATTAATATAATATACACCGATATAAAAACCCTATTACCGTATTTACACGTAAATAAGCCGCACCTTTTTTGTTCTTTAATGTCAGAAATATATTGTAAAATCGGGTTTTGGGAGGATTTCGGAACGAAAAAAGGTGCGGCTTATCTACGTGTAAATACGGTATTTCCGATAAGATTTCTTTTTAGGTCTGTATCAGCATTTCACAATTTCCTAAGTCGCAGAATAATGGAAATATGATTGAGTCCGATAAAACTTGAAATCCGATTGAGAGCCATTAATTCCAATTCATTTTCTATCGGCCGCCGAAAGCTACACCGATTGCCCCAATCAAATCCGATTCAATTCTAATTGGTTTCTATTGGATTTTATTGTTTTCTATCGCTTTTTTTAACCAGGGTAGGTATTTCAAGCGACGAATCAAAACGAATTCATTCGTAAATATTTTTATCTGAGAATTGATGCGAATTGAATTTGGTTTCATTTTCATTCTAAATGGAGAATTAAATCGGATTCACCTCTATCGAGAATTGTTTCGAATTTGAGTTTCTTTGAACGGATTCAGATATACGTATTAAAACGAATAGAACTTACTACTAGAAAAGATCCGAATAAAAAACCATCGATCTGAATTCAGCAGTAGAAATTGAATCGAATAGACGAATTAATTCGAATAGAGGTTTGCCATGACCTAATTTTTAAAAAGTATTGAGACGAATAGACCGAAGAGTTGCCGAAGAGATAGTATAGATACGTGTAAGACCGTATTCATTTTTCTGAAGATAGGGTGGAATGGTTCGAATATGAACGAATTCGCAAATTGAGAAGGATTCGATCTCATAGGTACAACTTACGTTCTATACGGAAATTTACAAAAATGGGATTCGTAAGTGGAGTTGTCTATACGGTTGAATTCTTTTTCAGTTGTTGGGTTTTCATGTTCGGCTCAAGATCAAACACTGTATTCAAGTACCGCAAGTATCATTTCGCACTTTTTCGTACACGAAGAGACATACGAGCTCATTTTATATACCCATCCTACGCCTAATGAATGTGGAGGTTCTTGTGAAATTTATTATCATCGTCAAACCATCTTCACCCTCGTATACGTATATCGCACGTCAAATAGACGAGAAGTCAATGAATGATATTTAGGGTAAACTGGTCGGTGGTGATCAGCGTTGACACAAATTATCAAGAATGACGTGGCGGAGCACGCAACTCCAAAAATTTAACGCGGAAATGACCCTCTACGACCGGGTTGGAATAGTTACGTTCAGCGGGCCTGAGGTCAATGAACGTGGGCGTGATCTCCACCTTGACTGTCCTTTATGTACGGATCCTAGTCAACCCATACAGCTGCACTTACCTTACAGCCAGTTGTTACACCTCGGTATCTCTACCCAAGAAATGAAGCTCTTTTATCATTCTTCAATAATTGTTGTTCATCAATTACTAACATTAGAGTCGCCTTGTGGACTGCTAACTGAATTCTATGAGTTGCGAGTTGAACGAGTTCCCCTGGACAAAGGTCAGCAAAATTCTATTCAGATGGAAGTGGACACTTATAATTTCAGCTTCGTTTCTTTGAAGAAGAGACTTTGTTCAATTATTATCTATCACGAAGTTATTAATTGATGTGTAAATAGCGAAGCGTAGCCGTGAATGGTGAACACTTTTGATCATTTGCTTATCGAATACCACTGGCTGATGTGAATAGGCTTTACATCCACGGAGATGTGAAAGAGGTCAAAACTAGGGTAACATCTTTCAACGTATATCCAGACCCAAAAATTTGCAAAACAAAATGCAGCCTAGAACTCGTCCCAGAAAAACCATTGGAGAATAACTTGGTGAGTTGGTCGTGCATAATGCTTGGACAGATTGAGTGACGCGTTTTCTTGGAATTTGGCAATAATTTGTGCGTGATCTTTCGTTTAGGAAATTCCAGTCACCGTTTTTATTTCCGGAGGCTTGAAGGTTGGAACTTGTATTATTGTGAAGGGGAGACTGAAACTTCTTCCTCATTCGTGAGTAAAACCAAATTACGTAATGGCAACGCCGATTTCACATGAAATCTCTCTAAACAAGGATCGAAATACGCGAGATAACATTTTTTTGCAGATTTTACTTGAATTTACAAAAGGGACGAACGATATATCCTCATCCAGAAATTGGACTACATCTGAATCCACGGTTTCTTTTTGGTAACGCTGAACCATGCGTTGTTATGAATTGTTGGCGTAATGGTTCCTGGGAACACGAAGAACGACACGATAACGTTCTCTCTTGGGAACCTGGCCGAGAATTCTTACTCACGTAAGATTGACTCCTTTCATTTTTTTATTTCTCCTTTCTGACACGCGTGAATGAGTTTGAAATTTCATCCACATCATGTGAATAATGGTTTGGGTGAATTCGATATCAATCGTGTTAGTATTTTGATAAACCAATTTTCGATGATTATATATTGACTGACTGTGAGATATTGTGCAAAAATCTGCACACGAATCTTAAAATATATATTTTTTTTTTAAATTTCTATAGCTTGACCCGCGAGTACGAAGCGTATACGATTTGGTTGAGGGACAACATGATTGGGGAGTTCAGACACAGAGTCTCTCCCGAAAATATTGATACTCTACGTATCTGCCGCGATCTCGTCCTTTACGATCTCGCCATTAGTCACTCTTAAGGCTAAGGCCTTATTTGAATTATTGCAATGATCTGCAGTGATCACATTTTCGCCAAATAAGTATCAAATAACCAAAGAAGTCCTATTTCAGCAGGACTGTTCAATAATGGAGCATAAGAATATAGCCTGGCATGTTTTGCTGAGGGATATCGTATCTATTAATATTTCGTCCTCTCTCGATAAGCCAGAGATTTGAGACTAAAAAATGAGCTTTCCGTGTTAGCTAATCGGCAATGAATGCAATCGCGAGGACAATTTTTTTGTAGCCACTGTACAGAATGAGATTTTAGAAATATTTTATATTTATTCGAAAGTAGATAAATCGGCTTGATCAGATACAAGATTGAAGTAGAATTTTTCACGGGCCATTCAAAGGATAGAATACTTCTTTCTTTCAAGTCAAGTTGCTTCAAGTATCTTATATCCATAATAAGGTGGAGTATTTTTTTATGTATATTATTCTCACTTCTGTATTCTGCGAATGGATCTCGGGTGAATCGTTCATTTCAATATTGTGAATGTAACAGCATTGTGAATTGGAGATATATGGAGAAAAAAAATCGAACATATACTCAAGTCCAAAAAAATACGAAGGCATAAAGATGACATGAGGCTGATCAGTGATCAGTGATCACTCAATGGCTCAAGTCCCCATGCAAATTATTTTTGTCGATTAGCCAATTGTGGGAAGTTGATTCGAAAAATTATTATAGTCAAATAATAGTATTTACAAATATAGTGATTTACTCAACACGCTATTACGTGTGGCTTTTTTTTCTATCTTTCTATTTGATTAGATCCTGTTTTATTTTATACTCTTAGTTTAGTATACTGTGTAAAAATATTTCATTCTTAACGTTGTATATGTATGTAATGTATTTCTTATGATTTGCGCATTATTTGCAAAAATAAATGTTGAAATATTATACTTTATCGTGTTATTTGCCGATTTTTGTAGATCGATTTATACATGTGTTACGGTCTTTATGCTAAGAAGCTGCAAGAGGATTGCCATCTAACTCAATTATCACTACTCGTTGAATTGGGCTTCATCCCGAAGCTCACTATTTATTAATTTATAAACACCTCAACCCTTCCCGTTTAAAATAAAAAACCAAAACGAGCTCGATATGTTAATTTTCAGCGAAGTTATAACTTTTTGAGCGAAAACGTTCAATTTTCCTTTATTAATCATGAGGAATGATGCAATCTCTACAATTATAAATGAATAACACAGCTCTTTGAGAAAATAGTCGTCGATCGCGTGAAATTTATTTAGACAGAGCAGCGAACGGCGAGAATGATAAATACAAAACAGTAAAGCAAGAAGGCTATTCGATCAACAGCCATAGCTGCCAGGGTCCACTCAAGCTGGCATGACTTCAATGGTGTTAGGATATTCTGTCGATCGCCATCGTCAAAGTTACAGTTAGTTAGTGGACCGGAAACCGACTGATTCCCATCAGCAGCGTTACTCTCTCGCATCTCCTCGCCTGTATTTGCTCTCCGCGCTTTAACCTATGCCACAAATTGTCCGGTTAACACGATGATAAAGGTCAGATTTGTTATGCATATGAACTCGACGTACTCACCAATTGAACAACATCGTCAAGCCAAAGAATTTTGCCTAGCCAACCAACGAGGAATTGCTTCACTCTCCAATTTAACGGCCTTGCGTTGGCTCTCTTTGACATATTGATAACGGCCACAGATATGATCAAGGAGATACTAACTAGATACAGGCTACAGCTGTAGAAATGAACTGTAAAACAATCAGAGAATATCGATACCGTCAAGCAAAAGCGAGTAAAATAAAAGTTTCAGGTATTTTTAAACAACGTTCCACCCTACGTACCGATGAGAGGGGTGTTATACGCCAGTGGTGGTAACTTCTGGTTAAAATATACCAGGAACAGGGATATCAGCACCGTGGTGCACGCACCCACCGTGATTTTGTCCTCACATTGCGGCGGTAGCCAGAACGTTACCAGGGTCAGGAACACTATGGCTGTGAATGAAGAATATGCAAGTATGAAGATAAGGGTAAGTGTGTGAGGTAACGTGTGCGACTGATCACACACTGAATTGTACTACTAGAAATCGACGAAGTGATGTGGATTCCTGAGTATCATGATGTGTTCAAAAACACTAATTACCAGTGGCAGGAGTCATCACAACTGCTACATAGTTTGGTGATTGTCTTCTCAGGGTGAGATTGTAGCTGACATCGACGTAGGCCTCCGGACAACACGCGTAGTAAACAACGTTGCGTTCCCGGGCTATGTTCTCTATTTTCCACTCGGAGTTTTGTACCGACATATCAGTCTGTGGGAAATCGAAATTGGTAAAGAAATATTCAATTTTAGTGAAGAGTCGGAGTTTGTAAGCAAAACTATTAATTGTGGCCAACCCGATCTTCATATTCTGAGAATTGCAGATCGATCTGTTCACCGTTGAATGTCCAAGATCCAAGCTTCAGGATGCAGAGTTGGGTATCGTACGGCCAAAAACGAAGGTCCAGTTCGCAAAATACCATAAATTGAGATGGGGGAACCCACAGTACTGTGCCATCCTCACTCACTATACAATGCGTGTTTCCATAGTGATCCACTGTACTGCCAGCCGCGCTGAAAAACAGGTACGAGTAAGATTTGGCGTTCAAAAAGACTGATGGTGAACTTATTATGAAGGTTGCGATGAACATCGAAATTTGAACGATGATGGTTTGGATGAGTATGGACCAGTGTTGTGAAAATTGTAATTAAATTTTTTTTAATTACTCACTACTTTCGTAATGTGTAATTGAATTTTTATTTAATTACACATTACTTTGGTAATGTGTAATTAAATCGAGTTTAATTACACATTACCAAAGTAATGGGTAATTAAATGAGTAATTCCATTACAAATGTAATTAGTGACTCGCAACACTGGTATGGACTATACCAAAGATCATATTGATAGTTAGTATAGAGTAGTGATAAACTACAACAAACTATTACTGCAATGTTTTGTGCTATGTATAGAACATGAGGATTACAAAACAGTCTCATGCTCTTTGTTCCGGATGGGATCTAACATTTTTTCCTATTTACTATCGGTATGGAAACTGAGATGAAAATCCCATATGGGATTGACGCCTGAATGAAATCCGTGTCCATATAGGTAATGCACCTGTTATAGAGAACAATGTCCGGCTGCCAGACTTCGTGGTCTCCAAGATGAAGTTGGGTCATGCCACCATATTTCGATGCATTCCATTTAAGTTTCTCGTCGACCCAAGACTGAGGCAGAAGATAAAGAAAATTTTAATTTCGTCAAACTTTTATGTCATTAGAAATGTGGTGAAAATTTAAGACCTACCATTCTTACCCACGCGTAGACTGTCATCAGTGACTTAAGTTCCTCCTGTACAGAGAAATAGTTGCGTAACAAAGCAATTCATATTATAGATCAAGCCAAGGACATTGTCATTTAAAAAAAAAACGAGCTTACAATGGCTAAATGACGAAGGGTGAGACCAATGTCGACTGTTGTCGTGTTGAAGTGCTGCGCAGGCCTCGCAAACTTGTCATAGTTCAGTAGGAGGTCCCTCTTCAAATGATCCGTCCATGTTTCATTCCAGATGGGTTTCACCGGCATATCTGTCACCGTCACTTCATTCATGTTAGGATTTACACAATTAAAGTTAGATATACCATTCCTTCGTATTCCCCATAGCTGATACTATTACTTCCTAATAAAATGCACACCATTTTCACCTGATGCAGACTTGATTTCTATCCATTGCCAAACTGTGATCAAATTATCAGAAACCCATTTCTTGAATTTCATCTGCCAATAAGAACACCGGCCTAAACTCACCAGTTCAAACCAGCTTTCTTTACCGAATTGGTCCAACAGATTTTTGGCGATAAGTGGTCAATTGAACACAAAACTATTATACTATCAATCCGACACTCAGGTGATAGCTGCATAGAGCAAAAATTGGACATTTTAAAGTCGTTTTGAAGTTTGAGTTGGTATTTGTAAATCACGTTATCAGACGGCATTTTTGATTGGGACACACTCTGTATTTTCATCGTATTTCAACATCGCGAGATGGAGAAAGTTGGAAAGGCATTCAACGCGGTTAGTGAATCCTAATCAACGTCCCGAAAAGTTGAATGCATACGTTAATTATCTTTGATAATTAGCTTAGCTTAGACTGAGCATTTGCCACTTCCTCGATGACGATATAGTCGCCCAACCTATCGCTTAGCCAATGTATTCTTAATAGCGCAATTGCATCGTGGGCAGCTCGCAGTGACTCTACTTGAGTTGCGGCACGCACTTATAGAGCTGCGGGACACCCCCAGAAAAGTGCTCTAAAAACGATCGTGCCTAATTTTTTTTTAAATCAATTGAATAATGTTCAGAGATGAAGATATCTATTTTTGACCCAATTATAGAGGGAGCAACGTCTGGAAGAGGCGCGAATACAGCTAGAAATAGACAAAATTTAATCTTTCCATATCCAATGGCATTGAAAATTTGTTTGTGCATTGGGTAACATTATTTTATGCGAGGACTTCATAATACAGTGCGCACTCCCTTATGTGCCACTCGGTTATGTGCCGCTTCCCCTAACTATCCTCGAACATCAGCCCCCACTTCTTTGCCAAGATGGGACAAAATTCTAGCGCTCCCTTATATGCCATTGAACGCGCATCCGATTTTGCTATGAATACTGTGCAAAAGTATACGCAAACGAGAGCGGCATATAAGAGAACGCCGGAAATGTTTTCGCGTCTCGAGTTAGAGTGATGATGGTGGGGGTACCGTAATTCTTGGAAATACTCTTCCCCTTGGGGGCCTGAGCGGCACATAAGGGAGTGCGCACTGTATATTGTTTCTTTTGAATATTTCGAGCATAGAACTTATTGGGAACCTTAGAACCTCGATACGCCAACTAGTGGCAGAAAATAGAACTACTCAAAGAAGGCTACAGTAACCAATGAGAGGGCTTAGAACCTTGATACGCCAACTAGTGGCAGAAAATAGAACTATTCAAATAAGGCTAAAATTTCAAAGCCACGCCCATTCCAAGGATCCCAATATTCCTGGAAGGGGAATAGCCCATTTATGCAATGAGCGGCAGACTGACGCCAACATGTTGAGGCAGAGATATATCTCTCTCTCCATTCCTAACGTCCAGTCCCCTCTCCGCGCATGCCCCTCACCGCAATAGGACCGCGCAAAGATTGGTAGGTTAGGGTTAGCGCAAACTTGTAATCTATTATGTATTACAGAAATAGTTTCGTTACACAGTACTGATAATGGTTATAAATTCACATGCTATCACAATTTTCGGTTTGACATGACATGAGAAGAGACGATGAATTTGGCGATTTGGGTAAGTATACCGTGAACTATCAGGTAGGACGAAATTCGTATATTTCATTCTATCTCATAGCATTTCATACCTCATAAAATGAAAGAAAAAATGTATGGTTGTTTTTTATTTTCCGTTCAGGATGGTGGAGAGGAATGAAGAATGAGGAAACGCTAGAACTGCTAATAGACTTTTACATATGAAGCCTGTCTTTATTGATGTTTAAAGTGTATAAGTTTTGTGTACTTATATCTAATAAAATCCGTTTTATGTAGATTAGAAATTCTTATTTCAATAATCATAAATATGTATACAACTTGTATGTATACAACACCCGAAAATCATAAAAGCAACAAACAATTAGGTTGGGAATCGCCACGACTAGGGCGGTGCGCGGAGAGGGGACTGGACGTTAGGAATAGAGAGAGAGATATATCTCTGTCTCAACATGTTGGCGTCAGTGCGACAGCTCCTATTCCCCTTCCAGTAATATAAGTTCTATGATTTCGAGTCATTGGAAATTTCATGGAAAATGACGTTTAGTCGCTCGCTCGCACCCTCGGTACAGTGAAAACCCGCCATGCGGGGCAGTCAGTACTCTTTGAGGAGTAGTGGCTCCCCCGAAAGAACGGATAGCGGCGCTACTACAAAAATGACAATGTCTCTCCTTTGCGGGGGACTCACTGCACGTCTTTTCTCGCCGTATAATTAACAAAAAATTACGAACTAGTACGCGATTGGTCGCTAACATGCTCGAAAACAGGGGGTGTTTTTTTTTTTTTTTTTTTTGTGGGCATTTAGCCTCATATGGCCATATAGCCCCACCTTCCCCTAAGTTAAATTTTGTATCTCGTCACAAAGTGACATATATTTTGAGTCCTCGAAAGAACAGAAGGATCGTTTGGTTCAACAAATCATATTAAGACATCCTGCGGGCTCGTCATTTGAAATGAAGTATCTATAATGAACCCGCGAGTCCTCAGCTATGAGCTGCGAACGTCGTCGTTATGTAAAACATGTAGAATACGCGATTTCATAACGTTAATATTACTATATTGCGTTATCTTGACTTGTGAAAACTATAACGTCTTGTCAGGAGGACGCGGAATGGCCGGAAGTTTGAATGGAAATAAGGTCCGCTGACTTTACTGATTGGAACTCTGAGTGGATAATCGCTGTTGGTTAACTGAAGGACAGGAGGCTGTTTCGTTCGGTCAAAGTGGTCATCAACTCTGAATGGCGATGCAACTCTCTTGTACGAGTGAACTGAAACACGGGTGCATTGGCGAAGCCAAAAAATATCGAACCAAAACAACGAACTTCAAATATCAGATGTAAGGATTGAGGTGGTTTTTCCACAGGGGGCCGAATTTTATAGGTGCGTTAGTTGGGCCCCGTTAAAAATTAATAAATTTACATATTTTTAATTTGCCCCAATGAGATAATGATGTTATATATTTGGACGGACCCCTCTGATGTAACGTATCAAACTGACGTGTCGCGGTGTTGCCGAACGTCTCAATTCCGTCAAATCTTCACGTAAAATTGAATTTCTATCACTTCAACTCTGAATATTATTTAAAAGTTTATTCCTTATGCCATTTCTCTATTTTAGCGTGAAACGAACATGTTTTGGGACCTACGTGTCCGAAATCATCAATAGAATCGCGCTACAGAGCCCTTTTTACCGTTTTAGGTACCCGGTTAGAGATATTCCGTTTAATAGCACCGTTTAGCCCAATGTTTTGAGAACAGGTCAAATTGGGTAGGGAACCACCTTAAAGTGAACAGAATAACTGATCGAATTCGAAACGAAACTTGGGCATGCATCTCCTAGCTTGAGATGATATAGGTTCTTGGCGCACAAAGTGCTCCGCGAAGAGCACAAATTTTTAGGCTTATACTTGAAGAATTGTTTGTTGGTTGTCGGTTGAAAATGGTTAGATAAATAAAATTAACTTATGCCATAGATTGATGTCACGATGAAACTGATTAATATCGATTTATGAATGGAAGAATAAGCTTCCACTTGTCGCAGGAGATCGCAAGAACTCGGAAGTAGATTTTCAGGCAAAGATCAAGTGTGACTGATGATCTGTGAACGAGTCTATAAATCTAAAAAATAATGTACAGCGTTGAATTTGGTCTAATCTATCTGGTAACACGAAAAATTGTAAGAGCATGCAAGACAAAAAGCTCGCGAGTCCGTTTCCTTTCGAGTATCAAAATCCTAATTGAAGCCATTCTGAGATTATCGTTCAATTCACTCCCTGCATGTATGATAACTTTGATTTTGGGAACGTACAGACTGTACTTATTATAAGCAACCTTCCTACAACCTTATGATTGAATCAGGGTACTCACATTTGGCAACCGCAAGTTGTTGGAGAGTCGCGAAAATCGCTAATCCAAATAATGCGAGGATCTCGATTCGGAGGCTCCCAGGCCATGACGTTCTAGGCATGACTGCAGCGTCGACTCTGTACCGTCAGACTGTTCTTTCATCTACATATCATCACTGCTTATCTACAATTGTGACCGCACACCGCCTACCCCGCCTTCTATCCTCGTATTAACCAACGAATACATCAGACTCTTCTCTCAATTATAACGCGAAACTTCCGTAGTACATGTTCTCGCATAAAGATTCAATGTGCTCCTAAGAGCGCGGACGCGAGATCACTGACACCCTGTACAAGTTTTTCATAAAAGGAATAAGAATTGCTATTTTATTTTTTATTTATACTTATTTGATGTAAATTATGAAACATAAAGCTCTTCTTTGCTGAACTATAATATCGTGGGGTATTTCAGAAGCAATCAGTCAGTCTCGGCTAGGTTCGATTCTTGAGATCATGCGATCAATTTTCGTATGCGAGACTCGTTTTCCGGCCAATTGCGATGCTCGCTTTCTTTGGAACTATCACATGCATGATTGGTCGAAAGGCGAGTTTCGCACACGAAAATTTATCGCATGATCTCAAGAATCGAGACACCTTGATTACACTCGGATGCCCGTACGGCCATCGTACAGTTTTCAGGTTGACAGTCGGTTAATCAGAACCAATGATCTGTCTTCGTTTCGAAGTATAGCGACTCCTGCTAGTCAGAAAATCTTCAGAGGCCAAGGAACCGCTGACGATACCTTAAAGATAAGCTTCAAAATGGGCGATAAATCAGGCGGTAAAAATCACAAACATCATCACCGCGATGATCATGGCAAAGATGCGAAGATCCCGGTTGTGGAAGTAGGTACGATATAATGCCGCATTATACTTCATGTGAGCACCAAAGAAATACGATCTTCGTATACCTACCATCAAACTTAATTATGTTGTCGTTTTCCTTATCTGAAATTCTAGCTGTCCAGACGCGGAGGACTTCGAAAGTACCTACAACAAGTTTTGTGGAACCCATCGAAGACGCAAATTCTCAGTTAACTGGAAAATCTGTCGTGAAGGTATCACCGCGTTAATATATTACATTACCACCTTAGGACTAAACCTTTTGACGTGTGACACTTGGATGTATTTTGGATCGGATAGGAGAAACAGCGGGCAAGAGGAGTGTCCATAGTGAAGCAGCCAAACTTCTACACGGATAGAAGGATTACCGCAGCTGAATTTCAGCGACGACACACTTGGCTTCAAAAGACAAGGATCAGTGTTTCGCAGTCAAAGAATCGTTGTCGAATTACTAACGAGATCAAGTTTCCAGAAACTTTTAATGGCCTTTACAGCGCGCGATTTTCTCCCGATGGTGAAGTATTTGCAGCATCCTTTGGTACCGGTGGTATCCAGGTATGTATATTATAAATTACGGAGATTGTTCTTTAAAGATCACTACATCTCTGGTTGAGAACAGGACAACCCATCTTCCGTTCATTTTCTGCATTAGGTCCGAAACGGTATGACTGGTGATCTTACAGCCACGCTAAGAAGCGGTTTGGAAACGTCATTTCCGGTAATGTGTTGCCGATTTAATCCATCGCGAACAGAAATATTTTACGCGTCGAGTGCCTGCGGCAACATATTCGCTTGTACCACCAACACGCATGAGTTCTCTCGATTCATCGTAGGTAAGCAAGAAGTCAATTATAGTGATGAAGCTTTTTGAATTTTGAGAACCATAATTGATGATGGACGATGACCGGAGGTCAGCTCGATGGTCTCGTTATGTAATTCTGCTTATCGATTTGCAATCGATTTCCGATAACTATTTTCTGTACAGAACCAAAGAATGAGGTAAACACCATCGACGTAAATGTTACTGGCGAGCACATAGTCTCAGGTGGAAAAGACGCCGCGATAAGACTGTACGATGCTGAAACTGGAAAGGTATATCATTCGAAAATTTAATCCCAACGCCAGCGTTTATTGTTTCAATATTCATTTTAGAACATAACAGAGTATCGAAAAAACGCGGCAGACATATTAGAGGACAAAGTGAACAAGTATCATCGCATGAGGGTATTCGCAACAAGGTTTCATCACGGACAGCCAAACATCTTCATCACTGGTGGTTGGGATGACACAGTCAGAGTAATGACTGTTACATAGACGCGTTTCGGACGCGTAATAGTGTGTCTTTATGATAATTTATCTCATACAGATTTGGGACAGCAGGACAAAGATGGGCTGTGTCCGCGTTATCAAAGGACCTCACATTTGCGGAGACGCCATTGACGCAAGAGTAAGTTTCTCTACAACGCTCTGCACGGATATCCATAAGTTTTTCATCCAGAATCGAAATTATACATACTGCCCTATTTATATCAACGAATATGATACTGATCCTCTATTTGTTCTTTCGTGGCACAGGAATCGAGGATTTTAACCGGTTCTTGGGTCGTTAGTGGTAGTCTTCAGCTGTGGGATATGACCAGCGGTAAATTAATAGAGACGATCAGTCCTCTAAACCGGCCGACTACACTTGACGGAGAATTTCTATACACCGTGCAATTTTTCGATGGCGATCCTTACGGCGATACTATCCTGTGCGGAGGATCAGGAACAAGTGCAGTCGAAGTTATCAGCCTCAAAGACAAAAAGGTTACTTGCTCTTCCCTTACGGAAAAAAAACCCCTCAAAATATCACCCTCCAATGAGCCCTCAACTTTCAGGGTGATTTTGTACCCCCAACTTGGGGGTTAACCCCAAATTGAGGGGTATCTTCAACTTGAGGAACAACCGTCAAATGGGGGTCTCTTCAACTTCAGGGTTTTTGAGGTGACTTTTTGAAGTGACTTTTGAAGTGACCCGCCACTCATCAGGGTTGACCCCTAACTATTCAGGGTCATCCCTCAATTTTCAGAGTTGTCACAGAACGTTTCAGAGTTATCTCTCAATTGTTGGAGGTTGTCGCTCAATGTTTGAGGGATATTCCTCAATTCTTGGGGGTTTTCCCTCAATTTTCAGTATTGACCCCCAACTATTCAGGGTTATCCTTCAATTGTTGGAAGTTGTCCCTCAATGTTTGAGGGATATTCCACAATTCTTGGGGGTTTTCCCTCAATTTTCAGGGTTGATCCACCAACTTTTCACGGTTGACCCTTCAATTGATGGTTCATCCATACACTGAGAGAAATTTTTATTTACCAGTAATAAAAAAAAGTATTTAGATTTAATAAAATTTTATTAAATACTAATAAATTTTATTAAATACTAATAAAATTTTATTAATATTTAATAAAATTTAGTAAATACTAATATGTGTTTATTAGAATTGTCGCAAGTGTCGCTGTAGTGTCAGCCATTTTTAATGTTAACTGTGACTGCAGTAAAAGTAAAGTGGATTTTTTTAAAAATATGCGTTATTTCAGTGAACGATGGAAGAAATATTAAAAAATTGGAATTTAGAAAAGTTGTGGCCTATTTTTCAACGTAATAGTTACAATAAAATTTAATTGAAATAACGAAATATAAATCGATATTTGTAACTTTCTCTTAATATGACTTTTCTCATTTTCATACTAAACTTTTAGTAAATTTATAGTATTTATAACAAATAAACAACAACTTTATTATGAAATTATCGGGGGGTGAATCACAAGCAGAAATGCGTACACCATATCTCCTTTTTTCTGAATATCTCCCCATATCTCCCAATATTTCCCAAAATTTCCGACCGTGATATCTTCCAATATCTCCCGATATTTTCCAATATCTCCCGATTTTTTCCAATATCTCCCAATATCTCCCGATATTTCCCGATATTTCCCGATATTTCCCAACATTTCCGACCGTGATATCTTCCAATATCTCCCGATATTTTCCAATATCTCCCGATTTTTTCCAATATCTCCCAATATCTCCCAATATCTCCCAATATTTCCTAACATTTCCGACCGTGTGTACACCATATTTCCGTTGTGATTCACCCCCCGGAAATTATATTTCAGTAGCTGATAATTGTGATTTTTAATGAAATATACATCATAACCTAATTCAATATTTGATGATTAAATTTTATTAAATTTTAATAAAATTTTTATTAATATTCAATACACTTTTATTACTATCAAATAAAAACTTCTCTCAGTGTAGGAATTGAAGGTATTACCCTGAATATTGAAGGTTGAACCCTGAAATTTCAGGGTTTCACCCCCAGAATTGAGGGTGAAACCTTGAAAATTGAAGGTTCACCCTCAAACTTGAAGGGTTTTCTTCCGTAAGGGTTACTTAGATGATACCGAATTCTCGCGGTATAGTCAATCGAATTGCCTCTTTGCCGCATATTTTTTTTTCAACCTCCCGTATCTCTTTTTTCAGTCAAAAAAGGAAGTTATTGTAGTCACCCCGAAAATGAAAGGTTGAGTTTTCACTAGACCTTCACGTTTTGAGGTCTAGAGAATCACCTCCAATTATTTTCAGATAGACGTCTCTATGCATGTGCGTGTGATCAATGATTTGTTCGACGATATCTCGAGAACGAGTTACCGGATTCTAATTATTCTGGTCTCAATCGACGCGGCTTTTCTAAACTTAGAACTGATTAAATTTTGGCCTTGATCGGTTGAATACTTATCGAATTATTTGAATAACAAAATTCTAGAAAATAAAATAATAATTATGTCTTGAGAATGGATGAACGGATTCGAATGAAAATTTGTACCATGAAGTTCTTTTTGGTCGCATATTACGAATTTGACATTGTGCTTCCGAAATTTAAGTACGATAATAACATTAATATTATTATTATTATTATTATTATTATTATTATTATATCTCAAGTCGAAACGAGTTTCTGGCTCGTGGTCAACCCAAAACCGCTTGTTTTTTTTTTTATAAATTAGCCTGAAACCGCTGACTGACTTGTTTTCTTTACATTTATAGGTAATGGGTTCTTTTCGCGTGAATAAAGCAATCGTAGCTCTGGACAGCAATCGGTCAACGATCATTTTTGGCGGCATGGAATCCGTTATAAGAATCGCTGATTACAATTGACCGCATCCCAAATTGTTTTTTCATGGTATCTACAACGACATAGTTGATGTTCCCGTATTCCATTGGGTATAGATATGATCACAGAACGGAATTTGTTCATCGAAATGAATAAATAAATAAATAAATAAATAAATAAATAACTAGTGCCTATATATTTCTCTCCAATTATTCGAATCATTTTTTATTATTATACCTAGATGGATGGTTGCTTCAAACGAGAATTTTCGCCATTCATATCAATCAACAGCATATTCTTATTGTTAAGGGGAAATGAAAGCTGACGTTGCGCGACAGGGTGCCATCTATCGGATTGGAATTTTCGTTTTCGTTCCTTTTCGTTTTTCGGAAATCCAAGAGCGTCATGCCCTCCGTGCACTTCTTCTGCTTCATTGATATCAATTTCACATCGATCGGATGTGTTTTAGCTGAGAAACGGGCTCCCGAAAATTCCAATCCGATAGATGGCACCATGTCAGCTTTCATTTTCCCTTAAGGTTGTTAGCTTGTAAAAGCGGTTACCGACAGATCTGTGTGAAATTTTACTGGTGAATAGCTTGAAACACGTTCTACAACATGATACGAAGTTCATTGCTTTTTGCCGTATATTAGTGATGAAACAAATTATTGAAGTTTACATTATTTGCATAGGTACACTAAACGTAATGGATTCTGATCCGGACGAGTTGGACAATTCTAGAAACAGCCAATCGGCGCTCTGGATTTTTTTAATCCAGAGCGCCGATTGGCTGTTTCTAGAATTGTCCAACTCGTCCGGATCAGAATCCATTACGTTTAGTGTACATAGGGAAAATACCAACTTTTATCATTCTAACGTTTTTTATGATTCAACTAGGCGACAGATTTCGATAAAAAACTAGTATGCTATGAATTGAAATTTAACGAACATTTTGAGACTAGAAACAAAAGTATTTCCCGTGTAATAAGAAAGATATTGTTAGTTAAACTCATAGAACTTATATTCCTGGAAGGGGAATAGCCCATCTGCGCAATGAGCGGCAGACTGACGCCAACATGTTGAGACAGAGATATATCTCTCTCTCCATTCCTAACGTCCAGTCCCCTCTCCGCGCATACCCCCCGCCTAAATAGTACCACGCGAAGATTGATAGGTTAGGGTTAGCGCAAACTTGTAATCTATTATGTATTACAGAAATAGTTTCGTTACACAGTACTGATAATGGTTATAAATTCACATGCTATCACAATTTTCGGTTTGACATGACATGAGAAGTGACGATGAATTTGGCGATTTGGGTAATAGCGTTTTTGACTGGTCACACTCGTGTACACTGAGTGCGCACCCCATCAAACGAAAAAGAATTGAAACGGATTGAGATTTTTCAATACGATTGAATCCGGTTTCTTTTTTCGATAATTCGGGTGGGGGTCGATATTTTGAAAGATCAGAATTCAGAACGGCCAAAAATTCGAATATTAAAAATTTAAATACAAAAATAACGAGAGACAAATTAATTCGAAATTCTTATTTTCGAAAGATCATTTCTTCGAATGACTTATTCAGCAGGCGGTCCCCTGTCAGAACGCTGGCTTATTCGAAAATGTATTTTCTGATAATTTTTACTCTGAATAAGTATAATGTAGAAAATATAAATGTATAAAGTCAATATTTCTAAATTTTTAATCTTTAGAGACCAGAAGTTCGAAAGACCAAATTCTCGAAAGATTTAAACTTCGAAAAAGAATATTTCGAACGTATTTTCTCTGCGTAGATGAATTTGGATGAAAATTTTTATTGTTCATTGAAACATCATCCAAAAAACCGTATGAAAGATTCGAGATTCTGACCTTTCGAATTTTCGGTCTGTCGCTAAAATATATTCGAATACGTGAAGATTCGAAGTCTCGACAATTCGAAATATTGAACCATTCGAATTATCAGACGTTTCGTTATCTTTTCAATTAGATATTTCGTCTTTCGCAATTCTGACCGTTCCAATTTTTTATTTTAGTACAAATATCTTTCTACATTTCGATATACGTCATTTTTTAGTTACTACTTGATAGGCCTTCTCTAAACGGGCCTTTTTGAATTTCGTACCATCGCTATTTTAAAATTCGAAATATTGGTAATTCGAAATATTGGTCTTTCGAAATTTTGACCCCCACCCATTATTTTTCAATACGATTCAATTCGATTTCTTCATCCGATGATTTGTATTGAAACGAATTGAAAAATGACCCCATACATTTATTGTTTTTGCTTATTTTCGATATTATCCGGACAAAAAATATTTTTTTCACGAATATTTGATTCTTTTCCCTGCGGTAGAGCACAGTTAATATTTCCAGGATGGTAAAAATCGTATATTCACAGACTAATTGAATTTATTCACGTGGGTCACCCATCCGACTTCTGGCTGCAGTTGAAATTGCTTAACTTCGTTGATCATCTGATGTCCGGTGTCGATCTGGATCTAATCGTCACCTGTTACAATCCTTGACACTTTTCGACTTGATAGGTAAACTTTGATTCGTGAGGATTTACATCAATATGTCGATACCTGCGCGGAATAACCGGCTATCTCAGAGTCCGCTTGAAAAAGCGGCCATCTCAGAATCCATTCGAAAAACCGACTGTAGCCTATATTATTAATATAGGCACAGGCCGCTTTTCCGAATGGATTCTGAGATAGCCGCTTTTTCAAGCGGACTCTGAGATAGCCGGTTATTCCGCGCAGGTATCGATGTATACTTTAAAAAAATAAATGATAGTAAAATTTCACGGTCACTTCGAAGATTTTTGATGATTAAATAGTATACTAGTAGTAAGTAAATTTAATATATTGAGTGTGTCCCGAATTAAGACGAACTTATAAATAAGTTAATTCGTTAACAAAAATTGATTTTCATCATTCTAACCTCAAAATCGCAACTTCGTCGCGATTTCTCAGCAATCCTGATGAAAAATAATGATCGTTACTTGTACTATTGTACATTCTGTACGATTCAGTTCAATTCAAAATGAGAATATACCATTTTCAAAGCACTGATTCGGATTGCATGCAACGAAAAAAAAAAAAAAAAAACTAATTGCGTTTCATTTCTTATTTTCCGTGATTTTCCTAACAATTCACTCGGATCGGAAAAATTATGCTGATTCAGATGATTCGTATTCTCTTGAAAGAATTATTTCGGATAGAAAAACTGTGCTGATTGATTCGGATTGTTTCGAATGATCCGTATTCCTTTGAAAGAATTCATTTCGATGGAAAAAAAACTATGCTGATTGATTCGAATCGATTCGGAAAGCTCGTATTCTTTCAAGAGAATTCATTCGGATACAAAAAACTATGCTGATCGATTCGAATTGATTCAGATGATTCGTATTCTTTCAAAAGAATTCTTTCGGATTGAAAAACTATGCTGATTGATTCGGATGATTTGTATTCTATCATAAGAATTCATTCGGAAAGATAGAACTGAATCGGATTCGGAATGGCAATAAGTTATTCTGAATAAAAAATTGAATCGTATTGGCGATGATAAAGTCAGCATTACCGCAAATAGGACGGGATAAAAAAGAACGGATAGAACCGAATAAAATCGAATAGACGAATTGAAACGAATAGATTGTGATTAGAATAACCTATACTGAATTCGGAAATTCAAAGAAACGGGATTGAAAATTCTGAAATCGATTCCGTTTCAATACTTTTCCGTTTGTTGGGACTAGAGTCGTGCACCGTGTTTTGCTGAGTCCTTGGCACTCTACACTGCTCAACACCCTTTTCATGCACTCTGTTTTGCTGGCAACGTTGGTGCAAGAATCTTGTCCCGAGTGCAGAAAATTTTGGGAGCTCGTGTCGGTGTGGTGTATGCCGCGGCAAATTTAAAGTAATCATGGCGGCGTAGAGAGCGAAAATCACTGATATAAATAGGAACATGATGTTGGTTGCCGAGTTTTTGTCACCAACGAGAGTATAGTGATGATGAAGAAATGATGATCGCTTCACGAGATAAACAGGTCAAGGCTAAAATCGGCAATTTTTTTTAGGAATTTTCGATTAATTGTACGAACAAGAAATAAGTGATATAATATCAAAGCAATTATCATTTCTTCGTCATCACTACTCTGCGTTGATGACAAAAACTCAGCAACCAACATTATTTTCGTATGTATATATCAGTGATTTTCGCTCTCTGCGCCGCCATGGTTTCTTTGAATTTCCGTGCACTTTTTCTGCGTTACTGCACTGAGAGAAATCTGAATAGTAAACACAACTAAAAGACCTCAACGATATGAAATGTAGTTCGCGCAACTATTTTTTTAGTTCCGTTTACCATTTTCTTGGTACCGATAACCATAAATTGGTTGACCTAACTGAAAAAAAATAGTTGCCCACACCATATTTGGTATTGTTGAGGCGTTATAGTTACTGTCACCAAATATTTCTCTGAGTGTGATATCAATTTCACATCGATTGGATGTGTTTTAGCTGAGAAACAAGCTGCCAAAAATTCGAGGTGTATAATCCACCTTTCATATCCCCTTAATAGATCTTGAATTTCTGGAAGACCCGTATTATCTTTACACCGTTTTTCAATTGTTACAATTGATATCCCTTCAACTTACTCCTGAAGCATATTTCAGATCAGAGCATTTGTCAAAGAGATATTCAGTGAGACGAACGTTCCGATAAGGGGGCTTGTCGCTTGTGGCATCGGCATCATCAAAGTGGTATAGAAGACAAAAAAAAAAGTTATTGGTTCATCTAATATTGTGATGGTACGATACGTTTATCCGCCACCAGAAGGAATCGCGTGTGGTTTGAAAAGCAGCATCTGCCAGCCTAGGGACAACATCGGTATTTCTTGTGTATTCTCTGCAGGTATACCAGTACCATTATTTTTCATTCATGAATTTGTAGGAAGCATTTGAGATTGTTCGAACATCTAACTTATTCGAAAAACGTTGCTTTCGTCCGAGAGTGCAGGAATGTTCAAGTAGCTCCAAATTCTCATGGCGCAAATGCTTAAATTTCTGTTATTTTTCGGCAGCAGGGAATACCACCACGCGAGATAAGCCATCAACAGGAGTTAGAAGGAAATACGCGGTCCCAAAAGACAATCTCGGAATAGCCTGTCTCCCGACTGCTGAATCTGTGAGACTCCGGGACATCCCGGAAGTCTCGGAGTATGACTCCTGTGAAGAAACTTACATCAACACCGACGTAAGTTCGTCTAGGATTAGTGATAAGACAGAAATTATGATTAAGGATGTTCTAGAGGTACAATCGGCATCAAAACAATAAGACAGACAAAAACCAAATTTGCTAATCTTGGATGATATTGATGCGAAAAATGATTGAATAATATCGAAAAGCGGATATTCCCACAACCTCATAAAATGAAAAAACTCTCAATTTAGTGACAGAATTTCGAAAATACCAACAATCATGAAAAGTTGTAAAAACATTTTACAAGTATGTGCTGAAAATGGTGAAAATTGTTCATTTTTGATCCGATTTCAAAATTTCAGGGTTTGTTATACTCAGTGATAAAATCTCTACGAACTCACTGAAAAAAGTTTTGCATAAAACACTGATAATCAAGTAAAAAATGTAACAGTATATGTATCATATGAATCTCAGAATGTATTCGGATTGCGAACTGAATTCTTACTCAAATATGAGTGTTTTATGCAAAACTTTTTTTCAGTGAGTTCGTAGAGATTTTATCACTGAGTATAACAAACCCTGAAATTTTGAAATCGGATCAAAAATGAACAATTTTCACCATTTTCAGCACATACTTGTAAAATGTTTTTACAACTTTTCATGATTGTTGGTATTTTCGAAATTCTGTCACTAAAATGAAAGTTTTTTCATTTTCCGAGGTTGTGGGAATATCCGCTCCTCGATATTATTCAATCATTTTTCGCATCAATATCATCCAAAATTAGCAAAATCGGTTCTTGTCTGTCTTATTGTTTTGATGCCGATTGTACCTCCAGTACATCCTTAAGGCCAACGCGCACTACACCGCTGCGACCGAAGTTTCATTAACATGCTTTCTTAGGAGTGTGCGTGCATACTTCCACAAAAAACATAAGAAAAGCATGTTAATGAAACTTCGGTGCCGATCGCAGCGGTGTAGTGCGCGTTGGCCTTTAAAGTAGTATGGTCGTCAAAAATGACTAGTTTTTCATAAATTTATTATGGCATAATCGCCACATTGAGTATTCATCGAATTATTATATTCATAAGCTGATGATTTCTCTGACATGTCCAGAAACAAAATAATACCAAAATTATGAACAAATGGCCAGATATCGATTTTTCATTTTTAATGACTTCAAAATCAAGAAAAATCTAGTAGATTGGTTCGATTACAGTCTACGACGGCTTATTTTCTTCAGGAAACTATTCTCTATAATCCGACCGTGATAATTTTTTTTCATCATGTTGGTGAAGGTGAATATTCAATTTTACAAGACTGCACTATATAGATTTCAATAAACAAATAACCATATTGAATTGCCGATTGACAGAGAAAATAATCTGTCGCGGTGAATTTGTGCGAAATAGTTTTCTGGACAAAATGAGCCATCGTAGACTGTAATCGAACCAATCGACTAGATTTTTCTTGATTTTGGAGCAATTAAAAATGAAAAATCGATATCTGGCCATTTGTTCATAATTTGGGTATTATTTTGTTTCTGGACATGTCAGGGAAATCATCAGTTTATGAATATAATAATTCGATGAATACTCAATGTGGCTACCATGCCGTAATAAATTCACGAAAAACCATTTATTTTTGACGACCAAACTACCTTAATCTATAATACCAAGGATCTTTCCGGTTTACAGAATATTTAAACGGTTTGTTCATTACTTTATACTATTATTGTTGCTCAAAGTAGCTCGAAGATCAACTATACAGTCAATTCGATCAGTACTTATTAATTAATTATATTGGACCGCAGTAATTTCGGTCTGATTCGGCTACTTCGATAAACGCTCGTTTAGTTTCGTATATCTGACTACTAGTTCTGATACCCTAATGCTCTCTGGTAATATTTCTGTAATTCTCCATGTTTCGTATTCAGAATGACACGCCAAAACCAGAAAAACAAAAATTACGTTCTGCAACTACGAAGATAACCGGTAGAGCTAGATGCAACGTCCCCAAAGATAATTTGTCAAGTTCCTGTCGACACATAAACAGTAAATACTACCATTTCGAATATTTTAGATGCCTTTTCCTTCCACAGCATTGCTTTAGAGTTTAGGCAAAAGATAAGGAGGAAATTTTACATAGTTCGGAATAATTATACATTTGATTAACATGTATAGGAGGTGTAGCGATTGCACAAGTACGATCACAAGCTGGAGAAAATGGGAAACAGGTATGCCTGCATTTTCCATATCTATAATACAAGCCTTGCATGTAGTGTATGCTCAAAATACTCGAAGCTATTCATTTAGCTATTCATCATAAGCAGTGACCGATATTCTTATCCCCGTTACTAACAGATTCAAAGCCGATCCACGAAATCTGGCAACAGAGGATCAACGATCGATCAGTTCACACATTTAAATCGGACTGAAAATATAGACTTTTTTGGTAATCTCACAATTGGTTAATTATCCACATACATACGTATAAAAAGTTTACCAGAAACCTTACGCTGTCCTCTACATTGGAGATAATTTGATGTTTTAGATGAATCTGAGAGATCTGTCATACCGAGTAAAAAGGTGCAATCTAAGTCGACAGTGAGCATAAATTTGTATTTTTTTGAAACACACGCTGCTTTTTATCCCGTAGTATTTGCTGCGTAATAATAGTATATTATGTGGCATGCCCGTAAACCAAGTGTTTTTCGGCTAGAATAATGATTTCAGGACGAGCTAAAGGCGAGCCGAAGGCGAAATAGGCATGAAAAGTCACTTTGACGCCTGTTGAGATTCACTAGACGAAGAGTGAGGTTATGGTGCGATCTGTCGCGCACTTCGAACCGCGCATCGAAACTGCCGTATAAAGACTTTATACGGCAGCTTTGGAATGCGCACTTCGAACTGCGCAGCCAGACTGCCGTATAAAGACTTTATAGGGCAGTTCTGAAACCAACCGTATAAAGTGACACTTTGTGGATCGAAAACAGGCGTCAAAAAGTGACTTTTCAATGCCTATGCCGAAAAAAAACCATTTTTATCATCTTATTTAGTCGCTAGACATCGGAATTAGCAATATAAGACGACCGAAGCATAATCCAACGCAACCTCGAAAGCTTATTGTTCCTAAGGATAATATCGGTTTTTCCGGTCGCCATTTGCGTAAGTTTTTTAAATTTAACATATCAAATCGCCGTTTCACATTCTGCGAGGATACTTTACAAATTTAGCACCATAACGTGTCAAACATACTTCCTAATATTCATTCCGTTTCAGAAAAATCCTTGATCACATCATCAGGCGGTTTAAAACCGTCCGCAATCAACAGTCTAAAGGTGAGTTACTAACACAGTTTCTCTATCGGATCGGTGTTGCGATCATAAAAACGATCTTTCGAATTCGCACAATTTTTCATAATCTAATACGTTTTCTCGGTCAAATATTTTTTTTCGCAGAAGATCTCTAACGAGTCTGAGAAGAATGCATCGTCACAGAAGTCATTGTCAAATTTCTCGGATAATCGAACAGCTACGCAAAACAAATCTCTCAAAGCTGTCAGTAAACTTACAACACTTCTTTTATACTTTCATTTCTTACTTTCGTACTACTTGTCGTTTATCAAGAGTGAGTGGTTTGATGAATTGTTGTGCTATTGCAATCACTAACAATTAATTAAACGAATTTGATTTCTTTTATGTAATACCACATATACGCTCATATTATAATTAACATTTAACACACTATCCTGATTATACACATGTAATCGAATAAATTTAGGTCACATCGAGTAATCCGCTCTGGTAAACTAATCGCGATTTAGCTAGACTGGATAATTTCTCAACAAGCAAAACATTACTACCTACCAGCCAAATTTTTACGCCGTTTGTTTTTTTTTTTTTTTTTCAGAGTCGTATCAAGCCAGAGTAAGCGCTACTAAAAGGAACGAGAACGACTCGAATATGTTCAAACGAATTTGACCTAGTCTGAAAGTTTTTAGGTACAAAATTAGTGTGATTTGTAGGGAACTACGTATATGATCTGTTAATATTTAGAAACTGAATTCATGTGTGCTACAATAAAACGTTAATTTGTTGAGCTGAGAATGCGTTAATCCGAAACTATATATACAACGTAATACGATTATGTGATACGATTGTTGACTGTGATTATACTTTTCACTTACCATCCTCAATAGTAAGATAATATAAAAAGATTTCAGCATTAGGGTAATTCCGGGAGAGTTGAACCACTTAAGCGAAAAAACGGTATAAAAAATTTTTAGTTTACAAAATGAAAAGTTTCATAACATAGAATCTTTACATGAACCTTAAGCTATTATGCAGTACGTTTATAATAATTTTAAAGTACGATATTTACCAACAAGATGATAAAATATGAACATGTCGCATGCGGCCAACTCACCCGTAGGGTACGGGTGAGATGCCCCCGAGTATTGGGGTGATATGCCCTACCCGGAAAAGATGGTTTCTGCGTCTTTTTTAATGTAGAATTGCATGATTATGAATCAATTTTTATTTCTCATTTTCTTTTCTGGCTTTTTTGTGTCAAAGTTGATCCAAAATACGTCGCCGTATCATAAAAAATCATTTCCGACAAAATTATTGTTTTTAGATTTGGTGCCCGTTTTTCTTCCGTGCCCCTTTCGCCTCCGTGCCCGTTTTTCCCCCCTTTACCCTATTTTCTTGGCATTTCTGGAAAATGGATGATTTTCAATAGTTCTGCACAGTCATTATTATTGGTGGGCATCTCTCCCGATTGGGGGTAAGATGGCCTTTTCCTATCTGCTGCCATGTAGATAGTAATTATTTGAGCCAAAATTGAATGAACATCAACTCAAACTATCGGTTTTTATATTCCCGTGTCCAGAATTTACTTTTGTTATTAATTGATAATCGGAACAGTGACGTAAACAAAGCGAGAAATTATAACAGCATCAACCCGTGTAGAAAATTGTTGGGGCGTCCCAATTAGAAACGAGGCCCTTTCTGGGCGTCAACAGGGCATCCACTATAAAGGCATCCTCACTGTTGCCTCACTGGGACATAGGTAGGGCTTATTTTGGCATCCAAATTTATTTTGCTTAGGCTCGCCCAATCTGTGCCAACGTTGGCCCAAATCGGGGTTTAGCTAGGCATCCAGTCTCATTCTATCGAGGCTTGCCCAACTTGTGCCAAACTTGGGCCAAGTCGGAGTTTAGCTAGGCATTCAGACTCATTTTGTCCAGGTTTGCCCAACTTGTGCCAAACTTGGGCCAAGTCGGGGGTTAATTAAGCATTCGGACTCATTTTGTCCAGGCTTGCCTAACCTGTTCCAAACTTGGGCCAAGTCGGGGCGTAGTCAGGCATTCAGACTCATTTTGTCCAGGTTTGCCTAACCTTTGCCGAACTTGGGCCAAGTCGGGCTTCAGCCAGACATTCAGACTCATTTTGTCAAGGCTTGCCCAACTTGTGCCAAACTTGGGCCAAGTCGGGGGTTAATTAGGCATTCGGACTCATTTTGTCAACGCTTGCCCAATCTGTGCCAACGTTGGGCCAAGTTGGAGTTTAGCCAGGCATTCGAACTCATTTTGTCCAGGCTTGCCTAACCTGTCCCAAACTTGGGCCAAGTCGGGGTTTAGCCAAACATTCAGACTCATCATGTCCAGGCTTGCCCAATCTGTGCCAAACTCGGGCCAAGTCGGGGGTTAATCAGGCATTCGGTCAACCATATCAGACGCCATCTACTACGGTGCGGTCAACTTACAGTAAACGCCATTTTGTCTAAAATCTTTCTCGCTAACAAAGTAACTATGGAAATTAACTAGTCGTGCAATAGAATAGCATTTAATCGGAGAAAAATTATCTCTCTTGATATAGCAGAGTCGGGGTGTAGCCAGGCATTCAGACTCATTTTGTCCAGGCTTGTCTAATTTTTGCCAAAATTAGTTAACTGGGCATTTAGACTCATTTTGTCTGGGCTTGCCTGACTTGTGCCGAGCTTGGGCCAAGCCGGGGGTTTATTAGGTATTTGCGCTGATTGTTTCCAGGCTTGCCTAACCTCTGCCAAAGTTGGCCCGAGTCAGGGTTTATCCAGACTCACAGGATAATTTTAAAACCAATATTGGCCCAAATTCTGTATCCCATAATGGCCCACCTTTTATACCCAATGTTACTCCGAGTTTGGATAGCCCATATATATTATATATACCCGTGTAGAAACTTTTATTGGGCGCCAACAGGGCCAAGTTAATTTGGCTCGATATTATCCAGGCTCAAGTAAGGTCGCCTGCATTGGGCCAATGTTGGACTGTCCCACTTGTGTCATCTGGCCCCATACAGGCTTTCAAACTTGGACCAACTTGGGCTGCCAAAATAGGCCCCAGTCTGGAAGCCTGTATAGGGCCAGATGTAACAAGTGGGACAATCCAACATTGGCCCAATACAGGCGACCGAACTTGGGCCTGGATAATATTCAGGCAAATTAACTTGGCCCCTGTTAGCGCCCGACAAAAATTTCTACACGGGAATATTCATAGGGCTCGCCAGTAAAAGGGTGATATCTTGAAACACAACTTCTTTTCACATTATTTCTCGATTGAAGTGAGGAATTTGGGTTCTGAATAACAACTAGGAATTTTATTGCTAACATCTGTTGGTTATTTAATGAAATATAGACCGTCGGCCATCTCTCCCAGTGGTTCAACTCTCCCGGAATTACCCTATAGTCAAATTTTTCGGTGGAGTGATAATTATTTTGTAATCATGCCCGGGAAAAAATGCTCAGACATGATTATGCCTGTTCATGTATGATCAGGCCTGAAATTAGACATGATCATGTCTGAACATGCCTGGTGCCATGTTTAGTCAGACATGAACCAACGTATAAGTCCTGATCGGAGCTGGAGGTTGTCAACCTTCCAGGCTGGATTCCAGACATGATCATTAGGCCGGAGTGAAAAAGGTCGATTTTCGCGGATCGTATTCTAATAGTGCGGGAAAGTTATGTCTTGGCATCACTCAAAACTGTGCCAAAGGAAAAAGTTTACAATAGATATCTTCTGTTCTGGCAAACGCCCCAAAGTTCTGAATTTTTTAACACGGGGTTTAAATGGAGAAAAAAGGCAAAAAGACAAATTGGCACTGAAAAATTCGTAAAAACTCTCTGGGTCGGCCGATTTCAGTCTTCTTACGCTTATTCGAGGCGGAAAAAATGTAGCTTTCGTTTGACGTTTTGAAATTCAAAATATCTTACTTACTTTAGAAGATGGAAAATTGAAAAATAGCGTTTTTTCGGGAAAAACTCGATTTTCAAACGCGTGTATCTTTGAAACTAAGAAAGATATTCTGAATTTCAAAACGTCAAACGAAAGCTATATTCTTTCCACTTCGAATAAGCGTAGGAAGACTGAAATCGGCCGACCCAGAAAGTTTTTACGAATTTTTCAGTGCCAATTTGTCTTTTTGCCTTTTTTCTCCATTTAAACCCCGTGTTAAAAAATTCAAAACTTTGGGGCGTTTGCCAGAACAGAAGATATCTATTGTAAATTTTTTCCTTTGGCACAGTTTTGAGTGATGCCAAGACATAACTTTCCCGCACTATTAGAATACGATCCGCGAAAATCGACCTTTTTCACTCCGGCCTAATGATCATACGTGATCATGCATGAGCAGACATGATCATGTCTGGCATCAGACATAATCATACATGAACAGGCATGGTCATGCATGATCAGGGCTGAACGTATTTAGCGCTTCAGACATGATCATGCGCGAACAGACATGATCATCCATGAACAGACATGATCATTCATGAACAGACATGACCATGTCTGATATTATAAATTGATTCAAACATGATCATGCATGACCATGTCTGTTCATGTCTGATATTTTGGATTACTTAACTTTAGTTATTCAACTTAATTAACTTATAAGTTTAAAAAACTTAATCAGTGATAATTATAGATAAATTTACCCTGAAATAGGTTTTCAATTATGGCTTTCAAAATAATTTGATACATTGAAAAAAAGAACATACCATTTATTCATGATTTACAAGTCTTACAATAAATGACTGGGTGAATTCAGGTCTGATCAGACATGAGTCTTGAGACCTGATCAAATATAAAACGACCGGGCACGAACAGGCATGAGTCTTCAGACCTGATCAGACATGAAAAATGACCAGGCATGAACAGACCTGATCAGACATGAACAGACCTGATCAGGCCTGATCATGCCCGGTCATTTTTCATGTCTGTTCAGGTCTGAAGACTCATGCCTGTTCATGTCTGATCAGGCCTGATCATTTTTTCCCAGGCAAACGCTACGAAATCGGACGATATTTCAATCAATAAGAGACTGCTTTACAACGGCAGTGATAAATGATGCTTAAGCTTGTTGTTTTATCTAAAATTTTGGTAAATTAGAAAATTCCGGGATCCATAATTATACTATCAATGCGCTTGTTAATTTGAAAAATTAAGGAATCGTAATAAGGAACAGAACTTTTTAGACAAATCTGAAAGTAAAAGAGAGAATAGGAAAGACATTATCAATCAACGTTATTATGAATATTTTATATTTTGGCGCGCTGGATACGCATCGGTTCAAACGACCTTAAAAGTTAGACGAAATAGTTAGATTTAAATAATTCGACCAAAATAATATGAAATTTTTCAATAATTATGACAGGATTTCCTACTGCAAAAATATAACAACTATTTCTATTAATCATATAACAATAAAAATTTAAATAATATGGAACGAGTTTCGTTCCAACGTCATTCGTAGATATCATAATTTAAAAATCCACTACCTCCCGCGTACTCGCGGTTGCCTTTCATCTCTTCTTTTAACTTCCGGGCCAAATGAATCTCACTATAACATACACTTGAGTACATTTATAAATAAATCGTAACTAGACTGAAATTTTCGGGTCAACACAAAACGCGGAAGTGAAATTGAAATACCTCTCGAGACGTCGGCGCGCTTTCGACAAAATGCCATTAAATAGTATACCGTAGGTCTATCTCTTCTCAGTGAATATACTGTATATATACACAATTCATAGTCGGGAAGTGTCAATGCTGTGAATTTTTCAACACATATTTCTAGGTTACCTAATCAAAATTTGTATAGTTCTACCTAGTATATGCGCGTACAACTATTATAACTATTGAATAATAAATAATTCGCTCGTTATCAGAAAAAAAAAAAAAAAAAAAAAAATCAAAACAAAATAAATGATTAAAATAAGTTGAAACCCATTTAGATGGTCAAATAAGTAAATAAAAGTAATACCTATTATTATTATTTGATAATATTGCGACAATATTATAGCTTCTCTAAGAATTTGAATTTTCACAATAAACTACATAATGATAATAATAATCGTATTGCCACATACCTAAGTATTTTTCTCTATCAATTATTTCCTGTATAATATTAAAATGATTGTAGATTGCTCTTTTTTTTTTTTCACCCCCTCATTCCTCTCTATGTTTAAACTGTCAACATGATAGTGCTGCAGTGAACGATAAACTATCCACTTCATCTTAATATCTATGATAGGCATTCTTATAGTTATCTCCACATTTTGAATATAGCTTATCATCAGTCACATAGGTAAAAATTGTGTGAACATTGATGTTAAGATTTTAGGATACTTTATTTTTGGACTTTATAGACAGCCTTACAATATGTACTACAAGATCCACGCATGTATTTGTATACATATATTATATTAACGATGGAAAATTAGTAAATTAAGAAAAAAAAAAATATGAACTCTCATCCGAAAATTGTTGATTCAATCAAAGAATCAACAACGCCGATAATTGCGCAGAATAATTCACACCAGTTGGATAGCGTTCAGTTAAGAGCTGTTTACAGTCATGTTAGAATTGGAACATACGCAGCAGAGTCATTTTCAAAGTGCAAGAATCGTCCGCCAATTATCGAAACGTTACCAAAGTGTAAAAAGTAAGAATTTTTTCTTGTTTTATAAATAAGAAGAAAAAAAAACTTGTTTCATTGACTAAAATATCTTAATCGTCATTAACCATTCTTGTCATAAGACTAGAATTGACCATATTAAAGGAACGAGACTATAGCGTGACGAATGCATAAGTTACATACTGCTTACTTGAAAAAAAAAATCTTGTCATTCTTTCAGAAATGCCGGACCGGTCTTGAGGCTTTTAAAACGTCGTCAAAACTCAACTTACCACTCAACAAAGTCTTGTGATAATCTTTATGCCGTCAATAGGAGTTCTAATTCCCTGGATTGGCGGCTCGGAAACAGTATTGATCACCAAGGTTTTTATTATTCAACAACAAATGAGAGTCTGGCAGTAATTTACAATAACATAGGATTGTCATAGATATTGCTATCACTGAATGAATGATGTCAAACTAGAAAATTGATGTATTTCAGAGATTTGATCTTTTCCATGATTTGCCACATATGATATGATTATCATATAATTTACAGGATTTCGAGCTTCCCAAAGTAACAGTCTCGATTGGCGGATCGGACGAACTGTTACTTCTTGTTCCAATCAATTGGAATCTCAAGGCGAAACTCGAAGTGCCGAACAACTGTCAAGAAGTATACCGTCAACTCTTGGCAGCTTGCAGGCGTCAAACGCTAAGTAAAGAAAAGATGTTTAATTGTCTCTCCTCTGTTGTATGGAATTGAAATTCAATTTTAGCCTTCCAAAAATACCTTATCATGATAGAATTGTTGCATAAATGTGTAACGTCAATTTTTAACGCGCAAAACATATCAAATTATAGTCATTTTTGTCTCTCGAATTGATCCACATCTGTTTTTTCATCCAACCATCAACACTTGTAACATTTATATTTTCCGCCAAGTCTTTGCCAGCTGGAACTCCTTATTAGGCATTCATTCTATTATATAGGCTTATAAATGGAGTGAAATATTCTTAAGCTTGGAATAAAAATAAGCAAGTCAGTGTTACTATCATCAATGTTGCAGATCGAAGCTTGTTTCTTTTCTGAGACGTCTTTCGCCGCGGCTTTCAAGACCCAGTAAAAACTCACTGCAGTCTTCCCCCGTCATTTGTCCATGGGTTCAGGTTGAGTATTCTAAAAAATCAGTCGACGACAATAGGAGAGGAGAGTCACAAGAAAGCGATACGAGTTTTCAGCAGGAACTGAAAATAAATGAAATCAGAAAGAAGATAGCTGAACATTCTCTAACAAATTGCAATCTCAAGGTGAATTTATTATTTCACATATATGGAGCATTTTCTGCTAGATCACTCACCCCTCCAAAAATAAAACGTGATCATAGATCATAGATCTTCCATTTATTATCGCAGATTAAATGATCTATTGACTTTGTGAATCTGATTATAGACGTGTGGAATAAACGCGCCTAGTGTCGATGAAAAACCGGCATCTTATCCTAGCATTCGTATCGAAGGGCCGGAGAATCACTGCGCTTCGCACAGCTCAGGATTGTAAGTATTATAATGTTGTTGACTTAAATTATTTAACTTTAATAAGTTTTCATTTGTTTATGTAATGGACGACAGAACTTTGCTGAACAATGTCTAATAAGTATCGCTGAAAGATTATTCCTCATTATGTTAAATTATCTGAACACTTGATATGCTAAGAATGATATTATATTATTCATCGCGTTTCACATAATTGAATAGCGTGCGGCAATGTTCATTATTAGCTCTGTCAATTCAAATACGTTGAATTAATATGAGATAATATCAATTTTTCATCTATGATTTGTGGAACACAGCATTTTGCATGTACAGATTGTGAGGCTTGATTGTTAAATATTCCAGTTGACTAATGGATGTCATTTTTTTGTACATAGGTATACAACATATTATCATATAATAATAAATGTTTGAGAATGTCTTTTGTATTATACCTCAATTTAATCCCCTAAGTAAGTAACATTGTGGCGTTAAGTGCTGCCTTCAATCTGCACTGAATCATACTCTTCTAATTTCTGAACATGTGAACTTACGACAACTTCTAACTCTAGACAAATATCTATTTATACATTTTTTTTCATCATCAGTGCAGATTACAGTAGCAATTAGCAGAAACAATATGCACGTGATCTGCTTACGCTCATCTCGATCCTTGATGTGTGTTTTGCATATATTGTAGTATTGACATTAGATTGTGTGACCCAGACGACTAATGTCTCCTGTTACATATAAAGATTGAAATTCTCAGTGAGCAATAAGATTCGAAAGAATTAAATAGAATTAAAATCTCAATTATTCAAGAGCCAAATTCAACCAATAAATTTATTGAACAAAGTTGAAATCTGTGATGGGCCAATCAGAGTTTCAAGAAATACAGATCTGTAAGTTTCGAGATCAGTTTGTTGAAATTTTCTTCAATTTTCTTCGTTTATTTGCATATGATCATTTAATTTGTGACCTCAAGCATGGAAATTAGATTACCAATGATATTCGGTTTTCTGATTTGGTGATTCATTTAATTTGTTTTTTCGTGTTTAAAAATATGAAAAAAATGAGCTTAAAAAAAGGAATTACTTATCAATACAATCTCTCGATAAAAGAAACAAAAGATTAGTGATTTGTATTAATTCCATAAGGTTATCTATGCGCCAGCCGAATGCTAAAGAAAACCTGAACTATATGTATATCTTGGAAAAGGAAGAATCTGCAGAGTTTGTAGTATGATTAGAATGAAGTAAACGTGGTTTACAATATGACTGAGAAAACTTTATTTAAATTTATTCAAAATAAGAGCATACTAATGTATAGAAATAGTCTTTACAATAATGGTTAACATATTTGTTGCATCTACAGGTTTCAGCGGTTCTATAAACAAGGCATAAATGATTGTCTTGCGGTGGTACATGAATCAGTGCACCATCCTTTTGACTAGGATCAATATAATCTATCGTAGCATCTTCGGTTGCATTTTTTGTATGAAATTGTAATAAAACATCCAGAGTTCCCGGCTTAATATCTTTCTCTTCGCTATCAGAATGTACAATATCAGATCCAGACTTGCTGTATGGATCTGACAAGTAATCTTCTATGTCAGATGATTCAATTTCGCCTGATGCATCCGCCGTTGACTCTCTTTCCGACAAATTTCTATAATCTGATGATACAATTTCAGACGTTGACACTTTGTCTTTTTCCTTTGGAGATTTGTCTTCGACTTTTCTCTCATTCCCTTCATGCGAATTGGTGATGATAATTTTCTCAGGCACAGATTGACTCTCAAATTTCATGGGTATTGTTTCATGGCTTCCTGTGGCTACAGGTTTTGAATTCTTGCTATATTTCTTGCAGCTTTCTTCATCCTGTGGTTCATCAGTCCCATTATCTTCAGTTTCTTCTCCTGTATCTTGGACAGATTTAGTTACCTCTTCGTCATCAACCTCTTCATCATCGACCTCTTCCTCATCAACCTTTTCCTCATCAACCTCTTCATCGGTCCCAGTGTCTTCAGCTTCTTTTTCTTCTTCTGTATCTTGAACAGATTCAGTTACTTCTTTGTCGTTGATTAGCATATAGCAGCCTCGCGACCATCTCTGAAGTTCAATTCTCATCTTTGGCTTCATCTCCTCTGTTTCGGGTACTAAGTCCAACTCGGTGTATTGTTTGAGGAGATGAAAAATGTGGATAGATTTGAAGATTTGATACAGCTCTTTCAATGTTGCTGGCAAACTATCTTCACTGGCTATTTCATAATTCTGTAAATCAGCGGGACCGGTCTTTTCCCATTTAATACTTTCGCTTTTAACGTCGATGCTCAACTCTTCATATTTCTCTGGTAGTAAAAATTCAGGAAGATATATGAACGAATCTTTTTCAATTGTTTTTTGAATTTTTGTCACAATTGTTTCGTATAAATAAATCTTAGATATATGTAACACTAAGTCTACCTCCATTTGTTCGGGCTCAAAATATTTACAAATCTGTTCAGGCCTGCGTTGTTTGTTACTAACTTTTAGTGGTCCATGAAACCAGCCGTTAATCGACAACCTAACTTTATCGGGTGATGTTATTTCGGCAACTTGATGATATGAATTATGTACAACTTCAAAAAATACCAATGAATTATATTCGGGGACTAAAGACATAACAATGTTATTTGGTTGGCCGTAATCATCCGTATCAAATATATCTAAAGCTCCGCCATCTTCGGGGGTCCAATCTTTGGACAAATATAAAATAAAAGCAATTCTTCTATCGCCCATATTGTCGTCGTGGCATAGGAGGTAATCTGTATCCGAGTATCTCGCGCTAGACATTGATATTTTTCCTGTTAAATCAATCCTAGTACATTCTTCCATCCAATCTGTTACGTCGAATTCAAAAGTTCTGTACAAATGTGTTATGCACCTTGATTGGACGTTGGCGAAATCTACCGTTTGTTCGAATTGATATAAGTCCATATTTTTTCTACTGCTTTTCACATCTTTTAATTCATCTTTTATTTGCGATATATAATCATCTTCTTTCAAAAAATTGGATATTTTACAAATTTTAAACGGTTCAGTTATTATATCGATTTTATCGGTTTTTACGGGCTTTGAGCTGTGCCAATAGTTGATAAAAAGTTCTCGGAATTCAACCGTATCCACGTGTTTAGAAATTATCGAACGTTTGAATTTTTTAACACAAGGTTCACCATCGTCTGTTAAACCAACACTTTTAACGTTTTTAAACATTCTTTTTTCGACGCGCTTTTTTTTCCGTACAGTACTTGTTACACGTATGATATTAGGCGTTTTGATTTGCTGCTCACGTGTTGGGTATAGTCTTTTCGTCGAAGAAGAGGTTAGCTCACCTGACAAGTTCGAAATTCAAATATCAAGAAATGGCAGTTGGTTATAGAAAAATCAATCGACGAAGTATAGAGAGCTACACGATTTTCACATGTGAAAACTTTTCAAGTATATATTAATAATGTTCAGTTTAAAATTATGTGGATAGGTGTAATTGCCGATATAAACGGCTGAAATTTTATACGGAAAAAATATACCAGAGATCCTTAAAAATACGATCCTGAACCCTGACATCTATGAACAGTTGATCGAATAGCTAAGTGTTCCGTGAACATGCGCAGTACAGCGTCAATAGATTTGTGTAGCCGACCGAATTGTTACGGTTAGTAGAAATTTACCGTCACTAAATTGACCGTTAATAAATATTTAAACCGAATAGTTGTGAATTTATATGTCGGACATTTATCTGCGTGTAAAATTAGTCTGAAATTAGACAGCAGAGATATATTTGCCGATCGTTCCTTCGTGTATATTTTAGGTTCGTAAATTTATTCAAATACCCATATAGCTAGAATCTAGATTATTGCTTATATCGTTGACGGACCGTCGAGCATGAATCGTCAAAATGTTGATATAGTATAAAAGCGACGCATATCGTAATACATAGAACGATCATAAATATACCGTTTGAAAAAGAGCGCTCCTCGAAAAGGTCGAGTTTTGATTTGTAGATCGCGCAAGTGTCAACCAGCAACAAAATGGCAACCGGTTTTCACGTTTGACGGGTGTTGTTGGGCGTACGAAAATTTTTGGGGCACACCCTGACCTCTAAATTACCGTAGTATTAATTCGCATGATATTGAAATAAAATATTAAATTGTGATTAGAATACAGCTAAGCAGGGATCTGAAAAATCAAGGCATTGGGATTTAAGCGTGAGTACATAAACATAAACGACACCGAAAGGCCAGTACTTTTATTCGAAAACGTGACATATCGCATGATCTGACATGTCTTGAGGACTTGGATAGTAACGGTGTTGAAATAAAATAAATATTATATTTATTAAGGCGGGGTTTATTTAATAAACCATTAAAATATTATGTGCTCATCGATGCATGCGATTAATTATCGTCATTATATCCTTCCTGTTGCACGATCTTTCTTGAATAAATTTGCTCTTGACATTAGGAACGGGGCGTCCTACACTCACTTGCTGCGCGTTGACAGTTCGTTAACGATTATTATTATACGTGTGTGTATATTTGACAGTAACGTTCTCGTCTGGTCAGCTGTAAATAGATAAACATACTTACGTCTTACTCTCTTATCTAACTGGCACACTGTTCATTGTTATTATTTCGATTTTCGTGGCCTCTCAGTTGTTCTAACCAAACTTTACGTGATCCAATTTCGTTATTTCCGGTTTTGTTAAACTGTGAACATTAACCTTAACGGTTTATCATTCAAACCTTTTCTTTGTTGATCTTTTTTATCACCAGTATACGATCGTCATACCTCAAACGTCGAGTATTCGAATTTCTAAAATCTATACAATCTATCTCTTATTCTAATTATGATATTTAGTCAAGAAATTTGACCTAGCATAAATGTTCAGAGCAAAGATTTCATCTTCATAAAAAAAAAAAAAAAAAAAAAAAAAAAAAAAAAAAATTACACAATTGAAATTTTTAATTCCTGATCACTTGTGTTCTGAAATATTCATTGTGCACCGTGTCCGGGGTTAAGTCTGGTTGTTAGGTAATCGACCGCCTTCTGACACATGTAGGTAGAAGTATAATTTATAATAAATTTTCTAATGTCGATGTAATGTAATAATTATCTTGTTACATAAATCAAGAGATTATGAAAGATGACTTAGATTCCAATCGTTGGCAATGTTCTTGCAAAATTTTCTTGCAAAGTGGTTTTTAGAACCGAATTTTAGAGTTAGTCTCTAGATAGCTTAGGCAGGATTTTGGCAATCGAGATCTAACTGGTAGATAAAGAGCGTTGATCTTGTTGAGTATTTATCACCACCAAAATCTCAAATTGAATTATATCCTCAATTTGACTACCTAGTGTGTGAAATTATATGCCAGACATAACAGGTTCCCGAGCTCCCCCTTCCAGAAATTATTATAGCTGTGTAGGCGTACGAGGTATAGAAAACCAGCATCAGGTTATTTGGCCTTTGCGGGAATCGTCAACATGTACATTTATTTTTAAAAGTTAGATTGATTTTTATTCATTTCTCCACAACCGGAGTCAAGTACGTACGTTTATAAATTGCAAATCTGTTTACCTGGATGAGGAAATTTTTGAGTCTTAGTCATTCAACTTATTATTATAGAAGGTGTGTCGTATTCCGAGATATGAATGTCTCTTTCGCTGCTGCTGAACATTGAAAAATTCATTTCTTTACAACATTTAAAAAACTTTGTTTGAAAGAATATTAAATATAATCAGAACAGCCATATTTAAATTTTTTTGCCTCGGAGTTGACGATTTCATATTTAATTATTCTCCTGTTTTAACAACGGCAGTTTTCCATGAAATATATTTGCTGGTTTTCAACATGGAAAAACCCATTTGCTTAATCGGATCAAACTGGAATCCATTCGCAAGTCACTTTTCATGATATCGCCATTCGGTAACGAGTATACATATTTTACAATAACTCAAACTGAAAAATAATAGTACTGTATGAATACATCCTTGAATATAGCACACCTTAGATAACGATTACGCTTGACGATTGAAATGCTAAAGTTTGTTTTAAAAACCGGTAGGCTGCAGGACTTATTATGCACTCTATGTTCAGCAAACAAAGTGCTTCTGTAGACTAGCATTCTTTTGTGTCAATAACTTATTTTCAACTTCAAATAATTCGCATTTTGTTTGACTTATCACATAATTAAAAATAATATTTGGGTGAGGAAGAGTCCGAAGCACAAAATCTTAAGATCGTCATAGATTTATCGCTTGATTCGTTGATGAGTATCTTTTCGGCTCCTGCTTGCTCCGGATGGACACAAAGACAGCTTGATTTGTTATTATACAGGAAATTCAAACTAAGTCATGTTTCAACTCTTAAAACTTATTTTCAAGAATTAATTAATCAGCGACAACAGTCGTTACATAATAATTGAAAGCACAACAATTTTTTGTAAATGTCTACGCGGATCGTTTCTCAGATTTCAATTGTTAAATTCTTCTTTTGTCCAAACAAGGAGCCTGAATGCAAAGAGGAAACAAAAATGTAACATTTTTCTTTTCAAAATCAAAATTTTTTTTTTTCAACAAAAAATTAAAACATTACTAAAATTTAATTTCCTGTGTAATATGAAGTAAATTTAGTTGGTTCTACTCTCATCATTAACACATCTCAACCGATTAAGCATATTTTCATTCATTCTTTCTTTCCACTGATTGTATCAAACAATTCTGAACAATATCGCACATCATTTCAAGCTCTATTTCACGCACATAGTCATAATGGGTCATACGCTAATTAGAACTTTTTTTCTCCACACACGGTATATTTTTACTCGTGATTAGACTAAACTGGAAATATTCAGATAAAATCCCTGCATATAATATGTGTAAATAATATCAATCAATTTGATATAAGATGCGTGAGGCTGGGCGTAAAGTTTCATTCAAAGTGTATTACATATTACTACTCAATATATACAAATGCAAATAATGTCTCGCGAAATTACGATGGTTTAGATATAATAAATTGCAAAATGTTCTACTACTGGAAAGGAATTTCTATATTTAATTGAATACTAATTTTTCTTATTTTATTAAATGTATCCTTGAACATATTTTGTTTTGTTCCCTACTATCAAGTTATTTTCATAAATCTCCCTCAACTTAGCAAGTAAGTTCTAAGGTTGTGCGATTTTTTTATACACATACAGTATACGTTAATTCCTAATAAACCACTTAAGTTTTTGTTCAATGCTAATCCAGTCTTACAGAAAATTAATTTTATGTTTAATATCCAATGTACTTAGAAATATTGTCCTAAAATTGATGTAGCAACAGTTATATCTAATAAAAGTATCTACGTCATAGGTGCACACGCTATACATTCTGAAATTTTACATTGCCTTTTGTATTATAAACTGTTGGGTACTTTGCACCCTGAATATGCACCAAACTTTATACAATCAAGGCGATGCTATGGTCACTGCGGAAATCGAAATTTTCTCAATAATTCGTTAATGAAAATACGAAATCGATTTTGTCTCTTGCATTCAATCATTTATACGTAATGGGATTAATATAGTGATTCGATTTCCTGCAATCAGAGTAAAATCGGTGGATCAAGAAGGACTATATCATCGCCTTAACACAATGTTCACGTTTGTAATTGCTTTTTGCATGGCTGTTGCACCAAGGAGAGTTAATCCTCGTCGAATATTGAAAAACGATTCTCGACTGATAATAATTTAAAAAATATATATATTTTAGCAATAATAATTTATGTATTAATTCTAACGAATTCTAAGGGAGAGTATTATATAACAGATTAACTCTCTGTTTAGTTTAAATCTATGCACACCCATTTCTTCTTTGTATGAAAAATGCAATTTTGTACTTAGATGAATTATAATTCTAAAATGTGCATCCCATGTAGTCTTCTAAGTAACAAATGTTTAATTTATACATGTGCGTATGTTCGTTTTCCTGTTTTGTAATTAGTTTTGAAATGCAACACTGTAAAATAATTGACGAGGTTTTGTATTAGGTACAGTAAAGCGGTAACTAATATTCGTTCAACAACAAAAAAATTTGTCACACTCTCTAGTAGCCAACAATACTTTAATTATTCACCGTAATTCATTGGTATGGAAAGAGTACTTGACGAATGGAAGTTACAGGTGGATAATAATTAATAAGAACACTTGATGCACAAGCGAATGATCATTCGAGCATGAAAACTATTTCAAGCCTATGAAAATTCATTTTTATAAGGAATGTTTCTGGCTACATTTTCCATTTTTTAATATTATATCTGCCTTATAAAAGTTAATTTTTATAGGTGTTAGCTCTTGCCACTGTGAACAAATCGTTAATGATCGATGTGCTTCTATAGGTACTATTTGAATGAATTTCAATTCAATTTTCTAATCAATTTTTATCTGATAACTATAAAGAATGCAGATAATGTTGACATAAGAACAGTTACTGTAAAATTGTGAACATGTCGGAATTATCTAACGTGCTTGGATCAAATTATAACTCTAATGAGAAATCATTGATGAATTTTTCAAGGTAAAAGTTTTGTGGCAAATTGAGGCAAATTTCATTCAGTTAAATACTTAAAATCTTTTCCTACATTCAGAAAGTTGTTTAAATTTTAACTGCGTACAGAATACTTAATAAAAATTTGAAAAATGACTACTCAATGGACACTTGAAGTAAAACAATGTGCCGGCAGTAATATTACCCATTGCCATAGTGAATTATATTTGAAAATGAAATATTCACAGATATTTATTTAATGAAGAGTCAAACCAAAGTGGTTTTCCAGAATAGGATATCTTTAGACTAATGTAAAGGGGGCTCTTGGTAAGTGACACTGGAGCTAATCCTAGGTGGCTATATATAAATGCAAATAAACCACCCCGACTTCTGAATTCCTTCTATGCTGACTATCTCTGCTGTACTTTCTGGTGCAGTAAAAAAAACAAAGAAAAAGAGAGAGAGAAAAGTCAATGTATTAAAGTTTCGTTTCATATTAAGATTAACAGAGTAAATTACTTAAATACGATTTTTTTTCTTCTTATTCATCAGCATTAAATATCAAATTACGTTAGGGATCAAAGTAAGGCCGGAAGAGTGTGAGTTTTGAATTATGTTAATGGAAGAGCAAAGGAGAAAATTATCAAGTATATTCCGTCAGAGTATTTGCTGGTATATAAAATTCATTCTGAATATACGTTTATTTCATACTATAGTATATGGTCCGTAGAATTATGATATATTTTCTGAAGTTTTCAAATAGTCAAACAGTTGAATAAGCAAATAAAACGTCATCATCGTCTTTTCTATGAAATTTATTATACAAATATCTTGCGTTTAAATTCAAACCTGCATTCCCAGACAGACAGAGTGACTCGTTTGCAACTATGCGCATATGCAGCTTATGCGAACGTTCTCTTACCAACTCCAAAATAAACGGAGTTCAGTTGTTCAATTCCACGATATAGGGCACATGGCAATAATACACCTTTTTTTTTTTTTGTAGAAAGTTTGTAATAAACTAACATTTGATATGTAATTCTTTTTCATGAAGTAGTGAAACAAAAACTAAGAGAAGAACCACCATACTTTGAATTCTCAATAGTGCAAGCCAATTGTGTCGAAGGTCGATCTCAGATATTTTGAAATTCAAACAATTTAAATCACAAATCTTTTATTCGTGTGTTTTTGCATATAATTATCAGTGACGATAAAATTCGTGTTTATTCTAGTTTTTCTTAACAATGACAGAATGTGAAATACATAGGTACGGATATGTTCTTTAAAGCAAAGTCACACATATTTCTCGTCCGTGCTAAGAACAGTCTCAGTTGTATATATACACAGAAGCACACCACAGTTTTTTTTTTTTTTTTTTTTGAGTGTTCCTAAAATATCCAGGGGAACCCTGTTCTCAGTTTAGGGAGAGAGTTGATATGTTAGGGAGATAGGATTGTCTGCATACCACGTCAGTCTGCCCTCACCAGTCGTGTTAATAACGTTAACAGTTACTATACATTATTATGCGATACTACTAATAAATTATAATATGGCTAATTTTGGGGCTACCATACCATTGAGTGTTCTTTCATTACTTATTTTCACTTCAACTGATTCAGTCTTATAACAGGATATAGGGTAGGGTGTTTGGAGATTTAAATTTGAAATCTTATCTACTACATTAAAGAGAAATAATTCATACATAAATTATGCCATTAAAAATTGAGAGTGGTAATTATACAGTGAATGATGGAGGAAAGAAAAATCTTTCAAAATTTTTCCCGTGGAAGCATTGGCGACGAAGGTACCTTTAGCTTCTTCAAAATTTTTATTTCGAATATCATTTCTTTTATATAGAGAGTGTGATGTATAATGATTTCAAATGCTTCGTGTTGGGTGTTTGTTTAATATTTATGCGTGTTAGCTAGTATCTAATCACTTGGAATCTTATTGTAAATAGTAAGTCACGATTGTGATTTGTAATAATTTGATGCACATACTCTGTGTCATATGGAGACTGTATTTTTGCTCTTATATTTGAAGCACTTTTTAATTCCACAAAGACATTTTCATACCTCAAGTGTATCTACTCAATAATATGACTGATGGCACTGTGATATAAAGATCGCTACTTTTATTATAACGATAACACGTTTGCATTAACAATTGCTTGACTTTGCACTTGGTTAAGGCTGTTTAAATAAATGCTCAGATTGATACTTGAAATTCATGCTTTTAATAACGTTATTTCGAAATCTGGAAACCTCCAATATTTTCCATTTATTCAAGCATAATTCCGAATGAAAATATCTGCAATTATCTGCAGGCATGGCCTCTGAATTTTGCCAACATTTCCAGTCGAAGTTTGGCACATATGTTGATCAGTATCAAAATTTGTGTGGTCTAAAAGTGCATAAAATCAAAGCATGAACTATTGTCATCGGTTGTTAGTTTTACCAATAGCTTAATTAAATCTTGGTGAATGAAAAAATCACAGTGTCCACAACGATCGTGGAGACCATCGTAGCACAGTGGTTCATAGTGAAGTGGCGGGCCTGGAAACTGGGAACTCGAGGGAAAGCTGCACCACAGAAGTGGTACCAGGCGGTGGGAACACCAGGGCCACCCTTCGCCTCAGGCCACTGTCCCTCGCAGTTCAGCCCTTACATTATCATCAGCTGAGCTCAGACGTCACTGGGAAACACTTTAATATGACCAGTCAGGAGAGTATCGGCAGTTGTAGTCTCGACGTGGATACTTCGGCCTCTGACCGATCAGGTTCGGCCCTCGATTGAATATCTAAGAATGATAATGTCTTGGAGTTGAATAATCTAATTATTGATCTATAGTATCTGGTATTGTTAATGTTGTTATGTATGAAGCTTAGAATTTTCTTACGCGCTTTTTTTTCACATCCTTTGTTTTGGATGTGATTATGTGATATTATTAAATATTAATCAGCATATTCCTCGAATGCACAGTTAAGAATTCATCCATGTATGTGATATTGCATTTTGAATCTTCTATTTTTGTTTAATCACTATTTTCTGCTATTATTTTTAGTTTACACTAAAATGACCAGATGCATGCCTAGGTTTCTTTCTATATTGTTTATTAGCTTACAGTAAATATCAACAAGTTTTCAGGAATACTTATTCCACAGTTTGCTTCAAATAATACTAACGATGGGTCTCTCAAGTACCCATAAATATTCTTGTGAATATTGTGCATTGTCGATGTAACAATATCGTTTCTCAAATGCATCGAATACATTACTGGAGAAAATAGTTACTTTCATAGAGTTAAAATGACAAAATTCGTTGTGTAGATTATGACCATAATATTATATGCACATATTTAATATTATTTATCTGAATATAGCCACATTAGTCTAAATCAAATTTATTTATCTCTGCATTTATTGAATTTATTTAGCATTTTCACTAAAAGTTGCGTTTACATTATCATTTCTGTAACGATATGATTATATGGTTGCAGCCTCCGCTTGTATAGTTGATAAAATTTAACCCGTTCCACAGCACGTCTTACCATTGCGCATATATAACACTATCGATGAAAATTCAAAGTCTCTAAACCAATGTAGAAAGCTGATTGTAATTAGCTTAGTGTATTCCTAGAGGTAGTACTTTTTGCCTGACTTGTGCCAAGCCAAGTTAACTTTAGTTGCTTTTATTGTTTTGTAAGTGTGCTCGAGACGATGTGATTCCAGGCTATTCCTGTTAGCGCCGTAACTTCGTTCTTCACTACGAGCTTACATTCAGTTGATCTAAATTATTATCTCTGCACAGTCTACGGATAAAGTGATGAAGTGATACAATAATAATTCGAATTCACACTAGCTAACAATTAAAAATTATTTAAAACTTCATGATTTTAATACTCGGAAAGTGTTTCGATTATGAAGATTGAATAATTATTTTTTACCAAAGTGAAAACAAAAGTGGCTCCTAAATATATTAAAGAATGCTTTTACCCTTTATTTTGAAATTGAGAATTAATATTCAGACATTGTTGCTCTGATCCTAAATTGTGCAATTACTCAAAATAGTTGCATGCCAAGTGATGTGATATAAATAGGAGTTCATTTTATGTTTTCAATCAATCATTAAATTTGTTTTTCAGAAAGATTTCAAAGTTTTGATCGTTTGTTAAAAAAAAATTCTTACAGATACTGCGGTAGGTTCAATATCTGATAAAACCTTACACAGTCTAAGTCTCTCATGTAACGGTGAGCTTACTCCGTCTCCCGATATATTACCAAATGGTAAAGAAAACACGACGATAGAAGAGATAAGCTTAGATGCAAACAAAGAAAACATAAGTAATGTTCATCATGAGAACTCAGAACCAGAACAGCTGACAGCTAAAAAACCATCTTACTTAGGTCTCGCCTGTAGTATAAGTGGCTACTCTGGTATAACACGATACGATAGTAAGTTACGGGAGGGATTCAGATCTAGAGATACCAGTCCTGGAACCAGACTTATTACGCGCGATACCAGCCCTGCAGGCTTCAGGTATTTTACCTCGAAAATTAATGAAATTTTCTGTATTAAAATGATAATTTAATTATTCAATGTATCTTTACGCACACATATTAAGTATACTTACATGTGAAAACAGATCCAGTGAAAATCTGAGCCTACCGACTCAGCCTCCTTCAAAAAGTCTATCGATATCCCCACTCGCGATGGAGCGTCAAAATGGTTTCTCTAACGGAGTAAAAGAAGAATATAAGATCCACACATTTGTTGAGACTAGAAGTTCAATCAGCACTTGTCAAGGGTTTAGCGAAGTAGACAAGGGATTGCCTTTGCATAGTACTTTTGCTGATATAAGCCCAGTAAGAGGAAATCCGGATATATCGCCGATAAAAAAAAGTCCAGGAATGGTCAGAGTAGTGGCTTTTAGTCAACAGAACAAAAGTTTTATGTCAAACGTTAATGAATCTTCACCAAAGTCTACCAGTTTTAATAGTTAGTATTATTATCATTTATAATATTTAGAAAATCTTTTGTGTTATCAAAATGGAATAAAATTTTCTTCGATTTACAGTTTCAAATAATTCGATGACAGAAATGAACATGACAAATGGCTCTTCTATAGAGGCGGAAAGTCAGAACTTCAACTCTTCGTCAAATAGTGAAAAATCTTTCATTCAACAAAGAGTAGAACGACTCTACGGGCCTGGGGCTCTTGCGCAAGGATTTTTCTTCAAACGTAGTGCTAGCAAATTAAATACCAGCGATTGTTTCCTCAACAAATCTACTACTAATAATAACAACGATGTTTCAAACGACGACGTAAACCAAGAAGAATCATTAAAATCTCTACCAGTTTTAAGACATCTTAGACCTGAATTTCGGGCCCAGTTACCAGTCGTTAGTCCTAGAAAGCCAACCGACGGTAGCGAACAAGTCATTAAATCATTACAAAGGTAATTTAGAAGAATTAGAAAGATTTTCCTTACGAATATACAGTAGTAATCAATCGGTATTTATTCCACAGAGTAACTTCAACAGTTCAAAAAAGTGAGGAAAAAACTAAAATCACCTCAAGCACGATAGATCTGAATAGTTTTATAGGAAGAAATGAATCGATTGGTAAATTGAAGCCAAATATTACCAGTTTGAAAAATATACCTGACCAATTACCGGCTGCCTTGGAAGTTGTGTTACCTGTTTTAGAACCAAGCGCAAGTTTACAAAATATAGCCAAGCATGTTCAAGAGGCTGTTGAAGAAAAAGACGGTCATTACTTCATTAAGGTAAAAAAAAAAAAAAAAACATCGAACGTATTTATATTCCCAAATTATGCATTATAGTAGTAATTATTATCAATACTTTGAATTTTTGTATTTCACATCAATTTCCTGATATTTTTATAGATGTTGAAGGCTGAAACTGAAAGGCTATTGTCTTTAGCTGCATCTGCAGAAGCTGAACTAGCAGGTGGTGATCCAACTGTACTGCCTGAAGAGGCAGCTGGAAAGTTGAGATCAGCTGCAGGAAAAGCTAGGCTTCTAGCGACTCAAAAAATGCAACAATTTGAGGGACTATGCCAGAAGAATATAGTAAGCATTTTATTTCTTATTAATTTTATTTTTTTTTCACGTCGTCGATAAACTTCGTTAATTGTATTTCAGTAAAATATTGTACCATGACTTAATAATTTCATAAAGTTATAGAATTCTGATTCTCAAATTTTTGTTTTCACAGAATCAAATACCTGGCGAGGCATTTCCTACGACCAATGAAGACTTGGCCGGTTTCTGGGATATGGTGATGCTACAAGTTGTTCAAGTCAATGAACTATTTGATCAGATTCGAAGACTGAAAGATTCACAATGGAAAGAGGTATGTTTATCCCCGTTATAAATATTGCCTATAGTATGTATATTACCTAGATGTTATTTAATTTACAATCATAAATCTTCTCGATCTTTGGATTAATCAGAAAGTCAAAAGAAAATCTTCGAACTCTAGAAGAAATGAAGATTTTAGCAGGTCAAGCCCGTATGGAAAACGAAGAAATTATGAGCAGCATAACATTTCGCTAAGTCCAAGACGCTGTTTTGACAAGTTTAATACAAGAAAGTTGAAACATCAAAGATCAGATAATTCTCAGCATATGTACACATACTCAAAATATACACTATTTGCTTGCGAGTTACCCCAAATTATCAAATCAATTGCGAATAGCGAAAGCGATATTATTACACTTAAACCTTCAAGCATTACGAATTCTTATTGCGAAAGTATGAAAAACCTCAGTCTTTCTACTCTAGAAAAAGTTGAAGTGGATCGTGGCGATCAATTCATAAGAAAGTTGACAAATAACAGACCAATTCGAAAAAAGCACATTTACAAAAAGAGAGTTCCGTATAAACGTAACTGGAAAATGATTAATTCATACAAACCAGAGCATAGAGTTGTCGTAGACGAATTTACAGAGCCTCACTCAATCGTTAAATTAGGTGAAAACAAAATGCTATTTCAATTTCAAGAACTATGCGGGCCTGGAGGAGAAATGTTGAATTTAAATTCAGGGCTGTATAAAGACTTTACCAAAATACCTGTTTATACGTCTCGAATAATTGAAAATCAAACTGTTCCACCATTTGCTTGTTTGAATGAAAAAGATTCTTTGTTAATGAATGAAAGCAGATCAAAGACTCGTTTCGCGTTGGGTGAAGAGGCATTATTTTGCCGAAGTTGTGATTCGAGATGCTTGAAGGTGACGTCGCATGAGAATATCATCGCTCGTCACAGTTGTAGTAATTCTAAAAATCACACTGATAATATATTATCAACATCGTTGAACTTAGAAGCCTGTAACGTAGAAAATTATGATGAAAAAAAGAAAAATCTGAAAACTATGCATTTGTCCAGTCGATTTTCTCGCACGTTAGATCGGAATGAATGTATGTTTCATACGTTGAGTAAATATGCAGCGAAATTTAGTCGCAAACAAAAAGAATTGACTAATTTAATATCGAAATTTAAAAAATTAGACTCTGTTTTAAATTCTGAAAGATCTTATACAACTATATATGAATTGAGTGATCGTACATCAACCCGTTTTCTAATAGTCAATAATCAGCACCCAGATAATGAGATAAATCCAATCTGTTCAGATCGAACTAAGAAATCCTCTGCAAATGAAAATCACTGTGATATTGCGACAAAGACATTGATAATGATAGAAGCTGCGATAAGAGAGATTGAGCTAGAAATAACTGAGCTTGAAGCAAGTAAATCTAATTTCAGATCAGGGAGAGAAAGTGTTTCTAAGACGAACACACCAATCGCCATAGATAAAGATTTATTCTATAAAATTTGTGATTCATTGCTAATTCAAATATTCGTAGCTTATCAAACTGAGATTCAATTCATCAAAGACACATTAAAGTCATGGACGAGTAGTTACACAGTTTGTGAAATTTTTAATAAATTGTTGAAACTCTCTGCTGATGAGAAGAGCGCTAATTTAAAATCAAAATATAACAAAGATTTATCATTGAAACAGTTAGAAGTGAGTGATGATGCGTTATCAGTATCACCGTCGACAAAAATTCTCACACTTACTTCTTCCAAATCCAATATTGCCTCGATATACATTTGTGGATTTTTAATAAAAAACAAATTCTTTTGTCGACTGTTATTGTATTTATATATCTACGGTATAATAAGCGTATTGTTTATTATATTCAAACTTTTTTTCAATGAAAAATGACTTGTTGTGTGACTTTATGGAATTAATAAAGTGTGACAAAGATTTTTATACTATAGAAAAATTTTGTTTCATTCTGTGTTTAGTTAAATATAGAAAAATTATTATAATAGAATATTAAGGACTAAATCAACTATGTATTCTTTGTATCAGGTAATTCCGGATTCTAAAGCAATTACATCGTTACCTCAGAATGGCAGCATCTCTAAACGGCGCGTCAATGTTTTGAACAAAGCTAAACCTACGGCGAATAGTGAAGCGAATCGTAAAGCTCGAGAAGCCCGAGAACAGGCCAGGCGCCAAATGCTAGAAGAACGAAGAAGGGCGATGCGTTCTAACGCGCAAAATAAAGATCACAGCGATGCGGATTCTGTGAAAATTTTTGTGCCTCAAACGTAACAATGAATTGGCATAATGATAATAATAATGATAATAATAATAAAAAAAAAAAAAAAAAAAAAAGAAAAGAAACGCAAGAAAAATTGATAAAGAGCACTTCCATACATCGTTGGAGACTAACTAAACGTAGTCAATGACTAGTTACACACAGCTTCCTAATTCTGCGACGAAAAAAAAATAATTAAAAATTAAAAATCAAAATTCTATTATCGTGTGCATTCGTACATAAAAAATTAAAACATTTTTGTAACAGTATTAAATTTTAATTAAAAGTTAAAATAATTTGAAATAATTTAAAATCTTATGTACAGAGGAAGGAAGGAAAGAAAGAAATAGAGAGAGAGAGAGAGAGATAGAGAGAGAGTTTACTGATGAAAATTATATTTCAATATTCATAAGGAAGGATGTGTTTCTATATTAATATTTGTTGTTGTTATTAGTTTGAAACAAAAAGTTGAAAAATAATAATAATTCATATATATAATTCTGTTCGTTGCATAGAGTTGTTTAGTATGATTATTAATTTTTTTTTTTTTTTTTTTTTTTTTTTCTTATTGAGATAGGTAATATAATATCGAAACATGATTTTCATATGTATACAATGAATACAATTCTCAGAGATGTGATAGAGATACTAATTTCGTCGGGATTTTTTTTTTTAAAGGTCTAACATGAATCAATATATAACACCATTGTGATTACATATTTTAATATCATTAGCAGCATGGTGAGTTCCATTTTTTGCGCATAGACAGATTTTTTATATAAACAAAAAAATAAAAAAAAAATAAAAAAAAAGGAACAAAAAAAAGAAAACAAAAAAAAAAAAAAAAAAAAAAAAACTTAAATTAATTATTGAATTTAAGTATTTTAGCTATTTAAATTTTTTCTATTGCGAGCCTAATGATTACTTAGTAACTTATATATATTATATATTATGTAGTAAATTATAAAGAAAAGGAAAAGAAGGAAACGAAAAACGAAAAACAAAAAAAAAAAAAAAAAATTGTAGGAATAAAAGTTAATCGATTTCTTGTTTAATTTGTACAATATTCTTGTAATTAAATTCATAAATTGGTGCGAAGTTTTTACATGTTATATGTATATATTTATGATCTAATGAATGCAATGTCTTAATTTCTGATTTTAAAGTCTTTAATTTTTTTTTTTTTTTTTTCTAGCGTTAATAACGTCAGATGATTTTTATTAATATAAATAATGCTCTCATTCATTTTATTAATTTTATAATTAAATGTGGTATACATATATGTATGCTACATTTCCATAACATTATTCATGATTAACACGTACTTCTTCACCTTCTTACTCTTATGTATTAATATCTTGTTTTTTTTTTTTTTTTGTTTTTTTTTTTATATTATAATATCACTAACTTGCGTTACACAACAGTAAAACATAATAACTGACTCTTAAACGAATAACTTTCATTGCATGTTTGTTATTTAACGATAATAGGATAGCCCTTGCTTGAAAGGCAGCCTAATTTGTGACTGAGACAAGTCACTAGTTTAATATTAACACAGGCCTAAACTAATAATTATTGATTGTTTCTTTTTTTATTCATTGTATAATTTCGAAATTTTATTTTTCCAAATTACACATAACACCCACTGTGATGCAAAAATTATTTTGAGCCATTAAAATACTCTACACGCATTGTGACAAGCAATGTCTATATCCAAAGAGTCAGTTCCTAGCTATTATATGTTTAAAAAGTAAAAAAGAAAAAGAAAATAAAATAAAAACGTGCATGCAAAAATCTTAGAATAAATTACAATTACATATGAGGAATAGATTCGATATTAAGGCCCTAGTCTAGTCATATTAATAAGTGCATATCTATAAACAAATACATACATAGATTTGCGATGCCAAATACATATTATATGGAAATTTATCTTCAAAATTTTAACGTCACGATATTCACAAGTCTTTCTTGCTTATTACTGGTGTGAAAAAAAAAAACAAAAAAAAAAACAAATACGTTAAAGCCATGATTGTTTTTATAATTGAAATTACAGTTAGAGAATGAATATACTATAACAGCTATGGAAATTGCAATGCTTGATTTGCTGGATAAATGCGCTTTGAATAATACATTATTATAAAATAACTACCTACCTGTTTCGGTCTAGAAGCTTTTCTGATTGACATTACGAATGTGTGTTAGTATTTGTATTTAAATAAACTGCACTAGGACCTTGAATCTCCAAAGATTAAACGATGCGTTGAAACTTTGAAAGCTCTGAAATGAAAAAAAAATAGAACATCGTATATAACAGATTGTGTGACTTTACTCAATCAAATTATAGACATTATAATTGGTCGTTTGCATCACGCGCGCACTCTGATATGTAATCGTCACACGCCTCAATAATGCCTTATTAAACAGAACGATAATGCATATGGGAAATAATTGCACAAATCATCAACACTCCCTCAGATTTGAAAAAAAAAAAAAAAAAAAAATTAATTTTGCCTGAAATTTTCCAAATATCGAATATCTAAGCACGAATGATCAATTTCAACAAGTAAAGATTAACATTTCCCAATGCCTAATTAAAGCTGGTATTGAATTGTCAGTTATTTCTTCTAAAATACCTAATCATTGACTTTTTTTTTTTTTAGGCACCTATAGATGAAATTTGAAAGAAAAAAAAAAAAAAAAAATCTAATACATTGAATTTCAATGATTTTATAACTGTTAATAATCCTTCTGACTAATTTGATAGAATTTATATATTATATAATATTCGTACTCGTCTTTCGTGTTTTTATACTTTTCAAAAACTATGTATATTGCTATTATTAGATGATTGCCGTTATGTTTGCGAAATAAGAAGACAGAATGTTATTAAAAATTAGAAAATTAATTGAAATTAATTAATTATATGATATAATTTGTATATTCTGTTACTAAGTCTACATAATATTATAAGATATGAGTGCTACATTTCCTATTTCTATTTTTTTTTTTTTTTTTTTTTTTTTTTTTTTTTTTTTTTTTTTTTGAGAAGCATAACAGTTTTTAATGAACATACCCTGTGTACTCACATATAATTGTGGCATTGTGTGACATTTTATACACTCTGCGCCACTAAAATTGTATATAAAAACATTTTATTCCCCCCCCCCCCCCCCCCCCCCCCCCCCCCAAGAGTGAGTATCACTAATATCATTTTGTAAATTAATTATAATATACACGCATACATTTTTCATTATATATTATTTCAATTAAACTTTTCTTTTACCCTTGTAGTAATTTATATACAGAAATTATCATTTTTTTTTTTTTTTTTATCATCAAACATATTTGATTTTTGGAAACCTGCAGCCCATAATTGTACAGGATGTACCCAAAGAGAGACAATTATTTCAAGATTACATAGAATAAAACACAGTTAAGCTAATTTATTCTCCTTTTTTTCTTTCACCCTTGTTTATTTATATATTGCACAATTCTTTTTTTTTTTTTTTTTTTTTTTCCCGAATATATATTTCTTCAAGTAATATATTTCTTGCAACGTGATGAATACATTGATTGAATACATTACTGCGAATTATTGAAAATTGATTTATATTTGAGATATATTTCCTGATCTATGATTTTTTTTTTTTTTTTTTTTGTTATTCTCATGTGACCAAAATCTGAAATTTTTACGAACTCTTCAGAAACTCAAATTTTTTATACAAGATATATGTATTTTGATCCTAAATTGTTCGATGGAAATGATCAAAGTGATAAGTATTTCATGATAAAAACTGTCGGAGATATTAATGAATGAAAATAGGCTGGAGTAAAATTACCCAACATGATTTTAAAACAGATGTTGATAAGCTTTTGATTAGACGATTCAATTGCAGATAACAACATATTGCGAAGTTACAGTAGAAAGGACTTTAACTTAATGGAAATCTAAAGTAAATTTTAGTACATTCACAATAGTTTGAAAACAACTAGGTAGTGGATATTGAAATTCAAGATTTAGTTCGTATGCTACAATCCCTTGAATATCTGTCTACTCGATTTTCAAGTTTTGTACCAATCAATGACTACATATACTTCGATATTGTAAAGGCCATTGATTATTGATTCGGAAAATTTGATATAAATAATGCGATAACGTAAGACGTCACAAAATTAAAAATTCAATATATCTTTGTATCCATGAAGGAATATTGGATTATGGTCATTTTAATAAAAAGTAATTGTATGCTTGTAGATATGTGTCTGTCCTAGTTGTTAAGGTATGATCAGAAACAGCTAAGAGCCATTTTATTAACATAAGATTTAAGAAAGGATAATCTCGGAAAAACGAATACACTGTACTATATTTTAATAAATAAAAATATTGTTCTCTTATACAGAGTGACATTATTATAGAAATCTGCTGAAGCGAGTTGAATTTGCAATTAAAAAAAAAAAAAAGTCGAATTTCCGTTACTGATAAAGATGATGCTGCGTTCTTGTATCCATAGCTGGACTATCCATACTAATAAGAAAAGAGGAGTATAGCTGAAAAAGCGACTAAATTAAAATGAAAAGTGAATTATTAATAATCCATCATGGATCTACGGATTCACCTTTGGAATAATTCAATATTTTCCTGAGGGCATTATGTTTTTATACAAAAATTTTATTCATCTGTTTCCTCGGATTGTTGAAATGTAATTATAAATGTTACAGATTTCAATGTATTGTTGATACATACCTATAAAACAAATAAAGCATCAACAATAAAATTATATCCTTACTGAATAACTTTTCATATAGAATTAAATGAAATTTTTGTACTTTTTTAACTCATAAAACCCAAGAGTTCATTGCCACGAGGAAGATACTCAATAACGACAGTTAGGTACTTCAGCGAGTACGTGACATTTCAAATTCAATATCATTTCATACAATAGCATAAGCATTTTGTTATTATCTGTCCGCATACAGATTTTAAATGCTACGTTGCAAATCCCATGCGTCCTAATTATTATAGACTTGTCGTAGTAGATCCGTAGAACACCCTTAAAGTTGAATTATACACCTCGGATTTTTGGCAGCCCGTTTCTCAGCTAAAACACATCCGATTGATGTGAAATTGATATCAGTGACGCAGAAAAAGTGAACGGAGGGCATGATGCTCTTGGATTTCCAAAAAGCGAAAATAAAATGTACAGTTTTATATCAAGAGTGCTCTGTAACGAATAATCGTTGTGCTGACATTGTACTTTATAAATATTAAAACACCCGAAATATTTTTCGCTTTTTGGAAATCCAAGAGCATCATGCCATCCGTGCACTTTTTCTACGTCACTGATATCAATTTCACATCGATCGGATGTGTTTTAGCTGGGAAACGGGCTGCCAAAAATTCGAGGTGTATCATTCGCCTTTCACATCCCCTTAAGAATCAGCATTTACAGGCACAGGGAATTTAAACTAGTTGCCGCCCGCTGATTGCGGCAAAAGTAGTTCGCAGCGTCGCCACCTGATCATAGAATCTACTATAAGGTCGGCAGGTTGCATGGAATTAGGCGCTTCACAGCACCGCTCGTTTCAAATAATCCTATGTATTGCACAACCCCTTCAAAGTCCGATAAAACAAGAACTCAAAATTATACCCTAATATATTATACATGAGGCAATGCTATACAACGCACGAAATATATACTATATATTTTCTCTGTCCCAATGAACATCTGATGATAGGCTCAATTTATTCTATGTATTCATAAATCACTGAACACCATAGAAAAAAAAATCAATCTAATATCTCCGTTTAGTATAGTAATTCGATACCCTGCAATCAATGTAATTTCGGTCTATAGGCACTACAGCATTGATCTATAGTTATATTATTGTATAGGATATAGAAAATGTCCAATACATTTTTTACCGGCATTTACGAAGTGGTTTATATTTCTTATTTCAAGCTATATTGGGATCCTTAGAATGGGCGTGGCTTTGAAATTTTAGCCTTGTTTGAGTAGTTCTATTTTCGTCACTAGTTGGCGTATCGAGGTTCTAAGCCCTCTCATTGGTTACTGTAGCCTTCTTAGAACAGTTCTATTTTCTGCCACTAGTTGGCGTATCGGGGTTCTAAGGTTCCCAATAAGGTTTTATTTTCTATCCCACACAGTACCCAAATATTGCTGCAATATTGCAATATTGTTACAATATTGGGTGCTGTGTGGGATATCACGTAAATGTGAAGCGAATTGAGTATGTAGACAACATTTCTTCATATATATAAAATTTGATTTATTGAGTATTTTTATACAATAAACTTTCACTCATAAATATATTTACACGTACCCAATAACGCGTGCAATATACATATACACTTGATTCAGAACTAATTATATAGATAATGTTATGTCTCAAATATAATATCTCTGTTTTCAAAATACAAAATTCAGGAATATAATATATAATTATTGATATTATGAGTAATTTACACTGGTTCCTGGCTTATAAGGCAGATTATAAATTCAGAATAATGGTAGACATGAGGCAGTTCTAATGATTGGCTTATCGGCACAATTGCCAACCAGGCCTGTAGATCCTTGATTAATAATAAAATAGTTAAGATAAGAAGGAGATAATTAGTCATACATAATCTTAATACAACGATTATCTTATTATTATTATAGATTTCGTACTCCGGCAGGGAATGTTATGAATGAAATATTTATTATAGTAAGCATAGATATGTATAATAATTGTATCTTCATATATAAGAGTTTCGATTCTAAAAGTCGTTTTGTTATAGATCTCATGTTGTGCATGCAGATATGATTTTTTTTCCTTAATATAGTGTGTGCCTTTTTCTGTCTATCTAATTCTTTTATGCATTAGCTTACTTGCGACGAACACAAACACTTACCACATATTTTAATTAAATCTAATAAGCATTACGATACTATTATGTCAAATTCAAACACTATCGGAATATCGATATAACAAATTCATTAATTAGACTCCACTATTTTTTTTTTTTTTTTTCTTTTTGTAGACATAAATTAAAATATAATTTTCATACTATATTGACGAGAAATGATCTGCGAAATTGAACAGTTCTCTCACCAGACGTGAGTTATAAGTACGTTTTTAATTCATTCACAACAAAATCCAAGCATATTTTTATTTTTTTAAATAAAATTCAGGCATATAGGTATAGTGTTGAATATTTTATAGATTTGATTTTATAGAATGTATTTTCAGACTGTGGCCGGTATCTAATATTGGGAACCTTAGAACCTCGACACGCCAACTAGTGGCAGAAAATAGAACTACTCAAATAAGGCTACAGTAACCAATGAGAGGGCTTAGAACCTCGATACGCCAACTAGTGACGAAAGTAGAACTACTCAAAGAAGGCTAAAATTTCAAAGCCACGCCCATTCCAAGGATCCCAATACGTATAAAAAATCAGGCGATTTTACTCGTAATGAATGCAATATCGGTACATATGTGTTATTTTATTATGCTTGTGAATATGTTTTGCGATTTCTGTTTTTTTTATCGAATTACATGTAGGTAAACGAAATTGCGCAAAGGAGAGATTCAACAGATTTTTATAGATAATTTTTGGTATTAGCTCGAATTTTGTGTAATTCAAAATCACTCTGAATAACATCATCACAATCGTTATTTTTAAGGCTGTATTATTTCAGATTTTCATTATTCTATACCATGTTTGAAAATGTTGGTCATTACCATAATAAGATTGTACTTATAATGATGTTTGATTTCATATTCGTAAAATAAACAATTGGTTTCACGTATCGATTATAGATTTTGTAGAATTCTACAAAAACCTCGACATATATTATATATTCATTCACTTCACCATTGTTCTCCAAAAGCCATACACAAATAAAGAGAATATACGAAATATAGATATACATATAGGAATATAATCAGCCGTTTAAAATAGAATGCTACATCCATTTTTCAGATTCGATCAGTCTTTGATCTAACTTAAGTCAATATGGATATACTAGACCAGGCAAATGAGGGTCTTGCCCTCGTTCATCTTATCCTGTACTTTATCACTGGCTGTTGATTTTTCAGCCTGTCCGCTGAAAACAGCAGATGTAAAAGTCAGGATCACGCCTAACACTGCAGAGTAGAATGCCCAACCTGAAAGTTTGATAAAATTAAACGGTGTTATAATTACAGATGAAAAACAATATCCACCCGGGAAAAAATGTTCAGACATGAGCAAGCCTGTTCATGTATGATCAGGCCTGAAATTAGACATGATCATGTCTGTTCATGTATGATCAGGCCTGAAATGAGACACGATCATGCCTGTTCATGTCTGATCATGAATGATCAGGACTGAAGCGCTCAATACGTTCAGGCCTGATCATACATGACCATACCTGTTCATGTTTGATTATGTCTGATGCCAGACATAATCATGTCTGTTCATGCATGATCATGCATGATCATGCCTGTTCATGTATGATCCTGCCTGGAAGGTTGAAAACCTCCAGCTCTGATCAGGCCTGATGCGTTGGTTCATGTCTGGCTAAACATGAACAGACATGATCATGTCTGATATCATGAATTGATTCAAACATGATTATGCATATGATCATATCCATAATTATATGCATATCTATGTAGACCCGGATCTATGTAGACCCGGGAAAAAATGATCAGGCCTGATCAGACATGAACAGGCATGAGTCTTCAGACCTGATCAGGCCTGTTCAGTCACGGTCATTTTTCATGTCTGATCAGATCTGAAGACTCATGCCTGTTCATGTCTGATCAGGCCTGATCATTTTTTCCCGCGCAGACATTTCGTGGCCGTAACACGAGCTGCGGAATTTATCAGCACACTAAATACCCGAAAGATACTAATATTTGATCATAATATTCGCAATTCGAGCATTCAAGCACACTAAATACCCGAAAGATAATATTTGATCACAACATTCGAATTTCGAATGTGAAAATTTGCACATCTCACCAAGGCTACAGTCAGCAAGGTAAAAGGGAGCCGCTTCATCACCACAAAGTCTTTGAACTCTCGTTGAGCCCCATCCAGCAGCGTATAAAGTCATGCCAAGGAGATACATGATACCTTGAAGAAATCGGAATAATTAGTTAGAAATTATCATACTATATACGATGCATGCACAAGCAGATCAGTTTCTCGTAAAAAACTAAATTTACTTTCATATCAAAATGTTCGAAGACTTTATTAGACCCATACCAGCAATTGATTGTCCAACACCAGCCAAATCGAAGATACTCTTTCTCCCTATACTCTGCACACAGCAGCCCATCAATGCAGCCATAACCGTGACCGTCATAACAGCCATTCCAAGAGCGAGGAAAAATAAGGTAGCCTTCCAGCAGTCGGGAAATGTCGAAGAATGTGTTGCGAGACCATCGACATTGAAATTGGCACAATGTACCCTACCGTAGAGTCTGGTACATCGGTTATAAATGCCAACAGTCGGTGTGTACAGTTCGGTACCATTTACTACGTGAAAAGAAGATATGATTGACAAATTCTGCTTCTTCTTCTTCATTATTTCTATACCTATGGATTAGCGTATACCTTCCGGTTCCGATGACTAAAGAGTTCAATGCATTATTCTTACCAGTCCTTTTGGTCGTTGGAGGTCCTACCAACCATCTTGGGGTCACTAATGACGATAAAATAGCCACTGCAGCACCTAAAGACATTAATGTCCAAAGAAGACTGCGACCAGTTATTATCACGTAACACATTGTGCTAGGTGGTTGTGCAGGGCACTTTAATTGTCAATGCTGATTGCCATTTCACTCCGCTTCAGGGATGCTTTCTGAAACATAATCCGGAAATTAATTTTTAGAATTGCTATCCCGGGAAAAAATGTTCAGACATGATCATGCCTGTTCATGTATGATCAGGCCTGAAATTAGACATGATCATGTCTGTTCGTGTATGATCAGGCCTGATGTCAGACATGATCATTCATGATCATGCATGATCATGAATGCTCAGGACTGAAGCGCTCAATACGTTCAGGCCTGATCATGCATGACCATACCTGTTCATGTTTGATTATGTCTGATTCCAGACATGATCATGTCTGTTCATGCATGATCATGCCTGTTCTTGTATGATCCAGCCTGGAAGGTTGAAAACCTTCAGCTCTGATCAGGGCTGATACGTTGGTTCATGTCTGATTAAACATGAACAGACATGATCATTTCTGATATTATAAATTGATTCAAACATGATCATGCATGATCAGATCCAATTATATGTATACGATCTATGTATAAGCATATATGGTGTCAGATTCAATTATGCATGATCATACATGAATCTATAATATATAATCATGCATGAATCACTGCCGATCACTATGCGACGTATAAAAGATATAAAAACGATAGTTCATATAATTTTTTAATTCAATCAACTGTTTTATTTCAATTGGCCGGGAAAAAATGATCAGGCCTGATCATTTTTTCCCGGGATACGTCTATAAGTATATAGAATTCTTCCTGCTCAATTATAACCCACATCATTCGATGTTCCCATTTTGGCAAATGTATAGGAATGGAATAAACGCATGCATATCTAAATTGGAAGAGAAAAAGGACAATTCAAGAATAAGCACACTGGCCTGTGGTTTGTGAGTGGCGTTGATAAATCGTAATTTCATTTGACTTTTATCGCTTTCCAGTTGATATAAGAGACCTTTTTTCGTTATCTCTTTCGGTCTCTCTGCCTCTGCCACGATACTGTTCAACTCATTCATGCCTTTTTAATTGTGAAATTATTATTTCTGTATACTAATTGTCTATAATAAATTCATTCGGGCTTGAAGAAAGGCTGCCATCTCATTCAATCCGTTAATTATATGATCATGTGAGTATAATTAAGTCAAAGTTCAGTTTTTAATTTGTATTTCTTCAAAGCCGATCGTATACGTGATTCCCTCAAAAGCAATTAACTATTAATATTTACGATCCGACCATTTCTGTGACCAATTCCAAGAAGTGTGACGAGATAACACCATTACGTCATAATGAAAGCATATAGTCACTCTCACTTAGATAAAAGTAATACATCGTAAAAATAAGTGATGATCAACTTTCCCGGGAACCTTTACAATCTTTTACTCCACCACACATACATACTACATAACAGAACACAGTCTGCTAGCAGTAAGTTGGTCAACGGCATATTATGAAGCATTAGGTCCCGATTTTAAAAGAAATAGGTTCAAGATGGCGAGAATTAACACCTCGTAATCTAAACACGTGATATCACTGCACCACAGAAAATGGCTCTTTGCCTGCACGGTCATCATTCTGTTAGAATTTCCACCACTCTCTTGGTTATACATTCCGTCAATAATGAGCTATGTAACATTCACACATGAGCCGAACATCAGAATCGAGTCATATATAACCGAAAAGATAAATCAGTAAGACATTTTTTATTATACACATAGTGAAGATGTTACAGAAATTTTTGATACGAAATTCCATGATTTAGATGATTCGTCTTTTTAAATAGAATAAACTCTTCCCTGTATAGTTTGGTCTCTCAGACTAGTTTTGTCACCCTCCCTTTTTTTTTCTCCGACAAACTTTCATCGCATATTCATTTGCCACTTTATTGTGTACACATGCGATCGTTTGCTGAGGAGTAACGACGTGCCGTCTAAATAAAATAAAAAAAATGTGTAGTATACATATGCAAACGAAATTCTAAGTTATTTTTAAACCCTCCGCTCTTATACTGTCTCCATTTATTCTAATTTGATGGTGTTTTCAGTTTTGTTATGTTTTGAAATACGCGGTCCAGCATGGTGATCAGCTATATCGTTTTGTCTCAGAATCTCTTCAGATATAGCAACATAAATCGACGCATGATACGAATAACAGCACATTTCAAATTCCGGGTGGAAAAGAGCACGTTTCAGATTCCGAGTGAAAAAGAGCATGTTTCAGATTCCGGATGGAAAAGAACACGTTTCAGATTGAGAATGAAAAATAGCACGTTTCAGATTCACTCGAAAACCAGCACAATTCAGGCGAAGCGAATATTACTCATTAGTAAGTGTCAGGTAGGTTTATTATGAAATTGGAAATGCACAATTATGCACAAAAACTCGATTCAATTTTATCATTGAATGATTAATTCAATCTTATAATAAACCTAACTGACACTTGCTAATAAGTAATATTCGGTTCAACCTGAATTGTGCTAGTTTTCGAGTGAATCTGAAACGTGCTATTTTTCATTCTCAATCTGAAACGTGTTCTTTTCCATCCGGAATCTGAAACATGCTCTTTTTCACTCGGAATCTGAAACGTGCTCTTTTCCACCCGGAATCTGAAATGTGCTCTTTTCCATCCGGAATCTGAAACGTGCTTTTTTTCACCCGGAATCTGTAATGTGCTGTTATTCGTATCGGGCGTCGAAATAATGTATTCAAATGGGCACTTCAGCTTGCTATATCTCTATATCGCATACTTTTTTCAGATCACGTTGCAACACGATAAGTTTCAGAATAATTGTTATACGCCGAGACTTTTAATAATTAACAACTATTCTTAACCGAAATTCATATAAGGCTTGACCGTTTCTGGGAATTAGGCATTCGAACGTGTTAAAATATGGCTTAGTCCTCGTATATAGAGCAGACCTCCGGAGATGCTACACGTTTGCGTGTGGTCCTAGTTGAAATCTTTATGGGGTAAACCTAAAAACGTGTGAGGCATACCATTATCTGAATTTTTTTCCAATCTCGTTGCCCCACATTCTGCGCAGCTGAACTTCTATATAGGAATAGCAATCGCAATTCATTTCCGGTTATGCATCAAGCCTCTTGCGGTTTCTGCTCTGATATACTATGCGGGGGTCTTGTGCGTTTTATGCAGCTATCAATTAGGACATCATTTCTTTTATCTCTCCATTTCCGCGACAATTATCGCGTGCTCTCAGACTCATTTTACAACTCTCTCTCTTTCTCTCTCTCATTGTTCACAATCTAGGATATTACTAATCGTAAGCTCTCATTATTTACAGTAAAAACTGTTCATGTATCAGACGTTATTTTTTGCTATCCTCAGCGAGAGGAAATGATGCATTTTTATATAGCACGTTCCTTGACTTGAGCTGGTCCTTGACAGCGCAATATATTTCGTAGTTTTAGAGGATATGGATGTAGGCACGCTTCAGGGCACGTTATATATTGTATATTTTTGTAGATTTATATCATATACCGTAGTCCCGTTCAGTCGTCATATTACCTAAACTCCATCCCCAGCTGTTGAGCGATTCAACCTTTCAATCCGCACCGCATGCATATGTACATATACGCACGTGGCATATGGTTTTCGTTCGTTCTTCGGACTCTTAAAACCCGCAAAGTTAATCTCTTTCGTGGTTTGTTGGGTATAGTATATAGCCGTTTTGATCTACCCGCTGCGCAGTATTGGAAGCTCTCCAAGATGAAACTCGCTCGACCCTAAATAGGAACTGAGATAACGGGAACTTGGATAGCAATGATAAACTGCTGTAGAAAGTTTTCTTCTGCGAGCTGAGACTTGTTTAAAATATTTTTAGTAAGTATACCTGTATTTATACGCCAAGATAAAATATTTACATTGTTTTCAAATTTAGCAATATTATTTACACGATAAGTTTGCAATCGAAAATCCCAAACTTATCACCAACTGACTGATCAGGTCTACGCAATTATGAAAAGAGATCGGGATTTACAAGAATATTAATTGAGGATCACATGGGAGCAAAGAAATTTTCTTTGCTCCCATCGATCGATAGATTATTCTAAATTTCTAAACACATCGACCATATGAAGTGTTGCTCTTTTTTCAAGAGACCACTCCAATCTGATCTCTCGCGAGTTTACGAGCCTCTTGATAGAAATTACAATTCTTTATTCTCGATTCGGAACCTTATATCGACGTCCGATACGAATAACAGCACATTTCAGATTCCGGGTGAAGAAGAGCACGTTTGAAATTCCGGGTGGAAAAGAGCACATTTCAGATTCCGGGTGGAAAAGAGCACGTTTCAGATTCTGAGTGAAAAAGAGCATGTTTCAGATTCCGGATGGAAAAGAACACGTTTCAGATTGAGAATGAAAAATAGCACGTTTCAGATTCACTCGAAAACTAGCACAATTCAGGTTGAACCGAATATTACTTATTAGCAAGTGTCAGTTAGGTTTATTATAAGATTGAATTAATCATTCAATGATAAAATTGAATCGAGTTTTTGTGCATAATTGTGCATTTCCAATTTCATAATAAACCTACCTGACACTTACTAATGAGTAATATTCGCTTCGCCTGAATTGTGCTGGTTTTCGAGTGAATCTGAAACGTGCTATTTTTCATTCTCAATCTGAAACGTGTTCTTTTCCATCCGGAATCTGAAACATGCTCTTTTTCACTCGGAATTTGAAACGTGCTCTTTTCCACCCGGAATCTGAAATGTGCTCTTTTCCACCCGGAATTTGAAACGTGCTCTTTTTCACCCGGAATCTGAAATGTGCTGTTATTCGTATCGGGCGTCGATATGCTATACATTTTCTGATAAGAAGATCACTTCTCGAATCAGAACGCACAATAAATTTCCGAAAAATGATTGAGTAGTCGTTAAAAAACGTGCTAACAATTTCTGGTATTCCCTGTATGTAAACATTGATCTGAGGTTGCTGCAGAACTATCTGTATATTATGTACACTTTACAAACATTTGATAAGTCCAGCAAAAAGGTCGCCGATTTATTTACGGGGTCAGTCGGTTGTTTGAGTTGTGATTATATGTGTGAACCTCACCAACTGGACCTGTGTATTGCAGCTACAATGGGATTGAGTCACTCTTATTTGATGAAGATCCATCAGACTCAAAGTAAAAAAAAAAAAACAGAAGATATTTCACGTATAGAAGCAGCAAGATAGTATAGCTCGAGCGACTCATTAATGTATATTCTTGACTATACCGATCGTTGGATATGTGATCAATGACCGCGAAGGGATTTGTTGTACGGTTGAACGCCTACAGCTCCGACCGTTCAGCTTAGATTAACTTGCATGCACATATATATGCACTGTGCACACATACTTTTTTTTTGACTCATCAATGATCAGTAAACGCTCGATGATATACAAGGCGAAGAAGAGGCATTATGCCAGATTAATTAAAACCAATTTAATAATCTATAGAAAGGTCTATCGCAATTAAGCATATCTAACAATAAACCGTAATGAACTGATGTACACAGCTCATGTAATGATTTCATGAGATTTTCGCTCGGGCTATAGACTCAATCGAAACTTTGCAAGGTTCCGAATTTGTATGTTGAATGTAAGAGGAATCTGTTCCATATACACTCAGAAAAAGGTCTTGTTGACACAACCAAAATTTGGTTATTATATGCACAATCAAATTTTTTGTTCAGTCAACCAAAAATTTCGTTCGGATAACCAAAATTTTGTTGGGAAAACCAAATTTTGTTGGGACAACTAAAATTTAGGCTATTCCAACAAAATTTTTGGTTGACTGAACAAAAAAATGTGATTGTCCATATAATAACCCAAATTTTGGTTGTGGCAACAAGACCTTTTTCTGAGTGTAAGGAAATCGCATCGATCACAAAAATACATAAAAGAAGTTAAAAGCGATGGAACACAAATTTTTCATACCGACAACGTCGTGCAGTCATAAGTATAAGAATAGATAGCTGGACAAGTGGATATATAAAAGTGAAGAAATTTCTTTATTCGCTTTTCGACGTACGTGTCAATCATATCACGTTAGTTAGTTAGCTCGTTAGTTACGAGAAACATATTCTGACCCATCGCCACACCTATGTATGTGAAAAATAAAGAAAAAAGAGAAAAGTAGGTATCATACTGCTGCAGTCTGCAGCGAGTACGATTACTATTTTTAGTTACAGTTATATTATATCTGTTCGATTTTTAGATACCTATATAAATGCTCGACATCTAAAATTCAAATGAAACTAAAATTTTTAATTTTTAATTTTTCATTTTCAATTTGTTGTATAGCACTCAGCTGGGCGAGATAGCTGGACTACCCATCAGTCAGCCACACCCAAGTAGTACCGGTCTCATATGTGAACTCATATACCCTGTATAATAACTAAACACGATTTCCTTTCTAACATCATGAACATGAATTCACGGTATATCTGTGTGAATCTTCCACGTGGGTGTCAATTGTCGAAATAAAAAGAAAAACAAGAAAAAAAAAACAGAAAAAAAAAAAACGATAAGCACTGATTCGCATTTATAATGTGTAGGTATGCGTATGTATTCATAAGCAGACCCACGCCTACGCATATGAGAATAATATATTGTATATCTACACGCGTATATATGTATATAGTATGTGTGTATGACTTATATGAGACGGTATGTGTGTATAGGCAGAGTTTCAGGCGTAAGGCTAGCTCATTTGTTCGTCTCACATTTTTTTTATTTTCCTTATCTTATTTCAACTGACTATGTAGGTAATTACGTACTTATTCAGCTTCTTACCTAACGACATACCTATAATATTCACATAAAATAATCACTTTATAAAGCACAAGCGAAATTCAATGTTCGTCACTTTTGAATTGCATGATTTTTGAATAAATATTTTTCAAATCGCACACAAATTTTTCCTACCATTATTAGGAAATCAAATTCAACCCTCCGAGTGCACACTACATGTATATACCGTCAAATTTATCTTTAAGCCATTTTCGATTTAAAATATCTCGAAAACTGTGCACTTTTTTGAAAAAAATCTTCAGACATTCCTTAGTGCAAGTTTACTAATCTCTAAAGGCCGCATAGTCAGATATTTTGAAATAACAGTATATTAATCATTGAAAAACGTGCTCGAAGTGCTCGTGCTTCATTTTACAGAAAAATAAATTGTGGGGTCAGAACGCTTGCTTGTACACTCGGAGGGTTAAAATCGTTTAGAGACGAATGTTTAGGCTGTAAGACCGTTGAGAATGGTTTCCTGTTCGTGAGTCACTGCATAATAAAAAAAAAAAATGTAGTAGTCAAAATAGATGCCTGGATGGTTTGAATATCAATTTGCCAAAAAACTGCATGAATGCGCATAACAGTGCAAGGGAGTGGCTATTAAAGTTCAACCCACATATCTTTGACAAACATGCATTATGTCTGCTCCATAAATCTCAGAGTTCGAATTGTTTTAGCGTGAAAAAGGACACTTGTTGCATAAGTTAGCAACACATGGTCTTGCCGCACGTGTGCAGGACACACGAAAGGCACACTCCAAACTCGTATTAGGTATACACGTGTAACTCATTTAAGTATTCGTATATATGCATCTTATAGGTATAGGTACCTATATACAAATTATTTATGTACATATATACTATACGCTTGCAATAAGCAGAGCTGGACAGTCGCGGCAGCTGTGGGACAGGTGTGCATGCAGGTTCCGGGTATGAGTACTTTTCTACAATGTTCAGAACAACTTCAACGATTCGGAACACTAATTAAATGATGAATCGTAATATAGGTGAATATATCCTGTGAAAATGTTGTATTTGTATCTGGTTTTTTGCTGGAAGGGGTGGAAAAAGTATGACTTTAAAAAAAAAAAAAAAAAAAAAAAAATAGCACGAAATTTGGGGCAAAGTTGGAACCACCTAAAATAATGGATGTACACTGTTGGAAAAAATATGTTCCAGTAGGTCCACTATCATTTTTATGTCAATTTCAACACTTTTTTGTAGTTAAAACAACATTATTTTCACTCAAACCACAGATTTTTCTGTTGTTTCAACTGAAAAAAGTGTTGAAATCAACATAAAAATTATAGTGGACCTACTGGAACATATTTTTTCTAACAGTGTATATGTATTACTTTCTGAATTTCCGGTACCTTATGGCTTTACGCTGATGATTTTTATCCTCACATCTTGTCAGTAATTGAGAATAATTAATAAAGTTTATTTCTTTAATTTTGTGTAAATTAATATCCTACTGGCATCTCTCCCACGCTCCTTATAGTAGCTCGTCACATGGGCAGAAAAGCTGTACGTGAAACTTGTTGGACTTATGTTACTTCAACGTTAGTCTGGTATCGTAACGGCTTTGCATTTGAGCAGTGTATTTCTTGTAAATCGACTTATTCGTCCAGAAACGGTGGACCTACTAATCTATACCATTTTCAAATATAGGTTGATTTTTTATGTAGTTCAGTTTTTAGGTAGACCTATCACGGAAAAAAATGAGCAGCTGGATATAGGACAAAACTTTTTTACAGTAGAAATGACAACAATTGTGTTAACATTTACTCATTAGGTGATTGAAATTTACTTGATCCTATGTACCAAATACTAGAATTGTGGTAATTTCTATTACAAAAAAGTGTTGTCCTATATATGTAGCTGCTCAAAATAGTAAATTCAGCAACAATTTTTTTTCCGTGATATAGACTTAGGTCAATCTCGTTCGTATAAGATTGCAGTTCACTGCAAATTTTCAGCACAATTACGTTCATTTCGACGTTGGAAAAATATGTAATGTTATGGCAATTGTATGATGAGTGGTGTATGTGTGTTTTTTGATTACCGATTTTTGCAACTGTGTCAGTAGCCGCCGCCGGAAGTCGCGTAGACATATTCGTATGCAGTGGGTGTGAGCTAAAGTTAATTCATGCAAAGGTTTGCGAAATCGGATGCAGAAATTATAATTATTATTCAAGTCTTGGCAACGATCTAATTATATATTTCTAAAATTTGAACAAAATTCATATTATTCTGACAAACTCGAATTGCTCTTTGATTATAGATAATTAACTGCGAGCATATACCTTATCGTTAAACTTCTAGTCTTATTCTACAAGTTCTCATCAAAGACTTGGAGGCGCGAACTAGAATTTGAAGATACCCGTGAAAAAATGGATTAGATCAAATTTGATCAAATTTGATCCAGTCAGATCTAAATTTTGGGAAAATTGGATCTCAACAGATCTCACTACATTTATTTTGATCTAATTCGCATAAACGTACAAATGTAATTTTAAATCTAGTCAGGTCTAAGTAGATCTTGGGAGATTTATTTAGATCTAATTTTTCCCAAAATTTAGATCCAACTAGATCAAATTTGATCAAATTCATTCATACAATTTGATCTAATCCATTTTTTACTGGGTAGGCTTGTGCATGTATGACATTCTAATTCGCACCTAAAAAAAAGTGAGGTGCACAATAGACTTTTGTAATTCTGGTTTGGACCTCTGGATTTTAGGATTCAGAGTGGCTTCGTGATTCTGACTTTTACCTATAGCTCCTAAATTTTGAATAAAACGTTTTCTAAACTGATTGATGAATCCCAAGTCCGAAATGAAATGAACCGGTTCACTGGTAAGGGCACATCTATGTGCAAAAAGAAAAAGTGCCACAACTGGTAATGGCACATATATGTGCAACGTGGATATCTCTGTCAGTTTTGAACGGATATGCATCAAACTTGATGCTCCTAAGTTTTTTGGGGTTCATGTTGAATACAAAATTATTTCCTTTCACCAGTTTTGGCACAAAACGTTGATTTCGGGTCCACCAGTGAACCGGTTAATCTTTGAGTTGATTTTTGCCAGATATTTGAGGCTGTAAGTAGAATTTGGAGATTTGGTAGGATTCAGAATCAGAATTTCGAGTGCGCAAGGACTAATTTTGATTTACACTTCTCGATCCTCGCTTAGGACATACTTTTACTAAAATATAATTATATATCATCTAAACTGAATAACAAAAAAAAAAAAAAAATTGAGATTTTAGAAGATCAGACTAAGCTTTCTATTAGTATACGATCATCGGGATAACATCCGGCAATCTATTCTTGCAAAGGCTTCGAGTCAAGTTTGGAATTTAAATTTCAGACAAAGAGTCGATTCGAAGGTCTGCGCGCAAGAACCGGCCAGTCGAAAATCGGCTCTCCGATCAAATCCCCGTCTGAAATCTTTGCCAGAGATAAATTCTTCCTTTGGTCGAGGCAGCGAGGGTGTAGTGTAAGAATTTATTCAACGATCGTCACCGCGGTGAAATTTTATATATTTCATTCGTATATATTTTTTAAGACTTAAGCTTTATATTATGTATAATTAGTAACCGTATAGTGCTGCAGGGGCGGCGTTGGGTGCACACATATACATACATATATATACGCATTCACACATTGCCGAATTATTTAACGCCCGTATTTAATGTAATTAGAATGCGTTGCGTGCGGCCCAGTCGAGTCGCACCGAAGGGCGCGGAGGCCGATGACACAAAAAAAGACACGAGAAAGACAAAAGAACTAAAAAGAAGATAAAAGAAGCACGCGTGCCCGTTTGCTGGCTGGTTGCCGGCCCCACGCATTCAACGCATTCAACGAGGGTAAGAAAAAAAAAAAAAAAAAAAAAAAAAAAAACAGAAGAAAATAAGAGAAAATAAAAATGAAGGAAATAAAAACGACTTGAACGAATAGAAAAAAGAAAATGTGTATGAACGACCCCCCTCGTATATTTATATGAATAACGAAAATTATAGCCGTCGTAAACTGCGGAAACGTCACGTTTTGACCTCGACGTCTTTGTTTATTTCTTATATCCTTCCTCTCGACGTTATGAAAGCAAGGAAGAACTCCGTCCCTTCAATCTACACGAGCTAATGTTACGCACGAAACTGACATATAGGTAGGAGAAATTATTATTCTCAGATTTATTCCACTCTCGTCTTATAACGTCGTTTCAGTGAGTGCATGCAGCCAATAATTTTAATGAATTAATTTTACTCAACACCGTTGCATAACTCTGTCCGTTCATCACGTCTACCATTGTTCACTGCAAGCAGACGATGTGGCACATGCGTTTTTGACACATTCAATGCTCGCAGACAAAAGTAACGTGTAGACTGAATTTTACCAACAGAAGTGAATTCTTTGTCAGTTTCTGAATTACTTTTTACGTCAACGAAGTCTTTGACCCCCACCAGATCTGAATGAGGAGTGAATCCACTGACGTGTGTCCTACACACGTGATTTCACACATATAACATGTCTCAGCACGAGTGTTCAGTATCAAAAGGTGATATCGAAAGTATATACACATAAGCGTCCTATACCACCGAAACCAGAAGGCAATTTAAGTGCTCGTCCTCGGTCGTTACACGACTTTGATTCCGGCACCTGGTAACTTAACACATTGCCAATATGCATGGGTATGGATATAGGTATTACCGTATGCATATACGTGCACGTTTATGGTGTACAATATATCGTTGAGATGAGGCACCATATTTACGCCCCCCGTATACCTCTATGCAGTCATGATATATTTATGGCATGGTATCATAGCCTTCCCATAATCTTGCCCAGCGGGCATACCAAATATGGAGCTACATATATAGTTGTGTATGTGCGCGTATACCTTACCTTATACACATTATTCAAGTCTGGTCGAAAACGTTTATAACGCGTTGAGTAAATATAAAATTGCTTCTTAGGTAATTACAGTGTTATAGAAAGGTGGTGCAGTGGTGATGTCTGGGGAGGAACGAGTGAGTAGAGTTGAGTGGGCGCCTGTGTAGCCTAACTCAAAAAGTACATGGGCATTGGGCAAAGGCATATAATATTGTATGTGTGTCCGTTAGATCGAATATGTTCATCCCAGCGTGAAATTTGATTAAATTTATCGAAAATATGAGCATAATACATATGGGGTATTCCACGTGAACCGGGTCGGTTTTTGGCAGAAAAAAAAAAAAAAAAAAGTAAAAAACGGGAGGCTGGAAATTTGATCACTTCTTTGTGACACTTTGAAGTAATTTCGGTGAAAATTTCAAGGCGATCCGTGTGCCCCTTCAAGTAGAAAAAAAATAAAAACACACATTTTCCAAGTTTTACATGCTTCGCCGGTTTTTGGGAAAAAAAAAAGAAGAAAAACGGGAGGCTGAAATTTTGATCACTTCTTAGTGCCACCTCGAAGTAATTTCGGTGAAAATTTCAGGGCAATTGGTGTGACCCTTCAAGTAGAAGAACAAAGAAATCGCATATTTTCTAAGTTTTACATGTTTAAGAATTCAAAAAATAATTGAAGTGCTACATATTTCGAAGGAGCTCATTTATGCGCGTAGAATGCACTATGAGAAGTTATGATTTTGTTCATGCATGGCTGAGATAAGTGGAGTTGAAAATGTGGTAATTTAATTTTTGGCATAATTATGACAGCGATATAAATTGAACCAATTATTTTCATGCTCTGTAACTGTTGGGGGCATCTCATGTAGTAACAAGGAATCTGAATCTGCAATGGCGTCAAATTCGATGACCTCAGGCCAAAAACTGATCCGGTTCACGTGGAATACCACATATGTGTTTCGTTTTGACACTCGTGTGAATCGAGTCTGTCATTTCAGTATACTAAGGAAAAAAAAAAAAAAAATCGTCGAAATGTCTACTCTGAATCGCTCGATAAATTGTCGAATGTAACACGCTGTTGAAATTATTAGTCACAGATCAGTATCCCTGACTAACATTCTGCGAATTTACTTGCTCCTGGGGCACCGACCACAATATCGTGATACGTTTGTTATACCGGGATTATTCGTGGATGCGCACCATGCCCAGAACCGAAGATACCCGAACGTGTACGCCGTATTATAGGCAACTTAAGATACACGTATATATACACGCATATACACGTAAATACTGCCTGTGTGTTTGTTTCGCTCTCGCCGCAGAGTTCAAAATGACGGCAAGCTGTCATCTGTTGTAGAGCTTCTATGTGCATTGGTTTATAGGTCTATGTTTATAGGTTATTCTTCAATTACAAAACTTGTTGGTTAACGCGGATCAGTGACGAATCGATTTCGAATAATTACGTATGATTAATTAAAAGATATGGTTAAACAATTTGATCTGCCAGCCTGTCGATGCGATGATGTCTTATAGGTTAGAATGTATTCTCCTGCACCGCAGATGTGTTCCAGGTGAACGAAAATAATGTTTCGTCGTATTAGTGATCTACGTGTCAGCAAATCAGGTAAATTCCATTATAATAACTCATTGCAGCATCAAATTTCAATAACCAACGTGATTGATTTACAATAGTAATTATACTCTGTTTGTGAGCACCCTCAGGTAGTCAATTTTTGCGGTCCACAGGTACAGCACCTGCATGATCGCTGGCATCGACCTCCTACTTCCTATCCGACATATTTCCTGCTCGCTATACCAGAAATCACCATGAATATGACAGGAATTCCAAGACTCGCATCGTAATCCCGTAGAATTCATTACCATGGTACTGAGACCCTATGCTACAAGACCATGTCGTAAGTAGCATTAAATTTCGATAACCAACGTGTTTAATTTACAATACTTATTATACTCTGTTTGTGAGCACCCTCAAGTAGTCAATTTTTGCAGTCCACAGGTACAGCACCTGCATAATCGCTGGCACCGACCTCCTACTTCCTATTCGACATCTTTCCTGCTCGCTATACCAGAAATCACCATGAATATCACAGGAATTTCCAGAATCGCATCGTTATCCCGTAGGATTCATTCCCATGGTACTGAGACCCTATGCTACAAAACCATGTTGTAAGCAGCATTAAATTTCGATAACCAACCTGATTAATTTATCACACTAATTATACTCTGTTTGTGAGCACCTTCAAGTGGTCAATTTTTGCAGTCCACAGCTACAGCACCTGCATAATCACTGGCACCGACCTCCTACTTCCTATCCGACATCTTTCCTGCTCGCTATACCAGAAATCACCATGAATATCACAGGAATTGCCAGAATCGCATCGTTATCCTGTAGGATTCATTCCCACAGTACTGAGACCCTATGACACAAGACCATGTTGCAAAGACTCTGCAGCCTAGACAAGCAGGATCATACTATGAAAATTTGACTATGTGAAAATTCTTAAGGGGAGACTTTGATAAAAACTATTTTTTCATGTTTTAAATTAGTAAAAAAAAATCCAATCAAAAATTTCTTGCATCAAAATTTAGATTATGGTAGTATGGGTATTGAACAAAAAAGTCAATCCTCTTAGTTGAAAGTGTATGCGCAAGGAGTTTTTGGCAGCGCTGCACAAAAAATTTTCTGCTAAAGGTTCCTTGCGCATACACTTTCAACTCAGAGGATTAACATTTTTTTTTAATACACATAATACCATAATCTAAATTTTGATGCAGTGAATTTTAATCTGGATTTTTCTACTCATTTAGAGAATGACAAAATCATTTTCATCAAAATTTCACCGAAGTCTCCCCTTAACAAAGACAGATAACATATTTCGACACTCATGTAATGTAATTTCATAAGAGAGACTAGTTTCATATCCAACTACGAAACGACACAGGATAATCTCACAAGTTCTTCTATGCCAGTGTACAAATTGAATCAGTTTCACAACACAGGGTGCCGAATATTTTATATGCAAGTTCTTTATTCAGTAATAATTTTTTTATGATAGTACACATTAATCAAACTGGTCAAAAAATAAACAAATAGGCCGACTAAGAGATTGAGATCAATTGAGACAAGAGTTATCCAATAAATATTCCAAAGACGACTTTGGATAATTACAAATACCAACAATACTATACTAAAACTTTTAAAAACGGTGAAACTTTTTCTGACGAGTGTTGCAATCACACGAGATCAGAAGAAGTCTTTCAGTCGGGTATTGTATACAAAGCTATACTTTAGAAGGTGTGAAAATGAGGGTGTTACCCACTCAGAAAATTTTAAATTTTAAATTTCTCCAAATTTTCTATAGGGTCAATGAAATGCAAATTAAAAGTCAATGCAATTCGAAGTGATGGTCTGAGACCTCGGATTTTTGAGGAGGATCTGAAATGTCGGTCAATGTTGAGATTCCTTAGCCTAATTCACCTCATGTTTCCTTAAGTCTGTAACCTTTGCGTCTTCAATCCCTATCGAGCACGAATAACGTCGAAAAAATATTTGCTCAAAAAAAAAAAACAGGAGTCCTTCGCATCTCTGCGTTCTCTTGCTAGAGCGACTTCCTTCAGCTAAATTTCGTGGCGCAAATACCAGCCCATTGCTTCGTTCTCATTCCACATATCCTATGTACTAAGTATGTTCAAAATAAGTTTAAAGACCTACTTTGATCAAGTTAAAAAAAATACCGTGTCTACACGAGTTGATTGAGATATCAATAATAATTACGTGTTATGGTTCACCAGTTAAAACTGACACTGTTAACCCTAGAACGGTACACATGGGTCACAGGTACCCAGAACTTTTCCAACGAAAACCCGTTTTTGTGGAATTTTGTTGAATTGCCTTTTCTGCGACAGCTTATAATTTGTTCATTAATCTTTAAATTAATTTTTTTACAATTTATGTGTGTAGTCCACAGTCTGTTCGATCGATTTCACTGGTTTTAAAGGTAAAATAATGACAATGGACCAGAATTACTGACCATTTCGTCACCTGGGTACCACGGACCCATGTGTACCGTAATAAGGGCAAAAAAATATGTGTACCGTTCTAGGGTTAATGGCTTACGTCTTGTCCAGGCTAGACTGGTTATTCGTTTCTTTCGAAGATGTAACTGACGATTTTACAGCCAACATGGCAATTGATTTTCCTCCCAGAGGTATCGGATCTTTATTGCTCTCCGATACATCAAATACATCGAAGGAACAAATACTTTCTAAAATTCGTTTTCAATAATCAAATATTTTACCAACCATCCCGCATGTCATAGTTTTGTATCTACTATTTATATTTGCCAGTGAATGACATCACATTCTATAATTTGTTGCGGCATTGCATTTCAATAATCAATGTGATTCATTCTCATTTACCATGATTATTAGCCCCTATTCAACTAGTCAATTTTTACGGTCCACAGGTACAGTACCCGCATGAGAACTAACATCAACGTCCTACGTCCCACCCAACATCTTCCCCGCTTGCTAACGCAGAAATCACAATCGATATCACAGGAATTCCCAAACTTGCTCCATTATCCTATAGGATTCTTTATCACGATTCTGAGACACTAATCAATAAGAGTATGTCGCACAGACTCTGCAGCCTGTAAAAGCAGGCTTTTATTAAAATTTTATCAAAATGATGGTATCAATGTGTGAGAATTGTTAATAATGTTAATTGATTTATTACATTATGTATCGGTTGACCTGTGTATGGGTTAACATAGTACTGAATATCAAATTTGTATCACTCTAATAACAATAAATACATAATTTTTTTATCAACAGGCACTCTTATTTGTTGCATAAATTATTCTTCAATTCTGATGAGTGAGACAATAATGTTGAAATTGATTATGAATCCGGTACAATCTCAAATCTCAAGTTTCACATCTCAGCTCAGTAGTAAGAGTCCTTGCAGTTGACGCTCTACCCAATTTTTAACTTTAGTGCAGTGACACTTTCGGTATAGTGAAGCACAGTTCATGGCAACCTCAACCCCATCAAATTAACTGTTCAAATGCACAAGCAATTACTTTTTCAACCCCAGTTGGGGCATACATTAGTTTAACGATGCATATTCATGAAAAGTAGCTACCCTATTACAACACGCTGTATCTATAAGTCGATAAAATACTTCAATACTTATTCACTGTAATAAGTTCGTTCAGGTGGAATCGTAGTTGGGACTTAGAATGCCTTCTCCGGCGACTACTCATCTCTCAAAGAATTACATTTTGAACTTTGACAATTCTTAGACTGAGACCTAAAATATTATCAAGGACGACTGCTGGCTTCTTATAATGTAAAATTCAAGACTTCAAGCTAAATAAATACAAATGCGTGCATGAAAATCGTATGTTCCAGCAGATTATTTATTCTTTTTCCAAAGTAATCATCGGTATAAGTATTATAAATATTTAATATATCAATATCTAATTGAGAAAGAGAAAAGTTCATAAAATTTGAAAGCACGTGACAACACGCTACTAATAGATAACAATAACGAGATATGGATGATTCGATTTCATTCATACATTTATGAAACTTCAAAAATTCATTGGATACAGAATTAGAATACATGCTCAGACTGATCGTTTCTAGGAAAATAAAACCATAAACTACTCGTATTTCACAAAATTACATTAAAAACTTTGACAATTCTTGGACTGAGACTTAGAATACTATTACAGACGACGAGAAAATATTTTTTAAAATTTTCCGAGTGGGTAACACCCTCATTTTCACACCTTATAAAGTATAGCTCTGTATACAATACCCGACTGAAAGACTTCTTCTGATCTCGTGTGATTGCAACACTCGTCAGAAAAAGTTTCACGGTTTTTAAAAGTTTTAGTAGTATTGTTGAACACAGCCTTTAAATTAGAATATTGTATCTGTAATTATCCAAGGTCGTCTTTCGAATATTTATTGGCTAACTCTTGGCTCAATTGATCTTAATCTCTTAGTCGTCCTATTTGTTCATTTTTTGACCAGTTTGATTAATGTGTACTGTCATAAAAAAATTATTACTGAACAAAGTTTTTATTTATATTACCGTATTGTTCCGAATATAAGTCGACCCCAGTTTCCAGACTATATTTTAGGAACTTCTTTTTAAATACCGAATATAAGTCGAGTTTAGTGCTACTCAAATTAAAACCGTTGACATGGATATTTTTCATAGGTATTGCACTGTTTTCAATAAGAAGTTTCTTTTTTTTCAGTCATTAAGGTAAATTTCCTAAAAATCCCGAATATAAGTCGACCTCGCATATAAGTCGAGGGCGATTTTTGCCGATGATATTGGCAACAGAAAACCTCGACTTATATTCGGAACAATACGGTATTTTAGTTAAGTTTTCCTCTTTCCAGGCCTATGGACAGGTGGTAACACCTCTATAGGACAGATATTGTCGTTATATTTTATGTAATATCTGTATCTCTGGTGAATAAACTCTAAACTCTAAACTCTAAACTCTAAAGAACTTGCATATAAAATATTCGGCACCCTGTGTTGTGAAACTGATTCAATTTGTACACTGGCATAGAAGAACTTGTGAGATTATCCTGTGTCGTTTCGTAGTTGGATATGAAACTAGTCTCTCTTATGAAATTACATTACATGAGTGTCGAAATATGTTATCTGTCTTTGTTAAGGGGAGACTTCGGTGAAATTTTGATGAAAATGATTTTGTCATTCTCTAAATGAGTAGAAAAATCCAGATTAAAATTCACTGCATCAAAATTTAGATTATGGTATTATGTGTATTAAAAAAAAATGTTAATCCTCTGAGTTGAAAGTGTATGCGCAAGGAACCTTTAGCAGAAAATTTTTTGTGCAGCGCTGCCAAAAACTCCTTGCGCATACACTTTCAACTAAGAGGATTGACTTTTTTGTTCAATACCCATACTACCATAATCTAAATTTTGATGCAAGAAATTTTTGATTGGATTTTTTTTACTAATTTAAAACATGAAAAAATAGTTTTTATCAAAGTCTCCCCTTAAGAATTTTCACATAATCAAATTTTCATAGTATGATCCTGCTTGTCTAGGCTGCAGAGTCTTTGCAACATGGTCTTGTGTCATAGGGTCTCAGTACTGTGGGAATGAATCCTACAGGATAACGATGCGATTCTGGCAATTCCTGTGATATTCATGGTGATTTCTGGTATAGCGAGCAGGAAAGATGTCGGATAGGAAGTAGGAGGTCGGTGCCAGTGATTATGCAGGTGCTGTAGCTGTGGACTGCAAAAATTGACTACTTGAAGGTGCTCACAAACAGAGTATAATTAGTGTGATAAATTAATCAGGTTGGTTATCGAAATTTAATGCTGCTTACAACATGGTTTTGTAGCATAGGGTCTCAGTACCATGGGAATGAATCCTACGGGATAACGATGCGATTCTGGAAATTCCTGTGATATTCATGGTGATTTCTGGTATAGCGAGCAGGAAAGATGTCGAATAGGAAGTAGGAGGTCGGTGCCAGCGATTATGCAGGTGCTGTACCTGTGGACTGCAAAAATTGACTACTTGAGGGTGCTCACAAACAGAGTATAATAAGTATTGTAAATTAAACACGTTGGTTATCGAAATTTAATGCTACTTACGACATGGTCTTGTAGCATAGGGTCTCAGTACCATGGTAATGAATTCTACGGGATTACGATGCGAGTCTTGGAATTCCTGTCATATTCATGGTGATTTCTGGTATAGCGAGCAGGAAATATGTCGGATAGGAAGTAGGAGGTCGATGCCAGCGATCATGCAGGTGCTGTACCTGTGGACCGCAAAAATTGACTACCTGAGGGTGCTCACAAACAGAGTATAATTACTATTGTAAATCAATCACGTTGGTTATTGAAATTTGATGCTGCAATGAGTTATTATAATGGAATTTACCTGATTTGCTGACACGTAGATCACTAATACGACGAAACATTATTTTCGTTCACCTGGAACACATCTGCGGTGCAGGAGAATACATTCTAACCTATAAGACATCATCGCATCGACAGGCTGGCAGATCAAATTGTTTAACCATATCTTTTAATTAATCATACGTAATTATTCGAAATCGATTCGTCACTGATCCGCGTTAACCAACAAGTTTTGTAATTGAAGAATAACCTATAAACATAGACCTATAAACCAATGCACATAGAAGCTCTACAACAGATGACAGCTTGCCGTCATTTTGAACTCTGCGGCGAGAGCGAAACAAACACACAGGCAGTATTTACGTGTATATGCGTGTATATATACGTGTATCTTAAGTTGCCTATAATACGGCGTACACGTTCGGGTATCTTCGGTTCTGGGCATGGTGCGCATCCACGAATAATCCCGGTATAGAACGATAGATACTATATTGCGGTACTGACGTGAGCTTCTGACAGCTAATGTAATTCTGTTAGAGAGAGATAATTAATTAGAACTTGTCTCGACTTTTATAATCCACCATCGTTATTCTCTGACATGATCTGATAGACATTGGTCGTTCAACAGTCTATGCGCAGTTGATCAGAGAGGATAGAAAATAAGTTTCTCTCTCAGCCATATTGCAGTAAAATAATGATTAGGTACTTATATTTGTTTTCGTAGGAAAGCCACGTTGATTCAATTTCCCTCTAACATGGAAACCAATGGACACCCCCTATCGTGCAGTATATTGGTGTAATGGGTGGGTCCGAGGCATATGTGCAGTTACGATCGATTCTAATAAAACCCTCGGTTATAATATACGCGATGTTGCACGTTTAACGTAAATAAGTAATATATCTTCTCTCGGTGCGCAGGAAACATCGAACAATGAACCTGCTGCATGCTCGTTTTAAATACATATATAAAGATATGAATCTTAGCACGTAGGCCTGCGCGGGATATTGAAACGTTGAATAATTTATTCGATCGAATCTAATTAGTCAGTGAGAAATTTCATCACAATATATATATATATATATATTTTCATTCATCGCTCATATATTAGTTATGCGGTCGTATATTATAAAACCGCAGATCATTTTTTGCCTGCCTGCACTGTTTAATTTCTTATAAGCTAATTCGTCGCAATTTATAATATACTGCACAAGCCTTATAATATATGTGCAGTGTATATATGAAAGAAGGCGCAACGCGGGTGGTGCAGCGTTTTTGCTCGCGATAAACCAACGCGACTGCGCAAACTTGGTGAGAATAGACTTAAAAAAATATCAAGTTCGAGTTTGAAGATCGTCATGCGCGAAGATGTGCGGAGACAGAAATATCTCAATGGCATATGAACATTATGTCAATTATCTTCCCACGCATATGCATACGGAGAAAGTCTTTTAAATATTCTCTTTCGTTTGTAGTAGTAGGTACATAATTTTAGATTTGCTTAAATTTACACGATCTTTGACTTTATAACCGAGGTGTACTTATATTGTATATAAGAAACTGGACACGAGGTAGACTCAACTGCATTCTTTCGGGATTATAAACTACCATGGAAATTCAGTAAATTAGGATTTTATGTTTATTGGCTGGTGTAAGGGCCTTCTTCGGTTCGGATAACATGGATTCGCCTCGATTACATACATGAACGTATGTATTTACTGTAATGAAAGTGGCGCTAGGTTCTTCGTTAGTCGTCTGGCTTAAACGGAGCAACCGACTGAAAGTATTGTTTTACTTAAATTTGAAAAAAAAAAAACAAAAAAAAAAAAAAAACTAAAGACAGTATTTCGACTTCACAATTGTTAGGAAAAAGTTAATCGACCATAAGAGTAACAGGGAATACTTCAAATATAAGAATCATGCATGTGCAGGTATGAAAACATGTTCTTACCTCAAAAAAGCAAGAATTTTTTTATTCAAAATCTTGATGCGTAGATTTAATGCACACTTTCATGAATAAATTCAAACAGCACTTAGAAATGGCGCCAAAATATTGAATCGTAATCACGATAAAATATACTCTTATGTTTATAGAGTGAAGGATATATAATATACCGGCGCCGACAAACTGTCGCCTATGACTGAATCGCGGGACTCCAAACCGTTTCACAGTCAGAGACGTTCAGAGCTCGACTAACACTCAACTGGCTCACGACTCGGCACAGAGAAGACTCTCCTCGGATATATGGTGAATGCATGGCGAATGGCGACTAGGGCGTTCGAAAGAATGAACGGAGAGGGGAGACGCACCCAATAGTCAACCATACAAACGACATGCAGCTATAGGAAATGCTGTAATAAATGCACTTTGCATATCCTAAACTTGGGCAAGGTAGCCACTGCATGGTGTAAAATAAGAAAAAAAGAAACCATCTAGAAAACATGTGCGTGCGTGCGGGTCAAAGGTTCCACTAGGCATTCAAAAGTTCGATGATCCGCTCCAAATTTTATTTTAAACTTCAACCCGTTCAAATTCCAATTAGTCATCACGAACTCGATGACAACAAATGAAAATTTGCATTCGCTTTTCAATCATTGCAGTTTTTTTAAAAACAGAATTAAATAATTGTACAATTTTTGAGTCACAGTGAAACTTTCAAGACTTTAATATCGACGCCCGATACGAATAAAAGCACATTTCAGATTCCGAGTGAAAAAGAGCACGTTTCAAATTCCGGGTGGAAAAGAGCACGTTTCAGATTCCGAGTGAAAAAGAGCATGTTTCAGATTCCGAATGGCAAAGAACACGTTTCAGATTGAGAATGAAAAATAGGACGTTTCAGATTCACTCGAAAACTAGCACAATTCAGGCGAAGCGAATATTACTCATTAGTAAGTGTCAGGTAGGTTTATTATGAAATTGGAAATGCATAATTATGCACAAAAACTCGATTCAATTTTATCATTGAATGATTAATTCAATCTTATAATAAACCTAACTGACACTTGCTAATAAGTAATATTCGGTTCAACCTGAATTGTGCTAGTTTTCGAGTGAATCTGAAACGTGCTATTTTTCATTCTCAATCTGAAACGTGTTCTTTTCCATCCGGAATCTGAAACATGCTCTTTTTCACTCGGAATCTGAAACGTGCTCTTTTCCACCCGGAATCTGAAATGTGCTCTTTTCCACCCGGAATTTCAAACCTGCTCTTTTTCACCCCGGAATCTGAAATGTGCTGTTATTCGTATCGGGCGTCGTTATATAGTACAATGAGACGATTTGGTAATTATAAACTGAAGCAAAATAATAGATTTTCATGAAAAGATCTGCTAGGATTATTCGTCTCGTTTATCTTCCAAAGCCCTTGCAGTTTCAGTATCTGTGAAAGCTTGCAACGATTTTCCATGGAAAAGAAACAAACGTTTATATCATTTATATTCATTTAATACGATATAGATTCTCCGCCATTTGCTTGAATTAATACTTTTATCTAGCCTGCTTTTCAACCCCTGCAGCTACAAAAGCAACCCTCCGACAACCTCTATCCATTTACCTAAGAGCTTCCGAACCCCTTGTATTAATCCCCTGTGGACTTTTTCTAGGCATAGAATTCGATGCAGTCAATACTTGTTGTATATCTATCTATTCTCACATGTTTTTTGCTCGGGTAATAAGGGCGGTTCTGACGACAGCGAGATTCTAATAATGATTAAAAAAAATTTGTAATTTAGCTCTGAAATATGGAGTGTAAACTCTGACTTGATGGGGAGATACAGTACAGCTGTCAGGGTACGTAGACAGTCTACGTTTTTGTTTACGGAATTAGAATGCAGAGAGGGGTGGTGCTGAAGTACGGCGGAGGGTCTAGATAGAATTCTTTTATTTTCTGATTGCATTTATAACGAGAATATTTGAAACAGAAGATTGTGATAGATTTTTTTATTTATTATTATCTAAAATGCAACGTAGGCAATTCAAATGGTTGACGCAATTTAAAATTTGTATCTCACAATTAAAGTTTCTCTGTATAATATTTAGAATTGATTTTACATTTTATGTAGAATTTTTTTTCTTCCGAGTTTCGACGAAATTTAAATGCTAGAAGCTTACGTGGGAATTACAAGTTTGTAATCGTTCAATTGTACTTTCAAAGACATTTGCAAACAAAAAAAAAAAAAAAAAAATGTTGCATCATGTCTTTCGAAAATTGATACGTTCCAACTTTTCTATACCGCACCGTTAGAAATAAAATGTTCCAGGAGGTCCATTATAATTTTTATGTTGATTTCAACACTTTTTTCAGTTGGAACAACAGAAAAACTCGTCGTTCAAGTGAAAATAATGTTGTTTTAACTAAAAAAAAGTGTTGAAATTGATATAAAAATGATAGTGGACCTCCTGGGACATTATTATTTTCAAATTTTTCCAACAGTGCCCCCGTGGAGTTCTTCATTGTCAGTTTTGGAGCCCTTGAATCAGAGCACATTGGGCATGTCTTCAAAAGACTTATAGAATAATTTTATACTAGTTTCGTAAAAGTGCAATGACACCTTGAACACCCCTAATGATCAGTAATAGTTTCTATACAGAAATAAGTAGCGATTTCAGAAACAGCGCCGTATCCAGAATTCAAATTGTCAGCCGCCGGAATAGTGCGGCGAAAGTAGTTCGTAAATTCACCACCGTGAAAGCGGGATACGCCACCTCCTGGACCTTGCATCGAAATCCTGCATTTTACAATTTCTAAATCTCAATTTCCGAAATCTCAGCTGCCCAAATCTTAGTTCTTCAAGTTTTACTTCTCTGAGCATTACCGCAATCTGTTCGATGTACTAATTCGTTAACCGTTATCAACTTTTTGAAATGCATACTCTCTAAATTTGAATCAGTGAGAATTCACTGATTGCAGTTATAAGTCTGCCACTGAGACCAATCAGTGGCAGACTTATAACTGTAAACCAGTGACTATTCACTGATTGTCAGTAGTTTTCACTGATTCAGATTTAGAGGGTAAATAGTGGCGTAATGCATCTAATTCTACGCAACCCGCATACCTCACAGATCACTTGATTCATAACAAAATCAGCAGCATAGTTTGAAAATAATCTGCAAAATATTCCAGGATGGCAAATTTACAAGCTATACTTTTGCCGCAGTAGGCGGGTGGGCAGTCAGCAGGGCCGGAACTTGGACGGAGGAGGCCCCGGGGCAAAACAAAATTTGGGGCCCCTCCCCCGCCATTTATGAATTTTTTTAATGGATTTTTATTTTTTATTCAACTTTTTTTTCAATTTTAGATCCGGTTGATCTAATTTTTTTTTCAATTCTTTTTTTCATCGTCGGCCAGGGGGCCCCGGTGCATTGCCCCGCCTGCCCCAGTGTAGTTCCGGCCCTGGCAGTCAGTTCGAATTCCCTTATTATTTATTGCTGCAAAATAATCGCATTACCGACCTTGAGCAGTTTTAGCTAAACATTGTTGTGCATTGTCGTAATACATGCGGTAACCACGGTCAGGGAAAACCGGGAAATGTCAGAGAAAAAAAAAAAAAAAAAAAAATTGGTCAGGGAGTCAGGAAAATGTCAGGGAATCTTAAACTTACTCAGGGAAAAGAAGAGATGACCAAACATTTAATAAATGACTGAAACGAAAGTCAAAAATTCACTTTTTTTTTTCAATGTGCTTAATATTGATCCCTATTGAAAAAAAGTGTCAACGAAAAATCGTTTTTAACGAAAAACAAAAAACGGTTGTTTCCAATGCTAATGAATGAATTTACATTGAAATGGAATGAAGAATTGGGGTTATTATGATACGTAGCACTGATGAAAACAGTATAACCACTTTGGTCAGGAAAAAATTGAACAACTGGTCAGGGAAAGTCAGAAAAAAGTGAGGTAATTTTTTTCAGAGAAAAAGCGCCACCGTTATGTTAAATAATAAATAAGATAAAAAAATATTTTTTCGGGTCGTTTGAAGTATAATAATTCATGATTCCAACAAATGGGGCAATTTTAGATACAATTGCACCATTCGATGAATTGTTATGCGCTGTTAACAAACATCCATAATTCGACGTGTTTGTGAATCTATCAAGATTGTGCTTATGCCTCCTCGGAGTCTTCTTCTTCTCCTTCTTCTTGTTCGTTTTGTGATTGTGACCTCCTCGGGGTAAGTACCTGAATAAATAAAAATACTTTGGTGTTAATTTGACCGGAACCACGCGCATCAGCGCACCATACTAGTACAGTTTAAAAATTTGGTCACCAGAGCGGCGCAGTGTGTATAGTATAAACTGAAATATCCGTTTGATGCGCGTACGTCTGCGCGTCTACATCAGCGCAGTAGTTCTGTGAGTGAAACTGAGTTTCAGTATGGCGGTGTGTAAGCGCACGGTAGGGTTGTCAATAGTTACATAAGCCATTTATCTCTACCTCGTGAGATTTTTTCATTCCTCGATTATTTATCAAGGCATAACAGTGTCTACGTCGAATAAAAAGTTATGCGAAAAGGTGGAAGAAACGAGTGTTGCAAATATTGGAAACGATGATTGTGGACCGAGTGTTAAAGAAATACGAATATCTAACGATAAAATCGAAGATTCAGTAACGAACGGACAAACCTGCACACGCAACATGTCCGCGATTAAAACAACGGGTACGGGTGGCACTCGTGTCTTTCCGGTATTCAGTCACGTTAAATACGAACATCTAATCGCAGGACTTTCTGGCGGTGTTGTGTCCACGTTAATGCTACATCCTTTGGATTTAATTAAAATCCGATTCGCCGGTAAGTCAAATTTCAATAATGACCCTGAAAATAATCTCGCTTTAGGAATACTACCTGCGCTTTCATTCAGCTGTCACTTATTCCGAGTTGCGACATAATACACGCGTATTCTGGGATACACGTGGCTCAGGCTCTCCTACCCACCAAATTCACGTCACGCTGCTGTGTCGTAGGCACATAGTATACATATAGTATAAATCTTCTATCCAACCATACCATGCATATAGTATAGACTCGTTTAATTAAACACGCGTGGTTCAAATTTCATTAACATTCGGTATCCAACCGGGTGATAAAATTCACTGCATCAGAATGACGCAATAGTTACTTTTATTAAAGTGACATTGATTTTTATCAATCTCGATCGAATTGATATTCGAAATTTAGCGTTCATCCTATTTTAACATGACTGGATTTCTCTTCCACATTCGCATTGCTATGATTTACTATTATTTATTTATTTATTTATTTATACAACCTTATCTTCAAACTTTAATTAAATATCATGATGTAACTTGATGGAAAGTTTGCTTAATTCGTTATTTGATATCGTTGGATCTCGTAAGGTCAAGAGATACCATTTTATGGGTTTACAATTCATCGTTTACCTCTGTTATGTGAAATATTGTAAGAGGATGATCCAAAATTATATTCTACACCTAATCAGTTTCAAATTTTTTTTTTTTTTTTTTTTATCTCGTCATAATTAAATTTTACACGATACAATTTGAATAAAATTTCTCGTATATAAAATAAAATAAACCCGTTATACTATTGGCATTATCTCAAAAGTATCTTTTAATCCATCCAACTACACTTAACAAGCATTTGTTTTTCTTTTCTTATATTAATTCTTGTTTTTTTTTTTTTTTTTTTTTTCTCTCTCTCATAGCATAAAGATGTTATAAGGTGATAAGATAACATAACAATGATAACCGAAATTTCATACAGTTATTAATTCAAACTTAATGCACATAAGTATATTAATTTTATTTTTGAATTCAACAAAACTTCAATATTTTAAATCCTAACGGTTTTCCTATAGGGAAATAATATTAATTACAATAGATTGACTAAGAAGTATCTCTTCTTATTATTAAGCTGAATCACAACTTTCGCTTTTCACAGCCAAGAATAGGGGGGAGATTAGATCTGCACTGAGCACTCACATGCTTAGAAATCCAACTAGTAAAATTTCTTATTTTTTGGTAAATGGCCAACATATATTACGACGAATTTATTAACCATTGTTTGGCATACGGCTGTTGTTCTTCCTATATTTATAATATTATGTACAATAAATTAAAACACTAGACTAATAAAACAAAAAAAAAAAAAAAACTCCTAAGATCGTTATTGAATAAACTTGTTATCACCGAATTCCTTCCACTGTTTGAAATACCTTTTTTTTTTTCTTAGACTCAATCCTACATACCTAGTAGCTTCCCCGATTTGTCATGAACTTTGCAAATTATGCAGCATATACGTACTTTTCAAATAATTATATCATGAGACTATTTTTTTTTCTTTTCTTATTCTCTTTACAGTTAATGATGGCATCACACGTTCTGCTCCACAGTACAGTGGTCTACGAGGTGCCTTCAGAGAAATTCGTAGGACAGAGGGATTGAAAGGTCTCTACAGAGGCGTAGTACCAAACATTCTTGGCTCTGGTAGTTCATGGGGTTTCTACTTCTTCTTGTAAGCGACTTAAAAATCTTTTTAGTTTCCTTCTTCACATTAGATTTCAGTTTCCAGATTTGATCTTCAATATTATATGTTTTCTGTTTGTTTGCTTTGTTTTGTTTTTTTCTTTTGTGCAATTTCATCCAGAGATTTGTATCGTTTTCCTGTAACTTTGGCAAACATTGCAAATATTAGATATAAATATATATGTATAGTATATATATGCGTTGCATCTCACTCAGAGCCAAAGGCTAAGTATAACGTAACGATTCATGGAATAATTCGCAAGTAATTTTACTCACTAACATTTGCAAGCCAATGCCGTTTGCTGTTTAGCGGTCACTTGATTGCGAATTATAATTATATCAAAAATGAAATGAAAAACATATTATGAGACTTTAGTATCCTATATGAGAATTTAATATCTCCCGAGGATGAGCTGGCATTAGTGCGATTTTCTTGAAAGACAGTATCTTATTCTCAATTTCAATCCTTAACGGGATATGAAAGGTGAATTATATACCTCGAATTTTTGGCAGCTCGTTTCCCAGCTAAAACACATCCGATCGATGTGAAATTGATATCAGTAACGCAGAAAAAGTGCACGGAGAGCATGATGCTCTTGGATTTCCAAAAAGCGAAAATGTTTCGGGTGTTTTCATATTTATCAAGTACAATGTCAGCAACAACGATTATTCGTTACAGAACACTCTTGATATAAAACTGTACATTTTATTTTCGCTTTTTGGAAATCCAAGAGCATCATGCCCTTCGTTCACTTTTTCTACGTCACTGATATCAATTTCACATCGATCGGATGTGTTTTAGATGGGAAACGGGCTGCCAAAAATTCAAGGTGTATAATTCACCTTTCATATCCCCTTAAATCAACAGCTATATATCAATTCAGGCCGGTCATTTCACTTTCGCAATTAAAACAAAAAGAAATCTTCTAGCAATTGAACAAATCAATCCATTATTACTATTATATCACTGACTCGCAAAAATTTACATCGACATTCTATCTGCATGAGAAAACATTCTTGTGATCCACGAGATGTATTTGTAATTTTAATTATCTTGAATATTTCCTATGTAGAAAAAATTCAAATTCATCAAGTATTACAGTTACTTTATCTCATTATTATTCTCTGAATATTTGTTGTTGACTATTGCATTCCTCCAACAGTTACAACACAATAAAAACCTGGATTCAAGGTGGTAATGCAAAAAAGCCTGTTGGCCCTGTAATGCATATGGTAGCCGCAGCTGATGCTGGTATATTAACTCTGTTGATAACGAACCCTATCTGGGTAGTCAAGACTAGACTCTGCCTCCAATATACAAGCGACGTTCACCTTGTAGAGAGCAAAAGGTACTCTGGCTTGGTCGATGCTCTCAGCAAGATTTATAGAACGGAGGGTATTCGAGGCCTCTACAAGGTAAGATTTTTACCTATTCCTCTATAGAATATAAAGGGGAGAGAAAAATCACTTGAAGATTTTATGTAGCCACTGATCTGCGAGACACATGGTTTATTTTTTCTCAAAGATTACTACTTCCAAGTCTCAGGAATACGCTTTATGGTACTGTTTTATATAACGTAGCAAAAAAATCTGTTCCAAAATTTATATCAATATCATAAATTTTGTTTAATATTATGTCTATTCGATTTGACAAAACATGCACAAACGTTTACAAAAACAGGGTCTTGTTCCTGGAATGTTTGGCGTATCACACGGTGCTCTGCAATTCATGACTTATGAGGAAATGAAAAATAGCTACAACGACTACCGAGGTGTACCTATTGACACAAAACTGGTATGTATAAATAATAATAATAATAATAATCGTTCTTTATTTCATATATCTACATGTATATAATCTTCTTTGATCTAAAAATTTCTAAAGCAAAATAATAATCACAGCATATCAACACTTGCTAAGCTAATTGCTAAACATGTGTATAACACCATATGTTACATTAGTATATTTATATAGACGTCACGTATTATTAGCGTCTTACATACGTGACTATCACATTGGTGTTAAAACTCTCTGGTCCATAGTAGAACTATTGAGTAAAGTGAACAATTTTTTCTGTACTTTTTAAGCTGTTTAACTTTCTTTGAGGGGGTATAATATATACACCTTCGAATGGGTTGAAAATCTGGAATAGAAATGAATTTTTTCAGGAAATTTGAAGACTCTGATAGAATTCAAAGAAAACATGGTGTTTGGGGAAGGTTTGACTCTCATCATGCATATTTTACATCATGTATTACTTCCAGTCCAACGGTGATATGCTAAAGACAAAAAAAAAAAAAAAAATACAAAATCACTCGCTTGCTGCAGAGAATAAAATCAACCGTTGGACCAATCTTGGAAGTTTTGGACTTCAATTGTTCAGAAAAGATGCTTCTATCAGATGAGCATAGAACTTTTCGATGAACCAATTTTTGATTGAGATAATGGGGAACAAAGCCAATTTTTTTTTCTCACAAATTCTGAATAAAAATTCTAAAAAATTAAACCACTCCAGTAATTCTTGCGATATCAAAAAGTTCTATGCTCATCTGATAGAGGCATCTCTTCGGAACGATTGAAGACCAAAAATGCGAAGATCGGTCCAAAGTTAGATTTTATTCTTTGCGGGAACCGAGTGATTTTGTATTTTTATGTCTTCGGCATATTACTGTTGGACTTTGAGTAATACGTGATGTAAAATATGCATAATGAGGGTCCAAACCCTTCCCAAACATCATGATTTTTTTGGATTCTATCAGAGTCCTCAAGTCGTCTGCGCAAATTGATTTACATTCGAGAATTTAAACCCATTGAAACCATTAATTTGTAGATTGTATATCAATTGAATTGAATGATTCTATTCTATTTATTTATTTATTTATTTATTATCCCCACAGGATACAACAGACTACATTTGTTTTGCTGCATTATCAAAATTGTTTGCTGCTATGGCGACGTATCCTTATCAAGTAGTGAGAGCTCGACTACAAGACCATCATCATGATTACAGGGGAACTTGGCACTGTATTCAACTAACATGGAGGTTAGAGAAAGCTAGGGGATTCTATAAAGGGTTTACACCCTATCTTTTACATGTATTGCCAAACATATGTCTGGTAATGTTAATTTACGAAAAATTTGCCAACAACTAAACAGAATAACGATTATTCAATAATATTGAATCACTTAAATAATATATAATATAATAGACACTTGAATTCAGAAGACTTTAATTTTAAGGACCTTATAGGATCGATTATTTCTATTTGAAGTTTGTGAAAAAAAAAAAAAAACAACGATGCGATTAGTTAGGCGGAATGATATAAGTGGTTGAAATTTACTTAAAATATTCAATACTTGAAATACTTAGGTAATTTTCACATTAGCACAGTGACTTGAATCTAAAACAAACATTAATTATTCACTTGATGTTATTATACAGTTATTTAATTACTTATTTCAAACTCATGTCTTTTGATATGCACCGTTTGTTTATCGGGCTACTTCTAATCTTCTATTGATATATTATTATTTTTATTTTTTTTTTTTTATTTTATTTTTTTTACTTTTTAACAATCAGAATTTGAGAATAGAATTCTCTAGAAGTGAAATATACCGAATTCTGTATAGGGTAATCCTCTCAAGACGTTAGAAAACCGTAATTCACGTGTAAAATAAATGAAAGATCGTCGGAAGGCTAATTTTGATCGAAAAATATCTAGTATTCATCATTAATATTTCTCTTAATTAAGTAGCAGTCAAAACTTCGTTGAAAGGTGCTTAGAAAAAAAAAAAATAATAATGAAGATTGAATAAGAAGAAAAGAAAGAAAAACTAACAGAGTAACTATAGAACGTTTCTTTGTTTTTCTTTTCTTTTCTTTTTTATTCTCTTCGAAATAATCTCGACTTATATTTTATTATTATATTTAAAGGAAAAAAAGAAAAAAAAAAAAAAAAAAAAAAAAAAAAAAAACAGTGCTGGGATCACTTGAAAAATGTAGTCGTATAATTTTCGTAATTTTGAAAGACGAGGTGTTGCTTTTTTTTAATTCTTCTTTTTCTTCTTTGTTTTCTTTTTTGCGACTTTTCTGTATTGGAAAAAGGAATTATTATTGTAGAACGAAAATTTATTTGTCTATGAAATTTACAAAAGAGAACAAATAATAAGAAGAAGAAGAAGAAGAAGATAACGGGCAGAGTAGATAACGAATTTCTTAAAAATATACCTACCTTTACTCACTTAATTGATATTTTAAATAATTAAAGATGTTTCATTACTCTGAGTAATACAAATAATATTAAAAAAAAAAAAAAAAAAAGAAGAAAAAGAAAAAGAAAAAGAAACTAGTATATGAATACGATTCGTATACCAAATAATTGGGAAAGATAAATAATAATCAGAAGAATATTGGAATGCAAAAGAAAGAAAGAAAAAAAGGAATTAGATCAAGCAGTGTTATCATAGGATGGTATAATATAGTGAAATAAATAAAAAAAAAAAAAAATACAATTTACGAGCTCAAATATTGGGAATAAATTTCTATTCATAATTAAATAATTATCATTCGAAAATGGTAAACATTATACAGGGTGAGTTTTTTTATCTTGAGACATCGAAATATCTCAAGAAATACGCATTGTACAAAAAAATGTCCAGAATTAAAACTGTTTGATTTCGAAGGGGAAAATCGACTCTATGGAAGTCAAACCCCTAAGTAGTTGTGGCGATTGAGGTGAAACTATGCACAGTCGAATTGTTCTCCTGGCAACACTTAACACGTACTTTCTTATCTTCGATTTGGAGCGCCTTTCTTGGAATAATCAAAAATTTGATTTTACGCGATTCGAGCGCCATCTGTCTCGAATCGAAAAAAAAGTTCCAATGAAACTTGTGTATTTTTTCATGTAGAATTCGAATCTGCAATAAAAAATAGGGGTTCCCATTTGAAATTCCAAAGTTACTACCCCTCCCGCATTTAGGGGTTGGGGTAGGGGTTTGACTTCCATGGAGTCGATTTTCCCCTTCGTAATCAAACAGTTTTAATTCTGGACATTTTTTTGTACGATGCCTATTTCTTGAGATATTTCGATGTCTCAAGATAAAAAAACTCACCCTGTATACTATTATACACCTACCTGGTATCACACATTTATGACGTGCAGAATAGAACAACAACAATGTATAGAGGATAGAAAAATTAGTTATACCTAGATATGAAATTTCAGCCAGTATAAAAATACCTAAATACTACTACGATAACGATATTCATATAATATAACAACGGTTATCATTTATGCTGTTCGGTAATTTAACAATAGCTAATTCAGTATCTCCTCGCAACTTGTAAATATTAGTATGAATTTATTTATGTTAGACTTAACGATAAGCATCTATTAACAACTCTCATTGTTAGTTAGTTAGTTAATTAATTAGTTAGTCAGTTAGAGTTACCTAACAAGATAATATAGATACAAGTAAACTGATATATATATATATATATACATATATATATATATATATATATACACCTACTACATACATATATTGAATAATCGTATATAAATTGATAATTAATCAAAGAAATATACTACAACTATTAATTTTTATCTTGAAAGGTATTATATTTTCGGTATATCGATTATATATAACGATAAATTGATTACTATTATTATTATTATTATTATTATTATTATTCTTATTATTACTACTGACATTATTGCGACATGATGATAATATATTTAGAATTTTTTTTTTTTTCTTCTCTCTCTCTCTCTTCTGTTTACCGTAAATAAAACCATCAGCCATCCCACATATATACATTAGGGTGTGCCAAAAAAAAAAAAAAATTATTCTTATTTCTCGTTTCCCATGTAAAAAATGATTGCTTTCATGAATTTTGAGAAACGTTGTCGAAGGGGAGGGGGGCTCTGACAAAAAAATGTTCAAAGGTGTCTCAGTCGACCAGAAATCATAGTGATTGAGGTACCTGCTTGACTCAATTGATCGAAATTCCCTTTAGCGAGTTGAAATTTCACAGCAAGTTGAATGAAATCATAAGGTGGTACGGGGAATACACTAATAAAAAATGCTGTTTCTAGAAGAAAATTAAAAAAAAAAAAAAAAAAAAAATTACGTGTTCATAGTTTAATTTTCAACAATTCTTGTTCCTTTTTATACTTATTATACTGAAACAGCTGAATGTCATGTAATATTTGAATTGCCGAAAGGGGAATGCTGATAATCAAATTTAAAAGGTGCCTCATCGTTATGACTTCTGGTCGAGTGAGACACTACTTTGCATTTTTTCTCAGTGCCCTTCTTTAGCGAGGCTTCTTATTTCATAAAACCACTTTGATTTTTGGATGTGGGAGATTAAAAAAAAAAGAAAAAAAAATTTTTCTCTGGCACACCCTAATATACATATTATATCCATACGTTCAATATATAAACCAAAGTTTTCAGTACGCAGAAAATATCTATCGTTAAACTTATCGCAACGATAACACCTCGTTTTTTCTTCCGATATTCATATTATATTCATATTCATATTATTATTATTATTATTATTACTATTAATATTATCGGTATTATGTATATTAGTAATTGTTTCGTGACGTCCCAGTCCAATATTACCATTACTACTATTATTTTTTTTTTATTTCTTTTTTTACAAATCTCTGAAGTAATTTATTAGTCTTTCAAAATTTTAATGTCTGTGTTTCAAAAAAAAAAAAAAAAAAAAAAAAAAATACGTTCTAATATATCTTTAGTTCGAGGTATAAAAATAATATGATATCTTCATCTGAAATATCTAGTCAAAGAGTTGTGTGTTTTTTTAGTTTTTCTTCTTCTTTATCTTACTATTTTTATTATAACGTAAAATTTATAAAGGCTGGAGACTTTTTTTTTGTACTGTAAAAAAAAAAAATTAGTTAAATTTTATCTCAGTACAACATTAATTAGGCTTTTCGTAATTTTATCGGCTGAAACATTACATTACTATTATCATTATTATTAATTTTAATCCATTTATTGTTTAATAATTTGGATAGAAAAAGGTACTAGGTATTTATTCCTATTAAAACCTTCTTTTTTTTTTTTTTACTTATTCTTATTTTTACTCTAAATTACAATTATTGTATGTTTAAATATAAAACATTATATGTGCGTTTAATGTGTGAACGGTAAGTGAACGTATAGTTTTATTCATAGTTAAACCACCAGCAGTACGATTTTTGATACAATACAATATCTCTTGCCAAATGAAACTGGTACACGCTCCTATTATTACATATCAGATGAAATGAACTTTTTTCTTACTCTAGCAATCATCTGCTCTCAACTATACGACCGATTAATTATTGGAGATAATAAGACATCAATAGAACATTGAGAACAGTTTAAAATTGACAATTTCAATATTTCTTACTCGATATTCAAATTAATTTTAAAAAAAATGGCCATTCAACATACTAAATCTATATTATATTCTCATTGGCTTTTTTTTGTTCTTTCTTTCATCCTGCACGAAATCTTGACGATTTTTACTTTTAACAGCATTTAAAGATCATTTTGTATTGATCTTATTGTTTTTCGGAGCTACTGCAGCAGCAGTGCAGTTAGTTATTGCAGTATATTTATAATTTTTTAAAATTTCTTATTTTGCGTCAAGAATCGTACCTATATGTGGGATCGATCATATTGTTGAGAGCTGTTTAGTACTCGATAATGAAATGTTGAAAAATGAAATGATAAGTTGAAGAAGTAGAAGAAGAAAAAGTAAAAGAAGCCAGAATTCAATCTTTCTAAAAAAAATTCATTAGTAAAATAAAGTATTGCTGGTGGTTACAGGGGTGAGGGTTGGCGTGGCTTTTACAAGGGCTTAGGGCCGAACCTTATCAGAGTGACACCCGCTACTGTCATCACATTCGTCACCTATGAGCACATTTCCCACAAACTACTACGTTTACGCTCCAACTCATCCGGCGTCGAAGATTCACCTACAACTACTCCGGTCGTTATTGAACACGTCAAGAACTGAGGTAACGGTTAATCAGATCATGAAATTAATAAACTCTCTCGGGGAATACTTTGTTTTTTTGCTAAGCCACAGATTGCCAGAAAAATTTTATAACATACCGCAGGGTTTATAAAAACTGACCAAGTTCCTATATCTAGATTTTACAGTCTCTTCTTGTTCACACGTAATTTCCAATATTCTCACTTCAGCTCTACTATAATACTCCGCTATACTACGTTTTTCCAATTTCTTTCAGTTTTTTTTTTTTTTTTTTTTTTCTTCTCTCAAATCTATAAGAGGCTCGTTATTTGTGTATCTATACATTTTGATATTCAGTTAAGTAATAAGTTGAGAGAATTTGGGTCTGTGCTTAATAAATAATATTGCGTATGTAATTCGAATTGCAAATAACACCAATTTGCGATTGATTACTACAAGGTAATGGATGGGGATGATGATTTATTTTCTAATGGTGACTTATTATTTTCGAAAAAATAAAGATAATAATAATTACTATATTATACTATGCCATTCTGTTTTATCGTTGCGAAAGTCTTAATGCGCTCAATTTCACGTAGTTTTCATACTTTTATTTTTTTTTTCAATCTATTTTAAAGTCTATAATAATAATAAAAAAAAAAAAAAAAACAACAACAACTTAAGGGGATATGAAAGGCGAATTATACACCTCGAATTTTCGGCAGCCCGTTTCCCAGCTAACACACATCCGATCGATGTGAAATTGATATCAGTGACGCAGAAAAAGTGAACGAAGGGCATGATGCTCTTGGATTTCCAAAAAGCGAAAATAAAATGTACAGTTTTATATCAAGAGTGCTCTGTAACGAATAATGGTTGTTGCTGACATTGTGCTTGATAAATATGAAAACACCCGAAACATTTTCGCTTTTTTGGAAATCCAAGAGCATCATGCCCTCCGTGCACTTTTTCTGCGTTACTGATATCAATTTCACATCGATCGGATGTGTTTTAGCTGGGAAACGGGCTACCGAAAATTCGAGGTGTATAATTCGCCTTTCATATTCCCTTAAATACTTTTTCTTATATTATTGCCCATATGTATGTCATTCATTTGTACACGGTAGTAATTGTTGTCAGATTTTTAAAACACTTCTTTTTCTTTTTTTTTCTCTTCTTTCCGACACAAACATATCTTGTTAATGATTAACTAATTTAATTTTTTTTTTCGATGCGCTGGCGTGTCATTATAATTTCGAATAAATAATGAGTTGTATATTTTGTTTTAATCGATATTTAATACGTATACGTACAATATATATCGTGTAAATGCTGTACTGTTCGAATTTTCAAGACTATAATACATAGTTGTATATCAGTGCGATTATTATACCATGTGAACTTTATTTATTATTGTATCTATATTGTTGATAATACATTATTATTCTCTAGATCCCTAGATTTTAAGGAATTAAAAATAACTGTATTTATCTGCTTAATAAACCAGATCCTTGACCCACGTGTAACAAGAAATTATGTAGTTTGAATGAAACCATGGGAAAAATAAAAGATAAAAGAAGTAAAAAAAAAAAAAAAAAAAAAAAAAACGATTGTATTTGATAACCCATTCATTTCAACGTCCTATAATGTGACCCCGTTATTAAAATATCTCATATATACAGTCCAGTGGTACGCAAAATCTGAACTAACCAACAAAATCACATCATATACAGGGTGATTCAGAATTCGTGACGAATCTTTTGAGGGGCTAATCCTTGTCGAAATTGGGATCGAAAGTTCCTTAGCTATTTTTCTGAAAAATGATTTGTTTTTCTTGAATGCTGAATCACCCTGTATAATATAGATTTATAAATTTGTCTTTCATTATTAATAAATATTATCAATTCAGTCATCCGATCTAGGCGATATTCCAATCCCTAAAGTTTATAAAGTGGTTTACGAAGACCTTTCTAAGTTTTTACGCTTCTGCACAAAAGTGACTCATTACTCATTCATTAGGTATGAGGTTCTAGATCCATCAGCAGTAATAATCGGAACATTTGATTGAGTAATACCGGTTTTTGTTTAAGGGGACCAGTACAGCGACTTTTCGAGAAATGATCATAGTCCGAAATGAATTTATTTCATAACCAAAGTTCATTTCACATAAAAATATTTTTCTTTTTCAAAATCATGTGTCGTAAGGATTTTAGAGTACCGTTGGACCGATTCAGGTCATCTTGGATTCATTTTCTTCAGAAAACGAATCCTCATCATGTGGATGTAGGAATTTAAAAATAAAAAATTATGTCATAAGTTATGATCAATTTACCAAATTTGCAAAAATTATTATCACTCATTTCTTAAATAACTTGGCCAAAACGAAAAATTTTCAAAATTCCTACATTCACATGATGAGGATTTGTTTTCTGAAGAAAATTAATCCAAGATGACCTGAATCGGTCCAACGGTGCTCTGAAATCCTTACGACACATGATTTTGAAAAAGAAAAATATTTTGATGTGAAATGAACTTTGGTTATGAAATAAATTGATTTCGGACTATGATCATTTCTTCAAAAGTCGCTGTACTGGTCCCCTTAATCAAAATGAAATAATAACGCGCCGGTGAACCTAAATAAAGGAAAAGTAGTTCGTTGTAATCCTTAGATCGAAGTCGTATAACAGACATAAAGTTATATGCCAAAGCATCAACGCGTTATTATTTTTCATCTATCTGAACAATTTTATCCGCATGTACTATAATAGAGCTTCGATTTTGACTGACGAAATTTGTATTACGTTTTGTAAAACTTGCTGTTATTATTGTTTGTTTCGAGAATTTCTAATCTGAACAGATTTGTAAACTTTATGATACCGTCGTGGGTGGATCTATTAAAAAGTTTATTGTATACTCTGGGAAACACTGTGAGTTCAGATTATGAGAGTCTACTCCGATTCTTGTCTTAAGAGTTTAGAAAGTTATATACAAAGCCGAGTGCAGCAACTCTCTATAACTCTGGCGATTCTGAATTATTACAAAGACGGATACATGTCTCGTTCATTGTCTACAAGCTTTGAGTCTGTCTCTATCTTATTCCCTGTAGTATAAATTTATACTCTCAAACTTTCGTTCAATAATAATTATCAAAATCTATCTATAACTCTACTCTGTCGATAATGATGAGATACATATCTCGATGCATCGATTAATTCTAGAATAGAAAATATATATTTTAATAATCTGCCTTGCCTAAAATATGATATTCTTATATATTTGTTTTGTTTATTATATCGTATTTGCGTCGCCAGCGGTCGATTATTGCGGCTAAATAATGAACTAAAATGAGCGCGTGTTGCGCAAGCCGGTTCTCATACTGCGTAATCGCGTATGTCTTAAACCAAAAGCTTATAAGTACCGCGTCGTACAATATGGCCGAATGGGCTCAACTGTGTTGAGATCGGCGGTGAGACACTCACGCTCATCTGTAACGAAAAATCACCAATACGAGACGGAATATTTGGAAAAATACTTTGCTGATATTGAAAAACAACAAATGGTGAGTAAAGTATAAACATACGCCAGTCTACGATCGATATAGTAAATATATATTTCTATATCGAGGTGTGCGCGACGAACGAATTGTTTTTCGCGCGCTGTTTTTCAAACTCCTAGCAGACTACACGTAGCTAGAGGTTCTCAACATTCATATACCCTACCTATGCCAATGAAATATTGACACCTACATTTCAAACAAAGAACAAATTCATTAGCTCGTTTATTATCGAGATCTTTATAGCATAATTTAAAAACTTGTGTATAAGTTATATTGATGTTGACTTAAAGGAATAAATACTTGACTTAATAATCCATTACGTGCGTGCTAAGGTGTAGATAATAAAATATATACTCGCGAGTCTTCTTATCTAATCGTGTGAACACATATTGCTTCTGAAATGCGCGCGATACAATAATAATAAATTGATGTTCAATTCAACCAACGCTCGAATCGCACGCATTTTTATTACAAATATATATATATATGTATGCGCAAAAATCATTTTTTTTTTTGTTTTTTTTTTTATCGTTTTACGGAACCGCGTCGTACAGCTGGAATCTATACAGTGTTATGTTCTCATTGCTTCGACCTTCGTTCAGGATCCATCGTTGATATAATAATCAATTGTTTCCTGCTTTTACTTATTATAATACAAACTGCTCGACGAATTTCATCGAAATTTTTGTTCACAACAATATTTTAAGGTGTCATTGTATACAACAAACCTATGAGATGGTTGGTTTTGTTACCTCTCTGCCTAATAATATTATATTATAAGCAAAGTCATCGATCGCCTCGACGAGATACGATTGTTTAATAAATTGTGTGTTACGTAAAATAAGAGTAAAGGTTGTAGTAGCCTGCGCAGGTTACTAAATTTACTCACGGAATCTCTTATCTATTTATCTCTCCTGTCTTACACTAGCTTATGCTATAATCATTGCGAAATTATACCTATATAATATGTACAATACAATATACGGTGACAACTTAAGCGCGTTGATATAATAACTTCAGAGGTGAATCCGTACGCAGATCTTTAGCGTTGATGTGCAGAAAACTTTATATGTATATCTTAATCGATTCAGTTATAATTTCACGTTATAAAATATAAATACGGATCGATTTGTTTTAAAATAAAATTTCATTTTACATATTATATATATACTAAATGTAGATTTAAATATCATTAATGATTATAATATTAACTAATTATAAACTGCTATATAATAAGTTAAGCTTTATACAACTATAGATATTATAAGTACCTATACATGTAATATACCTATATGAATACGAAAGTTGTTTGTCCTGGATTGTTTTCTCAATCGGCTATTAATATACTCCCTCGTTATAACTCTTATAAGTATAAACTTTCTTAGATCAGTCTTCGGCAGATTCACGCAGCGTGAGATATGTTATGCATCAGACAAAGATAAGATACTCGTTTTTTTTTTTTAATTTTTTTTTTTTTTTTTGTCTCTCTTCTTTCTTTCTTTCCTTTTTTTCTTCTTTTAAATTAATTCCGTACAAATGTATATATAGTTGTAAATAATATTTACTATATACACAGAAAGAAAGGTTAACTTGATTCAAGACAATTTTGCGGTCCAAAAATGAAGACCGAAATTTTCTCGGATCAAATCAAAAATTTTACTCGAACCAAGAAAATTGGGACAATTAAATAAATAAATAATTAATTAATTATATACAATAATTAATTAATTACAATTAATTATTTATATACATTTCTTTTTTCCATTTCGGTCAGTATTTTCTAGTCATAAATTATCAAATAGCTCTTATATATATATATATATATATATATATTATGATCACTGCGAAAACGCTTTTCATTCCACTGCTCGGTCAATAATACTTCTGTATATATGAATATATTTGATAATTTATGACTAGAAAATACTGACCGAAATAAAGAAAAGTATAAAACAAGATTAAACATGGACCCTTGTATGAATCACTTCTCCTTGGCGTTTTATACAAATGTCTTTAATATATCACAGTGCGGTCCAAGGAAAGTCTGAAATCCCAATGTGCGTTGACATTTTAAAGTTCTACGATACCGAATTGAGTTATTTGATTCTAGTCAAATGACAAAAAAAAAAGAAAAGAATTTCGACTTATGACTGATCGTTGTCCAAGATTTTTGTCTACATCCAGTAAAAGATTGTATTTAAACGACTGCACTGTATACACGATCATATATACATATCTATACACGGCAACGTTCAACCAAGTACATACATACATACATACATATGTTATGTTTCGTAATAGGGCATATCATAGTGGAAAGAGATTGTGCCAGGTAAATCCTCCCGTGTTACGTCATAATTCAGTGTTTTTTTATATAGTATGTGGCATAGGAGTAATAATTTCTTCTTGTGTACATAAATATTTCGTATATTTATCTATTATTCTTTCATACTCTCTTATCACGATATGTCAGAGTCTGAGAGAGAGAGAGAGAGAGAGAGGGTACTGACTGTATCCGACGTGTCGTATAAAGTTAGTCATTACTTGTTAATGAACTCGTTACTATACACGTGTCACAATTCACAATATGATAACGCGTTCTACAAATGTTATTACACTTTACAAATCAACCAATTCTGACAAGATACGAGACCAAACGTTGTGCAAACAACTCCTGTTATAACAGACTGTATTAAACAAGTGGACACAGTTGTTCCGGATTAATTCTTATTCTTATTGTGAGATTAAAGAAAAAACAAAAAAAAAAAAAAAAAACGAATTGAGAGAATGAAATCGGTTTAGTGACTGAACCTCGATGTTATAATTCGTTTTTAATAGTCAATATGATCGGTTTGAAAAGGTTTTTAAAATTACCTAGTGCAATCAATAACAATTAGTTATATACTTGCGAGTTACGAATAACAGTACATTTCAGATTCCGGGTGAAAAAGAGCACGTTTCAAATTCCGAGTGAAAAAGAGCATGTTTCAGATTCCGGATGGAAAAGAACACGTTTCAGATTGAGAATGAAAAATAGCACGTTTCAGATTCACTCGAAAACTAGCACAATTCAGGTTGAACCGAATATTACTTATTAGCAAGTGTCAGTTAGGTTTATTATAAGATTGAATTAATCATTCAATGATAAAATAGAATCGAGTTTTTGTACATAATTGTGCATTTCCAATTTCATAATAAACCTACCTGACACTTACTAATGAGTAATATTCGCTTCGCCTGAATTGTGCTAGTTTTTGAGTGAATCTGAAACGTGCTATTTTTCATTCTCAATCTGAAACGTGTTCTTTTCCATCCGGAATCTGAAATGTGCTCTTTTCCACCCGGAATTTGAAACGTGCTCTTTTTCGCCCGGAATCTGAAATGTGCTGTTATTCGTATCGGGCGTCGATATGTATCATGTAAAGTGTTAGTGTACACACTATACACAACCAATAAAAAATGATGAGCTCTGGTCTATCGATCCAATATAAATATCCGGCTCAACAAATCGACTTTTACTGTCGATAGGGAATCGCTATAAGCGAGCACAACATCCTACTTATCGTCTTACTTCATTGACAAGAAATACTGTCTTATTATTGAAGGCTTAAGTATTATATATTACCTACGCAAGAAGTCGTAATCGAATTGTTGACTGAATATGAAATAAGAGTTGGACTAAATCTCGACTAATACCTAACTATTTTCCAAAAGATACAACATTATTACTATGTTCATTAGTCATAAATTAAGGGACGTAGGCGGACGTAGGTAATCGACTGAGCAATTAATCAACAATTATTCTTCAGTATCAGAAAATTCAATACCTTAGATTTAAATTAGGTAATGGTACAGTCAAATGTAGAGCAATGTGCACGAGGTTCAATAGGAAAAGTTAGGCACGTGTTATCCCCTTGTAACAATATGTTTTTCAAACAGTACAGCTGATTTACCAAACACTGTTTTCTGTTACGAAGGATTTAAATTCCTTGACTACGTATAATGTATGAAAAACAATTGTCATTTTCACACACCAATAGCGACACGTTTTTGATTGAGAATGTTGAATTAGACGTTAAACAGTGTCTGGCTTCGACAAGCACATAAGCACATATATCTACTAATTCATCCAACAACGAAGGTTTATATATGGAAAGAATCACTAGTCTGCGAATCTGTTGATTTTAAATCATTTTTGTGGCTGCAATTGGGTATCAATCAATCAAAAATTGACTAAAATTTCAGCACGATATTCTGAGTATGTTCAATGAAGATCGAACCAGATACCAATAATTGATCTCACAATCATAACTATTAATGCGAGGTTTCAGTCGCTCCGTAACTTCGAAACGGCAACGCGTAAGCTATACCTATATATAGTATAAGTCATGTGTCCACCGCCGCCGCGAATGCCTTGCGAAAGTTCCGCTTCACGTGAAAACAAAAGCTCTAAATGCAGAATTTTGACGACAATGTGATTCTCCGATAAATTCTCTAGAGCGGTAAACTGGATTTAGACACGAACACCATCTGGACGTATTTCGTTTCATTGATTTCGGTGACCAGGCAGAGATATTCCGTTTAATAGCAACTTCTGCACGCGTTTATTACAATGTTGTGGATTGGGTAGGAAAGGCCCTTAATGAGCCGGAAAGACCATCGGCAGCAGACATTCTGATTCAAGTCACAAATGAGATATTCTTATTTGTGAGAAATGGAGGACGCTGAGTGGTCCATTACGGAAAAGAACTACTGAAAACGCTATACTAGAACCACTGGCCTCACTGAGTAATGGTTGTTATTTCAGCAGTAGTGATCTCATCTCGGTTTCACCTATACTTTTGAAGTAAACAATGACCCCTGATCAACGATTACTAGTCTTGCAACAGCGGCATTTCAGTAGTATCCATTTCCGCCAGAACTATAGTGATCAGTCGATGCGTCGATATAACTACATACCGGGAGTTTTCGTGGAAACGCCTCATAGGACGCCTGCATACATGCAACTCAAACATCAAGCGATTGGACTTTGCCTGTATGGGGGCGTTTTTATTTTCCTATGAAGCGTTTCCACGAATACTCCCAGTATATATACTCACATATACACCCTAATGTAATTTAGGGTGTATAAGGCGCTCACGGCGATGAAAGATACAGACTAATCAGTCATGCCGATAGCGGACAGTTCTTTAATACCAAAAATTGCAAAAAAAAAGAAAGAAAAAAAAAAAATTGGGAAAGAGCCAGAAGTGGTGTAGTCGTCACTTCTTATATGTTTGGCGCTCGAGACTTTCCGCGCAGTTGTTGGGCTTCCGTATACGCTAACAACCCCACTTATTTTGATGAAAAATTTTGGGAACTCGGTGAAAACGGTTTGTGAATATGTAAAAAAAACTGCGAAAATCTGACTAGTAAAAACGATTTTTCAGCAAAAAAAGAAAAAAATACGAACATCATTTAATTTCTCTTGGCGAAAGATTACACAAATCATTTCAACACATGCGCAAAGCAGTAGGTATAATAAAATAAGAAACGTATCGCCATTGTATGTCGTGAAATCAGGACACTACACTACGACCATGAAAAATGACTAAAGTTACCTCGGGCGAAGATTGTTTTTTAAATCACCAATTTCGAAGGTGTAAGATACAACTATAATTAATTTGACATGTTTGTATTGCGACTTAGTAACAATGGATATGAGTACACGTTGGCGAACAAATGGAACAAAAATTGGTGGAAAATTCTGAACCGCAAGAATGAAACCAAATAATCTGAATTCGGGATTGAACCGCCTCCGAATTTTCGCACAGTATGTTAATCCGACAGTTTTGTTTGCTGGCGATGCACGGTCGATAGCAAATCGGTGAAACAGGCCAACTTCTATAGCTCGAACTTTGGAGCATAAGGGATACTCTGAAATATTCCGAAAATTAGCGCGGTGGGAAGCGAGATGCCAAATGCTTGTCCAAAAACTAACAGGCACAGAAATTCTCGATTCTCTTACGAGATAGGTACCTACCATATACTGGGAGTATTCGTGGAAACGCTTCATAGGAAAGTAAAAAAGCCTGCCTACCTATATGAATATCGATGCATAATTACGTTCAATTTTTGTTAACAGTCAACAATATATATCATGAGATTCAATGTCAAAATATAATTTGTGGATTATAAGGGTGTGCCAAAATGAATCGACAATTTTTCTGACCTCCCCCACTGCAAAAACCTCTAAAACGACGTCAAATAATGAGCCCTCGTCACCACCGAAGGGTGGCACTATCATTAAAGTCTAAGTGGTGCCTAAATTGACAATGAGGTCAATTCCGTTTGATTAACACGTAAAATCTGAACATCGTGTTACTCATGTTCATGTAACTTGACCAGAACGAGCAGTATACGAAAGTTTGTCTTCGTGCTCAGGGGTCTTTCAAGTCACTGATTTCGAATTTGTATAGTCTAAAATTTCGAATTCGAAAGATTTATGCAACTAATATCATGAATTTGGATGATTCAAATTATTTGAATTGGATTCGCCATTCGGAGTATTGGATTTTAGACCTCAAATTTGGAATCAGCAACTCAAAAGACACCCGAGAACCAAGACAGACTTTCGTACTGCTTGTTTCGGTCAAGTTGCATGAACATTAGTAACAAGCGATGTTCAGTCTTACGTATATAATATGAATCAGAGAGATTGATTATTCGCCGTCATTAAACAGATTTCCTAGGTTGCAGATCAAAAAAATGTTGATTCAAAAGCAAAAAAAAAAAACGTTTTTTCAAATTTTTTCGAATTTTTGTTTCACCAGGACTGTAGAAATTATTTCTGACAATATTTTTATCTGTATCTCCCGTATAAGTAGTGTAAATTAGTTCTTGATTTTCAATCACTCAATTAGAATTTGTTAACTTATGCTAATATAAGATTATATTCTTGCTAATTGTGAGCTCAGCTCTAGCGTGAAGTTTATTGGAAAATGAGTAGTGAGTACTAATAACTACTAGTGAGTTAATGGAACGTGAAAACTTATATGATTATTGTCGGACAGATAAGCGCTATATGTTTAAAAACCAGTAGACAGAGTAATTCGCTTGTCGATTACTGTAATTGGCAAATCAAATTAGATAGCAATCCGAGTTACGGAGGTCAAGAGTGCGTCATGTCAACGACCGTCTGCGGGCAAACGAACATTTTTAAAGATATTTATGAATTATAATAGTAATTAGATGACACAAACAATCTGTCATAATTTATAAAGGGTATTATCAATCGCCATTATCCACATAATACAAAAAGGCTATTTTTCAATTGCGGATGTCGCGCTATAATATACACACAAACCGTCACACATAATTAACATATAAAAATCCTTATTCCTCCGATTAAAAATTAACAGCAGATTACATATACTATATATAGTGCCATCTTGCTCTAAATCCGTTTTATGAACAACGACACAATAATCTCAGTAGGCAATTATTTGAAAATTCATATTTTCAGTTTAAATTTTACTTATATTAGTATATTTACACTCAGAAAAAGGTCTTGTTGACACAACCAAAATTTGGTTATTATATGCACAATCACATTTTTTGTTCAATCAATCAAATTTTTTGTTCAGTCAACCAAAAATTTCGTTCGGATAGCCAAAATTTTGTTGGGAAAACCAAATTTTTCTAGGAAAACCAAAATTTTGGCTATTCCAACTAAATTTTTGGTTGACTGAACAAAAAAATGTGATTGTGCATACAATAACCCAAATTTTGGTTGTGTCAACAAGACTTTTTTCTGAGTGTATGTAGTATTAGACTGTGTAAAAAAAAAAACGACATCTTCTTTTCGTTCGGGCCCTTTCAGAAATAGTTAGTGCTTAATATAAGAAAAATTGTCCCCAAAGCTTAGCTATGTAGCTCAAACACAGAATTAGCGCATTTGAAAATAAGATTTCCCATGTATTTCAAATGGCAAAATTCGTTTATCTTAGTTTTATTTTTATAACGCCCTTTATTCAACTGATAAGAATAAAGTAGATATATGGATTTGTAGAGAATTTCATGATCTACAAAAATGGTCCTCTGGCCAAAGTTGCTCAATGAACCGTTAACAAGTTACAGTGGTTCAAAAGTCATATTTATATTTGATCACTACTTTATTTCGACGAATTAACTTAAATTAATTTTTTATGCAAATTTTTTCAGATATTTCATTTCCTAGAAAAATAATCAACTCTGAAAAGGTAAATATCAATGAAATTAACTTTTATAAACTCCAAAAATGTTGTTTCAGGCCAATCATTCAAGACATCCAATTCACAATAATTCCAAAACTTTTGAAACTTTTATGTATTGTTGAGGAGCGTATAAAGGTGAACTATAAAATTTTACAACCTTTTTCAAACTACAGAATATTGTCAAAATTCGAAAAAATGGTATTTCGCAATATTCTCGCCAGGAAAGATCCAAAATGGCAAAATTTGTTTATTTTAGTTTTATCAGTATAACTTTTTATATTTAATTGATGAAAATGAAATGAATACACGTTTTTGAAGAGCGAAATTTTTTTTTAGAAAATGTATGAAAAAATTAATTTAAATTAATTTGTCGAAAAGTAAGTATCGTAATCAAATCTATATATGACTTTGATACCGCTGTAACTTATTAACGGTTCATTGAGCAACTTTGGCCAGAGGATCATTTTTGTAGATCATGAAATTCTCTACAAAACCGTATATCTACTTTATTCTTATCAGTTGAATAAAGAGCGTTATAAAAATAAAACTAAGATAAACGAATTTTGCCATTTGAAATACATGGGAAATCTTATTTTCAAATGCGCTAATTCGGTGTTCAAGCTACATAGTTAAGCTTTGGGGACAATTTTTCTTGTATTAAGCACTAACTATTTCTGAAAGGGCCCGAATGAAAAGAAAATGTCGTTTTTTTTTTGACACAGTCTAATGTAGTATACTACATTGGTCTGATTATTGTATCAAATAGATTTTTTTTTTCGAACAATATTCGCGGTATAGTTACATTATTGATATAATTTTATCTCATATTTAAAATGTCCTTCAATTACATAATCGCAAGGCCAATATCTTAAATTTTATATAAATCATAATTATCTTTATTAGTTCCGGTTATCTCTCGACTTCTCATTGCGAATTAGATTTTTTTTTTTTTTTTTTTTTTTTTTTATCGAAATCTATTTTTGACAATCTTCAGTATTATGTGAATTTCCGCAATTGATCAGCAAAAATCTTTCAAATCATTTTATACTCATGTCAGATTTTCAGCCTACACTCAGAAAAAGGTCTTGTTGACACAACCAAAATTTGGTTATTATATGGACAATCACATTTTTTTGTTCAGTCAATCAAATCTTTTGTTTAGTCAACCAAAAATTTCATTGGGATAGCCAAAATTTTGTTGGGAAAACCAAATTTTGTTGGGACAACCAAAATTTTGGCTATTCCAACAAAATTTTTGGTTAACTGAACAAAAAATGTGATTATCCATATAATGACCCAAATTTTGGTTGTGGCAACAAGACCTTTTTCTGAGTGTATAGTTGGTTTTTACATATAAGAATACCAAATATTTTTCATTAACGTCTAATTGCGCCTTCTTTTCGAACCATTATTGTTTATTCTTGAATAAGAATAAATATTTTTCTAATATCATTACCTATATCGAGACCGAGAAATGCAGAGTTGTAAAAAAAAAAAAAAAAAATAACATAGTGTACAAAGCATATACAATATTTGTGTTGTGAGTTACATCACAGCAAGAATAAGATACAAATGTATTTAATATGTGAGTTCTGTAAGCACATTTTGTCGAAACGTATCATTAACCGTATTACGAATTCCAAGACAGCTAATTATCGTACACGTATAATATTCATATACATAAATAATCGCGATTGCAGCTACTACTTTGTTCATAATTGGTTAAAAACTTGAAATCTCGTGAATTTGTTCGTATCATATAGGTACTTACTTATTAGCCCGACTTTTTGTAATTTTGTGAGGAATTTTCTTTTTCTCTTATTTAGTGGCTGAAATTATACGCGGAATGTCTCATATAATTTATTAAACTTTGATCCCAATGAGCATAATTATTATAGCAGTTTATCATCTCTAACCGAAGAGAACGATACATTCGTAATGCCTAAACGGTGATTAAAAACGAGAAACTAATCTATAAAAGATAAGTTTAACTAATTTTTCATGAATTAAAATGATTAAAATATTATTACACTTTAATAAATAATTTTTTGAATCACAATCAGTTTGATTCTGTCAACACTGTAATTAAATTGACATTTTAATAACCATAATCATCAGGCTCACAAAATATTGCACTTTAATTTGCAATATTTATTTTTGACTATACCTGCTACTATGTATATCCGCACATGAGAAATTTTCTCTTCACTTTGCGATATGCGAAACTTGAAAATAGTTTACATCATTCATGTTATAACAAATAAGAATAATTCTCGCAATTAAAAATTTTAATTACTTATCACCGGGGAGATATAGTTCGTAGCTTACTGTGAGTTCTGATCCCTGCAGTCCCCTATATGTTTTGGTAATTAGGTGACCTAGATTTGCTCAATTTACTCCGATAAGATCGAGTTGAATTTTGTTATAACGTTGCTATAAACCGGATAAAATTTTTTAACAGAATAAAAAATATATCCACGAAGCTTAATTATTTCTGATAGCGCTATTATAACAGCTTCTCACTGCGGCTATAGCAGCTTATCGTTATAGATGCAAAAAAAAAAAAAAAAAAAAAATATATCACTCAATCATTCGATTCTGTTTTTCAGCTTCATTCATATATTATAGAAGTAGTAGGTATAATATACGATCAATATCTGATACAGACATTATGTTACTTTTGTGAGAAGACATCCGAGTGAAATTTTTTGATTCAGAGCCAAATAAAATGAAACTTTTTACTTTTATATACTTTTGCAGCTATTTATGTGGTCGAAGATTAATTCGTCAATATCCGACAAATTATAATTGAGATAAATTTCTTTTTAATTACTTTTGCAGGCGAGATCTTACACGCATATTTTGCGTGCATCTACATACACCATTTTCTATTCTTCCGAAATCGCGAAATCGAGATGAAAGATTTTGTAAGGTATATCATAAATTATTTCATCATATTGCAGACTATTTGAAAACTACTAATCTACGAAATATGAAACGGTCCAGCGATAGTAGCTAATGAATAATCTCACACGCTATAAGAAAGAGGTAATACGATCACTGGTGTGAAGTATAAGTTATAAGTTATAAGAACGCCACGTGTCTACCGAAAGTCTTATACCGTGAGGAAACGTGGAAAGAGATGGTTCCAAGCGCGCAGGCGCTGATTTATTCGAATATCGTTGCTCGGCAGAATCGCGCTAGCAACTCCACCGACGCGGGGGATTCTCAAGCCAGCTTATTATGTCTTGGGTATTGCCACCTTAAAAAGAGATCTACCCTTGGTTGCAGACTTTAGGTGCGACAGAAACCGGCGTCTCGTCGTACATTTGATTTAAATTCAGAATAACTATAGCACAACGGTTTTTATCTGATTGTTAAACCGAATAAGAAATAGTTTGAAGAGGTATAGCATTAAAGTTGACTATTTATCATACCGCTGCATCATATCAGTAGTATAATACATTTCCGGTAGAGTTATCGCCTTGCGAGGATTTCGAAGCACCACTTTCAAGGTTTTATTATTGTTTATTGTTTGGGTCAATTTTTGACCGCCGAGGTTCACGGGTCATATAAATCTGGATAATTAGTTTCAGCCGGAGGAGAAAAGTGAAACTCTCTTTTTGACTTGCGCAATTATTTCTCTCCCAGAGATTGACGGAGAACTTGGTATAGGTCTGTGCATTCATGTATTCCGGACGAGGGCTTGTTCACTTCAATTTTGGATGTACCAGTGACTTCCGACTTCCAAAGACTCCCATTGACTTCCAAGGACTTCCAATGACTACCAATGACTCCATAGTGACTTCCAGAAGACTACATATGCCTCCGTAGTGACCAGCGCCAGATTTAGGCTTAGGCCCGTGAGGCCCTGGCCTAGGGCGCCAAATCTGAGGGGGCGCATTGATTCATGTTAGCACAAAAATTGAAGATCCCGAGAAAAAACGATTAGATATATTCGGATATAATGATATATAATTATATATTAGTTTATATATAACCATTTCAAATTATATATGTTTCCACATATAACTATATATGAGGTATTCCACGTGAAAACAAAAGTAATTTGACTTTCGGGTTTTTGATTTCGATCGAAATTTTTTTTCGCATCACTTTTTGCAATCTCAATCGATACCCCGAAGGGTTTTTTGATTGCAGCTGTTTATTCCGATTTATCAATTAATGAAAATATCCCAGAGTTACCATTTGACCAAGTCTTCCATTTTTTTCACCGAAACCTCGTACTCTGGGGTGAAAATGACCTAGATACAAAATGTTTGTTTTCGATCGAACTTTCTGAAAAACATTTTTTCGAACCTCCGCCATTAACGATCAGAGAAGATAGGGTAAGGTAAGGGTAGGGTAAGATTCCAGTGTAAACACTAAATTTGAAACTCCCAAAAAAGGCTATTTTTGATTTTCATTTTTTTTTTTTTCAAAACTAGACAAAAAAAAAACTAAACTTTCAAGCCCCTAATCAGGATGGGACGAATTTTCCTTCTATTTTTTTCGAGGGTCTAAAGCCTGTGTTACTGACAAAAAAAATGTAATTTTTGAAATGTTTTTAAGAGTGGTCTATCGGATCGCCTAAACATTTGTTTTTTTTTGTTTCCAGAGCTGAAAAAAAGTGATTGTCAAAAATAAAAAATTCGTTGAAGAAAAAATTTCCATGTTTTTTCCCCAATAACTTTTTTTCGGCGTTAAAAACAGAAAATAAACAAATGATTAGGCGATCCGATGGACCACTCCTAAAAAAATTTTGAAAATTAATTTTTTTTTCCAGTAACACAGGCTTTAGACCCTCGAAAAAAATAGAAGGAAAATTCGTCCCATCCTGATTAGGGGCTTAAAAGTTTAGTTTTTTTTTGTCTAGTTTTGAAAAAAAAAAAAATCAAAATCAAAAATGGCCTTTTTTGGGAATTTCAAATTTAGTGTTTACACTGGAATATCTTCTCTGATCGTTAATGGCGGAGGTTCGAAAAAATGTTTTTCAGAAAGTTCGATCGAAAACAAACATTTTGTATCTAGGTCATTTTCACCCCAGAGTACGAGGTTTCGGTGAAAAAAATGGAAGACTTGGTCAAATGGTAACTCTGGGATATTTTCATTAATTGATAAATCGGAATAAACAGCTGCAATCAAAAAACCCTTCGGGGTATCGATTGAGATTGCAAAAAGTGATGCGAAAAAAAAATTTCGATCGAAATCAAAAACCCAAAAGTCAAATTACTTTTGTTTTCACGTGGAATACCTCATATATTGTAACTTTTCGGCTTTTACGAACCTTCTGGTTATAGTAAAAGTCGGTTGCTACGGGTTCGAATTTTTATTTATTCTCTGAAAATTAATCATTCAGTATTATTATGGACTCCTCGTACTGAGAGGTGAGGAAAAGGATGGGTCTACCATGCAAAAGCCACCTCGTTCAGATTTTTATAACCCTATGCTAGCTACCGGACTCGGGTAGGTTTAATTACCAAAGCCGTATTAATTCCGAATGGAAGATTCAGAAATATCTCTACAGAGCCGGGTTTTGACACCAAGCCTGTCTCGCCTGATATTGAATATTTTAAAGATTATCTACAGATCCGGGTTTTTACGCCAAGACTGCCTATCAGACTCGGGTTTCCAACGGTTGGCCCTCGAACACGGATTTTTACACCAATTGCAATGTCGTTCGCATCTTCCGTTGTACGCCAAAGCTGTAACTACTCGGCTTGTTCTGGTATTATGTTTATGTCAAATGGGTTGATAAGAAAATACCAGGCAATTTATCAGTAGTTAAGGGGCTTTCCTACCCAATCCACAACATTGTAATAAACGCGTGCAGAAGGTGCTATTAAACGGAATATCTCTGCCTGGTCACCGAAATCAATGAAACGAAATACGTCGCGCAATTCTATGTGCGACTCCGAACATGTACAGCCCAAAAAATGTTCGTTTTGCGCGAAAATACAGAAGATATCCATGAAAAACGGTTTAAGAAACGTTTTTCATGGATATCTTCTCTATTTTCGCGCAAAACGAATATTTTTTGGGCTGTACATGTTCGGAGTCGCACATAGAATTGCGCGACGTATTTCGTTTCATTGATTTCGGTGACCAGGCAGAGATATTCCGTTTAATAGCACCTTCTGCACGCGTTTATTACAATGTTGTGGATTGGGTAGGAAAGCCCCTTAACTATTCGAGTATACATAGTTGTTCAGATTTAACGACGCACGCCATGTATAATGTGTTTAGTTTCAGCCCTTGTTTTCCATGCAAGCGTTGCCGCGCGGCAAAACGCGTACGGCAACGCGTTGAGCCAATCAGTACCGCGGTGCTGTAATTTTGATTGGCTGAACGCGCTGCCGCGTGGCAACACTTGCATGGAAACCTAGGGTAAGATTCTGATGTGTCCAAGGGGCTCTGGCCACATACCCTGGTCAGAGGGTGTCCTGCATGGCATTCCGCAGGACAGTTTATTTTTAGCGGGCAAGTTCAATAAAATCATCATCACACGTCGTCAACACTAATAGTGTTGGCTACCGCTAAAACTGTCAAGCTTTGGCGCTAGCGAGCCACGTAACCAACATGGCATCTCCAACATGGCCGGTTGAATACGCGCACGCTGGTTGTTTCAAAATTTAAATGAAGTGCCATTAGTGGCCCGCGCACATTTACGCACATAGTCACTGAACACACTAATGACAGACATGTATTGGTAATCCGCGCCATTTTTATTACTTGGCTCGTTAGCGCCACCTGGAAGATTTTTGCGTATTCAACCCCAAGCATGAAAAAAACACTGCGATGTAGCGATAGACGCGGATACTATAACGTACCGTTTGTGACATCTAGTTTTATATCTAGTTTTATATGTATGGCCATACATATTGCGGTGATACTCTAAAGATTTTTGTTGCAAGAGCAAGAAAAAAAATATTGCTTTAAAATTACACACCCTATAAAAATTTATATAGGGCGCCATTACTTCTTAGGCCTAGGGGGTAATTTGCGGTAAATCCGGCGCTGGTAGTGACTTACAGAGACTTCAGCTATAAAGACTTCCAAAGACTTCCAATGACTACCAATGACTTCCAATGACTATTAATGACTTCCAATGACTTTCAATGACTCCATAGTGACTTCCATGCAGAAGACTACATATGACTCCGTAGTGACTTACAAAGACTTCAGTTGAAGACTTCGAAAGACTTCCAAAGACTTCCAATGACTACCAATGACTTTCAATGACTCCATAGTAACTTCCATGCAGAAGACTACATATGTAAGTGCATTCCGGACGTTTTGTTCCACATGAATTACGATGAAGTAATTCCTACGCATTTTTCAAGATAATCAATGCAGTGATGCAAGCATGGAAACAAATGCTTTACTTTGATCTGATCGCTAATCAGATAACCAAAATTAGATCCAACGAATTCTAGTCCTTTGTGTCAACTTTGGGTAGACGTTATCTATTTTTGAAGAGCATATATATTTCTAATCGTACAATCATGTATTATATACTACATACAGGTACTATTTATAGGATATAGTATGATAAATATAATATGTCCCTGTGTAAATTACTGATTTTCCCGGATTTTTTTTTTTTTTTTTTTTTTTTTTCAATTTCCTTATCGCCATTGCGATAACGCATAAATGATTGGATGCAATAAACAAAAGTGACAGGAATTAATGTCTTAAGTAACCTAATTAAGTCAACCCAGTTTCCATGTATGAATCTTGAGGTTAAGATCACGACTTATACGATTCTGGAAATCGGAAGATATTTCTCACTGTTTTCAGAACCAAACCTTGAACCAAAAAAACAAATGAATATTTTAAGATTTTCAGGACCTTCTAATCGGTGATTTCAATAGATATTCAATCCTCATTGTTTTCGGATGAACACTTTTTTTTCTATACTTATTCTCGAATTCCAATACAATATTTCGGGCACATATTGAACCCGTTTCCTACATCTTCTTCCGTTCCTTTCATCCGACTACTATCAGACTTAATATAATTTCGTAATTCATTATAATCCCTCAACTATCACTGATAGCTGCGTAATTTTACACTGATATAGAAATTATTATCAACATGTGACAGAAATCTTTCTAATTATACTTTCCGCTCTATATAATATAGTAAACAATATTTATTAAAAATATTAATATTTCCCGAGCGTATATTATGGTCCAGTTGAGACGTAGTAATTCATCAGGTTCCCGCATTGACAGCTTAAGCCACAATCCTGCGTTACAGTTCACGCGCAGACCATTTTATATACTATCATGCTAATTATTTCATTATTTCGATAACTGATACCATATTTGTTAATAAAATTTTATTAGATGCTAACGGGCATTCTGATAGCTAAAATTGGTAATTAGTAACTTTTGGCGATCCGAATGATTTGGAAATAACATTTTTTCTCGTGCATGGTTATGGGGAGAAAATTATTCTCAAGGATTATTTTCAATTCAACTGTCTGATCAACGAGGGCTTATAAATTCGAGTTGGCATTGGGTGTTGCGTTACAAACCATATTGGCGTGAATCTTGATCACTCCCGCCTCGAATTACTTATTATATGTCACATAGTTGTCGCGTCCAATCTAGCAATACCCTGACTTTTCTGCTATTTCATTACACCGTGATTACGTATCTCTTGTTATAGTACAGCAATATTGAACTTCACTCGATCTGGTATCATCAATGCCCCCCCAAAGTTAATACATTAGCTCTAATTTTAGAGTTAGTACTATCAGTCAAATCTGACCCATGTATAACGCTAATATCATAACACTAAATTGCGTATACCAAAGAGTATGAAATCCGCGGCTTTATTTCGATCGCTAAATCAAAAAGTCTAATCCCGCAAAAATTGTTCAAAGAAGAACAAAAAACAGCCGGAAGAACGTCATTCGGTATACGCATCTACATATGTATAATTAATTGGAAAAAAAAAGAAAAAAAAAAAAACGTGTCGTGCATCGAACTCTGTCCCCTCTTCGTCAGTCAGTAATAAAGTGTGACGTATATAATATATATATAATTCATTTTTTGTTGCGCTGATCACATCCAAAGACCCTTTCCGCTTATATACATATATATATATATATATATATATAGATTCGAAGCTCTGCGTCGTCGTGCGTGAAGTTCTTGGCTCTCGACCGCATCATGCACCATAGGGGGAAGAAGCGGGTGCGTGGCTGGCGCCTCACTTTTTCCACGGTGATAACGAACTGGCGATAACACTGCCGGACGACCAATATATACGAGGACTTTGCACCGTTAAACCACATTCTACCGGATTCTGTGAGAATTCTGTCTCCTCAAATCGCGTGCCGCTAATGAAAATAAAAATATAAAAAATAACGAGTATATACACACAGCTTTTGAAACGGAGCAGCCTATTTAGTTGATATCGAAATCTCTACCGATCAAGTTCAAGTCGTTAATGGTTTGAAGGGAAATCAACACGAAACTCATTAACGCCTATTGGAACTACCAGATGTTCATATCCTTGTTAAATGTATATCCGACAATATGCAGGTAGGATGATGTAAATTTGAAACGCGAGTGAAAAGAATCGGTGATAAAACATACGTGCAGTTATGAAATGGAATCTTCAGATCGCTGAACGCTGTTACATGTTAAAATTTTATTGATGATTACCTGAAAGGCAGAAATTCATGTTCCAATCATAAGAGGCGATTTTAACAGTCCTTGATATACCTTCAACGTCGCGCAATAGCTATCAGTGTACGAAATATGGCTTGTTATACCTGAGTGAAAGCTTGCGGAAAAAGAGATCATTTGTATGAGGAATTATCAGCACTGAAGTATCAAACTATTCGTCTGATAAGGGAAGAAAAAAGATAAAAGAAAACAAATAAAAATTGTGCCAAATACTAATTCAGAGAAAGAATTTTTCATACATTGGCAATCGTCGTTACAGCAGGACGATAAATCGACATTAAAAATTTGATTAAATTAAATAATTGTCAAAATTGAGGATATGCTGGATCGCAATGTCATGCTGGTCCTACGTACCAGGCAAGAACGTACCGAGAGACGTATGAGACACAAAAAGGAGGCTAACCCTCCGCCGATGGAACCACCACCGCATTTAGTAAACAATAATCATCTCTATCTGGACCTGAACATGAACTTCAGTGAAAACAGCAAACAGGAGGATGCCAGAAGGCTGAGAAAGGTACGTTTTAAAGTTTGATTAGGATCTGAAATTTACTCATGCGCAACAGTCGCAACGAGGCAATGATGTTTCATCAGATAGAATAACCGCTTTTTGAGCAGGATTTTTGCTTTTAAAATTTATTTGCTATTCAAGTTTTGATCACTATACTGTCACTCAGAAAAAGGTCTTGTTGCCACAACCAAAATTTGGGTTATTATATTATGGACAATCACATTTTTTGTTCAGTCAACCAAAAATTTTGTTGGAATAGCCAAAATTTTGGTTGTCCCAACAAAATTTGGTTTTCCCAACAAAATTTTGGTTGACTGAACAAAAAAATTGTGATTGTCCATATAATAACCAAATTTTGGTTGTGGCAACGAGACCTTTTTCTGAGTGTACTACGCTAATTGTAAGCGGTGCTTACTTTTGACATGTGAACTATATACTATAACGGTATACCTCTTATCTATGTCACGACAGTGGTGGTATATACATTGAACTGCGTCGTCAGACACGATAATATACGCATTTACGCAGTTTTGAGGAAGCAAACTTGTCGAGATTTAGACGCGATGTTTGAAATACCGAAAAACTTTTCTAGCTAAAAGTTGACTAAAAATGAAGTGTGTATTCATGTCGAAATGAAAATTCGGTGCCCTCTGAAGAGCCCTTGGAAATAAGTTTTATGAATACGTGAGGTTTTTGATACACGAGACGCCGATAGGGGGATGACTTAGAAATGCCCCCGGCTGTCATTCAATACCAGACAAACATGGGCGAGAAGCCAGGCACAAAGGAAAGACAACGAGGAGCCTTATTTTTGTGTAAATTGAGCGGTAGGCCCTTAAAAGTCACACCGTAGTGGCAGGTTCGAAGTACTATACATCCGTATATCCGGCCACGTGCTGAATTTTCAACGACGAAGACCGTCGGTGACATCGTTTGATCGTTAGATTAATATTTAACGAGAATTAAGTGTATCGGATGCTACAGTCATTCATTTGTTTAATAAAACCTTTGGCTTATTGCATCAGCTGTAGGAAAACTGCTACGTCTATGAAATAGTAAATCGCACGTGGCGACGCATGATCGTAGTACAGTAATTTTGCAGACTGACGCAGATTTGCGGATAGATTAAATGTGAGTATTGACCGATCAGTTTTTGGTGACTTATACCTACATGGGTATAGTACACTGATTCAATTACGCACAGTAATCCGATAAAAATTATACGGATTTTTTTTTTCGAGCCTCCAACACACATACCTAGTATATGTCACCGTCCAGCTTTTAGACTATAATACCCGAGTTGGAATATGAATTCTAGTTTCATTCTACACATTCTAAATGCAGACTTGAAAATCCATGTAAATTCTGATTTCTAGAAAGTTTAGTCGCAAACTAGATTTTAAAAATTTTAGTTTGGAGACCTATAGATCCTAGAATTCAGAGAGGATTCGACCTATAGCTCCTCGCAATATTTATAAATGAGACGTTTCGTGAAATGTTTGAGTAATAAATTCCAAGTCAAAAATAAAATTGATCATTGAGTTGATTTCTCGCAGGCTTTCGAGGTTGTGAGTATAGAATTTGAAAATTTAGTAGGATGTGGAAGAAGAGCTGGTGATCATAATTTACCGAGGGGCTATTCACTCAAACTTTTAGTGTACAAATGATTCCGTGATTTCATATGATTTCGCGTGATTTCATATGATTTCATGTGATTTCATATGATTTCAACTGATTTTTCATTCGATTTCATTTGTAATTCTGGATGATTTCTGCTGATTTCCGATTATTTTGCATTGATTTCAAAGAACTTCAGCTGAATTCCAGTGATTTCCAAAAGATATCGAAGAATTTTCGCTGATTTCCAGTGATTTCTCAGTAATTTTTTAGGATTTCAAAGCGATTTGTTGTCTGATTTCAACTGATTTCAAACCAGGGTGTACAGCTGATTTCAAGAGTGAATAGCCCCTCGTAATTTACATCTTTGAATCTTAACGTAAGTCACGATTTTTTGAATTCCTATCAGAAAAAACTAAACAGCAAAATATAATCGAGGTGTTTGAGTACCGAATCATAGAATTTCTATTCCAACTAGCGGGTAGGAAGAAATTTTTATCACCGTGTCATCACTGCCGCAATGCGCAGTCCCGAATAACGGATCTATGCCCAATGATTTTATTACGTAATCGTATCTTAGTTCCTTCTCTAATAAGCTCTGATGTATAATTTTCTGGCTTATGATCACGAACACCGCAGTTTTATTTACACGAAGCTTCGATCCATTGTGCACTGCATTATATACTATAATCTGATTCATTTCAACGAAATCGTCTGTACGCACCTAGCATTGTGCAGATTGTGATGAAGAATCTTGTACTCAAGGGGACCAATACAGCGACTTTTCGAGAAATTTTCATAGTCTTGAACACCTTTATCAAAATCATGTGTCGTAAGGATTTTAGAGCACCGTTGGACCGATTCAGGTCATCTTGGATTCATTTTCTTCAGAAAACAAATCCTCATCATGTGAATGTAGGAATTTTAAAATAAAAAATTATGTCATAAGTTATGATCAATTTACCAAATTTGCAAAAATTATTATCACTCATTTCTTAAATAACTTGGCCAAAACGAAAAATTTTCAAAATTCCTACATTCACATGATGAGGATTTGTTTTCTGAAGAAAATGAATCCAAGATGACCTGAATCGGTCCAACGGTGCTCTGAAATCCTTACGACACATGATTTTGAAAAAGAAAAATATTTTGATGTGAAATGAACTTTGGTTATGAAATAAATTGATTTCGGACCATGACAATTTCTCGAAAAGTTGTTGTACTGGTCCCCTTAAGGAGGGAAATCGCAGGAATAAAAAATGTTTTCCGCACCTTGTGTATTTTCAATGCTGATTTCTCACCCTGGAACAGTGTGTTGAATAAATCTATATTCGGAATGTTCTGATAAAAAATTGTTAATCATTGAATTTTTCTAACCAGAAACCGTATAATGGCTTGAGAATAAACATGCGGGTATATCTTACAGCATATGAAGCATTCTTTGTGAACCGGGCCACTTTTGTTTTTCAACCCCTCCGATTTTTTTCAAAATCTGACAGTTTGAAATATTAGTCAAAAGGAACGTCTGTGATTTTTTTCAGATTTTTTCAGGCATCTGTTCAGGATTTTCAATTTTTCATCACAAACACTGTATCTCAAAAAATATTCATCAACCAAAAAAAAACATGGGACTAAAAACTTTTATTTTTTTCCGTTTTATCGAAAAAAATCAAAATCATAATTTTTCTGCATTGGGAAACCTGAAATTCGGCAGAAAAATGAGAATAATTTTTTTTTAAGCCCAATAACACACCTTCGATTTCGGTCCAAATTTTACAGGAGGTCTGTCGTTGGGTGAAGAGTCTGCAAAAAAAATTTTAGAATGGTACCTACAACGGTTACGATGAAAAAAAGAAAAAAAAAAAAAAAATAGTTGCTGCGTGTTATCGGTAAACATTTTTTGGGCATCATTAGAGAATATATATATTCTCTAATGATATTCTCTAATGATTAGAAGATATGTACATTCTCTAATGATGCCCAAAAAATGTTTACCGATAACACGCAGCAACTACTTTTTTTTTTTTTTCTTTTTTTCATCGTAACGAATGGTACATTGTAGGTACCATTCTAAAAATTTTTTTGCAGACTCTTCACCCAACGACAGACCTCCTGTAAAATTTGGACCGAAATCGAAGGTGTGTTATTGGGCTTAAAAAAAAATTATTCTCATTTTTCTGCCGAATTTCAGGTTTCCCAATGCAGAAAAATTATGATTTTGATTTTTTTCGATAAAGCGGAAAAAAATAAAAGTTTTTAGTCTCATGTTTTTTTTTGGTTGATGAATATTCTTTGAGATACAGTGTTTCCGATGAAAAATTGAAAATCCTGAACGGATGCCTGAAAAAATCTGAAAAAAATCACACACGTTCCTTTTGACTAATATTTCAAACTGTCAGATTTTGAAAAAAATCAGAGAGGTTGAAAAACAAAAGTGGCCCGGTTCACAAAGAATGCTTCATATACAGTATTTACGGCGAACCCGCACAATTCCTGCATATCTCTATATTGTAATAGATGCAGCATCTTCTAACATCGTACATACCTACCCATCCTGTATCGCATTATACTTGTATAAGCTTCATCGCCTCTGCTTATATAATAGTTTAACTTCACCTAAGCATACATGCAGTTTTGTTTTTTTTTTCCAAAAGCGTAGGTATAGCTTACGTAAAGTTACCAGCAATCGCACAAGTTGAGAATTGTGAGCGTGTAAATCGTGCTACAGGTATCTTGACATTAATCTATCTGTCATGGACTACCTACACGTGGAATTTCAGAATCTAATGATTACTATACATTTTCTCACAAGCGAAGAAGAATTTATAAACCCTTATATACCTACATAGTATATTTGTCTATATTGAGTGATATGTTACATATATATAACTCATGAACTAGAATTGAGCTTAATTATTATAATTACTAAATGTTTACATGCAGGTCTGTGCATTTGTCACACATTATGAAAGGTGGCAATTACCGCAGGTTGCTAAAATGATGCAACGTAAGTAATCGAACTATAATGATTCATTCGACCTCGATAAGTTCCCGGTTTTACCCTTTGCTTTGATTTTCCAGCTAATGTTTTTATCTCAGAGAAATTGAAATGGCAGTATAAAATCTCCTTCAACCATTCCATACTATATAATTATATGAGGTGATTTTTATTTTTATCTATCGATAATTAACGAGTAGACTTTAACAGTCGCGTGCGACGATAGCACCGTGTCATATAAATCATAATAACACACATGAATCAATGAATGATGTTAATGCGCACAAATTCCGAATCATTTATTTATTATTTTTTAATCTCAGATTCCGCGTGTAAATTCCGTTTTATAACATACAATTTGCATAGTGAATAATTACGCAAGCTTGAATACGCCATATATCTCCTTATTCGTTGAGCCCTAACTGCGGTATTAAAATCAAAAAGTGAGGTAATCTTCATCGAAGCATCAACTTCCACCTGTCTTCACTCAATCAGGGTTCTAATGAATTATTATCGAACGTGCCAATATTCCCAGTGTTCGTTTAGTTGTCAACAGCATGAACGATCTATTCAAACCAAAGTTGTTCAAAGCCATGAAAGTGATTGAAAATTCGATATTGCACTCAGAAAAAGGTCTTGTTGACACAACCAAAATTTGGGTTATTGTATGCACAATCACATTTTTTGTTCAGTCAACCAAAAATTTTGTTGGAATAGCCAAAATTTTGGTTGTTCCCCACAAAATTTGGCTATTCCCAACAAAATTTTGGTTATACGAACGAAATTTTTGGTTGACTGAACAAAAAATTTGATTGACTTAACAAAAAATGTGATTGTGCATATAATAACCAAATTTTGGTTGTGTCAACAAGACCTTTTTCTGAGTGTACATACACGAGATTAATCTTTCAACCGTATTTTTTCATTATCATCATTATACGGCGATAATGAAGAAAGAAGACATTAACTACTATATAGTGTATTGATGTTGCGCTAAATTGAACGGTATTTATCAGGATAAAAATCTCGCTTCGGAGGAATCGCGACTCTGTAGAATATCTAGCAATAAAGATGCATAACACCTTGAAGTAATGGCTATATTACGAAAGTGCATAGCGCATGTTTATACTGGTTATACCTACATGATCTTTTGGAATTTTATTTCTCGTCAATCGTATGAAGACACCGTGTTCGTGTCTGTCTAGATTATATTTTCTCATAGTTTTACCCGCTCGTTCTTTCTAGAACACGAAGTATAAGTGCGATGATATAACTTGTGATGTGGTCAGGGTGGGGCAAAGAGGTAAAGGTACACCGCACAACGTTATACATACATGAATAAAGGTGCGAGAGTGTAAACCTCCCAGGAGGGGGAATCCCCGCTCGTTCGGCCCTTGGCCAACATTTTTATATCAACGCATTTAGTGCATAACAAGAGTCCACTAGTTATACTACAGTGTCTTACTTGATCTCCATGGACTTCATTATTACATGTTAAAAAAAAAAAAAAAAAATTAGCAAACAGAAATAAAAAGAACAAAATCAATATCAGAAGAACCTACCGTGCTTCTTATCTCCTGTACCGCTAATGGTGGACTTGACGGACATATACCTATGTCCTCTTGCCATAAAAAGAAGTCAAGGTGCACAGGACCATAGTACCTATATTACCTTGGTCAAAGAAAAAAAAAAAAAAGCTGGGAAAGATGTTGCAGCAAATGTCAACCACATTTGATATCGAAATGGAAAGGAAATAATTGATAAAGAATTCGAATTTAGACGTCAGTAATTTTCCTTGCCCGAAGAATAACGAGGCGGTTTGTTTAATATCAACCCCGGGTTTACCGGAGCGGTGGCACAGCTCGACAGAGGCATCGACCACTTCGGCCGTTTCTAGGGTTTCCGTGAGGAAGCCAAATTGAACAAATTAAACTTACGACTGGGCCGGCTGGCGGAGACAGTTTCTTAGAATGGATCGCGGTGAGAGCGTGAACGAGGGTGACAGCTCGGTAGACACGGTCATTGCCCGATCATCCGCCGAAGAAGAAGAAGATCGGATAAAAACGCCAGAGACTGCATCCGCGGAGCACGTTGCCGTCGGTGACAGTAATTCAAGCCTGGATACTGTGGCGAGTAAGGATGAAAAGAAACGCAGTCGCTTCGGCGCTCTGAAACACAGCTTTAGAAAAGATGGGGGTCTTTTTAAAATCAAGAAAAAATCCTCTGGAGGATCCGTCAAAGGAGACAACGACGCCTCGGTCCAGGATATCGCAGATCAAGACGGAGATAGTCTCAAAGGTTAACGCTTATTGTGTAACATCATCTGCACTTGCATCTTCTTCACTTCCAATTATACTATGTGGAAATTGAATAAGCTGTGAGTCAGATATCATGCTGCTTGGTAATGCGTATATAATTTGGTCAATCATCTCACACACTAGTTGTATTCATCATTTTCCACTAGTTTTTTTTTTTTTTTTTTCATCAATCAATGATACAGCCACATCTTTGATTTGTATATCTGTGCACTGAACCATTTTGCCTGATGGTTTAATCAGGACACAGAAGAAAAGTACCTTGCACACTGTTCAACTTGCCTGCACGAAATGATTCACTGCAAAGTATGACACCATCATCGTCAACTTTGGCATAATTTACATTTCGATTCTGCAGCGAGTGATGATACGGTGATGTGATACACGCCGGTGACTTTGTGCAATGTATATTTCTCTGTGGAAATTTGACACATATTCAAATGGTAGAATTAAGGTATTACCAAGCTATAGCTGATAGAAGATATTGTAATGTCAGAACGAGTGTTGAATAGAAAATTCAGTTGTCGTGTAAAAAACTCCGTAGGCGGTACGCGGAAGAAATTGGAACAGTTGAAGAAAGATAAGAAAAAGTCAAATTCACTGGTCCGGAAGCTAAGTTTGAACAAGTTCAAGTTGTCGGGATCTGAACAGGAAACTACTAGACGCACACCGGAAGGTGGGGATAGAAGCCGTTCACAGAGCCAATCGTCCCAGGAGTCTCAGAGCCAATCCGACAGCCCCTGTAAGCTGGGCGTCACCCTGAAGAAGGGGATCAGAGAGCTGGAAAAGGAAAATATTGAAAAGGAAAGGCTCGCAGGCGAGGGACACCTGCGAGAGAAGGGAGAACAGCGATTGGACAAGCCAAAGCAATCGACGAGACTTGATAGCCTGGAGAAACCTGTAAGCACCGTGACGGTAGTGCAGCGCAGGTCACCATCTCTGACCATCAAAACTGTACCTAAACCAGAAAAGTTGGCGAAAATTCACGGTGAGCCAAAAGTACTCCCTTATTTATATACCTATCATAATATAAGGTCCAATCAAAGAACACCGTAGATCGGGTTGGATAAGACGTTTCATTCTATCTCTTGATTTACAATTACCTGATCAGCGATGCTCGTAATTTCTCCTGATATTCTGTCATACCATGGAACTAATTGTTTTCTCCAAGATTTTTTGTGACTTGAGAAAATCTGTTTCGTTCTTTGCAAATCATTGAGTTATTCCTCTTTCACCTAATCTTTCGTATTAACTAAGTCGTAACTAACCAACCTGATATATGCTGAAACAATTGGTAACAGAATCGCAGAGTGCTGAAAAATTGACTCAAACGAGTGAATTCCCTGAGAAATTTCATCGTGCCGTATCAACAATCCCCTACGCAATTTCAAGATGGCCTGAGGAATCGGATTGTGGTAGAACCGACGTGAGAAGACCGAAATTATCGGCGAAGGCTGAATCCGAATCGGCATTAACTTCGGAAAAAACACCGCCTTTGGAATTACGACGGAAGTTGTCACTCCTCGATGAAAAAAGAGCTGTTTTTCAACGCCGAAGATTTGAAACATCCGAAGATTCATCGGTGGATACAGTTGGCCCGTTAAGAAGTGGGAGCGAATCGAAACCTTCAACTGATACCGCAAAACCCAGAAGACCAGCGCGGCATATAAGTGTAAGAAAATTCGACACCTTTTCAACCTTCGAGGGAACCTTTGACGAGGACACAGGTCTGGGATACCTTCAGGGAATCGTAGAAGATCGCACGGAGGGCTTTGATCAGCAGCAAATTGCGGCACTAGCAAATCTAACGACGATGTCCACCACTCAGACGATTGCAGACATTATGGATAAATCTCGTTCAACTAGTCAGGAGAGCGCGGTGAGATAATGAGGATATATACTTCTGTTTTTAATCTAATTGATAGAAAATTTGACACACTAAGATTTTGGAGTGTAGTAGGTACCTTTGAGCATTGGTCGAACATCTTCTTAAATTTGGGTTGCATTTGTCAGCTGACATCGTGCTCTTTGAAATATTTTGCGCATGTAATTTTTAGAGCTTTCTGTTAGATTTGCTAAAACGATAAAGAGATTTTCACGAAAGCTCAAAGGGAGTTAACATCCGCCTTACAATAAGCTCTGGGTCGGTTCGGAACGCGTTGTCCCTTCTCGTGATTCACGAGGGTCAATGAAACCCAACCGCCCCAACGGGGCTTCGGGTCTTGGACCTGTATAGCGGACCGGGACTATCACGCATACATGTACACCTATATGTACGATCTACATATATACGAGGCTATGGGAAGATGTAACGTTTCAAGTGCTTGGGTTGCATAACTTTTATGAAATGGCGGTGTTTCGTGACGTAAGATCATTTTTGTCATGTAGGCATATACGTGTGCACACGGGCATTTTTCTGATTATGAATTTACGTGCTTATATATACACACGTGCACATTGTGCAAAATGTATGCACTGTAAGCTTCATACTTTCGTGACACAGATCAATAGCAACTTTCTGTGGTCTGAGCTGTGGTCGACGGCTTGTCGAGTAGCTATTCACAGGTTTCAAGTTACACCCTACTTGGCAAGGGTGACGGACTTATTCACTCACTCATGTACTCGCTCCCTCACTCCTTGGTCAGGGGAAGAGGAGACAGAAAAAAAATGTCGTGTTTCTGATACGATTGCTTTAGAACATCACACGGTCGTATTTACCCGATAAAAACGTTACGGTTATGTCGTGTCATTTGGTGGTCATACGATATCGAAGTCTTCAATGATATTGAATTTCAATCGAATTGATCATTAGTTGAAGATAATCAAGAATCAATCATATTTCTATGGTAATAAGCCCATCAGAACAAAAAAAAAAATTCAAAGTCACACCGATACGATATCATCATTTAACTGCAACGGTCAGAACAAATGGTCTTTTTTTATTCAAGTATGATAACCAAATTGCATGGAGAGTGTTTCTCAACCGTTGCATGAAACTCTATACCGTCTGGCACATAGTCAGTGGGCTCTAATCTTATCCCTATTCAAACAAGCCCTCAATCGCCTTGGTGTTTGTCCAGAAACCTATGGCGAGCAACCATGGGTTGTCCCATCGGTATATAACAAACGATTTCACTGTTAACAAAAATCGTTTCATATTACGTTTATTAATTTAATCCCTACACGCTAACTAAATGTTGACTCTTATTGATAATTGGTAATCTGGAGGTCAATTCGTTCGCATTCGATACGCAAAAAAATATTAATAATAAACAATCAAATTATGTATATATATGCATAAGGTTCACGATTATTTTTTAATTACACAAAAAAAGCTCTCAAATTTAATTAAGAATTCGATGAATTGTTAATCGCTGCATATGCGAGATTCGCATTCTATGAATTTTTTCCGTAATTATGAAAATTATTGCGATTCTTATTTATATTAAGTTCGACATAAAAATTCTACGATTTTACTCGAATTTTCCGAAAAATATATTATATACTTCGTTTATCTAATGAGACACGAGTAAAAAGACGAGGCATTTATCGCAACGGCGTGTTTAAACGCTGATAGGTAATAAGGGTGTGACACTTTCGAACGCGATTTGATCCTGTAACATCTTTGCCATAATGAATAATTAAAAATCCCTACAGATATGGGCTTTTATTTCTAACTACACGCAAAAAACAGTGCTGTCGAATTTACTCTATGAGCAGTCAATATATGGACAGCACTTTTTTGCAGTAGAAATTATCACAATTCTAGTATTGCACTGTTAGAAAAAATATGTTCCAGTAGGTCCACTATAATTTTTATGTTGATTTCAACACTTTTTTCAGTTGAAACAACAGAAAAATCTGTGGTTTAAGTGAAAATAATGTTGTTTTAACTAAAAAAAAAAGTGTTGAAATTGACATAAAAATGATAGTGGACCTACTGGAACATATTTTTTCCAATAGTGTGGGTACATTAGAGCAAGTGGCACTCAATGTCTATACACGGAAAAAAAAATTGCTGTTGAATTTACTATGTGAGCAGCTACATATAGGACAACACTTTTTTGTAGTAGAAATTACCACAATTTTAGTATTTGGTACATAGGAGCGAGTAAATTTTAATGTCCTAATGAGTAAATGTTACCACAATTGTTGTCATTTCTACTACAAAAAAAGTGTTGTCCTATATGTAGCTGCTCACATAGTAAATTCAACAACAATTTTTTTTCCGTGTATATACGAGTGAATGTTACCAAAATTGTGATAATTTCTACTGCAAAAAAGTGCTGTCCATATATTTACTGCTCACAGAGTAAATTCGACAGCACTGTTTTTTGCGTGATAAGCACACCCACCTTGTACAATTGAAGGAAACAATACATTAAATCGTATCTGAAGTACAGACAGAATTTTTTTTCTTTCAAGCTGGGCTCTTAATGACAGCCGCGTCATTATCTCGGTATTGTCGCATATGTAGTTTGAACTGCAGTTATGCTTTTAATGCCCACTACATCCAACCGGAGTAAATCCAATAGCAATGCGAGACGGCCAATGGTGAACCAGAGTTATTAATATTCGCTATCTAAGCTCCTCAGAAACGTTTGTAATGTTATTCAGTCTGCTGCAGGCCGGTTGTTCGGTGACATTCTCTAGTCTTTTGATATATTTACTTACGGTGATTAGATTATAGTCCGAGGATGGAGCTGACATTTTGGCGGAACTTAGCCACCTTGGATTTTCCTAAGTGGAAGGTATAACCGTGCAGGTTTTACGACATTACCTGTTTTCGCGCGCGTTTTATATTATAAGCTCTTCGTTAGCATAAGTAAAACTGATCATGATGGCATTTATGTCCAAGCATATTAAACGTCGGTTTCACAAAAATCTACATTTCCTAGATAATCTTTCCATCGTCAGAAAAAATGAAATTCTCAAGTATAATAATTATTCGTCGTGTTGCAGACGTCGCAGAACAGCGGGCCAAACGCGGGCGTTGGCGAGAAACGAGAACACCTTTACAAGATCTTGGTGATCGGCGAATTGGGCGCGGGAAAAACGTCCATAATCAAAAGATACGTGCATCAATTCTTTTCACAGCATTATAGAGCCACTATTGGCGTCGACTTTGCCTTGAAGGTTCTCAACTGGGATCCACACACGATAATCAGACTCCAGCTCTGGGATATCGCAGGTTAGTAGAGTTCAATTTCATTGTTAATTATACTGGGGGAGAAATGGAGAATACACTATTTTTACATTAACACACGTATGTATCGATTACTCGTATACGAATAACGTTGCATCTTGCGAGCCATTCCGAAACCGCTCTGTAGCGCTATAGACTTGCCATACAACTACAGAGCGATTTCAGAGTCGCTTGCTTGCAAGATGTAACGTTCTTCGTACAACCCATCGGTATATACATTTGCAGATGTACACGAGCTCATAAATTTTCCATGAAAAATTCACGAACTTCACTCTTACTCCGGTTAAGAGTCTCGCGGATTGTTATCGGAGACATAGTACATATACAATTAAGTGACGCGGTAAATCCTCTTTAGAATTCGCATCTCATTACTGTAGAATGACACACATACTTAGTGCACTTCGGGCTGAAATACATTCTACTTATTTGTGTCCGCCCGAAGAGCTGTGACACACTCATTATAGTTATTCGATGTTTTAATACAAATAGGAAGCTCCACTCTGTTTTTCTTTTTTTTTTTTTCGACTTGTATCATCCCAGATCATTTCACTGCGCGTGATTGTAGTGGTCTGAGCGCACACAGAAAAAAAGTTTAACTTGAGCCAAGAAAATTATTCTTGATTCAAGATAATTTTGGGGGGGGGGTCCAAAAATTTTGATTTGATCCGAGAAAATTTCGGTCTTCATTTTTGGAACGCAAAATTACCTTGAATCAAGTCAACCTTTCTTTCTGTGCAGTAAGAAAAAATCTTGAGGAATTAACTTCGGGGAATTATTAGTTGGATAAAATTTTTTTTTCACATCCATGTCCGCAGGCCAGGAGAGATTTGGAAATATGACGAGGGTTTATTACAAGGAGGCAGTTGGTGCCTTCATAGTTTTTGACGTAACAAGAAGTGCCACCCTCGACGCGGTTGTTAAATGGAAACAGGACCTTGACTCTAAAGTCCAACTTCCGGACGGTTCTGCAATCCCTTGTGTACTTTTGGCGAATAAATGTGATCAGCAGAAGGAAGGCTTAGTGAACTCTCCTAATAAGATGGACGAGTACTGTAAAGAGAAAAACTTTTCCGGTTGGTTTGAAACTTCGGCGAAAGAGAACATAAACATTGAAGAGGCTGCGAGGTTTCTTGTCAACAAGGTATGATCGTCATCATATTATAGGGAAGAGTTGCCACTATTGGACCGCCACCTAAATTGGACCGTTTCAATTTGGTAATTTTTTGCAACTGTATCTTCTCAATTTTGAGAATTGTAAAAATGGATACCATCAGTACTAGAAATTCTCTAAACATTCCTATTTTTACAATTCTCAAAATCGAAGAGATACTGTTGCAAAAAATTACCAAACTGAAACGGTCCAATTTAGGTGGCGGTCCAATAGTGGCAACTCTCCCCTATTCTGTTATTTTAATATGCGATGATCTATAAGAGGTGATCAATAAAACTTTTTACACAAAATTTTATAAAACAGATTCTGCAAAATGATCAAATCATAAGGGGAAACGGTGCTCAGGAACAATCGGACGGTGAGAGATTCGCCTTGAACCAATCACCAACAAACACAAAAAAGTCATGTTCCTGCTGACGCCACTTGCTAAACGTCGTAAGAAATTACACCGCCTGGACTGCATTTATGCAATTACTTTGACCAATATAAAAAGAAAAGTGAAGTGGACCCGTGATTTTTCATTAAGAGGTTGACTTCACGGTCTTAAATTTCGTCCAGGGATCTCAGGTTGCCTGAATTAATGAGCCCAATAAAGCCATCCATCCATGCATCCATCCATCCATCCATCCAATTGTTCACTTTATGCTTTTCGTTACTAGTTTAAGAAAATGACTCGAAGAGTATAGCGATAAATTTGACTTATAAACATTGCTGAATTTAGTATACACTTCTTACGTTCCTTATGAACCTTTTTTTTTTTTTTTAATCACATTTCCCCATCTCTTAGCATCAATCGGAATTACAGTTTCTGTCCCATCACGTCATCCTAGTAATTTATTTAATTACTATAAATTAATGATTAAATATGAGTGCGAAAGAAGAATCAACTCCTACTTGTTGTTATATAGGTATATAGGTATATGTATGTGGTAAATTTTTTGTTTCTTTTTTCTTATCAAGTTCCTTCCTCGCGTAGTTAAATTGTTTTATCGAATAAACTATAATACGTAGGTTATTTTAGAAGAGAGAGAGAGAGAGAGAGAGAGAGAGAGAGAGAGAGAGAGAGAGAGAGAAAGAGAAAGAGAAAGAAAGAAACAGTGCCATTTGATTTTACAATAAATCAGCAGCTATGTACTGTATATATACCTATATGTGCGTAATACATTACGTAATATACTTTTCTTTAAATCAATTTTCTGACCCTGTTTTAACTCTATATGATATATATACCTAAATAAGAATGAGAAATCTATAATCTAAAATTTAGATTTGTAAAATAATAAAGAAATTTGACACTGTTATTTAAATTTGTGTGAAAGAAATAATAAGGAAGAAAAAAAAAAAAAAAAAAAAAAAAATGGTTTCAAAATATTTTATCCCCTTTTCGAAAAAGTCGTAAATCTTTTTTTTTTAATAATTTATTTGAATTATTATAATGTTTCACAGCGATTCTTATACTTATATAATATTATATATTATATATAGATTCGAATAACTACTATAATATTTTAACCCATCGTAATACGTATTGCCTTTTACAGTACCTATATATATATATATATATAAATATATTATATAATATAATTAGGTATATTATCTTATTATTATTATATTATAGTGCCAAATAGCTAATTTTGATCGTTGTTGAAATTAAATAATATAATATGATTAATTATTGTAAATATTATACAACATATTATATATTACATAAACATAATGCGAAATTTTACATAATAAATAATAATCACATTTCCTAAACGCTATAGACACTGGCACGTTTGCACTTTTATATATATTTAACAACAGGTATATACCATCATTGACACAAATATTTTATCAGTATCCACTATACAATATAATTAATCACTTTACTAAAATCAATCTGTATAGAAGGTATTAAAACTTACAACAGTTTGAAAAAATTGTCTTATCCGCATCCAATTTATTTTGTATCTGCAGTGTAAACGAGATATTATTAAATTATATTCATTTGTTACTTATAAAGTCTCTATGTGTGCACTTACTTTCCCACCTCGTCAATCCTATGAATCCTATTTGATCATTGACATTTAGATAAAGATTTTCAGAATCTATTACGTTATGAAATTTATGAATAAATCTAAAAACTAAACCGAAAAAAAAAAAAACAAATACTATTAAATATCTCTGTAGGAATGACCATAAACTGGAAATTACATATTTGAAACTATGTAGTTCGAAAAAGATTATCAAAATTTAAACAGTTTATGAGAGATTTTTTGAAAAATCATCACACATCAATTTAGGACAGTTTCAATAAATTTTAGAAATAAAATTTATACTAATTTTTATATTGTTTAACATTTTTTTGGAAAAATAGTAAAAAAAATTACTTTTACTATTTTTTTTTTAACTAAATTTTTTAAACATTTTTAATCTAAATCTTAGTGAAACTGTAGCTGAAAATGTCTGAAAATTTTCACTAAAATCTCTGATATGTAACACATAAAGTGTTTAAATTTCTTAAACCATGTTCAGAATAGATTTGAAAATAATTGGAAATATAGTTTATGGAATTTTTCACACAGTTTTTCATAGTGATTCAAAAAAATTTGAGACAATCAGATATGCAGGTCCATCAGTGCAGGGTCACTGTTATTATCGTTTTACGAGAATGAGCATATCAGTTTCCCGGTTTGATAAGGTCTACTTGGAAATATAGAAGCTCATTTCTGGATCACGGTATCTCCTATTTATAGTGACGAATCTAGAATGAGGAAAATCCTCGAGTGCAATGATCAACACAGATGTGTTTTGTCTCGAACTAAGCAATAGTGAACCATGATGATATTTTTGGTTTCACATTGGACCAGTCAGTGATTTGAAGGTACAAAATTACTAAAAATTTGAAGAATAATGCGGTAATGAACTTTGGATTACTTATAATTCGTTTCTAATATTCGATAGTATACTGAAGCCAAGTATAATATTGTTGTCTTCGAATGATACTCGACCAACGTCCGATCTTGACCACCTCGGATTAGATTCGTGTTTATTTTTTCTTCATATCATTGTTCCACTTCTAAGAGCCACTTACATTTCATTCAAATTTTTACCAAAAATTGTTATTCATTTCTAAAAACTTTTATACTGAAACGAGCACACTCATTTTTAGATCAATCTCAGTCTCAGTGAAATGTAAACAAAATTGAGTATTCAACAACGATAGGTACCTAATTTTGAACCATATTTGAATTTTGAAGCATATTTGTTTGATCGATTTTAAGAAATATTAACGAATGGAGGATATCATTGACATAATTCTTATATCAAGGAATGCACCAAGGGAATGTAAAGATCCATTAATGCTAGTGGAAAAACTGATGCGAAAGTGACAATTTTTTAGTCTAGTCAATAATTGCAGTGTAATTTATTATCTATCAGTTGAAATCAGAGTAATTGATTATCAATAAGACTTTAGAATCGACCAAATAGGTGGAGGAAAGATAAGTTGCACTTTCGGATATGGCTGAAAATGTTCGTCGTGGAACACATGATTCATGAGATTCTAGTGAAAAAATCAGGAACGAATAAATTTTTGAGTTTGAACAACGATTGAAAAAAATGTCTTTCAAATCGGAGACGGTCAGGACCAGACGTTAGCCATGTTGGCGTGTAACATGTCGATTTGTCCCACCTTCTTCTATACTAATTGCCATTAAATATATGTAGAGGAAGTATAAATTTCAGAAATTAATATAAACATTAAAAATGAGGACGACGATGTATCGTTCTTTGCATAGGCATAAGTTGGCTCTGTCGCTTCTAGATAGCCTGATCAAACACTGAAACGATAAGCATTAACTGAGGCCGAAGAATAATGCGTGTAGGTTACATGCACAGTGCCTTGAACTCTGGAAGAAGTAAAACCACAAAAATACCTCACTGACAAGTTCATTTTGAATTTTTCATCGCTCAAGTGGAATATCGTCTGAAAATATTAATGGAAGATCAAATCAACTCGGATTCGGATGCAGAAACGATCGGATCTGCTATTACACTCACGTGGGAAAATGTGACCGTTTATGCAGACCGGGAGCGTGATTTCTTCAGTAATAAAATCGTGCAGAAAATATTTCGAATCTCTGTGGCTGATGATGAACCAAACAAGATATTGGACTCGGGTATGACATTATGATCAGTTCATAATTACGCAGCATTTATACCGACATTAAACCCTTAATGATCTTATTGAGATTACGATAATTCGGGATAATGTCTTGATCTTTTTAACGCAGTGACTGGTCATGCGGACGCTAGCAGTTTAGTAGCGATCATGGGTCCCAGGTAGGTAATCCAATGAAATTGCACTTACATTATGCAGATAAAGTCCAGTAGAACATCATGGGACAAAACGAGTAGATCTACTATCTAAATTTTTTTGAGTGAAAAATGCACTCCTTTTTTTGGACTGGTGATATTTTCAATTGAAGGAAGTGAAAATTCACTCTGCTTGGAGTGAAATTCATTCAATTTAAAGTGAAATTTCATTTTTTTTTTTCTCGGAGTGGTGCAATTTTCACTCCAAGAAACTAAGAGATACACAGTATCTATTCTGTTTATTGAAAGTAATGCAGTGCGTGCAGTTTACTCGGTTCAACACAATGAAATTCATTTTTGTAACGTGCCTTGAAGACTATTCTTCTCATTTTTGTTTATTTCTACGATAAACCGCATTCTTTATGGCATCACCAAGATGCTCAGTTTTATAGAATACCATATTGCTGATGTAAAGATCCGTGGAAATTGTTCAATTCTGACTAGAGTGTCTGTCATGAAAAATTTGCTCCTGCTTGAAACCATCGTCAATTTTTCCTGTTCCCTGATCTTCACCAGCACATATTTAAAGTTTTCTCAACCATTCAGCGGCGCAGGTAAGACGACTCTTTTAGCAGCACTGGCTAGGAGGATAGAGCTGTTTTCAGGGTTGATCAGGATAAACGGATGCAGCATGTCGAGAAACACCATGTCAGAAATAGCCGGGTACCTGCCGCAATTCGATGCTTTACCATCAGCACTAACAGCGATGGAGTATATGTTATTTACGGTACAGTCATATATGCGATTTGCGTATTGAAATTGATTGAGCGATGAGAATATCGCCAATAATTTAGCCTGCCAGTATAAAGTTATAAGGCAGCGATCAATTTCGTGGTCATTAGGATCGAAGATAAGATATTATGTACATGATGTGGTATTATTTTCTTTCAGTGTGCTTTAAGGCTCGACAAAAGAACCTCCCCAAAAGAGAGGAATATATTGGCTGTCAATATCTTTGCTCAGCTCGGATTACTCGAGAAGAGGGACACTTTCATCGCGAAATTGTCAGGTGGCGAGACAAAGCGGCTGTCATTGGCAGTCGAGCTCGTTACAAAGCCCAAAATACTTTTCCTCGATGAGCCCACGTCTGGTAAGTATGGATCGAGTCTGTGGATCGAATTAATCACAGAGAAGCTCCCACTCGATATTTATGTTGGTTTAGCTAAGCTAAAGCTCTTCGTAATCTTAAGGCTCATTTGTGTCAAATAGATTTTTCGAAAACGACTAATGTATGTTCCTAAATATTGTTTGAGTTACGTTTTGTGTCTGTCGTTTGTTAAATTCAACCAAAAATTCCATTGATCGATCCTAATTTTTACGTAAAACACAGGATTGGACACATGGACAGCGATGCGAGTGATTGAATCAGCGAAAGCAGAAACCAGGAATGGAACCCTAGTATTTTGTTCAATTCATCAACCGGCAATGGATCTTTACAAAATGTTTAGTCACGTAATACTTTTAGCTAATGGAAGAATAGCTTACTATGGAACGTTGGAAAATGCGACAAAGTTCTTCAACAGGTAGGTACGTGCCAATTTTATCCCATTATTGAATCAATTACTGCGGTCAGTTGAACACAAGTTGCTCAGCTATTTTATCTTCAGCCAAGGATATCACTGTCCGAGATCTTTCAACGAGGCAGAATACTATGTGAGAGTTTTGTCGTGTGGGAATCTTACTGATTCTTTAACCGCAACAGACTCGTTTCTAATTTCTGGGCATTCAGCACAAGCCCGTGACCCCTTCCCATATTCAACCTACTCGAAACCGTCGACGATAACTGATAGCGAAAGCCAACTACCAAATCGAATCAATTCTGAAACGTAAGTAAACTTCGAACTCATCAAGACACTATGGAACACCTCAATTGCAGATTTGGAAAAGAAGCTTTCTGCAAATTGAATAATTTTTTATAGATGCAAACCGAACCAATTTGTTCAATTCTATTGGGTTGCATGGCGAATTATGGTGGAGACGCGAAGGACGATGTTTCTAGATACAACACACCATATCAGCTTCTTGGTCAGTATTACAATCCAAAGCGATGTTCCCATGATTGCCATGATCGAGTAATTCAACAATCAAATATAATTATATATTTTTTTTTTTTCAGCTGTCTGCGATTCTGATTGGTATATTTTATTACGGTGTCAATTCGCGGACTCAATATGGTGTCCAAGATATTAGGGGTGCCTTGTACATCGTCAGTTCCGAAGTTATATTCACGTCAGCCTATGCCGTCGTATACGTACTGCCTTATGAAATGCCTCTCTACTTGCGAGAAAATTCAATGTACAATCCAGCTGCTTATTACATCGCAACTGTAATTGGAATGGTAACCGCTCAATAATCTCTAACGTTTTCTACTTTTCATCAATTTGGTGGTAAGGAGAGTAGCTGGTATATTGGTTCCGGACAAAAAATGACATTCGTTAATTTCAACGAATCTTTACGTCTTCGGGTTTTTAGTATCCGCCATAACCAGGTTTTCACGGAGATGCAAAGGTCTGTTCGATAGACTCGCCAAAATGATCCCAGAGAAACGACTTAATTTGAAAATCTGAAATTCACAGGATTTAAACATTCAAATGATGTGCATGTCAAATTTCTATATCTTCTTCAATTCGAACGTTCATTCACTTCTACAAGAAAATTTTCCTGGCAATCGCACACGGAAAAAAAAATTGTTGCTGAATTTACTATGTTGAGCAGCTACATATAGGACAACACTTTTTTATAGTAGAAATTACCACAATTCTAGTATTTGGTACATAGGAGCAAGTAAATTTCAATGTCCTAATGAGTAAATGTTACTACAATTTATTGTTGTCATTTCTACTGCAAAAAAGTGTTGTCCTATATCCAGCTGCTCATTTTTTTTTTCGTGCATGAATGTCTAAGGTGATGAAAAGTAGCGTGAAATAGTATATTATGTGGCATGCCTGTAAACCAAGTGTTTTTCGGCGAAAATAATGACTTCAGGACGAGCTAAAGGCGAGCCGGAAGCGAGTTCTGAAATCATTATTCGAGTCAAAAACGGTTTACGGGTGCGCCCCATACTGTATTTTTTTCGGCATAGGCATTGAAAAGTCACTTTTTGACGCCTGTTTTCGATCCACAAAGTGTCACTTTATACGGTTGGTTTCAGAACTGCCCTATAAAGTCTTTATACGGCAGTCTGGATGCGCAGTTCGAAGTGCGCATTCCAAAGCTGCCGTATAAAGTCTTTATACGGCAGTTTCGATGCGCGGTTCGAAGTGCGCGACAGATCGCACCATAACCCCACTCTTCGTCTAGTGAATCTCAACAGGCGTCAAAGTGACTTTTCATGCCTATTTCGAAAAAAATACAGTATGGGGCGCACCCGTAAACCGTTTTTGACTCGAATAACACTTGGTTTACGGGCATGCCACATAATATACTATTTTCCGAAATAGGCATGAAAAGTCACTTTGATGCCTGTTGAGATTTACTAGACGAAGAGTGAGGTTATGGTGTGATCTGTCGCGCACTTGGAACCGCGCATCGAAACTGCCGTATAAAGTCTTTATGCGGCAGCTTTGGAATGCGCACTTCGAACTGCGCATCCAGACTGCCGTATAAAGACTTTACAGGGCAGTTGTGACATCAATCGTATGAAGTGACACTTTGTGGATCGAAAACAGGCGTCAAAAAGTGACTTTTCAATGCCTATGCCGAAAAAAATAATTTTTTTCATATCTTGTCTTTTTCCTTGATGATGATGAGACAACATGAATATTAATTAAACATGTGTTTTTTAATTCTCAGATCCCCAGGGCGGTTTTTCACGCCCTTACCTTTCTTTTAATTATGCTTCTGTCTCTGGATTTGAATACAAGTTTCGGTACTCTCATCCAATTCACTATATGCGTGATAGTGACTACAATTGCCAGCTCAGCGTATGGCACACTGGCCTCTAGTTGGATAGAAAATTCGTTAATCGCAACAACGGCAATGGTACCCATTGATCTGATATCTTTCACGATGGCTGGAATATTCTACAACATCAGGTACTTCAGGTTACTGAAAATACCCCCCAAACTGACTAACCGACAAGATTATTTGAAGTATCTGTTTCTTTAGATCAATGCCTGCGTACCTCTCCTGGCTTAAGTATTTATCTATTTTTTATTACACTAATGAAGCTTTGGCGATTATTCATTGGACCACCGTTGACTCAATTGGTAAGAAATGAAGAAAATTCTTGTTGCCGTTCGACGAGAAATGGAAAATATCTCGTTTTTTGAAAATTAAAATTACAGAGTGTTACCCTGACGAGGATTTGCCCTGCCTTAAAAACGGTCGAGAAGTTTTAGCCGAATATGGATACAACGAATTCAATCTATGGATAGACGCCTGTGGACTTAGTGCGCTGACGATAGTGATGCACGTTCTGGGATACTTAGGGGTAAAAAGACGTAGAGCTGTTAAATCGATGTATTGAATAGACGTTTTATTTTATTATAATCAGAGTGAAAAATGTCTGTACTATCAAACGTTCTTCGTATTATTTCCTTCAATAAACTGGCTCCTTTTTACTTCGTCGATAAATAGCGAGAAATCCAGCCAAATGGCTAACGACAAATATTAGGAACAATCCCAGTAGGTCAATCATGTAATGATCACGATCGTAGCCGTATTTTTCTAAAACCTCAAGCCCGGTGGATACGCAAGGTTCTTCGGGATTCGAAGGACAATCTGTAAGAAATTGTAAAATTAAAGTAATTGAGCCGTTCTCTCGAAGAACGACCTGAAGCGAGTTAGGTCATTTTTCGGGAGAACGTATTAATAGGTAGGCAAGGTCACAAAGTATCTATATACCAAATTTCATAAGATTTAATCAATTTTTGAGCAAACTGTGAGTGTTTGAAACCACGCGCCTACCATATTATCGCCCGCGTAGTCTCCTGCTCGACAAAAAATAAATAAAAAACAAAAAACAACAAAAACAAAAACAAAAAAAAAACATTAAATAAAATTAATAAAAAATAAAAAAAAAAATGAAAAATAAAAAATTTTTACAACAACAATAAAAAATAACAATTATTTGTTTTTTTTCACATCCTTAAATAAAATTAAATAAACAAATATCTCTTACTATTACATTTTTCTCGTGTTTTTATAGCTATAAAACATATTTTTAGTAGTTCTCCCGAAAAACGACCTAAGTGCTCTTGCATAAACTGTCGCGAAAAATATTGTTAAAAAATGTTTATTGAAGATTTTATGCTTTAAATCCATTATTCGACAGTATAATGTTTGCAATAAATAAAAAAAATTTGATTAGTTATATTTAACGATGAGCAGTACAATGTTGAATTTTCTAATCGCTTTTTCTCGAAACGACCAAATTGCACTTAGGTTGTTCTTCGAGAGAACGGCTCAATTGGCAATAGAGAAAAAAAAAAAAAAAAAAAAATACATCATCAAAAATTATGTGTACGTATAAATTTACATGATTTACCCTAAAATTTAACAAGTTATTAGTATAACGCTATTAACTGACCTATGTGACCGATTTGACGCCACTGCAAAAGAGACACTGCTTCCGAGCTGTAGTAGAACTGAGATATATATTTCAGCCATGAAATATGTGGCGGTAAGTTTCTGCAAGATAAAACAAAAAAAAGTTAAGGGGACCAGTACAGCGACTTTTCGAGAAATGATCATAGTCCGAAATCAATTAATTTCATAACCAAAGTTCATTTCACATCAAAATATTTTTCTTTTTCAAAATCATGTGTCGTAAGGATTTTAGAGTACCGTTGGACCGATTCAGGTCATCTTGGATTCATTTTCTTCAGAAAACGAATCCTCATCATGTGGATGTAGGAATTTAAAAATAAAAAATGATGTCATAAGTTATGATCAATTTACCAAATTTGCAAAAATTATTATCACTCATTTCTTAAATAACTTGGCCAAAACGAAAAATTTTCAAAATTCCTACATTTACATGATAAGGATTTGTTTTCCGAAGAAAATGAATCCAAGATGACCTGAGTCGGTCCAACGGTGCTCTAAAATCCTTACGACACATGATTTTGAAAAAGAAAAATATTTTGATGTGAAATGAACTTTGGTTATGAAATAAATTGATTTCGGAATATATGATAATTTCTCGAAAAGTCGCTGTACTGGTCCCCTTAAATGAAATATGGGAATTATAAGTAAAAAATCGGTTATATCGGCATCATTCTGTGAAACGTTTAAAATTGTTATTCAAAATTAACAGAAATTATATAACGGCATTAATAGGTTTTTTCTTAAAAGACTAAAAGTATCCGAATTTTGACTCCTGTTTCACCCCAGGGTCTCAGGTCTTGAGATTCTTGCCAATTCCGATGAAACGTATATCTATATTCTTGTTTTGCTCGATTTGCTGACTCACTTCATCGCTATAGGATATAACTACAATACCTATGTTCTATTTTGAGGTGGTATTGTAATCTAGGTCGACGTCGACGTCGGGCGCCTTCATACCACTATATGTATACAATTCGTTGTGCAGACGAGCCTCAGGGCTGTTATTACAGCCAAAGACAACTTTGTGCTTCGGTTAATAATCCTTATCTCCACCCACCTTTGAATGTCAGGGAATATACATATATCCCCAATTTAATTACTCCTGGATCAATGGAACCAATTCCTTTGACAATCTAAACTCATCTCGTTGATACATTGATCCATGGTTAACATATATGAATTAAAGATGAAATCGACGCGGGGAACGCTTTTTCTGGCTCCCATCGTAAATATCTATATGAAATTATTTGACGTCGTTCTGCAGAGTTTTTTTAGTATACGAATCGTATCTCTGCGACTTACCCAAGGTGAAGAAAAATCCCGCTGAACGTGATAGTGAGAAAGTCTATCGGTACTGAAAAGAGCGAGGCTGTACTGAAAGACTCAAATGCTGCTGACATCAAGCATCCTGCACACAATACGAGAATAATTAAATCCTGAATAATTCCAAGATCAGTGAATGAGCGTTATACTCAGAAAAAAGTCTTGTTGACACAACCAAAATTTGAGTTATTATATGCACAATCACATTTTTTGTTCAGTCTACCAAAAATTTTGTTGGAATAGCCAAAATTTTGGTTGTCCCAACAACATTGTTGGTTGACTGAACAAAAAATTTGATTGACTGAACAAAAAATGTGATTGTGCATATAATAATCAAACTTTGGTTGTTATTTTTCTGAGTGTAGGCATTACCCACCGAAAGCAGACGCAGATGCGGAACACAGGATCACGGGAAAAACGAACAGCAAAAGATCCCAAACGCCACCTTTCAACCCAGTGATCATATAGATCAAGACGGAGTACAAGAAAGGCTGAAATATCGCTCCTGGGAGCTACGAAATTGGCAATCAATGTTTATGTGCGAAATGGTCTGGCTTTAAGATATTTCATATTCTTATTTCTTGCAATTTCGGTTTCTGTAAAGGACTCCTTACCATTACGACAACTTTACTGAAGTAGTAAGGTGCGGGATGGTAAAGGTCTGCAGCCATGTCTCTGAGAAGAAAAGGCAGCTCCTTTGGGAACGTGTGAAATACCCCGTAGCTAAAGCAGAAAATGGTTTCTGTAACCACGAGATAAAGGAGTCCCTGGACGTTCTGGATTCCGCGCTGATCCACATTTTCTATTACTCCAATGTATGGGAGTGAAAGAGTCAGACCGATCAACTGCAAAATTAAGAAATGAAGAGTTACAAAGAAAGATGTGAATTTTTTTTAGACTGATGTGACTGATTAGATATTTACATCACTAAACGTACCATGTAAAAAAAGAATTTCAACAAAATCTCGGCATAATTTCGTTTGTAATCGACGTAGGACCGCCACGCTAACCATTTCAACTGCACGGAGGCTCGTACCTTCTTTAGTTCGTCTAACGAAGAGGCTTCCTGTTCAAAGAACTTGTAATAATCTGGCATTGATACGTTGCGACAAGAATCTTCGATGCGTCGGCGTAGGTCATCCCCGAATTTTGACTTTTTGAAATTATCGCAGATCCATTTTGCCTGAATAAATTCAAAGTATAAGACGAGAGATGAATAATTCACTCAAACCTTATATTATACACGTCTCGACAAAGGTACGTACTACCTACTCGCAGGCTAATTTGATCTCACTCGTACATAACTTCTTAAGAGCTTCTTGAACGTCATTTCATTCGCGGGAATTGACATGATGGCCAAAGAGGAAAAGAAGAAGAAGAAGAAGAAGAAGAAGGAAAGAAAAGAATGAGTTCAGGACTAACTATGTTTTCTCCAGACTATGTATGTAATGTACTTTTCCACGTTTATCATGCATTGCGAAGATATTCCCGATGTCGAAATGAATACTCTACGATCATTCAATGTTACAGTATATATGAATGTTGGATGTTAGACATATACCACGAATGTGTGGGTATCATATGCATTCAGTTCATGGCCGCAATTATTCATTGAACGGTTCGAAACAGTACACATAATATACTCCCATATAGATTCCCATTAAGAGATAAATCACTATACTTGCCCTTTTATAACTTCCTTTCTCTTCACCACATTCAACAGATAACTGAGACACATAAAATTCGGCGTTGTTGTAGGTAGCAGGACAGACTTGCCCTAGACTATAATAATAATAATAATAATCGAGCATATAATTAACCAGCAATTAAGTTTTACCAATAATTAATTAAGGTGATGATTTTATCACCTGTCAAAGAAACGTGTGGCGTCTGTGAGGGTTCCTTGAAAAGCAACACTTCCAGCTGCTAGAAACACCACTTCATGAAAGAGATCGAGCAGGCCGGAAGCTGGCTGATGCATTGAACAAACGACGATTTTTCCACGTGCAGCAACTTGTCTCAAAGTTTTTGCAACTGACAAGGCACTGTAGCTGTCTAATCCGGTCGTCGGTTCGTCACAAAACAGCAGAATCGGCTCCGTCAATAACTAAATTGCATATAAAAAAAAAGCAAAAGACGTGGAAGACAGAAATTTCCTGACTAATTTCACAAGTCTATCTCTTGATCGAATCAGGAATGATTCACGCTCCTCAATCATACTCTCTAAATCTGAATCAGCGAAAACTACTGCACGGAAAAAAAATTGTTGCTGAATTTACTATGTTGAGCAGCTACATATAGGACAACACTTTTTTGTCGTAGAAATTACCACAATTCTAGTATTTGGTACATAGGAGCAAGTAAATTTCAATGTCCTAATGAGTAAATGTTACCACAATTGTTGTCATTTCTACTCCAAAAAAAAGTGTTGTCCTATATCCAGCTGCTCATTTTTTTTTCCATGTGACAATCAGTGAATAGTCGCTGGTTTGCAGTTGTAGGTATAGCCACTGATTTTTATCAGTGGCAGACAATTGTAGCTGCAATCAGTGCATTTTGGCTGATTCAAATTTAGAGAGTACACTGAGAAAAAGGTCTTGTTGAAACAACCAAAATTTGGTTATTATACGGTCAAAGAAATTTTTTTGTTCACTCAACCAAAATTTTGTTGTGCTAACAAGAAATTTAGTAGTATCAGCAAAAAATTTTGGTTAGCCCAACAAAATTTTGGTTCGCCCAACAAAATTTTGGTTGACTGAACAAAAAAAATTCTTTGACCGTATAATAACCAAATTTTGGTTGTGCCAACAAGACCTTTTTCTGAGCGTACATTCACAATTTTGATTATAGAGAAATAATTTTTTTACCTGACCAGCCAAAGACACTTTTTTCCGTTCACCACCTGACAAAGTGTCCAATCTTGTGTGGCTACACTTGTTCAAGCCCAGTTCAGTCAGTAGTTCGCTTATACGTCTGTTTCTGAAAGACACCCTAACTCTTCGGTCCATTTTCATGCACGCCTTTGAAAAAAAAAGGTCTGTACATTAAATTTTATCGTTACCAATGATTGTTGATCAATGATCATTCCGATCATCGGGTAACACTCTGATCATTATACTACTTTCGAAATGAGAACTGAGAATTATGATCAGATTGAGGATCATTGTACAGGGTCGAACAGAGGAATATATAGGGGAAAGTGGGGCAGAATGGCCGGATGGGGCTAAATGGCCGCCAAAAAAAAAATTGACTTACTGGCATTTTCACATCAAGGGGGATCATATGAGACGCCAAGTAACGCGATTCCGCTGAAAGTGCTAAAAAATTTTCAGGGTGGGGCTAAACGGCCACCCTCATAAAAGTAGCGAAATTGCATTTTCACGTCGAAGTGAGTGAAAATCGGTTAATTTCATATGATATTTAATCACACCAATTGAAATTTATTTGTTCCGAATAAATATTTAATTGCGACTATTGAAAAAAATATTTCGTTAATTCAATTATATTTTTTTCTCAGTGTAGGGTGAGTGACTTTGCCCCACCCTTTCAGTTTTGCATCGTTTTCAGAGGAACCACGCTGCATATAGTTTTATCCGAGGGGTTAACCACTCGTCGATTGACCGTACACCTGACTTCAAGACTTCATGAAGTCAACTGACTTCAACTGACTTCAACTGACTTCAGTTGACTTCAGCTGACTAACTGACTTCAAGTGACTTCAAGTGACTTCAGCTGACTTTAACTGACTTCAGCTGACTTCAAGTGACTTTTCAACTGACTTTAACTGACTTTTCAACTGACTTCAGCTGACTTCAACTGAGTTCAGGTGACTTCAATTGACTCACTGACTAACTGACTTCAGCTGACTTCAACTGACTTCAACTGACTTCAGCTGACTTCAACTGACTTCAGCTGACTTCAAGTGACTGAGCTGACTTTAACTGACTCACTGACTTTAAGCTGACTTTAACTGACTCACTGACTTTAGCTGACTTCAAGGGACTTTAAGTGACTTCAGCTGACTTCAACTGACTTCAATTGACTCACTGACTAACTGACTTTAGCTGACTTCAACTGACTTCAACTGACTTCAGCTGACTCCAAGTGACTTCAGCTGACTCTTCAACTGACTTCAACTGACTTTTCAACTGACTTCAACTGACTCAGCTGACTTCAACTGACTTCAAGTGACTTCAGCTGACTTCAACTGACTTCACCTGACTTCAACTGATTCTCAGCCATGTGTACACCTGACTTCAAGAGTGGTTAGCCCCTCGGTTTTATCTCACTCACTTCGACGTGAAAATGCAATTTCGCTACTTTCATTAGGGTGGCCGTTTAGCCCCACCCTAAAATTTTTTGAACACTTTCAGCGGAATCGCGTTGCAGGCGAGGCAAGGCGTCTCATACGATCCCCCTTGATGCGAAAATGCGAATAAGTCAATTTTTTTTACCGCGGCCATTTAGCCCCATCCGGCCATTCTGCCCCACTTTCCCCTATTTATTTCTCTAACCACGAGGAAGCTAAATGCAAGAGGCTTTTTGAAAGGATACACCTGATTTGACGAAAATCGAATAAAGCTTGAGAATTTGAAAAGCCTGCATCAAAAATGATTCAGTAAATTTTGAATAAAAAAAAAACCTAATATTTGTGATGCATAAGGAGGATTTTGGCCATATTTCAAATATCGAACTTTTTTTCTTCAATACATTCGACGCTTTTTCACAGTAGAAATTATTCTACACTATTTGTAAATTTATCTGTATTATATCATAGGCTTTCCGTAACAGATTATCAACTTTCTGACGCAACAAGCATCCAAGTAAACTGCCCGTATACAGAAGTGAGGAGAAAGGTTCCTTTGGCAATACTATTCGTAACAAACAATATTATCGATTAATCTACAAATAATTAGCTACATGGTAGGTCGAACAAGATATGTAAACTCTGAGTGATTACATGACTGAAAATGAGGTATTCTCGTTAAAACACACAACTGCTTTAAACACACAACTATAATAACTCACCTCCTAACATCACGGATTGTAATCTTATAATTAGAAAGCTCTGGCCTTAGATTAAAGCAGCAAGGTTGTAGTAGCTGCAGCTATAACGTCCAGGAACGTGGTCGTTATGCACTTGCCACGGAAATGGTCATAAGTGGCGAGGAAAAATAAGAAAGAAGTAAAGAAAAAAAAAAAAAAGAAAAAAAAATTTAATAGAAAAAGCAAGGACATAACTTGGGATGTATGATGAAAGCTCGTATATTTAAATTTTACCATAAATTCCATGTGTTCCTGAACAGTTAGAGATTCTACTGAAAGATCTTGCTGCGGTACGAAGCCGGAAATCCTGGTCATTTGTTTTTTTGTAATAAATTCACCGTTCAATAAAATTTCCCCGCTAGGCTCCCCTTCGAAAAAAATAAATTGCAATTAAATACTTATTGCTAGTCAGTACCTAAGTAACAAATTATTATGTTGACAGAGAAATTTTTCATCCGAACCTTTTATTCGGCGACTTATCGTTGCTAAAAGTGTTGTTTTTCCAGACCCACTATAATGCGATTTGATTAGTGACCGAGCGATCTTTTCATGATGGTAATATTTCATCGATAAAATAGAAAAAACAAATACCTTGGACCCATGATGGCCATCAGTGTACCAGCATTCACAACTCCGTTAACTGCAACGATATTGGAAAACTCATTAAAAATGTATCCTAGTTTTAGTAGGTAGAGCTAATAACATATTATCACCTTTGTGTAGGATTTGGGTATATCTCGACTGTTGAAATCTGTACAAATTTCTGAAAATATTTCCACGATCTTCTCGTTTGATGGTGTAAGATATATTTTTCCATGTCAAATTGAAATTCGAGGTGATATTTGAAAACGGGTATAGTTGCCTCGGCGCAGAATCCATCTGGAATTTATTCGTATATAGCCATAAAGTAGTTTGTTAGTTTTTCACAAACTCAAGTTGTCGATATATCTTTACATAAATTATTGTAGATTACACTATGGATAAGCAACATAGTAATCAACATCTCTATATAGAGGCAGGTGAGGTGACATTAAGTATACCTGTTCTCCGACAGGTTATTATTAATTGCGTTCCTTCAGTAGGTCATATGCAATTATACATGTTGTATTTACATTTGACGTGCTAAATCAGGAGCAGATCTTTTATATGGAAAATCCTAGTTTTATTTAAATTCTAGTTTGATCTTCCCAAAACCAGATATCAAATCAGAATCATCGCTTGCACTTGAAATTCCAACTGGCGTCACTACATCCTACTCAATTTTCAAATTCTACTTATACAATCCCAAAAGATCCAACTCAATGATCAATTTTTTTTTTGTTCTTTTCGACTTGAAATTTGTTCGTCAAACAGTTGAAAAACCGTTGGACTAAATATTAAGGAACTATAGGTACCAATCCTCTCTGCAGAATTCTATAGGATTTAGAGATCCGAACTGTGATTTCAAAAGTCTAGTCTGCACGCAAAATCCCTCAAATCTCACTTTTAGATGCAATTCAGAATTTCATTATATATATGCACAATTCTACCATCAGATTCTGGTTCGCATTTTCAAGTCTTTGGTAAGAACTTGTAATATAAAATGATGATTTTTTTCCGAATCTGGTGCTTCGGTATTACAAATATCAGGGATGCACTAGATGAATCGTATCCTTAAGCACTGTTGCGAATTTTGTTTTTCCCAAGCTATTATTCATACTTCACGGTATTTTCATATAGTATACATCAAGAAGCACGTTTATTCTATCGCTGTTTGATAATATCAGGGAAACACTCGCTCACCGTGAAATGGAATTTATCAAACTCCGAGATAATATTGCACCAAGATTAAACCGAGACGCGTAGTCGACTGTAAGTCGTGTCAGGGTTAGTTCGTGTACAGTAACTACAGATTGCAGCAAAATGAGTACATTCGATGACACGAGAATCTAGGAATGAAAACCGTGGGGATATCTGAACTATACTTCGATTGCGACTGATGCACTTTAACATCCTGCAAAAGCTAGCTGCATATTATGGAACGGTGTGATACCTTTCAGCCAATAAACTGACGCATTAAAAGAGAAGTGGTCAATGAATAATGATCAACAACACACATAGTGAGTCTATTTCCCTTCCTATTCAGTATTCATCCCATACGAAACTCCTCGTTGCAGAAATCGGCGGATTTCCACTTGCACGGTTTTTTACTTCTCGCACAGTGCATTCAGCCAAAAATTTCGAGACACTAAGTGAGACCCGAGAATTCGAGTGATCATTGCGATTAAGTTGAAATAATTATGAGTTTGGCTATGGGGTTTAAGAAATTTAAACAGGCCTCGATGTTGAAGTTCAGATCATTCGTCAGGGTGAAAATGAAATTGAAACGTTGACACATCCAGAATTTTAATTCGTATCAGACCCAAATTCTCACGGTTGTCTATTTGAATTTAGTCTTGGAATTCGGTGGAGATAAAATATCCAGATTTTGGGTTGAGTTACATAGATGCATATACCTATACGTATACAGTTTCATACAGACCCGTAGGGCATGCGCCTAAAAGAAGATTATTATCATCTCAAGTTTTTACTTGAAGGCAGAACTTAGGAGTTCAAGCCGCTCATTTCTGTTTCTCTGCACAAATCCCTGGTAAAAGTCGAAAGGTTCGTCAAAGGTTGTGCTGAGGTTTCCTAATTGGCTTAAGTCACTTTCTTACAATACCGTGGTCACTTTTGGCAGAAGCGTTCACTGATCAGTTGCGAATAAACTTCTAAACGCTGAGCACTTTTTTCAGTGAAGATATTAATACGGTTGAAGTAGCTTTTACACATATATATAGGTAGTACTTAAAAACACAAACAACCAAAAACAGTTTTTAGCTGTATTTAACCCCTCGATCGAGGCTTAAGGTGGCTCAAGCACGAACACGTTCAGCTACAGAAAAAAATAATTTTTTAGTATATAGTACATAAAGTACCTATCTTCACGTACGCGAAATCTCAGACCAGGTCAACGACTAGATAAGAGAGATAAAAATTGTTGAAATTCGATTTTTTAACACAGGGCTTATGGGAGAATCGCGCCGAAAGACTTGGGCCGGGTAATATCTCGATATTCACGCTAGGGATGTTGTCGAAAAACTAGAGGAATGTAGATTAGATCATGAGAATTACAATCACCGCAATAAAATATGAGGTCGACGACTTTTTTCAAAAGATATTGAATGTTAAAGTGTCGGAAAATTCGTAGTTGAGAAAGGTTTGGTAGCCGCCTGAAGAACTGGCAGCCTCGCACACATCACCTGATCTGAATAACGCAAGAGCGCATGCGCGAGAATCGAACATCGCTAGTAGACCTAACCTATCATTCGAAGCATCTGTCAGTGGCTGATTGCGACGTTGCCGTTCTTCTCTGTACAGTACCGTAACGTAAAATTACTCTTATTTTACGGTCTTTATTTAGCGATATAAACTAATAATTATGCACGTGAAATTATCAATAATTTTATTAGAAGTAACTGTATTGTCACAAAGATGCGTTTTAGGGGGAAAAAGGAGGGCCTTGCTTTAGCCCCCACAAAAATCGGACCTTCGTGCTTGAGCCACCTTAAGTCAGGTGAACCCTTTTATCTAGTAGAGAAGTTGAAATACTTTGCAAAAAGAGTTACGATTATATAGGCGAGTATAGATCAATTCACAAATTCCACAATTTCAACCTTAAACTTTTCGAGCAAACGAGACTATCACCGCATAGTTCGAATGAAAACCTCATTTCAAGTCCAACGGCGTAGCCAGGATTTTTTACGGGGGGGGGGGGGGGGGGGGGGGGGGGGCAAAACAAAAATACGTATTATAAAGTACTTTTTGAAAAATGGTTTTGGAAAAATCAAATTTTTTTTTTTAATTTTTTGCTCAACTCAATGAGCCAGGGGGGGGGCAAGCGCCCCAGTCTGCCCCACCGTGGCTACGCCGTTGTTCAAGTCCGTATAGCAAACGTCATGAACGTCGACTTTAAGGTATGGAGCATCGAGTGTCATTTCAATGAAATTCAATGACAATATTTGGATTGACACGATATAATATTTCCTTGTTGAGATTCGGAGACTGTTTGTGGTACGGGACTGTAAAAATGTACTCGAATCGGGATAGAAATCCGAGTTTTATTCTACTATGTATACAAGTTTTCAGTATAAGGACTTGAAGGTGAAAACCAAAATTTGAGGGTCGGATATCGTGCATGTGATGATCATGAATTATCTTCGTTTTGAGCGAGTTCCCAGACAGCAAAAATAATTGGGGTGGTCTCGGGGACGTCATATGGACGTCGGATGCGCCACTTTTTGACGTCTTAACGACGTCTCAAGTTCTCAAGACGACTTCAAGACGTCAAAGATGTCCTACCCTTACGGAAAAAACCCTTCAAGTTTGAGGGTGAACCTTCAATTTTCAAGGTTTCACCCTCAATTCTGGGGGTGAAACCCTGAAGTTTCGGGGTTCAACCTCCAATATTCAGGGTAATGCCTTCGATTCCTATGGATGAACCATCAATTGAAGGGTCAACCTTGAAAAGTTGGTGGATCAACCCTGAAAATTGAGGGAAAACCCCCAAGAATTGTGGAATATCCCTCAAACATTGAGGGACAACCTCCAACAATTGAAGGATAACCCTGAATAGTTGGGGGTCAATACTGAAAATTGAGGGAAAACCCCCAAGAATTGAGGAATATCCCTCAAACATTGAGCGACAACCTCCAACAATTGAGGGATAACCCTGAAACGTTCTGGGACAACTCTGAAAATTGAGGGATGACCCTGAATAGTTAGGGGTCAACCCTGATGAGTGCAGGCGGGTCACTTCAAAAGTCACTTCAAAAAGTCACCTCAAAAACCCTGAAGTTGAAGGGACCCTCATTTGGCGGTTGTTCCTCAAGTTGAAGGTACCCCTCAATTCAGGGTTAACCCCCAAGTTGGGGGTACGAAATCACCCTGAAAGTTGAGGGCTCAGTTGAGGGTGATATTTTGAGGGGTTTTTTCCGTAAGGGTAGACTTCTTTAAGACGTCAAAATGTGGCGCATTTGACGTCCATATGACGTCTTTGAGACCACTTTTGTTTTTTTTGCTGTCTGGGTTTAGGCGCAGATTAGACTTTTGGGACTATCTTCCGTGAATTTTTACGTACTTAGGAGTTAGGACCATAATTTTACTAAAACAGAATCATATCTCTTTTTAGATTTTAAGGCCCATCCCTATAGTCGCCCACCTCCTTTTGGTCGAAATGTGTCACATTTCGATTATTATCTGAGCCCAGGCGTCAAAAACGCAAAAAAGGCCAACTTAGCGCAAATTCCATTTCAATTCCAAACACACACGTCCAAAAAATGTTCGTTTCGTGCGAAAATAGAGTCTACAGATGGTTTTTACATTGTTCGCCGAGGAAATCGAATTCGAATAATTTTTTAACAATGTAAAAACCATCTGTAGACTCTATTTTCGCACGAAACGAACATTTTTTTGGACCTATGTGTTTGAAATTGAAATAGAATTTGCGCTAAGTTGGCCTTTTTTGCGTTTTTCACGCCTGGGCTCGGATAATAATCGAAATGTGAGACATTTCGACCAAAAGGAGGTGGGCGACTAGGGATGGGCCTTAAGGGGGTATCCCCACCTTTAAATGAGTTAACATTCTAAGAAAGAGATTGATATTTTACAGCGAATTTGAGAGTCTGATCAAATCCAAAAAAATCAAGAAGTTTAGGGAGAGTTTGACCCTCATTATCCATACTTAACATTGAATATTATTTTGAGTCTATTAGTAGTTACGCTGAATATAGAAAAATACAAAATTACTCGGTTGTCGCAAAGAATCAGTAGTACCGTTGGATCGATTTTGGAATTTTTGGTCTTCAATTGTTCAGAAGAGATGCCTCTATCATATGAACATAGAACTTTTTGATATGACTATTTTTGGTTGAGATAATAGAAAAAATAGAGAAAAAAAATTGAAGAATTAGAAAAATCTCAGTAAAAACTAAGCGAGTCAGGCAATTTTCGCGATATCAAAAAGTTCTATGTTCATATGATAGAGGCATCTCTTCTCAACAATTGAGGACCGAAAATTCCAGAATCGATCCAACGGTACTACTGATTCTTTGCGACAACCGAGTAATTTCGTATTTATCTATATTCAGCGTAACTGCTATTAGACTCAAAGTAATATCCAATGTTAAGTATGGATAATGAGGGTCAAACCCTCCCTCAACTTCATGACTTTTTAGATTTGATCAGACTCTCAAATTCGCTGTAAAATATCAATCTCTTTCTCAGAATGTTGACCTATTTAAAGGTGGGGATACCCCCTTAAAGTATCAAACCAGAATGTCTATTCCGACCGGGGTTCCTATCCTCAGAGCAAGTTATCATGACAGAGGTAAAATGAGCCAGATAGAGTAATAATAGAGAGTCATAACGAGAGAGTAGGTATGATAGAGTAAAGAGGACAGGGAGGAGAGAGTGAAAGCAATTTATGTACAGATACAACTAGCTAGAATAGATATAATATACTACACGAATTCGGGACAGAGACAGAACAGACGAGACTACAACAGAGCTAGGCGCCTGACAGAGCGGGGGTTCGCCGAAAGCTCGGAAACGACGCGGTGGATTTGTTCATATCGAACGCTCAGCTAGTCCTGTGAAAAATGGCGTCTGCTCAAGGGTTAGTCGTGACTAACGCCTCCCTTAGTCGCGAGTTCAACCCGAGTAAGTTATCCACGAATAGCTCGAGCATTCGCCAAAAAAGAGGATCAAGCGCTCTACTAATTCGTATACCATAGCTCCATAAGATTACTAGATGCGGATAGTTTTGGGATTTCTTTATCGACGAATTATTCTTTAATTTTATGATTTTCACATTGTAAATTGAGCATCAATAAATTATTAACTAAGGCATTAAGTTAATAATATACAGAAAATTAATATTAATATTAATATTAATATTAATATTAATTTTGCCAAAAATTTGCCTAAATATTCCCAAATAAAATTATTCTGGTTTCTATACGAATTTAGTTCAGATTTTCTACAAGCTCTTTAAGAATGTTTCAGAGCAAATTATGTGCTATCCAGAAATAAACCAATGATTGTATCAAAAGTTGAGTTTTTTTAATTTTTTTTTTTAATAAACCACATATGTTGTCAGTTCTTTCGTAGTTTTTAAACTTTTTCTGATCAAATTGTAAAAAAAATTTCAATGCTCCCTAAAGAAATGGGATAAAAACGTATGTTAATGAATGAGAAAGAAAATACGTTTATAAACTTTCAAACCACATTTTACATCTTCGTTTCATCTGATGGACAATATTTTTCGATTTTCTTTTATTTATCGTTATAAAAAATGAAGAGACTATTTGTATACTATGTGTATGTGTAGGATACCTAAGCGTGTAGTCAGATTGTTTTTCATAGCACACCGAAACCCTGATGCAATAATCGTGAATATACTAATTAGATACCGCTAATATATTTAAACAATTGAGTGTCCTAACCACGCTTAAACAAAATAATAGTAGGTATACGACAGCTCAGCTAGTCCATTAAAGCAATTTAATAATCCAGCTGTTTAGGCATAATTGCAATATTGTGAATCGATTTTTAAGTGCGAATAAAAATCATATAAATATATAACGATATGAGTTCATCGACGACTGTTCTTGTGAAAAAACGAGAACGTACTCAAAATTGGGTACCAGAAGAAAAGACCGCTCTTTTTTCACTGATAAAAACTCACGTAGGGGCTATTGAGAATAAGAAAATTGACGCCGCAGCATCCGCCATGAAAACTCTTGCCTGGCAACAGATCTACTCGGCTTTTCGGGGACGATTTTCAACCGAAAGAGATATCACCAGGATGCGAGAACAATGGCGACGCATGAAGGCTCAAGCTAGAATCGAGATGTACACCTTCGCTGAAAAGGTCAGATACCGTAACAAAAAAAGTGAGGCATTTAAAGCATAAATAAAATGTTCTTGAAATTAATCGATTATAAGTATTACCTATACCTCTCTAAAAATTCGTGTCCAAAATTCAAATCAAATTTGAAATCTGTTGCAGACTTAGAAAATATAAACAAATATAAATGAAAAAAAAAAAAAATTCAAACTCGCATGAAGATTCCGGTAGAGCATTTTAAACAGAATATCTCAGCCAAATATGACCTCTTAATATTGATATTTAGAACTGCCTAACTCGGTTTTCTCATTTTTGATTTGAATAACATGTGAAAAAAAATCGGAAAATTTTTGAATTGTTTTTTTCTCGTAAGCGGTTTGATTTAGAAACTATCTGAAGACAGATTCTTATAGGGAATTTCACGCTCTATAAAAAAGTACTGAGATAAAATTTTCCTAACTCTCACCGATTAAGAGATATTCGCCTATAAACATTGAGTCATAGCGTCATGGAGACATATGGCTCTGGGAAAAACAATTTGTTTTTCAACCGCGCATCAAAATTTCGGTAGAGCATCTCAAATAGAATATCTCAGCCAAATACCCGAGTCGAAAAGATTCAGCATTAATTCAAGCTGCCAAAGCTGAATTGTACCTTAAACCAAGCTGACTATGCTGAACTGAACTAAATCTCAAACTGACTACCCTGAATTGAGCCTTGATTCGAACTTCTCAGCCCATTAGAGTCTTTAATTTCAAGCTGACTAGCCTGCTCATGAAATTTAATTCAGCCTGATTGAACTGCAGCTTCAAACAAATATAAAATTTTCAGACTTTTTTCAGACTGACTAGCCTGCTGAGACAATAAAATCAAACTGAATTGAAACTGACCAAGCTGTAGGCTTGTACAGGTTGAAAGTAGCTTTGCCTTTGAACTTATTTTCAAACTGAACAACCTGCTACACAGGCGCGGATTTAGGGGGGGGGGGGGGTCACGGGGGTCATGACCCCCCCCCCCCCCCCCTGCCGTCCTAAATGAACGAAAAAAAAACTAAAATGTCCAATTTCGATTCATAATTTTCAGTGTGTTTTGACATTGTTTTTGTGCCTGAACTCCAGACGGAACCGTGACCCCCCCCCCAAATCGAAAGTCTAGATCCGCGCCTGCTGCTACATCATTAAATTTTTAACTTGATTAGAAACTGCCAGCCTATTCTAAGACGTTAATATCAAACTGAATCCGAGCTGAACAACCTGTAGGTCAGTCAGGTTGAAACTATTGTAGACTTTGGACTTATTTTTAAGCTGATCAACCTCCCGAGTCGAAAAGATTCAGCATTATTTGAAGGTGGTCAAACTGCTCGCTCACGGTTAAGCAAATTAAAAATCACCATTTGAAATATATTGTAAAAAAAACCTGAATTCAAACTGAAAGGCCGGGTTATTTCACTTATCAGGACTAGCAGGCTAAAATTCAGTTCGAATATTTAATGATTTTACCATGTAGCAGGTTGATCAGCTTAAAAATAAGTTCCAAGTCTACAATAGTTTCAGCCTGACTGACCTACAGGTTGTTCAGCTCGGATTCAATTTGATAATAATGTCTTAGCAGACTGGTCAGTTTCTAATCAAGTTGAAAATTTTATGATGTAGCAGGTTGTTCAGTTTGAAAATAAGTTCAAAGGCAAAGCTACTTTCAACCTGACAAGCCTACAGCTTGGTCAGTTCCAATTCAGTTTGATTTTATTGTCTCAGCAGGCTAGTCAGTCTGAAAAAAGTCTGAAAATTTTATATTTGTTTGAAGCTGCAGTTCAGTCAGGCTGAATTAAATTTCATGAGCACGCTAGTCAGCTTGAAATTAAAGACTCTAATGGGCTGAGAAGTTCGAATCAAGGCTCAATTCAGGGTAGTCAGTTTGAGATTTAGTTCAGTTCAGCATAGTCAGCTTGGTTTAAGGTACAATTCAGCTTTGGCAGCTTGAATTAATGCTGAATCTTTTCGACTCGGGCTGCTTCATGGTAAAATCATTAAATATTCGAACTGAATTTTAGCCTGCTAGTCCTGATAAGTGAAATAACCCGGCCTTTCAGTTTGAATTCAGGTTTTTTTTACAATATATTTCAAATGGTGATTTTTAATTTGCTTAACCGTGAGCGAGCAGTTTGACCAGCTTCAAATAATGCTGAATCTTTTCGACTCGGGTATGAGCTCTTAATAATGATATTTAGAACTGCCTATTTCAGTAACTAAAATTCGTAACTAAAATTAGTAACTAAAATAGGCAGTTCTAAATATCAATATTAAGAGCTTATATTTGGCTGAGATATTCTACTTGAGATGTTCTACCGGAATGTTGATGCGCGTTTGAATTTGTTTTTTGCCCTGATATTTGTCTATCGATTTACGTGCACAATATTATTTGTAATTTTTTTCAGAATTTGTCACGGCTTGAATGCAATGAGTTAATTTTATTCGATTTTTTGATTTTGATTTAACAATAAATTCGGTATATTTATTATTTTTGTATTTCTTTTACTTTTTATTATTGTTGAGTATGCAGTCTTTTTTTTTTCTTTTTTTTTTTCTTATTTAAGCCTCTAAATCATGGTTTTTTTCCCTTTTTTTTTTTATAATGAACACAGTTAATCGTTAATGAAATGCATAATATATTATGTATGAAAATAAAATAAAAGAACACATGCAGCTACTCGTTACACGTTGGCGATTTTAACATACCGATATACAGGTAGACCGTGACGAAAGGCTGATATCAAGTTAGGCTTGAGTAGTAATTAATTACGATGCGATTATCCCTTGCGTTCACTCGACCATGGTTTACTACATAATTTTCTATAAAAACGAAGTTTCGGAATTTCACGTATAATTTATTCGATACCAACAAGATAAGTGCCACCCAACAATAATATTTGAAAATGGTGTGTAATTAATGCGTGCGTGTCGTAATATATGCTTCATAAATCTCAACTCCTTATCGTTCGTTAGTTTTTGCTGACAGAAATGTCATTTTTTTTTTCTTTTTCATTTTTCAGTCGAATTATGTCCCAAAATAGGATTCAGATGTGTAAATCAGAATCAGAGCTCGCTTACATCGTACTAAATTCTCAAATTCTACTATGGCAACATCAAAAGTCTGTGAAATATAAACTCAATGATCAATTATTTTATTTTTGACTCAAAATTTATCTCTAAATCTGTTCACAAAACGTCTTATCAAAGATTGAGCGACCACAGGTATAAACCAGAATCACGAAGAATCATGTAATTTAAAGTCTATATAGTTTTCACCTAAACTTGCTCAAAACGGACCTAGCTCTCACTGTTAGGTCCAAATCAGGATCCCACTATACGTCATCACGTTCATTTCAAATGGGGAAATCCATCCTATGATGATTCTACCTACACTCAGAAAAAGGTCTTGTTGCCACAACCCAAATTTAGATTATTGTATGGACAATCACATTTTTTGTTCAGTCAACCAAAAATGTTGTTGGAATAGCCAAAATGTTGGTTGTCCCAACAAAATTTGGTTTTCCCAACAAAATTTTGGTTGACTGAACAAAAAATTTGATTGACTGAACAAAAAATGTGATTGTTCATATAATAACCAAATTTTGGTTGTATCAACGAGACGTTTTTCTGAGTGTATAATTATTGGCGTATTAACGATGATTTAGGTGCGATCACTTGGTCCAGAAGAAGCCTCGAAAAATCGGCCATCAAACCTCTCAATCGAGGTATGGCGACTGATGGAAAGTTCGAGAAAACATAACGAGGAAGCTGATGTTTCGGACGAGAGTAGTCAAGATGCAGACGTTATAGGGGTAGGAAACTTCCAGGCTTTATTAGACAAGCTGGTTGTGGCCTCACCCCCAGAGATTTTGGTACATGAGGTCAAGATTGAGAATAGCAACGATGGATACAACGAGGAAAATCATTATTTGGAACCCGGTAAGAACCGTAAGGAACTATCATCGAACCAACAGAAAAGGGACGGCGAGGAAGAAGTAAACGCGGCTAATCAGAAGAGGGCTAAAACGGACGAGATCTTTCTCAGGTATCTTGAACGGGGTGAGTATATTCCTTGAAGTTTGAATTCTGAATGGTGAAAAATTTTTTGAATTTAGATATAGTACCCGAGACCGTTGGATCGAATCGACGCCCGATTCGAATAACAGCACATTTCAGATTCCGGGTGGAAAAGAGCACGTTTCAGATTCCGAGTGAAAAAGAGCATGTTTCAGATTCCGGATGGAAAAGAACACGTTTCAGATTGAGAATGAAAAATAGCACGTTTCAGATTCACTCGAAAACTAGCACAATTCAGGTTGAACCGAATATTACTTATTCGCAAGTGTCAGTTAGGTTTATTATAAGATTGAATTAATCATTCAATGATAAAATTGAATCGAGTTTTCGTGCATAATTGTGCATTTCCAATTTCATAATAAACCTACCTGACACTTACTAATGAGTAATATTCGCTTCGCCTGAATTGTGCTAGTTTTCGAGTGAATCTGAAACGTGCTATTTTTCATTCTCAATCTGAAACGTGTTCTTTTCCATCTGGAATCTGAAACATGCTCTTTTTCACTCGGAATCTGAAACGTGCTCTTTTCCACCCGGAATCTGAAATGTGCTCTTTTCCACCCGGAATTTGAAACGTGCTCTTTTTCACCCGGAATCTGAAATGTGCTGTTATTCGTATCGGGCGTCGATATGTATCATGTAAAGTGTTAGTGTACACACTATACACAACCAATAAAAAATGATGAGCTCGAAATAATCAACCCCCAAAAGCGAAACGCTGTTATTATAAAGTCTATGGGATGCCTCTTATATTTTGTTTAGTTCATCTTTGTGATTTTTGTACACGCAGTTTCTGTGTGTCTGTCCAGGTATTTAAAAAAAAAAGAACATCAAATTTCATTCGCGAATAAAAGATTGACAGAAATGATTTATAAATATTTTCGAAACTAGATGCGATGCATCCCACTCCCCACGGAAAAAAATATATGTCAAAAATATATCAGACATATATTTAATATATTTACTATATTTCCCCATATATGAGTCCGATAAAAAAAGTTCTATATGTCTTTATATATGTGAAAAGTATATGGAAAAATATATGTAATATATATGAATCATATATAAATCATATATATTATAGTAATTGTATGTGGTCACCATGTAATACTCATATACGATTCATATATAATTCTCATAGATGATTCATACATAATTTTTATATATGATACATATACAAAAATGGGCCAATTTCATATATGTGTCATATATTCCCTATATGTGTCATATATTAATTATATAGGACATATATGATTCATGTATTTCGACATCTATTTTCCACATACCGGGATGATTTCTTGATAGTATACAGGTGACTGCGCATGCGCGAGTTTCGTCGTATGCTGAGGCAGGCTGGCCGCAAATACCACTGCGTGACGACTTTACCGACCAATGAAAATGAATTATTTGACGCATGCGCTGTCACCTGTATACTATCAAGAAATCATCCCGGTATATATTTTTCCGTGGGGGACCTTATGAAATGCAGGAAAAAAAATTATAATTCGCAACATATTTATGCAATGCAAATATAATTATTCAACAAATTATTAACAATTGGCTTTGGAATTTGACGAAAAAAAAAAAAAAAAAAAAAACATCTGATATAACTGACTGATTATTTTCAGGGCTTATAAGCTTATAGTATATATAGTATGTACACATGGGATTTTTGAGCCCTGGGTCAGGACGAATTATGTAAAATAAATCTTGTAGCTTGTGGATATTTTCTGCCCCTGCAGAGAATTAGTATAGTATATGTTTGAAATTTATGAGCTTTATTTTTATATTAATTTCTAATTTTGATTAATCATACATAAATATACAATCTACGTTAGAACCGACTGAGACGATCCGAAACGATTACTTATCATTATAATCTAATCGTTTTTATAATCATGTTTGATTAATTGACTTATTTTAAAGAAGCATTTTCCACATCAAACCAGCCACTTTTTTCACGTGAACCCTCCCCGGAATTACCAAAATTTTGCCAGTTTGTATAGAACTAATAAAAGAGACTTTCAGTGAATTATTTCAGATTTTTGAATCCCACCGTTTTGGAAATATTATATTTTTTTCAAGTATAAACATATACCTATCTGAAAAAATATAGGTCGTAGAAAAGAACAAAAATCATTCGAGGTAAAAGTTGTAATTTTCCATCATATTTTCAATGCAATCCTATGTTATAATTTTATCGTCCTTATAAACTAGATTTTTTACTAAAAAAGGTAAAAAAAAAAATATTATTTCCTCTTCAAGAAACACCTGCACTTTTATTTTACCGACAAATTTACTAATTCTTTGGTCACATGACGTGTATAGATGCAGCAAAATAATCGCAAGAATTATAGGATCGTAAATGGATCTGGTCTCAGAAAAGAAAAACAAAATCCTGTATCTCAATCTCTATCCCGAGTTTCTGCCACATAAATATTCACGGAGAACCCGCATTTCCTAATTTGTTCAAATTTAAGATTTTTTTCTAGTTGAACGGGTCAGAATTGACACTCATTGACATTGTTACTTCAGAAGAATTAGGGTGTCATTTATTTTACCATTTTTTTTTTTTTTAGTTTTTTATTTTTCCGTTCGGAACCATTGACGGTACCATTCTGGCGATTTTTCCACTGAATCTAAACATATGTGCCCAAAATTATTAGTAAATTCAGCGGGTATAATAAAAGCGGTGTTTCATGAAGAAGAAGAAATATTTCTTATATCTTTTATAGTGAAACATCTAATTTACGATGTCGATAAAATTACAACGACGTGCCATATGCGTCGATATTATACTTGAAAACGTGTGCGTTCAGAATTTACGATCTAATCAAAGTCTCTGCAATTTTTACCTGTCATCTTGACATGAATTCCTCCATTAGTCAACGAAACAGGTATATATATCTGATATTACCGGTCGTATTTATCAACTTATAGTATATTGTGAAATGAGCAACTAGTATCTGTACGTGACATGAAGTCACATTAATATGATTGGTCATTTTATTTTCATGTTATTAATTATAATGTCATAAAATTCAACTTGTCAAGAGAGAATTTTTTACGTTCGAAAATCTACAATAATTTTTTTCTCAATATTATCCTACTATAAGGATTACAAAGTCTAATTATTATTATCATTTATTGCGCATTTACAGACGATAGCGGAGACTGTAGCGATAGTGTACCACAACTTCGAACAGATGATCAATCAGATGCGATTCAAAATACGGTTTGGATCTTTGAAGCTGCGCAAAAGGAGCACAATCTAAAGCTGAAAATGCTCAATATTGAACTGGAAAGGGCTGAACTGCAAAAACAGACCGCTCTCAACGAACTTAAGACTTCGGAACTAAAAAAAGAGCTGATCAAGAGCCAAACTGCCGAATTTTACAGGTAAATCACTTGTAGGTAATTTTATAATCTTGTGGAAAGGTCATTCATCGTATTATCACTCGGATGAAATTAAATATGAGGTTTTAACGTACTCTCTTAAAAGGAATCAGTGGAATTTCACTGATTCAACCAGTGAGTCCGGGCTCACTGATTTAACCAGTGAATCTCGATCAGCTGTGCGCGCGCATGCGCGTAAGTTGCGCGCGCATGCGCGTAAGTACAATTATATTGGTTATGTTCTGAGTGGTTCTGACAGTGATCGCGGCCATACTTCACATGTACTAGTTCAATCAGTGGAATTCACTGGTTGAATCCGTGAATTATCCCCACTTCTATGTTTACTGCACTGTAAAAAAAGTCATGTAAAAATACTACATTAAATGAAGGACATAATCGGACCCACATTAAAGGTGAATATTTTACACTCAGACATCGCGAATTCTCAAGTGAATTAGTATAAGTAATAATTAATTTAGTTTTCCGAGTGGAAGAAGTCGCTAGTTTGCTAACACGTTTGAAAGAAAAAACACTAATTCCTATAGTAAAATATTCACATTCAAAGTAGGTCCCTTTATGTCCAACATTGAATGTTGCGATTTTACAAGGCGAAGGGTGATTTTAAGATTTATTCGTATTTATACGAAGTGTTCGTAAATACCAACGTAAAAGAGGTAAATCTTTCAGTTATTATGTTGTAATTTTCACTTGTACATTCACTATGTCCTAGTATTTTTATGTGTTATTTTTTACAGTGTGGTTAAATCAGTGAGATTTCACTGGGCAATCAGTGAGATCGACTGGTAAATCTGTGAAATTCCACTGATTCCTTTTAAGAGAGTAACAGAATATTCGTTGAAGAAATGAAATATTTCGTGATTCAAATGTTGTTAGAATTGTAAAATATGCGAGATACACATGTTTCACACAATTTGAGGAATCATGCACCGTTTTTGATCCGTTTGAAACGTTCGAGCCTTAAGGTGCTTTCCTAGGCAATTCCACCAGTCCTGAAAACATCGTGAAAAAATGTGATATTAAACGGAATATCTCTGCCTGGGCACCGAAATCAATGAAACGAAATACGTCGCGCAATTCTATGTGCGACTCCGAACATGTACAGCCCAAAAAATGTTCGTTTTGCGCGAAAATAGAGAAGATATCCATGAAAAACGTTTCTAAAACCGTTTTTCATGGATATCTTCTCTATTTTCGCGCAAAACGAACATTTTTTGGGCTGTACATGTTCGGAGTCGCACATGGAATTGCGCGACGTATTTCGTTTAATTGATTTCGGTGACCGGGCAGAGATATTCCGTTTAATAGCACCTTCTGCACGCGTTTATTACAATGTTGTGGATTGGGTAGGAAAGGCCCTTAAATTTGAGAATTTTTTGGCGAATATTTTGTTGCGTTAACCTTACGAACTTCAACCTCATAATTAAATACACTTATATCTGCACGTGATTTTCGACCTCTTTTCAAAATTGTAGATGTACAAAAAGTTCATCCATGCTCTGAAAACAATTATATTGCCTAATGGTTTACAGGGTGAGAGTGATGCGGGATATCTACACTAAGAAATGACGAATAATGACTCAGAAGTTTTCTGGCGTTTTAAATATTATATATTAGACCGGTTCAAAAAAATTGACTATTCTTTTTTTTTTTTCAATTTTCGCATTGAAATACTTTCGGAGGGGTGAAAAAAGATGCTTGTTAAAAGCGGAGCTCTTAATATTAAGATTTAGAGGTCGCTCATCGCGGATTTCTATTTTCCATTTAAATAGCATAGGAATTTTTTTTTTTTTTTTCTTTCAGAATTTCGTAGCTCACAAACCAATGAACAAATCCAAATGACTCTTACATATTTTGATAGGGGATTGAACACTCTAAAAAATGTATCTATCATTGTGGAAAAAAAATCACAAAAAAAAATAGTTAACTCAACTATAAATTGAAATTTGAGCTTGAATAACTTTGGAAGGAGTCAATTTATCAAAAAATGATAGGAGAAGCTTTTTGTAGAGTGTTCAATTTCCTATGAAAATATGTTTGAGTCATTTGGATTTGTTCATTGGTTTGTGAGCTACAAAATTATAAAAAAAAAAAAAAAATTTCCTATGCTATTCAAATGGAAAATAGAAATCCGCGATGAGCGACCTCTAAATCTTAATATTAAGAGCTCCGCTTTTAACAGGCATCTTTTTTCAGCCCCCCGAAAGTATTTCAATGCGAAAATTGAAAGAAAAAGAATAGTCGATTTTTTTGAACCGGTCTAATATATATATCTTAGGGTGCATCGAAAATTCTAAAAGCTGCTGGCTACCCTCCAAAATCAAAGATCTCGCTGAAATACAGTCCTCCGTGCAAGCATTCGATTTTTTGACAATATAGGTATAGGGGGCGCGCGGGACGTTCAAAAATGCCATTTTTATATAGCGTTGAATTCACTATATCACTGATAAACGGAAGCGGATGATTCCAAAAATTCTAATTTTTTTTATATAAGGTGCCCAGATATGTACTCTTTCGAACCCATATTCACGGAACAGTAACAAATGATTCATATCTTCGAAAAAATCTCTGAAAATCAATATTTTCACTATATTTTAATCAATCATGTATGAAAATTTCCAAAATAAAGATTTATTTTTTTACCAATTTTCGCATTCTAGGCAATACTGATACCGCGTTTTACAAGAAAAAAAAACATGGAAGAAATACAAGAACGTTTTGGAAGAAAAAAAAAAAAAAATCAATATTTAATGATAATTAATTGAAAAATAGTGAAAATAGTGAAAATATTGATTTTCAGAGATTTTTTTCCAAAGACATCAACCATTTGTTAATGTTCCGTGAATATATGCGTATATAGAAGAGTACATATCTAGGCACCTTATATAAAAAAATTAGAATTTTTGGAATGATCCGTTTCCGTTTATCAGTGATATAGTGAAATTAACGCTAAGAATGGCATATTTTAACGTCCCGCGCGCCTCCTATTGTCAAAAAATCGAATGCTTGCACAGAGGACTATGTTAATTTCAGCGAGATCTTTGATTTTGGAGGGTGGCCAGCAGTTTTTAGAATTTTCGATGCACCCTAATATATCTATAAAAAAAACATTTTATCTTTCTAAAATCTGTTAAGGAATTTGTAATAATTTGAAGATAGAATATTATTTCGAAATGAGAAAAAAAAAAAAAAAAGAAGAAAAAGAAGAAATTCCCTCAAGTATATTTAACAACGCTTGATTTCATCTAATTCCATAAAAAAATCATGTCTCACAATTATCACAACGCTTTGCATTACTCATTGTCAGTGAACGCTTATTAGTCCAGGAATTTTAGCACCGAAAATGGGTTCGCTCCGCAAAAAATCCTGATAATTGATTTTTCGATTGGATTATGTCAGAGGGTGTCCCCCAAGTGTAAAACCAAGTTTGTGTCGTCCGAAACCGCGAGCGTTAGCCGCTATCTTGAAAAACGCTTTTTTGCAAATATCTCGGAAACGGTGAGTTTTACGTTAAAAATAGTAAGGACCTTTTTTGTAGAGGATAAAATTCCCTATATTTTTTATTCTAAACTTTTTTCTCTATTGTTAATATTTGCCGAGATATAGTCGATTAAAAAAAACCAAATTATTGTTTTTGGAAAATATCTCGATAATTTGTGGAAATACGAAAAAAAAATTTAAAAATTGGTTTGTTCGATCGACTATATCTCGGCAAATATTAACAATAGAGAAAAAACTTTTCAATAAAAAATATAGATAATTTTATCCTCTACAAAAAAGGTCCTTAAAATTTTTAACGTATAACTCACCGTTTCCGAGATATTTGGAAAAATGCGTTTTTCAAGATAGCGGCTAACGCTCGTGGTTTCGGACGACACAAACTTGATTTTACACTTAGGGGACACTCGTTGACATAATCCAATCGAAAAATAAATTATCAGGATTTTTGCGGAGCGAATATCTAAAAATCCTGGACTATATATCTATTTTCGAATTTTTTCCCGCGCATTTGACACATTTACCGCCCCTTGCGGTAAATTTCTGAACAACTTCGAGCGATAAATCGGGAATACACGCCCGACATTCTTACCTCAGTTCACAATCTGTGGTTAGTACATTCACCCAATTCACCTTGTGTTATTCTACGTTGTGACTAGTGTTCCCTTAATTGTTAATACATCATGCAACGTATACCTACAATTTTGTCGCGAAACATGGCGTTTTTCAGGTACACCTTTAAACCGTTATATTAATAAATCAAAAATTCATTCCATCATTAACTATAACATTATATATTATCGCTTATCCCCGGCGACCTACAGTGTGACGTGACCCGGCTCACCTTCTCCATGTCGAAACGAAATAGTTTTCAAATTACCTATAATTCGTTTTCATAAAAAAAAAAAAAAAAAAAAAAAATAAAAAAAAATGGGAAATACTTGGAAAAAATTATCAACTGCATTTGTATAGAATTCGAACCCGCAAAACGTTTATTTCTCTCTTCATCCATCATGCCTTCAATATACGTCTGCCGAGTCATCCATTTATTCACATCGATATTAAATTTTCCTAAAATTCCATAAGAATTATGTAACAATCATAATCCCTAATCTGTTCAAATAACAATAAATCGAATTGCATAAAACACTTGAGAAACACAAAAACACCGTTGAAAAAAAATATCGAATTTCATTATCACTACATTCACGAAATTATAACGAAAAACAAACGAAGCAATGATAATAATAATGATAATAATAAGAGAAGAAGAAAAACAAACTACGATGAGCAGTCTGTTGGTTTATAAATAAATCACACACACACACACACACACACACCCACCCACACACACAAATTGGAATGCATTGCGACATTGTTATTGTCATTTTTTTCATACTTTGGCATATATTTTCAGCCAAGTGAGAATGTCAGGTGAACCTGGTAGCGGAGCTGGTAGAGGAGGCGGTGGCGGTGGATCGATTCGAGAAGCTGGTGGAAGTTTTGGAAAAATGGAAGCTGCCAGAGAGGATCAATACTTTTATAATCAGGTAATATATAACTCGATTTGTTTTAATAAGAAATAAACTCACAATTTTAGTTTCTAAATATGGGAGAGGAGTCTTCATATTATGAGTGAAAAAATATTTATTTTTATTTTAGCAAAAAGAACAGCTGAGTCAACTGCGCGACGGTCTTCACGACGAGATATCTTTTCACGAGGAACAGATAAAACGTCATCAAGAGGCGATCGCTCGTCATAAGAACAGAATTGGAAGTATGGAAAAGAAGTAGTGATGTCTTTTTTTTTTTTTATTTAGAGAAGCGTTACCAAATTAATAGATAAATAGCCCTGCGCGTCAAAAGATTATTCAATCATTGTGAATTTGTAAACGAAATAATAATGGTTACTATATTATATCACATACTGAATTGTAATCTTTTTCTTTTTTTTTTTTTACATATTATATCTATTGAAATATTATGTAGAAATAAAGTATGCTGCTTTTCATAGTTAAAAACATGCAAGTATTATCTTATTTTATAAATATATACACCTATAGTCATTATACTTCGATATATATATATATGTACGTCGATACTACTAGGAGTTTTATATTGAGGGATATGAAAGGTGAATTATTCACCTCGAATTTTTGGCAGCCAGTTTCCCAGCTAAAACACATCCGATCGATGTGAAATTGATATCAGTGACGTAGAAAAAGTGAACGAAGGGCATGATGCTCTTGGATTTCCAAAAAGCGAAAATGTTTCGGGTGTTTCCATATTTATCAAGTACAATGTCAGCAACAACGATTATTCGTTACAGAGCACTCTTGATATAAAACTGTACATTTTGTTTTCGCTTTTTGGAAATCCAAGAGCATCATGCCCTTCGTTCACTTTTTCTACGTCACTGATATCAATTTCACATCGATCGGATGTGTTTTAGCTGGGAAACGGGCTGCCAAAAATTCGAGGTGTATAATTCACCTTTCGTATCAACTTTTCGAAATACCAATTCAAAAGTTTCAACAGTATTGTTATTTCTGTAGAACTAACTGGAACTGATACAAAGTTCATAAGTCGTTGTCTTTCGATCTCATCGTATCACCTCAGAATATATACTGAAAATTGTGAGGAATCTGTCATTGCGTCTTGTTATTATCATCGTTCTATCGAATTCTTTGTGAATCAAGAACGACATTCGTTATTTTGTTCGAATTTATGTTCAAATACAATGGTGGAAGATCGTTAATTATGAATAGAAATTGAGCTGACAATATTCCAGACACTTTTGTTACTTCATGCCTTCAATCTCTGGAGTTTCATAATTGTTTTATTTTGTCAAAGTTCATTTGACTGCAGTGTTCGATGGTAATTGTCTGTGAAAAATAAAAAATTTACATCGTTGGCCTGTGTATCTAACTAAACTTGCAAAATTAACTGTCTGCAATTATTATCCGTACAATTTTATTTATAAGGACTTGAGAATATTGAAATTCGAATAATGCTTCGACTTACATATAATTAAAGAAATATGTATATTTAGGAGAGCATATAGGTAAGTTGTGTTATTATAAAATCAATTCAGATGTATAATTTAGTTCAGTGTTGTGTGAAATTATGAAATAGGTAATCTAAATTAATCGCAATCAATGAAAAATGATAAAATAATCAAAAATATGATGAAGAGGTGAGTATATATAGCTTTTTCGAAAAATCTTTCGTTTATTTGATCCAACTGGTTTAAGTCCAGTTTTCTTCATTCAAAGACCTAAAAAAAAAACCGTCTAGTTTCGTTGATAGCGCAGATCAGAAGAATTCCAATATTTACTGTTCCGTTTATTACAAAAAATTTTCGCCCGGAAGCAGAAAAAAAATCATTTTTACGATAATGATACTGGAGGATATTTCTATCTAGGCAAGATATATATATAAGGAAGCTTCGTATATAATTTTACCTAGAAATATATTAAAAAGGTTTTTTTCTTCCTATTTCATTTATGTATAAAATTTTACATTATAGTTCTGTATATTTTTAACACCGTATTTAAAACGTTTGAACTTAATTCATCCGCGGTGTTTCTATCATGCATTGAAATCTATTAATCTCCGTCATAACATTTATACAACCCAAATGGCTATTATATATATATAAAACCTTATAATAGCCGGATAGTTCTAGTTCAGATATTCATTGTTAAACTATCGATTAACGATTGTGCAATAGCCTAATAGTCTCGGTTTTATAATAAAGAAAGTAATTCTACCATAGGTATACACGTGGCATTATAAATATATTGATTATTTTTGTTTATTTTTATTTTTTCAACATATTATTATAAGGTATATATGAGGTAATGTGGTATCTACTGAGAAAAAAAAAAAAAAAATGTATACCAACAATTATGAAGACGATGCGCAATATTACGATATTACAATAACAACAACAATAATTTGATTCGATTATAAAGTTTTATGAAACCGAAAATAACTGCGGAATAATGGAAAAAAAAATAAAGTCAGATATTAATTAAGTGTGGTAGATAATTATAATATGCAACAACAAGAAATTGACGAGCATGCGATAATAACGAAAACTTATAAGGTTTTTGAAAATTAAAAATAATCCATCCCTCAAATTTCGAACGTGTATATAGGTAATAATATTTATGTGCGGAAATTTGTGTAACAATAAATCGCATTGTTTAATTAATATAACTAATCTAATAACGCAAAGCTGCGTGGATTGTGTGCATATAGAAGCTTTGAAATACAAACAGGTAGTGTGAAATATATTTAGATCCGTATAATTAATAGGAAAATGGAAAAGGATGGATATAGCGGGGTACATAAGTGCAAATTGTTGTTCATTCTACATCAATAATTGTTTATTTTTTTTTTATCGCATTTTTATTAGAACCTATAAACGCTGGAAATACATATATTATGTAATATAATATGCAATTTTAAATCGCGTTTATAATACAATGATTAATGAATATATAATATAAAAATATGTTAAAAATGTAAACGTAAGTATTATATACAAAGAAATGAGAATTCCGAATAGAATTCAGAATAAGTCCGCATAAAGGCGATGGTTCGTAGTCGACATAGCGGATGGAGCCACCGCGCTCAAAATGGCGTATAACTAGACACACAGAAGAAAGTGGTGACTGGCGACCGTCGCGCCCTCAGTGTTGTAGGATTCATTGATCAGTGTGGTGTGATCGCATTGTTGCTCTGCAGTTTTTGGTGGTTTTTCGGTTATATTTCATTGGTTTTTGTTTTTTCTAATAGTGATACTTCCGGCCCTCGTTAGGGCCCCGACGAAGGAATAATAAAAACAAAAACAACACAATAACAAAAAAAAGAAAAAAAAAAAAAAGAAAAAAATAACAAAACAACATCTAAAAAGAAAAAAAAAAAAAAAAAAAAAAAAGAACATGCACCCAAGGATATGTTTGCTTCTCGCAATCGCGGCCGTTATATTATCGGGATGCAACGCTGCATCGGAGGTGAGTGAACAGTCGCTTATGTCAGTTTATTTCATAACATTTATTTTATACCCATTCGTTGATCAATTAAATATTTCAGTTTATACGTTGGATTTAAGAAAAAAAAAAGAAGGAAAAAAAAGAAAGGACACTAACAGCTTTGTCTGTTTATATTTTTAACAAATAATTTAATAAACTGATTTACCTTACCACATCTACCACCTCTTCATCCTTATTTTCTTCCCTTTAACTTTCGACCCTCCCTGAACTCAACGTTTAATACTCGTAATAATAAATGAGAGAAACGCTACTGCCACAAATCACGCCAGACGTGTTTAATTGACCCTCGTTACGAGGGAAATGCATATCCGGACTAACGCTGCAGAGCTAAGCTTATAGCTTACTATAGGATATTTTCGACTGTTAGAAACATGTGCAGTGACTCGGTCTAAGGCCGTAGACAACCCTCTTAATTATTATGCGCGTTACCTTAGAAAACAGCGATTCAAATTCATATATCTAAATAAAATCATGATTTTAGTTTGTTATACAAACGGATTAGACTCTCGGTTTTTATTCTTCTTCATCTCGCATTTAAGAAAGCGAAAAAAATATGATATATTATGATTTTAAAATTTTGAAACCTTTTCGAACCACTCTCGATTGTTTCATTCATTCATTTTTTTTTTTTAATCATAATAATAATATGTACTTATATTCGATTTTCATTATCTGCAAATCATTATTTACTTGTATTAAGGTAAATAAAATTCGCGAATCATCAAATCAACGGAATATTGTCACTCGGCATGTTTGCGTGTCGCAGCGGCAAAGGGGCCGCAGGGAAAAGACTTTAGCCCCCGTGTATGATTCATTTTTTTTTTTTTGTTTGCAAAGGGTGAGCGAAGTTCCACCGTTCGTTTGTCATCATTGATGCGTGTCGTTTAATCGTAGAAATGATTAAGAACGCAGTTTTAGTTATAATACAATCATTCGGTTGATTGTTAGTTTATTAATAGTATTATTATGATACAACGCGAATATGAAATTCCATATTGACGTTAATTCTTCATTCTTTCATTTGCTTATATTCGCATAGTCAGAATTTCATATATTTTTTTTTATAAAATTGAATACTGATTTGTAGACGCTTTCGCAGTTATCAGTTTTGATTTAAACTTTTCCTATATTATACTTTATATCATATCATCATCATCATCATCATCATCATCATCATCATCGTCGACGTCGTGATCGTTCCCCTCTATCTTTGCAGTTTCACATCGTCACGGCCTCGCAGCAGCAACTCCCCATGTAAAGTTATAGTCTCCTCCTCGAATATCGCCTGCGGCGGAAAATGATCGTATGCGCTACGTAACATGTATACCTAGATGATGCCCGCGGATAGAAAAGTTTAGAAAATTCATGACACACGCACGTGTGTATAATAGACGAATTATAAATTATACATACTTCGTAATAAACATCTACGTTAAATTTCGTATATGGTACTATACTATATTATGCATCGAATGAACCGTAAATCTAATGTCACATTGTCTTAAGGGGACCATGTACAGCGACTTTTCGAGAAATGCTCATAGTCCGAAATGAATTTATTTCATAACCAAAGTTCATTTCACATGAAAATATTTTTCTTTTTCAAAATCGCATGTGTCGTAAGGATTTTAGAGCACCGTTGGACCGATTCAGGTAATCTTGGATTCATTTTCTTCAGAAACCAAATCCTCATCATGTGAATGTAGGAATTTTGAAAATAAAAAATTATGTCATAAGTTATGATCAATTTACCAAATTTGCAAAAATTATTATCACTCATTTCTTAAATAACTTGGCCGAAACGAAAAATTTTCAAAATTCCTACATTCACATGATGAGGATTTGTTTTCTGAAGAAAATTAATCCAAGATGACCCGAATCGGTCCAACGGTGCTCTGAAATCCTTACGACACATGATTTTGAAAAATAAAAATATTTTTATGTGAAATGAACTTTGGTTATGAAATAAATTCATTTCGGACTATGATATAATTTTTCGAAAAGTCGCTGTACTGTTCCCCTTAACGGATAACATATAAAATATTTATGATAAATGAATAATAGAATGTAAAATTATTATTACAGTACTACCTCATTATAAGCGAACTCGGTATAAGCGAATTTCCCCTTCGTTCCGCTTGAGCGAGTTTTATAGCTTCCCCCACTCTACCTGTATACGTAAGGTACACCCAGTGGTGATGCTCACCGACACACTGACACATGTGCGATTTCCGAGTAGTGGGGGAACGCTTCAGCGACGAATTTCTTGGAATCCTATTCCCCTAACCGCCCTAACAGTCGCTTATAACGAGGTAGTACTGTATAATCATGTATCCAGAAAAGTGGCGATGAATGAGTTTCAACAATTTCAAATAAATAAAATGGTACCTATATACTTATTATATTTTCACTCGGCGTTATACACGGAAAGCCCAGCCGTGTGCAGAGTCTTCTTCAGAAAAGTAAAAGCTCCTCAACTATACTAGGCCCTTATACCTTCGCAAGCGTAGGTAGTATTATACCCCTCGCCGATCGATCAACTCGTTGAAAACGTTTCTAACGCGATGTAAATACACTCGTAAGTCGCGATGCCTATATGGCTTCTTCCCGTGACTTATTTCATTCTTTCTTTCTTCTTTTCGTTCTTTCTTTCTTTCTTTCTTTCTTTCTTTTTTGGTCGATCTCTTTCCGCTTAACGGTTTCAAGCTGGTCAAATCCGAAGGTATAGGTAGGTAGGTATTCATTGTTGAGCTACGGGAGTTGTACCTAGTAATAGCTGATCCCTGTGGGGCTGTTTTATACTGTATCTATCTATCGAGTGTTTCTTCTTGTTATCTTGTCTCCTGCTGGAGCCACCCTATGCTAAAGAATTATTCAAACATCGTCACCCAACGATTTTTGTTGTTTGTTATTTACTTTTGGCTGTCTGTCTGTCTATCTATGTATCTATCTATCTATCTATCTATCTATATATGGACATAGATCTAAAGTTCCAAGAAGTTGGAGAATAGTCACGATTCTTACATCTGTGTCTTATCCTTATCCTTCTCCTTCTTCTTCTTCTTCTTCTTCTTCTTCTTCATCGTCTTAGTATTTCATATAGTTGTCATACTATATGTTTCTATATATGCGAATTACCTGTAGACATATATACCCACAGCTATAATACTTACGTCAGAAATCATGAATACACAACGTGAAACATTTATCTATGAACGTGTTCCCTTATGTTCGTTGCATACAGTGAGAATTTTATTTACAGTATAAATACGCCGATTGATATGAAAAAAAAAAAAAAAAAAAAAAAAAAAAACAACGAAAGAAAAAAGAAGAATACTTTTCCGCGAATTTAATGCAATTTTAGTATAGTTCACGCCGCAAGACACAAGTCTATATAAAATATTCATGCAGAATTTAGTTCCACTTCGGATGATCGGTGACAGAGTAATCTTCTACCTTACACAAACCGATTTAGGTATGGGATGATTCGCATCGATAAAAGCTGCGTGAAAGCATTACTAGTTTGGATTGTGTTAATATATTTCGGCATTTTTTTTTTTTTTCTTTTTTTTTTATTATTCCGACGATATCTCGAGAGTGAATTAACGGATTTGATCATTTCTTGTATATTATGAATCAAGCGATTCAGAATTTATTAGATTCTGCGGGTTTAAAAGGATGTTCTGGAGGTACAATCGGCATCAAAACAATAAGACAGACAAAAACCGAATTTGATAATTTTTAATGATTTTAATGCGAAAAATGATTGAATAATATCGAGGAGCGGATATTCCCACAACCTCGGAAAATGAAAAAACTCTCAATTTAGTGACAGAATTTCGAAAATACCAACAATCATGAAAAGTTGTAAAAACATTTTACAAGTATGTGCTGAAAATGGTGAAAATTGTTCATTTTTGATCCGATTTCAAAATTTCAGGGTTTGTTATACTCGGTGATAAAATCTCTATACGAACTCACTGAAAAAAGTTTTGCATAAAACACTCATATTTGAGTAAAAATTCAGTTGTTCACAATCCGAATGCATTCTGAGATTCATATGATACATATACTGTTACATTTTTTACTTGAATATCAGTGTTTTATGCAAAACTTTTTTCAGTGAGTTCGTAGAGATTTTATCACCGAGTATAACAAACCCTGGAATTGTGAAATCGGATCAGAAATGAACAATTTTCACAATTTTCAGCGCACATACTTGTAAAATGTTTTTACAACTTTTCATGATTGTTGGTAGTTTCGAAATTCTGTCACTAAATTGAGAGTTTTTTCATTTTCTGAGGTTGTGGGAATATCCGCTCCTCGATATTATTCAATCATTTTTCGCATCAATATCATCAAAAATTAGCAAATTCGGTTTTTGTCTGTCTTATTGTTTTGATGCCGATTGTACCTCCAGAACATCCTTAATCGGCCCAGTTAGTGTTTTCGAGGTTTTCAAAGAACTGAATTTTAAAGAAACTATACTCTCTTAAAATGAATCAGTGGAATTTCACTGATTCAACCAGTGAGTAGAAAGTTTACTGGTAAATCAGTGAACTTCCAAGTTTTTCACTTGTTCAATCAGTGGAATTCACTGGTTGAGTCAATGAATTATCCCCACTTCTATGTTTACTGGTTGAATCAGTGAGATTTCACTGGGCAATCGGTGAGATCCACTGGTGAATCAGTGAAATTCCACTGATTCATTTTAAGAGAGTACAAATTTCATTTGATGATATGTATCTCGAGAACTGATCAACGGATCTTTATGATTTTGGTATCATTCGATAGGATTTTTTCCAAATTCTAATCCTGTTCAATTTCTGAATTAATTGATTCAGTCATATTTTTGCATCCGAATAGAAAAGCGAACTTTTAAATCGTTGTAGTATACATTTCTTTTTACATTTTATTTAAAATTTTCAATCATGAAATACTGTTCTTTATATGGTTATTCGACTCGCTGCCGCGCCGGTTTGTTACGTGTGAATATACCCCAAATTAGGTATACATATACTACCTTAGAATGTTCAATCATAAAACTGGGCTTATACGTTATTATACTATACGAACGTGTGGAATGAATCAAATTGCGAATGGATTGTCTGCTGAGAGGAGAGATATTAGTCCCTATTTACGAAACCGTAAAGTTCAACCCAAAAGGCAAAACAAGCTACTAATATACTGAAACCTATCTCACTTTCTCTTTCTCTTTCTTTTTCATGTTTCTCTCTTTCTCTCTCTCTCTCTCTCTCTCTCTTTTACACGCGCGATATTATATGAAAGGGTGGATGCAAATCGTGACTGGAATACAAATTTTTCTCCGTTTATTTATACAACTAGGAAAAAATTTAAATGAGAAATACGGTTACGCGGATTTTCAGGTTTGAAAAAATTTATATTTCCGCACAATTATTATAGAGGAAGAGCTTATATATATAGGGAATTGGATAGAGATACTCAAAGGGATTTCATGAGCGTGAACAATGTTTGTCACAGCAGTACGGAACTCTTCACTATAATTTATAATTTAAATCTATACCATAGAATAGTATATTATTTATAAACCGCACCTAGAATAACTAAAATCCACAAATTTTCAACCCAAAATAGTTATGTACCTAGTAGGTACCTATAGTAACAATGAATTTACACTGTCCACTATTTGCGCACATGGGACATTCCATGCCAACTCACCCAGCCTGTGACCCTAAACATTTTACATTCCGTTCATATTTTAGTAGGTACCTAGGTACGTCATAATTTCCACCTCAAAAACCACAAACAAAAAAAGTGTGTTTTTTCAAAATTCAGGATCCGCAAGCTTCAAAATTATTTCAGACTCAATGAACTTTATAACTATATTATACATAGATTTTCTTAGATTCAGAGTCTTTCAAATCGCAGGCTATGTGCAGTAGGGTGGTTCAAAAAAGACCTAATTTCTCAGATGTTGCTGCTGATTCGTGAATATGTTGTTTGTGATTTTGAAAAATTATTCCATCTTTTTGAGCTCTATAGGACAATATTTACTACTGCCTCAGTGAAGTTGAAATTCCGAAATTTTGCCATTTTTGGCAATTTCAAAGTTCTCAGATCAAAGTCCTCATCTGGCTACCTCTAGGTTTTCATTCAATGAGGATGTTGGTTCAAGATGAGACTCGTACGATAATATTTAGTACTGCTTCAGAGACATTGAAGTTTTTTCACTATTTAGGGGTTTTCTTAGAGATTGGATCGCCAGGTGTTGCTCATGAGACAGTCTTTTCTTACCATTTTAAGGAAGAAGTACACGAAGTTTGCAGTCTGTGGGACCATTTTTACTACTGCCTTATGTTGCTAATTTTACTTGAAGGAAAGTCGCCCTCAATGAGGCAGTAGTAAAAATGGTCCCGCAGACTGCAAACTGCTTGGATTTCTTCCTTATATTGGTAAGATGAAACTGTCTCATGAGCAGCACCTGGCGATCGAATCTCCGAAAAAACGCGAAATATTGAAAAAAAAGTACGAGTCTCATCTTGAACCAACATGCTCATTGAATGAGAATTTCGAGGTAGCCAGATGAGCGTTTTGATCTGAGAACTTTGAAATTGCCAAAAATGGCAAAATTTCGAAATTTCAACTTCACTGAGGCAGTAGTAAATATTGTCCAATGGAGCTAAAAAAAATGGAATAATTTTTCAAAATCACAAACAACATATTCACGGATGAGCAGCAACATCTGATAAATTAGGTCTTTTTTGAACCACCCTATGTGCAGTCTTTCCGGAAAATTCTACTTCAAAAAACTGCACAGAAAAAAAAGGTTAACTTGAGCCAAGAAAATTATTCTTGACTCAAGATAATTTTGCGGTCCAAAAATGAGGACCGAAATTTTCTCGGATCAAATCAACAATTTTGGTCTTCATTTTTGGACCGCAAAATTATCTTGAATCAAGTTAAGCTTTCTTTCTGTGTGTGAGTCGTGCTCTCTACATTTTTTAGAATGAAAAATTCACTCTTTGTCTTTGAAGTCGCACGATTTTCAATCCAAGGAAGTGAAAATTCACTCTGCTTGGAATGAAATTCAACTCCTTCGGAGTGAAATTTCACAATTTTGTTCTCGGAGTTGCACGATTTTCACTTCAAAAAATTAAGAGAGCGATCATTTTCAAATTTGGAACATCGCGACTTTATATGCTCCATTTTATAATATTCTCTCCAAACTTTTTATATATGCGGATGATATTATTATTATTATTATTCGAATTTGTTAGCTCGAATATCGCGAACGTAGGTACCTATATAATACATATTTTATATTCGTGTAACTTATGACACGGATAGTAAAAAGTTTCATCCATCTTTACCACCACCTTCCTTCCTTCCTTCCTTCCTTCTTTGGAACGACGACGACGACAACTTTTTCAATGCCCATCTTTGTCTCGTCTCCGCAGCATCAGCGTAGTCCAGCAGCAGCAGCCCTTCCCTTTGTACATACATACACACATACATGCATTCATACATCAAACCATACTACGATACATCAGCGTAGGTATAGTACGCGTTTGTAGTACTCAACGCATTCTACGATCGTGCAGACACCCACGCGTCTGTTTCTGCGTCAGTAGTATATAGATATAATATATCGCGGCGGTAAAGCATAATCAGAGCCGCGATTATTGCCTCTGTGAGTAAAAATGTGCAGGTATACATAATATTATGCACTGCTATAATAGCTAGACCTGAGTTTGTGTCCTTATAACATTTTTTGGAACACGTGCACGATTCTTGCATTTTTTTTTTTACCTAATTATAGGGCCAAAAGTAGCCGTTTATTGACTAGCGGGCAAAAAAAGTCGGTAGCGGGCAAAAAAGAACTTTTTTGCCCGCTTCTTTAAAATGGTTCAAAAACGCAAAAATCGTGCTGTCACAAAAAAATATGGTGTGCACCGCAAGGGCTAAGTGGGCTTTACGCCCTTGGTACACGATATACTATTTCATCGTTTTCCAGCTATTCTCGTTATATTTTTTCTTCACTTTTTCTGTCCTCGATGTTTTATTGTATTTTTATATGACGCGGTGAATCCTTTGAAGAATATTTCAACGGCGAAATATTATACGCGTCTTACAATTCAGACGGATTAGCTGTCTACTCCATTCTTCGGTTTTACTCTCTCTCTCTCTCTCTCTCTCTCTCTCCCCCTCTCTTTCTCACAATATTTTATCCAATAAAAGAACCTATAACGAATTTTTTTAACAAAAAAATAAATTTCAGCCTTTATAATGATTCGAATAGTTTTTTTTTTTTTTTTCAATTTTCGATCATACTTTACGGATCTTAGTCGCATTGCATGCGCAGTAATTGAATCCGAATTTTAATCAGTAAAAAATATTTTCAGAAATATAATAAAAAGGAATATATATATATATATAATTATTAAAATAACGATTCAAAATAAGAAATTCGAATAATTGTATGTTTTTATCATTTTCATCATCACTTCTCTATGAATATTTTCGTGACTGGTTATCAAACCGTGAAAACAAATTCTCGAAATCGATTGATAAGCGGAAATGTTATTCCCGTTTTATCAAATTTTCCGTATACATAATGGCATACCGCGACGATTAACAGATTCCACTTCCGTTGAAAGAATTTGTTTTTGTTTTTCTCAATTCCTTTTCCTCTCTATATTATATGTATAGTTATTTTTCACTTTTTAATTATGTATTGCCCCCTCAGCTATATTATCATCATATAGTTCTCTTACAACATTCATTTATCTGTTTAACACAGAATTATATATATATTTACGACAAACAAATCGTTTGAGAAAAGCAAAAAAAAAAAACAAGACTAATTATCTTTCGGATATATATAAAGAAATAACCACAGTATCTATAAAACTCTAAAACGATTTCAATAACATATATGTATTCAATGATAGGGAATAATGAGTACAAACTTATCACGTATTGCGTTAAAAAAAAAAAAAAGACGCGAATTATCACTAAACTGCTGTGGAATTTTTATGAGGTTGAAGTTCGTAACGTTAATGCAACAAAATATTCGCCAAAAAATTCTCGAATTCAAGGCTCTAATGTTTCAAATGGATCAAGAACGGTGCATAATTCCTCAAATTATGTGAAACATGTTTATCTCGCATATTTTACAATTCTAACAACATTTGAATCACAAAATATTGCAACCTCATGAATTTTTCACGGTATACTAATTTTTTTTATCACATTATTTATTATTAGTTTATATGTTATTGTTAATTAAGGGGACCAGTACAGCGACTTTTCGAGAAATTATCATAGTCCGACATCATCAATTTATTTCATAACCAAAGTTCATTTCACATCAAAATATTTTTCTTTTTCAAAATCGCATGTGTCGTAAGGATTTTAGAGCACCGTTGGACCGATTCAGGTAATCTTGGATTCATTTTCTTCAGAAACCAAATCCTCATCATGTGAATATAGGAATTTAAAAATAAAAAATTATGTCATAAGTTATGATCAATTTACCAAATTTGCAAAAATTATTATCACTCATTTCTTAAATAACTTGGCCAAAACGAAAAATTTTCAAAATTCCTACATTCAAATGATGAGGATTTGTTTTCTGAAGAAAATGAATCCAAGATGACTTGAATCGGTCCAACGGTGCTCTGAAATCCTTACGACACATGATTTTGAAAAAGAAAAATATTCTGATGTGAAATGAACTTAATGAAATAAATTGATTTCGGACTATGATAATTTCTCGAAAAGTCGCTGTACTGATCCCCTTAATACTCATATGCGAAAATTATCAAATTATTTAACTAAATAATACAGACCGCGTTGCAGAGTAGAGTTGAACAAGTAATTTATAAAGTTGGTCTCCCTGGCCTCGAATCAATTAAGATCGAACGTTTAAATAAGGTTTCAACCGATCTATAGATATCTGCAGCGGTATCAAGGATACATCGATTCTTTTTTACCATCTGTCACCGCATTCATATAGCAATTCGTGCAAGATTTCTAGAGGTGAAAGATTCACAGGAGATCGATCAGTCCTCATATAGTTGAATTCGACATTTTTCCTTTTTATAATCTTTTATATACCATGAAGTTTCTATAAAAATGATGAACAAATTTCAGAAATTTTTATAGAAACGAACGCGAATGAATAGAAAATTCAAGATACATAAGCCGCGGTGATTATACAGAATTCCTAAACCCTCGTTATATTATAGAGTTCTCTTTGAGAACGATGTAATTTCATGAGGTTGAAATTTGTAACGTTATAACGCAACTAAATATTCGCCAAAAAATTCTCAAATTCAAGGCTCGAACGTTTCAAACGGATCAAGAAGGGTGCATAATTCCTCAAATTGTGTGAAACATGTGTATCTCACATAATTTACAATTCTAACAATATTTGAATCACGAATTATTGCATTAATTCTTCAACGAGTATTCTGTTACGTTAACGTTACGAACATTCAACCTCATGTTACTTCTCATTCTATCGCAGCCTTGTTTTTCTTACGCATTAGTTAATAAACGCACTACGTTATATTATCTCAACGATCAAGGAATTAGATCCTGTGCATCTGGCATTCTCTCCCCCGCGCGCACCACGCAAGTGGACCATATAAGATCTCATCTATAAGAAGAAAAAGTCAGCTTTTTGTAGCGATATGAATAAAAAGCGTTATTCCTATAGTACCGATGATGAGCCACGGGTTGTTTCAACAAACAAACCAAACATATTTTTCACGCTGTATAAAATTAAATTTCTATAATTAAACCTGCAGTTAAAGTTGTATTTTTAATGAGCCAAAATCTCTTAGTAGAATTTTGAATTCGGGATAAATTTATAAATTACGCGAGACTTTCGAGGTAAATACCATACCTTGATTAATAAAATGAAAAATTTGCGGGTGGTTATACAGTAGGTATATAAGGCGAGTATTAATAATGGAAGAAGAATATGGAGAAGGCTTCACCTTTAATCCCACTACCACTTCGTTTCCTTTGATATACGAAATGCTTTCGAGTACCTATATAGTAGCTGTAGCGGTAACCGTGAATTACTCTATATTATACAGAATTTCTTTGACAATCATATTCCGCACGTTTCACATAGTTATGTACCCTTATTTCATCGATCTTTTATTTAGCCTTGTCTCAAATTTAGATACCGTGAGGTTCTGTGGACGCGGAATGCTAGGGATACCAACCAAAAAATAGTGCAGCTATTTCATGGGCAGTAAAGCTGCAACAGTAGTTTAGTAACTTTACTATAGATGTTTCTAGTAAAATCACTACGAATCACTGGATATCTAGTCACTAGATTTCTAGTACATAAATCTAGTGACCAATAATCACTAGATTTCCAGTGATTTCGAGTGATTTTACTAGAAACATCTAGTAAGTTACTTAAGGGGGGTGCCAACCTACGAGAAGGATAAAACGTTCATCGCATTCAATGTTTTATTGTGGCGAGAATGAAGGACGCAAAATAATTGTGAAAACGGCATTTGAAAGCTACGGATTCCCGTTTCAAACTGAAAAAAAAAAACTCGAATATCACAAAAATCAAGTCCGCTGCGTCCATTTAAGTAGACAGTGGGTTGAAAAACGGTTGACCACGTTTATGGACGAACGGAATATCTGAAACCCAAAAACCAATACTTTTTGGAATCGTCAATGTACCCTCTAAGCTTCTACGGAACGAATTTCTCAATCGACCTTACGTTTTTAAAAAATTGATAAAAACGTTCTCGAAAATCCCGAAAAACGCGATCAAATGCAAAAAAGATTCGTCACTTGACCACGTTTGTGTGGATCAAAAATTCGTTTCATAGAAGCTTAGATGGTACATTGACGATTCCAAAAAGTATTGGTTTTTGTGTTTCAGATATTCCGTTCGTCCATAAACGGGGTCACCGTTTCTGGGCACACTGTCTACTTAAATGGACGCAGCGGACTTGATTTTTGTGATATTCGTGTTTTTTTTTTTCACTTTGATGCGGAAATTCGTAGTTTTCAAATGCCATTTTCACAATTATTTTGCGTCCTTCATTTTCGCCATAATAAAACATTGAATGCGATGAATGTCTTATTCTTCTCGTAGGTTGGCACCCCCCTTAAGGGAACAAGGCAGCGAAAATAGGTCGAAAATGGGATAAAATTCAAATGGCATTTGTGAAGAACCGAAACAACATACAAACTTTTTTTTTTTTCTTATTTTTCACTAGAGTTTTAGCTATTAAATTAATTGGTTGCGATTTCAAAAATATGAATATTTGAGGGAGATATGGGTGGATAAAGAGGACCGCGCATCTCATGCACTGCTCCCTCATTGCCACGATTCCGAGTGACCGGTTGAAGTTTTCGGCAATTTCCGAACGCCGTTCTCTTCAGGGGATGTTCCTCTACAAAGTGAACCAACGACTATGTAAAAAAATCAATTTTTCATCATTGTTATTCCAACAAATGTCGTCCATTTTTCGATGTTTTCCAAATTTTGGCCGCCATTTTTTGGATTTTCATATTTTTTCAAAAAATTTCGGTTCAATCTGTAGAGGAACATCCCCTGAAGAGAACGGCGTCTTGAAATTGCCGAAAACTTTAACCGGCCACTCGGAATCGTGGCAATGAAGGAGCAGTGCATGAGACGCGCGGTCCTGTTTATCCACCCATTTCTCCCTCAAATATTCATATTTCTGAAATCACAACCAACTAATTTAATAGCCAAAACTCTAGTGGCAATTGAGAGAAAAAAAAAGTTTGTATGTTGTTTTGGTTCTTCACAAATGCCATTTGAATTTTATCCCATTTTCGATCTATTTTCGCTGCCTAGTCCCCTCAAACTACTGCTGCAGCTTACTATGCCCATGAAATAGCACCATTTTTGGGTTGGTATCCCTAACGTTCCACGTCCACATAGAATCTCACGGTATAAACGACATTTGTATTATTTCTGTTCGTCGAAGTCGTATTTCACTTACGCCTATAATAAGAGCAGAAATTAGACCCTGAATCTTATACAGAAGCAACTGAACTTGGCTGACTCTGGTATTGAGCTGCTAAGGAACGTAGAGATATTGGAATCGGTGGTGCAGTTATTGGCGAAACGTGCCTCTCAATATTGCAGTCTATAATTGAAAGCCATTGCCACGTTGACGGAAATAGAATAGAAATTGCTATGGAAATGGCTACCGCGCCTCGTTCCGACCACTGCTGCTGCTGCTGCGAAACCCCACCCTGCCTTTCGCCAATTTACATTCAACCAGATCGAGGGACTGACTGTATATTATATTATATACATATACCCAACTTTGAAACTTTCAACACTTTGAAGTCAACTAAAACCTTTTCCTAATTATCAATTTCTACTAAATTTTCTGTTACATACCCTGATTTCATGTTCAATAAGATACTATGCCAGATCCATTCTCTAAATTTGCATCAGTGAAAACTACTGACAATCAGTGAATATTCACTGATTCAAATTTAGAGAGCAGGTTTAGAAATTTATCATATATAATTATATAAAAATGAACTATCGCTGACGTTGTAGTCTTTGATTTGTCCCGTTGATCCCCAACACCTGACTTAACTGTTTTTCTATACAAATGTATGGAAGACAGGAGATTTCGATTTCGGAATCAAAAATCACTTTATAGCGCATAAAAAACAACAAAAAAGGAAGAACGAAAAAAAAAAAAAAAAAAAATTAATAATCGAACCAAATCTCCTTGTCGATTTTTTTTTTTTCCCTTGAATTTCTTATACGCGTTATATGCTTTACGTATAGTAATTCGTCTCGCATTATTTCAGAGATCCAGCGCACCCGCGGGTATAGCGACGATCATTAATTACCATATAATTTACCGAGAGCTGCTTCTCCGTTGTCTTATGGCGATAAATCTCACCGCAGGATATCGAGTGGTACAGATCCTTCGATGAATTGTTTCAATAACAAAAAAAGAGAGAGAGAGAGAGAGAAAAAAAAAAAAAAAACTTTTCGCTATTCTAAAAGCAACGTTTTATATTTTCCCGCATCAGATAACAACGCGGGGGATGGATGGTGTGGTGTGCCTTTATACCAACTCGTGGCATATATCCTTCTCGAGTAATGAATCAAGTTCCAAAAAATCTCTCCACTGTCGCACAGCTGGATGTGAAATTTTGGAAATGTTATTTCTCGTTTGTTTCGTGGGATAATCCCAGCTCCTCGCCCTATATAATATAGCGAGATATAAAATATATAGTAGCAACAAAACGCTTGCGGCGTGTGAAATTTTTGCGGTGTTGAAAAATTTGTTGGTATTCTTCGGGTAACGACGGAGTGTAAAACGCGTCTAATCGCAGACTAATGCCACAAGGATACCTCGAAAATCCTAAATCCGTGAAAGGTAGCGTTTTTTCTTTCTCGGTATATCCTTTGCGGTTAAACAGCAACGCAGCTTCTTCTACAAGGATTGACGATTATTTAGCTGCGTGAAACCTAGTGAATTTACGACACGTCTATGGGGTATATCTAGGCAGTGTCCAGGCAGACAGCAGGCGAATTTATTATGCCAGCTAGCAGCTAGGTTTACGAAGACGAATGAGACATGACAGACTCCGTTACCATAGATATGGACGGACGGACGCTGCTGATGCAGGCCCATGGTGTACACTCAGAAAAAGGTCTTGTCGACACAACCAAAATTTGGTTATTATACGGTCAAAGACATTTTTTTGTTCAGTCAACCAAAATTTTGTTGGGCTAACCAAAATTTTTGCTGATACTACTAAAGGACCCCGCACATTTCTTATGGGAACTGGCTTTCCGATGGATTTGGCTGAAATTTTCAGGTTTCGTAGTTCCTGCGATGCTGATCAAAAGTTACCATTGCCACCACTTCCAAAAGTGAGAACCGTTCGACCTTGGTAAGCGGTTGAAGTTTAAATTCCATTTCGTGTAGTATCAGTTCCAACCCAAAAGTGCAGGTATTTTGCAGGCAGGAATTTCCGTTCGGTGTACTTTCCAACTTTAAACCCGGATCTGACTATCAAATAGCTCAAGTATGAAGTGATGAGTCGAAAAACCTATACTTAAAAAATCACCTAACGGTAAAAGCGAGGGGCTATTCATTCACAGATCAGGGGAAACGCGAGTACAAATGGACCAATTTTAAACCTGGTTCCGCTTACCAAGGTCGAATGGTTCACTTTTGGAAGTTGTGGCAATGGTAACTTTTGATCAGCATTGCATGAACTACGAAACCTGAAAAATTCAGCCAAATCCATCGGAAAGCCAGTTCCCATAAGAAATGTGCGGGGTCCTTTCTTGTTAGCACAACAAAATTTTGGTTGACTGAACAAAAAAATTTCTTTGACCGTATAATAACCAAATTTTGGTTGTTTCAACAAGACCTTTTTCTCAGTGTACGAAAATTTTCGCTATCACATGCAGCTGATTTTTCTGTAAATTAACCATTTGCTATAAACGAACCCCATGCGACATAAGATGAAAAAAAAGGTAGGTTTTACCTAGATGCGAAAGTCTCAGAGGCCCATATAACAAAAAATCAATATAATTATTGTAAGGATGTTGATTATGCGGCTTTCGATTACGAAATCGTAAAATCGATGCGGAGTAAGGGATGCTGATCCGATGTGTCGCATCGCATCTGCGGAAGTTTTAATTACCTATCAAACATCGAGTGGAGTCGACGATCCTGCGTGAAACTTTGAACAATGAACAAACTTTTTGTTTCTGTTTCGACGAATTGGTGAGACAACAACTGCACCGTGATAGGTAACTGGAAAAAACAAGGTCCGCGATTTAGACTAGCAGAAAATGTTCAATGGTCAGATAATTTTTCATTCTAAATAGGGGAAGGTGGGGCAGAACGGACAGTGGGGCAGAACGGACACTAAATCCAAAAAAAAAACAATGTCGTCGGAAATGATTTTTTATGAAATGTGGCGACGTATTTTGGATAAATAATGACACAAAAAAATTAAAAAAGTGAAAAAAAATAATTCAGTTTTCCTTTTTTTTTTTTGTGTCATTATTTATCCAAAATATGTCGTCACATTTCATAAAAAATCATTTCCGACGACACTATTTTTTTTTTTTTGATTTAGTGTCCGTTCTGCCCCACCTTCCCCTATATAGTTGAACGTTGTATTTAAATAGCTAATAGTTCAAATTCATCAAACATACTGAAATAGGTACACGTCTTAGGGGCAAAAAAGTTTACATGCAAAAAAAAAAAAAAAATCGGCATACAAGCTAAAATGCGTAAATAATAAATCGAATTGGCTCACGATCCAATCGATATATACGCTAGTATCGCCCTCAGCTACGACGAAAATGATCATTTATTTATCATGTCCCTGCAGTGTTTGGCTGAATGATTGAATCGTTGATATGGAAATCTAATGAGGTTGAAGTTCGTAACGTTAATGCAACAAAATAATTGGAAAAATTTCTTGATTTCATCATGACTTGAACGGTTCTAAAACAGAAAAATACGGTCCATAATTTCCGAATTGAGTAAAACACACCTATTTGGTGTATATCTCGCCTATTTGGTAACTCTAACAACGTTCGAGTCATGAAATAGTGATTTTTTTTCCAAAAATTGTGATACGTTCACGTTACGAAATTTAAGTATGTGAAAAGTTCAATTTTCGATAATCGAAGAGTTCGACGTCGAATTTTGTGTGTCTATATGTGCAATTTGGTGGTATTTGATTTCGTTTGCAGAATAAGAGAGATCATTTCGGATGAACGGTGCGCTTTTCTAAATTACGTCTCTAAACTTGATAAGTTTCGCTATTTTTATCACTACCGACTCCTTAATTGAGAATAGAATGTTTGATATTAGTTTATATCCGAACTTTTTAGTCGAAAAAGTGAATTTGGTAACGAACGGTACAGTCGCTAATCGGCGTAGCGGTGTTTCAGAGATGAAAAAGTACATTATTCAACTTGTACAAAGCGGCTTTTGAGGGCGCAACGCGGAGAAGTCGTTTACTCGCTAATCAAGAGCGTCGCTAATCACTTCGTAACTCGGGACCACAGCCGCGGAGGTGCGTCGTTCTCTTTCACCCAGGTCTCGTTGGTCGAGGAGAGCCCTGGGTTCGCTTTACGAGTTTGCAAGGTTCCTTCCTTCCATGGGGGTTGAGATCCTTGGTCTGCTTTTCATTTATGTGACAGTTAGCTCCACCGAGCTTTCGTCTTTTGGTCTTTGGTGTTTTCGTTACGCCTCTTCGCTCTTTTTGTATTGCGGTTTCAACCATGTACGAGATGAAAATGAAACGTTGAAAAATATGTATATTAGGGTGCTTTTTTTGAAACGACTATTTTTTTTTTTTCAACTCTCCCTCGAAAATCTCGCTGTAGACGTTGAAAGAAGAATTCTGTCCAATTTTCAGCTCCTCATTCCAATTCTAAGTACCTACTCGCGTTCTTCATTTTAAGTTTTCCCATGCTAAAAGCATGGAAATATTACGACTTTTTCTTTCGCCGCGCACAACTCAGCCGCATTTTGATGGATTGTACTGATCCAAGACTCATTTTACAGAGAATTTAGTGTTTTTCAAAAGTGCCTATGGTAGCTTGGCTGTGGTTTCAACTGCTGCACCTGTTTGAGCCTTCGAAATCGATTATATGCATAATTCTTCTTTCCTCACTGTGAGCGAATAAACGGTTGGACTTGGAGGAACAAACTTCGCGACAATTTTGTAGGAAATTTAATTTTCTACAAAAAAACGTCCAATAAATGAAGTCTCTCAAACCAGTATTTCAAAAGATATAAGGACTTTGATTTTTTTCAATATAAAATTCCAAAAAAATGTCAAGTTTAATATTTCCAAGTCAGTCAAACTACCATGGGCACTTTGAAAAAACACTAAATTCTCTGTAAAATGAGCCTTGGATTAGAACAATCCATTGAAATGCAGCTGAGTTGCGCAGCTAAAGAAAAAGTCGTAATGTTTCCATGCTCTTAACATGGGAAAACTTAAAAAGAAGAGCGCGAGTACTTAGAATTGAAATTAAGAGCTAAAAAATTGGACAGGATTTCTTTTTCAACGTCTACAACAAGATTTTTAAGGGGGAGTTGAACAAAAAAAAAAAAAAAAATTAGTAATTTCAAAAAAAGCACCCTAATGTTATAGAAAAATCATAATCCAAGATCAGAAAGAAATTATAAATTTTTTTTTTGTTTTTTTTTCTCACGACAGAGGCTATTCTGCGACTCGCACGTAAAATCAAATTTCAAAAACGTTCTAAAAATCTACTCTACACCTTATCTTTCGAACGATTCAAAATTGCGGTGTAAAGCCGCATGTTTTCACTGATTTTATACAAAAAAAAAATTCTAAGCATCATATCAATTATCTATAATTACCCCTGACTCATTATACAATAATAATATAGCCGGACATTTCTGCAATCGCAGACAAAAAAAAAAAAAAAAAAAATTATTTAACATGCTCGTTTAACCGCAAAGTTTGTCCGTCAAGTTTCGTTGTGTTACCTCAAAGTAAGCGGGCAAAGGGTTATAGTATATTCAACACATTATATTTGACAAAGGATCCTTTTCGCCCACCCTCCCCCTCTCCGTCCCTTAGAATTCACTTACACAACCTACTGTAGACTTTAGGCGAAAATCTACCACCCAGGACAAATGATCAGCCTCCTAACTATACATTTTATATTATAGTTAAGGTGTATCTTGGTACTTGGTGTGAATTTTAGAATAGAATTGTTCGACCTACTCATTCATGTTTGAAATTAGGAAAATTTGAAGATTTTGAATTTGGTACTAGGTACTTGGAATTGAGGGAACCTGAGGTTTTAGCTACATTTTTTTTTTTTTTTTTTTTTGTATTATATTTTGAGACGTCCTGGCTCATGGCAGCATTAAAATTCGTAAATGATCAAATTAAGCGAATCTGTGGAAAGTGCTCATCCTAATGGCGAAGAATTTTTTTTTTTTTTTTTTTTTTTAATTTTTTTATACACCTACCTATATACGTTCAGTGGTTTGCAAAATTGACTCACTGCCTTCGTCGGAGGTTCGGTATATACATATATATAGATGAACGTTACCAGAGTGGCGCTGATGCTACGATGGTAATTCGTTATTGGTTCGCAAACTCAATCCTTTGAGGGCGTCGATTGAGTTTAACTTTTTTTTTTTTTTTTTTTTTTTTTTACGTGGGGGAGTAGGTACGCGAAAGCGAGGTGTATATAGCTATAGGTACGTGGCAAAGCCTCAAATGCGGCTATATAGGGTTTTGCGAATTATATAATTGTCCAAAGGTCATGGGAATTATTTTTATACCACCACCGCGCATCCACACCTTTTATAATCTAATCAATTAGGTATTATATATATATCGTCTTTATCGCCTTACAATTTTTAATTATATCTAAAAGCACAAAGTAATCAGGTGTGTAAAGACTGAATTAATTAGAAGATTTCCATCCATCCGAAAATAACGTGAATTAGGTATACATAATATACTATTCTCCATGAAACAGAACGCTCTTCCTATACCTCTACCTCTTCTATATACCTACTTACTAGGTATTATAAAAGACTAGAAACGACCAAACATCGACTATTAATTAGTCCTATATCGTCCGTTGAACTCGTATACGACTACGATGTCTACCATCTGCATTGAAAGATCAGGTAGGTATACCTGTGGACTAGGTCTTATCCCCGAAGGCCTGCTGAGTGCTTCCTTCTTCTCTTCTCTTCTCTTCTTTGCTTTTCTTTTTCTTTTATTTTATTTTTTTCTTCTCTTATTTTTGTTGCCGCGTCGTATATGCGGACACCCACATTCATCCCTTCGATAAGTCCCCCGGTTTCATTCAGTTATCTATCGTACCAGGGGCATTCTGAGATTGGTCCAGCAGCAGCGCAGCTTCCCGTCTCTTCATCTCACTTCTATACCTACCTACCACATCGTCCCGCTTCCGTCTTCTTCTGGACCCTGAGCACTCGACTGCACCGTTCAAACCGGTCCTGCGGCAACGACGTTGTGAACGAGTAAACGAACGCCGGGAGTAAAGGCTGCACGCACGCAAACTTATGAGCGAGAGATTTGGATCCTCTGCGGGATGCTGGACCGCGAGTTTAGATAAATTGTTCATTATACTTACATTTCACCGAAATTAGTATGAATCGATATTTTTTAAGAAGATTTGATAATCTCGTATGTATATAGTTTCATCGAACGATAATATATGCGCGGCTATCCCAGACAGCACGGAATATTGCCCAATATTGCAGCAACATTGCAATATTGCTGCAATGTTGCTATAATATTGCAATGTTGCTACAATGTTGCTACAATATATTTTGCACAATTTATATTGTCGGAATGTTGCTACAATGTTGCTACAATATATTTTGTACAATATATATTGTTGCAATGTTGCTACAATGTTGCCACAATATTGCCATGTTGCTACAATATATTTTGCACAATTTATATTGTTGCAATGTTGCTACAATGTTGCCACAATATTGCCATGTTGCTACAATGTTGCTACAATATATTTTACACAATTTATATTGTCGGAATGTTGCTACAATGTTGCTACAATATATTTTGTACAATATATATTGTTGCAATGTTGCTACAATGTTGCCACAATATTGCCATGTTGCTACAATATATTTTGCACAATTTATATTGTTGCAATGTTGCTACAATGTTGCCACAATATTGCCATGTTGCTACAATGTTGCTACAATATATTTTACACAATTTATATTGTCGGAATGTTGCTACAATGTTGCTACAATATATTTTGTACAATATATATTGTTGCAATGTTGCTACAATGTTGCCACAATATTGCCATGTTGCTACAATATATTTTGCACACTTTATATTGTCGGAATGTTGCTACAATGTTGCTACAATATATTTTGTACAATATATATTGTTGCAATGTTGCTACAATATTGCAATGTTACTACAATGCTGTACAAAATATATTGTAGCAACATTGAGCAATATTCCGTGCTGTCTGGGATATGCTTATAGCTTCTTCTGATATAATTGCGAGGAATTAATTTCCATCTAATTCTCTATGAGATATAAGGATACGCAGAATTTTAATACACTAGATCTTTATTGGCCGGAAGTCGTGGGTTTTAACGATTTAACAGTTTAGAAACGTCAATTTACTCAACAGAAATGGTATACGCTATACGGTTGGCTCAGCACAGGCCAGTTCTTCTAATACATGCGAGTAAAGACGATAATAACGATGCCGCATCCATCATATCAGCTGCTTAATTCATATAAACCGATATCAAGATTGACGTTAGGAAATTCAAATGGGAAAAATTTAAGTATGCTACTTTTCAGCTGACTATCCCATTTCTTCATTTCCTCTCTATATATATATACAGAGGAGATGAATATCTCCTAATCTAGTATCTAGTATCTAGTATTGATCGTCGCGATATAAATATACAAATTGCTCGTATCATATCGAAAAACTTTCCATTGACTTGGTATTTTCACGCAGCGCTAATTATACTAGCATTCTGATACAGAGTTTATGAAATATTATTTCAGATTTTCTTTTCTATTTCATTTTTTTTTTTTTTTTTTTTTTTGTTTCAACTCTGAAAAAATAATGAGGATTATGATGATAGCAAATAGTCTGTCGTCTATAGATTGAGGATGGAGAATGCGACATGCGATTAAACACAAATGCTGTACAATTCAGACACACACACGCATATATGTACATGTATGTATGTACAGTGTATACGCACTATCTAGCTCACGCTCAATGAACCAACAAAGGAACACTCCTTCCTTAGCAAACTGACATGAGATATTCTTTTGTATTTTTCTACCTCTACATACTATCAGACTTTGCACAACTACGACATGAAAGTAACAAGCTTTAGAAAAAATTAAAAATTAAAAATTTGACCAATCGCAGAAACCGAAAGGGTAACCACTTCAAACTTGTGTGTTCCAACTATTTCACATTTCAAAATCATTTCATATGATTTCACAACTATTCTATATCATTTCGCGATCATTTCACAAGCATTTCTTACCATTTCACAAGCATTTTATACCATTTCACAAGCATTTCATACCATTTCACAGGCATTACATGTCATTTCACAGGCATTACATGCCATTTCACAGGCATTTCATACCATTTCACAAGCATCTCATACCATTACACAAGCATTTTATACCATTTCACAAGCATTTCATACCATTTCACAGGCATTACATGCCATTTCACAGGCATTTCATACCATTTCACAAGCATCTCATACCATTTCACAAGCATTTTATACCATTTCACCCTTTTATACCATTTCACAAGCATTTGATACCATTTCACAAGCATTTCATACAATTTCACAGGCATTCATACCATTTCACAAGCATTTCAAACCATTTCAAACCATTTCACAATGATTTCATAGCTAACTGTCCGAACTATTTTACGAGTATAGTTACCCCCTCGGAAGATACTCATATGTTTATCCTCAGACATTCGAAATCGGAGGTGGTTCTTAATTCAAATCTCTGACCAGTATAAAAGTTCTCGATATCACAAGAAATGAGAAAGAATTTTCCCCATACGTATATATATATGTATATTGTATACGTGAATGTAGTGGCTACGTTATGTCAGCGGACCTTTCGGCTTGGACCGCTCTCCAAATCCTACGCGCATTCAAGAAGGTGGGTCACCTGCCCTGAGGCTTATTGCATTCGTGAGTTCAACCCACGCTCCGAGCCCACTATAACATGGATTGCATCCTGCAGGCTTGGTAAAAATCCTGTTACCTACTATATACCTATATGTGTATATATATATATACATATATATATATATATGACTGCGGTTAAAGAGTAGCTCTACCTTTCCTAAAGCGTGGGTTTACCTTTTCGTTGGAAATTATCTACCTAGTTTTCTTTCTATTTGATCAATCCAATCCAAGGAAATATCTATACAGGGGACACATCAGATAAAGAATTAACGATCTATCCCTATATATACACGAAGATTATACTGCATGCACTGCATAGATCTGCGTTCTTCTATTATACATCAGTTTCATTCTTTCAGATATAATATCTATTTCGACGAAGTAAAATTGCTACTGCAGATAATGATTGGCCGATGATGATTAGTTCTTAATTAACTATAGATACGTGATAATTGAAGGAAGTCAGATCAGTCCATTCGTCTTTGAGTTCAACTTGTGTTCTTTGGTTCGAGATTATTTCTTTCGTTTTATTACATTCCTCCATCGATATATACCTACATAATTATATGAGAAAATTGTTTGATGTTGAAATGTAATTATCCTATGAAGACTTTGGACTAATTAGAGACCGATCGAATTTCGGATTCTTTTTTTTACCATATAACTGTGAAGCAGTTAACTTTGATACTCATCATTTCGGTTTGAAAGACTAATAAAAGTGAACTGATATGCTGTGCGGTAAAACTGAGTTATTAAAATAATTATTTTTGAACGTATACCGTCTCTTCGATAATATCCTCTTTTAAGGAAGCTCTTTTATATATTGCCTAACTACAGCCATAAATAAATATATATATATATATATATAAATATATTCGTATTGAAATACGTCGTTGAAATGCTGATTGAGGATTCAATACGCTGCCTATACAATCCCAGTGATATATGGATACGTGGTATAGATATATATACGTACTTTTGTTAGACGGACATAGTATAGTGGATTCTGAAAGGCAGAGCCTAGGATATGTCAAAGAAAGGCGCAGTTATTAGAAAAATAAAATAAAAAAAATAAAAACACCCACCCACACACACACATATATTGAAGGCAATATATTTGTTCTGTCGTTCCGACATGAGAATCAAATATAGAATATGACCTATAGAAGAAATCCTCGCGCGAAGATATAGCTCTAAAATATAAGTAATTTCGAAAACTAGTGCGAAAATGTTGATTCTCGGACTATAATGTGAAGTTTTTCGCCCGAACGAAAGCAAGGGGGTGACAATCACACGAGTCGAGAGGCGGGCGCGAAATTGAAATTTATACGCACAGCGTGTTGAAAACGCATTTTAAAAGACAACTTTAACTTTCTATTCATAAATATTATTAATTTTTTTTTTTATTTTCGATATAAAAGAAACGAAAGATGGAATTTTCGTTTTAAATATAAATCGCGAAATTTCGAAGATGATATAAAATTTAATCATATTTTTTTGAGTTCAATGCGTTGAGGGATCCCATATGGTGAGTTTATGGGGCCTAGAGACCTGCATGAGGATTGATTAAGATCACTCGTAAAGGGTATTTCATAATAACTTAACCGGGCTTAAGATGCGTGTTGAGAAACTTTCAATGCGTAAGAAGAATTCCTCTGATATTTTTATCCCTAAATTTATATTTCGTTTTTTTTTTTTTTTTTCTACTGCGCTCTCTTTGACTGACCGAGTCATTCTCTCCATCGTTTTTTATACCAAATTTATACTACAAACGCTTTGTGACCTGTGGGTTTTACCGGGGTACAAAATTTTTAGACAATAAAAATTCTTCTCTTCCTTCTGCGCACCGTAGCTATCGAAGTCGTATCTGTAAAGAATAGTTTACCTGAAAATCTTTCCGAATATAATATATTCTGAAATATTTGACCGTAGTTTTTATATGCGAGAATCACTACTTCGCACGAAGAACCGATAGAGATAATTCTATACGTGAAGAATATTACACTAAACTCAATTTTCATTTTGTTAAAAATTAGGAAAAAAATCTCCGTATCTTTTTCAAATTATCGAGGATAATTGTATTTCAGTACCTATAGTACTCGAAAACATTCCACAGACAGTCGAACAAATGTTTGTTTCATTAAAAGTAATTCTTTGTTTATTTATCTCATTCCAATCGAATGAATGTTTGTTTGAACTAATCAAACTAAAGCCCATGGCTTATTGAATAAATCTGCTCGATTGGTGTAAAAAAAAAAAAAAAAAAAAAAAAAAAATGAAATAAAACAAACTTTTGATCACGTTTTTGTATTCAATAAGTAGATAAAAATCGAACAAAATTCTTGGCTTGAATTAACCAACATTTTTTTTCTCTGCAATTGTCGTAATCATGAAATGTTCGAATATTATAACTATACAGGGTGAGTTTTCTCTGGTATCGAATGAGGGAGGAGCTTATCAGTGCAAACGCTCCGCCCCTTTCTATTCATACTTGTTAAAATCATCAGTTTTAACAATAAGTATAAATAGAATAAGGGACGGTGCGTTTGCGATGATAAGCCCCTGCTCCCTCATTCGATACCGGAGAAAACTCACTCTGTATATCTAAAATACATAGTTTGAGATTATTATAACTCTGGCCTTATAGTAACAAACCAGATAATATGACCCGACGAAGCATCGCGATCGTGACGGACGGGGATAGATATAAAATGGTTATTATTTAAAAAAAAAAAAAACGTCTCTCCCAGCTGTAGCGATAGTGATAAATGATGATAATGCACGTAGACACTAGGCGGAGGCAATAATACTGGTAATTTGACGTCCAACTTATCTGGTGTTACATAAATTAACCGGAATCTTATCGATAAGAGGCTCCGACCGTGGCCAGACTCAGATTTTGGTCCATATACACAACTTTCTGTAACATTCGATAATTGAATCATATAAACATGACAGTTGTCTATAATATGGAAAAAGATCATATGAAATATGGTTTTTTTTTTTTTTTTTTTGCTACAGTTGAAACCAATTTTTGCTATTCATATATAATTATGTGTATCTCTGGGTTGGCTTCTGCAGTGTATAGCTTTTTGACAAACGACAAATGTACGTCATTCAACGATCGATAATCGCTTAGCTGAGAAGTTTGGATTCCTCTGACAGAGCGACTAATTATTCTGGTATTAATTATTCATGCTGGTGTTAGAGCGAAATCGGTGAAATGGTTGCGAGGGAATCCCATACCAATCATGTATGCTAAATGCCGTCTGTAGTCTAGGTCGCGTTAGATGCTGTATGTCTGGCTATATACCGAGAATATTCGGTGAGACTACACGATCTTCTTCTTACGGCACAACCAACACAGGCGCGCACCACGCGTGCGTGAAGCTCGTTCGGGAGGGGATGCAATGCTACTGGCTCCTCATTCCGTTCCGAACTAGCCTCACGCACGCGGTACTCGCCTGTGTTGGTTTGATCGTAGGAAAGAAATCGTGTAGTCTCACCGAATATTCTCGGTATAAGACATTGATCTGTGATCAGGACGGCGTCTATTCATTTCTATTCAACTGATATCGATCTCTTCTACCTATACGTTACAAACCTACCGTTTTACGCCTGATTTCGAACAGTTCTTTCTATTTTTTAATTCCTTATTGTTTTATCTTTTTCTGTTTGAACGCCGATGATTTTTCTCTTACGGAAATGCACCGTACAAATATACATATATATACACATGATTACAGTAACCGCCGGAAGTGCGTGACAATAAGCTATGACAATAAACTTCTGTCAACTATTGCTCACAGTCCACTATATTAGTCATACTTTTGAACCGGCTTTCACAATAACGAAGCCGATGATTGACGCCGATGAACTAAACCCATTTCGTTCAGTCATTCCTCAATTTCGAGATAAAAATAGTATACCACGAAAAGATATATAGGTGAAAAAAACAAGTTATATTTATACGCTTGTACCCGAGGAGGTAGCCACTTCAAACTTGTGTGTCCCAACTATTTCACATTTCAAAATCATTCCATATGATTTCACAACTATTTCACAAGCATTTCATACAATTTCACAATCATTTCATACCATTTACAGGCATTTCATACCATTTCACAAGCATTTTATACCATTTCACAAGCATTTCATACCATTTACTGGCATTCCATACCATTTCACAAGCATTTTATACCATTTCACAAGCATTTCATACCATTTACAGGCATTTCATACCATTTCACAAGCATTTTATACCATTTCACAAGCATTTCGTACCAGTTCACAAGCATTTCGTACCAGTTCACAAGCATTTCATACCATTTCACAAGCATTTTATACCATTTCACAAGCATTTCATACCATTTACTGGCATTTCATACCATTTCACAAGCATTTTATACCATTTCACAAGCATTTCGTACCATTTCACAAGCATTTCGTACCATTTCACAAGCATTTCGTACCAGTTCACAAGCATTTTATACCATTTCACAAGCATTTCATACCATTTACAGGCATTTCATACCATTTCACAAGTATTTTATACCATTTCACAAGCATTTCATACCATTTACTGGCATCCCATACCATTTCACAAGCATTTTATACCATTTCACAAGCATTTCATACCATTTACAGGCATTTCATACCATTTCACAAGCATTTTATACCATTTCACAAGCATTTCATACCATTTACTGGCATTTCATACCATTTCACAAGCATTTTATACCATTTCACAAGCATTTCGTACCATTTCACAAGCATTTCGTACCAGTTCACAAGCATTTCGTACCAGTTCACAAGCATTTTATACCATTTCACAAGCATTTCATACCATTTACAGGCATTTCATACCATTTCACAAGCATTTCATACCATTTCACAAGCATTTCACATCATTTCACAAGCATTTCATACGGACCATTTCACAAGCATTTCCCAGTAATTTCATAGCTCATTGTCCCAACTATTTCACGAATAGTTTACCCCTTGACACCAGTGGTTTAAAACTCCACAATCCTATCAATTTTTCATGACATCGAAGTTGTCGATTAAAGTAGATAAAATGGGTTTCCATAAAGAGGGTTTCGATCAGAATGACCTATTTTTCGTCTTCACATTCTGAGGAATAAGCCGAAATTTTCGTACATGTGGACTCTCAGTGGTCCAGAATTGAATCTTCTGAACCTTAACGTTTCTACATAAATCCGAAATCGTATCAGACGAATTCGAAATTCCTATACCTACCATTCGGAAATTCAAAAATCCGGAACCGGATCAACCCGGCTTCCCTATACCCTTCGCGAAACAATTTCAATAATCAATACCTGGATGCAATCACACTCGTTTTTCTCATTTCTGTTTTTTACTGCCCATATTTCCTGCTCCAGTATTACACATTCCTTTTTGTTATTTTTCATTCTATTCTGACCTTAAATCTTCTCTCTATTCTATACAATAGTAGCTAAAATCGTAGAAATCTCTAAATATCAAATATGCAAAAGGAAATGGGAATAGGAATGGAAATGGAAATCCCCGAGTTGGATAATAATTAACTTAGAAAATGTTGTACGGGGTTATACCCATGCAGTTCAAAGGATCGCCATGTAACCAGGTCTATTTTGCTTTAGGTAACTTTTAAAAGCATTTAAATTCAAACTCGAGATCGTATCGCTGTTCACACAGCTCGTTCCGCGTTATACAGTCGCATCAGCTATTGTCCTCGCGCATTTCCCTCGACGGTACTTTAGCAACAAATTTTCACCTTTTCTTTGAACTATTTGTGTTTTTTTTTCTTTTTTTTTTTTGCTTTTCTTTTCTTTTTCTTTCATTCTTCATGAGACTAGAGACAACGGTGGTGGTAGAATCCCTCTTCTCTTTTAACATATTATATAGAAATTCTTTTCTTTATTATCCGACAGCTGCAGCTATACGACCTCGCAAATAGAGTGCCTCTCGTTTTGCGGTATGATAAAGACATATACGTGAAACCCGAAATCTGCTACTTTACTTTGCCATTCGTGATTTTAATATATACAGGGTAGAGTAGAGTCTGCAGCCAATATGGAACACAGAGTTTCGAAGATTTCATTCCCTAGTACGTTTCGTTGATCCAAAATCCAAAATCTAATCACGAGATTTCGCCGTTTTTTTTTTCTCTCTCTTTTCTTATAAATTGTATCAAATACCAATAACTCATGCGAAGTTTCGAATTCTTTTTTCTTTTTTTTTTCATTTTTCTTCACGACGGAAGAAACTTCGCGGTTAATCAATTCACGTCCGTCAATATTCACTCACTTTTGTATCCTACATCAATATTTAAAATAAATAAAAATCAGTCAATTTATCGATTGATATAAGATAACAGTATAGGTACTGCAAATATTAAATTCACTTAAACATCATATGCTATGTAACTATATATTAGGTACTTTTGTCAAGTTTTTCAACAGTCTTACTTTTATTATCAAACAATCCCATTCAAGAGATTCAATATTATAAAATACTTTCTTTACACGTCCTCCATGCGAAGTCCATCAAGAAATTTGAAAGATTACTGCGTGGGCGTGTAGAAGCAGTAAAATAGCATAAGATATAATATTATATGTATCTACTATCAAAAAATGGGATCATAGATTATAATTTCACATACGATTATAAAACCGAACGCTTACTACTCTAAACGAGCGGGTTTGGGCTGACCTCATATGAGCCAGCCTTTGAAGTTCCAATTTTCAAACTCGTTTCGAGTTAAATTAATAATAATAATATTAATGTAATTATCTTAATCGAAGTTTGGAAGCAAAATGTCAAATTCGTGATCAGCGACCCAAAAAACCATCGAGTACTAGTTTTCATCAAAATTCAAATGTTTTTTTTTTTTTTCAGTATGTTGAATACGCCAAATCTAAATTTTGCAAATCTGACTTTAGATTCGTGATCAGCGACCCAAAAAACATTGTTGTACCAATTTTCATACGAATCTGTACATCCGTTCTCAAGATATCATCATTTTTGTTTTATTTTTTAGAATTTTGCTATTCAAATAATTCGAAAAGTACTAAACCTAATATCCAAGTCAAAATTGAATCAGTTCCAAGTTTGGGAAAGCCAGGTCGATTGAGACCTGATTCATTCAAATCTGGTAACTCGTTTTCGAGATATCGTCGGGTACATTACACACAATCATATACACACTGTTAGAAATTTCTATGGGAGTTCCACAAGAATGTATTGGAGAAGCTAATAAGCCAAACATCTAGCCAAAATTAAAAATTAAAAAGTTCAGCAAAATCAAGAAATTATTTGGAAATTTACAGAACAAGCTTAGCAATATTCACTTTGCTACGCCACATTTGTAATTTTGCAAAACTTTTGTATATCAAATGTGTTGTAAATTCACAATCATTTTTTACAGTGCATACAGCTGAGTGCATTCTCTAGACTCCAAAACGTGGAGATCTAGTGAAAACTCAACATTTCATTTTCAGGGTGCGATTACAATAATTCTCTTCTCTTTTTTATTAAGGGGTAACACCACTCTAGGATTTTGAAAAAATCGATTTTTTTTTTTTTTGCTTAAACAATACTTTAGGGTCATAAAAACAATAACCAATTGGTCCTATGGTAAAAAAAAAGAAACTTCAGAGGTTTTAATTTTTAATTTCGCCGCAACGCCTCGGAGCACACGTTCGGCGTTTCTGCGGTAACGCTTCGATATTTTGTTTTTACCTGTCGAAATAATGAGTGCCTCTCTTACTTACAGAGTAGAAGGTCATTAAGTCACCTTCGTAGGTTACCAGGGTGCTCTGATGCTATAATATACACTTTAATATACATGTATGTGCAAGTACTTATAAAACTTTGAACGGGTTTTTGTTGAAATCACATTCTTCAAACTGGGCGGAAACGCTGCTCGAAAACCGTTCGATGAATTGTTTTGAAATTTTGACTGTAGCTTCACAATCACATTATCTAAAGAAGTACATAGCCGTTTTTCGATTGAATGTAAACTTTTTTCTTTATAAACAATTTACTGCAAATTTTTTTGCCGAAAAAATGAAATTTTTTTTAAACTCGTGCCATTTTTGCAAAAATGGATTTAAAAGAAAAACCCTATGTACTTCTCTAGCCAATGACATATAGATTGGGAAAAAATTGATTTTCTTGTTTCACCTCTTATACTTTCGGAGTTACACGTCCGCCCGTGGAGGTATCGAAAAAAAAAGCGTTCTTGAAGACTGGCTCTGTCGCCGCCATTTTGTATCAAAAATGCAATCACAAATTTTTTCTACATACTTCAATATGTGTTTAATAAGCCCTGAAAAAAGAAACCCGATCGATTCTCCAATATTCTAGAAAAAAATCATAAAACTTAGGCCTTTTTTGCTAACTCTAGAGTGGTGTTACCCCTTAATTATTGTACACGTTGCAAAGTAATGACAATGCTGCAACGCTTCTCTTCTCTTCTCTTCTCTTCTCTTCTCTTCTCTTTTCTTCTCGGCACTTCATTGCCGTGTAAATATATGCCTATATACACATGGAAAGACGTCGAAACGAGTGCCTCTGACTCAAAATTGAAGGACGACAAGTTCACTTCAAATATCATCTGCTTATTATTACAGTATGAACTCGGATCCAGGTTCTAGTCTGAGTTCTATATACAAGCGTGAAATTCTTGAAAGGTGATTAGCTGATTCTATAATTATAAAAAAATATTTGTGCAGCTAAAAGTCGCCAAAATTCTCTACTCTGTTTGGTGTCGAATCAAAATTTAACACGATTTCGAAAATAGTCATGGAACATGTTTCGCGAACGGCGGATAAAACCGCGCTGCAATCTGTACCCTCATTTTGGAGATTTTGGAATCGCAGTTTTTTATTTAGGTATTTCACAAGAATTAATCTGCAGCTCAATTTCTATATTCATCATTTTCCGGTTTTATCACAGAATTTTATTTTCCCACATTACATTCTGCGTTTTGATTTCATCCCTCGCATATTGTAATCAAGATCTTCATATACCCTCCAATTTCTACGACTATATACTACGAACCTATATCCCCCCAGGAAATAACGTAGCTTTCGTTAAATTCAAATTTCTCTATCGTTTCAATCGTTGAGAGGGACGTTCCGACGCTAAAAGTGAAAAGAAAAAAAAAAATTAGGGTTTTTTTTTTTTTGCGATTTTTTTTTCCAGGCCTGCGGAAAAGATTCCAGGATTTCGGCCTGTAATCATTATAATTATTACAGCATCTGTCTACGCCTCGAATAAATTGCCGTGGACAGCGCGGTGCGGTTTTAGCAGTGGCAACATATCGACCATTTGGCCATTTGGCAAATAGAAGAAAAAAAAAAAAAAAAAAAAAAAAAGACGAAGCTTTGTATTGATTGGAAAATCACCAGACTGGAATAAAACTTTTCTATGCTACCGCGTCGTGCCTCACACGTATATCTATATAGGTACAGTCAAATATATATTTAATTCGTCAATGCGACTGTCTCATTTGGATTATTTAATCGCTTGAATAAATCCTCGCATATTATCTATATATACGTATATGTATGTCTGAGCAAGCGAGATCCGAAGTAAAATTTCTTCGTCTATGTCAGGGATAATTGATTCTTAGTCGCCTAATTCAACGTTGGGTTAAATATATATATATATATAATATCGCTGAGATCAAAATATATACTGAAATCCACTTCTATTTTATGAATGGAGTTCATTCATAAACTATAGCTAGTCTCTGGGCATGGGCACGTATACCTCTATACGATGGCATTTGGTATCGAGAGACGTCGTCAACTGACTGAAAATTTTTCGAGTCACTCATCGACGCCGAGCACCGGCACGTAGCAATCCCGTTTTATTCTGACCTCGTAATATACACATAAGCTATAGACAGCATAAATGTCTCGCTGAAGATGCTTTTCACCTATATTTCCGGTATTATGATTTAGACACGAGACAAAATCATCGAAACCTTAATTAGTCGAAATAGCAAAAATTCGGAAGTATTGATAGTCTTCGTTCAATTAATTTGAATCTTGAATTCACGCAGGTAATTGAATTTATGCAGGTAATTAGATAGACGCACTTTGCGCGATCGCCGAATGACACAGATGCAATTTGTAGTTCCGACAAATTTTATTGATAATTGAGAAATTGCAGAAATTAGGCCGTGACGTCAGATCGAGGATATTACTGTGATTGAGCACTTACTCCTCTCAACACGGTGCGAAGAGTACAGCGAAGGTCACGCTTCTATATGCTTCTACGCAGCTGACCATTGCTATTGTATAGTTACCTTGTTCGCGCTTTTGAATAGCGACTGATCCATATGCAATTTGCAATTGGTAATAGGCTAGACTTCGCGTGATCAATTGCACTTGACTCGATATATTCTGGTAAGAATTCAGATTTCGGATCGCTTATGGCTTCTAATTGTTCCGCGGACGAAACGAGAGGGTAACTACTCGCAAAATAGTTGGGACAATTAAAACAAATGAGCTATGAAATTATTGTGAAATGGTTTGAAGTGGTATGAAGGGCCTGTGAAACTGTATGAAATGGTATGAAATGCTCGTGAAATGCCTGTGAAATAGTATAAAATGCCTGTCAAATGGTATGAAATGCTTGTGAAATTGTATGAAATACTTGTGAAATGGTATGAAATGGTATAAAATGCTTGTGAAATGGTATGAAATGGTATGAAATGTTCGTGAGATGCTCGTGAAATAGTATGAAATTCTTTTGAAATTCCTGTGAAATGGTATGAAATGCTTGTGAAATTGTATGAAATGTTTGTGAAATTGTGTGAAATGATATGAAATGCTTGTGAAATGGCATGAAATGGTATAAAATGCTTGTGAAACGGTATGAAATGCTCGTGAGATGCTCGTGAAATAGTATGAAATGCTTGTGAAATTCCTGTGAAATGGTATGAAATGCTTGTGAAATGATATGAAATGCTTGTGACATGGTATGAAATGCTTGTGAAATTGTATGAAATGCTTGTGAAATTGTGTGAAATGGTATAAAATGCTTGTGAAATGGTATGAAATGGTATGAAATGCTCGTGAGATGCTCGTGAAATAGTATGGAATTCTTGTGAAATTCCTGTGAAATGGTATGAAATGCTTGTGAAATTGTATGAAATGTTTGTGAAATTGTGTGAAATGATATGAAATGCTTGTGAAATAGTATGAAATGCTTGTGAAATTCCTGTGAAATGGTATGAAATGCTTGTGAAATTGTATGAAATGTTTGTGAAATTGTGTGAAATGATATGAAATGCTTGTGAAATGGTATGAAATGGTATAAAATGCTTGTGAAATGGTATGAAATGGTATGAAATGCTTGTGAAATGGTAAGAAATGCTTGTGAAATGATCGCGAAATGATATGAAATAGTTGTGAAATCACATGAAATGATTTTGAAATGTGAAATAGCTGGGACACACAAGTTTGAAATGGTTACCCCCTCGGGACGAGGCCTCTTTCTGATGCGATAATTACTGTTTTTTTACAAAATTGTCGTCTAAAAATTATTCCAAAAAAACTATTGTTCATTCAAATAATCCTGAGTCTGAGAAATTGAAGACCAATAAATGTGAAATCGAAAGAACTGTTAATCTCGGTCCCTTATACCCCTACGACGACCACGCGATGGTTCACAAATTTTAAGTTTCATGCGATTATATACTTCAAAGACTATCATACCGTGATAAAATTGGGTTATTGGAAAAATTCTCTCTTTGAGCCAAAAATATCCTGTTTCACAGTGATGTAGTACCATAGGGAATCCCGAAACAAATTGAAAATTATTACTTCCTAACTTTAACCGCAAAAATCTCTATAAGAGATAACGACGTCGAACGATCAACCCTCCGAGAGGGCAGCGTCGTCGTTAAAGTCCGAGTGTTTCCCATTTGATTAACACGTGCGAAACTGAACATCGTGTTACTAATGTTCATATAACTTGACCGGAACAAGTAGTGGTAAAGTCTGTCTTAGATCTCGAGGATTTAGTCTATATATCATAAAGGTTCTAAATCTGGATTTTTTTTTTCGACCTCAAATTTGGAATCAGCGATCCAAAAGATCTTCCAAGCATGAAAATGAACGCACGAATGATACGAGTTATCGCGATGACCCATACGAAAAAAAAAAAAAAAAAAAAAAAAAACATGCGTAGAAGAAATTTTCACATTCAAAGATTAATGGAAATAGATCGAATCGTTGTTATTAAGTTAGACACATGTTATCGTTAGACCTCTAAACTGAGATGTTGACAAGTGTATAGCTAATCGGAATCAGCTTTGATGAATGTTTAATTTTTTGGTACAAAGATCGTGCGCGACACTTGCAACACCATATCTCTGCGACCTTCGGTGTCAAAGCGCTTAGCTATATGTAATGTAATATAAATGATATTAAACGAATTGTACTTCATTGACGATACTAACAGTGGCTAACTCCTTTTGGCTTAAGACTTCTCCGCACGTACATATCGCGGGATTTAGCGAGGCGGAAATCAAAGACATTTATATCCTTCAAGGACTCTTCCGGAAATATCATGCGATGAATCCTCATGCAGCAATGGCTAGGAAGAATATACTCTTCTCTGAAATCGTCGTTATTGATTTTCCTCGGCTACACCCTCTTCCCTCACCGTCTGCTTCCCTTGTATTACCTCATGTCCGGGGACATAAATCTCTCGCAGAACTCGTCCCGAAGATTTGGAGACGTCATTTTCAGCTCTCCTGTTTTACCGTCCGATTCTCTCTATTTCCTCCCTGCCCTGCCCTGCCTCTGCCTGTCTCTCTGAAACTGTAATGAAGAGTCGGAGAAGTCGAGTGAACACAAGAAAAAAGAGAAAGAGAAAGAACAAAAAAAAAAAAAAAAAAAAGGCAAAAGGGAAAAGACAAAACAACCGTAGAGGAACTGAACTGCCAACCGAGCGAAATGATTGGTTCGATTGTTTAGGGTCCATTTTACTCGGTCGATAAAGTAAATAGTGAACTCTGCGATACGTGGAGCCAATTTAGCCGCAGTAATATCACCAGGAACGTACTATATACTTATAAACGATTGTTTAATGTGTGGAGGATTCACGAGTATTTGCTGTTTCGCTTTATCTTCATCTGCTCTTCGGCGATATTTAGTTGTCGGTAAAAACACCATTTAGCTATCGCCTTAAAACACCATGTAACATATAAAAAAAAAAAAAAAAGAATTGTTCAATTACTTGATCATGGCATTCATGGTCACTTCAAATTTGTGTGTCTCAACTATTTCACATTTTGAAATCATCTCATACGATTTCACAACTATTTCATATCATTCCGCGATCATTTCACAAGCATTTCATAACATTTCACAGGAATTTCACAAGCATTTCATACTATTTCACGAGCATTTCATACCATTTCATACCATTTCACAGGCCCTTCAAACAATTTCACAATAATTTCATAGCTAACTATCCCAACTATTTCACGAGTAGTTACCCCCTCAATCATGAGACCTTCGATTTGGATTGTAATACTGAACAAGAAGCTGATATGGTGTTTACTGCATCCTGAAACATCATCCTTCGTGTCTTAGGCCATCATTCGCCATGCAACATACAACATGCGATCATGTTTCGGTGTGTCACGTCATCGTTGATAATCTTTGAAAAAATTCAATCCATTTTAAAAAGTCGTAGCATTTTCCGTGTGCGCTTACTGAATCTGACTAGGTTCAAGATTGTCTTTATCTTCGTACCTATACCACGCAAAGCCAATTATATTGGCTTGCTACCTTCTCTTACTCACGTTAGGCACTTCTTTCGCTTTGCCGCAGCTCGAGGCGAGTTATTTACAAAGCGACGACTAAGCAATCGAGGGAAAAGGCTCTGTGAGAGAGAGAGAGAGAGAGAGAGAGAGAGAGAGAGAGAGAGAGAGAGAGAAAGGCTGAGTGTTTCATGTATAATGCATGGCAGACAGGCGCCAGCCGACCTGTCCTCTGCAGGGGCAGCTTGGCGCAGGTGATATAGATTCAGCATCGTTTATTGGCTCTGTTCTCCAGTCTCATCTGTAACTTCAAGACTTTATACTTGCGCAGACAACAAAGTGGCGAACTTTATTCCTACAGCAACTCAATTAGTCATTCTCAAGAGGCAGCAAAGGGATGGTTTGTGGTAATTCTATAAAGTCGAGAGCCCAGAGCCTTCTAGTTAACAAAATTAAAGTGACATCTCCTGCGCTCTCATAATCCTAGATAAAAAAATATTCATTTTTATCCATTTCTCCCTCTTCGTATATAGTTATATAGACATTTTATTTAGAAATAAATTTCTTTACTAGAAACCGAGGGGGTAACCACTTCAAACTTGTGCATCCCAACTATTTCACATTTCAAAACCATTTCATATCATTTCACAACTATTTCATATCATTTCGCGATCATTTCACAAGCATTTCATACCATTTCACAGGAATTTCATAAGCATTTCATACTATTTCACGAGCATTTCATACCATTTCACAGGCCCTTCATACCATTTCAAACCATTTCACAATAATTTCATGACTCATTGTCTCAACTATTTCATGAGTAGTCAACCCCTCGCTAGAAACGCAATGGAAACGGACCGAGACCTGATCGACTTTGTGAAGGATCAGCCATGACATTATCGCAGACATAAATCATGCGATTCAATCGATTATCTATATCTGTATAAAAATCTTCATAAATTTGACAAACTTTTATACGAAAGATATATATGTCGTTTATGAAATACGTGTACATCTTTATGGGCAAAGACGCATATATGTATGTACAGTGCATACATCAACGTCCGCTCTGCAGGTGCGAAGTTAGGATCAATTCTTTCTTGTATATGGTATATACATAGGTAGGTAAAGGAACCAATCAATCCTGCGGGTCTTTTTAGAGAAAAACGACATCTATCCCTCGCGACATACCGCAGGAACAGATCGACCCTCTGATAAATCGACGTTCTTTAAAGGGGATGAAAAACTTTTTAGCATCGTAGGTGGTGTAGGTACATTACATTATGAAAAGTGATATTATATGATTTTCTATATGCCGTTTCGAAAATTCGACAATTCTTTTCTCAATCTTTTCATATCCTCGAAAGTCGGAAAGGAAAAAAAAAAAAAAAAAAAAAAAAAAAAAAGAAACTAAAACAGGAATAAGTTCTTTTTCTATGTTTTGTTTCTTTACGAAATATCGAATCTGGCCATTAGTTTAATCACGAAATCAGTTTACACAGTCGTTTTTATTTCCTTGAAGATATGCGGTTAATAAGCAAAGTTTTAAGTAGGTATAAAGAAATTAATTAGCTGCTCGAATCTCTGACTTGACCTCGTGAGGGCTCATTGTTCCTCTTATTTAAAACGAGATTTAAGTTTATTTACGTTAATTAAGTTAATGGTATTGTCAGCCATATTGGCTGCCCTAAATATCGTCTGGCTTCCGCAGTTCTCTGGCTACAATTCCGATGTACAGAATATAATATTGATATCAATCAAGATTGTGACCGTAGCTTATATATTATGGGATTCCTTCCATCCCAAATCATAAACGGATTTAATGCATATAATTATATTATGTACCTACAAAGAACTTGAATATCTGCAAATAGAAATCACCTTCTACTCAGAAAATGGTCTTCTTGACACAACCAAAATTTGGGTTATAATAAGGCACAATCAAATTTTTTGTTCAGTCAACCATAAATTTTGGTTGTCCCAACAAAATTTGGTTTTCCCAACAAAATTTTGGCTATCCGAACGAAATTTTTGGTTGACTAAACAAAAAATTTGATTGACTGAACAAAAAATGTGATTGTGCCTTTTATAACCGAAATTTTGGTTGTGTCAACTGGATCTTTTTCTGAGTGTCGTTACAGTTCCTCGTATCACCACCCACACAGCACCCAATATTGTAGCAACATTGCAGCAATATTGCAATATTGCAGCAATATTGGGTGCTGTGTGGGCAATTAGGTAGACAATTTTTTTACAGTTGTATAATTTGTTCCGGTAAACCCGGATGCATGTTATGTTACCTGCAGTTTTACTACTTCCGGTAATTTACCTCCGCATTTAAATGACCTTGCGGAATCGTGCCTCGCTGTCATGAAGGGCTGTGTCGTTTCTTACCCCTGTATAAACGTCTCCTATTTCCTTATTGATTAAAACCAACGGCGTTATATACCACCGAACGTGACTTCGTGTTCATTTCGGATTCTTCTAGTGGTTATAGCCTTGACGTCTATAGAATTGACCTTATAGCTAGCCAATTTTCTATTTCAGCCCGATCGAATATGACGTATTGCATGTACAGTATAGACCTACGTTATTAATATATGAGACATTACGTGTCAATTCAGAAAATTGTCGTTCATTTTTCTTTACTAGCTACTATAAGAAGAATTTTCGTATATGATATAATTCTTCAGATTTAAACGTCACACGTGTGATGTGATGTGATGTGACAAAAAAACTACTATGGGTTAGATCTAAGATCCTATATCCCGAAATATGAAGGAAAAAAGGGAAAGCTGAAAAAAAAAAAAGAAAAATTCGAAGAGGGAAAGAGCGCGCGAGCAGTGAAATTTTCAGTTCGAACACGTATAGAGGAAAAGATTCTGAAAATTGTAACAGACGTAGGGTAGGTACCTCTCAAAGACTATATTATTTCCTCAAGTCCTCTGCAGGAACTGAAATAAGTCCCTCGGCAAAACGTGACGGATCTTTCATCCTTGCGGGCAAAACTTCTCTTTTTATCCCCGAAAAAGAAAGAAGAAAAAAAAAAAAAAAAAAAACAGCCGCATGCAGGGTGGTTACGACTATAAGAAACTCTCGAAAATATCAAGCCTTCGCGTTCTTTCGCATCCGCGGAGAGAATATTCACGATATCAAAGATCCGGAGGAAAACGCGCAAGAGTTTGCGGCTCGTCGGACTTTGGTTTTGGCGATATAGACAATTTTTTCGGCGAGGTGGATCATTATTATACTCGAGAAAGCATGAAATAATAAAATAAAATAAAAATCGTAATTCACCATCGTAACTAATTTCTCTTTTCATTAGATATTGATTCTGATTATATGTATATCAGTTGTACCGAGAATTTCAAGATTGTTCAATAATTAATTATTATTATAGGGACGAATAGCTGCGATATTGGATCTGTATATAAGAAAGAGAATACGAAATGAAAGGAAGAAGAAAGAGAATGAGAAATATATAAGTGAGGAATGAATTTCTTCGAGTATCTATAAAAGACTAAAAAAAAAAAAAAAAAAGTAGAACCACTTAAAACTCCGTAATGAAACTAAAGCTAAAAGTTGGACAGAGATACAGAGAGAGTATAAAAGCCGGGGCTGAACTCATATCGAATTCCGTGAGCTACCCAATCGTTTTATTATGCCATGGTGAAAAACTTACTCTTATACATCCTGCGACCACTGGTCAAAAATTCTCGTATATACCAGCTCGATTGTCGCAGCTTTTTCTGATCGCTGAAAATCGCGAAGAGATGTACCACAGCTGGTATGAAAAGCTCGAATGACTGACTAAAAGAAAAAGCTATCCATACTAGAAATGATCAATCAGTTTTCAATGGCGCATAGTATGTTGAATTCCGCGATTCCTCGATCGAAGTCAAACACTAAAGCTCAAGCAGAAAATATATATATATATATCACAGGTTTATCCTAAATCTCTAAAGTCTCATCGGGATCTTTCGAAATCCCTAAAACCTTATGAAATTCGATGAAATCTGATGAAATCTTTTCACAAAGAGTCATGAAATCCTGTGCAAGTTTCATAAAGTCTTATGAGATCCTGTGAAAATCTCGTAAAATGTTGGAAATTTTTTTTCAAATCCTATGAAATTTTGGAAATTTTCAAGTTCGGTGTACGTAATTTTATTAAGGGGACCAGTACAGCGACTTTTCTTCGAGAAATTATATCATAGTCCGAAATCACCTTATTTCATAACCAAAGTTCATTTCACATCAAAATATTTTTCTTTCTCAAAATCATGCGTCGTAAGGATTTCAGAGCACCGTTGGACCGATTCAGGTCATCTTGGATTCATTTTCTTCAGAAAACAAATCCTCATCATGTGAATGTAGGAATTTGAAAATAAAAAATGATGTCATAAGTTATGATCAATTCACCAAATTTGCAAAAATTATTATCACTCATTTCTTAAATAACTTGGCCAAAACGAAAAATTTTCAAAACTCCTACATTCACATGATGAGGATTTGTTTTCTGAAGAAAATGAATCCAAGATGACCTGAATCGGTCCAACGGTGCTCTGAAATCCTTACGACACATGATTTTGAAAAAGAAAAATATTTTGATGTGAAATGAACTTTGGTTATCAAATAAACTGATTTCGGACTATGATAATTTCTCGAAAAGTCGCTGTACTGGTCCCCAATGATTAACCGCTCGCTATACTGTAACATGTGCATAACATCGTGATTAAAAATTTTGTGCCATAATGATGGGTCTGGAAATTCGATTCCCTCTAATCGTGTGATTTGAGGTTCTGCTTGCTGACGGGGTAGGCACTTTTTTGCTTTTATATTAACCACGAGGGTCGGTTTACGAGCACATTCCCTATCTATATCTGACTAAATAACGTGGCGTTTCAGCTAACCCCAACGTTCAGTTCAGTTCTCCCTTTATCAGTAACTGTCGACGTTCCGTTGCTGCACTAGCTGCGGGTAACAAAATAAATTTCAGCGGCATAGACGCATGGAGGATTGTTAAATCGACGTTTACACCTTGCTGAAAAATTTACTACACACATATATATATATATATATGTGTATGTGCACTTCTGAATCTGCGGGGGATCAAACTGTCGTTTGTCTGGCATGTGCCAATGTTTCACAAAATTCTATATTCGGGATTTAGGCCATCGTCACAGGACTCCTCTGGTAGCTGTTTAAACCATTCCCAGAGCTGTGAGTGACGTGATTCTCCACCGTTTCGTGATTATTCTGTGATATTTGAATCATTCCTGTGTTCATAAAGCGAATGTTTTTGCTCGCTCATTAGCCGGAAGACATAATTACGAAATTCTGAAGCTATTCTCGATGTATTATCACGAGATATCGATAATAAAATGACCTTTAATGATCGTATTTGCGCTCGTTAAAAGATAAAAAAAAAAAAAAAAAAAAACAACGATTATATTGCGCAAGCATAATATAAACACTGATTTGATGATGTAAAATAAATGTCGAACATCATCAGTTTCGATGATAATTATTTGTAATAAATAAAAGTGGACATATTTTCGTAAATTTAATCGCGATAATACACACACACGTCCCCGTCTGGTTCATACACGGAATTTTGTGTCGCCTGGTGGGATCAGCCTGGGTACATAAGCCCAAAGGAGATTGAAGCTAGAAACCCCGAATCCACCACGACCCTCTACTTTGCGATCGAATTCGGCCACTGCAATTTCACTGAAGAGAAACGTAATAGAATCTTCGTTCGAGGAAAAGGGTCTTGTTTTTTTTTTTTATTTTTTTTATTTTCTTCGTTTTTTCGTGTTTTCGTTTTTTCGTTTTCTAAACCAAATTGAAATCACTCAATCCTCAGCTCAAAGCGTGTATCAAACAGCTTTTGTAACTACCTTGATCCGCTGAACTATTTATTTATTGAAAAATTCTTTCCGCACGGCTGCAGTTTAGACTTTGAATTGCATTTTCTATACTAGATGGCTGCAGCTAAAGGAAAAGCACCGATAATCGCTATCTATCGATAATCTGCATATATAAGCGTATCCACATGTAGGGTTGTTTTTTCTGGGTGACGCAGCGAAATTTTTGTTTTTGCGTTAAAAAGTTTGTAAAATTTTTAGACATTTATTGGCTTGTTTCGTGATGTGTTACTTTAGATTTTGAACTGAACAAACTTTCACTTTTTGGAAGTGAAAATCGGGTCAGTCCGGACCAACAGAGCGAAATTTGACTTGAAATAAAAAAAAATGTAGAGAAAAATGTTCATCATTTCGTGCTCTTGGGTCCAGAATTCATTTGGGCTTTTGGAAGGCTGCGGAACCTCCGTTGATTTAGCCTTTCCCGATAATATACCTCCTACTTGCTGCGCAACATGTCCTGGTTTCTGCATAATTGCTTGCAAATCTTGTACCTACACAGCAATGGCGACGGCTGTGCTTAAGTTTAAACAATATCTCAAACGAGTTAGAAACTACCAGCCTGACGCCACGAAATTGCCATTGCTAAGGCGTACGTATACAATGGGTGCTTTTTTTGAAACGACTATTTTTTTTTTTTTTGTTCAACTCCCCCTTGAAAATCTTGTTGTAGACGTGAAAAATGAAATCCTGTGAAATTTTTAGCTCTTAATTTCAATTTTAAGTACTCGGGCTCTTCTTTTTAAGTTTCCCCATGCCAAGAGCATGGAAACATTACGACTTTTTCTTTAGCCGCGCACAACTCAGCCGCATTTCAATTAATTGTTCTGATCCAAGGCTCATTTTGCAGAGAATTTAGTGTTCTTTCAAAGTGCCCATGGTAGTTTGACTCACTTGAAAATATTAAACTTGACATTTTTTTGGAATTTTATATTGAAAAAAAAATCAAAGTCCTTATATCTTCTGAAATACTGGTTTGAGAGACTTCATTTATTGAACTTCTTTTGTAGCGAATTAAATTTCCTACAAAATTGTCGCCAAGTTTGTTTCTCCAAGTCCAACCGTTTATTCACTCACGGTGAGGAAAGAAGAATTATGCATATAATCGATTTCGAAGGCTCAAACAGGTGCAGCAGTTGAAACCACAGCCAAGCTACCATAGGCACTTTTGAAAAACACTAAATTCTCTGTAAAATGAGTCTTGGATCAAAACAATCCATTGAAATGCGGCTGAGTTGTGCGCGGCGAAAGAAAAAGTCGTAATGTTTACATGCTTTTTAGCATGGGAAAACTTAAAAAGAAGAGCCCGAGTACTTAGAATTGGAGTAAGGAGCTAAAAATTGGACAGAATTCCTTTTTCAACGTCTACAAAAAGATTTTCAAGATGAAGTTGAATAAAAAAAAAATAGTTGTTTCAAAAAAAAGTACCCTAGCATACATATACACACTCCTTTGCATACATATAGCAACTAGAATACTTTGTATACCTATCTCTGTTGACCCGAAATCCACATGGCTCTATAGATGCTATCTTGGCCAGTGTCCAGCTTTGTGACATTACTTAGGTATGAGAGTGTACACATGTAGGTATGTTACATACCCATAAGTGACATGTACCTATATCTATACCCTATACGAGGTTTTAAAATGGCCTGAAAATTTTGTGAAACGTGTGAAAATATGCGGAAAATAATCAAGAGATTTTGAAAAAGTCATGCAGACTCAAAGTTTCGAATTATTTTGCAGAAATTACCTGACGTTATTTGTTAGCTTGTTGAAAAACAGTTCCGAGGCAATTATATAGGTACTCGTTGCTTTTATGTTCATACCTATAGAGCGAGTTTGAAAATTTTCTTCATTTTTACACCGTATTATCTCAGGAGTTGGGTGACACGACATGAGTGATTTCATACTTTTCGAGTTGAAGTCATTCAGAGATAAGGTATCCATTCAGACCAATGCATACGCTTTTAAGCAACCCTAAAGTTCACCCGGATAATGTACTACCTACTCAGAAAGGCTCGTAATTAACCTGGATATCAAGATGGAAGCTTAGTGACTCCGAAAATTAAACCTGAACTCATTTTTGTCAAAAAGTGAAACTTGCCTCGTTTTATGAGGTTGAAATTCGTAACGTTAACGCAACAAAATAATTGTACAAATTTCTTGATTTCATGACTTGAACGGTTCAAAAACAGCAAAATACGATCCATAATTTTCCGAATTGAGTAAAACACACTTATTTTGCCTATTTGGCAACTTTAACAACGTTTGAGTCATGAAATAGTGAATTTTTTTCCAAAAACTGTGTTATGTGTAACACACATCTGTAGAACCAGGACTGCGAATCACCTGAATTTATCGAATTACTTTTGATGACTTCGATTCCTTTCGAATGTTCAAAATTCATCATTTTTTTTTTTTTTTTTTTTTTTCACTCTCATTCTCTGAATAATATAAATTCTCAGGGTTTGATGAATTTTTGAAAACTGTCGAAACTTCGTCAAATAAAACTGCAGGAAAAAATTGCAATATGCAAATTTCAACGCACCTTGAAGATACATATAATACATTATTAAATTATTTTATTATTTTTTTTTTTTTCTTTGACTTTGAAGCTTTACAGGCACAAGACCAAAGGTAGAAAATATACTTTCGTATACCACAACTGAACGAGAACGCAGTAGCCGAAAGAAGCTGCTTGATGATGTAAATTTCCTTGCTTGTTAAAAGTTCCTTGATTTCAAGCTTCGGTAAACCGCGGAAAAGGTTTTTTTTTTCTTTATTTTTTCTCGCTTTTTTTTTTTTTTTTTTTTTTTCAGAATATCCACTACTTTATATACAACTTTCTAACGAAATATAATAAAACGGAAGAACCGATTCTCTCTCTATTTTTCTTTTTTCCAAGCAAATTATGATCTGATATAGGTACAGTAATGTTCATTAATGGTTTCTCAGTGGCTAACTGTTTTTTTCGGACTTTTTCATAAACGAGACTCCATTCTAGTCGTATTTCATGTGCCGATAGTCGAAAATATAATATTAATAATTATGACCCCTTATAAAAATAATATAATCTTATTTTATTCGGCTCTATCCTAAAAAGTCCGAAAAAACAGTTAGCCACCGCGAAGCCATTAATGAACATACTGTACACTAAACGTAATGGATTCTGATCCGGACGAGTTGGACAATTCTAGAAACAGCCAATCGGCACTCTGGATTAAAAAAATCCAGAGCGCCGATTGGCTGTTTCTAGAATTGTCCAACTCGTCCGGATCAGAATCCATTATGTTTAGTGTACCTATGCGGAAGTCCACCAATTATAGGTAAACGATCCGGGGTCAAAAATTCGATTTGTCTGCAATTTTGATATCTCATAGTGTGTATTGAAATGTAAAAATCCACCAAGTTTTAGACCTCTAAGCCTTACCGTTCAGGAGAGACGCGTTGATTAGTCTTTCAACTTTGAGCACATTGACTTTTACATTCGAATTTTTATCCCATCTTTATCGAATAAAAGAGAATTTGATCAAACGTGTTTTTTATGTAAAAATGTCTGATCTTTGCGAATATCAAATTAATTTCAAGCTAGATTCTCAAAAATGGTGAAAAAAACACGTTTTTTTTTTGAAAAAAAAATGTGTTTTTTCAACGTTTCCCAAACTTTTTTTCAAATTTGATATTTTCATCTGAAAGCTTGCAGTTTTTCACTGAAGAAACTGATTTTTATTTTGGGTACTCGAAATGGGATCAGGCGGGAGTTGCATTTATGTTTGTTAAACTGAGTATAAAATATTTTTTTTTTTTTCTTTATTCAGCGAAGAATCCTTATTTTATCGTATGTAAAAAATATAGCACTTTCATAAATGTAAATAAAATGAAGATGCATCGCTGAACAAAAGGAAAAAAAATTTCATACCTAATTTAATAAACATAAATGTAACTTCCGCCTGATCCTATTTCGAGCACCCAAAATAAAAATCAGTTTCTTCAGTGAAAAACTGCAAGCTTTCAGATAAAGATATCAAATTTGCAAAAAAGTTTGGGGAACGTTGAAAAAAATACATTTAAAAAAAAAAAAAAAAACGTTTTTTTCACCATTTTTGAGAATCTAGCTTGAAATGAATTTGATATTCGGAAAGATCAGACATTTTTACATAAAAAACACGTTTGATCAAATTCTCTTTTTTGCGATAGAGATGGGATAAAAATTCGAATGTAAAAGTCAATGTGCTCAAAGTTGAAAGACTAATCAACGCGTCTCTCCTGAACGGTAAGGCTTAGAGGTCTAAAACTTGGTGGATTTTTACATCTCAATACACACTATGAGATATCAAAATTGCAGACAAATCGAATTTTTGACCCCGGATCGTTTACCTATAATTGGTGAACTTCCCCCTATATAGTATTCGAGAACTAAAGCTCTCCGATTTTTATCACACGTTCATAATATCAACGTGTCAATTTTTTAACGATACACATTTATACTATAACGCGCGGTTTATCACTGGATTATGCAGGGTAAACCTCTACGAACGTTCGCTAAGCATCGTTAACAAAATATAGTTATATATATTATATCGGCAACGATATGTCTTCGGTGATTGTTATTTGGTAAAAAAAATTAAAAAAAAAAAAATTCTGAATCTAAAACGCATTAATTTTTATCTATGTACATTAGGGTGTGCCAAAAAAAAAAAGATTCTAACGCACATCAACATTCCGGTAGAGCATCTCAAATAGAATATCCCAGCCAAATATGAGCTCTTAATAATGATATTTGGAACTGCCTCATTTAGTTACTAATTTTAGTTACTAATTTTAGTTACTAATTTTAGTTACTAAAATAGGCAGTTCTAAATATCAATATTAAGAGCTCATATTTAGCTGAGATGTTCTATTTGAGATGCTCTACCGAAATTTTGATGCGCGGTTGAAAAATAAATTGTTTTTCGTCGAGTCATCTGACTCTATGACGCTATGACTCAATGTTTATAGGCGAATATCTCTTAATCGGTGAGAGTTAGGAAAATTCTACCTCAGTACTTTTTTGTAGAGCGTGAAATTTCCTATAAGAATCTGTATTCAGATAGTTTCTAAATCGAGCCGGTTACGAGAAAAAACAATTTGAAAATTTTCGGATTTTTTTTCACATGTTATTCAAATTAAAAATGGGAAAACTGAGTTAGGCAGTTCTAAATATCAATACTAAGAGCTCACATTTGGATAAGATATTTCATTTAAAATGCTCTACCGGATTCTGCGTGTGCGTTGAAAATTTTTTTATTTTTTTTGGCACACCCTAATGTACATACATTTTTCAATTTCATTTTTTCCTACATACCTATATCTATATACTATATCGGACTTGAAATTTGAATGGCAACAATATTTCACAGAGAATATTTCACGACAAGGGGTCGAGGGGTTGATTCGTGCGGTGATATTTCAAATCGTATAATATCTACGCTGTACATGTCCATCACTGCTGACGTTATTTTCGCACTGTTTGTCACTCACCGGAGATAAAGGTTACCACCCCGTGCCGGTAGGAAAGTGACTGCTTTTCGTTTGTAATTCATACACAATTTTTTTTATTTTTATTTTTATATCTATTTCTTCTCTTCTCCTACATATTTAGAATTACAAAGTATTTTCATATTATGGCCGTTATATGTATATTTAAAAAAAAAAAAAAAAAATGTTTCTTTATGTTTCAGGTAAGACTATGATTAACAAGAGATATCTCCTCCCAACTACATTCTCGCATAGTATAGTATATATCGTAATCCATATATGCTGCAGGTAAATTATTTAAAGTATAAAAATTCCGCTGCTAGATATTATTATAGTAACCGAGGAATAAAGGTGTTAAGAGGCTTTTTATAATTCTTGAACGGATTAAGTATATCGACATATTTAACTTTAATCTGACCTAAAGATCGAATAAAATATTTATTCACGCGGTTTATTTCTTACTGCTATACGATAATGCGCTAGATCCTGAATAATTCGATAGAGCTATATAAGCGGATAAACGTCGGTGAATAATGATCTAGCGATTTACTACCATCGTGGATATTTAAGTGTTCGGGAACTCTGAGAACCGATCGTATTTATAATTTTTAAACGATCACGTACGTATATAGGTATAAGTATAGGTATAGAGAAGAAAAAAAGAAAATTTCACTTTTCGACCCTAGTGCGAAAGTGTTGATTCTCACACAAGTCGAGAATCATCTTTCGCACTAGTATCGAACTTTATTTTTTAACACAACACATGTTAAGTTGAATTTTATGCACGCAAAGCGTGCGCAAGATTTCCAAAATTTTCCAAAATATAAATCTTGACCGGAATCGAAAAATCTGAAAAAATTCTGAAAAATCTTGCTTCGTTTATCAAAATTTTCAAGCCTTGACCCAGAGTGAGCAGATGCTCGCTTCTATGATGTTTAAGGTTTTTTCCGAGAACAACGTTGAATAATATGAGAAGCAAACGTCTGCCCACTTTGGCTAAGGGCTTTCAAAATTTGGATAACTAAAGCAGGATTTTTGAGAATTTTTTCAGATTTTTCAATTCGGGCTATCGATGTGTTCATTTTCAAAAATCGTAGGTAAATCGGACGGTTTCCAAAAAATCTGCAAAAAAATTCAGAGTGTTTTTTCGAAAAGGTGGAACAAAATAAAAAATTATGACTCGAATCGAAAGGGGCGAGGGTCAGACGTAGGTCGGGTTGGGGTGAAATTCCCCGTATACAACTACATAATATTAAGAAATTAATACGGACTGAACTTCACTAGACTTTTCGACTTTGTCTCTTAACGCAAAGAAAGTTCGGCAGTTTCCTCGTCGCTCATTTATCTACCCTATATAGGTATACGATGCGAAGTCCCTGAGGTTAAGTATAAGTAAGCCGGCTTACGCGAAGCAGATTCCCGAAGGATTTTGTCCGCGTTCTTCTCTTCTGTCCTACAGCTTTTACGGTACCCACCTATACTTACTTAGTAGGTACCTCGAAATATTCTTCAGACGCTGATAATTCCTTCGGATAATAACGAAAATCGAATTTTCATTTAAACACATTGGAAAATCATCTTTTAAAATGATTGAAAATCTCTTATCTCTATATATAATAAAATATGTTATTATAGTTTGCCTTGAAAAGAAATAATTTTAGCTACCCAATATCTTCTTGAAATTTAGAAAAGTTTCGACGAACGATGATACCCGTACCCTATAGGCTTCTTCATTTCTTTTTCGTCGACTCAATCTCGAAGCTCTATATAAAATAGGACTCGATATTTCTCCTGAGTATCTTGAAATGGGATCCCTGTTCGTGAATTCCAGGGATTCTCCGCCTCTGAAGACGAGGTAGAACGATAATTGGGTCAAAAGAGATTAGCAGAATGTGCTAACTACTTTGCGGTGTCAGCTGTTAAGAGTAAAAACTATACTTATGTATGTATATATATATATATATATATATACATAGGTACCGTATATATATATATACGGTACCTATATAACCTACCCACGAAATTAAGCACAGCGATAATACTACCCGAACAACCTCTCGCCCATAATTTAATCGAGTAAAGATCCCACCCCGTGCACGTAGCCTACCTATTTCTATAATCGCTAGAGCTTTTGCTGTGTCGATTAATATTACTATTTCAGTAATTGAGATTAAAAAAAAAAGTATATAAAATTTAACAGGATTTGTAAAGCACTAGATTATACAGAGCTTGTTTATGTTAGCCGCTTTTGGGGATCGCGGGTATACGTGTACTATAGGTAAAGAAGAAGAAAAACAGAAAAAATTTGATGGATATGCGTGAAACTTTTGGAAAAGTACGTTCTCGGTTCTCTTTGTATAATATACCGAGAATATTCGGTGAGACTACACGATCCCCTTCCTACGGAAAAACCAACTCGTTCGTGAGGGGATGCAATGCTATACTGGCATCTCATTTCGTCCCGAAACGAGCCTCGCGCACGCGGTGCGCGCCTGTGTTAGTATTGCCGTATGAAGGAGATCGTGTAGTCTCACCGAACATTCTCGGTATATCAAGAAATAACAGAGCTAGGCATATCTTTCTAAATGAATGTTGTATAACGAATTATTAACTTCATTAATTACTTCTTCATCGTATAAAGAGTGGATTACATTCCAAAGAGTATATATAATTGTTTCTGAACAGGTTTTAACCGCAGATACTTTAAAGTTTCAAGTTTCTAACTTTTAAGTACGTTTTAAGAAATCTTAAAAAAAAAAAAAAAAAAACTTAATACGTCAAATAGTTCGTCTTATTTATTTAATTAAATGAATTCATCAATATTTTGCTATGATTATAAATGCGCGGATAGAAAAAAAAAAAAAAAAAAAAACAGCTTCCAATCATTCTTCTTCTCAAGTCAATTTCAGACCCTGAGAAAAAAAGAGAAAAAACATTTTATACCTAGAAAACGCTGGTCTAACTCTTTAATCCGATAAACTTTCGACTTTTAGAGTTTGCACAAACGTTTACTGCCACATAACGATTAACATGGCTCTTTGCGTATAGGTGCATTGCACAATATGTATTAGACCGGTTCAAAAAAATCGACTCTTCTTTTTTTTTTTCAATTTTCGCATTGAAATACTTTCGGGGGGGTGAAAAAAGATGCCTGTTAAAAGCGGAGCTCTTAATATTAAGATTTAGAGGTCGCTCATCGCGGATTTCTATTTTCCATTTAAATAGCATAGGAATTTTTTTTTTTTTTTTCTTCAGAATTTCGTAGCTCACAAACCAATGAACAAGTCCAAATGACTCTTACATATTTTGATAGGGGATTGAACACTCTAAAAAATGTATCTATCATTGTGGAAAAAAAATCACAAAAAAAAATAGTCAACTCAACTATAAATTGAAATTTGAGCTTGAATAACTTTGGAAGGAGTCAATTTATCAAAAAATGATAAGAGAAGCTTTTTGTAGAGTGTTCAATTTCCTATGAAAATATGTTTGAGTCATTTGGATTTGTTCATTGGTTTGTGAGCTACAAGATTATTAAAAAAAAAAAAAAAAATTTCCTATGCTATTCAAATGGAAAATAGAAATCTGTGATGAGCGACCTCTAAATCTTAATATTAAGAGCTCCGCTTTTAACAGGCATCTTTTCTCACTACCCCGAAAGTATTTCAATGCGAAAATTGAAAAAAAAAAAAGAATAGTCGATTTTTTTGAACCGGTCTAATATGTATACTATACACGAGGATACGGCTAGCTTTGTGATTTGCTTTTTAACATGACATTTGATACACATATATAATATAATGCATATACAGGGTGATTCAGAATTTGTGACGAATCTCTTTAGGGGTTAATCCTCGTCAAAATTGGGATCGAAAGTTCGTTAGCCATTTTTCTGAAAAATGATTTTTTTCGTTGGAAATTTTTTTTTTCCAACAAATAAGTTTTTTTTTTCAACAATTTTTTTTTTTTTTTTTTTTTTCTTTCATATCATCATTTGTCAATTTCAAAGAATCCCATATATATGATGCCAATGAGTTTTTTTTTTTTTTTTTTTTTTCAATATTAGAGAGATTTCTCAGTGAAAGTTTTTTATTTGGTTAAAGATGTTCAAAAAATATGTTATGGATCCAAGAGAGGAAAAAAATCATTTTTCAGAAGAATGGCTAAGAAACCTTCGATCCCAATTTTGACAAGAACCCCTCAAGAGATTCGTTGCAAAAAAAAAATTATTGAAAAAAAATTGGTTGTTGCAATAAAAAATTTTCAAGGAAAAAAATCGTTTTTCAGAAAAATGGCTAAGAAACTTTCGATCCCAAATTTGACAAGGATCAACCCCTCAAGAGATTCGTCACAAATTCTGAATCACCCTGTAGATGCATATATACCTAGTTAGCTGTACATACGTGCTCCTGCTGTTTTTATTACACGGTTCAACTCGTTGCGAAATTTTCATCGTTTCACTATCCGCTTCGAGCGAGTTTAATCCGCAGTGCAGGCTGCACCGCAGAAAGTCAGGAGATGAAAAAAAAAAAAAAGAAAGATTCATCTACGCCCTTTTTTTATTCACGCTTTACGCACGCATTACACGCACGTATAGGTATATTATATTATATTACGATGCTACTTTATAGAGCTGCGCGCTGCAGTTCCCCCTATAAAAAAAAAAAAAAAAAAAAAAAAATCTACCACTGACCCAAATTTATAGATCAGAACCAGCTATCGCTGTTCTATTCCCTTCGCATTTCGTTTCGCTTCCGGTTTCTTATACTATATGTAGTAGTATATACTAGGGTGTGTCGAAAATGAACTTCTTTCTTTTTTTTCTGCTCCTACCACCCAAAACCTTAGGTTTTGACATTGAAAAGGTCCTCGTTCAAGGAGGGCGCTGTAGCTTGAAGTTTAGAGGTCGCTCAACGAGGATTTAAGATTCCCATCTAATTAACACGTAAAAAATATTGTTTTTCGCTCAAAACGATGTCAGGCAACCAAAAAATCGGCGATGTCTGTCTTTCTCGGCTTATTTGAAAGCATGAATCATCCCCTAAACGATGGTGGGTCGTTTTTCAAATTACCTTGTTCCAATTTTTGCCTTGGAGACTTTGTAAACTGGAAAAAAGTGATGATTGTGGCCAAAAAACGAAAAAAAATAATCAAAATTAAAACAAAAACGACCCACCATCGTTTAGGGGATGATTCATGCTTTCAAATAAGCCCAGAAAGACAGACATCGCCGATTTTTTGGTTGCCTGACATCGTTTTGAGCGAAAAACAATATTTTTTACGTGTTAATTAGATGGGAATCCTAAATCCTCGTTGAGCGACCTCTAAACTTCAAGCTACAGCGCCCTCCTTGAACGAGGACCTTTTCAATGTCAAAACCTAAGGTTTTGGGTGGTAGGAGCAGAAAAAAAAGAAAGAAGTTCATTTTCGACACACCCTAGTATATACGTTTATATCGAATATAAAGCGGTTACATGCCTCGCTTTCATCATTATTATTATTATTATATTATAACTCTCTGATTGAAATTTTCGGGAAGATAGGTATGTATATTCTGCCGCGATTAATATTTATTCGATCGAGATTTTGCAACTTGGTGAAACAGCTCGTGGGAAGAAAAAAAAAAAAAAAAAAAAATGGAAAAAAAAAATTGAGAAAAAAGGTAATAATTTATCTTTCAACGAACGAACGGACGAGCTATATAGTAACTAAGCCGTGATATTCATTTCATCCCGCGCGTATATCTCGATCTGTTCAAACAACGAGATAAGATCACTGATAGAACTGGATAAAAAGAACCAGATTTTGATCGTGTTTTTTTTTTTTTTTTTTTTTTTTTTTTTTTTTTTTTTTTTCCACTTTCAAATCTTTTTCTTTCAAATTTATTTTGTTTCTTTCAAATCGAGTAAATATTTTTTTTTTTTTTTTTGTCCAAATTCACCGAAGATGTTTTAGCTCCTCGAGCTCGAGTGTCAACAGCTCGATAAGGGTTAGCGTAGCGGCATTTGACAATGTCGGTCCATGGAGGAAGACGAGGTATAGGAAAAGGAACCAGTGACGACGTAAATATTTGAATAACCCGCCTCTTGTCGATACTATATGTATAATATCATCGGGAATAAGTGCGTCGAGACGAAAGAAAAAAGAAAAAAAAATTAAAAAAAAAAAAAAAAAAAGAGCAAAACTGAAATACGTTTGGGAATGTTTCCTTAAGGGGACCAGTATACAGCGACTTGTCGAGAAATGATCATAGTCCGAAATCAATTTATTTCATAACCAAAGTTCATTTCACATGAAAATATTGTTCTTTTTCAAAATCATGTGTCGTAAGGATTTTAGAGCACCGTTGGACCGATTCAGGTCATCTTGGATTCATTTTCTTCAGAAAACAAATCCTCATCATGTGAATGTAGGAATTTTGAAAATAAAAAATTATGTCATAAGTTATGATCAATTTACCAAATTTGCAAAAATTATTATCACTCATTTCTTAAATAACTTGGCCAAAACGAAAAATTTTCAAAATTCCTACATTCACATGATGAGGATTTGTTTTCTGAAGAAAATGAATCCAAGATGACCTGAATCGGTCCAACGGTGCTCTAAAATCGTTACGACACATGATTTTGAAAAAGAAAAATATTTTGATGTGAAATGAACTTTGGTTATGAAATAAATTGATTTTGGACTATGATAATTTCTCGAAAAGTCGCTGTACTGGTCCCCTTCAATAGATTTATAAGCATAGTTGATCAAATTCGATTCGCAATTTGAATGAAATGAAAAGAAATGAAATGAAATGAAATGAAATAGGGATAGGAATAGGAATGAGCAAGATAAGCAAAAAAGAATTGCAGTAAAATTGATATTCAAGAAGTTTGAGGAAGAAAAAAAATTGTCTCCGCTTATCAGGAATGGCCCCTCGTGAATTTAGAATGACAGACAGAGAGGCACACGACCGTGATGGGAAACATGAAGAAAGCGAGTTTTAAGGGTAATATCACGTAGATTGGGGAGCGACTACGAGTTGACTATAAAGTAGCTTAGCTTGGTTGAAAACTATTTTAATTTCAAGAAAGTTTTAGCGGCTCGTTTCACCTTGTGAAGCACAAAGCCTCGTTTTTAGTTAGAGACTCTATCTAATATCTAAAGCTAATTTCATTTCACCCTGCAGCTAACTATCATGATCATATCTGAGAATGAATGGGGAAATTATTTGCTTTTTAAGGGGGTATCCCCACCTTTAAATGAGTTGACATTCTAAGAAAGAGATTGATATTTTACAGCGAATTTGAGAGTCTGATCAAATCCAAAAAAATCAAGAAGTTTAGGGAGAGTTTGACCCTCATTATCCATACTTAACATTGAATATTATTTTGAGTCTATTAGTAGTTACGCTGAATATAGAAAAATACAAAATTACTCGGTTGTCGCAAAGAATCAGTAGTACCGTTGGATCGATTTTGGAATTTTTGGTCTTCAATTGTTCAGAAGAGATGCCTCTATCATATGAACATAGAACTTTTTGATATGACTATTTTTGGTTGAGATAATAGAAAAAATAGAGAAAAATAATTGAAGAATTAGAAAAATCTCAGTAAAAACTAAGCGAGTCAGGCAATTTTCGCGATATCAAAAAGTTCTATGTTCATATGATAGAAGCATCTCTTCTCAACAATTGAGGACCAAAAATTCCAGAATCGATCCAACGGTACTACTGATTCTTTGCGACAACCGAGTAATTTTGTATTTATCTATATTCAGCGTAACTACTATTAGACTCAAAGTAATATCCAATGTTAAGTATGGATAATGAGGGTCAAACCCTCCCTCAACTTCATGATTTTTTTGGATTTGATCAGACTCTCAAATTCGCTGTAAAATATCAATCTCTTTCTCAGAATGTTGACCTATTTAAAGGTGGGGATACCCCCTTAAACGGGGTATACAGTATCGGATATATGAGTGGGTTAAAACATTTATTCGCGTTATTATTTAAGCAGAGATTTCTTATTTTAATCGTGTTTTCTCGACTCTCGTAATTCTTCGACCTAATTTCTTTTAGTATAACGTTCATATCCATCCCTGGAACTTTTTGTTCTGTTTTGTTTTCATTTTTTTTTTTTTCTTCTTCTTCTTCTTCTTCTTCTTCTTCTCAATCTCTAAATAAATTGTCGTTAATCATTTATAAATTATACCGCAACGCGTTTCCATAAAATATGTCCGATTTGACTGTTAACAAAGTAAGAGCTGAAAATTGGACAGGATTTCTATTTCAACGTCTACAACAAGATTTTCAAGAGAAATTTGAAAAAAAAAAAAAAAAAAATAGTCGTTTCAACAAAAGCACCCTAAAATATATGTAGGGGAGAGTGAGGCACATTGGGTCATGGGGTACAATGGGTTACTGCCACCCCCGCCTCTCTCGAGTATATTGGAGAGGTGGCACCTGGGTGGATATTTCGTGGCCTACAGACACATGTTCTACGATGGCATTGGTCGTTTTTTTTTTTACCGTGGTACGATTTCGGACATAGAAGTATGTTTTGATGCCTCAGAAGTTGGAAAAAAAATCCTCATTAGTTTCGTTTTCATGTTTTCATGGATTAGGTACGGTAAATTGTCGTTATATCGATGAATACCTACATACTTAGGCTAAAAAATCACCCGTGGCCCATAGTTAAATATGTATTTTTTGATTGGGTAAAATCAATTTGTTCAATAAATGCGTGCGTAGTATACAATGGGTCATTATATGTAAGATGTATTGAAATTTCAAACGGACGAGGCATCAGGTGCTTACACATCGTAATTTCGATGAAATCAGCTTCTATTATCATCTAATCTTTACGCTTATTTAACTTTTGTCGAAAATTCGATCATTTCTCAGCTCATTTCTAGGTTGACCCATAGTGGCCCATGGGGTGACCCATTGTGCACCACAGGTGGGCCACAATGGGTCAAAATTTCTTCTTTGGAAATGTATTTTTCTAATTTTTCCTGTAGATGATATGAGAATTTTAGTTTTCGGACATTGTCGCCAATGAGTTAAGGTGCTTTCCTAGGCAATTCCACCAGCGAAAATAGAGAAGATATCCATGAAAAACGGTTTTAGAAACGTTTTTCATGGATATCTTCTCTATTTTCGCGCAAAACGAACATTTTTTGGGCTGTACATGTTCGGAGTCGCACATAGAATTGCGCGACGTATTTTGTTTCATTGATTTCGGTGCCCAGGCAGAGATATTCCGTTTAATATCACATTTTTTCACGATGTTTTCAGGACTGGTGGAATTGCCTAGGAAAGCACCTTAACGGTTAAAAAGTGATCAATTATGAAAAAAAAAACTGAGTCGATAATGATTTAAAAATAAAATGTTCATTTCGATCAAAACCAGAGTCATGGTCTCTCCACAGTTCAGTCGGGTAATGTGTGTTACGAGATAACAACGCACTTGCGATATGAAAAGAAGAATATCCCTCGCATTTTTGTTGCTTGAATTTATAATATTAAACTGTCGTTTACATGTACATATTTATCTTACAAATGACTCATAATTCATGATTCAATGCGTAGACTGATGCAACTCGCGACATAGTTTAAATCTGACCTTTTGGTACAGAGTGAATCAAATACACAGTCTAACTCAATTTTACTTTATTTAATGCTACGTGAAGTGTTTAACGTAATCATTTATGCTTCATATCATCAACGACCTATGCATACTATATTCTGAACATTTAAGCACCGTTTGACAATCAAACTTAATTATATATTCAACATTTTTTCGTCACCGTTTCATTAAAATTTCGTTATTAATTATTATACGAAATATTTGATAAACTCAATCCCGAAGAATTACAATTAATTTTTTTTTTTTTTTTTTTTTTTTTTCATTGTCAAACTGATGAACTGACTACACGTGTTACGAGTATAACTAGTAAACTAATCCATTAACACAAATTGGATGAAACACTAGAGAGTTTATGGATTCTCTTGTCTAATTCGTCGCATAGCTTCTTAGTTTCACTCCCTTGTACCTTGAGGGTAAAAGAAGAAAGAAAGAAAGAAAGAAAGAAAGAAAGAAAGAAAGAAAAAAAGAAATTAGTAATTAGTAGTTCAATTTCGAATTATTCCCGAGTGAAATAATTGGACTCAAATGAAAGAAAAGACGGAAACGGCTCCTGCTTTATTCAGGAATCAATCTTCGTGAAAACCTGAATCCTAGATTAATTTTCCTCTTTGTCCGTTAATAACGCTATTATGATCAAACCAAGCATCTAGCACTTTCACCGAGTGATTAATATCTTATTTTTATCAGCTGAGAACTCTTTCGTCTGCCAATCAGTCTGACTGTTGTCTCCTCAAAAATCTATAATTCTCGCAGATTAATTATACTTTTAACTTTCATATTATATCTTTCGGTGTCGTATTCAAATTTGGAATTCTTATACCGTTCGCGACTTTCTGCTACAGAATTCGGAACTTCAACACGTTCCCAAAGCCCGAATAATACCAGCAGTTGAATTTTACGCAATTATGATACGGATCGTGATGTACAGATCGTGTAAACTCTGAAGTAACACAATGCTTGGGAGAATTCGATTACACGAATATATAATGCTGTACAATATTAATTAATCACTACCTTAATTACAACAAGGATGAGTTGGTTGTCAGCGCCACGTGCGCAGCCTAAGCATCGCGTATAGTTCAAGCGAAATTCGGCACTGCGAGCAGAGCAGGGAGTATACTTTGGAAATTAATTTTTTCAATTAATTTTTCTATAAATTTAAGCTCTAAGGTGTATAATATGCGGCATTCCATGCGTCAAACTCACTAGAAGAGTGTCGCACCTCCGGGTCATGGATCTTGACCAAAATATGAAGTACCTGCTGAATAACTCTCCGGAATGGGCCTTTACTCTATCAATTTACCTAAATGTACAATAGAATTCAGCCTAACCTGGGTTTTACATAACGCAGCACAAAAACTAGTTATTTCATGGTAATTTGCAAAACCCAGGTTACGCTGATTTCTATTGTATATTTAAGTAAATTGATAGAGTGAAGGCCCATTCCATAGAGAATTATTTAGCAGGTACTTCACATTTTGGCTCAAGAAAACACCCCTATAAGTTTGGTCAAGATCCATGACCCAGAGGTGCGATACTCTCCTGGTCAGTGACTTTTGTCAAATTTCTATCCCTCACAGATCTCTAGATGTGAATTTTTCAAATATTTCAAAATTTCCGAAATCCCAACGTATTAATTATTGTTCATATCTCCAACTCCATTGACTGGATTATCAGAAGTAGAAAAATGCATAAAAAAATTTTTTGACTTGTTTGTGACGACAGATATTCTGTTAACAGACAAAAACTGTGATTTTCACAGAAAGAACCATGCTCAATTTCAATGTATCGAACAGAAATGTTCAGGGCTTGAACATGGGATGCTAATTATCACAAGAACTATTCAATAACAACATTTGACTAAAAACTTGAAATCAGAAATAAGGTATATTTGTTTTTCTCTTATTTCTCCCTAATTTTCCTTCTAACTTGAAGATGGTGGTTATCCTGGGTCTCTTGGCGAATCCTTACATCTGCAATCTGATACATTCGGGTATTCTATAGTTATTTTTCAAGTTATCTTAGTTCAGGTTTGGCTTCTTCGGGGATCAAGAGGATCGATCCTTTGTCAGTCCCTTTCGCAGAAAATCTGACGCCCCTATTCACGGAGGGTTTAACGCGAGGCAACTCAACTGGCGAGGAACCCTTCCACCTTCCCACCTTTCACCCGATCTCATCCAATTTTTCCACAAATCCTTCAAGACCGAGTCTGCATGGTCGATTTCAACACCGTTAAATTATCGCGTTAGAAACGAACGAATTTATCTCGCAAAATTTTCGAACAATACTCTCTAAAATTTGAATTAGTGAAACCAGTGACATATTCACTGATTGTCAGTGATTTTCACTCATTCAAATTTAGAGAGTACCTATAGCTGGTATGACTTTTTCCGATTTAGGAAACTTTGCTAATCAACGCGGTCCTTTTTGTCAATTTTATAACAATTTGAAGACGTCCTGGCCTATGATAGCATCGAAATTTGAAAATGATCAAATTATAAGGACTACCCTAATGTATTATTATAGCGAATCATCACGTTTAGGGATGATTGAAAAGAACCGAGAATTCATTGAGTATTAAATATAAATGTATAAAAGTTTAATTGAAACAACATTTTAAGCTCATTGAATTTTGCATCGCGTGTAATATGAATTATGAAATCGTCCCTTCGAAATTGGTACATTAAAAATAAATACACCCTCGCTCTAATCGTCAGAGCATGCGGCCTCTATAAAGTTCACTTGGTTTTTCAAGGTGTTAAGTAATTAATGATATTATTTATTAATCGAAAACACAAAAAGGGTAGCGAGAGGAAAGAGACTTCTCATTTTATAAAATGACCTCAGGTCAGTTGTCAAGAAATTTTTATCAAAGGGTCAGAAAAAGAATTCATAAATGTTTTCACATATTTTCTGAAATATCAAGTTGTTTAATCTACACTGAGAAAAATAACAGCAATAATATTGCTCGAATTGCAATAAAACATTATTGCTGCGTACCAACCTGCAATAATCATTGCTGAAGCTGTGCTATAAATATTGCAAGCTTGTACAGCAATATTGTATTGCTACAGTAGCAAACAAATTGTTGTATCTGCAATATTTTATTGTTGAAGCAGCAACGTAACTGCAACAATAATTGGGAAGCATTATAATATTGCAAGAAAAAATCGTTATCTTAGCAATATTTGGTTAGCAAGCGAATTATTGTTGATATTACGATTCTCATTTTTCTCAGTGTACTGTTTCACATTATCGAGTTTTGTCGTGGTGAAATTAACGATATTATAGAACATTATCACGGGGTCGTGAATAGCTTCTAATGACGAGGATAGAATCCTAATTTCGGACCGCACTTACTTACGCCGAATAGGTATATATAGGATCAAGGAGAAAATCTTGATCCTCTCCATGTCTATGACTGAACTTTGCATGATCCTCGGTAACATAACAAAACCGTAATAATAACCACGAGTTAATCCTCTACACGAGAATTATGTCATATCCGAGGGGCTATTCACTTCAATTTTCTTCAATTTCAATTTGGGTGTACAAGTGACTTCCGACTTCCATTGACTACCAGTAAATTCCAATAACTACCGATGACTTCCAATGACTCCACAGTGACTTCCAGAAGACTACATGTGACTTAATAGTGACTTCCAAAGACTTCCAAGGACTTCCATTGACTACCAATGACTTCCAAAGACTACCATTGACTACCAAAGACTACTAAAGACTTCCAAAGACTTCCGAGACCAGTGAACATAGGACTTCCCAAGTGAATAGCCCCTCGGTCATATCCCTATATAGTGCGAAGAAAAATTATAGAAAATATAACACCACGAGGTTAATTAATTCATGCGAAATCAGGAATTGGCAAGAAACAATTTTAATCAGCGTGCACGTATCGCCGGGGTCAGAGATCAGAATTCTAAAAATTCTATCATAATTAGTAATTACCTAGTCTGAAAATGGTTTTATCAATATTACCGCCTTACTGATTATTACTAACGATTATTCAAATTCGCTGTAAATTTCTGAGGAAGAAAGATCGTTAGTTCGCAGAATTGAAAAATAAAGTACAAAAAAAAAGAAAAAGAAACAATGAAATTCTATTCGCAAATTCATTTCGCTTCCATACGGATAGTAAACGAGCGCGATAAACGTTCTCTTATTATAGGTACTACCAATAACAAAGATACTGCGTCTATAAACGATCAAGACAAACACGATTCGCGATTGATACTAATAATGGCCCATAAATATCGACACCTGAACGCGCGATGGTAATAGCCGCAGTATTATGACATGTGAGGGATTTAATCAGATCAAACTGACACAGATGTTGGACATCCTCGCTTTGCAGCAATACTTCGAAACTGGTGCGGATCAATATTTTTGCGATTTTATGGACTTCGCGTTATACGTGGATAAAAAGTTAATGCCAAATCGATTCCATTATCGAAACTTTATCAAAATTCTTGAGAATATTTAGGCACGATTTCAGAATAAATTCTGTGAATGTGAAAACGAAAAGTTGTAATAAAAATTCGAACTTTTGGGTATTGATAATGACAGTATGTTAGGTATGGCTCTGAAATACACTGCGGACAACCTTGGTATCCACGACTCATTAAACCCATCGGCTGACTGGTTGTTCAAGCAGCACCGAAACCGTGGATTTCTATTCATGACGGCCGGCCAATAAATCCCCTTTTCGTTGTTCCCGATACCAGAAAACAAACGGCGTATTCGGTATTGTGTTCCTGCGGATTCTCCGATTCCGTTTTCCTCCATTCTTCGGTTCGAATCAAGCTTCGGTATGGGAACTATATACGGAAGGTGGGTATCCGACGTCGAAATACAGAACAGGCTCGAAATTTACGAGTTTCACCAAAGTTATCGGCAAAGTGATAAAGTCAGCTTGCCAGCTCTCCTATGTAATATACCGGGAGAATAGAAGTCACACATATACATATTACTACGTCTATGTAGGTATGTACCCATATAGATACATACGTAACATACCCATGTCCATGTAGGTACCCATAGTATGTACAACAGCTGTTGGGGTGCTTACCCACTTCACCGTAACGGAAAGAGATGACGAGCCCAAGTCCGCCTGGCCTACATACGAGATTGTAGTTTGGCAAGGAGTGGTTCACGCCCTGATATTGCACCCCAACCCTGAATTTCCATCTCATATCTGTGTACATATATAGGTATAGCCTGGTTTTTGATACCCATATACCGTTCTCCCTCAGATCTCATGAGTATGTGTAGGTATATTCCCACCAAACCGTTCCCAATCCTTCAATCAATTGAGTTATTTGCAGTTTTTATCTTTTTTTTTTTTTTTTTCTACGTTATTGAGTACACAAGATTTTTCACAAGAAACGTAAGGCAAATATTCATTATTTTCTTCAACTTTTATCATGTACGGAAATAGTAGTTTTCATTACTAGTTACGGGCGAAGCGAGGGGGAACATCACACGAGTTGAGAATCATCTTTCGCACGTGTATTGGACTTTGTTTTTTAACACAATGCGCGTTATAAGTTGAATTTTATGCACGCAAAGCGTGTGCAAGATCTAACTTTGTGCACAGTGTGTTAAAAATGAATGTGCTGTTGAAATCACTTTGTGAATGGTTCAGTACCTTGGTAGTAATTTGGTAGTACCTATACATTGAAGCAAGTGGCAAGTGGCTAAATATTGAAGCCACTTGCTTCAATGTATAGGTACTACCAAATACTAGAATCGTGGTCATTTCTACTGCAAAGAGTCCATATCCTATTCATAGGCATATTTTTTGTTCGTCTAGACCTGGTGATTAAGGAGTTGAATGCAACAAGAGCACCCTTATCGCCATGACCTGTAAGATTATTCACAAGAAGGGAACACTCTGAAAGATGCCTTCACTGCGATCTTAGCAAGAAGGGCATGCGATCAATGTTTTGCTATTGTTATGGAAAGTTAAACGATACCACGATCTCACTTATAGAATTCAAAAATATACTATAATGTATGGATTTGCGGATTGCGGATTGGCCTCAAACTCTTCAATCGCTCCACTATCGTTGATGGGATATAAATTTTCAGTGCGCCAAATTCTTCGAGCTTTAAGAATTGATGAGGGTTAGGAGAGCAGGTCCACGGTTGACCTGGATTGGCACACATGGCTTGATTTACGTCCAATCGATTATCCGACTTTTTTGTAAAGATATACCCATATTGTGTACACGGTAAAATGACACGTGTACTTATATGGTACCTACAGGTTGAATTGTTACCCCACCATCGCAGATTAAAATACGAGCTTGAGTGTTTGTTTATCAAGTACCTAATTTCAGCTGAAATTTTGTTGCGATCCTCGAGCTTGTTCTTTTATTCGTATATATAAACCCATATCCTCATGCTTCTGGCTCTCCATTGCCACGCTCGAACAATTTTATAGTGTTACCAATCTAAATCAACGAACTTATTGACTACCGGACGCTCGGCTATTCGCGGATGATAGATGAGAGGGTTTCCTCGCTGTCCCCTCGGCACACACAACACCCGTACAATGAAATTAAAATCATCTACGAAGGATACAACGTCGCAATATTACATATTGGTCTGGAAGTATATCCTCGACGAAAAAGTAAAGCATGTAATGATTAATCGGAATTTTTTTATGGACGGTAAATGACTTATGGCAAAAATATATATCACATACCGTGAGGTTTTGTGGAGGCGGAACGCTAGGGATACCAACCCAAAAAGGATGCTATTTCATGGGCAGTAAGCTACAGCAGCAGTTTAGTAACTTACTAGATATTTCTAGTAAAGTCACTCGAAATCACTAGAAATCTAGTGATTAATGGTCACTAGATTTATGAACTAGAAATCTAGTGACTAGATTTGAAATATCCATGAAATAACACCCTTTTTGGGTTGGTGTCCCTATAGCGTTCCGCGTGCACAGAACTTCACGGTATATGCGTACTGCAAAGTCTATAAGGGGACAATCAACTCCCTAGAGAAAGAGTCTGCAACGTCCTTTGGGATATTTGTCGTATATCATAAGTTACTCACGCCGCGGATCCTCCTGCCCCGCAAAAATAGGACCGTGTGAGACTTTCGGAGGACGATAAATTGGGCTTAATTGGGGTAGCTGATCCCTTGCTAAATAGAACTTTGGTGTGCCAGATGAATTCCTCGATCCCTAGGGTATAATGAACCAATCAGAATACATCGGCATTCTAATGTAATTAAATCGTTTATTCCACCTAGAGAAACATGGGACCAAAATTTGCATGGCTATACCGACAACAAGGTTCATTTTTAAGTTTAAGAAGATATTTCTGCAAGCGCATATTATCAGCGAATTGTTCAATCAGAAAATATCATTCTGATAAACTCTTTTCGCAACATCCCAACGTACAAATCTCGATAAGAGCAGCGATTTCATTAAAGTCTAAGTGGTGCCTAAATCGACAGTAAGATTTTCCATTCGATTAACACGCCAACCCTTACATCGTGGTACTAATATTCATATAACTTGACCGGGACAAGTAGTGCTGAAGTTTGTCTTGGTGTTCGGGGATATTTTAGCTCGCTAGTTCCGAATCTGAGGTCTAAAATTCCAAATTTAGAAGATTTATGCAACTGATGAATGGACCACTTTCAATTTTATTATCCGATGTAGAAATTTTTGAGGTCGGTAGTCGGAAAAAAAAAAAGGAGTTGACTGATTTCTCGTGGTGATATTAAAGTGTTGGGAATGGTTAGACGCCATTAGTCACAGGCCACATCTCCCCTTGTCGTTTTCTTCGAGAAATTTACCCGATTAGAAACACGATTCTTGGTGAACAGAGCATATCTTGGGACATCTAGTTTCTTCTATATAATATCGACCCGGAAGATAGGGTTGAATTAATGGACCGGACTCCCGTTTGCTTTGTCAACGCTACGAGTGCGCGGATCCAACGCTTCGACGATTTGCTATAGGGTTGAGAAACCGTTTTGCAACTACACATTCTGCAGGCACATCGTTTAGCTACTATTTCTGCTCTTCGTATACATGCGCCTTCGATGTACGTGTACCAGGTTATATATATATAAATAAAAAAAAAAAAAAGAGAAAGAGACTCCCCTCTTCATATACCCTTAACACAGAGACAGGTCACAAACGCTATCAAAGATGGCCACCCTTCGGCATAGAAGTTGATGGGGTGCATATTTCTGCTCAATTTTACTCCGGGGTAATAAACTTTTCCTCGATCATACGTACTACATACTATATATAGATATGTATACTAGGGTGCTTTTCTTGAAACGACTATTATTTTTTTAACTTCCCCTTGAAAATCTTATTGTTGACGTTGAAAAAGGAATTCTATCCAATTTTTAGCTCCTTATTCCATTTCTAAGTACTCGCGCTCTTCTTTTTAAGTTTTCACGCCATGCTGAAAGCATGTAAACATTACTACTTTTTCTTTCGCCGCACACAACTCAGCCGCATTTCAGTGGATTGTTCTGATCCAAGACTCATTTCACAGAGAATTTAGAGTTTTTCAAAAGTGCCTATGGTAACTTGGCTGTTGTTTCAACCACTGCACCTGTTTGAGCCTTAGAAATCGATTTTATGCATAATTCTTCTTTCCTCACCGTAAGCGAATAAACGGTTGGACTTGGAGGAACAAACTTCGTGATAATTTTGTAGGAAATTTAATTATCTACAAAAAAAGTCCAATAAATGAAGTCTCTCAAACCAGTATTTCAAAAGATATAAGGACTTAGATTTTTTTAAATATAAAATTCCAAAAAAATGTCGAGTTTAATATTTTCAAGTCAGTTAAACTACCATGGGCACTTTGGAAGAACACTAAATTCTCTGTAAAATGAGTCTTGGATCAGAACAATTAATTGAAATGCGGCTGAGTTGAGCGCGGCTAAAGAAAAAGTCGTAATGTTTCCATGCTCTTAGCATGGGGAAACTTAAAAAGAAGAGCGCGAGTACTTAGAATTGAAATTAAGAGCTGAAAATTGGACAGGATTTCTTTTTCAACGTCTACAACAAGATTTTCAAGGGGGAGTTGAAGAAAAAAAAAATTGTCGTTTCAAAAAAAAGCACCCTAATGTATACATCCAGTATATATATAACATGCGGTACAGTTTGCCTAGGCGATTACTGTTTATAGCTCGTTCTACTCAATTTTTAATACCTACTGTACGTCAGCAGAGACCTTTTTAAATCCAAACGTAATGAAATTATGGTTAAATCGAAGTGAACGAAACACGTCTGTCTTCCCTGTCTCGTTGTCAGGACAAAATTCCTTATCCAAGCTTTCGCTGATCGATCCAATCCATTAACCATTTCTCTTAGCCCCTATTACTTTCCACCAATAATATATGGCTAACACGATAAATACAAATTTATATTAGCCACTGCATTCAGGTCAGGCGGAATATAAAAAAAAATCGCTATTTTGTATCGCGTTATCAAGAGCTTCGGATGCAATAACATCACATTGAGCGCAGATGTATGAAATGAGCATTAATTATACAAATTAAACTATACCTATATACGATCTCCCAAAATCTCAGTCGTGTGTTATTCAAAATTATGCCGGTTTTTTTTTATTCGCGACTTACTATTATTCGCAAATAGTATCAGTTTCATCATGATTTTCAAACGTATTGAACGCGAAATGTTGTATAGGTGCACTTTTTACCAATTAGTGGAAGTGGTTAATATTTCAACAATTTATCTCGCTCGATCAGTAATATTTGCCTTTGCAGTTAATACAAAGTCTAGTTGGTATCGTGACGCTTTTGAATATCCATAACTTTATTGTAATTATCTGACAATGAATTTCTCATCGCAAAATCACAGGGTTTTAAACCGAGAACATTGGCTGTGCCCAATTTTCGGCATTTCCATAGATACACGGATATATGTATCTATCTGCATGAATATATGAAGAATTCTGGACACGAGTGTGTACATATACATTTCTCCCTACATTTGAGTGGTGGCAGTGGTAGTAGCGATCGTGGTGTTTCTATGGTGGGGATAACTGGAGGGTTGGTTGCCCTTGTATTGATTCACAACCCCTATTCCCACTATTCCCACCTCTGAAAGCTGAGGAGGGCCAAAGAGGGAAGAGGGAAGAGGGAAGAGGGTGGATGAGGTGGTGGGCAGAAGCAGTCACCCTCGCGCGCCAGTGGCGTAGACTTTGGAATTTCTCAGTAAAAATTCCTGAATTTCCTAGCGAAATACCATTGTGAATTGGAAAAGGGTTTAGCGACCGAGCGCGAGCGCGGGGAGGAGGATACACGCGGACATTTAGAGGCCAGAGAGCAACCAGAGAAAGGAAGAGAGCTCAGCGATTATATTATGCGGGAGAATGAAAAGGGGTGACCCCGGACCAGGTTGCAGATATTATTGGGAATGGAATCCATAAGTAATTCCTTGCTCCTTAATATATTTCTTGGCTCAACTTTTGGGAATATCAATTTCAAAAAAAAAAAAATGGACTTCTACTAGTTTATTCTTTATTTTGAACATATTCCGTGTTTCTGTCTACCCCCAATTGTAATTCTATTGTCATCATTCCATCCGCATGAATTAGAAAAAGTATTAGAAAAAAAATTCATGGATATTGATGCATCGAAGAAAACCTTTCCGCAATATCTGTGTAAAATTCTCGCTGTCCTTATGACATTACTGCTTTTTCGCTGCGTCGGCAGTTTCTTTTTTCTCTATGTAATCATCGCGGTGATCGGTGTACTTGTAATTATTATCTATCCTCCGTGAACAAGCACACATCAGCTGTTATATATTCTGACCTTTACCTGACGGTCCCTCAGACGGGTTGCGATGGAATGCTGTAAATTCTGGAATACAATGGTCGAAAATGACCGCACAATGATCGGCGTTCGTTTTATTGCCATAGAGAGCATTAGAAATATTTCTAATTGCAATAAAAACAAACGAAAAAAACAAGTTTGGGTATACTTATGCCGTCAATTTGACTGCCTGATGAAGCTACCAGCTTATTTGACGTGCACGGAAAAAAAATTGTTGCTGAATTTACTATGTGAGCAGCTACATATACACCGTTAGAAATAAAATGTTCCAGGAGGTCCACTATAATTTTTATGTTGATTTCAACACTTTTTTCAGTTGAAACAACAGAAAAATTCGTCGTTTAAGTGAAAATAATGTTGTTTTAACTAAAAAAAAAGTGTTGAAATTGACATAAAAATGATAGTGGACCTCCTGGGACATTATTTTTTTCAAATTTTTCCAACAGTGTAGGACGACACTTTTTTGTAATAGAAATTACCACAATTCTAGTGTTTGGTAAATAGGAGCAAGTAAATTTCAATGTCCTAATGAGTAAATGTTACAACAATTGTTGTCATTTCTACTGCAAAAAAGTGTTGTCCTATATATGTAGCTGCTCACATAGTAAATTCAGCAACAATTTTTTGCCGTGTGGTCTAGCTCGATCCTCTTATAAGTTGTCCAAATAATCTTGGTGACGACCTCGTTAGTTCTCACAGTCTTGCACTCCGCCATTCCTCGTTCAGATATGGTTTAGACTTTAGATCCAACGGAAGTGAGTGAGTGAGGGCTGGTCTTTAAAATCTAAATTATCGGGTGCAAATGGTAAATCGGTGCAAAAGCTTCTGAGCAGCTAGAGCAGAGAGCAGAGATGTCGAGGCAGAGTGGAAGGTGTGAGGTTCCAACCTGGGAAAGAAAAATAGCAAAGGGAATATCGGGGCGAGAGGGCAAAGCGATCGAAAGCTTATTAAGGCCAAGTGACACCGCAACTACTTGCAAGCTTTCCACAGCCGTGGAACTTATTAGCTTTATTGAAAACTTGAAAAGCATCTTCAACCAGCAGACCCAATCCGTAGGTACACTACGTATAGTACGTAGCCGTGTGGGATAGAACCAAACGATTTCAAAGGAACCAATTTGTTAGGATTTCTTTCTGGCATCGTTCATTTGTTTGTGCTTCCATGTACTTCCATGCTTTAAATACACTCCTAGATTTCTATTTTCAACTTTTTTCTTTTTTTCTTTTTTTCTCGTTTCTTGCTTTCCTTATTTTTCATTTTCTGACATGCACAAGACATTTCGTTTACATTGGCTGCTAGTTAATTGGATTTGAATTACTCTCAGCTTTCTATATAGAGACGGTTCTCTAGTCTAGAAAAATAATCTTTCTCCTGAAGTAAAAGGGAGTATAGGTATATTAAAAAAATTGAAAAAAATTCTGTCTGAACATCTTATCGAAAAATTAATTATTTTATTATTATTATTCTTATTATTATTATTAGTATTGGTATTTTTTTTTTCTTTCCCTCGTCTCGATGGTTAATATCAGAACTTGAAATGGCTTTTTAATTTCATTTATACTGCGTTACCTAACGTATAAAACGTTCAGTTCATGAAACAATTCCGACAATTCTACACAATCGACGATGCGTTAACAAGCATTGCTTGTACTAAATATTTTCACCCAACGCAACGCTGCGCGTGTTGAAATTATACGCCAGAACCCTCTCTCGTAGAATAAAGTCGTTAAAAGTTCAACGAATACAGTAATTGCGATAAAAACCGTTCGCAAATATAGTATATGGGTCTATCCACACACACCTCTTCCTTCTCGAATCTCGTAATTACTGCAGACGTCATAAGTTACAGCAAATGCATTGAGGCTAAGCCGAGGTGTTGAAATTTTCATTTTTTTTTTTTCCCCCATGTATTCGGGATTCCGATAAAATCCAGAAAATTCATTAAAGATGAACAGGGTTCGATCTTCGCAATCCGTATTTTACTCGACTAATTGATTTACGATGTGACAGTAGTTACATTGGATATATAGAAAAATGTGTAATAATTTAGGTTGTCGTGAAAAAATCAGAACCATCAATGCTTGGATTTTTAATTTTAATTTTTTTATTTTATTTTTACCTGCAATTATTAATTATTAAATTTTTGATTTTGCGAAATTCACCTGAGTTATAAATTTATCTTTCGAATTTATGAAATTCTTATCGTTTGTTCTCCAATTTTCTTAACCAAATATTCAAGTTTTAATTTGATGAAATAATACCAACCGCACGTAATGAATATACCATGAGAATAAAATTCAAGCCGACCTTTTATATATCGGGCTTTCCGAAACCGATGACAATTATATTATTTGACTCATATAAATATCGATATGAGCTATTATACTTTATCGTTTGATGTACAGAAGTGAAGAAGAATAAGAAGGAAAATTTGAATTGACCGAAAAAATAAGTAACGATTGAATATTTTACAGTATATGTGATTATATTACGACAATATAATTGATACTCATATCATCATATTATTATATAGCTGGTTTGTCGTTAATATTTACGATATTTGATTATCAACAATCGACTGGGTTTCATGTTCATTAATTATTACCAGCCCCATTCTCACTATTCGTGCATTGCTGATACTATAATTCAATTATAGTTTACAATTCAGTGCACTATCAGCAACTAATTACATTCGGTGCAGTAGGCTTCTTTCATCGGTGAATTAGAGCAGCTATACATATATATGTATGCATATATATATATATAATATGTAATATGCTTTTCTGTAAAGTTAAACGAGATCAGATAATTGATAGGGCTTGATTAAGGTATGCAGCACGTAGCTGTATACCTTCACCCGTTGTTAAATATGTATACCAGGGTCTGCAATACAATTATCAAAGATCTGCTTATCAGATTATCGAGGCTGTCGCAAAAGAGATAATTAAATGAGGGATGAATCTGACAGAAATGTTTGTACAGAGATTGAAAACCACGATGCTAAACGAAGGACTATTTGAAACTGGAAGCGACGTGTGTTCATCAATTTTTTGAATTTTCCAAATCTTTCAACCAATTGGGAAAACATTCATTTTCACGATCGCGACCACACTCAGAAAAAAGTCTTGTTGACACAACCAAAATTTGGGTTATTATATGCACAATCACATTCTTTGCTCAGTCAACCAAAAATTTTGTTGGAATAGCCAAAACAAAATTTGGTTTTCCCAACAAAATTTTGGTTATCCCAACGAAATTTTTGGTTGACTGAACAAAAAATTTGATTGACTGAACAAAAAATGTGATTGTGCATATAATAAACAAATTTTGGTTGTTATTTTCCTGAGTGCATCCTCTAAGAAGACACTCTGATTTTTTTTTTCTCACACTCCACCAATACCTAAGTATTAAATTTCTACACGCAATTATAAATAATTGATCAGTCAGCTAGGGGCCTACCCCGGGGTTCCCCGGAGTTCCCCAAGCTTCCCCGGGGTTACCCGAGGTTCCCCAGGCTTCCCCGGGCTTCTAGGCTGTGTAGTTATTGTAATCGCGTGGCGACGCTATCAACAAATTTCCTATCTACCATCTGTCAGTCAGAGTCTCCCTCCTGAAAGTTTGTTTCCCCGCAAACATTTCACCCTCTATACATACCCCAAAAAATCGATATGTCTGCTTTTCTTACCAACGTCATATCCAAGTCAAGCCTACATTAGAGCCTATGTCCCATCCTGCCAGCCAGCCGGGCTGCTTTAGCTTTCTACCTTAGGTTTATATTTCGATTAGATTAGTGTTCCCTCGTGCAGGTTTTAGTCTACCTATAATACCTCATGTCCCTGTGGATTATAGATTATTTGAAATTCTAATGGATTCAGATATTATCATATATTTTGATAATACCTACTTCGCCAACGGTTCAAGAAAATCATTTTCAATTCATCACATTCAACGTTTAAAACATTCGTCTAACATCATATTGGATCTTCGGCGTGATATGATACTGGTTAAATTTGAAATCCGATGCTTTTTTTTTTTTTTTTTTTTTTTAAGTTTGTATTCTTTTTTTTTTTCCACACGACAAGCTCCGGGAATCCCAAAGGGACTCATGTATATTTATATGAAACGCCTAAACTCGCCAGAAGCTGAAATATGAGGGGGCGTAGAATAGGCATTCCCTTAGGTGGATGAAGCAGCGGGCTGTTAGAAACTGAACTGTAAAGCGAGAAAGGTGAGAAAATTTTCGAGACGTTATTTGATAAAGTGAGAAAAAAGTGAACAGCTAAAATCTGATTAGAAAAGCTAGAGCTTTTAGTTTTCTAATGACACATTTTTCAAATAATGGCTGCGCAAACATTAAAACGAAAAATTGTTCTTCTCTTATTTTTGCACACATTTGCTCTTCGTGATAGACATGATTATTCAAGGTACGATTAACGAATGAATTTTGTATTTCGCTGAAATTCGAAAGCAGGGTTTAAAAGTACGCTGTAATAATCCGCCGGCTTTATTCAGGATTACGTTTTTTGCCCCAATTTAATGAGATGCAAATAAACGCATATTTTCTTGTATATCGAAAAAGCCGGGAATTTAAAAAGTAAAAGTTAGTACAATTAGGTTCGAATATTAAATACCGCAGCTCCTTTTTGACAGATATTTTGAACCCTAATATGTTGGGAATTTTAATGGCTGATAGGTAAATTGAAAAGGAATTTAATAAGCTTCAATATTCTGTAATTGAAAACGAATTAATCAAATTTCATTTCGCGATGTTTTTTTATGTTATGAAAAAGTTCTAAGGCCCCTAACCAAGGATTCTAATATCAATTACTTTCATCAATCAAAATCTGAATAATATATACACCATAGATGTTACTTTGAGGTAACTTCGAGAACCGAAACATATTTTAGACTTCATTTGACTGTGTTGTGATTACATCCCGTGTTTCCAGTTCAAAGTTACGGTATTAGATCCCGAGCTGGTCCTCTCTCTGACTTTCGGTACATAGTAAAAAGATCACCTAGCAAAAAAACTGCACTAGTAGTGTTGAGTTCAGGATAAACTACCCATGCTGTTCAATTGTCCACAGTTTTCGTATTGATCAGTATCTGCACTCAATTTCTCCCATTCTAAGTTCCTATTTTATCTTCATCACGAAAGACTCGTATTTTTTAATTATCTATCTCGTTTCACCTGTTTTCTATCAAAAACTACGCGTGGTAGCCGACTATAGGTTCAACTTGACGCCTAGAATATCAAAAGCCGGTATTGGATACCAAAACCATCTCCTATACTAATACCCGTATCCGTCTTCAAATTCATTCCGAGAATTATTCCAGTGCAATTAGTTCCAGAATCTGGATATCTCAGTGTGAATTACAACCGGTCCTATATCTCGTACAATAGGATGTACTATTTTTCTGAATAAGGTGCGCAAAGTCCTCAAGATGACTTTCCCGCACGCTCATACGAACCGTGCGGAAATTGGGCACTTTGCGAACGCTGGGCATGAACGAAAAATCGATGCTTGCGCACGCCGTGTAGTAGATATAATACATATACCATTTTTCATATACCATTTTTTGTAACACTGTATGGAAGTTCGCACTTTGTGAACACTCCGCATGGATAAATCGACGAAGTATGCGGGAATGTTGACTCCTGCACACTTTGAATAGATAAATGTGCTGGAATCAACATTCCCGTACACTTTTTAAGATCATCAGAAATGTGCTATTTTGCGTACAATTTTCGCTACACAAAGTAAGACTTTTCCATACAGTGTTACAAAAAAGTTATTTGGCCTGATGTCATAAGGTTGAAGTTCGTAACGTTAACTTAACAGAATATTCGTTGAAGAAATGCAATATTTCGTGATTCAAATGTTGTTAGAATTGTAAATTATACGAGATACACATGTTTCACACAATTTGAGGAATTATGCACCGTTCTTGATCCGTTTGAAACGTTCGAGCCTTGAATTTGAGAATTTTTTGGCGAATATTTTGTTGCGCTAACGTTACGAACTTCAACCTCATTTGATGTCTCAGAACCCTTCCAAAGAACCTTTCTGCACAGTTTGAACTTCTATGGAAAGAGCAGCATAGGAACAAGTATGGCAACTGTGATGAATGACACATTGATATCTTAACGTTACGAACTAGGAGATCAAATTTCTGACTAATAGGATGCTTAGTAATTAATTATAGCCAGGTTCTCGCGGATCATATTTAATGAAATTCTAAGATCCAACGAAGCAGTGGTTAGCTAGAGCTATGGTCCAACTATAAGGCAACGTGTGCTGCTCTAGCCTTAATACGGTAACGAAATCAGTTTGGGTTGCTTGACTTGGGTTAGGTTGGGTTAGGTCGGGTCATAGGTAACGATTGGGTTGGGTTAGGTTAGGTTATACTGCGATTCTATCCTCTGGTTAGACGCCCCTTGTGTTCCTAATTACGTTAGAGGTATAATTTAGCCTCAAGACAGTTGACGGGCCACAAGAATTTCTGATGCGAACCGTTCAAGGTATGCGAATTATGGAAATTAACATTATCATTATTAATATCTGGGATTGATGATAATTAGACAGTAATGGACCTCATGTATCTGATGAATCATGGAAATATATACTGGGAGTATTCGTGGAAACGCTTCATAGGAAAGTAAAAACACCTGCATACAGGCAAAACCTAATCGCTTGATGTCACATCATTTTAGAATTTTCCTTCCAAATTTTGCAAATTTTCGATAAACGCTGACCATACATTTTCTTCGGTATAGACTCCAATGTATAAGACTCAAACGACCAATTCTTTTACTACTTTTTATTGATTAATTCTGAAGCGTATGTTTTGTGTGGATAAATGAGCCAGCGAAATGGATAATTCATTCATTTCACTAGCTCAGCCATATCGTCAGGAAAAATAAATTGAAAAATTGATTTCGTTTCGAGCATATGGTAGTGATGAAGGTTATTTGATGATAGATATTACCATATTCAATCCCTGACAGCCTGTGAGTAACAAGTCGAAAGTCAATCTCACGATTGCACATTCGATCGACGATTTGTCGGTTGACTTGTTCACGCCATCAATCTCCACGAGTAGGTATAGGTACCTACCTACTACCTACCATACTATAAATATTGAAACAATGCCCGTATACATTGATTGGCAATTCATGCAATACGTTACAATCCCCGCGGTTGACAGGCGACTAAATTTCACAATGTTTTTACCGCATCGAAGTTTTCAACAATTGAATAATTACACAAGCATTCCCTTAGTATAGGGTTTGAATATTTTAAAAATTGGATAAAAATTGAAAATTTTCACATAACAGCGAGCCGAAAAACTTTTTCGCATGCTGAAACTCGTAACTCTTTCAAATAAAATGAAAATATCTTGGAATATTGTGATATTCTTGTGCCCAGGAAATTTTAATAGATTTTTTTGTTTCTTGTTTCTACAAGTAATTTAAACCAAAGCATATTAATTCAATTATTCAAATTCAAGTAGAATTTGTTCAAAACACTCCGTGCATTATTGTAGCTCGATCTAAATTTGCTGATAAGTCATAGATAAAAATGTCTGCAACTAATCGTCCAGTGAATTAGATAGAGCTATCCTCAATCAAGAAATACCTAGCTACGTTACATATATGGTTGGTTTCAAGTACTTCAGATCACGTTATACTTGAATCTACAATCTGTCCTTTACGAAGAGACAGAAAGTCGAAATCAAGGCAAAGACCTTTATTCTCTACAGCTCCGAATCGCGTACGTTCCTTTGACCCAATCTTATCTACGTTGTATTAGATGGGAAGGTATATGTCGCATTTGAAATCCCACCAAAAAATTCCTTAAAATTCGAAATTAAAGTCTAAGTGGTGCCGCAATCGACTATAAGGGTTTCTATTTGATTAACACGCAAGACATTGCAACGTGTTATAATGTTCATGTATAGCTTGAGTTGATTTTGGTTTTGGACCTTCCACCGTAAAAGTCTGTAGAATTACGTCAAATAATCGACATTCCAAGCGGGCAACGCTGTCATTGAAGTCCAAGTGGTGCCTCAATCGGCAATTAGCTTTTCCACTTGATTCACACGCAAAACTGAACATCGTGGTAATAATGTTCATATGTAACTTGACCGGAACAAGTAGTACACGGAAAAAAAAAATGTTACACTTACAAAAAATAGTGTCAACTTTACAGAACTCCTGTGCTAAATAGGGGACAAGCCAAGTCTGTTGTCACGTTAACAAGGGTAAACTTGTAACCATGATCAGTTGGAATGACAAAATGCTTTGTCAAATGAACAAATGTTCTACAGTTGTTAATATTACTCTTTGAGTCATGTGGAAGTTGCCATGTTAAAGCTACAATATCTTCTGTTGAATGTACAAGTTTCTAATGTAACGCTTACTAAATATTCTTACTCGAATGCCTATGTTACTGTAACAATACTGGCGTGTGGAATTACATGATAACATAGTCAAAATGACTTCCTCTCCAGTCAGTATAACAAGAAGTCGAGTAAAATTTTGTACAATTCTTGTTTTGTAAGTGCAGCAATAGTATTTTTTTCCGTGTACGAAGGTCGGGGGTCTCTCGGGTTGCTGATTCAAGATGGAATATTCCGAATTGTGGATCCAATCTAAATATTCAAATCATCAAAATTCATGATATTAGTTGCATGAATGTTTTGAATCTGGCATTTTAGACTTCAGATTCGGAATCAGCAACCCAACGGACTTTCGTACCACTCGTGTAGGTCGAGTTACATGAACATGAGTAACAGCCGTTCAGTTTTGCGTGTTGATCAAATTTTTGATCAAATGAAAAACATCATTGTCCATTGAGCCACCACCCGGACGTAATTCCGTAAATTTTTCTCGTCGAAGGTCGAAAAAAAGAAATTCCGAATAGTTTTCAGCACACCCTAGTTATGATATATAGTAAGTAAATAGTACACTCAGAAAAAAGTCTTGTTGACACAACCAAAATTTCGGTTATTATATGGACAATCAAATTTTTTGTTCAGTCAACCAAAAATTTTGTTGGAATAGCCAAAATTTTGGTTGTCCCAACAAAATTTGGTTTTCCCAACAAAATTTTGGTTATCCCAACGAAATTTTTGGTTGACTGAACAAAAAAATTTGATTGACTGAACAAAAAATGTGATTGTGCATATAATAACCAAATTTTGGTTGTTATTTTTCTGAGTGTATAGTAAATGTGGTAATGCCAAGCCGAATTTTTGTTTGTTTGTTTGTTTGTTTAAACGTTGAAAGAATCGCGAGCCTTATTCACGCGGGGAATAATAATAACTCCGAGTCTTTTCTTTCTCCTCTTTACAAATGCGCTTTGGCCTTTTGTGTAAAGCACTCAAAATTGACGGCAGATGTAGGGGACATACAGAACAGTTCTTCCCACTTGTCACCGGGACCACAACTCCCCTGTTATTTGACCAAAAACCGCGGGCAATGTATCACGAAGACCATGCGATTCCGTGACCGAGCTATAGCTGTCTAAATGCGGTGTCGTAATTATTCTATTCTGTAGAAACGTTGAGTGTTTTCAGTGATCCGGGTTTATACCTTGCCCGCGGGACATTACATATCGACTAAAAATTTGACCTACAATTTATGTCGGGGATACAGCGTTCGTTCCTCCCCGTTTAAATACTAATTGAACGTCAATTTGTCACAGCGGGTCTCTGCGGGATGTACTAATTACCTTTGTATGACGTGACCCATGCTGTATCATACATAGCACACATATAGTTATCATGATTATCATTGTTCTCGGAAGACGTATCATATCTTGTTACTTTTCAAATTCGTATATTATGTCCAAAATCTCCGAAACTAAATCGCCCTATCGATTCCCGTTTTTTTTTATTTTTGTTCACATATCACGTGTCTGTAATGGCATTATAGGACGCAGGCATCAAAAAAGCAATTTTTATGACACGAGGTTGTATAATTTATCTTTATGCCGTAATTTGCTATAAAAATGATAAAAACGCATAAATACCTCGAAATTAAAAAAGGACTTACGAGGTTCTGATTTTACTTGGCCGATTTTCTATTTCAACCTTTTTTTTTTTTAAACATATTTCAAAGTTTTTTGCCTGAATTACTATATGAAATGGAACAATAACGCACAGCGAGAAGATCGTTAGTATAAATGGCTGACCGAAATCTCTTGCAATTCTTGATTAAATTGTCCCCGATTAAATCCGGTGCGTAATACCGAACGAGAATTGATATATCGGTGAATAATTAAAGCATTTGTAACGGTGATCGTCATGCGGCAGCGCAGGATAATGCATTATGAGAATAATAATTTCTACGTGATAACGAACACAACTCGATATTACTACGTATAATGAAATTAGAATTTTATTTCGTTAATTATTAAAATTTTAGCGGCAAATCACAAGGTGAAGAAAATTTTTCCTGAAAATCGACAATTTTTTCAATGAAAAACTATGTGAAATTTTCAAATTTTTCGTTAAGAATTTTTAGAAGCATAGAGAATTCTACGAAGAAGAGCTCGGAGTTTTATAATATTGCAGTTGGATTTCTTCCGGTGTCCATTTTTATTCTTGTATTTTACTATGAATAAGGAATTTGGAGTTCCGCACAAATCACGTTAGCTTACATCAGTCCGTGGATTTCCATTGGGATCATAAAACTTGCAAAGCTGAGCATAGTAGTATGAAAAATATATGCATGAGCGTTTGAGTACGTAAGGCATAAATCTTTGCTCGGAATCCAATATGAAAAATCCTTCCTTATTCAAATACGACTATAGCAACTGGTTTGAATTTCAATATAATATCTATATATTATTATTATTATTATTTTTGTTTTTCGGTTTTTTTTTTTTTTTTCTCTCTGCCACACAACTGATTTCGTATAAACTTTTCGATTTAATTTTCTCATTTTGCAATACTCTCTCTATCGATTAGTTGGACCATTTCGCAATAAGGTCAACATAATAACCGATTATAAATTATTTTCTTAACCTTTTGTCCTCGCTTTTGCCATATCTCGTTGTGCACAACACACTACGATATATATTATGCCAATTAGTAAGTGACAAGAAAAATATGGTGCTCCTCAATCAAAATGTCTGTTTTTTCACAGTCTATACTGACATTATTCAAAAACTGATGGAAGGATTTTTTTATACAACCTCTAATAGAAAATTTTTAAAATTTCACCGAAGTCTCCCCTTATAATTAACCAAACTTTCCTCTGAGTTTACCTCCGCAACGCTACATGTACACTCAGAAAAATAACAACCAAAATTTGATTATTATATGCACAATCACATTTTTTGTTCAGTCAATCAAAAATTTCGTTGGGATAACCAAAATTTTGTTGGGACAACCAAAATTTTGGCTATTCCAACAAAATTTTTGGTTTACTGAACGAAGAAATGTGATTGTGCATATAATAACCCAAATTCTGGTTGTGTCAACTCGACTTTTTTCTGAGTGTATGTATGTACTTTCTCCCGTTGCGACTCGCGGCGCCATATACGATAGGTATTACAAAAAACCTTCGAAAGATATCCCCAAACATCTACGCCATTGAGTTTGGCTGGGGGTTGCCCGGCTGTTTGAGAGGGGTCGGTGCTGGTTCCGTGCGCCGACTGGTGGCGCGACTTAGTACTAGACTATTGCAGTCACCACCTGGCCTAAAGCTACGTTAGACCATCCAAATCCTCCCTCCTTCGGCACCAAGGCACTAGGTCACCCACAAAAGCATCTTAGCTAAGTTGTAAGTAGATGTATAGTTCCTCCTGCACAATTTGCTTTTTAATTTATGTATAAACCGACCCGTAGAAGAAGCTATCTAAAAATATTAGAAGAGCTGGTCGTACGTATACGTCCGAGCTTCACAAATCGCATGAATTTTTCACTCGATTTACACCCAGCTTTCGTTTATTCGACCCTATACTTACTTACTTACTTACTATCTCGCTCCTTTTGTATTTCTCAGAATTTTTGATGTTGCTACGAAATCGTATTTCTTTGTTTCTTTTATTATTCGCGTTTCATCGCGTTTCATTGTCAGTTTAAAAATTTGACTAGGTATACTTTTAACTCTAGTAGTATACGCAATCTCGTAGCGTTGTAAAGCAAAAAAAAAAAAAAAAAGAAGAAAAAAACATTTTACAACCGACAAAAATGCTTATTATTATAACCATAACCACTATAGCGAACTATTTACGTTCTGACAGTTTTATAGGCAGCTTGTTGCTACATTATACGACGAACAAGCGATGCGCAACTCTATAGGTTATTTCTTATATAAATCTAGATCTGTATATACACAACTACTATATAGGTACGCGCATGCGATGCTTTATTCAAACGGATTTACGTCCATGCAGTTTAATACTTTTAACTTTTCTTAAGAAATTTAGTTTTCCAAACTTATCGACATACGACGTGACTTATTATATTCTTATCATTTTATCCAAGCAGGGCATTTGCTCGTGAAATTCGTATCATTGCAGATACTACTGAAGGTCGTTGTGACCCGTTGATTGAGATATTATATGATGTTTGGTAAACAATATCGTATCAAGATGAATGTGCTAATTAGTAATTAGCTTTTGACTCGCATTCTCAAAAAACCTAAATATGCACAGCTAATTATAATTTTTTAATATAATAACTGCCGCTAGGATGGATGAAATCTTAGACTTAAGACTTTTTTTTTTTTTTTAAATACCTTATAAAATGGCGCCTAACTAGGCAGCCATCTTGGATCATTTGTTTCTTAAATCGTGATAATCAGTCGAGAACTATAAGGCGCACGGCTCACTTTTCGCAAACGCAGCACAGACGCAATCGTACACGGAAAGAGTATTTGTGCGTTTGCGTTAATCGCTGTGTATACTTATATAATAGTGTCCGTGTTGCATTTACGTCTACGTTTTAATTTGAGCATTTATGCAGCAGGAATTTCTTTCTAAATAACAATCTGCGACTAGAATTTGAAAAAATTAAAATTCATTCGGTATGATATCAAGCGGGTATCCGATCCTCGCTTTAGATTGACGAAATTGCGAAAATCTTTTAGTAAAAAAAAATCTCGAAAACTGATGGACAAAAAAATCCTCAAATGCATGGAAAATGTTTAAGGGGACCAGTACAGCGACTTTTCGAGAAATGATCATAGTCCGAAATCAATTTATTTCATAACCAAAGTTCATTTCACATGAAAATATTTATCTTTTTCAAAATCATGTGTCGTAAGGATTTTAAAGTACCGTTGGACCGATTCAGGTCATCTTGGATTCATTTTCTTCAGAAAACGAATCCTCGTCATGTGGATGTAGGAATTTAAAAATAAAAAATTATGTCATAAGTTATGATCAATTTACCAAATTTGCAAAAATTATTATCACTCATTTCTTAAATAACTTGGCCAAAACGAAAAATTTTCAAAATTCCTACATTCACATGATGAGGATTTGTTTTCTGAAGAAAATGAATCCAAGATGACCTGAATCGGTCCAACGGTGCTCTAAAATCCTTACGACACATGATTTTGAAAAAGAAAAATAATTTGATGTGAAATGAACTTTGGTTTTGAAATAAATTGATTTCGGACTATGATAATTTCTCGAAAAGTCGCTGTATTGGTCCCCTTAAATCGAGAATAAAAATTCATTTTTGCACATTTTCTCTCTAAATGTTCTTTTTGGTCAAAATAAGCGACGAATTTTCTAAAGCCTCCTATGGTATTCACATATAAATTGAAAAAAGGGGGGTTTTCACGCTCTGCAAATGTGGAATACTGCAATACTGTGCCAGTTTAATCGAAATAATAGCTATCTGGGCCTGAGCGAAAGATATACGTTAACGTTAGCTTAAGGATGCATGAAATTATAGAGAATATAGATTGAGCGCGGGCGTGAGCCGAGACGGTTGTCTGATCCCACTATCAAGCTTAAGACGAGGTTCAGTACCGACGCTTGGCGTCCCTGGAGAAATGCATTGCCAAGCAACTTCGAGACCGCGTCCGTCGATGTTGTAACGAATTTGGAAAAGATTTGCAATCGCCGTATCGAAGTAATGGGCTTTTACGTAAATTGGAAAAAGGTAAATAACAACCCGGGTCAGACTCCTTTAATCCGAATTCTTAATGCATCTAATAGATAAGACAAGGTATCGCATATAGTAGCAATACGGAATCAGTCGTGTTCCTCCATCTCCATTTCATCATTTCCCGTTATTGTAAAATCTTTAAAAAAAAAATGATCATGACGGTAAAGGACAAAATTGACTTCTGCCCTTATATACTTTCACGCTTTAATGTTCATAAATTTATTTAAGAATCACATTGACAGATGATTTCTTCTAAATTCTTAGCAATTGGCTGCACGGGAAAAAAATGAGCAACTGGATATAGGACAACACTTTTTTTGCAGTAGAAATGACAACAATATTGTGGTAACATTTGCTCATCAGGAAATTGAAATTTACTGGCTCCTATGTACCAAATACTAGAATTTTTGTAATTTCTACTACAAAAAAGTGTTGTCCTATATGTAGCTGCTCAACATAGTAAATTCAGCAACAATTTTTTTTCCGTGTGACTATTAGATCATCAAAAAATCCAGAGTCTGCGTAGTAAGATCAGCAGTTGCAGATACTAAGAGGCGCATCATTCGTTAATTAAGATATTCATAATCATAATATCAAGATTGAGTTCTAATCAGCAATGAGTTTCTGGTTCGGATTCTCAAAGCCTAAATATATATAGCAATAATATTTGTACAATATTTTCATACTGATTATAAAATGAAACATTTCTATTTGAAAATAAAATCCAAATACACCTAAGATGAAACGTTTTCCTTATTTCTTTAATTTCTTGAAATTCAATCGGTTTGAAACTTTTGTTGTAATTTGATGGGTGAAATTTATCGACGACTTTGAAACATTTCCACCCGTCCACGTGACGTTCAAGTGTTTTCTCTTTGTCCTGAAAAATCGATTCTCTCGTCTCCAACCCCTCGACATATAGCGCTACTCCCTTACCAAGCCTTAGCAGTTACAACAGAGGTTCATGACTCCTTCTCTCGACTCCGAAGAGCGATACGATCCTGCGGTAAATTGAATTACTTTAGGGGCGCACCTCCTTCGGAAATAACTGAAAGAGAAGTAAGAGCTGGCATACATCACTGCGTGTCCTAAAATATTGCTATGTCATGGCTCAAGTCGTTTAAATGGAAACTGAATGAAACCGATCAGATTCAACAAATTCATTTATACTTAAATTAAATTATACCGTTTCTGGGTTCAAATATCATTTATTTTTGTTCCAAATATTAAACCGCTTCATCTTTAATTGATCCAAGAAGTTATATATCACGTTTAGGTATAACTCATCTGTACCTATCGCGTTTTTCAACAGAATGAACCGGATGCAATGAATTTTTCGAGTCTAAAAGATTCTGATAATAATTTGGAAATAAGGTGCGTGGAATGAAATTTCTCCACTCAATATGTGTCAATGAATGAAAACCGGAAATGTGCAACTTCTCGCCCACGTTAGCAGCTGTGCTGCAGTTATTTCAGTATCAAAGAATGAGTGGGCGTATAACGTATCTGAAAACTGAACTAAAGAAGGGAAAAAAATAAAAAGTACCACGAAGTATATATATTTCTCGTCTAATTAATGAAGAAATTCTACTTTGATCTCCGCTGAGCAATATAGAACAAAGGTCAAAGTCAGTGGACCACCAATTCCACGATCGTGTCCATCAACATGCGGCACCCCCCGGGCTGCAGCATAAGACGTTTCAAAAAGTTTAGTCTAGCGGAATGAAAAAGGGAATGAAACCAAAAAAAGAAGAAAAAAAGCGGGAACAGACTGACGCGGTACGGCACACGTCTCTTATGCTATATAAGAACCAGAGGAGCTGACGTGGGAAGGAGCAAGCAGGATCCATGTGTGTGGTACACGAAAACACTGCTGTATAAGTAGACGAATGTATTACACGAACACGGTACATGTACATACGCATGTACGTGTTTGAAAGCCCTACTTCTATGCAAAGAAACGCCATACCAAGGCACGTATGAACCTCGTGAACCTCGTACCAAAACGGGGCTTCCCCTGTTTAACGTGCATGCTCACATATGATGCATCCTGGCTCGCACCCCTTGGTTTAAAGTTAAAAATACAATTCAGAAAGAAACTTAGCTAACCTGCACCCGTGTCGAACATCATGGTCACGAGCCTAACGGCGCCACGCGATCAAACCATCCAGACCACTTGACCTCCGGTGAACCCTGATGGTCAGACACCGTTTTGGTACTTAAATTGGTGTCGAGTTTGTATATTGGCAAAAAAGTAAAGCCTGGTACGTCTGATTGTCTTAATTAGTGGCAATTTTCGGCTTGAAATATGAAAGAAACCAATCAAAAGTACCTTTTTTTGGACTTTTTTTTTTTTCTATTTCTTTTTAAAGCCTTAAAATTTTCTCTTACGGCGTTGTCAAACATGAATTTACTACCTCAACGCTGTATCCCTAGACTATAATATATTGAGCTCTAAAATTCAGAGATTCAACATCACGGCCATAACTGGAGCGGAAAAACTGCAACGAGCATATAGTCCGTATAAATATGGAAATGGAAAAAGTTCCATTGATTAAAAACCAAGCTTTAGATAAGAGTTATATCATATACGAAAAGGGGAGTTGGAATTTTTTCAAATACGAATACTATAACACTACATCGAGATGTTTTTCTCGTCCGATATCATTTCTCAGAACTATTTGTCCATGGAATGATTATTCTCCTCCTCTCCTCCCCCTCCTTCTTCTTCTTCTTCTTCTTCTTCTTCTTTTTCTTTGCCTTGACCCCATGCAGATCATCTCAAATCGCATAAAAAAAAGGGGACATTGAGTATACGTCGATTAGATAACATTTGCTTTCCTTTCATACGAAAGTTAATTACCGGATTGCAAGCACCTTTGGCTTGATGACTTTACGAATTATAAATAGATGTAATATTTATCTCTTGAATTATATTATTATAACAATAAAATGTATAATATAAGTACAACGAAATTCAACAACCCCTTATATGCATTCGTCAAATTATTAATATTCATCTTTATTCTTAATTTCCGGTATACAGAAAGAACAGCAGAGCAGCAAAGAGAGATCGACGGGGGCTGCGTCGTACAATTCATACCTGGAGGACGACATTTATCTGGAAGACCAGGGGGACCTTGAGGGGTCAGGACGTGGGGGTGGCGAAGTCCGGGACGATCTAGAGGCCTCCGGAAGTGGCATTGGCCCCGACGACGAGGATGGTGAGGACGGTAGTACAGGTATGTGTTAAAACAATTACTTTTCGTAAATGGTCTCTATACATTTAGGTAAATGTTTGCGCGCGCCTTTATTGAATCAAGTTTGAAATTCCCTGCGGAAATGACGGGTATAGCGTGGTAAACCGTTATTTCATAACTTCGCAAGCACACTGTGTGTAGTGTGTATAGTTCTTATCGTCACGTGACGATAAAGTAGAAACGTATGTTAAGAGCTGCAGTTCAAGATACGGAAGTTTCAATTTTCAACAACATGTTATGCACGCATATAATAATTGTACATATGTGCAGCATATTGCGAAATATACATGTCCTTAGCACAATTTATAAAACCTTATCGCGTTGGTAATAAATTGAAAAAATTTTCGTCGAGGATGGCGAAGATATCGATGGATGCTTATTAGGGAACAATGTGTCCACGCAGCGCCGCGAGCAACCGCGTGCCGTAAGACAAAGCTGCGAGCTTTAGGAGGAGACAATAGAAGTTAACAAATACTTATTATGAATGTCACGCTGGTTTATACGATTCATTCCATTCGTAGAAGTATTCGTAATGTATAGTCTGCTATGGTCGCAACTATTGCGCAGATGTAAGCGCCAACAACCAACACCTAACAGCTGACGAATAATACCTACTACGTGGACAGGAAAACGTGGCGAAATGACGAATAGAAGCCTCGAGTTGATGTAAAGTCTTACAATAGATTCGTGCTGGCTGCAGAGTTGATTAAATCGAGGATAGTTATTGGTTTGACAATAAAAACGAAAGGAATACCATTTGAAATTTGAAAGTGTCCATTTTTTTTTTTTTTTTTTGATCAAATAAATCAAATCTTCAAATATCAATCGCGAAGTACATATTTATTGTGTTTTATTAGAAATAAACTAGGCCTCGTTCTTCGTGTGATTGAACATCGACTCAAACGTACGTATTATAAGTCAATCGAAACTTTGGTCAGGGAAAAAATTGAACAACTGGTGCAGAAAATGTCAGGGAATTTTTTTTTTTTTTTTACCCCAAACAAGAAGTGGCCATCATCCTGGATGATAGATAGCAGAGATACTTTTTCCAGAGAATTCTGGAACTTATAGTAGAGCCTCACGGGAGGCCTTTACAGATAAATAAAATTGCAGTATAATTCGTACTGTGGGAATAAAGCTTTTGAATTAAATAGAAGGTACGTGAAGCTATTAAATTTACATACAGCTATGAATGAGCCAGAAAAGTTTGAATTATAAAAACTCAATATCTGCAGTGATGTGAGGAGCATTTTTATTATATTTCGAACATTGGAGTGTTCTGGAAATCTTGAGTTTATCAATTCAAAATTTTCTGGCTTATTTGTTAATGTAATTTAAATAGATTCACGTGGCTTTTATATACTCGATGTTGTGATTATCAAGCATTGATTTATCAACGTTCTGACATTCCATGTAACAGTGAGGCTAGCTAGCAAACCATTATTGGAAACACAATCTGATCGAATGCAGATTAGAGAACAAAGAACTTCTGTCATTACATTCCGCTGTTTCATTCTGTACAATGCGTCATCGGTGTTTAATAATGCAGAAATCGAAGAAAATAATGAAATCCATGTTGTCAATAAATGAAACACGATATTTATTGCATTAAAATAGAAAAAAAAAGGAACGAGACATTCATAACAGTCAAAAACCTTTGTTGAAAGGCAGTCTTCAGGGAATACCCACTGGTCAAGATTAAAAACTTGGAAATAGAGTAGTTGATGATTAGGGTGCTCCTTAATTCGGTCATATTCGAATTTCAATGCTCTCATAGGCTAGAACGTTCTCAAATATGTAAAAAAAAAAATGTTGTCACAACCTCAGGTTCCTATCTCAATTCTAAGTACTGCCCCAAACCTGCCTTCGAACTTTCTCATTTGAATATTATTACACACGATTTTTAGTACTTCGTAGTTATTTTTTACTTCCTATAGCATTACTATCGCTTCTCTGAATCTGCGAAACTCCTTATACTACACTTCTTATACCTATAGCGCAGTAGGTACATATCGGTGAAAAAATTTACAAATTTTTAACGACAAAACCGTTTTATCCATCACAATTTGGAGATAAGACATTTTTTTTTTTTTTTTTCGTGAGCTGCATAGCTCCGAAAATTATATCGTTGAGAATTTATCAAATTTTTAAGAAATAGCCACTACTGCAGGTAGGGAGTGTACCAAGTTACAGATTTTTTGGAGCCATAATGCAATAGGAAGAAAAAAAAATTATCCACGAAGTGTGACAAATCGTGTTTTATGAATATTCGAAAATTCGAAGGCTTTTCCTTTCTTTGGTTCCTTTTTTTTTTTTTTTTTTTTTTTTTTAATTTTGTTATACATCCCTACTGAAAATTTCCAGATGCGGATTCATCTGGTCGTTCGAAATTCCTATGGATTCCATCTGAAATCTAGTGGATTTCTAGCAGAATCCAATGAATTCTATCTGAAACCTGCTGGATTTCCAGCAAATTCCATAGGAATTTCGAACGACTAGATGAATCCATCTGGAAATTTTCAGTAGGGATCTTGAGACGTCCTGGCCCATATGATCATTGAAATTTGAAAATGATCAAATGAAGAAGCACTTTAGTGCTGATGTGTTAATGGTAAAAAAAAATGTACATTCATCATTCTTTCGTTTCAGTTTTCAACGGTTCTACGAGAATAGGCCAACCCCCAAATAGGGCCGACCCGAAGGCCCCTTACATCGAAGAACCGATCACTGAGATAAAACAGGTAAATTTTAGAACACATCCTCATATATCTATTTCTCATACATTTATGATAACTACGAATACATACAATGATCATTCATTTATTAAGTATCAAAATTTTTATTTCATAGTGTTTAAAAAAAAAAAAAAAAGTAATATTAATCTAAACTCTAATGAGCCACCAATTTTACCCAATACAAACATTGAACATGCAAATGCAAATAATGAAGGTGTTTTTATTTCTGCTAAATGAAAAATTATCCAAATTTTCAGCCAACACCTGATAGTTATCAATTCTTTGCGCACATATTTAGAATTCTTAAGGATTTTTTAAATGCAAGAACCGGTAGAAGAGTGGGTATGAAGAAATATCTCTGATAATAATGGTGCCTCTGATTTGTCTGAAATTTACAGAAGTTTAAAAAAGATGTACCTACTTCCGAAATTTTAAACCAGTCCTCTACCTGTCCTGATATTGAAAAAAAAGAACTTTAAGAATTCAGAGAATGTGTCTGAAGAATATTGATGAGTAACATGTTTCGGTTGTAGATCTAAACAGTTTTTTTCTGTAGCAGAAAAAAATTGAGAAAAATCATTTTTTGCATTTTCTGGACTGAGATCTCTCCCCAAATTTCATATTGTTAACTCAATATTGAAGGAAAGCTGGAATATGATAATATTTTTCATTTCAGACTAGCGTCGAGACAGTGAACAGACCAGAAAGTGGAGTTGAAACGGGTGAGAACTTGGGCGATTACGAACCCGAAGACGAAACAGGAGACAATAACGAAGTGTTAATCATGAATCCTAAGCACGAAGATCGTGCCAGTTCATTTTTCGCACAGCCCGGTGTATTGGCTGGTAAACAAAAGAGTTTTAATATTTCTTAGAATAAGTTAGTCTTCATCAATATGATGAATAAAATACATATATTTCTATATAAGAAGCTCTGAACCGAATAATAGAAGAGCAAACAATCTATCGAGCACTGCCACCTGTTTGTGAACACACGAAATTCACTGGAACATTTATTTATATCATCCAAGAATCGTGAACTAAGTTTTGCCGAGATATTGCTTATCTAATCAGCCTTCGATCTAACTTTAGATAATTTGTGAAAACTCCAGACAGTCGAATAAAAAATTGTTACTCTTCGCATCACCAGCTGCATTACAGACTGTGATAATATGTCTGGTTAGTGATTCAATGTTCATAGCAAATTTAGGATTCTAATATTTCAAGTTAGAGTATCTTTTTCGACGCGCAGTTGAGCAGCGACTTTATGCAAACACAGTGTGACTAAATTCTGACGTACTACGACGTGCCTGAATAAATGTTGACGAAATCTCATTATGAACGATAGCTTCCATTCCTATAACGCCATATTTATAAAAGCCTTGATTATGTTTCCTGATCAATAATTATTGAATATAATTCATTTCAGCTGTTATTGGAGGCGCAGTTGTTGGTCTACTCTGCGCAATCTTGGTGGTGATGTTCATCGTCTATAGAATGCGTAAGAAGGACGAAGGATCTTATGCTCTGGATGAACCGCGTCGATCTCCCGCAGCCCAAGCATATCCAAAACCAGGAGCGCCGCATCATAACCGAGAGTTCTATGCTTGAAGCACTATCGGCTGTATAGCATCAAATTCTTCTTACCCCTTACATCATCAAGATAAATACTGACTGATTTGAAAATTACACTTGTCGTCGGTATAGAAATGAGAAAAAATAATCTTGAATTTTATCAACAGAGAAAGAAACAATGGAAAATTTTGATATTTCAATGTATTCCAACGCTCGTTAAGACGGAGCGCGCTTATGTTAGGATGGACATGAACGATTATGAATTTTTAAATTTGTGCTTATTTATTTAATTATACTAAAAAAATGATACGACGATAAAATAACAACACACGCCTGTTAGTTGCCGCTGAGCTTACGTATTAGCAGTGTTTCTATTAAATTTTCATCAGTAAAAAAAACAAAAAAAAAAAGTACCAAACATTAAAAGTTTTGATAAAATTGACGTACACAAGCATTGCTTTTCTAAATCTTGATAATGTCATCATCTCAAGACCAGTTCTGCTCTTTTTTTTTTCTTTTTTTTTTTTATTATTATTATTATCTAAAACTGGGAATATCTATTTCGAGGTAGACGTCGATCAGAATATACTTATGTGCGACAATATTTATACGTATGTCTAATGTTGATACTTTTTCACTTTAATAATATAAAAGAAAGACTTGTCGAGCATCCCTCGTGTTTAAATAATTCAAAGTATGTATCTGAATTTTTTTGGTCAATCTTTTTTTACAATCATTTAAGAAATCCATGATTTCAGTCAAAAGAATTAACAAGTTTAAATATAGGCTCTCTCCAATGATCTGTACTTTTGGAATACATCTGAAAGTGAATTTTCAATTCCATGGATTTCAATTATAGTAAAATTTGATCATCGAAATACTTTCAAAAGCCACCTATCTAAATATTGAAGAAATCTGAAGACATATATTATTCTTAATTCGCAATTAATATAAATCTGATACTTCGACAACATGCCTGTGTTCAATCTAAACACAAACACGATATCAAACAGCTAAAATTCGCAAATTTCTATTCCGTTAGCTGTGTATTAGGACAGAATGCGTGAGTCGTGATGTAGTATGTTGTATACTACGTTTGGTTTTGTTACGTTTATCAGTATATTTGAAAAAAAAAAAAAAAAAAAAAGAAAAAGAAATACATCGAGCATATTGTCTTCTCTCGAATAATTTTCACCAGTTTTTTTTTTATAACGCCGGAGAACTTTAGGATTGAAAAAAAAAATCTACATATGTATGTCAAATGATTATTTCTAAACATCGTTAATGTTTCTAATACTTACATCAATAGTCAATTCCCAGCGGTATCACAATGAGTATATTCACTCTTTTCGACAAGGATATATATATATATTTTTCTCAAATTTTAGCAACAATTCTACGTCTGATTATAATCGTACATAAAGATATTCCACAACTCTTTATACCGCGACTGATATACCTCGGCTAGTCTCCTCCGCCACTAGATTAAATTCATTTTTAAATTTTAAGTGGGGACAGTACTGAAAATTTGACAAAAACCGTTTTTTATTATTTTAAATCACCAAAAAAGGTCCGATCAAAAATCGCTTCCTACAATTTTTAGATATTGGTAACATGTGTATTGAAAAAAAATATTAGAAAATTTCCTTCGAATCACTGCGAAAGGTCTCCTGCGCATACACTTTCATTGCAGAAGGTTGATATTTTTTTCCAATACACATGTTACCAATATCTAAAAATTGTTGGAAGCGATTTTTGATCGGACCCTTTTTGGTGATTTAAAATAATAAAAAACGGTTTTTGTCAAATTTTCAGTACCGTACCCCCTTAAGTCAACGACTACTACGTCATGCTATGTCCTAGATTTGAGTTATCTATGAAAATATTTGATAACATGATGAACAATGGATCACACTGTGAATTTTTTTTTTTTTTTATTCTTTTACAAATGCACAGAGATGACAAATAATGAGTAGAGAAATATTAATCTCAATTTTGTGTTGTGTCCATTGATGAAAATTATCGATAAATAACGATGCTGCAGTTCGAAGTGGGAACTGTTTACATTTAAATATCGATATAACTCTTAGGTTTAGGAATCGGAATGAGATACGAACTGAATCATATATTCATCGATGCCATCAGAACGTAACAGAACCAAATGTACGTAACTGTGTTGAGCGCACAAGCGATAAAAATTGAAAGATGAAAAAAAAAAAAAAAAAATAGTTTATATGAAAAAAAACACTGTAATGACCAATGGAATGTAATCTCAGTAAAACAAACATACAAACGTTTGAGGTGCTACGGAACTACAGTCAGCCTAAATGTTTTCAATAGATTTATGCCATAGCGAGACGATAAATACGAGGAATTTTGTAAACGAATTGAGCCTTTTTTACAGAACGCAGACGGGTGAAATAAGTTTTTACTAAAACTTATGAGGATTTTTAGAGGGCGTATATGATTCATATTTTGAGTTAACGCAGTTCTCATATTTTCCAATAATGGTGAAAATCCAGAAAGCTGGTTCCACGATGAATCATTTTTTGTTGTAAATGAATGAACACGCGTCGTCCTACAGTTTGAATTAAAGTTATAAATGAAAAAAGTCATTACTGTGAAATTCGTATCCTAGTTTAGGCTCAATTTGTTTAAAAAATATCGTCGGTTCTGACGTTATGAAATATAGTATGGTGTACATTAGATAGGAAATCTTGAGTTCTGTAGCATCTTAATTATTAAATCATTTAGCTAGCGACGATTTAGACTAGCTGGAAAAAAAAAAAAAAAAAAAAAAAAAAAAAAAAAATGGAATTCAATAAATTAATCATATTTGTACTTTCGGACTCTCTCCTCTGACATTCGTCTATGTAATAAAAAAAAAAAAAAAAAAAAAAAATAGAAGAATTCCAGAATATTTGTCCAATAAAGAATGATATGTGCTTGAGTAATGTTTTAATTATACTATATCGAATTATTTGTGAATATTCCCACAAGTCAAAGAGTACAATCGATTTAGGGATAGGTTTAATAGGTTTTTATTTTTTATTTTTTTATTTTTTATTTTTTATTTTTTTATTTTATTTTTTTGTCTTTGTGGAAATTCAGGGAATATAACAAGATTTCCCACCACTATACCATGCAGAAAATAATATTCCTAATAATTCGTATAAAATATTAAATGGTAAACAGTCTAGGCAAGCTAATAGCGCACATAATCCTTATTATCAAAAGAATAAAATAATAAATAAACACGTGTTGCCATAATTTTTCTAATTATGTTACAACTATTATATTACTCTATGTAATGTAATTAATAACTAAAAGAAAGAAAGAAAAAAAAAAAACTAAAAAAACAAAAAAAAAAAAAAAAAAAAAAAAATTACAAAATATCGAAACTATTTATTGATTTTAGGACTAACTAATTAATTAATAGGCATATATATAATTCTTCTCTGAGTTTGGCTTCGGCGCGCCCCTATTATATCAATATATATATGGGTAGTGCTGTTCTGTATCTATAATTAATATTTAATTTTAGCCTCGACATACTATATTATTCCTAATAATTGTTTAATTAATTATATTATCTTTAATGATTTATCGATCAAATTTCTCACATTCGGTTAGGTGAACAAAAAAAAAAGGAAAAAAAAAAAAAAAGAAAAAAAAAACATGGAACTGTGAAAGATATAGAAAAAAAAAAAATTGAAAAAATTGAAAAAATTGAAAAAATGAAACAAAAAAAAAAAAAAAAAAAAAAAAAAATTATTATCATGCCGATACTGCCATATTACGTAAGGGAAGCAATTTGGTACAAAGCCAGAATTTCATCAGATTGTTAAAGTGACATGTTTTTGAATTCAGTTTGCTTGATAAAGGAACAAAAAAAAAAAAAAAAAAAAAAAAAGGAAGAAGAAAAAAAAAAAAAGTAAATCAAATTAAATAAACAAAGAATTCGTTTTCATTTTCTGATAAAGAAATTATAATATTTTACGTGCGTTTGGCTAGGTACCAAAATATTGTCATATTAAGAATTCTCAAATTCGACAATTTTTTTATTGTTAAATGTCCATTATAATAATAATGCGTAACTATAAATAGCTGTATAATGTTAGAATTGGAAAACATAGCGTTCATATATAATTGTGTGTGATTTTATTTTTGTTCTTTCTTTTTATTTTATTTTATTTCTTATTTTTTATTATTATTATTCTTCTTTCTTTATTTACACACGTCGTTGCCGTATTTGATTCAGATGGAAATCCACCGATAGCTGAAAAGAAGGATAATAAATACTATGTCATAGGAAAAAAAAAAAAAAAACAGCTTTCTGATGTATTGAAAATATTATCATTTTTATACTTCAACAAATCCATACTATACCATCTATTGGCATAAAATTTCCTCTGTTTCATTGTATATGCGGTTTCTGATACCTACCATATATTATATTTATAGAGATAATATACAATTCGAATGCTGAAATATTATTTTATGTTTTATTATTTGAACGATTGATATGTTTAAAAGTGATTAATCATTATATTATTATGATATGACAGTACGAAAAAAAAAAAAAAAAAAAAAAAAAATACTCGAATGGCATTTTTATATATATAAACATACATGCATACACATAGCTATACACATGACACAGATATACATACGGCTATGTAAAGTTTGCGTTTAATAAGCGAGAATTATTTCAAATAAAGATCAAATGTTGTACACATTTATTTATTAGACAAGCATCTGGACTTCTATATATTTATCTACTTATTGGTATTTTAATTTCTAAACGAATTTTAAACGAATATAAGTCATTTTTTCAACCTTATTAGTTATTACATACATGGAGAAAATTTTATAGGAGAGATTCCCATACTACGTATAGTTGCGGTGGGATATACTTGTAATATGGCGATCGTTCCTATACTGTATACCAAACATCACCACGAATATAGGAATGTCTTTCTTATTTTCATGGAAAATTAAGTAAAAGTATCGGAACCATCGCCATATTACAAGTATATCCCACCGCAACTATACGTAGTATGGGAATCTCTCCTATAAAATTTTCTCCGTGTATAGGCGAAGAATTCTCATTTAAGAATCTGATTATATTCACATCAAGAAAGATATTTTGCAAATAGTATAACATAACCGATGTTAAATGGTGAATGAACTAAAGAAAAGTTTTCTAATTTATAATAATCAACTTTAAGTTTAAGACAGAAAATTTTTTTTTTTTTAACATATGTTTACCAAATTATATTTACTCAGAGTTTTTTTTTTATCATTTTAATCATTTTATTTCTCTGTATTAAAAGACTATAAAAAGTTTTGCCTGTATTATAATAGGCAATGGATTTAATTATATACGATATATAAACATTTAGATTAATAATTTAGACAGGAATTAGATAGTAATTAATTATTCATATGAAATAAAATGGAAATGAAAATGAAAATGAAAATGAAAATGAAAATGAAATGAAGTAAATGCCCCTAAATCCTCTACAGACTAATAGAATTGCCATATAAAAATATCTCGACGTTATTGAAGTTTACAATTTCAATAACTATGTACCCAATGCATTTCTTCAAGAGATTATGTACAGAATAATAAATGATAAAGAAAAAGGAATAAAAAAAAAAAAAAAAGTAATAAATATACTTAATAATAAAACTAGATTTTAGTTTTTAAATTTTTACTACGTAGAATTTTACCTAAATGATGAATATTGAAGAAATCCGATTCCGATTATATGTACCTACTAGTAGCGCATGATCAATCGTTGATTATTTTAATTGTACAATGAATTTTTTTTTTTTTTTTTCCATCATCACAATCTACTCCAGTGAAATATTTTTTTATCTGATTTTTTTTTCTTTTTTTTTTATAAAAATATGAATGCATTATAAATCTATACAACACACACATACAAACACCACCACACACGGATCATCAATAATAATTATCCCTTATCTAATTATTATAAAAATCATTTCGAAAGATAAAATATATATTATAATAAGTATATAAACTGTGAGCCTGGGGGGGGGGGGGGGGGGGGGGGGTGGATTTACTTGATTCTATATGGATAATTAATTTCTATAAAATATACTGTCTATTTCTGAGCGAAATATTAATTTTAATGAAATCATATTTTATAAGAAGATATATTCCATAATATTGATAATATTATATTATAGTAATTAAAAGTGTCTATTAGATACAACTATAGGCCAGGTGGACGAATGAATAATAATTTTAAATAATAATAATAATAATATTAATAATAATAATAATAATAATAATAATAATAATAATAATAATAATAATAATAACAATAAATAATAATATAGTAATATTTAATGATAACGATTAACAATATTATTTTTTAAGTGTGCGAGCATCGTTTATCTCTGGTGTAAATATATCCATACTTTGGAATGAAAAGATGGTAGTTCCACTTGAGGAGAATATATTAAAAAAAAACATTTTTTGATCACGAAATACATATATATATACATATACTATAGTATGAAATTCTGTGAGTCTAGGGGGGAAAAAAAAAAAGTGGAGTTTTCAGTCTTTTTTGTCTAGAGCATAGGATATTAGTAATATAAAGAAGAAAAAAAATATTGTTAATTAACAACAATTAATAATAATTGCACTATATTAGTATAATAATAATAATAATAATAATAATAATAATAATAACAAACAATATTGTATGTCATCGCTCCTATTCTGTAAATAAACACTGTAATGTATAATATATATATTTCGAGGTCTTTAATTGTTATATGGGGCACACTGAATATTCCTACAGATCATTTTTTTTCTTTCTTTCTTTTTTTTTTTTTTTTTTTTGAACTTTTATTTTCCAAATTTCATTCAACAAGCAAGCTTTACTTTGGCTTCAATTTACAATTTCAATTAAGGTTGTTAGCTTGTAAAAACGGTTTTCGACAAATTTGTGTGAAATTTCACTGGTGGATAGCTTGAAACAAGTTCTACAACATGAGACGAAGTTCATTGACTTTTACCGCATATTAGTGATGAAAAAAATTATTGAAGTTTATCACTTTAACGTTTTTTATGATTTGATGATAAACTTGAGTTTAACTAACGATATCTTTCTTATTACATGGTAAATACGTTTGTTTCTAGTCTCAAAATATTCGTTAAATTTCAATTCATAACATACTAGTTTTTCATTAAAATCTGTCGACTAGTTGAATCATAAAAAACGTTAGAGTGATAAAAGTTGGCATTTTCCCTATGTGAAGGATTCTTTCTCAAGTGGGCCACCCATTTTCGTCGTGGTCTCGAATTAATTTCATTACTTCCTCCAATGATTACCCTACTTTTTAGGAGTTTTGCTGAATTTTTGCAGATTTTTAGCACTGAGATATATGAAATATCTGGATAATCTGTTTGTTTTACGTATTTATAAATTACTGATATAATGAAAGAAAAATCAAAATACATGAAAGTTATGTTTTTTCATCAGCTTTCCAATAAAAATATTTTCAATTTTAATAGAATGACATTTAGGGCTACAAATGCCAAAAAAAAACCGAAAAAATGCAAAAAAGGTGGTTTCAGGTTTTCGGGCCATTTTGATTTTGATGAAAAAATTCGAGAAAGACTCTCTCATTGCTCAGAGTTTACTGTGCAAATCTTATTATGGGACCGCCACTCCTTCCTAAGAAAAAAACATCCGAAGACAGCCCAATGATTGTTTTTGTTTGTATGACAACTTGGAACGCTTTAGGAAGGAATGACGGTCCCATATTAAGAATTCCACAGTAAGCTCTGAGCAATGAGAGAGTCTTCCTTGAATTTTTTCATCAAAATCAAAGTTACCCGAAAACTTGAAACCACCTTTTTTCGCATTTTTTCGGGGTTTTTTTGGCATTTTTAGCCCTAAATGTAATTCTATTAAAATTAAAAATATTTTTACTGAAAATCTGATGAAAAAACATAACTTTCATGTATTTTGATTTTTCTTTCACTATCAGTAATTTATAAATACGTAAAATAAACAGATTATCTAGATATTTCATATATCTACGCTCCTGCCAGTGCTAAAAATTTGCAAAAATTCAGCAAAACTCCTGAAAAGGAGGGTAATCATTGGAAGAAGTAATGAAATTAATTCGAGACCACGACGAAAATGGGTTGCCCACTTGAGAAAGAATCCTTCATGAGACGACGAATCATGTACGTATGCAAATAATGTAAACTTCAATAATTTTTTTTATCACTAATATGCGGTAAAAGTCTATGAACTTCGTCTCATGTTGTAGAACTTGTTTCAAACTATCCACCAGTGAAATTTCACACAAATCTGTCGAAAACCGCTTTTACAAGCTAACAATACCTTAATCACTTAATGCGGATCAATTGCTTATACTCAAGTCCTGCAATTTCGTTTCCTTATGCTTTATGGAATAGATAATGCGAATTTCTCTAGGCAACATAAAGAAGTGGACAACGTTTCACGATCACATTGAGGAGTCGTCTCAACCATGTTCAGCAAACTCGTATATTAAAATTCGCCCTCCTGTTAAAAATAAGAGTGGAAAAAAAATCAAACAGCATTTTCCTCGAGTCGATGTCTGCGAATTATTATAAATAACTAATTTCAGTAGGTGCGAATTTTCACAATATAGACTGCAACGCAGATAACAATTTCTGTGTACAAAACCACATCATTTCAATCCCTGCAATGCAATGATAATCAATTAATCATTTATCATATTTAATTTAATGATCGGCAGTACGCCTTATTATATGCAACCCTCCATCCAGGCGGTTGAGCATAGCCGCACTATCTTGGCGGGAAACAGTTTGAATTTTCTTTCAGTACATAATCGTTGTACAATTATTATTCTTATGTTCGATGATATCAGGAAGCCGTGATGAATGAATTTTGAGAATAAATATGCTGCAGATCTGTAATATCGATTGTTGAAGCATTAATATTGTCTTCTGTGCACTCATTTCACCTGGTTCACGACACAGCTTTCGTCATTCAACGACTTTATTGAATTCCTGCATTCGCCCAGCTCTAAAAAATGGAAAATGGGGCCTGCAATACTCAACTCTTTTGTCCAAAATGAATTATTTATTATTGCAAACAGCATCTTTCTATCGAAGTTGCTTTCCGGGATCCACGCGAATAATGAGGACCGAGGGGCTATTCACTCTGCAGTCACTTGTAGTCACCCAGAATCTTCAGGCGACTGCAAGCGACTGTTGACGACTATACTCGTGACTATCGGCGACTTCATTTGTGACTGCAAGCGACTACATTCGTGACTGCAAGCGACTGCAATCGACTACAGCCGTGATTACAATCGACGACATACTTGAATTTTAGCCGGTTCATTCGCGCTGCAGGTAGTCCGCATATTTAGCCTCATATCCAGCGCTCAAATCTGCAACCGTCTCCACCATAGTCCTGTCAATAATTTGTGTGTAATAAATTACGATGGCCAATTATCCGTGTTTAAACCAAAATATTTTTATTGGAAATCATTACAATTTATTAATAAATTTATTTATTAATTTTTTTTTTTTTTTTCAACTATAATATATTGAAAACTATAAAAGTATGACTATCAGAATCAACTCAAAACTTATTCAAAATTTGTTCACTCAAAACAAGTTTTTTATATAACTATGTATACCAGGGTGGTCGGTAATTTCTAACATATACTTGCCACCCCCTGAATCGACAGATAATGACCCAAAAACATTGTGTAATTTTTTTCAGATTTTTAATTTGATGGGAAAGCGTGCCGAAATCAATTTAAACTTGATAAAATAAAAAATAAAAAAATATATATATTATTTTTTTCCAAAGTTTCGAGTTAAAAAGCCGTGAATAAATGTAGAATGACAAAAAACGAAAACTTTGCAACAAAAAATGTATTTTATTGTAAACTTATCATATTGCAACTTTATGTTAGACTATATTTATTTGTTTTTATTTTTTATTTTTTATTTTTTTTATTTATTTCATTTTTCATTGATTTATTTTTTCAATGTAGTCTTTATAACGTTGTAATATCATAAGATTATTATAAAATACATTTTTTTTGTTGGAAAGTTTTCGTTTTTCGTCATTCTATATTTATTTTCTGCTTTTATACTCAAAAATTAAAAAAAAATTGAATTTTTTTTTTTTTTTTTCAAAGTTTCGAACTCTAAATTGATTTCGGCACGCTTTACCATCAAGCTGAAAATTTAAAAAAAATTACACCGTGTTTTTGGGTTATTATCTGTCACTTCAGGGGGTGGCAAGTATATGTTAGAAATTAACGACCACCCTAATCTATACTGCTTCCTAGACATTTTCTTCACTGACTACGATCGACAGTGAATGACTGGGGTCGACTTCACACGACTGCGAATGATGGCAAACGCGACTGCATACCGACTGCAGTCGACTACGCGTGACTTCCGTGCGATTTTCATGTGACTGAAAATCGACTACATTTATGATTACATGAGTGAATGGCCCCTCGATGAGGACCTACCCTTACGGAAAATACACTCAATTCTTGAGTGTAAACACTGAATTTTTAGTGTAAACACTGAATTTTGGGTGTAACACTCTTAAATTGGGAGTTGACTTTCAAATTTTGAGTGTTGAACTCCCAAATTGAGAGTTAACTCCCGAATTTCGAGTGTCGAACTCCCAGATTGAGAGTTAACTACCGAAATTCGAGTGTTGAACTCCCAAATTGAGAGTTGACTACCAAATTTTGAGTGTCCAACTCCCAAATTGAGAGTTGACTCCCAAATTTTTAGTGTCCAACTCCCAAATTGAGGGTGGACTCCCAAATTTTTAGTGTCCAACTCCCAAATTGAGGGTGGACTCCGAAGTTTTGAGTGTCGAACTCCCAAACTGAGAGTTGACTCCCAAATGAGTGACACCCAACAGAGGGTCAACACTCAACTGAGAGTCAACACCCAAGTTAGGTGTACGAAAGTACACCTCAGTTGAGAGTCACTATTGAATGTTATTTTAAGGGTTATTTTGAGTGTTTTTTCCGTAAGGGTAGCGAATGAATTTTATCGATATTCATGATCGTTAGAATAGTCAGTATAGCCCACAAAATTTATAGAGTCAATTTTTGGAATCTTGGAAATTAGCAACGCATATAGAGTACCAAATTAAACGATGAGTAAATACGACTTTCGTAACGGATAAAAAAAAAATATATAATGATAACATAATATCAGAATTTTGATGAAAAACATATAATATACGTTCCAAAAGTAATTATGATGTATAAAACGTAATTGGGCACTCGATCAATTGAAGAGATAGAGGAAACAAATGCCTAAATCGACTTAGGTCCTTTTCTAAGGTTTAACTTACCAAAAATTTAAGCTAAGCTCAGAAAGTAGATACGTCGATCTGAGAAGAACTCAAATCGTTCTACAATCAGCTAGACTTTCACAATTTATTATCATCATATTACGTATTTTTAAATACCCATTTGTGACTGCAATATAGATCATTAGGGTGTGTAAAAAAAAAAATAATAATTTTTTTTGCTATCTTCTGAACGAATAGTTTTCGTCAAGACAGAGAGATTCCCCGCTGGAAAATGTCCTATATGTCAAGGCTAAGTGGTTTCGAAACTTTTTTTAGTTTTCCATTTAAGTTAACCACTGCACCTATGGAAAATTATTTTTTGAATAAAGTTTAATTCTAACCATTTCGAAGATAAAAACTTCAGCTTTCAGAATCTTTCTCTAGACTTGAAAAATATTGAATAACTACGAAACTATGTGGATTGCCCCGTTAATAGATTTTTTTTTTTTTTGTGTGTTAAATAAATGGAAAACAAAAAAAAAAGTTTCGGAACCATTTAGACTTGACGGAAAAAAGTTTTACTATGCGGGATGTCTTCTTCTTGATAAGACCTATAGTGACTTAAAAGGTAGCACCATGAAAATTAAAAAAAAAAAAAGTCAATCTGACACACCCTAATAGATCATGCGAGTATCAGACGTTCATATGATTGTTGCATCTTAATGATCGCTCTGTATTTAGAGATTTTTTTGGAAATATCTGAAAAAACACTGGCTGTACCGACCGAAATCATAGCTCTGAAACTCAATAATGGTAGTACTCATTATTTGCATCCATATAAGTGTATAATTTTTAGTACGTTGTTAGTATTGCTGAAATCATTACATGATTCATAAATTTCGTTGCAACTAGGTAAATTCCTTTTTTTTTTTGTTCTTGTGGCAGAATTCCATAACGAGTTCAATTCGGAAACCTCAGCTTTTTTCGAATTTAAGTGGTAGCAATTTTATTCGGTAATACTCTCATGTTAGAATATTGCTTCATTAGGATTGTTCAGAAACAAGAATTAGAATATCTCACGTTATTCGACATCGTTATTGAGCAATCAGCCCCATAACCCACACCGAAAAAATATGTATGTGAAGTATATTTTTAAATATATTGAAAATGTACCTGAAAATATATGTAATAATACACGTGACGTATAAAAAATGTATATTAAAAAAACATATGAAATTTCGCCAAATCGTATATGTAAAATTAATTGCGACATACTATATGCAAAAATATATATTGATATGTATATAATTATATATTATATACCTACTAAGTAAATATATTTTATTTGCAAAAACACGTAAGTCGCATCCCAGTGTAAATTTAGTGTGTGAAAAACCTCGTATCTTATAAAATTAATTCAAAATAAGGGTTAAAATACTGTGTTTCATTATATTTTACCCTTAATAAACTTAAAAGTACATTATCTTTAATATTCAGATGAAATAGTTATTAAAAATACTTTCTTATTATTAATATAGCGTTTTTTGTTGTTCCTGTAAAGTAGTGATTCCTGAGATACGAGGTTTTACCAAAGTACCGTCGATATATAACTGAATAATTTGAACATAAATAGTCAGCTCTATCAAATATTGATTTTTTTTTTTATTTTACAATCACACATTTTTCACTCAAATCCTATTATTATTTTATCCCCGAAATGGTTCAGAATTTTCGGCTTATTCTGGTTTTGGATTATCAGCGTTAACTCGAAATCATATTTGCGGTTTCCTATTGGGTTTCAAGTTCATAAAAACACGTCTCTCGTCAGTTATTTCTGATTTCATGGTCACGGGTCAAGATCCACTTCGAAATACATATACAAAAACGGGATCAACTTAAAGCTGTGGCCTCATAAACGAAAATTCAATTTTTGCAAATATTTTCGGCACCTGATGGATTTCGGGAAAATTCGTCTAATGGATTCTGTTCAGATATTACTGTTCGGTTTTAGCGGCTTTGATCCCTGGTGGAAATATATTTCGGATTATATATTTCGTTGAAAATTTGTAAAAACTGCGAAACTCTAAAAATATTTGAAACTATGTATACTTATTCTGAAAAGGTTTTCGAAATCGAGAACACCTCATATGTAGAGATTTCGCAGAAAATATTCAGTCATATTCAAAAGAGTTTGAATAAATTTTTTTTCAAAAACTAATCAATTTCATACAGTTTTGTAAAATTTTATAAATTTTTTGATATTTTTTTCATAATAATATTAATAATGAAAATGAGGTAATCCAGCTGACGTGAATCAAGTTCAAAGTTGTTTTACTATATTTTTTCTAACAAAGATATTTCTGAACATTTTCGAACAAACTCTGAAAAATCTACTACACTTTTAATATTTTTGATATATTTTTTTTTTTTTTTTTTTTTTTCAAAACTCTGAAGATGTATGAAAATTTTTCTGAAAAATCTCTAATACATTATGCTCACACAAGCGGGTTCCCAAAATTTCTAAAATTATTTTAAAAATAGATATTATTGGAATATAGTCAGAATTCATATATATGAAAATTGTCAACAAATTTTTTCAAACTTATTTCAAAAAGTTTGTAGAAAATAATGAGATGAATACTATATTATCATCGTTGATATAAGTTTACGTATCTGCAGTATAGATCGACAGCTACTATATTAAAACTTTATTCAAAATTGACATAGAAACATAATTCGAAATGAATATATTTTCAAGAGTTAGAGTGCTGTTCAGTAGGATTAATTTGAAAAGTTAATTAAAAGCATAGAGATAATATAGGTAATATATAGGAAGGACTATTGGATTTATATAGATATTCTCAATAATTTTTATTCGAAAACAAAGTTTATTACAAATGAATGAAATTCGATATGACTTCATAATAATATATAGGTTTTTAAATAAATAAATATATAATAAACTCGTTAATATTATATATATATATTATACTATATAAATAAAAATAAATAAACTCGTTAGAAACGAGTAAATAATAAATATATTCTAAACTTCTATAATAAATAATATAAATATCGTAAAATAATTCAAACATATACATACACATGTGTATATATGTGTGTGACTCTGTGTTTATTTCTTTATATAATCGCGTGCGTGTGTGTGTGTGTGTGTATGTGTGTGTATGTGTTTGCGTTTGAATGTGTGTAGATCCTGGTACATGACGTGTGTAAAGATATAATATATATCTATTACCTATTTACCAGACACAAAATAAATATTAAAAAATTATTAATACATATATTAGATGATTTGTTTTCAGATTGGCATATAACGGGTACATATATGCATTTCATATTATTTATTTATTTATTTATTTATTTATTTATTTATTTATTTATTTATTTATTATGTGTCTTGTGTCCTGCGTATTATTTCCTATTACTAACATCGATGCACGTACACTGTGTCAAGCATATTCTTGAGATTTCTTAAAGATTTTTTATCTAATAAATATACGGCTGCGATTTTTTTAATTTTTCTTTCTTTTTTTTTTTTTTTTTTATATTGATATTATACTTATACTTGGATCGGAAAATTCGTTTAGAAAAATCTCAATGCATATATAGGTATATATATATATATATGTATATAATACTGTTTCTTTCCTTCTCGATAATAATAATTAATAATATTATTGAATTTGTGAAATATGCTAAACACAAAATATATTTCTAATCTTTTAGAAGTTTTCAGTGACAATTAATCAATCAATTATTATTCAATCAATTAATTAATTAATTAATTAATTTTAACTTATATTTATATATTATTTTGTACTGAAAGAGTAATTGGCAAACACGTAACTCGCTATATATAAATCTATATTTTAAACGAAATACTGTAAATTATAATAAATAATTGCAACATCTAAAACTATACCGAGTGAGAGCTACATAAAAAGCGAAGCTGTCATTCAGTTATCTTTCTTCGAGATCGTTGAATAATTAATTACAACAGATTAAGTTCATTGGCCATCTGAAACAAAAATTACAATATGAAAATATTTATTTATATACCCATAATTAATGAACGTACATCAAAAAGTTATTTCTCATTTTTTTTTTTTTTTTTTTTTTTTTTTTTTTTTTCTCTAAAATTTGAACCCTCAATATTTCTCAATCTGAAGAAAAGACATTTTTCAGATACTTCAGAATTTGTGAAAAAAATGTTGGAAAAAATTTTTCGGTCTGTCAAAAATTGTTCGGGAGTCATTTTAATTACGTTATCACAGTAAAAAATTTTTTGCAAAATTTAACACAAAAGTTTGTGTTGACCACTTTTTTTTTTTACACAAAATTTGTGTTATTTCAACCACAATCCGTTTGTGTTAAAAAAAGTAACACGGCTTTGTGTTAAAAGTGACACAAAACTATGTTAAAATTTTGTGTTGACGATTTGAGAGTAACATTTAGAATAAGTGTCACTTTTGTATCAAATTAATATTTTAGTGTGTTAAAAAATTTTAAACAAAAAACAACACTGAACCATTGTTTTAATGAACAAACGAGATTGTTAAATATTTAACACAAAAATTTTAACACGGACTCTTGTTTTACACAATGACGAAATTTTTTTTACTGTGCAGATATAATAGAATCGGCGCGACACTCACCCTTCGCGTTTGGTCATTTTCTGCTTCCGGCACAACCGGATCCTCGCCGTGGTTTTCCCAAACTTGGCGCCTTTCCGTACCTCTGTCGGAGGTGAGCTGATGATGTTGAGCCAGACGACCCGATTCGAGTTCAATATCATTTTCGGGAACGCGGTAGGCGTAGAGATAATCGTTAACCTTTGAGGAAGCGAAACCGGCAGGGTCATGATCTTCGCTTGTATCGATTCCCAATTGGGCTGTGTTTGAAATTGCACGTTTTCCAATAGTCTGCAAAAGTCGTCTGTTAGCATCGACCTGTCTCTGGTTCTGGCGCATCTTTCTGCGCGCCAATTCAAGGAGGACACGTTCCCTAAGGACATCCAGGGGATTCACGATCGACAGAGAACCCAGCCTCTTGGTGCGAGGTCCTCCGGCACTTCGATCTGCACCCGATTCGAACAGATCCGCATCCTGGAAAATCAATTTTTTACAAATTTACTATCTGACCATCCAATTCTTCATCATTATACTTCAAATTGAAGATCAGTGATCCTTTCATTCGGAAATGAAGTCAATCATAAGATAGTTCTAACGATAAGACAGATTAGTTGGTTTGATCAAAAGATCGCATAACTCCAACTAGATTCATTTGCTAACTCGCAGGTTCTGCCTAATATTTTCGTCAAGCAATTAAAATTTATCAAAATTCCGTTTCGCCGAGGTTCTACTTCCTTTGTAAACGAAAATAAATTAACGAATCCAATTTTTTTTTTTTTTTTTTTTCAAAATCTAGGATTGATTGGCTTCAATTCTGATTCGTTTCAGTCTGGAAAATTTTTAAATGTAAATTCACAGCTGCCCAGGAAAATTTAACTGCCAATTTTCCCCTCGTTTCCAATAGGTTCCAACAGTATTTTCACGCTCTAAATAATTCCCTCGGTCAGGGACTCTCATTGTCAGTAATATAAATATAGTTTTATTTATATCCTTGGCATTGTGTCAATTCCACATCAGGATGGAAGGGTTAATTGGACTCGTACACCGTAGTACCTAATTACTCATATACCGGAGGGTCAACCACTGAAATAAGCTCTTGCGTATACAACATTATTTCAATATTTCAATAACTGCCCTACTGAAAATTTCCAGATGGATCCATCTGGTCGTTCGAAATTCTTATGGATTCCATCTGAAATCTAGTAGATTCCTAGCAGAATCCAATGAATTCCATCTGAAATCTGCTGGATTTCCATTGGAATTTTCGAACGACCAGATGAATCCATCTGGAAATTTTCAGTAGGGTGTCACATAGGTTCAACAATTTCAAAAGACTTCAATTCCAAATTCCAAACAATTTGGAGTAGAGTTACCGAAAATTTCATGCTGTTACGTTTATCGTCTCACATGATGAAAGGATTGCGTAAATAATGTTCAATTACGGAAAAGCGGAAAAAGTACCCCTGTACCAAATCAACCTTAATACAGTTTTCTTAGGATATATGTATGTACGTATGTATATGTGAGCTGTATATTAGTTTCTGTCTTGATCCTGCCCCGTTCCGTTATTCTCGTACCCCTGCCGGCTAGGGTTGCTCTTTACTCTAACTTACAGTTTTTCTCTTTCTTTCGCATCGGGTTCATCGGTGTAGTTATATTACGCGAACGTATGTAACAATACGATGTAGGATACCTCGTAGTACACCCACGTAGGTAGAAAGTGAAGATCGATTGTTGGTATACAATATACACAGTATACCCTAAGACGTAGAATATACTGGTACAATTTCAACCTGCAGATAGGGAAAAGCGATTGCCCCATAGTCCCGCACGTGTATATAGGTAAGCTAAAATGAGTGAACATATATATCGACTGGCGCGGATTGATGGACCCTTCTATCGTATTTGATGAAAAAATTTCAAACTTTATGAGTTATTGCGCGGTATTTGATCACGAAAATAATCATCCATATATTCTGATGTTATCAACCATTAGTTAGAAAATTTCGCCAATTTAAATACGATGCTCAAAATTTGAACATGAGTTAGAAATGTTTCGTGACGTGACGGAGTTCATTTTTCGATTTTAAAATATTTCCTCTAATATCAGAGGATCAGAAATTTTATGGATTTATGTCGATTCGTTAGACCGTTCAGAAATCACACACAGAAAAAAAGGTTAATTTGAGCCAAGAAAATTATCTTGAATCAAGTCAACCTTTCTTTCTGTGCACGGATTTTCTTTTCATTGTATGATGATTCATGTATAATTATCCCACACCGCACCCAATATTGTAGCAGCATTGCAGCAATATTGCAACATTGCAGCAACATTACAACATTGCAACATTGCAGCAACATTGCAACATTGCAACATTGCAGCAGCATTGCAACATTGCAGCAGCATTGCAACATTGCAGCAATATTGCAACATTGCAGCAATATTGCAACGATTGCAACATTGCAACAATATTGGGTGCTGTGTGGGTATATCACGATACTGACGCTTCCCAATTTTGTGACATATGAATTTAAGTCTCACCTCAAGTCCCTGAATTCGATTTAAAAAGAGCAACTCCGGACGATCAACTAGCTGCATGTCTCTCCTTTGATACGTCGACGTCGGTGCTGACTGCACGATGCCGATAGCGTACGTCGCTGCCAAAATGCTGACAATAAACATCTTCTGTGTCGTGTAGTAGAATACGACGACCGTCTTAGTCTGAAATCACAAAAATTATTTGCATGTAAAAAAAGAAATTGATTTTTCTTGCTCCGGTATAAATTTATTATTCTTAAAATTATTAGCGACCAGCGCTTATCCTTAGTCTCGGGGGTCAGCTTACGAGTGAAATCCAATTGTAATCGGATAAACCCGAGCATGTAGGTAACATCAATAAATTTCTGTCAATTTTTGATCGATGGCCGATCGACCTTGCCTAAGTTACAAATCATAGCTTCTGCACCGGGGCTATCTAAAAACGCTCCAGTCTCCGATGCCTCCTTTTCTTCAGCCTAGCTAGGGTCATATGATAAGGTAATTCCAATGCGAGATAAGGAGGTGTACATAATTCTAAAGAAGACAGAGATAGAGAGTCTATAGAGGCGGGTGTTTGTAATGACGTTATTCAAATGCCGCAGGTGGTTAAGATTTTGAAATTCTCGTAGCGCTAAGGAAACTCTCATCAAGACCATATCCATCCGTCTATTTCATCGTTCATTCATACCCATCCCATCCATCACCACGATGTTCTGTATGAGTCCAAAGCGTGGCAGACTCATAATCAGTCTACTAGCTTCACTCCCTCGTCTAGCCCGTAACCACAAGTGTGTCTACAGCTAGAATCTTTGTGCTCATCTTAACAACATTACTCTCAAGTTTCGAGCACTTTCAACGTATATATAGATTTAAAGCGCAACATTATACACAGGAATTATAATTATGTGTGCACGCAAAAAACAGTGCTCTCGAATTTACTCTATGAGCAGTGAATATATGGACAGCACTTTTTTGCAGTAGAAATTATCACAATTCTAATATTGAGTACATTGGAGCAAGTGGCATTCAATGTCTACACGAGTGAATGTTACCACAATTGTGATAATTTCTACTGCAAAAAAGTGCTGTCCATATATTTACTGCTCACATAGTAAATTCGACAGCACTGTTTTTTGCGTGTGGAAACGTGTTTCCCTTTGAAAATTTTGAAACCGGAATTCGATATTCGTCCGATAAAAATATAAAACCAAAAAATTTTTGTTTCATCTCTAAATTTTTCTGATTCAGCTTCGAACCCCCCCCCCCCCCCCCTGCAGTCTGTATAAAGCGTGAAGTAAAATTCAGAAAATAATCTGGCCCCGCGCTGTTTTTCAGATAAATATTTATTTCCTATATACTATGTGAAAAAGCTCAGAGACTATTCTCTGATGTATTACAATTTTCGAACTCTTCAAAAATTTGACGTATACTTATATTCCAGCATATATGTCGGTTCTCCGATGTGTTCTGATCAATCCTGACAATGAAAAGTCACGATTTGATGGCTTTCGGAGAAAAATGTCATCTCATCAAATTTCAATAATTTTTTGAGCAAATTATTTTTTATTTTTTTTTTTTTGTTCAAGCGACATGACCCAAGTCGGAATATAAGGTACTATTCTTAAATTTAATAAAATTCATTAGCGCACCGTTTAATTCCGCGAGTAATATTAGCGCTACAAACTTCTGTCCATTTTCCAATTAACGAACGTTCTCGCCAACATTTCGGACAATAATTTCACAACGTCGAATTAATTATAATGGATGGTATAACGAATATCGCGATGAAGAGCGACTGGAAAGTATACATGTCTGTCGCTCGGGCATATAACATGTATACCTAAGAAATTTGTTGAATATTTGTTGGTCCAGGTGAAGTTAACAGCAAGCCACTCCAACGATTCTCACGGGTATTTCAAACCCGGAGACTCGAGTTAGTGCGGCTACGTAAGCAAGCTTTAATACGGACAAAGTTAACTTGGATGAGTTACTTTTATGTATATCTATAGCTCACTTATAAATCTCTTCATAAATTGCCAAGGGTGTTATCGTGATAATATCATCATCGGAGAAAAAGTTCATCACACACACCCAGATCTTCATTCTTTAGAGTTGATGCGTATATATTAGGGTGGTTCAAAAAATACCTATAATGTCTCAGACGTTGCTGCTCATTCGTGAATATGTTGTTTGTGATTTTGAAAAATTATTCCATTTTTTTTTTTTTTTTTTTATCTCTACAGGACAATATTTACTACTGCCTCAGTGAAGTTGAAATTTCGAAATTTTACCGTTTTTGGCAATTTCAAAGTTCTCAGATCAAAGTCCTCATCTGGCTACCTCTAGATTCTCATTCAATGAGCATGTTGGTTCAAGATGAGACTCGTACGATAATATTTAGTACTGCCTCAGAGACATTGAAGTTTTTTCACTATTTAGGGGTTTTCTTAGAGATTGGATCGCCCCGGGTGTTGCTCATGAGACAGTTTTTTCTTACCATTTTAAGGAAGAAGTACACGAAGTTTGCAGTCTGTGGGACCATTTTTACTACTGCCTCATGTTGCTAATTTCACTTGAAGGAAAGTCGCCCTCAATGAGGCAATAGTAAAAATGGTTCCGCAGACTGCAAACTGCTTGGATTTCTTCCTTATATTGGTAAGATGAAACTGTATCATGAGCAGCACCTGGCGATCGAATCTCCGAAAAAACGCAAAATTTTGAAAAAAAACTCCAATGTCTCCGAGGCAGTACTGAATATTATCGTACGAGTCTCATCTTGAACCAACATGCTCATTGAATGAGAATCTCGAGGTAGCCAGATGAGCGCTTTGATCTGAGAACTCTGAAATTGCCAAAAATGGCAAAATTTCGAAATTTCAACTTCATTGAGGCAGTAGTAAATATTGTCCAATAGAGCTAAAAAAAAAAATGGAATAATTTTTAAAAATCACAAACAACATATTCACGGATGAGCAGCAACAGCTGAGAAATTAGGTATTTTTTGAACCACCCTAGTATATATAGGGATCTGGTGAAAACTCAACTTTCCATTTCTTTGTTGATCGTGATAATTCCCATTTTGGAATTCCGTGAACTGAAATACTTCTAAACTTAGTTCGCAGAAGCAAAAAAAAATCCGAGAATCGTATCGCTGAAATCTGTAGATTTTTCCCATGATTAAACTCTGCATCTTTGATACAACAGCTAGAAATTCTCATCTATAAACTCCAAAGTGCCTAAATCAGACAAATTTATGGCAAATTTATTTGCCAGGACAACCAAGACTTGTTAATCAAAATTGATTCCGGATTCTGCGTATAAAGTCTAGTACAGGCAAATGTCGTTTATAAAATACATCCAACGTATTGAAGATGGTATTCAATTTTGAACTATACCGGTACTCGTCCGAGTTGATTGAATTACTGTGCATATACGCACATGTTACTTATGATTCGTTTTTCCGCAGCAATATAGCCTCGACCTGGTAGTTTGTAGCACATTGATATATGAGTATGTATAATATACAGAATATCTGTATGCTTATACGTCTGCATGTCGATCTCATATATAATGTGTAGAAGGGGTACTTGCACCTGCGTTGGGCGAGTTTGAATAACTTTGTCAGTTTTGAATTGCATATATTCCAAGTTGAATCTAACATCCTGATACTATATGTGCGAGATAACTGGCAAAACAATCTTGTTTTACGTCGATAAAATTTTCTCTTCAAAACCATCCGAGTTTGATATGTTATTTGATGTGGAAAATTGCGGTAACGGTGTTACGTAAAGTAAACTTTTTTTTTTTTTTTTTTTTTTTTGCCGGAAAAGAGAAAATTCAGTTTATATACATATATAAGTATAATCATGTGTGATCATTCAGAATAATCGAACTCTATTTTCAAATCGAATCAGATTGGAATAAGAAACAATTCTTCCCGATATTCCGATTCATGTGAATTTATTTTCATCATTTTTTTCACAAAATCTATATAAGAATTATATACTCGTGAATTATATTCCGCAGTTTCGAAAATCATTTCAAATTAGTTTATGATGTACAATAAAAAGAGTGAGATTTCGAACAGCATTATAAAGTGTTATGAAAGTTGAATATAGAAAATATATATGATGTAATTGAATTGAAAGCAGTCTGCAATACTACCTATATGCAAATTGCAACGTCAAATCTGTCTCCTATCTGTTCGAATTGTCAATATACATACATCTATACATGATTGCATCGATCGCGATGAAGCCTAGATAACTCGAATTACCGGACTTCTGTCATAGACGATAATGTATCGTTCGAAACGACAGATGACACATGTGGAAAAATTTTCCCCACGTGAGACACAAGAGCAATGACAACTTTTAAATAAAACAATCATAAGCTAAAATCGAGAGATTACAGAAAAACTCCTAATCTAATTTCGATTAAAAAAAAAGCCTGAATCATCTCAACCTTTTTTAGTAAACGATCTAATAGAAGCTGGTTATATTACGTTACTGACCTTATCATTTATTTATTAATCGCAATAATCCTTCAATACACTTGAATTTATTTTCAACAGGTAGGTAAGACATATTTCCAATGATGAATCCAAATCCTCATTTTAATTTGGATACGTATATATCGGAAATGGTGTAATTCACTGAATTTTTCGACTCCTCCAGCTATTCCCACCTTATTCTTCGATCATCCCATTATACAGTGACTATATAACGTTCCAGCAATTCCAATTCTGACAGACTGCAATGAACGGATTCTTTCTTATCTCACGGTCAGACCGTGCATATAGGCTTGCTATTGTCGATGCATCTGGACCCCGATACTTATACCCTGAGCTGTAGTCACATGCAGATATTCTGATGGCATGCGCCAATCCGAGATAAAAATTTTTAATCCTCGTGGGTATAAAACGTTCGTACAATTGCTAATAACATCCGTTCGCATGTTAAAATAAATTTAGAGAAAAATTACATCTCGACTTTACAATATATTTGGTATATAATTATTCTTCTTCTACAGATTACAGATCTTCACATTTCTATAAACTGGTGTTGATCGATGGATAAGAAAATAAAACGCAAAAAAAAAAAAAAAAAAAAAATTTATTAATATTTTTGTAACCCATATATATTTATCACACAAGCTCATATATTGCGTATATTCATGGACGCACGTCGTCGCATATATGTGGTAATTTTACTGATTTGCAAAAAAAAAAAAAAAAAAAAAAAATTTCAGAATCGAATGTCGAGAAATTAATTTTCACAATATTTTCTCATTAATTTCTTAAGTATATAGCGGAAATATTTCTGTTTAAATTATATATTATATCGTCGCATTGCATGATGTCAGCAAATATCAATCAATCACTAAACGGTTATATCCGCGAACGTAGTGGTGTGAAATTAAATTATAAGGTGGTACTATAGCTATGAAGCGTATAGACGTATAATCAACAACGCGAACTCAAACTCTTTAAAGATTGTGTACGTATAGTGCAACGAGGTAGGAATTACTCTTGCGATTGTGTACACAGAGGAAAAGTTGCGATAGAAGTTAGTTTGGATCGTTTAAAGTCGGATATTTGACTTTTGAAAAAATTTAATTAAAAAAAAAAAAAATAAAAAAAAAAAAATAAAAATAAAAAAGATTTCCGTGTCTCGATTCAATTGCAATTGCGCCACCCGAAATTAAAATTCCTGTTAACACAAACACTGCGGAGCTGCGAGCTTTAGCTGTCTATCAACCGCATGCGTTCGCACCCCGCAAAAGCATTATATGATCTCTCCTCTTTCGCAAGGAATGGGGTAAACGTTTTTTCATTAAGGCTCAAGCACTCTCGGCGGATCGAACGCCCCCGCATGGAATGCTCTGTTGCTTGGGGTTAGAGTTTAGACCAAGAGAATGACGGGAATTTTGGCCAAAAATATTCTAAGACCGCTTTTGAGGTAGTTGTCGAAGGCGGTTACATTTACTACAGGCGTTTATGCTAAAATGATGAAATTTACAAAGTTTCTTCGATATCCTCAGGGCAGCTTAAGCTACAAAAGCTGTGATATTTCTATCCCGCATTTTCAACCCCCAGAAAATATCTCGCGTATTTAAACAAAATTTCGGAAGCGATAATTTAATATACTATATGTCTACGTAATTTCACAGGCTGCGTTAGTTACGTCCATATTAATGCGATGAACAAAAAAGAAATGAAATAAAAATTAAAAAAAAAACAAAAAAAAAAAAAAAACAACAACAATTAGTTTTTTTAATTTAATCGGCGATGATTAAAGTGATAGAAAAAAAAAAAAAGAATTATATTTAACGATTCACGCCAGGCATGATAATTGACAAGTGTACTGTGAGGAGAAAAAAACATAGGGTCGTTATTCAAATTCGTATAAATAATGAGTTTACATTTCGTAGTTTTATCAGGCGTTAAATTTGTGGAAAATAGCTACGCGAGTCGTTGCCCTAATATAAAGTTGTGCTATTATGTTTTTGGCCTGTTGAATGCGCGCCTGTATGTATGTGCACTTCTCGCACCATACGTGCGCTATAGGTACAATATTGCTTTAATTCTACTGGTATAGGGGAAGATATTGTCCCATAGGGTGCAGATCCGCAGTTTGGTTTAATTTACCTTGAATCACTGGCCCCGCGTCGAACCCACCAAATGGTTCATCCCTTAACGTTGGCTGGTTGTATACACTAAAATCCAGACGGTCTTGGAATTAATCCAAAACCTGCCATAGAGTGTGAGAAATTTGCAATTGCTCCAGCTAAAAGTTCCCAAGGGATCAAAAAGCGTTTGAAAAAACTTTTTTGTATCAAAAATTCGGTTTAGCTTGTATAGATGTTTTTTTTTTTTTTTTTTTTTTTTTGGGACAGATTTAGCACAAAAATGAAACTCGTTGAGTTTTTTTGTTTAAGGATGTTCTGGAGGTACAATCGGCATCAAAACAATAAGACAGACAAAAACCGAATTTGCTAATTTTGGATGATATTAATGCGAAAAATGATTGAATAATATCGAGGAGCGGATATTCCCACAACCTCGGAAAATGAAAAAACCCTCAATTTAGTGACAGAATTTCGAAAATACCAACAATCATGAAAAGTTGTAAAAACATTTTACAAGTATGTGCTGAAAATGAGCCATTCCATGTCAGACCGGACAAAATAAATCAAAAAATGACCTCGATGTTACCGATGTCGCAATGATTTTTTTTTACGGGTTCTATGGAACAAATAAATGAATCAAACAATTTTTTTTTTTTTTTTTTGGCCCCTATTTTCCAAGTTACACGGGGGTGAAATTCGGGAAAAAGAGCCAAAAATCGAAAACATACTCCTCTTCAAACGGTCATATCTTTGATTGTAGTCATCCTAGAGACTTCATCCAAAAACCATTTTAAAGCTATTGAATGACACTATTATAATATATTTATTTAACTTTGCGGTAACAAACAATTCTATTTGTTATAAACAAATATATTATTCAAACGTGATTTTCAAACAAAGGCCACGCGATATCATTCTCAAAAAAATATGAGCGTATTCCTTGATCAATTCTCTACAAAATCGTTAAGTCAATTTCATGGAGAAACGATGGACACTATATGAAAACGATTTATTTATAAGCGACGGCGCGCGCTGCCACCCAAAAACCCGGCTCAGGTACGTGTGGCTAGCATGAGAAAGCATCGGTGTGCATGTTTACGGTCATATCTTTGGTTGTTTTCATCCGAGCGACTTCTTCCTAGAACCATTTCAAAGCTATTGAATGACACTATTTATATATATTTATTTAATTCTGTGGTAACAAACAATTCTATTTGTTATAAACAAATATATTATTCAAACGTGATTTTCAAAGCAAGGGCCACGCGATAACATTCTCAAAAAAATATAAGCGTATTCCTTGATCAATTCTTTACAGAATCGTTAAGTCAATTTTATGGAGAAACGATGGAAACCATGTGAAAACGATTTATTTATAAGCGACGGCGCGCGCTGCCGCTGAAAGACTCGGCTCAGGTACGGTTTTTGGGTGGCAGCGCGCGCCGTCGCTTATAAATAAATCGTTTTCATATAGTGTCCATCGTTTCTCCATGAAATTGACTTAACGATTTTGTAGAGAATTGATCAAGGAATACGCTCATATTTTTTTGAGAATGATATCGCGTGGCCTTTGTTTGAAAATCACGTTTGAATAATATATTTATGCACCGAGGGAAGAAAGTGCGTACTTTATTCCCGGCTGCGCGCACAAAGAACGCGCTTTCTGCCCTTGGATGCATAAAATATCGTATGCACCATGGTGTAAAGTGTTCTTCTAGACGAGTGTGAAGGTCACCCTCGCTTCGCTCGGGAGACAAACCTCACACTCGTCAAAAAGAACACTTTATTCCCTAGGTGCATAATATACTATTGTTTATAACAAATAGAATTGTTTGTTACCGCAAGATTAAATAAATATATTATAATAGTGTCATTCAATAGCTTTAAAATGGTTCTTGGATGAAGTCTCTAGGATGAATACAATCAAAGATATGACCGTTTGAAGAGGAGTATGTTTTCGATTTTTGGCTCTTTTTCCCGAATTTCACCCCCGTGTAACTTGGAAAATAGGGGCCAAAAAAAAAAAAAGAAAAAAATTGTTTGATGCATTTATTTGTTCCATAGAACCCGTAAAAAAAATCATTGCGAAATCGGTAACATCGAGGTCAGAAAGCTGTCCGGTCTGACGTGGAATTGCTCAAATGGTGAAAATTGTTCATTTTTGATCCGATTTCAAAATTTCAGGGTTTGTTATACTCAGTGATAAAAATCTCTACGAACTCACTGAAAAAAGTTTTGCATAAAACAGTCATATTTGAGTAAGAATTCAGTTGTTCACAATCCGATACATTCTGAGATTCATATGATACATATACTGTTACATTTTTTACTTGAGTATCAGTGTTTTATGCAAAACTTTTTTCAGTGAGTTCGTAGAGATTTTATCACTGAGTATAACAAACCCTGAAATTTTGAAATCGGATCAGAAATGAACAATTTTCACCATTTTCAGCACATACTTGTAAAATGTTTTTACAACTTTTCATGATTGTTGGTATTTTCGAAATTCTGTCAGTAAATTGAGGGTTTTTTCATTTTCCGAAGTTGTGGGAATATCCGCTCCTCGATATTATTCAATCATTTTTCGCATCAATATCATCAAAAATTAGCAAATTCGGTTTTTGTCTGTCTTATTGTTTTGATGCCGATTGTACCTCCAGAACATCCTTAATTATGGCAAATATTTCGAAACGATTGAATTTTAATCTGAATTTTAAGCCAAAAACTTCAAAAACTATGTATACTTCGTTTTGTTCGCAAAGAACAATCATTAAGGCGTGAAACTATTCGGTCACTTTTCAGTTTGGTCAAATTTGAGAAAAAAAACCAAACGAGTGATGACATGTTTTGATTTATGACCGAGGGACGATAAACGAACACTTTTTTTGCACGTGGTATTATTCCTAAATCTACTACAAACGAAATGAAGCTAAAAGCTTAGCACTATTATTATGCAAACATTTTAGCCGAATTAGGTTTTATCTAAAATGAGCCTTACTACGTCTTACGTCTTACGTTGTTTAGTGATAAGCTTTTGAATCATTTACTCTGATTTAGACATCATAAAGTACTTGAAACTCGTCTACAAATTTGTGATAAAACAATTCAAGTCTAATTTTACACTATAATATATATTTTTTCAAAGGTTTAAAATTTGAGGAATTGTGGTTCACATCGACTGTCACTTCGTGCAGAATTTGAATAGAATTTGAATTTTTATTCGGAATATCCCGTCTGCTTTTTAAATATTTTCTTCGCCCCGAATGAAAAAGTTTTCAACACGCGTGCGTCCTTCCAGCTCCAGGAGTTCAATCATGCCAGGAAAATAAAGACGAAAAATTGAATAACTACGTATCCAAAAATTGTAAAAAAAAAAAAAAAAAATTAAGTTGTACTCCGGGTTAGTTTTTGTCTGCTTTGATACCATTCTGTTTTCTCTCATGCCAAAATGTTCGGGATTTTTCGCTCTCTGAAGCCTGGCCTGACCCCCCTTCAAAGAAATGTTCTTGATACTTTTTGGTCTGATTGTGAGAGTAAAAGATCGCGTTTCAGAATGGATGGTATTTCGATGAAATTCTTCCTTTCATGAATTAAAGTCGAAATGAAAATTGCTGGTTCGAAACTAAACGCATCAGGAAATTGTTAGAAAGAATTTTCCGCTCGCCTATTTATCGCACACGTTGTTTATCGTCCGTGACGATGATCAAATGTGCGAATATACGCGATATTGCGGAAATATTCGCGTCCCGATGTGTAAAGAGGAAAAAAAAAAAATAAAAAATAATTCAATTATCTCTATAATTCTCGACTGATAAATTTTTGCAATAGCTCGTTACTTTGCTACCTTCGTCTCTTTATACTTATCTACTTAGGAATTAGTAACGGTCTACCCCTAACCAATGTTTCTAAAATAAAACCAAAAATGCGCGGACGAAAATTTTTTACTAAATATTTCGCGACAAGGGAAACACCTATCCTTGTCGGCGAGTTTTCGGTTCGTTAAAATATAATTACGCGTAATACCACGCCGGGAAATTAGGGCGAAAGGTATAGGAACAGTTCCCTCGGTTTTAAAGTCTGCAGCAGTAGATTTATACGATTCCCCGTTTCTTTTTTCACTGGGTTGGAAAAATATTGTTCTGTCCAAGAAGCGTGTATCTTCCTCGATTCTGTTTCGCCAAATAAGATAATTAAGGATTGAAATCGTTTTTAATATATCGACGGTATGAATAAAATATATGGGGTATTCCACGTGAACCGGGTCGGTTTTTGGCAAAAAAAAAAAAAAAAAAAGTAAAAAACGGGAGGCTGGAAATTTTATCACTTCTTTGTGACACTTTAGTAAGTAATTTCGGTGAAAATTTCAAGGCAATCCGTGTGACCCTTCAAGTAGAAAAAAAAATAAAAACACATATTTTCCAAGTTTTACATGCTTCGCCGGTTTTTGGAAAAAAAAAAAAGAAGAAAAACGGGAGGCTGAAATTTTGATCACTTCTTAGTGCCACCTCGAAGTAATTTCGGTGAAAATTTCAGGGCAATTGGTGTGACCCTTCAAGTAGAAGAACAAAGAAATCGCATATTTTCTAAGTTTTACATGTTTAAGAATTCAAAAAATAATTGAAGTGCTACATATTTCGAAGGTGCTCATTTATGCGCGTAGAATGCACTATGGGAAGTTATGATTTTGTTCATGCATGGCTGAGATAAGTGGAATTGAAAATGTGGTAATTAAATTTTTGGTATAATTACGACAGCGATATAAATTGAACCAATTGTTTTCAAGCTCTGTAACTGTTGGGGGCATCTCATGTAATAACAAGGAATCTGAATCTGCATTGGCGTCAAATTCGATGACCTCAGGCCAAAAACTGATCCGGTTCACGTGGAATACCACATATGCAGCAGAGAAGCTGTGAATCTCGTTTTCAATTCTCATTCCAAACTTAGGGCGATATCCTTTTTCTCATTTTATTAATTCAACGGCAAAAACATTTTCCATGAATTTCGAAGATTTGCGAATGCAATATCAATGATATTCTCAAAAGCTTTCAGCCATTTTCTACCCTATTTATGGTGAGCTTCCTAAATTTGTCGATTACTCGTATCCTTATATCCCGGAATAATTCAGACTTTTTTTTCGCGATTATAGGTAGTCACATCAGATAAGAGTACATGTATATAATCTGTCGGCCAAAATAACAGATGAGCTACAAGTTTTGTTACGAAGCAATTATGATAAAAAAAAAAAAAAAAAAAAAAAAACACGCGATTAGTCAGTAGATTACAAAGTAGAATTTGATAATATGACACGATCTCTCGGTAACCATTAGACGATAGCATTTTACAATCAAAGATTACAACAAGGAATAGAATTTCAGTCGCGAATCAAATTACGGTGTGTTTAAATCTAGGCGAACGTGTGCAGACGGTTTCAACAGAATCATGAAATCCTTTTTACTATGAGAAAAAAAAAAAGAGAAAATCCGATTTTCAGATAGAAAAATACGGGGCTTAATATTTCAGAGGTGCTACAACCACCTTTTTTATATTAAAAAAATCAGATCATTTTTTAGTGCTCGAGGTTTCTTTGGGTCACTGATTCCGAATCTGAAGTCTAAAATCACAAATTTCGAACAGCGGATCCAATCTGAATATTGGAATTATTCGAATATCCAAGATATCAGATGTGTAGATGTTTTGAATTTTGGATTTCCGAGTCAGAAACCCAAAACAGACTTTCGTACAATTTGTTTCAGTCAATGTTACACGAACATTATATTAACACGATGTAAGGTCTGGTGTGTTAATTAAATTGCAAATCTAATAGTCGATTTAAGGATGTACAGGCGGTACATAATCGGCATCAAAACAATAAGACAGACAAAAACCGAATTTGATAATTTTTGATGATATTAATGCGAAAAATGATTGAATAATATCGAGGAGCGGATATTCCCACAACCTCGGAAAATGAAAAAACCCTCAATTTACTGACAGAATTTCGAAAATACCAACAATCATGAAAAGTTGTAAAAACATTTTACAAATATGTGCTGAAAATGGTGAAAATTGTTCATTTTTGATCCGATTTCAAAATTTCAGGGTTTGTTATATTCAGTGATAAAATCTCTAACGAACTCACTGAAAAAAGTTTTGCATAAAACACTCATATTTGAGTAAAAATTCAGTTGTTCACAATCCGAATGCATTCTGAGATTCATATGATACATATACTGTTACATTTTTTACTTGAATATCAATGTTTTATGCAAAACTTTTTTCAGTGAGTTCGTATAGAGATTTTATCACTGAGTATAACAAACCCTGAAATTTTGAAATCGGCTCAAAAATGAACAATTTTCACCATTTTCAGTACATACTTGTAAAATGTTTTTACAACTTTTCATGATTGTTGGTATTTTCGAAATTCTGTCACTAAATTGACAGTTTTTTTTTTTTTTTTATTTTCTGGAGTTGTGGGAATATCCGCTCATCGATATTATTCAATCATTTTTCGCATTAATATTATCAAAAATTATCAAATTTGGTTTTAGTCTGTCTTATTGTTTTAATGCCGATTGTACCACCTGTACATCCTTAAGCACCATTTATACTTTAGGTAATGAGAGCGTTGGATTTCTGGGAGGTTGATTCCTCAAGTTAATTCAAGAAATTTTCGTGATCGTAGTTCGGTAAAAAAAAAAAAATCTGGCTAATTTCCAGCACATTATATAATGTGAATAGACTGATATTCGTCGTGTAAAATCGTTGTGATTTCTTCGATTTGTATAAAAAACGGTATACACAAAGATTTTCTCGCTCCACTAACCCCGGGATGAAAATTTTCTATGTGGATTCAAAATTCCAGATTCGTCAGACATGTCGATTCAATTCAATGCGTATTGAAATTACATTTTCAGGAAATTGATTTCCGGGAAGACGTATAGGTATGTGACACCTACGCGGATAGATATATCAATATTGAACTCGCGTAATGTGAATATCGGAGCTGGTTTCTAACAGTTTACTATTATGGGTCAGAGTGGATCCGCGCAGCATCGAATCATAAATACTTGATTCGTTTCTATATTATTATATCCACAGAAATCCATTTCCCGAGATTTTATTTACGGGGAATAAGAACAGCGCTGAGAAATGGTACGCGCGAGACGTCGCGTCGCGCAATTCTTCTCACATCGTATATCGTATCGTATCGTATCGCACAGTACTATACCGTATCGTGTTAAATTATCAGCTTCTTCCTTTGAAGAATCTCTTGAGTTTCATGAGCCGCGAATGTGTACGTACTACCTACCTATAGCTTCCTATATATCAAGAGAATTCGCAAACGTCGTAACAAAAAAAAAAAAAAAAAAAAAAAAAAAATGAGAAGAAAAGAAAAAAGTCTTTAAAAAATACCATCAATCCACCGATCGACAATATCTGATTTGCGAAATGACGTAGGTAACTTATATTGCTACATCGATACCTATATACAGGGTGAGTCAGAATTCGTGACGAATCTCTCGTGGGGTTAATCCTGGTCGAAATTGGGATCGAAAGTTCCTCAGCCATTTTTCCGAAAAATGATTTTTTTTCTTGGAATTTTTTTTTTTTTTTTTCCGACAAACGATTCTTTTCAACAATTTTTTTTTTTTTTTTTTCGTTTTTTCATCATATGTCACTTTCTAAGAATCCCAAGTAATGCCAATGAGTTTTATTTTTTTTCAATATTAGAGAGATTTTTCGATGAAAGTTTCTTATCTGGTCAACATCTTCCACCAAATAAGAAACTTTCATCGAAAAATCTCTCTAATATTGAAAAAAAAAAAACTCATTGGCATTATTTGGGATTCCTAGAAAGTGACATATGATGAAAAAACAAAAAAAAAAAAAAAAAAAAAAAATTGTTGAAAAAAATCGTTTTTCGGAAAAATGGCTGAGGAACTTTCGAACCCAATTTCGACCAGGATTAACCCCACGAGAAATTCGTCACGAATTCTGACTCACCCTGTATAGGTAGGATACCATATTCCTTGAGATCTCTTATACTTTTGCGTCATGAAATTTTGGAATGATTATCTGACAATACCTATAATATATTAATCAATTTTTGCTTAGTTTTATTACGGAATCAAAATTATGTATGCAGATGAAGACTCGCGGGTTCAATTTGTTTTTTTTTTTTTTTTTTTTCACATATATTAATTCAAGCGGCATAACTACTGTGAAACCCTATTAAACAAGTACTACGTCAATGGGCTAGGTGGGTTCTCTTAGTGCTTCACGAAGTTTCAGCGAAGTTATGTATGTCTCTACACTTCGTGATTGAGAAAATCGTTATGGAAATCGTTAACAGTTTTCTCAATCAAAAGAAATTCGTATACTGAAACTTGATCGACTCTTCAATCCCTGACCGAAAATGAATATCAATCAGAGCTTTCATGGCGAATAATAAAAAAAAAAAAAAAAAAATAAGGGAACCAAAAAATCTTCTCATATTTTAAGCAGAGAAATTCAACATTGCGGCTCGGCTCAGATCACCAAAGCCATTGCAATGTGGGCGAAACGAATGAATATATTTCACACAAATATGAAACTTTATAAGTGTAGTGTGTCATATTTTTTACCTGATTAAAGAAAGAAAGAAAAAAAAAAAAAAAAGGAAAAAAGAACGTATTTTTCCTCTCGATTTTTTTCGGACGTCAAACTTCGGACCATTAATATTCTGATGCTTACATCGAGTCAGGATATTGGCCGTAAGCAGTATTTGCTATTTGCAAGCTTGACGGAAGGCTGTATTAGCTTCCTATATTAATATTAATCTGAAAAGAATTATTTTCAAGTGTTTTAGCCACTTGATTTTAATCCAATTCAATAACTATAATCTATAAAGTTGTTAATAATCATTTTGAAAATCGGTTTCACATTGTTTTTTTTTGTTTTTTTAATTAATTATGTAACTTTTTCGTTTACCGAAACTATTACGAGGTTGAATTTCGCAATGTTAACGCAACAAACTAATGGGAAAAAATTCTTAATTTCACTTGACTTGAATAGTTAAAAAATAGAGAAAATATGTGCATCATTTTATGGGTTGAGTAGAAACACCTCTTATACCTCGTCTATCCAGCAACTTTAACAACATTTAACTTTTGAGCAATGAAATAATGAATTTTTGTGAAAATTTTGTTACGTTATCGTTACGTACTTAAACTTCATCGAAACTTAGAGTCTGACATTTAATAATTACAGTACATCGGTTCAAATTTTACTTTTCAAGTTGTTCATTGCGAAGTTGAAGCCCAGGGCTCACTTTGATCATCTTAACAAATTGGCAGCATGCTTGAGTACATGGAGAAGATCGGCCCTCAAGCTATTCGACTTTATTATCGTATTATGCCTATATATTCTCATGATATCCATAAAGAGACATGACGTTCTTGATGCAACACGAACTAGGTGCATAATTATCAATCACACGTGTCGTTTCGTGGTTGCTGTACGTGATTATTCAACCAAACCCCTCGAACAACTACCAGGTATACAAATACATGTATTACGAGGCATTCCATACCGAATCAATCTGGAGCCTCTCGGATTCGGTTCACGATTTTTTATGTTGTCACCCCAACTCTAAAAGGGACTCAATTTGTTTTTTTTTTTTTTTTTTTTTTTTAATTGTCTGATTTACTTGTGCGATTTCAAAAAATTAACACCTGCTTGAAAATTTTGATATGTGGCACATGATTTTTCAGAATTTTGCCAGATTTTAGAATTATGATAAACGATGCGTGTTAACTTTCAAAAAATGAGACAAATTTTGAAAAATTTCAACAAATTTTGAATCATTTTTCTTTTTTAGCGTTGAGACAACATAACGTATAAAATCGTGAACCGAATTTGAAAGGTGAAAGAGCACCTGCTTGAAAATTTTGATATGTGGCACATGATTTTTCAGAATTTTGCCAGATTTTAGAATTATGATAAACGATGCGTGTTAACTTTCAAAAAATGAGAAAAATTTTGAAAAATTTGAACAAATTTTGAATCATTTTTCTTTTTTAACGTTGAGACAACATAACGTATAAAATCGTGAACCGAATTTGAAAGGTGAAAGAGCACCTGCTTGAAAATTTTGATATGTGGCACATGATTTTTCAGAATTTTGCCAGATTTTAGAATTATGATAAACGATGCGTGTTAACTTTCAAAAAATGAGACAAATTTTGAAAAATTTGAACAAATTTTGAATCATTTTTCTTCTTTAACGTTGAGACAACATAACGTATAAAATCGTGAACCGAATTTGAAAGGTGAAAGAGCACCTGCTTGAAAATTTTGACATGTGGCACATGATTTTTCAGAATTTTGCCAGATTTTAGAATTATGATAAACGATGCGTGTTAACTTTCAAAAAATGAGACAAATTTTGAAAAATTTGAACAAATTTTGAATCATTTTTCTTTTTTAGCGTTGAGACAACATAACGTATAAAATCGTGAACCGAATCTGAAAGGTCGAGGGTTGGATCCAGGTCGATTCGGTATGGAATGGCTCACATATATGTATGTATATATATATTAATATTATATTACTATGTACAGATGTGCGGGGGTGTAGATATAGTATAGTATAGATATAAATGAATACAGGAAATGATAAATTTTTGATCACGTGAAAAAGAAAATCTTTATTAGAGGGCCAATAAATTGTATCACGTGTATGAATAGGGGATATTGCCAGCGGCTGATGGCGATTTATTAGATAAGAGAACTTGAGCTGATGGAGAATGATGAACGGATTATCGAATATTAATAGGTAAACACGATCGTCGCACAATATAATTATTACAGTGTAACCTCGATTATATAACAATTGGTTTAAGATGTTGTATTCGTTTAAACTTTGGTATAACGACATTTTTTCACCCCTAGGTAATCAAACGTCGAAACGTTTATTTGAACAGAATTTATTCTGGCGCAATCAGTACGATTTTTGGTTTTTTTTTTTTTTTTTTTTTCACCCTCTGAAAAAAAATCAAAACATGATTAGAGAGATCGAGGGTGAATATGAGTATTTTTCACTATTCTTATACTCAAAATGCAGTTTACTTTTAAATTTGTTAAAAAAATTGCTAAATACTGGGAAATAAGGTATTTGAGACAATTGCGATACCGTAATAAATTCAAGAGTAGCTATACCTACCCTTATTTTTACGTGAGTATATATTATAGTTTAATGTGATTCTGGCAGTGTGAGTAATAATATAAATATTTGAGCCACCTTGACGAGGTATGAGTAAGAAATAAAAAATAAAAAAAATAAAAATAAAAAACATAATACAAAGGTGTAAAAATAAGATATCAAAATCATCCGTCAAACTGTCCGCGATCCTTGGAAAATTATGGATAACAAGGTAAACGTATTGAATATAAATATCATACATAATATATTAGACTGTGTCAAAAAAAAAAAAAAAAAAAAAATGACATCTTCTTTTTGTTCGGGCCCTTTCGAAAATAGTTAGTGCTTAATATAAAGAAAATTGTCCCCAAAGCTGAGCTATGTAGCTTGAACAAAAAATTAGCGCATTTGAAAATAAGATTTCCCATGTATTTCAAATGGCAAAATTTGTTTATCCTAGTTTTATTTTTATAACTCTCTTTATTGAACTGATAAGAATAAAGTAGATATACGGTTTTGTAGAGAATTTTATGATCTACAAAAATAGTCCTTTGGACCAAGTTGCTCGATTGAACCGTTAACGAGTTACAGTGGTTTAAAAGTCATATGATGTATATATTTGATTACTACTTACTTTTCGACAAATTAATTAAAAAAAATTTTTTCATACATTTTCTCAGAAATTTTTTTACCTTCAAAACCGTATATTCACTTTATTCTTATCAGTTGAATAAAGAGAATTATAAAAATAAAACTAAGATAAACAAATTTTGCCATTTGAAATACATGGGAAATCTTATTTTCAAATTCGCTAATTCTGTGTTCAAGCTACATAGCTCAGCTTTGGGGACAATTTTCTTTATATTAAGCACTAACTATTTTCGAAAGGACCCGAACAAAAAAAAGATGTCGTTTTTTTTTTTTTTTTTACACAGTCTAATATATATTCTCTTTTTATTATTATAATATACAGTAAACGTTATGAGAAAAATTTAGAAAAAATAAATTTTTTTTTTAGATTTTATAGATTTTTAATCACATCATTGAAAAAAAATTGTTATTTTTTGTGTACAAGATACAGTACCTATAAGTACATTAATTCTAATTACTTTAATATAGAAATGGCTAAGCGCACCCCTATTATACCCTGAAGCATCGCGTGTGTATATATTTTTTTTCTCTTTTACTTCACATTCGATATTACGTGGTGAAGAACAAAAATAAAAAATTTCGATTGTCGAATAATATAATAGGGGATGACGAAATAATGAAACAAAAAAAAAAAAAAGAAAGAAATAAGGAAAAGTTCAATTCGACATTTAAGTTTACGCGCAGACTTTCAAACTTATCCGCAGCTTATCTCGTGTTAGATTTATACGAACGACTTTATAACACTATCGAAAATCCCACCCCTATATAAGCCAACAACCGCAAAGAGCTTGCGATAATTTAAACGAACCGCGATCTTCGCGCCGCGGTTTAACGCTCTTGCCTAATTTTCTTCTGTCATCCTATTCGTAGTTTCTTATCATCGTGTATTTAACACAGATTTTTTATTGGGTAATATATACATAATAATTTATATTGGAAAGAAAAACATGATCAACGAAATATCCAAAATTTCACATCGGTTCGATGCAGGGGTCGTTGGATTTCCGTAGAATCGAATCAAAGTCCTTTATAACAAGATTGTTCGAATCACGGATTGCGCATTTCAACGGGAATAATTATTCCTGTCGTCTAGATTCCAACCGCGTACTAAGCCTCGCGTTATAGCGATAAAACCCCGTGTTTAATACGCCTAGCGAATCCCAGCTAGAATGTTAATTATATATATATATATACAGGTGAATTTCTCAGGGCTTGTAAGATACCTTAGAATTTAGATGTGTCGAAATATTTCAACCAGCAATTAAATAATACGTTTATAATATATACATAGGGGCCGGTATTCCACGTGAACCGGATCGGTTTTTGGCAAAAAGAAAGTAAAAAACGGGAGGTTGGAAATTTTATCACATTCTTTATGACACTTTAAAGTAATTTCGGTGAAAATTTCAAGGCAATCCGTGTGACCCTTGAAGTAGAAAAAAAAATAAAAACACATATTTTCCAAGTTTTACATGCTTCGCCGGTTTTTGGGGAAAAAAAAAAAAAAAAAGAAAAACGAAAGGCTGAAATTTTGATCACTTCTTAGTGCCACCTCGAAGTAATTTCGGTGAAAATTTCAGGGCAATTGGTGTGACCCTTCAAGTAGAAGAACAAAGAAATCGCATATTTTCTAAGTTTTACATGTTTAAGAATTCAAAAAATAATTGAAGTGCTACATATTTCGAAGTAGCTCATTTATCCGCGTAGAATGCACTATGGGAAGTTATGATTCTGTTCATGCATGGCTGAGATAAGTGGAATTGAAAATGTGGTAATTAAATTTTTGGTATAATTATGACAGCGATGTAAATTGAACCAATTGTTTTCAAGCTCTGTAACTGTTGGGGGCATCTCATGTAGTAACAAGGAATCTGAATCTGAATTGGCGTCAAATTCGATGACCTCAGACCCAAAACTGATCCGGTTCACGTGGAATACCACATAGGTACTTATAATATGCAACAAGTCTCGTAAAATTTTCCGATCTTGAATCGATAATAATTTTAAGGATATTTATTATGCACAGAAAGAAAGGTTAACTTGATTAAAGATAATTTTGGGGTCCAAAAATGAAGACCGAAATTTTCTCGGATCAAATCAAAAATTTTCTCGAGCCAAGAAAATTTTCCAAATTTCATTTTTGGACCCCCAAAATTATCTTGAATGAAGAATAATCTTCTTGGCTCAAGTTGACCTTTTTTTCTGTGTGTTAAGAAAAAAAAATTCAATACTATATTATAAAGTCTATCGAATCGACGACACTTGCTTACCTTAATTAATATAACGTATTTACTTCTTCCCTCACAAGTTTGAAGCACACTATAAATTCAGCTACAGCGAGTCCTAGATATTTAAATATTTTTCTTATATCCACCGATCTTAAGGATCTGAAGTACAAGAAATTTTGGAAAATTGTAGGTATATAAATTTAAATCACTGAAGAATATCAATTTTCTATTTCTCTCTCTATAATGAAGTTCTACTTCTGAAGTATACTATAATATAGGAACGAAGCACAATTTAAATCCGCTAAAATCCACCGATGTTATACATATATGTTATGATCACGTTTCGAACTTTCCCCCTCGTTTATAAATCGTATTATGCTATAGGATTTTCGAAATTTTTATCCTCTCCACTTATGATCGTATATTTCAGCCAGCTTTTACCAGCTGAGTTCTGTACCGTTGAATGTACTACCGGCGTATGACGTTCTCGGGGCACTCGCAGAGAGCTTTTATAGCCAGCTTGAATCCACGGTGGCCGCCACGGTTAGCTTGGTTCAGTCAGGTTGGTTGGCTGGTTGGCTACGCTACGCTACACCACGGCACGCACTATGGGCTAAATATCACCCTGATGAGACAAGAGGGTGGGGATGTTGGGTTGGGGGGTTGTGGGGTTGGCGGGTTGACGGGTTGTGGGGTTGTGGGGGTTGTAGGGTTGTGGGGTTTGCTCATACTCCGCGTGCTCCACCATATATATACACCCCACAAATTGTCTCTTGTGTATATCTTGCATGTCGTATGACGTCTGTTGTACACATTTACTTACCTACATGCGTTAGTTATAGGAATCTTGTACACTTCCTTCCTTTACCTCCTCGCTAATTATCATGTATACCTACCACAACTGTATATACAACGCTCGTTACAAACAAGACTTATACCATTTCGCACCAGCGTCACTTTACTTAGGAGCAAAAGTTTCAAGAATTTGTCAAGTGACATTCACAAAAATTTGAAAAAAAAATAATGCCCCAGGAGGTCCACTGTCATTTTTATGTCAATTTCAACACTTTTTTTTAATTACAACAACATTATTTTCACTTGAACGACGAATTTTTTTGTTGTTTCAACTGAAAAAGGTGTTGAAATCAACATAAAAATTATAGTGGACCCCCTGGAACATTTTATTTCTAACGTTGTGCAGCCTCCTAGATCTCCGGCTTCTGGAAGCTCAAAAAATTATTACTCTATATGAGCAAAAGGTCTGACTGTAAGAAAAAGCAGCGTATTGCGAGAGAGTAGAGTATTTCTTTCTGATACGAAAACTACTACATACATCGATTAATTATTTTTTCAAAATTTTGTTCGTTGAATGACTGGAAAATTACTGGACCCTTCAAATCCAAAATCTAATCAGTTCTGGGTTATGAAAAACGGCACTGATTGATACAAGAAAGGATGAAATCCGGTCATTCGTTCTCAAAATATCCTTGGATACAAAAATTGATCACTCACCCCCAGACGTCCATTCGAATATGGTCGGAGGTGATTCTTTGGACCTAAAAACGTGGGGATATGATGAAGACTTACCTTTTCATCTTATGCTACATCATAGGAACGTCCCTCTTTTTAATCGGGAAGTTAAAAAAAAAAAAAAAAAAGGTTTCGAAATTTTTTTTTCTTTTCAGGATTACTTCGGTGTATTAATTCCGTAGTTATTGGATATACTATATGGGTAAACCAACGGTTTATCGAAATCTTCAAATCTCTAGGGGTCTGACGGTAGTTCACATCGGGGGGTGTGACCGGATGGCCAGAATCTGAGGTAAAAGTCTGTCAACAAGAATTACCGCGAAGATTGGATCCAAGGGTGGATTTTGGGCTGTGAATTTACGAGGTATACCTACCTACAGCACGAGTGTAATCCATAGTTTGGTGTAAACTGGTTGGTGGGATTACTAACTCAGTAAATATATAATAAGGGGTTAAAAAAAAATGGTAAAAATTTTTTACCCCATTTCTAATATACGTGCAGCAGGAAAAAAAATCAACGACACTTGCGTTCGAGGTTTATAATTTTATTGAACTTATTAAACGAATTTGAAAAGTGAGGAAAAATTTGTGGACGCTTAGATTCTTGATGAGAATTTTCTGTTTATATTTTTTTTTTTTTATTTATTCAAGTCAATACTAACGTTTTTTTTTTTTTAACATTTCTTTTGTATTTACCTTATGGAATAGAAGGGAATTTCAGAAAAATAAGACGTAATACTCTTCTGGGAGTCGTTCAACGGTCGTTTCCAAACCTTAGATGAAAGATAAACACGTTAGCTGCTGGGGCGAGGAAATAAGAGAAATTACTAAACATTACACGTGCGCAGGAAAATTGTTACAAAATTTGTACGAAACGAAATAAAAATAAAACCTATACCCGCTGAATTTCGACAGTAATTAGATGTAATTACGCCGGTATCAAATTGTTAATTAATTACGCTACTGCGGTTATTGTGTTAAAGCATATAGTAGTACCATCAGGAATCTGAATCAATGCATATATATGCTCTGCTCTATATTCTATAATAGAGACGCGTGTCACTGATATAATATTATAATTCGGTCAAACATTTCGTTAACGAGCCGGAAGAGTTAATAAACAATTAATTAAAATAAAAAATAAAAAAAAAAAAAAAACAACTGCACTGTATCCGGGTGTGAATTCAGTCACTTCGCATTTATAATTTTGAAAAAGTGAAATTCAGCGTGGGATTTAACACCGGCTGCCACGCCTCGTCGAACTTTAATACTATGGGCTGATCCATAGCTGACCGTAACTACTGTGCCCAACTTTTGATCATAATTTATCTGTCCAAGGAGTTTTGTTGAAACAACTAAGCAAAAATTTTTGCGGTGAACATAATTAACATTCTATCGATTCAATTTTTTTTTTTTTTTTTTTCACAGCTGATTGGTTGCATTTTTATATACATAATTCAAAATTATTTCGAGTCTCATGAAACTTCGAAAACCGAAAGAATAGAAAAAAAAAAAAAAAAAAAAAAAAAAAAACAGTGATCTTAGGGTACAGATTCGTCAAAACTTCTTCAAATTTCGAGGTAATATTATTCTACATGCATTTATGATTTCGGAGGGAAATCAATTATATTCGATGAATTTCATTTTTGTATAGGAATTTTTTTTTTCCATCTCAACCCATTTTCTCGTGAGCATATTGAGGAAAGAAATTACTAAGACTGACCTAATCACTTTGCAATATCAGTTTGCCCAGAAAGGATATAATTTTATAATTTACTCTCCAAATTTGAAAAATTTTCTATTGACGATGACCAATTAATTTCTTCGGTAGACTCAATCTATTTGATTAAACCGAAGTCAATAAGCTCTGAAAGAATTTCTAATTGTGTTACAAAATCGTTGTAATCCAGTTTTGAGATAAAACTGAGTATAAGTGTAAATTATTGCTTAAAATTAAAAAAAATTATTTTCAGTTAAAGAAACGTCTGGGTTATAATTTCGGAGTGAGATTAGTCGGTGTTTGATGTTTGAGAAATTTTTACAGAGAAAATCCATTTTTTTTATTATATAGTGTGAAGAAAAAAAAACAACAAAAAATGAATGAATGGCCCGCGTTTAACGATGAGCTACACTCTACAGGGTTGTCGTAAAATCGTCATATTACACCTGTGGACTGAACATGGGCGATTCTAATGGTTGTTTTATTTGGAAGCCGGTACGTTGAGTAAACTGAAATGTAGGTATCCGGCGTTTTTTTTTTTTTTTTCTTTTTTTTTTTTTCTTTTTATGAATAACAAATATTACGCGATTACATCGTCGCCTAGCGTCATACCAGTCTAATCTACCTGACTAAGCGACATTTTTGGGTTTAATTTGTAAAACAACGTCACTGTTGGGTTAAGCGGGGCTCTGAATCATCTGGACAATTAAAGATTCTGATAATTCTGATGATTCTGATTCAGGTATAGACAACACCTGTGTAATATCACATGTGCAAAAGGTATCATGATAAATGTATTTCACAAATGTAAATAAGTATACACAACGTTTACTGAATTTATAATAGATGCACTTCGAAACTGTACATACAACCCGTGTGGAAATTATGTCAGGGCTGAGATGAGGCCCCGAATAATTTTCCCCATTTTTGTTAGAGCCCAGATCGGGAAATTTATCGGTGCCTGACTAGGATTGTAATATATTTGTACATTAGGACCCAATCAGGTAAATAGTTCAGGCCAGCTGATCAAGTTGACCTTACAATTACGGTTCTCAAGGGAAAAATTTGGAATATTACGAGCTATAGAATTATTGGTCAGGAGATCCAATTAAGACCTTATCAGGCCCTGAACTACTAGCCCTAATAAAGCCTGAACATTAATTCTTGACAAAATACTACTAATGCCTGATTAGGCCCCGATCGGGGTGGGATAGGGACATGTTATTATGGAAACCATATTTAATCCCGATCAGGGCCTTGATAGTCTTCAGGCCTTCCACAATAAATTTCTACATGGGCCCGTGTGGAAATTATGTCAGGGCTGAGATGAGGCCCCGAATAATTTTCCCCATTTTTGTTAGAGCCCCGATCAGGAAATTTATCGGTGCCTGACTAGGATTGTAATATATTTGTACATTAGGACCCAATCAGGTCAATAATTCAGGCCCTGATCAAGTTGACCTTACAATTACGATTCTCAAGGGAAAAATTTGGAATACTACTAATTATTGGTCGGGAGATCCAATTAAGACCTTATCAGGCCCTGAACTACTAGCCCTAATAAAGCCTGAACATTAATTCTTGACAAAATACTACTAATGCCTGATTAGGCCCCGATCGGGGTGGGATAGGGACATATTATTATGGAAACCATATTTAATCCCGATCAGGGCCTTGACAGTCTTCAGGCCTTCCACAATAAATTTCTACATGGGCCCGTGTGGAAATTATGTCAGGGCTGAGATGAGGCCCCGAATAATTTTCCCCATTTTTGATAGAGCCCCGGTCAGGAAATTTATCGGTGCCTGACTCGGATTGTAATATATTTGTACATTAGGACCCAATCAGGTCAATAATTCAGGCCCTGATCAAGTTGACCTTACAATTACGATTCTCAAGGGAAAAATTTGGAATACTACTAATTATTGGTCGGGAGATCCAATTAAGACCTTATCAGGCCCTGAACTACTAGCCCTAATAAAGCCTGAACATTAATTCTTGACAAAATACTACTAATGCCTGATTAGGCCCCGATCGGGGTGGGATAGGGACATATTATTATGGAAACCATATTTAATCCCGATCAGGGCCTTGACAGTCTTCAGGCCTTCCACAATAAATTTCTACATGGGCCCGTGTGGAAATTATGTCAGGGCTGAGATGAGGCCCCGAATAATTTTCCCCATTTTTGATAGAGCCCCGGTCAGGAAATTTATCGGTGCCTGACTCGGATTGTAATATATTTGTACATTAGGACCCAATCAGGTCAATAATTCAGGCCCTGATCAAGTTGACCTTACAATTGAAGGGCCGGATCGAATAACGACTTCCGCGCTCCTGCCAGTCGGACAAGCCCCTGAAAGTATGCAATCGTCGCTGAGCGACAAGCATACTTTTAGGATTAAAAAAACATCAACAAATCTTATACTGGTACAAAATTGTCAGCGAGAAAGTTGTTCATAATGGTTCGGAGTATATGTTTGGTAAGTTACAATAATTTTCATACTATATTTTCGGAAATATGAGAAGTTACAGGCCATGGCCATGGCAACGGCTGCCATGTTGCTGTCAGTCAACGGAAAAGCGTCGTTTCATAGATGCGTTTTGCATCGCCTCAAACGCATCGGATATCAACTATAGATATATGCCGTCGTGGACTTTTTTGTATAGAATTTAACGCTCTACAAAAAAGGTCCCGTCAACTTATGGTCTATCTGCCTTCGTTTAAGTAGCGTTCGACGCGAAAGGTACAGAAACGTGTTTGGTTCGAGATTTTTTAGGATTTTTAATTTTTTTATTCAAAAACGAGTGAAAAATAGATGTCACAAACGGTAGGGTATATTATTCTCATCTATCGCTACATTGGAGTATTTTTCTCATGCCTTCCATAATTAGTGTAATTTGAAACCCTAAAATTGCATAAAGTGACTAGTCCATAGTCTGCACAAACGAAGCCGGCACTATAACTTCTCATATTTCCGAAGATATAGTATAAAAATTATTGTAACTTACGAAACATATACTTCGAACCATTATGAACAACTTTCTCGCTGACAGTTTTGTATAAGTATAAGATTTGTTAATTTCTTTTTAATCCTAAAAGTTTGCTCCGCGCTCAGCGACGATTGCATACATTCAGGGGCCTGTCCGACTGGCACGAGCGTGGAAGTCGTTATTCGATCCGGCCCTTCAATTACGATTCTCAAGGGAAAAATTTGGAATACTACTAATTATTGGTCGGGAGATCCAATTAAGACCTTATCAGGCCCTGAACTACTAGCCCTAATAAAACCTGAACATTAATTCTTGACAAAATACTACTAATGCCTGATTAGGCCCCGATCGGGGTGGGATAGGGACATGTTATTATGGAAACCATATTTAATCCCGATCAGGGCCTTGACAGTCTTCAGGTCTTCCACAATAAATTTCTACATGGGAACGAAGTTGGAAATAAAATTGTTCTTGAAAAATGTTGAATAAGAATAAGGGTTTTTTTTTTAAATTTAAAGTTTATAAATCAAGATTCCAGAATCTCACTTTTAGTACTATAAGTACCTTTTTCTTAAAACAAAGATATCCAAGATATAATAATATACAAGTTAGGCAGATATTCCAAAAGAGATTCAGAGTAGGTATGTATACTTGCGGTAGGTATTTTATTTGAAATCTTTATTTCTTATCCGAGAGAAAACTTTTTCCAAGCGGATGAAAAATTTCTTATCTTTACAATTCGCGGAAGATTTAACCGCTTTACTTTTTTCCGCTATGTACAGATTATGATCATTCAAATATATATATATATACGTTTTATATACGTACCTACCTGCTGCAGTTTGATATATAGATTTATTTCAAATCGCTGTAGGTAGTATATAAATCCATCCGGATGCAGCAGTTTCTCTGCGAGGGAAATCCGTAGCGGCGCGGTGACATCATACGATAAATAAATATGTTGAGGGATAAAATTAGCGGATTTGTGTAAATCGTCGAAAGAATAATCCGTTAATCGTAACAATGGAAATGAATTTTTTTTTTTCCCAAGCTTTATGGGATTGTTCACGTTTTAGCATAAAATATATCTGCGAGGATTATGCGTATTACAATTGTTTCGTATACTAAGCAGGAATAAAAATCATACCGTTATCCCAGTTTTTTTTTTTTTTTTTATTTATTTATTTTTTATTTTAATTTTTATTCAAATTTAGTTAAAGTAAATTATGGAACTTTATTGAACAGTAGGCGCGTCTTGCAGCTCCTAAATGAGAGCTGAGTGCAATAAAGATACGACTACTACTATCTGATCAGATAACTCTGTTCCAGACTGTAACCAGCCTCGTTAATCGATCGTCGAAAAAAATTAAAAAAAAAAAAAAAAAACATATAATGGAAAAAATGATTCAAGAATAGAAAACCTAATGTACGTTGTTATTTAAGTAACGTGCGAAAACGTGTTTCTCCACTTTTCCACTTCTCAGGTTTTATTTTAAACCTCGACCATGGTGGCCCAGATAATCAGCTTTGCGATAACAAGCCCCTAATCCCAGAATAAGGTTTAGTCTGTCCGTGCGAACCTCTGGAATCTTTCATTATTTCTAATCACAAAAGATCCGATCAATTGTACCTATAGGAAAAAAAAAAAAAAAAAACTAAAAAAACTAAACTAAGTTTAAATGAAGAAACTCTATCGCGTTTATATCTACATGTGCAGCAGTAGAACAGTAAATTTCTATATCACCAGTCCTCTTATATAAAAACGTTCAATTTCCATTCGTAACTGATTTTATTCGCACCATTCTTCGAAGCAGCGTAGAGTCAGACTGTCGTTTACATTCCCTTATAGCTTGTTGCGTCTTTAACTTTTCATTTTCTCATTTTAAAAAGAAACACTTTTACGATTGTTTTAACAACTTTTATACTGTGACCAAACATGTGGGAGTATTTCAAATGTACCTACCTACGTAGTATACAATTCGAGAAATCAATATCGCGAAAGTGAACATTAACTCGTTAACCGCAACAATTTGAGAAATTCAATTTGTTTTTAGGGACTTTTGTAGTAGGTATATAGAAAATCGTGAGACGATTTCACGTTAAAACTCGCATTTGAGTATTTACTGATACGAGATATCCTCTACAATGTGCAGTCCACTCAGTTATACTGTACCTACATTTCGTATATACGCCGATTTAACTCGATTACGAGTTCAGGACTTAGACTTTAGTGCACTTAGAGCTATTAAGCGTATCATGTGGCTTGGGGCGTTAATTATTATCGTTGGATGAAAACAGTGCTTCTAATTTTCGAATTAAATAATCGTTTGAAAATTTTATTTACGACACAATTAAATAAGTATTGCGCCTTGCTTTTTCCTATATATATATATAGTACCGGGCATCTTTCGATATATATAATGAAAATAATTGGGAAAGTTAACGATTTTCACCCCCCCGACGCAAACTAGGTTCAAGTTAACTCGACCCAATTGTCCTTTCGGTAAATAAATTTCACTGAATTTACTCGACACCCCTTTGACCGTAGTTATTTGCAGATTCTCTCTACAGCACAATATGCGGACCCGCACAAATTTGTGTAGTCGCAATCACGTCCGTGCCCCTAAGCCTGATATCAACCAATTGATAATTACGAATCCATAATCTGTTTATATTAACGAACCAGTGGCTATACACACATTGTCAATCGCCAAAACGCTGCGATTTCAACAATCTCCATGTGCGGCACTGCATAGACGATATATTAATCTTCGCCATATAGAGACTAAGAATATTATATAGTTCGATGCTATGAAAACCTCAATTATTTTACCGGAAGAATAATGTGAAATGTCATTCTGTTTAAGGGAACTTTTCGAGAAATTATGATCATAGTCCGAAATCAATTTATTTCATAACCAAAGTTCATTTCACATGAAAATATTTTTCTTTTTCAAAAATCATGTGTCGTAAGGATTTCAGAGCACCGTTGGATCGATTCGGGTCATCTTGGATTCATTTTCTTCTGAAAACAAATCCTCATCATGTGAATGTAGGAATTTTGAAAATTTTTCGTTTTGGCCAAGTTATTTAAGAAATGAGTGATAATAATTTTTGCAAATTTGGTAAATTGATCATAACTTATGACATAATTTTTTATTTTTAAATTCCTACATTCACATGATGAGGATTTGGTTTCTGAAGAAAATGAATCCAAGATTACCTGAATCGGTCCATTGGTGCTCTAAAATCCTTACGACACATGATTTTGAAAAAGAAAAATATTTTGATGCGAAATGAACTTTGCGGTTATGAAATAAATTGATTTCGGACTATGATAATTTCTCGAAAAGTCGCTGTACTAGTCCCCTTAAGTATAGAAACGGTGTAACTCAGAATCAGCTCTCGCAAAATTCATAAAATTCTCTATAGAATAATTATTTCGGATAAATCAGCCTCGTCCTATCAGTTGAGTAGGTATATCCAACACCTTTGACTCGTTGATTAAATTGATGTAGGTACTTATTTGCTTTTCAATATACAGATCTAAACTCTGCGAGTTTGAGTTCACTTGATTCGATTTGAAAAAAATATCAAATAAAATTTGAAATCCAATGGTAATATAGTACAAGATTTGTTCAAATCAAAGTCGACAGAATCAGTTTGGCTCCCCAGTGTGCTTCGCAGAGTAGAAAAATCAATCTTTGATTTAAAAACTTACGTATCGCAAAATTTTATTACTTTTTTCATCATCCAGACCAAAGATTTATCATTTATTGCAATATTATTATAGGTATTTTATTTAGTAGATAATTATATCATCGTGTACCTATAGCATTGTCGAAAAATGCATTTAGATCATTATTCCAACTGCATTAATTTGTATTTCATATTCATTACCGATCTAGAAGCAAAAAACTTTCACTTATTTTTATTGTAAAAAAAAAGTAATTCAAATTCTATATTAGAATGTAAAAAACTGACTGCGAGTATAATCATCGAATTTCACCCTAAATTATCTCTAATTAGATTAATGCTTGAACAATGTCAAGCACGTACTACCCCTCTTTTTGGCTCTTTGCGGTTTTCCAGAAAGACACAGGAAAAAACACTTTAACCACACAAGAATTGTGTTGATTGACGCTCGGGGATACCGAGGCACATAAATGTAATTGTTAAGTTAGCGTTAAACCTAATTATTATCCGAGACGATAAACTCATTGTTCACTTCGAAATGTTCGAAATTCTGTTAATAATGAGTAATGATTTGTCTATAAAAAAAATATAAGAAAAAAAAAAAACAAAATATATTCAATATGAATTATGAAATGAGTCAAAATTTATAGATATTGAATCGATTTTCTAATGGGGTCTGATTATTGCTTTTTCTATCAAGGTGAATAAGGGCTGGAATTCTGGATATTTGATGTAGGTATGTATATCGTACAGAAAATTCCTCGAAAGCATATCGAGAAGAGTTTGAAGCAATGAGAAATAACATATTGAAGCATATGATGGACATATTTCCAATCCTTTCTTCGAGAAAATATTTTCTAGCAGATTTCTTTGTATATATTGAGACCTCGATCGAATATATGTAGAAGCGAAGCTTTCATTTTCACGAGAAATATAATTCCTTGAATATAAATTCTAAAAATTATTTACCAGTTGTATATATTACCACCTTAAGCCAATCTTTAGAATCTGAAAACTTCGATGGATCGATCACATATGAAGAACAGTAAATTTCACATATCGCGCCATGATACTAAACCTTATCTTCGCAATATCAGAATTTTAAGCACCCGACTCGATTTTAATATTGATTGCCTTGTTGGCAAGGTATCATGAGACAGATATATATACCTATATCGACGATGTTATAAAATACGGGATCATGGCTAATTTGGCAACGTGCGTATGCCCGAAGATTATTTTAAAAATTCTGCATCCGGGTGGCATTAGTGTTCTTTAATTTTTCATCAAATAAATGACAGTGGATATACCAAGGCTGTAATCACTTCAAACTTGTGTGTCCCAACTATTTCATATCACTTCACAAGCTTTTCATACTATTTCACAGGCATTTCACAAGCATTTCATACCATTTCACAGGCATTTCACATGCATTTCATACCATTTCATACCATTCCACAAGCATTTCATACCATTTCACAGGCATTTCATACCATTTCACAGGCATTTCATACCATTTAATAAGCACTTCATACCATTTCACAGGCATTTCATACCATTTCATACCATTTCATACCATTTCATACCATTTCATACCATTTCATACCATTTCACAAGCATTTCATACCATTTCACAGGCATTTCATACCATTTAATAAGCACTTCATACCATTTCATACCATTTCACAAGCATTTCATACCATTTCACAGACATTTCATACCATTTCACAGGCATTTCATTTCATACCATTTCACAAGCATTTCATACCATTTCACAGGCATTTCATACCATTTCATAAGCACTTCATACCATTTCACAGGCATTTCATACCATTTCATACCATTTCACAAGCACTTCATACCATTTCACAGGCATTTCATACCATTTCACAGGCATTTCATACCATTTCACAGGCATTTCATACCATTTCACAGGCATTTCATACCATTTCACAAGCATTTCATACCATTTTACAGGCATTTCATACCATTTCACAAGCATTTCATATCATTTCACAGGCATTTCACAGGCATTTCACATGCATTTCATACCATTTCACAAGCATTTCATACCATTTCACAGGCATTTCACAGGCATTTCATACCATTTCACAGGCATTTCACAGGCATTTCATACCATTTCACAGGCATTTCATACCATTTAATAAGCACTTCATACCATTTCACAGGCATTTCATACCATTTCATACCATTTCATACCATTTCATACCATTTCATACCATTTCACAAGCATTTCATACCATTTCACAGACATTTCATACCATTTCACAAGCATTTCATACCATTTCACAGGCATTTCATACCATTTCACAAGCATTTCATACCATTTCACAGGCATTTAATACCATTTCACAAGCATTGCATACCATTTCACAGGCATTTCATACCATTTCACAAGCATTTCCCAGGTATTTCATACCATTTCACAGGCATGTCATACCATTTCACAGGCATTTCACAAGCATTTCATACCATTTCACAATAATTTCATAGCTAACTGTCCCAACTATTTCACGAGTATGTTCCCCCTCGGGATATAGTTATACTGTAGATTCGAACTGTCGGACGTTGAGTCGTTGACGTTTATTTTCATGTTAATTACTTTAATGTAATGGAAAAAAACTAGCTTTGGTATACCGATACCTTAATACCTACTGATTAACGGCGGGAATATTGACGGTAGCAATAATTAGCTTTACACTAATTAATGTCCTTTGGATAGAGTGTAAATACAGTAAGCTACGTATGACAGAGTAGATAATCAAGCTAGAAGTTATATCAGAAGATACGTGAAGTCTTGAGATAGAAACCGTTGATCACCTGGATGATTAAATTCTAAAATCTCGTCAAACTTTCGTCCGCTATCTTTTCGAAAACTTTGGCTTATACCGGGCTGAAAAAGCTTTCAGTAGAGTTAGAACAGGGAAAGGCGGTAATGCCGACAAGAAAACTCTCCGATTAATCTCCTCTCTAAAGGACCGGACGTTTTGATCCGGATGAAAAATCCGAGAAAAAAAATCCCCCATCTCGAATAGACGCATAGGAACTTACGGCCGTCTATCACCACGTTGATACGCGACAATTCCTATTTACAGTGGACTTCAAAGAAGCAGTAAAATTAATGACAAGAATCCCAATCATATTTTTTATTCTTAGTTAGCTTTTAGAAATTTACTAATAAATCATATTTTTTTTATCAAAAAAAAAGTAGCAAAAACTTTTCACTGAGGAACTGAAATTTTTCGAATGAGGACGACCTTGCGATTGCGGGAATACAGCATTTTCGCTATCCGCATAATTTGAATTTTTGATAAAACAATTAATCTATCAACTTTAATCTATGTCACTAGATTTTCATGTGGATTGACATCTGGAAATTTAATTAGGGATTATTTAACACCTACACTTCAGTAATATTATATTCAGTGTAGGCAATATCGGTCTGGATTAATTAACTCAGCGAGTAACATACACCTGTGTGTATTCACAATCATATTTGGGAGTGTGAGTATAGGTAAGCCTTTTCTGACAAAAGTTAAAAGCGTATAAAATTCATGATTTTTTTTTTTTTTTCAGTCGATATCGAGTCAATTGCAATGCGGTTATGGGTGGATTTTAAGAAGTGGGCCAAAATAGCCTGGCAATTCAGAAGAAAACAACATTGACATTTTATTAGAGTAGTATACATTTTCTAATCCTGTAAGACCCCTACTTTGAATATTTGACACACGCAACGCTCTGTGTGAATGGAATTTTGTAGCATTTCACAATATTTATTAGAAAACTGCGGTTTATTCATAAACGGAATGGTTTTTCTAGAGTGTGATATTTGTATTTTTTATGTCAAGTAAACCTACCAGATTCGAATTAATACCTCTTTAGCTTTTCATGAGCACGTTAAGAATACCAAAAATTCAAAAGAAGGAGTGTCGCCGAAATTACACTGCGCCGCCGAAATTGCATACGCATCACAGAAATAACTTTTTACGGCATGTTGTGGCACAATAATAGGCCTTCTATTGAACAAAATTAAATATTTATTGAAATAGATGCATAAAACGGAACTTGACATCAAGAGAGGAAGAATGTAATTTCGTCGACGTCGCCGGAATTACCGTCGCCGAGTGTACATTTTGACGTTAAAATATTTCCCGCCGATTTTTGCATGCAGTAAGAATATTACCATTGAAGATAGCTCACACAAACGAGCAAGATATCTCATGAAAAATATAATATTAGAAGTTCCATGAATAATAATCGTTTTAGTCCAGTCGCCGAAATTACAGTGAATAAGTCTGACAAGCAAATTATTGCTCGATAAACTTTGTTTTGTCTGTGAAGTATAAAATAATGGAGAACTTATCATACGGAGCCGATATCACATACACATCTAGAGACCATTGACAGCTACAACATGCCACTAGCACTTCTTGCCGAGTGTGTGTAATAGTAAACTTGAACCGTCGCCGAAATTACTGATAAAGTAGGTTCACGGGTTTTCTCTCACTTTTCTCACGTTTGGTCGAATACTTTTCGAAACTGCTTGTCTTTTCTGTAAATTTGAGTCTTAGAGACTTGAAACTAATAAGTACAAAGTGCTCAGACATAGCATGCCATTTTTTACAAACGTGTAAAGTTGAGAAACGGACTTTACGTCACGTCGCCGAAATGACATTTTGACTGTTTAAAAGTTAAAAAAGCAATGTAATCTTCTTTGAAATGCTCCACGTTTTTTTTTTAAGTAAAGTAAACCAGCTCACACCGAAAACAAAAATAATTAGGCATATTTAGATAAACATACTAGAAATAGGAAGTGGTTTCTTATTTTGGCCCACTTCTTGAAATCCACCCTTATATAGTATAAATGCGGTTAGTTTAGTAGTCATGCAGTATGTATAAAATTTCGTCACACGTCATTGCAAAGAACACCCACGTATATACGCATAATATAAATATAGAGAATTAGAAACAAGAAGCCTTAAAAAAATATTCCATTCAATCCTGCAACGAGGAGGGGACTCGTTCGAATTAATGACGTCGTCACCATGCGATGATCGTCAATCAAGAAAAATGACTCTCCGATCTCCGACTACATCGTTTACATTTAAGTCACTCTTGATACTTGGCCCCTAGTGCTCCCTTGGAAATCACATGTTACAATAAACGTGAATGTTTCTTTTCACCCTGTACATACTATACTTATCCAAAAAATGATCCACGAATTTATTCCATAGCTTTTCAAAATTCAATCACGCTCTTATCTGCATTGCGTAATTTGATGACCTATTGAGTCATGGCTTTCTCTCTCTCACACATATCTATCTATCTATCTCTCTCTGTCTCTATCGATCTCCAAAAAGTGATCAAAGGTCTCTCGTTATTACTTTTAATGCTTTCCCTATTATTTCATTCCACCCTGTTTGATGTCAGTGATATAGTTATTGCTGTATATATATATGCAAACCCATTATTTATTCAGTTTTTTAACTCATTATACTCCAGTTCTCAAGTAGGATTAACCGACTAGATAAAAAAAAAACGCTTTACCATATATTCTCTTTTCCCTTTCTTTCCCTGGCTTGAACAGTTTTAAACACAAACCCCGATTTCGAAGTCTCTTTATACCCGGAGATCATGATATGTGACAGATCAAACTTTTCCCTCAAAGCATTGGGGGTTTACTGCAAATACAAAGGTCTTTGATCGAGTCCCACATCACATCCGTATTACACGCTGGTTCGGTGCCACAGCCGCAAGCTAACGGTATATAGTGTCACTCAAACTAAATAACGAGGTAGGTAATTTGAATCGAAACCGATATAATCTATAATAAATACATATATAGCAATGTTCAATTCTTTTTGTTAATTAGGGACGTATGAACGAACAATTTATTGTAAAATTATATCGAAACTGAACAGAATTGATATCGAAGTATAACCCAGACCTGATGATTCGAAACAGAAATTATTGTGTTATTCCAAAATTGTTCACTTCATACTTAGGGGTATCTAAAGATCAAATTTGAGGGTAAGATTATAGTAGGTACTTTAGGGTGCTTTTTTTGAAACGACTATTGCTTTTTTTTTTTTTTGCAACTCCCCATTGAAAATCTTGTTGTAGACGTCGAAAAGGGAATCCTGTCCAATTATTAGCTCTTCATTCCAATTCCAGCACTCGCGCTTTTCTTTTTAAGTTTTTCCATGCTAAAAGCATGTGAACATTACGACTTTTTCTTTAGTCGCGCACAACTCAGCCGCATTTCAATGGATTGTTCTCATCCAAGACTCATTTGACAGAGAATTTAGTGTTCTTCAAAAGTGCCTAAGATAGTTTGACTGACTTGAAAATATTGAACCTGACATTTTGTTGGAATTTTATATTTAAAAAAATTAAAGTCCTTATATCTTTTGAAATACTGGTTTGAGAGACTTTATGTGTAGGACTTTTTTGTAGAAAAATAAATTTCCTACAAAATTGTTCGGAAGTTTTTTTCTCCAAGTCCAACTGTTTATTCGCCCACAGCGAGAAAGAAGAATTATGCATAAAATCGACTTTGGAGGCTCACACAAGTGCGGCGGTTGAAACCACAGCCAAACTATCTGAAGCACTTTTGAAGAACACTAAATTCTCTGTAAAATGAATCTTGGATAAGAACAATCCATTGAAATGCGGCTGAGTTGTGCGCGACTTAAGAACAAGTCGTAATGTTCACATGCTTTTAGCATGGAAAAACTTAAAAAGAAAAGCGCGAGTACTAGAATCGGAATTAAGAGCTAAAAATTGGACAGGATTCCCCTTTCGATGTCTACAACAAGATTTTCAATGGGGAGTTGCAAAAAAAAAAAAAATAGTCGTTTCAAAAAAAGCACCCTAAGGTACATGTAAGTAGAATTTGAAAATTTATTAGAATGTTAAAAAGCTAATCAGAATCTAAAATGCTAGCATTGATTCGGATTGCCACCTCCAAAACCTCACGTGGGTCGTATAGAACGTGATTCTACTGAAACGGAATAATATTTCTGTCGCAAAAACGAATGGAAAAGAATATTGAGATTTCAGAGGATCGAACTATAAATTTTATTTCAATTATATAGGGAAACGTTGGTGTTGTGTTCAGAATCTTGTCAAACTCGACTATGAACTACGAAATAATGACATACAGTAATGCAATGACCATACTATTATGGATCTTGGCTTATGTCTGCCTCGATGACTTATTCAACTCCATTTGAATACACATTTGCAATTTGTGGGGTTACGAGCATCATATCACTACGCTATGGTGTTGAGTGCGTAACATGCGATATATTGTATGTAATACGTAATAGGGGTTTTTGTTTGAATGAGTGCACATAGATCTAATAAGTGAATGTTAAGAATTTGGAAGTTTACGGACAAGAAGTAATAGACAGGGTAAAAAAAAATAATTATTCTTGTGTTTCTAAGGCAAACTTGCACATTTTTATCATCCTTTTAGCTACCGGACTCGATCCCCTGCAATTTAGTCCCAAATTTTATAACCAGCCGCAGGAAAAGTAACCCACAAGATTTATTTTATCAGATGTATACATAATACAACTACAGGCTGAAGGTTCTCGTGGAAAAATGTTGACAGCTCTAAATAACCAGTAGCACGAATGACAGTAAATAAATATATGACGCTAATCGATTTGCGTGAAACCCTCGCAATCGCAAAGGAACTGCCAATTTTATACGAACGACTTGTCAAATTTGAATAATAATTCATTTGAACCTGAACATTTATTTGAAAGTATAGAGTTATATCGGAATTTTATTACGACGTTGAAATTTTCTGGTTTTTAATAAAACAGAGATCATATAGCATTTTTGTGGAAACGATTTCAAGTCCGAAAAATTTTTCTCAACGATTAATGATTGAATTATTTTCAACGGAAGTCTGAACTTCGTCGAGGCTAATAATTTTATTGTGACCATTTCGCCAAGCCTTTTTATGGAATAAAATTCTGGAGTGATTCACTCGTATAGGTGGGTACTGTGAAAATAATCACCCAACATTTGAAGCTTACCGAAGTAACTCACTGGTCACTGGTATAATTGCGTATCCCTCAGGCAAAGCCAGAATAATTTCTAATGGTCGGGTGTATAGCTTCGGACAATAACCGCACATACTCGACATACATTACCCCAGTGAATATTTCGAGAAACGTAGGAAACCCACCCGGGGAATATAGGTATATATGCAAATAGGTTTCGAGAACGGTTCACTTTGACCTAACGCCCGGAATATTTCATCAAATGATTAAGTAGGTAACATACACAGGTGTCATACACCGCTAATTGAGTTAGTATAGGTACTTTTGACACAGAGATGTGCTTAGCTAGAAATTTGTATGGTGTCAACGACCGTTACGTTATACTGCGCATGCAAATAGTCGGCATAAAGTTTCTACCTTAATTTTATACCTAGAAGATAAACAGTTTGACGAGAATTCGTTTAATTCTAGCTCTTTGAGTCATAATCTAACGTGAAAGATCATTCCGTGAGGAATTATTCTTTGGGGACAGATCATTGAATTTTGAGAATCGTTAACCCTTACGGAAAAAAACCCTTCAAGTTTGAGGGTGAACCTTCAATTTTCAAGGTTTCACCCTCAATTCTGGGGGTGAAACCCTGAAATTTCAGGGTTCAACCTCCAATATTCAGGGTAATACCTTCAATTCCTATGGATGAACCATCAATTGAAGGGTCAACCGTGAAAAGTTGGTGGATCAACCCTGAAAATTGAGGGAAAACCCCCAAGAATTGTGGAATATCCCTCAAACATTGAGGGACAACCTCCAACAATTGAAGGATAACCCTGAATAGTTGGGGGGTCAATACTGAAAATTGAGGGAAAACCCCCAAGAATTGAGGAATATCCCTCAAACATTGAGCGACAACCTCCAACAATTGAGAGATAACCCTGAAACGTTCTGTGACAACTGTGAAAATTGAGGGATGACCCTGAATAGTTAGGGGTCAACCCTGATGAGTGGCGGGTCACTTCAAAAGTCACTTCAAAAAGTCACCTCGAAAACCCTGAAGTTGAAGGGACCCCCATTTGACGGTTGTTCCTCAAGTTGAAGGTTCCCCTCAATTCAGGGTTAACCCCCAAGTTGGGGGTACGAAATCACCCTGAAAGTTGAGGGCTCAGTTGAGGGTAATATTTTGAGGGGTTTTTTACGTAAGGGAAGGGGACCAGTACAGCGATTTTTCGAGAAATTATCATAGTCCGAAATCAATTTATTTCATAGCCAAAGTTCATTTCACATCAAAATATTTTTCTTTTTCAAAATCATGTGTCGTAAGGATTTCAGAGCACCGTTGGACCGATTCAGGTCATCTTGGATTCATTTTCTTCAGAAAACAAATCCTCATCATGTGAATGTAGGAATTTTGAAAATTTTTCGTTTTAGCCAAGTTATTTAAGAAATGAGTGATAATAATTTTTGCAAATTTGGTAAATTGATCATAACTTATGACACAATTTTTTATTTTCAAAATTCCTACATTCACATGATGAGGATTTGTTTTCTGAAGAAAATGAATCCAAGATGACCTGAATCGGTCCAACGGTGCTCTAAAATCCTTACGACACATACGATTTTGAGAAAGAAAAATATTTTCATGTGAAATGAACTTTGGTTATGAAATAAATTGATTTCGGACTATATGATCATTTCTCGAAAAGTCGCTTTACTGGTCCCCTTAACTTTAGTTTCAAATATTCGAATGTATTGAAATAAGAGAAAAAGGAAAAAAAAAGTTCCATCGCGTTGTACCAAATGCCAATAAATCACCAAGTTTCAATTTTTTCCATCAACTAAGATCAAAGAAACGCCTCAGTCCATCAATCCGCGCCAATCCTTATAGGTATATTCGCTCACTTTACCCTATACAGAGACGCGGTTTTGACGCGGTATAGACGTACATACCTACCTACTGCAATAGAAATTTCGATTTTTGTAAAATAAACATCACCCCCAATATACTTATGCATGTTCAAAACGACGGTTCAATCTCAATTTAATTACCATAAATATTACCAACGCGATGCAGAGAGGTATTTTTAAATTCATGAATATTTAGCAGTAAGAAAATTTAATTATTATTTTCTCTTTTCTTTATCCATTAGACAATTTATCGCCCGAGTTGTCTCGTGGTTATATATAATTGCACAAGTGTATGTGCATCGTTTATTTTACTTCTGGTCATATACGCAAGCTCTGAAAGCTCCGACCTGGTCGTAAATGGTTTGAATCTAAAAAATGACTACTAATCCTTTCACGGGAATTAAATTTTCCTTTAGGATTTTGGATGACGATTTTCGTCTTTTTTTTTTTTTTTCCTCGTTCAGAATGAATGAAATTTTTACTTTCAGCGCAAATTGACTTTGAATAGTAATAAACATTTTCACGAAATTACTGATTTCATATTTTTGACCAGTACCTACTCATATAGCCGTGCAGTACTTTCTGCATCATCAAATATTATAGTATACGTGTGTAAAAATAAATCGACGCACAAACCTCATTGCTGTATAGTATACTTTAAATTTGAAGTAGTTAATTAAATGAGATTTTATTCCATTTCTTTTTTTTTTTTTTTTTTGCAATTGTAATGCAAATTTATTCTTGAGGGGAGCCTATATAATACAGATGACTTTAACAGTGACGTAAAATAATTTCCACTGTATGAGAAAGCAGGAACTGATTTTAGAGAAACTATTATATGAACGAGCTTAGCAGTTTAACTTTTGTGTAGTAAATGTGTTGTAAATTCAAAATAATTTTTATAACAGTTCACGCAGTAGTATAAATTGTCTTGGGATTTTTGTCAATACGGTTATGCGAGCATGTATAGTAATATCGAATTTCAAATACCTATACCTAAGCTTGAGAATTTTTATTTCCGATTATCTGCTTAAGATGGGTGCCAAATCTGCATAAAAGTGTGATCTGATCTAAATCCTTATTGAAATGTTAATTAGAAGACAAATCAGCAAAGCTCTAGAAGCTGCTTTGCATTTGAACTTATAGAATATGACTAAATTGAAATTCCTCCGGGCGTCTTGGGTTTTATCCTCTAGACTTGGGTATAATAGCGGATTAAATCTTTATCTTGCTACATATTTAAAAATTAACTCTTTATATTATCGCGGACTATGTATAATTTTCATAGGGATTCAGATTTCAGTTCCAGTCGATATGGAGATTAGTTTATATAGATATGAACATTATATCCAACAGTCGCCATGTATGAAGAATTTTTATTATTTTCTTTCTTTCTTTCTTTCTTTCTTTTTAGTTAGAGATAAATACTGGTGTCCAAAGAAATGGTAACTTTATAAATAATCCAGGATGATTTTAATTGCAGCCTTATATACTACGAAGCGAGTCCTTGGGGCGATATGCGCTCGTTAATTGTGCTACTTTTTAATTGACTGATCACAGAGCAGCCTCGTTGCTTTTACAAAGAGAGGAAGAAGCGAGGCTATCGTCTCATTCCTCTAGTAATCCAGATTTTCTTTGGCTCCCTTAATCACATTGCATGTCATCGTTTCGTTTATATTTATATTTTCTTTTTTATAAAATACAAGGCATATATATGCGGTGTACCGTAATAAATTGACTATATGACGTAGTTACTTATAATTAAAGTCCGGAGAATCTAAATCGCGACTAGAAATTGTGGTATGGGGATTCGATCAGGACCGAATCAGGTTAACCATACGTCCTCATCAGGTCCAGATCAGGCAGCCCGATCAGGACCCGATTACACATGTAACGGAGCTCGGTAATGAGGACCGTATGAGGTTTACCCTATCAGGTTTGCATCGGGTTTCAGTATCAGTGCCTCATCGAAATTCTAGTTCGGCATTCGGTAATATTAATAATTGCAAAATTATATCCACCATATCCGTACGTATTTTATTAGGTTTTAATAATATACATCTCGCTCTCGGCTAACCTAATTACTATCTTAACTTCCAGTAATCTGTAATTTATATTAATTATTCGCTCGCAAGTCTGGATGCAACGCAGTTACATGTTAGTACGGTGAATGCCACTACCTTATATACAAACGTTGATCCAGTCAGTGCTAGTGAGAAATGTTTTTCTGTTTGTCGCCACCTATCGGCGAAGTGGAACCCTGTCGGCAAGTCAGTCCCGATCGGGATTTTATCAGGCATACCATACTTTGGCATGCCTCACAACTGCCTGATCGGGATTTGATCGGGCATACCGTACTTTGGCATGCCTTACAACAGCCTGATCGGGTCCTTATATAACTCGGGCATACCGAGCGAGAATTTCTAGTCGGGATCCAACTATAAATTAAAGTAGACAATCGTCATCCTCCGTTCGAGCACAAAAGAGGATCGAAAAACTCAAAAGCTACATATTTTTTTTTTTTTTTTTTTTGAAAATGGTGAATATTCGTTGAAACATCAATTCTCGTGTCTAAAATATTGTTGGTATCTTTTCAGAAACGACATCAGAGATAGGATTTTGCGGTTTATAACAAGGGAATGGATCAGATGTTATCGCAAAGTATATACCGTGAAGCTTTTTACATTAAGGACTGGTGACTTTCATTATCTGACCTCTTAGCTAATCCTTGACATTTTTTTATTTATTTATTTTTTTTTTGTACAAATTTGCCGAGGCGTGAAGAAGACGCTGATTTCCAGGCATTAACCGAAACGTGTCATTTAATCTAGTTACGACGTGATCAAATTACCAAACTATGCGTTCTGAATCTTGAGTGAATTCGTTGAAGGGTTTGTCGAGGACCAAGCTACAAGTATTTAACGGAGCGTACACCTGCATTGAACTCGCATGGATGATTTCGGTGATATATTCTCGTTGCGGCTGCCTCGTCTATTCTCGAACCACAATTTTGATATACATATCTATATCCGGGGAAAATTCAATTTCTTATTTTTTTAACTTATTTTTTAACGAGGAGATGTAATACCTATATATCCTGAAAAAAAATTGCCATGCCAAATTTGAAATTATGAAAAGTCCTTACCGCGTATACCAGAAAAATAATGATCAAATTTTATGCCTTTAAGGATAAACTGAATTTCTCTGTATTGCGGAGTCTGCGTGTAGGAAAAAATAAAAACGGCCGTATCTATAAAACAGATACAGCTCTTCGTCTTCCGATTCATTTTCCTGTTAAACAACGCTATATCTATATTTGAATTTGTTTAGGTATGCAATATACATATTACCTAACTTTTTGCAACGGTATATAGCTTCCCTGATAAAAATATTGTTTTTTTTTTTTTTTTTTTTTTTTACAAAAGTCTGAGCACTTGGGGGAAAATCGATATTTCTCTGACCGCATTGCTTTTTGCTTTGCAGCAAAAATTTGTGTTTTTCTGTCAGACTAAGGTATAAAAAAATAAAATCTAACTGGTGAATGGAATCTGAATATGTATATTAGGATGCTTTTTTTGAAACGACTATTTTTTTTTTTTTTTTTGCAACTCCCCATTGAAAATCTTGTTGTAGACGTCGAAAGGGGAATCCTGTCCAATTTTTAGCTCTTAATTCCGATTCTAGTACTCGCGCTTTTCTTTTTAAGTTTTTCCATGCTAAAAGCATGTAAACATTACGACTTTTTCTTTAGTCGTGCACAACTCAGCCGCATTTCAATGGATTGTTCTCATCCAAGGCTCATTTGACAGAGAATTTAGTGTTCTTCAAAAGTGCGCAAGATAGTTTGACTGACTTGAAAATATTGAACTTGACATTTTGTTGGAATTTTATATTTAAAAAAAATCAAAGTCCTTATATCTTTTGAAATACTGGTTTGAGAGACTTTATGTACTGGACTTTTGTTGTAGAGAAATAAATTTCCTACAAAATTGTTCGGAAGTTTTTTTCTCCAAGTCCAACTGTTTATTCGCCCACAGCGAGAAAGAAGAATTATGCATAAAATCGACTTTGGAGGATCACACAAGTGCGGTGGTTGAAACCACAGCCAAACTACCTGAAACACTTTTGAAGAACACTAAATTCTCTGTAAAATGAATCTTGGATAAGAACAATCCATTGAAATGCGGCTGAGTTTTGCGTGGCGAAAGAAAAAGTCGTAATGTTTGTACATGCTTTTAGCATGTGAAAACTTAAAAAGAAAAGCGCGAATGCTGGAATTGGAATGAAGAGCTGAAAATTAGACAGGATCCCTTTTCGACATCTACAACAAGATTTCCAATGGGGAGTTGCAGGAAAAAAAAAATAGTCGTTTCAAAAAAAGCACCCTAATGTATATGTGAATTTCAGTGACAAATTAGCATGTTCGAACTTTATCAATTTGCGCATCTTTATATTTTTATTTCAAAAGTTATATTTTGATGGGATATGATTAGCAACAAGTTTCATCTTTGCAAAAGATTCATTTTTTACAAAATGAATATTTTGCCTAAATTATAACACGATATCCAAATACGCATGAGTTTGTACGGTTGGGCTCTAATTTTCTGCAAATTGTATGAATTTAATAAATATTGTAAATAAACGTAAATAAAATAAAATGGTACAAAAAGGAGAAAAAAAGGAAGTGCTTTTACCCATACAATTGCAGGTATCTACATGTTGACACAGTACTATACGTGTACCGCTATACAGGAGCAACCTATCGATTTTTAGTTTCTGAAGATTATCGCTTGTAAGCACAAACACTAGTTGTGGGTCACTTATCAACGATTTGGACTAGTGCGCAGGTTGATGATTTATCTGCTGTATGGCGTTCTTAGTTAATCTCTAACAGATCATAGACAGGTATACTAATATCATCGTGTTTTTTTTTTATCCATCAGAGAGTAAAAAAAAAAAAAAAAAAAAAAAAAAACAATTTTTAGAATCGTCGTAGATTGATTTTTTCAAACTTTTAAAACGATAATTAATTTTAAAATAATAATGAATGCAACCCAATCGTCAACATGATTTTACTTGTGAATATAAGCAGTGTCACTTGATTAACACGATTGCATCCGGGATCCATTAATGTTCATTTGATAAAAAAAAGTCTCGACAACATGAAAAATCTTTAACAGAATGTATTACTACTCCAATATGTGATGCTTCTACAGATTTATCTCTAATATATTTTAATCTCTAAAATTTGAAGCTGATAAACGAAAGATTAAGATAATGCATTTTCGTCTTATGATTTAACTCATTTTAACGTTCGATGCCATGTGTTCGACGGATTGTAAACATAAAACAACACGTGCGAACAGGTGTGTGTGTGTGTGTATGCAAAGATACTCTATCGGTAATGAAGGTTGTTGGTGGTAATGTGGATACTACGTCGGTAATGCAGGTCGCTGCGTTTATATAGATCATTAAATTAATTTTTGATTATAAAATAGAAAATTTCAACTAAAATAGAATATACCAAATATAAATTCAAACTCAAATTATTAACATTGATTCATTGGTTCATGATTTAGCGGAGAAAATTAAACGGAGGAACTAATTGTCTGCGCTAAAATAATTGTGTATACATCAAACTCCGATTGTACAAATCAATTTTTAATCACAAATTTGTAAATAATTTTAGACATCGAAAAACTTTAAAATAGGATGTCCATAAATAACATAAAGTATGAATTTGTGAATCATAATATATAGGCACATGCATAAGGATTTCATGTGTAACATATTTTATAATGAATGAATGAACTCATTTCTCAGCCAATATAGTTATTATATAATTCAATACAAATTGACTTCTACACAAATATATGTATGCCTATTCATAAAAACATAAGATTTACTTCGTACGAACGGACAGAATAAGCTCACACGCGATTATAGAACTTTAGATGAAGGAACGTCAACCCTTAATTTTTTTTTTTTTTTTTTTTTTTTAATTACAACATCATTTATATTGACCAATATATAGTAGATGTAAGTGGGGAAAAAACTTGGAATATTCTTATAAACATATACAGGGTGTCCCAGAACTATAGGCAGAAAATGAAGAAGGTAATAAAGGGAGTCAAGCTGAGTTAATTGACATATAGCACATGACGTGGTCTTTAACCAAAGTTCATTTCACATCAAAATATTTTTCTTTTTCAAAATCATGTGTCGTGAGGATTTCAGAGCACCGTTGGACCGATTCAGGTCATCTTGGATTCATTTTCTTCAGAAAACAAATCCTCATCATGTGAATGTAGGAATTTTAAAATAAAAAATTATGACAAAAGTTATGATCAATTTACCAAATTTGCAAAAATTATTATCACTCATTTCTTAAATAACTTGGCCAAAACGAAAAATTTTCAAAATTCCTACATTCACATGATGAGGATTTGTTTTCTGAAGAAAATGAATCCAAGATGACCTGAATCGGTCCAATGGTGCTCTGAAATCCTTACGACACATGATTTTGAAAAAGAAGAATATTTTGATGTGAAGTGAACTTTGTCGGTTGCCTACATGCCGGCGCTTAGCGCGATTTTTAAAACGGCTGTATCTCGCGACCGGTAATTCAGAGACCACAATATGTTCTATGGGTCAATTTACTCAGCTTGACCCCCTTCATTATCCTCTTTATTTTCTGCATTTAGTTCTGCAGGTACACCCTGTACATAATTATGTATATGTTGACAAGAAACTGGTGTAATATTTGAATAGGCTTTATTAAACTATATAATTATAAATATGATCCTCGAATGATGATAATACTATATTTGATAATAATTGCAAACGAGCCATAAATTTTGAAATAATAATTATAAGACAATTGCAGGTAGCTAAGATAAAATACTCGTATATATTTTCTTACGACAATCGTTATACAATATTAAATCTATATATATAATCTTAATTTTCGAGTAGGTTACAAGAAATTATATTATTCAATATTTCAACGTTTATATTAATAATCTTACAACTCTGATCGAGAAGTAATTTATCTTTAAGATGAGCACAAAATATCAAATTAACTAAGTATGTAGTATAATATAACGTTTTTTTTTTTTTTTTCTTTTCCTTTTTATTATTTTTTTTTTTTTTCAGTGAGCCTGATGGTATAATATTCGTATTTGCGTGATTACAAATTTTGCTATTATACTATCCAGCAAACACAATTGTGTTACATCAATATATATTACTAATCGCGTATAACCGAATATAAGGTGTAAAATATTACCTGTTTGTTACATGAAAAGTTCAGGCGTTAGTTGTAATTTCTCATCCATATAACGTAACGTGTTTTCTGTTATTTTGACGTTGAATAAGAAAATCGAATGGAAAATTTGAAAACTCATCGTTACTAAGATTTTGAATGCGAAAATTTTATGCGATTAAAAAATATAGGTAGCACAGAGTATTATGACTCGTAATATTATATATCATAGGTATATAGAAAACCGCAGAAAATGTTATATTATATGCGGGTATATCTACCGATATGTACCTTTGTAATTTGTTAGTTGTTAGACAATTGACCGTAACAGTTTGTGTTTGCTGATTGTAAGAATCACGATGTATTCAAATTTCCTTGTAGGTGGTAATTTGTAGAGGTAAAATTAAATTTGAATATTAAAATGGTGTTAATATATATATATATATATATATATATATATATTAGACTGTGTCAAAAAAAAAAACGACATCTCCTTTTTGTTCGGGCCCTTTCGAAAATAGTTAGTGCTTAATATAAAGAAAATTGTCCCCAAAACTGAGCTACACGGAAAGATTAGAACCCGACTGGTTCGTGTTCTGCACCAGACTCAGTCGTGTGCAAGAAAAAAATGGAAGAAAAATGAGTTTGCACCAGACTGAGTCGTGTGCGCACACGACTCAGTCGGGTTCCACACCATAATCAATCGGGTGCTGCACCAGAATCCGTGCACAGTAACCAGTCTGGTGCCGCACACGAGTCATTCGTGTGCGCATACGAATGAGTAATGTTTCTAAAATATTTCAGCCAAAAATTTTATAGCACATGACTGACTAATGTTTGTCACACGATTGGTTCTGGTTTCGCACCGTAACCAGTCAGGTGCTGCACACGACTCAGTCTGGTCTGAGACGAGCGATTACTGCGCATAACCTCCTAACCTCAACGTTATTCACGTATGTCGTCTATGTGACATGTCACATAAACTTTTAATAAGTTTTAAATTATTTATGTAGATATATATAATAATTATATATATATAATTATAGTGAATATTCGTAAGGACTTTAAAATCTCAGGTAAGTGTATTAGTATTACGAATTTTTTCATTGTTGTTTGTATGATGTGTTGTGTTAGCTTTGTGAGACTGAGTCGTGTGCAGCACCTGACTGGTTACGGTGCGAAACCAGAACCAATCGTGTGACAAACATTAGTCAGTCATGTGCTATAAAATTTTTGGCTGAAATATTTTAGAAACATTACTCATTCGTATGCGCACACGAATGACTCGTGTGCGGCACCAGACTGGTTACTGTGCACGGATTCTGGTGCAGCACCCGATTGATTATGGTGTGGAACCCGACTGAGTCGTGTGCGCACACGACTCAGTCTGGTGCAAACTCATTTTTCTTCCATTTTTTTCTTGCACACGACTGAGTCTGGTGCAGAACACGAACCAGTCGGGTTCTAATCTTTCCGTGTATGTAGCTCGAACACAGAATTAGCGCATTTGAAAATAAGATTTCCCATGTATTTCAAATGGCAAAATTTGTTTATCTTAGTTTTATTTTTATAATTTTCTTTATTCAACTGATAAGAATAAAGTAAATATACGGTTTTGAAGGGAAAAAAAATTTTGAGAAAATGTATAAAAAAATTTTTTTTAAAATTAATTTGTCGAAAAGTAAGTGGTAATCAAATATACATATGACTTTTAAACCACTGTAACTCGTTAACGGTTCAATCGAGCAACTTGGGCTAAAGGACTATTTTTGTAGATCATAAAATTCTCTACAAAACCGTATATTTACTTTATTCTTATCAGTTGAATAAAGAGAGTTATAAAAATAAAACTAGGATAAACAAATTTTGCCATTTGAAATACATGGGAAATCTTATTTTCAAATGCGCTAATTCTGTGTTCAAGCTACATAGCTCAGCTTTGGGGACAAATTTCTTTATATCAAGCACTAACTATTTTCGCAAGGGCCCGAACAAAAAGAGGATGTCGTTTTTTTTTTTTTTTTTTTTTTTTTTTTTTGACACAGTCTAATATATATATGTGATAAAGGGCTCAAATAAAAGAAATAAAAAACATTATACAGAAGACATAATAACATATATTATATATGTAACATGATATTGTATATAATAATTAATAAAATATAATGTTCAATAAAATTAATGTGTGTGTGTGTGTGTGTGTGTATAATATATTATCATTTCATCGTTTTATTTATTTATATATAATATATATATATATATATATATAGTTATATATATATATATATATATATATATATATATATAACTATATATTGATATAACTTAATGTATAATATATTTATATTAATAACAATATAATCGCTTATTGAAAGACTTACATATGATATATATATATATATAATATATATATATATATCTACATCTATATGTATATATATATATAAATATATAGTAAATATACACAATATTTTATAATATGAGATTTTTAAAAACTAAGTTTTCATTCTGCATTTTCATCAATAGATTTCCAATTATTTCGGAGTAACGAACTAATTTCCGAATCATTAGTTTAATTATATAGTATATTCATTTATTTACTTTGTGAAATAATTATATACTCTCTCAAGGTCATTTACATCGCGATGGATAGCGACGTAAACAAGTTGTTATATTAAAAAAATATGTTACTTTTACCCCTTGATAAATTGTCATTATAATATTATGTACACTTCCTACGTTATAATATAATCATTAACTTGTCATCATATTAAAAGATGCTTCAGATATATATATATATTTATATATAATATATATATATATCAATTTATAATTATATTACTCTTTCTCTTGATATATATATATATATATATTTATATTTATATATATATATATATATATATATATATATATATATATATATATATATATATATATATATATATATATATATATATAATATATTTAATATTATAGCTTCAATAGATAAATATATTTTACACCCTATATTCGGTATTTTGCATTCACTTCGTTCACAAACCAGTAAAAGACGGATTTAACGTTTTACATTTATCATTAGCAGAGACGCTGCCCATATATTATGTACCTACCTATATACCGGTGGTAAATTAGAATTTAAAGATATATATTCAGAAATATGAAATAAAAAAAAAAAATTGTCCGTCCACAATTTGAACAACTGGTAAAAGAACATATTCTCATTCATAATGGTAAATATAGAAATAGTCACAGATATTATAACAAATTCTGATAACCATTACTATATAATATATATATATATATATATATTTATATTTATTTATGTTTATTATATATATACCTAATGAACTCTATACTTACACAACTAACACTTATATAAAATCATTTGTAAGCTTACAGCTTGATACCTGCTACATACTATAATAAACTTTTTTTATACTGATATTATTATGCATTTTCAATTTCTTTTCTTTTTTCTTTTTCTTTTCTTTTTTTTTCTCACTTGGATACGGAATAAAGAAAATCCTCCGATTCATAATATAATATGTATACTATAACGCCCTTCTCAAATGTAAACTAGAATTGCAGCCTGCATTTTGTTCGTTATGTATTTTAATTATGTACAAATATATTTGAAATTGTTTTTTTTTTTTTGTTTTTTTATTTTTTATCTTACTAAACGTTAAAAATACTGTAGCTTCGTTAGTCCCAGCTTAAATATTATGTTTATGCCAAGTTTTTCGTTTTTTATTGTTTTTTTTTTTTTTTTTTATAATTTTTTGGTTTTTCATCTATTTCACTGTAAAATTGAAAAGAAGCATTTATTTTTATACCGTATCAACTGTGTCCAAATCTTTGATAAAGAAAATAATTACAAGAGACCAAAGATTTTGTTTTTATATATAATGAATGAAAACGGCATGAAATGTCTATCGGTTTGCAATTATAAACTGCGACGATATCTTAATGTATAGATAAAGATTTTAGTACCATTGTCTCTTGTAATCATCATTTACCTTTTTTTTTTTTACATTTAAATGAAGTAATTTGTCGTTAAAACCCGATTACTCATAGATAGAGTATTTTGGTCTAGAAAACGTATTATTCTAATATAATTAAAGATGTTTCATCTTACGTTATTGTAACAATATAATAATATATATTTATGTCTTTGTGTTATTCGACCAGTCACTATAGTTTCATAAAAATTGTTATAAGTTAACTACCTTTCGAAAGAAATATGAAATAATCTCGTTTTGAAACGTTCACATAATATTTGAATATACAAATATATTTGTCATTTTAATTGTTTTACTCGCTGCAGAAAAAAAAAAAAACAACCAGTACCAGGATAGAATAGAAGTTTGTATGTATATAGACTCTCATAACTAGAAAATAATGTCATTAAAATGATGTCAATTTTATAGTTGCTGCCCTTATTATTGTCAATGAAAGTTATGAAAAAAAAAAAAAAAAAAAAAACTCAGAAACTCTTTCATTTGATATGGTATATAGAAAGACTGATGAGTGTTTGACCCATAGAAAAGTAGTAAACTTTACAATTTTCATGAAATTTCATAGTCTGCCGTACCTAATTGCATTTTATTAAATTGATGAGATCGTTTTTGTATGGTATATCCCGGCCTTAGGTATATCGGTGATATTTTCGTTCCTCTATATATACCCTGCTAGAGTTGTTAATTAATATGGTAGATTTTTTTTTTTTTTTTTGTATTACCTCAAACTCAGCTGAATAAGAATGAAAGTCAATGTTATTTATAATTTTTAACGATCAGTTCTACTTCAGATTTTTTCATCACTCCTCGTGATATAGGATAGAAAACATTCAGTAGAATACTGCGTTTCATTTTGAATAGCATAAATTATTTTTTTTTTTTTTTTCAACAAAATTTCGTTTTCATTCCTTTCTTCGAAACGATATATAGATATACCTCTTGTGTTTTTTTGTTTCGTGTCTAATTTTAATACCATTCAGTAATAACATAATATAATGGATCATAGTGAATGGTATGAACTGTGAACTTATGAGTACAACTTATAATTTATATTCTGGTTATGTGCAAAATATCTTTTTCCGACTAATTATACTAGCACTGTTTCTTCTTCTGTACTCTTAGGTAACAATTCATTGTGAATTTATTTTTTTTTTTTTTTTTTACTTTTTTCTTTTTTTTTCTTTTTTCTTTTATTACCTGATTCTTAGTAGCACGACGCAAGTCAGCGACTAACAAACAAACAAAAAAAATAAACAATCTTAGGTACCGTTTAAGTTAGATAGTTTTGGCCTATTGCAATGATCCGTTAACTAATCCGACTATCAGAAATTATTTTATGCAAAGATCCTATTGAGTTACATATATAAGCTGACGTAGTAATTGTAAAATAGATATTCCCAGATTTCACAATCAGCTATTTATGTTCATCTTACTAGTGAGCCACTGTGCGGTGAAAAAGCCAAATTGCAGTTAATGGCTTATATAGTACTGAGTACATGCGAACAGTACTGTTTAGTTTGACGTTGACAAATTCAAATGACAAAATATGAAAACTATTTCAACCCAGCGTTATAGATTTTCAAACAAATTATAAAATCAAATATCTATATAATTGTTTACATTTGTATCAATTATTAATATTACTCTGCAATTGTCATGAGTATTAAATTTTTGAACAACTAGGTGAAATAGTTTTTTATTCGATCATTTGATATTCTAATAGTTATTGTATTTTACAGATATTATGCTCGTTATATTGCTATTATTGTACAAATTGGGCCTAAGCAAAGTTAACGGTGATTACTTTACACTAGTGTAGTTGAAAAAATGTCTCTTAAGATTATTGTTACTATACTGTTTGTTATTACCACTATATATATATATATACATATATATGTAGTATTTTCTGGCCCAGGATTCTGTCTCTATAGTTACCAGATACCGTCAACTTCGACTTACGTGGTATCATGTTTCTAAATCTAAGGTGTCATCGTTTGTATTATATATCTACATTCACTCAATCATCAGTCGATAATTTGTTTTTTACTATGTAGATTCGGAGCAGGCTAAAGCATATATCGAGCTACTGTTTGACCTATGGCTGATATCAGCATGTTTAGGATAATTTTCAAAAAATCTTTTAAACAAAAATAGAAGATAAGAAAATTTCATTGCAATCTATAGTACAATAAAATTATCTTGCACGTTGAATTAAAATTGTCGCGGTTTTGAGATGCCATGTAACTGCTGTCTTCGCCTAATAGTTTTTCATACATATGTCATATATATCTCATATTGAGATCATAAATATGAGGAATTTTGTCAAGAAATTGAGCCTCATTTATGAAACGGAGACCGCAGTCGTATGGCACCGCGTAGACAAGTGTGTGCAACTATCCAGACTATGGGCTTATTACAATCTTCATTTTGCACCATATTTCTGATTCCATATTTGTGTATACAGTAGTTATGTATCTGACATTCGCGACGACAGCCAAACCCTGTTTAATACAATGTTGGCCTATATTTTATTGAACAGTGCAGATTTAGAATAGTCATATCTCAATCTGTTTGCAATAGGCCTACTAGAGAGCTCCGCACCTCTGATAATCATCTTTTCCTCTCAAGTAAAATAGAGTTGTGGCAACAATTCAATGATATTGCTTTACTCGCTTTGATATTATTTGCATTATTTTTATGACAGACATGCGATTGTTGTGATCAGACAAATTCATTTTTCAAATGACTAATAGTACCTACGTACTTGTTTATTATATCGTATGAGTCATTCGGTGAATATTATTAGCTTCAATGAAACTGTAAGTGAAATAAATATAATCACATCTATTATTATCAATATTCCGATGAGTCGGAGATGAATAACTACAGTTTGATTCAATTCGATAAAAAATATCAAAAAAAAAGAACCCCCCAAACAAAAATCGTTATAAAGAGTGAAAAATTGATCTAAAATTGATCTAAAATTGATGTAAAATTGATGTAAAATAGATATAAAACATATATAATTTAATTAAATAAGTTATTGTTAAAAAAAAAATTGATGAAAACTAAACATGTTGAATTTATTTAGTCATCTTGTGGCATGTTTCGGAATTATTGAAAGGCTAGATTTAAAGCGCGTTTTTCTCTGCGAATAAACGAGTTAATAAAACCAAACTAGTCTTGAAATAATCTCGAGACATTCGACAAGATGAATAAATAAATGTGTCTAGATTTGACCCTTACCACAATAAACGGCATAAAAATACATCAATATTGCTAGACCTTAAGGTGGTTCCCTACCCAATTCGACCTGTTCTAAAAACATTTGGCTGAACGGTGCCATTAAACGGAATATCGGGAAAAAGGGCTCTGTAGCGCAATTCTATTGGTGATTTCGAACACGTAGGTCCCAAAACATGTTCGCTTCATGCGAAAATAGAGAAATGGCGTGAGAAATAGACTTTTAAATTTTATTTCTTACACCATTTCTCTATTTTCGCATGAAACGAACATGTTTGGGACCCCCACGTGTTCGAAATTGCCGATGGAATTGCATTACAAAGCCCTTTTTCCCTTTTTCGGTGTCCGGTTGGAGATATTCCATTTAATAGCACCGTTCAGCCCAATGTTTTTAGAACAGTTCGAATTGGGTAGGGCACCACCTTAAGGTATGTAAACCCCCTGTGCCATCTTGATCTGTAAAATGTAATTGAAAAAAAAAAAAAAAAATGACCTGCTGTCGCATAAGTCAATGATTTTTGGTAACTAAAATGCAAATATTTGACGAGTAAGGTATTAAACGTTGCTCCAACTCTAATTTTGTACATTTGGGATTTAAAATTACATCGAGTAACTGGCCGAGGTAACTACTGCACTGCGGACATGTAGAGCTTATGTAAGCAGTCTTACGGCTGTCAAACAGTGACAGCTACCAAGGCTGGACTATATGGTGACGTACATAAGACGCAACATTACGAAACTTCAACAACTTTTATTTGTCTGGCAGTATAGATCGGTGTATAAAATTTATTTTTTTCCATTTTTTTCTTTTTTTTTTTTTTCTTTTTTGTATTTTTTTTTTCTTTTGTTTTTTTTTTTTTTTCTTTTTTCTTTTTCTTTTTCTTTTTCCGCCCCGCAGGACATGAATAATTTAGATAAAATATCACAATTTGCTATTTTTATATAATCAGACTAATCCAATCCGTTTTCTTCAATTAATAAGCTTTCAATATCCAAATTGATTGTATCTGATCGCTGTGGGTACCATTTCCTGACCGATATTTTAAGTGAACCAGGAATCGGCCAGCTTTTGCACTTTAAGTGCCTCTAGTCCATGATTGCCTATTCCTGAACACTTTATTCTTGTAACGTAGTTATCACGAAGGGACCCCATTACAGTTTGCCAAATGCTAAGTTCTATTCTAATGCACAATTTCAATTTTCCAAAGCCTCCATTATCTCTATTTCAGTGGTTCACTTCGAGGAACAATCCGTCAATACTCAAGAATGAAAACGAATCACAGATATGAAAGAAAATTAAAAAAAAAAGTAAATAAATAAATAAAAAAACAAAAAAACAAGAAGAGTCGGATTATTATGGTTCATAGCCAAAACAAGCTTTGCATGAATAAATTAAAATATCATCATATACGATGAAAATTATACAAATGTTCAACGATCTGTTATTCTTGTTCTATTGGCACTTTGTGCAAATCAGTAGCCAGCTGAACAAAGATATAGTTAAAAAGTTTGATAATGTCTTTAGTAACGCATACATCTAAAGATGGTAAATCTAATATCAATATCTGGCTCGATTCTCTACTCGATAAACCGACCGTTAGATCTACCTATGTATGTACAAACTGAATAGTTAAACGTGAGAATAAGAATTGTTTAACCGAGAGCAACGCGAGAGAGAGGTCCAGCCTCAAGACGACTAAAATCCGTCATGGGATTAATAAAAGTGTTTAATAAAACGGTAGATTATCTTTCCTCTAACAATAAATAAATTGCAAAGAATAATACCGTAGAAAATGAGAGAGAAAGAGAGAGAGAGAGAGAGAGAAAACAAAAAAAAAAAAAGAGAAAAATAAAAAATAAAATACTTTTCTGTAATTGCTCTGTACCTGACAGCATACGGCGTTTCAGTCAACATATAGATATAGTCTTTGGAAGTTAGTTCGGTCACGCCAAACCTAACATTGGCAAACTTTGGGGTCAATGCGACATGTCTGGAGATCAATAATTGACGGCGAGCAGTATAAATCTAGTCGCCAAAGCGGCTACAAGCCTTTTTCCACTTGCACTGAGTGCACCAGAGTTCACGATGATCCATTCCGTATACTTTACGGCATTTCTTAGTCTCTCCTCGCATCCGGCGAGGTGAAGCTGGCATTTTATTTGACACAGCTAACAGACCGGTGTTCGGCATGTAAGAGGGAACCGTTCTTGGTGATAGCTTTATATGCTTGATGGGAGAGCTCTGTAAAAAAAAAGAAGAAAATTATAATCAATAAATTTGAAATCAATCACTCAAACCACTTACTGCATGATTTTCTAGAAGTAGGTAAGCGCAAGATGTGATAATTACCGGAGATGGAGTAACATTGAATGTGTTGCTCCGATCTTTGATGGGTACAATGATATTGTCAACAGGTGGCACAGCCTCTAGACGTAACTGTTTTTGATACTCCGGATCTTCGTGGGGAGGACGAGCCATGTCACGATGAGACATGGTCGGCGGAGAGCTCGTGTGACATCCAAGAGCTACCTCTGTGTAATAAAATTCTTCCTCGTGATTAGACATGTCGTCATCTTCGTTGTCGTCGCCATCTTTTGTTTCCTTAGGACTGAAAGGGACAAAAAAAAGTTTTTTTTTTTTAGAAAAACTTAGCAAATTATATCATAGGGTTGAAAAATTATTTGTATCATTTAACTATGACAGACATTGACATTGATTAAGGCTCATCCCTGGCCACCCATCTCCTTTTGCTCGGAAAAGCACACATTTCGATTATTATACGAGCCCGGGCGTCGAAAACGCAAAAACAAAATGCACAGCGTCAATTCAAATTCAATTCCGAACACATAGGTCTAAAAATATGTTCGTTTCGTGTGAAAAATAGAGTCTAAAAATGGTTTTTACATTATTCGAATGTTAATTTCCTCGGCGGCCATGATTCGAATTACGTAAAAAATTTGCGCTGTGCATTTTGTGTTTGCGTTTTCAACGCCTGGGCTCGGATAATAATCGAAATGTGTCATTTTTCGAATAAAAGGAGGATGGGCGACTAGGGATGGGCCTTAAAAACCTAAACGTTAATAAGATCGGGCCCAGTGACAAGATTCATGATTCTCGTAAAATTCAAATCTATCATCTTCCCGCCTAATTTTTACGCGCCAATTTTAAATTTTGAAATTGGACCATCAGCTACTGACAATTCGACGCGATAGGCTTCTGTCATAGATCGAACTCATTCATAGTTCTAGACTAAAGCAAATATTTAGAGATTTGAGAGAGAGAGAGAGAGATTGATTGATTGGCTTTATTTATGCCCTGGTAAATCCATGGGGCAAATTCGAATTACAGATAAAAATCATAATATTAGAGATAATTCGAGCATGATAAGCAGTAAATTAAGAATATACATACATAAAATACTTAAACTAGGAGACATACTAAAAACTAGCAAAGATGAGCATGATGGAAAAAAACAAGATAGACATAAGCAATTAAGCAATAGTTGCCCAAAGGGAGAGAGAGAGAGAGAGAGAGAGAGAGAGAGAGAGAGAGAAAAAGATCAAACCCTCATAATAGATGTATGTTTGCTTATCATAATCATGGAGCATCGAGGTTTAGAGCGGAATACAAAATTCTGTTTGTCCAACATTTGGCAGACATTGGCAAACGATTGGCCGACAAAGTTTGTCTAGACTGCGGTGACTATCTTATCATTATAGCCATATATCTATGTGTGTATGTTCTATATTTATATATATATATATATACATAAGGTCATCTATAAAGGATACCACAACGCGGTACATGTACATTTCATTATTTACTAGTATTCATATAATAAGAAACTTATATATACTCTAAAAATACTTTCACCAATGTTTATTATTGCATAGTATATATATGATATGAATACAGGGTGATTCAGAATGCGGTACTTTCCTTACACCGGTGGATTCCTTGTAAAAATCTAAGATCAAAATTATTCATCCTAAAATGTCGAAAGCTAAGCCGTTTTCAGGTAGTAGTAGTTTAAAGTAAGCCAAAGTAAGCCAATACGAGGGCAGATACGAGAATGGCTCAGCCGCCGCTACGCCGTTATTGTTGATCAGACGTGGCTGGTCTGCTGTATGTAGCTAAGCTATACAGGCGATGCAATGGAAACAGAAGCGTGCAAATGTTACCGAACTATGAATGTAACGTCTGATCGTCGTTTCTTTGCAAGATCGCGGTGGCGGGCCAACAATAACGGCGTAGCGGCGGCTGAGCCATTCTCGTATGTGCCCTCGTATTGGCTTACTTTGGCTTACTTTAAACTACTCTTACCTGAAAACGGCTTAGCTTTCGACATTTTAGGATGAGTAATTTTGGTCTTAGATTTTGACAAGGAATCCACCGGTGTAAGGAAAGTACCGCATTCTGAATCACCCTGTATACTGATTAAACCTAATCAAGCTTATAGTACTACGCAGCTTTATCATATTGGCAGTAAATATCATTTGATATTATATCCCGCGTTCATTTCGGCCTTATATATAATTTTAATTACCGATCTAATTAATTTGAAACTTTCGCTGATTCGTCAACACGTAAAACTAAAATTCACGTTATTATTATTCATTCTTATCGAATGAATATAATGTAGACCACCGCAAGTTCCAAACATGTTTCGTTGTTTCAAAATGAAAAATTAAATTTTTACCTAATGAATTTTTTTTTTTTTTTTTTTTCTCAATTCGCATTTGCATTAACGAGTAAAAATTTCGTTTTTAAAACGAGAGGTATATATAAATATATCAATTATTAAATAATAATTATTTTAATGAATAATTATTATCGTTTCAAAGAATTCCCACATGTAAAAGTATGTATAATGAGAATTTTTTGAATAGGTAATTTCTCATTGAGAAAAGTAGGTAGTTATAAGTACTCACCCTAGATGTAGTTTCCGTACGTGTTCCTCGATGGCAGCACAAGTAGTTTGAATCTCAAGACATCCTGGCCAGGTGCATTGGAAGACCATGCGGTGTGCCTGTAACAATGGGCACGTTTAAATCTAATTATCCCTAATTAGTTATAGAATGTATGCTAATAACTTGAGCTCAATAGGCTTCGCTATATATATGCGCGAAACGAGAATTCGCTGTAAATGACGTCACGTAGACATAAGATCTTCCCTGCGCACGAATAAGAAGAGAGGGACAAATATTTTTTAGTAAATTCAATAAATTAATGAATTATATAAATAAATATAATTAATAAACGGCACACAGAAAAAAAAAAAAAAGGTTAACTAATTGAGCCAAGAAAATTATTCTTGATTCAAGATAATTTTGGGGGGTCCAAAAATGAAGACCGAAATTTTCTCGGATCAAATCAAAATTTTTCTCGAACCAAGAAAATTTGGAAAATTTTTGCCAATTTTGGACCAAAATTTGTCCAAAATTTGGACAATTTTGCGGTCCAAAAATGAAGACCGAAATTTTCTCGGATCAAATCAAAAATTTTTCTCGAACCAAGAAAATTGTCCCAATTTTCTTGGTTCGAGAAAAATTTTTGATTTGATCCGAGAAAATTTCGGTCTTCATTTTTGGAGCCCCAAAATTGTTTTGAATAAAGTCAACCTTTCTTTCTCTGTATAGAGCAAAGTCCGTAAAAAAAATTTACAACGTGTTGTAATGACGAAATCTGTATAAGGTATAAATATAACAATATCGAGTGCGATGTGTAAGAGTGTATATTAATTAAAAATTCTTCATAAAGAATATATGATAAATATTTATAAACGTGTACGCAACTATGTATTTCAGAACGATCATATCCATACAATGTATAAACTAATACAATAACTCCACGTACGCACATTACGATGTAATAATTAGTTTCTCACGATCTAATTTTATAACAATGCTGCATCCTCATATATATATATATACATACTATATTATTGCAGTATGGTTATACAAGTTTATCTTTGTTCATATGTGACACTGACGGACATGAGTAAATTAATGAAAACACTTTCTTTTGCAAATCGGATGATCGATATTATGTGACTGAAAATTCGTTTCATATCAGCATTATTGTCAATATACAAAATTCGACGGTTTTTGTATACAGATATATCCTTGAAACGATTCTAAATATCTGATAATTCTTTAATATACTATTGGGAACCAAAGGAGGGGCGTGTCTTTGGAACTGCGACCTACTTGAAACAGTTCTATTTTCTGTCACTAGCTGGCGTATCGAGGAACTTTGGTTCCCAATAACTCTAATTGTCATAGAATTATGATGTTCAGATGATGCGGTCTGTTTGGGGTATATCTGGTCGTATAGATATACATTCATTCACCCTTCTAAATACATCAATCAATAATACCGGATCTTCTTAGTCGAACTATAACTCATATAAAAATTGCTATGCCTAAAGAAGAGCGCGAGATTCTAGGCAGATAGAATAAGAGAAATGTTGTGCGGCTTTAACCGCACGCTCTTTTTTTTCCCCTTGCTTTCATCGCGGATGATGAGTTCCAACCAATCGCAGTTCGAGCTCATCACTTCTTAACTCTGTCTTACACATCATTATATATACGCAACTAGAGTCTCGCACTTTGTATTGTATAGATCGCAGTTCGTTATAATATCGTCTGTAGTTCAGATTCCGGGTGAAAAAGAACACGTTTCAAATTCCGGGTGAAAAAGAGCATGTTTCAGATTCCGGATGGAAAAGAACACGTTTCAGATTTAGAATGAAAAATGGCACGTTTCAGATTCACTCGAAAACTATAGTCCAATCAAACAAGGTCTGAATTAAAAAAATTCCGAAGTGGCCTGCATTTTTGGCATTAAGGGGTTTTCGACCCTCAGGAACCCTTATCTGAAGTCATTTTTGAGATTCAAGGTCACAGTTTTGAGAAAACAGCAAAATTTTACGTTTTTTTTTTTCGAATTTCTGAAAAACGGCTATCGACAGGTGAAAAGCGACTCAACCATCGTGTAGAGCGGAAAATTTGCGATCGAATTAGGCCCTTTTATGTCGGAAACGAAGTCGGATTGACGAATTTACAAGAAATTTATCCGTTTTACTAAAATCCCCCGAATACTGTCGATAAAGGAGGGCAGTGCTTCGTAGCAGACAGCTGACAGGCCTCGCTCAACAATTTTAAACAATGAGCCTCGGGCCTGATTTCTGCGCCGTATCGTACTGCGCACGTCGAGCTAGGCTCAAAGCTGTCTGCTACGAGGCACTGTTCTCCTTTATCGACAGTATTTGGGGAATTTTGGTAAAACGGATAAATTTCTTGTAAATTTGTCAATCCGACTTCGTTTCTGACAAATGAGGGCCTAATTCGATCGCAAATTTTTCGCTCTACACGATGGTTGAGTCGCTTTTCACCTATCGATAGCAGTTTTTCAGAAATTCGGATAAAACGTAAAATTTTGCTGTTTTCTCAAAACTGTGACCTTGAATCTCAAAAATGACTTCAGATTCGGGTTCCTGAGGGTCGAAAACCCCTTAATGCCAAAAATGCAGGCCACTTCGGAATTTTTTTAATTCAGACCTTATTTGATTGGACTATTTCGAGTGAATCTGAAACGTGCCATTTTTCATTCTCAATCTGAAACGTGTTCTTTTCCATCCGGAATCTGAAACATGCTCTTTTTCACTCGGAATCTGAAACGTGCTCTTTTCCACCCGGAATTTGAAACGTGCTCTTTTTCACTCGGAATCTGAAATGTGCTGTTATTCGTATCGAGCGTCGATATATTATATACTTAAATACTTCCGTATTTAGTGTATAGCCTTGGGAAGACGATAAGTGTCAGAATATCCCCTCTGTCCCGCGTCCGCGCAACCATTGCGTGGCAATGTAACACCCCTGCCGCGGGTCAGGGGCGTATAAGATATAGATGGTAAGGTAGATCAATACCACGTGAGTACCTCGAAGTATTTCCCTCCGCCTCATAACCCCTCGCTACCAAACTCGTTCGCCGCACGTTGCGACGTAAACAAAAGACGAGAGAGCGCGCGCGACGCCCACGCTAGTAGGTATAATCCGAACCGGCTCATCGATTTTTTTCTCTTTTACTCAAGTATATGAACCAATGCGACGACGCGAACAGCTCGGCTGTGTTTAGAACGGTGGAATGAAGGAGGCGAAGAGAAGACGAAAACGTGGAGCGCCGTCCGTCTGCAGAAAGTAAAAACATAATGTGACAATGCAACGACGACAACGAGCGCTAAAAATTCGATGCAATATGACGCGAGAGATACTAGCTGCAGCAGGCAGCAGGCAGCAGCTGACTGTCGCATTTTATGACGAAATATATATAATATATTTCAACAGTCAGTCGTTGCGGTTTTATGTGTGGAGAAATCGGGTTATCACTCGATATGTAGTTATAGATGTGAACGATGTGTGCCATGCGGCAACACATATCGAATGAGTCAGCTAAACTTTGTGAATTTTAAAAATTTTAAAAATTTACAACGATTTTATCGCTACGAAAGCCGATACCGCCCTATAGAAACTTATGACGTTGCATTGCGTTGCATATGCACGTGTCCCGAGCTGTAGCACGTGGTTTCACTAAACAGCTGGCGTCGATGCTATATACTATTTTCTTGCCCTAAATCTTGAATTAATATCAACTTTATTTATACCCAACGCAATAATAATTATACATATATGTAGTACGTATCTGCGGTGTTATATCGATGAAGTATAAATTCCTCGCTGAGGTACGTATGACGTCATAAAATTCCCGTCGCTATACTGCGCTGACGTCACTACCTAGCTCGGGGCGGGTTATAATATGACGGAATGAGAAAGATGGGAAAGAAGAGGAAAAAAAATCGGATGAGAGTATTATATTTGTGTATACGGTGTGATTTTATGTATCATATATATATATATATAGCTTATATGGTTATAGGTTAGGTTTATACATATATATCCATGCGCGGCTTATTATATTACGGGCGTCAAAAGATCCCCAGTTTATTAATAGATTTATTAAAACGAATTAAGGGCGCCGCTCGAGTTCGAGCCATAATACTATAGTAAGCATGCGGGTATTGCATGAAAAGAAACGCGCAGGGCTCTGCTGCTGCTGCTGCTGCATGCTAGTGCTCTGGGCCTCCATCCCTCCCCCCTCCTCCTTAGAGGTCGGGTATTTTACGATCGCCATGAGACTTGTTCTCGCGTGAAATCCTCGATTACCATACAGCCAGAAAGGCTACAGCACAGTTGAGCGATAACTGTTTTCCACGCATTAACAAAGGCGAGCACGTAGGTAACTCGCAACTGCGGAAGGATGCGCGACCGTATTAGTATAGTAGATATATATATATACTTTGTATCGCTATATCGACCGCTCCTAAGAGAAAGAACGTAACTCGCGAAGCGCGCTAGTAACGACCTATCTCGGACATAGCGTTAGTAAGAACCTATTTCGTGAATCCGGCTAGTATGAACGTATCTCGCCGATGCGCATAGTAAAGCCCTAACTCGGAAGTAGCGCTAGCACAAACGTAGTTGGCAAATTCTGCTAGAATAAATGCAAATTAAAAAAAAAATAATAATTAATAATTAATAATTAATAATTAATAATAATTAAGTTAAAATAAATTAATTAAAAATTAATAAATAAAATAATTATTGAATATTTAAATATTAATATTAATTATTTTTTATTTTTTATTAATAATTATTAATTCATTAATTAATTATTATTATTATTACTAATAATTTTCCAACTACGTTTGTATAGCGCTACTTCCGAGTTAGGGCTTTACTATGCGCATCGGCGAGATACGTTCATACTAGCCGGATTCACGAAATACGTTCTTACTAGCGCTTTGTCCGAGATAGGTCGTTACTAGCGCGCTTCGCGAGTTACGTTCTTTCTCTTAGGAGCGGTCGATATAGGTACCTACGCGCACACGTGATCACGTGGGGCAGAATAAAAGAAATCGTCTCTACGCACGCAACGGAATATAACGGAATAACAAAAATTGATAACTGTCACGCTGATGTTAAAGACCTAACGGAGTCCGAACCTCGCAGCAGCGCATACTCGATTATGCAAGAGTCGAAAAAAAAAAGTTGATCACATTGCATAATTATAAATGCGTGGAAGAAAAAAATAATTTATGACACCGATCATAGCTTATCTCCCTTTTGGGGAACCGAATAAGCGGTATTTCCATCCGAAATATATAATAGTGCCCATTTCTGTGCGCTGATTTTCGACGCTTCGTATTCTCGAAGTGGCTGCATGCGGCGTCCCGCGATCCCGACGCGCAGAAGGCGAAGGCAAAGGCAAAGGCAAAGGCGAAGGCGAGTTTGTTAGAACCGGAGAGCGCCGGGCGACCGTCCGTCACGAGGTCACAGACCTCTATCTCGCCTCCCTTCGAGTCCGCGCCTGCATTTGCCTTCGTAGTTCGTATACAAAAGCCCAATCCTTGCTTCGACTGAGTCAATGCCATGCCACTACGTCGCGTCGCCCAGACGTTAAGCCTAGTTCGCAGCCCCGAAATATTTGAAGGGATTCATCCCCATCCCCATCCCCAGATCCCTTATCCTCTAACAGATATATATATATATGTATATACGAATATCCGACAATTAGACACATCAAGTCATAAGGATTATTATTGAATAAAAAGGAGCCGCATTATTATAAAGCGGTAGCTGAAAATGAAAGGTAGATGAAACCGGACTCTGATGCGATGATAGTATAGCTGTATACTATAATATACGTATGTGTGTACGTATACCGGTGGTGCATACGTCGCAGACTTGGTCGGGAATCGGGATGAGTAAGCGCGGAGTTGCCACTTGCCAGGCGGCATCATGATCCTCTAGAATATAGGCAGCGTGACTCGGCGTGCGGTTAAAGTTGTGTACGTGCGCGCGGTGTCGACAACCGAGCGAGCGAACCGCAAGCAATATAGCGATATATAGTACTACCAGGAGCGGAACCGAAGAACGGTGGCACTCGAGTCGAATTATATACTTGGACTTAAATTCTCGCTAGCTCGTGCGGTTTGTAAGCTATAGCTGGTCTCGAATCTCTACCACGTGATTGATCGGTTTAGATTTTCTATACCGATTTAAATCGCGTGCGAACTTTGTTTTCATCTTTATACGCAACGCGGGGACAATTATTTTATTGACGCCCGCGCTGCTTCGGGTCAAGGAAGAATCGCGTTATGAGCGCGCGCGCGCGCGCGCACAAGCGAGAGCGCGCTCCTCCACGCTTCCCGAACAGCTGACCACCTTGTCGCAAGGTACAAGCCCGTGAATATTCAAAACAAAGGAACGCCTGTCGCGCGTAGTTATAATATCGTTATCAAAAGGCGTGCGCCCGCGTGCATATATACATACATATACATCTCTTCTCGCTTTCGTTCTGCAGCGCATATATAATTCTTGATGCCGCGATTTGTCCGTGCGATAATATACTTAGACAGTTTTTTTTTTTTTTTTTTTTTTTTTTTTTTTTTTTTTCAATGCGAGATTTCTCCATCGTGACTATCAGAGGTGCACGACGATAGCCTCACGTATAATATTGAATTCATTTTCTATTTAAAACATAACGCGATGACTTTGCACTTTTTCTAATACGCGTACTATATACCCTCCCATACCATAGCTATTTGATCGTCGATATATATACACGCTTTCTCATCGATTATACCTGAAATATATATTAAACTACGCGAAATAAGCTGCGGCTGCGCACAATAATCGAACAGCTTGCTATGGACAATGAAACCACAGAATATAGGTACATCGCACGAATTTTAAAAGTATATAATATGTGGTATTCCACGTGAACCGGATCAGTTTTTGGCCTGAGGTCATCGAATTTTACGCTAATGCAGATTCAGATTCCTTGTTACTATACATGAGATGCCCCCAACGCAGTTACAGAGCTTGAAAATAATTGTTTCAATTTATATCGCTGTCATAATTGTGCCAAAAATTAAATTACCACATTTTCAACTCCACTTATCTCAGCCATGCCTGAACAAAATCATAACTTCCCATAGTGCATTCTACGCGCATAAATGAGCACCTTCGAAATATGTAGCACTTCAATTATTTTTTGAATTCTTAAACATATAAAACTTAGAAAATATGCGATTTCTTTGTTCTTCTATTTGAACGGTCACACCAATCGCCCTGAAATTTTCACCGAAATTACTTCGAGGTGGCACTAAGAAGTGATCAAAATTTCAGCCTCCTGTTTTTCTTCTTTTTTTTTTCTTCTAAAAACCGGCGAAGCATGTAAAACTTGGAAAATATGTGTTTTTATTTTTTTTCTACTTGAAGGGTCACACGGATTGCCTTGAAATTTTCACCGAAATTACTTCAAAGTGTCACAAAGAAGTGATAAAATTTCCAGCTTCCCGTTTTTTACTTTTTTTTTTTTTTTTTTTTGCCAAAAACCGACCCGTTTCACGTGGAATACCCCATATATATATTCATATTGTTGCAGCACTCTTAGAGAAAAAAATGAAGAAGCCCTTGTTCGGCAGTATTTACACGTGGCCTTGATCTCTTCTCCCGCCTCAATCAACCCTTAAGGGGGTATCCCCACCTTTAAATAGGTCAACATTCTGAGAAAGAGATTGATATTTTACAGCGAATTTGAGAGTCTGATCAAATCCAAAAAAATCATGAAGTTGAGGGAGGGTCTGACCCTCATTATCCATACTTAACATTGGATATTACTTTGAGTCTAATAGTAGTTACGCTGAATATAGATAAATACAAAATTACTCGGTTGTCGCAAAGAATCAGTAGTACCGTTGGATCGATTCTGGAATTTTTGGTCCTCAATTGTTGAGAAGAGATGCCTCTATCATATGAACATAGAACTTTTTGATATCGCGAAAATTGCCTGACTCGCTTAGTTTTTACTGAGATTTTTCTAATTCTTCAATTTTTTTTCTCTATTTTTTCTATTATCTCAACCAAAAATAGTCATATCAAAAAGTTCTATGTTCATATGATAGAGGCATCTCTTCTGAACAATTGGAGACCAAAAATTCCAAAATCGATCCAACGGTACTACTGATTCTTTGCGACAACCGAGTAATTTTGTATTTTTCTATATTCAGCGTAACTACTAATAGACTCAAAATAATATTCAATGTTAAGTATGGATAATGAGGGTCAAACTCTCCCTAAACTTCTTGATTTTTTTGGATTTGATCAGACTCTCAAATTCGCTGTAAAATATCAATCTCTTTCTTAGAATGTTAACTCATTTAAAGGTGGGGATACCCCCTTAACCCGTCTACCAGCGAATCTGACGTTACAGATCGATCCAACTGACCGCAAACATAATGTCTTTATATACCAGCAAGGAGGTTGGTTTTACGCTCGCGACCTAGTTCATCCGTAAAAAATGAATTTATAATATGAAGTACATTTATTTTCCCGGAAGTTATACATATATTATATAGATATATGAGAAAAAAAATGTTATCTTCAAAAAATCCAGAAAGATACAAATTTATTGACTATCGCAATATACATTGGAAGAAATTTTCTTCTGGCTGACGAGTATGAAAATTTTCACGTGGGAGATAAATTCATTTACAATTTCGTACATATCTACTAAATAAAAATAATGTCGATGCGCTATACCTACATTGCAAGTATAATGAGAAAGGAATCATGTCTAGATCTACTCTGCAGTATAAGAATATAAAGAATAATATACGAGAATTGTATATTATACTGTATAAGAAAAATGACGAAACAATTTCAATTTACTCGAAATAAATTCGTTGTTCTTTATTCTATACATATACGTATCTATAGATTTAATTGTACAAAAAAGGTAGTACACATATCTGTAAAATCTACTTATACAAATATATACGTGAGATCTACGACTACGCTGTTCGTCAGGTTGCTGTAGCGTGCGGGGACATGAACCTAGGGTGGCTGCCCTGTTGCGTGCGTGTACACTTGTGTGCACGCCGGACGACCTTACTCTTACATATTTAGGTACGACCGCGGTAGGTGTGTAGTATATATGTATATAGGTATAGTAAACATCTGAATATCAGCCGGAGCCTCGATTCGATGCAAGTGAACCCAACCCAACCCAACCCAACCCAACTCAACTCAACTCAACTCGACTCAACCCTACCCAGACAAACCCGAGGCATACCGAGGTAAGCCAGTTCCCTACCTACAGCATCTGAGAAAACCTACGAGAGAAGAGCTGCGACCGACCACCCTCTCAGTTTCTTAGAGATTTCTCGTTCCAGCGAATGTGATTCGATCTACCGGGTGCGCTCGCGCTACCCTCAAACTAAACTAAACATTCTAACTTTTTTTGGAACGACAACACTCGTAGTCTATCATAGCGATGAATATATAAAAAAAATTTTTGGCAATAACGGGACGCAACAGTTGGATAGTTGATGATATATTATTATATCTACACAGAAAGAAAGGTTAACTTGATTCAAGATAATTTTGCGGTCCTAAAATGAAGACCGAAATTTTCTCGGATCAAATCAAAAATTTTTCTCGAACCAAGAAAATTTGGAAAATTTTGCCAATTTTGGACCAAAATTTGGACAATTTTGGGGGTCCAAAAATGAAGACCGAAATTTTCTCGGATCAAATCAAAAATTTTTCTCGAACCAAGAAAATTGTCCCAATTTTCTTGGTTCGAGTAAAATTTTTGATTTGATCCGAGAAAATTTCGGTCTTCATTTTTGGACCCCCAAAATTGTCTTGAATCAAGTTAACCTTTCTTTCTGTGTAGGTAACTATATATTATTATTATTATTATTATTATTATTATACGCGTTATTAAGTTGAATTGATTTCGCCTCGTAGATAGAAACACGTGAGTATCACCGTGCAGCAAGTTCTTCTCTTGATAATTCTCGAGTCACCCGCGGGCTGCGATGCATTGTGTATAGGTGAATATGTATACTATATGCATGTGAGCAAAACAGCGCGCGTGTAGTGTGGCAGTATAAGGCATAAGGGTCAATGGCCGACCCTCACCACACGCCGCGGACGCACCAACACAAGGGCTCATTCGCCGGTTTGTTTTGATTCTCCGGGCGTTACTCCGCCCGCCTTGGCCACCGCCACATCCACAGCCACAGCCACAGCTGCCTCGCACAGATCCCCTCCGTACGTAAGGCCGTAGGACGTAGTACACAGTATGTATGGCGGCAAGTACCTCGCGGCTACGGACAACGCAGAAAATTACGTCGCAGCTCACCGGCACCGGCACCGGCACAAGGGCAGGTTTCCTTTGTTTTCAATACGCCCGCGTATAGTAGTCATGCGCTCGTCCACGAGCAACATATTCCCAGCAGGTTGCGCGCAGCAACCATGCGCGAGAATTCGAAAAGGCTATAGCGATTTATTGATAAATATTATTTCCGAATGACGAATTATATTCGTGCATAACTAAATCACGATTAAAATGATCGCAACTTGCACCATATAAAGGCTGCATGTATATAAAGCACAAAGAAAATCATCCGTAGTAAATAGGCAGCAGCGCGAAGCTACGAAGCGTCGATGACGACACGCGCTATAGCCGTAGAAAGAGGACCCGCGTATAAGTCGACGTCGTTCGCTTTGTTGGTACGACGTTGTTTTGGGGAAACCCGTCTAGCCGGCCGCCCTCGTCGCTCTCGCCTCTCGCCTCACCCCTCGTGGGTGAACAACGAGTCACCCTCACTATGGTCAGCTGAAAAACGGCTTCCATCGCATCTCAGGCTTTTTGCCTTTACCTTTGTTCCAAGGTTGGTCGATAGCCCCGCGCTCGGTCGTCTCGAGAAGTGTTTACCCCCCCTCCCTCCCTCCTCATCTCCTCTCCTCTTGCCGTTCTTATTCTTGCACCGATCATCGCTCGGAATCGTAACGTTGAAACTGTTGCTATTATTGTGTACCTATATAGCGCGCGCGCGCGCGCATTGCGACGTGCGTTAACCTGAATTTTTCAACCGCAATTTATATTATCTTACGACCGCGGGGCGCTTTCCTCTAATTGACCAGAGAAACTGGATCCGATTCGAACAAAGAACATAACATCTGTTTTATTTTTATTTTTTTTTAATGTTTTTATGTTTTTGTTCTTGTTTTGTTTAAATATAGTTTAGGACTCCTCTGGAAGCACTGCATCAACATCAGCATCAGCAGCATTCAAGCTAAGGAAATAAAAATCGGAACAAAAAATAGCGTGAGAGCGAAGGAAATCAACCGACTGCGTTGTCGACGATCGTTTTTCCTGTCGTCAGCTGGGGATATAGCAGATCCGCGTAACCCTACTATAACTCGCGTCAAGTGCAATCAACGTTCGCCACCGAGCCATGGGCCCGGTAATTTATTTGACCAACTGCTAATTACGGCAGCCATTACTATATATATGTGTATATACGCGGTCGCCACATATATATAGCGACTCGATGAAGAAATATAAGAGTAAATAAATGTTCTCTCTCGTATATATATATATATATATATATATATATATATGTAATAGCTTTGAACTTAAGTTTTAAGTTTCGTATATATATGCGCGAGATAATTATTACATGTATGTATATTGTATATATACGCGCGCGCGGTAACGCGCAGCATCGCAGGTGGCGCCATCTTTAATCTTGGCGCCAGCAACTATAGCGTGTCTCGAATTCCATGTGGACAAGAGAGTCGTTTTATCTCTGCCTCATGCTTGTTGGGTTATACTAGCCCGTGGCCTCATTGTCAGCTTGGAACAACCATAGCTAGCTTCATCGCTTGCGGAAGTTATCGGAGTCTATAGTATTTATACGATGTTCGGAGTACTATATAACTAAACCCGGAAGACTTAAGAAAGTTGACGCAAATTGGCAAACTTTGCACCATAACGCAATATATGGGCAAGAAATTGATTAAACAAAGATGCATTAATTTTATGACAATAATATATAATTGCCTATTATATACTTGCGATTATATTATTATCTATATAACATTTATAGAAAAAAAAAAAAAAAAAAAAAAAAAAAAAGCGCCAAGATACATATTCGATATTTGAATCTCGAATTCTGAGTTGGAGGAGTGATTCGCCATGTGTATATAAACTCGACGCGGAAACAGCTCTCCGCATAATGTGTATTTATAAATCCACTTATACCGCGCATACATATATAGGATTTGTACATCACAGTTTCGCTTATATGTACAACAATGATACATCTGTGTGCGTGGTAACCGTACATATATATAGATATACATATCCTATATATATATGTAGATGCGATACGTTACGCGCGGCGGACGTTCGAGAATTCAAGAGTTTGCGCATGCGCACTAAGCTTGTTTACATCGCCATTATGGCCGAGGGCGCGGGCAACTCGTGGTGCTCGTGGTCGAGGCCAGGATGCGCGTTGACCGGCAGAGATACTTGGAAAGGGCCGCGGGGGTGAGAGGGGTGTTAAGGGGAAAGAGAGGTGGAGTGAAGAGGCGCATGGGAAGTTGTGGAGAGCTATAAAGAGAGAGGAGTTGGTAAGTAGACAAAGCGAGAAGGAGACAAGCATGGAGATAGCTGGAGGCAACAGAGCGCAAATTATACCGGCGAGCTGAATCACGAAGTCGTTGTCTCATCTGTGATCCATCTTCGCTTTACCTCAGTGAACCACGCTTCAAAACAACCTGGTCAATGCTGAGAGTCTGTATACTATATAAATGTGGGTATGCGTCCGTTAAACAGGCCGCATGCTGCATGCTGTCCATCCGGGAGGCGAACTTTGACGATCTCTGACGCCCCGATTACTACACATACATATACACTCAGGAAAAGGTCTATTGTTGCCACAAACAAAATTTGGCTTATTATATGGATAATCACATTTTTGGTTCAGTCAACCAAAAAATTTGTTGGAACAACCAAAATTTTGGTTGCCCCCCCCAACAAAATTTGGTTTGACTGAACAAAAAATTTGATTGACTGAACAAAAAATTTGATTGTCCATATGTAATAACCAAATTTTTGTTGTGTCAACAAGACCTTTTCCTATGAGTGGACAAATCAGCTAACCCAATTTTCTTCGATCTTACGATTTATAGTATATTATAGAGAAGAAAATATGGATCTTATAAACTACTGAAACAGAAGTTGAAATGATTTGTACTCGATATGTGTAATACTTCAATACAGCTGAGACCCTATATGCATGATTTGGCATGGTACATGCCACACTCAGAAAAATAACAACCAAAATTTGGTTATGATATGCACAATCACATTTTTTGTTCAGTCAATCAAATTTTTTGTTCAGTCAACCAAAAATTTCGTTCGGATGATCAAAATTTTGTTGGGACAACCAAAATTTTGGCTATTCGAACAAAATTTTTGGTTGACTGAACAAAAAAAATGTGATTGTGCATATAATAACCGAAATTTTGGTTGTGTCAACAAGACTTTTTTCTGAGTGCATGCATATACTATATATCGCGTCCCTAATGCCATAAAGGCATATCTTCGTTATATGCCTTTATGGCATACTAATGCTAAAAAGGCATATAGTTTTTTCAAACTTCGCCTATCGCTTTGAAAACATGAAAAACGCATAGAAAGTGAAAAAAAAAAATCATTTTTCCTAATGCCAAAAAGGCCTATGTCCCAAAAGATATGCCTTTTTGGCATTAGTTTTTTTATTTTTTTTTAGAAAATTCATTTCAAGTTATTCTGAAGCGATTGGGCGAATAAAAAAATTTATATGCCTTTATGGCTCTTAGGTAGCATCTATATACAGCGTATGCCTTTATGGCATTAGGGACGCGATATTTAATAACACACAGCGAGGTGCTGGCCGATTTGACACTATATAACGCAACACCTGTTCCACGTGCTCTGGGTGTTCGTAATCGCAAGCGACAGCAAGGTATACATATATACGCGAATGTCGTATACTTATACTTAAAAGTATAAGGTTATACATATACGTGTACATAATATGATACTATATCGGTTTATGCATGTCGATGTCTCATTAATTTCTCTCTGTATATTAAACCGGATTATTTGAAAATAAAGTGTAAATGTTCGTTGTAGTAGGTACGTAATTATAATTAAAAGTACAGAGCTCGAACGCAACGCAACGGCAATATAATATAACAGCAAAACGATCGAGCATCTTTAGCCTGAGGCATTCTATATACGCGGCTTTATAGAGAGAGAGTAGGTAGGTAGGTAGGTAGGTAGGTAGGTAGGTACATCTACCAACGGTTACGAAACTCTCGTCGTTGTTATCTGTGATCAGCATCGCGAATTATCTCGTCATCTCAATAATCTAGATAACCGGTTGTATTATACCGTCCGAGGACAAAAGTGGGAGTAAATAGCGAGTGTCTATATGTACATTTGTACATATAACATACACTACACACATATATATATGCGTATATAAACTATATAGGATGTATACGCATATTATATATATTTATATATCGATATTATACTTGAAAGCAACTGCGGGATATGTAATTTCAAGGGAAATGAGCATTTCGTATTCTGTTATTCCGACGCACTTTCTACGCAGCATATTCATTCGTTACTTAGATTTCCATATCTTAGTATAGACTAGTACTGCAAACTGCACGAGAGTTTAGTAAATATATACTTATCTAGCTTGTTTATTTATTTATTTATTTATTTATTTATTTATTTATTTATTCATTCATTTATTTCTATAGTATATATACCGAGAAGTTTCGTGGACGCGGAACGCTAGGGGTACCAACCCGAAATTTTTGCTATTCCATAGGCGTAGGTCATACAGTAAACTGCACACAGAAAGAAAGGTTAACTTGATTCAAGACAATTTTGCGGTCCAAAAATGAAGACCGAAATTTTCTCGGATCAAATCAAAAATTTTCTCGAACTAAGAAAATTGGGACAATTTTCTTGGTTCGAGAAAAATTTTTGATTTGATCCGAGAAAATTTCGGTCTTCATTTTTGGACCGCAAAATTGTCTTGAATCAAGTTAACCTTTCTTTCTGTGCAGCAGCAGTTTGGTAACTTACTAGATGTTTCTAGTAAAATCACTAGAGATCACTAGAAATCTAGTGATCATTGGTCACTAGATTTCTGGACTAAAAATCTAGTGACTAGATTTCCAGTGATTTCTAGTGATCTTACTAGAAACATCTAGTAAGTTACCAAATTGCTGTTGCAGTTTACTGTATGACCTACGCCTATGGAATAGCAAAAATTTCGGGTTGGTACCCCTAGCGTTCCGCGTCCACGAAACTTCTCGGTATAATACGAAATACGATAACCTAATTTTGACAAATAAAAAAAATTCGTTAAGGCCCATCCCTAGTCGCCCACCTCCTTTTGGTCGAAATGTGTCACATTTCGATTATTATCCGAGCCCAGGAGTAAAAATCGCAAAAAACGCCAACTTATCGCAAATTCTATTTCAATTCCGAACACATAGGTCCAAAAAAATGTTCGTTTCGTGCGAAAATGGAGTCTACAGATGGTTTTTACATTGTTAAAAAATTATTCGAATTCGATTTCCTCGGCGAACAATGTAAAAACCATCTGTAGACTCTATTTTCGCACGAAACGAACATTTTTTTTTTGGACCTATGTGTTCGGAATTGAAATAGAATTTGCGCTAAGTTGGCCTTTTTTTGCGTTTTTGAAGCCTGGGCTCGGATGATAATCGAAATGTGACACATTTCAACCGAAAGGAGGTGGGCGACTAAGTATGTGTGTCCCTAAGAAGTGTGATTATGTTAAAATCACACTAAATAGATACAAAAGACTAAGAAGGTAGGTATAGGTACCCATGCAGAACCAGTAGCGGAACAGGATTACGAACAAGCAATCAGTTATAATTATTGTACGAGTTCCGCTAACGAAATCGCTGTATAAACACAAAGAAATCCAATGTGATACTACCTATATCTCTTATCTATAATAGTTTTAGGTTGAAAATTCTTCATTTTTAACCCCTACTCCAACAACAAGCACTTTCGACCTTGTCAATTATTGCTTTAGCGATATGAACTATGAAGGATATGACGTACTGTGACTAACTATACTGTATCGATATTGCGTGTGGCAGTGATCGTAGTAATAGTATTATAGAAAGAATTATAAAAGAAAATAACAATTTAATAATTATGTACAAATTCGATAATTCCTTGTTCTTTAATATTATTATAACAATATAGCACCCGCCGAACATTAGGAAGTTTCACACGGATCGGTATTGTATTTATTATCGGTGTTGAAATACCTATAATATCGATGGCCTAATGCCAAACGGGCGTAAGCGGCAAAAAAAAAAAAAATCCGTTTTTATAGTGGCAAAATCTTTTTCATTCAATGGAGAATCTTTTGGGCATATCCGCAAAAAAAATTTTTTTTGTCGCTTACGCCCCTATGGAATTAGTCCATCGATATAATGCTTATAACAATCACCGCAGCAGCGTTGGTTTTTGATAAATATAAATATAAACATAAACGACATGTGTGGGATATATATCCGGCCTCGATTTCATTCAAGATTCTGATCAGTTATAGATCACGGAAATATATATATATACTTGATCTGACGTAATAAGACTGCCATAGGCAGTTATATCGGCACCGAATTATTGTGTGAACAGAGAAGTAAGTATTGCGAGGCGATAGGGATCTGTTGTTGTTTCTATACTGATCGTATATGTATCCGCATATACGCAGCGCTATACGCGCGTGTGTATGTATACGCAATATCAATATTTTCGTACTACTGTCATGACATCATCGCCTAATCAATTTCTATATCTAATATACTTTCAGAATATTATATACTACTGGTTGGAAAAAATTGATGATAAAATACTTTTGTTTTTTACCGTTTGAAATATAATATATATATATATATACAATATCGTGTAGTATTTTTTTTATCTTGTACTTTCACCTTTCAAAAAATATACTACATAATACCTGTATGAATTTTATTACGGGTAATAAAAATGCCTAACGATTAAAAAAAAAAAAAAAATAATAAAAAATAAAAAATAAAATATATATATATATAATTATAATTATATACGATTAAAAAGAAATTTTACGAAAATATCGCATAAGTATGTATTTGTATACCTTGAAGTAAGAAAAACAGGAAAAAAAAAAATAAAAATTTCAAGTGATTATTATTGTACTGATTATTTTTATTGTAAGTAACAAATAAGACATCGACAATAATAAGATGATATTTTTAATCAATCTATATCTACTAACATATAATATGATTCAAGGAGATACATCTCGCAAGATACAGAAAAATAGAATAAAAATTATATTAAACTAAACTGGGTTATCTTCAATCGGAGATTTATGAATTCTAACAAAGGAGGAAAATGATAACATAAATGAAAGGCTACATGTAGCTGAGGAATACTAGTCGGCTGTGGTCAACATCCGGGAATCTCCACCGCAGAAGATATATGTTATTATATGTCGGAAAAAAAAAAAAAAAAAAAATCTGATTAGAATTCGAATACATATCAACGAGGCGTATAATATATATATAAATGGTTGAATTCTAATTATAGGCGTATATCAATGAAAAATTACCTTTTTTTTTTTTTTTTTAATTCATATCTATTCATTTGTTTTGTTCTGTTCTGTAACGGAATTCGACTACGAATAATATAAGAGAATAAATTAATTTCCCTGCATATCTGCAGAACACGGAAAAAAAAATTGTTGCTGAATTTACTATGTTGAGCAGCTACATATATAGGACAACACTTTTTTGTAGTAGAAATTACCAAAATTCTAGTATTTGGTACATATAGGAGCAAGTAAATTTCAATGTCCTAATGAGTAAATGTTACCACAATTGTTATCATTTTTACTGCAAAAAAGTAGAAATTACCAAAATTCTAGTATTTGGTACATAGGAGCAAGTAAATTTCAATGTCCTAATGAGTAAATGTTACCACAATTGTTATCATTTCTACTGCAAAAAAGTAGAAATTACCAAAATTCTAGTATTTGGTACATAGGAGCAAGTAAATTTCAATGTCCTAATGAGTAAATGTTACCACAATTGTTATTATTTCTACTGCAAAAAAGTAGAAATTACCAAAATTCTAGTATTTGGTACATAGGAGCAAGTAAATTTCAATGTCCTAATGAGTAAATGTTACCACAATTGTTATTATTTCTACTGCAAAAAAGTAGAAATCACCAAAATTCTAGTATTTGGTACATAGGAGCAAGTAAATTTCAATGTCCTAATGAGTAAATGTTACCACAATTGTTATTATTTCTACTGCAAAAAAGTAGAAATTATCAAAATTCTAGTATTTGGTACATAGGAGCAAGTAAATTTCAATGTCCTAATGAGTAAATCTTACCACAATTGTTATTATTTCTACTGCAAAAAAGTAGTAATTACCAAAATTCTAGTATTTGGTACATAGGAGCAAGTAAATTTCAATGTCCTAATGAGTAAATGTTACCACAATTGTTATCATTTCTACTGCAAAAAAAAGTGTTGTCCTATATCCAGCTGCTCATTTTTTTCCATGCAGGTATACATTTTCTTTTTCTTATTTTACTTACTACTCATTCTTTTCTAAGAATGTACAGAATGCGGGCGCCTATACTTTAGCTGAATGACCGGACACTGCAGGCGACATGGTACTGCACTCAAAAACTAATAGATACATGTAGGTATACTACATGAGTATAAGCGTAAGTGCCTAGGCCTAAGCTCTAAAGTATCTGTATACCTGCAGTACTTGCACTTGAAAATGTAACCACTAAGAAATTTATTGTCCCTGTAGCAGGAAATACGATTTAATAGAAAAAAAAAAAAGGATCTGTCAAATCTATCTGCACCGAATGGGAGAAGTTAACTTGGGACGTGATTCACTTGGCCTGTGTCAAGGCTTGTGTCCTTGAAAGTTGGTATTATTTTTGGGGGCTATTAGCCAAAAATAAATATATCTTGCGCCAGACGTTTTCAGTAATTGTCTAAATTTATTAGACATATACAATATACATACACGATTTGTTATAGACGTGAGTAATGTTTTCGAAACTTCGAGATACACGTAGCGTAGGTATAGTTAGGTTTACCCTGACTATGTAGGTATTTCCGGTTCAAAATAATTGGCCCTAATGTACTAAATAATCGTGAGGACAGGTTGAAGTTCCCAATTTCAAAACTCCACTGCAACGGTAAAAATTCCAAATTTGAACATCGCCGACTCACAGTTTTTAGAACGGGTATATATTTCCCCGGAAGTTTACATAGCAGATTCTGAAAACTTTGAGACGAAGAACACTGGGGGTTCAAGTTTCGAAAACTCTGAAACTTTGCACGCATGTATTACTGTCATTCACTGTTCAAGCGGTCAAATTAATCGTCTTGAGATTTACTTTCTGGACGAAAGAAACAGTTTTCAAAATCCTATCAATTATTTATGACATCATGAAGTTATCGATTGAAATGAATAAAATGGGAATTAACTATTTCTTGTCTTCACATCCTGAGAAATAGACCAAAATTTTCGGATCTTTGGGCTTTCGAGGGTCTGGACTTGCGGAGTTCTCAGCCGTCTGCAATCGGACCTTCCGGAATTTTAACATTCTGGCACCCCTAATTAACTGTACCTGCAGATGATATAGACGCAATTATATTTCATATACTATATAGCCGCGAATACTTACCTTCGGTATGAAAAATTTTCACATTGCTAAATTCCGCAAATAAAATCCCGCAAACGAAAAGAGCTAATAGAAAAAAAGAACCCAGACGAAGACGCCCACGGTTATAATCACAAGCCCTGGCTATGACGCCATCAGTTAGTCTAAGGTATTTACGTAATACACCTATAGGTATATAGATATAGGTGTGTAGGTATATGTTACATCTACCTATATACCTACCTACGTACTAATTCTTCGATGTTTTCATGTATATTCCGAATAGTATATAAATATAAGAAATGTATATATGTATTTGTCGTACAGTAAGATCTGCGTGGACAGAGCCCCATGCTTCTTCGTATAATCGTAAGAGGTTGCTTAAAATGAAATTTGATAAGCTGCACTAACAACAATGTTGGAATCGTTTAGAAATACAATAAAACCTAATTTTCGTTATCCTATACATGTACCTTCATGAATACATGAATGGGATGCATATATATATGTAGGTGATAAATTTGGAGGGGGAGGACGTAAAGGTCTATAGATTGAAGAAGGTTGTTGAATCCATACGGGCTAGTCTATAGAGCGTATCCGTGGCAACCGGAAATTGGCCAGAGCCGATTTTCGACGTCCTGCAGGGATTGAAGCCGGGGGCCCATTTCTGTCACAGAATTTAATTCCGCCGGGATACCTACCGAACTTCCTCAACGAATTTAATCCCTGGATAATAAAAAATATTTTTCTCACACATATATTTATATACATATGTTATAAGTCGAATTTTTTTCTTCGAGTATAGAAAGCGACGTTGGTTAATACTTGTTGAAAAGATGCAAGAACAGGGGACCAAAAAAACAGAAAGAAAAATTACTTCAGACAAAAAAAACTAGCCCATTATCATCGTTATTCGTATGCACATAATATATAGTCAAGGGGTTAATTCGTCGTCATTCGTCGTCGATTGACCGTACACCTGACTTCAAAACTTCAAGACTTCGTGAAGTCTACACTCTACTGACTTCAGCTGATTTCTAGTGACTTCAGGTGACTCCAAGTGACTTCAGCTGCACTGACTTCACCTGGCTTCACCTGACTTCACCTGACTTCACCTGACTTCACCTGACTTCAACTGAATTCAACTGACTTCAGCTGACTTCAATTGACTTCAGCTGACTTCAATTGACTTCAGCTGAATTCAACTGACTTCAGCTGACTTCAATTGACTTCAGCTGACTTCAATTGACTTCAGCTGACTTCAATTGACTTCAGCTGACTTCAACTGACTTCAGCTGACTTCAGCTGACTCTCTGACTTCACCTGACTTCACCTGACTTCACCTGACTTCACCTAACTTCACCTGACCTCAACTGACTTCACCTGACCTCAACTGACTTCAACTGACTTCACCTGACTTCACCTGACTTCACCTGACTTCACCTGACCTCAACTGACTTCACCTGACCTCAACTGACTTCAACTGACTTCAGCTGACTTCAGCTGACTTTGGCGGACTTTAACTGACTCTCTGACTTTACCTGACTTCAGCTGACTTCACCTAACTTCAGCTGACTTCGGCTGACTTCAACAGACTTCAAGTGACTTCGGCGGATTTCAACTGACTAACTGACTTCACCTGACTTCAACTGGCTTCAACTCACTGACTTCAGCAGACTTCAGCTGACTTCAGCTGACTTCAGCTGTCTTCAAGTGAATTTATCTGATTTTAACTGACTGACTGACTTCACCTGACTTCAACTGACTTCTCAGCCAGATGTACACCTGACTTCAAGAGTGATTAACCCCTCGTATATAGTAGATCTCTTTCCTCTCAATAAGAGATCTGAGTACTAAAAAATTGAGTACATATTGGTTATATTACAATATACGCGGAAGTATTTAAGCATATATGTATATTGTGTCGCCGGTCGGCACGCAAGTGCGTGTAACCAGTGAGTTATCAATGAGGTCGCGAGCTACTAGGTATTAACTGACCCGTATTCTGCGGACGTCGTTCGTACTTATTGATTTTCCACATAGAGCCTGAAGCAACATGGAATAGGAAAAAAAAACAAAAAAAAACAAACAAACCGTAGAGAATAGAGAAAAATCAACATGCTGATATAAAATGCGAATATATCAGTTATTTCCCGAATCAAAAGATTGACGTTATATATATATACGAATTAATATTGTATTCGTATATTTATTGAGCGTGATATCAATTTACTTCAGATAAGTCTGTATAGATACTATAATACTTTTGCAGAAAAGTAATGGATAATACATCGAGTATATAATAATGGAACGCGAGGCGAGGTAATTGACTAAAGGACAAAAAAAAAAAAGAAAAGTGCAAAAAATTGCGTGACAAAATTGTAGCGAGAAGTGATTTGCCACTATACGTACATCTACGGTATATAGGTATATATATATATATATATATATATATATATATAAATCATTCCTTTATACATAATATATACTATTCTATATGTATATAAAGGTATGTGATATAAAGTCTGAAAGAAATAAATACGTTATCGATCGTATAGAACATTTTGCTTTGTAATCCGCGGACGAGGAGTGTCGACCGTGGTCCATCGACCCTCTCGAATCATTGTACTCGTTATTGTACCGAGAAAAAGTAAAGGAACAAATGAAAAAAAGTAAAAAGAGTAAAAAGAGCAAAAAGAGAAAAATCTAAAAAGCACAACGAGACACACATAGCCGAATCTTGCCTCGCTCACATCGAGATCGAGGACTCTGCAAGCAAGTTCTCTGTTCTTTTAGCTATACGCCATTCATTCCATTCGCCTATAACGGCAATCCTAGGTACGCTTAGCCCAACCTAACCCAACCCTACCTAACTTAACTCTATCAAGCATCGTTTCACACGCCGGCTTTCCCGCGTGCCTTTTTATTCGGCGGATACCGTTCACCTGTATACAACATTATACTTTATAGGCATCTAGCTGCGCGATCTTCTGCTGCACTACATCGAATCACGATTAGCAATTATTTATGTTAGTTAAAATCTAAATAGAAATTCTAGTCCGATTATATTTTGAACTTTTGATTCAATTTTTAATTATTACCAGTTTTTACGCGATGCAAACATGAAATTCTATTTTTATTAAAATTATATGTCTGACCTATACGTATAAGGATTATGAATCGGACATCATGATAAATTTTCAAATTATACTCTACAAGATCAAAAGTTCTGCGAAAAATCAATTCAATATCATCAATTTGGGTTACTATATATGCACAATCACATTTTTTGTTCACTCGACCAAAAATTTTGTTGGAATAGCCAAAATTTTGGTTGTCCCAACGAAATTTTAGGTGTCCCAACAAAATTTTGGTTGTCCCAACAAAATTTTGGTTATCCGAACGAAATTTTTGGTCGACTGAACAAAAAATTTGATTGACTGAACAAAAAATGTGATTGTGCATATAATAACCAAATTTTTGTTGTGTCAACAAGACCTTTTTCTGAGTGTAGAATTTCATTACGTGTACAGTCCTATGCTGATGTTTCGGCTTGCACCTACTATACAACTCTTTTCATGGATTTTATGAATATTTGATTGACACGAGTCTTTTATGTCCTATAGCTAGTACATCCTATATAAAAAGCTGTTATAGGTATTTTTCCAATCGCAAATATCTATGTAGCTCGACAAATTTCGCAGCCTTATTTTAGAAAAGCCTTTTAAAAGCCTTTCAACTCCACGTTTCCATGTTTAGTTGAAACGTTTTTCTGATCCCTTACTGAAAACTCATGTTATGTAGGTAGGTATATATACTAACTATACCCGCCACTGCATGCACGTGTTGAAATCCGTGTTTATGTTTGTGTGTCACATTCACGAGCACGTATTTTACCGGTCTAACTGATTATGTAGTGGCGTTTCTACGGGGGTATAGTGTACGGTTAACGGTGTGTTTTCTCAACTTCAGTTTCCGAGTGGTCGACGGTTTGTAACGGGAAAATGAACAAGTTTGCTCGACCAATCATAACATGAGAGAGTTCAGCTTGCACTATCTAAACAGTATCAATAAACTAAACCCATACATAGGTATAAGTACATACATAATTATATCTATATAATTCGAAATTAATGAAAATGATGAAATGATTAAATTAATATACCGAACATCAGGTGCGAGCGATTCTCCGCCGAGCTTAGTACCATATTACGTAATTTAAACATACCATGATCTGCACTACGGCTTTTTATAGTAGTATATTCACTGCAGTAGTACAACTGTGTGTTTGTACATAGTAGAAGACTTTCCCGTTCGTCTTGGTGTTATATATACCTACTATAATACGTAATAATAAGAATTCCAATTTTGAATTATACGTACACAGAAAGAAAGCTTGACTTGATTCAAGATAATTTTGCGGTCCAAAAATGAAGACCGAAATTTTGGACCAAAATTTTCCAAATTTTCCAAAATTTCTTGGTTCCAGACAAATTTTCATTTGATCCGAGAAAATTTGGGTCTTCATTTTTGGACCCCCAAAATTATCTTGAACCAAGAATAATTTTCTTGGCTCAAGTTGACCTTTTTTTTCCTGTGTATAAAATTACAGACAATATAGGGTGACTTGGACAATAGCCGTGAAGGAATTAGCGTCGTTTAAACACTTCAGCTAATACTAGGTAGTATTATACTTTCTCCGATTGAAAATTTGGAGAAATCGTGCGACTCCACGATCGTGCGGTGTTGTAGGTACCTACTCTGCGGATATTTCGCTTTTTATTCAAACCTATAGAACACTGATACAACAACAATTTAATCAGAGGGAAAAAAATTTATGTACAATAATTTAACTTCGCAGAATGATTTTACATGATCATCCATATCATCTGTTAATTTTTTTAATGAAAATAATTATAGTCATTGAATTAATTTAGTGAATTAAAAAAATGATGAAAATTTGGTGAATTGTAAATTGAATTTAATCGTCTATACCTACTTGATATTAATTTTATTGTGATTTTACTATAATACTTCCGTCGTACTACATATATACACGTGACCTTGATAGTTATTAATATTATAATAAAATTGAACAAATTGAGTCTAAAATAATACGTACCTATGTGAAGGTTAACGAGCTGATTAGAAGCTGTTTTATAGTATCTAGATATCATGCGTGTAAGTATATACTATATAGTGTATATCTATATATATATATATAGTTTTACACAAACCTTGTGCATGACTATAATATACAATCCATATACATATATAGATACTATATTATCTATACATATGTAATTAATTAAGTCGTAGTATAAGTTTGATAATTTTAGATAACGAAAATTATTAATTATGATTTATATATTATCTATCAAATCATCGTAGGAGAACGTTCAGTTTAAGCCAAGTAAAGGAAGTGCGATATTAGAGTAAGATATCGCTGTTGTATTATTGTCGTTTTACTAACCGCACAAATATTTGTTATAAGTGCGGTTTATCAAAAATCCGAGGTTGTTATCGTTAAATTAGTTTACATGTCAGTCGATGTTATATTTGTAAAGCTTAACAGGTCAAAGACCTGACCAAGGTCGATGATTACTGCGTCATCATGCACTAGCTGTTTTTCGGTATATTTAATTATACGAAGAATATGTACAAATTATTTATAACCAGATACTATACTACCTTATACACGATAAAATTCGAGGTGAAAACAGCTGTTTTCAGTTTTGGATGAAAAAAAATTTCTAACAAGTATATACCTACGTGTGTAGATTGTAGATATATAAGCCAAATTTTTAATCATTTACGAAATATCAAACTCGCTAATTTAAGGACTAATACAGTTAAGGATGTTCTGCAGGTACAATCGGCATCAAAACAATAAGACTGTTTCAATAAGAACTTTTTTCAGTGAGTTCGTATAGAGATTTTATCACTGAGTATAACAAACCCTGAAATTTTGAAATCTGATCAAAAATGAACAATTTTCACAATTTTAAGCGCACATACTTGTAAAATGTTTTTACAACTTTTCATGATTGTTGGTATTTTCGAAATTCTGTTACTAAATTGAGAGTTTTTTCATTTTCTGAGGTTGTGGGAATATCAGCTCCTCGATATTATTCAATCATTTTTCGCATTAATATTATCAAAAATTATCAAATTCGGTTTTTGTCTGTCTTATTGTTTTGATGCCGATTGTACCACCAGAATATATCCTTAAGTCTCTTTAAATAAAATTGGTAAAATTGATCGTAAGAAATGATGATAAATGAAATTTTGCACAAAATCGATCGAGTTCATCGCGACCAGCAGAAAGGAAAAAGGGAGAAAAAAAAAAAATGTAGCAGTAATACCATCGCGTCGTATATATATATTGTGCAGCGTAGCGAAAATTTAAAACGAAATATGCGAAATTCTGCCGGTATAGGTAAAGACCTACGGTATCGACCGTTAGATTCGCGAATTCAGTCGAGCAAGTCAAGGTCGCGGATTCGCAAACCTTCGACTGGAGCTGCAGGCAGCCGAGGTCGCTTACACGATGCCGAGTGGGTGGCCTAAACCCCTCCGCGTTGACGCGTATAATATAGACGAAAATTGCGAACAGGAGAGGGAGAGAGGCGGGCGGGCAGGCAGGCAGGCGGACGAGTAGGTGGGGGTAGAGGACTCTACAAGGATAACGTTACCCTAGGCCAGGACTATCAACATCACAGCTGTCCGAATTATCTAACGACCGGGAGTGTAGGTAGTAGGTATACGCGCCAATAACCCCGCTAAATATAAAAACATATCAGACACGTAGGTATATATACGCGCCCCGTATATATCTGAAATTCGCATATCGCGTCACTAATGCCATAAGGTCGTAAGCGCCAAAAAATTATTTTCTTTGCTGATATGCCCAAACGATGTTATATGACACAAAAAAGATTTTGCCACCAAAAACACGAAATTTTTTTTTTTTTTTTGGCGCTTACGACCTTATGGCATTAGTGACGCGATATATATGATTGGGTATACCTAATATATGATTCATCGATGCTCAAGCTAGCGCAAAGACTCGATCACTTATACTAATACGTCTAATCGTAAGTCTTAATTATCCATTACGCCTCGTATATATATATATATATATATATATATATATATAAGTAGGTATATATGACAATTTCATTATAGACGTATATTCATTTTTAGTTCTGTAAAACGTTGAGAAAAATATAAGTTTATATTACGTGATCAAAATATCGAAAATTATATAATTTTTAGAATAGACTTTCTTCAAATTTCATTCATCCTATATAGGTACTATGTCGCAATGAAATTTACCATAGTATCTATATCAGACTGTGTCAAAAAAAAAAGACATCTTCTTTTTGTTCGGGTTCTTTCGAAAATAGTTAGTGCTTGATATAAAGAAAATTGTCCCCAAAGCTGAGCTATGTAGCTCGAACACAGAATTAGCGAATTTGAAAATAAGATTTCCCATGTATTTCAAATGGAAAAATTTGTTTATCTTAGTTTTATTTTTATAATTCTCTTTATTCAACTGATAAGAATAAAGTAAATATACGGTTTTGAAGGGAACAAAAATTTTTGAGAAAATGTATGAAAAAATTTTTTTTATTAATTTGTCGAAAAGTAAGTGGTAATCAAATATACATCATATGACTTTTAAACCACTGTAACTCGTTAACGGTTCAATCGAGCAACTTGGTCCAAAGGACTATTTTTGTAGATCATAAAATTCTCTACAAAACCGTATATCTACTTTATTCTTATCAGTTGAATAAAGAGAGTTATAAAAATAAAACTAGGATAAACAAATTTTGCAATTTGAAATACATGGGAAATCTTATTTTCAAATGCGCTAATTCTGTGTTCAAGCTACATAGCTCAGCTTTGGGGACAAATTTCTTTATATCAAGCACTAACTATTTTCGCAAGGGCCCGAACAAAAAGAGGATGTCGTTTTTTTTTTTTTTTTTTGACACAGTCTAATATATATATATATATATATATAGCGTGTGCCAAATCCTTGGTAATACATAAATGATTTTCGATTATATAAAAGATTTCACCATGTATACCTCCTACCTATACTAATGTTCGCAGTAGCTAGTGGTAACTTTCTCCTGATTCGTGTTCGGAAATTTATGCGTTGTCGATTCGGCCTAAATATCTTGGCAGTGAACCGAATAGCTTTATACTTTTGCTACATGATTGCGTATATTATACGTGCAGTGGGTTGCACGCGTGAGTAAAGCGTGAGTATTGGATATCCATATTGTATTATATATATATACGCACGCGTTCGCGATCGTATATACGAATGTATAGTGTGTGTAACGACGATATTATACAATATGTAGATATATACCTAATTTTAAGAAACTAAGCGAAATCGTATGGGCATTATATTGACAGAGAAACGAGACGTATCGTATTCGTTGAATTAGTAGTATACTACTATATCAAATGTCAATTATAACTGCAGCCAGGTAATTTAAATCAAATTCAATGAGAACGCGAATTCGAGGTGCTATCATCGTGTATTACCTACCCGACTCGAATATAGTGTACTGTACACAGAAAAAAAGGTCAACTTGAGCCAAGAAAATTATTCTTGATTCAAGATAATTTTGGGGGTCCAAAAATGAAGACCGAAATTTTCTCGGATCAAATCAACAATTTTTCTCGAACCCAAGAAAATTTTTCAAATTTTCTTGGTTCGAGAAAAATTTTTGATTTGATCCGAGAAAATTTCGGTCTTCATTTTTGGACCCCCAAAATTGTCCAAATTTTGGTCCAAAATTGGCAAAATTTTCCAAATTTTCTTGGTTCGAGAAAAATTGTTGATTTGATCCGAAAAAATTTCGGTCTTCATTTTTGGACCCCCAAAATTGTCAAAATTTTGGACAAATTTTGGTCCAAAATTGGCAAAATTTTCCAAATTTTCTTGGTTCGAGAAAAATTTTTGATTTGATCCGAGAAAATTTCGGTCTGCATTTTTGGACCCCTAAAATTATCTTGAATCAAGTCAACCTTTCTTTCTGTGTATATAAGCGAAATATATTCGTGCGCGATCGGCGCATGATCTATATAGGCTTCATATAGGAAGTAGCAAAGATCGTTGTTCCTATTATAGTTTGGTCAGTTCGCGCGAAGGCATTGTTCCCGTATTATAACACCGTTAGAATTTCGCGGAGCGTTAGGCAAAAGTCAAGGTCACGTTGTTGCGAATTTCGCGGTTGGTAGCCGCCGGGCGAGGCGAAGCAAGGTGAAGTAAAGCGGGGATTCCCCGGACGGTCCACGCAGCACCGATTTGTTATCCTAGGTCCTGGAAGGTTTTTTTTTTTTTGAGCTCAACGAGAGCACCTGGTCATGCGACGCCTTGCCAATGTCATGTCACGTGCACACTAACATCTACAAATTTATATACATGTATCTATATATACCAGTATGTATACTATATATTACACATATATAGTATAAAGTATATACAGTGTGTTTCTAATGTATTATTGCGGTGAGCCGCACACCTGCAATATCATATTATATCGTAAAACATACGTCGATATAATATACGTCGACGTCTACCTATTGTATAGATATTTTATTTTTACACCTTTGACGGAATTAAGGGGACCAGTGCTACAGCGACTATTCGAGAAATTATCATAGTCCGAAATGAATTTATTTTATAACCAAAGTTCATTTCACATCAAGATATTTTTCTTTTTCAAAATCGCATGTGTCGTAAGGATTTTAGATCACCGTTGGACCGATTCAGGTCATCTTGGATTAATTTTCTTCAGAAAACAAATCCTCATCATGTGAATGTAGGAATTTTGAAAATAAAAAATTGTGTCATAAGTTATGATCAATTTACCAAATTTGTAAAAATTATTATCACTCATTTCTTAAATAAATTGGCCAAAACGAAAATTTTTCAAAATTCCTACATTCACATGATGAGGATTTGTTTTCTGAAGAAAATGAATCCAAAATGACCTGAATCGGTTCAACGGTGCTCTAAAATTCTTACGATACATGATTTTGAAAAAGAAAAATATTTTGATGTGGAATGAACTTTGGTTATGAAATAAATTCATTTCGGACTATGATCATTTCTCGAAAATTCGAAAAATGAATAAATGAATGAATTCGAGTCGAGTATTTCTAATTCGTGTAAATTCATGCCGAGTCATATAATACGAGGTTATAGATATATACCCGCGCATGATTACGCTAGTCGTATTATACGTATAGTATAATATGTATATATAGGATATGAAATAGTGGTAAATAGACGGTAGAGGCCCGGTGACACAAATATTTTGCGTATTCGGTCACACGCTGTTATAAATCATACTTATAAGCGTGGTTGGCTGATTTGCGGCTACCGCAGCGACACCAAACCTTGCGTAACATATATCGCGTCACTAATGCCATAAGGTCGTAAGCGCCAAAAAAAAAATTCCGTCTTTTTGGTGGCAAAATCTTTTTCATGTCATATAACATCGTTTGGGCATATCCGCAAAAAAAATAATTTTTTGGCGCTTACGACCTTATGGCATTAGTGACACGAATTATATATATGTTGCGATATTTTCTATCACCAGTACAAATTCTCCGCGTATAGTATTAAGGGATTTAAAATCAGTGCGGTATATTTCCCGAAGCAATATCTTAAATAACTATAACGTGCAATTATTTCTACATATATCTATTTCATTCCACAATTTTTTTCTTTTTTATTTTATTTTATTTTATTTTATTTCCATTTTTTTTTTTTTTTTTTTTTTTTTTCTGAATTTAATTCAACAAGTTTTTTTTTTTTTTTACTTCTCTTTATTTTTCCTCCGCGCTTATATACCATGCGCGTTGCCAAAATACCATCGTAGCTGTTTCCGGCTGTCGCGTAACTTTCGCGGACTCTGTTCCATAACCGATTCTATTACTAAAAGAATGAAAAAGAGATAGATAATTAAAAAAAAAATAATAATAAAGCACAAAAAAAAAAAAAAAAAAAATTAATAGAAACAAGAAAAAAGAAAGAAAGAACGAAAAAAAAAAAAAAAAAAAAAAAAAAAACTACACAGATATACGTACTTATACACACACATATAGGATGAAATTTATCGTCTGCGAGCGATAACCACTCGGCAAGCGAACTAAAAATACATCTTCTATTCCGAGGACAGCTGGCTGGGGTCCACCCCGCTAATCTTTTAACTCTAGGTTATAGAAACCAGACGAAATTATTACTTCGTTCATAATAATATGCGTTGTGTATTATAATAAGTACTGCGATATTTTGCGTCACCGAAAAAAAAAAAAAAAAAAAAAAAAAAAAAAAATATTTCTCTTTTTGTTATAATATATTATAACGAAGGAAGATTATTGATTTGTGAAAATATAATCTGTATTAATCGCTGGTTATGCATTTGACGGTGTTCGATATCTCTAATCAGAAGTCTATCGGTTATAATTATTGTTGGCGTTATCCCTATCACGTGTACTAGCTGGGATAACGAGAGGCTCTTGAAGCTGCAGTAACCTACCGGTCATCATATTTGACCGTCATCAAGGTTGAAGACCGATAATTAACGATATCGCAATGTCATTATTATAAAAAAAAAGTTCTCAATCTTGTGAGATTTGAGATAGAATAATTATATAGAGAGACGCGTGGTGTGCGAGCTATCGATTGATTAATTAATTTTCACAGTGCACTTATTATAGATGACTATATAATAATTAATGCGATATTGATAATAAAATTAGCAAATCGATCGGACGTCATCGACAAAATGATAAAATTAACATCACGTTCATTGTGTTAGAAAAATGCAATCATATCGCAATCATGAAAAGTCATTTTCTACAGCTACACACACCGTTAGAAATAAAATGTTCCAGGAGGTTCACTATATAATTTTTATATTGATTTCAACACTTTTTTTCAGTTGAAACAACAGAAAAATTCGTCGTTTGAGTGAAAATAATGTTGTTGTAACTAAAAAAAAGTGTTGGAATTGACACAAAAATGATAGTGGACCTCCTGGGTCATTATTTTTTTTTCAAATTTTTCCAACAGTGCAAAGAGAAAGGTTAACTTGATTCAAGGTAATTTTGAGGGTCCAAAAATGAAGACCGAAATTTTCTCGGATCCGAGAAAATTTTGGGGATCCAAAAATTATCTTGAATCAAGAAAATTGTTAACCTTTTTTTCTGTGTACCTGTATACCACGTGTTACAGTTTACACCATGAAATGTCTGTGTGGATATACAGACACACGTGTTAGAGACGTCTTAATACTACACATCCTGTAAATAAATATCATTCAACACTCCTTTACCACATTTAGAGCACATATGCACATGGCCAAACACTGTTCCTGCCATGGCTTCCAAAAGGAGCGTATATGTAACGAATGGGAAAAATTTGATCAAACCTCATCCGATTGCAGTTAGCACACTGACAAGATGATTATTTGAAATGTCCAATTCAGTAAAATGGAAAATTTAGAACCTTTTTACTTTCAGCTAAAGCCCGATCCGAAATTTTCGATTGATTTAGGAACCAGAAACAGTAGAAAATTCACTCACGAGTATACGTTGAGAAAGGACCCCGCACATTTCTTATGGGAACTGGCTTTCCGATGGATTTGGCTGTATTTTTCAGGTTTCGTAGTTCATGCAATGCTGATCAAAAGTTACCATTGCCACAACTTCCAAAAGTGAACCATTCGACCTTAGTAAGCGGAACCAGGTTTTAAAATCGGTCCATTTGTACTCGTGTTTCCCCTGATCTGTGAATGAATAGCCCCTCGCTTTTACCGTTAGGTGATTTTTTAAGTATAGGTTTTTCGACTCATCACTTCGTACTTGAGCTATTTGATAGTCAGATCCGGGTTAAAAGTTGGAAAGTACACCGAACGGAAATTCCTGCCTGCAAAATACCTGCACTTTTGGGTTGGAACTGATACTACACGAAATGGAATTTAAACTTCAACCGCTTACCAAGGTCGTACGGTTCACTTTTGGAAGTGGTGGCAATAGTAACTTTTCATCAGCATCGCAGGAACTACGAAACCTGAAAATTTCAGTCAAATCCATCGGAAAGCCAGTTCCCATAAAAAATGTGCGGGGTCCTTTTTTGGTCATTTTAATATGAACCCTGATGGTAAATTTCTAAGAATTTTGCTAATCAAATGGAATTTGCATGGTTTTTCTAAACAAATTCCATGTTTTCATCAGAATTTCCATGATGGTTGAAGAAGACAAATCCTCTACTCATATTAATACGAATTTCGACTTTGTGTTTATTACGTTTAAAAACTGATAAATTGTGGTGTTAAACTCGTATATATATGATTGAAAAAAATCATCTGTGAGTTTCTCGTCCTTCAAAAATTCATCCTTCAGTGAAACTCGTATTTTCGCTGCACCGCATAATTTAATAAACTGCCTTTGTAAATTTCGCGTAATGACACAATATGCGCGATGATTGTCCTAGGCCCGAATCGCGTTTTTAATCAAATATCCGAATACATATATATAGTGGAGTTGTACCGAGCTTGAATTCGACCTTGCCGAATTCTAGCGTGACCGGGGTCGCGGATATTGCGTGCGCTCTAATGTCCATGAAGTTTAGTTATTTTCTAGTTTCGAGGAATCGGGTAATGAGTCTGTCTACATATTATAATGTACCGCTGGTGTATATATATATATATTCAGTCAGTTATAAACTTTTTCTCCTATGTACTGTTAATTTTATCTTTTTTGCAACATCTATGTATGTACCTACATATATACTCATATATATCGCTCTCTCTCTCTCTTTGTCTCACTCTTCTCAATTACGACACAAAACATATATATAGTATATTACACGCATTACATACTATATTATATAATACTATACCTATACTCTAGCAGCTGATAAACATTCAGTAAACACGCTCGCCCACTCGATTATATTCTCGATATACATATTTTATTTTTTTTTTTTTTTTTATACATGTATAAAAATATATGGGGCATTCTCCGTGCTAACTCACCCATACTATGTGTGACCCTGATGACAATATTACATATTTCATTACTCACGATATAGTTTCGATCGTAGAAAATAAAAATAAAAACAAAAAAAAAAAACAAAAAAACACGATAAACGTATCTTTTTTCTTACAAAAATTTGGACTTGGGATAGAATGCGCCTTCGGAGCTGATGATGGCACTCGGAGGATTGCAGTCCGTATATGATAGCTGGTATGTTACGCAATTAATTATGCATCATGCATTGTTTTTTTTTTTCTTCATATTTTGCAATAACCGCAATGGCCTTAAAGAAAGTGCCTTTAACCCGACAGGGTTTAACTCTCATCAGCAGCTGTAGTTGTAACACGAACGTACGATATTCTGCACACAACCGTATGCATAGAAATTGCTGTACCTATGCGTTACGGCTATTTCCAAGGTCCGGTTATTTAGTAAGTGAACAACAAAAAAAAAATTTATATATATATAAGGAGAATAGCTGGATATCATCTACTCGCTAATTATCGCCGTATAATTATAATTATAACATGTCGACTATATTATATCGAGTCCCATGATATCGATTCGTGAGGTAGTATATTTACACATATATATATAATATTAATTATCGTCATTTATAACTGATAATATTATGTCAGGTTATTAAAGATACGTAACATAAATCTATGCAACGAACGATATACTATAACTACATGGATAATTACATCAGTATTCCGGAAGAGGTGTGTCTTCTCTGTATACTATATAGTATAGGTATAAGTTATGATGTATTTATGTATGCATGTATACACGCAAATCATGAACGTGACACACGTCTCTGCGGCTAAAGGTAACTATAATAACAACGGTCAATTCAAAAGTCACATTTGTTTAACTGATTGTGAGTGAAATAATAATAGGTAATATATCATTTCCGACTGCATGCATGCAGTAGCTAGAAACCTCGGTTAAATAATGTCTTCGTCGTGACTCGTGACGTTAGATTTGTAAAAAACGTCTTGAATCTATGACGTGTGTATAAGTGCAGGTAAAAGTTCATATGTTCACGTGTTACGTTCGTATAAATAAATTGGTAATCCATCATTCAATCGATTTTGGATGTATAAATAAATTTTATGCGCATTTAAGGATATGTTCTGGAGGTACAATCGGCATCAAAACAATAAGACAGACAAAAACCGAATTTGTTCATTTTTGATGATATTAATGCGAAAAATGATTGCACAGAAAAAAAAGGTTTACTTGAGCCAAGGCGAATTATCCTTGATTCAAGATCAGTAGGAAAGAACTCCGGAATACTCTGAGACGGAGTAAAAACTTTCTTGAGCTATGAAAAATTTCTTGAGCCATGAAAATTTTCTTGGTTCCAGAGAATTTTTAACTCGCTCGGTTCAAGTAAACCTTTTTTTCTGTGTGCATAATATCGAGGAGCGGATATTCCCACAACGTCAGAAAAGGAAAAAAAAACTCTCAATTTAGTGACAGAATTTCGAAAATACCAACAATCATGAAAAGTTGTAAAAAAATTTTACCAGTATGTGCTGAAAATGGTGAAAATTATTCATTTTTGATCCGATTTCAAAATTTCAGGGTTTGTTATACTCAGTAATAAAATCTCTACGAACTCACTGAAAAAAGTTTTGCATAAAACACTCATATTTGAGTAAGAATTCAGTTGTTCGCAATCCGAATACATTCTGAGATTTATATGATACATATGATGGATTCCACGCGGAGCGGACCACAAAAAGACCTCAATGTCCCATTCCAAAACAAACGTGATTCGATAGGAAATTTTCCGAGCTTTTCGAAAAAAAATACGAGAAAGATCTTAAAAATGAAATAAGTGGATAAAAATAGAGTTTTGTGTTGGAAAACGTTTTTTCGACATTTCTAAAAATCAACGCAGCATCAATGCAGCCGTGTCCCATTCCGAAACAAACGTGATTCGATGGGAAATTTTCCGAGCTTTTCGAAAAAAAATACGAGAAAAATCCTAAAAATGACATAAGTGGATAAAAATGGAGTTTTGGATTGGAAAATGATTTTTCGGCATGTTTTCCGATAGTCACGGGCAAGATCATGGGCTGAGGTGAAAAAGAGTGAAGAATACTACAAATCACCACCTTATTACTTTTTTCATATGACATACCGTTTCTAAGATATTTGCCTCCAAAGACATCAAGAGCGTAAGAAATGAAAAACTGAAACAGCTCGTACACCATAGGTAACAAAAGCTACATATGTCGTACATACATAAAAAATGCTAATTCTGAGGGTACTAAAGGTCATCCAAAAATGAGAAAAATCCGTGACATCTAGGTCTTTTTTGGTCCGCTCCGCGTGGAATTCATCATATACTGTTACATTTTTTACTTGAATATAAGTATTTTATGCAAAACTTTTTTCAGTGAGTTCGTACAGAGATTTTATCACTGAGTATAACAAACCCTGAAATTTTGAAATCGGATCAAAAATGAACAATTTTCACCATTTTCAGCACATGCTTGTAAAATGTTTTTACAACTTTTCATGATTGTTGGTATTTTCGAAATTCTGTTACTAAATTGAGAGTTTTTTTTAATTTTCTGAGGTTGTGGGAATATCCGCTCCTCGATATTATTCAATCATTTTTCGCATCAATATCATCAAAAATGATCAAATTCAGTTTTTGTCTGTATTATTGTTTTGATGCCGATTGTACCTCCAGAACATCCTTAATTTTAGAAACTTTGGGTTTTGGGTATAGGTAAATATAGATTTTATACGTAAATAGGGAAATGGAGTAATTTAGTGCGAATCTGTAGCGGAGAAGTGAAGTGTAAGTGGTGCAGTGACCTTAACGGAAAAGCGTATATAGGGTATAACGAATTTTCTATAGGTATATAGCTCTATATATCCTAGACGCATAAAACGGGACAACGTGTTGCATTATCGTTGGCGCGAAGCTGATGATGAAAACCGGAAGCGGTTATAACGATACCTATGATGAATGCGTGTTCTAAATTCAAATCGAGGACAAGAGAAGTCGAGAAAAAGATGAAAAGAAGATATGTTAAAACAAGCAATAGGTAAGTTATCTGACCTCGATGAGCTGCCCGGATTTTTCAAGCTCAAAAAATAGCATTCAAACGTGAAGTTGACTCTTGTTTTTTTTTTTTTTTTTTTTTTGGGATATCTATCACAAAAACTACTCGATTGATTGATTCCGAAATTCAACCAGCTTTAATGATTGAAGGAAATTCTGTCGAACCTACAGTTTTCCGCAGATATCATCAATTGAAATTTTGTTTTTCAAAATTTTGTTCTTTGAATAATTCGAAAACTATATAATGGATTGATAAAATTCAAAATCTCATAGGTTCTATAAGTTAGAAAAATAAAAGCCGCATCGATTGATACAAGAAAGGACAAAGTTTGTTAATTCGTTTCCAAGATATCGTCGGTCAAAAAAATTGATCTGAAAATGATCAGAGGTGATTCTCTGAATCTCAAAACGTTGAAATCCGGCGAAAACTCAACTTTGGATTTTCTCTCAATCGACACAGCTTTTAAAAACTTAGAACTGACTAGATTTTGGCCTTAATCGGTTCAGTATACTTTTCGAATTATTTAAATAACAAAATTCTAGAAATTAACTAAAATAAAAATTCGAATGAAAATTAGTACCATACAGTTTTTTGACTCGCTGATCACGAATCTAAAGTCAGACTTGCATAATTTAAATTTCGCGTAGTCAATATGCTGAGAAAAAAAAAAAAGAAAAAAAAAAAAAAAAAAATTACTTCCTCACACATTCAAACGGAGATAACCCACGTGATTTAGTATTATATATCTACGAGAAGGTACTATAGGCGAGGGACGAGGTATAAGGGCGAAGCTGCGCCAGGGCGAACCGCGAACGGCGCCATATTGACCGCAGCAGCTGGAAACTTCACGTCAAACCCACGTTGCAATTGTTTCGCCCACGCGCTCGGTTATATAGTAAAGCGAAATTAAATTTACTATACTCGTCGACCCCGACCGTTCCCATTCCATTCCGCAATCTACAAGATATTATAATATAGTAGACACTATACGTATCGCGATTCAGTTTTGATTTTCATTTGCATTAAAGTTTGTAGATATGATAGACTGATCGATATTTCGAAAAAAAAAAAAAAGAAAAAAAAAAAAGAAAAATATACCCACGAGAATTTTGTCCTATAGATATTATATCATAGATTCGGAGTCTGGTAACCCGGAAAAAATGTTCAGACATGATCATGCCTGTTCATGTCTGATCATGCCTGATGTCAGACATGATCATGCATGATTATGAATGATCAGGACTAAAGCGCTCAATACGTTCAGGCCTGATCATGCATGACCATACCTGTTCATGTTTGATTATGTCTGATGCCAGACATGATCATGTCTGTTTATGCATGATCATGTATGATCCAGCCTGGAAGGTTAAAAACCTCCAGCTCTGATCAGGCCTGATACGTTGGTTCATATCTGACTATAAGCATGAACAGACATGATCATGCCTGATATTATAAATTGATTCAAACATAATCATGCATGATCAGATCCAATTATATGTATAAGATCTATGTATAAGCATATATCGACAGCCTAATAACATAGTCACGTAAGCGACAAAAATTGACTTTTTCGAGGTCAGACAAACGTATCTCCAAAAAAATGGTTCTCTGCATTGGAAATTCTTTGATGAATGCATAGAGCCATCATCCATAATTCGGTATGATAGTGACGTATCTCCACGTTTTTTTGTGTGATACAGTCGTAACTCCACACTTACGTGGTCTTAACTTTTCAGAGTGTCAAATGATTTGTAACATAGTAACGTATCTCCATTCTTTTGTGGAGATACGTTCCTCTGTTACCGAACCAGACTGTACATACGTCTGTTTCACACAAAAAAAAATGGCACTTACGCTTCTGTGTTTCAAATTTTTATTTATACCGCAAAAATGTTTCAATTACATTGACGAGTGCGAAAATGAAAGAAAAATGGAGATACGTTTCTATCACATAAAAAAAAAAAAATAAAAAAGCCAAAATTATGGCGCTTACGTGACTATGTTATTAGGCTGTCGATATGGTGTCGCAGATTCAATTATGCATGATCACCCGGGAAAAAAATGATCAGGCCTGATCAGACATGAACAGGCATGAGTCTTCAGATCTGATCAGACATGAAAAATGACCGGGACTGAACAGGCCTGATCAGGTTTGTTCATGTCTGATCAGGACTGATCATTTTTTTTCCAGGGAATTAAGACGTGAAAATGATCTGAAAATTGTTGGATATATAAAAAAAAAAAAAAAAAAAAAAAAAAGTTGGCGCAAATGTTTGAAATTAGATTCCTCTATACGATTCAAATTGGATATCAGTAGGTATACACGGTATACAGTAATATAGCGATATACTACACAGAAAGAAAGGGTAACTTGATTCAAGAAAATTTTGCGGTCCAAAAATGGAGACCGAAATTTTCTCGGATCAAATCAAAAATTTTCTCGAACCAAGAAAATTGTCCCAATTTTCTTGGTTCGAGTAAAATTTTTGATTTTATCCGAGAAAATTTCGGTCTCCATTTTTGGACCGCAAAATTTTCTTGAATCAAGTTACCCTTTCTTTCTGTGTAGGTATATGGGTGTATAGGTTGAGAAAATACCTAATAGCGAAGGACGTAGGTAGTAGGTACGTAAATTTTGCGTATCGCGTTAACGCGCGTGATATTTATAAACCTGCGCTAATTCGCTCTCGCGACTTCGTCCAAGGACGCGTCATATGACGTTAGTTCGGGTGGGACGCGGCGATGAGATCATACTTGCATAACCCGACCTAACCAGGGTCGAATTGAGCGAGTTTCGACCGCGGTCAGACCGTCCTTGTAAAAATTCGTTAATCGTTACAGCACCCCAAATAGCACGTCAAAGAATCTAAAATAAATTTTCAATTCTTATATCGTATATTTTTAATATTTATATACAGGATTCACCTCTATCGATTATATTCCTCATATTCTCTATACGCGTACCTGCACAGCGCAATTGTTTAGATAAAAATATATATATATATTCATCATAGATTATGCTATCTCGATTCAGGTGTGAATAAAAAAACAAAAAAAAAAACAACAAGAAAAAAGAAACGCATTCGCCTGTTTACTCGCCTGCATATAATAGTAGCTATATGGTACTTTCAAAGATAAATAACCATAACGATTTTTAGGTACAAAAAAACATATTGCACCTATATAATATACGAATAATCATTAATCGAAAACTTTCTTTACGATATGTTGATACTTCGCGTCACTAATGCCATGTAAAGTCGTAAACGCGAAAAAATAATTTTTTTTTTCGGATATGCCCAAATGATGTTATATTGCATGAAAAAGATTTTGCCACCAAAAACACGACAAGTTTTATTTTTTTATTTTTTTTTTTTTATGCGCTTACGACCTTATGGCATTAGTGACGCGAGTCTTATATACCTACCTACCTACACAGTTTTATGTTACTCCCATTCCTAAGCGTGTGTGTACAGTTACTATACAGTATAGAATAACGTTACGTAATTTCGTTATGTCGCTTATATGCATTACATTATACCGGGCATGAAACGTTCGACGGTTCTCGTCATTTTACTATTATATCTATTTATGCATGCATGCATGCATGTATGTATGTATGTATGTATGTATATACTATATGTACAAAGTCACGCGGGGCGGTTCGGTATAACAGGCAAAATACACTGCAGAACTGAAAGCGGCAAGGTGACCAGCTGTAGACAGCGCGGTGCCAAGACACACCGAATCGCCTTTTATCTCTCTGGTAAGAAGAAGCAGCGCCGCGTCGTGTATGTACATACATACATACATACTCGGTCGTTGGATCGATACACAAGATCGCCATACAACTATTTGTTTAATTAGTCCAGCCTAACGACGGATCTTATAGTCCAATCAAATAAGGTCTGAATTAAAAAAATTCCGAAGTGGCCTGCATTTTTGGCATTAAGGGGTTTTCGACCCTCAGGAACCCGAATCTGAAGTCATTTTTGAGATTCAAGGTCACAGTTTTGAGAAAACAGCAAAATTTTACGTTTTTTTTTTTCGAATTTCTGAAAAACGGCTATCGACAGGTGAAAAGCGACTCAACCATCGTGTAGAGCGGAAAATTTGCGATCGAATTAGGCCCTTTTATGTCGGAAACGAAGTCAGATTGACGAATTTACAAGAAATTTATCCGTTTTACTAAAATCCCCCGAATACTGTCGATAAAGGAGGGCAGTGCTTCGTAGCAGACAGCTGACAGGCCTCGCTCAACAATTTTAAACAATGAGCCTCGGGCCTGATTTCTGCGCCGTATCGTACTGCGCACGTCGAGCTAGGCTCAAAGCTGTCTGCTACGAGGCACTGTTCTCCTTTATCGACAGTATTTGGGGAATTTTGGTAAAACGGATAAATTTCTTGTAAATTTGTCAATCCGACTTCGTTTCTGACAAATGAGGGCCTAATTCGATCGCAAATTTTTCGCTCTACACGATGGTTGAGTCGCTCTTCACCTATCGATAACAGTTTTTCAGAAATTCGGATAAAACGTAAAATTTTGCTGTTTTCTCAAAACTGTGACCTTGAATCTCAAAAATGACTTCAGATTCGGGTTCCTGAGGGTCGAAAACCCCTTAATGCCAAAAATGCAGGCCACCTCGGAATTTTTTTAATTCAGACCTTATTTGATTGGACTATTTCGAGTGAATCTGAAACGTGCCATTTTTCATTCTCAATCTGAAACGTGTTCTTTTCCATCCGGAATCTGAAACATGCTCTTTTTCACCCGGAATTTGAAACGTGCTGTTATTCGTATCGGGCGTCGATATGTAGTATAACAAAATGGATAAATTTTTTTGTTTTTCTACTTTTATACACAGAAAGAAAGGTTAACTTGATTCAAGACAATTTTGCGGTCCAAAAATGAAGACCGAAATTTTCTCGGATAAAATCAAAAATTTTACTCGAACCAAGAAAATTGTCCCAATTTTCTTGGTTCGAGAAAAATTTTTGATTTGATCCGAGAAAATTTCGGTCTTCATTTTTGGACCGCAAAATTGTCTTGAATCAAGTTAACCTTTCTTTCTGTGTATATATATATATATATATATTCTTGTTAGATACAGAATAAAATCAATAAATTTACGTTCAAGATTTGACACAGTAGAAAATGATGAGATATTGTTTTCTAACTGTAAATTGCATTATACTATGTATATATTATATATTATAGTATACTTATATGAGTGTATTATGGGTAAAAGATCGTAAAATTAATAACCGCATAGTGGAATTATTATAGAAATTAATGTTTTTCTGTCGTAAAGTCTTTTTAAATGAATAAAAATCCGTTAGATATTACGTTCGATTTCATTCTAAGTCTGTTCATATTATCTTTTCTAAAAACTATTATAGTACTTATGGAACTTTCACCGTGACTAAAATAATTTTTTTTTTTTTTTTTTTTTTTTTTTTTTCTAGAATTTTACTGCCGAGTATTATTAAGTTTACAATATTATACATCGATATCGATTTCCAGCTACTATACGAATAACGATATTAAAATAAACTGACTTAGGTATTAAAAATGAGAAAAGGAAAATTTTTTTTGTCACGATGAAATAGCGCAGGGAATTACCCATAAGTTTTATGAACAAATGAAATCGAGCGAATTTATTAGATTTTGTGCTTCTATCTTTTTTTTTTTTTTTTTTTCATTTTTAGGTAAATTATCCTAATTTTTAAAGTCAATGCGATATAATGTGATCGCATATTAATATTGAATGTGATCGCATATTAATATTGAATGTGCGATTAAATCGCGTAATAAAAGAAATGTAAAAATGTGTAGCGATTTAAAAAGATTGCGTATATACGTGCGCGTCTGAACGGTACACCGCGACAAACTCGTATATTAAAATGTGGACTTTGCGAGCTGTTGGAGAAGAGGCTAAATAAATCTCTCGTCACGGAAGCGGCAACGTATACAGCTCAGAGCCGAAGGTCGGTACGAGTCAAGGACGCTAACCGGTCAACAACAGGCACACCGCGCTGCGGCACGGCGCGGCGCGGCGCAGCGCAGCGTTACGTTCTTCGTAACGTAGCGTAACGTGGCGTGGCGTAGCGTGGGCGAAATTTAAGACTCGAGGTTCAAAAATATCCGACTCCTTCGTAGGGCCGAGACGAATCTTTCGTTTCTTGTTATAAGTTACGTTTACAATTAGTATAGGGTAATTCCGGGTGAGATGGCCATAGGGGAGAGATGGCCTTCGATGATATTTCTCAGCCTAATTAATATATTGCACTTTCTATTTGGGGTAGATCGGTAGTAGTACTTTGTACGAAGCGATCTACCCCAAATAGAAAGTGTAATATATCAATTAGGCTGAGAAATATCATCGAAGGCCATCTCTCCCCTATGGCCATCTCACCCGGAATTACCCTATATATATATATATATATAAAGAGTTAGACTCTTATATTCTGCTCCTATATAACGCAGCGTGCTACTATAATATATCGTATACAATATATATCATCATTATAACAGATCAAATATTGCACTCGAATCCATCAAGTATATCGCGTCACTAATGCCATAAGGTCGTAAGCGCCAAAAAAAAAAAAAAAAAAAAATTTCGTATTTTTGGTGGCAAAATCTTTTTCGTGCCATATAACATCGTTTGGGCATATCCGCAAAAAAAAAATAATTTTTTGGTGCTTACGACCTTATGGCATTAGTGACGCGATATATTATATAGCCGTTGTGTGATTATCATCGACTATTATATACATAACCGTCGAAGTTTATATAGATACGTGACAAAAAAAAAAAAAAAAAAAAAAGAAATATAGGTATAAATAATAAATCTTCTAGCTTCTTCGGCTCCAAAGGTTGAAATAAAAAGATAAATACGATTTTAATCATTATGTATTTGACCTGACATACTATAGTTTATTTGCAGGAAATGCAGGTCATACGTAGAATCTGACATATATATATGCTATTAGTATATAATATATTCATATTTGATTAAATATGATGTTTCGTGATTTGAGAAGAAGCTAAAAATTGCGGTATAAATAACACAATGAGTTTTTCGAATGCCTTAAGGCCCATCCCTAGTCGCAAACCTCCTTTTGGTCGAAATGTGTCACATTTCGAATATTTTCCGAGCCCAGGTGTAAAAAACGCAAAAAAAAGGCCAACTTAGCGAAAATTCTATTTCAATTCCGGACACATACGTCAAAAAAAAAAAATGTTCGTTTCGTGCGAAAATAAAGTCTACAGATGGTTTTTACATTGTTAAAAAATTATTCGAATTCGATTTCCTCGGCGAAGAATGTAAAAACTATCTGTAGACTCTATTTTCGCACGAAACGAACATTTTTTTTTGGACCTATATGTTCGGAATTGAAATAGAATTTGCGCTAAGTTGGCCTTTTTTGCGTTTTTTACGCCTAGGCTCGGATAATAATCGAAATGTGACACATTTCGACCAATAAGTAGGTGGGCGACTACACAGAAAGAAAGGTTAACTTGATTCAAGACAATTTTGGGGGTCCAAAAATGAAGACCGAAATTTTCTCGGATCAAATCAAAAATTTTTCTCGAACCAAGAAAATTGGGACAATTTTCTTGGTTCGAGAAAAATTTTTGATTTGATCCGAGAAAATTTCGGTCTTCATTTTTGGACCCCCAAAATTGTCCAAATTTTGGTCCAAAATTGGCAAAATTTTCCAAATTTTCTTGGTTCGAGAAAAATTGTTGATTTGATCCGAGAAAATTTCGGTCTTCATTTTTGGACCCTAAAAATTGTCAAAATTTTGGACAAATTTTGGTCCAAAATTGGCAAAATTTGAAAAATTTTCTTGGTTCGAGAAAAATTGTTGATTTGATCCGAGAAAATTTCGGTCTTCATTTTTGGACCCCCAAAATTGTCTTGAATCAAGTTAACCTTTCTTTCTGTGTAGGGATGGGCATTTCGTAATGAAATATTTATACCGTGGTGATTAAAATTATTGAGTTAATCTAATATCGCATTAAGAATGTGTCTTGGCATCGTGTAGTATAAAGTTCTACCTACAACCTAGAAATAAATTTCCTGCGCTTATAACAACGAGTGCATATGTACATATATATATATATATATATATATACGTCGAGGATAGTACCGCGCGTGCAGCATTCAGGGTCGCGATGACCTTAGTCCATGATTCCCTCGCCCCCGTCTAAGTAGAGAGCCACGTGCCATTCTAACGTCAGAAATGCGCATGCACATGCACATTGCAGGTGTGAGAGTACGAGTTTATGATATAAAAGGCGCGTGATATGCCAATTCAAATCTATATACCTACAATACATATATGCATTATGTATGTATATTCGTACGTGCAGTCGTTGTTAGATCGAGACTAGGCGCGTGTGCCTTTATGATAGGTTTGCACCACGCAGCAATCTACGACTATACTATACCAGCGCGCTTCCTGACTTCGATATTGAAGCTATACGCGCTTCGTATAAATGAAATGATAATTGAGTCATTATAGGGTTTGACCTTTCTATAATACAAGACGGAGAAAATATACCTATTTAGATTTTTTTTTTTTTTTTTTTTATTTTTTATATAGAATTATTAAGGAATTATAATAATAATAATAATTATTATTATTATTATTAATATTAAGGAATTATTTTGATCGTTTATTATAGGTATGTACTTATATGACAAATTCGACTCGTTAACCTTGTCGAAATAACCGCGAGCGTCCTTGATACGCACGAACGTTATTTTAAAAGCGACGATTAATCGTCGATACGCTTATCAAATTCAAATCGATATTCAATATCGTTATATTTTGATACGTTATATATATACAGCGATTTAAGGAATCCTTTAACACAGTTTCATCCCTTAATTATCGCGCATGATTCTATAAGTCTCATATACACAGAAAAAAAAAAAAAGGTCAACTTGAGCCAAGAAAATTATTCTTGATTCAAGATAATTTTGGGGCTCCAAAAATGAAGACCGAAATTTTCTTGGATCAAATCAAAAATTTTTCTCGAACCAAGAAAATTTGGAAAATTTTGCCAATTTTGGACTAAAATTTGTCCAAAATTTGGACAATTTTTGATTTGATCCGAGAAAATTTGGGTCTTCATTTTTGGACCCCCAAAATTATCTTGAATCAAGTGAACCTTTCTTTTTGTATGTAGCTAAATTATGTCTGCAGGCATTATGAATTATGATATGAGACGATCATCTGCGCACTTTCGCGCTATGCTTATCCAAGTTTTTCAAAACCGTGCGCAAGAAATTAGTTAAAACATTTAATTAATTGAATTAAGTTGAAAAATAAGTACGCCGATAAAAACGATGCGATGAAAAATTGTTATTTTTTTTTTTTTTTTTTTTTGTTTTTCTTGGCACACGTCGTCGTCCGTGATCGAAATCAATAACAATTCGGTTCATTCAACGCAGTGTGCTAGCGAACCTCTGACGCGGATCCACTTGCGCAAATACGTTATTTTGTACCCGTTGTGTAGGTACATATATTATAGGTATCCAGATATTGAATTGTTATAAAGCTACATATACGCGTGTTCGTGATGCCTTATAGTTATAACGATCGCGCCGCATACGTTTAATGAAGAATTTCATTAACTGATGTGGAAAAAAGTTAACGACTTTTAGAAACCTTGAAGTATAACATGATAATGAGAATGAGAATGATAATAATCTGATTGACATTTACCTATAATCAAAGTGAAATTATTCGCATACATTCAGAAAAAGGTCTTGTTGACACAACAAAAATTTGGTTATTACATGCACAATCATATTTTTTTGTTCAGTCAATGAAATTTTTTGTTCACTCAACCAAAAATTTCGTTCGGATAACCAAAATTTTGTTGGGACAACCAAATTTTGTTGGGACAACCAAAATTTTGTTGGGACAACCAAAGTTTTGTTGGGACAACCAAAGTTTTGTTGGGACAACCAAATTTTGTTGGGACAACCAAATTTTGTTGGGACAACCAAAATTTTGGCTATTCCAACAAAATTTTTGGTTGACTGAACAAAGAAATGTGATTGTGCATATAATAACCCAAATTTTGTTTGTGTCAACAAGACCTTTTTCTGAGTGTATAATGTATAAAAATGTTTGTACATCATCAGGTATTTAACAATAATAATAAGAATCCAACGAGAGCCCCAAATTCTAATTCTAAATCGACTCGTGGTATCTATGTTCTGCGCACGATGGCAAAGCCGCGATGCGAACACATCCTCCTCCATCATCCTACGGCATCCTCTGGCATCCGTCCAGTTTACATCATAGCATAGTATACCTAGCAGCCAAGGCGATCGGGTATAACCGCGCGAGGCTTGGCAGGGGACCGGCTGGTTATGCGTGTCACTGTGTCACGAATATATTACCCAGCTACCGGATTGTTGACGGGAGATTAAACCTTCTCTCTCTCTCTCTCTCTCTTTCTCTCTCTCTCTAGTTTCTCGCGCAGTTCTCATCGTCTATACGCTATGCACTTATACTTGTATAGGAGTAAATACAAAACACGGAAATATATCGCAAATAGACAAGCGAGGCAACGGGCGTTGTGTATAGTACTATAGGCTCGCGGCTTATATAGAAGCGATAAACAGCTGCGCAGAGTCTAAGAGGCAAGGTCGATATTATTTCATCTAAAATACGACGAATTATATTCTATACGTTATATTGTGATTAAAAATTTGCGAAATATACGTCATATATCGAAACTATTTATGCGTAGCACAAAATATAGTATAAAAGCGTATTTGAACCGATCGTGAGAAAAGAGTATATATCGATGCGCAGATACCGAAGAAGATCTTCTGCGCAATGAGATACACTTTTTCTTTCCTGCTGCAGCGCACGTCAGTTGAAATACGAGCGTTTTTCTTTATCGAAAAAAGTTTACGCACTATATAAAATATTCTCGAATTATTACTGACCTCGACGACAATCCGCTATACTAAATTTGTAGAGTAAACATAGTACGGTGAAATTTTGACGATATAGCGATTATATCATCGATTTTAAAATCACTAAAATATTATCTGATTAAATAAATGATATTCAGAATTTTAGTGATTTTTAGAAACCGTAAAAATCCGGTTATACAGGGTGATTCAGAATTCGTGACGAATCTCTTGAGGGATTAATCCTCGTCAAAATTGGGATCGAAAGTTCCTTAGCCATTTTTCTGAAAAATGATTTTTTTTTTTTTTTCTATATCATTTGTCAATTTTAAAGAATTCCATATGATGCCAATGAGTTTTTTTTTTTTTTTTTTTTTTTCAATATTAGAGAAATTTCTCAGTGAAAGTTTCTCATTTGGTGGAAGATGTTAAAAAACTATGTTATGGTTCGAAGGAAAAAAATCATTTTTTCAGAAAAATGGCTAAAAAACTTTCGATCCCAATTTTGACAAGGATTAACCCCTCAAGAGATTCGTCACGAAGAAAAAAAAAAAAATTATAGAAAAAAAATTGTTTGTTGCAAAAAAAAAAAAAAAATTTCCAAGAAAAAAAAACATTTTTCAGAAAAATGGCTAAAGAACTTTAGATCCCAATTTTGACAAGAATCAACCCTCAAGAGATTCGTCACGAATTTTGAATCACCCTGTATATCGTAAAAATTTCATCTAAGTCAAATTTTAAACTACTGCAGATATCCTGAATTTCTAATATCTCTGAAGTCACAGGGTTGCAATATACTAATGATATGCATAATATGATAGCTTATACTAGAGGTGCGCGGTATTTCGGTATACCGAAAATTTTCGGTATCCGTTCTCTCAAAATGTTTCGGTATGGAGATCGACTGTCAATACCGATACCGAAATTTCGGTAAATACCAAAATATTGAAAATTCGGTGGACAACACCCAATATTATTGCTGGACAGTGGATACCGAAATGTCGAAATGTCTGTTCAGCCCTCTTCCGCAATCCGCACGGGTGTACGCTGGAATTTTTTCTTTCGTTCTTTTACCCGAAATTTCGGTAGGTACTACAGAATATCAGGGTCTATCGAAATTCCGGTTTTCAAGCATTTCGATATCTACCGATATTTTGATGTTCCGGTGAACACCGAAATTTCGGTTTTTCGGTATTTACCGAAATTTCAATATTTCGGTGAACCGAAAGTAGGTACCGATTGAAAAACTCATACCAATTTTCGGTATGAAATTCTCAATACCGCGCACCTCTACCGAGAAGTTTCGTGGACGCGGAACGCTAGGGGTACCAACCCGAAATTTTTGCTATTCCATAGGCGTAGGTAATACAGTAAACTGCAACAGCAGTTTGGTAATTTACTAGATGTTTCTAGTAAGATCACTAGAAATCGCTGGAAATCTAGTCTGGACTAGAAATCTAGTGACCGATGATCACTAGATTTCTAGTGATCTCTAGTGATTTTACTAGAAACATCTAGTAAGTTACCAAACTGCTGCTGCAGTTTACTGTATGACCTACGCCTATGGAATAGCAAAAATTTCGGGTTGGTACCCCTAGCGTTCCGCGTCCGCGAAACTTCTCGGTATAGTATACTAATATCATCGATAAACACGTCTATATACGTTGACTATGACTACGTAATTACACGTGTTAGTTGGTTGGGTAATGGCGTGAGACGATCTTTTATATTATTGGTAAAGGATATGTATCTACGTAGTACGTATGTACCTATCTACCTACCTAGTGCAGTGGAAACACGTCGTGCATTTAACGTATGAATGAATGTATGCGTGCGTGTGTGTGTGCATATAACGCACGGGTATATATGAATAGTACTTATATATATGTTGATTAAAAAATAGATCAGTATTACCCAAGGCAACTTAACACGAACACACGCCTGCTCCTCGATATCTCGATATTGTTGTAACCTTGAATACCAGAACACTCGACGATGGATCTAAGCGTGCAGAAAATATATATATGCATATTGCATATGAATTCTATTCTACGATATGTTCTAGCTGTTATATACTTGAAACTAACAGATGTTGTTCCAAGCCACGACAACTGCATGCATGTTTAATATAACTCAGTTTAGTTTGATGTGATAAGGGCACATTGAGCATGATATATTCCCTATTGTTTGCATTAAAATATCTGGAGGATTATTGTTATTCATATTCAGCTCTTTCATGATAAAGGAGCGTGGTTAGTATCTCAGCAATTTCTTTTGATCAATCAGTCATATTGGCTTTTGCAGTGCTGCAATGATAACGCAAGGACTGGTTATAGTATCCTGACGGAATATTAATAATGCCTGAAAAGAAAAAAAAAAGAAAAGATCTACTGAGAAAAAAGTCTTGTTGACACAACCAAAATTTCGGTTATTATATGCACAATCACATTTCTTGTTCAGTCAACCAAAAATTTTGTTGGAATAGCCAAAATTTTGGTTGTACCAACAAAATTTTGATTATCCCAACGAGATTTTTGGTTGACTGAACAAAAAAATTTGATTGACTGAACAAAAAAAATGTGATTGTACATATAATAACCAAATTTTGGTAATGTAATTTGTCTGATTGTCGCTTCGCAATATTCATGATTGAATGAACGTTGGGCGTTAATTTTTAAATTATTTCGCTATACTTATATTTGCCCTTGTTGGATATGCACCGACAGACCTCGATTACTAAGTACATACTGCAGTAGCTATTTGCCTTCCGAGAGTTTATATTCGACTACCCGTATCAAACTTGAAAATCAATCTTGCGTGTTTCTGATCAGTCAATCGTCGAGAAATTCACTTAGCAACCGTTCCGTGTGTTCATTTTTTGACATTGAAAAACCAAGCAGGTATACATATATATATATATCATATACAGCTGTGTTATCTGTATACACAATTACACACATATATATATATCCACCGTATGCAGTTTGGAATCGGTCTTACTCGATCTGTTATCTTATAGCTAGCGAATAATTTCGCGCGTTATATATTTTGGTTTCGTGAAATTTATATAGTAGGGGAGAGTTGCCACTATGTATTGGACCGCCACCTAAATTGGACCGTTTCAATTTGGTAATTTTTTGCAACTGTATCTTCTCAATTTTGAGAATTGTAAAAATGGATACCATCAGTACTAGAAATTCTCTAAACATTCCTATTTTTTAAATTCTCAAAATCGAAGAGATACTGTTGCAAAAAATTACCAAACTGAAACGGTCCAATTTAGGTGGCGGTCCAATAGTGGCAACTCTCCCCTATATAGGTAAACGTATATTTAATCAAAAATACTTTCATTCTTTTTTTTTTTTTTTTATAGTAATTTTGAAATCGAAAAAAAAAGAAAAAAAAATGGATTTCCTCAAAATTTCAACGTACTACACTACCGTAATTATTATACCGGCGTAGATCTCGCATTACGGAATGTAACCAATTTTGTTATTTCGTTTTTTTTTTTTTTTTTTTTCTCTGTTCGCATCGCAGATGTTATATTTCTAATGTGCGGTAATTGATGAGGTCATAGAACACCAATGGATAAATTGAGTATAAGATTAGGTGGGAAGACGTATTCGGCACAGATGACGTCACGCGCTAGTGGTCAAATCGAAATTGGAATAGCCCGTAAGAACTATTACATATGTGTGTGTACATCTACAGCTATACCCTATACCCTTTGCGACCAACGAGTACAGTGAGGTGCAGTTTAATGTCAGTCTAAAAAAGAAACGAAATATCATTGGCTATTCGTGACCTGTACTGACTAACACCGCGAGGCATGGCTGCAGTTGGCAAACAACGAGTATAATAGGTAGGGTAATGAGGTTCTGAAATTCATCGAACGACCAAATTAATCTATGCGCAGCAAATGAAAAATCCGCGAAATTTAATAGCGACACACTGCACGGATGTGAAGCATTCTTCATCAACTGGGACCACTTTTCATGTGAATAAACATTTTTTTTTAAACCTAATAACACACTTTAGATTTCGGTACAAATTTTACAGGATGTCTGCAGTCATTTGGTAAAAAAATTTGCGAACAAAAATTTCAGAATGATATCTGCAATGGTTAAGATGAAAAAAAAATAAAAACCCTACAAAAGTTGTTCAGTTGATGAAGAATGCTTCATATACAGAATTCGAAATTTTATAAATCGAAAATATAATTATTTTCAGAATAATATGGGTACCTGTGCAAATTTTGCTGACAAAAAAAAAAAAAAAAAAAAAAAATGTCGATTTTAAAAACTAACTAAGCGCGAACGTCACTGCATAATTATCTTTAATGTAGTATTTTTGATAATTTGAATTTTATAACCCACTTATCTTCTTTCCTTTCAAAGAGATATATAATGTATATATTATAAACGTGTAACCTATATTTCAAAGGATTAGATTCTATATACTAAAATAAGTAATAGAACGGAACTTCCGGGTAAATATCAAACGTCGTTCTATATACAGGAAGTGTTTTGATATAGAATATCAGCGAGGAGAAGATAGAATAATTATTATACCATATTTATGTCGAGGCTTTCAATTCGTAAATACATTTACTACAACGATTAGAAATCTTAAAAATAATTTCCTTCCCTCAATTATATGGAGATTTTATTAATTAGACTTGGAAGACGATCAGTGGCCTTCTTGCCACATTTGCGATTAAAACCCATCGATTTATAGTAAAACAATGAAATTATAATATATGATGAATAAACGACTGCTTAATACCTACTTATGAATGAACAACGATAGAGTCATTCTTAGATGGAAAATAGATGCGTAATTAAATAACGCTGCTGTATACATATGTATAGTATGTATGTATACCTTTTAATTTGTATAAAAAGATTTTGTAGGTCAGTAGCACGAGGCACACAGATCATACAGTAAGTAGATCGAGTCAGTGGTTAGTCAGACTATAAAATTTCGTATACTATGTGATTTTCGTATACATATATATATGTATGCAGTCGAGCCTATCATTTCGACGCCCGATACGAATAACAGCACATTTCAGATTCCAGGTGAAAAAGGGTGAAAAAGGGCACGTTTCAAATTCCGGGTGGAAAAGAGCACATTTCAGACTCCGGGTGGAAAAGAACACGTTTCAGATTGAGAATGAAAAATAGCACGTTTCAGATTCACTCGAAAACTAGCAGAATTCAGGTTGAACCGAATATTACTTATTAGCAAGTGTCAGTTAGGTTTATTATAAGATTGAATGAATCATTCAATGATAAAATTGAATCGAGTTTTTGTGCATAATTGTGCATTTCCAATTTCATAATAAACCTACCTGACACTTACTAATTAGTAATATTCGCTTCGCCTGAATTGTGCTGGTTTTCGAGTGAATCTGAAACGTGCTATTTTTCATTCTCAATCTGAAACGTGCTCTTTTCCACCCGTAATTTGAAATGTCCTCTTTTCCACCCGGAATTTGAAACGTGCTCTTTTTCACCCGGAATCTGAAATGTGGTATTATTCGTATCGGGCGTCGATTTAGTCGTTAGTTTGTATGTTTTACTTTCAAGTCACTATGACATTGGTCACTATTCTTCTTCGTGAACATTGCGGATGAGGAATCGTAACTTAAGCGTGTATACCTATACAGAAATTGAAAAATGATATAAAATGTAGGAGAATAATTGTTGCAGTCCCTTACCTTCTTCTTACGAGGATGCTGTTCCCCGAGATAATCCAGGACGATACCTTCGTCCAGAGTAGTGGTAGATCCCGGGGTACTGCATGACGATGAACCGGAAGTATTCGCGTTGTTGTGAGTGTTTGCGTGGTGATTAGACGACGAAGGAATAGCTGGGGTTGGCCAAGGCGAGGGTGTCATCGGTGCACCTTCGTCGCTTAATGGAGGACTCGGGGTTCCACTGCGCCATGATGCTCCGCTGCTGCTACTGTTCGAAGCACCACCAGCTCCTGGCGATCCAACAACTACACCGCCGCGACCTCCCCATGACCCTTATCAATTGGGGAAACAAAAAACACAAAATTTTCTTGTAAATACGTTGCATATTATATAAATGATAAGACGGTATAGATCATAAGGTTCAATCAGAATGAAATTTTTGTTTTTTCTACTCTTTCTTTATATTATTTCCTGCGAGTTATTCACTTCGAAAGTTACGTAGCGACTCATCCGTATTATGTGTTACGAAACCGCTGAGCTACGCACTTTCGAAATTTTTTTTTTTTATTTATAGACGCATACGCACGCTGATGTGTATCACATACATATATATATATATATATATGTATCGCGTAACTAATGGCCGTAAGGTCATAAGCGACATATTTATATACGACCTCTCAGAATTGTTAAAACGAATAAAATCGTATATTATTAACACGAAAAATATATTAAAAAAAAACATTCAATCCTATAAGGAGGCAGCACAAATATTATACACCTTGGCAATAACGTTTTTCAAATCATATGGTACTAACCACGCTTTGAGGAAAATATTCTATTAAATAAATTTTTTATTTATTTTTTTTTAAATTTATTATTTCACACCTGATTTCTCGTATTTTGAGACATGATTAAAAATTATTAAACTCCAAGAAAGCTTGAAAATGTCAAAGGATATCGTCAGGAACTTTCCTTCTGGTCGTATGCAGGTTTTGCTAATTATTATTATCTTATTCCTTTGTTCATATATACCGAGAGTTTTCGGTGAAACTAGTGACTCCCTCACTGCTCGGCTCGGCCGAGCCTCACGCACGCGTACGTGTCGTTGGTTTCGCCGCAGGGAGGGGGTCGCCAGTTTCACAGAAAACTCTCGGTATATCCGATAAACTTGATCGTATATGTATACAGTATAGAATGACGTATCTACACGCGCTTAAGCAGCTATATTGTATCTATGTACAAGGTTCTTTCTAAGGTCATATTATATACACTGGTGTGGTGATACGAAACGAGATCACCTTTGTTTCCCCGAGTGCAGTGTGAGCTGAATTTATTATAGAAGAAGACCGCGATGCTGATGATTAATCAAATGAAATCATTGTGAGTATATATCGCGATCCGTACGCTATATGCTACAGTTATACATATAATTATAATCTACCTTCTCGTATATCTATCAACTTCTATTTATTGATAATAATGCGACAATAATTGACTGAAACAGGTCGATCTTTCTTATATCACCAGATACATTTGATTTTCATTGAAAATAATTTACGAGTTGGATATGCAATGAGACTATAGCGAAGTATATCAAGTTTTCAAATCTCTTATATCTTATATATAATAAAAGGAACGATGAAGATTTCGAATTGATCATTTTTCAGGCATGCTACATCACGATACCAATTAGAAATTATGTGTGAGTGAAATAAATATTTTTTTTTATTTTTTTTTTTTTATAGTTTAATTGACTATTACATATGTTTTCGAAACAATTCATCTATATACCAATCATTACTCCTTCATTGTTGAGATCGTATAGTAGTATAAAGGCTGATTTCAGAATATTCTTCATTCTTGAGAATAATCCTTGAGATAATTATTGCAATAAGGACATATATAAGCTCAAGGTGCCCTTAATTGTATCCAACTTCTCAATAACCATTACGTTTACAGTACATACTACATAGTACATAGCATAAATCATAATGAGTAAGTAATTCGCTAACAACTTGTTTCATTTGTACTACATAATATACAATGAGGAGGAGATCCTTTGCCTGTATTTTCTATGTACACTAAACGTAATGGATTCTGATCCGGACGAGTTGGACAATTCTAGAAACAGCCAATCGGCGCTCTGGATTTTTTTAATCCAGAGCGCCGATTGGCTGTTTCTAGAATTGTCCAACTCGTCCGGATCAGAATCCATTACGTTTAGTGTACATGTATGTTACGCATATATGTGTGTATAATATGATATAACGAATGGGTCACACATATTAAGTGAATGAGTGAGTGAGTGAGTTAGGCTGCGTGAGTACATGAAAGTATGGCGTTACGTTTTCGATGCGAAGGAATTTAATAAAAATTCTTTATAGAGTAACGTCCACCATTACTTTATTCTAAGGGTGAAGAAATATTTTTTTTATATATAATGAATAATCCACGAGCTTAGAATTCTTTTTGCTCTATATTATTATCAATTATTATATTTATTAGCAGTATCAAAAGTTTTACTTTTATTTTGTCCCATAATCTTTTTCGTTTTATTGATTAGGTATTTCTAGATTTTCTTTTTTAATCGACATACTGGAACTTAGAATAATGATTAATTTAAGGGTGTTATTCCGAAAGTCGAAAACTTTGAAACAAAGAACACCGAAAATTCCAAATTTCGAAAGCTTATATGAAGATCCGAAAGGCCAGAATTCCGAAATTTGAAATTCACGTATGTATATGTTCATTCAGTGTTTAATAACTATAGGGCTGTATAATTTATTGAATCGAAACCTGATCGTCTTGAGATTTACTTTTCGAAACAAAAAAAAAAAAAAAAAAAACGAAAAAACTAGATAAAATTAGTTTCCAAAAAGAGAAGTTCTCGATTTTATAATAAACTATTATATTTGTCTTCACATCCTGAGAAAACACATTCGCAAATTTGATAACTCACAGCGGCGACCACCGCTTTCGATATTCTCGCGAGTGCCACTTATAGGAGTTGGTGAGTATATATAGAGGCTGAAGATGTCATCTAATATAAGCGTCGCCTAATTCCTGTATTCGTTATGTGCTATCAGTATGTATGATGTCAATATATGGGCTCCCCCTAAAGCGCTGATTGTTTGAAAAAAAGAAAAGTTGAAAAAAAAAAAAAAAAAAAAAAAAAAAATAAAAAAAAGATTGCGATGCCATGCTATGTTAATTGATGTAATTTTTGTACGTTCCGGATAGGACCTTAATCCGAGCATACTTTTATGTGCGCATACATTACGGATTCAACCGAATATATTCGCATACGCAGGGGGCATCCTACACTCCGTATAAAACCGTATAAGAGGCGCACCGATATTTTTAAAAATCGCGGTTCCGTCACGTATAGATACGGATAGAAAAATCGATGGGGCGTCCGAATAGAATGGTATAGAACCGTAAGGAATCGGGATTCAAAATACGACACTTTGCTGGTTCGGGCCGTATAGAATTTAAACTCTGGATTCTTATCCGGCATTTTGACCAGGGTATGCTATTGATTTTTCCTTGAAAAACATGAAAGCATTCCGTATATACTTGCATCTAGGTATTATCACCGGCACTTACGTGCATAATATAAGAATATAGGTTTACATACATACATACACACATAGGTACATACCGTTGGCAAATCTACCTTTCGTGACTAGTTCGGAAACACGCGTGACACGCGACAACCGACGCATACCTACCCTTTATAACTGCAAAGTTTCATTTCATTTGCGTTTTTCTTTCTTTTTTTTTTTTTTTTCTGTTTTCTATAATATTTTCTGCAGGCGAACATTAGGGTGTGCCCTAGACGTAGCTGTATAATGGAACGTGACATGTTAAATCGCGCAGCCGCACAGAAAAAAAAAAAAGGTTAACTTGAGCCAAGAAAATTATTCTTGATTCAAGATAATTTTGGGGGTCCAAAAATGAAGACCGAAATTTTCTCGGATCAAATCAACAATTTTTCTCGAGCCCAAGAAAATTTTTTCAAATTTTCTTGGGCTCGAGAAAAATTTTGATTTGATCCGAGAAAATTTCGGTCTTCATTTTTGGACCCCCAAAATTATCTTGAATCAAGTCAACCTTTCTTTCTGTGTATAGGTATGATTTTTTTTTTCTTTTTTCTTTACTTCTTTATTTTTCATGCATGATATTCTTATTTCAGGAAATATTCATCAGATCGACCAATCATGTGCAACGCTTATTATATGTATAGTGGTTATTTTATTTTATCATCAAAAATATCTGCCCCAAGGACCATAACAAATAATTTTATGTAACTTTCGAATATACTATCTATAAATATATGTATATATAAATAAAATGAAAAAATAAAAAAACATAATATATAAAGAAAAAAAAAAGTACATACGTCTTTTCATGCGCGGATATTAAATATTCAAGGTAAGCGGTGAGAGACACAATTCTAAAAATGATTCAATCAAGGTTTTTCATGTTTTTGCAATAATTTTTTTTCATTTTTATCAAAACTAAGAAAAATGACTGCGTTTATAAACCGATAACTATACCTACCTACCTACCTACCCCCAATGAAATTTAACATTTTTAATTATGGACACATTCTGAGTATATTATATAAGGTATATTATAATACCTAGATATACACACATAACAGATAGGTAAAGTTTAAGTTTAACCGTTAACTCTATCATTGGTACTATAGACACGCGGTAGCTACGCAAAGTCACGGTTCGATTCGTATAACTTATACGTATGTATATCGCGTCACTAATGCCATAAGGTCGTAAGCGCCAAACAAAACAAAAAAAAAAAAAAAAAAAAAAATGTCCGTTTTTTTTTTGGTGGCAAAATCTTTTTCATGCAATACAACATCATTTGGGCATATCCGCAGAATTTTTTTTTTTTTTTTTTTTTTTTTTTTTTTTTTTTTTGCGCTTACGACCTTATGGCATTAGTGACGCGATATAATAAGTAAAAATAATATGTGAATCCGCGAACATTATCACGGCGATTTTTGAACGAATATTATAACGGTGCCTCAGATAATAATATATTACATATACTATATATATTTATAATTTTTACATTTTTTTTTTTTTTTTTTTTTTTTTTTCAATATACAAAATTTCTATACATGCATTTAGTCACATATGTAGGTATATAAAAATCTGTATTGCATTATTATATTCGTTATGTAATTAAAGACTGTACATATACCTGATCTATAACCATATACTATTACATATGTATAAATGTATTATACCTATACGTATATTTCATGTGTAGAACCTGTAATACACGTTATTCGCTGCGTCGAAAGTCCTAGCGAACTGTATGTAATCTGCACACACACACGAATGCACGATGAAAAACCGCGAGAGTCTCCTTCGCGGAAGGAGGAAAGTGCTTTACGCTTTTATCATTAATATGATATCGTATACTGTAAGAATTAAGGATTCCTTCAAATTTCTTACTTAGTTCTGTAGTTTTCTCTTATATATATATATATGGGGTATTCCACGTTAACCGGGTCAGTTTTTGGCAAAAAAAAAAAAAGTAAAAAAACGGAAGGCTGGAAATTTTATCACTTCTTTGTGACACTTTGAAGTAATTTCGGTGAAAATTTCAAGGCAATCCGTGTGACCCTTCAAGTAGAAAAAAAATAAAAACACATATTTTCCAAGTTTTACATGCTTCGCCGGTTTTTGGAAAAAAAAAAAAAAAGAAGAAAAACGGAAGGCTGAAATTTTGATCACTTCTTAGTGCCACGTCGAAGTAATTTCGGTGAAAATTTCAGGGCAATTGGTGTGACCCTTCAAATAGAAGAACAAAGAAATCGCATATTTTCTAAGTTTTACATGTTTAAGAATTCAAAAAATAATTGAAGTGCTACATATTTCGAAGTAGCTCATTTATCCGCGTAGAATGCACTATGGGAAGTTATGATTCTGTTCATGCATGGCTGAGATAAGTGGAATTGAAAATGTGGTAATTCAATTTTTGGCATAATTATGACAGCGATATAAATTGAACCAATTATTTTCAAGCTCTGTAACTGTTGGGGGCATCTCATGTAGTAACAAGGAATCTGAATCTGCATTGGCGTCAAATTCGATGACCTCAGGCCAAAAACTGATCCGGTTCATGTGGAATACCACATAGATATCATATGCTATAGTATATAAATAATAAATATATACACAAGTTTAACCATTTTTTAAAACTTGGTTAAAAAAAAAAAAAAAAAAAAAACAACCAATTATTTCTGCAACGTATATGTATAACGTAATGCATAAATAGGTAATATTTTATGTACCTACATACAGAAGGTAAAAATGCTGCAGAGTAAAACTACTTTTTTTTTTTTTTTTTTTCCTTGTAGAATTATGAGTAACCACGCGCAAGCCTGTGATAGGGTTGCCCGTAGTTCGACGAGCTATAGGTACTACCTGACATAAATCGAGGCTAAACACATACCTTTTCATGTTATTATATACATACTGGGAAAGAATTATTTATGTGGTAGTATAGGTTGTTTTCAGGTACGTTTCGAGGCTCGTTACCACGGTGTAAATTGCCTCGAAAGTGAGCGGTTAAATTCTACAAAGTGTTCGCGGGAGTGTAAAACAAGGAAAAAGTTGTATCGGTGCGGGACAAAAATCGTCGACGCGTGTTGACGCGGAATAGATAATATAGGAGAAGCTGCAGGGGACTGCGAGTGTATATTAGTTAACGAAATAAAGAAAAAAAAAATAATAATAATAATAATAATAAACACACGCGTATAAATATCAGAGTTGCAATTTTATGATCCGAAAAACGCGTATAGCGAGAGAATTTGTAAAAAAAAAAATTATTTTCACGATTTTTTCTTCGTTTATTTGTTAGATCCAGACTCTGACAGAGATAGAGAAATTAGAAACTCTCTTCGACACGTAAACGTAGACTTTTGTAGACTTTGAAGTTAAATAAAGGCGAAGGCGAGCTAACGATCAATTCGCAAAGTCGTATAGATTCAAGGAGAAATCTGATAGATTTATCTCAGAGAAATAAATAATATTTTGAAATTATATTTCTATTATTCGTTTTAGGTTCGTAAGCAGATTAAGTATTCTCTGGCAAGATAAAACCAAAATTTAGACTCCGATATGGAGGTAAAAATTTGATTAGATCGTTCTGAGCTTGGGATGAAAATTTATATAAAAAAAAAAAATAAAATAAAATTGTTCGATCCTTTGTCCTTAGGGAATTTATCTCTGTTGACCAAAGTGAAATCCCGTTATTTTTACGAAGCAGATTTCAGCCATGCGAGACGAAAAACTGACGGTACTACGATTCGATGCGATTCGACTCGATTCAATTCAATTCAGTTCAGTTCAATTCAATTCGATTCGATTCAGTATGGTTTACGAAAAAGATGTTGTGCTGGAGAAACCGATAGACAAATATTATGTCGAGAGCGTAAACACGACGTTAAATATTATGTTAGGTATTAAAATCCTGTATTTCCCCAGGGCGTATAGATCCTATTACCGCATAAGCCATAGGTTGCGCGATAACCTGAATATAATCGTATATGTCACGGTTTGGCTTCGGGAATAAATGGGAATACTATAGAAATTCGTAGGTACTTTCATACATATAGGCTGGGGTATGAAAAAACCATAAATTTAGTTTTCGTCTATATTTATAGACGCATGATGAATACAAAGATCATTTTATTTAACGTATATACGCGAATAACTATTGTGGAATTAATTTCACGCCTGCAGAAAGTCGTGCGAATCGATTTAACAACGCGGGAAAGGAAGCCGTAGTTTAATAGAATTCTGCTCGTCCGACTGTCGAAATTCTGACAAAAAAATAAAGAAAAAAATAAAAAAAATCTATATATAGATACAGATAACTCGTATCGTTAGACTGACATTGAGAAATAATTCGGTCACGTTGTGACAGAAGCTCTAGAAAAAGAGTATTGCTAACCTGTTGACCTACAGACGGCCTCCTCCCAAATCGCAGTGAAAGTGAACGTCGAAAATTGGCGAGTAATTGAAATTAAAATTCAATACCAAAACCGGAGAGTGATTTGGGTCGTTGGATTTGAAAAATAAAATCAATATAGTAGACGACGATGTGAAATATCGAAATCTATTACGTCCTAAATTTTCAAATTAACTTTCGCAAAAAATCAACTCAATGATCAATTTTATTTTCGACTTGGAATTTACTAGAGCCCAAATCTGTTCAGCCTCCCACCGTCTTCGGTGAGACGTGATAGAACAAACTCGACATACTGAAAGTGGAAAAATCGATTTCCCTGACATTATGATAAACTATATAAGAACGAAAATGATGATGTACCGACCGTAATTGTGCTGACAGTGTAACGGCAGAGGGTTGTGAGGGCTGTGAGGTGAACAGGAAAGAGACATGAGTACGAGGGCTGCTGTACATTCGTCCATGCAATCGCCTCTCTCATTTGTCCGACATCCTTCCCGTCCACATCCGTGAAGTGGCCTATCTCCGGCACCATATGATCTCTCAGAGTCATTGCCTGAGCTGGGCCTCCGTTTCCGCGATCTGAAACATAAGATGAAAACATCGGGTGGTTAGAATATATTATGAGGAGAAAAATTATCAACAACAACAGATGTCTTTCCCAGCATGAGGGATTCCGATATCGCAGTAGGGGTATTGGCGATAATATATCTACGCCCGATACGAATAACAGCATATTTCAGATTCCGGATGAAAAAGAGCACGTTTCAAATTCCGGGTGGAAAAGAGCACATTTCAGATTCCGGGTGGAAAAGAGCACGTTTCAGATTCCGAGTGAAAAAGAGCATGTTTCAGATTCCGGATGGAAAAGAACACGTTTCAGATTGAGAATGAAAAATAGCACGTTTCAGATTCACTCGAAAACCAGCACAATTCAGGCGAAGCGAGTATTACTCATTAGTAAGTGTCAAGTAGGTTTATTATGAAATTGGAAATGCACAATTATGCACAAAAACTCGATTCAATTTTATCATTGAATGATTAATTCAATCTTATAATAAACCTACCTGACACTTGCTAATAAGTAATATTTGGTTCAACCTGAATTGTGCTAGTTTTCGAGTGAATCTGAAACGTGGTATTTTTCATTCTCAATCTGAAACGTGTTCTTTTCCATCCGGAATCTGAAACATGCTCTTTTCCACCCGGAATCTGAAATGTGCTGTTATTCGTATCAGGCGTCGAATTATGAAGCCTATGCAGAAGTCAAAAGACAAATATTGATGGTAGTAATAATCGTGAGGTGATAGAAAAAAAAAAAAAAATAATAAGTAAGAAGGCGAAAGCAAGTGTTTCCATATACTATACTATGAGTATTTGAATTACTCGCGGCGTTATAGAGATTGCTTATCGGGGAATATATTTTTCCGACAAGGATATTCCCGCAGTGAGCAACTAGCTGATCACTCGACCACGAACAATTTCGCAAGCCTTTACAGCAGCTAATCCAAGTTGCTGCACCTGGCCAGAGTGGCCTAACTACATAGAACGCGTCCGGTGCAGGCTGAGAGCCGCAAATCCGCGCTTGACTTAACATCGAGACTTTTGCCACTCGCGTACGTGACGAAAATATACGCGTTACTATGTACACCTAGATATCAGGCTACTGCATTAGTGCCAGTAGTGTATATACTACGAAAACACTATATTACAGCTATTATACCGTGAGGTTCTGTGGACACGAAACGCTACGGATACCAACCCAAAAAAGGATGCTATTAAATGGGCAGTAAGCTGCAGCAGCAGTTTAAGTAACTTATTAGATGTTTATAGTAAAATCACTAGAAATTACTAGAAATCTAGTCCATAAATCTAGTGACCAATGATCACTAGATTCCTAGTGATTTCCAGTGATTTTACTAGAAACATCTATAGCAAGTTACTAAACTGTCCATGAAATGACACCCTTTTTGGGTTGGTATCCCTATTAGCGTTTCGCGTCCACAGAATCTCACGGTATGTACTATACCAGTCGTAGTACAGACTCATTCGATTCATCCTCTCCAAAACACCTTAAAAGGACATACCTTATGGGGTATAGAAATATCGCTATATACCCTGCGATGAAACGGTAAAGTTTAGACATATATATCGATTTATCTATAATAAGTCATATATCGTGTCATATTTTTGTTTGTATCAATTATTGCTTTCTACAGTGTTATGGAAATATCTGACCGAGTTTATTGAGCTATTTCGTTGTGATTTTAAACTGCAGGCGTTGGAAGATGCGCGTTTCGTTTCTAAGAATACGGAATTAAACCGTGATGCGAATACGCTGAGAAAAGAGGTCAGGAATTTTTTTTTTTTTCACCAACGAGTAACGAGGCTGTCGCACTGGTGCGGCGTATTCGAAGCCGTTAGCACCAGTGCATTCCTCCTGCGTTTAGGTCCGCGTATAAGAATAATTCTCGAATAAGATACTCTTGACGGTATCTTTATCAAGAAAAAAAAAAAAAAAAAAAAAAAAATGCTCATAGCAGTGTTCAACCATAGCAGATTCAGATGGCAATATGTGCGTGAGATTAGAGGCACTACACATCCGTTAACAGAAGAGAGTTAAATGTTTAAGAAGGATCTTTATACGATCTCTGACTGATCTCGTGAGCTCGTATAGGAGAATTGACCAAGGTCATTTGGTCTAAGATTTTACAGCTATTCAATGATAATGGAGTCTTACATATATGCCAGTTGAGCATGAGTGAAAGGCACCGCTCTGTGACGTAGTTACTACTATCCACTTTGGTACCTAGTTACAATGATTACGATCAACATTTAGCCTAGTCTGATTGGTAGACATATACGATCGTTCGTCTTGATTTAGCTGTTAACTCGTAGAATGGTCTAGACCGATTAGACGAGTCAATAAAAGGAGATAGATCCATTCGCGCGAAGGATTCATTCTCCTATACACCTGCAGCGTTTAGTTTAGTGGACTGCAGAGATATATACTAAAGAAAATCTAGTCAGTGCAGGTGCGAGTGAAAGTTGTAACCGATCATCGAGAAAATATTAGCTTAGGCTTAGTGTCTGTTATTGGGTAGTACACTCAGAAAAAGGTCTTGATGACACAACCAAAATTTCGTTATTATATGGACAATCACATTTTTTGTTCAGTCAATCAAATTTTTTGTTCAGTCAACCAAAAATTTCGTTGTGATAACCAAAATTTTGTTGGTACAACCAAAATTTTAGTTATTCCAACCAAAAAAATTTGATTGTACATATAATAACCCAAATTTTTGATGTGGCCACAAGACCTTTTTCTGAGTCTACCACTGATCGTCAACATAATATATAATAAGTAGTAGCTTAGAAAAAAAAAAAAGAACGGAATAGGAGAAATATAAAAATATAGGAAAAGATGTTTTGCAACGTTAAAAAATATTTATATATTTGAAGACGTCAGCTGGTCCGCATGGGAGCATAGAAATTTGACAATCAAATTAAGGATGACCCTTGATATATATGCATACGGGATTAAGAAAGAAAGAAAAAAAAAAAAAAACATACCGATGAATCTCATCTACTATGCGTTAATTGAGGTTCAGGTTTTATAAATTACCGTCTAAAACGGCAGAACTAAAACAACCGTTATAACAGTCATTTAATTTATAGCTTGGAGTGTAGCCTGCCGGGACCATGAAAGATGTAAAACCGTAGAGGCGCTCGGCCGCGCACAGTAAAACGGGGATTCATAATTGCCCGTTATTACCTATATGAAAAATGAAAACTTTTATATTTCTATAGGCTATAATATGATCATGGGGTTCTAAGTTGCGAACAAAAAGGACGAAAATATTCAATAAAAAAAAAAAAAAAAACAGAGAAAAGAAGACTTCCACAAGCATTTCAGTTTCTTTGAATTTCACAGTGCAAATAGGTACACAGAAAGAAAGGTTAACTTGATTCAAGACAATTTTGGGGGTCCAAAAATGAAGACCGAAATTTTCTCGGATCAAATCAAAAATTGTCCCAATTTTTTTGGTTCGCGAAATTTTTGATTTGATCCGAGAAAATTTCGGTCTTCAGTTTTTGGACCCCCAAAATTATCTTGAATCAAGAATAATTTTCTTGGCTCAAGTTAACATTTTTTTTTTTTTTTTTCTGTGTACGATACGATTTGCACTGCGATTTGAATATACATATGGGCGTTTATTTCGAGAGGTTTGCTCCAGTTCGTAACGGGATATGGTTTAGTATATAGGTATAAAAGAAGCGGTGTGAAATTTTGTAATGAGAGGAGCGTGATTCTATACGCTATTGGATGAACGTGCTAATATATATACATGGTGCGCGTAAAAGTATTTTCGAAAGTAATCTTATAATTCTTCCTCGTTATAAAGTTAACCGCTATACACTCTCGCTCATCGTCGTCGTCGTACCTATACTCAAATAGTCGAGCGCCTTTTCATAGGTATAAAATTTCTTCATAACTTTATTTTTTGCTGTTTTGATAATAATTAATTATAAAAAAAAAAAAAAAAATTTATTGCAACGATAGAGTATTATAGGTCATGCATAATTATACATATGTAGGTATATATATCTATAATCGGTTCCGTTAAATTCGCAAACGTGAGAGCTGTGACGGTGAGTCACACTACTCTTGATCGTTCGCCATACGGCTAGACAAAAATATGCTATATACCCTAAGTTTATAAACATGACGCAGATATATATTATATCTATGCTAGATATATTTTTACCTACTATATAGGTATCGTAGTAGTAGTAGTAATACGGAAAGTCCGGAATTCCTTCCAATAACCATCTTTAATCTTTAATCTTCAATCTTCAATCTTCATCTCGTATAGATAAACGCGTCATGTCACGTCGATATACCCGATAGATATTTATATAGTATAAAATAATTTATACGCAGCCTCGGTATAACGGGACCATAAAATATATATATGTCAAGATTAATACGTTTCACAAACGAAACGTCGACTGAGATGAGAGCCTGCGAGTTAGGAACAACTGCACTATCAAAAAACTGCAGACAGATTGTAGTAGCATGCACAGTAAAAAAATTTGCGTCATTTTTAACACAAAGTCTTGCGTGTTAAAAATTTTGGTGTTAAATATTTAACACTTTTTAGTGTCAATTTTATTATATTGTGTTAAATTGACACTCAAAAGTGTCAATTTTATTATATTGTGTTAAATTGACACTCAAAAGTGTTAAATTTATTGTATTGTGTTAAATTGACACTCAAAAGTGTCCATTTTATTGTATTGTGTTAAATTGACACTCAAAAGTGTCCATTTTATTGTATTGTGTTAAATTGACACTCAAAAGTGTCCATTTTATTATATTGTGTTAAATTGACACTCAAAAGTGTTAAATTTATTGTATTGTGTTAAATTGACACTCAAAAGTGTCCATTTTATTGTATTGTGTTAAATTGACACTCAAAAGTGTTAAATTTGTTGTATTCTGTTAAATTGACACTCAAAAGTGTTAAATATTTGACACAAACATTTTTAACACAAGACTTTATGTTAAAACTGACGCAAAATTTTTTACTGTGTACCTGCTTCTGTAATGTGGCAACGATTGTTCTATTTTTTTAATTTTTTTTTTAATTCACCGGAAATATTTTATTTGATCAAAAAACGTGAAATAAGTTCACTAATTAGGTACTACACTGCTGAAATTTTTTTTTACAGTGAATATATATATGTTAGAGAGTTGAACTGCGTGTTCAAGCTCGACGATAAATCTCGGTGTGAAAATCCGTTTCAGGAAGTACGATGTACCATGATTAACCCAATTCTCTGGTCACTTAATATGTTACTCTTTTTTTTTTTTTGTCTACACAGCTGTTTTTTAATTACTAATTAACTTCAATTTTTTTGTTTTTTTTTATACAAAAATAGGGCGTGGCTTGCCTATTTTTTTTTTTTTTTTTTTTTTTCTATCTAATTGGCCATGAGATTATTACCTGAGTGCGATAAACTCGGCAGCACTTTCGATATAATATTATATAGAAAATTCTTAATCTATAAAAGTGAAAATTTGGAGAAAAGAAAAGATTAAAAAAAAAAAAAAAAATTCAATTTATAAACGAGTATGCAAATACGATTTTGCGGATTTAGTATATTTTTGCCAACGACGTCGTTATCGCATTCGCCTATTTACGCACTAAACTGCGGGGATATAGTAATAATGTTGATGACAAACTGCTTACAACCGTCTGCACTTTCACTTTACCCTGAAATTACTTACTTTAATCCATAGCGATGCGAGTCGCAGTGCGCGGAACGAGAATTCACCTAGAAGGACAAATTTGATGGCCGATTGGCAAATAATTTTCAAATTATTGATCATCAGATACTATCTCGTTTATTTACTTTTAGTTTTATTTTTATTTTCAATATAACGACGACCGCAAACTCATGTGAAAAAGACGTGACACACACTCTCTCTCTCTCTCTCTCTCGCTCTTCTCTTTAAATCCATTCAAGCAATTTTGTGCGAAATATGAAAGGTCGATGTTAAAACATATATATACTAGACGTCCTCGCGCGTCTATATTTATTTTATCGAATATATTTTCGATTCCCGCGTTATTATGCCAGGTCCTTCGTGTTCAATATCAAACGTCAATTAATTATTAAACGGTTGAAGATCTATGGGAACAAGAGCGTATATATATACGATAAATGCCTGACATTCATATCTTGCCGCTAAAATTCACGTAGCGATTTCGCGGGGCTCCGAAATCATTGTAATTTTTCGACATATCGTTTCAAGTTCAAACACATATTATATAAATACATTTACACTCAGAAAAGGTCTTGTTGACACAACAAAAATTTGGTTATTATATGCACAATCACATTTTTTGTTAAGTCAATCAAATTTTTTGTTCAGTCAACCAAAAATTTCGTTCGGATAACCAAATTTTGTTGGGAAAACGAAAATTTTGGCTATTCCAACAAAATTTTTGTTTGACTGAACAAAAAAATGTGATTGTGCATATAATAACCGAAATTTTGGTTGTGTCAACAAGACCTTTTTCTGAGTGTATGTACAACGTATATTTATGTACGCGCTGCATCTATATACTATAATAGAACATAAGAAATTGGGAGTAAGAAAAAGAGAAAATAAAAAAAATGTGGAGACGTCGCGCCGGAATTGCTATAAATGGTGGGAAGTGTGCTTCGCGGTCCTCTCATCATCTATATTCTATCCTGCAGCTATACTTATGTACCTTTTCTAATCTCGATCCTAGCGCGTTACCTCTTTATCCTTATTTGGTCCCTTAATTTAATTCCCTTTTACATCTAGGACGCTGAACGCCGCTGTAGGAGTCACGGGTTATTTCACAAAATACTGGACTTGGACTTCCTGTTATTAGGAAAAATTTGAACGAGTTATAAAGCAGAGGCTAATTCCAACGATGAATTTATATATATATATGAAGAGTTTCAGAAAATCGTTATAAAATTAACGAAAGTTTTTTTATTTCACACCTTTTTGACTGCCACCCCGTTTGAATATAAGAAAATTAAACCTTGTGCTCTATCTCGTCGGAATTTAACGTTTTGAAGTCCAGAGAAAAACATCTGACCACATCTTCAGATGGGCGTCAACTTTTCGTCCGAAGTTTCCTCCGGAGTATAAATCGATGCGGTTTTTGCAAACTCAGAACTGATCAGATTTCCACAACTGATCAACGGATTTCTACGATTTTGGTATCAATCGATGGGATTTTCTCCAACTCAAATCTGGTTGAATTTCTAAATTAATCGATACAGTAGTTTTTTTTGTGTTTGAGGAAAAAAAAAAAAAACAAAATCAGTCCCCCCTCGTAGTAGCGTATTGCTTTTTCTTTTAATTAAACTTTTCATTCATTCCTAATGCTATTTCTTGAACTTTGAGCAAAAGAGCGACAAATTTCCTCTAATCAGAATTATAGAATAAGAGAGCTGCACAAACCGCGAAGTATAAATCAAAGTGTGATTATTATATCGCTGATTGCGAAGAACGAAGGTCGAATGTCACTCGTGGTAAAATTCCTGTTCAATGCCATCGACTTTTCAAAGGCTATGTAGTGGTTCGGACTCGTCCAATTAATCAACGTTGTCCTAGGACTATTATAAAGACAAACAATACACCATTGAAATACTCGATCGTGACACTCGCCGCACATGATTTCTAGCTGTTGGCGGTCAGCAGTCACCTCCAAATATAACCAACGGTTTTTTGCGTCGATTTACTACATAGCGTAGTCATATTATTATACTAGCCAGAGTATATTTATCAATACACATCATGACCGCACGACCAAATATCAGTGTTTGACTATTTCCGCCACATCTGCGATATAATTAACTGCATGAGATAAAAATAAAAACATCACAATGTGTTCAGGGTTCTACAAATTTACTGAAGGACTTCGAGGTGATTCAATATATACAGAAATCAGAAAATCAACTCTAGCATGCATCCTGCATGCTCCGAATGTCAGTTTAACGGTCTCAACTATACACTCAGAAAAGGTCTTGTTGACACAACCAAAATTTGGGTTTTTATATGCACAATCACATTTTTTGTTCAGTCAATCAAATTTTTTGTTCAGTAAACCAAAAATTTCGTTCGGATAACCAAAATTTTGTTGGTACAACCAAAATTTTGGCTGATCCAACAAAATTTTTGGTTTACTGAACAAAAAATGTGATTGTGCATATAATAACCCAAATTTTGGTTGTGTCAACAAGACCTTTTTCTGAGTGTAGAGCCCAGATCGTGACTGCATCAGGACATATCGAGAGCTGTACGACATAGACTTTCACGTTTTTGGTGCTATTAGTGAGATCTAAAGAGCTATTAGATACGACGCGAGTGACAGTCTCACAAAGTGTCACTTAAGCCTGTGAACATACACTACTTACCCTCCATCGCATAGAACTTGAATCAACAACTACGATAGACTACTCAAAGCTCATACTGGATTGAATTTATATTGCGTGTCTAATGGTATAAGGTCGTATCCGCCAAAAAGGCGATTTCGGTGGTAAAAGGTCGTATATTTTTTTTTTTTTTTTTTTTTTGCGGCGTTCACTGTAAAAGTACCCAAAGCACATAGATTCATTGAAATTACCTGAAAAAATAAATAAAGGTAAAAGGTCGTATGATTGGTAGATCCGCTCTTTTACCACCAACTTTTTTTATTTTTTCATCACATTTATTAATGGTATAAGGTCGTAACCGCCATTTTTTTTTTTTTTTTCGGAAACGCTCCAAAAACTTCTGAAACGCAAAAATACATCGATATTTCAGAAAAGTCGGAAATTTTTTCTGACAACCTAAATCTTAGAATATTTCAGAAAAGTCAGAAATTTTTTCTGACAACCTAAATCTGAAATATCGATGTATTTTTGCGTTCCGGAAGTTTTTGGAGCGTTTCCGAACAAAAAAAAAAAAAATGGCGGATACGACCTTATACCTTTAGTTTCGAATTTTTTTTATTGAAAATAAATTTTTTTTTTTACTTTTCTGAAATATCGATGTATTTTTGCGTTTCAGAAGTTTTTGGAGCGTTTCCGAAAAAAAAAAAAAAAAAAAATGGCGGATACGACCTTATACCTTTAGTTCCGAATTTTATTTATTGAAAATAAAAAAATTTCTGACTTTTCTGAAATATCGATGTATTTTTGCGTTTCAGAAGTTTTTGGAGTCTTTCCGAAAAAAAAAAAAAAAAATGGCGGATACGACCTTATACCATTAGTTAACGAGACTTTTTCTCACAAATTTAGAGATGAAAGGGCGTAACCACCAGTACTTACGATCTTTCACCGTTAATTGAATAATTTTTCAAATCTGTCTGTATTGAATGTATTTTGACATTTTCGGCGGAAATACGGGAAAAAAAAAAAGATATGCCCTTTTACTTTTATACGTGGTAAAAGGTCGTATATTGGCGCATACGTCCTTATACCATCAGACACGCGAAACAATGACGAGGATTCTTGGTTTTCTACTTCCTCTTCCGTTTTGCGATTTTTTTTTTTATTATTTTTCTTTTTTTTTTACGCTTTTAACCAGCTGATCATAAACATTTATTGACGTTTCCGGGCTCGGTGGCTGGCGAACGATTGCGGCTCCGGGGAACGCGGAAGGCGGAAGGCGGAAGGTGGAAGGCGTCTTTAGGGCGCCGAATCGAGCGCCAAAGTCACGACCTACTTCCCCACCCGGGGCACGACCTAGTTCCATGACTCCCTCGGCTTGTCCAGGGCGTCGGTGCCGACCTGACCTATATCGCAGGTTCTCTCGACCCGGCCGGCGTGGCATGGCACCCCACCTAGCAATCGTGTGACCTAGATCCTGGTTGCTTCCCGGTGGATCGTTCGGACCCCTCAGTAAAGCCGGACACCGATTAAAGTCGTCTAATTTTCATCACCGCGGGTCCGTGAACATGATTAATTTATTTCTAGAAACTTCCGCTTCTAGTTTATATATAGGTAGGTAGTCCGTAGAACTTGAACAATTTGAAAATAATTTTTGCCTCGTGCTAATTAAGCGCAGCGCCTATCATAGGTTCGAAAAAATTGAATTAAAAAAAAAATTATAGGACGCATGCTCGTGAAAAAAAAAAATAAATAAATAATAATTTTTAAATAATTAAAGGACACGAAATTTTTCGCCCTCATATTCGTATGGCGCCAAAAATAAAGACATAACAACGCACACAGTAAAAGATTTTGTGTCATTTTTAACATAAAGTTTGTGTTAAAATTTTTGTGTTAGTGTCAATTTTAACATAATTGTGTTAAATTGACACTAAAAAGTGTTAAATATTGAACACAAAAATTTTAACACAAAGACTTTATGTTAAAAATGACGCAAAATTTTTTACTGTGCAGGAGGCTAGAGTGTGTGTGGGTCAACAAAGAACCGCCGGCAATCCTGAAAATGCTCGCGACCCGGTGTCCTAGTTTCATACCTCGGCACGAGCTCGCCGCGTATAGCGAGCTACCCTTACCCTCCACCAATTCCGTAGCAACCCCTTGGTTCTTCAACAAGTAGTGAACGTGTGCCAGGTTTTACGGGGGTAGCACCACGACGCCACTACTACTACTACAACTACAGTAGCATACCTGACCCATTTATCTGATATGGTACTCGAGAGTCGCGCTGCATCGATCGACCTAAATCTCCGCACGAATCCCTGCCAGGCACGGCACCCCCACCATACACACACACACATATTTATATATATATAAATTTATACGCGTATTATAGTAGGTACATAGATATTTATGTATTGTACATATACACACAGAAAGAAAGGTTTACTTGATTCAAGATAATTTTGGGGGTCCAAAAATGAAGACCGAAATTTTCTCGGATCAAATCAAAATTTCGGTCTTCATTTTTGGACCCCCCCAAAATTATCTTTAATCAAGAATAATTTTCTTGGCTCAAGTTGACCTTTTTTTCTGTGCAGGTATATAAATATGTACACTAAACGTAATGGATTCTGAGCCGGATGTTGTTTGACAATTCTAGAAACAGCCAATCGGCGCTATCTGGACTACAAAAATCCAGAGCACCGATTGGCTGTTTCTTCGATTGTCGAACACATCCGGCTCAGAATCCATTACGTTTAGTGTACCTACCTACTACCGGTGTCCCGTTTTTCTTATCTCTATGGCTAATTTTCACCCTTATATGATCGTGATCAATGACGTTATCTGCTGATATATACCGAGAAGTTTCGTGGACGCGGAACGCTAGGGGTACCAACCCGAAATTTTTGCTATTCCATAGGCGTAGGTCATACAGTAAACTGCACACAGAAAGAAAGGTTAGCTTGATTCAAGACAATTTTGCGGTCCAAAAATGAGGACCGAAATTTTCTCGGATCAAATCAAAAATTTTCTCGAACCAAGAAAATTGGGACAATTTTCTTGGTTCGAGAAAAATTTTTGATTTGATCCGAGAAAATTTCGGTCTTCATTTTTGGACCGCAAAATTGTCTTGAATCAAGTTAACCTTTCTTTCTGTGCAGCAGCAGTTTGGTAACTTACTAGATGTTTCTAGTAAAATCACTAGAGATCACTAGAAATCTAGTGATCATTGGTCACTAGATTTCTGGACTAAAAATCTAGTGACTAGATTTCCAGTGATTTCTAGTGATCTTACTAGAAACATCTAGTAAGTTACCAAACTGCTGTTGCAGTTTACTGTATGACCTACGCCTATGGAATAGCAAAAATTTCGGGTTGGTACCCCTAGCGTTCCGCGTCCACGAAACTTCTCGGTATATACGACTCATACGTACCTATACCGATTATATCGTGATACCTGAAACGCACGGGGATCGATCAGTAGGTATATGGAGGTAGTGATAAGAAGTATCCGGTGATTATATACTAAGAAAATTAAAACTAGGTCATTTTCGTAGCAGATAGTAAGGGTTGAACAAAACAATAGGTAATTCTAATCAAGACCCTCCTTATTATTGGAAACCGGATTTTATCTACTTCAATCGATATAACTTCATAATGTCATTAAATGATGATTGATAGGATTTTCGAACTTTTTTTCTTTTCCAAAAAGTAATATATCAAGACGATCAATTATTTGACCCCTTATATATTGATTTCGATACTATATCAATACAGCCCGAGATTATTGAACACTGAATGAATATACCTAGACGTGCGTGAATATAAAGTTTCGGAGTTTTGCGACCTTCAAATTTATATACTAATTAATATTTATACACGCAGATGCGTAATCTCACTATAATAGGTACCTACACTAATCTTTATAAATTCAATATACCTACATAATATAATAATTGCATGAGAGTTAATTAATTGGCGTAGGTTTACACAGCGTTGCATCGTACTGCGTTGTTAAATACGCGGTAACAAATATAAGTTTCAATTATATTTTTTTATGCGTTGCGTACGTTTATTTTTGCATCGCTTAACGACTATACGCGACTATCTGATGATGACCATGGACAAAAAAATAAAATAAAAAAATCCGGTCAAGTTCTCAACAACAAAAAAAAAAACTCAACTTTTTAAAACTGCACGCAAGAAAAAATAAACGAATCAAATATTATGATATAGCGATATTAAAATTTCAAATTTCTGTTACACTCAGGAAAAAAGTCTTGTTGACACAACCAAAATTTGGGCTTTTACATGCACAATCACATTTTCTGTTCAGTCAACCAAAAATTTTGTTGGAATAGCCAAAATTTTGGTTGTCCCAACAAAATTTGGTTATCCCAACGAAATTTTTGGTTGACTGAACAAAAAAATTTGATTGTGCATATAATAACCAAATTTTGGTTGTTATTTTTCTGAGTGTACAGTTCCAGAGGCTAACTTTATCATTTTTTACTTCTTTCATGATAAAAATATTAACGAATCGTCTGGTTTACCTAAGATTTAAAGAAAATAAATCAAGGTAAGTGCATGAAAAAAAAAGGAATCATGGGCGAAAACCGTAAATTTGCACATATTTTTCCAACTTTCAAGGTTGCTGTAATAATTTCAGTTCAAATACAGTTCAGGTTAGGCTAGCTGTCTGTGACTGAATCAAATGATTCAGACCCGCAGACATTTGAAGTTTATTTTTTCAAAAAGCACATAATATCCCAGTCTAGTATTTTTTTAGCCACGTTTATAATTTCGCTTGACAGATAAATACGATTGTTCCTCTCACATCTAAAAACTTACTATAATTAAGTGAGCCAATAATCATAATATATTTATATATAATTATAAAATATTTAATAAAGATATAGGTCATTCTTTGTCTTATCGGTAATGACCGAATTTTTTTTTTTTTTTTTCTTTTTTTTTTCCAAATCCTATAACACTCAATCGTAATTTCAATTCTAAACGAGAAGGTGAAACTACACGGAGTGGTGTAGATTAACAACAAGTTATCCAGGGTCAAACCTCGACTCTGTATCTCGGCTAACACGTGTAGGTATCGCTTTCTTACAACTTCGTGTCATGCTAGACGCGTTATAATACCGACACACGCACCTATATATATATATAATTTACATGTATATATATATTATATATATATATGGTATATAGAGGTAAAATATTCTAGCCAGTAACGGTCCGCGCGTACGGTTCGCTACTTGCCGCTCAATAAAAGTCGCAGCTATATATATATATATATATATATATATATATATATATATATATATATATATATATATATATATATATATATATATATATATATATATATATATATAGGAAGGTTTACCTATATAGGTGTATAATATAGGTATAGGTAAATATAGGTATAGGTACAAGCAGCGTATACCTTCAACAAATATATACCTACATATATATATAGGCTATTCTGCTACCACTTATCGTTAGATATATTTAGTATTCACTGTTGAACAATTTGCTCAATATAGGCTTGAAGATGATCTTTAAAGAGCTATTCACGTCCTAGACCTCCTCCCTCGCCTCATGGCCTCGTAACGTGCTCGTATTATACGTGCATATATACATATATATATAGTATATATATATATAGTATATAGTATATATACATATATATATATATAATACATTATAGTTACATTATAAACTCATGATAATCATCGGCAAGTTTTACCCATTATATAATTTATAAGTGCATAATATAGTGCGCCGTTATTTAAGGGGATGCCCACATAATTATTAAATAGGACTTGAATTATAACGCAATTTTCATTTCATATAATAATAATTATTCAGACTTATAGTATAATATACGTACATATTGAGAAAACAAAAAATAATTTTGCAAAATTTTCAGACAAATATTTAGACTTAAGACCCATCCCTACACAGAAAAAAAAAAAGGTTAACTTGAACCAAGAAAATTATTCTTGATTCAAGATAATTTTGGGGGTCCAAAAATGAAGACCGAAATTTTCTCGGATCAAATCAACAATTTTTCTCGAACCAAGAAAATTTGGAAAATTTTGCCAATTTTGGACCAAAATTTTGACAATTTTGGGGGTCCAAAAATGAAGACCGAAATTTTCTCGGATCAAATCAACAATTTTTCTCGAACCAAGAAAATTTGGAAAATTTTGCCAATTTTGGACCAAAATTTTGACAATTTTGGGGGTCCAAAAATGAAGACCGAAATTTTCTCGGATCAAATCAACAATTTTTCTCGAACCAAGAAAATTTTTCAAATTTTCTTGGTTCGAGAAAAATTGTTGATTTGATCCGAGAAAATTTCGGTCTTCATTTTTGGACCCCCAAAATTATCTTGAATCAAGTTAAGGCCCATCCCTAGTCGCTCACCTCCTTTTGGTCACAAATGTGTTAAAAAATTATTCGAATTCGATTTCCTCGGCGAACAATGTAAAAACCATCTGTAGACTCTATTTTCGCACAAAACGAACATTTTTTTGGACCTATGTGTTCGGAATTGAAATAGAATTTGCGCTAAGTTGGCCTTTTTTGCGTTTTTGAAGCCCGGGCTCGGATAATAATCGAAATGTGACACATTTCGACCAAAAGGAGGTGGGCGACTAAGGATGAGCCTTAATCAATTGTTTTAGAATTTTTGCATCAAAAAAAAAAAAAAATTATTCCCTTTTTTCGACCTACTTTAGCGAGGGATGTGATAAATGAGGATTTTTATTCAAACAGGCAACGGATGTGCACATCGCGGGGGATAGAACGGCGCCGTACCTATATACGTATAGGGTATGTGTCAGGTACACGGCCATTGTGCGCAGAGCTAGATGGTTGTAGCGTAGTGCACCTGACCCATATACTCAGTTCGTATTGATCGACCCAATTCCTCCGAGCTGGCCGACCCCCGCGTTCGAGCTTGCCGTGACTCGACCAAGTTACGCAACCCAACCTAGTGACTCTATCGCAGTAACGACACCTCCGACGCCTCCGACGCCTCCGACGCCTCCGACGCCTCCGACGCCGACGCCATGCAGCCAGAATTAACCCCTCGCTGATTCCCGACTGTTACATGTTTCTAATTAGGTTATTCGGCCCGGTGATATCGGCAGATCTAAGCGAAGACCTGCACGTCTCTTTTTCTTTTTTGTTTTTTTTTTTTTGTTTTTTTTTTTTTGTATCTTGCGAGATGAAAAAGAAGATTATAATGAAGAAGAAGAAGTAGGATAGGTGTGACAAATGAGAAAATATGATAATAATTATGCGCAGTATTTAAAAAGAAAATCAAAGATAATAATAAAGTGCATAAAGGTATTAGATGCACTTTCAAAATGACGGAGTAAGTTCCGTCTTATATACATATAGATATGAAAGTATATAGTATACGTGTCTATATGAGCGATGTACCGCAACTAAACGAGGAAGAAGAAGAAGCAGAAGAAGAAGATGATGATGATGATGATGACGATGATAACGAAGAAGTTGTATATATTTTGTTGTAAATTAATTAATACGTTAGAGAAAAGAATTTCAATGGTTTAACGGCACCTCAAGTACGTTTCTTCTAGCGAGCAACTGAACCAAAGTAATTAAATAATTATTATCACGCATTATCGCTTCGACTCGCACGCATCTCTTGCAATAAAGTCGATAGGATTATGCGGCTCTTCGACCTATAAGCTATAGAGAAAATTTCAATAGGTCATTATTTTTTACCTACCTTATATTAAAATTAAAAAAAAAAAAACAAAAAAAAAAAACGCTACAATAAAATGGCTCGACGTAATTTTATGTACCGATTTTCCGCGTTATAGGTTCAAATTCTTTCAACTATACACCATATTATAGATATATATATACGTATATGGGTTTAGTTCGTTTGTTGGCTATTGTCTGTACGAATCAGAGCGCGAATAGCTGGTTATTAGAGTCACGAAAAGTTCTAGGCTAGTCCAAGTTATAGTTTCGGATTATAAACAGCTCGTCTTCGTCATCTATACGTGGGTTACAAGGTCGGACAACCGGGTCGGCCGCGCCTAGCTACATAGAGGTAGCGTGAGCATCCTTCGCATATTCATGATTCAAAGACTTGACTGACTGACTGACTGAAATCATTAAAATTTGGGTTATTATATGCACAATCACATTTTTTTGTTCAGTCAAACAAAAATTTTGTTGGAATAGCCAAAATTTTCATTGTCCCAACAAAATTTGGTTATCCGAACGAAATCTTTGGTTGACTGAACAAAAAATGTGATTGTGCATATAATAACCAAATGTTGGTTGTGTCAACAAGACCTTTTTCTGAATGTATAAACTTTGCGCTTAAATATCATGATAATACACAGAAAGAAAGGTTGACTTGATTCAAGATAATTTTGCAGTCCAAAAATGAAGACCGAAATTTTGATTTGATCCGAGAAAATTTCGAACAACATTTGTTTCCAGTTATTAAAATGAATAAGAAATTAAAGAAGAAGAAAAATGTACTATAAAATTCCATTAAATTAATTTTATTAATCCACACCCTGGGTGTGGATAATCTCTCTCTCTCTCTCTCTCTCTCTCTCTCTCTCTCTCTCTCTCTCTCTCTCTCTCTCTCTCTCTCTCTCTCTCTCTCTCTCTCTGCACGTTACGTTAGATATACCTAAGTAATACAACTCAAGTCGTATTAAAGCAATCATACGCGTAATTTGATGAATAGATATCAAAGTGCACGAGTTATATAGTTTCGTATTACGTGGTGCAGTGAACTTTGAATGTATATGTAGATATGAGTGTCGCGAAGCATATTGCTCATATTCATACGTTCCATTTCACTCCCTATCTTATTCTTTGTCTATTTTATATTTGAATAGGTATAGGTACCTACTCTACCTTCCCGAGTCGGAATAGAAATTCTAGTTTTAGTCTAAATTTCAGTAGAATTATTGTGTCCAACTGAAGAATTAAGAGGTGAAATTCTGATTAGCTAGATTCAAATTCTGATTACGAAAAATCTACTCAAATAATGATCAATTTTGTTTTCGAATTCGAATAATTTTATTCGTCGATCAGAACTCACAAGACGTTTTATTGAAGATGGATGGATGGAGGAGCTCTTCGCATTATAGAATTTCAAAAGCCTAGTTTGACCCTAAACAAGTGGAAATCAAAATTTCATCTGCACACTGTTGGAAAAATTTGAAAAAAATAATGTCCCAGGAGGTCCACTTTCATTTTTATGTCAATTTCAACACTTTTTTTTAGTTAAAACAACAGTATTTTCACTTAAACGACGAATTTTTCTGTTGTTTCAACTGAAAAAAGTGTTGAAATCAACATAAAAATTATAGTGGACCTCCTGGAACATTTTATTTCTAACGGTGCACATGCCTGGTGATCCGATCTTAAAAATCTTCGGTGCTAACTTGTGGAATGAAACAAGAGTTTCTATATTCTGACTCGGGTAATTATCTCTCTGTTCGTCACTATTTCCGGTTATGTACATTAGGGTGGTTCAAAAAAGACCTAATTTCTCAGATGTTGTTGCTCATCCGTGAATATGTTGTTTGTGATTTTCAAAAATTATTCCATTTTTTTTTAGCTCTATTGGACAATATTTACTACTGCCTCAGTGAAGTTGAAATTTCGAAATTTTGCCATTTTTGGCAATTTCAAAGTTCTCAGATCAAAGCGCTCATCTGGCTACCTCGAGATTCTCATTCAATGAGCATGTTGGTTCAAGATGAGACTCGTACGATAATATTTAGTACTGCCTCGGAGACATTGGAGTTTTTTTTCAATATTTTGCGTTTTTTCGGAGATTCAATCGCCAGGTGCTGCTCATGAGACAGTTTCATCTTACCAATATAAGGAAGAAATCCAAGCAGTTTGCAGTCTGCGGGACCATTTTTACTACTGCCTCATTGAGGGCGACTTTCCTTCAAGTAAAATTAGCAACATGAGGCAGTATAGTAAAAATGGTCCCACGGACTGCAAACTTCGTGTACTTCTTCCTTAAAATGGTAAGAAAAGACTGTCTCATGAGCAACACCTGGCGATTCAATCTCTAAGAAAACCCCTAAATAGTGAAAAAACTACAATGTCTATGAAGCAGTACTGAATATTATCGTACAAGTCTCATCTTGAACCAACATCCTCATTGAATGAGAACCTAGAGGTAGCCAGATGAGGATTTTGATCTGAGAACTTTAAAATTGCCAAAAATGGCAAAATTTCGAAATTTCAACTTCACTGAGGCAGTAGTAAATATTGTTCTATAGAGCTCAAAAAAATGGAATAAGTTTTAAAAATCACAAACAACATATTCACGAATGAGCAGCAACATATGAGAAATTAGGTATTTTTTGAACCACCCTAATGTACATATATAAGTCAAGGAAGTAAAATTATATATTAGTATATTAAACCCACGAAAATTCTTTATTAATATAGTTGATATTATATAGGTACCGAATGAATGATGGTGTTTTGAATTGAAAAATAATATGGAAAGTTTTGACACACTTTTTGGTCGAGCGAATGGAAAGTGAGAGGTAAGAGGTAAAAGGTAAAAGTAACGACGAGCGATACATAGTTCCAGATTATAGATACTATAGGTATTATAGTTTCTTTTTACCAACTTTGTTAGTATAACATAGTAGAGGGTCAATAGCCTTATAGGTATTTGAATAGGTAGGTATCTGAACAATGCATGCACAAGCTACAAAACGTGTGCCATTAAAATGTCCCGATATTTAACGTCGTGTACCTATATGTGTATACATGCGGTATACTAGATATGGGACAGACGATCGTATGCACATATTTCTACGTATAATCATCCAACGTATACGTTATACATTTTTTTGAACCGTCTTTATTCTGATGTGTTGAGTAGCACTCGGATGACGATGAGATGTCATAAAAGTTTTGAGTTGTGGTACACTCTGTGAATACATGCAGTGACTATGACTGGACTTTGGTAGGCTAATGGTTTCTATGGAATTTCTAAACACGAGTGAACCTCTTATCGAACACTGTTCTTAAAAGAGAATTTTAAGAGAGGTACAGGAGCAGGGAGTGATAAAGAATTTCAAGGCGGAATGCCCCGCAAGAAGGCTCTCATCTGTCGAAGGGTATAGCTGAACAGGAATGTCCAATGCACATGTGAAATCTTTATTCATCACAATATTGAGGATTTCAAATTTATACCTAAGATATGCAGATATGCAGTGCATTGCCATGTCTGGTTTAAAACCACTACCTAATATTGAAATAAAAGTGTCTCCGATGTGTATGTATATACCTACGTCTGTTTCGTTTCGTTTTTTTTAGCAATTACTGAATTTTTGCTCATTTATTTCAGCCGTGAATCAAGGTCGAAGATAATTTTTTTTTTTACCGTCATTAATAAATGTTAAATAATCACCATCTATCTCTGAAATGTATTTTACTATATACCTACCTACGTATGCAATATACACACATGTACATCTTACATCTACATCTAGGTATCTATGTATTTATAGACGAAGGGAATATGTACATCCTTCGTTCACTGCGCGCAAGACGTAGTCTGCGATCCATCTACCAGCAGCTCTGACCAACTTTTTCTCTTATTAAGTCACCGGCTAAGTGATTGCAACAGATTGACGTCATCTTTTCAGTTTCAGTACTTCCTAGTTACGTATAGATATTTGTGTGTGTGAAGGAAAATCGAGATGTAAACCAGACCTAAATTTTTGTATACCGTAAATCAATTTTAAGGCACTACCCTTACTGCAGCATTAAAGCAATACTTATATGTGTTATAATTATTGAAATTTTTTGTGCACTTAATGAAGCGCAGTGAATAATTCCTATATAGATTGTTGAATCTTCGTTTCAGGAAAACACGGATTGTTTTAGATTATGAGATTTAGGATTAATTGAAATCAAATTATTCGATATGTTGCATATGAAGAAAAAAAAAAAATTGGAACTTTAATTAAATATGTAGGTACCTACATACATGAATTGCACATACATATGTATGAGTTTGGTTATCGTATATAGTTGCGGTTACCGGCTGACCTTGCACCTCAAGGTAAGCTCTGGTCTACAATATTACGTCACACAAGCTCAATTTGCATTCTCTAGTCGGAAATTATAATCGGCATTAGGTACTCGCGGTAGTAGAACTACACACACACAAGATATATGTACGTAATATATCGGGCCTATGAAGGTTCCCCGTGATTATATACCTATAATTGCGAGAATTAATTAGGAACTTTACATCACACAGTCGGATCCATACACAGAAAAAAAGGTTAACTTGAGCCAAGAAAATTATTCTTCATTCAATATAATTTTGGGGGTCCAAAAATGACGACCGAAATTTTCTGGGATCAAATCAAAATTTTTGGAACCCCAAAATTGTCTTGAATCAAGTTAACCTTTCTTTCTGTGTATAGGAACGATATCGATCAATAAATTTTGTAATTTTGCATGATTCGTTCTATCACGGGAGCTTTGTCAATCTAAGAAGAACTCTTCGCTGTTTTGTTCTGTGTGAAAACAAAAAGTAACCAGAAAAAAAAAAAGTTACATCATGGGCGATATGTTTCTATAAGGAAACATCCATATCGCACACGCGGTTGTTCTCCCGGTCTTATATAATATACTATATATATACCTCAAACGTACATACAGAATTGACTTCTGACCCCCACGATGATCTTAGCTTCGTTTACGAGTGATTGATCTCACTCTCGAACCAAGGACCACTAGTTTAACTCTGACGCAATACTTCCGCGAGGCCCTTCGCCTCAGTTTACTCCCGTACCCTAATCCTTCTAATTCCTATCTTTATAAGTGGGCTTACGTTACCCATATAACTATGGGAGAGAAATTGATACGCGGGTAGGAATTGGAGAAGTATATGTTTTTTTTTTTTTTTATTTTTTTTTTATTTTTCATCGATACGTTTCCGAAATTTGATTATTTTTTCTTCTTCTTCTTCTTCTTTCACGTCATATACCTAAACGAACGTCAAATCGATTGATTTTGTTATTTCATGGAGTACATATAAAGTACGCATGCATATGTAGAGAATTTCATTCGGGCATTTGCTTGGCTTCATTTGGTCAGCGATAGTCAGAGCCAAAACTAAGACATACACCTTGTATATACTGTATATACTAATTGTATATAGCGAGCGAATGCCCTATGGCCTTGACAGCCCTCGCGGTATTGGCATAAGGTATAGTACGGGTCATATGAAGTCAAAACTAAAAGAGTAAAAACAAATGTTCATAGTATACCTATACCTATACATACATATTTCCGACAAGCAAAAACTGAAAGCATCGATTATGACCCTGCGCCAACATCAAGTGATATAAAGGGACGTGATACGGGTCGCGGGGACTACGCTGTAGGGAGTTACGGTTGAGAGAAGGCCCCTCCCGGAGATCTGATTAGAACTCAAGTACATATATAGTTTAGGAACACACGGATGTAATTAGAATTAAATGGGTTTTCTATTAGGACAGATTAAGCCGCAGTTTCTATGAAAGTACGATACCTACTAATTCAATACTGATCGTAAGATCAATAATTCGAACGCGATGATCATGTGGCGACTTTTTTTTTTTTCCTCTTTAAAAATGTTCATCCTCAATGTATTCGAAGGTATATATATGGGATTGTTCCATGAAATGATCAAATACGAGAAGATTAGGATCAAAAATGAACTTCAAATTATTTGCAGTGGACGAATTATTTCATGCAGAGGTATTGCGGAAGAACGTAAGTGAATTAGCTTCAATTTCTAGAGCAGAATCACCATTACCTATTAGGTAGTTTTGAAGCCCTGCTGCACCAAGTTAATATTCAAAACTTTAGCACATATGCATGTAAAGAAAAGCGCATCATGATTAAAAAAAAAAAAAAAAAAAACTGTAAAAGCGAAATTCACAACATAGCACGGAAAAAAAATTGTTGCTTAATTTACTATGTTGAGCAGCTGGTATAGGGACAACACTTTTTTGCAGTAAAAATTACCACAATTCTAGTATTTGGCACATAGGAGCAAGTAGATTTCAATTTCCTAGGAGTAAATGTTACCACAATTTTTGTCATTTCTACTGCAAAAAAGTGTTGTCCCTATTCCAACTGCTCATTTTTTCCATGTGAGGTCTTGAATTTTGCTGAACCATACCACAATATTTTGCTTCTACTTTGACCGCATCTAACACGCAACAGGCTTTGGCTTAAAGTGCCTGTATTTTTTGTTATTATAGTTGAAAAGCCTATTCAACTGTTGCGATCAGCCTGGGTCATTGAAAAATACGAGTCATTGATAGAGAAAAAAAACGCCTTTTTTTATGGTTCATGTAGGTAAACTCGTCTCTAGGGACGTCCTGAAGCCATCTTGGCTTCTATAACTTTAAACTCTCTAACTGCTCGAGTATAGGAATATATATTTGCCATTATTCCTAGAGCCACACAATGAGTGGCTATACACACCTACGCCACGGTCGTCACACGCACTTTACTCCCCCACATCCTCGAGGCAGGGTATTAAGGTTGAGAAGCATCGTGTAGCACCGGGCACGCCTAGCTTGCCTATTATCCGAGGCCAGTCAGGAAACTGTCTAGAGCAAGAAGGGACAGGGGATAGAAGAAGGTCTTCGAATAGGGTACACATGCGGAGAAAGAGAGAATAGCTAGAGAAATAGTGAAGTTGAGGATGCTGACTACTGACGTCCTGCACGGTTTTATTTCTTCCTTTTTTTTTTTCAATTTTTTCATCTCTCTCTCTCTCTCTCTCTGTCTCTCTTTCTTTCGATGATCACTTGCTGTCTGGATTTTATAAACTTGTTGTCGACTGCAAACATCAGATACCTTATTCAAGGTGAATCGTTATTCCAATCTGAGATATCGATACAAGTAATAAGCACATGCATATGTCTGTATACAACTATCAGGAATAACAACCAAATATCAAATTCTTGGCTAGTGGGTAAATGAAAGAGCAGATATATTCATCCGAATTAAACCGATAGGTCAAAACCTGAATTACACATTCGGAATATCAGTAATTGATTCTTATGGTGTTGGTTGTTGAAAAAGCAAAACACCATTATGAAATTGAATGGTAATATGATCAGTGCTGATCAATGATGAAATCCAGATGATTATCGGGTCTGCGCAAAAAGGTAGAACTTTTTATTTGAGGAAGATCAGGGTACGTAACCATCCTGCAGGTGCAAAACCCTGGGGGCCTACCGCAGCACAGGTAGGTGTATAACAAACCTTACCTGCACAGATGGTCCGGTACGTCGACCTGCAGGATGGATATGTGGTAGATCCTTCGAAACAGGTAAAATATTTGACTTGAATAAGCCGGGGGATTTTTAGCGTGCAGAGTAAAAAAGATAAGTCCTTTATATTATATAGTCGATATTACACTAAGAAAAAGGTCTTGTTGCCACAACCAAAATTTGGGTTATTGTATGGACAATCAAATTTTTTGTTCAGTCAACCAAAAATTTTGGTTGTCCCAACAAAATTTTGGTCATCCCAACGAAATTTTTGGTTGACTGAACAAAAAATTTGATTGTCCATATAATAACCAAATTTTGGTTGTGTCAACAAGACCAGCTTTTTATGAGTGTAGGTAGGTTCATGTGGAGCATGATGTGATAATAATAATCATTATTATTAATATAGAAAATGCCTGAGGACTTATAGAGGAGAGATTTTGACTGGAAGGACCTTTATAAATAAACTCGGGTCGAGTTATACGTGGAGGGGCTTGGCAAGGGCAGACATACGTCTAGACTGTTAAAAGGGCTTGCAAAAAATAAAAAATAAAAAAAATCTCACGGTTTTAAAGGGACTGACTGACTGACTGAATGCAGACTGTGCATGGGATACAACCGAAATTCATCATCAGCTGTTTTTATACAAATTACAAAGAAGTTTGATACCAGCTGCTGCAGTAGGTATATTTTGTACTAGAAAATCGATTCTTATTTTATTATTATCATCACACGGAAAAAAAAACAGTGCTGTCGAATTTACTCTGGAGCAGTAAATATAGGGACAGCATTTTTTTGCAGTAGAAATTAATTATCACAATTCTAGTATTGGGTACATTAGAACAAGTGGCCTTAAATTTCTAAATGACTTAATATGTTACCACAATTGTTATAATTTCTACTGCAAAAAAATGCTGTCCCTATATATTTACTGCTCCACAGTAATTTCGACAACACTGTTTTTTTTCCGTACATATTTCTGATTACTATAGGTACTATGTCTAAAAATTTTCAGATAATCGCAAGTATATTAAAGATTAACCGAGTGAATAGCATATCTCTTTAATATCTCGTTACCAAATTTTCTTCTTTGGGACAAAAGTATTGGGGGAAAGAAAACAAAAACTTAAGATTATCTTCTAGGTATAGTGTTCTTTGTCAGGAAAAGATGCTGCAGAACATAATTATAAGAGCCGGCTCTTATATAGGTAGCAAGATTCGAAAAAAAAAAAAAAAGGGGGGGGAGGGGGGGGTGATAAAATGGCTGTAAAAGCAACCGCCCGGGTAGTTATACACGAAAGCTGACACGTCAGACAGGTGCGTGGACTGTGGACAGTTCATGCTTCGCTGCACGGGATCACCCTCTTCTCGAACTAGGGTTCCTGGGTTCCTGGGTTCCCGAGGATCGCGGGTTAGTCGACGATCAGGTGTGCGTGGAACAAAGACACCTGCGCTTGTATATCTACCTACGTGCGTACATATATTTATATACTGAGCCTATACCTATACCTGCCTCGATTTCTCGCTTAGCAACAGACAACCAGAGGTTTTCCCGAGCTGTTCGTTACTCATGGGGTCTTCAACCCCATTGGGATCCCGACTTGGGAAAAATGCTCACTCAATTCTCATTTTTTTTTTTTTTTTTTTTGTATTTGTTTTTTTTTTTTTGTTTCCTTTTCTTTGTCACTCGCTAATAATCGAGTCGAATTCTCAGTGCACACCTATAAGTCTATATAATATACATACCAGCGAATTCATGAAATTTTTCCTAAATTTGATAATTTATTAATTTCTATGTATAATTGCGTAAATAAATAAATGGTGAAGATAGGTATAGATAAATAAAATAATTCCGAGATGAAATAACGAGTCGAGAAAGTAGCCATACATAACAAACGGGACTCGCGTGCGGGCGGCTAATAAATATTATTGTTTTTGTCTAAGAACATTCCGATGATACATCACATGTTTAGTATATTTTCTATATATTTCGAAGAGAAACTTATGTATGATGTATGGATAGGATCAGTATAGAGAAATCATCGAAATATATATGTATAGGTATTAGGGTGTGCCGAAAAAAAAAAAAGAAATTCAAACGCACATCAAGATTCCGGTAGAGCATTTTAAACAGAATATCTCAGCCAAATATGAGCTCTTAATATTGATATTTAGAACTGCCTAACTCAGTTTTCCCATTTTTGATTTGAATAACATGTGAAAAAAAAAAAATCGGAAAATTTTTGAATTATTTTTTCTCGTAAGCGGTTTGATTTAGAAACTATCTGAAGACAGATTCTTATAGGAAATTTCACGCTCTATAAAAAAGTACTGAGATAAAATTTTCCTAACTCTCACCGATTAAGAGATATTCGCCTATAAACATTGAGTCATAGCGTCATGGAGACATATGACTCTGGGAAAAACAATTTTTTTTTTTTTTCAACCGCGCATCAAAATTTCGGTAGAGCATCTCAAATAGAATATCTCAGCCAAATATGAGCTCTTAATATAATGATATTTAGAACTGCCTATTTCAGTAACTAAAATTCGTAACTAAAATTAGTAACTAAAATAGGCAGTTCTAAATATCAATATTAAGCGCTCATATTTGGCTGAGATATTCTATTTGAGATGCTCTACCGGAATTTCGATGTGCGTTTGAATTTGTTTTTTTTTTTTTTTTTTTTTGCACACCCTAATGTATATACATTATACATATGTATAGTATGTATAAATGTGAATTTGTTGACTTACCCGTTCACGTGGGGCACATCGATCGAATGTGACGATGCTCTCTTTCGATCGCCAGCCATATCTGCAAGCCTTGCAAAATCGGTGTCCTGGTCAGCGAGACGGGCACTTTTTCGGGACTCCAACAACCTGACTTCGTCTATACGTTTCGTCAGTGTAACCGTACTCTGTAAATAGAAAATAGAAAACGAGAACTGTATTAGCTGAGAAATCTAAGAGTCTGTTACACGAAACGACTATAAAGGTGTGAAACGGAAATTTTCAGACGGTGAATAAAGATAGAAAAAAATGAGCTTGAGTTCCGAATTCGAATATCACCGATTCACAGTATCGAGAAATGAGGTATAAGTTCATAACGTTAATGCAACAGAATATTTATAAAAATTCACAAAATTTCATGACTCAAATGTTGTTAGAATATTAAAATACGTGAAATTAGATATCTTTCCGAGGGGGTAACCACTTCGAACTTGTGTGTCCCATCTATTTCACATTTCAAATAATTTCACAGGCATTTCACAAGCATTTCATAACATTTCCCGATTATTTCACAAGCATTTCATACCACTTCACAAGCATACCATTTCATACCATTTCATACCATTTCACAAGCATTTCATACCATTTCACAAGCATTCCATACCATTTCACAAGCATTCCATACCATTTCGCGATCATTTCAGACCATTTCACACTACTTCGTGATCATTTCACAAGCATTTCATACCATTTCACAATCATTCCAAACCATTTCAGACCATTTCAAACCGTTTCAACCCATTTCACAATAATTTCAAGATAATTCCATACCATTTCATAGCTAACTGTCCCAACTATTTCACGAGTAGTTACCCCCTCGTATCTTTCACTCAATTTCAGAAATTTTGCACTGTATGTTGCCTGTTTTTTGAACGTTCGATCCCTGATGTTTAAAAATTTTTCCCTATAAATTTTTGTTGCGTCAACGTTACTAACTTCAACCTCATACCGAGAAAGGCGTATTTTCCCGAAAGTCTATACACAGCCGATTTCAGAAACTTGAAATTAGGTTGGGTTGGGTTGGGTCAGGTTGATTCACCCGAGGTGTATTGATCGTATCGAGATCAATATGGGGTAAAACTGATCGTCTTGAGATGTAGAATGAACCATTTTTTGTCTTCACATCCTGAGAAATGGACCAAAATTTTCGTATTTTCAGGATCTCGGGGGGTCTGCAGGACTTTATGACTGAATATATTTATTATTCTAAATTCAAAGCCCATAATAGACTTGGGTTGAAAGTTATGACAGCCAATCTAAGCCAATGGAATGACGACTCATGTCAGGTTCTTATATGGTTAAACGCAATAAACACGCGATAAAGAGAATAAGATAAATAGATTAGAAACTAATGCATTAGCTGAATAGTGAACGACGTTTCTCATTCAGAAATTTACTGTATACCTATATAAATATATACAGGGTGAGTTTTTCCTGGTATCGAATGAAGGAGTGGCTTATCAGTGCAAACGCTCCTCCCCTTTCTATTCATACTCGTTAAAATCATCAGTTTTGATGGTGCGTGAAAATAAAAGTGTGGTTTTCTCGATACATACGACGATGATAAGTATGAATAGAATAAAGGGGCGAAGCGTTTAGGCTGATAAGCCCCTCCCTCATTCGATACCAGAGAAGACTCACCCTGTACATAGGTACATACGAAATAATTGAATGGTTAGATCACAAGAAAGGGACACCCGCGGTCAAATGTTGGTCAACGCCTGTAAACCGAATCCCAAAGTGAAGTTAATTATTTCATGTGTGTATTCCCGGACTTTGGTGTGAGGCCAATGTACCTTCTGTGTCACTTCCGGTGCGTTTATAAAAAAAAAAAAAAAAAAAAAAAACCCGATACATATCGCGTGAATTCTATTGAATTTAGATACACTTCCGCGTTTGGAGGGACTGACGACGCGACTACTACGTCATTTTCATTTATATACTTATGCACGTGTGTGTATATAACGGGAGATGCAGATAAAAATGTGAATCGTGAAAAAATTTTATCTTTTCCCATACGCGAATGTAATGCTTTTTCTTATTATTTTTCCTCTTTTTTTTTTTTTTTTTTTTTTTTTTTTTTAAACAACTTCCCAATGCAATCAGCAGCCTATTTCAGTAACTCGATGAGTTTCCTTGATACGATATAGACACGCGTCTTATTTTCATATATATCCTCATATTGCAAAATGCATTACGGAAATTCGTCGTGACGTCAACCTTACACGTTAGGTACGTTTCAAACTTCCTGATTCTTGCGGATTTCCACTTACGCCGATCCGACGATTCTCGGAAATAACGGACACCGCAATAACGGAAAAATAAATCCGGATTCCGCAAACGGAATTTCGCTCAAGATATTTATTTCTAAGATCGTTGATTGTTCCATCCATGTGACTCACAAGGCTGATTTTTTTTTTTTTATTTTTTTTTATTTTTTTTTCATGCTAATAGCTATATCTATCTACCGAGCTATTAGAATGAATTACGTAATAAAATTCACTTCAAATATCGGTGGCCATAAATATTTATTTATTATATTTATTTGCATTATATTATAATGCGCAAGTATAGTGAAAGAAAAAAAGAAAAAAAAAAAGAGGAAAAAATTAAATTCTTTCGATAAATTTGATTGAAATGAACGCATAGTTTCAACCAAATTTCACTACTTAAATATCGACCTTTTCTTTTGCGCGCAGACAATCGGAACAATAAATTCGTCACTTTCACTAAATTACGTGAGCCGATCATATATAAAACCATGAAATGATAAGCTGTTGAGAAACTTACTTACTAAACTTCGAACTAATGCGGTAAGTATATAGTAAAATAAATTAAAAAAATAACAATACATAGTTATGTACAAAAAAAAAAAAAAAAAATTAGCAAGGAATTATTTTAAGGGTTTATAGATAAAACTCGATTGCGCAATGATGCCCCTAATTACTTGGTACTTCGAAACTGAGTGAGACAATTATTATGTACCTATACTATACTATATAGGTTCATATTATAATAACGTCCGCGGTTTATAATTAGTGTTAAAATTTTCTCCAACGTCGTTATTATAGATCTTCATCTTTGTTATACTGGTTTTATATACAGCAGGATGTCTTCGAAATGATCATGATCCACAGTCACCCCGTTATCCTGGCTGTTCCACTGAATATCCCCGTCAGGATTTTCCCTCAGGCATTATGTATCTACCACGAAACGGCCATAATGGATTATGAGGAATTGCGATAAAATGCATTTGCTGACGATAATGCGAAAATAATGGCGTTTACTGGCTCTCTACGGGCCAGACCCGTCAGGTTTTCATTATATACCTTCGTACATAGTAGGTACACGTCATATAAGCAGCAAGGTCAATATAGCGAAAAGAAAATCGAAAAAAAAAAACGAGCAGTTTTGGACTGACCATTCGAGTCGCAGCCTTTGAACTCCCCATTTTCGAACTCGTTTCGAGTTTAAATAATAATAATGATAATGTCATTATCGAATTTGAATTTTGGTAGCACAATGCAAAATTCGTGATCAATGACCCAAAAAACTTCATGGTATCAATTTTCATTCGTTCATCCGTTCACACTCAGAAAAAGTTCTTGTTGACACAACCGAAATTTGGTTATTATATGGACAATCACATTTTTTTAGTTCAGTCAATCAAATTTTTTGTTCAGTCAACCAAAAATTTCGTTGGGATAACCAAAATTTTGTTGGGACAACCAAAATTTTGGCTATTCCAACAAAATTTTTGGTTGACTGAACAAAAAATGTGATTGTGCATATAATAACCCAAATTTTGATTGTGGCAACAAGACCTTTTTTTTGAGTGCATCCATTCTCAAGATATCATCATTTTTATTCTAATTTCTAGAATTTTGTTATTCAAATAATTCGAAAAGTATAATACTGAACCGATCGAAGCCTAAATGTAATCAGTTCCTAAGTTTGGGAAAGCCGCGTCGATTGAGACAAAAATCATTAAAATCCGTTAACTCATTCTCGAGATTATAGACGTACATCCGAAAATGATTGGAGGTGATTCTCTAGACTTAAAATCAATTTTCAGTCATAGAATGTAAATTAATTGTTCTTTTTTTTTTCCAGTTATTTGAAAGAAATTATTTCCGAGGTGTATGTATGTATATGTATATGTATATGTAACACACACTCGTTCCGTTCTCATGTTACAAAAGAATTATAATATATATGTATATGTTATACCTCTGCGATTCCAGCTAATCGTTTAACTGTACAGGTTTTCCCCAACCCGCAGCTATACCACGTCACAATCGAAACAGCGACGTACTCAGATAGTACACTGTTAAAAATTTCCAAGTGGAACTTCCTACATTTCGTAGGAAGTTGCGATGCATATACATGGTAGTAAATTTACAAGACATTTCCTTAAAATTAATTTACAAATACTTCAAATTTACTAAACAATTTAGTGAATTCAAATAAAATTTTGTGTTTCTCCTATGAAAGTTCAGTAAAATCAAGCAATTTATCTGTGAATTCACTTTACTACACCACATTTGTAATTTTACAACCTTTTGTGTAGTAAATGTATTGGTAAATTTACAATAATTTTTAACAGTGTAGCCAAGTGTAACAATAATCTTAAAATAATAATTATAATAACAATATAATGGTATAGTTACTACATAGATATATCATATATCGCGTGTCTAATGGCATAAGGTCGTAAGCGCCAAAAAAATTATTTTTTTGCGAATATGCCCAAAAGATGTGATATTGCATGAAAAAGATTTTGCCACCAAAAAAAAATTTTTTTTTTTTTTTTTTTTTTTTTTTTTTCAGTGCTAACGACCTTATGCCATTATACACGCGATATATCATATACAGCGTCGCGAGGAGGACGACCGGATATCTAGGTATATATGACGCTCAGTGACGTCAGATCGAGGGGCGACTCACTTCCGAGTATACTCGCTTTATTACTAATACTCGCAGATACTCGTCGATACTCCGTCGATACTCGTCAGTACTAGGAGGTACTCCTTCTTCGTGAGTCTCTGCGAGTACTAACGAGTATCGACGAGTATTTGCGAGTATTAGTAATAAAGCGAGTATACTCGGAAGTGAATTGCCCCTCGCGTCAGATTTGACTCCGATATTGCGTGTTATTGCGTATATATACAGTATTAGGTAGATTATCGAAGACCGAAAAAAACTGGGCATCACACAGTCAGGCCCGGATTAAATAGTTGGGATACCTAAGGCTGTAGCTCATAAAAAAAAAAGGCCGAATTTATAGATCCAGTATAGATAAAATTCAAAATACCGGCGACGGAAGAATAAAGTTCATTCAATCGACTCTTATTATAGATTACGATTGAAAGTTCAAAGTATAGTTTAAGGAAAATTAATGTCCTATTTTGAAAAATTGAAATCGAAGTTATAGGTACCGAAAATTTCGAGGGCCTAATAGGCTAGTGCCTTATCAGTCTTATGGTTAATCCGTACCTGATCCCAGCTATAAATTGATAAAAAAAAGAATATTTTTCGAGGGTAGATTCGTCGTTAAATTCTATATAAGAATAAATTTCGTTTATCAAAAATTCGAGGATTCAATAGTTTCCGAGCTACGTAAGATCTCAGTTGACCAATCACAGAAGTTATATAAATGACACTTCCAGGTCCAACCACCACGAGTGGAAATTCGACGCAGCCAGGTCCATGTGACCTATAGATAACAGCACATTTCAGATTCCGGGTGGAAAAGAGCACGTTTCAGATTCCGAGTGAAAAAGAGCATGTTTCAGATTCCGGATGGAAAAGAACACGTTTCAGATTGAGAATGAAAAATGGCACGTTTCAGATTCACTCGAAAACCAGCACAATTCAGGTTGAACCGAATTTTACTTATTAGCAAGTGTCAGTTAGGTTTATTATAAGATTGAATTAATCATTCAATGATAAAATTGAATCGAGTTTTTGTGCATAATTGTGCATTTACAATTTCATAATAAACCTACCTGACACTTACTAATGAGTAATATTCGCTTCGCCTGAATTGTGCTGGTTTTCGAGTGAATCTGAAACGTGCTCTTTTTGACTCGGAATTTGAAACGTGTTCTTTTTCACCCGGAATGTGAAATGTGCTGTTATTCGTATCGGGCGTCGATATAGAAAGCTCGACTTTGAATTTACCCTGTATAACATATAGTTGAAGAAAAAAGGTTGATATTGAAAGGGTACTCTCTAAATTTCTTGCAGTGAAAGATTCACTCTTTTTTCTCGAAAAAAAAAAAAAAGGAGATCATCGCAGGAATGAGATCCTTCGCAGGGCACTTTTATATACCTACAGTATAAACAAACGTCACGAGGTTTAGCAGCAACGTGCGTATTTATCTCCGCGTATACTTATGTAAAGACTATACAGAGCGGGAGTCTGACCAAACGTTCTTCGTTGGCCAATACAATTCGATGATATAAAATCAAAGTTCTAGCAAGTATATAATGTTATCTTGATGATAAATATCATATACTGTATAAAACGTGCGCGTGGTGGATAACTATATTTTCGAAGGTCGAACGGGTGACGAGTAACGAATGACGTATATGACGTAGGTATATAATTCGATCGTGTATAGTTTTACTCACGTTTTATAATATTCTTGTTATACAGCTTGTACCTACCGTAGCTGTATACCATATATTGAGAAAGAGAGAAAGAAAGAAAGAGTAAACGAATGAGAGGCAAAGGTCGTGGTAAATATTTCCTGTTTTTAATCGCGCGAGACACATAACGCGTAAGCATATATATATATGATGGTATATCGCGTATATATATATACTGCGTATAGATATAGAAATAATATGCGGCATCCAGGCGCGTGATTCCCGCGTGACTGCGTCATCCGCGTGAAACTATTATATAGAACGCGTATAATATACGGTGAATACCCGCGCACTATATATAACATACCATATACTATATACGATTACACATTCACATATCGCGTCACTAATGCCATAAGGTCGTAAGCGCCAGAAAAAAAAAATTTCGTGTTTTTGGTGGCAAAATCTTTTTCGTGCCATATAACATCGTTTGGGCATATCCACAAAAAAAAAATAATTTTGTTGACGCTTACGACCTTATGGCATTAGTGACGCGATATATGTATATATAATATATTATGTTCAAATTGTAAAATATAATTCCACGGTTGAAAAACCAAGAAAATTTGGAAAATTTTGCCAATTTTGGACCAAAATTTGGACAATTTTGGGGGTCCAAAAATGAAGACCGAAATTTTCTCGGATCAAATCAACAATTTTTCTCGAACCAAGAAAATTTGGAAAATTTTGCCAATTTTGGACCAAAATTTGTCCAAAATTTTGACAATTTTGGGGGTCCAAAAATGAAGACCGAAATTTTCTCGGATCAAATCAACAATTTTTCTCGGACCAAGAAAATTTGGAAAATTTTGCCAATTTTGGACCAAAATTTGTCCAAAATTTTGACAATTTTGGGGGTCCAAAAATGAAGACCGAAATTTTCTCGGATCAAATCGACAATTTTTCTCGGACCAAGAAAATTTGGAAAATTTTGCCAATTTTGGACCAAAATTTGTCCAAAATTTTGACAATTTTGGGGGTCCAAAAATGAAGACCGAAATTTTCTCGGATCAAATCAAAAATTTTTCTCGAACCAAGAAAATTGGGACAATTTTCTTGGTTCGAGAAAATTTTTGATTTGATCCGAGAAAATTTCGGTCTTCATTTTTGGACCCCCAAAATTGTCTTGAATCAAGTTAACCTTTCTTTCTGTGTACCTATACCTATATACGTACTATATTTAAGTATTGAATAAAATGCGCTATTGAGGCCCATCCCTAGTCGCCCAACTCCTTTTGGTCGAAATGTGTCACATTTCGATTATTATCCGAGCCCAGGCGTAAAAAACGCAAAAAAAGGGCCAACTTATGCGGAAACAGCGTATATAATTTGGGGAGTTTTGTGAAAATTAGGAACTCCGATTAGCGAATAATTAGAATGCTGGCTATAATATATTATGACTATGGATCCGCAAACGAAATTAGAATATTTTATTCAAATGAGTTTATACTGTATGTAGGTAAGAATTTGTAGACACTGATGAGGAAAAACCCAGAGGACCTATATAGGTAGGTATAAGGAAACAAAGTTTTACCACAATACACGTCGTCGGTCGAGAACGCGCGCAGGTGAAGGGCCCGGAAGCCTCGAAATCCTAAGCGGCACCTCCTAGGGTTCACGAATCAAGTTATCACCCGCTAACCACCCTCCCATGCCTGAGGTGTATAGAATTACGTTTTCGATGTTCTCACGGAAAGCTTAACAGCTCCGCAGATAAACCATCATCGAGATAATTTTAAACATCAATATTGATCCGTCTTTGTTCTAGAAATTAACTTCAATCATCGTCAACTTATCTGAAGTTTTTTTTATAATTTTCTTTTTTATAACGATGAAGTAATCGCTCTATAATTATTATTTTTAATTATTATTAGTTTCAAATTACGGGTGGAAAAGAGCACGTTTCAGATTCCGGATGGAAAAGAACACGTTTCAGATTGAGAATGAAAACTAGCACGTTTCAGATTCACTCGAAAACTAGCACAATTCAGGCGAAGCGAATATTACTCAATCTGAAACGTGTTCTTTTCCATCCGGAATCTGAAACATGCTCTTTTTCACCCGGAATTTGAAACGTGTTCTTTTTCGCCCGGAATCTGAAATGTGCTGTTATTCGTATCGGGCGTCGAATTAAGATACTCGAAAAAAATCATATGAGTAGGTAGGTTTAGTATATAACGTATGAATATATAGTTATAGGTAGGTAGTATAATATATAAGAATAATAAGAAATTTGAAAGGTGGAGAAAGTGTTTGATTGGCACGTGGTCGCATCTATACACGGTAGAGTTGTGCGTTACTCGTGAGTAACAGAGCATGACCAAATAATCGTGGGGGGTTTAATATAATAATCGACCATTATAAATATCCTTCCGAATACGCCTTTGATTCGTTGATTATATAAAGTAAATCTGTTTTCACTGATCAGGAATATATAGAGTAGAGCGTTGTTTAAATCGAATTAAGCGCATGATCATATTATATTTTGCTGCAAAGTTTGAAAAGGAAAGGCTTCGGTTTCAGATTTACTAATACCGGAAGCTCAAGGTCCACTCATACCTCTTTGTTCGATCGTTATATTATAGTACCTACATATCCGATAACTGTATAATTATAATTAATTAATAAATAATAATAATAATAATAAAATAACGCAGAAAGAATTATAGAACTAAAGAGGAAATCAAAAATAATCTTCTCTAGAGCCTCATTATCGACATGTCAAATTGAATTATGAGATGATATGACCCGCATGCAGTGATCCCGATATCGGGTCAAATCGTATCAACCGCAATGATGATTATTGAAAAAGTTATCTGGCCTTTGATTTTCAAGTGTAACTCAGTGTGCATGTTGTGCGTAGAGATACAGATGCATTATGTGAATAATGTTTTATACTGCAGTTATAGTGATAAAGCATCACGTTGATGCATCTTATTATACAGTTTTCAAATTGTGCTGATCGTACTACGGTTCTTTTATTTTTTTATTTATTTTTTTTTTTTTTCTTTTCAAACCGCAATGAGCATTATATATTGGTAAAAATGTAAAATTAATGCAGAAGAATTTTGCACACGTTTTAGTATACAGCGAGAAATAAAAATAAATAATAAAATTACCGCCGCTGTATTCATGCTGCTAGTACTGGTGCTGGTGCTGGTGCTGGTGCTGCAGTAACGAGATGGTCATATTCGCTTTGCGGATATATATATATTTATAATTATATAATTATAGGCGAGGTGAAATTTTTGGAAAACGTTAGAAAAATTGACAAATCATTTATTATCATTGGTCAATGAAGTGAAACAGAATTAATATACCAAATGCGAATGCGTGATTTAAGTCAGATTCACGTGTAGGTATACGATAATTTAATATAAATACATGGGATTGAATCGAGACCGAATCGGTTCGCACACGTGTCTACGCGTTTTATAGCCTCGCCGCACGAGTCGCGGGTTAGAATATTGCGGAATATATAGTTAGCAGGTGAAAGTGCACTTTGTTTATTTCAAAAAGTGTTTTACAACGCACAACTACGCCACTATACCCATAAATGCATATACATACGTATGTGTACCTCATACACACATTGCGTGCTATCTACAAACCGTTATGGTAAAAATTTTTTGTTGACTATTAAAATTACGCAAATTCTGTATTCCAAAATGGTAATTTTTAGCCATAACCGATCGTGGAACTAATTCTATGCGTGTATTTATTCAATCGAAGGAAATCAGAGTATCCTTCGTCTGGTCAATCGCGTTGTACACTCAGAAAAAGGTCTTGTTGACACAACCAAAATTTCATTATTATATGCACAATCACATTTTTTTTTTTTTTGTTCAGTCAATCAAATTTTGTTGGGACAACCAAAATTTTGGCTATTCCAACAAAATTTTTGGTTGACTGAACAAAAAATTTGATTGTGCATACACAGAAAGAAAGGTTAACTTGATTCAAGACAATTTTGGGGGTCCAAAAATGAAGACCGAAATTTTCTCGGATCAAATCAACAATTTTTCTCGAACCAAGTAAATTTGGAAAATTTTGCCAATTTTGGACCAAAATTTTGACAATTTTGGGGGTCCAAAAATGAAGACCGAAATTTTCTCGGATCAAATCAAAAATTTTACTCGAACCAAGAAAATTGTCCCAATTTTCTTGGTTCGAGTAAAATTTTTGATTTGATCCGAGAAAATTTCGGTCTTCATTTTTGGACCCCCAAAATTGTCAAAATTTTGGACAAATTTTGGTCCAAAATTGGCAAAATTTTCCAAATTTTCTTGGTTCGAGAAAAATTGTTGATTTGATCCGAGAAAATTTCGGTCTTCATTTTTGGACCCCCAAAATTGTCAAAATTTTGGACAAATTTTGGTCCAAAATTGGCAAAATTTTCCAAATTTTCTTGGTTCGAGAAAAATTGTTGATTTGATCCGAGAAAATTTCGGTCTTCATTTTTGGACCCCCAAAATTGTCAAAATTTTGGACAAATTTTGGTCCAAAATTGGCAAAATTTTCCAAATTTTCTTGGTTCGAGAAAAATTGTTGATTTGATCCGAGAAAATTTCGGTCTTCATTTTTGGACCCCCAAAATTGTCAAAATTTTGGACAAATTTTGGTCCAAAATTGGCAAAATTTTCCAAATTTTCTTGGTTCGAGAAAAATTGTTGATTTGATCCGAGAAAATTTCGGTCTTCATTTTTGGACCCCCAAAATTGTCTTGAATCAAGTTAACCTTTCTTTCTGTGTACAGATATTTGAACGATTTGTTTTTAAATTTTTTCTTTATAACTATATAACTATATATACTATACCTACTATAAAAGCATAATGTGTGGCCAAGATCGGACCAGTTATTAGTACGACGATAAATATTTCAACAAGTGTCATATATTTATATATATGACTATAGAATTGTTGTCAATTGAAAGCTTCTGACTTGGTGAAAGACGAGCGAGAAGAAATAATTCGCAAATCTAAATCGATATTTAATGCGGTATAGGTATAAATGTATAATATATCTATATTATAGTACTATACCTACATAATAATATAATATATATATATATATATAAGTTTATTGCCAATTTCAAATATGGAAGAGAATTAGACATCTGGTGGCATTGAGATGGTAATTGCGAAACGTCTCGTCTTCATTTGACATTTTCAATCGAGATAATAAAGGAGAGAAAACAAACCCGATCGATTATCCTTGAATTATGAATAATCTGAATATCAAGTAAGTATAGGTAGGTAGTATAACGGCTATGATGGAAAACAAATTTTCATTTTCTTTATTCAGAAAGAATTCTGAAAACACATGCAAAATGTAAGTTTAATTGTAAGTAGATATCTTTATCTATTGCATTACAGCTTGGTAATAAGACTAACTGGTTTACACTTAGAAATCGCATATATATGCTCTTATTCACGCATCTGTGAACACGAACAAATTACACCTATCTTAGTGTCAGTAAATTAATCGTTTTAACTGCAACCAATATACATGTGTATATAATCGTAAATATCCAACTATATTATATGCATAATATATAATTATTATTAAAATATCACATATACTATTTCGTAATGACATTATGCTCACTGCACTCGATTAGCAAATCACTACAACAAAGCTTTCTTACATATATATATATATATGCGTTTCATTCGATGCAACAAGAATGAAAGAATGAATAAATAAATAAATAAATAAATAAATAAAACGAGACGACGTAATACGTATTGTGATAACGACTGACGTTTCTGATTCTCTAATCAATAATCCGCACGTTATTACATAATATATACATACTACATATACATAAATATAATATATGTGTTGAATTTTATCGTTTCGCTGATGCGGACAATCTGCGTCCGTGGTCCAATCATCTCCAATATTCGTTATACGTAATAGTTTGACAGTTCCTGGTTGAGGATTAATAAAAATTACTGTACTGTATATAATCCGCTAATATATGCCGAGGTGACTTAGCAGTTTATCCAGTCCATCGATATCAGCTGTAGCTGACTAGAAATCTGGGGCTTCCAACTCTTGCGGATATCAGTATTAGCGATCTTGGTCGAAACATTTTTTGCGTCTGGTTTGTATATACACGGTCTGATAATAAGAGCGAGACATGAGATAATTGATATAAGAGTATATAGGAAATTAGAAATATGCTCGTATTTATGGAGAAGCTGCAGAAACGCACGGTTTTGTAGAAAAACTTCATCGGAGTGTATATAAATATAAGATCTGTTGTACGAACTATATGCATACTATAGCTGCTATAACTGCGTATCGACGCCCGATACAAATAACAGCATATTTCAGATTCCGGGTGAAAAAGAACAGGTTTCAAATTCCGGGTGGAAAAGAGCATGTTTCAGATTCCGGATGGAAAAGAACACGTTTCAGATTGAGAATGAAAAATAGCACGTTTCAGATTCACTCGAAAACCAGCACAATTCAGGCGAAGCGAATATTACTAATTAGTAAGTGTCGGGTAGGTTTATTATGAAATTGGAAATGCACAATTATGCACAAAAACTCGATTCAATTTTATCATTGAATGATTAATTCAATCTTATAATAAACCTAACTGACACTTGCTAATAAGTAATATTCGGTTCAACCTGAATTGTACTAGTTTTCGAGTGAATCTGAAACGTGCTAGTTTTCATTCTCAATCTGAAACGTGTTCTTTTCCATACGGAATCTGAAACATGCTCTTTTTCACCCGTAATCTGAAATGTGCTGTTATTCGTATCGGGCGTCGGTATGGGAACCCATATAATTCCGACGATTTGTTGCCGGTATGAGAAAAATATTAACGAGTAACTGTAAATGGTTCTAAAAGTTGTAACTGTTGCTCTCCTAGAGCGTAACGTACGTTACTTATTTTATAGGTACCTTGCTTGCTTGCTTGCTTGCTTGCGGTTGTCGAATATCATATGGACAAAAACTGAACTGCAGAAAATTGTACTATATAGACAGAATATAAGGTTGGTTATATAGGTATATGGTACATATACATCGCCGATCCTTATAACAGACCCAATTATGGTCTAGGAAACGAAGAGGATTGCAACATCGAGCGCAACGACTCTGCAGTGTGTGTGTAGCAATGATAACTGTAAATAATAGCACGGCTCAAAGCGAACTACAATAATAATAACGAATTCAAGGTAGGCACATGATGTAGGTACGTATATCCTTAAAAAATGACCACGTACGAAATCGTGTTATATTTATACGTGTTGAACGTAGAGGCATATATTATATGAAACATTTCGTGTGTCACTTATGCGCATCCTGCACTAAGAAGAAATAAAAAATCTTTACAAAATTATAGCAAATTGTAACGGTTGTAATGAACCTACAACAGTGTCATATCTAAATTTAAGGGGGGTGCCAACCTACGAGAAGGATAAAACGTTTATCGTATTCAATGTTTTATTGTGACGAGAATGAAGGACGCAAAATAATTGTGAAAATGGCATTTGAAGGCTACGAATTTCCGCTTCAAACTGAAAAAAAAAAAACTTGAATATCACAAAAATCAAGTCCACTGCGTCCATTTAAGTAGACAGTGGTTCGAGAAACGGTGACTACGTTCATGGACAAACTGAATATCTGAAACCCGAAAACCAATACTTTTTGGACTCGTCAATGTACCCTCTAAGCTTCTATGGAACGAATTTCTCAATCGAGCTTTTCGTTTTTGAAAAATTGATAAAAACGTTCTCGAAAATCCCGAAAAACGCGGTCAAATGCAAAAAAGATTCGTCACTTGACCACGTTTGGGTGGATCAAAAATCCGTTTCCATAGAAGCTTAGATGGTACATTGACGATTCCAAAAAGTATTGGTTTTTGTGTTTCAGATATTCCGTTCGTCCATAAACGTGGTCACAGTTTCTGGGCCACTGTCCACTTAAATGGACGCAGCAGACTTGATTTTTGTGATATTCGAGTTTTTTTTTTTTCTTTCCAGTTTGATGCTGAAATTCATAGCTTTCAAATGCCATTTTCACAATTATTTTATGTCCTTCATTTTCGCCACAATAAAGCATTGAATGCGATGAACGTCTTATCCTTCTCGTAGGTTGGCACCCCCCCTTAACAGTTTTTCTATATAATTCTATACTGCACATCGCGGATGTATAACTATATGGTGAAAACGTATGATATCAATGTGAAATTAACGATTCGGGGTGATGATAAGCGACTATCTATAATATTCTATATACCTGCACCTCTGAACGCTTCAAGGATTCCTTTGTCCGTACATTATGTATAGGTAGTATATAATATATAATGTAGGTATATGTAATCATTGTTTTCCGTATACCCTTGATTTTTCTGAATTAAACAAGCTTATTCAGTGTTCGCTTTATCCATTTGTTACTGCACGTGCGCGTTTACTGCCCTGGTTGCCCACCTGGTCAAAGCAAAACCACATTTCGAAGATTTACCAGACAACGATTGATACCTTTGTTCGAGAAACGTACAATTACCTGTTCTTCGTATTCGCTTTGAACTTTTTACAACCATTCATTCTCAGTACCACATACATACATACATACATACATACAAAGAATCTATAATCAATTGGGTGAAGATATGAAAATAGAACATATTGTAATGCTGATGAGAAGAGATTCGTCCAAACGTGAAGAACTTTTTTTTTGTTTCTGAATTGATCAGTCGAACGAATTGAACAAAAAAATATATAAATGATATATGAGGTGGCATATACGTTTATTATATACATATTTCGTTAACAATCGCGAGTATTATCCATATGCATCAATGCTTTATGTACTACTATACTAATTGTTCCGAATTTATTGGCCAACACAATTTTTCTACAATTTTTACATTCAACTCGATGGTAATCGACGAGGGGTAAATCACGAGGCAGAAACACGTACACCACATCTCCCATCTCCCAACATCTCCCCCTAAATTTTGATAACATTTCTTTGATTTTTCAAGATTTTTCAAGATTTTTCAAGATTTTCCAAGATTTTCCAAGATTTTCGGTCATTTCCGAACATCTCCCAGCACTTATCTCCCTTTATCTCCCTATATTTCTCAATATTTCCTAAACATCTCCTGCATTTTGTACACCAAATCTCCCCCGTGATTTACCCCTCGGTAATCGATAATTACTTTCTTTATACATGCATGGGTGTTAAACTTCAGAATATTATTAGATTGTGAGAACCGGTGAGAATTACTTATTTGTGGATATCAAGAATCGATTTACGTATATAATAATTATGGTATATTTTTTGCCACCTTCAACTTTCGCTCGAGACATTTTTTTGTTAACAATTAATTACAATATTCATTCTAGAAAAAAAAAAAAATAAAAATTAGAAATGAAAACTAATCATCGAATAATAGACAAAGAGGGGAAAAAAAAGAATACTAGCTTAGAAATTGCGGCATTAATATATTATGATAAAAAGACTTAAGGGACCTTCGTCACAGTATGAAACGCGGTTATATACTTCTCGTGACTAAAACAAGTTACGTTTTTTTTTTTCTTTTTTTTTTTTTTTTTTTTTTCTCCTAGGAATGAAAATCCTCTAGCTGTTATGTTTGATGATGTAGTACAGATAAACCTCGTGTCTTATTATTGTCACGACGACAATAATATATCACATCGTAGATCTTTCTTCACCATAAAAGTCGGTCTCGATGTCACCCCCAGACCGCAAAACTACTTTATTTAATAAGAAAACAGACGAATTACTCATGATCTCATTCTCCCTCAGCTTAATTTAACCTTCTATCCTTTTTTTTTTTTTTTTCTTTTTTTCTCTTTTTTTTTTTTTCATGCAGCAATGCGGTTAAAGGTGTAATCGGTATCATCGGGATTGACACCTGGCCATATTTACGTTGCATCGAACCCGTTATTTAAATAACCATACACGATGCCGAGGCGAGGATTACACTCAGAAAAAGGTCTTGTTGACACAACCAAAATTTGGGTTATTATATATGCACAATCACATTTTTTTGTTCAGTCAAACAAAAATTTTGTTGGAATAGCCAAAATTTTGGTTGTCCCAACAAAATTTTGGTCATCCGAACGAAATTTTTGGTTGACTAAACAAAAAATTTGATTGACTGAACAAAAAAATTTGATTGTGCATATAATAACCAAATTTTGGTTGTGTCAACAAGACCTTTTTCTGAGTGTGAACGCATTTAACAAGTTAAGGCCCATCCCTAATCACCCACCTCCTTTTGATCAAAATGTGTCACATTTCGATTATTATCCGAGCCCAGGCGTAAAAAACGCAAAAAAGGCCAACTTAGCGAAAATTCTATTTCAATTCCGAACACATAGGTCCAAAAAAATGTTCGTTTTGTGCAAAAATAGAGTCTACAGATAGTTTTTACATTGTTCGCCGAGGAAATCGAATTCGAATAAATTTTTTAACAATGTAAAAACCTCGGATCAAATCAAAAAATTTTCTCGAACCAAGAATATTTGGAAAATTTTGCCAATTTTGGACCAAAATTTGTTCAAAATTTGGACAATTTTTCGGTCCAAAAATTTTGATTTGATCCGAGAAAATTTCGGTCTTCATTTTTGGACCCCCAAAATTATCTTGAATCAAGTTAAGGCCCATCCCTAGTCGCTCACCTCCTTTTGGTCAAAATGTGTCACATTTCGATTACTATCCGAGCCCAGGCTTCAAAAACGCAAAAAAGGCCAACTTAGCGCAAATTCTATTTCAATTCCGAACACATAGGTCCAAAAAAATGTTCGTTTTGTGCAAAAATAGAGTCTACAGATAGTTTTTACATTGTTCGCCGAGGAAATCGAATTCGAATAAATTTTTTAACAATGTAAAAACCATCTGTAGACTCTATTTTCGCACGAAACGAACATTTTTTTGGACGTATGTGTTCGGAATTGAAATAGAAATTGAAATAGCCTTTTTTGCGTTTTTTTACGCCTGGGCTCGGACAATAATCGAAATGTGATACATTTCGACCAAAAGGAGTTGGGCGACGAGGGATTGGCCTTAAATCATAGAAGTATGTAAATGAATCGAATTGCGATTTTCTAGAATCAAATTTTTCACCTTAACTGGGTATATAATAGTATAATGAATATTTAAACACAGGTATATACAACACATATGTTATATACCTATATACCTATAATACATCCGGACTTTTGAGTCCCTCGTGCAATAGCCTGTATGAATTAATCAGGTCGAGACATTGTTTTCGAGAAAAACTAGCTAATCGGTTTAAAACGATGCCTGAAAGCTTTTCCACGAATGAGAATATAATATCGTTACAAGATTGATGATATAGCTCTCACGTGGTCAACATGAAGAAAAAAAAAAAATATATAATCCAGCGAGTCAAAATAAATTCCTAAATCTTTCTTTCGATGACAAAAAATTTACAAAAAAAAAAAAAAAACAATATTATATAATTTGCACAACATGATGATGATGATGATGATGATGTCTTGCTATATAAGACTATTGGAGCATGCGATAAAGGTGTGAACGTATTATATGTTATATATATAGTATATATTTATGTGCATAAAATGTTGGATGCAATGTCACCGCAGAAATGTAATAAAAGGTGTAAATCTTCGCGCTCGTGCTACCCTTCATTTGCGGTTTTGTATATAAACAGCTATATCTGCGTGCACGAATAGAGTAGGTAGTACCTACATACATAAATTGTGAACGATCTTCGTGATCGTAGCTGTATGTACAAAGAAGGAGTTGTATAAAGGAGCTGCTGCTACTACTGCGACAAAGGCCTCGGTGTAACAGCTGGTACGTGAAATATAAGTCTTATATGTATATACCTATACCTACTAGTATATATGTATATATAAGTTGGTATGATATAAGGAATTGTGTCACTGTGTCACCGTGTCACCGCAACCAGTGACGTCACTAAAATCAGACACACAACGCTCACATGGCGCAAATATCTTCAGATTGCGATTTGTTACTACATTATATACATATATATAGGTATATACTATATTCTGTGCACGTGAACCTGCGCACGGTGTACAAGTACACGTTATAGTTATACGCGGTTCCTCGATCCTCATCACCAAAAAAATTATTCTTGATTCAAGACAATTTTTGGGGGTCCAAAAATGAAGACCGAAATTTTCTCGGATCAAATCAACAATTTTTCTCGAACCAAGAAAATTTTCCAAATTTTCTTGGTTCGAGAAAAATTGTTGATTTGATCCGAGAAAATTTCGGTCTTCATTTTTGGACCCCAAAATTGTCCAAATTTTGGTCCAAAATTGGCAGAATTTTCCAAATTTTCTTGGTTCGAGAAAAATTGTTGATTTGATCCGAGAAAATTTCGGTCTTCATTTTTGGACCCCCAAAATTGTCAAAATTTTGGACAAATTTTGGTCCAAAATTGGCAAAATTTTCCAAATTTTCTTGGTTCGAGAAAAATTTTTGATTTGATCCGAGAAAATTTCGGTCTTCATTTTTGGACCCCCAAAATTGTCTTGAATCAAGTTAACCTTTCTTTCTGTGTAGGTATATCTATCTAATCTTATGGCATGCAGGATATGCCTATACTATATACCGTGTATATAGTATATGTATACACGATTCAACCTCTTATTAGAAGCTTTCCCTTTTTAACGACGAACCACGCTGGATCCTATACCTACTATAGCTAGATATAGCTATGATGCCGGAGATTCGAGGGAAAGGTGCCTGGAGTAGAAACGCGACGCTTCTTCTCATCATTATTATTATTATTATTATTATTGTTATCATTATTCATCATTGTTCATATAACGTGTTGAATTGCGCATTGAATTGACTGGTTAAATTTTTCCATTTTTTTCATTTATATTTATTAGGGTGTGCCAAAAAAAAAAAAAAAAAAAAATTCAAACGCACACGAAGATTCCGGTAGAGCATTTTAAAAAGAATATCTCAGCCAAATATGAGCTCTTAATATTGATATTTAGAACTGCCCTATTTTAGTTACTGATTTTAGTTACTGAAATAGGCAGTTCGAAATATCATTATTAAGAGCTCATATTTGGCTGAGATATTCTTTTTAAAATGCTCTACCGGAATCTTCGTGTGCGTTTGAATTTTTTTTTTTTTTTTTTTGCACACCCTAATACATATATTTTGGTTTTAATATAATTCTGTCCAACGTATGAGTATTCAGAGGTGTAAATCAGAATTAGCACCCGTATACTTGAAATTCTGATTAGCGTTTATATATAGGTATAGAGAGTCCACTGATAAATTTATATGAATTCAACTTTACATTATGAAAAATCTGTGTAAAAAAATTAATTTTTTAAAGAATTTATTCGTTAATCAGTTAAAACAAAAAATGTTTTATTATAAAGAACGCTGTAGGTGCTTTCATTATTAATATTATAGATTAAAAACAGAATTATACGAAAGCTATAATGTAATTCTAGAATATATATATAATAGCGCGAGGTTTAAACCAGAATCTCAAGAGTCTAGTTTTGCACCTGAAACTTTTTTAAAACACGTATCATAAACTCTCACTTTTTAGGTGCGAATCAGAATTTCATTACATGCACCTCAAATTTTATTGTCGACGGTATAACAAATTGTAGAATGAAACTAGTATTATAAGTGGGATTTCTATTCTGACGTCTCGTATAAACCGAGAGCCTCCTAGGCATAGGGAATTATCCAAAAGTACCAATAAATTTCCAAACAATTGGCATACACGCGTGTGTGTATATGTACACAGAAAGAAAGGTTGACTTGATTCAAGATAATTTTGGGGGTCCAAAAATGAAGACCGAAATTTTCTCGGATCAAATCAAAAATTTTACTCGAACCAAGAAAATTTGGAAAATTTTGCAAATTTTGGACCAAAATTTGTCCGAAATTTTGACAATTTTGGGGGTCCAAAAATGAAGACCGAAATTTTCTCGGATCAAATCAACAATTTTTCTCGAACCAAGAAAATTTGGAAAATTTTGCCAATTTTGGACCAAAATTTGTCCGAAATTTTGACAATTTTGGGGGTCCAAAAATGAAGACCGAAATTTTCTCGGATCAAATCAACAATTTTTCTCGAACCAAGAAAATTTGGAAAATTTTGCCAATTTTGGCCCAAAATTTTGACAATTTTGGGGGTCCAAAAATGAAGACCGAAATTTTCTCGGATCAAATCAACAATTTTACTCGAACCAAGAAAATTGTCCCAATTTTCTTGGTTCGAGTAAAATTTTTGATTTGATCCGAGAAAATTTCGGTCTTCATTTTTGGACCCCCAAAATTATCTTGAATCAAGAATAATTTTTTTGGCTCAAGTTAACCTTTTTTTCTGTGTAGGTATATATGTATGTACGATAATATATATATATATATATATATGTGCGTTGTGTAAATGTAACAGAGTATAAGTTAAGTTACGTATAGAAGAAGTCGAATAATATAGCGTTCGTATTATATCGCGGCATTTGGTTTGAATCGTAATCGTGAATCTGCAGGATTTAATCCATGCGGTTGACTGACGTAAAGCGAAAGTGTCAACGTTCTAATCGAAAGTAAATTTCTGGTGAAACTTAACAGCGCAGTAAAGACCGGTTTGCATTCTGGGTTGCGACCTACTTTGCGCGAGTATTTGGGTCGGTGCCGCGTTTGTTCGGCCAGGCCAGGCCAGGCCCAATCTACGTACGTACGTGTAACGTATATATAGATATAACATAATAATATAGTATGTATACAGCGCTGCAGTAGTACGTAGCTGTAATCTGTTATACGCCTAACCTAGGCCCCGTTGTAGTGAAATTCAGACACTCTTCTCTCTCTCTCTCTCTCTCTCTCGTAAGAATTCTTGCATGTAGATTGATATACCTATACCTAAATAACTTACGCTACTATTCACGTTGCGCAAAAATATTCAGGTGTTTAAAACGCACGGAGAGAATAAAAGTTAGGAAGAACCATAGCACAGAATATTTATACTATAAGTATAATATATACCGTATCTGAAGCAGAAAGTAGAAGGCATAGTCCTTATATCGACGCCCGATACGAATAACACCACATTTCAAATTCCGGGTGAAAAAGAGCACATTTCAGATTTCATTTCATTTCATTTCATTTTTCTGAAACGTGTTCTTTTCCATCCGGAATCTGAAACATGCTCTTTTTCACTCGGAATCGGGCGTCGATATTATATATACTATATTAGGGTGGTCCAAAAAAAAAAAAAACATTTTTTTGTTTTTTTCAAAGTCTTATCATCTCAAAAGTTTCGTTTAGGTATGAAACAAATTCTCCTAAAAGGGCAGCTCGATATCTTAACTCTACGAGACGCTCAAAAATTTTCCGTTTTCCCATCTAAATAACACATGAAAAATTTTTTTTTTTGTTTTTTCTGCATAAAAGTCCGAAAAAAAATGTTGTTTCAATTTTAATGCACATATTCTTGTAGGGAATTCAATTCTCTACAAAAAAAGGTCCCATAAGGTTTTCTTGTGATCTTAACAGGTTAAAAGTTATCAGACTTTAAACCAGGGCCGGAACTACACTGGGGCAGGCGGGGCAATGCCCCGGGGCCCCCGACCCGAGGGGGCCCCCTGGCCGAGGATGAAAAAAAAAATTTGAAAAAAAAATTAGATCAACCGGATCTAAAATTGAAAAAAAAAGTTGAATAAAAAATAAAAATCCATTAAAAAAATTCATAAATGGCGGGGGAGGGGCCCCAAATTTTGTTTTTCCCCGGGGCCTCCTCAGTCCAAGTTCCGGCCCTGCTTTAAACCCCTGCAACTCAATGAAATTTAACCAGATATAATTTCAGAACGATTTTCAAATTTCTTCAACTGTGGAATGATTTCTAACTGTGTAAAATGAAGAGCAAAAAAAAATATCTGTTACAAGTAGTTGCTGATCATAGAAAAAATTATCCTAATTGTAACAAACATAATTATTTATAATTAAAAGCGTAATATTATTTTAAAAATATTGTAATAATTACTAATCCATAAGTAGACTGTGAATTTGTGATTGTATGAACAAATATTTGCGAAGTTAAAGATTATTTTTAGACAGTTAGAAATCATTCCACATTTGAAGAAATTTGAAAATCGTTCTGAAATTATATCTGGTTAAATTTAATTTAGTTGCAGGAGTTTTAAAGCCTGATAACTTTCAACCTGTTAAGATTACAAGAAAACCTTATCAGACCTTTTTTGTAGAGAATAAAATTCCCTACAAGAATATGTGCATCAAAATTGAAACAACATTTTTTCTCGGAGTTTTAGGTAGAAAAAACGAAAAAATAAATTTTTCATGTGTTATTTAGATGGGAAAACGGAAAATCGTTGAGCATCTCGTAGAGTTGAGATATCGAGCTGCCCTTTTAGGAGAATTTGTTTTATACCTAAACGAAACTTTTGAGATGATAAGGAAAAAACTTCTTTTTTTTTTTTTTTACAATCTTTCGTAACGTAAAATATCAGAATCGATTTTTTTTTTTTTTTTCAATATTATACAGGGTGATTTAAGTTTAACGGGTCATATTTTGAGAGTAGATTCCTCATAGAAATTAAAGACTAAATTATCTTTACCGAAAATCCGAAGGACCGATAGTTTCCGAGCTACAGAAAATCTTAGACGACCAATCGCAAAAGCGTATAGGTCACATAGCGCATTGGGGCACCGCTCAACTTCCGCTCCGTTTGCGTCACCTATAAGTTACCTGTGATTGGTCAACTAAGATCGTCCGTAGCTTGGAAACTATTGAACCCTCGAATTTTTGGTAAATAAAATTTAGTCTTAAAATTTGTCGATGAATCTATATACCCTCGAATTATCGCACTCTAAACGTGAAATGATCAATCTCTATTTTAACGTTATAGGGGAGAGCGGGGCAAAACGGGCAGCGGGGCAAAACGGGCACCTCGGCCAAATTTTCGAAATTAAATTCAGAAAAAAATCAAAATTCATTGGGAAACAATTTTTATTGAAAAAAAAAAAAAAATCTAAAATTTTCCAACATTTTTTTTTATTTTTCGGGGGAGCTGCCCGTTTTGCCCCGCTGCCCGTTTTGCCCCGCTCTCCCCTATATAAAAGTGACTGCAGCTGATCATTATCAAATATAATGTATTCCGGAATCATGAGTACGGAACCTTTTTTTTTTTTTTTTTTTTTTTTACAGATACAATTTGAATCGATGGGCAGCGCACTTTCCGCAGTATTGCGGATGTGTATAATATGTAAATTTGGATTCTCGTGGTGTTATTATGCTATCGTGACAACAATTGCACGCATTGTATTTAATTGCATAATACAACACTTGTCACATACGTGCATAAATTTTACGTTGCAATGCTGAAACCCGTATCGCATAGTATATATACGTTAATGCTCTTCTTTCCTCACACCGCGTATACCAACATGTACATATATACATATATTATACATGCTCGCATACAGCACAGATCGTACATATATGTATATATATAGGTACTACACCGATCATCGTAAACTTGATACACACTCGATGCTTACTCCGAGGCTGTGTGACGTCATTAACGTATGTGCGGCCGCTTACGCGCGCCATACGTTCCTTGTCTCGTTTGACATACTTTTGTGAGAATTACCAGGCAACACCAATAGCACCGACCTCCTTTACCCCTAACCGAGACTTGCCGCATATTTCGCGCTCTGTCAGCAGTATATATTATATTTTTTGACGCAAAAACTAAAACGTCACTATCGTATAATTATTATAGATTATTATTATTATTATTATTATTATTATTATTATTATTATTATACACGCGTTATCGAATCTTCTGCTATTCGTCGATATATCAATGAATCATCTTGGCTTTTTCGTATTATTTCATGAATAAAGTGTAAAGAAGAAGAAGAAGAAAAAAAAAAAAAGAAATAAAACTCAAATCTCGTTAAAAAAAAAAAAAAATTAAGCCGGCTGACCTCGATGTGTCAGCTCTAAAATTTCCCGTTATGACTTTTCAGGCTGATGTGGGAAAAAAATTTCATTAATTGATCCAAGAAAATTATTCTTGATTCAAGATAATTTTGGGGGTCCAAAAATGAAGACCGAAATTTTCTCGGATAAAATCAAAAATTTTACTCGAACCAAGAAAATTTTGAAAATTTTGCCAATTTTGGACCAAAATTTGTCCAAAATTTTGACAATTTTGGGGGTCCAAAAATGAAGACCGAAATTTTCTCGGATAAAATCAAAAATTTTACTCGAACCAAGAAAATTTGGAAAATTTTGCCAATTTTGGACCAAAATTTGTCCAAAATTTTGACAATTTTGGGGGTCCAAAAATGAAGACCGAAATTTTCTCGGATAAAATCAAAAATTTTACTCGAACCAAGAAAATTGTTCCAATTTTCTTGGTTCGAGTAAAATTTTTGATTTTATCCGAGAAAATTTCGGTCTTCATTTTTGGACCCCCAAAATTATCTTTAATCAAGTGAACCTTTATTTCTGTGTAAGGATGGATCGAATCAGTTTATTTGTTCTCAAATTTTGAAACGTGGGTGTGATCTGGTGAAAATTGAACTTTTCATTTCCGGTTTGATTATAACGATCCCCGATTTTCTTCTAAACGGCAATATACATGAAGATATTAAATTCGATTTGTATATAACGTCTGCAAATTGTAAATATACGGTGACAGTATAAATCAGGCAACAGCAACAGCATGCAGCAGCAGCAGCAGCAGCTGACACTGGTAATGACTCAATGGCCTTGGCCTTCTTCTTGTCATTGTCCTCTGGCACGTCATCTACAAGTGTCACGCATATATGTCCTCGCCGATGGCGAATGAATGATATATTCAACGAAACCCCTACTTCCTTATTCGTCGTACTCCAGCCTCCAGCCTCCAGCCTCCAGCCTCCAGCCTCCAGCCTCCAGCCTCCAGCCTCCAGCCTCCAGCCTCCAGGCGTTTGAGTGGAATGAAGAAGAAAGAAAAAGAAAAAGATAAAAAAAAAAAAAAAAGGAAAAGTACTTTTGTTATTTATTCTTATATCGATGAGAAGCAAGAAGACGATAGTTAATGTTTTACAAAATTTTAATATACAACACTCGACGATATATATATATATATATAAGTATAGCTGTACTTACTACATATGTTTAAACTCACGCTCTGCGCGTAAAAAGAGAGAGCGAGAGATTGTATCCGTATAGGAGAATGGCGAAGGTTATTCCTTAACATTTTAGTATATAATATATTTTGAGACCTTTCCTTTGATCGTCGAAGGTCTGAAACGCAGGCCAGTTATTCCAACGCGATATATATATAATAAATAATAATATGTATAATTTTAATGTTTAATTCGGTTTCAAAGACCCATTTTATTTATTTTTTTTAATTTTATTTCTCTTCAACTTTTTATATAATCAACATTTAAAAAAAGAAATCTATAACCGACAGATATAGATCGAAAGAGAATTCGAAAATATATATCCGAGCATCTCATAGGAACCGGAGCGGCATGGGCAGACCCAAAAAATTTTCCAGGCTCGTGCATTTAAAAAAAAAAACAAAAATAAAAAATAAAAATAAAAACGCCGGATAACATATTGGTGACAACCCTTCGAGGCAAGGCGAATGAGGAACTCGAGCTTTGAGTTTGAAATTCGAACCACCAGCCACCTCGATCTGCTGTCTCGAAAAAAAAATAAAAATAAAAATAAGAAAAAAAGAAACAAAAAAAAAAAAAAAAAAAAATGGTCATACCGATATACCCGGGTGTATTGTAATACAGACAACAGAGTAGCAGCGCAGCTGTACAGCTGATATAGACATGTACAGCGGTTTTACTGCAATTTATTTCTATGTAGGTATTCATTATCTGGAACGAGACCCGGTAAGGCACACGTAAGTCGATAATTGTCGCGTAGGCTGGAGGCGGTATATGACGTCACTATACATATGTATGCACTTGCAGCGCAGGCAAGTTGCAATCGACGCAATGACCTTGCACGTGTGCATGTGCGAGAGAGAAAGAGAGTGAGCGAGTGAGTGAGAGGGAAAGAGACAGATTGAGAGAGGGAGGGAGGCTCTTGCGGCTTACGGTTTTCGATTTACGATATATACGATTTACTGCTTACGTACGCGGTTTACGACCCGGCGTGCTGCACGCCCGATCACTCCTCGACCCGGAAGAACTGCACGTGGCGAGTTGCAGCTTAAATGACGAGAGACGAGAGACGGAAGAGAAAAAAAAAGTAAAGAGGAAAGACGGCGCCGCGCGTATAGCTAAAATTAATTTGTATTAATACACATATGTGCGAGTGCCGCACGAGCTGACATGTTAAATTATTATATGCCAATTATCAATTTATTGCAATAGGCCTGTTTGAATATCGATATGAATATGAATATTTCCGAGAAACTGATTAGAGGTGAATTAATTAAGGAAATCAGTACAACGACTTTTCGAAAAATGATCATAGTCCGAAATCAATTTATTTCATAACCAAAGTTCATTTCACATGAAAATATTTTTCTTTTTCAAAATCGTATGTGTCGTAAGGATTTTAGAGCACCGTTGAACCGATTCAGGTCATCTTGGATTCATTTTCTTCAGAAAACAAATCCTCATCATGTGAATGTAGGAATTTTGAAAATAAAAAATTATGTCATAAGTTATGATCAATTTACCAAATTTGAAAAAATTATTATCACTCATTTCTTAAATAACTTGACCAAAACGAAAAATTTTCAAAATTCCTACATTCACATGATGAGGATTTGTTTTCTGAATAAAATTAATCCAAGATGACCTGAATCGGTCCAACGGTGCTCTGAAATCCTTACGACACATGATTTTGAAAAAGAAAAATATTTTCATGTGAAATGAACTTTGGTTATGAAATAAATTCATTTCGGACTATATGATCATTTATCGAAAAGTTGCTGTACTGGTCCCCTTAATTATACATAATATACACAGAAAGAAAGGTTAACTTGATTCAACACAATTTTGGGGGTCCAAAAGTGAAGACCGAAATTTTCTTGGATCAAATCAAAATTTCTGTCTTCATTTTTGGACCCCCCCAAAATTGTCTTGAATCAAGTTAACCTTTGTGAAAATTGTCCCAATTTTCTTGGCTCGAGAAAATTTAACGAATTGGTTATAAATATTGTAACCAGTAAATTGGAGGTTTAAAAATTGAGAAAATATTCGTTAAGACAATAAAATGTAATAACTTATATAAATATATTAAATAAAATTATTATTATTATTATTATATTAAATGTATGTGTGTGTGTGTGTGTGTGATACACCGGATTAAAGTTAAGCTTGTTCATGGTGACATATTCTCTGTAAATTAACTGCAACGGTTAAAGTATATGTATGTAGGTATAGGTGAGAGGCGGGCAAAATGGGCACCCCTGAAAATTTTTCTTACTTTAGTCAAAATTGTAAGATGTTCTGAATTTCATTATTTACTTACTATAATAGTATTCTCAAGTGAATACGAAAATGAATTTAAAACCTTTTTTCGATTTTGAAAAATTTCAACAAATTTTTGGGGTCCCCATTTTGCCCGCAATCTTGGAACTTTTCAGGCGAGGGCGTTCAACACTCGGAATTGATCAGGTTATCGTTTTTCGGACAAAATTCGAAGATCCATCGATTCAAACCTGTATTTGAAGCCTTAATTTCTTAGGGTGTCCATTTTGCCCGCCTCTCCCCTATATATATATATATATATATATAATATGTACTACCTGCAATCGGTGTCGAAACGAGAGAAATGTTTAGAAACTATACGCGAAGAGCTCGAGCACGCTTGTATGTATATAGTATAGGTATACCGATTTAATCGTAATTTGCAACGAGTGCAGGATCGTCAATGATCGAGTATAGTACACACATATATGTGTTATACACGTATACCTATACATAGTCGTGGTATATATGACCCAGATTTATCGCTGTATTAGAACATCTACATCTAGCAGCCTGTCCTCGACGAAAACAATATATATGTATATATTATGTACCTCATAATACATCCTTTGGTGCGTTAATGTTTATCAAATTCCTTTAGAGATAAACATATTTTCTGCTATACCTACCAGAGCTGTTGTATATATACCGCAACAACAACACAACCGCATAAAAGAGAAAAAATTCGTTATCCGTCATTCGTTATCCGTTATCCGTTATCGCCGACCTGGTGACCACTGCACGTGCGCTTAACATCGAAGGACGGAAAGCTGCGATTGTCATACCACTAATCTCTAATCCCTCAGCTCTTTATACTCCTTCCGACCTTTTCATATAAGAATATCGATACAGAGAAGATACACTCAGAAAAAAGTCCTGTTGACACAACCAAAATTTTGTTTATTATATGCACAATCACATTTTTTTTGTTCAGTCAACCAAAAATTTTGTTGGAATAGCCAAAATTTTGGTTGTTCCAACAAAATTTGGTTTTACCAACAAAATTTTGGTTGTCCCAACAAAGTTTGGTTTTACCAACAAAATTTTGGTTGTCCCAACAAAATTTTGGTTGTCCCAACAAAGTTTGGTTTTACCAACAAAATTTGGTTTTACCAACAAAATTTTGGTTGTCCCAACAAAGTTTGGTTTTACCAACAAAATTTTGGTTGTCCCAACAAAGTTTGGTTTTACCAACAAAATTTTGGTTGTCCCAACAAAATTTTGGTTGTCCCAACAAAGTTTGGTTTTACCAACAAAATTTGGTTTTACCAACAAAATTTTGGTTGTCCCAACAAAGTTTGGTTTTACCAACAAAATTTTGGTTGTCCCAACAAAGTTTGGTTTTACCAACAAAATTTTGGTTATCCCAACGAAATTTTTGGTTGACTGAACAAAAAATTTGGTTGACTGAACAAAAAAATGTGATTTTTTCTGAGTGTAGGATCTGGTGCAGGTAGGTATATCAATGATGTGCATAATATGGTCGCTGACCGTGTATACATATATAATTCGATAAGATGATATTATCGCGAGGTAATATTAAGTTCGGGAATATCATTATCACACTATATTATATTATGTACCTAAAAGTAAATAAAGAAAGAAAAAAAAAAAAAAAAGAGGATAAACAAGGACAACAGCTGTTTTTTTTTTTTTTTTTTTTTCCCCTTTATTTTCATTTTTAAACACAATTAGCGCCGCAATCTCTCAAACTATTTACTTTAACGACAATAATTATCGCCTACGCTGCGCACCTACATATATATATATACTATATATTTATCTAAACGAATAGTTATACCAAGCAGTGTGCTGTGACATATAGGTAGCTTGCGGGGGCGCGCTTGTAGAGATATATATGTATATATATATGCCACGAGTATAGAGCCTGCAGTATTCTAGATGCACGTGCCGGCGCATAGCAACTCTTGACATACACGACAAACGCATACTTAGACTGTTTTAACGCAATGGCGACTCGCAATGACGAGGTGATGCCGCATATATATGCAGTTCTATATTATACTGGCTGCTTTTTCATCGATTTTATGAAAAATCAATGCGCAACGTCAAGAATATTTTTAATAATCAATTTCCCTTATACGTGAATCGTTTTTAATTATATTGACAAAAAAAAAAAAAAAAATTCTAAATACATCATTCAAAAAAAAATTGTATAAAAAAACTTCATTAATCCTAATGTACACTCAGAAAAATGTCTTGTTGACACGACCAAAATTTGGTTATTATATATGGACATAATCAAATTTTTTTTTTTTTTCAGTCAACCAAAAATTTCGTTGGGATAACCAAAATTTTGTTGGTAAAACCAAATTTTGTTGGGAAAACAAAAAATTTTGGCTATTCCAACAAAATTTTTGTTTGACTGAACAAAGAAATGTGATTGTCCATAATATAATAACTCAAATTTTGATTGTGGCAACAAGACCTTTTTCTGAGTGTAAATCATTCACGGAAGGAAAAATTCATTTTTCACAATATTCTCGATGTACGATCATTTTTTTTTTTTTTTTTTTTTTTCTGTTCTACGACATCACTTTCAGGATAAATCGGTGGCGGCGGGCATGGAGGCAGAAGGCAGAAGGCAGAAGGCAGAAGACACGTGCACTGCAGCAGCTAAGTCGAATAGCCTCCCTCTCCTGCAAAGCCGTAGGTTAAGTTACCATGCGAGTCAACTTGCCCTGGTGTCTATATGCACATATGTATACATGCGTGTATATTGTACATAAATATATGTATATATATATATATATATATATATATATGCAATGTGCACCCACCACGATGTGTACGTGTATAGGTATATATATATATACGTACAAATATATATATATATATATGTACGTGTACACTGAGAGAAAAAAGTGGTTGAATCAAACATTTTGATTTTGTTGATTAAAAAATAGTCGGTTCAACCATTATCTTCTTCGAATGAATAGACCGTGATCATCGTGACAAATTCTGGCACTTCGAATCAAACGAATGAGTTATTTAAAGCATTTGCTTGATTTGACTCAATCTTTGATTGATACAACTATTACATAGTTGTTTTGACTAAAACCATCTGGTTGAAGTGGGGTGATGATGCATTTGAATGCTTACAATTGAATCAAGTAAATAATTCATTCTTTCGAATAAATATAGTAATCGTATCAATCAAATTTGAATGGGTTGGAACAATTGATATGTACCGTTCAGTGGTATTTTTCGGATAACACATATTTGATAAATTCGAATCAGTCACTCACTTCGAATCATCACGATTAATTGTGTTGATTCAAATACACTCAGAAAAAAGTCTTGTTGAAACGACCAAAATTTGGTAATTATACGGTCGAAGAAATTTTTTTGTCAACCAGAATTTTGTTGTGCTAACAAGAAATTCAGTAGTATCAACAAAAATGTTGGTTAGCCCAACCAAATATAGGCATATAGATATTGCAATATAGGCAATTAAATTTCACTAATTTTGATATATATATATATATAGATATATCTCAACATGAGTTAGGTCATATTGTTGTAGTTTTCAATCTGTTATATGTACGGCAATTTTGGTTAAATCGAAAAAATGAAAAATACATCCCAAATGGTTTTTTCAAAACTACTAGAATATGAAATTAAAAAAAACCATGCAAAACACCAATTTGGAATGAATTGTCCATTTTCTTGTTGCTGGGGGGCGGCTAATCGAGCGTTCCGCGGCTGCCGGAGCCCCAAAGCCGTTGCATTATGCGTGGCGCCGTCTCATTGGCTGTTGAAATGGCGTGACTCAAGTCCTGGCATCTGATTGGATCTGATAGTCATGTGACACGAACGCTCCGTTCGCATTGCCGGGTGGGGAACGCCAAGACCGCACTTCGTCTCCAACCACTTTACCGGTTACCTCGTGGCTTGTTCAGAAAGAAGGCTTACTGTTTTTTCTGCGGCGTTAACAATCGAGAACAACGTTCAGAATTACATTATTCATTTGTCAAATTTCGAAATTTCAATGTTTATAATATTCAAAAGTGTCTTGTGAAATAATGGCCGACGATTATTGCAAAGAACTTCTAGTAGCGTGGGACTTGGGAGGCCTCGTCGAACGTTTTCAAGGTAAGTTCTATAATTTACTTGTTGCATGGTTAGTACAGGCAATAGGACAGCGCGGCACTCTTGTGCGCTTTGCACTAAGTTACAGGAGTTATCTATCCATTCATTTTTCTTTCAATTACGTTCAGTATCTTGTACTCTATATAAGTGAACAAAATCCTTAAAAATCTCTACCCCGAAAGTGCCGCCATTTTGAGACAAACTGTATCTGCCTACATCTCCGTTATCGTGCAGTTTAGGCTAAAAATCGTAATAACCTTTCTTGCAGGTAATTAAATTTCTATCGTTTTCGTTGAATAATTTTTTTCTCTTGTTCTCAAGTCAGTAAATAAATCATAGGTCGTAAATGGTAATTGATACAAAAAAAAATTATTCAACACAAAAGTTAGGGAATTTGATTACCTACAAGAAAGGTCATCACAATTTTTGGCCTGGAGTGCACGATAACGGAGAGTTTTTTTTCAAAAGGCGGCATTTCCGGGGTCAACATTTGTAAGGATTTTATTTATACACTGAAAAAAAAGTATAAGTCCTATACGCATACTCTATATGTGGATATACACAATACTCAGTATCGCTGTAGGACTTATATTTTCCGTACGATACTATAGCAAGCCACCAGTGAGTATAGTAAGAAAGTTCCCGCGTTGCGCGTATCTCTAAACAAAACATAACTTTCAAATCGTTACGAAGTTTTTATAAAAAAGGATTGCATTTAATTTAAGGAGTAAATTGTAATATTTTTAATAACAAATAGTAATAACACGAAAGAGGTTTTATTATTATTTTCTTTATAATGACATTTATAATGTCTTCATAACCTTTAACTTTTCAAGAAATCTGTAAGTGTGGAGCTAATACGAGTCACTATACGAGTATTGTGGTGGGACTGAAACTCAGTTTAAGTGTATAGCGTATACGAGTATTGCTATAGTACAGAAATGTATCGCCGTAGGACTTATACTTTTTTTTCGGTGTACTATTCAGTACGTGATACTGAACCTGATTGAAAAAAAAAATAACTTCTGTAATTTAGTGCAGTATTGCAATATTACCTATTGCCTGTATTAGATGAGATTCCACATGAAGAAGCAGACTGCATTATCTTGAACTTTGTACTAGCCGGTACTAGCTGTACTGAGGAAAAAAAAAAGGATACAGATAATGAAATCATTAATTATTTATAAACGCTTTTGATTGAAATAAATTAATTGAAACGAAATGGTCCACAGAAAATGGTATCAACGAGAGTATAATATCAGCATTAACACCTGATTTAATTAAGGAACTCATCCCCCAAATCGGCTTGAGGATTAAGTTTGCTTTAAAGTGGGGGGAACAATTTTCAAAGAAAAAAAAGGATGAAGAGTTGCCGCAAGTAAGTTACTTCGTGTGTGCCTATTTTTTCCTTTAGTTCAGACACATTCTCATGCCCCACTTACCCATTCTCATTTTGAAATGAGCTTTTTCAAAGCATAGGTAAAAATCTGATAAATATCTGAAACCAAGATTTAATATCTTGAACCTATTTATTTTCTTTATAGAACCCCATTGAGAATTCTGAGTCAAGCCAAATGGTGTCTGAAGGAAGTTCGGATAATCAAGAAAATCTAGATTCTAATAACATAAATGGCGATTCAGCAAAAACAATAGTAACGAAACTTTGTCGCCCGCATGTTAAAGATATGCTTAAACGATGTATGCAAGGTCGTGCTATTCTCAAATCGTATTTGAAAACGAAGACATTGTCTCGGCAATGCAGGAATATGATAGTGGGTATCATAATCTCTGAAATCTTGCAAGATTTTAACGGGTAAATATTCCTTATAGATTGATTTCTGCAGTGCCTAGCTGTTAAACAGGAAGAAGAACTGATTGTTCTTTTTTTTTTTTTTTGTACTATTTCAGTTCTGGATCTTTAAAAAATGAAGGGTTCGACCTCATATCCAAAGAGATTGTGCAGACATTTCCTACCGAAGTATCAGGCACGTATTACGTACCACCAATAACAAAGAAATTTTCTCGCGATCAAAGATCTATTACCTCTAGAGGAAAACTCATTGATAAGTACCGCAATAAGATACGTGAATATAGAAAATTGACAGGGCGTAATATTGGCGATGAAACTCCCTCAACGAGCAGTTCCGTTGATCAGTCGAGTGGCGATGAAATGGTTGCAGGTGAATCAGTAATATAAAATACAAAATATACATTAAATAACCAAATAGGATGCATCTCAAGATAGCAGCCAAAACCAATCTTCATTTGAATAGGATGATGTGAGATAATTTACCACCAATAATAATTCTATAAATAGTATATTACCTTGTAATGAGATTTGACAGAATTTTACTTATTGAATTAGCCGCTGTATGTACAATGAAGTGGAAGTTAGCAGAAGATAGCCAGCAGAAAATAAGATCATTTATTCATTTCGCCGATAAAAGGTGGACAAATATCAAGTTTGGTCGTTTGCACACCCTCAATTAAGTCGTTTCGATGTCATTCGACGATCGTCAGAGACGTCATTTCCGTAGCGTGTGAGAATCGCTGTGCGCGGGACGCGCGCGCTTATTTTCTGCTGGCTATCTTCTGCTAACTTCCACTTCATGTATGTACATTAATCAATGTGAACAAGTTTGGCTGCTATCTTTTGTTTTATTAATTTGCTACACAGTGTTTTAATGCGGTGAATTATTTATTAAATTACACCAAATTGCTTTTCGGAAAACTTCCAAATTGTTCACCTATTCTAATAGATTCAAATTTACAGTAGATATTGAAACTCAAAGGAGTGTTCAATGGCTAGAAAAAAATCAAGCGCCATGGGAATTGGTCATTTCTCATTGGACTGCAACTTATCAACATCGTCGCAATGAAATTAAGAAAGATTGGAATAGTGTTGCTCATATTTTCAAAGAGTGGCCAATCCTACAACATCCTATGGGTCATGAACTCGTCAATCTTGATTTTGAGCTGCTTGAACTGACGAAGATAGTTAATACCGCCGTCAATTGGGAAAAATTCGTCGATACCATCCATGAATTATCTGACTTTAAGAAAACAAAGAAAACTAATGATCTATACGAACTTTTGAAATCTGAGGATTTGAATAAAGGTGAGGGGGTAGCAGATATTAAAATCATATGGTAGTGCTATGTTCTGATTGTATAGGTGTTTTATGGGGATTGATGAATAAGATTCTCAAAAATACGTATTATTATTAAAAGAGAAAAAAATATCGAACTTCACACTTCGAGTTGAAATATCAATTTAACAATTACATCTCACGCCCATTCGTATTTCAATATTATATAAGTGAGTGGTACTACACATAAAGTTCCATGATGATTTTGAAGGAACAAATTTTTTCAGATGTTACAGTTTGATTGTAGGAGTATAACATAAATGTGGTATAACAAAAATTGTTGATTTTTAATTATTTGATGTCAAACATTCGAAAAATTGGTTAAAACTTTGCAAGGTTATCATACTAACACTATTGGATTTCGATTTCTTAGAGCAGTAGATTGAAATTATTTTTTTTTTTTCGGCTTGTAGATAGTAAAGTTGCAGTCCAACTCTTACTTTTACCCCACTTCGTGCCACCAAAAGGCAGAATTCGGACGAAGGCTAAACACTGGAAGCCAACCATAACTGAGTGCGCAGAAAGTCTAATCGAACATGCCAAGGTTAATTTTTTTTTTTTTTTAATTGCAAACAATAACATACTTTAATATATTCTTTATTTAAATTATTTCATCCTGCTTCTTCATGTTTGAAAAAAAAAAAAGATATTTCACATTAATGGGACAAGGTATTAGATAAAAGATAATGTATTGTATCAGTTTGAGCTCCGAAACATTCAACAAATTATCTGTACTATATAGATTCCAGGGGATATTTCTCGGATCCAATCAAGAAAGGTCGAGGTAATGAGTGAAATGAAACTGACTGTTCAACCTTACATTATCGTTGTTGGACCTACCCTGAAGGAGATCTCTACGTTCTACGTGTGCATCGACAAAACGCTTTACAGTGTTGAATCGACGCTATCCGCTATAAACATCTGCTTCAAGGCATATCATGTCTTCAACGCTACCTACCCGGCTCAAAGCGAGCACATTTGGTATTTGATCCAACATGGTTTGTACCAAATCACTACAAAATACGACAAACAAATTTCTTACATAATGGAGCTTATAAAGTTTCTGCAAAACCAAAGCTCAATTGCAACTGCTGAGTAATACAGCATCACGCATGGATAAGCAAAGTGTCTGCATAATACTGATGTTCAAACCAGCATTTATGCTAACAAATTTTTCTTACCGTATAATCGCATACTTGACAATTATCATTCGATATCTGTAGCTAAATTTGCCTTGACAACATGACGTATCCATGTCCGCTTTGCGTCGAACAGTTTCCGTCACTCAACTTTTTTACAGGACACTTTAAATTAAAACATGGTCTACAACAGAATTCAATCTTGCTTTGCCCAATCACAGATTGTTCACGTAGCTTCAATGATATCTATGGGTACAAAAAACATCTGATCAACAAGCATACCAATAATAAAAGCTCTTCAACTAGTCACTGTAGTAATGATACGCAAAGTATCCTCGTCGAATCAATACCGAAGTCTAGTACTGATTTAACTTCGAATATTATAGAACCATCTACAAGCAATGCTTGTGTCGAACAAGTATCGATGTCCCCTGTTGTTCAGCCCTGTATTTCTATATTAGAATTTTCAAATATCATTTCTAATGCCACTACTTCTTTCGTCACTAAACTGTACGCTAACACGTCTATGACCAGAGCTAATGCACAAGAAGTCATACAAGACGTTACTGAACTGTATGGTAATACGTGTTACGAAATACTTAGAAAAAGAAATAACTGTCCTGAATGCCCAGATCCAAAATCAGACTTGAACGCTATGTTTCAGTTAATACAAAGTTCTTTCAAAAATTTTAGTTCTGAACATGAAACACTCAAACACCTCTCAAATTCCAACCATCTTATTGTAGCAGAGTCTATTTGTATAGGTGCTACATTACAACCACGACACAATAGCACAGGTATGAAAATTGGCGTTCGTAATTCTAACTTACAAATAGTACCTCTAAAAATATTGTTAAAGAGATTCCTTGAACTACCAAACGTTTTGGAGTCCACTCTTGCCCAGCTCGAAGAACTCCAAAAAAGTAACGTAATGACATCAATTGTCCAAGGTAAACGATGGAAATCAATTGCACATGAATTCCAGGGTCAAATCGTTTTACCTCTGATCTTATATTTCGATGATTTTGAGATCAACAATCCCTTAGGGTCACATAAAGGGATCCATAAACTGGGAGCCGTGTATTGCACCATAGCTTGCTTTCCTAAGGAGTATCAAAGTAAAATTGAAAATATTCTACTTGTTCAATTACACCACACAAAAGATCAGGAAAAGTATGGGAATAAAACTCTATTTGCCAATTTGATATGTCAAATCACTCAGCTTGGAACTGAAGGCATCAGTACAGTTATTGACGGTAAAGAAACAAAAATATACTTTGTTTTATCATTAATCATAGGAGATAATTTAGGGCTGAACAGCATTTTCGGTTTTACAACTAGTTTCAACGCGCAATATTGTTGTCGAATTTGCTTGGCTGATAAACAAACGCTACATAAACAAGTGACAGAGGATGTTGAACTGTTGCGTACCATCGAAAATTACAACTCAGATGTGGCTGAATGTTCTAGAGGTATCAAAGAAGAATCCATTTTCAATAAAATCCCGTTTTACCACGTGATACTAAATTCTAGCGCTGACCGAGCACATGATCTAGAGGAAGGTGTCTTCAGGTATGATATGGCAAAGATTCTAAACAAACTAGTGTACAAAGACAAAGTGTTTTCCCTCGAAACACTGAACGAAAGGATTCGGCTTTTTAATTTCAATACCAGTATTTGTACTAACATTCCACCTCCAATAAAGGAAGATGCTTTGAAATCAGGGTGTCTGATTATGTCAGCATGTGAAATGTCTTGTTTCGTGCAATATTTGGGTTTGATTGTGGGTGATCTTGTTGATTCAGATATTAAAGCATGGGAGCTATACATTATACTTCGGGAAATCAACTGTATAATAACGGCCCCAACAGTTACAAGCGACGGTTGTCAGTTGCTTCGCACTCTGATAGTTGAACATCATTATTTATACATTCAAATTTTCGAAGAAAATCTGAAACCAAAACATCATTTTCTTAATCACTATCCACGTCTCATGGAAGAGATTGGTCCAATGGGTAATATTTCATGTATGCGTTTTGAAGCAAGACATAGAGACTTTAAAAATAATGCCAAGGTCTCAACCTCGCGTGTTAATCCAGCTTACACATTAGCTTTAAAAAATCAATTGAAAATGGCACACAGATTTTTCAATGCTAGAGGATTTGATGAACGTCTATCATGTGGAGTTATACTTCAAACAGCGCTGAATAGCAATAATGAGTTTTGTAATTTTAAAGTAGCTCTTCCACATGATTTTGATCATAAATGCATGACCACGACTTGGGCACAGATCAATGGTATCACGTATAAGCCAGGTATGATTATTGTGACGGATGATAATGATTCGGAACCAATATTTGGAAAAATTCAATACGTGCTCGTTGATACCACTCGTCAAGTGCATTTTTTGTTCTTTAAATTGAGAAATCTGGGCCTTATACAGCATGTACATGCATTTCAAGTAATTGAAACACAAAAGTGGGGCTTTATATCACAGAAACAGCTCACCACACACCTGCCTTTTAGTATACATGTTATGAATAATGGAAACTATTATGTACCGTGTCTTTGAATGAACAATAATTTCACTCGTATTACTTTAATTTGATGTTGTCAAGCATGCGATTTAAGGTCTTGAAAAATTGTTGGAGTTATAATATTGTTTGTTGTAATGAGTTGACCTCATTGTAATAATTCTGGAGTTATACTATAATTTTAATATTTAATACTAATACTTTTCTGTGTAATTATATACTTATCAGCAAGGCACGGACTTTCGTGTTGGATTCGTCACAGCAAGATCGCGAGCGCTCGAAAAAATGAGCGTGGTTCAATTTTTTTATGGACTCTGAAATATTTCCTGATTTTAGGACTTAGAATATTTTCGCCGTGAAGGAACTTTTAAAAAAATTGCTTTCCAGGGACGTCGAAAAATTTTGCATCCAAGGAGAAAAGAAAATATTTACGTCTGCCGGAGAATGAAGATTTAATATTTACTCGTTAAATGAAAAAAAAAAAATTATTAATTGTCTTTCTAAAAATTTTGTTAATTTTTTTTTTTTTAATTTGTTTCCAACGTATATTTTTTGTTTGTTTGCAAAAAAAGTTTCAATTTTTTTTGTATCGAATAATTTTTTTGTCTCATTTCGTACGATGCCGTTGATCCTGTAATTGCTGAGATTAAGAAAGTGGTTTTTTTTTTTTTAGAAAAAGAAATGTGGAACGAAAATATTTTTAGAAAAAACATGTTGAAAATAAAAATGAGACAAAAATTATTCTATACAAAAAAAATTGAAACTTTTTTTGCGAACAAACAAAAAATATACGTTGGAAACAAATTGAAAGAAAAAAAATTAACAAAATTTTTAGAAAGACAATTAATAATTTTTTATTTCATTTAACGAGTAAATATTGAATCTTTATTCTCCGGCAGACGTAAATATTTTCTTTTCTCCTTGGATGCAAAATTTTTCGACGTCCCTGGAAACATTTTTTTTTTTTTAAAGTTCCTTCAAGGCGAAAATATTCTAAGTCCTAAAATCAGGAAATATTTCAGAGTCCATAAAAAAATTGAACCACGCTCATTTTTCCGAGCGCTCGCGATCTTGCTGTGACGAATCCAACACGAAAGTCCGTGCCTTGCTTATCAGTATATATAGTTACTCAGACATTTTATATGCGATTCTGTGAGATGATATTGTACTAATATTTTTTTAATGTGAAAGCTGTAGAGTAATACCTATATAATTACTCATCTTTTATATACGGGAATTTGTGAAATAATTTCGTAGTAATACTTCTCTATGTGATAATACGTATACTTATCAGTATATAGTTACTCAAACATTTCATATGCGAATCTGTGAGATGATCTTGTACTAATATCTTTTCATGTGATAGTTGTAGAGTCACATATATAATTACTCAGCCATTTTATACGGGAATTTGTAAAATAATTTCGTAGAAATACTTCTCTATGTAATAATATGTATATGCTTATCAGTATATAGTTACTTAAACATTTCATATGCGAATCTGTGAGATGATCTTGTACTAATATCTTTTCATGTGATAGTTGTAGAGTCACATATATAATTACTCAGCCATTTTATACGGGAATTTGTGAAATAATTACGTATATACTAATACTTTTCTTTGTGATTGCATGCTTCTCATCGGTATATAATCGGCCATTTGTCTGTAAATTTCTGAGATGATTTCGTAATGATGCTTTTCTATGTGATAATAGTGATATGTATGAGTGTATAAAATTATTCTAGAATTTCAATTGCAAATTGTTTAAATATCTCACTAATACTTTAATATGTGCTGGAGACTACTATAGTTCATAAATACCGTTTATATTTATCATGCATTATATATAATTTCATTATATGTAATGATGCTTTTCTATGTGATAATAGTGATATGTATGAGTGTATAAAATTATTCTAGAATTTCAATTGCAAATTGTTTAAATATCTCACTAATACTTTAATATGTGCTGGAGACTACTATAGTTCATAAATACCGTTTATATTTATCATGCATTATATATAATATAATAAATACTTCCTTTAATCATATACGTTGAAGCTAGTTCATTGATATTCGTTTTGAAACGAATATTTAACCTTAATCCCTTGAGCCAAACATTTAGTTCTGTCGACCAAAATTTGTTATAACAACCGAAGTATCGGTTTGTTTTACCTAAAGATTCGTTCAATCCAACCGCACCATGTTTGGAATCAACAGGATATTTTTTCGGAGCAGCAAATTACACTCTTCACTGAAATAAATGTTGAGTTGCGTGGACCTAGCTTTGTTTGCTTTAACCGAATGTTCAGTTCCGATACCCAAGATTCATTAAAACCACCAGAGTATCGGTTTAATTTACCTGAAGATTTGTTCAATTCAAACGCATTGTGTTTGGAATCAACAGGATATTTTTTCGGAGCAGCAAATTACACTCTTTACTGGAATAAATTTTCAGTTGCGTGGACCCAGCTTTGTTTGCTATAACTAAATATTAAGTTCCGATAACCAAGATTCATTGTAACAACCGAAGTACCGGTTTGATTTACCTGAAGATTTGTTCAATTCAACCGCGTTATGTTTGGAATCAACAGAATATTTAGTTGGAGCAGCAAATGACACTCTTCACTGAAATGAATGTTGAGTTGCGTGGACCTAGCTTTGTTTGCTATAACCGAATATTTAGTTCCTTCAGCTGCAATTCAGTCAAATAAATAGAACATAACTTTGATTTGATCAGACGTTTGTTCATTTCTACAATGCTACGTTTCAACTGACAAAAGATTTATCAGATCAAGGAAATAATACACTTCAGTGAACTGAATATTTGGTTCACTTGAATTTCTAATTGTAGAATCAACTACACATTTATTCGATGGAATCGTTTTCCATTTAGTTTGATCAACTAATATTTTGGTTGTATTTACGAAATATTCATTTCGCCACCCGTAACCGCCGCGTTTAGTTGGATCAAAGAATATTTGTTTCATTCAATCACTTTTTTCTCTCAGTGTATGTACCACATTTACGAAAGATTGTATATAGAACTATGTGAGTTAGGCTTCGTCGAGGTCCGGTTTTGACTTCGAAAAAAGAAAAGACATGGTGGGACATCTGGCCGCGGGGCCCTCCGGTGTCAACGGACCCATTTCACAGTTTCAATCCAAAACTCACAGATCCTAAATTACAGCTTTTAGACGTATTATGGCTTTTGACGATACTACTATATGTGTATGTGAATCTTCCGATCTAATAAAAAAAAAAATAAAAAATTTGTAGAACATTTTTTTTTTTTTTTTTTTTTTTCGAAAATTAAGAAAAATATATATTGCCTATATACGGAAATATCGCGAAGTTTCTGTAATCGATGAGAGTTCTTTTCCTCGAGGATCTGTTTTCAGTTTCATATTAGTCATTTGCGGTCTCCTAGCTCACCGTATCCGTATATATATATAACGTTATCGTAATTTCACTCGAACAGCGAATCTGCGCTGTGCTGTGTGCAGCGCAGCGCAGCGATAACCGTATACAGTACTCACGTGCGTAAAACGCGTTGATATTTTCCTCCAATTCGAGAGACACACGAAATTTGAACCGAATTAATTAACAACATGGAACATTATCCGAAAAAAGGGGGCCGAACCGGAAAATTCCGAATTCGTTTCAGACGATCTCGAATTTTCAGAAACGTTAAATTTATTAGCACACCGAAATTCCGCGCAAGGTCGGAATGCCATACAGACAGCTAAAAATTCCGAAAGATTCCAGACTCCTGAAAACCCAAAAATCCGAAAATTTTGGTCTATTTCTCTATGATGGATACGATAATAGAGGTGAAACACTTCATTCTAATCAAAGACCCCCTTTATTATATTTTTTTGGTGACCTACACAGAAAGAAAGGTTGACTTGATTCAAGATAATTTTGGGGGTCCAAAAATGAAGACCGAAATTTTCTCGGATCAAATCAAAAATTTTTCTCGAACCAAGAAAATTTTACCAAATTTTCCAAATTTTCTTGGTAAAGAAATGGGCAGAAATGATCGAGCGCAGACGAAGACAATATAATACTATATGTCCTTGTGGTATACTAGGGATATAGAGATTGCAGCTGGCTATACACTGATATTTCCTGAATAAACCCAAAAACGGAAGCACGCGTAGAAGGAAGTTATTTATAACTCATCTTAGCCCCGCAGGGTCCTGACATTTGCTAGTTAAGCTACTAGTACTAACAGCACAAGAGGAGACCAGCCGAATAAGGGTCGCTGCACGTGTCCAGATGCAGGACTTCCTATACTGACGTCATCGGCCTCGATTACCAACTATAGGAATCTCGCGAATGCGAATTCAGCCTGCCTGCAGGACAACTATTCCCACGCATGCGGGATCACAGCTTTGGATAAGCGACTGCATGTGTGATGTACGTATATGTATAGGTATATACCTATCATAGATATATACGAAGAATGTTGCAGTGGAATCGACGTGCGGTAAAGGAAACGCGTTGCATCCACAATATCGAAGACTGCGCACGCTCTTAAGAATATTTTTATAGGAAATAATTTTCCTTTGGTGAATCGGTTTGATTCTGATTTATAAAGGAAGAGCGGAGATAACAAAAAAAAAAATTTGAGAAAAAACAAAAATCAAAAAAATAAAAGCATGCATGTACACTAAACGTAATGGATTCTGATCCGGACGAGTTGGACAATTCTAGAAACAGCCAATCGGCGCTCTGGATTAAAAAAATCCAGAGCGCCGATTGGCTGTTTCTAGAATTGTCCAACTCGTCCGGATCAGAATCCATTACGTTTAGTGTACATATATTTTGGGAATTCCACATCAGACCAGCAAACCCAAAACTCTTACTATTTTAGATTGACTTAATTATCATATATATGATGCTTGTTAGGGTTCAAAATGATCAAATTAATATTTTCAATTTTTTATTATTTATTATTCCTTCACAATAATAAGGAGAAAAGAAAATTTGCAAATGGGACCCGATTAAAAATTACCAGAAAAAAATCATACGCACTCTGTGACAACCTAGAAACATTCTCCATCAAAGATCAAAGTGGAACTACAATCAACGACCGAGACAAAAATTAATTATTAAAATTAATAATTCGGATGATTTTGTGATTTTTTTTTTTTTTTTTTTTTCTAATTTTTAACAATCAATTTTTTGTCTCAGTCGTTGTTCGTATAGTTCCACTTTGATCTTTGGTGGAGAATGTTTCTAGGTCGTCACAGAGTGCGTGTGATTTTTTTGGTAATTTTAAATCGGGTCCCCCCTTACGGAAAAAAAAACCCTCAAAATATCACCCTCAACTGAGCCCTCAACTTTCAAGGTGATTTCGTACCCCCAACTTGGGGGGTTAACCCTGAATTGAGGGTTACCTTCAACTTGAGGACCTCAAACCCTCAAATGGGGGTCCCTTCAACTTCAGGGTTTTTGAGGTAACTTTTGAAGTGACCCACCACTCATCAGGATTGACCCCTAACTATTCAGGGTCATTTCTAAATTTTCAGAGTTGTCCCAGAACGTTTCAGGGTTATCCCTCAATTGTTGGAGGTTGTCGCTCAATGTTTGAGGGATATTCCTCAATTCTTGGGGGTTTTCCATCAATTTTCAGTATTGACCCCCAACTATTCAGGGTTATCCTTCAATTGTTGGAGGTTGTCCCTTAATGTTTGAGGGATACTCCACAATTCTTGGGTGTTTTCCCTCAATTTTCAGGGTTGATCCACCAACTTTTCACGGTTGACCCTTCAATTGATGGTTCATCCATAGGAATTGAAGGTATTACCTTGAATATTGGAGGTTGAACCCTGAAGTTTCAGGGTTTCACCCCCAGAATTGAGGGTGAAACCTTGAAAATTGAAGGTCCACCCTCAAACTTGAAGGGTTTTTTCCGTAATGGCCATTGGCAAATTTGTTTTTTCCTTATTGTGAAGGAATAATATAAATAATCAAAAATTGAAAAAATTAATTAGATCATTTTGAACCCTAACAAGCATCATATATGATAATTAAGTCAATCTAAAATAGTGAGGGTTTTGGGTTTGCTGGTCTGACGTGGAATTCCCCATCTATACTTCCCCATACCTTATATACATGTATGTATAAGTATATACCATCACAGATTTATCAGGCTGCGGTTTACAGTGCGGGAATAAACATTTCGAAAAATGATCGTTATGTAGGATAGTCACAGCTGGAAATAACGCCGATAACGGAGAAGCCCAGTATGGTTACAATACCAGTCTTTGTCCTCGCGTTTTCTCGCGGCATATATTCAAAGCGATTCCTTTTACGCGGATAAACCGGCAGGGTGCGCCGATGACTAGGCATTCTACTTTGCTACACCGTAAATTCATAGGTTTTTTTTTTTTTTTTTTTTTTTTCTCGTTATTTCATATACTGTGCCGGCAGATCTTTTGATTAACAGTGGAAAGTCCCTCTCATCGTCGGTGAAAGGTACCTACGAGGTAACACTTGTTTCAATTTTTGCTATAATCATTGAATAGCTTAAATCTTGATAAGCTAAAAATTGGAACTACCATGCATGATGTACATTGAAAAATCTTTCAAATATGTAAATGAAATAAATAAATAAAAATTACAGAGAGCTGATTGAGAGGAGTATGTACCAAATATCCTATGTAGAAAAAAATTACCGCACGGCCTTGAGTTACGTGAAAAAAAAAAAAAAAAAAAAAAATTCTTCACTGCGTGACTATCCTACGTTTAGATTCAGCTTTTTGAATGATCGCTGCTCTTTAATATATCAGAACTCAGTTGAATCTGGGTCATGCGTCTTTCTGAAAGGATTCAACCACGCGATCGGTGACCCGATGTAAATATCTAGTATATATACCTAGAGAGGTCAATCGTTGTGTAGGGTTGATATCACCTATTTTTTTTTTTTTTTTTTTTTTTTTGTTTTTTGTTTCAGACTGGGATGGTGCTATACTGATCAATGTCTGTATAACAGCTGTGTAACTATGACTATATAGCAGTACAATACTTTCGATTATAATCAATCGCTGGTATTATGATATATATAGGTATAATAATAATTAATATACCACTGTTTCGGCCCGTTGCACTCGCCTGAGCATACGCTGCATGGATATATGGTATAATTATCCTATAAACTCAAAGTTTCGCAACTTTTAATATGATGATAACGACAAACAAGCTCTACTATATTCAGTTGTAAATATATATATATGTATGTATATACTATATATATATACACGAGTCGAATAATTAATATCCTATAATTTAATGCAGCTGTGCCAACGTCTAAGAGATTTAATTATAACTGAACGTCTTCCGTAATTATATCGCTCTTCCGCGATTTATATTAAAAATTACATGGATTTGTACATCAAGAGCAAGAATCAAGCATTTATGGATCTTTATAATAGTTAATAATAGTTGAAAATAGAAAACTGACTGAGATATTAGTTTGTTCTGGTTGATTTTGATTTTATACCAAAAATTCGAGGTCACATAATAATTTCCGAGCTACATTCATATCGGATCAAGATCTTAGTTCAAAAAAGGCCAACTTAGCGCAAATTCTATTTCAATTCCGAACACATGTGTCCAAAAAAATGTTCGTTTTATGCGAAAATAAAGTCTACAGATGGTTTTTACATTGTTAAAAAATTATTCGAATTCGATTTCCTCGGCGAACAATGTAAAAACTATCTGTAGACTCTATTTTTGCACAAAACGAACATTTTTTTGGACCTATGTGTTCGGAATTTAAATAGAATTTGCGCTAAGTTGGCCTTTTTTGCGTTTTTCAAGCCTGGGCTCGGATAGTAATCGAAATGTGACACATTTCGACCAAAAGGAGGTGGGCGACTAGGGATGGGCCTTAACTTGATTCAAGATAATTTTGGGGGTCCAAAAATGAAGACCGAAATTTTCTCGGATCAAATCAACAATTTTTCTCGAACCAAGAAAATTTGAAAAATTTTCTTGGTTCGAGAAAAATTGTTGATTTGATCCGAGAAAATTTCGGTCTTCATTTTTGGACCCCCAAAATTGTCGAAATTTTTGTCCAAAATTGGCAAAATTTTCCAAATTTTCTTGGTTCGAGAAAAATTGTTGATTTGATCCGAGAAAATTTCGGTCTTCATTTTTGGACCCTAAAAATTGTCAAAATTTTTGACAAATTTTGGTCCAAAATTGGCAAAATTTGAAAAATTTTCTTGGTTCGAGAAAAATTGTTGATTTGATCCGAGAAAATTTCGGTCTTCATTTTTGGACCCTAAAAATTATCTTGAATCAAGAATAATTTTCTTTGCTCAAGTTAAACTTTTTTTCTGTGTGTATACATGCAGCAGGTATATTATATTATTGACGAGTAGGTAACTAATTTTTGCCACTCTATAACGAATAGGAATCAGACCGGTCCAAGAAACAGGTTGTATAAAAGGTTGTACATGAACACCTGGAGCGTTACATATTCCACATCCATGAGTATATACCTATATATATATATATATATATCTATACGATCTGTTAAAACTTTGAAATTTATACATGCGGTTGCATACGCAATCATACACATATATATACACACACACACACTAAAGTTAACCGATTCCAAAAAAATGATAGATCCAAGATTATAAATACAGTGTTATTTTTTTCGGACGCAATAATAATAATAATAATAATAATAATAATAATAATAATAATAATTGCATCCGGCTACAGCTGTATAGGTATAGAGATTTGTCAAGGTCAGCGCTATACGATATACATATATATATGTAGTTTATGTTAAAAGAGAATCGAGTCCACAGCAATATTAATATATATATATAAGCTCTACGTCCTCGTTTATACAAATTGTATATACTACATATATACTACATATATATATATATATATATATATGTATATACATTGGTGTTGATGAGGAAACCGTATAGTTTAAAAGTACCGTAAAATCGTGAAGTAGAGAGAGCATTGCGGGAAAGTTTCTTTTAAAACGCTTCTACTCTCGCGTACTAGTATCTACTATATATGTAAGTAACTCAACTCGACTCGACTCGACTCGACTCAACTCGACACAACTCGACGCGACGCCGGCACCCAGCTGGCTGTTCTAGTTCGAAGCCACCTACTCTCACTTTTGCTAGATGTCTGACCTATGCTAGCTTGTCCTAGTTGCGGCTAGGGAAGTAGATACTCTGCAAGATATTAAGAGGTAATATATAATTGCAAACGGACGGGTATATAGAGCTCCTCTCCTCTCAGCCCTCATTTTTTATATCGATACCTGCGCGGAATAACCGGCTATCTCGGAGTTAATTTTGGATCTTGGATCTATTATTAATAATATAGACAGCAGGCGCTTTTTCGAATGGATTCTGAGATAGCCGCTTTTTCAACCGGACTCTGAGATAGCCGGTTATTCCGCGCAGGTATCGATATCGTCTAAGTTGTCGCATATACGATGGAGAGTCTCCATAGGGTCCAGCCCATGCCATACAACGATCTGGAAGAACTGGGAGAGACAAGCCATAATATTCGCTTCTATTATATAATTACCATTTTTTTTTTTTATTTTTATCTTTTATAATTCTTACAATCTTATATCTTATCTTTCCTCAATTATTATAGATCACTATATTATATGAAATTATCAGGGGAAACCCCCGGCGTCATTTTCATCGTTATATTAATATATCGCGTCACTAATGCCATAAGGTCGTAAACGCAAAAAAAAAAAAATTTTTTTTTTTTTTTTGTGGATATGCTTAAATCATGTTATATCGCATGAAAAAGATTTTGGCACCAAAAACACGGAATTTTTTTTTTTTTTTTTTTTTTTTTTGGCGCTTACGACCTTATGGCATTAGTGACGCGATAAATGATACTTAATTGAAGCTTCTCTTTTTTCACACTTTTGACCATACAATAAGTATATATTATATCGCGAGTGGGACGTTAAACGCCATGAGATAAAAGAACGGGAGAAGCTGCTGCTGCTGTTCCCGGACTCTCTTTCTCTCTCTAGCACGTTGCGTAACGTATTTATACCGCGGGCGGCATTGTGTGCTGCAGTGTGCGGAGTTACGTTCGTCCGTCACCGCACAATCTTCGTTCTTGACTATAAGTAATATGTAGGTGTAGTACCTACAGCGTAGCGCGGTAGCGTATAGCATGGATTCAATATAGCATAACAACACAAGCTCGCAGCGTGTATATTATGTAGGTATATACCAGCGCGTAATAAATACATATGTATAACTTAAACAAGTATAATTCGCGTCACTAATGCCATAAGGTCGTAAGCGCCAAAAAAATTTTTTTTTTTGCGGATATGCCCAAACGATGTTATATAGCATGAAAAAGATTTTGCCAACAAAAAGGACGAAATTTTTTTTTTTTTTTTTTTTTTTTTTTCTTTGCGCTTACGACCTTAAGGTAAGTAAGTGCCAAAAAAAAAAAAAATATCGTGTTTTTGGTGGCAAAATCTTTTTCGTCCCATATAACATCGTTTGGGCATATCCGCAAAAAAAAAAAAATTTTTGGCGTTTACGACCTTATGGCATTAGACACGCGATATATATATAATAAATACGCACAATTATACTACCTATAGGCGTATTAGACGCAACAATAACCCGCAAGAGCGTAGATTCTTCAACCTACGTATACGTAGGTAGGTAAATGGTTGCCATTTTGAACGCGCATACTTAACGCGCATGCTTGTGGTCTTACGCAAATTAAAATCGTAGGCGGAAAATTACGACCCAGCTGTTGCATGCATATATATATATATATATATATATGAGGTTCGAACGATAACCGATGATAATTGATTTACAATTTATACAATTCACACAATAACTGAAGAGTGAATTTAATAGTTGAGTGCAATACGCGTAGGTATAATATCGCGTCACTAATGACATAAGGTCATAAACACAAAAAAAAAAAAAAAAAAAAATCGTTTTTTTTTTTGGTGGCAAAATCTTTTTCATGCCATATAACATCGTTTGGGCATATCCGCAAAAAAAATAATTTCTTGGCGCTTTACGACCTTACGGCCTTGTGATAGTTTATTTCCAATTTTCCTTATAGCTACGCATTGCAATAATTTACATGAATTTTTTTTTTTTTTTTCTATACGCATTTTCATTATTTTTTCTTTTCGTTATATTGCGTTCGTAATACACGCACGTGTGCGGTTTAGGGTTTTTAAATCGAAATATACGCACCGCGAGCTCGGTATATATCAAGCGACTCAATTATAAGAGTGACCATAGCACGCGGGGGCTATAGTCGCCGGTAGATAGGCGTCGTTGTGACGTCACTAAAATTGCGCGCATGCGCACCTATCGTGTTTACGAACTCGCGTAACACGGCGGCAAGAAAAGCCGGCCGGTTTTTCGTGTTCGGTATATATAAGTGTGCGCATATATATACATATATACATATATATATATATATATATATATATATATATATGTACGTTAACTACGTTACTATGTATCTTTAGATCGCGCGTCGTCGCTACGCGCAAGATCTTTTAGCTTCGACTGACTTTTACCCCTGTAAAACATCTTCCGCATCCTATGATGACATCTTATATATATATAGGGGAGAGCGGGGCAAAACGGGCAGCGGGGCAAAACGGGCAGCTCCCCCGAAAAATAAAAAAAAATGTTGGAAAATTTTAGATTTTTTTTTTTTTTTCAATAAAAATTGTTTCCCAATGAATTTTGATTTTTTTCTGAATTTAATTTCGAAAATTTGGCCGAGGTGCCCGTTTTGCCCCGCTGCCCGTTTTGCCCCGCTCTCCCCTATATATACTGTCGTTGCGATGATATTGATGTTTATATTTTTGTTTTTACAATCAACGCGCATATATACTGCTGCTTTCATATGCGCAGGAATAATCTTTCAATTTCAAAGTATATATTTTTATAAAGTCAATATATTTTTCATCGTTATTATAATAATATTATATATATACCATAGATAAGGGAATATCGAAAAATTTAATATTATATATATATATCATAATTTGAAATAGGTATTCCCGAATACGAAGAAAAAAAAAAAAAAAAAATCAGTTTGTTCTTTTTTTTTTTTTTTTTTTTAGAATATTATAGGGATTTGTGAAAAAGGTGTGGCGATTCTACATAAATCGAAATAACGCTATAAACTAGATATTTATTAATCAACCGTTATAGAAGCTATATGGGTGTAAATAAATTTATACTGTAGGTATTATAGTTAAACGTTGAAACGCGTAGGTAGATCGTAAATAAAAAAAAAAAACAACCTTATACGACTACTACTATGTATAGAAAATAGGAGCTAGATCGAATATATATATATTATAGTATATATATACGAAAAACAAATCGCCGGTAGTATATATATATATATATATATATAGGTATACGATAAAGAAATTATTCCTGATTCAAATCTATGCGTATACCTACCTACCTACCTACCTACCTACCTACCTACTGCAACCAACTAACTCGACGGTTACCGTTCACCATATAACTGTCTGTGCACTCCGCATAAGATCTGACAAACAACTCCCGCAAGACCAAAACAAAGAAAGAAAGAAAGAAAGAAAAAAAAAAGAGAGAGGAGAAATGGAAGGGGACAGAATTGTTTAAACGGTAAAGCAAAGTAAAACCGAACCGAAACCGTAGTACCTACATATATACTGTATAATATGGTCATGTCGCGCAAACATTGTCAGTATACAGCGTCGTTATAATAAGCCGAAAAATATATTCCAGTAGCGAAAAGTATATAAGGTAGAAAAATATATTTGATACAAACATCGTATACGCAGTGTTTGCGCTCGGCCCTTGACTCCCGTGGCTGACGCGATGAGTCCCGTTCAGCGACCCCCGCAAGTTTAGCGGGCGTTCAACCGAATCTATATACCTATACGTGTGGCCGATGGCGCGCGTCGTCGTCCGATGCGATTCGTGTATATACCCTAGTATTATAAAAAAAAAAAAAAAAAAAAAAAAAAACCGAGGGGGCTTCCCCGAAATTGAGGACCTGGGGGGTCACTTTTTTGCAATTAGGTAGAAAAGTCGCAGCTATTATATATACATATATAATATAATGAATGCCTATATATCCACGGGCACGGTAGTGTTGTTGTTGTTGTTATTATTATTATTATTATTATCATTATTGGATACGTATAGGTATATCGCGTCACTAATGCCATAAGGTCGTAAGCGCGAAAAAATTATTTTTTTTGCGGATATGCCCCAACGATGTTATATGGCACGAAAAAGATTTTGCCACCAAAAACACGAAATTTTTTTTTTTGCGCTTACGACCTTATGGCATTAGTGACGCGATATAGCTGGTAGCAGATATTTCGCTACGGCATTGGTTAAACGAAGCAATAGGGAATCTCGAACGAGTTTTATACACATACTACTTGCGTACCTATTATATATAATGTACATATAATATCGCGTCATTAATGCCATAAGGTCGTAAGCGCAAAAAAAAAAAAAAAAAAAAAAAATTACGTGTTTTTGGTGGCAAAATCTTTTTCGTACCATATAACATTGTTTGAACATATCCGCAAAAAAAATAATTTTTTGGCGCTTAAGACCTTATGGCATTAGTGACGCGATATAGTCTGCGCGTCTATACGGTATAAAGTTCTAGACGCGTGTATATATATATTATATATATATATATATATATATACACCTACCTACTATACTTATACCTTACTACGTTTGTATATATGGATATTATATACACGCGGCTGCAGACTGTGCGGTGAACGCGAGATCTCGCGCATGAGCGCGTAGTAGTAGTAGGTAATGATAATAATTATAATAATAATGACGTAGCGCACGCACCGGGCAACAGAACTCTACGTTGCCTCTGCCCGCGCGCGTCGCGGTGATCATGTATAGCTCTACGAACCACGAAGCTCGGATCTCGGATCTCGGATCTCGTCCGCCTCATGGTCTTTCAAGGCTCTTTTTTTTTTTCACCCGCTACGCGTTTGATTTGGAGAAGAGTTTATAATTTATAAGAAATTCAATCGTCACTATATTAGTAGTCGCAACGCGTTACCGTAGTATGATCTCGTTTTGTCATCGCATATGCTGCTGCACTACCGCGCGTTCGCCGGTCGTTACTTGCACTTTTAAACCTAGAGCGCACGCTATGTATAACATGCATGAGATTCGGCTTAAATACTTTCTGCGGCAATTTAAGCTACGAGCTGCGTGTAACGATTATTAAATACCCACTTCGTGTCGTTTAAAGTAAAACAGATATATATATTATACAGGGACAGAGATATTATATGCGCACGAGAGTAGTATCAACGCGTAAACACAGCATTAATCAGAAAATTTAATTTTCGTGACCTCGTTACTAAACTGTATTAAATAGATGCCCCATTTACGGTTCGCGCATGCGCATGCGCAGGTGCCGGTACTGTACGTACGTACGTACGTACCGTCTCTCTCTCTCTCTCTCTCTCTCTCTCCAGATAGACGAGATTCATTCGGCCAGTGTGCAATGCCCTCGTTGTACGCAACGAGGAGAGTAGTAGCCGGTATTGCCGACCGAGTAAAATTAATAATAATTCTAATGAAGACTATAAGGCGCGGTTTTTAAAAATTCAGTACTATTAGTCAAAGTTAGTTACGATTATACTTTCATATATAAACGATCGAATCGTTTTCCAACAAAAAAAAAAGTGTCGGACACGCGTGAAGCGCGTCAAATTATTGTTTTAGTTTGACGATTTGAACCGTATAGTACTTCTATACTTCTAACTAACGAACGTCTATAAGTTCACGCTTTAAATCTACGCGCGCGGTTTAGTCGCGTTGTACGATGTGCGATGGCCGCGCTCAGTCACTCCTGTTATGGGCGCGGCACGGCACGAACGCCGCGTGGCCAACAAACTCGTGCGGCGTTAGAAATTAGAATCGGCCGGGTGTCGCGCGCGCGATATGGGCCGACCCGACACATTCTTATTCCAAACTCGTACTCACATAGTGCGCCTTTATAGCATATACTTACTTCAGTCAGTATGGGCTACCTCACCTACCTATCTATCTAACGAGCAAACATAACTGGTCCGTAGTGAAACTACTTGTTTACAAATTACGAGTAGCAGAGAAAAATATATTGCAATTCTATATTGCGGAAAATTTGGAAAATTTTGCCAATTTTGGACCCAAAATTTGTCCAAAATTTGGACAATTTTGTGGTCCAAAAATGAAGACCGAAATTTTCTCGGATCAAATCAACAATTTTTCTCGAAACAAGAAAATTTGGAAAATTTTGCCAATTTTGGACCCAAAATTTGTCCAAAATTTGGACAATTTTGCGGTACAATAATGAAGACCGAAATTTTCTCGGATCAAATCAAAAAATTTTTTTCTCGAACCAAGAAAATTTGGAAAATTTTGCCAATTTTGGACCCAAAATTTGTCCAAAATTTGGACAATTTTGTGGTCCAAAAATGAAGACCGAAATTTTCTCGGATCAAATCAACAATTTTTCTCGAAACAAGAAAATTTGGAAAATTTTGCCAATTTTGGACCCAAAATTTGTCCAAAATTTGGACAATTTTGTGGCCCAAAACTGAAGACCGAAATTTTCTCGGATCAAATCAAAAAATTTTTTTCTCGAACCAAGAAAATTTTTCAAATTTTCTTGGTTCGAGAAAAAATTTTTTTGATTTGATCCGAGAAAATTTCGGTCTTCATTATTGTACCGCAAAATTATCTTTGAATCAATAATAATTTTCTTGGTTCAAGTTAACCTTTTTTTTTTTTTACACACATAGTATATAGTATAGTATTAGGTTTGCTTGTAGTATAGATATAATATATATTATATCATTATCTTTCAGGGTCGGTATATAGTTAGTATATAGATAAATAATCTATATATGACGTATATATATATATATATATATATACTAGTTTTAAAGGTATAGTATTAGGTATAAATGGTTTTGTAACTAGGTACGAAGTTCAAGTTTGAATTGACCTCGTAGTATGACGTGTACGTGCGCACGCGGTTGCATCCGGTCCGAATGAAATATACAATAAACGTAAGGCATATAAGTAAAGTAGTATAGTTATCGAAGAATGAGCGCGCATGCCACTGCGCGTCATAATATATAATAAGGTATATCTCTGCTGCTGCGGTGTTTTGTACACCAAGGGCTGCGGGGCTCTATATTACCATAGTGATTCACGTTGCATTGAGAGTTAAAGTTTGTTGGCCTTGCCACGCATAGTAGTATATATGTAGAACCAAAGGCATATGAGCATATTGCTTACTTCGGTCATCTGTTTCCTCTGCGCAGGGCATTGCCGTTGAGTCAGACTTATCCGCGTCTGCTGTCTACTACTACTTACTTACTTACTTCGTGCGCATACGATATAATGCAACACACAACAGTGTTATACTCATATATACGATACCATATAGCTATATGAAACACGATGTATATATGCTTATATATATATACATATAGGTGTATATATATATACCATTTACTATATATATACACTACTACCGCGATCCACACATGCAACGCGTATAAAATGACATTGAAATACGAGTCTATGTCTACACGTGTACATATCATGTACATTAGGGCGATTTAAAGAAAAAGAAAAAAAAAAAAAAAAAAAAAAAAAATAGACGATAAAAAATATCGACCTAACTTAAGATTTTTAACTAAAAAGATATGCGCGCCAAATATTTTTGTGCGCAGATATTAAAAAATATATTGTTATATAAAAATTTTTACATTTTGTACATATATATATATACTTTATACACTAATAGTTGCGTTATCTCTCTCTCTCTCTCTCTCTCTCTCTCTCTCTTTCTCTTCCTGTCTCGTAGCGACAACAGACAAATGCCAGAATAAATATGAACGTATGTACTATTAAGTTTTCACCCAAAAGTTCACCAAAAAACTAAATTCTATTTTTAGATTTGGTACTCGTTTGCCTCGTAACGTGACCTCCGCTAGCCACGGTCACATTCGTTATAACTATATTATTATTTATTAGTTTGTGCATTGATTCTTCGCTTTGACGTAGCAGGCAATTGGCGCATACATATATATAAATATTATAGGGATATACTCGGATATAATAATATTGTAATATTTGAGCGTTAGCGGAGACAAAAAAAAAAAAAAAAAAAAAAAAAGAATAAATTAAATAGTAATAAAGTTTGAAAAATGATTTTTACACACCTCCTGTCCAGTTGGTGCGATGAGAACGTCAACCTCGTCGATATTGTCCCGATGCTGAGTCACTTCGGCCTGTATTTCCCGTCCGTTGAAGGTCAGGTAAACTTTTTGACCGGTAACAAGTTTAGCACCGGTAACAGAACCGAAACCTGGACCAATCAAGTCACAGTCGGAATATTCCGTGCTAGGATTTGGTGGACGTCCAACATGAACAGGGTCAAATCTTACGGAATAACGTGTCTTAGGTGTAATACTAAGACCTGGTTCGGACGCCATAGAGGCCGGTGTCTTTACAGCGTGAATTACACCGCTGTAATACATCCCGTCTTCGCCTGGCGCGCAAACCCGCGTACCAATTATACTCCGCTTGGCCAATCTCTTTCCTGTTGACATTCTGTTGTTTTTAACAACTCTCACGAACGGGCCACCCAGCTATAAACAACGTTCGATTGTTGCCGGTGCAGTTGAGAGTGCGGTTTCTAATAATTATTGGATTTTTGAAGTTTCCAACGACTGAACGAAATTCTTATGTTACAGAAATTTTCTTTGTCGCGTGATTTAAGACGCTTAGAAGTGGAGAGAAATCGCGTGTTTTTTATTTCGTTCTCGAACAAACAACAAAAAAAAAAAAAAAAATACAAAAAATAATAACAATGAAAAACACCAAAAACTGAATGAGAGATTAAAATAGCGTATCTATTTTTTTTTTTTTTTTTTTATGCGTTTTTTGCACGAATTTTGTCGTGAATTTTTGTGATTTTATATATTTTTTTTTTTTAATCGAACCAAGTGTCAGAAACGTTGGAAAGAAATCGGCACTGAACACGTAGTTTGTATTTTTTATTTTTTTTATATGTATATGTATGTATTATAATTATTATTAATATTTTCCTTCAACTATAATATGAGTATTAAACACAATATGAACAAATCACACTCGCACAATAAACACTGAAAACGCGATTCTCGTTGCGCACTTATAGATTTCGATGTTTATTCTCCTTGTAATAATAATGAATTTATTCGAACTTTGTTTTTCACCGTGAACTTGTGTTTCGCTTGATAAATGTGGTTGTTGAAAAAGTTTAAAAAAAATGTTGAGCCTATAGAAGGCGAGGCGGCCTCCGCGGCCTGAAGCCTATCGCGGCGTTCACTGAACTCGTATCAACAAAGCGGCGTGCTCCGTGACTTGTATTTGTCAGGCCGTTGTCCACATGTTTTATATTATCAACTATAGCAGTAGTATCAAAGACGTATAATTCTTTGCACTTGGCAGACAGCATAATACAGAGTGCGATTTTGCGGCTTGTATTCGTCAGTTTATCCAAGTTCCTCGAGAGTAAAGATACTGAAGCGAATAAGAAGCAATTTAAAATATGTTGAGCGACAGCGTATGACGCACAGCTGAGCGGCCGGGAGGGACTGAGACCAAGCGGCTTTCACTGCGCCGGCCGGCCGCCCGGGAAAAACAGCTGATAGATAACAACAAACCCACATGACCCGGCCTCGCACGCTTATTGGACGATGCGTCTGACCTACTTACTCCCATTGGTCGCTCCCACCGAGGGCAAGGAGAACGGGAAAAAATTTTCAGCCTAGAACTAGGCAAAGCCTACGAGCCTTGCCGGGAGGCCTTCCACCGATCTATCTACCATAATGAATTGTTCAATATCCATGCACAAGTAGATGGAATGTAAATGGTATTACATCAGTAATTGCGGCTGACTTGTGTACTCGACTTTGTATCGAACATATATGATACATATATATTCGCGTTCATATCGAACAATGCATTTTCTCGGCTCAGCTGTCAATACCAAACGGCCATTTTGTATCAGCTGAGAAGTTAGAAGCCGGTGGTGACGAAACGCCGCGAGTGGAGCCTCCGTCGCAGTTGCCACGAACCTCCCTCCCCCTCCCCCCGCCGCCGCCACCTCTCGCGGCCACCACAACATTTCCCCTCAATGTCTTTTACGTCAGCTGGCAGTGGGATTGCTGCGAGTTTAATGGAAGGGGAAGGGCGCACGGCGAGCTAGCAACACGAACGGATCGACATTGTTGCAACGCGCCTTAGTATTTTCGTTGTCAGGACTTTCAGGGGTAGGAGGCGAGCCAAAGCTGACTCGAAGGCGACGCCGCACCAACGCCTAGAGCAGCCTATCCCTAGATTTATTTCCGTGGACGTTGCGCAATGTGCGTTGGATGACAGCTGTTGGCTTGTTCGCGCCTAGAACTTGTTGGCAACGTATTGCAGCAGCGCGTGTAGATTATGGCGGCCATGACTGTCGTTACGCACTACGTTCTACTTTTGTATTATTTATTTATCAAATTTTCATCGCCCCTTCAGAATAAACGTCGAAACATATACGATATCGCACCATATACATATGTTATCGTCGTCTTATACGTACCTATACATACATTCTGCATTTTCTTCAACAACAAGTCTGAATGTCAGACTCTTACGATTGTTTCGACAAATCTCTTCGCCTTCTGTAAACCCCCTCTCTCTCTCTCTCTCTCTCTCTCTCGGTTTGCCCACAGTAATTCAGAACGGGCCGTGCGCCGGCCGGCCGGCCGGCCGGTGCCGTATAGCTGGGTTCGCACTCCGCCAAGGAATGTAAATTACGCAAACCCAATTTACCGTTACCTCTTTTATTCGCTCGGCTTAGACACAGCAGCTAGTCCAGTTGACGATATAATGCGCTTACGCTGCATTGACTAATAGCGCAGAATGCCAGATGACGATTGTGCCCTCGCATTGTTTCAAAAATGACGAACGTCGCAAACGCGTCATCAAAAATATCACTCAGTCCTGTAGCTAAGCGTTAAATGTATAATGAAATACAACACTTGTAGTACTTTCGTAATCCAAACTTGAAATGCTTTCAACGCACAATGAACAATTGATTTTTTTTTTTTTTTTTTTTTTTTTTTTTCATTCACTATCTAAACGCGTAGCAATTAATTACGAAAGCACGTGAAACTTGAAGAAAAAAAATCCAGCATTTCTTTGTAAGTATTCGACGAATTGATGCATCCCTTAACGAGCTCAACGTGTTCCTTTAAAAATAATACTCGACGTAATTGCCTACCGAGGTTTCCTTAATACTTTACAAGGTAAAACTAATTATAATGTCCCCGACATTATACTATACCAAGTTTAGTATTGTCGAGGCTGAAAATATATATCAACTGCTTTGAAGGTTGGTAATTGCGGTAGTAGTATAGTAGTAATTGTCAGAAAAATTCCAGTGAAAAATCATAAGAACGGAAGAAAATTATGGGCTTACGGCCTCATGCCGTTTTTTTTTTTTTTTTTCTCATATGCATGAGAAAACATCATCACATCATACATCCGAATGGTTTTTACCCTACAGGTAGTATAACACAAAACGTGGGGGTACCTCTGTTTCAACTTTACAGTAAATTGGCTACATCACAATCGTGGCGCCACCACCTAGACGATAAAAGAAACGAATACAAAGCTAGAAAGCGTACAACCGGTAATGTAGATTTCTGTCAATCGTTGACTGACGAAAATACGTCATAATTTACTACATGGAAATATATAATAAAATCCAATGCGGCACTATTATTCGTTCGAGAATTCTTGGGATTCATATCGGTATTCTCGTGACGTGTCCCTGATATTATCAGCTGTCGTATGTCAAGACCTAAGAGTACATAACATCATTTTGTCGAAACCTTGTTCGATTTATCTTACGAGCTAAACATCAATGGCAGACTCCATTTTGTACCATATTTTCTCTTCGTCGTTTCTACAGTTCGCCGTCATACTGATAATTGTAAACAAAACTCTGTCCCACACATCAAGAGAATTATTTCAATACGAATACATTGCGGAAGGTAAAGTTTATACCCAAACATTATCTTCGGCTCCAATCTCTCTTAGATAACTTTACTTTTACTATTTTCCAACAATCCAGCCAACTCTAGAACTGTAACTATTACCGAGAAATCTAATTGCACAGTTGCACATAACCTCGTTTTGTATTAGTCAAAAGTGAAAAATCTGCATTTACACATGTCAGTTCAAGTTCGCTTAATTAAAATTCCATAATCTGTTATCAATTTCGCTAAATCCCTTCATTCAAATGTTGTGAGAATTTTAAATTATGCGAGATACACATGTTTCACACAATTTGTGAAATTATGCACCGTTCCTCATAAATTGTTATCTTTTTTTTTTTTTTTTTTTTTGTTTTTCTTTTGTTTTTAGGCTCGGATAATTTGTCGACGATATTTATTTGGCTAAAAATAATTTTTTAAGATCCTGTACCAGACTTTGTTCTGTGTCGTCAATGCGGTGGTGATGTGGCAGATTCTCACTATATAATTAATCAGCTAAGTCCCGAAGCTTTGATAAGAAGCAATCAGAGTTTATTTGGCAGACCAGAGATCGAGGTTCAGTTATTATTAAATCCATTGGGAATTCAATTCCACATATTTACAACAGAATCTGCCAAATGTATCGGCGTCGGTGAAAATGTAAGTCATAAATATATACATAATTTTCTTTCAAACAATCAATACTCAAGATTTGTTGAACAAATTTTTTTCATTCTTGTGTCACTTAAGACAAACAAACTACTACAGAGATCATCTTTGAATTCCCTCACATTTGTTTTTTCAACTTTCTAAGTCACGCCATTCATTGTTTTCCTACAATTTCTCAATTTTAACTTTATTTGCATAGGGTTTTGTCATTTTTCACATCAGATCATTACTTCCTCGATCACTAATGATAATGCACCACGTAGTATGACAATAAAAATTCTTCAAATCTTAAATATCGGAGTAGTTTAAAAATATTATTGTTGTTCCTCGAATGTTTTAGTGGCAAGATCAGTATTCCTGGTTTCCTGGATATGCATGGAAACTGTGTTTCTGTAGTCAGTGTGGAACGCACTTAGGATGGTAATTATTAATTTCCTTAAATAATAGACTAAGACAGTTATTTTCATAATACAGAAAAAATAGCAGGTATAATATTCTCGAAAAATAACTTTCAGGATGTTTGAACCATTGAGAACTGCAACGGATGACAGAAGTTTACCATCCAATGAAGGATTCTATGCATTAATATTGGACAGTGTAATCAGTGAGACTTGTATGTCAGAGCATACGATATTTGATTAGAAAAATTTTATTCATTTGACTAATTTAGGTAGTTGATTATTCTGTTTCTTTTTATTTCAGTTTCTAATTCGCTATTAGTCATTCCGAAATTATATAAAAATTAATGAAATAAAAAAATAAAAAAATGACAGAAATACCATTGACCGATGAGCAGAAGGCATTCATTGCCGAATCTGACGAAGAGTTTAAAGATCGTTATACCGACAAAGACGAAGAATTTATGAAACTTAAAAGCGTCGAGCCTAAACATCCGCCAATTATGGATCCTTGGTACAATAAACCGCCTAGAAATTTCGACTGGAGTCGTCAAAATCAGGGTCATGATCATGGAGGAGGAGGAGGAGGAGGTGGAGGTAGACGTAATCAGGGTTTTAAACGACGTCATGATAGATCCGATCGACACAGCGACCATCATCATCATAATTATTACAAGCGTAATTATCCGAATTAGAACAAAATCTTTGACATTGATGTTCGTTGCTATATTGTATTTTGTAATATATTTACATTACCGTTAGGTAAATGATTAGCATTACGCTGATGTAAAATTTTCTTATAATTTTCATTACTATTTAATATTATTTTTTTATACTACAATACCTAATCAATGATTATAAAACTTATGGCTTGTCGCTGCTGTTCAAACATTATTCTTCTACTAAATCAGAATTTTAATTACTATTTCTTATCCAGCGTGTATCATAAAAACTGTTATCAATTGTTGTTATCCCCCCACCTCCCAAACTTTAAATCAATTTGTACCACTATTTATACCTAGAAAAAAAAAAAAAAAAAAATATGACAGGAAAATAAAAATAAAAAGAAACTATTTAGATAAATAATTGCAGTTTTTTTTTTACAATTTTTTATTCATTTTTTTTCGGCGTACAATACAACTGTACAAAAGGAATGGATCCATCATAGATCTTGTCTTGCGCACAAGGATTTAGTCGAAGAGACCTGTAACATAAAACAAAAAATATTCGCATTATTAATAAGTCAGGAATTATCATAGAGTTACACAAATTATAGACTGATATCAGAGATTCTAAGTACAATATCCAAGTATTCATTTACTTTCTCATTAACTCAATGCTTTAGCATCGATTAATTAAATAATGAACAATGAGAGTTGATCAGAATCAGTTAGGCGTTTAAATATCTTACCGAATCCCATGTCGTCGTCAGATTCCTCTTCTGGTTCTTCCTTCTTCTCCTCCTTCTTTGATGGAGCAGCATCGCCACCAGCTGGTGCAGCGGCGGCAGGTGCAGCTGTAAAGAAAAAGAAAAGGCATTCATTAATTAGAGAAGCTATTTCTGAAAATATGAGCAATTATAAAGTCTATGGTTTATATGATGAATAAAATTGTTCAAACAGGGATCTAGGTCTAAGTTTTTAGCCACTTAAGACCCGGCAGGTCCACAGCTCAGTTATTCTCCTCTTATTTCGCTGACCTTACTAGCGTTAATATGGACTAGTCTGGTGGATGAAAAGAGGTGATATTTGAGTTTGAATTCTCAGGGCAACAAACTGTTTCCGAATTTCAATGAGGATCGATTTCAAGTGTTGAATACATACCACCACCAGCAGATGGGGCAGCGCCAACTCCTGAACCAATGTTGGTGATGAGGTCCTTGATGTTTACGCCTTCAAGAGATTTGGCAAAAAGGCCTGGCCAGTATGGCTCGATCTCAACGTTCGCTGCCTTTAAGATAGTTTGGATCTTCTCACCCTAAAAATATGCATTTTTATTGATCAGAGAACAGCTTTGGACGATATTAAGCTCAGTTCTAAGATCCGTAAAATTATTAAGCGACAATTTAGATTCAAAATTTCAATGCAGATGAATTAAAAATAAAAATTGTGGCTTTTTATTTCTCAATATATATTATATTGCATAACATCAGCATGATGGTTTAATATTTATATAAGATGATTAAAATTAATACAGAAACACGTGTGACGCGTGACAAAGTTATATAGGTACGATTGTTGATGGCGGTTAAAAAAGAAGAAAAAGAAAAATAGTCACTTACTGTAACCGCGACATCGTCGTCGGTGAGGATTAGGGCAGCGTATACACAGGCGAGTTCAGCCTTGGAAGTCATCTTGTTTAATATTTCGTTTGTTTAACGAACTGATGGATATAAATGAGAGTGCAAGTCGCCGATTCGGCCTTAGCTCGCGCAGAGAACAAGCACAGATGCTACGTGATCCACCGGAAAAGTGAAAGAGGCGGTCGCTAGCGAGTTGAGCTTGGGACTAGGGTCGAATATCGCATAACGCATTGCGAGAATTCTCGATATATGTGACGATATCGTCGCATTGTTGTATCATAATGATTTAAAATATGTTCAATACGATTTGTATTATTATTTTATTAAAGAGTAATAAATTGCTTAAAAAACAAAAATACTACAAATAACAGACGATGTTCAGTTTTTTTTTTTTTTTTGCAAAATATTGCCAAGATAATTTTATTTCATCATACATAATATAGAGTTTATAATTTTATAGAAAATAATAATAATAATAATAATAATAATAGTAATAATAATACTGTTGAGTATTATTACCATATAATGATAAATGTATTATTAAAGGCACACGAAGTTGTCCTCAAAGCGTGGTGTGAAGTTGTCTTCGGGTTTCCATCTTGAAATTAGGGTTTCGCAATCTCGCGCCATTCTAGAATCGATTAGTGTCGTCATGAAAATGGTCGCTGTTTGCGTCGCGAAATAAAGAAAACATTCCTTAATATTGTCGAATAAATAATAGTTAAAAAAGCCGGTAATTATCTCTTACCGTTCTTAACATAATAGTAAACGAATAATTTAAGTTTGTACAAAAATTTAAACGTTGATAATTTTCATCAGCCAGATGGTAAGCCGCGGAGGCCTCAAGTTTTTCCCTGGTGCAAAGTTGGAAGCTAAGGATTTCAATGAAAAATGGTACAACTATAAATTTCAATCACAATGCTTTGCAATAAATCATATTATTTATTCATTTACTTTACTTTACATATCGATTGTCTCGATTGTAGATAAATTTTCATTACTCATTATTCAATTGTTTATAAAAACACATTTAGGCGGCGGTTTATTATCGAGTGATTAACGCACGAGTTCGCCTCTATCGCACGTAGGGGACAATATACCTAGTACACACTAATATATATTTCCTTTCAAACTTGCCGATTGATTAACAATCAATTACGAGTGACAACACTGTTGATTCATACCGTTAAAATAGTATAAAACAAATCAATAAATTGGATAGAATAACAATCACATTTATATCTTCAATGGTTATTCCGAAATCTTATAATATATATATAATTCTGCAACTGTTTTTGTTTAACACGATTGTTTTTTTGTTTTTTTTTTTTATAATTAATCACGCGCTATTTTATCACAACGAAACATCAGCCTTGAAACAAACACGTTTTACACATTCAAATTTATATTCTAACCCATTAGTTTAGAGTTGATAAACCTTTAGCATAATAGATATAGAAAAATAACACGTTAACGCAGGTTTCAAGTTGTGATAATCGTAAACATAACCTGTAATTAATAATAAATCGATAAATATCACACGAATTGTATTGTTTCGTCGTTGAATAATAAAAAAAAAAAAAGAAAAAGCGATAAATGTTGAAAATTTGGAATATTTGAAAAAAAAAAAAAAAAAAAAAAATTTAATGCTCCGAATTTTGAACTTGGAGTAATTCGTGTGTTTTATATTTTATAAATGTGAAATATATTTCAGATTATCTCTTATAACCTTGATATAATATTTATATTCACAGGTATACAGCACGTGTAGTTGAGACCGACTGGGTCGAAAGAGAAGTGTTGATACACTTTGACAAATGGAGTTCAAGATTCGATGAATGGATACCAATGGACAGCTCAAGGCTACGAGTACTTCAAGTACAGCCAAAGTGAGTTAGAAATTGATGGTGATTTTGGTAAAAATATATTCTAGATAAACAAAATTCTCATCTATTTATTTTTTGGTTTAGTCGATTTTAATTCTTCCACAAGCCAAAGACATAGATCATTAATTTTTATGCTCATATAGATGTGTAAACAAAAATCAGAACTAATCTAATATTTGAAGTTTTATTCTCAATGAAAATCATTATTGCATATTCTAGATAAACTTGACCTCAGATCGTATTCAAATAGTAGATTCTTGGTCTTGAAATTTTGGAAAAGTCAGTAAGTTTCGAAAGAGAAATTCAATCCCAAAGTAGGAGTCAAGTAATTGTATTAAAATTTTACGGCGTAAGAATAGTCTGAATTATTTCTAGCGAAGAAGAAATTTCATCACGTATATTTCGCCATGGCAGAATCTCTTATGAGAGGATCCCGTGTTAGTACGGTACTCAAAAATACACAAAGAATCTTTTTTTTACTAGTCCTGTGGATTTAGATATTATTTTTTTCGAAAATTTTAATCTCTGTCTTGTATATTATAATACTTTATTCCACTTGCGACGAATAATTGTATCGCAAGCCTATACCCTACTGAATTAATATTCATTTCAAATAGATCTGAATACATTTACATATCAGTCATTTTTTGTTTTTCTACTGAAGCGAGTCAACTTGGACGCTACCACCTCCGTAAGTGAAAACCATTTTATTAACGGGTAGAATAGCGAATTGTATTTCAAAAGATTGCCAGCTATGATCAAGACGCAAAATTTCAGTTTTAAATAGAGTATCGTAATCTTTTAAAGATCACTCTACCTAATACTCTCATCTTGCCTACAGTTATTATTACCGTTATAATAATGATAATCGAAAGCTTTGAGTGTAGATGATGATTCGACTGAAATTTTGCGTTTTTTAATTCTTTTTTTTTTTTTTTTTTTTAACATGCATCTTGGTGTTCAACAACTGCTTGTGTTGGGTGCAGTTTTTAGCTTTTATTTCTACCTCTCCCAATCTATATGTATAGGATATTCATTTGACTGTAGGAATTTTAGATGATAAATATTGGAATCATTAATTAAATATTGCATTCTGATTGAATTTTCCAAACATTAATAACATAAAATTTTATCATTTATTTGATGAGTATTTTATTCCATGTACCTAATATGGTTCGCAATAAATATTTATTCTATCTCAGAATGTTATGAATTGTTTTTGCTAATTCTAAAATTATATTTTACAAATTTTCCTGCGCACATTGTTATCTTCATTTAAATATAAAAGTGGATACAAATCCGATCGGGTATCTGATATACTAGGCGTAAAGGTGTATATATATGGTGCTTGGGCATGTTTAGGATTTGTGTGTACAAATGATTATACGACGATTTGAAGCAGAGAGAGGGAAGATTACCTAAAGAGTATTTTTTGCTTTTAGTTTTCCTAATTATTGCATCAATAATTATCATCATTTGAAAAAACAAAAAAATAATAAAAGAAATTTAAGGATATTGAAAGGACAAAATAAAACGAACAGTTTTGAGTAGATTTAGACGAATTCTGAAAAATTTTATCATATTCTTTTTTTTTTTTAAACTTCATTATGAAATGGTCAGTAGACAAAAAATTGTATTTAACTTTAAGGTAAAATCGAGTATAATGCAGTTATAAAATTTGAAAAATAATTTCTTTAATTCTCGTAATCGTCTAGTGAATAACTTTTCGAAGTTTATTTTAATTTTGATATCCTAAAATCTGTGTGTGTGTTTTCAACGTCCTTATTTCCCCCTATCCATATCCCATAAATTACAATAACTTACAAAAAAAAAAAAAAACAAGAAAAGAACTCAAGTAATTCAAAAAAAAAAAAAAAAAAATCTTTTATAAATAAATAAATATAAAATATAAATAAAAGTTTGAAAAACAGAAAATTATAAGATTGTAAAAAGCTTTTACCTACTAAATCAAAAAGTAGTATCGAATTTATTTTCATATTATTTTTCAGTTGTATAAATGTAAAATTTAGTACTTAAAGTATGGATGTAAAAATTTTGGTTCACTCGACTAGAAAAAAGAAACGGATGAAACAAAACGTGCCTAAAATACAAGAAAAAAGAAAAAAAAAAAAAAAAAATTACTGAAAAATTGACGATTTTCTAGAAGGGTTGTTTATTGATCAAATAAAATGGTAGCTCCCTCGTAAATTGACGTAACGTACGTAAAGTAACTGAACCTAACCTAACATTAACTTACCTTACCTTACCTTACGCGAGCCTAAGGGTAAGCCTACTTTCTATTCAATCGCTATTGGCTAATAATAATAATTCATCAACGTGGTAGATATTTTTTTTTTTTTTGTCGCGTTAAATTTCTACTGACTTATCGATCATTATCAAGAGGGGTAATACTAATATGAAATAAATAGTGTCGATTCGAAGTAAACTGAGTTCGTGTGATACGACGTTATTATATTAGTGTTGTGTTGTGTGTATCTAGCGTCTCTCTGAAGTCGCGTAGTGTTTGTGTACAAAAATCAGCTGTTATAGCAACACTCGTATTAGTGACGTAGCGTAAATAGTAGTACATATCGTTAGTTCTATTTTTTTTTTTTTTTTTTTTTTTTTTTTGTTTCTCTTTTGTTTCTATATCTTCTTCTGTTGATTAAAATAATACTAATTCTATCGCACATTTGCGATGTGGACACGGATTTAACTCTACCTACCTACCTATCATCATCATCATCATCATCATCGTGTTATTTCCATTTATTACCGCAGGGAGACGAAAATGCGTGAATTTGTGGCTGGTGAAAGAATTCTAGCTACTTGGGCTGACGGTAGGAAATATCCTGCCAAAGTAAAGACTGTGTTGGGAAATGGTGAGTAACCTAACCCTAACCAAACAAAAACCAAACCCTAACCTAACGTAACCTAACCTAAACTAAATAACGTCAATGATTACCATATTTGACAATCTACTCTTTAATATTGAATTTTATTTTATTTTATTTTATTTTTTTTTTTACCTCACGATATTTACAGACAGATACGACGTTCTGTTTGACGATGGTTATGCGAAAATAGTCAGATCGTCAAAGATGACCAAAATTGCTGCCACTACCGAAAAGGTAGACATATTTTATTATTGTTTTATTATTATTTAACATATTTAAGGTTATGTCATAAACGAGAACAAATAATATAAATACTTTAATAAATTATTGAAAAAAAAAAAAAAAACAACCCCATTGGATGATATATCAATTATCTTACAAACGAATAACTCAAACTCTAAATAATCACACGTTTTATTTAATAATAAGATTTTCAATTATTTTAAAATGTAATAATTTTCAATTAGTTAAATATTAACATCGATTACAAGTCATAATTGATAATTAATAAATATTTCAAACTTTTCAACCGACTAGATTAGGGAAACATACTTTTTTTTTTTTTTTGTCCAATTTTAGCTAAGAATTATAGTAACAGGATACGTTCCCATTTTCTAACACTAGAACAATGGAAAAATTAAGGAAACAGAATTAGATTATTGAACGCAAGTCATTTATGAGCGTAGTCATATTTTTTTGGTTTTTTTTTTTTTTTTTATCCAACATGCAAAGATTGAAATTAGACACTATAATATCGCTGAGAATATTCAACGCACATACTCTGTTGAATAGTATTTGCGAAAATTGATTTTTTTTACTGTTCGTACGCCAATTGGGTCGTCATTTATGTGGTTATTGTTGAAAACAATAGTAGAGCGCGTAAGGTTTTCCTTTGAGTAAAAATCCATATGATTGAATAAACGGATCATTAGACTCGAGAGAGTTGATTAAAATTTTGAAATTTTTTAATTTCAAACAGAAACCAATAGATGGGGATTACATAGGTAGTAAACAAGAGAGAAGAGATAAGAAAAGAAAGCATAGTGTTATGGATCTGTTTCAATCTAACGCCAAGAAACGGCCTAGAACAGATTCAGAAAAATCGTTAAAAAAAGAAGAGTCGTTGATAAGCGAAGACGATAATCAAGTCGAAAAACCCGAATTGATGACACCAGCGATAGCTTACGAATCTGGCACAGAGGTACTCAAAGGGTTCGAACCGAGTAAACCAAAGGTTAAAACTTATGCTAAGAAAAAGAAGAAGGAAATATCTATATCTAATAAGATTGATACAGATAACGAAGACGAGATAGTGCCAGAATGGATTGACGGCGAACCACAAGGAATAGAGTCTTATATTGTCGATGGTAATGACGGTAAGCGAAATTCCTGATTCTTTAATAATAATAATTTAGAAAAAAGGAATCATCAACGATATTATAATTCTCTTGTAACTTTGTGGATATATCAGTAGGGTGGTTCAAAAAAGATCTAATTTCTCAGATGTTGCTGCTCATCCGTGAATATGTTGTTTGTGATTTTTAAAAATTATTCCATTTTTTTGAGCTCTATTGGACAATATTTACTACTGTCTCAGTGAAGTTGAAATTTCGAAATTTAGCCATTTTTGGCAATTTCAAAGTTCTCAGATCAAAGCGCTCATCTGGCTACCTCGAGATTCTCATTCAATGAGCATATTGGTTCAAGATGAGACTCGTACGATAATATTTAGTACTACCTCGGAGACATTGGAGTTTTTTTTTCAATATTTTGCGTTTTTTCGGAGATTCGATCGCCAGGTGCTGCTCATGAGACAGTTTCATCTCACCAATATAAGGAAGAAATCCAAGCAGTGTGCAGTCTGCGGGACCATTTTTACTACTGCTTCATTGAGGGCGACTTGCCTTCAAGTAAAATTAGCAACATGAGGCAGTAGTAAAAATGGTCCCACAGACTGCAAACTTCGTGTACTTCTTCCTTAAAATGGTAAGAAAAGACTGTCTCATGAGCAACACCTGGCGATCCAATCTCTAAGAAAACCCCTAAATAGTGAAAAAACTTCAATGTCTCTGAAGCAGTGCTAAATATTATCGTACGAGTCTCATCTTGAACCAACATCCTCATTAAATGAGAACCTAGAGGGAGAGAGATGAGGACTTTGATCCGAGAACTTTGAAATTGCCAAATATTGCAAATTTCGAAATTTCAACTTCACTGAGGCAGTAGTAAATATTGTCCCACAGAGCTAAAAAAAATGGAATAATTTTTCAAAATCACAAACAACATTTTCACGAATGAGCAGCGACATATGAGAAATTAGGTCTTTTTTAAACCATCAGATATGAAAAATGATGATCATTGAACAACAAATTGCATGATATTTTATTATAAATTAAGTTGCAGGACCACGTCGGTCTATCATTGTTGCGGATAAGAGATTACCGCCTGGGTGGCAGAAGCACTTTACTCAGAGAAGAACTGGCACCTCTGCCGGAAAGTGGGATGTTTTGTTTATACAGTAAGCGTAGAGGCGTAAATCATTATATGTTTTTGTGAAAAAATTGTTCATACTTTTAGATATTAAAGTCTTAATTGTTTTTTTTTTTTTTTTTTTGTCATTGATTAACTTTTTCCATAGTATGAAATATTACGCCAGTTTAACTAAATAATAAAACTGAATTGAATATTTCAGCAAATCAAGTGGTAAAAAGTTTAGATCGCGTAACGATATTCGAGCGTTTATGGAACTTCAAGGGCAGTTTGATTTCGAACCAGAGAAATTTGACTTCTGTATACATCGTAAGAAGAACAGCAAATCTAACGCTGCTAAATTGAAGCAGGAACAACCACCGATAGAAGTTCCAAAAAAAATCAAAACTCTTTTGCCCAAAACAAAAACACCCGTCAGCACTCCTGACCCTATACCTCTATGCGTTGTACCACCGCCTGTTCAACCACCACCAATTACTCCGGTTACACCTGCAGATCCTGGTGGTAAGCTTAATTTTTTTTACAAATAATCTTTAATAACACGCAGCCCGGTTATCATTGATAATAATATTTCATTGAAATTTTCACATGCTATCACACCCCATACAGCCATCACATATTGTAAGTAATCTTTACAGATTTTAGTCCATAGAAAAAAAAACAAAAAAATAATAATCAAGGAAACCAAGATCAATTGGACATCCTGAAATAAATTCAGAAAGCCACTCGTAGCGCAGCTTTTTTCATACCATATATTTAATTTCATATTATTAATATTTGGAGTTGGAATTAATTTATTCTTTGAGTAGAGAGTGAGCGATATCACAATGCAGCTGGTATCGATCGATCAGTTTATCGAATTGATTTTTCTTGTTTATGTTTGAAACCAGCTGTTTTCATCGGAGGACTCCGTGTTGAGATGGAAGACAGTGCTTATAAATGTCCAAAAGAAGGTTGCAACAAAAATTTTCGTAAAGAAAATCTTCTTCAAATGCATATCAAGCATTATCACCCAGAGTATTCAAAATTTTTGGGATCAACACCGAACGTAGCAGACTTAGCTTACGCTAGAACGATTGGGGAGTCAATCGAAGACATAATACCGAAGAAACAGAACAATTTTTTAGAAAAAATCAACAAATTTGAGAAGAAGAAGGCATCCCAAGAGAAACATGTGTCTGTTAATGAATCAGAAACGAATAGAACCGAAAAAATATCCACCGCAATAAAAGAGGATTCAAAATTTGAAATAACTTCACCTATTTCAAACCAAGGCATCGAATTGGACGACGATATTATTAAAAAGAGGGAAGCTAGCTGCGCAATGTCGCCTGGTACTTTGTTCGACCTGAAAATCAGGGAAGAAAAAACTCAAACAGGAATTAAAACTTTATTACCGGTGGTTAGACCAGCACTTCCCAATCCACTCACAATCAACGTAGCTGCTGAATTAAGCAAATTGGATAGGTCAAAATCGTTGGACGAACCATCGGTATCGGAAAAGGGAAAGTCCATAAGGAAACGACAAATGTCGGAATATAATTCTGATCAAGTACAAATAAAGTACAAGAAAAAACAAGAGCTTAAGGAAGATTACGGGGATTTAGATGATGGTACTTTGGACATTGAGGAGCCGGTTGCCCCTACGTACCGATTCAGTCGTAGAAAATCCGATCCAAAGAGCGATGAGAATAGTCAAACCAGTAAGTTCTAAAAAAAAAACAGTTTTGGTATCTCATTTGCTTTTGATTGATTGTGTAGTGAACTGAACTGTTATTATTTATACTTTATAGAAAAAAAAAAGAAAAAAAAAGAAAAAACAAATAGCTTAATTAATTAGATTGCATACTTTGAATGAATTTAGTGTAATAGTGTTTCTTTACATATATGTGTTGATCTTATATTTTATATTTTATTATTTTACCTTGTGTTATTTATTCAGGTCAACTAAACGATTCTCATCTTGATAAAGGTGATACCCCTAAAGGGGATGCTGCCAAAAGAGATAATAGTAATGATAATACTGAAGGTATATAGAGTTTCTTTTTCTGTTCATAAATGTTTATTTTTGCATGGAATTGAAACTGTTTCTCAATTTCTCGCTTGAAAAAAAAAAACGTTAGAAAAATACTAATATATACAAACACTCTATTAAAATTATGACCATTCACTTTTATGAAATCAACACAAGTCATTTCTCATTCTATGCGCACACCTTAGACAAAATAGACTCCAGAATTCTCTGATACATTGGCCTTTAATGAAAATTTACAAAACCCAGTCATTTGACGAGAATTATCAATGCATACATACATACATATAAACAAAAATACCAGATGCGTAGAGAGTAGTTGAAACATCAATTGAGTATAAATGTGTGTGCGTGTGCGTTCAGTATCAATTTGCATGGCGTTAGTTGATAAGGAATTTATTAGCAGAATTTCAATTATAAAAGAGTTCAGTCAAGAACGAAAGTACAATATTTATTAACTGAACAGATTTCTATGATCTTCTCTGCCTAGAAGGGTTTGTTTAAAATTTTGCATATCAGTTTTCATCTCAAGTCATTGAACCTTTTCTCTGCACACTTGTACACCATTTTGCTTTGCTAATCCGTGCTTTTTTTTAAATTAAAGAAAATCGAATGTACATTTTTAACAATCTTTCAAATATATTACGCTTATTACACAAATTATATTCAAAAGTTCTGCAGTTTGACTATAAATGATATCAACAAAGAGCGGTGTCTACATCGTCATGCCCATTTCGATATGTAAAGTAATTGAATTGTGATTTATAATGCGCTTTGTAGTTTGGTTTCGGGGCGATGGTTCTTCTTATTGTATAAACCATTCGTTTTGGAGTATAATAAATAAAAGTCATTTGAATATGGTTGAGTGATAACAATGTGTAATTGATGAAAAATTACTTCCAAGTAAACTAACTGTCTAATCGATGAAATTAACTACTAATAGAAATTGATGATCAAAAGTAACGTAAATAAAAAATAAGATATTTCGTGTATTAGATGGAGACGGGGTAATGATGATGATTAATGGTGAAATGATCAAGGTGGAGCAACTTCGTAGAGAAGAAATAATAAATTGTACTTGCGGATTCATGGAAGAAGATGGATTAATGATACAATGTGATCTTTGCCTTTGCTGGCAGCACGGACACTGCAATGCTATTGAAAGGGAAAAAGATGTGCCAGAAAAATATGTATGCTACATTTGTCTCAATCCTTATAGACAAAGATCGTCTAAGAAATATATTCACGATCAGGATTGGATTAAAGAAGGAAAATTGCCGAGGTAAAGTCTTCTTCAGAATTTGGTAACTTACCATCGATATTCTCATTAGTTGTAAATGCGATATCAAAAATCGAAACTACAATAATAATAATAATAATAATAATCCACTTTCGTTTTCAGTCTGTCTAATCGTACCAAGAATCAATCTGCCATCGATCAAAGGACTGCGATGTTGAAACGGTCGTACGACTTAGTTGCCGCATTGCTACAAATACAACAAATTCTTCATAGTCTAAGAGTGAAAATCAATGTCGCGGAGTAAGTGATGATGTCGAGTTTATTTATTTTTTTCTAGTCTTTTGTGTCTGACAACACGGGAATTAATTTATTGTATTTTTTCAGAAAAAAGGATCATCCGAAATTATATCTTTGGGCAAAAAATTGGGAGAAATCCGAGATACCAACGCCGGATACCGATCCAGTGCCAATAATGGAAATTGTTAAACCACCTTTAGAAACAGCAGAGTCTAGTTTGGACAGTTCACCCACTACTGAAATAAAAGTTGAAATAAAGGAAGAACCGAAGGAGGAACCTGACGAGAAATCAATCGCATCGAATTCAGAACTGATGAAAATTTTAGAAGAAGATAGTCTGCATGCCGAAGAACTTAAGAATATTAAAAAACAGGAGAGCCAAAACGAAGGACATATTCTTTTGGAAGCATTGACCAGAAATAGTACAGACAAAATAGCTTCGGAATTGAAAACTGATAACAGCGGTGAGTGAAATTCATCGCTATAAGTTTTGTTCAGATTCACAGGGCGACTACAGAGTCTGATAATCCTGCGAATCCTGGAGTTTTTATAATAGAATTGATATTACTGATATATATTGACAGAATTTTGGGAATACTTCATGCATCTTAAATCATTGTTAAAAACTAAAAAGTATGAAAATAGAATCGCTATGACTATCATTATTCGAGTTATTTGAGTATTCTCGTTTTCAGAGCCACCAAATAATCAGCCATCTACTTCCAAGACGCCAGATCTGATCTCTTCAAATCCAACTGAGAATGAACACCAAGAGGCTCGTTTGAGTGAAATTTTACCACTACAACCTTTCATACCGGAACCAGAGGCTCCGATAGACCCTGCTGAGTGTCGTTCGAGACTTTTGGACCACATTGATCATTTTCAAAATCATATAGATTCGCGGCTTATTACCATCGAGGCACAAGTGTCTGGTATGTTTTGATGTGTATTAAAATGATTCTTGAAATTTTTAAGGTCCATATCTCTCAGTCAGTTCAAAATACAGAAAAACAAATTTTCCTAAAATTTGAATCCTAAGGAAAACTCTAATGTGTCTAATTTGAATATCTGGTATTATTTTGTGATTATATTCTTTGAAAATTAATCCACTATTATCATTCTTTGTTTACAGCACTAGAGGCCATGGATCCAGATGATACTGTATCTAATCCTGATATTTTGCCTCGAACAAAGCAGACCGTACAAATGCTACTAAGGGATTTAGCGACTGTTAGAAAACTCGCCGCTCTTTGCTGAAAATAAATGAATAAATAAATAAATAAATAAATAAATAAATAAATAAATGAATTATCTAATTCTAAGTTATAAATTATAAATGAATTTATTTATCTAGTTTTATTTAGTTTAGTTTAGTTTTATGTGCTACTATACCACATAATTTATATTATTATTATGTACTGAGTTCTTCGGAACTTTATTTGCAAAATTAATTGAACTGAATTTGAATAAGTTGCGATTTCGCTAGCTTAGTCAAGTTGATAAAAAAATATTAGCTATAAGATAATATGTAACCTCGTGTAATATATTAATAGAAAACTGAATGAATTTCTCTTTTTCTTTAGAATGTTGAAAAATTGATTTATACTTTATTGTCGAAAATATAGGTAGGTAATTATAGAAAATAGCAGTGAATTAACATTTCACCGATTTTTGCTCCCAATTATACCATATTTACTTACAGAAGTCAAGCGATTTAATTATTACTTTCACCAGATATTATTGTATTGTAAGAATGCAAATACAGAAGTATTAAATCCTGTAATTTTTATTAAGTGTTCTTTGCAACAAAATCTAACTTTATTAATATATATATATTTTTTTTTTTCTTCAGAAAGTGGAACAAAAAAAACCTCATTGATATACTTTGAGAAGGTTTTTAAATTCGAATAGGGGGTAGGGGATACTGTATAGTATACAATAAAGAAAATACGAAAACATTATCGAATTCCGTTTATTTACACGCAATTGTTTCGATTACGCTCAATATTGGGATCCTTGGAATGAGCGTGGCTTTGAAATTTTAGCCTTCTTTGAGTAGTTCTATTTTCGTCACTAGTTGGCGTATTGAGGTTCTAAGCCCTCTCATTGGTTACTGTAGCCTTCTTTGAGTAGTTCTATTTTCTGCTACTAGTTGGTGTATCGAGGTTCTAAGGTTCCCAATACCTAGACATTTCTTAAAAGGGGATATGAAAGGTGAATTATACACCTGGAATTTTTGGCAGCCTGTTTCTCAGCTAAAACACATCCGATCGATGTGAAATTGATATCAGTGACGCAGAAAAAGTGAACGAAGGGCACGATGCTCTTGGATTTCAAAAAAAAAGCGTAAATGTTTCGGGTGTTTTTATATTTATCAAGTACAACGTCAACAACAACGATTATTCGTTACAGAGGCACTCTTGATATAAAACTATAAATTTTATTTTCGCTTTATGGAAATCCAAGAGCACCATGCCGTCCGTGCACTTTTTCTGCATCACTGACATCAATTTCACATCGATCGTATGTGTATTAGCTGATAAACGGTATGTCAAAAATTCGAGGTGTATAAAATTCGTATTTCGCGGCATCGTGATTTCAGCCTTTTCGTCTAATCTCACGGATTAATAATCCGTGGTGGGGATGACGTCCATGTTGAGAAGTTTGAGCCGATGACGTCAGAGGGTCACAGAACGGCCGCCGAGGTGTGGGCTTAGCTCGGCTCCGGACGTTATGACAATATACATAGCGCATAAAATAAGTGATACCCTAAGCGAAAGGAGGAACCCCTTTTTGTAAATAATGTATTTTATACGAAACTCATAAAAGGATTAGTGACCGTGCCATGTGCTACTCTCTATCTCTCTACGCGTGATGTATATTACGATTAATTGATTCGTAACAAACGTTTTTAAGGATTTACTCTCTATACCCTATAATATACCATAGAAGTTGATTACTTTTGTTACGCGAGTGTGTGTGAGTATAGTCTGTATATATATATATATATATATATATATATACATTTTTTTTTTTTTTTTTTTTCCCCATTCGTGAGTGAAGAAATATCAAGATGGCGCATAATTTAGCACCGAGCGTCAATTGTTCGCTAGACGACATCGATTTGAACGCTTTAAAGGTAAACAAACTCTAAACACACATTCACATTAGTATATAAATAATAAATATTATAATCCCTTTATATACCATAAAAACATTCATGTTAAAAATATATTATCATTGTTTTTTGGGTGGTGGTAATCTTGGATTCAATTCGTACTCTGTGTGTCTGATAATATAAATCGTCGTTTGTTTCTACACTCCGCTATAATATATATTATATTATATTAAACTGTTTAATTTTTTTTTTTTTTTTTTTTTTTCTTCTTTCATTTATTTCAGGATCCGGCTGGAATATTCGAGTTGATTGAGGTCGTCGGTAATGGAACTTACGGTCAAGTCTACAAGGTAAGTGCCCCCCGGCGTTTCATTATTATTAGTACAAATATTATTATATATATATATATATATTTAAAAATACATATACAATACTTTATAAACGTATAGTATATAAATACTAGCTTCCTAGTATATCGTAAACAATATTTAAAGAAGTAGTGACATGTCACGCGTATTATAATACATTAGTATACTAAACTACAGATACAAATATAATATAGAGACATAGACATTGGGATATATTATATTCCAACGAAGGCGTGTCAATGTGTGCGTCGCCACATGCCGAGGTCTTAAAACTTCTTCTTTACACTCAACCCTATAATACCTACACAGAAAGAAAGGTTAACTTGATTCAAGATAATTTTGGGGGTCCAAAAATGAAGACCGAAATTTTCTCGGATAAAATCAAAAATTTTACTCGAACCAAGAAAATTTGGAAAATTTTGCCAATTTTGGACCAAAATTTGGACAAAATTTTGACAATTTTGGGGGTCCAAAAATGAAGACCGAAATTTTCTCGGATAAAATCAACAATTTTTCTCGAACCAAGAAAATTTGGAAAATTTTGCCAATTTTGGACCAAAATTTGGACAATTTTGGGGGTCCAAAAATGAAGACCGAAATTTTCTCGGATAAAATCAAAAATTTTACTCGAACCAAGAAAATTTGGAAAATTTTGCCAATTTTGGACCAAAATTTGGACAAAATTTTGACAATTTTGGGGGTCCAAAAATGAAGACCGAAATTTTCTCGGATAAAATCAAAAATTTTACTCGAACCAAGAAAATTTTGCCAATTTTGGACCAAAATTTTGACAATTTTGGGGGTCCAAAAATGAAGACCGAAATTTTCTCGGATAAAATCAAAAATTTTACTCGAACCAAGAAAATTTGGAAAATTTTGCCAATTTTGGACCAAAATTTGGACAAAATTTTGACAATTTTGGGGGTCCAAAAATGAAGACCGAAATTTTCTCGGATAAAATCAACAATTTTTCTCGAACCAAGAAAATTTGGAAAATTTTGCCAATTTTGGACCAAAATTTGGACAATTTTGGGGGTCCAAAAATGAAGACCGAAATTTTCTCGGATAAAATCAAAAATTTTACTCGAACCAAGAAAATTTGGAAAATTTTGCCAATTTTGGACCAAAATTTGGACAAAATTTTGACAATTTTGGGGGTCCAAAAATGAAGACCGAAATTTTCTCGGATAAAATCAAAAATTTTACTCGAACCAAGAAAATTTTGCCAATTTTGGACCAAAATTTTGACAATTTTGGGGGTCCAAAAATGAAGACCGAAATTTTCTCGGATAAAATCAACAATTTTTCTCGAACCAAGAAAATTTGGAAAATTTTGCCAATTTTGGACCAAAATTTGTCCAAAATTTTGACAATTTTGGGGGTCCAAAAATGAAGACCGAAATTTTCTCGGATAAAATCAAAAATTTTACTCGAACCAAGAAAATTTGGAAAATTTTGCCAATTTTGGACCAAAATTTGTCCAAAATTTTGACAATTTTGGGGGTCCAAAAATGAAGACCGAAATTTTCTCGGATAAAATCAAAAATTTTACTCGAACCAAGAAAATTTGGAAAATTTTGCCAATTTTGGACCAAAATTTGTCCAAAATTTTGACAATTTTGGGGGTCCAAAAATGAAGACCGAAATTTTCTCGGATAAAATCAACAATTTTTCTCGAACCAAGAAAATTTGGAAAATTTTGCCAATTTTGGACCAAAATTTGGACAATTTTGGGGGTCCAAAAATGAAGACCGAAATTTTCTCGGATAAAATCAAAAATTTTACTCGAACCAAGAAAATTGTTCCAATTTTCTTGGTTCGAGTAAAATTTTTGATTTTATCCGAGAAAATTTCGGTCTTCATTTTTGGACCCCCAAAATTGTCTTTAATCAAGTTAACCTTTCTTTCTGTGTAGTGTATAGTATTATTCTCGCACTTATGTATCACGTCTCGTAGTTCTAATATTAATATATTAGCCTTTTCATATTTATACTACTATGTTATCTGTTATCTTCGGAGAGGAAATAATATTATATCTAAGGAAGTTTCAAACTCCCTTCGCATGCTCTCTCTCTCTCTCTCTCTCGGGTATTTCAAGCTCTGTTATAATTATAACATGCTATGTGTCAAACTCCGTCATCACTACGAATTATTACGATCACGTATTTATACATTCTTTCTCTTTCTCTTCTTCTTCTTCTTCTTATTTCACTGACGAATAAATACTATAGTAGATGCTTCGAACTATTTTTTTTCCTATTTATTTATTTATTTATTTATTTATTTATTTATTTATTTATTATCGTACATCTATATTTCGGTTTGATAATAATAATAATAATAATAATCTCGCTCGCACGCAATAACGTTATTTCGAAGAAAGTCGTATTTCTTGATTTAGGTTTCAATGTCAGGTGGAATCTAACTGGTTTCACGTGCGCCCCCATCCATGCTATGCTATCTCGACGCAGCAGCATATCATAGACAGTGTAAAAAAAACCAACTTCCTAGCAGGTGTAAAATAATTATTGCGTGATATTTTTTATACCATTTCGCATATTCTACGAACTATATTAGTATATACCGAGTTTAATCATTCCATGAATTTCTGACTAGCCCGTAATAATTTTATTATAAATCGCTCGGTTAGTATAATTATTGACGATTATCATCATCATCATCATCATCATCACAGTTGTAAGAAGAATTTTCATTCTCGACTTATATATCCTATATATCTTATTGTACCAAGAAAAATGTAATCCAGGAATTAGTCGATAACGATCGAATGGGTACACCTCGTGCGTGCGTAGACCGTTCCTAATACTTATCTATTTAATAAATTAGTCATCGTACACGTTATTCGTTCAAAGTTTTATTTTAACGCAGATATATAATTTCTGGCGTCACTAATGCCATGAGGTCGTAAGCGCCAAAAAAAAAAAAATATTTTCGTATTTTTGGTGGCAAAATCTTTTTCGTGTAATATAACATCGTTTGGGCATATACGGAAAAAAATATAATTTTTTGGCGCTTATACGACCTTATGGCATTAGTGACGCGATATATTATTGTACATATTACACACAAACTTCCTGGTAAGGTTTATATTTTTATCTATTGTGAAATCACAATGAGGTGGTGATTTCATTCGAGAAAATAGTAACGTTTAAAATTTTATCGAATTGTTATTAATTTATTTGTAGAAAAAAAAAAGAAGAAAAAAAAAAAAAGTAAAATAAACGTTCAGAAATATTTCGAATAATGATTCAAAGTTTTTTGAACAAGAGTAAGAAAAAAAAAAAATAAAAAAATAAAAGAAAATATGATTATATTAATCACCTGCGGAGATATTAATCGGTAATCTATTATATATTCTCGTTTTGATTGGCCGATGTAATTTATTTTTCAAAAATAACTTTTAATTAGCGAATCGCCTTTATCGAGATTTAATATTATATGAGTGATCGTAAATTATTATTATTATTATTATTATTTTTTTTTTTTTTCCGAAATTGAAAAACCTGAAATTAAAGTATATATTATAAAAGTATATTGTATAAAAATGATTATACAGTGTAAAAAAAAAAAAAAAAAAAAAAAAAAAAAAATTGTGTACATACTCTGGTATTATAGTATAGTATAGGGTTTGCGCTCGTTCGCGCACCTGACTGAATATCTCACGCACTTATACCCACCTGGAACAATGAACATGAGTATATATAGGTATATGTGTATGTATGTATGTATATATATACCATCAGGTCCCGTAAGTCGCGTGGTGATTCACCCTGAAGAAATCTCTTTCTCTAAGTTCGCCCTTGAGAAGTTGAGGCTGAAAAGAGGAGACTGGTGAAAGAAAGCGAAGAGGGTCAATAGCTGGCTCAGCATAAAACATAAAAACTACGCCTGCTGCGTTTTCAGGATTAATCCGTGTACATGATAGAATATTATAGTACTATGTACAGAATAATTCTTTTTTACATAAAAAGAAAAAAAAAAAAAAAAAAACGCGTTATTGATTACCACGGTAGGTTTAAAATTATAAATATAATTCGACGCCCGATACGAATAACAGCACATTTCAAATTCCGGGTGAAAAAGAACACGTTTCAAATTCCGGGTGGAAAAGAGCATGTTTCAGATTCCGGATGGAAAAGAACACGTTTCAGATTCACTCGAAAACTATAGTCCAATCAAATAAGGTCTGAATTAAAAAAATTCCGAAGTGGCCTGCATTTTTGGCATTAAGGGGTTTTCGACCCTCAGGAACCTGAATCTGAAGTCATTTTTGAGATTCAAGGTCACAGTTTTGAGAAAACAGCAAAATTTTACGTTTTTTTTTCGAATTTCTGAAAAACGGCTATCGACAGGTGAAAAACGACTCAACCATCGTGTAGAGCGGAAAATTTGCGATCGAATTGGGCCCTTTTATGTCGGAAACGAAGTCGGATTGACGAATTTACAAGAAATTTATCCGTTTTACTAAAATCCCCCGAATACTGTCGATAAAGGAGGGCAGTGCTTCGTAGCAGACAGCTGACAGGCCTCGCTCAACAATTTTAAACAATGAGCCTCGGGCCTGATTTCTGCGCCGTATCGTACTGCGCACGTCGAGCTAGGCTCAAAGCTGTCTGCTACGAGGCACTGTTCTCCTTTATCGACAGTATTTGGGGAATTTTGGTAAAACGGATAAATTTCTTGTAAATTTGTCAATCCGACTTCGTTTCTGACAAATGAGGGCCTAATTCGATCGCAAATTTTTCGCTCTACACGATGGTTGAGTCGCTTTTCACCTATCGATAGCCGTTTTTCAGAAATTCTGATAAAACGTAAAATATTGCTGTTTTCTCAAAACTGTTACCTTGAATCTCAAAAATGACTTCAGATTCGGGTTCCTGAGGGTCGAAAACCCCTTAATGCCAAAAATGCAGGCCACTTCGGAATTTTTTTAATTCAGACCTTATTTGATTGGACTATAGTTTTCGAGTGAATCTGAAACGTGCCATTTTTCATTCTCAATCTGAAACGTGTTCTTTTCCATCCGGAATCTGAAACATGCTCTTTTTCACCCGGAATCTGAAACGTGCTGTTATTCGTATCGGGCGTCGATATGTAGTATAACAAAATGGATAAATTTTTTTGTTTTTCTACTTTTATACACAGAAAGAAAGGTTAACTTGATTCAAGACAATTTTGCGGTCCAAAAATGAAGACCGAAATTTTCTCGGATCAAATCAAAAATTTTTCTCGAACCAAGAAAATTGTCCCAATTTTCTTGGTTCGAGAAAATTTTTGATTTGATCCGAGAAAATTTCGGTCTTCATTTTTGGACCGCAAAATTGTCTTGAATCAAGTTAACCTTTCTTTCTGTGTATATATATATATATTCTTGTTAGATACAGAATAAAATCAATAAATTTACGTTCAAGATTTGACACAGTAGAAAATGATGAGATATTGTTTTCTAACTGTAAATTGCATTATACTATGTATATATATTATATATTATAATATAGTTATATGAGTGTATAATATATACAGATATTTCCAGGAAACTGACTCGTTCGCGTTAATGCCCAAGCGTTATCTTTGAGGCTGATTAATAGTAGTTGGAACATCGCAAAGAGTAGACGTTTATTATTCTCGCATTATATTTATATGTATTTTATCTGACGATAAATAATATCAAATTTTTAAATATATGTATAATATATATATATATATATATATATCAATTTTATTTTATTTTACTTTTTATTTTTTATGTTTCATTTTATATGTAAATAACAATTTTTCGGATCATTGACTCGAAACTATATAATATTATATTATCTATGAGTCAAACGATGTTCAATCAATGTCAAACATTATCGGATATATGAAAAAAAAAAAAAAAAAAATACTAAAAATTATAAACTTGCGGGGTGAATAAAAGTCAAAAAGAAATTTAACATATATATTAATATGTAGAATATGAATTTTCACTAATAATCGTTATTAAATTATATAATGAATTAAAATGAAAATAAGGTTTTCAATATTTTCTCATATTTAATATATATAACCGCAAATCTGTTCCTGAAATAATCGAAAAACTATAAAAGGTCGATGTGTTACGTTACTTTACGTTAACGTCATGTCATGTCACGTCACGTTACGTTACACTAGCTGTCAAGCGCGTTGCGAATTCTTCTCCTCACGTTTTCGTCCATCGGTGTTTTCTCGACGTTAACCCTGCATGCGTGTGTGTGTGTTTTTTTTTTTTTTTTCTATTTCGTTAACCCCCTTCAAATAACAAGCCAAAAGAAACGTGGTGAAATTCCTTCAAGCCACTTTTCTATGGACAGACGGAGTGGCAGATATTCAAGGCATAAGGGTATAGGAACTATACTATACTATATGGTCGGGGGTGAATTCCCTAAATTGAACTCACATGCGCATTATGTATGCGCAAAATCCCGCGACTATACGACGACTAGGACTCTACACCCTCCGCACTATTCTTGTTTTGCTATTAATCAAAAAGAGGGTGCGAATCTCAATTTCCTTCTCTCTCTCTCTCTCCAAATTACAGCTTTTCGTGTATAAATTAACTATATTAAACATATCGCGTGTCAAACATGCCGTAAGGTCGTAATAAACACTAGAAATTTGATTTTTGTTACATAAAATTTCTTCATGCCGCATAATTCGCTATAAAAAAAAAAAAAAAAAAATGATAAAAACGCACACTATACAAATAATTCGAAATTAAGAATCTCAAAATTCAAAACCCAAAAACAAGAGGTTCATTTTATGCTTCTATACGTGTTCCTACGCAACAACAAAAAATATTCATTATATATTTATTAGACTGTGACAAAAAAAAAAAAAAAAAACGACATCTTCTTTTTGTTCGGGCCCTTTCGAAAATAGTTAGTGCTTAATATAAAGAAAATTGTCCCCAAAGCTTAGCTATGTAGCTCGAACACAGAATTTAGCCCATTTGAAAATAAGATTTTCCATATGTATTTCAAATGGCAAAATTTGTTTGTCTTAGTTTTATTTTTATAATTTTCTTTATTCAACTGATAAGAATAAAGTAAATATACGGTTTTGAAGGGAAAAAAAATTTCTGAGAAAATGCATGAAAAAATTTTTTTTAATTAATTTGTCGAAAAGTAAGTAGTAATCAAATATATACATCATATGACTTTTAAACCACTGTAACTCGTTAACGGTTCAATCGAGCAACTTGGTCCAAAGGACTATTTTTGTAGATCATAAAATTCTCTACAAAACCGTATATCTACTTTATTCTTATCAGTTGAATAAAGAGAGTTATAAAAATAAAACTAGGATAAACAAATTTTGCCATTTGAAATACATGGGAAATCTTATTTTCAAATGCGCTAATTCTGTGTTCAAGCTACATAGCTGAGCTTTGGGGACAATTTTCTTTATATTAAGCACTAACTATTTTCGAAAGGGCCCGAACAAAAAGAAGATGTCGTTTTTTTTTTTTTTTTTTTGACACAGTCTAATATTTATGTATAAATATAAAACTATAATAGAATAAGGATTGATGTAAAAATCCTGTTCTCATATTATATTCTTGCGTAAATATTTCAATTTCTTAATTTATAATGCGTGTACATATGAGTGACATGTGTTGTTATCGGTACAGAAACCACTTCCGGTCTGCGGTCAATGCTTCTGCTTGGAATCAGTCCTGACCACAGACTTATACTTACATAATATAATATAATCGGCATATAATAGAAACTAGCTAACATTTCACCCTAATATATATATATATATATATATATATCTATTATATATATAAGCTGCGAAGCTTTGAATATATATATACATTGAAAAAATTTCAATCTACTTAAATGTAGTTGGTTTTATTTATTTATTTATTTATTTTTTTTTGTTATTAAAAAAATGAAAAAAAAAAAATATATTTTTAGAAGATTTTTTTATTCTTTGTACGATATTTGAACACCTGGCGAATAAAAATTTGTAATTAAGATTGTGAATAATGCGAGTACAAAAGATTTATATATACATTATGTATACATACATATAGATATATATATATGAGCATGAAAATTTACAACGTCATCTCATGTTCGATATAATCGTTATAGTAGGTATACTTATATATGTACTTTATTATTTTTTTTTTTTATTTTTTATTTTTTTTAATTCCGGTTTTATGCCGGATGCCTTTCATATCGTATTTTATTCAAAGAGTTGCGTCGGTGGTCAATGAGGTAGTAGTAGTAAAAAAAAAAGTGACGATATACAGGCTTGACTAATTGAACGAGTATAACTTTATTCATGTTATTTTAGCCTCATTAAACTATAATATAGAAAGAGACGACTTACGAGACTGTAATAATTTATCATATTTTCATAGGAAATTGAACACTCTACAAAAAGCTTCTCTTATCATTTTTTGATAAATTAACTCCTTTCAAAGTTATTCAAGCTCAAAGTTCAATTTATAGTTGAGTCAACTATTTTTTTTTTTTTTTTGTGATTTTTTTTTTTTCCACAATGATAGATACATTTTTTAGAGTGTTCAATCCCCTATCAAAATATGTAAGAGTCATTTGGATTCGTTCATTGGTTTGTGAGCTACGAAATTCTGAAGAAAAAAAAAAATAAAATAAAATTCCTATGCTATTTAAATGGAAAATAGAAATCCGCGATTAGCGACCTCTAAATCTTAATATTAAGAGCTCCGCTTTTAACAGGCATCTTTTTTTCACACCCCCGAAAGTATTTCAATGCGAAAATTGAAAAAAAAAAAAAAAAAAAAAGAATAGTCGATTTTTTTGAACCGGTCTACTAAGTATTTAATAACTGAACTTGCATTAATCGATCTCTTCTATATTATAGTATAGCTGCTGCTGCACTCACATACGCATAACAACGCAGTTTAAAACCGTCCTTGTATATAACTTAATGAATAATAATATAAAAATTTTCGAAAGTTTCTTATACCCACGCGTTATATAGTCCCTATATATATATATATATATATATACGATACCAAAGACGTATCATATATATATATATCGATTGTATATCGTGTATATTCATTTATGTATGCATATACATACTTTCGATTATTATACTATAATATCGGTGTTTGCAAAAGTTTGCGCAACTTATGTGCAGGATAACGAAGGAAGGCTCAAGACTCGATACATATATACATATATATACATACCTTGTACTCGCGAAAGTAAGTGTCATGCCGACAGCTTCCCGTTTATTTATAACATCGCGACAACGATGCCTCTGAAATTACTAACGATAATAAATACTACAAATCATTCATATTTATCGATTAATTAAATATATAAATATATAATTTTTTTTTTTTTTTTTAATTATATTATTCGCTGATGAACTCTTTCATATAGTATCGCGTGTCTAATGGTATACATAATATACATAATAGGTTGTAACATGCAAATTATGTTCAATGACGTTAAAATTGAAAATTGGTGCGCAGATACAAAAAGCACAACGTTGTAATACAGTCTTATGGCGCTTATATTATATGTAACAAACGTTCGGATCTAACTGAACGGTAAATAATCACGTCAAAGTTATATACTAATACCTGCAGAAATTGTCGTGATAAGCGAAATTATAAGACTTTCTGTCATTTATACAAACGAAGATATATATATATATACAAATTTTAGAAAAAGACTTAAGGGGAGTGCCAACCTACGAGAAGGATAAAACGTTCATTGCATTCAATGTTTTATTGTGGCGAGAATGAAAGACGCAAAATGATTGTGAGAATAGCATTTGAAAGCTACGAATTTTCGCTTCAAACTGAAAAAAAAAAAAACTCTAATATCACAAAAATCAAGTCCACTGCGTCCATTTAAGTAGACAGTGGTTCGAGAAACGGTGACTACGTTCATGGACAAACTGAATATCTGAAACACAAAAACCAATACTTTTTGGAATCGTCAATGTGCCCTCTAAGCTTCTATGGAACGAATTTCTCAATCGAGCTTTTCGTTTTTGAAAAATTGATAAAAACGTTCTCGAAAATCCTGAAAAACGCGATCAAATGAAAAAAAGATTCGTCACTTGACCACGTTTGAGTGGATCAAATATCCGTTTCCATAGAAGCTTAGAGGGTACATTGACGATTCCAAAAAGTATTGGTTTTTGTGTTTCAGATATTCCGTTCGTCCATAAACGTGCTCACCGTTTTTGGGCCCACTGTCTACTTAAATGGACGCAGCGGACTTGATTTTTGTGATATTCGAGTTTTTTTTTTTTCAGTTTGATGCGGAAATTCGTAGCTTTCAAATGCCATTTTCACAATTATTTTGCGTCCTTCATTTTCGCCACAATAAAACATTGAATGCGATGAACGTCTTATCCTTCTCGTTGGTTGGCACCCCCCCTTAAAAAATGACTAATTTAAGGATAATATCGTATCCGCTTTAAAATATTTGAAAAAAAAAAATAAATAAATAAAAAGCTTAAACTAAAAACAAAGAAATGGAAAACTTGAAAGCAGAAGGTCGTAGTAGTATGCTATAGGTGCAGATATATAGGTACGTTTGTTGAATATTGATTTTTTGTTGTTGTAAGAACCTAAGAGCAGACGGTGTGTATATCCGCCCACATACGAGTGACTTTTTTTTTCTTTTGGGTTTTTTCGTTGATGGAAATTTCAATAATCTCGCTTTATATAATATGATCAAAAAATATTTGCAAAATATTATAATAATTTTTTTTTTTTTTTTTTTTTTTTTTTTTTCACGGTAATATATCGCACGAATCGTCGCGATTATAATTATTCTATTATCTCTATATACTAGTATATCGCGTCACTAATGCCATAAGGTCGTAAGCGCAAAAAAAAAAAATTTTTGTCTTTTTGGTGGCAAAATCTTTTTCATGCAATATAACATCGTTTGGGCATATCCGCAAAGAAAATAATTTTTTGGCGCTTACGACTTTATGGCATTAGTGACGCGATATTATTCCATAAATGATAATAGTATGCGTTTATAAAGGAAGGATAAAAAGAAACTGGCTGCAGAAGCTATAACTGGAATTAAAATAAATTAACTCCCGGCCAGTGAATCAACGCTCGTCGGACCTTCGCCACACATATATAACTATATAACTATATATATATATATATATATATATATATAAACTAGTGATATAGTCTTCATATATGCGTGTTTAAATAGAAACCATAAGCTACGTGTATATATGTATACGTGTAGGATGTTCAAATAGTATGTATATATCTATCGAAACCGCGACGTTACTGTCAACCACCGTTAGCAAAGCGTACGTTAACTTTTGACCGGTGTTTACGTCACTAGTTTAGTTTCTGATATATATTAGTCACCGTGGAACGCGCGCGGTGTTATTCACGAAGAGATTGTTAGCTTGCAGCCTATAGTAGTATGCATATGTATATAGTTAACGCAGACATCCCTCTTTTTTTTTTTTTTTTCCATTTTTCTTTTCTTCTTCTGTTCAACTTTCGAAAGTTTCCAATGATGAAAAAGTCACCCATCCCGAGACTTATACGGATCAGGAATTTTTTTTTTTTTTTTTTTTTTTTGTTGGTATTCAATTTTTCTTGATATAGTATAGTAGTAACGATCATCTTCTCGAAATGCATACTACATAGCAAGTCATAAAGACTACTTGCGGGCTACCGCCTTCTGCGTACATGAGTCAGAGATATGGAACTTGCCGTTGACTTCCGGGCAAAAATTACGATGAAATAACGTGCCTTATTCAGCTTCAATTTATACGTTATAAAAACAGCACTTCCGATTTATTCGAGACTATACGCGGCATATATATTGAATTAAGAATACATAAGGCTTTTTGCTTTTTTTTTCGTTTATTATAGGTATATACTTTTCTGCACATAATAATTACCAAATATTTCATCCATTTATTTATTCTATTTCACATTTTATCGAATTTGAATTTTGAAAATTATGCCATTTCGGAGCCCGATACGAATAACAGCACATTTCAAATTCCGGGTGAAAAAGAGCACGTTTCAAATTCCGGGTAGAAAAGAGCACATTTCGGATTCCGGGTGGAAACGAGCACGTTTCAGATTCCGAGTGAAAAAGAGTATGTTTCAGATTCCGGATGGAAAAGAACACGTTTCAGATTGAGAATGAAAAATGGCACGTTTCAGATTCACTCGAAAACTAGCAGAATTCAGGTTGAACCGGATATTACTTATTAGCAAGTGTCAGTTAGGTTTATTATAAGATTGAATTAATCATTCAATGATAAAATTGAATCGAGTTTTTGTGCATAATTGTGCATTTCCAATTTCATAATAAACCTACCTGACACTTACTAACGAGTAATATTCGCTTCGCCTGAATTTTGCTGGTTTTCGAGTGAATCTGAAACGTGCTATTTTTCATTCTCAATCTGAAACGTGTTCCTTTCCATCCGGAATCTGAAACATGCTCTTTTCCACCCGGAATCTGAAATGTGCTGTTATTCGTATCGGGCGTCGATATACAATATACATACCGTGAGGTTCTGTGGACGCGGAAAGTAACGCTATAGGGATACCAACTCAAAAAGGATGCTCAAATCAAATCTAGTCACTAGATTTCTAGTGATTTTACTATAGAAACACCTTGTAAGTTACTTAAACTGCTGCTGCACTTAAGTGCCCATGAAATAGCACCCTTTTTGGGTTGGTATCCCTAACGTGTTTCTCGTCCATACAAAATCTCACGGTATAGCGATAAGAGATCAGTCTTCTATCGTCGCGTGATGAACAGGTAACAGAATTTTTGTTTCTTCATTTTTTTTTTTTCATTTTTTCCTTCTTCCTATCTGAAAAACTAAATTCATCGTATACTATCTTCTTCCTGCGAAGATTCGGTCTTACTTCCGGTGTCTTACAGCTCGTCAGATAATCTTCAATGATCCGCGAAGCAACCGTTGAGTAAATATTTGACAAATAAATGTTTGCGCTATAGTTTGAATCGTATACATCTATCTATCTATTGCGCGTGTCTCTCTTCAAATTCAGTTTGTTGATTCATCACGTGTCACCTATATTTGTATAGTCTCCTAAAATGATGATGCATTTTATACGCTATAGAATAAATCGCATTTATTAATTTATTACGTAATTATAATCAATGTTTTTAGAATTTTTTTAAAATAATTAATAAAAAAAAAAAAAAAAAACAAAAAAAAAAAAAAAAAAAAAATTAAAATTCTTATATATATAGATGATCTGAAAGATGATACTGCAAAGCCATTCAGCCATGAGATTCCGAATCTCCTATAGTATTATATATTATAAGATCCTATAAAAAGAAGTTCTGTGGTTCAATTCAGTCCTTCGATATAAAATAACTGTAACTGTAGAATCTATATCACTTTTCTTTTCTTTTTTCTTTTTTCTTTTTATTGTTATAGTCTTCCTTTCCATTTCGTATCAGTTATTATATAGGTACTACCTATTCAGCCGATTTCAATATCGATTTGATAAACGGATGAAATAAAAATGTTCCGCTGGTTTTATAGCTATGCGTACTATATATATATACCTATATTCTTATACTACCGCAGATATTATTGAGGTTCTCCACGTGTATATCGACGTATAAATAAAAGGGAATATAGTTTACCCAACGAAATCGAGTTTCTTTCAAATCTCTGTAAAATCTATCGAAATTCTGTTTGGTGCTGTATGACTCACTAGGATGTTCCTTATTTCGGTCATACTCCAAATACCTATATAGGGGAGAGCGGGGCAAAGGGGGCACCTCGGCAAAAGAAAAAAAAAAAAAAAAAAAAATTGTAAAATTTTGAACTTTTTTTTTTTTTTTTTTTTTTTTTTTTTTTTTTCAAGAAAAATCGTTTCCCGAAGAAATTTTATTTTTTTGGAAATTTAATTTCAAAAATTTGGCGAAGGTGCCCCCAAAGCCTTTGATCGTAGTCATTTTTTTAAGGTAGCATCAATATATAAGAGATGATTGGAACTCTCCTTGTTAATTCACGAATGAAATGAAATGGAATTTAATTTAATTTAATTTAATTTAATTTAATGTAATGTAAACAGAAATATTATACCTGAAGCCTTCGAATATATATATATATATATATATGGTTGAATTATTTATAAGATATATATATATAGGGATCCACGGGTCCAGCCAGCCCACGTGTCGTCTGTCGTATAATTGTATTCGGAGTACGCCGGGTGAATCTTCAATTATATTTGATAAGAACTAACAACCAGAAATGCAGTCCGTGTCGTAGATACTTAAACCGCAACGCGTTGGCGTTCTTTCGTTATTATATTAATATATCCATATAAATGTAGTTGCGTGCAGCTTCCACGAATATTATTTCGGTGGTTGTCAAAACCGTGCAGAATCGAATAACACTTATCATTATATTCGTATATCTATATAATGATATAATTATTTGAAATTTTTTTTTTTTTTTTTATTTTTTTTTTATTTTTTTTTTTTTAATAAAAGTAGGATAAATTATCAAGGAAAGTGATGAAATTATTGATGAAATTATATTTTATATAATTCTATATAATATATCTGTAAGCGCGTATATACTGTTCTCTGATATCGGAGTAATCGGAGACAATAGCTGATTGATCGCGATGCGCGTCTGTGCGATTCTTGATTATTATTCTTTTTATCTTATCGATTTAGTATTCACTATATGCGCGGTGTGGTCTTGAGTTCTGCAGCGGTTTTCCTCCGAATATATAAGCTCGATTCGAATCACTGTTTATCTTTTACAAATTTATATATATGTATATACGTCGCTGCGCTGTGTGCGCAGATGCGATGAGGGTATATATAAGAAAAAAGACTGATTGATGAACTATATACGATATAGGTCTATACGCGTTTACATAGTTAAATCTGTTTTCAATGCCGATGTAAATACCGTCCCATCTGACTGATCAGACCTTGTGTATTACTATAACAACGAGTCAACGAGCTCGACGAAAAGCAAACTGAACAACTAAACGGAAAGAAACGATTTTACGACTCGATAATACGTGACTGTGTATAGATCTTATTCAAACGACTGCCGGTTTGAGGTCTGGAATGAAAAGAATTCCGAATTATAGTTTGAGACGATTTTGAATTTTTAGAAACGTGTTGAAGTTATCAGAAAATTGAAATTCCGAAAGTTTCAGACCCCCGAATAAGGCCCAGAAATCGGACAAATTTCGGTATATTTCTCTCAGGTTGTGAATACAAAACTTATATATACCTACACAGAAAAAAGGGTTAACTTGTGCCAAGAAAATTATTCTTGATTCAAGATAATTTTGGGGGTCCAAAAATAAAGACCGAAATTTTCTCGGATCAAATCAAAAATTTTTCTCGAACCAAGAAAATTTGGAAAATTTTGCCAATTTTGGACCAAAATTTGGACAATTTTGGGGGTCCAAAAATGAAGACCGAAATTTTCTCGGATTAAATCAAAAATTTTGGGGGTCCAAAAATGAAGACCGAAATTTTCTCGGATCAAATCAAAAATTTTCTCGAGCCAAGAAAATTTTCCAAAATTTGTACAAAATTTGGACAATTTTTCGGTCCAAAAATGAAGACCGAAATTTTCTCGAACCAAGAAAATTTGGAAAATTTTGCCATTTTTGGACCCCCAAAATTGTCTTGAATCAAGTTAACCTTTCTTTCTGTGTAGTTGATTAAAAAATTTTGGATTTCGGTTCAGCCCCCCATGCACACAGACTGTCGAAGAAGAGACACGCAGACAGCTCCGAGGCATGAGTCTCCAAATTTAGCGTCTTCCGCTATTTACTTCTCGGTCTTCTTCCTGCAGCGATTCAAGCACAGTACCTATATACCTACAGTTTGTGTGCTTTATATGTATATCCGTATATATATACCAAAACTCTGGTTATAAATAGGTAACGAAAGAACTGAAATATATTCAAGTGCAGAAATTGTCGACGAGGGCTTACTAAAACATAATTTAACGACTCAGTGCGTTATTTGTGACTCTGTGTAACCGATCTATAAACTCAACAAGGTTAATTTACGATTTAACCGCGATATCAAGTGACAATTATTATATTATTACCTATATAACAATTCGAATCATCAAATTTTTCTATCAGAATACAAAAGTCACTCGATTATCTTTGAGGGGACCAGTACAGCGACTTTTCGAGAAATGATCATAGTCCGAAATTAATTTATTTCATAACCAAAGTTCATTTCACATCAAAATATTTTTCTTTTTCAAAATCGCATGTGTCGTAAGGATTTTAGAGCATCGTTGGACCGATTCAGGTCATCTTGGATTCATTTTCTTCAGAAAACAAATCCTCATCATGTGAATGTAGGAATTTAAAAATAAAAAATTATGTCATAAGTTATGATCAATTTACCAAATTTGCAAAAATTATTATCACTCATTTCTTAAATAACTTGGCCAAAACGAAAAATTTTCAAAATTCCTACATTCACATGATGAGGATTTGTTTTCTGAAGAAAATTAATCCAAGATTACCTGAATCGGTCCAACGGTGCTCTAAAATCCTTACGACACATGATTTTGAAAAAGAAAAATATTTTCATGTGAAATGAACTTTGATTATGAAATAAATTGATATCTATACCGCAACGCTTTACCTCATTACGTTATTATTTTATATACCTAACATATACGTCGTAAATAAGGTCTTTGATTCGCGTTACGTCAAAGCAGCGAGATTCATCCGTCTATGTGACGCGGTTTATCGCGCGATCGGAAATCTGGTACAAATACCTGTATCAAGCATATATACCGTGAGGTTCTGCAGTGGATGTGGCCCAGCAGGGATACCAACCCAAAAACTCGTTAGCAGCAGCTTAGTAACTTAGTAGATATTTCTATTAAAATCACTAGAGATTTTTAACATCTAGTAAGTTACTAAACTGCTGCTAACGAGTTTTGGGTTGGTATCCCTGCTGGACCGCATCCAGAGAATACCACGGTATATGCAGCATCTCAAACCTCGTCTTTGTGATCATGTCGTGTTATGTTATCCTCATAAAGAAATATAGGAATATTTAATCTAATCGAAAATTATCTCAGTTTACATAGTACTATATATATTATATTATGATCATTTCATATAGTAAAAGATTTAACCGTTCAATAAAACAGCACGCGTAGGTAGGTATCGTTGAACGTCCTGCAGAGGCTATGATGATTCTGGTTTAGCGTCGCGTTGCGGTGCGATGCGATGCGGTATATAGGTATACGATCGATCGATAGTTACGTCAAGCTTCTCCTGTGCAATTGAACTACTCTCGGCTGACCTATTCAGTAGCCGCCTTTTATTATCTGGACCACCAGGGTCTGGTTGGTTGGTTCGTGTGGCTCGCCAACTTTTGAGAGCATGAAAATGAAAAGCCACTCTAACATCTTGCGCGCCGCGCGCCTCCTCTCTCAGAGGCTCTGGAAACCACTAGGCTATTCTAAGCTTGAATAACGGTTCAAAGATATATACATTATACTACATACTACTCAATTTTATATACCTCTATATATATACTTTCATCGGTGTATACCTATTTCTCTTCTAATTCTTATATATCTTTAGTATATATATATGTATAATAATAGATCTGTTACGCATATATGTATATTATACATATGTAGGTGTAGCGTATTTATACTAATCTCTATTGATGCGATTCCAGCTGTCGCCATTAGTTATCTATAGAGGCAGCATGTATACGCTACATGAATTATCTTGTTTTATGATCAGGCAGGATCTGCGATTTCATTCATTTCATACATTTCATAGACTTTAATTATGATTTTATCATGAATAAACTTTATATTGCTTTAATTAGTGCGAACATTAACGCTCGTATAACTATCGAGTTATATATATAATAGAACGTCATGCGGTTATTGCAGAATCAATAACATAATTGAAATTCTCGTACTTTTTAATTGAAATACAAAACCGTCGTTCCGGCGTAGCTCGAGTTAGTTACAAGGGTTTTGCAATTTTCGACTAATTTCTAGCACGTGGAATACAATTTCAACAGGAATTTCGTAAAGCTGCAACAAGAAGTTTCACATTTCTTCTTTTTATGGTTTTAATCAAAGTTTTGGCCTTTCGGAATTCTGAATCTTTGATGCTCTTCTTTTCAGGGTTTTTGGAATCCGTTAAGGGGACCAGTACAGCGACTTTTCGAGAAATGATCATAATAGTCCGAAATCAATTTATTTCATAACCAAATGTTCATTTCGCATCAAAATATTTTTCTTTTTCAAAATCATGTGTCGTAAGGATTTTAGAACACCGTTGGACCGATTCAGGTAATCTTGGATTCATTTTCTTCAGAAAACAAATCCTCATCATGTGAATGTAGGAATTTTGAAAAATTTTCGTTTTGGCCAAGTTATTTAAGAAATGAGTGATAATAATTTTTGCAAATTTGGTAAATTGATTATAACTTATGACATAATTTTTTATTTTTAAAATTCCTACATTCACATGATGAGGATTTGTTTTCTGAAGAAAATGAATCCAAGATGACCTGAATCGGTCCAACGATGCTCTAAAATCCTTACGACACATGCGATTTTGAAAAAGAAAAATATTTTCATGTGAAATGAACTTTGGTTATGAAATTAATTGATTTCGGACTATGATAATTTCTCGAAAAGTCGCTGTACCGGTCCCCTGAAAGTAAACTTTCGGGAAAATGTACCTTAGACAGTACTACAACAAGGGGACAATATTGTTCTTACATCGTAAGTCTGTCACGTCATGTATGTACCTATATCTGCGTGTCTGCAACGCTGAGATCTTTGGAACCAATTTGATATCGCGCTTCCATTATCGCATTCCCATTTCCATTTCTATATACTTCGAGTTCAAGTTCCTGCAGTTCTAGTTCCAGTCCCATTCAACGACGTTATCATATACATATATATAACATTAACATTTATATACTACAACGTCAGAACGAACAACGCTTCTCACCGTTCCAAGCATCGACAATAGCTCCTTTTAGAGACCCGCTGGAGTTACACCTTGATACTTGTATTCATATACTTGTATACTGTATCACACAGTACACAGACTCCATACCGTTAACATATATACCAATAAGAAATCTAGATATATAAAGCGTATATATATATATATAGAAGTATGTATCGCAATGCACCTGGCGTTAGTCGAGCTCTTTGTACACCGTTCATATAGTCGAGCATTGCTCCTTGAATCGCGAGGCAACTCCGTTAATTCAGTATAACTACATGTATATAGGTACACGTCATTGTCGCAGTTCGAACATTCTTACAATATAGTGATAAAGATTTCGAAGATTCTTTCTGTCTCAGAAAATTGCACATAGAATTTCAGTATACATTCAATCGTTGAATGTATTTTGTTCACGTAAAATCGTGATGATGCAGATATGGTAGATACATGAAATCGTTTGACATCACTCTTCACCATTGGGAGTAAGAAAGTTGTGGAAATTTAAAAATTTGGAAATCATTTAGCTCATTTGAGGCTCCGTCAGACTATGAGCTTTGATTTTCAATCGAGTATATTATCTATATCGACGTCTCAGTCGGAAAACATGCAATTTCAAATTCTGGTCGAAGAACATGCTATCTCCTAGTATGACATAGTATACCTTTAAGGGGATATGAAAGGTGAATTGTACACCTCGAATTTTTGGCAGCCCGTTTCTCAGCGAAAACACATCCGATCGATGTGAAATTGATATCAGTGACGCAGAAAAAGTGAACAAAGGGCATGATGCTCTTGGATTTCAAAAAAGCGAAAATAAAATCTACAATTTTATATCAAGAGTGCCTCTGTAACGAATAATCGTTGTTGCTGACATTGTACTTGATAAATATGAAAACACCTGAAACATTTACGCTTTTTTTGAAATCCAAGAGCATCGTGCCCTTCGTTCACTTTTTCTGCGTCACTGATATCAATTTCACATCGATCGGATGTGTTTTAGCTGAGAAACGGGCTCCCAAAAATTCGAGGTGTATAATTCACCTTTCATATTCCCTTAACATAGGTGACAGCATGTTCTTCAACCAGAATTTTTAGATAGCGCATGTTTTTTCGACTGACAATGGGACGTCGATATACAGCCGACCTTAACCTCGGGTTGTCTGAAGGTCGGCCAGTCCTTACGCGTGTCTCGCGTTGCGTAGGCGTAACGACGTTTGACCTGTGGGAGCCTCTGTTTCCAACCCTTTCACAACCGACCAAATGCGCGACGTGAAACGCATATATGGGCGAATTAAACACGTGTCTTTTTTTTTTTACTATGACTATTATGCGTCTTGTGCTTTATATAATAGAATTCTGATGATTATTATTCGTATATGAATGTTTGAACTACCCTGAAAATTATTGATGAGCTTTTTTTTTTTTCTAGTACAAAAAAAAGAAAGGTCCGGATTGTTCAACCTCCTTCGTGTACCTATTTCATCCCTAACACTCTTTGGTGGCGTCGAACTTTTTCAATCGAATTTTTTTTTTTTTTCTATCAGATCTAAACCGGATAAATTGATGGTCGAAGTATTTTTCTCGCCTCTTTTCGTCGAGACCGTATATTCACGGCTGCACGTATATACTACCTCCGTTAAACATCGCAGGGATGTAAAGGTTCTTTTCCTTTAGAAATTTAACCAGGGAACTATATCACGTATACTATAGCTTAGAGCTATTAGAGGACTCTAGGCTCTGATCTCGAACTGCGATTGGTTGGTAGAGAAACGGCTGCGCATTGAAACTAGTCGGCGCCACTGTCGCGGTTGGGGAAAAAAAAAAAAAAAAAAAATTCACGGGCCTTAACTACTTTTTAAATAAATTCTATAGATTCGAATAAGTTTAATTTTGATGTGGGTGAAGGCGAAGGCGAAAGAGTTACGAAACTTATCAGTTATAACTTTCTAGATATCGACGAAAATTGAGATTATATAAATCTAATTAGCATTCATTAATAATTATTCGAGATTTATCATGCGATGGGAATTGTGCCAATTTTCTTGGTTCGAGAAAATTTTTGATTTGATCCGAGAAAATTTCGGTCTCCATTTTTGGACCGCAAAATTTTCTTGAATCAAGTTACCCTTTCTTTCTGTGCATATATCGGAGATACTGCAGCGGTCACAGCTGTCTCTATTATACTATGACAATCAGTTTTAACTGGCAATCGACCCGAATATGCGTAAATCGCAGTCATCAGTAAACAAAATATCGTGTCAGTATAATGTGAAGCATTCTGCATTTGAAAATTCGAATTGCCTTAGAAGAATAATGAATGAAAAAAAGATCGTTGAAATGTACTTTAAGAATAAGTATACTATAAAACAAAAAAAAAAAAATCCAGCTCGTATGTTTTCTTCTTTCGCTTTCTTTCGCATACTATATAATATATTTTTCTCTTTATCTCGGCCTCGTGCCAAGGCATTGAGTCGTGACACAATCAGACTGTTTCCTATCTTATTTGCTATAGATATAGTAGTAACAGTCTCAATTGTTCAATGGATGCTCTTTCGAGCGAGAAAGCTTCGCGAAGTTCAATCGTATATAGCTGTGTAGAAAACGGTGTGAAATCATCATTTTTCATCGTAATATTATCATTTAAATGTTGAAAGAGTAGAAAAAAAAAATTTTTATTTTTTATTTTTTTTTTTTTTCAAATTTGGGAATATATATTTGAAATCGGAACTTTTTATAACCGTTGTAAATATCTATCTCTGTTAGTAGATATCCCGTAGGATATCAAAATTCGGTCGTGACTATAACTTGAAGAGGCTTGATCTATATGCGACCTTATTGTTAGTCAGTGAATTACTACACCAATAATACACAAGTATAGGTATAAACTATATTATAAGGGATCGTAGCTTTATAAGCGTGCATCTGAAATTCTCAAAGTCACGATTGTGACTTAACCTCTGGTAATTGGGTGTATATAGGCTTCTTGAGCTTATAGGTACCGTTTAAAACATTGATTAAAAAGAGCGTGGAAAAAGGAAACAAACAAAAAAATAAAAATAAAAATAAAAATAATCAAAGAACACCGCATTGAACTATTTAGTATCAAGTATTTGGTAGCGGGCATCTGCAATGCATGGCTGAACGAATAAGTTTGGAAGCGTTTTTTACAGTTAACAATATAAGACTAGCTTATAGAGTCAAGGGTCTGCTGCAGGCCTCCTCCAAATTTTAATTATAATTAACTAATGCTTCTCTCTATAGTCTCTTTCTCTCGCATTCTCTCTCTATATCTCTCTTTCTTTCTTTCTTTCTTTCTCTATCTCGCTGCCGCAGAGTATAAACTGAAGACTTGACAGTATTTTGACACGCATACACGCGTCTTTGGACGACGAGTATGAATGCGAGTGCGAGTGCGTGTGCAGGGTGATGACCCCATCCGTGACGGAGACGAGGACGGGAAACTAACACGCGTGCTTGCGGGTACACGAAAACGTGTATTATGTAGGTATCAGATAATGCGGGCAAATCAAGCGTTCTCTTAGTTTTTCATCAAGAAATTTCGTTAACTTATGGCTGTGCATACATATATAAATTTAATGGACGAATATAATATAATATAATACGTGGTGTCGTATAAAATAGGATATAAAAGATCTTCCCAAGTTGTATACCGATTTTCACGGATGTCGTGATATTTACACGAGAACGTTTTGTACTCTCTAAATTCGAATCAGTGGAAAGTCACTGATGGCAGTGATAAGTATACCAGAATCACTGACAATCAGTAACATTTTCACTGATTGTCAGTAATTTTGGTATACTTATAACTGCCATCAGTGACTTTCCACTGATTCGAATTTAAAGAGTACACATACATACCTACACTCAGAAAAATAACAACCAAAATTTGGTTATTATATGCACAATCACAGTCGATCAAATTTTTTGTTCAGTCAACCAAAAATTGCGTTGGGATAAGTAACCAAAATTTTGTTGGGAAAACCAAATTTTGTTGGTACAATCAAAATTTTGGTTATTCCAACAAAATTTTCGGTTGACTGAACAAAGAAATGTGATTGTGCATGTAATAACCCAAATTTTGGTTATTGTGTCAACAAGACTTTTTTCTGAGTGTACATTGAATCAAGGATATATCGACGAGTATAAGATTGAAACTGTCCAAGTCGTTACTCTCTTAATTTTTTGGAGTGAAAATCGTGCAACGTTCAGAGAAAAAAAGAGTGAAATTTTACACTGAAGGAGTTGAATTTTATTCAAAGCAAAGTGAATTTTCATACTTTCTTGGTTTGAAAATCGTGCAACTACAAAGACAAAGAGTGAATTTTTCAGTCCAAAAAATTTAGAGAGTAAGAAAAGACTTTCTAAATTTTTTTTAGAAAATTTCGAAAATTGTCACACAAGAGGTTCGAAATTGCAGCATGTCTCAGATATGTGCCAAAGTGTAGAAGTGCCTAAAAATCCGACAAGTAAAGTGTAACCAATGCAGTTTTTACTGTTCGCTAAAAAATTTTTCCCAAGTTTTCATTTTTCATTCATGAAAAAAATTATTACACTGCACATAGGTGTATATGTGTGTATATATATGTACAACGAAAATATGTCTAAAAATAAAGCCAGATCAAGTTGAAGTTTTAAAAATAGAATAAAATTTCCACCAATGCCTGCACACGCTTTCGTTCATCGCTATATACATAGCTATACCTATATGTATATACATATCTTGGGTTTTCACGTTGAATGAAAGCCAATATTATCGACTTTGCAATGCCTCGTGCAGATAGTATCCGTATATATAGGGAGTTTTCTTGTCTCCGCGCTGTATATTGTTCCGGAGATAAGATTCAAGTTTCGTTCACAATGAATGTGTATGCGCCTATACACTCGCATACCCGCACATCCACATGTACATTATATGTACTCATATACCTAGATACATATATGTTGCATCGGTCGGGAATTTGTTTATGTATACGTTTCCCTAGGGAGTTTAGATAAACGTACAAACAAACTGTATAATAGGGACTCACAGCAGCAGCTGTGCTTTGTCAGTGTTTCGAGGAAAACGTTTTTCCATAACTTATCGGTTGTTTTTTTTTTTTTTTTAGAAATTTCAAGGTCAGCCGAACGTCCCTCTCGCACCCTTAGCATCGGGTATCACAAAACGTTTCGGAAAAGAAAAAAAATTGCGAAAAAAAGAACAATAATAGTAATTTTATTCAAATTCCGAGCTCCAATTAACTTTCACGTAGGTAATAATAATAATAATAATAATAATAATAATAAAAATAAGGTATATGGTATATTTTTAAGGTATATACACACCGTTAACCATTACACGCTCTGAGCAGGTGGCTTCATTACGAGTATTACCTACCTATAACTTTGCAAGTTGTTTCGCACGATAAGCTATCGGTTCGTTGGATCGGTGTACGAAAGTTGAAACTTTTGCCTCTTAACAGGCGGTAAGTTAAACACTTTGGGCTGCTCAACTTTTGCCAATTCTGATATACATATATGTATACCTATATATAGTATATATAGATATTACAGACTTATAGACAGATAGGTAAAGTACTTTGAGTCTGTTGGATCAATTACGCCAGCTAAAGCTCGTGGTCGATTTAATTTCCTCACTTATATTTCTTGTACGCAAACGTTTTAGTATAATACCTTTGCAGGATGCGTGCGTAATTTACAATTTGTGTGGAAAATGAATACAGAAGTAAAGCAAGCATTCAGAAATATGACGTGTCTTCAAATATTGCGAACCTTATATCGACGCCCGATACGAATAACAGCACATTTCAGATTCCGGGTGAAAAAGAGCACGTTTCAAATTCCGAGTGGAAAAGAGCATATTTCAGATTCCGGGTGGAAAAGAGCACGTTTCAGATTCCGAGTGAAAAAGAGCATGTTTCAGATTCCGGATGGAAAAGAACACGTTTCAGATTGAAAATGAAAAATAGCACGTTTCAGATTCACTCGAAAACCAGCAAAATTCAGGCGAAGCGAATATTACTCATCAGTAAGTGTCAGGTAGGTTTATTATGAAATTGGAAATGCACAATTATGCACAAAAACTCGATTCAATTTTATCATTGAATGATTAATTCAATCTTATAATAAACCTACCTGACACTTGCTAATAAGTAATATTCGGTTCAATCTTAATTGTGCTAGTTTTCGAGTGAATCTGAAACGTGCTATTTTTCATTCTCAATCTGAAACGTGTTCTTTTCCATCCGGAATCTGAAAACATGCTCTTTTTCACTCGGAATCTGAAATGTGCTGTTATTCGTATCGGGCGTCGATATGCGGCTAAACTTTAGGTCCGCAGAGTAAATCGAACAATCGAGTATAAGTCGAAACAGATTCCATCTGAATTGAACAAGTGAATTGCAGATTAATTCTTTAAAGGATCATCCGCTGGCTCAGATTCCCCGGAATCTAAGAGATCAATAAATGGAGAATTAAAAAATTTTCACGGAATGTTTGCCACGTCTGACAATCTTATCGACGTTTATGATTGGGGATGAAAATTTTGTTCATTAAATATATTGATTACACGAATATTGATTAAAAGTTTTGGTATAAGTACTATACGTCAAAGGTATAAGAGATCGTTGATATGTAGCTACCTCTCAGTTTCCGTTCTTACTCCCCTACATATGATGCGGGTGTCACAAGTTCTGAATAAGGGTTTTCTCGTAAAATCTAAAAAATAGTGAGCGAAATCGGTGCCGGAACGTGAGTCGAATCCATGAACGATCTATGGATCAAGACTGCTAGGAATACAAATCGAGAATAAGATTTAGGAAGTCTAGAGAGAGAGAGAGAGAGAGGAAGAGATAGATATAGACAGAAAGAAAGATAGGGGCAACCGTTTTCAACTATATATATATGTATACATATATGTATGTAATATAAGTATATAAGATGGGATAAGTAAGGTCTTAGGATTTCCAAGTGAGATTATATCAGAGTAGTCGGAGGTCACAGGTCAGCTTATATGGTATAGAAAGTCGAAAATGCGAGACCGTGAGCTGTCGGAAGCCTGCACTTCACCGCAATGGTCATCGACTGCAGTAGCACGAGTCCAAAGTCAAGGGACAAAGTTTAAGAGCCCGAATAGTAAAACGGAATCCATATTTGTATTCCTATATGGAAGCATCATAGGTAATAGGTATTCCTTTTTCTATCTTGCCTCTCTCTCTCATTTCTCTGGAATGAAATTTCATTCAAAATTCAACCGGCACATTCGGTTATAGTCGTGACATTCCTAGTCGAATCATTTCAATAGAACATGATTCACGGTCATCAACTTCCGCCTATTGCATCACCACTGCGTTGTCCGATGGTCAGTGCTGGCTGTTATAAGCCTCAAACACCAGAGCGAAAGGAGACACTGCCGAGGCCATTTTGGAAGTGACCACGGTCACAGCCTCCAGAATTTCGACCTCAAGAGTCAAGACATGTCGAAAGATCGGACCTCTTATACCTGTCTGTCTCTCTTGAACAATTTAACACTTGCTCGATATTTGATCGACCTAACTTTACGAGAATGATTGACGATTGAAAGTGACACAATTTTTCGAGGATTTTTGGTACAATTTAATAACGTGGAATAGATATACCTTAGGGTGTGCAAAAAAAAAAAAAAAAAAAAAAAAAAAAAAATTCAAACGCGCATCAACATTCTGGTAGAGCATCTCAAATAGAATATCTCAGTCAAATATGAGCTCTTAATATTGATATTTAGAACTGCCTATTTTAGTTACTAATTTTAGTTACGAATTTTAGTTACTGAAATAGGCAGTTCTAAATATCATTATTAAGAGCTCATATTTGGCTGAGATATTCTATTTGAGATGCTCTACCGAAATTTTGATGCGCGGTTGAAAAAAAAAAAAAATTGTTTTTCCCAGAGTCATATGTCTCCATGACGCTATGACTCAATGTTTATAGGCGAATATCTCTTTATCGGTGAGAGTTAGGAAAATTTTATCTCAGTACTTTTTTATAGAGCGTAAAATTTCCTATAAGAATCTGTCTTCAGATAGTTTCTAAATCAAACCGCTTACGAGAAAAAAAACAATTAAAAAATTTTCCGATTTTTTTTTTCACATGTTATTCAAATCAAAAATGGGAAAACTGAGTTAGGCAGTTCTAAATATCAATATTAAGAGCTCATATTTGGCTGAGATATTTTGTTTAAAATGCTCTACCGGAATCTTCATGTGCGTTTGAATTTTTTTTTTTTTTTTTTTTTCAACAGTATTGAAATTTTGACGATCGGTTAATACATACGGTTAAAATTATTTTTGAACAGGCCAGGTTCCCTCGACGATTTGACTATATGGCTGTGAGTTTCTCTCTTTATTCATATCCCGAAATATAACTCGCATCTCGCTCTTCGTGCACTTGGATTCTGGGGATGAAAATACCTCGCTACTTACAATGCACAGCTGCCTGATGCTGCCCTTGCTGCGCCTTTCTGGAAAACCACCGTTCTAACCTCTGCACGATATATCCTCTTGGCTCGACTGGTTTAATGTAACCATAATATATTTTAAACGCGAATTTAATTCCGCTACATGAAAATATATATTTTTTTAATTTCTCAAGTATCTTATGTACCTTTTCTAATACTTCATCCGTGTATCTATAGCTCATGGACTTTTGCTAGGGATGTGGAAAATCTGGCCTAGATTTCATCACGGTTTTTTTTTTCTTCTTCTTCTTCTCTTCTTTTATTTTTTACAATTAGTCCCGGTTCTAAATTAAACATATTTTCAGTGAGTTGAACATTATGGATTTTCTCTTGTTAGTATATAGAACTCCACGTGCGATCCTATCCCGAGAATTTAGTCGTGAAAATGGTGCAGGAAGGTAAATTCGTCCTTTCTCACGTGTCAAATTTACCCACTGACGTCAAATGTGGGTGTGACAATGAGCATCTATATTTGGCATTATTGCCTGTGGCTGCTCGATTCAGGGATCCATCATAATAAGCTTACTTGCTGCTTATTACGCAGGAAAAGGCCTTGGAAGCTTTGGCTCCTCGCATGAGCCTTCGTTCTTTCCTAATTCTCGTGAAAACGCATTAGTGAAAGGCGAGCCCCGTCGTATTAGATATAAGGTACCGTTATGCCGAAGTAAATATCAAGCTATATCATTTCAAGTTATATGACCAAAATCTTAACCGTCGTCGAGAGTGATCTGCTATTCATGCGTACGAATTCGCTCAGATTACTCGTCTCATAATTATTCAAAATTTACTCGAACCGATCAATTGATCGCATACCTATATAACTTGGGTTCTAATATTCAAGCTAATTGCAAATTTATTCGGTAGTAGGTACATATCGACGCCCGATACGAATAACAGCACATTTCAGATTCCGGGTGAAAAAGAACACGTTTCAAATTCCGGGTGGAAAAGAGCACATTTCAGATTCCGAGTGAAAAAGAGCATGTTTCAGATTCCGGATGAAAAAGAACACGTTTCAGATTGAGAATGAAAAATAGCACGTTTCAGATTCACTCTAAAACTAGCACAATTCAGGTTGAACCGAATATTACTTATCAGCAAGTGTCAGCTAGGTTTATTATAAGATTGAATTGATCATTCAATGATAAAATTGAATCGAGTTTTTGTGCATAATTGTGCATTTACAATTTCATAATAAACCTACCTGACGCTTACTAACGAGTAATATTCGCTTCGCCTGAATTGTGCTGGTTTTCGAGTGAATCTGAAACGTGCTATTTTTCATTCTCAATCTGAAACGTGTTCTTTTCCATCCGGAATCTGAAACATGCTCTTTTCCACCCGGAATCTGAAATGTGCTCTTTTCCACCTGGAATCTGAAACATGTTCTTTTTCACCCGGAATCTGAAATGTGCTGTTATTTGTATCGGGCGTCGACATAATATAACGAACACTTTTATTTCTTATTACAATATTCTCATATCATTTACTCACTTGTGTTTGACTAATTAATTAATCAATCCCAAGTTTTTCTTATTGCTCCAACGAACCGAGTAGGTATACGGTGCTTCCGAAAACTGGAAATACATAAATAGTTTTCATACTACTGTTGTGTGTGTGTGTGTGTGTATTTTTTTTTTTTCTTTTTTTCTTTTTTTTATAGGATAATCTAACTGTTTAATGTCTCCTATAAGCGCGGGATGTGACACGGTCACATTTCCGTAGTAGGAACTCAACGGGTAATATTTCCCCGAAAATCTGCATATAGCCGATTTAAAAATAACTATGAAACGAAAAAATAATGATGGTTCAAAATTCCGAAACTTGAAATTCACGCATGTATTTATTCAGTATTTAATAACTCGGGCTGTATTGATCATATCGGAGCCAATAAGTGGTCAAATTGATCGTCTTGATATGTACTTTTCGGAAAATAAGGTCTAAAAATCCTATCAATTATTTATTATGACATCATTAAGTTGTCGATTTAATTATAGATAAAATGGATTTTGTAATAAAAGGGTCTAGATTGGAATGAACTATTTATTGTCTTCATATTCTGGTAGGAATAGACCTAAATTTTCGAATATCTGTACTTTCGGAGTTTTTAGCTGATCTCTGCAGTAATCCGATATTTCAGAAATTCAATTTTCTAAATTTAAACGTTTCTGAAAATTATGTAAATCGTCTTCTTAAACTAATTTGAAAATTTGGATCCTTAACCCAGCCCCAATTTCCAGGATTACCAAATGTTCTTAGTACCTACGGTTCAAGTTGTAGCCTCTTTGACGATTGGATCAGGCTAGAATTTCAAGTCGAGTCTTGCAATTATACTGGATAATTAATTAAGTAATTATCTTTTCGGCAATCTCAGCTATTATATAAGGGAAGTACTACTACTCCGAAACTTGCTATTAGATCGTGGACGCAGTTCATCATAGGAGCTTTGCGCGCAGAAAGTTTATAGCAGAGATTTAGAGGATGAAGTAAGAGTAGCGGCTGCACTGCACTGCAACTGCACAGGTGCAAGTAGTGCGATAAAATTAAAGAATTTTTAAACTTTTTTGTTTCTAGAATATCAATCATCGGGATATACCTACGCTATACGTGATAACGCGTGTTAAATGTAATATAATTTCAACGTTTTTTTTTTCAACGACTGACAACGAATTATGACGTTTAATAAAATATGAAGAGCTTACAGCGTGCGGGCGCAAGCTGCAATGACATGATTTTTCTCTCCGTGTACGTATACTTGAGAAATTTCAAATCCGGGTCATTCGTGCAATTTAAATCTGCTCCAAAAATATCCAACCAATGTCTAAACAACAAATAAAATTAAGCCAGCTTTATCTATACGTCCGAAAATTATGCACCAACATTTTTCTGTACCATAATAAATACGGCTAACTTATTGACCACTGCGAAACTAAACCCATTTCTTACTACGTTCTCAATTTATAGTTATAGAACTTTGGAAATATTTAAACCCCGTCGTGATTCAACGGCTAAGTCGCTGCAACACTCCCGAAATTTAGTTTTCTTCTTATTTCTATTTCTATTTCTATTTCTATTTCTATTTTATTTTTTTTTTTGTCACAAAAACGTCGATTTTTCTTCTTGGAATAAAATTCAGGTTTATCGAAGTGGAGATATATTCTTCCTTCGCTCAAACACACGATATAGAGTCTATAGTATAGAGCGAAACTCAATCCCAATACCTACACCCGTATGAAGTAACGAGAAAATGGTATTATATGTATTTTCTCGACCGATTTTCTCTGTGCTTGTTCCAGTAGAAAATTGATACTTTTCCAGGGTGTAAAAGTCCTGCGACTTTATTGCGTCCGATGCTGAGAATGAGAGATACGACCTATACAACCTATACGACATATATACCTACACACATATATACAGGAAAGAATTTGTGTCTGGAGGATAAATGGAATTGATGCAGCAAATTTCTTTTTTTTTTTTTTATATCTGTATCACGTTATCGTTGAGTACCTTATACAGGTCAACGAGGCTCAAATATACGAAAGAAAGAAATTGTTCGCTGTTTCACACGCACATTTTTTTTTTTTTTTTTTTTTATCAAGTATTTGACTTAAGGGGGTATCCCCACCTTTAAATAGGTCAACATTCTGAGAAAGAGATTGATATTTTACAGCGAATTTGAGAGTCTGATCAAATCCAAAAAAATCATGAAGTTGAGAGAGGGTTTGACCCTCATTATCCATACTTAACATTGGATATTACTTTGAGTCTAATAGTAGTTACGCTGAATATAGATAAATACAAAATTACTCGGTTGTCGCAAAGAATCAGTAGTACCGTTGGATCGATTCTGGAATTTTTGGTCCTCAATTGTTGAGAAGAGATGCCTCTATCATATGAACATAGAACTTTTTGATATCGCGAAAATTGCCTGACTCGCTTAGTTTTTACTGAGATTTTTCTAATTCTTCAATTTTTTTTCTCTATTTTTTCTATTATCTCAACCAAAAATAGTCATATCAAAAAGTTCTATGTTCATATGATAGAGGCATCTCTTCTGAACAATTGAAGACCAAAAATTCCAAAATCGATCCAACGGTACTACTGATTCTTTGCGACAACCGAGTAATTTTGGATTTTTCTATATTCAGCGTAACTACTAATAGACTCAAAATAATATTCAATGTTAAGTATGGATAATGAGGGTCAAACTCTCCCTAAACTTCTTGATTTTTTTGGATTTGATCAGACTCTCAAATTCGCTGTAAAATATCAATCTCTTTCTTAGAATGTTAACTCATTTAAAGGTGGGGATACCCCCTTAAGGGGACCAGTACAGCGACTTTTCGAGAAATGATCATAGTCCGAAATCAATTTATTTGATAACCAAAGTTCATTTCACATCAAAATATTTTTCTTTTTCAAAATCATGTGTCGTAAGGATTTCAGAGCACCTTTGGACAGATTCAGGTCATCTTGGATTAATTTTCTTCAGAAAACAAATCCTCATCATGTGAATGTAGGAATTTTGAAAATTTTTCGTTTTGGCCAAGTTATTTAAGAAATGAGTGATAATAATTTTGGCAAATTTGGTAAATTGATCATAACTTATGACACAATTTTTTATTTTAAAATTCCTACATTCACATGATGAGCATTTGTTTTCTGAAGAAAATGAATCCAAGATGATCTGAATCGGTCCAACGGTGCTCTGAAATCCTTACGACACCTGATTTTGAAAAAGAAAAATATTTTGATGTGAAATGAACTTTGGTTGTGAAATAAATTGATTTCGGACTATGATAATTTCTCGAAAAGTCGCTGTTACTGGTCCCCTTAAGTTATTTTATTATACGCCTTAGATACGCGCACGATCAATTTCGATTACGTAAAGTTACGTGCGATCTAAATATTATTTCTTCTGTACCTAATCGATTTCGAGGTAAATTTATATGCAATAGGTATATTATACAATTACCGAGACTGAACTAAATCTGTCAGAACTTGAAATACGACATCCCAACTTTTGAAACAAATCAGTAAATACCATAATAAGGCCTTACATAGTGATTCCAGTGACGATTTGTCGTATAGTACCTACATAGAAATCGATCAATCATTAATCTCTAATATCGAAGGGATTACTCATATTATTACATAATTTTGTTCGATTATTTTTAGCGGTAGATATTTCATGGTTTCCACGTTCAATAATTATTTTTACGATATAGTCTATAGCAGGCTTCTTTCGCTTTACTTACGGCCTCTGCATTGCGCTTATCTATTATACCCGTCTACAGTTACGGTGGTAACGCGAGTAGGTATAAGGTATAAGTTATACACATACGTATGTATCCGATGTACGTACGTGTACTGCGTGGGTATACTGTCGTCCAGTAAATACTTGATAATAATTAAGAATTAACTTTCTTATATACGGTTCTTCAAGCTTATGGCTAAAATTTAAACGAATAAATATATGCAATCTGAAACTTATACATATGACAGATTTGTTATGGTAATAAACCGAAGCGTTTACTCTTCTGCTTAGTTTTTACGAATATTACGAACCATGCGAAGGAAGATAAAAGAAAAATTAGGAAGAAAAGAAGAGCAGGTAAAAAGAGATTTAAAAACGTACATTGATTGATATACCGTGAGGTTCTGTGGATACGGCTCCTCAGCAGGGATACCAACCCAAAACTTGTTAGCAGCAATTTAGTAACTTACTAGATTTTCCTAGTAAAATCATTAAAAATCTAGTAATGTCCAGTAAAAATCTAATCATTTCTAGTCATTTTACTAGAAGCCAAAAAAATTATTCTTGATTCAAGATAATTTTGGGGTTCCAAAAATTTTTATTTGATCCGAGAAAATTTCGGTCTTCATTTTTGGACCGCAAAAATTATCTTGAATTAAGTCAACATTTCTTTCTGTGTAGGTTTAACTTTTACCACACTTGTAGCTCGTATCGCCGGTTTATAATAATTGGCTGCAGTAGTATACATAAACATATAGAAGTATGAATTCTGAACGCGTCTGCATCAGGGATGTGTCCTACGGACACTACTGCACACGATCAACGAGGTAATTAACAAACGCAATTAGCGACGGCGATTCCAATTTATTTTTATGAACGTATCCGCAAGAGAATATAATATATATATACATATATATATATATACGCCATTGGAGACGGAGCTGTATACCACCACTGGCAATCTAGGGAAGTTTTGGTAAGGGTGCCGGTGGGGACCCTCGTTGTTATTTAATTATTTCCAATTCTTCAATTCATTTTATTCATTTCGTGTGTATATACACTGCTACTGCGCCAATCCTGCTGATTATCGATGCCAAAGTACAGATGTATCCAATGCTCGTTAAAAAATCTACGGTATTATTATTATATATGCCCGAGATAACTCTCGAGTGTTTTTTGGCGACTCACGCCAATTTTTATATGATATGGTAAAAACCAGATTGTAAAACGTCCGATACAACTCAGCCCTGCGTAGAATCATTACAGTTCAGTTCAGATCTCATTAATTTTATTTAATATATTTTTATTTATTTGACGAAGCTGAAAACTGCCTTATACCATACATATACCGAGAATATTTGGTGAGACTACACGATCCCCTAGCATATAACCAGCTAGGAAGAAGAAGAAGAAGAAGAATGAGCCTCACGCACACAGTGCGCGCATGTGTTGGTTTTGCCGTATAGGAAGGAGATCGTGTAGTCTCACCGAATATTCTCGGTATATATTACAGGTTCCGAAAGAGAATAAATAAGCTGATATTTCGATACCTAGTATGTACCTAATATGCGGATCTGTACGTGTATAGAATCTTGAGAAATTTATTACGGTATTGTTATGCTAGTTTTTATTTATTTATTTATTTATTTATTATATCATTTTTGATAAGGTCGTTCAACCGAGATATTAGATGGTACTGTGTGAACACGGAGTTCCGGAATGAAAATAAAAATAGAAAAAAAATAAAAATTCTACCCACACTCATAATTTAGCCGGTTAATTAGACTAATTATCTAAATTCATATTGCGTTGGGTTTTGTTCCATTCACTAACGTGCGACGGGTCAAAAGAACCTCTATGAAAATATGTATGTTACCTACCTACTCAGCTATAGTAGTACTACAATAGCGGTGATAACGCCAAATGGATTTCAACGAATAATTTAAATTATACAATTAACTGACTTCCGCGCATCACGAATATAATATAGTACGATATTCAACATTAAGCATACGATATCTGTATTACATTGATAATTTAAGTTCACATATGCGGTATATAATAGGTATATGAGTGGGGGAAAAAAAATCTGACAAAAAATACGAATTTGAAATTCATTTATACACAGAATAATACAAAGTGCAGTAAAAAACGTTTTTTTCGTTAGATTTTACAGTCTCACGTTCAAATATAACTGATAAAATAAAGTCTTGTGAAATCCACAGATACGTGTATATATATATATTTTTTGTACAGAAATTGATGAAAATTGGTAAAAATGAAACAGCGTTTGAAATACTGCTGATTGCACCCCTATATAACCGTATGCAGCGAACAGTCATATCACCCGGATATATTATATATCCCTATACGCATCAATGACTGTCAGATCAGCATCCATTGTAATATAGATTGTAGATTCTGCATGGTTATCGATCTTTCGGACAAGTTTACATCACCGAATTGTACCTACCCTGCGGATTATCGTTTGTATATATGCATAAGATAATTTGCAATGAAATATATCGGTGTGCAGAGAATATATACATATCTATACGGTAACAAGAAGACCGTGCGCGGATTCTAACAATGCAATAGATTGACAGGGTTATATCATCATATGGCAATTGACCTTTTGTCAAGCACCAAAGATTCGTTGAGAAAAGGAAATGATCTCTACTGTTCGTATTCTTACGTCATCTCATCACCAAAAACCACCTAGTAGTATACACTCAGAAAAAGGTCTTGTTGACACAACCAAAATTTGGTTATTATATTATGCACAATCAAATTTTTTGTTCAGTCAACCAAAAATTTTGTTTGGAAAACCAAATTTTGTTGGGACAATCAAAATTTTGGCTATTCCAACCAAAATTTTTGGTTGACTGAACAAAGAAATGTGATTGTGCATACAATAACCCAAATTTTGGTTGTGTCAACAAGATCTTTTTCTGAGTGTATAGTACTTCTATTCTCGTTACTCTTCACTCTGACTTTCATTCCCTGTTATACACTTCGGTTTCTCTCTTATTATGCGTCAGATCTTTTGCGGATGGATGTCATTCCTCTCGGGTTTTCTTTATTCCGATTTTTCATACCTTTTCGCTTGACTTTTCGCCTTATATTAACGTAAAGAAATTTTCTGTTGAATTTAGAATTACCATCACAGCGGTGAATATATTTATGGACAGCGCTTTTTTTGCAGTATGAGTTAACTTTTTGCAGTATAAATTACTATAATTCTAATATTTGGCACAGTGGAGCAAGTGGCCTCCAATGTGCCAAGTATTAGAATTTTAGTAATTTATACTGCAAAAAGGTAACTCGCACACTGCAAAAAAAGCGCTGTCTATATATTCACCTCTGCGATGGAAAATTCAACAGAAAATTTCTTTATGTGTTTATAAAGCGCTGCTTCGATTCATTTTCTTTTTTTTTTTTTTTTTACAAGTTTGGAAAACATTTATTTCTTCTGATAAACATTTCGCCCTGTAATTAGCTATACATTTACAGATTCTACCCCACAATGAGGTATTACTCTGCATTAACGCGAATTCCCCTTCAGCTGCAGCGACTTAGCGAGGTGTGAAATCGCGATTTTTCATTTCATCTGCAGGGGATTCCCCGCTGTCTTTGGAAACTCGACGCATAGTATACTGGTGTGCCCGCTGTTTATCTGCGTCTCTTGCTGCCGTCTGTCAGCCCGCAGCAAATTCATTGTAAAAAAAAAGAAAAAAAAAAAAAAAAAAAAAAAGGTTCTTTCAAATATCAAGTGATTTCCGCCTGGTCGGTCCAGATATTCGTCTTGTTATACATCAGTCGAGGTGAAATCGTACCTATAGCTTTGTCACGTGGGAAGAATATGCTCGCGTCTATTTCTTTGCTATTTGTATAAAACGAACCCTTATATATATCGAATCGGAAAAAGTTTTTTCGTTCTTCTTTTTCTCTATGAGTAGTTTGACTTTATACCGTGAAATTCTGTGGATGCGGGAAATTCAGCAGGGATACCAACCCAAAGGCCAAAACTCGTTATAGCAGCAGTTTAGTAACTTATACTAGATTCTTTCTTCTAATAAAATCACTAAAAATCTAGTGAGTTACTAAACTGCTGCTAGCGAGTTTTCGGTTGGTATCCCTGCTGGGACGCATCCAGAGAATGTCACGGTATATGAATAAGTCCTGAAACTATATCTACGGTATATATGCGGGAAAGGATTCGGGTTATTCGACCGTATATACCTATATATATATATATACGACGTGTCATAAAGTGTAAGAAATAACGGAAATGGGTCTGCAGCATACCCGATGCACAGATGCGGGTGGACAAAGCGACGACGCATGGCTGAAAACTAGAAGTATGAAGCACGTACGCGATATGTGTATAGGTATATATATATATATATATATATACAGGGTGATTCAGAATTCGTGACGAATCTCTTAACGCGGGGTCAATCCTTGATAAAATTGGGATCTAAAGTTCGTCAGCCATTTTTTCAAAAAATGATTATTTTTTTTCAACAATTTTTTTTTTTTGTTTCTCATATATCATTTGTCAATTTCACACTCAGAAAAAGGTATTGTTGACACAACCAAAATTTGGGTTAGTATTATATGCACAATCACATTTTTTTTCTTCAGTCAACCAAAAATTTTGTTGGAATAGCCAAAATTTTGGTTGTCCCAACAAAATTTTGTTTATCCGAACGAAATTTTTGGTTGACTGAACAAAAAAATGTGATTGTGCATGTAATAACCAAATTTTGGTTGTGTTAACAAGACCTTTTTCTGAGTGCAAATAATCCCAAATGATGCCAATGAGTTTTCTTGTTCAATATCAGAGAGATTTTTTTTACGGCGAAAGTTCTCTTATTCGGTGGAAGATGTTTAAAAAAAAAAAAAAAAAAATTGTTTTTCGGAAAAATGGATGAGGAACTTTCGATCCCAATTTTGACAGGGATTAATCCCCACAAGTGATTCGTCACGAATTCTGAATCACTCTGTATATATATGTGTATAAGTACCCTAGTCCCTTCTGTTCGATGTGTGACATTTGTTCAACTCATGCAGTGCAGTAACTGCTTTATGTTCGGGGTCCGCGTGATTTTTTACGCTGCAATTGTTGTGCATCGTGCGATCAACGAATGCTGAAACTACATAAAAGCTCTCTCGCTGCATATAATGCATACACCAATTCGACTGCATTCTTTTGTTTAACCAGTCATAAATATACATATGCGAGATTCAATACCAAAGAATACCGATTTCCGTTCACGGTCCTCAAATTTTTAGCAAACTTTTTCTTATTTTTTTTTTTTTTTAATTTTTTTTTTTTTTTTTTTTTCAATTTTTATCCGCGCGAATTATTACGAATTTTCAGTATTCAACGCGAGACCTTTTTCTCGTCCTACATAAATTTCCTGCAGATTTATAGCTGCAGGAGTAGTGCTCTCAAAGTTTTTTTCTTCTTTCGTAGTTGAATCTCGCGATTTTTACTCGAGGAAAAGTGAAGATTCATTCTTTTTCGAGTGAAGAGTCATTGTACTCTTTTGGATTGAAATTTCACCCTATTCGTTCGGAATAACATGACGCGATTTTTATTTCAAATAAAAATTTATAGAGTGGGTTCAATTTTACTGATTTCATTTCAAATGTAAGGCATATAACTATCGACTTTTTGATATTTTTAAATTTCAGTATTACTATATATCATAAAAGCCGAGGAAAATATATTTGCGGAAACTTATTGCGGTTTTCATAAAGGTTTTAAAGGAAAAATATACAATACATTACACACGTACAGGTCTTTCAATCTCGATCGAATCGTTGCGATAAGTGAAAAATATATATCGTTACATGTTTATCTGCAGTTTAAAATAAAAGTTTCAGAAAAAAATGAAAATGAAACAAAAATATTCGGAGTTATAACCAAAATTTAAAGGAATGCAAGTAATTGCGAATTCTCGAATTCAAAGCTTACATCCAATTATAAAATGGAAATTTAAAGAGGAGAATCTCTTTGCTATATAATCGTAGGTAGTATCAAGTATATACTCTGCGCTAAAATTGAAGAGTTAATTTTTATTTATAAATGACTAAAATGGCCTTCGTGTATATTCTACTTTGATATTGATTTCAATCACAAAAGGAGTGAAAGTTAGATACTTGCTGTTTCGAACTTGAATGAAATGTTCAAAGCCAGGGACCTCCTGTATATAGGTATACATATAACGTGACGAAATACCGTTGATATTTTCGAGGACGTTTTTACAGAGTCTGGCGTAAGCAAATATTAATAATAATAACAATAAAAATAACAATAATAATAATAATAATAATAATAATATCAAAATGTCAGACGATCACCGAAAAATAAGAAAAAAACATAACTAAAACTAATTTGTTTCTTAATCGCGACGATCCTTCGTTATTTTTTATTTTTTCAACGGGTTTTATTACGGGTAGCCAAAAATTTCCACTCATTTTCTACAAAAAAAAAAAAAAAAAAAAAAAAGGAAAAAAAAAAAGAAAAGAAGGGTGTAATACAGGGTTTTTTTTCCGTAGTTTAATATATAAAAGACTAAAAGGTGAAAGGTCACGCACTCAGGATTCAGGTGGGTCACTCATCAGCATTCAGCGGCCTTCGTGTTACGTTAGAAGTTTATAACTTTGTAATAAAAACACGCAGGTCCTGCGCAGTGTGAGATGATAAATGCCAGTTGATCACATACCTCTATAATATAACGGTCTCGGTATATGTTTTAACGTGACTTAGGTATTATCGCCTCTCTGCATTGCTGACCTATTAAATTTTAGTCAATATTACGCTCTTCACTCAAATCGAAGAAATCAAGAAAATATAGCTTTAAGTCTTATAGAAATCCATAAAGCTCGATCATCCTAGACATGCATGCGGATATATTTAAAGTTAAGCCAAATATATACCGAGAGTTTGCGGTGAAACTGGTGACCCGGCCTTCCTGCGGCGAAATTAATACAAACAAACGCGATGAAATCAGGAACCATCCTAATGCGTACTGCTACACTTTCGGTGTGAAAAAAGAAAAGAAAAATATATATAATATATATGTGGTATTCCACGTGAACCGGATCGGTTTTTGGCCTTAGATCATCGAATTTGACGCCAATGCAGATTCAGATTCCTTGTTACTACATGAGATGCCACCAACAGTTACAGAGCATGAAAATAATTGGTTCAATTTATATCGCTGTCATAATTATACCAAAAATTTAATTATTACATTTTCAACTCCACATATCTCAGCCATGCATGAACAAAATCATAACTTTCCATAGTGCATTTTACGTGGATAAATGAGCTCTTTCGAAATATGTAGCATTTCAATTATTTTTGGAATTCTTGAACATGTAAAACTTTGAAAATATGCAATTTCTTTGTTTTTCTATTTGAAGGGTCACACCAATTGCCCTGAAATTTTCACCCAAATTACTTCGAGGTGGCGCACTAAGAACTGATTAAAATTTCAGCCTCTCGTTTTTCTTCTTTTTTTTTTTCTCCAAAAACCGGCGAAGCATGTATAACTTGGGAAATATGTGCGTTTCTATTTTTTTTCTACTTCAAGGGTCACACGGATTGCCTCGAAATTTTCAATGAAATTACTTTTGAAGTGCCACAAAGAAGTGATAAAATTTTCAGCCTCCCGGTTTTTTACTTTTTTTTTTTTCCCCCAAAAAAAAAACCGATCCGGTTCACGTGGAATACCCCACATGTATAATATATTGTATTGAATTACCTATACCTACTATAAAAGCAAATAATAGTAAGTTTGAACAGATGCGAGTTGTATTGTGTGCCGTTCGACGCGTATGCGGTTGAATGTGAATTGATATCGTACACTGTGCGGTGATACCTAAATAGTGGAGAACTTTTGGTAGACAGAGAGTCAGACAGACATATAGATACGATATACCGAGCAAAGCACGTGCGTGCAGAAGGTATAAAAGTATAAGTCTCTCTCCTAATAGCAGCACCGCGGCGAATGCTTTAGTTCTATGGCGCTTTGACAAACTCGGGAGTATAGTGCTTTGTAGAAAATGTACATGCACAGGGTCTGTACAAGTGTGCGACGCGTTATCGCGGAAACAAACGTGAGAGCGAAAACGTAAAAAAAAAAAAAAAAAAAAAAAAAAAAAAATAGAATTCGCCATACCTATCACGTACCTATGTAAGTCCTGCTCTTATATGAAACGCGACTGACAGTATATGTAGTATAGTACCTACCTATATATGCATCGTTTTTACTCGGAAAGAAGATAAAGTAGCAGAAAAATATTCGAAAGATCTAAACTAAATAGAATTTGAAAACAAGGCAATGAGCGTTTTCGAGTATTTTCACGGAAACGAATCTAATTGGTATTGCCCGGCAAAAATACACGCAATAATTTGAACAAATGGGTACTTTTCTTCCATGATTTTAGTAAATTAATATCATCAGACTAATTTAATCAGAAATTAATCTCGTGGTTTTGTTGTGAAAACGCTATTAAGCAATCGAGGAAGCTTTTACTCCCATCGTTACAGTGTATTCTATATTTTCGTTCTAGTATATAGGTAGACACAGAAAAAAAGGTCAACTTGAGCCAAGAAAATTATTCTTGATTCAAGATCATTTTTGGACCCCCAAATTTATCTTGAATCAAGTCAATATTTCTTTCTGTGTACGTACATTCAGTTTGTTAATTAGGTCGACTTTATATAGGAGGTGATACCAATAACTCACTGCAGTATAATCGAAATTTGATAATAAATAAACTCACAGTGCAGAGCGATTGTGAGATTTATTACATATTGACATGTAAAACGAGCATGTGAAGGTATAGTAGTTACTACAGTTGGATATATATGTACATTAACACACCGTTTTCCTTTGGCTAAGGCTAATTCCGATGTAGAAATTGCCTGACGAATTATTCAGAGCCTTATCTAGGATAGGGGAATCGCGGTGCGGAGTGTTGAATTTGCATTTTTATAAGATCCTGGAGATGCTGGTATCACGCAGACCTACGATATCTATATCTATATATATATATATATAACGCATATATATATAATACTACACACGTATTCACGGGGATGAGAAAAGTGGGTTTCGATGTTAGTACGAAAATCTTATAGGTGCACATACCCAAAATATGTATAGACTGACTAAATATCCCGAATAAAATTTCGTTTAACGATTATACCGAGTATTAGGTATGAGGGTGCTTTTTTTTAACTGCCCCTTGAAAATCTTGTTGTAAACGTTGAAATAGAAATCCTATCCAATTTTTAGCTTTTAATTTCAATTCTAAGTACTTGCGCTCTTCTTTTTTAACTTTCCCGTATGCTAAGAGCATGTAAACATTACGACTTTTTCTTTAACCGCGCACAACTCAGCCGCATTTCAATGGATTTTTCTGATCCAAGACTCATTTTACAGAGAATTTAGTGTTCTTCCAAAGTGCCCATGGTAGTTTGACTGACTTGAAAATATTAAACTTCACATTTTTTTTTGGAATTTTATATTTAAAAAAATCAAAATCCTTGTATCTTTTGAAATTCTGGTTTGAGAGACTTCATTTGTTGGACTTTTTTTTTTGTAGAGAATTAAATTTCCTACAAAATTGTCGCCAAGTTTGTTCCTCCAAGTCCAACCGTTTATTCGTTCACAGTGAGGGAAAGAAGAATTATTCATAAAATCGATTTCTAAGGCTCAGACAGGTGCAGCGGTTGAAACCACAGCCAAGCTACCACAGGCACTTTTGAAAAACGCTAAATTCTCTGTAAAATGAGTCTTGGATCAGAACAATCCATTGAAATGCGGCTGAGTTGTGCACGGCGAAAGAAAAAGTCGTAATGTTTACATGCTTTTAGCATTGGGAAAAATTAAAAAGAAGAGCGCGAGTACTTAGAATTGGAATAAGGAGTTAAAAATTGGACAGAATTCCTTTTTCAACGTCTACAACAAGATTTTCAAGGGGAAGTTGAGAAAAAAAAAAAAAATTCGTTTCAAAAAAAGTACCCTGATAGGTATACCTATGCTTTGATCATAGTTCGATCATTGATTTATGCTTGTATACTAGCTAATGTTACTTATGCAGTATAAGAATGCTTATTGTATACAAATATCTGACGATCAGAATTTACTAAAGATAAGGAATCTAAGCTTTACATATAAGTAGGTACTTCCTAGAAATGTCTTCCCTCGTTATCTGCGCCAGTAATCACGAGATTTGAATTAATCCCACGCTTTTATTCCCGTATATTATTCGCGTAACTCATATTTATTCATAATTTTATATCCAGGTCGTATATTAATTCCTCAAGTTCTAGTATACGTTCTTAAATATTTAATTTTTTTTCTTATTGTTACAGGGTCGGCACACGAAAACGGGGCAATTGGCGGCCATCAAAGTTATGGACGTCACCGAGGTGAGTAATTATTACGATTAATTTTTTTTTTTTTAATAACATTTATACAAAATTTTATATCTTGCACTGCTGATAATTTATAATAATTCTATCCTTAAGGATATTCTGGAGGTACAATCGGCATCAAAACATTAAGACAGACAAAAATCGAATTTGCTAATTTTTGATGATATTGATGCGAAAAACGATTGAATAATATCGAGGAGCGGATATTCCCACAACCTCAGAAAATTAAAAAAACTCTCAATTTAGTGACAGAATTTCGAAAATACCAACAATCATGAAAAGTTGTAAAAACATTTTACAAGTATGTGCTGAAAATGGTGAAAATTGTTCATTTTTGATCCGATTTCAAAATTTCAGGGTTTGTTATACTCAGTGATAAAATCTCTACGGACTCACTGAAAAAAGTTTTGCATAAAACACTGATATTCAAGTAAAAAATTTAACAGTATATATGTATCATATGAATCTCAGAATGTATCGGATTGTGAACAACTGAATTCTTACTCAAATATGAGTGTTTTATGCAAAACGTTTTTCACTGAGTATAACAAACCCTAAAATTTTGAAATCGGATTAAAAATGAACAATTTTCACCATTTTCAGCACATACTTGTAAAATGTTTTTACAACTTTTCATGATTGTTGGTATTTTCGAAATTCTGTCACTAAATTGAGAGTTTTTTCATTTTCTGAGGTTGCAGTGGGAATATCCGCTCCTCGATATTGTTCAATCATTTTTCGCATTAATATCATCAAAAATTAGCAAATTTGGTTTTTGTCTGTCTTATTGTTTTGATGCCAATTGTACCTCCAGAATATCCTTAATTAATTTAAAATCGTCAAAGATCATCTTATCGTTAATTCTATATTGGAAAAAAAAAAATCTGAATTAGTTGTTTCGGTAATTAAAAAAAATCATCATACGCGTGGACACTGTCGTATATTATCCTACAATGAAGTAAATTTCTACTCATTCCTATAATAAACTGTGTGAATAAATTTCTAGGATAAAAAAAAAAAACAAAAACAAAAAAAAAACAAAAAAAGAAAAACGCGAAGTAAAGTTTATAATAGCGTAAAAGATATAGAAATAGACCGCAGAAATCATTACCTATACTCTAGCTGATACGTGTTTGAACGTTATGCCGCACGAGTATTACGAGCGAACTGTTTCAATTTATTTTTTGTCATATTTAGAGTTAAAAACTAGTGAAACTCAACATTAATCAGAAATCGTTAAACATACATATTGCGAAACTTTGATCGGAATAACAAATTTATATTCGGTGTAGTAATAATATAGAGAAACTAGGTATACGTATTAGGGTGTGCCAAAAAAAAAAAAAAAAAAAAAAAAAAAAATTCAAACGCACATCAACATTCCGGTAGAGCATCTCAAATAGAATATCTCAGCCAAATATGAGCTCTTAATAGTATTGATATTTAGAACTGCCTAATTTAGTTACTAATTTTGGTTACTAATTTTAGTTACTAAAATAGACAGTTCTATAAATATCAATATTAAGAGCTCATATTTGGCTGAGATGTTCTACTTGAGATGCTCTACCGAAATTTTGATGCGCGGTTGAAAAAAAAATTGTTTTCCCCAGAGTCATATGTCTCCATGACGCTATGACTCAATGTTTATAGGTGAATATCTCTTAATCGGTGAGAGTTAGGAAAATTTTATCTCAGTACTTTTTTATAGAGCGTGAAATTTCCTATAAGAATCTGTCTTCAGATAGTGTTCTAAATCAAACCGCTTACGAGAAAAAACAATTAAAAAATTTTCCGATTTTTTTTTTTTCACATGTTATTCAAATCAAAAATGGGAAAACTGAGTTAGGCAGTTCTAAATATCAATATTAAGAGCTCAAATTTGGCTGAAATATTATTTTTAAAATGCTCTATCGGAATCTTCATTGTTTCAGTTTTATCGGAGTCATCGCACGCAAATTATTTAATAGGTACCTATGTACATTAAAAACCGTTTAACGATATTCATTCTCTCTATAGGCACGTATAACTACATGTATATTATTACGAAGGTGTGGTTATACGGTCTAAATCTTCATGCAAATATTGTATGTATGTACTATGAATAGGTTCACGTGGGCGGGATTAGAAACAGCCAAACAGGATAAATTCTAACGTGTTTTGCGGCATATAATACACATGTCTTAGTATTTCCCATACCTACTTGCGAAATTAGATTCTTGTCTAACGTCAGCAACGAGACCGCGGATCACCGCACTTACTCTCACGTTCGAATTTTTTTTTTCCTTTTATCATTCACGTATATACGGCTGACAGATTTGATGGTATAAAAGTTTGATCATAATATTTTATTTTATTTTATTTATCATTTTATTTCTAAATTAGCTGATGCCATCGGATTTCGAGGTAATAAAATTTTCAAAATTTGAAGGTTCAACTCGGCCTACAGTTTAAACGAAAATAAATATAGTATCACAAATATATCAATATTTACGCTGCACGGTTTTTAATTTATAACAAATAATTCATAAACGGCCCTAAATCACGCATAACGTGATAAATTCAATTTCTTTCAACCATATCAAAGAATGAATAAAAAAAAAAAGTCACATAATTATGTAGGTAGCATCAATTTTCACCTGATTGGAACGCGTATGTTTTAGGAATTAGTTATCATACTTCGCAGTCGATGGGAAATCCGAAATAATGATAATGAGGGGCTTGTATGTAATTACTCACCTTTCATCAAAAATTGAATATTTTGTACCACGTTGAATATGCATAACAAAATATAATGTATGCAGCTGGTTTTCATAGATGAATGTATAGGTATAGTACTACCATATAAATATATGAATTTATTATACCCAACTATAACTAAATCAGTGATAAAGTTATATTTTTTTGGTTTAAATCGGAGTCAGCTCTCACACAGTATAAATGTATGCAAAATAATTTTTACTATAATAAATCATTAACTGATTATGGATAGAAAGCTACGTCAATGTCCTCAAATTTCATTTATAGTTTAATCTAAAAAAATCAATCAATCACAATTATCGTTAAGGGTACCAGTACAGCGACTTTTCGAGAAATGATCATATAGTCCGAAATGAATTTATTTCATAACCAAAGTTCATTTCACATCAAAATATTTTTCTTTTTCAAAATCATGTGTCGTAAGGATTTCAGAGCACCGTTGGACCGATTCAGGTCATCTTGGATTAATTTTCTTCATAAAACAAATCCTCATCATGTGAATGTAGGAATTTTGAAAATTTTTCGTTTTGGCCAAGTTATTTAAGAAATGAGTGATAATAATTTTTGCAAATTTGGTAAATTGATCATAACTTATGATATAATTTTTTATTTTTAAATTCCTACATTCACATGATGAGGATTTGTTTTCTGAAGAAAATTAATCCAAGATTACCTGAATCGGTACAACGGTGCTCTGAAATCCTTACGACACATGATTTTGAAAAAGAAAAATATTTTCATGTGAAATGAACTTTGGTTATCAAATAAATTGATTTCGGACTGTTATGATCATTTCTCGAAAAGTCGCTGTACTAGTACCCTTAACGTTACAACATAACAGATTCTTCTGAATTTTGTTCGACCTTTTTTCTTCGTTTTAAAATTTACGGTTTCATGACATTTTATGTTGTAATTGCAAACGTTGTAGAGGCTGATGATGATTTGGTACATATTATTATACTCACAAACTTAGTTTTGCGATATAATTAGCCCATAGTGCGAACTCGTCAATTTTTCATCTTCATGTTCAGAGTTGGTATATATGTGCTTAGGTATTTACATACATATGCAATATGCATATATGAGAAAAATATGTAAAATATACATATACACATATATACATATAATATCATACCTGTAGCTACTATCTAAGATACCTACTCGCGTTCGCGAAGCCTCGATCTATGCCTGCACCTATGCTGCGCGCAAGAACGTGTGAACGAAGTAGTCAGCAGGTATATCGCAGATCTGTACATACACATGTTAGTAGGTATATATATATATATATATATATGTATATACAGAGAATTACGTATAGCTGCGTATGGTGTACGAATGCACTGTACCGGGATAACCTGTTTTAATCTACGTATGTAGGTTTTGTCGGTACAAGAAGAACTTAAGACGGTTAACGTATACTTGTGTATACTTGGTATGGTATATCATTACGCGCAGGAAGTATATCAGCGTATAGGATAGTATATCGGGATATATGTAGAATATAATATACTTGCGAGAACTTATAGATGCGCGCGGAGAACCAATTAAAGGATGTCGCGTTACTTATAATGCCATAAGGTCGTAAGCGCCAAAAAAAAAAAAAAAAAAAAAATTTCGTGTTTTTGGTGGCAAAATCTTTTTCGTGCCATATAATATCGTTTGGACATATCCGCAAAAAAAAAAAATTTTTTTTTGGCGCTTACGACCTTATGGCATTAGTAACGCGATGTATAGTATACTAGCTGTACCGGTATTATATATTGGAACGATAGGGCGCTCTATCAATTAAACAAACGTTTAACGAGATATATTTATCAGTCGGCAAGTACTAATTACCATATACGCGACTTATAAATGAAAATTAAAACAAAGATATACAGGGTGATTCAGAATTCGTGACAAATCTCTTGAGGAGTTTAACCCTCGTCAAAATTGTGATCGAAAGTTCCTTAGCCATTTTTCTGAAAAATGATTTTTTTCCTTGGAAATTTTTTTTTACAACAAATAAGTTGTTTTTTTCAACAATTTTTTTTTTTTTTTTTTTTTTTTTTTTTTTTTTCTATTTCATTTGTCAATTTTAACGAATCCCATATGACGCCAATGAGTTTTTTTTTTTTTTTTTTTTTTTTTTCAATATTAGATTGATTTCTCAGTGAAACGTGATACGGTTTGAATCGCTAATCAAACTTTTAGACGTACCTACTATAGGCAGACGAACGATAGTAGCTTGGCTAGACTAACGAAAAAAGAAAAAAATGAAAATTATGCAGGAATTTGCTAATGCAACCGCAGCTACATGTATTTCTATATCTTTGCGGTTGATCCGATCGTTTGAATCGCGTTAGATATATATAGTTCGAGAAGGTATAGGTATTTCTTCACTTCGAGATATGCAAATGTTGTGAAAAAGTATATAATATTATATAATTACGAGAGTCGCAAAATGAAACGCATAAAAATTTTCGATATACCTATACGAAATTAGGAATAAGAGCGATGCGGAAATATACATTTTTCAAATATCATATATTTTAGTTCAATTGTAATTTTGGTATTTAAGGGAACCAGTACAGCGACTTTTCGAGAAATGATCATAGTCCAAAATCAATTTATTTCATAACCAAAGTTCATTTCACATGAAAATATTTTTCTTTTTCAAAATCATGTGTCGTAAGGATTTTAGATCACCGTTGGACCGATTCAGGTCATCTTGGATTCATTTTCTTCAGAAAAACAAATCCTCATCATGTGAATGTAGGAATTTAAAAATAAAAAATTATATCATAAGTTATAATCAATTTACCAAATTTGCAAAAATTATTATCACTCATTTCTTAAATAACTTGGCCAAAACGAAAAATTTTCAAAATTCCTACATTCACATGATGAGGATTTGTTTTCTGATGAAAATTAATCCAAGATGACCTGAATCGGTTCAACGGTGCTCTAAAATCCTTACGACACATACAATTATATATAAATAATATTAATATACAATATATTAATATAATAATATATAATAATAATAATATATATAATATTAATATTGATATATATTAATATATTAATATATATAATATATTAATATATTAATATATATCAATATATTAATATATTTATAATATACTATAGTATATAATGGTATAGAATTTAATTATAAAAGTTCTAACCACGGTTTAATTGAGTGAGAAATTTTTTATTCTACGTTTTTATTATAAAAGTATTCGCGTAATACTAGTTTCATCCAGGCAGGCAGGCTACACACTACTTTAGCCTCACGATATCCACCGAGAGTTTGTTTCTGTGTTTCACGTTTGCGTACGTATATAATATAGGATGGGAACCAGTTTTGCAGTTCTTCTCTACCTAGTGTGTCTCTGCCGTGCACAATTCTTTTTCATTCTTCTTTGCCATGCCTCTGTGTTATTTGCAATTTTTTTTTTTTTTTTTCTTTCTTTCTTTCTTTTACCCCTTCTTCTGATCACACGTAGAATATACGAAGTCTGAAAGTTTTTTGCAGCATTAAACGTTGGAAAAATATTTACCTTCGGAACGGGAAATGAAGTTTTTCGTACCTATTTTATTATATAGTATATATGTAGTATATTCATTTAGATTTTACATATGGTCCAAGTTTTGATACTATTCTTGTACTTTTACCCTGAAAAGAAAGAAAAAAAAAAAAAAAACATTTTAAAACACAGAAAGAAAGGTTGACTTGATTAAAGATAATTATGGGGGTCCAAAAATGAAGACCGAAATTTTCTCGGATCAAATCAAAAATTTTTCTCGAACCCAAGAAAATTTTTCAAATTTTCTTGGTTCGAGAAAAATTTTTGATTTGATCCGAGAAAATTTCGGTCTTCATTTTTGGACCCCCATAATTATCTTTAATCAAGAATAATTTTCTTGGCTCAAGTTAAAAAATTCTCCAAAAAATATTTAGAGGTCGCTACCGAGGAATAAAGAAAACATCAATCATTTTCGATGTATCCTTCATGATTGACTCATGAGCGAAAAAAAAAAAAAAAAAAAGTAAAAAAATTAATAAAAATCAAAAAATACCATGCTAATTTGAAAAAACTCGTTGCCGGTAGCGACCTCTAAATATTTTTTGTCATGGTCTCCGATTTAGGGAGAATTTTTTTTCCGAATTTGGCACCAAGTTTTCAGATGGGAGGCGAAAAAAAAAAAAAATAAAAGTTTAAAATGAACCACCCTACTATACATGCGGTTCTTAAATGATTATTATTGTATGCATTGTCACTTTTGAAATGATATGCAATTTATTTAAATAACAGAACGTAGTTCAATAAAAATATTCTTGATGACCTCGAAACGGGAATCATGATCGTCACATGACTGTTGTATAGATGATTAGATTTACATTAGTGTTAGCACCACTACTTATACTTATATTATCCAGACAAGTTTCCTTATATATATTTGATCCTATAGAAATTCCGAGAGATTCTACTAATTCCATGTTTCCACCAAAGGAATACGATTATGCCAATTGACCAAGTGATGCCTTGCCATTCTCGGTTTAAAAACATCAATCTCTAAATTCCAATGTCTAGAAGTACTCGCGTTTATGTATGTTACCTTGTTTGCAACATATCGCGTCACTAATGCCATAAGGTCGTAAGCGCCAAAAAATATTTTTTTTTTTGCGGATATGCCTAAACGATGTTATATGGCACCAAAAAGATTTTGCCACCAAAAACACGAAATTTTTTTTTTCTGGCGCTTACGACCTTATGGCATTAGTGACGCGATATGTACAACGCGGACAAGTGCTTGCCCCGTACATTCAGCTGAAATTACGATTTTCTAAATGTCAAACGATATCTCGAGAACCACTCTACCGATTTGAATTTTTTTTTTTTTAAATACGTATGAATTTTCTTTTTTTTTTTTTTTGCGAATAAAGTCTGCAATTTTTTTCTCTTTCAAAAAATTCACTCCCATCACATTGTGGATCATGTTTTTTCGGATTTTGGAATCACCGTTAACAAAAAAAAAAAAAAAAAAAAAAAAAAAATTAAAATATTTGCAGCATTCACAACTTCGATAATTTGAAAAAATGTTCAACCCCATTTTTTTCTATAATCTTTATAAAACCCGGAATAACATAATATATGCTGAACAAAAAATTTTGCACGACTTTTCGCTGTCTTTCAATCTCATTTTGAAAAAATGCGTTTCACGACCCACCATCATCCCTCTCAAGAGCTTCTAACGAATGTTCATTTATTCAGCCACTCTGTTCATTTCGATGTATATTGCCTGTTTTGGTAGGCCAACATTTTTGACGATGAATTATTAAATATTGAATCATGTATACATAATATATGAACACGCATCTTACTAATGTCTTTGTGTTATATTTCTGTTCAGGATGAAGAGGAAGAAATAAAACTGGAAATAAACGTGCTCAAGCGGGTAAGCGAGGGTTTATATATGTACATTAGGGTGGCGCAAAAAAACCGACTATTTTTTTTTTTTTGAGTCTCGAGTGAAAAAATGTTAGTTTTTGATGTTTTAAGAGCCCTGTCCAAAGGACAGCTCAAAAAAAAAAAATTTTAAGAGGTCGCTCCAAATTTTTTTAAATTTCAAAAATCGTCAAAAATCGATTTTTTTTTTTTTTTTCTAATTTTTTTTCTCGTTACGGTATAATTTTACAGACCAAAAAAAAATAAGTTTCTGAAAGTTTCAGTTCAAAATTTAAATTTTGAAAGGTCGCTCATAATTTTTTTTTAATTTATCAGTGCATTACTTTAGATTTTTTAATTATTTAATTATTAAAAAATTATGAGCGACCTTTCGAAATTCAAATTTTGAACTGAAACTTTCAGAAACTTATTTTTTTTTGGACTGTAAAATTATACCGTAACGAGAAAAAAAATTAAAAAAAAAAAAAAAATTCGATTTTTGACGATTTTTGAAATTTAAAAAAATTTGGAGCGACCTCTTAAAAATTTTTTTTTTAGCTGTCCTTTGGAGAGGGCTCTTAAAACATCAAAAACTAACATTTTTTCACCCGAGACTCAAAAAAAACAAAAATAGTCGGTTTTTTTGCGCCACCCTCATGTACATAGTTCTAGAATTAATTTTCTAATCTAATCACACCTATCTGCGATTTTATGAACATATTTTACATCCATCTCTACTGAAATAATCATCAATCATCGTCTATATTAACATCTTCTTCTTGATTGATTCAGAACTGATTTGATTTCTAATGAAGGAATGAACACAAGAATGTTCATTTATTTTATGAAAAATTAAATGAAAAATTAATTTGTCTTTAATGTTTCAGTACTCAAATCACAGAAATATAGCAACGTATTATGGAGCTTTTATAAAAAAATCACCACCAGGCAAAGATGACCAGCTGTGGTTAGTGATGGAGTATTGTGGAGCAGGTTCTGTTACAGATTTGGTAAAGTCAACCAAAGGCCAAAGCCTTAAAGAAGAATGGATTGCATATATTTCAAGAGAAATACTCAGGGGTTTGAGCTACCTTCACAGCAACAAAGTCATTCACAGAGATATTAAAGGGCAAAATGTATTACTCACTGACAATGCCGAAGTTAAATTGGGTAATGTTGTTGTTTTTTTCTTAATATAAATCTATAATAACTGATATTAATCACATTTTATCAGTTATCGCACCGTTTTTTAGTATTACAATACTCAAAGAATCGTTTTTTGTTTTTCTTTTCCCCAATTTCAGTTGATTTTGGGGTCAGCGCACAGTTAGACAGAACTATTGGACGCAGAAACACATTTATTGGTACTCCATATTGGATGGCGCCCGAGGTTATTGCTTGTGATGAAAATCCTGATGCTACATACGACAACAGAAGTGACCTATGGTCCCTGGGTATCACTGCTCTAGAAATGGCAGAGTCGCAACCTCCGCTTTGTGACCTCCATCCAATGAGAGTGAGTGCATTTAAACTCATAGAAATATTAGAGGAGCAGAATTTCACATTGAAAATAAGGATATTTGATTTATTTGATTACCTTATGTTACAGGCATTATTTTTGATTCCACGAAATCCACCTCCGAGGCTCAAGTCCAAAAAATGGGCAAAAAAGTTTCACGGATTCATTGAGACAGTTCTAGTAAAGGATTACCATCAAAGACCTTACACGGAACAACTTCTAAAGCATCCATTTATCCGGGACCAACCCACAGAACGACAAGTTAGAATCCAGTTGAAGGATCACATTGATCGCTGCAAGAAACGCAAACAAGAAAAGGGTATGTCCTCTATGTTGAAATTTGCAGTTTTCATTCAACTCAACTTTTCATTCATACAAAAATACACACATTCTGATACTTCACAATCATTATTGGATGTAATATTTAAGTATCAATGAAAAGACTATAATAATCTTTCCTGATTCAACAGCTGTCCATATTTGATTAGTATAACTTCTTCTTTGTTGTATCATTATTTACCTTTATTAATTATAATGCTTTTACAGAGCGAGACGACTACAGGTATAGCGGTAGTGAAAACGAGGAAGAAGAATCAGCTTTGGCTGGTGAACCTTCTTCAATTGTTCAAGCTCCTGGAGGAGATACGCTTAGACGTAATTTCCAACAGATCCAGGAAGGCAGGACATTGACTCAGGATCCACCACAACCTCCTGCTAAGGAAAAAGGCAGACGAGAGGTTCCAGAGCCAGGTCCACCTGCTCGACCCGCCATACCTCACAGACTAATCGGTAAGTAATTAATAATCTAATTAATCTCATTGATATTTGAGTTTAAAATCTAGTGCATGATTATTCGGTGTTGAAGTTTAAAAAATACTTTTTCACATCAAAATCATTTGATTATTGTATGTATAAACATTAAATCTAGCATGTCGAAATTCAATTGGCATTTATTTATTTTTATTTTTTTTCTACACCTAGCAAAGATAATTTTTCTTCCAATCATATCGAATAGACTTGGCTGCTTTTTGTTTTCAATACACGGCTGAAAAGTCTCTGTATAATTACAATTGATATAACTATAAGATAATTAAAGTATCTGATACTGCTCGCTGTGTGAAGTGATATTTTTTGCATGAATTTGGTATTTCTTCTCTCTAACTCGCAGTGGTGCCAGACCCACAGCCCCCATCGCGACCATTGCCACCGACACCTCGTGACGATCCAAGACAACCACACAAGGTTTCTACGCCGCCATCTAACCATCAGGCTCCATCCAGCGGAGGCAGTGGAGGATCTGGAGGTCAATCAGCTTCTCAGAGAAACAGTCATATATTCAAACCTATGGTGAGTTATTGATCATTTTTATAATCAACGAGTAATTTGTAGCGAACGAGGTTTCTTAGCCCAAAGTTTGGGTAGTCTGATCTCAGTAAACTTTCCACTTCTCTCTCATTTTTTATTATTGAAATTTCTGTTATTTAGCGTTGTGTTGATTACCTTATTGAAACAGAAAACTAGAAATATACTATTCCCAAGAACAATAAGCTTCCAACATTCACATGAGTCTTTGAAGAAAAAGTCCCATTGTCAATTTCAATAGAGCCAATGGTCAGTATGGAAAAGTATTGTTCCTGACTGACTCATGGCTTAGTTTTTTTTTCTTACGTAAAGTCAGCTGCTGTATAGGGTCGTCTATCGCTGATACTGAACACCCTTTAGTCAACTTGAACACCTGTTATAGATTTCTTATAGTTTAGCAGTGAAACCAATTATAAATTAAATAAATAAAAAAAATCAGAGTTTAAAATTGTTATGGTCGCACTTAGCACTGCGTCTGTTTCGCACAAGACCACCTCGTTTCATTACACCACTTAACTTGAATGCACACAGAACACACATTACATTACACCTTCTTGTGTTCGGCTTTGGAATGTATTTGGTTTTTGTTTTTTTTCATGTTCATGTACTGTAGCTGCCGCCGAGGAGGCCAGAGGTAAGATGGACACGCCTATTTCCTTCACATATTTAGTTTTCAAAAACTATCACTCACTTTTCACAACTATGCTGCACACTTTGTCATTATAATACATTTTACCACTGAGTTGGATGTTTTAAATAGATTTTTGATGGAAAAATTTAGTCGTTTAGGACAAGAAAATCTTTTATTTCACATTCAGATTCAAGGAGGTCTCAACTGTTCTAGAGAATTAAAATATAAAGAACTTATAACTTAATACAAAGATCATATTATGTCGTTTCATCCATGTTTCGTTGAAATCATCTATATATCAGCTTAATATCATTTCTATTTGAAAATATCTCATTGTAGTAGTCATCAGTGTTAAATTTGTGATCATTCTACTATGCAAATTACTTTTAAATATTGTATACTGTCCGCCTGGTGTTGAATGTGCTTAAAAAGTCATGCGTTACAGGTCTCATATTTCTCGTCATCGATCACATATTTCACCCATCATACAAAGTCATGAAGTTTTGTATCGGTAAAAAAGGATGAAAAAATAATGCGAGGAATAACTTGATATTTCTACGTCTGGTTATAAATCTATTTTATTACCGTACCAAGAACAGAAATGCTTTATGCTACACAATCTGACTCGTCGATAATAATTCATCTGCCCATTTCTAAAGCTGTAGAAAATTTTTAACTACAAAAAATCACTAAATTCATTATCAATATTTATACCGCACTCACTGTAAAGCTTTATTAACTATCAATCATTTCACAATAATCATATTAACAATTGGAGTAACTAACAAATATATATCATATCTCGAGCTTAGGACCATACAAATCATTCATGCAGTGGTATTTAGGCAGTGACTAACAGGGCTGTGTGTGTATGGGTGGTAGGACTTGGACATGCTGGCTGCTCAACTCAACGAGCTTGGTGTGCCACAGGGCCCCGAAGCTCCACCAAGACCTAACAGGCAGCACAAGGGTGCTCCCCCTCCTGCCTCAACTTCGGCATCTAATTCAGCCCCTGCCAACGATCAAAACAGCAAACAGATGCAACAATCTTCCAGTATTCTTGATCAGGTAATTCTAGATCTAGATACTATTCATACAGATCTGCAAATATCTCTTATCATACATTTTTTTTCTTTTGTAAACTGCTGTAAACTGCCTCGCAGCTTTATCAGTGATGAGATTTCATTCGAATGGCATTAATTATTCACATCTTATGCTGTACTTTACAGTAATCATAACGTTCACCCAATTTCTGCCATACAATTATAATTCATATGAGAAATCGACAAACTTATCATATCGCAATGAATACTTTTGTTATTTCTCTAATGAATTTAAAAAATTTTGGAAGCAAGTTTTTCACACTCTTCCAATGTTTACACTAAGACTATTCACTGACTAGGTGCGCGCTGCATTTACCAAATCAGCTTACAGATCGGCTTGCATTTTTTTTCCATACGATATTACATATTGCATCTTTTATTTCTGGTCTTTAATAAATCGAATTTTAAATACTGCTTGAGGAAAATCATTTTCAAAATGCTACGCTTGCAACACATTGTGTTGCCATTGTTATAAATATGAAATTCGTGTATTAATTATGTCAACGCAAATATTCGTAGATGACTAGAGAAAACGTTCGTAAACTAGATCAATAGTTATGATAAAGAATATCATTTCAGGCACTGTCAGTTGAAAGTGACAGTGACGATGATATCGAAGATGCAGCTGGAAACAATCTGCGAAATGATGGAACGTTACTTGCCAGTGATCCCCCGAAACCACTGTAAGTCAATCATGTGTCGTCGCTAACCATTGGTTCATTATTACTCTCAAATATTAAATTCGTTTTCGTCATTCTTGCATTACTAGTGTATAAAATTGAAAAATAAATTCCTTATGACTCGTACGAACGATTGATACCTTGTGAATTTTTTTCACATTTACGATGTTATCGAGTTAAAAATAACTTTCTTCCAATGTTTTTTTTTTTTTTTTTTTTTTTTGATTCTTTATCGCAAGGTATACATAAGGAATATTATTTTTAATAATGAATCAATGACCCATTAATATCTGTTCCTTGAAGGCATATTGTCGTACAGAGCTTCGCAATGTTATATTAAATGTTTAACATTTTTTTTTTTTTTTTGAATACACTCGTTTGTACTTCTTGTTTGTAACGAATTTCTTGTTTAAAGCTGAATTGTTTCGTAGAAATGAAAGCATATCGGTGTTAAATTCAATTGCTTTCAATGTACAGATGTAGTGCTAGTCATTAAAACCGTTTACTAATCATGCTATTTCATCCTTCCTCCTCATTTTGGTTTACGTCATCAACCTTCATCAAATTCATACCGCGTATATCATATATCCCTTTCATCATTCCTGGTCTTTATTTTTTTGGTGCTCCAGTCCTGAATTTTCTCCTTACAGACCGTTAGATACGACACACAATGCCCAAAACTCGCATCACGAAGGCAAACCAAAAGGTAGTATACCATTAATTTTTAATGAACGTTAACAAACTTATGTGAAATTCATTATTATCTAAATCAGTATAAAAAATTTGATAGCGTTTCGTGTTCAGTCATCATAATTAAATAGATTTTCAAATAAGACAATTCATTTTAGAGATGAACGAACTGTTTTTTGATCAATCAGTTCTATTACAACGGTTTGCCGATCCTTTGAAGCATAATCATGCAAAAGTTAGAATTCGTGAGTGATCAGATCTCAGTTAGATGCATTCAAAGTTGAAGTGCCTAATGCAAGGATTTAGATCAATCGGTAATTCGAAGCAGTGGGTACTCCAAGTCCTTGCATTTAGTGATTTTGCGTTAACTGCATCTAGCTCTGAGATCTGAGGACTCACGCTTCATCAATCCTAAAAAAATACTTCTATTTCGAGTATACATATTTGAAAGAATGGTTGTATATTCAGGTGGTGCACCGAACAGACCATTGCCGCCTACTCCGGATGACGAAGAATCAGGAGACAGAACACTAGTAATACAAAGAGTAAGTAGTCTTTCTAAAATACTTGCAAGTTCCAATTGTAGCTATTCATTACTGTGACATATTGTTATTACAGCCGTGTACTTACTGGTTAAATGATGAAAGTATTGGTGATCATTTTTGTTAAGCTGTATTAACTGAAGCAGTTAGAGTGCTTTTTAAAAAAATGACCATAATCGAGTGGCTGGTGGTGTAACAAGAGCTATGTATTATCTTCAATCCAATATCCCGAATTTATTTGAATATTACACTAAAAATGGGTGCAGTTGATATTAAATTAAATGACGAGCTATTGGATGTAAACTTGTTCAGATTTAGTAAAGTGATAACTTTTTTTTTATCGTCAAATTTATTAACAGTCATTTTAAAGTTTATTGGAGAATATTTTACTAGTGAAAATGTTCCTACGTTCTGTTTAATACCACTTTGAATATTTGCACAATGTAACAATATTTAATGCTACAAGATGTGTTGATTATTCGTTGCAACAGATACTACCTATATGTGTTGAATGGCCTTAAAGACTATGGTCGTTAGTATTTAATTAAGCGCTTTGACTGGCTATCTAAATGTGTATTGAATATTCTACATTATATATTATGAAAGAATTTCATTATTATAAATTTAACAAGGCCTTGTTTCTTCCAAAACACATTAGAGCACTTTATGTACCTATATGAAGGAAAATGAATGAAGATATTTAAATCTATGAAAAAATTACGAGAGAGACACACGAGATGCTTAGAGTTTTATTCTGCAAATGTATATTACTATGTACAGTTGCATATTATGTCATTATTTTGCTATACTACAGATATATGATGTAATTTATGACATAATGTGACTTTTTACAAAATTTACGCTTATATTATTGCCACAATATACTTTGCAAGATATTTATCAAGCTTTTAAATGCTTAATTTCGTTGTTAATATTTATTTCAAGTATTCATTATTTTACATCAGCACGTCGAGAGAAAATGATGAATGTTCTAACTGTTTAATACATATCACAACATTGCTGCATTCGAACAATAATACAAATGAATCATTTAAATATATCGCTTAAATACGCGCATCAGTTGCTAGTATATTGCCAGCATTTTAATTGCATAAGTACGACTAAGTGAAGGTGTCGAAGATGATAACTTCCCTGTGATTGATTAGAATTTTCATAATTTACAGCTTTTCTTTTTTTATTTTCATTTAGTTATACATGCGTATTAGCAAATTGAAAATTCTTTATTTTTTTTTTTTACCATCTCGTTAATGAAAATTGATATCTGAAAATCTTGAAATGTATGTGGATCAATCAATCGTGTACTTCTTTTTCCTTCATTTCTTTTTAATCTGTAAAAAAACACGTATGTTATGTTGGAAGAAAAGAAATTCAAAGTATATTTATATCGTAGCTATGTGTGTTAATGATAATTGCGTAATTTAAATCTCAGTAGCACTTTGCCTCAGTGTTTCATGCTTCACAAAACAAGACGACGTGACATGTGCTTAAAAAGGCCCACACTTCACATCATTCTCCATTAATGTCACATCGACAAAGTGGCAATAGCTACCTACTTACATATATGTGTACCAATTGCCACTATTTAATTTAGACTAGTTTTCACTTATTGGAGTGCGCTGTTTTTACTGGTTTTCAAATTTTCCTCTCCTATCACGATTCAATATCTGAATAGGAAAAGTACGTCTTTCATTGCTTGAACAATATTATGAGATTATAAATTCAACTTTAATAATCTGATTAGATACACATTTGGGATAAATAAACTCCGATGAAATGGAGTTATTATAATAACCATCTCTCGTTATTACATTTACTCAACTCAACTGGTTTTGTGTAAAAGCAATACAGTCATTGAGTTGCATATGATTTGGGAACAGGCGGTCTATAATAACTTAGAGAGTTTGCGCTTATCGATATATCGAACGATTAAAATACTTTATGGGAAAAGTATCATGCATTATCATTTTGTTTGTAGCTAAATTAATTACTTCTTGGTGTCAATCACTAAAACAATTTGCAAACTAAGTACACACTATGGTGCACTCCCTGTATTTGTTATATACACAGATATTATGCATGTTTATGTCATTTCTGTCGTCACCCACGTAGAAACTTAATCAACCGGACGATAAAGTGGGAAACAACCGACGGTCGGAAATAGACGAGCAGTTGCTCTTGAAGGAGTGGGATTTTACCCGCTTCTTCCAAGGGTTTAACGAACGGCTTGACAAAATGAAACAAGAGGTAGCCACAAAGTCCAGTAGCGAAGATAGATCTTCATCGTCGAGTGAGAGGACCTTGAAAAGATCTGACATGGCTCAGAAAAAGGTTGACCAGATCAAACCCATTCATAGACGTCAAGAGTCGGATTCAAAACTTGCCAATGGGCCTTTTACCAGAGCATTCAGAAGAGAAAATTCTGACTTCTTCCCATCAACAAGGCACTCCGCTTACTTGCAAAAGTCTGATTCAAAGCCTAGCATATTTGCCAGCGGTAATAGAAGAGGTAGTGAAATAAGTGTGGCAGGAATTTCTGGGAAGAAAAGCAGCACGGGTGAACCTGTACTTACAGATTTCTCGTTTGGCGAAAGACCGCAAAGACCTAGACGTGAAAAAACTGAGAGTGAAATTGTATTCAGAAATAGACAAGATTTGAGAGATCAATTAGAAGCCAGGAGACTAGATGTCGAAGCTAGATTCTCCCGGGAAGCCGACAAAATGAGGAGACGCAGTTCTAGACCATTGGACACATCGGATACAGGCACAATAAAATCTACCGCCAGCACCACTGCTAGTGAATACAGCCCTGTCATCCAGGTCAGTCCCCACGCCACAGCCTAACCGAAACACCTTACCTATCCTTCATAGTTAAAACCAAAACGCCATAAACCATCAGTTGTCTCAGTAAATAAGCATAGAGGATATAGTCAGCTACGCTCCAGTTTTTAGGCACACCCTAATAATAATTGATTGGTTTATTGAAATTTATTTATATATACGTCATAGATTCCTGGGTATTTTACCATCATTAGATTACATATATGTACTCTCCTTTTGTAAGGAGTGACATGTTCTTCTACCAAATATATATATATATATAAATCTATTAAATTTCCTAATGATTTTGAGACTGGTTTTGTGGGAATAACAGCATGGCGAATTTATTGGGAGCATTATTACTTGTAGTTTATGTAGATATACCTCTACAAAATACATTCGGGAAGAGATTTATTCTTTTTCTAATTATCATTCTGATTATCGCAAGCTCATAACTTCGGTTCGGTTTTCATACACGACTGTTTTCACATGTCCAATTTAAAAAAGATACGCGATTTATTTTCCTGCAGGGTGATGCCTACTCTATACGTAATGAAAAGATAATTTTTTTGTATTTCTGTTTTTTTTTTTTTTTTTTTTCCACTCAATTCATTGCTTACAGTTGAACATTTAAATCTCCGTTCTAGTTTGTTGTCATATTCGAAACAGCAGAGAATTAATTTTCTGTTGAATCGATAAGTGTTTTGTATTTTTCTTGTTTTTCCCAGCGATTGAACGAAAGTGCTTTCATGTATCGTGATAAGTTTCAGGCAAAAAATATACCAGAGTTGAATTAGAAAAAAAAAAAAAAAAAAAAAATATATCGTTTTCTGTTTAATATAAGGCTTCGTAATGATAGAAAATTCATTGATTTCTAAAACTGTTTTTAAGGCAAGAGTAAATTGTGATTGGTTTATAAAGAAATTATTACATAATGTGTATATATATACACATTACACAGATCCTGCGAAGAAATTATGTTAACGATAATGAGAATATTACACGTTATCATCGACACATATCAATACAGACTTTACTAATGAGAGTCGGATGTAAAATAAATAAATAAATGAATATGCCTCGTAGAACTATAAGGACCCCCCTACGTGTGACAAAAATAACCATGTGTTTTGTGCTAACAAACTTAAAACAAAAAAAAAACAGAAAAAAAAAAAAAAAAAAAACCACCTATTGCGCATGGCATCATGACCTACAACGTTGATGGAGCGTAAAAAAAAAAAAAAAAAAAAAATAATTGAAACCAAAAAAAATATATTCGAAAACTGCTACCGAGCGGAAGAGAAGAAGAATAATAAGTCAGGTGTGGAAACACCGTGTACAACAAATTTTCAACCATCATAAAGTGATGATCCTAGCAGCTGTTGCATGACGCTTTGACGTAGAGGACAATGCTACTACGCTACGCTACGCTATTCTGCCAACAGCATAATTATTATTATTATTATTATTATTATTGCATTACATTTAGCATGCCGTGCATTTCGTCGTCATAAGCATGCTTAATGTGTGCATGTTACAACAATGCATCGTCAATTTAAATTTTAATGATAATGCGTTTTTTTACGTGTTGTGTTGGGCTATAGCTATAGGTACATGTTTTGTCTGAACGTTATGTCTTGTATATCTTTATTTTTCATCATTTTTATTCTAGGTATACCTAATTTAGATTAGGTATATTATATTTTTTGTTGTTTCCATTGGCATGATATCGATATACTTTTCTTATTTTTTTTATTAGTTTTTTTTTTTTTTTTTTTTTATCCGTTTCCTCATCAAACTGCACATATTTTTTATTTAGAATTTAAGATTTAATACTAATTATAATAAATGTTTTATCATACCATACCATAGGCTAGAGAGAGAGAGAATATGTGATATTTGTTTAATATGCTTAACGCTAAGGCTTTTTTCCGTCTATTCCATTTGTTTGTAATGTGTTGCGTTCTGTTTTCTTTTTCATTTTAATTTTTGTACTTTTCATTATTTTCATCGACTTTTCTTCATCTTGCTTTCTCGTTTCAATCTTTTTTATATCTTTCATTCACCACCATTTTACTTTGTCATTATTTTATCTTATTTATTTATACTTATAAATATAATTGTATATTTTCGTTTATACCGTTTAGTTGTTTATTTTTTCAGCACTTATGAACTTTATCAAGCCTTGAAATTTATTCACTCTCTGTCTTATCCAGTCCTTGGAATTTTTTTTTTTTTTTTTTTTTCAAGCTTACAAAATTTTTATTCAGACAAATATTTTACTTTACAACAAATGGCTTTACAAAGCATTCTTAGTGCTGATCAAAATGAATTTAAGCATCGGTCGATCGCTGTTAAACGGTCATATTTTACTTCTCATGACTTACATGTCATCTAAACTGGCTGGTTTGCAGAGTCGTGAAGGAGATAGACGTGGAGGTGAATTCCAGAGGTCAGACTCATCCCCTGGGTCAAGACCGAGTTCCGTACTTCCGGATCTCCTAACTTCGTCCCCTGGTCAACGACAGGACAAGTCGACTAGTGAGGAGGTCAGGCACACAAACACAATCTCTTTTCAAATAATAAATATATATATAATATACATGTTAATTTTGCTACAAACGCTATGTCCCATCGCTTACTGTTACGTCGTTTTTCCTCAGATTTTTATATGACTACCATTTTTCACTTACCGCTGTTCGATACAATGTTGAATTTCCCTGATATTAGTCAAATCAAGCTTAATTACATAATTTAGTAGATATATCCTAGAAGGGTCGCACCATGTGTACCTCTACCTTTTTTATATTCATATCTTGACCAATGCTACTTTTTTAATTGTGTAAATAACGGTACGCATCATGGTCAATGATCAGGATAAAAAAAAAAAAAAAAAAAACATCATTATTTATCTATGAAAAACGACTATAGTGCTTGAAGATGAATAATCATATGACAAAACTAGTGAATTTATAAAAAAAAAAATTCTCTTAGAATGTTGATAATGCTGAATCGTAGATTGATAAATGAGGTGAAAATAACTTTGAAGTCTGAATCTGCTTAGTGATGTATGCGATGCCTCGTCTTCAAGGTACTAACTAAGCAATGTTGTAAGGACTATACTAAGAAAGGTTTCAAGCTTTGAAACAACTCCATATATCCATAGCATATATATATATATATAGCTTAGAATGAAATGATTTTTTTTTTTTTTTTTTTACTTTTAGTGAATAGTTTATATTTTCAAAATTCCATGAATGCAATTTTTTGTTTTCTCTCACCAACAGAAGTTACAGAATTTTTCTGAAACTTACCTATGCCATTCGATTGGTGATATGTTTCTAGTTTATACTACCATCACCCGTTCAGAAAAAAAAATTGTCTCTCCCCTGATTAGGAATATTTTTACAACGATATAAAGCCAATCAGTTTATGCTATATTATACATTTAAAACATAATGAGCTTGTTGGAAGACTCAAATTAAACTTAAATTCAGGTACCGGTGGCCTTTTTACACACAGATATATATATAGAGAAAGAAATTGTTTGAATAATTACAGACGTGTCGTTTTTTTTTTTTTTTGTTTGTTTTTTTTTTTTTTTTATTTGATAAATTAAGTAAAAGAGAACAAAGATCTGTTATATAAATCTATAAGAAATAATTTCTGAACACCGGGGCTATAGAATCTATAAAATGAAGAATGAATTTCGGTAAATTAGAAAAAGTAATAAACAAATTGACCATGTGACTAAAAAAACTTAAGTAAGAGGTCAAACATTTCGCCGGTATCAGAGTGACTAATTCAGGATTATGTTCTGTGTTGTGGGTCTCGCGGGAGCTCTAACTCGAAGGGCAGGGCCCTGTACTGACCACCCCAATCCCAATACTAATTACAATGTAAGTATTCATCCATCTACATCAATTCAGTGTCATATCTCGAAAAAAATTTAAAAAAAAATAAAAAAATAAAAAAAAAAATAAAAACTTCAATGGAAACCAATGTAGAGAACTTTAGCACTAGAAATACATAGATGGAATGGTTTGTTTTTAATTGTAGATGGAATATGGAATTTCTAACAACTATCAATATCTGAATTTCAATTTGTAAATTAAATGATCAGCCTTATTCTAACATACATATATAATATATCATTCATATTATCGATGGAAGGAAAATTGCCATTTTTTTTTTTTTTTTTTCGTTTTTTTTTTAAACCACTGTGTTTGCACTCATCTTGGTGCGGAGTCTGGGGCATGCGTGGTCCAAATTTATAATATAATACTATCTCCTATTATCCATTATCAATCACATAATAATATATACATACATAGTTTAACTAATTATTTATTCTTCTGGCCATTGCATTTAGATATATTTTCCTACTGTGCGTAATGGAAATGGACATTATCGAGCTGACGCTTCTTAATACCAATACTTTATTATTGTTAGGGAAAAACCTTTGACTAATATAATTAATAAAAATGAATTTACGAATTTATTTATTCATATATCACATTAAAATCTTTACTTATTGATACAGGAGCAATTTTTCATTGCACACATCTACAATATGGGTGTAAATTCAGTGTACTACCATGTTCGGTTTGAAATTATTTATTATTGGTATTGGACCTGTAAATAATAAAATGGTGGTGGATATATTATTATTTTTTTTTTTTTAACTCTTCTTAATTTTACCTTATTTTCCTCTTATGTATGGCTTTTATTTAAATATACGTTTGTTTGGTTTGGGTTTTTTTTTAACATTTTTTTCACATTTTTTTCTTAATCATATATGCTTTTCCTCTAACAGTTGCATTTTTGCCTTTTATTTTGTTCTCATCGTTTTTTTTTTTTTTTTTCTTTTTGGTCACAGAAAAAAAAAAAAAAAAAAAAAATCTGATGCACTTTTTAATTTAATTCTTCTTCCCTTTCAGTATTCTATTTTCCTTCTTCTTCTTCTTCTTCTTCTACCAAAATTGGAATCCGATTTATTTACCCTATATTATATACTTTAATTATATTTGATTTCAATCTGTTTGACTTAAATTTATTTCTATAAATTAAAAAGAAAATTTTTTATAACAATATCCGAAGGGTGTGTCCGATAAATAATAATTAATTAAAAAGAATTTCAGCTTATCGACGAATCCACGTTTTCATAAAAACCAGTTAACACTCTTTAACATCTGTATCACTTATACTAACACTACTATAATTATTATATTATTTTAGCATGGTGGATTAATTTTTTTTATTGCCAGTTAACTTTTATAAAATATATTATTTCCAGCGTTTACTTGTTACGCCGAAAAGTTTTCAAAACAGATTTGAAAAGAGTTTTTCTCATATTATGAAACGATCGATGAAAAAAATTGAACAAATAAAACGAAATTATTTTCAAGTATATAAATTGGTATGAAAAAAAAAAAAAAAAAATGCTAGTTTTTTTTTTCAAAGTATCAGTAAATTATTCCACCATAGTTAAATTTTCATTCACCTATAAATCAGTCTCATTTCCATGAATCATATGTTTATACTCTCTGTTACAGTACCGACAGGCAGTTAATCTCCCTCCAATTGTGCTCCAGCAGAAACAGAAATCATTCCTCACTTTTGGATTTAACGCTGGTTCTGCGAGGAGAGAGTCACACGTTAACGTTAACGTTACACCTACGAGTCATGACTTGGCTTCAGATACACCAGAAATACGCAAGTACAAGAAGAGGTTCAACAGTGAAATACTTTGTGCTGCTTTGTGGGGTATGTATTCACACGGATATACTATGTATATGCATAGTCAAGCTCGGAAATACATGAGAATAAAACCACATGATCTAATTCTACTCAATCGTTGTAGGAGTCAATTTGCTAATTGGCACAGAAAATGGTCTGATGCTATTAGATAGGAGTGGCCAAGGTAAAGTCTATCAATTAATCAGTCGAAGAAGGTTCCAGCAGATGGAGGTATTGGAAGGACAAAATATTTTGGTAACAATCAGCGGCAAGAAGAATCGAGTGCGAGTCTATTACCTCTCATGGCTCAAAAGCAAGATCCTTCGTACAGATGGACACAGTGATGTAAGTCGACCGAAACGTTTGTTTCCAAATAATTATTACATTTCACAGTTAATAGATAATGATTTGTGTATAATCTGTTTTGTAACAGCAAGTCGAACGACGCAACGGATGGATCAACGTCGGCGATCTTCAGGGAGCAGTACATTTCAAAATAGTTAAATACGAACGAATAAAGTTCCTCGTTATCGCCTTGAAAGATTCGATAGAAATATACGCATGGGCGCCAAAACCATATCACAAATTTATGGCATTTAAGTCATTTGGGGAACTCGCACACAGGCCACTTCTTGTTGATTTAACTGTTGAGGAAGGCACAAGACTGAAAGTCATTTATGGAAGCGGTGACGGATTTCATGCAGTCGATTTAGATTCTGCAACAGTTTACGATATCTACCTTCCCAAACATGTAAGTTATAATATAATTGAATTGAATTGTATTTTATTTTATCGTTTTCACTTGTCTACATGAATTTCACTACAGATAATGTACGATTTTCTTCTTTTTACATAGACTCAGGGAGCTATTACCCCACACTGCATTGTTGCTTTGCCAAATAGTAATGGAATGCAACTTCTACTTTGCTACGACAACGAGGGAGTTTACGTAAACACATACGGTCGTGTAGCAAAGACAATGGTATTGCAATGGGGCGAAATGCCAACAAGTGTAGCGTACATTGGTACAGGCCAGATAATGGGTTGGGGAAATAAGGCGATTGAGATAAGGAGTGTAGAAAGTGGGCATCTCGACGGTGTATTTATGCATAAAAAAGCGCAACGGCTCAAGTTCCTTTGTGAACGTAACGATAAGGTGAGACGGTAGTTGATAATTAAATAAAACTTATGAAATATTCTAGAATAAATTTTTAAATGAAAATTATTATTTCCAGGTGTTCTTTTCATCGGCAAAAGGAGGCAGTTCCTGCCAGATTTATTTCATGACGTTGAACAAACCAGGTATGGCTAACTGGTGATCTCGAATGCGGCCTAACTTGGCCCCACCACAAATGCCACCACCATATCCATCCCATGTATTAGGATTATCCCCTCGCCACCCCCTAACCCACTATTCACTGCCACGGTCAAGTATTATGGGAGCCAGACAGTGTGTACATCAACGCCACAGACTGTACCCTCAGCCACAAAACACTCCTCGGACACTTAATGTCATCAATCTCCTTGTAAAAAGGTTTTTATGCTTTTTCATGTGCCCTTGCAGCGTATGCAGCAGCGCCTAGCTATGCTTTGTGATTATGTGCTTTGAAATTAATCTTATAATTTGATACCGTTGTTTTCTACGAGAGAACGTCTATCACAATTTGTGTAACTTCTCATTGAAATTAAATTTTCTCATATGTAACGTTGATTTAAATTATACTTTTCAAACATTATTATAAATAATATTGTGATAATGAATTTTTGGGCTATTTGTTATAACAATTGATATATACCAACCGACTTGTATGTTTATATTGATTGATATTTGGAGAAAATTGGAACCCTGGTTTTTAGACGTTCTTTAGCATTTTCAAAGTACGAAGTATTGGCAGTGTGTTCCAATAATTGTGATTAGTATCGAGTAGTTGTTGTATAGCAAGGTTTTCACTGCGTTAAATTGATAAACGCTTCAAGGGTCTGGGTCAGTGTTGGGTATAAGGATTTAATTTCTGACCTAATTCAATGTTGCCCTTATGTATTTATAAACTAATAACTAAGTGACAACATGTGTCGGGTATAATGATTAAAAGTGGGAAAAGCTGACAGAGATTGATATAAGAAATGAGAAAAAAAAAAAAAAAAAAAGAAACAAAAAAAGGAAAGAAAACACAATTACAAATTAATTAATACACAATAGACAATTTGGATCATTCCATGTTCATTCAGGATTAAAAAAAAAAATTGTTTCCTTTTCTATGATTAAACATTATATTATTTATAATATTAGTAACAATCCATAATAATATGTTAATAGTCCACAATAATAAATTGTACATTGTTATATTTGAAAATGAAAAATTAGCTATGATAATGTTGTTAGAAATTTTTTTTTTGTTTGTTTGTTTCTTCTGTTTTGTCTTTCGGTTCTTCTTTATATTCTCTTCAACTGTTCCCAGAGGAAAAAGAATAATAATAATGAATAAAAAAAAAAAAAAAAGAAAAAAAACAATGAGTACGTGGACTGATAATTAATTAGTATACATTAAACAGATAGTCCGAAATATACTATAATATACTGTTTCCATTTAGCATGTGTATTTGAAGCAAGATCGCAAGAGAGAGAGAGTTGAAAATTTTTCACAGAGACAATAGTATGAAAAAAAAAAAAAAAAATAATAGGTAAAATAAATAAATAAATAAAGAATAGAGAAACGAGACACATAGGTATCGATGTAAGCTATAGTATATTTTTAAATTGTTATATAAAATTCAGTTTAATAATCATGATTAAAAATTGTGATGAAAAAAAAAAAAAAAATTTGTCACACTTAGATACACATGCTAGAAGAATAAGAGTCGTATTGATTATTAATTACTACTTTGCTACTCGGAAAGTACTACAAAAATATCCCTAATATCATACTTACGATTAGTCAAATGCAACGTTACACTTATAGAAAAAAAAAAAAAAAAAAAAAAGAGGAAAAGGTATTCGGCTAAATTTTCATGTATGTACTTGGGAGAGACAGTTAATAATAAAACTCCCACTGTTTTGTACTGGGCTTATTATATTGACGATAAGACCTTGGTAAAAATGACGACAGGTTTTTTTTAGGTAGTTATGTATCAAAAGGTTTTTAATTAAGTGTCAAGAGTCATGTCTGTTTCTACTTTAATTAGTATTAATGTAATTCTCTTATCTTCTTCTATTGTGCTGATTATAGTTTTCGGTCATGTTGTTTTTTTTTTTTTTTTTTTTTTTTTTTTTTCTTTCTTCTTTTTAGCATCCTTTTATATAAGTAAAGTGTATAAAGTACTATGATAATGTTTTTAAGGGCTCAAGCCTTATATAATATGATAATTATTCATTAATTTTGTACTGTATTATTAGAACGCTCTATCCCCATCTTGTAACGTCGACAATCCTTGTTTATGTTATATCGTTTATATATTTTGTGTGTTTCGAATTATTTTTTTATTTTATTTTATTTTTTTCAATGTCACTTGATACTACTGCGACCCTGTATTTGTATCCAGTATAATTCAAGATTTAATTAAGCCCCCCCCCCCCCTGACAAATTCAATTACTATACAATAATATTCACCACCGTATAAATAAATTATCGACACTTATTATTATTATTATTATTACGAGAAATAATAATAGAAGATAAAAAAAAAAAAAAAAAAAAAAAAAAAACAACGGTATAAGTAGTTAAATATGAATCCGACTGTTGATTTTTTTTTTTTTTTCATAATTGAGAAAAGCTTAGATTAAACAAGGAAGTTATAAATGTTATATACACACACTTATCTTCTGATTACGGCAAGGATTCTCTATATAAAATTGGAGGCGTAGTCCAATTTGTTTGATTATTGCATTTGGAAAACTTATTACAAGAGTTTCCCCTGTCTAAGTGAGAAAAAAACAGAGCGAATTACGCCTCTAATTTATTCCTGCTGTTTTATTATTTTTATTTTTTTTATTTTTTTTTTTTTTTTTGTAAGTTTAGGATTTCCTTATCGTTAAGAACATTGAGAAAATATTGAGAAAAGTGTTTGATATTAGAAATAATAAAATAAAACATGCATCTCCAGTTTTTATACAATTTCATAAAAAATAAGTAATGCACGAACCCCTTAACTAATCCGTGTTTGTATATTAAAAATAAAAAATGCAACAAAACAAAAAAAAAAAATAAAAATAAAAAATAATAATAATGATGGTCCAAACGTTACCACGAGTCAAAATGAACAATGGAAGTGTTGAATCTTCGATAATATCTATTCTGGTTAGTTTAGAAACAAGAGTGATGCGATAGTGAATATGATTACTGATTTTGGCCGAGGTGTTGATTTGGTGCAATTTAAAGACTGTTTTAGGAAAAACGAGCTTGTGTGAAAAAACAAAAACAAAAAAAAAAAAAATAATAACGCAAAAAAAAAAAAAAAAAAAAAACATAAATAAGCTTGGTGCGAGGCGTACTATTCCTACGCGATTATATATATATATATTATATATTATTAACGATTACATGAATTATAATTATCATTACTTATTATCTTAAAACCCCTAATTGTATTGTACTGTAAACACCACACCCGTCTTTAAAAAAAAAAAAAAAAAAAAAAAAAAAAAACCCACTTTGCCACCCAACTCTGTATAACTTTTGTTTTAATATTTCTACGATATCAGTGATTCTTATATATATATATATATCCACTTAATTGTTTTTTTAATTTACAATTTTCCTTCTTTCTTTTCTATATTTTCTCCCAAAGATAGTAGTGATTTTTTTATATTAATTATTATTATTATTATTATTATTATTATTATTATTATTATATCAGTTTATATATTAATTATATATATACGAAACGTAACACATGGATTATTATTATATACAGTATATTATATTATTATTAAGATCAAATATACAGATAATTCATAACTCTGGACAGTGTCATTTTCAAATTATTTTATACTCATTGATAAGATTCATTCACCGTTGGTTTTTTTTTTTTTTTTTTTTTTTTTTTTTGTTTTTCTTCCACATGATATTCTTAGATACGTGGGATTCTGACTGAATATTAGAAAAAGGGGGACATAATTTCAAGATACAATGATAATTTGGTAAAATTAATATCGTAGCATATCGAAAAATTATAGGTAATAATATTAAAAGCATAAAATAGGGCAATATCTGATGTACGAACGAATGTTTTATCGAAAGTAATAGTTTCTGATCCTGATTTTTTTTTTTTTTTTTTTAGTAATAGTAGCATTTGAGAATCGTCACATGTAGAATAGCTGAATTTTAATTACAATCATTCGATCATTTCAAACCATATTTACTGCTAACAATAAAATTAACTTATTGATGGTTCATCCTCTTTGATATTCTGCACTTTGCGAGTATGTAATATAGGGTAGAATCGAAAGAAAACAAAGGTGTCATTTTTATAAGTAAATTTATTATTTACCACCAATCTTGTCACTGGTTAATTAATATAAAGGTACTTTATTTGAAAATCTCTGTTTCGTTCGAGAAACGAAAATGAAATAAAAATAAAATAAAATAAAAATAAAATAATAACGATAAATTTAAAATTACACTTTTGACGTAGTAATCTTATCTAAATATAGATCGAATTTATTTTACAATTTATTGTGGTATGTACGATTGTTGAGAATGAATGAATTTATGTATGTATGTATGTGTGTATGTATGTATGATATGCAAAAAATATTTACAATATTCTTATAAAGAGCTATTTACTAATTAGTACTGAATAATATTCATAAAAAAAAAAAAAAAAAGAAAATTAAAAAAAACTTGTAGATCAGTTTACGCCATAATAGATACAATAGATTTTTTTTTTTTTTTTTTTTTTAACTAAACTGGTAAAAAATTATATTCTATAATATAGGTAGACGTCGGGCAGTGGTTGATAGTGAAAAATCATCGTTTTAGAACAGAGTTTATCTAAATATGAAAAAAAAAAGAAAAAAAAAAAAAAAAAACACACACTTGGATATACCAATCATTACTTTCATTCGCGCTAATTATTTTCTATTCATATAAAAAGAAATTATATCATTATGTTACATTTAATCACCGAAATGTATATATATATATAGTATACAACATGTACTATTCACCTAATTCATCACAGTATATACACGCTTCAAATATTAACTTACATCTAATTGAGGTTTTTCTAATCGTTTTATATAACACTAATATAGTACATACGAGACTTTTCAAGTAGGTATTTCGAAAAAGGTAGTATAAAAAAAAAAAAAAATTAAAAAAAAAAAATAAAAATAATTAAAATTACGTTCACTGAGAGACAGACACACGGAGAAACTGAATAAATTTACACAGTTAATTATCATACTAAAGCTAATATTGCAATGTGTATGGAAAACGTTGCGTAGCACAATCGATTAGATCGAATGTTTTTTTTTTTTCTTTCTTTTCTTTTCTTCTTCTTTCTCTTATCTAGATCACTAGTAGTATAATAACAATACATGATGCAAGAGAGGTGTTTCAGAAAACATCCATTATAATTATACTTTGATCTGTTTTCAAAGAAATGAAAAATCATAAACAATCTGAAATACGTTTTACGAGAAATATATATTAATTGGCACAGCTCCAATTCTTGAGTCATCTAAAAATTCCACATGTAGGGTTCGTAGTTCAACGGATCTGGCTGTTCCATATGATTTGTATGGCTGTTACTTCCCACCATACAAGGAGGATAAGCAACAGTTGGGTTCCCTTGGCTTGATACCTGAGGTCCGACTGGTTGTGCCAATCTGCAATCTGGTCTCTGCTGCATAATAGGACCCATAGGTTGCATTGGTTGCGGACCGGGAGGAGGAACTTGTGGTCCTGGCAGGGGTGGTGGTTGCTGTGTATGCGGCGGTGGAGGTGCAGAGATATTGTGCACAGGTTGCATAATATTTTGGCCTGGAACGTAGCTTGCCACTAAATAGCGAACAGGAATAGGTTCATCATTATTATTCATTTTAAGTACATTGAAGACTATTGAAATGGATGCTAATTTCTCACGAGACAACAAGTGGATGAAGAATAATGCCATTTTTTTTTTTCCCCCACAATTTTCAATATCTTAGATAATAATTAGCAAAATTGAGAACATGGCAATATACTCACACGCAGGATTGTGAAACTGCATTGGATTCTGTTCAATAATCATATTGGCTGGTGGAGGAACCATCTTCAACTGAGCTGGCTCTACCTTTTTCTTTCTAGGAGCTCTTTTTGCAGTTTCGCCAGTCGATTGTTTATACTTTTTATCGCCAGATGACTTCTTCTTCTTTTCACCAGGCATTTTTGGTTTGTTTGGTCGATTCCCGCTCGGTTGCCACAGGTGTACGGTATGCACTGCATTTCCTTCCCTGTGATTAAAAACAATTATTTTTTTATGATTTGATTAATCAATTGTAGTAAATTTAAATCGCTAAAACTTGAGAAAAAAAAAAAATAATAATAGAATCAATACCCTTGCTTCTTCCCAAGTTTCCAACTGTGAATACCAGCTTTATGCAACCTTTCTCTGATAGTGTCAACACTGCAGTTTAAACCTAATGCAGGTGCGACGTATTTAGCTGCGGTCAAAGGATGTTGCGTAGCCATTGCAATAATTGCCTCGTCTTGTTCCTTGGTTGTTATTCGTCTACGTCCTTTTCGTTCTTTTGTTTGCACATTACCCTCTTTGTGCCATCTTTCGAGCCATCGTTTTACCGTCCTTTCCTATAAATAGATTAAATAATCTCTTATTAATGGAATCTCAGTTTCTGTTTTTGAAGTCGATACAAAATCTATATTCAAAGTGATATACGCTATTCTATTCTATTATTATATTAAACGTATATATATAATCAGTGTCTTTAAACTTTAAAAACTCTACACGAGAGATTCAAAAATTCTTATAATAATATTATTCCATCGATAATAATTAACTAACCGATCTATTAATCGCTAGTGCTATAGACAAGGTAGAGAGTCCAGCTTCAGACATTCCGATCATACGATTTCTTATCTCAACACTAGTTTCTAGAGTACCCTTAGCTTTGCCTCCTTTTTTTTTCTTCCTTTTCGACGATCCTCTATTACTTTTCTTCATCTCATCTTTACTAAGTTCTCCGTCATCCTCAGACATTTGGCTATTGTCATTTGAATTACTAGAATTCGAACAGCTATCAATTCTCAAAATTTTAGCATCGGGATGAATAGGAGACAATTTGACTTGCGAAGGCTGTTGTTGTTGTTGTTGTTGTTGGACTAGCCGTTCTGATTGATGTTGTTGATGTTGTTGGTGATGTTGTTGTTGTTGTTGTGGTTCAAGATTCTGATGATGTACATTCTGTTGTTGAGCTTGTTCCTGCATCTGTTGTTGTTGTTGTTGCTGTTGTTGTTGCTGCTGCTGTTGTTGTTGTTGTTGAGCCTGTTGTTGTTGAGCCTGTTGTTGTTGTTCTTGTTGAGTGTGAAGTTCCTGTAACTGTTGTTGTTGTGGTGGATGTTCATGAGGAATAGGATTTGGTTGACCCTGTTGATTAAAAATTCAAGGTAACTAATCGAGCCGTTCTAAAATTGAGATTTGCAACTCGTAATGTAGAAAAAAAACGTGAAACAACAAACTTGTGGATAATGATGACTGCCTTGAACCAAATCCAAAGGCCAATTTTGCGCCACATTGAGGCCGGGATGTTGATAGACTGGCTGTTGAGCGAGACTTAGTGCGTTGCTGAATTGCGTTTGACTGGTTTGTATGGGCTGACTAGGTGTTTGTAAATCATTGTTTTGTTGTTGTTGTTGTACATTTTGCTGTGAAGGAAAGACGAAACCAGGTTGTAAGCCCGGTTGTCTTAAAGCCTCTAACGGCGCTCCATCTCCTATGTACAAATCTTTGGACTTTGCTTTTCTCAACGAAGTACGTTTTTTACTTGTTATTGTGCCCTTTTTTGTTTTACTCGTATCTTTGGAAGACTTTTTTTTTCCTAACTGTGTGCCGGTCGGACGCCATACAGATTGTTGAATAGCAGCGCCATCGGCTTCACTGCTGGAAACATCGCAAGTGTACCAAGCGATGGAAAGCTATGTTAAAACCCAGAAATAGAGTGTCGGTGGTAGTTTAGTTACTTTATAAAAATAATTCAACTATTATCATAGATTTTATCGACTCGTAAATTTAGTTAGTTTTCTCTAATGCTTTATACTTGAATATTAGAGCATTAAAGTATGAAATCTTAGTAACATGAAAGAGAGAGAGAGAGAGAGAAAAAATAACAAAAAGAATCTCGATTATCAACGATAACCGAATGTGTTGGGGGCAATCTACCAACCCCAGTGGAATCCTTTGCATATGTTTCCGCGACGGACTCCAATTGTGAATTCCTGCTTTATGAAGTCTTTCTCTAATTGTATCTACCGAACATGATAAACCTAAGGCTGGAAGAACTGCTTTAGCAGCTGTTATAGGTGTTTGAGTAGCAAGACGTATAATAGCTTCGTCCTGTTCTGATGTCGTAGCTCTTTTACGACCGCATCTTTCTCTTGTCTCAACAGTTCCTTCTTTGTCAAATCTGTTCAACCATCTTTTCACAGTACGTTGCTGTAATAATTATTCAAATAATTACAATAGTAATAATAATAACAAATGATATAATTATTTTTTTGTTTCTTCAAGATCATAATATTTTCTATAAACTTACAGAACAGTTTACCGCAGCTGCTATTTCTCGTAGACCCAAACCTGCTTCGTACATACCGACCATTCGGTTTCTTAATTCTGGAGTTGTTTCATGAACACCTCTTGTTTTCCCCATTTTTTTTTTTTTTTTTTTTTTTTTTTTTTTTTGTTTTTTTATCACTAGTCGTTGATTATTATTATTGATAATTGATAATTGAACGATTGTATAGGAATAAATAAATATAATTCAAATTAAAGCCCGCCCCCGACCCCCCTCCCCCGCCACTGTGACGTCACAAAGGAAATAAAACCACGTGACAAACGGTAGTGTGTATTGTATGCATGAGTTTAATTTATTAAGATAGTAATCATTATAAATTGTACTATAGACGTAATAATAATAGAAATTTGATTGTACGTATGTAATGCGATTGTATTAAATATATTCATTATGTTTATAAACATAAGATTTTATTAAAATTTTTACATACTGTGCTTTGTGAGTTGTGTTATATATTAGTATATTGTATTATCAAAATTGCGTTAGATTGTGATTTGTTTTATTCATCGCGTTCACAACGTAGTAGTAGTTATTAGTAGTAGTATGAATGTATGTAATGCCAAAACTCTCGCGTCCTGATCCTGGCAGGCAATATACGAATTCTATAGTAGAGTTGCGGTTATAACTTGCGACGCGCTTAGTATTTATCCAAATTAATAATTATTAAACAAGTTATTTTATTTATTACATTTCACATGATAATACATATAGTAGTTTATTATATATTTACACACGAGCACATTTTTATAACGTATTTTTAATAATATACAAACATGCCTCTATTCGTGTTATAAGGCGAAATGCAGTTGCACGGTGGAAATGTTTCCACAGTCAATACAACATCAGCTGTACAGTCTGACGAAATAGTTTTGTCCCACAATCTAAATTGTTATATACATTCCCTTAACATTAATTTATTAATCATTATATCATTTATATAATTCATTTAGATTAAAAATTCACTGTACGCGTTAATCTTATAATTATATCAATACTAATATATAATATACGCACTGATATATATTTTTTTTTTTTTGAAATGATTTTACGCTCAAATCTAAAACGTCGTCAATTATAGTTCGGCGGACTGTACCGCGGACCCGGCGGTATAAGTACAGTCAGCTTATAATGCATGACAGGAATGATCACGCGTCGTCATAAAATTTATATTATCTGTATCATTAGGCAGAAATATATTATATAGACACCTAAATACCTCGTCTTATATATATAATAGTAATTATTATTATTATATTCTATGTTATAAAAACTCTGAAACATTTGATTTAAGAAAATTGTTTCTCGGTATTAGAAATTGTTCACGTCAAGTTATTGTGTATATATGGTCAATAACATGGCGGTCGACTGTACCTGGAGCAAGGTTATTCCGGGTTACGTCGGGACTACTCGCGCACCTTCGCCGGAATTGTATTGACCCAGAAAACTACCCCCCCCCCCCCCCCCTCGCCTCTCTCCCCTTCCCCCCTTTTCGTTATCAAAGCTAAGGGTATACTTTGATGCGATTAGGATAATCTAATTCTATAATATCCCCAATTCTATATACACATAAGTCTTTTTATGCAATGCTAAGTCCTCTTATAGGATTAAAAAAAAAAAAAAAAAAAAAAAAATGGGTTCGCAATACATTATTGTAACATTGAAATTGCAACAATCATTATTCTACATATAAATATCTAGTATATATGACTGAAATTTGAATCAACATTGATGTGCACCATATTCAAGTGCAAGGCAATCAATAGATCTTCAATACTCATTGCGTTATAAGAGTATACATCTATAGTTATCTATAGTATATTTGCCGGAAACTAATAATCACCGTGTTTTACGGTTCGGTAATTGTTTCCCTTCGAGAGCTACAGCAATCTCTAGCGTATCTTGAGTTGCCTGCGAACAGGCGTTATGTTTTTTTGTTTTTGTCGATTTGTCAATTATGATTTGAAAGTAGTATAAAGACATTATTTTTTTTATGACCATTGTAAACGCCTACACCTTTGCTAGAATGATTATTGATGATTAACAAAATTTCCACTTATACCCGGCACGGCTTGTAAAGCGTGATTATGCTCATCTCTATTGGCTGGGTGCACGCACATACACTACTTTAAAAATAAGTGTGTATTGTGTATACGTTAAGCATGGAAAAATGCTGAGCATGATTTTAGATGGCGCTGACAGTATGCATGAATATGTTACACACTGATAGTTAAATAGTATTAGTATTTTCGTGCACGGAGCCAATAGTCACTCTTGAAATTGAAGTCACTTTTCGTGATTCAATTCAACATATTAAAATAAAATAACTTCTTCCTAATATATAAATACATAAGAGAGTCTGATATAGGTGAAAGTCTGTATAGATCGGATATGCCTGCAATCTATACTTGTATAATAATAAAATGTCATAAGATGAGATTTCAATCAAAGGAAATGACAATTTATAAATACTACATCCTTGTTTTTCATCCTTGAAGAAGACTGTATAGGTAGTAATGAGATTTTTGCCGCGCAAGATTTGGCGGTTGTATACGATTCTTTATACTACAGTGATGTTTACAATTATTCCAACGATCGTGAAATCAAATCAAATCACTTGTCGTACGTCGGTCTTGTCTGCGAGTATATTTGTCGTGGGCTGCGCGCATTCGTGTGCGCCTACCAAGTGCGTACAATATACGTGCACTGACGATCATGAATGGTACGGAATATATAGAGATAGGGTCGGAGACTAACTGGTCGCATCCGCTTGATCAAGTCTGCGGTCTGTCCGTTCACGACCATGCTTACAGCTTAAAGACCGGAGGCCTCATGTCCTTTTGGCGCGGACGAAAATAAGAAGGTCGTTTCGTCTTGTATCCACGGACATGCACACACGTGATATGATAAGGAGACGTCGAGTCGATTTGGGTCAAAGGGCGTAGCCCTGTAGTTATTTCGATTCAAATAGAATCATTTGACCAGACGTTTTTATGTGCAGCAGTCAAAAATGCATGCGCATGTTTCTATTAGATGCGTACATCAGATGATGAAAAGTATAGTTGTTTCAGTTTAATATTCGGATTTTCAACTTGTCAATGGAAACCATGGATTCAACTTTGAAATATTACAGAAATACATGATTTACAACTACTATAGTCACTGTTTGACTAGAACGAAGACATAAGAAAAACACTTTGTCCGCTAACTAATTGGTGTTCAGATATTAAGATTGAAGGGGACCAAGGAGTCTGTATATTATGCAGACTCATATTCAGTTGACATAACTTACGAGTCAAATATCTCTGAAACGAGTCATTTAAGGATGTTCTGGAGGTACAATCGGCATCAAAACAATAAGACAGACAAAAACCGAATTTGCTAATTTTTGATGATATTAATGCAAAAAATGATTGAATAATATCGAGGAGCGGATATTCCCACAACCTCAGAAAATGGAAAAACTCTTAATTTAGTGACAGAATTTCGAAAATACCAACAATCATGAAAAGTTGTAAAAACATTTTACAAGTATGTGCTGAAAATGGTGAAAATTTGTTCATTTTTGATCCGATTTCAAAATTTCAGGGTTTGTTATACTCAGTGATAAAATCTCTACGAACTCACTGAAAAAAGTATTGCATAAAACACTGATATTCAAGTAAAAAATGTAACAGTATATGTATCATATGAATCTCAGAATGCATTCGGATTGTGAACAACTGAATTCTTACTCAAATATGTGTGTTTTATGGAAAACTTTTTTCAGTGAGTTCGTAGAGATTTTATCACTGAGTATATAACAAACCCTGAAATTTTGAAATCGGATCAAAAATGAACAATTTTCACCATTTTCAGCACATACTTGTAAAATGTTTTTACAACTTTTCGTGATTGTTGGTATTTTCGAAATTCTGTCACTAAATTGAGAGTTTTTTCATTTTCTGAGGTTGTGGGAATATCCGCTCCTCGATATTGTTCAATCGTTTTTCGCATCAATATCATCAAAAATTAGCAAATTCGGTTTTTGTCTGTCTTATTGTTTTGATGCCGATTGTACCTCCAGAATTAACATCCTTAATTGTACTAAATTAACTTAAAATCTCTCCATGTTTAAAATGACCTTAGAGGTAGTACATACAGAGAAAAACAAATCTTGTCTGATGATTAGTGAAATTTTTCAATCTTGAGCAACGCACAATCTCCGTACCCACGGCATATTAAAATTTGATAGCAAACCGCGAAATGTTCGCGAGTTCGACATTAGCGCAAAATTGCTTCCTACTTCTACTCCTTCTGTCATTCGTCCGTCACGCGTCAACTCGGCTTTGCCCGGGAAGCTGCGATATGGGGGGGGGGGGGGGGGGGGGGGGGTCAAGGGTTGGCTGGGTCCACGCGTTGAACTGGCTCGAATCTCGACGTCAGTCGCACCCTTAGCGGCTCGCAGAGTAAACCAAACCATACCGACGCAAAGACCTTACATATATACATATATAGGTATAAGTTCGCGAATCAAAACAAGCTTGTTCCCTTTGCTGACAATCAGTGGCTATTGGCTAGTTGCAGACGCAGGTTGACGACTATACAACGTTATACTCTGAGACCTTTGATATCAGTAATACCTCTTAACGACCCATACGAGGTCCTAACATTTCATTTAGTTTCAATTCAGAATCAACTGCGAGCCTGCTGAACATACGAGATGAAGAATTTAGCAGCAGAAATAGTGGCGGTTGTTTTACTTCAGGCAACAATTGCTTACGCTGGGGTGAGTTCTTAGAATTTTTTATACATCTATATATTTTTTTTTTTTTTTTTTTTTTCACCATATCAAACATATAATAATTGTGTTCATATGTTGCATACAAAAATATGAAATGTGTAAAAAAAAAAAAAAAAACCATAAAAATCGATTAGGGTTGATGCGAAAGAATCTCTCAACGATAATATCTGATCAATTTTTATCTTTATCTTATAATAATCTGCGGTCATTTTGAATTTGAAAATTTTACTGGATCAAAATGTCTATAAAGCTGCTAATGACCGCAGAAGCTGTTAAATTTTTACTTAACGACTATAGCTTCTGCTTGACATCCTGTATTATTATGTCATTCAAGGGACATATGTCATATGAAGATTTTCAAGATCACATGTATGTAGTATGTAATACTGCGCATGCGTATAAGCCCATATAGTGTCAAAATCTGATGTATTTAAATATTGAATTTGTTTTTCGACTCTGCAATGTGCGTTCATCGCGGTATTTTTAGACTATATATATGAGTTAACTAGAATATAAAGAATGAATAATTATCTAGATAACGACGACGTCCGTGCAGTATACTATGCGGGCACATGCAACTCGTGCATTTGACATATAAACAGATTCTAATAACGAGAACTTGTTGATTCTAAAGAGAGTATGTAACCTGTATACATATATATACATACTATAGCTATTTTATTTCTACACGCAGAAAGAAAAGGTCATGTAGGACATATGTATAGGACGCGTTGAATTATTCGATGTATTTGAATTATACACTTTCATGCATTTACTCGAAATAATGTACCTATTCATTAAGGGGACCAGTACAGCGACTTTTCGAGAAATTATCATAGTCCGAAATCAATTTATTTCATAACCACAGTTCATTTCACATGAAAATATTTTTCTTTTTCAAAATCATATGTCGTAAGGATTTTAGAGCACCGTTGGACCGATTCAGGTCATCTTGGATTCATTTTCTTCAGAAAACAAATCCTCATCATGTGAATGTAGAAATTTTGAAAATAAAAAATTGTGTCATAAGTTATGATCAATTTACCAAATTTGCAAAAATTATTATCACTCATTTCTTAAATAACTTGGCCAAAACGAAAAATTTTCAAAATTCCTACATTCACATGATGAGGATTTGTTTTCTGAAGAAAATTAATCCAAGATGACCTGAATCGGTTCAACGGTGCTCTGAAATCCTTACGACACATGATTTTGAAAAAGAAAAATACCTTGATGTAAAATGACCTTTGGTTATGAAATAAATTGATTTCGGACTATGATAATTTCTCGGAAAGTCGCTGTACTGGTCCCCTTAAGTTGTAATCATTTTTTCGACACTTGTCTAACGATGCGTACTAGTATAATATATCTACCAATAAAAATCGATTCATCTCCTAACGCAATTCTCACATGTATAACTTATACAGGGTGATTCATTATTCGTGACGAATCTCTTGAGGGGTTGATCCTTGTCAAAATTGGGATCGAAAGTTCCTCAGTCATTTTTCTGAAAAATGATTTTTGTTCCTTGGAAATTTTTTTTTTTTTTCCAACAAACAATTTTAGACACCGGATATCGTGTCTTCTATTTCTACCTGCAGAGTTCAATGATTCAATAACATTTCTCACGCCTATAATGCTCATATAATAGTTCAGTTGTAAAGCATTGTCAATTAGAACGGCTTAGAGAAATCGTCTTGAAGTTTAGTCGAATTTTTGAATTAGTCGGATACGCAGACAGTGACTCCTAGAGATGCTGCAGGTAGGCAGGCAGGTGCTTGGAGGTTCACAGAGATGTTTAATCAATACATTGCAGACGCGGCCCAGCTTTGTCTCCGACGACATGATTGCGAAGGCAGCTAGCGTGGTGAATGCTTGTCAAACACAGACAGGAGTTGCTACCGGTACGTATAATTTGGCTTCGACATTATTCTTCAAGTGGTAATTGGAGAGGGAAAGAAAAGAAAAAAAAAAAAAAAAAGAAAAAATAAGATAAGAATAAAGTACCTACCTGATTCAAAAACTAAGAACTCCACTTCTAATTCCCCAAACAATTGGTTGTTAATTATAATGATAACGCTGCTCCTATAGTCACATCAAGACACAATTAGATCCGTATAGTATCAAAAAATAAGAAATTACGAAATTCAGAAATGTTTTCATGATTTCTACAGAAATTCCATCTTCTGTGAAAAATGTTGATCCGCGAAATAGGTACTGAAATTATTCTAAATATCGACGCCCGATACGAATAACAGCACATTTCAGATTCCGGGTGGAAAAGAGCACATTTCAGATTCCGAGTGAAAAAGAGCATGTTTCAGATTCCGGATGGAAAAGAACACGTTTCAGATTGAGAATGAAAAATAGCACGTTTCAGATTCACTCGAAAACTAGCAAAATTCAGGCGAAGCGAATATTACTCATTAGTACACGGAGAAAAAAAGATAGTAATAAGTCCTATAAATATAGTAAAACGAAAACCAGTTCCGCGGTTATGATATTTATTACTGCCCAGCATAGTAAAAATCGTCAACAAAATAGTAAAAATCGTCAAAAATATATTAACAAGTACTAAAATGTAGTAAAAAGTTTCAAAAAATTTAGTATTTTTTACGAAACTGGTCTCGACGTTTTCATTTTACTATATTTTATAGGAATTATTACTATCTTTTTCCATTCCGTTTTCTCCGTGTAAGTGTCAGGTAGGTTTATTATGAAATTGGAAATCCACAATTATGCACAAAAACTCGATTCAATTTTATCATTGAATGATTAATTCAATCTTATAATAAACCTACCTGACACTTGCTAATAAGTAATATTCGGTTCAATCTTAATTGTGCTAGTTTTCGAGTGAATCTGAAACGTGCTATTTTTCATTCTTAATCTGAAACGTGTTCTTTTCCATCCGGAATCTGAAACATGCTCTTTTTCACTCGGAATCTGAAACGTGTTCTTTTCCACCCGGAATCTGAAATGTGCTCATTTCCACCCGGAATTTGAAACGTGCCCTTCTTCACCCGGAATCTAAAATGTGCTGTTATTCGTATCGGGCGTCGATATACAGTGAATGCTACAGTTTCATTCCATGAATGAAAAAAAGCCGCACATCACTGATTCGGCTGTGCAATGCTGTACATACCTACTTGTGTCTGCATAATATCTGAATTTATTTTTTTCATTATACAGTACAGCAAAAAAAAAAAAAATGTCATAAATTTTATTAAATCAGATGGATTAATACGGGATACAGATTTCGACTTATTGAAGTTTTGTTATAATTTCAGCCGATATAGAAGCTGTAAGAAATGGGCAGTGGCCAGAAGGTCGACCTTTAATGGTAAGGAACCTTTCGTTACCCAAAATCATTGTAAATATGTTGAAAATTTGAAATAATTTCTGTTTTATAAAATAATACGTAGTATAATTTCGTTTGGAAAAAGTTTGAATTATTTTCTCTCTGCAGCATTACAACAAGCAAAATATTTTACAATAATTGAAAACCCTATTTTTGACTTATAGCTCATGCGGGTCGTGTGAAATTAATTAATATTTCACACGACTTTAATTTTCCCGAAATTTTTAGGCCTCGTTCTCAATAAATTCTATCGCAGGATCATAATGTTAATTTTGTTTCCAGTGTTATATGTATTGTCTTTGGGAGCAGTTTGGTCTGGTCGATGATAAGCGTGAGCTTAGCTTGAATGGGATGCTGACTTTTTTCCAAAGAATACCGGCTTACCGAGCGGAAGTACAGAGAGCCATTAGCGAATGCAAGAGGATCGGTAAATACTTTGGTATCTAGGGTGTCGTTGTTTCTTTGTTTATCTGTGACAATTTTTACCACCTTTTCACCATCCTTGCTAAATCGTGATTAAATTACTTTTCGCAGCCAATGGTGACAACTGTCAGTATGCCTACACGTTCAACAAATGCTATGCTGAAAGATCTCCAAAGGTGAGTTTGCAATCCTTTGTTAATGGGATATGAAAGGTGAATTATACACCTCGAATTTTTGGCAGCCCGTTTCCCAGCTAAAACACATCCGATCGATGTGAAATTGATATCAGTGACGCAGAAAAAGTGCACGAAGGGCATGATGCTCTTGGATTTCCAAAAAGCGAAAATGTTTCGGGTGCTTTCATATTTATCAAGTACAACGTCAGCAACAACGATTATTCGTTACAGAGCACTCTTGATATAAAATTGTACATTTTATTTTCGCTTTTTGGAAATCCAAGAGCATCATGCCCTTCGTGCACTTTTTCTACGTCACTGATATCAATTTCACATCGATCGGATGTGTTTGAGCCGAGAAACGGGCTGCCAAAAATTCGAGGTGTATAACCTACCTTTCATTTCCCCTTAAGTGACCATATTACACCCATCGTTTATTCGTGCGCAGTAATGGATAACATTAGATTAATAAGATAAAAAAGATAAGATTCTAATCTCAATACGATTTCAAAAATTAAAAACATGGATGTATTCCGTTTTTTTTTTTCAGACATACTACCTTTTTTGAAGTGGTGTCAGAAAACTAACGAGACTGCTCAAGATTAAATTCGCCGAATGTGTTGATGAAGTTGAGGATGAGGTTGAGGGAGTTCAATCGTTAGGACGAAAACAGTGTCTTAATTAAAAAAAAAAAAAGTTCTGCTAATTAATTTTATTAATTAGCAGTTCTACTATTTAGTTTTTATGACGTTTAGGATCCTATATAGTTTTTTTTTTTTAGCAGTATTCTCACCATTTGTAAAACGATTTATTCTTTATTATTATTATTATTATTATTAAGAAATTTATCGCATTTTTTTTTTTTTACTAAAGTTTCAACTATTATCGAATGACATCTATATACGTGTCATTAGATACATAAGTATTGATTTGAATCTATTAAATTACACGATGAAATATATTTCTAAAACGTCCTGTAACGATTGAGTCTCCTTATATGAGGTGGTAACTCACCCTTGAGAAGCGAAAAGAGGCATTTTACTTCATCTTTTCACTTACAATATCATATCAGGCACGTTAAAAACAAAAAAGCCAAGATATCTAAAAATGCATCGATTAATTGTGTATACAGCTACATGATTTCGAATTAGAAAAGGAAACGTATAAAGTTGTTTTTTCGCTCTGCAAGGGTGATATACCCCGCGTTAAATACATATAAAATGATACAAACTAATGTTAAGGATATCGTAGTAAATAACAATCTATATGTTTGGTGTGCGAAATATAATATTTTATAGGAAAACGGGTTATTTTATTTTCAAACTTATATAATTATATATAATCAACGATTGTCATATATCTGTTCAATTGCTTTTCGTTCTGTCTCTTTTAAGAGTGGTTTGAACAATAATGGGAAATAGTTCTTTGATTTTTTTTAAATGTACGCTAAACTTGAATGGATTGAAACTAACTAAAAATACCAAAAATTTATTCTTTCGAAAGGTAAAATTTTCAAAAATAAGAGAATGCGTTCTGATTATATTCAGTAATTTTCTCTTGCCAGATTAATTTCTAGTTTAATTCCATAAGTTATACGAATTGAAACTGATAAACGTGCAGTATTTAATTCGTCTTTGAATAAATAATATTTCGGATAGGAAAATTCAAAAATAGAGAGTGATTGAACAGAATACAGTATTAGGGTCTGCTGGTCTGCTATGGCAATGGTCCCGAAATTTCAAAAATTAATAAGGATTGATAAATATGGCGAGATGAATCCGTTTCAATTATCTATTCAAGCAATTTTATAGCTGTCTGGATGATTAACTTGTTATTTATTCATCAATACAAAATGTATAATATGGCAGATCGCTCTACAATGATAGAATTTTTTGATTAAAACGATAATCATAATCATCGTAAAGACTCGGCTGCATAATATATTCATTCGTACATTAAAACGTGTATAAATAATTTATATATGATTATACTACATCTATAGATATAGTAGTATATTATACTAGAATATACAATATACACATTTCACATATAGATAATATATTTAATTATTGATACAATTGTTGCTTGTAGTTCAACTAATGTATATTTAATTTTTAATTGTTTCTCACAAAACAAGATGTTTATCGCAATTGATCGAGTATTTTTATTTATTTATTTGATCCATACTAGCACATAGCGTATAACATATATTACGCACAACGTTCTCATGATTGTAATAATCAAACACTACCTAAACGCCTTATCTTCCCTTACGGAAAAAACACTCAAAAGAACATTCAAAATAACCCTTAAAATAACACTTAGTAATGACTCTCAACTAAGGTGTACTTTCGTACACCTAACTTGGGTGTTGACTCTCAGTTGAGTGTTGACCCTCTGCTATAGGAGTCACTCATTTGGGAGTCAACTCTCAATTTGGGAGTTCGACACTCGAAATTTGGGAGTCAACTCTCAATTCGGGAGTTGGGAACTCAAAATTTGGGAGTCATATCTCAATTTGGGAGTTGGACACTCGAAATTTGGGAGTCAACTCTCAATTCGGGAGTTGGACACTCAAAATTTGGGAGTCATATCTCAATTTGGGAGTTGGACACTCAAAATTTGGGAGTCAAATCTCAATTCGGGAGTTGGACACTCGAAATTTGGGAGTCATCTCTAAACCTGGGAATTCGATACTCGAAATTTGGGCATTGAATCTCAATTTGGGAGTTGGACACTCGAAATTTGGGAGTCATATCTCAATTTGGGAGTTGGACACTCGAAATTTGGGAGTCAACTCTCAATATGGGAGTTGGACACTCAAAATTTGGGAGTCAAATCTCAATTTGGGAGTTGGACACTCGAAATTTGGGAGTCATCTCTAAACCTGGGAATTCGATATTCGAAATTTGGGCGTCAAATCTCAATCTGGGAGTTGGACACTCGAAATTTGGGGGTCAACTCTCAATTTAGGAGTTGGACACTCGAAATTTGGGAGTCAACTCTCAATTTGGGAGTTCGACAGTCGAAATTTGGGAGCCAATTCTCAATTCGGGAGTTGGACACTCAAAATTTGAAAGTCAACTCCCAATTTAAGAGTTTTACACCCACAATTCAGTGTTTACACTCAAAAATTGAGTGTATTTTCCGTAAGGGGAATATTCTTCAACCCAGATAACTTATTTTAGAAAAATTACCTTCAAGTTTCAATTAGAAGGGAATACTTTTTGGGCAGAAATAGTTAAACTCATATCGAAGCTTATAGTCGCGTCTGTATAACGGATGGACGAGTGTTTTTAATTTTTTATAGAATACTCCAAAAACTGAACGTCATTCGAACTGAAAGCACGAATTTCATAGCGATTGCACACATGTTGGTTTGTAAAAGCTCCATATTAACCCTCGAACTGTGATTTGAGAAATTGGTAAAATAAAGTCTTCTAACTTCTTCGTATTGCATAGAATTATATACAAGGACTGAGAATAGAAAACGTAAGATCTAAAGAACTGAAGGAGAAGACTGGGGTGAGAAGCATTGAGGAAATTACGTGTTCTTAGAGTAGGAATAGTAAATAAATAGATAAATTACCAGGTATTATAGTTAGTTAATTATCCATTGTTATTAATTCTAGTCTACAGGGAAGAGATTGCAGTATTTATACCTATATGATTTTGCAGTCATTTGCAGTATAGTCATAATATATATCAGTGATTGGTATCCGCCACAGTCTCGGACAGAGTCCATTCATTGCTTATGTATACCTACATCCAGTAATACAGGGTGTCACAGAATTAAATGCAAAAAATTAAGAGGGTAATAGAGGGGGTCGAGCTAAGTAAATTGACTTATAGAACATGTGGCCTTCAAAGCACCGGTCAGGAGATACGGCCGCTTAAAAAAACGCGCCAGACGCCGGCATGTAGGCAACCGACTACACACAGATATCCGTCAGCCGTTTAAGGGGAAATGAAAGCTGAGGTTGCGCGATAGGGTGTCATCTATCGGATTGGAATGTTCGTTTTCGTTCCTTTTCGTTTTTTTGAAATCCAAGAGCATCATGCCCTCCGTGCACTTCTTTTGCTTCATTGATATCAATTTCACATCGATCGGATGTGTCTTAGCTGAGAAACGGGCTCCCGAAAATCCCGAAAATTCCAATCCGATAGATGGCACCATGTCAGCTTTCATTTCCCCTTAATCGATAAGCGCGATCGACTTTTCGTGCGAGTCATAACACTTTTGAATTCGAAAATTTCAAACAAAAATACGTTTGATATCAAATTTGATTATGGAAACAAGACGTAATGTTGTTGTGTTTGGCGAAAATTCAATGCCCAAAGTGTTTTCATTCGAAATTCTTGACTTCTGAAACGCGATATGAATGTATACGTGTAGCGCTAACCGATGCTAGCTGTGTAGTCGGTTGCCTACATGCCGGCGCCTAGCGCGATTTTTTTACCGATACTTTGAAAACGCAGTACCTTGTTGATCCTAGTCCCAGGGTTGTGTCTGCGGCCTTGATCCCCGGCAAATATGACGCATACAAAAATGAGGTGTATAAGCGGCAATAAACGAGGGTAAAGATCAAACGATTCAGATATCTAATAGCCGTTCGTGATTTTTGTAATTTAACTATAATTGCTGTGTCGGTTGATATATACCTAGAATAATCTGAGATTACTTGGGCATAAAGGCTCGATGTTTGCATAGGAACTTATCAGAAAGAGTTTACATTTTCTTGACATTATGAAGATCTACGCTTCTCTACTCGTATTGGCCGCTCTGGCTTTGACGATTGACGGAAAGGTGAGTTTCAAATTCTTAAATTAAATTTACTTAAGATTTACCATATATGTATACAGGACTTAAATTGCCTAATCAAAAAAAAAAAAAAATCAAAAAAAATGGTGATATAAATAGTAGCGTACCTCAAATCGATTGAAGTATATAACATCGTTTTGAGGAATTAGTGATAAAATGAGGGGTTGATGAGAGAAAACCAATCACAGCAATCAGGTGATCATTAGGGATGAAAATTTTCTCGAGCCGTGTTTTGTCACTCCAATATTATTGTTCAAAGATATTTATGGAAGTATCAAGAATTTTTAGATCTCATTGTAAGTCTGATAATTCCCATTATATTGTATACTTTACAATGATCACATACAATTCTCAAGAAGGGAAATTAGCTAGTTGATGTGCAACTTTTGGAAATGGTGATAAAGTCTAGTAAGATTAGCACAGTGGAAGCATATTTTATAGTTAGCATATTTTATTTTTATACGACTGTTCAACTTGTTAGAAATTAATGTATGATATAATAAAATATGGTATCAGGAAATACACGAGGACATAGCTGTGATGACGAAGGGTTTACGTGAATATTGCGTAGCTGAGACCAAAGTGACTGAAGGTAAATTTCACTTACAATTTATTATCCGTATAAATATGTACATTAGACCGGTTCAAAAAAATCGACTATTCTTTTTTTTTCAATTTTCGCATTGAAATACTTTCGGGGGGGGGGGTGAAAAAAGATGCCTGTTAAAAGCGGAGCTCTTAATATTAAGATTTAGAGGTCGCTCATCGCAGATTTCTATTTTCCATTTGAATAGCATAGGAAATTTTTTTTTTTTTTTTATAATTTTGTAGCTCACAAACCAATGAACAAATCCAAATGACACATACATATTTTCATAGGAAATTGAACACTCTACAAAAAGCTTCTCTTATCATTTTTTGATAAATTGACTCCTTCCAAAGTTATTCAAGCTCAAAGTTTAATTTATAGTTGAGTCAACTATTTTTTTTTTTTTTTTGTGATTTTTTTTCCACAATGATAGATACATTTTTTAGAGTGTTCAATCCCCTATCAAAATATGTAAGAGTCATTTGGATTTGTTCATTGGTTTGTGAGCTACGAAATTGTGAAGAAAAAAAAATAAAATTCCTTATTTAAATGGAAAATAGAAATCCGAAATGAGCGACATCTAAATCTTAATATTAAGAGCTTCGCTTTCAACAGGCATCTTTTTTCACTCCCCCGAAAGTATTTCAATGCGAAAATTGAAAAAAAAAAAGAATAGTCGATTTTTTTGAACCAGTCTAATGTATATGAATGATCATTATTTTTATGTGAATTCGAATATTAATTTGCATTTTAGATCTGCTTGAAAAGGGAAACAACGGAGAATTTGTCGACCAACCCGAATTCAAGTGTTACCTGAAATGTGTCTTGGCGAAAATGAATTTCGTAAGGATTTTCAGTTTCTGCATTTAAATTTGAGTTCAATATTCATGAAGTTTCATTTACCTAACATTTATTGATTTATTATCACTTCTCTGTAGATATCAGAGCCCGGTGTGATAGATTTTGATGCAATGGAGAAAGTTATACCCCCAAATTTCAAGGAAATAGGAACGAAAATGCTCAACGATTGTCGTGCGACAAGTACGTACAAAAAAAAAAAAAAAAAACTTAAAATTTCCCAAATTGTAACTCTTAGAATTGTGTCATTTATATGAGACAAAATAATTATCGGAAAATCGTTTCATCAATTCGTTTCTGATTACTGAGATTATAGCTAATCGCATATATTATACTTTCAATCATTCTATATAGCTGGAACTGATAGTTGCGATGCAGCTTACAATCTGCACGTTTGCTTTTACAAATCAAATCCCCAGGTACGTATACGTGGTGCAATGAGTTTTACTAAATTTATATTCTCAGATAAAAAAAAAAAAAAAAAACAATTTTTTTTCTCTTCTTTACAGGAATACTTTCTCGTGTAAGAAGCATCGTGATGATCGCATACGAAGAATAGAATAATATCGTAGTATGTATGATTATTTTTCAAAAATGTATTGTACTGTGATTTAATAATCAAAAAATTTAGAATTAAATTAATCGTGCTCACTTATCCTTATCCCATCAATACCTATGAAAGGCGAATTATACACCTCGAATTTTCGGCAGCCCTTTTCCCAGTTAAAACACATCCAATCGATGTGAAATTGATATCAGTGATGCAGAAAAAGTGCACGGAGGGCATGATGCTCTTGGATTTCTAAAAAAGCGAAAATGTTTCGGGTGTTTTCATATTTATCAAGTACAACGTCAGCAACAACGATTATTCGTTAGAGAGCACTCTTGATATAAAACTGTAAATTTTATTTTCGCTTTTTGGAAATCCAAGAGCATCATGCCCTTCGTTCACTTTTTCTACGTCACTGATATCAATTTCACATCGATCGGATGTGCATTAGCTGGGAAATGGGCTGCCAAAAATTCGAGGTGTATAATTCACCTAGAGACTCCATAGAGTTACTTTTTTAGAATCCTTTTGTTTAGTACAAGATCGATGTGTTTTCACGTGGATATTTAAAGTTGTAATAACTAGACTAGTACAAATTTTGAATAGTAGTTCATGAATGTATTTTATTTACACATTGTATGCAGTGATATTACAACACGCTTATTCATACAGTAATGTGAACAATTATTATATCAGTATCTTAAAATATGAACAGAAACAATAGTGGAAACAATAGGTATAAAATAATTGTATGAATTGATCTTGTTGTTGTATCTTACAGTCCACATAGGAAGTTTATCCGAACTACTCTATGGATTAAATAAATTCCTAATCTACTCTGTATATACTGTATAGTATAAAGTTAACTTGGATTCACTCGTAAACTTTGTACAAAACTTTCAACATTTCTTTCAGTTATATCTTACTAGTAAAAATTTCATTATTGTTTATTTTCAAAAAAAAAAAAAAAAAAAATTTTTTACCTCAAGTACCTATATTATATATAATTTGATATATATATTTTCTATTATCTTATTTATCATTTTCAATTAGGTAATAATAATTTTGGTGTTGGTCCTCAATACCAGAGTTATTAAGAAATTTCTTTTACAACCAACTAAACAAACCAACACCTGATTTGCACACGTAAATTATATACTATGAACAAATTGCCTTAAAGCTATGCTTTAAACACCCAATTCATTCACTCACTCAAATTGTTCAATTCAATCAAAACAACATCACTATACATTGATACAGTATAAAGATTGAAATTACATCTTACGCGGTTTCACCTTTCTCTTATTAATGTTCATTATCTGTTCAACAATGATATCATCGGCTCTAGGATCGATGGGAATAGTTTGAACCGGTGATCTAGATGTGGGTCCCGGTTTGGTCCATTTTTCAATCAACGTTGTTAAATAACTCCATAGTTTTTCACGATTTAAAAAAGCTATTGCTACAAGCATGATCAAAGGTAGAGCGACAACAGATGTTTGATTAACATCGCCTTGATCAACTTTACGTTCGGCTTGAAATGATAACTTGATATGTTTGAAAGATGAATTTGCCTCAAAATATATAGGTATGGTTTTGAACTTGTGCGATGTTTGCGACAACGATGATTCTAATTGCACAAAATATTTTTTGTTGTCTGCTTGTAAAGGTGGAAAATGAATCAGAAATCCCGCATTGTAACTGTTACCAAACTTCGAACTATGTTGGGCGTCTAATTTAGACACGTGAATAGGTGAATCGGGCATATCCTCTCTGCACAGCTTCACTTTAAGAGTACGATAATGTTCTGGATGAACAGCTTCTATATGAACTGATAAATCGGTTCGTGAAATTGGATGGAACGCAATCAGACGAATCCCATGGATATCTTCAGTCGCTTGAACAGCTACAGAGCTCGGAGTTGCTCTTTGGATATGAGCATTTGCTTCCGCGTTTGGTTTCAACCGAATAGCATAGATACACTGAAAGTTAAAAAAGGACAAATAGCATATTATGAGTAATCGTCGAATGATATTTGGATAAAAAAAACTATACAATTTACTCACAGATGGCTGAAGCCCCCTTATCCTGAAGTTTCCATTCTCTTCAGTCGTTGCTTCTTCTTGATAAGAAGCACAATTTGTTTGCCCAACAGCTTCGACGAGTAAACCTTGCTCTGGTTCTCCATTCAACGATGTTACGACTCCGTATGCACTGAACGCAACCCTGTTACCAGATAGTTCAACCTTGACTGTTGCACCTTCTGCAACGTTGATCATTTTGGACGGTGGATCGAAACGATATTCTTTCATCATTGGACGTAGATAATATTCGCCGGGAGATAGAGAGTTGAAAATTAACTGTCCGTCTTCACCAGTTATACTGTTTTTACGATAACTCTGTCCACCAGATAGAGACAGCAGTACACCCTGTAAGTAAATAAATATCATTGTAGAATAACAGACTTAACGATGATTTCATCAACGGTAGCAATGCGTTACCTGTAACGGTGCGTTATCAGCTTGATCTGAAACACCAACGATCACTTCGGCCAACTTGTGGGCCATAAATTTGCCGCTCTCATCCGGTCCAGTAATTATGTATCCTTCTTTTTCAGCAGTTACGCTGAAATTTATAAATATAACGAAATTCGATTAATGAACAGAACATGATATAATATCGTAACGAAGAGTTCATTCGCAGATAAGTTCTACCTGTAATCGACTTTTCCATCTAAGGGACCAACCCTGTATGCCCCGTCTTTTGGTGTAACGAGTGTTTGCACTGGGGCAGTTTTGTCTTTACCAAAAATTTGTATCTTCACTCCTTCGAGAGGAGGTAGAATACTGCCGCTTACAATCTGTTTAAATAATACGTAAAAATAAGTTTGATAATTTAATATATATCGCCTGATTGTGAATATATTGTGGAAATATTATTAGCTCACTTTTCCCATATCGCCAACAAATAGCGCAACGTTATCACGACAATCATTTTCTCCAATAACTATTGAAGAAGATGGATTGAATAGGAGAATATCGGAGAGAGGTGTGATTATGTATTCGTTGTCGGTGTTTGCATTGAATTCAAATTCATACTTGTACGAATTTTCTTCTTTTATATACTTCAACGGGCCCAAACTATAAGAATATTTCCATTACATAAGAGGTATAGCTAATTCATCATTATTCTGAAACGAAATATTCATGAATGGGAATAATAATATGAAAACCGAGTAACTTACATCGTCGGATCACCAGCGCCTTCAATTTTCACTCTAAGTCCGTCAACAGCATCTGTGCTAATCACGCTACCTTTGTGACTATGTTCTGTAGAAGACAATATCACAGGAGCCAGACTATTGGTATCCCAGTTATACACAGATCTTGCATAAACGTGACAACTCTTTGGTGTAAAATTGTACTCGCCAGGTGCTGACGCACAATGTCTAGTGCTTCCCTTGGGTAGGTTTAAAAATATCTTTTGCGAACTTTTTAAGTCAGTAAATTCTACGGCTGTATCGTGAGAAGAGATAAACGTTATAGAGAAACCGGTTTGCTTGAATAAAGGAGCCTCCGCACGTTCTGATGTTATAGAAATTCTGTGACTTGGATTTTCCCAGCAAAAAACGTCCGTGTCTATCAACACCTCGTACTGGCCAGGTAGAATGTCGGAAAATTTATACTCTCCATCTGAAATCATTCGATTCCTCAAATTTTTGTTTCTAAAATTGCTCGCAATATCTAAGATCGAATAATGACCAACATATCAATCTCACTTTTGGTTTGAATAGTCTTTACAGTAACTCCGTCAAGTATTTTTAGTGTAACAGCAGCTTGGCTGCAATCTGTGTCTTTTAAGCACTGAATTTTTCCTGTAAGTATTGCTTTCAGTTGTAAAAAGTTGATATTTTTTATCGGTTCAGTTGAAACATCGATATTATGAATCAGAGGATAGAATCTGTAAAGCAAAGGTCAGGATTAATTTCGGAAATTGTTAATAATACAATTGTTTCATCGCCCAGCAATTGATACTCACTGCAATCCTTTGGCTTTTTCATCATCGCTAACGAAAACATTCAATTGATATTTGCCTGGACCAAGATACAAACAAAATGCTCCGGTCTTAGGATCAGTTTCAATTTCATTATGGAATGTAGAAGCAACTTTTTGCACTGCAACCTTACGATGGTGCAGCGTGTCTTTTGTAGAGAGAGTAACCTTCCCACAAACTCTATAAGATGAAGGCGCTGATGGTGGTAATTCGGGAGAGTTTGGTGATATTTTAACATATTTTTCCTCAAATTCTACATCGTCTATAAAAAAATAATTAAGAAATGCATTTAGTAAGAGTTACCCAATTGATAAACAATGCTGAATAAAACACCGAGCGTTTATAATTATTACCAGCTTCAACTTTGAAAATATACTGTCCCGCTTTCATATTATCAACTCTATAACTTCCGTCTTTGTCTGCAGTGGCTACAAGTTTTTTATTCAAATAAATTCTTGCTCCTTTCAAGCCGCCGCCCTGTGTAGATGCATAAATAGTACCGCTAATTGTGAAGCCAGTTATTTTGAACTCTTGAGAAAGTATTAAACTCTCGTGTTTAACTTTAAACGACAATTCTATCGGCTGTACGTCAAACTTTGTCTGAGCTCCGGCGTAGTGTGGTATAAGACTGTATTCGCCGGGCGATAAAGAGGGGAAAGTGAAGCGACCAGTTTTGTCAGAAAGCACATGGCACAGAGGTTTTCTAGATTCAAAGCCTCGAATCGGTGTAGTTGCGCAGTTCTTCGTCTTTCCATTCTGTAATTTCAATCATACGTTCATTATTATCATAATAATACTTATATTCGACATTTTGGATAACTAAATCAAATCTCTTTTCTCAACGCACACCAAATAGGATAAAGGACACTCCTTTCATCGGTTCATCTTCGCTGGTAACTCGTCCGCTAACGTCGTACCCAGCAACAACCAGACTATTGTCAGCCAACTCTGTATTTCCTTCTCTGACTGTGACGTCGACTTTAGACTTTTCGATAAGCCACCTTTGAAAATTTTTAAAAGTAGATTTTTAGTTATAGCTTTATCATCCAAGATGCATGTTATGCATTGTTTGCTTCTAAATTTTTCATGGACATAAATCAACGGGTCATAAAATTCCCCGAAGCTCAATGAAACCTACTGAGGATGCGACGCAACAAGAACATATTTTCCGGGTTGGATAGGCGTGAAGTAGAATATACCGCCGTCGGCTGTAACCGTGGTACCAACAGGAGATTCGTTGTTTTTATCAGTATATAATGAGACGGTAACTCCTTTAGGTCCAGAGTTAGATCCATCGCTGGTTACCTGATTTGTATAAACGGAATGTTTAGCTATTTGTATTGATGTGTTTATTAGGGTGTGCCAAAAAAAAAAAAAAAAAAAAAATTCAAACGCACATGAAGATTCCGGTAGAGCATTTTAAACAGAATATCTCAGCCAAATATGACCTCTTAATATTGATATTTAGAACTACCTAACTCAGTTTTCCCATTTTTGATTTGAATAACATGTGGAAAAAAAAAATCGGAAAATTTTTTAATTGTTTTTTCTCGTAAGTGGCTTGATTTAGAAACTATCTGAAGACAGATTCTTATAGGAAATTTCATGCTCTATAAAAAAGTACTGAGATAAAATTTTCCTAACTCTCACCGATTAAGAGATATTCGCCTATAAACATTGAGTCATAGCGTCATGGAGACATATGACTCTGAGAAAAACGATTTTTTTTTCAACCGCGCATCAAAATTTCGGTAGAGCATCTCAAATAGAATATCTCAGCCAAATATGAGCTCTTAATAATGATATATTTAGAACTGCCTATTCCAGTACCTAAAATTCCGAATTTTACGAAAATTACGAATTATTCGTAACTAAAATAGGCATTTCTAAATATCAATATTAAGAGCTCATATTTAGCTGAGATATTCTATTTGAGATGCTCTACAAGAATGTTGATGTGCGTTTGAATTTGTTTTTTTTTTTTTTTTGCACACCCTAGTGTTTATACAGCAAATAAAAATCTAAAAATAAAAGAAAATTGAAGAAAATTCTCACTTTTCCTGTGATTCCGAAGCCTTTGAAGATGAAATTAATGTCTTTTCCTAAACTACACAAATCTGTTGATCCATCGACGTTTAAATTAACTGAGGTAGGTTCAAAACTCCAGCCTCTAGGTGGTTCGACCTGTGATTTAAAGAATATGTATATATATATATATATTTTTTTTTTATAATTAATTTAGAAATAAAATATCTTAGGATTTTAGGAACTTACTTTAAGAACGTATTCCCCTTTGTCGTATAGAGGTAAGAAATAGTATCCATTATTTGGAGCGCATTCAGTCTCGTCCTTCAAACTTCCAGCCTTTGTATATCTAGATTATGAATATATTCTCAATTGACGTTAGTGTTAATTATTATTTTTTTTTCTAGTTTTAATAGATTGAAATTGATTGTCGTAGTACGTAAGCAGCAGCAGCAGATAGACAGACATGCCATGTCATAACCTTATGAGTTTGGTTATTGACACATGTAATACTTACAGTTTTATTTGAACTTTAGCAAAATCTATATCCGCATGACTTTTTACAAATCCACCACAACCCAGGATATCTTCGGTTAAACATTCTGTTAATAATAAATATAAATTAAATAATAAAATTAACAAATTTCTATGCCGCAGACACATCTTCGTCGCCTGCTATTCCTATCGAGGTCGAACACCTATAGATATGGAATTAAGGAAAAGACGGGAAACTCGACTTAAAGATTGAACAGTGATCATATTTACCGACCGAAATATCACTGCATATTTCGGTCGGTAATTTCAGACACTGTTTGTATCTCATAAAGTTAGCCGTCTTCGTTATATCTTAATGGCTCATTCCCACAAAACGCGGCACGGCACGCGGTGCGGCAAACAATATGCAGTAACAACCAATGGGAGAGCTGCTTTTTCGAAAAAGCCGCCCTCCCATTGGTTACTGCATATTGTTTGTCGCGCTGCCTGTCGCGACGTGCTCTGTGCAACGAGCCATAAAGGTGCCTTTTCATTTGACGCTTGACTCTATAAACGCGTTTCTTTTGTCATCACATGGCGTTTTGACGCTTTGACGCTCAACGCGCGTTGATGGTGCCGTCCCATGTAGGCCCGGATCGCCGGAATCCGGAATCACGGAACGGAACGCAGACGAAATCTAGTGGATTTCCGAATCCGTTCCGCGTCTTGAAAAACCCTGCCGTCCCATGTACCAAAACTGCACGGAACGACGGAACGGAGCTGATCCATATTTGTGCTATTCGGCTTTATTTGTCTGTTTAGATACAATTTTTGTATCAATATATGTGATTTATTTAATTAGCTTCTATGTAATATCAAATTCTGTAACTATAATTGATTATTTCATCAAATAAAAGTTTACGTTCCGGCATTCCGTTCCGGAATTTGGGTACATGGGACGCAGGGAAATGCAAATAGACGGAACGGAACACGGAACTTGTGTATACTTCTACATGAACATAACCCTGCAAATTGTAGAAAAACGCGTGTGTAGATACAAATTTGATCATGGATCCTCAAATGTGTCTATTAATGATGATTCGGTTAGTCAAGACTTCCAAAAGTGCATCAATTTCTCAAAGCAAAATTATTTACGACTATAATTTGCGAATACCGGACGGATCCACCATTCCGTAAAAATACGACGGAATGAAATTAGCGGAACGCAGATTCTAGTGACTTTTCTGTCCATTCCGTTCCGTGATTCCGGATTCCGGCGATCCGGGCCTACATGGACGGCACCATGAGCGTCAAAGCGTCAAAGCGCCAGCGTCAAATTTTGAGGTCACGTGATGACGAGAGAAATGCGTTTTGTAGCGTCAATTAAGCGTAAAATGAAAAGGCACCTTAATCTATACTATTATGAGCTCTTTAGATTTGGAGAAATAAGAAAGAGAAGAAGATAATCAAACAAAAGAAGAAAAAGAGAGAAATAGATAGATTTTAGTGACTAGCTATGCCAACAGTTGGACAAGTTCCATTAATGCGCGATGTTCCGATCCATGTTAAAACTTGACACTACTTGACACCGTATTGTTCATGCTGAAACAAAATGGCGTGAGAGATAAAAGACGTCATAATACATCGATAATCAGAATTTCGTATGAGTTCGTATCACAGAACGTCTTTAGAAATACCATTATCAATATGGTTGTTAATAATAACGTTAAACAAACAATGAATAATAAACAATAAGCTAAATAGTTCCAAGGTGATTAATAATCACGCTTAGTCATGGGGAGTGCTAATCTTAAAACATACCTAATACAATATTATCTGAATAACAACTGAATTATTATTATTATTAAAAATTTTTAAAAAATAAAAAAAAAAATAAAAAATACACATCGATTAACCGAGTGTCAACATAATTATTAAACATAAATTAAAATGAGTTCTGGCGACGGCGGAGGTCCCGACGCTAGTAACGGATGGCACGAGTGTGCCAAATGGCTAACAAGATGCGGTGCATTACGAAGTGATCACAAGGCTAACTGGCCGAGTGCAACAGCGTTTGACTTAGCTTACACTCTTCGCGACGGTGTTTTGTTATGCAATTTACTAAACGCGGTAGATCCAGGTTGTGTTGACATGAAAGATGTCAATCAAAAACCTCAACTGGCTCAATTCCTATGTCTTCGTAATATCAAAACTTTTCTATCAGCTTGTTCAACAGTTTTTGGACTATCTGATTCCGAGCTATTCGAACCTTCGATGTTATTCGATTTGTCGAATTTTCATCGCGTACTATGCACTCTATCTGCTCTATCGGTATGTCCTCGATTACGTCGTAGAGGTATCGAGTAAGTATGACAAATATTCGACAAAACCAATACATTATGATCTATGAATAATAGACTGTGTCAAAAAAAAAAAAAAAAAAAAAAGAAAAAAACGACATCTTCTTTTTGTTCGGGTCCTTTCGAAAATAGTTAGTGCTTAATATAAAGAAAATTGTCCCCAAAGCTGAGCTATGTAGCTTGAACACAGAATTAGCAAATTTGAAAATAAGATTTCCCATGTATTTCAAATGGCAAAATTTGTTTATCTTAGTTTTATTTTTATAATTCTCTTTATTCAACTGATAAGAATAAAAGTAAATATACGGTTTTGAAGGGAACAAAAATTTCTGAGAAAATGTATGAAAAAATTTTTTTTTTAATTAATTTTTCGAAAAGTAAGTAGTAATGAAATATACATCATATGACTTTTAAACCACTGTAACTCGTTAACGGTTCAATCGAGCAACTTGGTCCAAAGGACTATTTTTGTAGATCATAAAATTCTCTACAAAACCGTATATCTACTTTATTCTTATCAGTTGAATAAAGAGAGTTATAAAAATAAAACTAGGATAAACAAATTTTGCCATTTGAAATACATGGGAAATTTTATTTTCAAATGCGATAATTCTGTGTTCAAGTTACATAGCTCAGCTTTGGGGACAAATTCCTTTATATTAAGCATTAACTATTTTCGAAAAGGGCCCGAACAAAAAGATGATGTCGTTTTTTTTTTGTTTTTTTTTTTTGACACAGTCTAATGAATAATCTATATAATGTTTTGTTTTGTTTTATTTCAGGGGTTTTTCTATAGGACGAGATAGATCGCAAGAAGAAATTTACAAAGATTTGCAAAGCGCAGGAGTCGGGTGAGACATTGAAACAATATTATTTTTCATAATCATCAATCAATCAATGATAATAATAATATTTTTTATAACTCATTCATTTATTACCATGAAATTCTTTATCTATCTATATACAAATCAAAAAGCCACCAGACTTTTGTTTCTATTCAATTATTAATAAGATCTCTATAGTTAATACTACAGAGGCTCTTTTCCGCGCTGAAGCTAGGCACTGTGATTTATCACACTTCATGCATTTGCAGGCCTCACATTTCCCATATTATCTTTTCCATTGTTTTTCCTCTTTCTAATTAACTGCTTTCAATCATTACATTGTGGGGTCTGCGATACATATGTAATTCGTTTATCGATCACTGCCAAATTATATTGCGATATAAAAGAATAAACCTGCTCTGGTATTAACGTAGGAAAGATAAACCCAATTTTTTCATAATTATTATTAATGGGTTTAGCCCCACGGCAGCGGTGGTGGCCTTTACCATAAAACCTAGAGGGGTGGACCTAGGTGAGTCCCAAGTTTATCAGGAACTACTGTGCTTTTCAACCACCCCTCAACACGACTGGCCTTCCACAGAGGAGGTATACGTCGTTTTTCCACCCTTGTAGAAAGAGTGTTGCGGCAATAAATAAAATTTTAGATACATATATAATTCAAAGTTTATTCTCATTGTAGTAATAATTCTCTAAAAATTACCTGAACTAACGTTTTATATCTACTGCTCCTGAATTTATTCTGGCATAAATGATTCAGTCAATTTTATAACGACGATAAATATTTCCAGTCTTTTTTTTTTTTTTTTTTTTTTACTTTAAAATGTAAATTCTAATGTATTATAGAACTATGGTTCTGAATTGTTAAGACAAGGACTTTGAATCGTTTTCACATTGTCCACCGCTACCCAACACTCTTCCTTTGATTGCATTCCTAAATTTGTATTCAGCTCGTTTCGTGTATCAGCAGCAGCAGCAGTCAAGTTTAGTTTAATTTAATTTAATTTAATTTAATATAATTTTTTTTTTTTTTTTTTTTGCAAAAAAATTTTAAGTTTGTAGTTTAGCGTTTAATTTTCATTGGTCATAATTTTTATTTTCGCTATAGTTAGATGCATGGCTATTTGTGTTTTTGTGCGCAAGGCGAGAGGACGAGGGTCGTCGTCGAAGGTTTAGGAGGCGAGAGGGTGACGAGGCGGGTATTGGGGGGGATAACGAAGATATCGTTGAGGAAGAGGATGGCTATGGCGATTACTGCAGCCATGCTCAGAGCGAAGAAATCTACCAGGACCTATGTAGTTTACAACTACCTCTACCTCCGAGTACCACACAGGTTTTTATTTGTTTTTTTTCCCATCATTGACAATTGCGGCCCTTGATCACGGGTGTGAGACTCAACAAGAAGATATTTTTTTTAAATTATACAGAAAATCGGACCAAAATTTTATTATTATCACTAACATTTATTAGGTGTTTTATTAATTAAAGGTATAAAAACCTCTCTCATATATATATCCTAGTATCTGATTTTTATTTGGTAGTGAAAGCTATAATATAGATAACGTATAGAAATTTATCTACCAAAAATAAGATTAAGAATTTTAAATGTATTTATTGGGAATTAGTTGCTTTTTGTCGAATTCACACGTGTCTTTTTGGCAGCACACATTTATTAGTACATTTATATATTATTATTATTGCATATTATGATATACTAGAAAATATACAGTAATAAATATAATAGTATGCATGATTAGAAAATATATCATAATATAGATTTGTACTTTTGTTATTAATTGTGAGAAAGCCTTGCCTTGCCTTCTTTATATTAAAAAAAAAAAATGGGTATTAATACAGGGATTCTGTGAGTGTTTAGGGGGTCGCAGCGTCCGGAGGTGAAAAGCGTGAATACGTTGTTCAAGAGCTAGTAGAAACGGAGCGTAACTATTGCGAAGTATTGGGAAGCTTGTTACGACATTTCGCTCGTCCTTTGGCTACTCTCCTTCGTCCTGAAGATGCGACGCGTATTTTCTTTGGGATTAAAGAACTGTCCGAAATTCATGCAGGTTTTCATAGTCAGCTACGTAAAGCTCGTAACGGAGCTGATCTAGCACGAGTATTTCTTGAGTGGCGTAAACAGTTCTTAATATACGGCGACTATTGCGCTAATCTTACTGTAGCCCGAACCACAGTGCAAGATGTTTGTGCTAGAAATGAAGTGATAAATCAGGAGATTATTGTGAGTTTTTATACTCCATAGTAGAAAAAAAAAAAACAAAACAACTTATCGCCTAAGTTTGACTAATATCAAATTTGTTGTTACGTATATTTCTCAGAGATGCCAGGAAGAGGCTAACAACGGAAAATTTAAACTACGTGATATATTGTCAGTTCCTATGCAAAGGATACTGAAGTATCATTTATTGTTGGAAAAATTAGTAGAAGAAACGCCTAGGGAATGGATCGACGATAGAAGACAGTTGGAAAAAGCTAGAGAAGCTATGGTCGACGTAGCACAATATATAAACGAAGTTAAACGTGACTCTGATACATTGGACATTATAAAAGATATTCAGGGTTCAATCGTAGACTGGGATGTTCCTGAGGATTCGCAGCTAAAGGATTTCGGACGTTTGCTCAAAGACGGAGAGCTGAAGGTGATCTTTTTTCTTATTTTAAAAAACTTTTGGTACTGTTTCATCGAATGATCAGATCGATCGCAATAATCATATTCTTCAATCTTAATGGTATTTTATTTTATTTCACAGGTAAAAGCACACGACGATCAACGAGTAAAGGCACGATGGGCATTTGTGTTCGAACAAGCAGTTTTGATATGCAAAGCAGGAAGAGGAGACCAATATTGTTACAGGGAAACATTGCGTTTGGATGACTATAGATTAGAGGATCCGATCGAAAGACGTACCCTGGGACGAGATTCCCGATGGTCTTACCAATGGCTGTTGGTACACAAACAAGCCTTACACAGCAAGCTGTACCCCGCTTATACGTTATATGCAAGAACTGACGATCAAAAAAAGGCGTGGATTAAAGCGTTACGAGAAGCAATGGACAACGTTAATCCAGCTGCGTGTAAATCTACAGATCATAAATTTAGATTGACCACTTTTGATACCGCACGTTGTTGTCATCATTGTGGCAAGTTTCTAAAAGGGAGAATATTCCAGGTATGAGATAACGTTCTTTCGTAAGAAATTAATTACTTTGCCTATAAATTTTCAAACTTTTACAAACAATGAAACTTGATTCTTTAATTATCAGGAAACTCAAAACATAAAATTGTTTTCAGGGATACAGATGCACCGCATGCCATTTTTCAGTCCACAAACAATGCATCATGTATTCAGGTCGTTGCATGCCTGTTCCTCCAGCACCTCCACTGCCACCACCTTTGCCATGCGAACGTGCTCTTTCTCCTAAACTTTGGTTCGTCGGTGAAATGGGAAGAGATACAGCAGCTTCAAAGTTAGAACATCGTGAAGATGGTACCTATATGTTACGAGTGCGACCTGCCGGCCAGCCTCGGCTTGAACATGAGACTAGTTATGCTCTTAGTATCAAGTGAGTATTTCGACATTTCTTATAGCTTATTAGTAATTGATATTACATAGATATTATGTTTGAATGTGTGTTTTAAGACGGCTAATCATTTTCTATATTATAATTTCAGGGCGGACGGAGCTGTTAAACATATGAGAGTGTTTAAACGAGACGTAGAAGGTGCTGCACTCTATTACCTTAGCGAATCACGTTATTTTAAAAGTGTTGTTGAATTGGTTGAGTACTACGAGCGAGTATCACTTGCGGAAAACTTTGAGAAATTGGATCAAAGATTACTATGGCCTTTTAGGCGAATTTTAGCTAAGGCATTATTTGACTATAGAGCAATAAAACCAAACGAATTAAGTCTGCGACGTGGATGCAGAGTAGTGGTGCTCAGTAAGGAAGGACACGCCAAGGGATGGTGGAAAGGTAAAATAGGTGATCAAGTAGGATTTTTTCCTAGAGAATACGTTGACGAAGAATAGAGATTCCAACTAATTAATACTAATTATAAATCATTATATTATTGATGAATGATATCATTATTCTCAGTGTAACAGTATAACAACAACAACAACTACATAGAAATTTGGTTTAGAGTTATATGTATGATAAGACTGTTAGAAAAAAAAAAAAAAAAAACAAACTATTTTCTTCTTAGGTGGTTATCAAATTTTAAATATATTATTAGAACGTGGTATATTCATTATCATTACTATTATTGACTAGTAATGTAAGAAATCTATCTGATTGGTACTAAAAGTAAAATAGATTATTAGGTACATAATACATATATGTATAATCTAGTATAATGTCTAGAAGAAAAATTGCATTTATCGTTTTTAATTAAGCATGTAGTTTTGTCAGCACAAGAAAAAAAAAAAAAAAAAAAAAAAAAAAAAACCAATTCGCTAAACTATGTCAAACTAATTTATAATAATATATTGATATAGGTGTCTCAAATGCCATTTTATATAATAATGCAACTAATTTTAAGTGTCAAAAATCCGCGTTAGACGTACATACATACATACATACATACATACACACATAGATATTAAGTAACTATATATAGTATAGAAATTAGGTATAGATATACATTATTATTACTAATGGTGTAAAAAAAACTTTTTTGCAATAGTGTGCGTAAAATTCGATTTTACACCTCGATATCGGGGAGTAAAATGCTACTTTTTTCCACAGTGCGCGTAAAATTCAATTTTACAACTTGCGGGTGTAAAATGAAAAATTCGGTTCGCGCCAACTACGATTAGTGCCTTTTATTGTTCTGAAACGATTTGAAAAATCTGGTAACAGTAGAAGGCGTCAATAACAAGCACTTGGTCAAGGTCGGCGACTTACGAAATTTCAGAGTGTGGAGTAACTCCGGCGTCGGGGGGGGGGGGGGGGGGGGGCACCCACAACATTTTTGCTCAAAGTTCAATTAAGTAGTTTTTCCGAAGTGCGATAGTCCGAATATTGTTTTTCAGGATAAACGTATTCATCAATATGGTCGAGATTTGAATCTGCTAGGGGGCTCGCAAGTGTTGATTTCCCTATAGGGAAATATAATGTGGTTATTTTTGGAAAATTTTTTATACTTGTTCTTTATCAAGAGATTTTCAAAATACATTAAAAAATTTCAATTTTGAAACAAGGCCTTTAGGGTGTGGAATATCCACACGGTGGGCATCCAGGGTGTGGAGTGCTCCACACCATCCACACAAAAGTCGCCAGCGCTGCACTTGGTAACCAGCGATTAATCGTCAGTTTTTTTAATGAAATCGGCTGTTATACGTAACTGGCGGCTTGGAGTATCGAAAATATAATACGCGCTCGGTTTTTCCACACAATTGTCTACAAAATGAGTGATAGTGACTCCATTCCCGACGATATTTTAGCAGCAGCTGAAGATGCGGTCAACGAATCGCTTCCAGATAAATCGAAGATTATTTACCGTGGATGTTATAATGATTTTCGGAAGTGGATGAAAAATAAAAAAACAAACTCTTTCGATGAAAAAGTGTTTTTGGCATACTTTCACGAACTTTCACAAAAGTATGCATCTTCAAGTCTATGGTCGAAATATTCGATGTTGAAAACGATGATGAAAATAGAAAATGACATAGACATCAGCGGCTACAATAAATTACAAGCTTACTTGAAAAAATTGCACACCGGATACACACCGAAAAAAGCTAAAGTTTTTTCATCGGCTGAAATTAAGAAATTCTTGGAAGAAGCTCCTGACAAAATATTTTTGGCTGCAAAGGTAAGTCTTTAAATTTTTATGTATGATAAAATAAAACATCGAGTTATGGTGAATGAATATTTAATTACTCCGTAGGCTGCTCTTGTTCTTGGCATACATGGAGCGTGCAGAGGTCAAGAACTCCATGATTTGACTGTAGATCGCATCAAATTGCACGATGCCTATCTCATTGCTACAATACCCGAAACGAAAACTCATCTACCAAGAACTTTTACGCTGGAAGGTAAATACCACAAGGTCGTCGCTGATTACATGCTGTTGAGACCTAAGCATGTGACAACACCAAAATTATTCATCTCTTACCGCGACGGCAAGTGCTATAATCAACCAATTGGGAAGAATTTGATCGGTGGTATACCGAAGAAAATTGCCACATGGTTGAATTTAGAAAATGCTGAACTGTACACAGGACACAGTTATCGGCGTTCTTCGGCCACTTTGCTCGCAGATTCAGGAGCCAGCATCACGACGTTGAAAAGACATGGTGGTTGGAAATCCACACAAGTAGCCGAAGGTTATATCGAAAATTCAGTGGGTAACAAGAGGAAAATTGGAAGACAACTGACAGATGCGATTGATGGAGACTCTGATGAAAAAGCAAATAAAAAATCAAAAAAAACTACCATAACAACAGTTACTAAAAAAACAGTCGAGATAGAATAATTGACTTGAGCTATATACGTTAAATTATGTTTAATGTTATACTTTTGTTTTCGTACCGATTATATAGTATATTTTTGGATACTCTAATATCAAATCGAAAAATGTTACTATCTCCGAATTTTCGTGTGAATTAATGATTGTTTATGTCAAATAAATGTAATAATGTTTTTAATGATCACATTAAACTAAATATTCAATAATATATATTCACATTCATGTTTCATATATTTCTGTTTCTTCTTTCATATCTGTCAGTATTGTTCTTACTTTTTTTTTTTTTTTTATATTTAATATATATTCACATTCATGTTTCGTATATTTCTGTTTTTTTTTTTTTTTTTCATATCTGTCAGTATTGCTTTTACTTTTTTTTTTTTTTTCGAGATAGAATAATTGACTTGAGCTATACGTTAAATTATGTTTAATGTTACTTTTCTTTTCGTATCGATTAAAGTATATTTTTTGGTATCATAGCCGTAAAATGATTTTTCGCGAACGTAGGTCGGTAAAATAATTATTATACGTACGTAGATCCGTAAGATGAACATTATTATTGTTATTATTCTTATTATTCATTCATATATTATTTGTAACATTTAACATTCGATTTTTTTTCAGATATTATTCTCAACACATTGACTATTCTTATTATTCAAATGAAATCTATTTTTTCGGAACTCGGGGGGCTTCGCCCCCCGAACCCCCTACCAGGGGCTTCGCCCCTGGACCCTACCAGGGGCTTCGCCCCTGGACCCGACCAGGGGCTTCGCCCCTGGACCCCTCACAGGGGTGAGTCTGCTCAATGGTTCTTTAATATTCAATACAAGTTACCAATGCTATCTAATTTTGCGCAACTCGTTACACAAAAATATGTATTTTTCCGATTTTCCTCGTCGCATTGTTCTGAAAAAAATAATGTTCGTTTGATCTTGCATAATGTTCTTATATGCGAGGGAATTTTCCGCACACTATTGCAAAAAATAGCGTATGCAACGCGGGCGTACGATTTACGACCTCGTGCTGATCCGTGCTCCCTCGGGCCGGCTCCGCCGGCCCTCGGGCGCACCGATCAGCACGCGGGCGTAAAACCGTCATTTACGCCCATGTTGCATAATATACTATTATTTTTAACAAGCTATCATTTATAGAATGCAGTTACTGCCAATCAACTTAGCTAATTTTATGTATAATAATATTTATAGTATTCATTATATTGATAATCTCAGAACCCATTATTATGTCTGTAATAATAATATATTAATGTGGTAATATGATTTGATATTGTGGATAGATTTTGCAGCAGTAATAATTATGACAGTGAGTCAGATGAAACAGATTTTAAATAGCTTTTACAAGCTAAAACCCGTTTTTTCCTTCATTGAAGCAAAACAAAAAAGATTAAAAAAAAAATAAAAAAAATACAAAAAATACAAAAAACATAAACAGAGTTCGATTTTAAACCTAAAGCATAGCCAAAGTTCTATTTTTGCAAAATGAGAATTACTCTATCCAGTGCTGTTATTGTATTACACTGAGGGTTCGATATATTTTATTATCATAACAAACAAAAAAATAAAAATAAAAAAAGAAATGAAAACTAAGAAAGAAAAAAAAAAAAAAAAAAAAAATTATATATGTACAATTATACTATATGTTACTATCATTATAATTATTATGATACAGAGGTATATACATATAATATTTTTATCGTCTGAGATAATGTATCTCAAAATTGTGCCAATAATTATACTAATAAACTCTCTGTTTATCAAATCGTTATCAAATATGTTGTATTTATATAATTAAATGTGTAAAACTAAATAACTAATATTGCTGCTCTCTATGTATATTCAATTCATATATGGGGAATTCCATACGAAACCGACCAACCCGGAACCCCGACCATTTTTGATTTTGTTGAAAATTTTATATTTTTTTGTTCCTACCGAAAACAGTATTTGGGAATTTTTTCAGATTTTTGTCTCAACCCGTCCAAACACAATGAATTTTTCAAAATTTATAAACTTGGACCATTTTGATTTTATTGAAAAAAATCACCAAATTTCAAGAGACATTTTTACAAGTACTGACCAATTTGTAGCTTGTGATATTCACAACTTCTATTTTTTTTCTATTTTTTAAGTAATTAAAAAAAAAAAATTATATAACTTCTATTTTTTTTCTATTTTTGAAGTAATTAAAAAAAAAAAAAAAAAATAGAAGTTATGAATATCACAAGCTACAAATTGGTCAGTACTTGTAAAAATGTCTCTTGAAATTTGGTTATTTTTTCATTAAAATCAAAATGGTCCAAGTTTATAAATTTTGAAAAATTCAGTGTGTTTGGACGGGTTGAGACAAAAATCTGAAAAAATTCCCAAATACTATTTTCGGTAGGAACAAAAAAATATAAAATTTTCAACAAAATCAAAAATGGTCGGGGTTCCGGGTTGGTCGGTTTCGTATGGAATTCCCCATATACATTTCAATAAGGAAGATTTACACTTCTAAAGTGTATAGTAGGGTGGTTCAAAAAATACCTAATTTCTCAGATATTGCTGCTCATCCGTGAATATGTTGTTTGTGATTTTTAAAAATCATTCCTTTTTTTTTGAGCTCTATTGGACGATATTTACTACTGCCTCAATGAATTTGAAATTTTTCGAAGAATTTCGAAATTTTGCCATTTTTGGCAATTTCAAAGTTCCCAGATCAAAGCGCTCATCTGGCTACCTCTAGATTCTCATTCAATGAGCATGTTGGTTCAAGATGAGACTCGTGCGATAATATTTAGTACTGCCTCGGAGACATTGGAGTTTTTTTCAATATTTTGCGTTTTTTCGGAGATTCGATCGCCAGATGCTGCTCATGAGACAGTTTCATCTTACCAATATAAGGAAGAAATCCAAGCAGTTTGCAGTCTGCGGGACCATTTTTACTACTGCCTCAATGAGGGCGACTTTCCTTCAAGTAAAATTAGCAACATGAGGCAGTAGTAAAAATGGTCCCACAGACGGCAAACTTCGTGTACTTCTTCCTTAAGATGGTAAGAAAAGACTGTCTCATGAGCAACACCTGGCGATTCAATCTCTAAGAAAACCCCTAAATAGTGAAAAAACTTCAATGTCTCTGAGGTAGTACTAAATATTATCGTACGAGTCTCATCTTGAACCAACATCCTCATTGAATGAGAACCTAGAGGTAGCCAGATGAGGACTTTGATCTGAGAACTTTGAAATTGCCAAAAATGACAAAATTTCGAAATTTCAACTTCACTGAGGCAGTAGTAAATATTGCTCTATAGAGCTAAAAAAAAATGGAATAATTTTTCAAAATCACAAACAACATGTTCACGAATGAGCAGCAACATCTGAGAAATTAGGTCTTTTTTGAACCACCCTAGTGTATAGTCTAGGATATTTGAAAATTTGATTTCTCTTATCAAATTCTAGGATAAACTGTGAAAAATCATGACCAATCATTGCAAATAAATGCCTTCTGCAATTATACTACGCGTTGATATGATACTTTCATGTATTAATTAGAGGACAGTTTTATTGACTTTAAATTTGATTGAAAAATAACAATTTGTTATTTTACATTATCTGACATTATTTTTTTATTTATTTATTCAGCATTACGAATATTCAGAAAATTTATCTACATCCCCAATCAATTTAGGTAGAGCCTAAATAATCAAGTTGCTATAAGAAATAAAGTATACAAGAGCGAGGTCATTGACTAAATTCTACGAAACAAGTCTAGTAATGTTCATGAAGCATCGTACGGATGTGGTATGTGTGCTGCAGAGGCCACTGAACCCACGACAAATTCTATTGTCCTAGGTCAGTGCCGAAATCTACGGGATTTCGAATGGTATTGCCATCTCGCGGACAAGTTGACGAACTAGTTTTGGTTCCGAATCGTCGGTACGCCTTATCAAATGCAACCTGTACGCCTTTTACTAGGCTGTGTTCCGATATATTCGCTTGAAGTGCTGAAAATCTAGAGGGAGAGAGACGGAGCTTGAGTAAAATCAAGAAGTGTGATAGAGACACAAGATTACCGACAGCGCTTCAAGCTAATATCGGAACGCACCCCTAGCTCAGTACTACGCTAGCGCTACCTTGGGACGTAAACACGTTTGGACGAGTGAATTGATATTCTCGGGTCAAAAGTAAGTTTTCACGCTTTCAGTTTGAACTCAATATCCAAACTTCTATTGCTATATATATTTTAAATTTGTTTTTCTTATCTGTTTCCTTGAACGTTTCCGCATTATGGTTTTTACGATGTTTCAAATATTTGTTGAAAAAAATAATGGGAATTTTGTCTTTGAAGTTGATAAATCGGTATGAGGTCAGTTGTAACAGTTTATACTGGGTCAGTTGTAACAATTTGTGCGGAAAATGTATTTAAAATCAATATTTTGATAAGGGGCTATTGTAGTGATAAACCTAACCTGCAACGGAACCGTTTTATTTTTATTTTCTTCCATGTCAGCATCATGCCTCGGGATAGAAAAAGAAAAACGCAACGAGCACTCTTCGACACTTCAATATATGAAGATGCGTACACTGAAATAACCAGTGGTAAATCAGTACGTGCAGCTGCAAAAAAATTTGGCTTGTGTCACGTATCCCTAACAAGATACAAAAGGAAAAGAGAAGCGGCTCATAATCAGGATGGCCCTTCCACTACTGTTACTATGGGATACAAAGCTCCTAACCGAGTTTTCTCCGACGAACACGAATCAGCAATGGTGAAATTTATCATGAAAGCAGCAGACATTTATTACTGCCTCTCGCCTAAAGAAATTAAAAAATTGGCTTTCGAGTTGGCAATGAAATATAACTTAAAGAAACCCGACAAATGGAATGAGAACCGTATAGCAGGAGACGATTGGTTTTCTGCCTTTATGAAAAGACATCCAGAATTGTCTGTAAGATGTGCACAAGTTAAAAGTCTCTCAAGAGCTACGAGATTGAATGTGACTAATGTTAATACATTCTATGATACTTTAGCCAAAGTAATGGATCGTGACAAGTTCAAAGCCGAAGATATTTGTAACGTCGATGAGACTGGGGTCACCACAGTGCAAAAACCAAACAAAGTTGTGCACAAAACGTAAATTTTTGTCACATGCGAAGTGCACTCAACATGGGTCCAATTACATTTGTCACAATTGTGAATCAGGTTAATAGGTAACTTTCACCCCCGCAATCTCTAATGAGAAGCAGATATTTCAAATTCTGAAGTTGACTTTGAGAGTTTAATTTTAATAATGTGTTACTATAATGTGTTACTACAGTTATTATAATTATCAGTATTTGTTGAATAACAAAAATTTTTCATTGTAATGTATAAGGCTCATAATTATAAACCTAATAAACACGGAAAAAAAAATACCATTGCTGCACTTACAAAACAAGATTTGTAAAAAATTTTACTCGACTTCTTGTTATACTGACTGGAGAGGAAGTCATTTTGACTGTGTTATCATGTAATTCCACACGCCAGTATTGTTACAGTAACATAGGCATTCGAGTAAGAATATTTAGTAAGCGTTACATTGGAAGCTTGTACATTCAACAGAAGATATTGTAGCTTTAACATGGCAACTTCCACATGACTCAAAGAGTAATATTAACAACTGTAGAACATTTGTTCATTTGACAAAGCATTTTGTCATTCCAACTGATCATGTTAAGTTTACCCTTGACAACAGACTTGGCTTGTCCCCTATTTAGCACAGGAGTTCTGTAAAGTTGACACTATTTTTTGTAAGTGTAACATTTTTTTTTTTCTCGTGAACCTTGTCAATTCATGCAAGAATCTTGTGTTACTACTGACCCCATGCAATGTTACAACTGTAACACTTTCCCGGATTTCGTTTATAGACTTGTACTTTCGTTTCTACATGTGATGGACAGTACCACATGGTACCATTTTGTCAGCAATTGAATGCTCTATACTAGAGTATGCGTGACATTTATATGACCATTGTGGTTTGGGTGCAGTAGAGGCGCAAACGCAAATTGTTTGTTAAAAATAAATTATTCGATTTGATCAGATATCTACATTTACGTCCTCTGTTATCATAATAGAATTCACATTCATTTAATTACTATGATATATTACCTAATATTACTAATTCTGAAGACTGCAGGGTTTGATATACATTTGTACACTAAACGTAATGGATTCTGAGCCGGATGTTGTTTGACAATTCTAGAAACAGCCAATCGGCGCTCTGGATTACAAAAATTCAGAGCGCCGATTGGCTGTTTCTTCGATTGTCGAACACATCACGTTTAATTTACGTTGTAATTAGTTCAGAATCCTCGCTCAACGGAGATGCTTGGACTTCTCTAATGCAAGGTTCTTCAACCTCTTCAAGAGCAACACCCCACAATAAAGTGGTACCGGGAGATACGCTGACCTGTGTGCCAGGAAGTAAGCACAGAGACTTGATCATGTTGCGATTTATTTTTAAGAAACTATTATAGAGATTGTACATAATTTTGACGATAAGTAAATATTGTATTGATGTTGCAGCAATAAATTCCCGTATACACCAATAATAATCAATTGATTCGTTATTTTCCATTTTTCCCTTGCTATATGACTCTTTTTCCAGGAATCATTTAAGCGGTAGGTGCTTTATGATTAAACATACAGTATAAGCATACATCGTTCGTCTTATCTCGTCAAAGATCCCTGATTTCATTAATTAGATTCGATTATGCGATGAAATTTATCTAACAAGTTATTCAGATTTCTGAAATCCCTCAGTTATACTGTTTAACTGAAAAGAAAAAAAAAAAAAATCAAATCACTACAATTCTGGGATACATTACATAATCTTCTACACATAGCAATATTGCCAAATCAATTAGAACCCGTCCTATACATATACACTCAGAAAAAGGTCTTGTTGACACAACCAAAATTTGGTTATTATACGGTCAAAGAAATTTTTTTGTTCAGTCAACCAAAATTTTGTTGGGCCAACCAAAATTTTGTTGGGCTAACCAAAATTTTTGCTGATACTACTAAATTTCTTGTTGGCACAACAAAATTTTGGTTCACTGAACAAAAAAATTTCTTTGACCGTATAATAACCGAATTTTGGTTGTTTCAACAAGACTTTTTTCTCAGTGTAAGTCTCTGAAAGAAATATGATGTATCATGTAGGATCCAGCAGCAAAATAAACATTTTTTTTTTTTCACACAGTATAATTTCCAATTCTGAAAATTATTGGTATTACCATGAAAAGTAAATGAGTTTAGAGTTCATTAATAACATATTAACGCTGGCGGAAAAGGTTCGATGTATGGTGGCACGTTCAAAGCGCGTGTACCGCGGATCAATATAGAGCGTCGCGACGCTGTGCGCCGTCGTATTCACCGTATTTTCTCTGCCCATCACATCGTATAGTTTTCGTAACTACAGGATCCGCGTGGTCGAGGAACGGCAACAAAGTCCCATATCATCCGTCGTGTTGTTCTGCCATTTGTTGTGATGTTCGCCCACACAATTCGTCCTTCCGTATATCTCGGTATTCTGCAATAACTGCAGAATCTCCCTGTGACCCATCGAAAGGTAAAGAGTAATGGAGTTACGTTATCTTTATCCCGAAGTGCAGCTTCATTTTCATTATTTTTTAAAAATTATCTGGTTTTATATACAACAAGTACCCAATCGTAATTACTTAAAATGTTTTTGTAGCTAATGCTAATAATTAATACGCTCCGAATGACATTATATTTAAATCTTGACGATATTTCATTCAATATTCTGCGTACATGTAGTCAATTATTTTACAGACAATCATACAGGCAATCGAGAGTAAGCTTTAATTTATTGATTGAAAATAATAATGGATTGGTATCATAACAGTAGCATATATTTGTAGATTAACTTGAGCGTAAATTTGTGCGTCTGATGAGGACGTGAAAGATTTATAATTTATTGCATCAATTTGATTGCCTGATCCGTTATGGTGCCCTAAATAACCGAAGATAGTTCAGTGGAACCCACTTTTCTAAATTTGGATTGAACCAAAGGAAAAAGAATTGAAATTAAAGTAAATTTTCGTTTACTATACATGTAGACCTAAAATCTGAACCACAAGTTTTCAGGCTTTATTTAGAAATAGAAAAAAGTGTTCTGGCGAAATGAAAATTAGTGAACATTTTAAATTATGAAACAGCTATGGGAGCTAATTTCGGAAATTCAAAATCTTTTGGATTTCCCAGTGCCTATTATACACGCGGGAGTGAAGTTGGTTTTTCATTTATCAAAAATGGTGGGAGTATTGAACTAAAGTCCGGAGGCATAATAATATAGAAGAAACAGAATGAGATATTCTGTCGTATAAATAATTCTGGAAATTTTCTATCTTTTGAATCCAGAAATTCAGTAGGTTACTACAATGTCAAAGATGGATGGGCCAAACTTAGGATACTCGTACCACTTACCATCGGGAGGCTGGAACTTCAAAGTCAGAAATGCTCTGTCTCAGTTCAGTGACATCTTCAGCGAATTCAACAAATACATAGCGCCTGCCTACCATCATGATCGTTGTGAAAGGTATACGAGACATGAATGTTCAATGTTTGGTAAAGATATGAAAAAAAAAAGTCCGAGATGATAAAATGTATCTAATATATGTTTCAGATCTGTCCAAATGCGATTATACTCAATGCATAAGCGAGAATTTGTTATGGTTTTCGTTGCGTTTTTCGCCTGTTTTGGACTGGCTGTGTTCATTGGCCTAGCAGGTATTGTGTTAGCACGAATTTCAAATAAATCTAGATATATTTCATACTTACCTACCCCTCCGTTTAATTTTTTTCTTTATAACGTACCGGGCGTTTTTTTCATTGCAACACCGATTTAATTCTGACCTATACAACGTTCAGGTCCACCGATAACTTCTACTATGGAACAAAGGGCACATCTTAACGGAAGCGAGATGGCCACAGGACCATATATCATGCGTACACCTGCATTGTCAACCTATAGCCAACAGCTTTGGGTCATTGCAAAATTGTCCACCTCTAACACTGACAGTAAGCGAAACTAATTTCTTCGAAACGCATACATATGTGTTTAGAAAAATTTGTAAAATGTCCTTAAAAATCATTTTGACCAAAATTTCTCATGCAGACGAAAGATACGACGAAAGCTTTCAAGTCAGCGTATCTATCGATGGCCTAACATCCGATAACAAAGCCATATCTATTTTAGCACCTGAGGCTGGCCACAATAGGTAATCGAAATACCGTTTACAGTAAAAATGAACATTTTTGATTCCTCTCTGTGCGGTAAAAATTGAACCATTATATTCTTCAGGACGAGACATCTCAAGTGCGAGCGTCAGTCCTGCGAGGAATTGGTTGTGGTACACCTAGGGTTCCTCGACTATTCGCATTATATAATAACCGTCCGTTTCCACGGCCTCGAAAGCTTCTATCAGCGTTACACAATTCGAGATCTCACGTTCTACGTTAGTAAGCATAAATCTGTTGTTGAGTCGAACACCAGTTTATATATCTTTATTACGCAAGTAAACGGTTTTTTCTTATTGTCATTACTTTTACAGTTCAAAAACTACAACCCAGCTTTCACGCAGATAGAGATATGGTTTCGTTTGATCTTTCTCCTGGCCACCTTCGTAGTCACGGTAAACTATTCATTTCCCAGGAAAAAATGAATTAATTGATCAAATTTGATCTAAATTTTGGGAAAAATTGGATATCTCTCAAGATCTACTTGGACCTGACTAGATTTAAAATTGCATTTGTACGTTTATGCGAATTAGATCAAAGTAAATGTAAGTGAGATTTCTCGATATTTGTTGGGATCCAATTTTCCCAAAATTTAGATCTAACTGGATAAAATTTGATAAAATTTGATCTAATTCATTTTTTCACGGGTTTACGTGATACATGACTAATTCATGTCACTGATCGTCTACCGGTTGAAGATAATCGTTTTGTTTTAATTATTTCAGTGCTGGTTTGGACACTCTCTCCGTAAATACCCGGCACACGACTGGTCGATTGAACAAAAATGGTTGTCCATTCTTTTACCTTTGCTGATTCTTTATAACAGTAAGTTTCTTCGATACTGGTACATCCATGTTACTCGCGATATCAAATGATAATATACAGTCATCCTATAAACACGAACTTTTCCATTTTTTAGATCCACTGTTCCCAATGACGTTTTTAATAAATTCTTGGGTGCCTGGGATGCTGGATGCTATACTTCAAACAACTTTCTTATGTGCTATTCTCATGTTTTGGCTCTGTGTCTATCACGGTCTTCGTCAGGTGTGTATCTAAGTTACCATACATACCATAAATATATTACACTCACAACGTTTATTTTTATCGAAAACAGCCTCAAAACATAAAATTCAAACTCGCCTTTTCACTTGCAGTTGTATAGCAGCTCGATTGTTTCATAAATTGTTCATACGTTCTTCTTTTACACAGAACGAAAGGCGGCTAGCTACATTTTACCTACCAAAGCTCGTAGTTGTAGGGATGCTGTGGGGAGCAGCCCTTACTCTCGCCACATGGCTGCGCTGCACAGAGCTTGAAGATCCCACCTACAATTATGTATTGGACACTTCGAATTATTACGTAAGTTATACTTATATTTTTACCATTCTCTTTGCAGTTCTTTGGACTAGTATACATTTATTTCAACAAAATATATCGGTACCGGTGACTATAATCGACAGCGATCTAAATAGATATATATATAAGTGCGCATAATGGACGATTGTAAGTTGAACAGTTCGCGATGAAAGTAAAGTATAATAGTATAGGGAAAGTGGTTTCCGCACGGTTTTTACTATTTTTAGAATTTATCTTACATTTTTGCTAACATATATGACACTTTGCGTTGTGAGGCCAGTCGCAGACTTTCAGTTTAAGATTAAAGTGGAGTCCTGTGGGACAGTTTTGGAGGTACGGCTGGCCCCAACTGCACTGATAAAATTGATCGCATAGATATGGATGAGGTAGATAAACGGGATGCGAATGTCGCGGTGGACACAGAAGTCGTGGACGTGGACATCTCGTCCATGTATCATCGCACCCTGCCTGCCAGGGCCAGTCACAGATCTGTAGGTCAGTGTTGAAGTGCAAGTCTTCAGGGCATTCGAAAAGGACCGCTTTACTCCAGTCGCATTTGTAGAACTGCAAGTTTAGGTCGGAAGAAAAAAAAAAAAAAAAAAAAGAAATCGCAATGTATGAAATGCACTCGCATAGCTAAAATACATTCGCTAGATTTTCGAAAAATGTCGTAATTACCAGACTGCAATTCTCAGGATGAGCCAGAAGCACGGGATCTTCAGGGTTTGGAGTGATCGGACAAGAAATCTGAGCCTCATTTGTAGGTAGATTTTTAATTACTGTGACCTTGAAGTTGAGATCACATTCCGGGTCTCCGTTACCTTCGCATCCGGAACCGAAAGATTCATGATCCTGGTAGATTTGATCGTGTGGATGAAGCAGTTGTCCAGGATTTAAGTTTACGTTAGAACACGAGTAGTGTAAAGTGCAGTGTTTCTGAAGCGGTGACCAGGTGTCGCTAGATGAAATTTCTTGTTCAATATTAGCAGGGCACTTGATCGTAGAAAAGAAGGCCGTGGCGCCGATGGATACTTCGATTAGAAGTATAATTTTGATTTCTAAAATCGTAAAAATATGTATAATGGAATGGTAAATGCATAATTTACTTATCTATGTCTCGTTTTCGTTTGAGAATAACCAAACGGCGATTAGGATACTTGACTTATAAACTTACGGAAATATTTCGTCTTTGGTAGTTGAAGGAACATTTTGACGACTGTGATTATTGCGCGAGCGTAACCTTGGAGTGATACTTTGAAACTGAAGTAAAATCGATCTTAACTTGGTGTATCTAATCAAAAGTGCATATCGAGCACTTTCAACAATCCATTGAACACTTTCGCTTTAATACCCTGTTGGTATAAGGCGTGGATGTATGTATGTGTCACGTATAATCACATCCATGATATACGAGTTAAGTTGCGGTCGCAATCAAAGAAACCGGACAAACCAGGAACGGCAAATCATATATAGTTGCGCTTCTTCTTATATACGACTATATTAGGCATTGCATTGAAAGTTGAACAGAAATCGAAACCATTTTGATACAAAAAAAAAAAAAAAAAAAAACTAACTGCAACTTATAGATGCTATAGAACCACAAGGGGTTGCCGACCGACTATGTTCTATATCAAGACTTGCGGTTGCAGCGATGGAAAATTGACTGAATGATTAATTATAAATATTTGAAAAGAATTTGTTTCACCTGATCATCGGTATATTTGTGTACTATACTAATATTCACTAAATTGTTTTAGGGATTTAAAGTGTTCTTCTTCAGTGTTGGAGGAGTCTACGTGGCCTATCTTCTTCTGTTGATATTGCGGGCGTACAGTGAGCTACGCTCGATGCCTTATTTCGGTAATATATATTTTCACGCAAATAATAAGACGGGGCTGATCATCAAAGATAATTATGATAGATCAAATCGACGCCCGATACGAATAACAGCACATTTCAGATTCCGGGTGAAAAAGAGCACGTTTCAAATTACGGGTGAAAAAGAGCATGTTTCAGATTCCGAGTGAAAAAGAGCATGTTTCAGATTCCGGATGGAAAAGAACACGTTTCAGATTCACTCGAAAACCAGCACAATTCAGGCGAAGCGAATATTACTCATTAGTAAGTGTCAGGTAGGTTTATTATGAAATTGGAAATGCACAATTATGCACAAAAACTCGATTCAATTTTATCATTGAATGATTAATTCAATCTTATAATAAACCTAACTGACACTTGCTAATAAGTAATATCCGGTTCAACCTGAATTGTGCTAGTTTTCGAGTGAATCTGAAACGTGCTATTTTTCATTCTCAATCTGAAACGTGTTCTTTTCCATCCGGAATCTGAAACATGCTCTTTTTCACTCGGAATCTGAAACGTGCTCTTTTCCACCCGGAATCTGAAATGTGCTCTTTTCCACCCGGAATTTGAAACGTGCTCTTTTTCACCCGGAATCTGAAATGTGCTGTTATTCGTATCGGGCGTCGAAATGACGTAGATAACGTTCAATATTTTTTTAATTTCCGAAGAATTGTGCTTCAGGAAACACAAAATCCATAAGACAAAAATATAAAAGCGCACTATATACAGAGCGATTCTCTGGAAAGTAACGCGCCTAAGAGGTAGGCAAGCGCGATCAGACGCCTGCACAAAACAAAATGCACAGCGCAAATTCAAATTCAATTCCGAACACATACGTCCAAAAAAATGTTCGTTTCGTGCGAAAATAGAGTCTACAGATGGTTTTTACATTGTTACAAAATTATTCGAATTCGATCTCCTCGGCGAACAATGTAAAAACCATCTGTAGACTCTGTTTTCGCACGAAACGAACATGTTTTTGGACGTATGTGTTCGGAATTGAATTTGAATTGGTGCTGTGCATTTTGTTTTCGCGTATTCAATGCCTGGGCTCAGATAATAATCGAAATGTGTCTTTTTTCGACCAAAAGGAGGTGGGTGACTAGGGATGGACCTTAAGAGCGCCGACTAATGCCATAAGGGCGTAAGCGCAAAAAAAAAAAAAAATTCGTGTTTTTGGTGGCAAAATCTTTTTCGTGCCGTATAACATCGTTTGGGCATATCCGCAAAAAAAAAAAAAATTTCTGGCGCTTACGACCTTATGGCATTAGTGACGCGATGTGTCATAGCGCGGCTTTAGTATTTTAAAACGAAAATTTCAACATGCTGGATATTCTTATTAGTTCTAAAATCATCGAATAATTTATCTTTTATGTGTTCTATCGAATTTCCACAGATCTGCGACTCCGTTTCTTAACGCTTTTGGCTGGTGTGGTTGCCGGGGTTTGCACACTCGTTACAGCCCGGCATTTTGGTACCGGTGTATTCGAGGATAGTTTTGCTTCCCGACTCTCGACATACTACAGAACTTCCGCTCAGTTTATGGCACTTTATGGCCTTTTGAATTTCTATCTTTACACAATGGCGTATGTTTATGCACCAGCTCTGCAGCAGGTATATGGACAACGTGAGTAATCCCATGAAAGAATCGTGTGATTATAAGCCAACTGATTTATTCAATGAATACTTTTGATAACAATAAGATGTGAGATTTCTAGATTCTTCTATAACGAAGGATAATCCTGCGTTCTCAATGATCAATGAATCGGATGAGGATGTCATTTATGGATCTGATGAAGAAAGTCGTCGGCCCTTAACACGACCACCACGAAATACCGACGATAGTGACTGAGGAGATTATCTTAAGTGATAAATAATATGAGAGTTTAAGGGGACGAGGCAACTGTTTGTACTTGGAAGTATTGTTGTTCGTCTTTGTCTTTTGACATTAATATGAGGATGTCTTTTGGCATCAATCTGTATAAATATATCTTTGCTGTTTATTAAAAATCGCTTTAACTGAATTTACTCATAAATTGGAGTAAAGTCAGGCCTAAGCAATCTCTGTTGAAATCATGGTTTTCATATTCGTTTACCTATCGTGTTTATCCTCGAAAATAAACTTTGAATATAAACTCAGTATATTATTTACAAACTTTTATAACAAAAGTCGCATCTTGGCGAGTATAGGTACATAATACAAAAATATCTCAACTTTCTTTCTACATATCAGTTAATCGAAGTATAAAATAAGAAATTTCATTTCACCAAAGTAATTGAAAAATAATTTACTAATGCAAATCGTAAGTATCGGTCACTGAGTAGTTGTGTACGAACTTAACAATTTCCACTGTAATTATTGTTTCAATAAACCGATGTATCTTATTCGTCCATGTCTACAACGGGAGAGATCTGAAAAAAAGAAATAAAGTACAAATAACGAGTAAACGTCTTTGTTGGATTTTAAAAGTCTAAAAGAACTTACATAATATTCTACATAGCAAGTATGTCCGTCTTCAGTTTTAACCATATACTGAAAACACAATAATCCACAATCGTCGGTTCTAATCGAAACCATTATTGCACAGGATAAAGGTTTCATAGCGGGTTTAATATGCGAGAGTTTGTAACACGAACTGGCCGTTGTGTTGCATTGAAAATTTTCTATCAAATTACTATCGCGAGGAACTTCGACCTGGCACTCGCCTGCTATTCCCTCTGTGCTTATTCTTAGGTATGGTGCTTCGGGTGATAATAAAAGCTGAGGAATAGGAAAAAGAAAACAACAGTTATTGTAAAGAAAATTAACTTGAGTTATTCGATATAGAAAGGATCAATCACCTCCAGCACATCGCATGTTGGATCTAATTCTGACAAAACATCTTTGAGTAATTCAGTTTTGAGCAAAACTTTGTTCAACACATTTTCTTGGGCTAGATTAAAGTCCAGCAATTCATCCGGCTCCTGTGTTTTCAGCGAACAGTCAGTTATAATACCGTCTTCTTCGATAAGTACAGTAACAGGATGTCCAGTCCCCTGAAAAAAAAAAAGCAGAAACAAATATTTCCTCGATTATTATCAGGAACCGAGTAATTCTGCTCATGCAGTTTTCAAGCCATTATATCTACCCCTACAAACCTCATAGAAAAGTTGAAGAGCAACTGAGCTATCCGGGGTGTTTATATTTCCCCAAAACATACACAAACACTCTACTAATACGGACAAATTTATTCTAAATATAACATCTTCCTTGAGATGAAATTCATCAAAAATTTCAGTCGGTAAATAGGCACTGGCTTGCATACATTTAGCATCTTCAACTGTTACTTTCAGTCCGTTATGTGTGCCGAAGCATGTTGCAGTCTGAAAATATAATCAAATAAATGATGTTGAATGCGAATCTGAATGATAATTATTAAATTTTATACTACTACCTACCTCTTTGAAGTTAACAGCTTTGAGCAACTGTACAACGGTCTTGAGATTCCTTAGCTTTGCTACAAGCTGATAATTCTTAGCTGCGAGAATCATTTTTTTCAAATAATATCTGAAATTTCAATAAATCACGAAATTGTGTCGGTGTCACTTCTTGGATGGTAAGTTTCTTGGTATCAATTGAAGACAACCAAGCTGCTAGAATATGTTTGCAAGTATGTGCTGCTTGATCGTTTAAAACGTGATATCTGAAAAATAGAATGAAATAAACGCTCGCCTTTTCCTGTATGTCTTTCAGTTTTTCTATGTTTCTTTTGTTTATTTTGTGTTATTTTATACCTGAACGCTGCACAGTTGCAGAAATTAACTTCTGGGAATAAGGTGTATATTTCACCAGAAATACCCTTTACTTGTAACAACCAACGGTAATGACTTCTGTCATTTGATATACCTGTCTCAATGTTAACAGGATGAATTTTTGTAACTCTTCCCAATTCGTGGAGTTCTAAAGCTCGTTCGAATACTGTACCGAATATACCGTATAGCTGAAGCAATGATTCGTCCGAAACTTGAATTGAATAATAAAAATGTTCTAAAAATTATTTTATTTTTTTTTTTTTTTTAATTATTTTTTTAAAGTGTAATAAGGGATTGGGAGTAACGATAATTACATTTATTTTCATTTACAAAGTTTTCGTATATTTTATGTAACAATTCGTTTATTGATACAAGCGATAAACTTTTGTTTATTTTTTTTGTCGAAACATGTGGCTTTACATGTGTATTGTTCATATTATGTTGGCAAAAGATTCTAGTGTAGAATAATAATTGAGAATTCGAGGTACTGCGTGGTATTATAGCATGTTCGAGAAAATTACCGGCTGACTTCTTACCCCACCACTACGATCTCACGCATACACATCGATTCATGTTCCCAACAATCGAACAGTGTGCGCGGAGAAAGTGCAGGAACGTCATTTTTTGTTGTCGTTTTTAAAGTTTGTGTCAGTTTTTCTGGGTCAATGAACGTTATAGTGAAAAGTATACTTATGTGAGAGCCTGGATATTTTATTTTTTTTTTTTTAGTCTCTCTCTCTCTCTCTCTCTCTCTAAAAAAAAAAACAATCAAGTGATAATCTGTTATATTTATCTAACTTTGAATCTAAATTTTCATTCGAACGAAAATAGATTCATACATCACAATCTCGGTAGGTGTCGAATAATGTTTATACTAATACACCATTAGATTAGAATGCTTACAATTTTACTAAAAATTTATTCACTCGTTCCTTAAGAAAAAGAAAAACAAAAAACAAAAAAGAAACAACAGATTTCAAAATATTATCAATGTTCAATATTTTTGTTTGTCACATTACAACTATATAATACAAATATAACTAACGAAGATCTTATTTCATAAAAAAATTTCAACTTCCTCTATATTTCATTCATCGGCTTTTATTACATACTACCTATACTATAATATTATAATCGTTAACATTTCTGACAATATTAAATACAGAATACGCAATATATTTATAGGTTAGAGAGCGTCTAGATTTTATAAACAAATCAAACCTTTAGAGAATGTTCAGAATTTGAAGAAAACAAAATTATATACCTATTCTATAGAAACTAGAACTTTAACACTATTAGAATATAAAATTAATAAAAATAAAAATTTATACACATATTATGTATAAGTCAATTGGCATTATTTTATTTAATTTTATTTAAGAAATTGAAAGAAAGTAAAGAAAAAAAACAAAGAAAAAAATTGATCAAATTCAGTAGCAAATGGCTATGCAATACCATCTCGACCCTCCGATACAGAGTACAATGGGTGGAGCTAACCTCCATACTCCACAGTCCATATTTCAACACATGATGGGTCAACAAAATTCACCGCAACAAGGTGGACCTTGGTTACAAATGCCGCAAGTACCCGCGTTGACTATGCCCTGGAGTGTACCAGCTCTACAACAACCAGATCTGATAAGATTTACAGGCGAAAGAAGTCAGCCTGCTTACGGTGTAACATCGCTACATCATAAAAGAAAATTGAGCACACCTGACATAACTGATACGTAAGAATATTTTTTTACTAATTTTTTTAATTTTAATAGGTACACCATGTATAGATATTATTAGAATTAATACTTTGCTGCAGAAGACAAGCCAAGCAGTTTATAACGGAAGAAAAAATGGCTTCACATTTCCAAGGACTTCGTATAAGTTCTAATTATCAAAGCCAAAATTGTTCTCCTTCAACTTCTTCGGCTGATTGCGAATCAATATCTACTACGTGCAACAGTTCTCGATATATTAACTCCGAGATGGAAGGCGCTGAGGCTGTTGATGTGGATCAGAATGACTGTAGACAACCAAGGCTGGTCATTTCTGAGGAGTTGAAACGACTTCATGAAGAACCCCTCATTCCTGTTTCGCTCTTATCTAAACTGTAAGTATATTGTGATATTTTGTCGATACAAATTGAAATATAATACATTCTTTTTATTGTTTTTAAGTTTAATAAAATTTGATCATTTTCTAGGGAGCGTCCATCTATGGCATTAGTTCTTTGGGAACCACCTAGTAAACACCTTGCCAGGGTTCTTCCAACACTTCGAGATGCACCAACTCCGATTAGAAGTTTCGTTGAAGATGGCAACAACAATAATAACAGCAACAACAATAATCGCAATAATAATAATAACAATAATAATATTAATATTGATTTGAATCAGTCTACTCCACAACTCGAGCCAATGGAGCTTTAAAATATATAAGATAAAAGATATGCCTATAGATATATAATATGTGAAATGTATTACTCTTTGATTTGTCAATGCGTTATATTAGCAATCAGAAATATTGTTTTTTATTCAATCATTATTATTATTACTATTATTATTACTATTATTATTATTTGATACTTTTAACTGTCGAAAATGACTATCATGGCAGTAGAAGTATTCATTATTATATGTATATTGAAATGTTTGATCATGAAATTCTGTTTTGCTTTCGATAAGAGAGTCGGATTACCTAATCGAATGCCCAACTTTGCCAGTTAGTTGATCATTGAATTTAATCTCGTTATGTTTTGTTCTAATATTCAAGATAAGAAAGAAAAAAACGTGAATTCGTGGGTGAGGAACTAATTTGAATCATTAATGTAGTGATAACAAGTAGGAATTTTTTTATTTTTTCTCTCTTGGAATACATGAGGTATCATTATACCGAAATACATGTGTGGACGTGTGTGACAAATGTTGAAAAAGAATTTGCTTAATTTTTAGTAGAACCAGACAGTGAAAAAAATAAATAAATAAATAATTATTATTCACTTTCTATATATGTATGTATGTATAGTCTGTTTTACATTAAAACGTGGATGCATAAAAATAATGAAATGTTTATTATTTTCATATCAAACATTGATTCATAGGTCAGGTCTTATTAATACCTATTATTATGAATAATATACATTGATAATTCCCTATTTCTTTATTGAATTATAAAACCAAATTTTAATCACATAGTAGGTAAATTCTGTAGTGATCTCGCTGTAGAAAGTATAATTGCAAACAGTTACGTTTTTACCATCGGCTTGGATTATTTCTGGTTTGAGATGTATCCTAATCAGATACTTTATAAAAACTAACTAGAAAGTTTAATATTTTATTATTCCGTTATTAAGTATATTGAATAGAAAAAAACAAAACATTCCTTCCGAACAATTAATCTATGATATAAAATTAAATAAATTTTAAACATGGAAATCGAAAACCATCATACTCTCTTAACTTCTGCTAAGACCACCCATAGCACCTACAGGAACAATAGGGGCAATGTTTGCACCATCTTCCATTATAGTTTTCTTGAATGACGCAGCATCCTCAAGAGGATCTCCGTTAATTGCTGCTGCACAAACGTCATTGTCTACCATTGTCATATGATTGCCTTCTACGTAGTGTATTTCTACCTTTTCCTGGGTGAGCTGTAAGGGAGATATTTATTATCGTTGATTAATATACTCAAGTAAACGTAAAACAGATATGAATAAGCTAGTTGGTGCGATCGAAAATTCATATAACTGTAGATTTTTTGTGGAAACTTACTGCTCCCAGACCATAATCTTGGGACATCAAACGTATAGATTGGTTCTTGGGTCTAAGCAGAGTTATCGGTGTTCTAAGAGGTGGTAATGTTGAGGAGTCATAGTTCACAGCAGCTTTTACTCTATAATAAATAGATGTGCATATCGCCTCTTGATCTTCTAATGAGAAATTCAGGTTTTTATCTTCTGGCAATTTTTCTGCGAATTTAGAGAACCTCTGTGCCCAGGTATTGCAATTTGTGAATTCCTCAAGAAGCTGGAACAACAAAAGTTAATTATTTTCACATTTCATCGCAATACGTTCATAGAAGACATTTGCAACAAATCGCATTCTTGTAATCTGTAAAAAGAGAGGTAGAACTTCATTTCACCTCTGCGGTGATAGATGGTGCTAGAATATCCATTATTCCCAATAAAACAGACGTCTGCATCTGATCATCATTATCTCCGTTCAGGTGCTGGCTAACAATTGCTTTCATTAAATCAGGAGAACCGTCGATCAACACAAGACGACCGGTAAGGCCTTGAGATTCGAGTCGTCTCGCAAGCTCAATTGCGATCATACTTCCAAAGGAATATCCAGCTATTACAAAGTCTCTCTGACCTTTGAGCCGCGCTTCGAGATGCTAAAAATTTTCAGACATCATTTTCACATATACTATATGATTAAAATAATCGGATGCAATAAATTGTTATATAACACCATAGGATCTTGGAATCTGTTCTTACCGGCATAAAATAGTCTACCATATTCTCGATTGACGTTAAATTCGAACATATGTTCCCAAGCTGTAAACAGGTTGCTGGAGATTTCAATTTACCAGCCAATAACTGGAACACAGTGTGAGTACCTTCGATTCCTGGTAATATAAAAACTTCGCCTCTTCCATCCTCCGCTTTTGTTATCAATGGCATACAAATATCTTTATTAATCTCATCTGTGCCCAGAGTTCGAATAAGCATTCTTATGCCACCTAAATCGGCCGTTGTGTCTATCTCTTTCTTATTGCGGAACTTCTCCTCCGCAAGTTGTTTTTGAGCCATTTCTTGGAGCTTATCAAAGTTCAGAGCACGAATATCTTGGGCAGTCAAAAACACTCCAAATTCACGCTCTAAAGTCTGTTTTATTTCAACTGCCATCATAGAGTCCATCCCGATTTCCGCCAAAGGTGTGTGAAGACTCACGGTTTTCAGATCCTTAAGCCCTGTAAACGTATGAGGCTCAGTAAATATCAATCTACAGTCCAAAGAATACAATAAGGACAGGAAAGATATGTGGGCATAAAATAGATATTCAATCAATTCACTGTACCCATTATGTTTACAACCGTGTCGACAATATTTGTCGCCCCAGAACCACCAGCCCTTTTTTCAGCCACTACCATGCTGGAAACAATAGTACTATTGCGTTGTAAGAAACCATCAAGTTCTTCCAGGCAAGAAGATATTTTTTGCTGTAGAGTGCCGCCGATAACAATTTCCTTGAAATCTTCCTGCATTTCTGCGACTAATCCGACGTCTCCAACAGCTCCCCACTGAATAGCTAAGCCTGGCAAGTTTTCTGCCGCACGTTTTTCACATATTCGTTCCATTATCGAGTTGGCCATTCCATAGTTTATCTGTCCTGCATTACCTCTGCCGCATGATACTGATGAGAATACTACAAACTTTCGAAGATCTGGACACAATATTCGCGATAGTTTGTCCAACTGCTTTGTGGCCCAGGCCTTTGCTTTGAAGGAATCTTCAAAGGACTCCGGTGTTTGATTTTCCCATATGCCATCCTTTAGTACTACAGCCAAATTGAATATAGCATCTACTGGGCCAAGTGCCGCTGCCTGTTTTAAAATTGCTTCGCAATCCTCATGTATTGAGGCATCTTTACCAACAACAATTAGAACTTCAACCCCGTAACTCTCCCAAAGATTGATACGCATCCGTTGATATCCGTTACTGATTCCTTTCCTCGATGTAAGGACCAGCTTTCTAGCTCCACGAAGAACGAGCCAATCAGCCAATTCAAGACCAAACCCGCCCAGGCCACCAAGAATAAGATAACTGCGATCTTCTGCGCAATAATAACGAGGAAGTGCAAGAGGGAGACACGGCGAACCAACTTCATCCGTGTTGTTGATTTTCAGAAGGACCTAGATAAATTATTTGTTTAGTACGATTCAAGTTTGCTCTCTAAATTTCTTGGAGTGAAAAATTCACTCTTTTCTCTTGGAGTTGCGCGGTTTTCACTCCCAGGAAGTGAATTTTCACTCCAAGAAATTTAGAGAGTGATCTTCGTCATTCTTGAAAAAAGGAGAATATTATGTGATTTTAAAAATGGCATGATTTTTGTAAGTGATAGATATTTGGTAGCTAGTTCAAATTTATCTAAGGACTTGTAATGCTCAAGTAATATTTTTTCGAAGACCATGTGAAGAATAGATTATTTACATAAACTCAAGTTTAAATCAATTAAATTATATGCTTAGTTGAAAGAGTATCAAACCTTGCCAATATGTTTTCCAGCTGCCATATATCTAAAAGCTGCTTCGATCTGGTCCATTGGAAATACGGTCCTGACAAGTGGTTGGACAGCACCGCTCTTTATGCCTTCCAGAAGCAGATTCGAAAGTTTTAACTTTTTCTCCTGTGAGGCAGAGAATAAGTTATCTACCAAGACTCCGTGGAAGCTGATTTCTTTCAGGAAAGCTTCCATTCCAAGGGAATTGTTTGCTGCAAGATCAAATTTACCAATCTCCAGAAATCGACCACCGTTTGCTAAACAACGAACCGAAGCCTGTAGCTTTTCCTCCGCCAATGAATTTAGGACAATGTCAACTCCTAGCCCTTCCGTCTGCCGTAGCACCAATTGCTCAAAGGTTGTATCTCGAGAATTCCCGATATGGTTGTCATCGATTTGTGGGAATTGTTTCTTGATGAATTCGCGTTTCTGGGGTGTTCCTACAGTTGTAAAAACTTCACAGCCTTCGTGCAGCGCTAACGTGATGGCTGCTTGACCCACGCCACCACTACCGGCATGTATCAAAACTTTATCGCCTTTTTTCATTTTACCACTCATGTAAAGAGCATAATAAGCTGTTCCATAGACCACCGGAATCGTAGCTGCGTCTTCTAATGTCCATTCATCAGGAACGTCCCAAAGAAGTTCTCTGTCACATACATGTAGATTTGTCATTGCTCCGGTTGCAATCATTCCCATAACTCGGCAATTGTCCACATCTCTTCCAGCGAATTCGAAACCAATTACACTCAGTTGTGCCAGTCTTGAGTCTCCGATGAGTTCTGGTGCTAACTTTCCTGTACTTAGCATAATGTCGCGAAAGTTTATCGACGAATAATCAATTTTAATTAAATTTCTGTTTTGCGATAGACTCGGCTTGATTTGACCTTCTATCCACTTAAGTGAACCTAAATCGCCACGTGTGAGCTGGTTTATGCAAGTATGATAAACAGGCTGTACTGCCAATGGTTCCAATGGGAAAAATCTATACGTCCCCCATGATTTCCCAGGACGCAGAACATTCAGTGTCATGTCTAAATTCAATTGTTCAGCATATAATGGATTTTCCAAGGAAAATTTCGGTGCTTGCATATCTTGAATCAACAGTGCTTGTATAACATCACCACCCGGTTCTTTGCGTAAGCAGTTTACCAGTCCTAAAAGCCCATTTTCGAAGTCCCCTTCGCCTACAACGAGTATTCGTCTCTTGCTACTGATTTCCTTCTCGCTTTCTACTTTCAGAGCAGCTTGTAGCTCAGAAAGCCACGAGAATGTATTATTGTTGATTACTATAACTGCTGTTATCACAGGTAGCCTCTCTTTTTCATGAAGGAAGAGTACTAACTCCCGATCAGTACGTTTCTCTAGAATCACATCATACCGTTCTCTATGTATAGTCGAGAAAACATCATCATCAGCGTCCAGTGGTTCTCTCGCCAACAAGAAACCTCCCTCCTTTATTATTGTTCGTACTAGTTTCAACATCTTCTCATTTTTATTTGCAAGAAGGCTGTGACCAATTACTATCAAAGCTGTGTGTTCACCAGGTAATTTTGTCAAGTCAGAAATAGTAATAGTAGAAGGTAAATCAGCTTCAACAAACTTGTCACTGGGTGCGATAACATTGATGTCAGCTTGTAATAGGGGCAAATCACTTAGGACTTGCTGGATCAGAGGAGAACTTAAATCTTCAGGTGATTTATCGTCCGCTTCATCCATTATTTCGATTGTCTGTACTTCTACACCAATGTGATTTTCAAGAGCTATGTGTGCGGCAATGCGAGTTATCACCTTCAATGGCAGTTCAGCCCGATCTCGATGTGCTACAAATTTAAATTCTTCCAGAACGGGTTCTCCTGCTGGCCTTTTACGAGCAATAGCACTGGCTTTCAATCCTCTTATTTCTATTCCACCAGATGCAATAATATTAAAGTCTCTATCGTAGTATACTTCAAATGCTGTAAAAATAAATAAATGGATAAATGAAGGGGGAAACCATATTTTTGTTCATTGTTAAGCTGTTGATTGTATAATCCTTACCTTTGTCATCATCGGGCATATTCCGAATTTCATTTAAGTGCGTCTTAGTGTCTATTACCAACTTCTGAATACCCGTGGGAACAAATAATCCTCTAGTATCAATTCCGAGTATCCCTATTTGTAGCATATTATCCATAAAGGCTACCCAATTGTTTTCCCATGCTATAAGCCCCTTGGTTCCTTTTGACGACGCTTTTTTCATCCCACGAAAGACTCCCGTGTATTGATAGCCTCTGAGACGCAACTCTTTATAAATATCCCTGCTTGTTGAGCTTAGTTCCCCATTGTCAGCCTTCAATATCTCAGTATCGACACGTTCCTGTCCTGGGCTTGAAACAGCACGGATCAAACCAGTCACCACGGCAGTACCGCTTTCGACAACTTCGAATCTGCCCGATCCTAAGAAGAGATGAATATTTATTAACAGAATGCTTTAAGGCTCGTCGATGTTTAAAGAAAAAATTCTTTAGATGTTGAACCCACCTTTCTGAAGCATAAGCGTTAATTCAACGCTACCCTCTTTTGGGATTGTAGTTGCTCTGTGAAACCTAACATCTTCGAAAACAACTGATACTTCGGTATACAGTTCTCCTCGCATCATACCCAAGGTCTCCCAAATTAATGCCAAATAACCAGTTGCAGGCACCAAATTTCTTCCGTCAATAACATGCCCTGCCATCCATTCAAAATCTTCATCACCGAGAGTTACTTGAACAATTCGCTCTCCGGAAATAATTTTCTCCTGCATCCTATACGAAGTTACGTACCAGTCGTCTGAGTGCTCCCAACGTATCAGGGGAGAAATCAACGGGGTTCCTCTGCTCACCGGATATTCAACTTTTGGGTATAAATTAGACAACTGCGGATGTAGACCGACTTCATAAATCTTTCCGATAGCTTGAAGTAAAACTTCTGTGTTATCCTTATGTCCGCGTTTTGTCAGAGCAATATTAGTCACGTTTTCGTTCAAGGATCTGCGTAAAATGGCCTGGAGCAAACCATGTGGAGCTATTTCAATAGTTATCGCATTTTTGGGTATCAAGTATGAAGTTTCTTCAAACAAAACCGGGTTCAATAGATTATTCGTGTGATATTCAGGTGAACATAGTTGGGCTGCACTGGTTGTCCACTTGCTACGCGGCACTGAGCTACTTAGCCATTTTGAACTACGAGGCTTGGGCTCTGGAATAACTTCTTGTAAATAAGCTAACAGTTTCGGGCCTGCTGCTGCGATATAGCGACTGTGGTAGGCAATGTTGCTGCACGGAACTTCTCTAGCGAAAATATTATTTGCTTGTAGTTCGGCAACGAATGCCTTCATAGATTCTGCCGGCCCACTTATTGTCGAACTTTCAGGACCATTGTGACAGGCAACTTCTATATCCGGTGGACACAGAACTTTGATCTCGTTATAACCGAGTCCAACAGCCGCCATAGATCCATGAATCAATTCAGTTTCTATCGAAGCCAAACCGCGGGAGTACGCTGCCAGAACCATCTGCTCTGCAGTGAAACAACCATCGGCATATGCACACCCCAACTCTCCCACTGAATGCCCAATTATATTATTCGGTACGATTCCTATGGAGTCTAATACATCTACCAGTCCGACCTGTGAATGAACAGGACCATAGATGTTTATTATCCACCAGATTCATTATTCGGCGAAGAGGAAGCACCTCTTTATTGTTGCAGGTACATTGATTTTATCTAGAGGAACAATGGCTGTACCTGAACTGCAGCGATGCCAACGAATGAGTTCAAGATGTTATCATAAGTTTTTGGATCTGTATTGGTCAGAATATCCATAAGGTCCACTCCGTGTGGCCTTAGGGCGGCATCGCACTTTTGAATGGCTTTGGCAAATACAGGAATTTTCAATAGAGCAGTTCCTGTTAGATATGAAAATATAGATTAGATCATGCGTCAATCGATGTCTAACGTCAACAGTATATGCAGGGCAAGCAGATAAGTTGGCTGACCACTAGTTTTGATATGAAAGCAGATATTCCATATCATCAAGGTTTAATAATACAATAGCTTGCTGTCCGCTAATATTTACCCATTCCAGCCCACTGCGATCCCATTCCAGAAAACACGAACCACACTGGGCGTTTAGCGCCAGGATAATGCTGAACATCTCGAATCTTATTCTCCGGTAATCCTTTGGTTGGCAAAATGGTATATCCGCGGTATAAATGGCCTGGAGTTTCTTCGGCATGTATGTCGTGGAAGAGACTGATGTATTCCACATCGACTGGTTTGCTTTCAAGCTATTATTATGCAGTGTTAGTTAATTGAGTTTCATGAACATGTTTGCTGCAATAAGTAGATTGAAAATAATAGCCCAATTTCACATACACCATCTAATAATGTTGTGACAGCTTCTTCTGTGCGCCCAGATACAACGACAAGTCTAGGCAAATCGTCCTTGGGTGTAGCATCATCTATTTTCTCCTTTGAATTCGACTTTAATAGAACATGAGCATTGGCACCTCCGAAACCGAAAGAGTTTATACCAACGTATCCTCCTTCCCATGGCGTTGGTTCAGTTATGACTTGTATACGACCATCTTCTAATGCTTTGACTCCTTCGCGAGGACGATTATAGTTTAGATTTGGTGGAATCAGACCACTTTCCATTCCAACTATCACCTTTAAATGTCAAATACTTGTCCATTAGTGTGGTACAACATTGCACATAAATTTACTCTTACCAATAAATATATTACTTTGGCTTTCAAGTATCAATTTCGAAGACGTTCTGCTGAATAAAAACAAAATTTAGCCACCGCACATGCAGCATGAATGTAAACTATAATTTATACCTTAGCAACAGAGCAAAGCCCACTAGCTGGTTCAGAGTGTCCTAAGTTTGACTTAATCGAGCCAATTCGTAGTGGAGTAGTTCGACCAGGACAGAATACCTTCTCTAGAGCATTTACTTCCTCAGGGTCTCCGACCCTGGTTCCAGTACCATGTGCTTCTACGAAAGCTAAGCTACTTGGTGGTATTTTGCACTCTTGGTAAAATTGTTCTAATAATGCACTTTGCATTACGCTAGATGGAAAGGTAATGCCTTGTTCCTTGTAACCGTCGCAGTTTGTTTTAGTATGTACAACTTGAGCATGAATCCGCTTAGCGTCTTTTGATTTTTGGAGAAAAATCATAGCTACAGTTTCACTTCGTGTGTAACCATTTGCATCGGCGTCAAACGACTTGCAACGTCCGTCAGGCGACAAAACACCTAATTGAATCATTATGTGATGAGAAAATTAGTCATTTGTATAGCATAGCTAGCTTTCGAGATATCAATCATACCGAGGCGAGAGAATTGCAGGGATACATATGGGTGAAGACATAAATTAGCACCGCCTACAAGCGCAGAATCACATTGTCCACTTCTAATCGCTCTGTAAGCGTGATCTAAAGCAAAGAGACTAGAACTGCATGCTGAATCTACGGTGTAGCTAGGTCCGTTAGATCCCAACCAGTAAGAGATTCGGTTGGCCAACATCGCACGACTGCAGCCGGTGATACCGAATCCGTTTACCTGAGTGGTCATTTAATTTGTTTCAATATCTATCTCGGGACAACAATCAATCATGTAGATTCCAGGAATGAAGATAATAGATTTGACAAAACAGAACGATCTAAAATCCCGTAAAAAAATGGATTAGATCAAATTTGATCAAATTTGATCCAGTTAGATCTAAATTTTGGGAAAATTGGATCTCAACAGATCTCAAGAGATCTCACTACATTTACTTTGATCTAATTCGCATAAACGTACAAATGCAATTTTGAATCTAGTCAGGTTTACCGTTTAAGCAGATCTTGGGAGATCTATTTAGATCTAATTTTTCCCAAAATTCAGATCCAACCCGCTAAACAAAATTGTGTTGCCGCGATATTTCTGTAACATAGCATCACGGCAGTGTGACATTTACCACAATGTCTCGCTAACATTTATGAAACATTTCGGTAACCATATGAATGTCCTACCTCATTTACGTTTCCTACAAAACTTTTCATTCGTGACGTTTGAAGACATCCCAGTAACTGAAAGTATACTCTCGCAGTGACCTACTATTTGAAACATCTCATTTGGAACGTTGCTGCCACATTTATACAACACAATAAATTACACTGTAAAAAATGATTGTGAATTTACAATACATTTACTGTACAAAAATCTTGCAAAATCACTAATTTCACGTGGGAAAGTCAATTACTATGCATATTTATTACATTCACAACAAAAAAATTAATTTTACTATACTCAGTACGAGAAATACGTAACATCATCTTAAATACACTAAACGTGTATAGTAATCTCATTTGTTTTGTAAATTCACTACACATTACTAGAAATTTACTGAGCAGTTTGCTGAATTCACTACAGACACGTTAAAGAAAATTGAGCTCAAGTATATTGAAATTACAAATGTGGCTAGTAAAGTAAATTCGGTAAGCATTTATTTCAATTTCAAAACCAAGTTTTCGATTTTACAAAACTGGACAGCAGAATCACCAAAACGTTTATGAATCTTACGTCAGTGCCACAGTGATTAGTACTGCCTTATACCGATAGATGCTTCAAAGCCTGCCTATCTCTCGCAAGTAAATCTATGCCCCGTTGACTAGAAGTATGCATCGCCAATTCACCCTGACACTCTCAGCTCCCGAGTCAGACCACATTTTTTACCGAATGTGTTTCTTTTGACCGACTTGATGACTGCAGCACATAATATCTTCAACCAGAATTGGAGATATCATGTTTTCAGCCAGAATTTGAGACATCATGATTTTTTACCACAATTTGAGATATCATAATTCTACGTTGAGGCGTCGCAATGTTCAGTAACTTGACTATGAGAGTACATTAAATTTAATGCATACATGCCTCGTACAATTGCGTGATCACTGTGACATATTCAAAATACATGCACATCAAAATTGATAGACAGATACATTTTAAATTTGCAAATCATGAGTTGATTTATAATACTCAGGTTTGCTAAAATTACTACACTATTGCTCAGTAACTTCGCTGTAAAAGTACAGTAAATTTAAGATGCAAGTATTTAAAATACCTTCACAAATATGTAGTAAATTTACAATACCGTATATGCATAAAACTTCCAATACAATATTAGTAAATTTACAACAAACATTTTTTACAGTGTACAAAACAGACGTGACGAAACGTTTTTTCCAGAAACATACAGATAACTTTCCTGGAATAAAAAATGTTCTACTTGAGCGATGTCCCACATGGAACATTCCATTCATAACCGTTCCCCTACATGGATGTAACGTTCTCATTCAAACATTGTTATCGAATAATTCGCCAACCTGAATGGCAGATCGCACGGATGATTTGAAAAACAGAAACCTTCATGCAACGTTATGAGTGTTATATTGGAAACTATCATTAATATTGACAGAATACATGTATTATGTATCTGTGCTGCAGTTATCAAGTCAATTAAAAGAAAGGCATTCGGTTAAGAATGTGGTTTGACTCGGGAGCTGAGAGTGTCAGGTCAGGGTGAATTGGCGATGAATACTTTTAGTCAACTGGGCATAGATTTACTTGCGAGAGACAAGCAGGCTTTGAAGCATCTATCGGTATGAGGCAGTACTAATTACTGGGGCACTGACGTACAAATATTCGCCATCAAACGTTGACGAATCGTTGAGAACAAAATGTTTCAGCAACATTACGTGCACAACAATCTTGTAATTATGTCGAACATTTTAATATGTTTTCACCTTTATGTATCATGTGAAACATTTGCAGAAGATGGCAAGAGGAGCGTGACAACATTTATGTTCACAACTCAACGTAGGTACCGCATAAAACGTTACATATGTTACAAAAAGTACTTTTCAGCAAGATCACGTAGTATAACGTATACCATCTTTCCAATGTATTTTATTTCATTGTGATGAAAAGTAAATGTTTCACTCAAAACATTGATAAAACATTTACACAGAAGATTTCGGTAACATCGCGTACGTCACGCTTTGGTAACGTTACTTGATGGTGCTGACTACCCGAGTCGAAATTTAGCGCCTCTTTAGAACCTCAAACTGCTACCGTTAAGAGGGTTTCGAGGGTCTAGAGAGGTTCATTTTTGTATGGGAATGAAATCCTCTTTAGACCCTCAAATTTCTAGATACCAGACAAAATGCAGCATTTGAGGGTCAAATGAGGATCTCGCAAGAACCTCGCGAGAACCTCGTGGAACCCGGCTCCCTAGTAGAAACTTCGGTAGAAGATCGGGCTGGCCGTCATATCGGAGCCCGTAATTTATTTTCGTGAAATTAAAAAGTAATGATAGTAGAAGAAAAAAAGTATGAAATTTTATGAATTTTATCGTCAGTTGACCGAACCCACGCATTGTATCGAAGAAATCGCATTTTACATCCATTGAAAAAACCGCCGCATTTTTAGTCCCCGCCGGGATTTGAACCCACGTCCGCTCGATTCCCAGTCGCACGCCCTAACCACTACGCTAAACTACCATATGTCAAATGACCCAACACTCTCCTAGTTGTTCAGGGCCTATCAAACCGTCAAGTTATTATTCGAAATATTTCAATGTCATCAAAAAATTGCATTCGCAGGACTAGATTGAAGTCCTTGCATATTTTATTACGATTAATTACTGAATATTATATGATATATTTTTCGTTTACGCGGTCATTTTGTTTATCCGAATGAAATATGACATTTTGTTGGAAAAAAAACATGTCCCAGAAGGTCTGCTATAATTTTTATGTTCATTTCGACCTTTTTTTTTTTAGCTGAAACAACATAAATTCACTCAAAGTGTCAAATTCTTCTGTCGCATGAACTAAAAACAGTGTTGAAATTACCGTAAAAATTTTAATGGATCTCCTGGAACACTTTTATTCTCCAACAATGTACCTATATATAATATATTTCATATTTTACAAATCCGGTGAACCGATCGAGCAGTGATATTGGGATCTATTATTGTGGAATCCACAACTGATCCTGATAGGGGCCATTGTGTTGTCAAAGCCTGATTATACTACCGAACAAATTTCTACACGGGTTATACACCGATCAAGCGTTAGCTCTCGCGTTAGATATTATTATTATTTTTCTTTCTTTTGCACATTATAGATACTCTAGTAATATTTAGATTCAACACGATAATGATAATAATATCAATTAAGATGATAATTGCAGAAATGAAATCGTGGACGACAAATACCAGTTTATGTGAACTTGCTTTCCTTCCCAGTAGTGGTACACCCAGTAAAACGATTTATTTGAATTTTGACTTATTGCAAAAATGTATTTGCTGGAAGTACATTTTTATCCGTGCAACCAAACTATATTTGTAACAATGAGAAAATTTGTTCACTTTAAATATATTTATTCCGTAGATTCCGTTTCCGCCAAATAGAGATGTTTTTGAAGCAAATACATTTTTTTATTGTTACGAAAGAAATTGGGTTGCCAAAGATAAAAATGTACTTGGCAAAAATTGTATTTTGAACAAAGTCCAGATTTAAATAAATCATTTTCTGGGTGTAGTTTTCGATATTTATTATCATTCGAGTATACTCGACACTTGATCGAGCTCTGTGAGTATCAAAATAGGTCCTCAATTATGCCTGCGGTGGACTTGGAGGTCCTAAACGGACACTTGAAGTCGACCAGTGTTCAAAGAGGATCATATGTACGCTATGAGTACTAAAGTAGGCGCTAAATTTTAACCACGGAGGGCTTGGAGGTTCAAAATAGGAGTTCGAGGAGGAACATTTTTGATTATGAAAGTATAGGCGTTGAATTTCGACTCTGGACTGGGCTCTGTGAGTGCTAAAATAGGTCCTAAATGGAGGACTTGGAGGTCCTAAACGGGCGCTCGAGGTCGATCGGTGTTCAAAGAGGTGCATATGTACGCTATGAGTACTAAAGTAGGCGCTAAATTTTCGCTACGGAGGGCCTGGAGGTTCAAAATAGGCGCTGGAGGTGATAGCAGGGTCTAAAGAGGTTGAGGTAGATGCTGAGAGGATCAAAATAGGGGCTAAATTTCGACTCGGGTAAACCTAGGAAATAAAATATTGTCAGAACGTTGACACCAGAATATTTCGGTAACATCACGAACGTAATGATTTTATTACGTTATCAAATATTTCCAATCGAATGTTCAATATGCAACATTCCCAAAATATTGCAAAGAAAACGTGTTAGTGACGTGTGGTATGCGACCGATTGCAAATATTCTTCGACATTCAAAATCCAACGTTACATGTAAAACATTTCGGAAATGTCTTAAAACGTTTCTTGACATCACAAATTTACTTCAAAACTGCCAAGATGCAATGTTCTTGATGTAGTCCACAGAATATGTTGCAAATAGAATGTTACGTCGAAACGTTTGCGAATTGTCTCTTGAACGTTTATCACGGAAGGTTGCGATTAGGCAAAACTGCTGACCGAATGTAACGTCACCTTAATGTATCATGTTTAGCGGGTGTTATTGCAAAAAAACTCTAACTAACAGTTGTTTATGAAAGTTTAGGCTTTGGTCTATGTGTAAAAAAATCAGGAACCGTGTAGAGTTCGGCGGGGACTCGTAATCGTTCTTGCAAAATGAGCGAATTTTTAAGTTGTAAAATGAATTATGCGATAACTATTGGAGATATCGCTACCAAATTTTGCATACGTTCTTAAGTTATCAAAAAGTCGTTAATTATACAATTTCAAGTCGATCGGATGTTTTGATCCTATAAATTCAGCACCCTCAATATTTACAAGTTAATTTTGCAATATTTTCGCATAAAAAGTAAATTATTGAAAAATTAAGTTTTGTAATACTCAAACTTCGAAGACAAACTCATTCTGAACCAATCTTTACGTGAAGATAAATGCGATAAGATCGATATTTGCGGAGTTATTCTTGAAAAACCACGGCAAAATGAGCATTTTTCCTGTAATTTTTCATTAATCTACAAAATAAACAATGTTCCGACCAATTCCGATTTTCCTCTTGCATCTCATCTTTTTCTACACATTTTTCCCGACAAAATGAGCTATGTCGCATCGTGTGCTAAAGTTAGAACATACCAAACTGCTATATAGACTGGACTATAAGAATATGAAAAGAATTTGAGAAATTGGTCAAGGAGTAAGAGATGAAGTTTCGAACCTGGAGTTTTTCATAGAACCAAGTTTTTTCTGATTCAGAGAAACAGGCACCGATAAATACACCAGTGTTGGTCCCACGGAGCTGACGTGGATTGACTCCAGCATCAATAATTGCTTCGTAAGCATGTTCCAACAGCATTCTGCACATAGGATCCAAAGTGTGTGCTTGCTTGAAGTGTACGCCAAAAAATAGCGAATCAAATTTCCCTACATTGTTTATCTTTCCAGTTCTTTGGGGAATTTCCGGATGATCTATAAACGGTAACAATTATAGTTACATATATTCAAACGGACAAATGGCCACCTGCATTATTTTTTTCTAAATTAAACTACATATTTGGAATTTAGGTATCTTTGGTGTCTAAATTTCATACGTTGGTAGTGAAAAAAGACAAGAAAATTCGCTCCTACAATTTTATAAAAGAGCGGAATGCAGTGTGTTATCAAAGATTCAAGAATACATCTCACCAACTCAGTCTTGAGTTAAAACAGTATTATTATAATTCACCTAATTCCCAACGACGAGCATCAGAAGTAACAAGATCTACTTTGTTGAAAAGATTTTCTTGAAAATGGTCAAGATTATCCGAGTCCGGAAATCTTCCGGCAATACCAGAAATCACCACTTCTTCACCCGGTTCTGTATCGGCCCACACGGTAGGCCCATCGTAATTGTTGGTTTCTTCACTTGTAGCTGACATATTGTTGCTTCTATAACGTAGAAAGCTCAAACGAATAGCACAATTTTATAAGAGTTACTGTTTCTATCTATTTAAAAAAAAAAAAAAAATCAATTAGATAGGCAAATAAATTTTAGTCACGGTTGTCCGAAGACCACCAACTAATTACGACCAGTTTGAACACAGCCGTGTTTTTATAATGGTGGCTTCCCCCACCGAATTGCACGACTTGCAAACTTGCAATACATTAACTTATTCTATGCTTATTTGTATACCCGAGTAAAAGTGACTTTATATAATTACATATAATTAAGGTAAACGTCCCAATCACCGGACAGCTAAGGTTGATGTCTCTATGGCCGGACACCCATACGAAATCGTATTTCTGTCTCTCTTGCACGCACTTTCTGTCCGGTAACTGGGACCTGTCCGGCCATTGGGACGTTTACCTTATACAAAAGTTATATATAATTGTAAAGAATTATATAGAATTATATATAAAAATCCATGTAAGTTTTATCGAACTTTATTTAATTATTTATAACTTAATCGAGTTATATAGAATCATATAGAGTTCTATATAGGATCCAAAACCAGCTTATATGTGGGTTTTATAGAACTCTATATAATGATATATAACTTTATAGAGTTATATAGAATTATATAACTCTATAAAGAATTATTCCCAGGTAACAAAATGTCTGCACAAGGCGAGCGCCCTTACGGAAAAAACCCCTCAAAATATCACCCTCAACTGAGCCCTCAACTTTCAGGGTGATTTCGTACCCCCAACTTGGGGGTTAACCCTGAATTGAGGGGTACCTTCAACTTGAGGAACAACCGTCAAATGGGGGTCCCTTCAACTTCAGGGTTTTTGAGGTGACTTTTTGAAGTGACTTTTGAAGTGACCCGGCACTCATCAGGGTTGACCCCTAACTATTCAGGGTCATCTCTCAATTTTCAGAGTTGTCCCAGAACGTTTCAGGGTTACCCCTCAATTGTTGGAGATTGTCGCTCAATGTTTGAGGGATATTCCTCAATTCTTGCGGGTTTTCTCTTAATTTTCACTATTGACCCCTAACTATTCAGGGTTATCCTTCAATTGTTGGAGGTTGTCCCTCAATGTTTGAGGGATATTTCACAATTCTTGGGGCTTTTCCCCCAATTTTCAGGGTTGATCCACCAACTTTTCACGGTTGACCCTTCAATTGATGGTTCATCCATAGGAATTGAAGGTATTTCCCTGAATATTGGGGGTTGAACCCTGAAATTTCAGGGTTTCACCCCCAGAATTGAGGGTGAAACCTTGAAAATTGAAGGTTCACCCTCAAACTTGAAGGGTTTTTTCCGTAAGGGCGTATACGTATACATATCACCACGCAGATGCGTCATCAATTGCAACTCATATCGCTCGCATGTCGTGAGCATCACCCGCGTGCCACGCATATCGCTTGCACGTCGTGATGGTATGAGGTTTTTGCAGATGGTACCAATTCAATTGATATGTTTCGTAAAAAAATCAGAAACAGCTTATATGATATGCAACATTTTTATTCAAAATACCTATAAAATTGAAATACGAACTACCCTAGTACTTTCAGATGATCCCCCCGGGCTAGCCCTCATATCGAAGCCCATAATTTATTATCATAAAATGAAAAGTAATAATGGTAGAAAAAAAAAAAAAAACACAGAATCTGACATATTTTATCGTCAGTCGACCCTACCTACGCATCGTATCGATGAAAATGCATTTTACATCCACTGAAAAAACCGCCGGATTTTTCGTCGCCGCTGGGATTTGAACACACGTCCGCTCGGTTATCAGTCGCACGCCTTAATCACTAAGCTAAACTACCATATGATGTGAAATCTAACACTCTCCTACTTATTCAGAGCGCATCAAAGTGTCAAGTTATTACTCGAAATATTTCAGTCATCTAAATTTTGCATTTGCAGGACTAGATTGAAGTGCTTGCATAGTAGGGTATCCCTTATTTCCCAAATTGACTTTTTTCACTTGGGTATGGTCCAAATCATCTTCATGTATCAAATAGTTCGTAGTCTAAAAACAATTATGCATTTTTTTTTTTTCTTTTGTTTCAAGTGCCATTAACCCCTGCCTGTAGGACGATACTTCTCCCATTTGATTAACATGGGATTTTCGCACTTTTCATACTTTAATTTTTTTTTTTCGCTTACTACTTTCATTACCTCATCAAATATTGTTGATTCTACTACTGTTCTGACTTCTTCAGATGTACGTATTTTTACATTGGTGGAAAAAAAAAAAAAATGTTGAGTTTGACGATTAAGTTCGGCCGGGCACTGACCCAACACGGGGAAAGCACGATCAAATTTCTACTAGAGTTGGCATCAGTCCATCGATATAATGAGGCTTTCTCTAATGGCAATTATATCAAATTATTGGGTCCCTTAAATAATTGTTCCACTAAATTTAGATCTACTTTTACCGTTAATTTGCACAAAAACTCTAGTTTAGTGCATGCTCAAATTCGAATGTATTCAAAGTTATATCGGGTATTTCAAGATTCGTTACAAATATTTTGCGGGGTCAATCCTCGTCGAAATCGAAATCGAGACTTTCGTAGCCACTTTTTTGTGTAATGAATTTTTCTATTCTGGACCTTACCAATAACTTTTTTATTTATTAATACGAAGCTCTTTTAAATCTCTACAAAATGTTATCTAGAATGATATCGTTTAGAAGAGCTCTTAAAGTTAACATTTCGAAGAGCTCTGAAAGATATCAGCAGACGGTGCATAAGAGATGTTTCTGATAACTTTATGATCTCTTTCAGACAATTATCTCGGATGTCATAATTTCGGAGATCATAAAATTGTTAACTTTTAGAGATCTACAAGATATCATTTTGCTGGAAGGGTAAACTTATGTGTAAGTGTTATAGAATTTTATATAATTCTATATAACTTCATAGAGTTATATATAATTATATAGAGTTCTATAAAACCCACAAATAAGCTTGTTTTGGATCCTATATAGAACTCTATATGATTCTATATAACTCTATAAAGTTATATATAGTTATATAAAGTTCTATAAAACTTACATGGATTTTTATATATAATTCTATATAATCCTATACAATTCTATACAATTCTATATAATTGTATAAAATGATTTTTACTCGGGTTTAAAAGTTTTCAACTCGCTATTGTATTCTTTTCTATATCATTATCGATGCAGAGTTAAAACAGTGTGAATTTTTCAGACTGAAATCGAGAACATTTCTATCGTTAATCAGCTACCAAAATTCATCAAATTTTGGCCTTATTGAACGGCATGACCTTTACAATACGTCATTGACCATGCATAATGTTAACACACGCTTAAGCCCCTGCTTAAAAAGACCGACAGATCCGTATAGAATCAGATAAGAATTTAATTAAATTGAATGTTGTCCTATACTAACGCCTATTTGGTCATAAATTTAGTGCAGATAGAGCGCGTATCGTAACTAATGCGGTCCTATCCCGTGCAGAAATTTGAACTGGGATGCCAGGCTACTGTCCAGCGCCTGAAGAGATTCACCGCGTAGCGTGATCTCTACAGGCTCTGCCTCGGCGCTGGCTAGTTTTGCCAATTCCGCGTTCCTTGGCCAGTGCCAGGTCTGGTCAGGTCTGGCCGGGGGTGAAACGTCCTTATATGGGGCGGTCGGTCCTGTGTTTTAGTTCCTACTCAAACTGGGTTATAGGGCTGGGGGCGCTGATGGTTGACCGACAACGGGTGTGGGACGACGCGAGACGACGCCGATTCTAGTCGCCATACTTTTTTCGTATAGAATTGTTGACGTGGACTTGTGAAATTTGGTACTTGCCTCTAGCTCTGGCTCAATAGGATATAACCATACAGGAAGAAGAAGAAGAAGAAGGACTTGTGAAATAATATCTGAAGCATTGAATCTCCAAAATTCCACTTGTGCTTCGAGTGAAATATTCATCAACTTTATATATTTAGGCTTTAAAGTGAATTTTATTTTAATCTTGATAATAAAAGTATAATAATATTTAAGTTAAATTCAGAAATCGTATCGGTATAAAGCTTGTAGATTGGTCACGTAATTCTGGCTTGACACTTTCGATATTAGATAATAATATTATTGATCATGTCAAATAAGAGATTTGGTATCAAATAAGGAGGTTAGTACACGTAATTGTAGCTTTATAATTCACTTATTGAATATAGCATTAAAATCTCAAGGTGGATATTCAGCATGACATTGATAGGTCAGTTAACGTGAGCCTAGCTCTACACTTCGGATATTGAATACCCTACTGAAAATTTCCAGGTGGAAATCCATGGACGATTCCACCTGGACTTCCACCCGGAAATCTATATAGAGAATCCATGTGAATCCGTGGATTTTCTGCCGGGATTTGGAACTGGAAATCCATGGAATTCCATATGGTTGTAGTCATGTGCAGAAACATGTGATTCCATGTGTAATGATATATCGAATCCTATGTGTAATATTATATTGAATCCTATGGATTGTCCGTAGTAGTTACTACAGAAATCTCCATGAACCCCGCTTAGTATACTGGAATATCCACTGATATCCTACAATACCCCATGATATTTTTCAATGCTACATGCAAAGTACCCCATGAATCCTTTCCACAATGACTCGTCCGGTCATTACCGAATTCAGATGTTCTTCCTTTGCCGAATTTCAGCCATACTCCGCTGGATTTTGTGTATATTTTTCCATGGATGACGAAATGATGTCACAGTGGAATTCCCATGAGATCGTATGGATTCCTAGGGACTTTCCACAATACATGTCTGGTCGTTCCCGGATTCAGATGCTCGTTTTTTGCCGGAATTCGGCCGAAATCTGGTGGATTTTGTGTATATTTTTCCATGGATGACGAAATGATGTCACAGTGAAATTCCCATAAGATCGCATGGATTCCTAGGGACTTTCCACATTGACTCGTCTGGTCATTCCTGGATTCAGATGTTGTTCCTTCGCCGAATTTCAGCCAAAATCCAGTGGATTTTGTATATCATTTTTCATGGATGACGAAATGATGTCACAGTGGAATTTCCATGAGATCGTATGGTTTCCTGGGGACTTCCTACAACAATCTGTGCGATTATATGCAGATAAGTTTATTTATTTTCTCTTGATTCCATACAGGATTTGATGGATTTGACACAACGTTTCACGTCAACAACGAGACTGTATCATAGCCATATTCACATGGAAATAAAAATATTTTCCTATGGACTGTCCATAGAATTGTATACCATTACACATGGATTCACATGTTGAAGTTTCAGAAATTTCAGGTAACAGCCGGTAGATTATTTATGGTATTTCCCATGGATTAGGTCAGGACATTACCGTTATCTTTCTATGAAAATCTATATATTCTGTAGGGTTTTACCATGAAAAACCATAATATATATGAATGAAAATCTATATACCCATCCACATGGATTTCTACTATTGCATGAAATTGAAAAACCATGGAATATTCATGTGAATACTACTGCATCAACTACAGCAGGGGTCGGCACACTCATTAGTCGAAAGAGTCAAAGCTGTTAATCCTATTACCCCGTTCACCGGCACTAATCCTTTTAGCGCCATTTCTTGGATTTTGGTAGGTATGAGTGGGGATATGCAGGTATGACAAGACCTGGACGGTCGGACACAGTTCTTGCCGTCGCAAATAGAGCAAACCACCCCTTAGTTCCTGTTATTTCTCTTGAACGCTGCCCCTACCATCGCATTTCCAGGTAAGGACGAGTGACCGTTTTCAGGTAGACCGAGGGGATTTACGGTCGCACTAATTGTCACTTAGAGCCGGGCTGGCTCGGCGAGCCGGCGTGGCCGATTCCTGAACTACAGGAGAACCATAGATCAGCAACATGGATATTCCATGTTTCTGAATTTCTCGTGGATTGTTATAGAATTTCATGGAATCCCATTCGCATCCATACTTTTCCAGATGGTTTTCCACCTGGAATTTTTCAGGAGGGCAGCACTCGCCTTCGGCTCGTGCCGTAAACCTTTCATTTCGTCAAAAAAGCCTTTCCTTACTCGTAATGAAATGTACTATTCGCTGAAAACCTTTAAAACTCATAAATAGAAAGTATAGTATGAAAATGAACACGTGAAGGTCTAAAAAAATCGAGTAAATACAAAGGTCTCAAGTATAGAAAGCCATAAGTCTGAAATCACCATTACAACAATGGAGAACGTATTTATCTGAAAAGCCAAAACAGGTAAGAAAGGAGAAGACGCCAGGCCAAATTTAAAAAACTCAAGGACACGTGAAGACGCGCTGGGCGGTATAAGAAGACAAGGATATACCTGCTGAGGACAAAGAAGGACGCAATTCCAACTCTGATGCAGATCCTGAAAATTCACGGATACAATATATTACAAGCAGAAGGAAAGCGGATTATGATCAACCACGCAATTTCAATTCTCACGTAAATCCTGGAAATTCATGAATACAGTATACTACAACCAGAGGGAAGCCGGGCTTCAACCGCTCACACAGTTTTGCGAGTCCCACGCAAATCACCCTGCCCGCACGGAAATATACCGGGAAGTTCCGTGGAATACCAACCCAAAAAAGGTGCTATTTCATGTGCAGTGAGCTACACACTCATTTGCGTGTGCACTCAGTTAGGAAATATAGATTTAGATACTATTGGAGGTAGGAGAGGGGATGGAGGGAGGGGGGGGGGGGGCACCCGCCCACACACTCCCCCCCCCCCCCCCCCCCTTCCGCCAGGGGGTTACTTGGACTGTGTCCACTGCTTGAATGATTATTCATCTCGACGTTTCGGGCGCTAAATATCTGCTTCCGTCCTCAGGATGGTAGTCTGGCGACTTCCCATGAAAGAGTGATCAAATTCCGTGCTCCCACCGGTATATATAGGTTGGTTGTCGGTGGCGCCAGCTATGACTGGTGGCGCCGCCTTGGCTTGCTCATGGCTTCCCTCACCTCATCCCTGTACAAAGGTAACCATAGTTAGCAAATAGGCCATAGTGAGCAAGCCAAGGCGTGATAATTCTTACCGGTTGTGATAGCTGCCATCTATATCAACTACAAAGGGATTTATTATGTGCAGCACTAGCTCACTCGCGCGCGTCTGCCTTCAACTTTGCAGTTTCCGATTCTGCATTTTCGATTATAAAAGTATAGAAAAGACAAATGGGGGTCCCTTCAACTTCAGGCTTTTTAAGGTGACTTTTTGAAGTGACTTTTGAAGTGACCCGCCACTCATCAGGGTTGACCCCTAACTATTCAGGGTCATTCCTAAATTTTCAGAGTTGTCCGAGAACGTTTCAGGGTTATCCCTCAATTGTTGGAGGTTGTCACTCAATGTTTGAGGGATATTCCTCAATTCTTGGGGGTTTTCCATCAATTTTCAGTATTGACCCCCAACTATTCAGGGTTATCCTTCAATTGTTGGAGGTTGTCCCTTAATGTTTGAGGGATATTCCACAATTCTTGGGGGTTTTCCCTCAATTTTCAGGGTTGATCCACCAACTTTTCACGGTTGACCCTTCAATTGATGGTTCATCCATAGGAATTGAAGGTATTACCCTGAATATTGGAGGTCGAACCCTGAAATTTCAGGGTTTCACCCCCAGAATTGAGGGTGAAACCTTAAAAATTGAAGGTTCACCCTCAAACTTGAAGGGTTTTTTCCGTAAGGGTTACTTTGCTATATATGGGGCTGTCCACGTCAATTCGACACGGCTCCAGACCTCAACATCTCCGATTTGATTTTTAATTCTAAATGTTATTACTCCATGTCTGGAGAACCTTGCAAATTTTTTTTGCATTTTTCAAATTGACGCTTTCGGAGCTATGATTTTTTTTAGCCCCATATACTTTTTGAATGGGTGTACTCTTTCTAATGCTGACCTGAAAAAAAGAAAAGTATAATGAATACAAAAGGTGTATTCTGTACTTCGATCGACTCTGAAGTCTTGAATGAGGATTTTTATTCATGCTTTATTTTTAACGAATCTAACAGTTTTGGGATACGTACCCGATATGTTGCAATTCAGACCTGCTTATAGATATCACCGACAATGACGCGTAGATAATAATATATCGACGGCAGTATGGAAGAACGTGCTATCTTAGATTATGCCCGAAAAACGTGCTATCTCAAATTGTGCTGGAACAACGTGCTATCTCAAATTTTGCTAGAAGAACGTGCTATCTCGAATTATGCTGGATAAACGTGCTATCTCAAATTGTTCTCGAAGAACGTGCTATCTCAAATATATTTCCTTATTTCTAACATTTCTAGGTTGATTTGAGAATTTTTTTTTTTTGTACGCCCTTTTGGCTCTGCAGAACCAAATGATTTGAGATACGCCCTGTTGGTTTTAGGAACGCGATATTATTTGTATATTATATTATATTATTTAACGAATCTTTTCTGCTTGAGCTGCTTTTATTCAACTGCTTTGCATCGACAACACGCTGATTTGACAGTTTTGACAGGATATTTTTTTTCAAACGAAAACCCCGCGCTGCGCCTTGCCTGCGCATTGCGTAGCGCGCATTTCGCGGTGACGGAAGTTCCGTTACAATCTCTTTTTTACTGAATGGATGGATGGGTACGCTCCTCATGTAATGTATGTTGAAGGTGATTAAAAAATGAAAGAAACTTCTGTAAACAATAACATTTTATCAATTATTTTCAATATTTGCAGTTTGTTGAAATGTACCGTCCGAGAAGACGGCGGGGACTTTGTTCCTGTTCGTGAGTTGGCGACGACAGAACCATGCATCAGAACCATCCTCTTCACACGAAATCTATTGATCGTTGGTTACAATAAATTTTTCCCCAAATTAATCTCGACGATTATATAACATTGATGGTGAATAAAATTTCGCTATTATAATTTTCTTCCAAAGTTTATACCTAAAAAATCGAAGTCAGCCCATAAAATTTTGAAGATTCATTTTACTCAAATGTTTATGAGTTTCTTAGGGACAATATAAACAGAATTTTCATTGTTACATTGGTATAATTTCAGGGCAAACCAATGATATTCAACAAATTTAATTTTTAAATACGAAATCTGTTTAGTTCAAACGATGACAAAAAAAAGTGTGTTACATGCTCACAACTATAGAAGACTGATCTTAAATTTCAAATACTATTTTTGTGAACTCTGAGACCTGTACCCTGCAACAGCCACTTTTTCTTCGGTAGACTCAATCTATCTGTGACAACGTCCACAGAATATCAAATAATTTCTAATCATGTTTAAAAATACAAATAATCAGCTGTAATAATACCGAGTCAATAGAATATTTTTTCAAAGCTTGCCAGTGATATCGAAAAAAAATTACCTACTTCCAATGCTTTCCAATCCCCTTTTGGGCAGTGTGATGTCTATGAATCATCGTATATTGCTAATAATGTAATGCGGTAAAAAAGATGTTACTCATTATTATTATAATTTCATGCACGGGCTTTGACCCAAGGTATTGATAGAAAGTAGAGCAGTTCAACGACCGTGAATGTATCATTTTTAAAGTTGCCCGTTTTTCTATAAAATCTAATCAATTCTCACAATTTCATTATTTCATTCTAGCTTTAAAGAAAATCCTACATGTTCATCGTTCACTTTTCATCTATCGAAGTCGTCAAACTCACAGCAGACTTGTACAGATCTGAGACTAAGAATTCTGAACGTACTTTGGGGAAGATTAACAATCTACGATACTTAGGACCAGCAGGAACTACCCTTACGGAAAAAATACTCAAAATAACCCTCAAAATAACACTCAGTAGTGACTCTCAACTGAGGTGTACTTGCGTACACCTAACTTGGGTGTTGACTCTCAGTTGAGTGTTGACCCTCTGTTGGGTGTCACTCATTTGGGAGTCAACTCTCAGTTTGGGAGTTCGACACTCAAAATTTGGGAGTCCACCCTCAATTTGGGAGTTGGACACTCAAAATTTGGGAGTCAACTCTCAATTTGGGAGTTCGACACTCGAAATTTGAGAGTCAACTCTTAATTTGCACGGAAAAAAAAAAATGTTACACTTACAAAAAATAGTGTTAACTTTACAGAACTCCTGTGCTAAATAGGGGACAAGCGAAGTCTGTTGTCACGTTAACAAGGGTAAACTTGTAACCATGATCAGTTGGAATGACAAAATGCTTTGTCAAATGAACAAATGTTCTACAGTTGTTAATATTACTCTTGAGTCATGTGGAAGTTGCCATGTTAAAGCTACAATATCTTCTGTTGAATGTACAAGCTTCTAATGTAACGCTTACTAAATATTCTTACTCGAATGCCTATGTTACTGTAACAATACTGGCGTGTGGAATTACATGATAACATAGTCAAAATGACTTCCTCTCCAGTCAGTATAACAAGAAGTCGAGTAAAATTTTTTACAAATCTTGTTTTGTAAGTGCAGCATTAGTATTTTTTTCCGTGTGGGAATTCGACACTCAAAATTTGGGAGTCCACCCTCAATTTGGGAGTTGGACACTCAAAATTTGGTAGTCAACTCTCAATTTGGGAGTTCCACACTCGAAATTTGGGAGTTGGACACTCAAAATTTGGTAGTCAACTTTCAATTTGGGTTTTCGACACTCGAATTTTGGTAGTCAACTCTCAATTTGGGTTTTCGACACTCGAATTTCGGGAGTTAACTCTCAATTTAAGAGTTTTACACCCAAAATTCAGTGTTTACACTAAAAATTCAGTGTTCACACTCAGGAATTGAGTGTATTTTCCGTAAGGGTATAGAGGCGCATATATCGCTGCAATAAATTCAGCCTTAGAAATCTTGAAGATAGAAGGAGCGACCGCTTTGGCAAGACGGAGCGATAGTCTTACCAGCTTGAACACACTGTGAGTTTTACCGTTTGTCGAATTTAGTAGAAATTATTGTCGCACCCAACTTTGTGGAATAGTACGCAACAAGTACGCAGTGTGGAAAAGAATTACAAGGACATTCGGAGAAAAGCATTCGAATCTTTGAGACTTTCTCAAACAATTGGATTAGCATTTTTAATAATGATGAAAAATTTATCATCTAACTGATCCATACCTACTGGTATTAACTTTCAGCCAACATGACGAGGAAAGCAGTTCAGACTTCAGTTTTACTTCAAGTATAATGGAAGCACTAGATCAGTTTATAATATAAAATAGGTAATATAACATTATTAAGATAAATAATAATATGATAACATATTTTTGACTTTTGTATTAGCGCCGGAATATTTTGTAAATTTTTTTTTTTTTTTTTAATCACCTGACAATGAGAATTTGTTTTAGTATAATAAAGAATCATGTGTATTGGTAATCGTACAGATTTTATTTTCATAAAATATTCTCCACTGAAACGCAGTTTGGTAGTTGGAATCAACTAGTGGTCATAATCTATAGCCATTGTATGTTAAATAATTCGACTTCCCGTCACCCCTGACACTTGCTCAGCTACTGCTTTAATCCATATTCATCAAACATCATTCAGCGGTACTTTCAAAGTCTGCTTTTATTATGAAATTATACTACATATACCCGTGTATTTAATGCCAAGTTCAACACCCTTTGGAAAAGTTGACTTGTAGTAAGATTTTTTTTTTTTTTTTTCATTTATCGTGTATACTTACAGTTTATTCAACCTGTTCTGTAACGCAATATAAACAGACTCCAAAATCAAGCTTCATTATGCAATAATGAGTATTTTTTTTTTCCTTTTGTTCTTCTACACAATTTTGAACATTATTATTCTAATCTGCCTGCATCACTGCTTCTATTCAACAAGCTATTGACCCTCTCTCTCTCTCTCTCTTGTATTTTTTTTTTTTTTTTTGTATTTTAATTTTATTTGTATCAGCCTATACGTACATTATTTTACTCTTGCTACCTACTGCTGTAAGCCTATGTACTTCTTTTATCCACGAATGATTCGCTGTACCCCTATTTGCCCCAAGACTGGTCAGGGCATAACTATAATAAATCAATGAATCAATCAATCAATCAAACAATCTCTCTCTTGGTTTCGATATCAATGCATGTCTGTTGTTGATAAGAAAATAAGAAATCAGGATTAATAATGTCCGGTTTCACCAACGTCGAATAACTTCTTATTCATAGAATAACTCTATTCGTCGAATAATGCCCGGTTTCACCAATACAACGTCGAATAACTTTATTCGTCGATTAAACTCTTATTCATTGAAAACAAAAGATTATTTTACATTGTATTTGCGACTTTTATTCGATGAATAGCGTTATTCTGTGAATAAGAAGTTATTCGACGTTGGTGAAACCGGCCATAAAAGTCGCAAATATACAATGTAAAAATAGTCTTTTGTTTTCAATGAATAAGAGTTTAATCTATGAATAATAGTATATTCCCTGCTCAAAAATCCCAGACTGAAATCGACAGGAGCGGATAGCTTTTCGGACAAGTTTCCAGACAAGACCGCAGATCGCGTATCTGTCTGTCTGTGGTCTGTACCCTATATCCGGTCGAAAATTCCTGTCTGGATTCTGCGCGAGCCTTGTCTGCATTCAATCCGGCTCGGAAAATCCGCGACGGGGTAACTTATCCGGACCAATCGGCATCCTGTTAATTGAAAAAATTAATCTGGTTTTTAGACTGGTTTCGTCTGGACCGTTTCCGGAACAAGCGCATCACCTATTCAGAAGTTTATCCGGTTGGATGCGCATCGTATTCCGCGGTTTAATCGATCTGTTTCGTATCGTTCTGTCTGCATTTCATGCAGAATCTTTGACCCGCCCCGTGCGGTCCCGTCCGTCGCTCAAATCGGTTTTGGAACTGTGTACCTACGTATCTATCCGGTTTGGGTCCCGCAAATCATCACGTGATTATTTACATCAAATTTCCCAAGTTGGAATCGGGGCTCTATCCGTACCCATCCGGTTTCCACGTAATGTACATTACTTCAATATTTTCTCGTAAGGCGGCGACCACCGCTTTCGATATTCTCGCGAGTACCACTTATAGGAGTTGGTGAGTATACAGTAGGGTGCTTCAAAAAAATTCTTTAATTTTTTTTTTCAACTCTTACCCTCCCAAATACTTGAGGTGAAGAAGACAAAAGCCCTCGCGAAAGTCAGTCGCTGTAACTCAACTCTAAGAGGTCGCTATTTTCATTTAATTTCGCCATTCATTTAACATGGGAATTTTCGTTTTTTTATTCAAACTGAAATTACACCTATTCATTTTGGTTTTTCAAAAAGATCCATTGTATATTCAGAAAGCTGATTTTTTAAGCTTTCCAAACCTATATAATAAAAGTCGATTACCTTAATTAGAAGATTAAATAAAGTCATTTGAAATCTAGAGATTTTTCTGTAGCAACAAAATTCCGGATTCCGGTCGTGTCCCTATCTGGTGCTATGCGAGACCTATCCTGCCATTCTTGGGAACATACAGATAGGCTTCCTATCGGGTTCTATCCGGAAAGTAACCCCGCCGCGCCCTAGGCATTTTTCCTGTATGGTTCTATCCGGATCCATTTTCAAAAAATTGAAGTTTTTTTGTTTCTTCTTTTTTTTTTCTTCTTCTTAAGTATCAGTGCTTCAGGGGGTGCAACATATATCGACAACAGACATACTGATAACACGTAACCAATACAGGACTTAGGCGACGCTCATAGATGATATTTTCCGCCTCTATATATACTCACCAACTCCTATAAGTGCAGGTACTCGCGAGAATATCGAAAGCGGTGGTTGCCGCCTCACGAGAAAATATTGAAGTAATGTACATTACATGGAAACCGGATAGGTACGGACAAGAGCCCCGATTCCAACTTTGAAAATCTTTGTCCGTATCTATCCGGTTTCGGTCACGCAAATCATAACGTGATTATATTTACATCAAATCTTCAAAGTTGGAATCGGGGCTCTGTCCGTATCTATCCTTTTTCTAATTTGGACAGTTTTTTTTTTTCGTTCAAAAAAAAATCTAAAAAAATTATATTCAAAATAGAGTTTTTGAAAAAAAAAAAAAAAAATGGAAGTGAAGGAGAGAAATCATCGTTCTGATGATTATTTTTTTTCTGGAAGAAAATTGAAGTCGTCACTCCACATTTTTTGTCAAAAAGCACTATGATGAATTTCATTTTTTAGACATTTTTTTAAACGAAAAAAAAAAAATGTCCAAATTAGGACAAGGCACATTTTTCAATGTTTTTTTTTTTTTTATAAAAGGGGTTTAAATGGGCCGGAATTTTTTTCTGTTAATTTTACCGAAAAGCTGAGAAAAAAACAAAGAAATCTCATCTCAAGTTTTCTCTCCTTCCCCAATTTATCGCACTACGTGAAAATTATTGAGTATAAAAGTATTTCTGGAATGCAATGACCAAAAAATCTGAAAATCTGAAAAAATTCAAAAACTTTTTTTTCATCCTCAATAACACGTACGAATTATTACGGAATGTTCGAAGACCTCAAATTAAATGGGTGGCCCCGTTTGACGAAGAAACTAAGAAGAAATCCTCATAAGTCGCGTGTCTAATGGCATAAGGTCGTGAATTTTTTTTTTTTTTTTGGCGCTTGCGACCTTATGCCATCATTAGACACGCAAATTTATTATCTTGTTATTCACAATTTTTGAAAGTTTTTGTTTTAATTTTATTTATTTGAAAATTGTATACCGAACCTTTACCCATTTTATGTAGGCTTTAGGTAATGGGGCGGCATTTTTAACGGTGCCCCAGAGCAGCACCCTGGGTAAATCCGGCCCTTAGAATGATCAACAATACAAACAGAGAAGTATTCTGAAATTTAAAGGATTCTGAATGTAGCGACTTCTCTGCTGGCGCTCTTGAAGTATACATTAGGGTGGCCGTTAAAACGGGAAAAAAGATGAAACTCTCGGGCCGCCCCCCAAATCGACTCGAAATAAATCAAAACTCATCCTGTAATTTTTTCAGAATTTTATTTTAACGCTTGACCCTTGACCACAGAGATTGAACTTCTCCATTTGAAATACACCGGGTTTCGCGATCCTTTCAGTTATTATTCCACTGTGGGTCTAAATATGAATACAAAAATCTGAAATTCTCACAGATTGGTCCACGAGAATGCTTCTCTGTAAAAAAAAAAAATAGCCACCCACTGCTCTCAAAAATTTGTATGGTTCATCCCATGCCAATGTGATAATTTTTTTTCCTCCAATTTCATCGAATGTTGCTCAAAAACATTGGAAATATATTTTCCAATGTTTTTCAGTTTGTTCACATTTTGTATGGGATATTCCGACATTATCCAATATCATACGGACTTCAGGTAAAGGGAATAATCGATTCTAATGCGAAAGTTGACTTTGTAACTCCTTGTTGATTTCTTTTGCGAAAAAAATCTATAATAAAAGAGTTGACTTTATTCAAAAATTACATGGATGACGTTAACAAAAAAATTTGCTAAACACAAAAAAAAAAAAAAAAGAAAAACGAAATGCTGCAAAAACACACCAAAAACCACTTCCGTACAAAATGTGGGAGAACCAAGAAACATCGGGAAACATATATTTTTAATGTTTTTGGAAAACCTTCGATGGACTTGTAAAAATATAAAAAAAACTTTCGGAAAATAATGTCGGAATATCCCATAGGAAATGTGAAAAAACCGAAAAACATTGGGAAACATATATTTCCAATGTTTTTGAGTAATATTCGATGAAATTGGAGAAAAAAAAAAATTATCACATTGGGATGGGATGAACCATACAAAATTTTGAGGGCAGGGGGGGTGGCCATTTTTTTTCTTCACAGAGAAGCATTCTCGTGGACCAATCGGTGAGAATTTCAGATTTATATATTCCTAATTAGACCCACAGTGGAATAATAACTGAAAGAACCGCGAAACCCCGTGTATTTCAAATGGAGAAGTTCAACCTCTGTGGTCAAGGGTCAAGCGTTAAAATAAAAATCTGAAAAAATTACAGGGTGAGTTTTGATTTATTTCGAGTCGATTTAGGGGGCGGCCCGGAATTTTTTTTCCTAACGACCACCCTAGTATACATCTGTACCCTAATACCCTGTACCTAGTGCACATCTGTATGTGTATTAGTATGCATCTGATACCCCTCTACTACTACTCGCTGGTTCTAGAAAGTACGCAACTTGTAATATATAAATATTAATTTATTTCATTCCGTACCCTGTGATAACAGTAAAGTATGGACAAATTTAATTCATGTAGTAATCTCATGGTACGTTTTGAGATTATCTCAAGACTAGTTTGGTTCAATATCATCTGGTTCATTTGCAGATAAAAATGCATTTCAAATGTGGCGGACGGGATACTCTCCAGTCGTTTTTTACAAGATCCCAGTCGATCGGTTCAACTGAAAGTTACATTGTTGGGTGTGAATTTTCTTTTTTCGGCATAGGCATTGAAAAGTCACTTTTTGACGCCTGTTTTCGATCCACAAAGTGTCACTTTATACGGTTGATTTCAGAACTGCCATATAAAGTCTTTATACGGCAGTCTGGATGCGCACTTCGAACCGCGCATTGAAACTGCCGCATAAAGACTTTATATGGCAGCTTTGGAATGCGCACTTCGAACTGCGCATCCAGACTGCCGTATAAAGACTTTATAGGGCAGTTCTAAAACCAACCGTATAAAGTGACACTTTGTGGATCGAAAACAGGCGTCAAAAAGTGACTTTTCAATGCCTATGCTGAAAAATTTTTTTTAAGAATTTGTAATTATTTTTTATACTTCTTTCTGGAAAAAATGATACATAAATCTGTAATTTATAACCCGAGAAAAAATATTTTAGATCTAAGTAGATCTAGAGCATGGGATCAACGTAGATCTAAATTTTGGGATAGATCTAACTAGATCTATATAGATTTAACTAGATCTATTTAGATCCAACTAGATCTATTTTTTTTAATATAATTATATAAAATTATTTATAAATGATTATATAAAATTATATATGAGTTTTGGCCATATATAATTTTATATAATTATATATACTAGTATCGGCCCGGCGAAAAAAAAAAAAAAAAAACTAGATACCGACCGGGGATCGATCCGTGAACCGTGTGCTCGCCAACTCTGCCTGCCACCGACTCACCTAACATCCGTTATGGAAACTTGGAACTTTTTAACAATGTGATCAACGCGTGACTTTTCATTTGTTTTACAAATTTTTTATAAATATATAAAAGTTATGTTTTAAAATTGATGAAGTTTACTTAATATTTCCGAATTGTAATATTCATCGAATGCATTTATTTACAAAGTGCACATTTTTGCGTCGAAAGAGAAAAAATATACACTTAAGTAAAAGAGACTTAACAATCATCGATTATCTATTACCATTCACGTTTATATAGTACTATAAATATTTATATGTAATTATAAAAAACTATATAATTATATGACAATAATCATTGTATATTTTTATGTATAACAATATATAGTTTTATATAGTAATATATAAAGCCATGCGATACGCTATTATATAAAATTTTATATAGCTTCATATAATTATATAAACTTATATATATTTATATATATTTCAATAAGATGGCAACATGTTTGATCCCAATACCTAGTTTTAATGTGATGATCTGTATGGATCTAACCACACCTGATGAGATGTAATTAGATCTGGTCAGATTTATTTGGATCTGTTTACATCTAACTAGATCCACGCAAGACATAAGCAGATTCAATGTTGTGATCTCATGAGATCTAAAATGATCTAACGCGATCTAATTAGATATAACATTAGAACTAAGTAGATCGAAGCAGACGTAGTGATATCTTCTTAGATCGCTTCAGATCTGACTGGATTTGCTTAGATCTAATACGCACATACCTGTGAAATTTTTTTTTAGATCTAAGCAGGTTTACGTAGATCTAGATAGATCTTCCGAGATCCAAGCAGATCTAATTTTTCCCATAATTTAGATCTAAGTGGATCAAATTAGATCAAATTAGATATAATTTGATCCAGTTAGATCTAAAATATTTTTTCTCGGGAAGGCTTTCCTGCAGAAAGAGCCAGAAGAATGAAAAGAATTACAAATTCTTATATTTTTCTAGATGGATTCTCACCCAACAATACAATTTTGAGTCAAGTTGTTCGACTGCGATCTTGCACAAAACTATTAGAAAATAAATTCGCGTGCCACATTCAAGATGCATTTCTTTCTGCGAATAAACTAGATAATTAAACCAAACTGGTCTTCAAATAATCTCAAAATATGCCACTATAGATGATGAAATAAACTTCACATGTTGAGACGTTAACAATGTCACAGGATACAGCATTATTGTATGTTACCACGTCGAGACCTCAGGGCAAAAATACCCTTTTGACAACATGCAGCAAAGAGGATGCTGAAACATAGGCATGAAAACTAGCACATTTTACAATAAAAAGTTTACTACAAAGAGTTTTCTTTACCCTTGAATTGAGTAACTTGAAACAAAATTAAACATTATGATAATACGTATTCATTCTTAAGCGTGTGTTAACATTATGCATGGTCAATGACGTATTGTAAAGGTCATGCCGTTCAATGAGGCCAAAATTTGATGAATTTTGGTAGCTGATTAACGATAGAAATGTTCTCGATAGAGAACCCATTGGAAAATTCACACTGTTTTAACTCTGCATCGATAATGATATAGAAAAGAATACAATAGCGAGTTGAAAACTTTTATATACAAATAAGCATAGAATAAGTTAATGTATTGCAAGTCGTGCAATTCGGTGGGGGAAGCCAGCGTTATAAAAACACGACTGTGTTCAAACTGGTCGTAATTGGTTGGTGGTCTTCGGAACAACCGTGACTAAAATTTATTTACCTATCTAATTAATTTTTTTTTTTTTTTTTAATACGTGATAGAAACAGTGACTCTTATAAAACGTTCGTTCTACGTTATAGAAGCAACAATATGTCAGCTACAAGTGAAGAAACCAACGATTACGATGGGCCTAGCATGTGGGCCGATCCAGAACCGGGTGAAGAAGTGGTGATTTCTGGTATTGCCGGAAGATTTCCAGACTCGGATAATGTTGACCATTTTCAAGAAAATCTTTTCAACAAAGTAGATCTTGTTACTTCTGATGCTCGTCGTTGGGAATTAGGTGAATTATAATAATACTGTTTTAACTCAAGACTCAGTTGGCGAGATGTATTCTTGAATCTTTGATAACATACTGCATTCCGCTCTTTTATAAAATTAGAGGAGTGAATTTTCTTGTCTTTTTTCACTACCGAAGTATGAAATTTAGACACAAAAGATACCTAAATTCCAAATATGTAGTTTAATTTAGAAAAAAATTATGGGTAGCAATTTGGCCGTTTGAATATATATAACTTTAATTGTTACCGTTTATAGATCATCCGGAAATTCCCCAAAGAACTGGAAAGATAAACAATGTAGGGAAATTTGATTCGCTATTTTTTGGAGTACACTTCAAGCAAGCACACACTTTGGATCCTATGTGCAGAATGCTGTTGGAACATGCTTACGAAGCAATTATTGATGCTGGCGTCAATCCACGTCAGCTCCGTGGGACCAACACTGGTGTATTTATCGGTGCCTGTTTCTCTGAATCAGAAAAAACTTGGTTCTATGAAAAACTCCAGGTTCGAAACTTTGTCTCTTACTCCTTGACCAATTTCTCAAATTCTTTTCATATTCTGAATAATTTTAGATCGTTCTGTTTTTTCAAATCTATTATCTTCATTCCTGGAATTTACATGATTGATTGTTGTCCCGAGATAGATATTGAAACAAATTAAATGACCACTCAGGTAAACGGATTCGGTATCACCGGCTGCAGTCGTGCGATGTTGGCCAACCGAATCTCTTACTGGTTGGGATCTAACGGACCTAGCTACACCGTAGATTCAGCATGCAGTTCTAGTCTCTTTGCTTTAGATCACGCTTACAGAGCGATTAGAAGTGGACAATGTGATTCTGCGCTTGTAGGCGGTGCTAATTTATGTCTTCACCCATATGTATCCCTGCAATTCTCTCGCCTCGGTATGATTAATATCTCGAAAGCTAGCTATGCTATACAAATGACTAATTTTCTCATCACATAATGATTCAATTAGGTGTTTTGTCGCCTGACGGACGTTGCAAGTCGTTTGACGCCGATGCAAATGGTTACACACGAAGTGAAACTGTAGCTATGATTTTTCTCCAAAAATCAAAAGACGCTAAGCGGATTCATGCTCAAGTTGTACATACTAAAACAAACTGCGACGGTTACAAGGAACAAGGCATTACCTTTCCATCTAGCGTAATGCAAAGTGCATTATTAGAACAATTTTACCAAGAGTGCAAAATACCACCAAGTAGCTTAGCTTTCGTAGAAGCACATGGTACTGGAACCAGGGTCGGAGACCCTGAGGAAGTAAATGCTCTAGAGAAGGTATTCTGTCCTGGTCGAACTACTCCACTACGAATTGGCTCGATTAAGTCAAACTTAGGACACTCTGAACCAGCTAGTGGGCTTTGCTCCGTTGCTAAGGTATAAATTATAGTTTACATTCATGCTGCATGTGCGGTGGCTCAATTTTGTTTTTATTCAGCAGAACGTCTTCGAAATTGATACTTGAAAGCCAAAGTAATATATTTATTGGTAAGAGTAAATTTATGTGCAATGTTGTACCACACTAATGGACAAGTATTTGACATTTAAAGGTGATAGTTGGAATGGAAAGTGGTCTGATTCCACCAAATCTAAACTATAATCGTCCTCGCGAAGGAGTCAAAGCATTAGAAGATGGTCGTATACAAGTCATAACTGAACCAACGCCATGGGAAGGAGGATACGTTGGTATAAACTCTTTCGGTTTCGGAGGTGCCAATGCTCATGTTCTATTAAAGTCGAATTCAAAGGAGAAAATAGATGATGCTACACCCAAGGACGATTTGCCTAGACTTGTCGTTGTATCTGGGCGCACAGAAGAAGCTGTCACAACATTATTAGATGGTGTATGTGAAATTGGGCTATTATTTTCAATCTACTTATTGCAGCAAACATGTTCATGAAACTCAATTAACTAACACTGCATAATAATAGCTTGAAAGCAAACCAGTCGATGTGGAATACATCAGTCTCTTCCACGACATACATGCCGAAGAAACTCCAGGCCATTTATACCGCGGATATACCATTTTGCCAACCAAAGGATTACCGCAGAATAAGATTCGAGATGTTCAGCATTATCCTGGCGCTAAACGCCCAGTGTGGTTCGTGTTTTCTGGAATGGGATCGCAGTGGGCTGGAATGGGTAAATATTAGCGGACAGCAAGCTATTGTATTATTAAACCTCGATGATGTGGAATATCTGCTTTCATATCAAAACTAGTGGTCAGCCAACTTATCTGCTTGCCCTGCATATTTTTATGACGTTAGACATCGATTGACGCATGATCTAATCTATATTTTCATATCTAACAGGAACTGCTCTATTGAAAATTCCTGTATTTGCCAAAGCCATTCAAAAGTGTGATGCCGCCCTAAGGCCACACGGAGTGGACCTTATGGATATTCTGACCAATACAGATCCAAAAACTTATGATAACATCTTGAACTCATTCGTTGGCATCGCTGCAGTTCAGGTACAGCCATTGTTCCTCTAGATAAAATCAATGTACCTGCAACAATAAAGAGGTGCTTCCTCTTCGCCGAATAATGAATCTGGTGGATAATAAACATCTATGGTCCTGTTCATTCACAGGTCGGACTGGTAGATGTATTAGACTCCATAGGAATCGTACCGAATAATATAATTGGGCATTCAGTGGGAGAGTTGGGGTGTGCATATGCCGATGGTTGTTTCACTGCAGAGCAGATGGTTCTGGCAGCGTACTCCCGCGGTTTGGCTTCGATAGAAACTGAATTGATTCATGGATCTATGGCGGCTGTTGGACTCGGTTATAACGAGATCAAAGTTCTGTGTCCACCGGATATAGAAGTTGCCTGTCACAATGGTCCTGAAAGTTCGACAATAAGTGGGCCGGCAGAATCTATGAAGGCATTCGTTGCCGAACTACAAGCAAATAATATTTTCGCTAGAGAAGTTCCGTGCAGCAACATTGCCTACCACAGTCGCTATATCGCAGCAGCAGGCCCGAAACTGTTAGCTTATTTACAAGAAGTTATTCCAGAGCCCAAGCCTCGTAGTTCAAAATGGCTAAGTAGCTCAGTGCCGCGTAGCAAGTGGACAACCAGTGCAGCCCAACTATGTTCACCTGAATATCACACGAATAATCTATTGAACCCGGTTTTGTTTGAAGAAACTTCATACTTGATACCCAAAAATGCGATAACTATTGAAATAGCTCCACATGGTTTGCTCCAGGCCATTTTACGCAGATCCTTGAACGAAAACGTGAGTAATATTGCTCTGACAAAACGCGGACATAAGGATAACACAGAAGTTTTACTTCAAGCTATCGGAAAGATTTATGAAGTCGGTCTACATCCGCAGTTGTCTAATTTATACCCAAAAGTTGAATATCCGGTGAGCAGAGGAACCCCGTTGATTTCTCCCCTGATACGTTGGGAGCACTCGGACGACTGGTACGTGACTTCGTATAGGATGCAGGAGAAAATTGTTTCCGGAGAGCGAATTGTTCAAGTAACTCTCGGTGACGAAGATTTTGAATGGATGGCAGGGCATGTTATTGACGGAAGAAATTTGGTACCTGCAACTGGTTATTTGGTATTAATTTGGGAGACCTTGGGTATGATGCGAGGAGAACTGTATACTGAAGTCTCAGTTGTTTTCGAAGATGTTAGGTTTCACAGAGCAACTACAATCCCAAAAGAGGGTAGCGTTGAATTAACGCTTATGCTTCAGAAAGGTGGGTTCCACATTTGAAGAATCTTTTCTTTAACATTGACAAGCCCCAAAGCATTATGTTAATATGGATTCATCTCTTCTTAGGATCGGGCAGATTCGAAGTTGTCGAAAGCGGTACTGCCGTTGTGACTGGTTTAATTCGTGCTGTTTCAAGCCCAGGACAAGAACGTGTCGATACTGAGATGCTGGAGATTGACGATGAGGAACTAAACTCAACAGGCAGGGATATTTATAAAGAGTTACGTCTCAGAGGCTATCAATACACGGGAATCTTCCGTGGGCTGAAAAAAGCATCGGCAAAAGGAACCAAGGGGCTTATAGCATGGGAAAACAATTGGGTAGCCTTTATGGATAATATGCTACAAATAGAGATACTCGGAATTGATACTAGAGGATTATTTGTTCCCACGGGTATTCAGAAGTTGGTAATAGACACTAAGACGCACTTAAATGAAATTCGGAATATGCCCGATGATGACAAAGGTGAGAACTATACTCAGCAGCTGAACAATGAACAAAATAGTTATTTTGGTCCCATGGGCGTAAAGTTGTACTTTACGCCCGCGGGTGATCGAAGGCTCGAGGGTCGCGCGATCATCCCAAGGGTGTTCAGTTGTACGCCTGCGGTTACGAACATTATTTTAATTCACTCAGTGTGATAATGGACGTTTTACCCACGCGAAGCGTGGGTAAAATCCCCATTTTCAGACCTTATGAAGTAAAATTGTGTACTATACTCGACGAAAAAACTTCTTCTGATCTCGTGTGATTGCAACCCTCGCCTTCGACTCGTGCTGCAACCTCACACTCGTCAGAAAAAGTTTTACCGCACTCGTATTGTAATGTACTATTTCGTCATGGTGGCGTAAAGTATAACGCATTTTGGGCCTTGTTTTGCAAACGTCAAGTTCGAACTTACGCCCGGAAAACAAGGCCAAAAATGCGTACTTTACGCCGACTATGACGAAAATATGGGTTTTCCCCTTTATTTATCCATTCATTTATTTTTACAGCATTCGAAGTATACTACGATAGAGACTTTAATATTATTGCATCTGGTGGAATAGAAATAAGAGGATTGAAAGCCAGTGCTATTGCTCGTAAAAGGCCAGCAGGAGAACCCGTTCTCGAAGAATTTAAATTTGTAGCACATCGAGATCGAGCTGAAATGCCATTGGAAGTGATAACTCGCATCGCCGCACACATAGCTCTTGAAAATCACATTGGTGTAAAAGTACAGACAATTGAAATAGTCGATGAAGCGGACGATAAATCACCTGAAGATTTAAGTTCTCCTCTGATCCAGCTAGTCCTAAGTGATTTGCCCCTGCTACAAGCTGACATCAATGTTATCGCATCCAGCGACAAATTTACTGAAGCTGATCTACCTTCGACTATTACCATTTCTGACTTGACAAAATTACCTGGTGAACACACAGCTTTGATAGTAGTTGGTCACAGTCTTCTTGCAAACAAAAATTACACTATGTTGAAGCTGGTACGAACAGTAATAAAGGAGGGAGGTTTCTTGCTGGCTAGAGAACCACTGAACGCTGATGATGATGTCTTCTCGACTATACATAGAGAAGGGTATGATGTGATTCTGGAGAAACGTACTGATCGGGAATTGGTGCTCTTCCTTCATGAAAAAGAAAAGCTACCTGAGATAACGGCGGTGATAAAAATCAACAATAATACATTCTCGTGGCTCTCTGAGCTACAAGCTGCACTGAAAGCAGAAGGCGAGAAGGAAAGCAGTGGCAAGAGACGAATACTCGTTGTAGGCGAAGGGGACTTTGAAAATGGGCTTTTAGGACTGGTAAACTGCTTACGCAAAGAACCGGGTGGTGATGTTATACAAGCACTGTTGATTCAAGATATGCAAGCTCCGAAATTTTCCTTGGAAAATCCATTATATGCTGAACAATTGAATTTAGATATGACACTGAATGTTCTACGTCCTGGGAAATCATGGGGGACCTATAGATTCTCCCCATTGGAACCATTGGCAGCACAGCCTGTTTATCACGCTCGCATTAGCCAGCTCACACGTGGCGACTTGAGTTCAATTAAGTGGATAGAAGGTATAATCGAGCCTAGTCTACCGCAGAACAGAAATTTAATTAAGATTGATTACTCGTCGATAAACTTCCGCGACATTATGCTAAGTACAGGAAAGTTAGCAACAGAACTCATCGGAAATTCAAGACTGGCGCAAGAAAGTGTAATTGGTTTTGAATTCGCTGGAAAAGATCTGGATGGTCGGCGAGTTATGGGAATGATTGAAACCGGAGCAATGGCAAATGTATGTGTATGTGACAGAGAACTTCTTTGGGACGTTCCTGACAAATGGACATTAGAAGATGCAGCCACGCTTCCAGCGGTCTATGGAACAGCTTATTATGGTCTTTACTTGAGTGGCAGAATGAGAAAAGGCGATAAAGTTTTGATACATGCTGGAAGTGGTGGCGTGGGTCAAGCAGCCATCACGTTAGCTCTGCACGAAGGCTGTGAAGTTTTTACAACTGTAGGAACGCCCCAAAAACGCGAATTCATTAAGAAACAATTCCCACAAATCGATGACGACCATATCGGCAATTCTCGAGATACATCCTTTGAGCAATTGGTGCTACGGCAGACGGAAGGGCTCGGAGTTGACATTGTCCTCAATTCATTGGCGGAGGAAAAGCTACAGGCTTCGGTTCGTTGTCTAGCAAACGGAGGACGATTCCTAGAGATTGGTAAATTTGATCTCGCAGCAAACAATCCCCTTGGAATGGAAGCTTTCCTGAAAGAAATCAGCTTCCACGGAATTTTGTTAGATAGCTTATTCACTGCCTCAAGTGAGAAGAAGTTAGAATTGTCCGAACTGTTTATGGAAGGTATAAAGAACGGTGCTGTTCAACCACTTGTCAGGACTGTCTTTCCAATGGACCAGGTCGAAGCAGCCTTCAGATATATGGCAGCTGGAAAACACATTGGCAAGGTTTGATACTCTTTTCACCAAAAATTTAATTTAATTCATTGAGACTTGAGTTTATGTAAATAACTTATTCTTCACATGGTTTTCAAAAAAAATATTACTTCAGCATTACAATTCCGTAGATAAATTTGAACTAGCTACCAAATATCTATCACTTACAAAGATCGTGCCATTTTTTAAATCACACATCCTCCTTTTTTCAAGAGTGAGGAAGCTCAAACTTGAAACATACTAAGCAAATAATTTACTTAGGTCCTTCTGAAAGTCAGCCACACGGATGAAGTTGGTTCGCCGTGTCTCCCTCTTGCACTTCCTCGTTATTATTGCGCAAAAGATCGCAGTTATCTTATTCTTGGTGGCTTGGGCGGGTTTGGTCTTGAATTGGCTGATTGGCTCGTACTTCGTGGAGCTAGGAAGCTGGTCCTTACATCGAGGAAAGGAATCAGTAACGGATATCAACGGATGCGTATTAATCTTTGGGAGAGTTACGGGGTTCAAGTTCTAATTATTGTTGGTAAAGATGCCTCAAAACATGAGGATTGCGAAGCAATTTTGAAACAGGCAGCGACACTTGGCCCAGTAGATGCTATATTCAATTTGGCTGTAGTACTAAAGGATGGCATATGGGAAAATCAAACACCGGAGTCATTTGAAGAATCTTTCAAAGCAAAGGCGTGGGCCACAAAGCAGTTAGACAAACTGTCGCGAATATTGTGTCCAGATCTTCGAAAGTTTGTAGTATTCTCATCAGTATCATGCGGCAGAGGTAACGCAGGACAGATAAACTATGGAATGGCCAACTCGATAATGGAACGAATATGTGAAGAACGTGCGGCAGAAAACTTGCCAGGCTTAGCTATTCAGTGGGGAGCTGTTGGAGACGTCGGATTAGTCGCAGAAATGCAGGAAGATTTCAAGGAAATTGTTATCGGCGGCACTCTACAGCAAAAAATATCTTCATGCCTGGAAGAACTCGATGGTTTCTTACAACGCAATAGTACTATCGTTTCCAGCATGGTAGTGGCTGAAAAAAGGGCTGGTGGTTCTGGGGCGACAAATATTGTCGACACGGTTGTAAATATAATGGGTACAGTAAATTTAATAAATATCAGCTATTTTATGCTTACATGTCTTTTCTGTCCTTATTGTATTTTTCGAACTGTAGATTGATATTAACTGAGCCTAATACATTTACAGGGCTTAAGGATCTGAAAACCGTGAGTATTCACACGCCTTTGGCGGAACTCGGCATGGACTCTATGATGGCAGTTGAAATAAAACAAACTTTAGAGCGTGAATTTGAAGTGTTTTTGACCGCCCAAGATATTCGCTCTCTGAACTTTGATAAACTCCAAGAAATGGCTCAAAAACAACTTGAGGCAGAAGAGCGCCGCTATAAGAGAAATACAGAATCAATGGACAATTTAGGTGGCCTAAGAATGCTCATTCGAACTCTGGGCACAGATGAGATTAATAAAGATATTTGCATGCCATTGATAACAAAAGCGGAGGATGGAAGAGGCGAAGTTTTTATATTACCAGGAATCGAAGGTACTCACACTGTGTTCCAGTTATTGGCTGGTAAATTGAAATCTCCGGCAACCTGTTTACAGCTTGGGAACGCATGTTCGAATTTAACGTCAATCGAGAATATGGTAGACTACTTTATGCCGGTAAGAACAGATTCTAAGATCCTACGGCGTTATATAACAATTGCATCCAATTATTTTCATCATATACGTAAAAATGATGTCTGAAAATTTACAGCATATCAAAGAACGGCTCAAAGGACAGAGAGACTTTTTAATAGCTGGATATTCCTTTGGAAGTTTGATTGCCATTGAGCTTGCGAGAAGACTGGAGTCTCAAAGCCTTACCGGTCGTCTTGTGTTGATAGACGGTTCTCCTGATTCAATGAAAGCAATTGTTAGCCAGCACCTGAACGGAGATAATGATGATCAGATGCAGTCGTCCGTTTTATTGGGAATAATGGATATTCTAGCACCGTCTATCACCGCAGAGGTGAAATGAAGTTCTACCTCTCTTTTTACACATTATTAGAAACCGATTTGTTGCGAATGTCTTCTATGAATGTATTGTGATGAAATGTGAAATTAATCAAGTTTCCTTGTTTCAGCTTCTCGAGGAATTCACAAATTGCAATACCTGGGCACAGAGGTTCTCTAAATTCGCAGAAAAATTGCCAGAAGATAAAAACCTGAATTTCTCATTAGAAGATCAAGAGGCGATATGCACATCTATTTATTATAGAGTAAAAGCTGTTGTGAACTATGACCCCTCGACATTACCACCTCTCAGAACACCGATAACTCTGCTTAGACCCAAGAACCAATCTATACGTTTGATGTCCGAAGACTACGGTCTGGGAGCGGTAAGTTTCTACAAGACATCTGTAGTTACATGAATTTATGATCGCGCCAACTATCTTACATATCTTTTTCACGTTGACTTGAGTATATATATCAATCAACGATAATCAATATTTTCCCCACAGATTACCCAGGCAAAGGTAGAAATATACTACGTAGAAGGCAACCATATGACAATGTTAGACGATGACGTTTGTGCAGCAGCAATTAACGGAGACCCTCTTGAGGATGCTGCGTCATTCAAGAAAACTATAATGGAAGATGGTGCAAACATTGCCCCTATTGTTCCTGTAGGTGCTATGGGTGGCCTTAGCAGAAGTTAAGAGAGTATGATGTCTTTTCGATTTCGATGTTCAAAATTTATTTAATTTTATATCATAGATTAATTGTTCGGAAGGAATGTTTTGTTTTTTTCTATTTAATATACTTAATAACGGAATAATAAAATATTAAACGTTCTAGTTAGTTTTTATAAAGTATCTGATTAGGATACATCTCAAACCAGAAATAATCCAAGCCGATGGTAAAAACGTAACTGTTTGCAATTATTTTCTACAGCGAGATCACTACAGAATTTACCTACTAGGTATATGTGAATAAAATTTGGTTTTATAATTCAATAAAGAAATAGGGAATTATCAATGTATATTATCTATAATAATAGGTATTAATAAGACCTGACCTATGAATCAATGTTTGATGTGAAAATAATAAACACTTCATTATTTTTATGCATCCACGTTTTAATGTACACGCAAAAAAAAAGTGCTGTCAAATTTACTATGTGAGCAGTAAATATAGGGACAGCACTTTTTTGCAGTAGAAATTATCACAATTGCAGTATTGGGTACATTGGAGCAAGTGGCCTTCAATGTCTACATGAGTGAATGTCACCACAATTGTGATAATTTCTACTGCAAAAAAGTGCTGTCCCTATATTTACTGCTCACATAGTAAATTTGACAGCACTTTTTTCTGCGTGTAAAACAGACTATACATTAGGGTGGTTCAAAAAAGACCTAATTTATCAGATGTTACTGCTCATTCGTGAATATGTTGTTTGTGATTTTGAAAAATTATTCCATTTTTCTTAGGACTATAGGACAATATTTACTACTGCCTCAGTGAAGTTGAAATTTCGAAATTTTGCCATTTTTGGCAATTTCAAAGTTCTCAGATCAAAGCGCTCATCTGGCTACTATACATACATACATATATAATACATACATACATACTATACATACATACATACATATATAATACATACATACTATACATACATACATACATATAGAAAGTGAATAATAATAATTTTTTTTTTTTTTGACTGTCTGGTTCTACTAGAAATTAAGTGAATTCCTTTTTAACATTTGTCACACACGTCCACACACGTATTTCGGTGTAATGATACCTCATGTATTCCAAGAGAGGTTTCTAGACAGATTCTCACCCAACAATACAATTTTTTTGCAATAGTGTGCGTAAAATTCGATTTTACGAGCTGTAACGAAAATGAACAATAGCATCGACCTTATCACGGATGTAGCTCCGTAAAATAATTTATGTGTCATAGGCCGTAAAACCGCGATTTTAACCTCGTTTCGCCTTCGGCTCGGATTATAAACTCAAATTCGTCGGAAAATACTTAATCGGCCTAGTGACATAATGTACTATTTTCAGGGACGTAGGTCCGTAAAATTAAAAATTTCTAAAATCAGTCATTCTTCGATGATAAATCATTTATGTCGGTTGTTTTTCAACAACAAAACTTTTTTCTATCAGTTGACAACGCTAATAAAAAGTATTTAGTTTAAATTAATGTGTATTTTTTATTCATTTGTGCATCTATTCTTTTTCTTAATGTAATTTATTCATCAATTTTTTTTTTTTTTAATTTATTTTGTTCATTTTTTCATATATTATTTGTATTTATTTCTTGATAAATTTTTCCTAACTAAGTGCGTAAGATCCGTTTTTTTTTTGATTTTTTTCTCAACACGTTGACTATTCTTATTGTATCAAATGAAATTTATTTTTTCAGTACTCGGGGGGCTTCGCCCCCCGAACCCCCTACCGGGGCTTCGCCCCTGGACCCCCGTCTGACGGTAGCAAACACCTTTCGCATGCAACACAGTTTCCGCTTACATGGCAGTTTCCATTTCGTTGTTGAATATAAACTAATTGAAAGTATTTATTTAGGGTCGAGGATTTTGTTTGGGGACACCTGGACTCGCTTTTCTACGCCTTACTATCTTTTTCGATTTTGATATGCATGCACTGTCCCGTTGTAGAATCTGAATAAATGCATAATATTATGCACATTTGTTCCGAATTTTACGCACACAATTGCAAAAAATTACGATTTACGCACTTGTAGCATAATATACTAATTCTTCACTATTTCTACTTCTAATTTTTCTCTTATATCAGCCAATCGATTGTGAGCGCGAGATGCTATTTCTTCTAGCTTGTTTTCTACCCCTACTACACTTTGACGAGTCAGCTCCATAGACATATAAGAATAGACCACGCTACCAGGCCGAGAAGTCGGGAGAGCGATAGAAAGAGAAAGCTGCATAGGAGATCCCTCTATCCTTGTCTAGTCGCGCATGCGCTATTTCATTCTTACTCAATCGCGCATGCGCGCTGAGCGTTCTTTTAGTAAGAATGAAATAGAGCATGCGCGACTAGACAAGGATAGAGGGATCTCCAATGCCACTTTCTCTTTCTATGCCGCTCTCGCATCCACTTACGGGCCACCTCCGTTACTAGCGCGGTCTATTCTTATATGTCTATGGTCAGCTCTCTTGTCTTTGCCACAGATTGCTTATATTAGGCTGGATTCCCATGGGGCCGGAATTCACGGATCCGGAACGGAATTCTAGTGACTTTTTCTATGTGTAGGTGTATACATACACGCAATGCATAGAAAAAGTCACTAGAATTCCATTCCGGATCCGTGAATTCCGGCCCCATGGGAATCCAGCCTTATACCTGTCGATAATAGTACTTTTCGATACTAGTTTTTGGCCCGAGCGAAGCGAGGGTGATAATCACACGAGTCGAGAATCATCTTTCGCACGTGTATCGAACTTCATTTTTCAACACAGCGCGCGTTAAGTTGAATTTTATGCACGCGAAGCGTGCGCAAAATTGAACTTTGCGCACGCCGTGTGGAAAAAGAAGTTTGATATCACATTTAGAGTATTATTGGGCATTTCAATTGCCGTAGGCTCAATATTTGATTGAAATATCAAAATGATAATTTCAATTACTGGTTTATTTCGTTTGTTCATTGCATATTCGATATTATTTTAAAATTAGTAAAAATCTAATAGCTTATACTAAAAACAAGCGTTTGATCTGAAAGGCTCTCAATTTTTTCTAGCTCTGCGCTTTAACCTACAAAAATTGAGTTTTTAATTTGTTTAATTCATTAAAGGATCGATTGATTGATTGAATTCGTTTAATCAACTCATCTTTTTAATTTATACACATATCAACTTGGTTATGTCGATACCTGCGCGGAATAACCGGCTATCTCAGAGTCCGCTTGAAAAAGCGGCTATCTCAGAGTCCGCTTGAAAAAGCGGCTATCTCAGAGTCCGCTTGAAAAAGCGGCTATCTCAGAGTCCGCTTGAAAAAGCGGCTATCTCAGAATCCATTCAAAAAACCGACTGTAGCCTATATTATTAATATAGGCACAGGCCGCTTTTCCGAATGGATTCTGAGATAGCCGCTTTTTCAAGCGGACTCTGAGATAGCCGCTTTTTCAAGCGGACTCTGAGATAGCCGGTTATTCCGCGCAGGTATCGATGTGTCCCTATTGTTTATTCATATTTTATTTTGTCATTGCTTTCAAATAATTTGAGGTTACTATTTTGAATGAAAGTCAACAATTGCTCAACAATCATCAACAATTGCGGAATGCGGTAATACAGACGGTACGAAATAGCCGAAACGCATCTGATTGGCTCTTTGAAAGTAACTAGACAAATTCCGTATCATGGAACGCCAGCCTCTAGTAATAATAAACAATGAAAAGTAAAAACACTAGGGTGGCGTCCGGACGGACGTTATGTGACGTCGGAACGGGCGTTCGTGGACAAATCTAGAGTCCAGCTACTGGAATTATCGCGACAAACCACCTAGACGTTCACTCAGTAGTTGTGGGTCACCAATTATCCATTAAATACTAAAGTACAATGGATGGGATTAGGCTACATTTTAAATAAAAGCTAGGCCAAAATAAAAAAAGGTTAAAAAAAAAAAAATAAATAATGGATGGGATTAATTTTGTATTAAATTCAGAGAGCTTGCGTAATCTAACTATATATTCGTCTAACTGTTCAAAACTTGAATCTATCTATCGATTTGAATACTTTGATATTTGAATATTATCTTTGCAATTTGAATTTAATTGTTTTAAATGAACAAAATTGATATTTCGAGAAAGGATTATATTTATCTTAGTAGTTTATACGATTTGTTCTTACCTTGAAGTTCTTATCAGAAGTTTCTTGATTGTTAGTGGAGGGTCGTCTGTTATCTGCTGGCTCTCGTCCGATCGAACTGCGTTGACCTTCTGCAGTGTATCTCGGAAGGTGGTTTTTGAAATAATATTCGGTTCTTCAAGATTCACAATGTTTTTATTTATTGAATCTTTTCAATTGATTATTATAATTGTTTATATTGTTTTAAAATAATTTTCACTGAATTCGAGAAGTTAAGAATTGTAAATATTGAATTGAATCAAAGAATGATTAAAGTTTGAAAATGAATGCGTAGAAGAGTCTAATATAAATTGAATTGATAATGCAAAGTTGATGATGTGGTATAAGCTCGTTTGAATGTTAAGTATCGAAGTGCCAATTTAGTCGTCTGAATGAATCGAGAGTAAAAGATGATGATAATTTTGCATCGAAGTGAAGCTCCTGATGAGTCTAGGTGTTTCATAACTATGAGCCGGGGTGCGGGGGTCCGTAATTAGGCCTCTGTGTGGATCTCCGAGTTGATTGGGGATCACGCCATCACGTGGGGACTTCGTTTGCTTATGATTGGTCTGAGGCCCAGGGTGATTTGCGTGGGACTCGCAAAACTGTGTCAGCGGTTGAAGCCCGGCTTCCCTCTGGTTGTAGTATACTGTATCCGTTAATTTTTAGGATCTGCATCAGAGTTGGAATTGCGTGATTGATCTGCGTCCTTCTTTGTCCTCGGCAGGTAATATCCTTGTCTTCTTATACCGCCCAACGCGTCGTCACGTGTTTGGTATATGTTCAAACGGGGTCTTGAGTTTTTTACATTTGCCGTGGCGTCTTTTCCTTTCTTACCCGTTTTGGCTTTTCGGGTAAATAAGTTCTCCATAATTGTTGTAATGGTTATTTGAGACTTATATGGCTGTCTATACCTGAGACCTTTGCATTTATTCGCTTTTTTTTTTTTTTTTAGACCTTCACGTGTTGATTTTCATACTATCCTTTATATTTATGAGTTTTAAAGGTTTTCAGTGAAACTTATTTTAGATAGGTGTAAATACAATTATGTGTAAATAGATTTATAATTATTTTCTTAATTTTAGTTCATTATAATATATTGAGTAGAGTTGAGAACCATTTTTCAAATGTTTAGCTGACAAGATGGCTAACAATAAATTACATATGAGCATATGAGGTTGAAGTTCGTAACGTTAACGCAACAAAAATAATTGTGCAAATTTCTTGATTTTATGACTTGAACGGTTCAAAAACAGCAAAATACGATTCATAATTTCCCGAATTGAGTAAAACACACCAGCTATCTCGCCTATGTGGCAACTTTGACAACGTTGGAGTCATGAAATAGTGAATTTTGTCCAAAGATTGTGTTACGTTAACGTTACGAACTTCAACTTCATTAAATTACTTCAATTTATACGTGGGTTCAAACTTTTGATAAGTAATTAATAATATAGTATAATACGTTTCAATAGGAGTATGAATATAAATCGAAGGTGAGTATTGAGTATATAAAATGATGGTGTATAATCACACACAGGGTGAATATTCCTAACATCTGAACACTTGGGATAGTGTGTTGAAGTGGCCAAGTGTCTAGCAGCGGCAATGGTTTCCCAATTTCAACGAATACGAAAGCCCGAAACCAATATAACAATTTCATAACTGATGATAACAATATTGACCTTTTTTACTGGTGGTCACCTCAACGCTGCTCCGAGTGTTCAGACGTTAGGAATCCTCCCTGTATAATATGATATACATGGCAATAGCATATTAATGAATAATGAACCTTAGCCAAACTGAACATCCAAGAAAATATAGTATATAATGCATGAATGAGTAATCTATAGGTATAGTATATGATAACCTAATGAGTAATGACAAACGGATATATGATTATAATTATCGTTATGATATTTGTTAAGATTATAGAATATTAATAGAATAAATGTATAACCTGAATATATGAAATAATAGTACATATATTAATGATTATATAGTATATAATAATGGATCTTTAAATTGATCGTATTAAGGATAGTGTAGTATATGAATTAATAATATAAAATAATATTGAGCTGTCGAAGATATTATATGAATATATGTTAAAAAGATAAGTAAATATAATAGTAAAGTATATAAATCAATAGTATATGATGTAGTATTTTTAATATTAAATGAATATATGTATGAGTTATGATATTTTAGTGGAAAATATATATGGATATAGAATGGGCACAAACTATTAATATGAGTATAAAACTAAGTAATGAATCTAAAGTAAATTGGACATATAAAGGATTAATATAGTGTATGAATTTTATTAATAATATATTATATAGTATAGATAAAGATGTGCGATCATAAGATTAAAACATGACGTTCTACAGGATGATTCAGAATTTGTGACGAATTTTTTCGAGGGGTTAATCCTCGTCAAAATCGGGATCGATAGTTCCTCAGTCATTTTTCCGAAAAATGATATTTTTCCTTGGAACGATAACACATTTTTTTTTAACATCTTTCATCAAATAAGAAACTTTCACCGCGAGATCTCTCTAATATTGCAAGAAAAAAAAACTCATTGGTATCATTCGGGATTTTTCAAAATGGACAAATGATATGAAAAAAAAAAAAAAAAAAAATTGTTAAAAAAAAAAAAAATGGTTTGTCGGAAAAAATTGTTTCCAAGGGAAAAAAAAATCATTTTTCGGAAAAATGGCTGAGGAACTTTCGATCCGAATTTCGACAAGGAGAGACCCCTCAAGAGATTCGTCACGAATTATGAATCACCCTGTATAATCGATTTTAGCATCCATTCTTTGGTCAATATAAATTTATGAATATAATATAGCGTAAGATTATTTGGTATCGGCAAGTATCATGTAAAGTATGGTGTAAAGTATCATTTAATATAACATGGATATATGAAATAATTGTGTATCGTGTCATCGTGTGACCGTATTGTTTTGATGTTGCACATGTCATCTTGGCCCTTGGGACAAGATTTTTGGGCCTTACGGTCGAATTTCATATATGTATGTGTAGACTGTTTCAAAAAAAAAAAAAAAATTCAAAGAACATTGAAAAATCGTCAGAGTATGTCTAAACAAAAACCCTGTTTAAATGTGAGCCCTTAATATTAATATTTAAATTTATTATATAATATAATAATTAATATAATAAAATATTAATTAATAATTAATATAATAAAATATAATAAAATAATAGGACAATATTTTCTTGGCTCGAGAAAATTTTTGATTTGATCCGAAAAAATTTCGGTCTTCATTTTTGGTCCGCAAAATTATCTTGAATCAAGAATAATTTTCTTGATTCAAGTTAACCTTTTTTCTGTGTAGTAACCGCATTGCTATTATTATTAGATTTATCTGTTGCTGTATTGTTTGTCGGTATCGTCTCGTCATTATCATTTTTGTATTCGGAAATATAAGAAATGTTCGTTTGAATATTAATAACATTGAAGTTTGCATCGTTGGAACGCAACGAAATTCAACGTGAATTAAAAAAAAAAAAATATATACATAGCATAAAAATGATCCTATAGTAGGTTTATTAACATTTTCAAGTTATTTCTAGTCGTTTTCACTTTTCAAACATATAGCAGGATCATTTTTGGTAAATTGATATATTTAAATTATTTTTTTTTTTCGGATTTCGTTGCGTTCCAACGATGCTGCAGACTTCAATGTCATGAATATTAGCTTATCATACTGTGGTTTCTCGTCTTTGTCATATAGATTTTTTCTTTCACTAAATCTATTCGTTTTTTTAACGGATGACTCTGGGTCTGTTGGTGCCCGAAACAGGTGATCGATTGATTTCGCGCATATCTTGTTCATACTGTTCGATTCGTCGTTTTTTGCGACATTCGCTCATTTGATGACCTACATTTTTACAAAATCGGCACAGTTCAAACGGAATAGATTGATTTCTACCCTGTTGTGAGTTTATACCGCTTTCCCGCGAATTATAACGCGATTGTCCCTGCTCTGATTCAGAGTAAGTTCGAGTCCTTAGATTATAATCCTGATTCCGTTGCTGGTTTGGATATTGATTCCGCGAATCAAAATTATTCTCGCGTGATTGATAATTTTCTTGACATCGTTGCGGATTAGGATACGAGTCCCGCGAATTAGGATTATTTTGATAGTTTGTCTGACTTCTCGACTGATTTGAGATCTGATTTCGTGAATCGTAATCATTTCGATCATTCGTTTGGTCTGGTTGGCGGTTTGACAACTGGTTCCTTGCCATCTCGAACCAGCAATCTCGGGTCTCATGATTTCGTTTCGAACAGATTGTACATTTTTGCGGGCTACTTCGAGTGTAATTCACCCTAGCTTCTTCGGTTTTAATGATTCGTCCTTCGCGTCTAATATTCTTTCGAATTTCGATTAGTTTTTCCTCCATCCGCGCTACGTCTACCAACTCCCTAAAACTATCTGGAATATTAGATATGTTCCGGTCTATTTCTGGTATTAATCCTTGTAAAAATGCTCCTTTACCCTCACTTTCTACGTTACGTTTAAATACTTCAAAATCGTCCGTTCTTCGTTCTTGTACAAATGCTTCAGTTACATTTGAAATGCAATCGCGTACTCTTGTCGCATAAGTTACTACGTCTTCAGCTTCGAGTTGATACAAGTTGCGTAGTTCTTCGCGACATATGTCTACTGATTTTGCGGGACCGTATAATTCGTTAACCCGTGAAGTTAATGCGTCAATTGTATCAAATTGTTCGTCTTCTAAAACGCGTCTAGCTGAACCTTTTATTTTTATTCTTATTATTTTTGCAAGACTAGATTCCATTTCTGGCGATACCATATCCCGCGCGTACTTACATCCCTGTATAAAACTTCGCACGTCCGACGGTTGGCCGTCAAATCTTGGGACTGCTTCTACAGCATCTTTAATTGGAATAAAACTCTGCGGGTTTGGCTCCGACCCACCCGATCCACCCGAACTTCCTGATTCTGCCATTTTTTTAGTTTTCGTTTCGATTTCGTTCACAGGCTCTTTCGAATTAGTATCTTTGTTCAATTTTTGTTTCGCTTTTTTTATCTTCCCTAGCTAATCCCTCGAGTTCGCTGTCAAATAGCTGTGTGCCTCCTCGACTGCCTTTTGATTTAGTTATCTTTTATTGACTTAAATTTTTTTTTTTTTTTTATTCGGGATTTAGACTGGGGTTTGGATTTGAGCTTGAATTTATCTCGTCTATATCAATATCTATATGAAAATTGCTAAAGGCAGACACAGTAATAGTTGCGTGGGTCACAAATTATCGATTAAATACTGAAGTATAATGGATGGGATCAATTTTGTATTAAATTCAGAGAGTTTGCATCGTCTATAACTGTTTAAAAATTGAATCTATTATCTGTCGAATTGAATACTTTGATATTGGATTATATTATCTTTGGAATTTGAATTTAATTGATATTTCGAGAGAGGATTATTTATCTCAGTAGTTTATATGATTTGTTCTTACTTTGTTAGAAGTTTCTTGATACGTTAATCGAGGGTCGTCTGTTATCTAATGCTGCAAGCTGTTGTCCGATCGATCGGATCTCGGAAGGTGGTTTTTGAACTAATATTCGGTTCTTCAAGATTCACAATGTTTTTATTTATTGAAACTTTTCAATTGATTATTATAATTGTTTGTATTGTTTTAAAATAACTTATTCACTGAATTTGAGAAGTTAAGAATTGTAAATATTGAATTGAATCAAAGAATGATTAAAGTTTGACAATGAATGAACAAAAACGTCTAATATATAAATTGAATATATTATTATGTATGCAAAGTCGACAATTAGGTATAAGCTCATCTATTCAGACGAAACGAGTGAAGCTCCTGATGCGTACTGCAGGGTGTTTTATAGGATGAGTTGGGGTGCGGGGGTCCGTAATTAAGGGGTCCTCTGTGTGGATCTCCGAGTTGATTGGGGCACACCATCACGTGGGGACTTCTTTTTGCCTGTGATTGGTCTGAGGCCCAGGGTGATTTGCGTGGGACTAAAAACTGTGTGAGTGGTTGAAGCCTGGCCTCCCTCTGGTTGTAGTAGTGTATCCATGAATTTCCAGGATCTGCAGCGCACAGAAAAAATAAAAAAAAAAATAAAAAAATAACTTGCATCAAGCAAAAATGTGTCTTCAAAAGGCAGTGCTTGTTTTAAATCATTTTGTCTTCTTAAGGGGGTAGTAACACCTTTGGAGGAGTTGAAATTTTTACGCATATTTTACATCACGTATTACATTCAGTCTGATAGTGGCTACGCTGAAGATAAAAAAAAATACAAAATGACTCGTTTGTCATAAAGAATCAGGACCACCGTTGGATTGATCTCGGAATGTTTGGTTCTCAATTGTTTATTGGAGATGCCTTTATGATATGAACGTAGGATTTTTTGATAAACCCATTTTTGATTGAGATACTGGAAAAAAAGTAAGAAGAATTTGAGAATTGAAAAAAAAAAATCGAAAAAATCGAATAACTCGAGTAATTCTTGCAATATCAAAAATCCCTACGTTCATACCATAGAGGAATCTCCTATGAACAATTGAGAACCAAACATTTCAAGATTGATCCAACGGTGGTCCTGATTCTTTACGACAACTGAGTCATTTTGTAATTTCTTATCTTCAGCGTAGAAACTATCAGACTGAAAGTAATACATGATGTAAAATATGCGTAATCAGGGTCGAACCCTATCCTCAGACATCATGATTTTTCTGGATTTTATCAGAATCCTCAAGTCGCAGAAAAAAAATCAATTTCTTTTTGGAAATTTCAACTCCTTCAAAGGTGTACGTACCCCCTTAAGGGGGACCTATACTGAAATTTGGAAAGAAATAGTTTTTCATTTTTCAAATGTATGTAGAAAAGGTCCAAATGAAAAAAGCCTACGTTACGTTTTATATGATGCTAGTATTTATGTATTATAGAAAAAAATTCAATTTTCTGTTATGAAAGTGTAGACGCAAGGAACTTTTTGCAGAATCTTGCAGCGCAACGTAACGGAGGCTTTTTTCATTTGGACCTTTTCTACACCTTTGAAAAATGAAAACTCTTTGTTTGAAATACTAGCGCTTTGGTTGAAAACGTCATTTTTAGGAACTAAAAAAAAAAGATTTTCCCCGAGAAAAATCATCGTAATGTTCGGACAATTTATGAAATTAAAATTTGGCACCCGTCGATGATGTCAAATTTTTACAATGTCAATGTTTTCTGGAACTGTTTCATCATCGTTACCATTCACTTGTAAGGGATTAAAAATAAAAAACAAAAAATAATTCTCGATGCTCTCTGACTTTTGTCCGCTTTTGTCACGGTATTTGCCAGCTAGTTTGTTATAAAAACAATTGCAAAGCTAGATATTGAATCGGGATGTACTTCACGTCGACTTCACGTCAAAGAATATCAAATCCAAAAGAAATATTTTCTTGAACTGAGCAAAAAGTTTGTCTTCCTTCGAATATTTTTGGTTCAAGTAAATATTACTTGATTCAAGCTGTTTTTTTTTTTTTTTTCTGTGCGTGAGAGTTGAAATTGCGTGACTGCAGACCATAATCCGCTTCGCTTCTGTTTGTAAAATAATGTATCTATGAATTTTCAGGATCTGCATTATGGGAGTTGAAATTGCGTGATTGATCAGTGATCACAATCCACCTTTCTTCTGCTTGTAATGTATGTGTAATGTACCCGTGAGTTTTCAGGATCTGCATCCTTTTTTGTCCTTAGCAGGTATATCCTTGTCTTCTTATACCGCCCAGCGCGTCTTCACGTGTCTGGTATATGTTCAAACGCGGTTTTGAGTTTTTAACATTTGGCGTGGCGTCTTTTCCTTTCTTACCCGTTTTGGCTTTTTGGGTAAACACGTTCTCCATTGTTGTAATGGTTATTTGAAACTTATATGGCTTTCTATACCTGAGACCTTCGCATTTACTCGCTTTTTTTAGACCTTCACGTGTTCATTTTCATACTACTTTCTATTCATGACTTTAAGGGGTTATACACAGTTGCAAGGCCGAAAAAAGGCGTTTTTTTTCACGATTTTCCTCTGAAAAGGGATTGTATTCGACAAATACAAGAAGTATTAACAGATGTAGTGGCAACTTTTAACTTTATATCGGCACTCTTTATTTTTTTAAATATTGAGTTACACTGGTCCTGTAAATAGACGATCTCCTGGAGGTCCTCCAAAAAAAGGTGTCTGGCGGTGAGCACGATATCTCCGGTTTGGATTATCTAAAATAAAAAAATTTTAAAAATTCTGTTAGTGGCTAGATGAATCTTTAGGGATTGATCGAAGGAAGAGTCGAAATTTTGATTTTTTACAAAATTGCAGCTCCAAGAAAAAAAAAAGTCCGATTTTCGACCAAAATTTTTTCGTATAAAGTTGTTTAAAAAAAATTGAAATAATTATCGAGAATTTTATTCCTTCGATCAATCCGCCTGAAAAATATATCTGAGAAGGTTGTGTTAAAATTTCAAACCGATCGGTCGACCCATTTTTGAGAAATCGTGCTCACCGACTTTGAAAACACCGTTTTGAGAAAAACGCGTTTGAAGTTTCAAAAGACGTGTACACATGGTCAAAATTTTTTTTTTTTAACTTACATGGAGTCATCTATTCCATCCAGGGCCATAAGATGAACCCTCTGCATCATCAGCAACTTCTCATATTTCGATTTGTTGTTGATCGATTTGTTAAAATTTCTAACAACGGATAACCCCTTAAAGGTTTTCAGTGAAACTTAGTTTAGATAGGTGCGAATACAATTATGTGTACATTAAGGTGTGCCAAAAAAAAAAAACAAATTCAAACGCACATCAACATTCTGGTAAAGCATCTCAAATAGAATATCTCAGCCAAATATGAGCTCTTAATATTGATATTTAGAACTGCCTATTTTAGTTACTAATTTTAGTTACGAATTTTAGTTACTGAGATAGGCAGTTCTAAATATCATTATTAAGAGCTCATATTTGGCTGAGATATTTTATTTGAAATGCTCTACCGAAATTTTGATGCGCGGTTGAAAAATAAATTGTTTTTCCCAGAGTCATATGTCTCCATGACACTATGACTCAATGTTTACAGGCGAATATCTCTTAATCAGTGAGAGTTAGGATAATTTTATTTCAGTACTTTTTTATAGAGCGTGAAATTTCCTATAAGAATCTGTCTTCAGATAGTTTCTAAATCAAGCCGCTTACGAGAAAAAACAATTCAAAAATTTTCCGATTTTTTTTTTTCATATGTTATTCAAATCAAAAATGGGAAAACTGAGTTAGGCAGTTCTAAATATCAATATTAAGAGCTCACATTTGGCTGAGATATTCTGTTTAAAATGCTCTACCGGAATCTGCATGTGCGTTTGAATTTTTTTTTTTTTTGGCACACCCTAGTGTACATAGATTTATAATTATTTTTTTAATTTTAGTTCAGTATAATATGTTGGGAAGAGTTGAGAACCATTCTTCGAATGTTTAGCTGGCAAGTTGGTTAACAATAAATTACTTCAATTTATATGTATGGGTTCGAACTTTGACAGTTGTTAGAGTGTTTATTCTACCAGCCGTTTTCTAGGCATAGAGTTTTGTGTCCTTATTGACTGTTGAATGATTATTATTTTTCTCTACTATCGGTTCTGGTCCTACGTTCTGCTTACAGCTTTGATTATTGTTTGGTTAATCTTTCTTATCGGAGTTTTGTTTAGGCGTACTCCAATATCCGACCGCCCAAGCCACTCGGTTGTTTGAACATTCATGCCATCATTTATACTGGGGGGTTTTAGCGTTACGCAGCTCAGGAACCGCGGCGATGATAAAGAATAAATATAATACCTACTATATAACGTGAATATATCGAAAAGCAATAACATAATATTTGAATTAATATCGTAATGGATATGGGGTATTCCACGTGAACTGGATCGGTTTTTGGTCGGAAGTCATCGAATTTGACGTCAATGCAGATTCAAATTCCTTGTTACTACATGAGATGCCCCCAACAGTTACAGAGCATGAAAATAATTTGTACATATTGCTGTCATAAATATACCAAAAATTTAATGACCACGTTTTCAATTCCACTTATCTCAGCCATGCATGAACAAAATCATAACTTTCCATATGGCATTCTACGCGCGTAAATGATCTCTTATGAAATATGTGGCACCTAAATTATTTTTGAAATTTTGAAGCATGTCAAACTTGGAAATATGCGATTCTATCCTTTTCTACTTGAAGGGTCACACGGATTGCCTTAAAAATGTCACCCAAATTACTTCAAAGTGCCACAACAAAATGGTCAAATTTACAGCTTTCCGTTTCTTTTCTTTTCTTTTCCAAAAACCGGCGCAGCATGTGAAACTTGGGAAATATGTTTCCATTTTTCTTCTACTTGAAGGAAGCTTCCCGTTTTTTTTGCTTTTCTTTTTGTTTTGCCAAAAACCGATCCGGTTCACATGGAATACTCCATATATACAATCGCGGCGGAAGTGTTTCTTGATTGGGTCAGCCGAGTCGAAATCATATGTACTACTTTGTTAAAAACTATGCTTTGGTTACAATCAGAACACTAAGCATCAAATCATTGGGGGAGCTTATCAAATCATTGGGGGAGCTTTTGCTCCCCCGGAACCCCACTTCCGCCGGCACTGCATATATAATTTGCAACCTATATTGAATAGTAACTTTTGATAAGTTGCTCGCGAGCACTAATAATAATGAATAATGATCAATCAATATATGTAATAAATTTTGTACTGATTATTTACATTCGTAACGTGTTGAAAATAATGTAAAATACATTATAAAACAAAAAAATATTTCGATACACGGAATAGTAGCTCAATAAAGACCTTATAGTTAAATGTAATAGGCCTTAATAACAATCGACTACCTATATGTATAAGAAAAATGAAAAAAAGAGCAAAAATTAGACCACACGATACATTATTTGAACACTTGAAATTATCGAAGCCTCAATGAATAAAGAAATTAGATTATGATTTGAGATAAATAGGTGTAATATTACAAAAAAATATTTACGATTGATTCAGACCGATTTTTATTAGCCGTGCTGCTCAGCCGCCTCTCACGATGTATATAATGCAAAAATAATGACGATGCACGGGGTATCATGCCTCTGCAAACTTATAGTGACCTTTTCTTACAATATACATCTGTGAGTGAGCAGGGGCGGATTTATTGGATCAGCCGCCCTAGGCTTCAGAAAATTTACCGCCCTTTTTTACAGTACAAAAGTGGGATAGGTGACTTAGTAAGCACGTATTAACAATTCAGCAAAATCGACGAATTGTTTTGTCAATATTTTTTTTTCCACCGTTTCATTTTCGTGCAGATGAAATTCGCCGCCCCAAAAAAAATGTTGAATCTCAAATTCAGCGCCCCTCCAATATCTGGCGCCCTAGGCTCCAGCCTACTTAGCCTAGTGCTAAATCCGCCTCTGTGAGTGAGGCCTTGAGCGAGAGCTTTCATTTTTTATACGATTCTTGGGACTTACTTAGCTCTTAATACCCGACAGGCCTTATTACCCTCAGGTACCTTAATTATTATAGTACGTAGGTATAACTATTTCATAATTACCAAAACTTAATCAAATTGATTAGAACAACAAAAACTTTTTAGTATTTTAAAATTGTTTTTGTAACTAAAAGAATTTAGTTAAGAGTAAGTGAGTGAATCTATAAGTGAGTCATCTATATAACTACAACTTTGTTTTTAGTATATGTAAGCATGATGAATTATTGTTATCGTAACTATTAATTTTTTTTAAATTCTTTTTATGATACTCATGTTACGTCGTACTCCATACGTTCCTCTCGCCAACCTGCTATCGCATATCTCCTTAAATGATACCTTACTTCCTGTGTTCCTACCTGATCGCTATCTTTTTTACGCTGACCTGCTGCACACGGCACTCACAAGCGCATTCGTCAGCAATCCCTTAAGGAGGTTCGACCGAATCTTATGTAAATAATAATTTCCAACTTTGAGCTTTGAAATTAAGTATACATATAAATAAATACATAATTTATCATATCCTAAAATTTGAAAATGATTCACCGTTTAGTTATTCAGATATTAAATTTTAAAAATCACATTTTTTCTCTCCTTATACACGGGCTCTTATGGCGGACAAACTTTTGTCGAGACTATTTTTATTTTTTTCAATATGAACCTCCCAACTTTAACGAATAAAAAACTATACACAAGAAACTTGAACTATTGTAGAATATAAGAAAAATTTTAAAATATTACATTACCGATATAATTTCGGAAATATTTGAAGTTGAATTTTATTATTTTAACTCCTTTATCGACGGCTATTTACTCGAATAAAGATTTGGCAACGCCGCGTCAACAGCTGAGAAAAAAGAAAAGGATAGAAATATAATTTTAAAAAAATACGAGATAAGAAATTAATTTTTCCATTTTGCTACATTTTTCTCACAAAATTTCCCTTTATATCTGCAATGCATGTGTATCCAAATGTCTTATACATACTCACATAACAGCGCGCTGTTGCCACATCTTTTCATCAAACCATATGAGTCAAAAATAACGATGTCATTTCATTACTTTCTTTTATTGAATAAATAACAATTATCAATTTATGAACTAGTTGTATCATTCTAAATGAAAATAATGAATTTTAATAACTAGTAGAAGAATTAAGTAAGCGAAAAAATTCAAACACTACTTTGACTCATTAGTTATGACATTGAAGTTTGCATCGTTGGAACGCAACGAAATCCAACGTAAATTTAAAAAATATATATATAGCATAAAAATGATCCTACTAGGTTTCTTAACATTTTCAAGTTATTTCTAGTCGTTTTCACTTTTCAAACATAGCAGGATCATTTTTGGTAAATTGATATATTTAAATTATTTTTTTTTTTTCGGATTTCGTTGCGTTCCAACGATGCAGACTTCAATGTCATCATTAGTTTAGGTCGAACCTCCTTAAACCTTTACCTCAAGCCCTCACAACTAACGAATTACGATTACAATAACACACTTACAATAACACACAAGTGAAAAACTGTCAAAACTTTTCTCTCCACCACGTTCCCTTGGAGAGATAAGCGCCGATACACAGAACACGTTATATCGGCTAGCGCGCCTGGACACTTATCTTTCGAAGGGAATTCCGGGGACTCCCAGTGTCCGGGCGCGCTTATCTCTCCAAGGGAAGGTGCAGGTGCCGGTGTAATGGGGCGGCACGCTGTGGAGGATTTTTTTTTTTTTTTTCTTCAAATTAAAATAATTGAGACAAACACGGACAAGAAGTTGAATTTGCAGAGGGTGATGATAATTCAGGAGCAGTATAGAGTCCAGTAAAATCTACAGCAATGAATAGCCAAATTTCGAATAACCAAATATTCAATGTTTTATTGTGGCGAAAATGAAGGACGCAAAATAATTGTGAATATAGCATTTGAAAGCCACGAATTTCCGCATCAAACTGAAAAAAAAAACTCGAATATCACAAAAATCAAGTCCGCTGCGTCCATTTAAGTAGACAGTGGGCCCAGAAACAGTGACCACGTTTATGGACGAACGGAATATCTGAAACACAAAAGCCAATACTTTTTGGAATCGTCAATGTACCCTCTAAGCTTCTATGGAACGGATTTTTGATCCACTCAAACGTGGTCAAGTGAAGAATCTATTTTGCATTTGATCGCGTTTTTCGGGATTTTCGAGAACGTTTTTATCAATTTTTCAAAAACGAAAGGTCGATTGAGAAATTCGTTCCTTTGAAGCTTAGAAGGTACATTGACGATTCCAAAAAGTATTGGTTTTTGTGTTTCAGATATTCTGTTTGTCCATAAACGTGGTCACCGTTTCTCGACCCACTGTCTATTTAAATAGACGCAGCGGACTTGATTTTTGTGATATTCGAGTTTTGTTTTTTTTCCGTTTGATGCGGAAATTCGTAGCTTTCAAATGCCATTTTCACAATTATTTTGCGTCCTTTATTCTCGCCACAATAAAACATTGAATGCGAAGAACGTTTTATCCTTCTCGTAGGTTGGCACCCCCCTTAACATATATTGTTTGATTATTTTAAAGTTCAATTTGCTTTTATCTACTCTTGCTGATTGGTTCATTATAAATTACGCGTTTGTTTAAAATAGCTTTCACTGAATTTGAAGCATTGAAAGGTTGTAATGATTAAATGAAAATTGTTCAAGATAACATACTGTATTTAACTTTGAATATGAACAATGATAACGTTGTAAAAAAATGAGGTTACGGTCATCAAAACTCTTATCAAAATTAAGGGGGTTTCCCAGTCTAGAGCTCCAGGAAGCATGCATGTTTTTCGAAGCGTACTGTGCCGTTGAGGGTTGTAGAAGGAGAATAAATGAAAGAATATGTTTTGAAAGCGCGACACTTAAGTTTCAATTTGAAAAAAAAAAGGTTGACAATATCATCAAAATTACGACCTCTATGACCGTTGAAGTCATGGTCTGAACGAAGTATCTGAAACCCAAGAACAAGGGGTCATTTTGATGGTCAAAGTACCATCTATAAGCTTCTATGGAACCGATTTTCGATAAACCGAAATTTGGGTGAGTTGCGAATTTTTTTAATCAAAAAACTTAGATTTCCTCGATTTTGACAACTGTTCTTGCAAGTTAATAATAAACCAAAAGACGGACGACGAATCCGTTCCATAGAAGCTTAGATGGTACCTTGACCGGTAAAATGACTCCTTGTTTTTTGGTTTCAGATGCTCCGTTCGGTTACAATCTTGTTTACCGTTTTCGACGCTGCTTTTTGCAGACCATGACTTCAACGGCCACAGAGGTCGTAATTTTGATGATATTGTTAACCTTTTTTTTTTCAAATCAAAGCTATAAGTTGCGCACTTTAAAAACATATTCTTTCATTTATTTTCCTTCTACAACCCTCAACGGCAAAACGCTTCGAAAAACATGCACGATTTCTGGAGCTTCCAGACTGGGAAACCCCCTTAACGTCATCACAATCAATGTGATATATTTGACGATAAACACACGGAGTTCTTAGGTCATCTTCACTTATCGCTCCGAGTTGGATATGTAAACGGTTGTGCAGGTTATCTGAGGCTTGATAAAGCAAATAGAAGTCGTCGGTCAGAGTCTTAACGTGTGAACGTAAAAAGAGCGGGTAAAGGCAAAAATCCCAGGTGTAGGAAGCCGCGTATAGAGCGCCAAATACATATTAATATATATTTATATTATTACAAATATATATTTGGGGCTCTATACGCGGCTTCCTATACCTGGGATTTTCGCATTTACCCGAAAAGTCAAAGAAGGTAATAAAAGAAAATACGTCGTGCCAAATGTCAAAAACTCAAGACCCTTTTTGAACATATACCAGACACATGAAGACGCGCTGGGCGATAGAAGACAAGGATATACCTGCAAAGGACAAAGAAGCAAGGCCGGCGGCTTACGAAATGTATAAAGGGTGTGGAGTAGCTCAAATGACGGGGGGGGACTCACAATATTTTTGGTCCAAGTTTTATTGAGTAGTTTTTCTGAAGTGCGATAGCCGTATAATAAACCGATAAACGTATTCGTCAATATGGTCGAGATTCAAATCTGCTAGGGGCCTCGTAAGTGTTGAGTATAATAGGGAAATATGATATGGTTATTTTCGGAAAATTTTGGATACTTGTTTTCATCAAAAGATTTTCAAAATCCATTCAAAAATTTCAATTTTGAAACAAGGCCTTTAGGGTGTGTAATATCCACACGGTGAGCATTCAGGGTGTGGAGTGGTCCACACCCTCCACGTAAAAGTCGCCAGCGCTGCAAAGAAGGATTCGGGCCCAGAAGACTCACGGGTGCATTGCTATATACAAGCAGAGGACAGGCAGTCTATGGGCACCCATACAATCTTAAGTCCCACGAAATTTCACGAAATTCCAAGAAGACACACTACAAAAAACAGAAGAAACGCGGGCTACGGTCACCCACACAATTTTGGGCCCAACGCAGTGGCCTAACTATACGGACCCCCGCACCCCGATCCATCGTATATATATTAGGGTGCTTTTTTTGAAACGACTATTTTTTTTTTTTTTTTTGCAACTCCCCATTGAAAATCTTGTTGTAGACGTCGATAAAGGAATCCTGTCCAATTTTTAGCTCTTCCGATTCTAGTACTCGCGCTCTTCTTTTTAAATTTTTCCATGCTAAAAGCATGTGAACATTATGACTTTTTCTTTAGTCGCGCACAACTCAGCCGCATTTCCATGGATTGTTCTCATCCAAGACTCATTTGACAGAGAATTTAGTGTTCTTCAAAAGTGCCCAAGATAGTTTGACTGACTTGAAAATATTGAACTTGACATTTTGTTGGAATTTTATATTTAAAAAAATCAAAGTCCTTATGTCTTTTAAAATACTGATTTGAGAGACTTTATCTATTGGACTTTTTTGTAGAGAATTAAATTTCCTACAAAATTGTTACGAAGTTTTTTTCTCCAAGTCCAACTGTTTATTCGCCCACACCGAGAAAGAAGAATTATGCATAAAATTGACTTTGAAGGCTCACACAGGTTCAGCGGTTGAAACCACAGCCAAACTACCAATAGCACTTTTGAAGAACACTAAATTCTCTGTAAGATGAATCTTGGATGAGAACAATCCATTGTAATGCAGCTGAGTTTTGCGCGGCGAAAGAAAAAGTCGTAATGTTTACATGCTTTTAGCATGGGAAAACTTAAAAAGAAAAGCGCGAGTGCTGGAATTGGAATGAAGAGTTAAAAATTGGACAGGATTCCCTTTTCGACGTCTACAACAAGATTTTCAATGGGGAGTTGTAAAAAAAAAAAAGATAGTCGTTTCAAAAAAAGCACCCTAATATATATATATATATATATATATATATATATATATATTATATTTTGAGAAAAGTTGAGAACTCTTCTTAAGGTGTTCTGCCGACAAGTTGGCTCTCGATAAATTACCATAGGCCATTGACAGTTATGAGTCTCCCTCTTTTTTTCTTATTTAGTCGTTTCTTAAGTCTTTGGTCTCTATTAGCCTGTTGAGTGATTATTTCTCTCTGGCTTTGGTCCCAAGTCTACGACCTGCCAGTTTGGATTATTATTTATTGAATCGTTGTGGGCGGTGTCCGATGCCCGGCTTCTTTAAGTGCCTCGGACCTCGGTCGTTAAAATATTTGAGACGGTGACAGAATTACGACTTGCTGGCTACATGCGAGTACGCGAATGCCTAAGGAAAAAAAACAAAAAAAAAACAGAATTACGACTTAGAGATGGAGCTCTTATCGTTGTGTCGCTCGGGAACCAATGAAATATAATAAATGTGATATTATAATGTGGATCAATGGATATTTTAATTCGTAATGTTTGTTGATTAGTAACTTTTGATAAATTGATTGGGTATATGAATTTGCGGCAATAAGCAGATTGGAAAATTGAATATATAAAATAATAGCATGGTATAATATAAGTAGTGAATTGATAGATTGATAATTTGAAGGTGAAAGAATAGCATAATCTAATATGATAGGGTAATTAATAAATTGATAAATTGATAATTTGAATGTATGAAATAGTAGTACACTGAGAAAAAAGGTATTGTTGAAACAACCAAAATTTGGTTATTATACGGTCAAAGAAATTTTTTTGTTCATTCAACTAAAATTTTGTTGTGCTAACAAGAAATTTAGTAGTATCGGCAAGAATTTTGGTTAGCCCAACAAAATTTTGGTTGGCCCAACAAAATTTTGGTTGACTGAACAAAAAAATGTCTTTGACCGTATAATAACCAAATTTTGGTTGTGTCAACAAGACCTTTTTCTGAGTTTATAGTGTAATATAATGGTTGAAATAAATTGATAGTATACCTATAATATACGTATATGAACAATATCTTAATGGGTAACATGTAAAGCACAATATTATAATGTAAGTAAGACAAATTTAGATAGTATAGGTATAAAGGAGTAAATACGAAAGAGTATAGAGGGTCGTGTCACCTCTCAAGATGTTCCAACGGCTATATTCTCGGTATATATTTTATAATAAGAGCAATAATTTTCAAAAAAATCTGTAACTGCCAGATTTTTGTGAACATTGGTGCTACTGATAAAAAATTCACGTTATCATACCAGGCAATCTAAACGAATTGCATCCCTCTAAATCTGACTTTTTGTTTGAATTCAACAAAATATAGTATCGAAATATGAATATGATCAATGTTTCGTATTTTTTTCTCCACTTTTTTTTTTCACCGCAATGCTCAACGAAATCTCGGAGTTACAGATTTTTTTGAAAATTATTACTCTTCCAATAAAATATATTCCGTTCCGAAAACCAAAAGGGTGTATCTCAAATCATACGCCCTTTTGGTTCTGCAGAGCTGTATGATTTGAGATACACCCTTTTGGTTTTAGGAACGCGATATACCGAGAGTATAGCCGAAACACGTGTATTTCAAATGGGAAAATCCACCCCCTTGGTGGGAGGGGTTAGAGTTGATAAAAAATCTGAAAAAATTAGGGAATTGTTTTTGAAATATTTGGAGTCGTTTTGGGGGGCGTCTGCTAAAAAATTCGTACGAGCTCTACGACCACCCTAATATATTGCATACAATAGTATATGTGAGTAAATATTGAATTTGATCAAGGTGCTTCCTTACGCAATTCCACCACACCTGAAAACATCGGGAAAAAAGGTGCTATTAAACGGAATATCTCTGCCTGAGCACCGAAATCAATGAAACAAAATACGTCGCGCGATTCTGTGTGCGACTCCGAACATGTACAGCCCAAAACATGTTCGTTTTGCGCGAAAATTCATATAGAAAGTAATGTACTATATTTAATTAATGAAGTAAATTAGGTATTGGATTATGATATAATGAAGCGGCTGCTCGTACTATAGGTGGTAAAGGAATGTCAGTGGATATAGTCAAGGAAATCTAAGTTCCTCTAAATAAATGGGGAATCCTGAGGCTGCCGTCCCATGTAGAGCTGGTCGCCGGAATCCGGAATGACGGAACGGAACGTTGTATGCGTCGGTGTATACATGCACGCAATACATGGAAAGGGTCACTAGATTCCGTTCCGTTTTTCTGTTCCGGCGACCGGCCCTACATGGGATGGCTGCCTGACCCGATTCTGACCCTCGATGGAAACTTATGGCCTTTTTTCTGTGGGTGCACTCGAAGCGCACTGAGTGCGGTTTCCCTAGTTTCCAACCAATACAAATACAGGGAATCTAGAGGAAACCGCACTCAGTGCGCACTAGTGCACCCACGCAAAAGGGCCATTGGTCAATGAAAAGTTCTTCTTCTTCTTCTTCTTTTATTTTATACCCTATAGAAAAAATGAAAAGTAAAAAGACTAAAGGCCGGTCTACATAAGACGTTTACGTTCCCGGTCCCGTATCCGCTAGGAATAAATATATGCATTTAGCATGTTGCGGTTACGTTTGAATGTAGACCTCAACACGCTAAATGCATACATCCAATTCCTAGCGGATACGGAAACGGGAACGTAAACGTCTTAATATGCCTGGTTTACGCAGCGCCTTAACTTGACTTAATTTAAAGATTGACCAATCAGGAGGCTTGATTCACCTGGCGCATGGTTAAAGCAGCCTGCTGATTGGCCAATCCTTAAATTAACTTAAGTTACAGCGCTGCGTAAACCAGCATTATGTAGACCGGCCTTAATGCCTGGTTTTACGCAGCGCCGTAACTTGGCTTGATTTATGGACTTCCTGTGAGCGGGAAATTTTAAACATTGAAAAACTTTGAATTATAATAACGCCATGATAAATCACGAATGTTTTATATTTTAGCAGGTATCAACAATTTTTTTGCAGACAAATCTTGTCATATTTCTTTCATAGCTGTAATATTTTTTATTCATAGCTGTTTCCTGATTAGTGAAAACGGTTTTTACCATTAATTGTCACATAATACAAATTACACCATCTGGCTCCTGGTTAAAATGTTCGTTCTCTTTCATCTTCGATTATAAAATGAGAGGGTTGAGATTTGACGAACAGCAAGGAAAATGACACGTAACAGAATTTATTAAAAGACGAAGCACTTTTTTATTGGGGAATATATTTATATTATTTACATATTTACAGTTTGGTGCAGTTGCCTACATAAGTCTACAGACTGCTTACGTAGCAGTTTGGCTTTTTCTTTTTTTCTTTTTGTTATATGTAGCATTAAATCTACGGTCATCTTCTTATTTTTAATAATCATAATTCGTCATCTTCTTTATTTTCCTGACAACGTATCCCTCGATGTAGGACTTTACAAGATTATCTGTAGTCGTTAGGTTGTCGTTCTTAGAAGCTGTGGATTGGATATCCGCTTTGTACAAGTGATCCCCTGCGTCGAAAATGGCATAAAGCGATTTTTGAACTTAGATCTTTTTTCTGGCAAATTGTGTGCTTGGAGTCATCTCCGCAAGTTTATGGTATACTTCTTTGTATATATTTCCGTACCAGCTGCTGCTAAAGCACTGAATAACTGTTTTCACAAAAAATTGAGTATTAACAATCTGCTTGTAAACTTTTTTGCTTAATTTGGAAATGCACCAAACTATACCTGTAAAGCCAATGACACCTTCATTTTTTCATAATTTTTCGGATCCAGATGGGTTTTTATCAGCTTTAAACACATTTTTAGGGTCTAATGTTTGGAATGATCTATATCAATTACATAATCCCTAAAATAAAATCATAAAATCTTTATAATATTATAATCCTTGATCCTTGTAAATATACAATTCAATTATGTTTGATATACAATTTACAATTTTTGTTTGTCAGATGATCACATTAAGCTAGGTAATTGTTCAAATCGATAGCGTCGTAACTTCTGTGATCTTTTTTTATTGACTGCAGTCTTGCAAACTTTCAGCTTGTTAATTGTGTCCAGGAGTTGTACCAAATCTGCTTCACATTTAGGAGGATGAACATTTGGAACATTCACAGGATAGCTATCTAATAATACTTCTATATGTAGATCAGTATATATTCTGAGTCCTCTTTGTACATCTTTATCTTGAATTGAGATAAATTGAATGTATTTGTATCTTTCATTAGCAGCAACAGCCCATTCATTGCTTGGCAATTTTATGTTTCGATATGAAGCACTGAGTCTTTCAAAATTCCATTCTACGACATCTTCTATGTCAGGTAAATTTTCACTCTGATTTAAAAACACTTGATAGAATGGGGGCGGTTCTGAATCAGACGATGATTTTTTCAATAATGATTCCTTTTCATTTATAAAAAAGCACGGTATAGCTCCCTTTTTTAGAAGCGGTGGTTCTACAGCAACTTTGTATATGGAACCATCTTGCAATGCTATAGATGATTCCCGGATAATGTCTGCTTCTTGGAAATGGTCTTCACATATAGAACTTTTTCTTGCTAATGGTACACCCGGAGAGGGTACAACCTGTTTCCATTTATCGAAGACATGATCATCCTTATAAAAAAATAAAATTAAATAAAAATTTCTTCGATTCAAATTAATTGTGTTGTTACTCAAAATGCGAATCTAACCTATAAACCTTACTTACCTTAGGTGCTTTGAACAGAGTTTTATTCTTTATATTTCTACGTTTGTCTAAATTTTTTCTTCCCGTCATACAACGAATGACAGCGCATGTTTTACCCATTTTTTTACTTTCATTTAAATTTAATTAACAATCTTTTAATATTTTTTAGTATCTAATCTCGTATTATCGAAAAAATAACACAAATCAAAACATGTTATGCACAAACGCAGGCGGAAGTACCAAGTTCCGTACCGACAACGGCGACATCTAAAATGTGAAAGTGAATCATATTCTAGTTTTAAGGAAGTGGTTTGACAAGCTTCCGCCATAGGTGCGCTGCGGCAGGTTGCGGTCTGTTTTTTTTTTCTATGGCCTGAATGAAGGTTGCGTTCACATAGTTTTCTCCACTCTGTTTCTGTAAAAGAAGCGTGATTTTATTGGAATAATCAATCAAATAATTCATGATTATTTATACGTTGTGAAATATCGTTATACCAAACTGTGTTTTAAAATCGTAGTTCGTATACAGCTAAGGCATTCTAATAGTGCTTTTCCAACTCGTTGATTTATTTCGCTTGCTAATTCACTGTAGCATGCAAACGCAAGAAGCGGAGGGGACTGATGGTACGTAACTAAAATTTCACATTAAGAAACAGAAAATTATCCAACAGTCTCAAACCAGCGAATTCACCTTCATTGTATTAATATAATCTTAACTTATTCATACTATATACATCTATTCGATATTTTAAAATCCTCGTCCGTGTTACATCGTTGTCATTTCGTTCTTAACCTAGCTTCTATTTATTGCTCGTATTGCGCGGACAGCATCGTAGCCAATTATCATTTTTCCATTTCAGTTATCGCACTATTGCACAAGCACACGGCTTTGAATATCCGTTAAAAAAAATAACTACAGTCTACTCATAAAAGTAGAATCATTCTCATGCATACCATTAGCATAAAAAATTGAAATATCATCCATTAAGGCTGTATGTTTGAATTTGCAAGAAAAAGCGATGAAAAAGTTTGAAAAAAAAAAATTTTTATGTTAATGATTTCAGGATCTCCATGGAATAATTCAAGCGGTTGCGAAGAAGATCGTAAAGGCAATCCGAAGGAGAAGAAATCAAACGTTTTGCCATTATGGGGAAACGAGAGGTCGATGAATTTGAATCCGCTGATTTTAACAAACATACAATCGTCACATTATTTCAAAGTTAATTTGTACGAGCTCAAAACGTACCACGAAGTAATCGACGAAATTTATTACAAAGTATTGCACTTAGAACCATGGGAAAAAGGAAGTCGGAAGACGGCGGGTCAGACTGGCATGTGTGGAGGCGTGAGTATGTTTTTAGGGATAATTAAAACCATGCTTTCATTAAGATTATCCTTCATTTCTAAGTTGGATAGTATATCGTAGGTAAATCAACGTGAGGAAAATCATCCGTTGATATTTTTACAATATGCAACCCGTTGGCAAGTTATAGATTATCCAAAGTTTATTTTTTCAAATGTTTCCTACATTAATATTAGGAAATCTTAATGTTTTAAAGCATCTAATCTCGGAATCGCTTGACCACCAACGTCTCTGATGGGAAAACTGTGAACTATGTTTCACCCCGAATACATATTTTCTTCGATAGTCAACACATAACTTATGAGTGCGGAATTCCGGAGAGTATGCTCCCATATATTACATAATCACTTTTGACACGATAATGAAGAATAATTTTCTTGCATATGATATCTAATCAATTGAATATCATTTTCATCAACATTATCGATTTTACTAGACAAATATCTGGTCCTTTTTTTTTTTTCTTTTTTTTTTTGCATTTTTACAGACAAAATGAACAAAAACTATAATCCTATCATTATTACTTCTAGCAATGTACGTATTTACATTTTGGTAGTATGAGTATACGATGGGTTTCGTCGGGATATCTATTTTAATTATTATTATTATATGTGTACAACAATTATACTTATTACAGAGTAGCATGTTGTCCATCAATCCCACTAGCTGTAATATAAATTTCATTCATTATCATCGGTGGGCTTAAACTTAACGGTTTATACAGGTCAGAGGCGTTGGAGCTGGAGGAATAGTCTCAACTGCTTACTGTCTTCTGTACAAACTATTCACGCTTCGTTTGACAAGAAAACAATTAAACGGACTCATCAATCACCCAGATTCACCATACATTCGAGCTCTTGGCTTTATGTACATCAGGTATAAATTCTACAATCAATTATCTTCTTTTTTTTTTTTTTTCATTCTGTGTCTAAAACTCAACTGATTTATTTTTATTAATTTTATGTTTAGATACACGCAGCCACCAGCTGATCTGTTTAGCTGGTACGACGAGTATTTGGAAGATGCTGAAGAATTGGACGTCAAAGCAGGCGGTGGCCAAGTAATGAAGATGGGTGATATACTGAAACAGTTCCTTACAAAACTCGAATGGTTTTCAACACTTTTTCCAAGGATACCAGTGCCGATACAAAAAGACTTGGAACAAAAACTTGGCGAAAGATTTCCACAGCAAACTGTTAACGCGCGCAATGCCAAACCGCCAATAACACTTAATAATCATGGAAAATATAATAGTAATAATAGTAATAGGAAAGATAACAACAGAGGCGGCTGTACAACGGTGCGAAATCAACAACCCAGACATATACCGGACAGTGAAGCACAATGGGGAGAAGCCGAGAGAGCGAGCCATTGGCGAGCCAGGTGCGTCTACGTGGTATGACTACAATCACGTTATTAATTATTATAATTATCTTAACTTAACGTTCTAATAAGTACCAGTTCGATTTTGCCAGGTTACCATGAAGCTCGAATCATTTTCTGACTTTATAACTTATATTATATACAAACTAATTAAACACTTTCAAACAAGAGATACTTTCATGATAAATAATCGCAAGTTTTCAAGAGGAAATTAAATATCGTATTCTATCTATCACACGTTACATTCTTCCCATTCATATAACATTTTTGAGACATCTTTTGGACATCCATAGACCGGAAGATGTCTTTGAGATAATTTTTGAGATGAGGAGAAAGATGGGATAAAAAAATTCTACATTTGTGTTTGTAAATCTTTTCAGCCATTGCTGATGAAAAATAAACGAAATTAAATCTTACGACCTTTAGTATCTATGCTTCTGATAACTCTGAGCGTAAATATTTGAAATTCTAAATAAAAATCTAATCTTCAATCATCATTTATTTTACAAATGCATTTATCCACGGCTACTTCCTCGATGGAATATTCCTGTTTCAGGTCTGACGAAGACCGGCGAGAAGACCGCAAGGATAGATACAGAGACAAAGAAAGGGAGAGAGGAGAACGGGAACGTCCTAGAGAGAGGGAAAGAGATAGAGAACGAGAAAGACATAGTAGACGATCTGTAAGCAGAGAACGATCTTCTCGCAAACAAAAGGACCAAAGAAGTCGAAGCAGGGATCGATCTCACAGAGAAAGAAGCCGCGATCGTCACAGGCATAGGGATAGGTAGGTAATGTGTAGTTTGATTATTATAATAGTATTATGTATGTCATTGTCTTGATTTGGGTGTTCAAAAAATTTATTTTGAAATTTATTTTAAGTAATTTCTTGAATCTTAGCTATTTTATTGGTGTATAAAAAACTTGTGTATTTTAATTTTTATAGACGGGGTTCACCATACGATTACGCGAGTGAAATTGCTCGAGAGAAGGAAAGGCAAGGAAGAAATTAACGTTAAGCACGTTTAATTGAATTTAATATAAATTTGTTTGGTATGAATGTAATGAATATGAGAATTAGAACCGAGCCATTCTACACTATTCTATTCTATTCTATTTACGATACCGCAAGATGGGGTACAAGCCTAAAATTAGTTATAATATATCCACAATGTAGTTCAACTTGTTTTTTATGAAATAAAATTTAAATACTGACGAACTTCATACTTTGTACTGCCTTAACTTTTTTTTTTTCTAAATTAAGGGGATATGAAAGGTGAATTATACACCTCGAATTTTTGGCACCCCGTTTCACAACCAAAACACATCCGATCGATGTGAAATTGATATCAGTGAAGCAGAAAAAGTGCACGAAGGGCATGATGCTCTTGGATTTCCAAAAAGCGAAAATAAAATGTACAGTTTTATATCAAGAGTGCTCTGTAACGAATAATCATTGTTGCTGACATTGTACTTGATAAATATGAAAACACCCGAAACATTTTCGCTTGTTTGGAAATCTAAGAGCATCATGTCCTTCGTGCACTTTTTCTACATCACTGATATCAATTTCACATCGATCGTATGTGTTTTAGCTGAGAAACGGGCTGACAAAAATTCGAGGTGTATGATTCACCTTTCATATCCCCTTAAGGCCCATCCCTAGTCGCCCGCCTCCTTTTGGTCGAAATGTGTCACATTTCGATTATTATCCGAGCCCAGGCGTGAAAAACGCAAAAAAGGCCAACTTAGCGCAAATTCTATTTGAATTCCGAACACATATGTCGAAAAATCGTTCGTTTCGTGCGAAAATAGAGTCTACAGATAGTTTTTACATTGTTACAAAATTATTCGAATTCGATTTCCTCGGCGAACAATGTAAAAACCATCTGTAGACTCTATTTTCGCACGAAACGAACATTTTTTTGGACGTATGTGTTCGGAATTCAAATAGAATTTGCGCTAAGTTCGCTTTTATTGCGTTTTTGACGCCTGGGCTCGGATAATAATCGAAATGTGATACATTTCGACCAAAAGGAAGTGGGCGACCAGGGATGGGCATGAGCCTTAATAAGAGATATGGACATATTTTTTCAACAACCAATGAGAAGCGCCGCTACGCTTCTATTCTTTGTAAAAAAAAATTGAAAGATAATAAAGTCGCGGGCTAGATTCGCATAAGTCATGTCGATTTCAAAAAAATCAATAATATAGTTCCCCCAATATTCATTGCCCCAGGAGGTTGCGTCACCCTTTCCCATGGTGCTGATCTTGGGAACTATTTTTGCCGCAATAAACAGGCAGCAGCGCGAGTTTGAATGATCTCTAATACTGTGATTTGCCACTCAAGTCAATCGCCATGAACAAATCATCGTAATTGATTCTTCTAAATATATTAGTTGTACGATAATAAAAATTCTTCGAACAATATACGTATTATCCCAATTTGCGTTTTATTTGTCCTCATATGATCGCACTTCTTCTATTTCAGCATCAACATACTAAAAATTGTAACAGAATAAAAATGGCGGCTCCCAAATGTAGTCCAGAATTCCATTCATATTAGTTTAGATTATTGAACTCGTTTCGTGAGTAATGAAGCCTCCACGATTTTTCAGGTGACACTGGACTCTTGGCCAATTATTATAAGGTAATATATTGCAGCCATTGTGTCTTGTCAGAATTTATCTACGTCTATTTGACAATTGTGTGTTGGTTATGTTCGTATATCACTGTCACATAAATGACAACTAAATCTCTTCAACAGCTGATTTCTCGCTTCGTTTACTTCCACTCAAAACACGATCCGGATCTTAATATTTTCAATCTTAATTCAAATTCCCTTTTTATTTACAGATGATTGGTCGACGCTGTGCTCTAATTGCCCTAGGTGGTCTTTTGGTATTGGTACTGACAGTAAACATTTACTTTGTAAGAATGATCATCGAAGATTCGCCCCAAAAACGTAACACTAAAAATCCTGATAACTCTAAAGTTAAAATAATACAACATCGAGGTACATTAGATGGAGGAAAGACAAAAATTAACAAAGTTTCAAACATAGCAACGTCGTCGCGAAAAGCTGAAGAAAATATCAAATCACAGATCAGAACTCTGTCGCCAAAATACTTCAAGCCAAATTCAAGCCACGCTTTACTACTCGGTCGATTATTGTCAGAACTTAAAATTGTGCCCAGTGCACAGGATAATATTTGGGGTATTCCTCACAGTAATGTTAGTACATTCATTTTATAAACCCAAATTGCTTATACGGTGTGCAACAATGCATGGATAATATCAAATTGCATGAACATTTAATTATAGTGGACGTTTCTGTTGATTGTCTTATTTACAGTTTTTTTTTTTTTTTTTAATGCCTTGATATCATCTCGCGTAAGTTTACTTTTTCCCCCATTGCACGTGATTAGGAAAGCTGATGTGTGTAAGGTGAGGGATAAAAAACAAAAAATTACCCCACACATACATAAACCCTTGAAATATTTGATTTTGCCAATGGATGCAGTGTCGCTATTGCTTTTATCGTAGTATTACCCTGTTTCTAAAGGATCAAAGAAGAAATATTATAGTATGCTGAAAAATATTGATATCTAACATTTGACGAAGAATATTAAAGAAACCAATTATTGCTGAAGATACAGATACTTGATTTAATTTACTATGTAAGTAGGTATATCTGCAAAACTTTCCACTGTAATGATAATTTATTGATCAAAAATTATTTCCTCACTCTCTTGCTTTAACCAACAGCAAAAGCATTCTGCTCAAGACCTTAAAGCGTATTAAGGAACTGCCGCTGAATTATATTAAATATAATTGTATAATTTTATTTGTGATTCTTATTTTTTAGTGGCCAGATGCCGATCAGCTGATACCACCTGCAGCTCCTGAGCTTGGGACAATTTTACAGGCTCTTAGGACAGCCAAGATCACAAAAGCTGATAATGCAGTATTGGGAACTCAGTTGAAATTGATGTTAACTTTAAACCATGGGATCAAGGCACTGTTTAAACCAATGTGGTATTCTAGAGATACGGTGATCAAGGGTCCAGTCTATCATGGGAAAGATAGGCACAACGCAGAGGTTGTTGCTTTCCATTTATCCTCGCTATTGTCGTTTAGGCGGGTTCCAATTTCGACGATAAGAAAACGTAGGTGCATTTCTAAAACGTGATTTGAATTTTAGACGACTAACTGAACTTGTTCATAACTTTCAAGCTCTTCTTGGAATTGTATTATTCAAATATTTAAATTGTACAGTAAAACTTGGCGAGGAAATAAGGAGACATGCGACACCAGAATTATTGAAAACTATGTATCAAGAGGGAAATGACACCTGCCTTTACGGAGTATGTCACTATTGTTCTCCTGCAGACCCTGTATGTGGTACAGGCGACTTATTAGAAGGTGTACTTATTCTTTGGCTACCAAAAGACCTACAACTTTCTAAACATCGTCATCCTTGGCAGCGGACTTATAAACGAAGCAAAGTTGCCCTCTGGGAGACTGATGATAACTATTGCGATAAGGCAAGTTATTCATTTTTAGAATCATGTACTTGATGATTACTCTCTTTTTTTCGATGTCTAGGTGAAGGAAACTAAATCCTATTCAATAGACACATCTAGTAGATTACTCGATTTAGTGGATACCGCGATATTCGACTTTCTGATGGACAACGGTGATCGTCATCACTACGAACTCATACAAGCTAACTTTCACAATCCGGCAGTTCTGCTTATTGATAATGGAAAAAGTTTGGGGGATCCAAATGTTGATCATTTTGATATATTAGCACCCCTCTATCAGTGTTGCCTGTGAGTAACTTTTCTAATAACAATCACGTATAAGTATCGTACCATTTTTACCAAATCTGATAAATAAATCTAAAATGACAATCTATTATCCTTATTATTACAGAATTCATAAAACAACATGGGACAGATTGAAACTCCTGAGTGGTGGTACGCTGAGCCAATCTTTGAGTCTACTCCTAGAACACGAATCAAAATTAGCTGATGTTTCACCTCTGATTACCGAATCCCACTTAAAAGCTATGGACAGAAGATTATTAGCCGTATTTGCAGCTGTTGAACTTTGCTTGAAGCATACTAAAAACCCTGCAAATGTAATCTTGGATCACAGATAACTACCGGCTTTTGATAAAAGACTGGTGATCGTTATCAGCATTACTTCTGTTATACAATACAATCAAAGGTGCAAGAAAGAAAGAAAGAAAGAAAAAACGAGAAACTATCAAATTGTGAATAAAAATTGTTGTGAATCAGCTTCTATAGAATACCTATAATATCTCAGAGCCGATAAATATGACGAAGCTGAATGTTGAAATGTTTTTGTTTTTTTTTTTTTGTTGCAAGCGATTTTGTTAAATATGAAAATAAGGTCCTAGACTATTTAGTAAAACTAAGTTATTCTTTGAGCTATGCTAATGTTGTTACACATAGGTAATTATAACTCTATGACTGTGAGTGGCTAAACTTTCGTCTTAGATGGCGAGCCGGATTTTTATTAAGCAATACTCAACGCGTCTAGCTATATTCGTAAGTCTATACGCGAATAAGTAAACAATTGTCGATTGGTCAACAATCCTTGTATATATATATATTTAGACATAGGTATATTTCTATCAATAAGAAAATGAATAAATGGAATGAACTAATTATTCCCTGAATTCTGGGTCGCATGCTTCTCCTGATTCTCCTACTTTGACATGAATTTATTTCGCACCAAGTGACGTAATCTGGTGTAATGATTTGGAACTACTATACTATCGCTTGGAAGTTTGACTGCATACAAGCACAAGTGACAACGGCGATGTTCGAATTAGGGTTAAGTGAGTTACGATAGTTTTGAGCCTAAGTATTAAGCCCAATTAGACAACCCAGTAGTATAATAGTCATCAAACGTGAGTGAGAAAATGGAGGACTTCGTAGTGACTCGAGGTGCAATATTGAAACGGAATGCGGACAAGGATTTCGTTTCTGTGTCGTATACGGCGCCGAAAAAAAAACACAAGTCAATTGAGGTTAACCCGATGACTGACGACACGCTTACTAGGATCAATTTGAAAACAGTTTCTGCTTTGCCAAATAATCAATCTATGGAACTGAGAGCGCGAGATGCAAAAAAGGAACAAGACGTACAGATGAAAAGAGCTAGATTCGATGTTATTAAGTTTGGAATGTCTGGTTTTGACGGTGCTAAGGGAGAACAGGCAAAGATAAATTTGGCGGTAAAACTCGGTGCTAAACCTCCAAAAAATAAAGTAAAAAATTACAAGGAAATGAAGATAGAGAAGGATAAGGAAAAGGCACGTGCGCTGAAGAAAGAACAAATTTCAGACATGGGCAAAAACTTGGCTAAACGTAGTTTTGATAATAAAAAACGAAAAAGAAAACAACCTGGACTTTTGAGCGAGTATGGGGTAGTAGCTAAGAAAGCAATGGCTGCTATAACAAATAATAAAAGACGTTCTTAAACTGCAATTTGTTATTCTTGTTTTTCATTTTATTCTTTCATTACAACGTTCATTGCTATTTACTAACAAACAACATCATAGTGTTAACGTATACTATACCAAGTATAACGAGTAATAAAATAATATTTTAATCTGTTTATATGTATGGATCCTTTGAGCCAGCCTTTAGAGTTGACAATAATCTTCAAAGATTCCATTACATATATGTTGATAATTATCATTTAGTAAAAGTATACAGTTTCCCAGTCCCATAATGGAATGATTCGGCGACTAGTCAACTGTTTGTTTGAGTGACGCCATTAGTCAAAGGCAGAGGCAGTTGGCGCCACCTCTAGCAGCATTTGCAGAAAAGCGTTCACTCCTTCTGAAATGTTCAATATTTCAATTACCATAAATCATAAATTCGATATCACAGGATTAGCGTGTACCGAAACTTTTCTAAAACGAAAAAAAGCAACGTCTGGTCACATATTTGACCAGTAATTTCTCAATCAACGATATCACCAGCTTTTTGTATAATGAAGAGAAAGCTGGCAATATGAGTACTAGAAATATTTCACCAAAGACGTATGCTTGTAAAGGGGATATGAAAGGTGAATTATACACCTCGAATTTTCGGCAGCCCGTTTCTCAGCTAAAACACATCCGATCGATGTGAAATTGATATCAGATGATGCAGAAAAAGTGCACAGAGGGCATGATGCTCTTGGATTTCCAAAAAGCGGAAAATGTTTCGGGTGTTTTTATATTTATCAAGTACAACGTCAGCAACAACGATTATTCGTTACAAGAGCACTCTTGATATAAAATTGTACATTTTATTTTCGCTTTTTGGAAATCCAAGAGCATCATGCCCTTCGTGCACTTTTTCTGCGTCACTGATATCAATTTCACATCGATCGGATGTGTTTTGGCTGAGAAACGGGCTGCCAAAAATTCGAGGTGTATAATTCACCTTTCATATCTCCTTGATAGTCCAGGATTTTTAGACATTCGCTCCGCAAAAAATCCTGATAATTGATTTTTCGATTGCATTATGTCAGAGAGTGTCCCCTAAGTATGAACCCAAGTTTGTGTCATCCGAAACCGCGAGCGTTAGCCGCTATCTTGAAAAACGCCTTTTAGCAAATATCTCGGAAACGGTGAGTTTTACGTTAAAAATTGTAAAGACTTTTTTTGTAGAAGATAAAATTCCCTATATTTTTTATTCGAAACTTTTTTCTCTATTGTCAATATTTGCCGAGATATAGTCGATCGAAAAAAACAATTTTTACATTTTTTTTCGTATTTCCACAAATTATCGAGATATTTTCCAAAAACAAAAATTTGATTTTTTCAATCGATTATATCTCGGCAAATATTAATAATAGAGCAAAAAGTTTCAAATAAAAAAGATGGGAAATTTTATCTTCTACAAAAAAGGTCCTTACAATTTTTAACGTAAAACTCACGGTTTGCGAGATATTTGCAAAAAGACATTTTTCAAGATGGTGGCTAACGCTCGCTGTTTCGGACGACACAAACTTGGTTTTACACTTAGGGGACACCCTCTGACATAATCCAATGGAAAAATCAATTATCAGGATTTTTTGCGGAGCGAACCCATTTTCGGTGCTAAAATTTCTGGACTATAAATAACTAATTCATAAAACGTGTGACAATACACTAGCGGACCATAAAGTCGGGACGCTTGAGTTTAAAATCCAATAGCTCTTCGTTAAAAAATCGTAGAGCATCGTGTGATACAGTTTATGACACTATGAAGCAGGGATATTAAGAGACTATAGAGTCTCGCGCTAAGCACATTAAAAAAAACAATTTAAGTGTCGCTATAAATATACCATAGGTCATAAACCGTGAATTTGGGGTAGTACTTGTATCCGTAATTGAACTTCAACTCGTCGAGATTGTTTCTATGCTGGAATGGGGCGCGCTGCGCGACCGCCACAACAATTGAGAGCGAGAAAATCCGAAAAGAGTAGAACATCTTGAACTGCCCCACTCCAGCAGGGTGAGAACATCGCGCCACAAGTGAAAATGAATAACGAATAATTTCATTTACTACGTAATCGTAATTGCCATCGATTTTCCCGCAACTGTACCAAATAGCTTTTTTTTTTCTTCAACTTTTCAATCTTACAATTTCGATTATTACACGTGGCTATCATCATTTTTCAAATCGGTGATGTACGCACCAGATTCTAAAGATTACGTGGGAATTATTTCAAATTTGGAATAGTGTTATCAACCAAATGGCGACTAGTTGAAGTCGAGCTCTTGATACAAGTACGAAAAATTTACGACTTGTGACTTTTATTATATAGAGCGATATTCCTGCTTCGAAATTTTTCGCAAGAATTATGCAAGAGACACCTCAACGTGGCGGACTCCATAGTTTCAGAAACTGTATTACACGATGCTCTACGATTTTTTCACGAAAAGCTATGTATATCGGATTCTAAACTCATGCATCCCGATTTTATGGTCCGATAGTAATGGTATACCACCTACGGTAGACTTAGAATTTGTTTAATTTAAGTAGATCATTACCCATAAATTTCGGGACATATCCAAACTTGACAAATGGGAGATAAAATAGCATTCCAGCAGCTATAAACGCAGCGGCATACAAGTATTCAATTTGTGGTTTGTCAATTATGGGGGCCACTATCAGGTACGCAGAGATACCGAGTACCAGAATGGGTATCGGCAGGGGACATTTGTATGGGCGTGGATGATTTGGCCTGGTTTTTCTCATAACCAATAACGCGACCATTGCCCCACCATAGAATATCCAGGCGGTGAATGAGAAAAAGTCAATCAGGGAGTCGATGCTACCAGAAAGAACCATGGCACCTGAAGAATTAACAAAAAAATTTGCATCTGTTATACCTTCAGCAAAGGATGTAGGATTATATTTTCATTATTGTCGTGTTTTTTTTCTTCATTCTCTCTAAATTTACATCAGTGAAAACTAGTGACAATCAGTGAATATTCACTGGTTCCCAGTTATAAGTCTGCCACTGATTGGATCAGCGGCAGACTTATAACTGGAAACCAGTGACTATTCACTGATTCAAATTTAGAGAGTTCATTTCCTTGCTGTTGGATATAATATGTACCTGCTACAAGGGAGTGAAAGATGAGACCTGGGGCAGGAGTAAAACGGCGTACATGAACGTAGCTCAGGCAATCAAGTAGATGGCCTTCTCTAGATGCTGCAAAGCACAGTCGTCCTGCAGCAAATAAAGTCCCGTTGGCTGATCCGAAAGTGCTCACAGCTACAGACAACGGCATTAGCCATGCCATAACACCCAAAATTCGATTACCAAATGTCTGTAACATTTTCCAATAAATTAGAATTCAAGCTAAAAGTACCTATGTACGAATTTTTTTTTTTCTGATGCGATGTTTTCCTGCTGATGAAAATCGATCGATACCGATTGATCAAAATATCTCAATCGTATACCGAATTGTGTTTTCCATTTCTAAATATCGTAATACGCGTGTAACCGACGGACCTCGCGATTCCGATACTACACATACCAGAGTTCGCCCAGCTAGGTCATAACCGTCGCCTTTACCGACATACTCAGATTAAGGGGAGGGGAGGAGGAGTGAATCTATGGCTAGATAATGAATGAAACCAAATAGACCGTTCACAGGTCATTTATTGGGCATTTATCAACATTGTTTGAACCTTTCAGATAATCAACCATCGCTAGGTCTATGCGAGTTTCGTAATCTATGCTATGTACACTATTTGCCTAGCAATACGAGCCTATTCGCGGACAGAACTGGTGTAGGTAGTGGGTAAACATATTCGAGTACAAGTTGTTACTCATAAATTGTAACGCGGGCTGTATATCCATGTTGGTTTTCCCAACAAGTCAACCGCCTCTCGGATCCCCTCTACACGAGGCTACCATGAGACGGCCAGCCCGCGATACCGGACTTTTTCCGATTCTAATTGTCAACCCGCGAACTGTAATATCCACGCTGGTTTCCCAGCGTGTCAACCATTCCGGCCAGCCTTACCAATGTAAGACCCCGGGGAAGGCCAGTTCACGCGTTCACAATTTTACATTGATTCGCGGCTGTAATATCCACGCTGGTTTCCCAGCGTGTCAACCATTCTGGCCAGTCTCACCAATGTGAGACCCCAGAGAAGGCCAGCACGCGAACCCCCTGTAACCCTACCCAGCTCTGTCTCACCAATACTAACTCGTACCCGTGAACTCAATGAATACTATAATTCGTTTTGCACTTTTCTATGATAGTGAATAGCTAGTTTTCTTATTTCCAATAAATTATACTAGGCATTCGTGTTATCTAATTAATCGTCGAGTCAACAGCCTCATATTAACATGCATTTATGTTTCTCGCACACACTACGTGCTAAACCGAAATTCTCTTACGTCTTGCTCGTACCGAGGTTTTGCAAATACTGACCAGCCTTCACCTTTCGCGTGTTATTTTTCTCTCAATTTCGCCCGCAACAAGTACCCCCTTCTTTGTACTCGTATTACCTGGCTATTTTTCGGCTGCTTGACCACACACGGTCAAGGTGTGAGTGAGATAATCCGCTTAGGATTAGTACATACATTCGCAGTCTATGACAATACATGCATGCTACAAGACTACAGACCATACGTTCCTCTCTTACACCCACATCTCAACACTTACATATCTTTCTTAAACGTATGTTAATATGCACACTTTCAATAGATTAGACCCGCTAACATAGAGATTCAATTTGAGGGAGTTTTCAATACTATAATTATCGATTCATCTCTAACGCAATTATAGCTTTGTTTCGTGATTTTTATATCATAAAGGAAGAAATAAGATCGGTCGTCAACATACCCCCAACCGTACAGGGGTACTGTGCCCCTGTACCCTATTCTTCCGTCCTCAGGTTCACAATTTTTGTTGCCGGGCGAGTGAATGTCCCTCGGGTTGTACGCACTTCGGCCACGCGCACGCGTCCATCCCTGCCTGCATGCGTCTCCTCGATGATGCCCTTGGGCCACGTATTACGTGGCAAATTGTCATCAACGATGATCACCACGTCGCCCTTTTTCAGTGGTTCAACTTCCTGGTTCCATTTTCTCCTTGGTGCTAACGTTGGTAGGTATTCCTTTATCCATCGTTGCCAGAATTGATCAGCTAAGCGCTGGGCCACCCGCCACTGCTTTCTGGAGCACAGGTCACTTGCTTCAAATTTTCCTGGCATGGCAACGCCAGAGGATGTTCCGATTAAGAAGTGATTCGGCGTGAGAGCTTCTTGGTCGCGATGGTCTACCGATACATGTGTCAGCGGCCTGCTGTTTACCGTATGTTCGGCTTCGGCTAGCACAGTGCTGAGGACTTCTTCTCTCGGGGCTCGTTCGTTGAGCGCGGCCTTTAGTGCTACCTTTATGCAGCGCACCATTCTCTCCCAACTACCTCCCATGTGTGGAGCTGCTGGAGGGATGAATTTCCATGCCATTCCTTGGCTAGTGGCATAATCCAGCTGTTTCTGCTCATCTATGTCTTTTAGGGCACGTTGCATTTCATTGTCTGCACCTCTAAAATTTGTCCCATTATCCGAGTAAATCTCGGCTGGGTGTCCTCTTCTAGCTGCCATACGCCGTAGTGCCATAATCGTCGAATCTGCAGTCAGCGAGCCGGCCACCTCCATGTGGACCGCTCTTGTCGTCAGGCACGTGAACAGGGCACCCCATCTCTTTTCTCGGCGCCTGCCTATCGTGACACTCATCGGTCCGAAATAGTCCAAGCCACAGAACGTGAACGGTCGATGGTGGTGAGCCAGTCTTGCTGCTGGGAGATTTGCCATCCGTGGTGGTTCTGCCTTGGCTCTTTGCTGGCGACATAGTAGGCATTCTCTCGCCACTGATCGCACCGTCGGGCGTAAATTCAATATCCAGTATCGTTGTCGCAATTCGTTCACTACTGTCTCCTGACCTCCATGCCCCATGCGTCTGTGTTGCATTTGAACCAACAATCTGGTGAGTGGATGTCGCCCGTCCAAAATCGGGGGATTTGTCCTAGATTTCGGTAGACCCTTGACTTTCTCAGATCGGCTCTCTAGTCTCAGGACTCCGGCCTGGTCGATCTGTGGTGTTAGTTGGACGAGCCGGCTTGTTCGGTCGATATTTCGGCCGCGGCGAAGATCTCTTAATTCTGACGCAAAGGTGTCTGACTGTGCTCTTTTTATCCACAGCGTCTCTGCCCTTGCCGTGTATTGTACAGTGAGCCCAGTCTTTGGTTTACCCTTGCACAGGTCCACAAAGTACAACACCCACGCGGTACTTCGAATCAACCTCCACCAGGAAGAGAACCTCTTTAAGTCAGGCAAGGAGTCGCATAGGTCTTCTGCCTGGGTTGCTACGAATCTCGCTCGCCTTTCTTCGTCTAGGTCGTCGCCGACGTCTTGAGTTGATGCTGGTGGTTGTTCTGGCCAATAGGATTGCGCCTGTCTGAGGAAAGGTGGGCCTTGAAACCATCTGACTTTCTCGCTGAGACTGGTTTGAGTATTCCGTGTGGCGTCGTCGGCTGGATTTTCAGCTGTGGGCACCCATTTCCATTCGATAGCGTTGGTTAACTCATCAATTTCTCCCAACCGGTGCGAAACGAAGGCTTTGTACGTTCTTGGATCTGAGCATAACCAACTCAGCACCGTACGGGAGTCTGTCCAAAATGTCCGACTTAAGGCTCGGTAATCATGCTCATTGGTAATCGTTTGTGCCAGCCGGCTTGCAAGTAAAGCCGCTTGTAATTCTAGCCGTGGAATTGAGAGCGGTTTCAGGGGTGCTACACGGCTTTTGCTCGCGATGAACGTGACCGTGGCTGTCTCGTTTCGATCTCCGATGCGCCAATAGGCTACCGCTGAGTACGCCGCTTCGCTTGCATCACAGAACACGTGGAGTTCTATCTTTGTTACGTTCGTTATCTTTTTGAGGTAGCACCTTGGTATGATGCATTCCTGAAGACATGTCAAGTCCTGGGTCCAGCTCTTCCAGCTTCCATAATCCGTTTCTGTGAGCATCTCGTCCCACCCTATTCCGCTCCGCCACACATCTTGGAGCAGTATTTTGCTGCGTACGGTAAAGGGTGTGAGAAAACCCAGCGGGTCGAAAATCGACATAATCACCCTCAGCATTTGACGTTTAGTTGGCCGTTGTTCGCCGGTCCTTATTTCAGTCGGTATCTTTTTTAAACTAATGTCGAAGGTGAATGTGTCGCTGCGAGGGTTCCACTTGAGACCTAACGTTTTTTCACACTCATCTATATGGTCGTCCAAGGACAGGTCTATAGGCCCCGCTGCCCGCTTATCCTCTGGTATGCAGTTGAGAACGGCTTGGCTGTTGCTAGCCCACTTGTGCATTACAAAACCCCCTTTGCTGTTTATTGCCGTTACTTGTTCAACGAGGCTGATAGCTTCTTCTTCGGTGTCCGCGCTATCCAGGTAGTCATCCATATAGCATTTTCTGACTATCGCTTTGGCCGCTGCCGGCATATCCTTCTCATGCTCCTCCGCATTCCGATTTTTCACGTACAGGGCGGTACAAGGTGAAGATTTTGCGCCGAACACCATGGATGTCATATGGTAGGTGTCTGGCGTTCGGGTTCTATCCTTCCCTCGCCACAAGAATCGTTGGGCGTCTCGATCTTCAGCACAAATTTTGATTCGTAGGAACATATCCTTGATATCTCCCATGAATGCGACCGGCTTTTGTCTGAAGCGCATCAGTACGCCCAGGAGGGACGTGAGCATATCCGGTCCGGAAAGAAGTTTATCATTCAGGCACACTCCCCGTGTGGTCGCCGCTGCGTCAAATACCAGCCTGAGCTTGCCTGGCTTATTTGGTGTTGTAACGCCGAAATGAGGAAGATACCATGTGCGTCTATCCTCACGTATGGCGGCGTCGATCTTCACAGCATACCCGAACTTTATCAACTTTTCGACTTGTTCGTAATACAGTTCGGCGTGTACTGGGTCCCTGTCGATTTTATTTTCTAGGTTTTTCAGCCTCATAAAAGCGTTCTCGCGGTTATCTGGTAGCTGCACGACGTCTTCTTTCCAGAGCAGTCCTGTTTCCCAGCAGTCGCCTGTACGGTTCGTTTTATTTGTCAGTAATTGCTTAGCGCGCTCATCCGATGCGTTAGTGCGTTCGCGAAGCGCCACGCCGATGGCCTCTAGCCGAAAGTTAGCCTTGACTAGCTCATGTAGGCTCGAGTCTTCGTTGCATTCGGGTCTTTTTTCTGTCTTAGCCTGGACGTAACTATGCAGGATGGTGTTTCTTGTTCCTATCTTGCGCTTGACAGCTGTGTGGCCGTGGATAATCCATCCCAGTGCTGTGTAGGAAGCCACTGGCGCGCCACGAGTCCCTTCGCGCACTTCGCGAGATACAATCAGACCTCCATTGTCTTGACCAAGCAGGATTGTTGGTTTTGCATTTTCGTAGTATTCTATTTCAATATTATTCAGGTGAGCATGACTGGTTACTTCTTCTGGTCGTAACGTTTGCTGGTGAAGTGCTAAATCTTTGATGGTCCGGACTCCGTTCAGACTATGAGCCCGCTTGTTTTTAGTACCACTGATATATAATGCCACTTTCTGGCTGTCCGCTTCCACTATGCCTGTCTCGTTGATACCTCGAATTGATAATTTGATTTGCGGTCCTGAGGCCCCGATAATCTTTGCGGTGTCCGCGTCTATAATCGACACCGTTGAGCCTTCATCTAGTAGCGCATAGGTTTTAATTTGCGTCTTTACACTTCTGAGTAGTACTGGTATTATTTTCAGAAGTGTTTTGCTCTGGCCATATAGTCATGTGTTAGTCGTAGTGTGTGTGTCGTTCGTGCTGGTAGATGGTCGCTGCGAGTCTTTGGCAGTAGGATCACTCTGATTCGGTTTTTTTGGTACATGTAGTAGAGGGTGATGCTGGTTTTTACACCCGTCTAGCGTGCAAGCTTCAACTTTACAGTGGTCACGGCGGTGTCGGCTCAACAAGCACCGAAAACAGACGCCCTTTTGCCTAGCCCATTGCCATCTACGCTTAAGGGGTTGAGCTGCAAATTTTTGACATTTTACTGTGGTATGACTGGCCCATCCACAGTAACCGCACTCTGTTCGCCCTTTTGGCTCTTCTGTCTGTTTCCCACCTCGAGTTTTAGTCCTTTTCGTCACCTTGCCGCCTTCTTGGCCGCCCAGTGTGTACACAGGTGCTGGCCTTCCATGGGGTGTCTTCTTTTCGCCTTGCCTGGCTTGCCGTCTTTCCTCCGGATGCCCTTGAGTCGGCGTCACGAGGCGAACCGTCCCTGCCTTGCAGGCTAGCTCCGCTTCTCGGTACAGAAACTTCGAGATGGTCTTTAGACGTGGTTCTTCTGCGTCGGTACATTCACCCAAGTAGCGGTTATAGTTGTATATCATTGCTGATGACATTTTGCTGATTATGTCTTGAGCTAACTCTGGGCTATGGAGATATCCTATGTGGTTCATCGTCTCCATCGCTGCCACAGCATTTTGTATCTTGGTAGCTAGTACCACCACATCTACTTTGCCAGAGTTTATTTTCGGGAGCTTTTTGACATCCTCCACTATCTTTCTCAATATGACGTCAGGGTTGCCAAACCGCAGTTCCAGGGTCTTCATTATTCGATCTGCACTACTGGCCGTCATCATGAGTGAGGCTACTGCGTCTTTGGCCTCTCCACCAAGACATTCATATAGACGTGAGACGTTCTCTCGCTCTGAGTAACCTCCTAGTTCCGTGGACAGTTCGAACGCGCGTTTAAACCTCAGCCATTCCAGGGCCTCTCCTTTGAAAGTGGGTAGGCCTTGCTTTGCCGACAGCCTATTTATTAAGCGATTCGAATTATAGCTTGTGCTAGCATCCCGGACCGTTTCCAAAGTTTGGGTTATGGCCTCCGTCAATCGCGAGATATCAGCGACACCAACGTTTGGCGAGCTGGCGCGTGGAGTCCTCACTACCTGATGCGCCGTGACTCTTTCGCCGGGGTTATTCTGTACGTTGGCAAGCCAGTTCTCGACGCTGTTAGCCCTTCCAACCCTGCTTCGCTCCGCGGTTTCAGAAGGAGGTGCTCCTGCTCCCACCTCCGCCGCTAGTCTATCATTTATGAGCTGCAATTCTATTTGCTCTCGTTCATCCAGCGTTTTGCGACGAATTTTCGCCCTCTGTTCTGCTGCTCTGATCTCCAGCGTTCTTTTCCGCATCGTCGCACTGGATATCGACCCCTGAGATCCAGCGTACGTATCGCCGATTTGAGAGCGTTCAGATTCCGACGGTGGTCCGTCATCGTGCTCCTCAACCGTAATGGCTCGCGGCTGTGGTGGTGGTATCATGGCAATCGTATTATCAGGAGCTCTGGTGTGGCGATTGTGACCGGATGTGCTAGGCAATGGATTGTTGGGAGGCTGTATCGGAAGCATGTGCATATCAGGCCCTGAGTCAAGGTCCTCTACGACCTCCCATGCAACCGAAGTCGAACTGCTCGACAGTCGATTGCCGCGCTGCTGCAGTCTTCCATGCCCTCGTCTTGATGGCATTGTACTTTGTTCTCGTCCACTACACTTTCCAATTGTACGATTTTTAAATTGATTTTAATGATTGTCTCTTTTCTTTTCACTTTGTCCTATTTCGTTCGATAATTGTGTTGTCTGTTTTCCGGGTGTATATGCTCCTACATTTGATCAGGCACACACATTCGCGTCAACGCACTTTCGCCTCATGGGCGTTTTAGTTTTCGCGACACTTATTGGCTGTCGACTAGACGATTTTACGCGTGATTCTACCCCAATCAACTCCTACGTTAGCTAGCTCGAGATCCGGCTCGAAGGACCGTTTTGTAACCGACGGACCTCGCGATTCCGATACTACACATACCAGAGTTCGCCCAGCTAGGTCATAACCGTCGCCTTTACCGACATACTCAGATTAAGGGGAGGGGAGGAGGAGTGAATCTATGGCTAGATAATGAATGAAACCAAATAGACCGTTCACAGGTCATTTATTGGGCATTTATCAACATTGTTTGAACCTTTCAGATAATCAACCATCGCTAGGTCTATGCGAGTTTCGTAATCTATGCTATGTACACTATTTGCCTAGCAATACGAGCCTATTCGCGGACAGAACTGGTGTAGGTAGTGGGTAAACATATTCGAGTACAAGTTGTTACTCATAAATTGTAACGCGGGCTGTATATCCATGTTGGTTTTCCCAACAAGTCAACCGCCTCTCGGATCCCCTCTACACGAGGCTACCATGAGACGGCCAGCCCGCGATACCGGACTTTTTCCGATTCTAATTGTCAACCCGCGAACTGTAATATCCACGCTGGTTTCCCAGCGTGTCAACCATTCCGGCCAGCCTTACCAATGTAAGACCCCGGGGAAGGCCAGTTCACGCGTTCACAATTTTACATTGATTCGCGGCTGTAATATCCACGCTGGTTTCCCAGCGTGTCAACCATTCTGGCCAGTCTCACCAATGTGAGACCCCAGAGAAGGCCAGCACGCGAACCCCCTGTAACCCTACCCAGCTCTGTCTCACCAATACTAACTCGTACCCGTGAACTCAATGAATACTATAATTCGTTTTGCACTTTTCTATGATAGTGAATAGCTAGTTTTCTTATTTCCAATAAATTATACTAGGCATTCGTGTTATCTAATTAATCGTCGAGTCAACAGCCTCATATTAACATGCATTTATGTTTCTCGCACACACTACGTGCTAAACCGAAATTCTCTTACGTCTTGCTCGTACCGAGGTTTTGCAAATACTGACCAGCCTTCACCTTTCGCGTGTTATTTTTCTCTCAATTTCGCCCGCAACAAGTACCCCCTTCTTTGTACTCGTATTACCTGGCTATTTTTCGGCTGCTTGACCACACACGGTCAAGGTGTGAGTGAGATAATCCGCTTAGGATTAGTACATACATTCGCAGTCTATGACAATACATGCATGCTACAAGACTACAGACCATACGTTCCTCTCTTACACCCACATCTCAACACTTACATATCTTTCTTAAACGTATGTTAATATGCACACTTTCAATAGATTAGACCCGCTAACATAGAGATTCAATTTGAGGGAGTTTTCAATACTATAATTATCGATTCATCTCTAACGCAATTATAGCTTTGTTTCGTGATTTTTATATCATAAAGGAAGAAATAAGATCGGTCGTCAACAACGCGCGAACAAGGGGGGCAAGAAGTTAATCGTTTTTGTCTCAAACTTCTTAATGAAACTGAATTGTATCAAATATTGAGTTGAAACCGATTAAAAACGAAATGAGCTCATAACTGAACAGTCATTTTGGTATTGATCACGATTATGAATAAGTTTGAGACGATATATGCCAGTTATAGAACTTACTCTCTAAATTTGAATCAGTGAAAACTACTGACAATCAGTGAATATTCACTGGTTTCCAGTTATAAGTTGGCCACTGATTGGATCAGTGGCCAACTTATAACTGGAAACCAGTGACTATTCACTGATTCAAATTTAGAGAGTATTAGTGTCAAATATTAATTTTTTCGTTGAAACAAATACGTGACTGCATCTAAACGATGCACCATTTTAGATCTATTTTTAACGATTCTGCAGTCTAATTGACATTTCTAAATAAGTATGGCCGATTAGAACTTATTCACGAATGACTCCATTTCTCCAATTCAATTCCATCTCTGGAGTCTGGACATCATACATTTTATTGGTCAAAATTGGAACTGATTGAATTGATAATACAGAATTGACTATTTAATACTATTATACATCGAAACTTGTTTAATCTAATTGAAATCATATCGGTATAGAAAAGTCTGCGACCGACTGAAACGATTCAAAACCATTAAGATCTAATAGTTTTTAATGCGACGTTCAATTTATTTTACTTAACAGGGTCATCGCAAATGCATTTGCGTTTAAAATTCACTCCGGTCATTTCAATAAAAATCTTATTAATTGTATGTATGTTGAATATCATTGCGTGAATAAAATAATCAACCAACCACAGCAACGGCTTCACTCTCGATCATTTCCGATGGTGACATAACTGCCAAGTAAGAGATGTTGATAAGAGCGTAACATAGCGTAACCAACGGAATACCGATCATGATAGACCGCGGTAAATTCCTTGACGGATCCTTTATCTCCTCCGTGACGTAATTTAGATTGTTCCAACCATCGTAAGCCCATAGTCCCGTATAAAATGCAGTCGCCAATCTGCCAACGTTGACGGTTGCTTCACCGGCGTTATCGAAAGCCCCTTGAAGGTGCTGGGTGTTACCTTGTATCAGTTTGTAAGAACCACCAGCGATCACTACCAGAATAGCTATAAGTTTAGCGGCTGTAAAAGCATTCTGTACACCAGTGGCAAGATTAACACTGTAGCAATTTACGAGGAGGATAACAACGATGGCCAAGAGGGCTACCAGCTTGACTACCTCCTCCGGAGGATTACACTCCGCGACAAAAGCCTCGACCGCGTACTGGGCAAAGGACAAACAGATAATTGCCATTTGAGATGGTTTTAATACCAGCGTTGATACCCATGAGAATAGAAATGCTGGTGGTGCCCCAAAGGCATCCATAAAGTACGCGTACTCTGCCCCCGAGCTTGTGTTCATCGTCCCTAACTCAGCGTATGCCAAGGCTCCGCAAAGACTTAGTATGCCGCAGGCTGTCCAGACCAAGAAGCTCACACCGATGCTACCGGTCCTTACAAGGAGGCCTGACGGCGAAACGAAAATCCCCGAACCGATCATTGTGCCGACGATTAGAGCCACCCCACTGACGAGTCCCACCCGTCTCTTGAGGTGAACAGCGTTGTTCTGCGCTGTGTCCGTCCCCTCCAACCCTCCGCCCCCTCCACCCCCGTCTTCGTCATCCCCCATACCACCCCCCGTTCCTTGTTGCTCGAGCTGCGAGCCCCCTTCCCACCCGTTGCTGATTGCTGACCCCTCCATTTCTCCTGATCCTTCCGGCCATGCTCTTCCGTTTCCCTGTTGCTGCAATTGTTGCTGATTTGTATTGCCCGTCTGCGCATCATGTCCTGCTGCAGCTGTAATCACACAAACCACTCAGCATATAAGAGAATTACATCTTTCATAGTTTATTATATTATAGTTATCGTACTTTCATACGTTTTAGATATCGTTGAACGGAGAAGTTGAAAAAATTTTAAACCTGACGTAGGAAAATCGATATGCTCGGAAATCTGATTGTGCCAACCACAATGGCAGTCTATATATATATATATATATATATATATTATAAACGTGAAATGAAAGAACAACCGCGTTGTTTTATTTATTGTATTCGAATGGGAAAATAAATTAGATTAAAGCACCTGTTGGATAAATTTTGGCCGGAGCCCAGCTGATGAGAGGTTCGATCCAAAAGCAACAGTTTCCACGGGTGCGCAGGGAGGTCATAAAGAGATAATACCAATTTTTGTTCAAAAACACTTTTAATCAATAGATATTACCGTTGCATGGTGATAAATTTAGAATCTGCACCCATCGCGGTTGTTCTACCTTCTATATAATATCAAGAATGATAGCGGTAGCTATATAATATAGTGATCGGTATAATGATTTCGATATATGGAATGTAGAAAACTTAAACTTTGCTACTGCAGATAAACTGCCTGCTGAGACGGGTCATACAACGCTTCCAATTCTTGAAACGTAGTTGGTTTACGTTACATATATATATATATGTACACATACGATTACACAAGTCTTGTGATCAACGATTCAAGTGGCGAATATTATGTTACAGTAGATTGTTATAACTTTGATATAATAATATATACATATGCACTTATATTCTCTTTTCCAACATGTATATATATATATATATATATATATATATATATACGAGGACGAGTTAATATTATATATCATCACGATATTTATTAATATAATATTCTCATTGACACAGTATAGAAGCTAAAAATAATCGATCAACGATATTATAGATCGTCTGGCAATTTCATGTTCAATAATCTTCAATTAAACGTGATAGATTTGTACCCGAAATAATATGTCCACACTTCACACACATATATAGATATGTACATATACGTATATTATTGTCACACCATGATTTGTAATAAATAAATAATTAATTACTCGATTGCTGAGGACGGCCGCACGCAGTTAACACGTTCGACAATTGGTTTCGCATCCCTTCGCAGTCACAACTGATCACTGGATAACACCGAGACCGCGCTCATGCATAAGAAGAAGAAGCTGTGTTGCTAGTGATATACATTATATTATTAAAGTCGTCGATGTGACGAGAATAGCTCGTGGACCCCAGCCAGGTTCTACCGCGTGACCAGGCCTCTTCATTTTCAAGATTTTCATTTTTCCCGTAACAACGGTATAAACGATAGAATAAAAAGAAAGAAATTTTAAGATATCTTTCTTTACCAGTCAAGGTGACCCTTCGCCAGCCCCGTCTGATCGATTCCGCATGTGTGCTAGCGCTCACGTCGACCCGATCGACAATTGCTTGCGTCCGCTATATACCAAGTATAACTACCAACCCTCGATTCTATTTCTTCGCGCCTATATCTCTATCGCACCGATTAACATTTGCTCTCGATTATTTACAGTGAGCTTTAGGATCACGAAATCGCGTGTTGTACGTGCCAAACTATACTATTTGTCGTAGGAATGAACTCTATCTGTCGATTCGACAAGTCTGTCACGCTAAGAAATTCGCGGAAGTAAAATGAATTAATATCAATTTCAGTGTCTATCATCTATTGTATATGCAAAGACTATTATATAATACGATATAATTCTATACGAGCATTCGCCACTCAATTATATAGTTCCGTGTCATAATTATAGCAATGATTGAATGTCTGTCGTCAATGCTTGCACCAATAAACTGCAATATTAACGCAATGCCTTATTCAGTGCTGAGCAAGAACGACTTCGCATTATTTGATCACATGGGATTACGCGATAGACCTAAAGGACAACAAACTTTGCATTATTCGATGTGTCGCAGACGGGTATACGAACAATCATAATTATTTAGGTCCACAGACGTATCGCGAAGCTAAAAAATAAGATCGATGCTGCCTATTGACGAATCATGTTGTTTTTTTTTTTTTTTTAACCATTTACTATTTAGACTGTGCAACAGGCTGCAGTACACTGTGGCTGTACAAAACGAATGTAGAATCGTTCAGAGGTATTTGTGGATCGCAAAGTAGCTGTGACATTGCGCCGAATCACATGCCTCACAGAACTATACATATACTATACAATGACGCAATTTTATCACACGCAATATACCGTCATCCCGGTGTCATATTATATTTATTTATATTTTTTTTTTTGCAATCGACCAATATCAGGTGAATTTTTCCCTTTGCGTTTCACAAAGACGCAGATAAATGTATATATATATGCATACGGTACAGGGAATAACGTCGCATGCTCCAGATAAGAAATATGCGCGTTATTTTGAAATACAAAATCATTTAAGCTACTATAATATTAAAACTAATAAGTTTTCGGCAACAATTCAAATGAATAACGAATCAATATTGAATAACTTATTGTACACCGATGTAAGACTAGAAAAAAAAAGAAGTATGTATGTATGTAGTACTGATGATCCTAAGGAACATATTTGATCATTCATTCGATTATTATTTCTTTTCGTCGAACTGCAACCCATATTGCTGGTCTGACTAGTGCAGGTTTCTTTTTCTTACGGTTCCAAGTTCGCTAGATTGAACAAAAATTCATTATAGGTAGTTCATATCCAATATACTATACAGTTTGATATTACGACTTATATAATAGAGTGCATATTGCGATACAACGGAAGCGATTGTAATCTTACGCCGGTTAATTTCATTCAAGAAATACCCGCCCAAAAAAGATCAAGTCGAATCTGGTGAATAAGTTTCTATTTGAACGAAGCACGCAATCTGTTTTCCGAGCATTCGTTTATATATACATATATACATATTTACACATTGGAAACCTGACGAATGTAGATATATATATGTGTATATGCAAAGTATATACCTATAGTTAAGGGTTGCGTGCAATTATAACTTCAACTGGAACCATAACAAGTATACGAAATACGTTTCGATATAATAAGGAAGACTGAAAATGCAATTGCGGTTACTATTAAGAAAGTATATAATGAAATATAGCTAAATTTTTACCTCGTTTGAAGGGCGCGACATACATGACTCCAGGAGGGACGATGAAGGAGGGCGGATCGTGAAACCGCCTCTCATGACACTTCGACGGCTTTTCAAAACTACCACTCTTCCTCTTGCCTGACTTTCTTACTGCCTTTACCTGCCCTTAAGCTTACTCCTATATTTCACACAATGAAATGCGTACTTAACTTAAGTTAAATCCCTTATCGACTGTACACCGATATGTATACGAACGCGCGTAAGGCTCGTTGAGTACTGTAGACTGATCAAGTCCGACTGGGGCGTGCGAACCGCGCGGCACGCCGGCGCTCGACGCCGCTCGATATAATTTCTGTTATAAGACCCGATACTCCGCAACCCCCGCTGTACACCCGTTTGCCATTCAAGCAGTTCAAATCCTTACTACATATTTACGCGTCGACGAATATTATATGATCCATATACAATATGCACGCGGCGTTGCACACTTGTATAAATATTATCTTCAGGGGTTGGTACCTATATAATATATAGTCGTAATACTCATATTCATTTGAATTTCTCAATTTTTTTCAATAATCTGAATTTACTGAGCACTGCCATCTTTAGGATTACACGAAAATGTACAAGTATGTACTTCACATTTTGTCAAATCATTCATCACTTGAAGCTAATATAGACTTGAATATATATTATTTTTTTTATAGTATTTCGAAAAAGATAGAACTGTGAAAGTTTGTAAGGCTTCTTTCGCCGGCTCTAGCCACGTTTTAGCCGATGATATACTCTTAATACGAAAAAAAAAAAGAACAAATACTAATGGAGGCCATAGTTTTCTCAAATCTTCTACTTAAGTCCTGGTATAGCTGTAAATAATACGTGGGGGGGTATTAAAGTGAAAAATAGAAATGATAACATGTAAGGTGTTTAATATTCATTCACAGATGACAAAAACATTTTTGTTCTTCAGTGTTGTTCATTTTTTGATATTTCATAAAATTTTACCGTATACCTACTATATAATATATACGTACTCTGACTTTCTCAGTGAATGTAAATGCTATAGGGACACTATATATTTCCTTAAGACTGGTCAGAGTACGAATTAATTTTTTTTTTTTTTAGTTTTTTTTAGTTTTTTTTTTTTCTGTAAACCACAATATATTTATTAGCTACTTAATTTTCTATAGAAATATATATGTACGTATATATATGAATATACATATTAGTTGTTGCGTTCAATATATTTTTTTTTTTTATACTCGGCGGTCAGCCAAATAAAAATAAAAACGTTTAACTTTATTTGCATTCAGCCAAGTTGTTTGTCTGATATAAGAATGCATAATAATATCATATAAGATGTTGTAATTTAATTCGATCTTTTTCCACACATAAATGGAAAAAACAAGTTAATGAGCCATCATGAATAACAAATCGAATATTAATATTTGAATTGTGATTGGCCCGCCAATCGGACCATTAAAAAAAAAAAAAAAAAACATCAATATTAGGTCATTTAATGAGTATATACCTTGGCTACGCCCACTTGTTAATAAAAATAATCACAACACTATATTATTATGTAAAATATACTGCAATTAAGCCGATCTGATCATTTGTATAACAATAATTACTCAGACTCTTACAACAATTAATTATTATAAAGTACAAAAGAGCACAGGAATGATCTTGTTTAATATGGATTTATGAAGAAGCGATAAAGTAGAGTTGCCAATACCCCAAGAGCCACAGGGATCAACCAAGATCGCCACGAACCGCTGGAATTTAAAATTAACACATGGTTAAACATCAGTTATCGTTCATATTTGTTCCCGAAATATTACTTGTCTAGTCATGCCCTTCACTTTTTAAGCAATCAATTTTCAAACAGAATGCATAATCAGCTTGAATTATGATGTTTTAAGTTTAATAAAACATCAAAATACTCTAAAATGACAAATGGTTCTCCAAAGTCCTGACCACTTCTTGTTAAACACTTAATATTTGAATATTATGTCAGTTGTAGAATAAAACTTGAAAAACTTGAAAAGTAAGTGGATGATAGAGTGAGCAATAATAATTCTTGAAAAAAATTATCTTTAATATTACCTATTTTCGTCACCTCCACTAGCTTCATTTGACCATTCCGGATCTTTCTTCTCCTCAGATTTCGTTCTGTCCTCCTATGAATTAATTAGGGTAATCAATGAGATAAGGGTAAAAAAATAATTTCGCATACAAATTGTATCGCAGGCGTATCATTTAATTGAAGATAAGCTTATCTGAATTCGCGTATATATTTCAACATATGATTATGATAATCGTAATGAATAATTACTTCAATAAGTTCGCCAATTTTGAATGGTTCCATCATCTGTCTAGCGTCACTTGAATGTCCAACATCTTCGAAGGGTTCAGATCCGTCGATTCCAGCTTGTTCCAAAAGCACCTCTTCTCCACCAGGGTGCTTCATTTTCCGATAAAAAAAACATATTATTGTATGTACCTATGTATATATATGTACAATGTTCGCATGATTGCAACAAGTAGTCTGCTACGTGACTTAGTGAGATGTCGGTTAATTGATATTGTATGAAATATATATAATTAAATAATACCTCGTTTAGAAATGTGGTTACATCGTAGATTTTATTGTGAATTATGATCCAAGAATCTTTGCTGTGATTATGCTTGGCCACGTCCGCCCGCGAGTAAAGCTTCGTGGCAGTTGTTGTCGTGCCTTCGGTTGCCATTTTGCCCTATCACTGTATACTGTCGAAAATAACTTTTAGATATTTTAACGTTAAATCAAACGATGATTAAGGGTGCCAGGTTCTTCGGTGGTTTAAAATTTATCTTTTATACAATTATCAGACAATTATTTATAATAATTACGTCTTATTAAATTGCTAGTGCTTGCGCTGATCATTACAGATATTTCAATCGTGCCACCGTGTAGCTGCGCGACACGGACTAACTTATAACTAGTGAGTAGTGACTGTATACGGGGTATAAGCTTTCGAGGTTGATGCATAGAGATATTACTATAGAGGAGGTGAGGCGGCCGAATCAGCGTAGTGCGAATAGAAAGAGAAAGAAAACCGATTCAGTAATAGCTTCCTCGTCTTTTAACGCGTGCGCACTGAGTCTTTATAGCTGAACGCACGGGTAGTCGTTCATGCGCATGCGTCAAAGACAAGGAAGCTATTACTGAATCGGTTTTCTGTCTCTTTTTATTCAAACTACGCTTCCACTTATACGCGGCCCCATGTTGGGTTGATGTGTAAAAAGTGGGGATGTCGCCATCTTACTACGCGCGAGATACGAACTTGGCACAGAAGTTTTCGAAAATATGAATTCGAAACGTAAAGACGCGTAAACCAAAGTGCCACATGACGAAAAAAGTGTGGCACCAATAATTGTCATACGTGTTCTTCATTTGGCTTATAATTTACCGCGTTTTTTCCGTAATGTAATCCCGAGTTCGAACGTTAGTTCAAATGTTCGATGCAGTGATAGTACTATAACTATTCAGTAATCACAATATCGCGATGTAACAAGAGTATCATAATAAAAGATCACAATACTCAAGATTTACGTTGTATGGTAGCTTCCACACTATCTCACACTCATTAAGGCATATTTTAATTTATTCCTTCCACCATGTAGTGAATAGAAAAAATATTGACAATCTCCTCATTAGGATGCTATTGGTCGCTTTTATTCGAAGAGTTACCTAAATCAGCAACTTCCCTGTGCAGGGTATTTCGCTGACTGAAAATGTAGTAGCTAAAACGTGAGCCGAAAAAACGGACTTGAAGTGGATTTGGGGATTGAGGAGTATCCGAAATACCATTGCGATATATCTATAACGTGCAAATACATACTATAATAGAAAAATGGCAAAAATGGCTATTTCGGTCGGTAATTTCGTGGACTGTTCAATCCCCGAGGCCACTTTCCTCATAAGGCTGGATTTTCATGCTATGCGCAGTAAATCAAATAAATTGCTGCTACAACGCTATTCGTTGTTGATTACGTGGTTACCTGTAACCACCGAAAACAGTGGTGCATCGTCTTTTTTTTTTCTGTACTTTCTTATAAAAGTCTGCACGGTTTTCATTATTATAGCATTAGCATTTTCGACTGGGCTACACCGAGCTATACTGGTGTAGTGTGGCTATCTTCATCCTCTTTATTTTATATAAGGAAGAGAGAGACAAAGATGGCTACACTGCACCACAGTGTAGCTCGGTGTAGTATTCCCAGTTGAAAACGCTACATGAGATACGATGCACCACTGTATTCGGTGCTGCGCGGGCATAGACATAGAGCATGGACTGAGCATTCCCTATACTGCCTGTGGAAACGCCAAAAGTGAGAGAGAAGGATAATACACGCGGCCAATCTTTGTCTCTTTCTAAGCATTTGACGTTGTTGGTTAGGAAGAAACAGATTTGGCCGCGTGTGTTACCCTTCTCTCTCTACGGACCGAGCGATTTTCGGCCCGAATGCGCAGTCCATGCTCTATGTTTATGGGCGCGGGCCTTCACTGCGCATGGAAATCCGGCCTAAAGTGAACCGTTTTTACATTTCCTATATCTTTAATCAACGGCCATATCAGTAAAATGCGAAAATAGTGAAATATTATCAAGGAACACGTTGCCGGTCCTCCTATTTGTTTTATTTCGTTGAATGCTTTTTATCCTTTTATTATAAAAGTTACGAGGATATAAATCTTCGTACTCGAATAATGAAAAGTATATGAAACCAGTGTTTGGCTGATGAGAAATTCGATTATCAGTAACTGATAAGGACATTAACCATGAAAATTATTAGGATATTTATGATAATCGCTGTTTGTTGCTTATATTGTCATTCTGGACAATGTGTTATTCTAGAATCTATAGGTGCTATTGCCTTCGGAGTCGCAGGTCTTAGCTATATGACGTTTTGTAAATTCAACGAATGCTGTACAGACGAATATATCCCAGCTGATTTCGCCAGTGAGTATTTTAAACTGTGTTATATATGTACTTTATGATATGATCACAGCCTTATTAAGTTATTCAATAATACTGAAACAATAATAATCATACGCATTTTCTACAGAATGTTTTTTTCGTTCGCTATGTGATAACGCAGGTTTCACTAATTATTTCTATAAGTTAATAATTAGACTGTAAAACTTGGCGTGCTTTACTTTACAGTGCTTAACGAATTGCTGTCAAAGAAACTTTATGGTCAACATTTAGCAACCCAGACTGTGCTACATGCATTAAGAAGTCATGTGAATACAAAAGAATCAACAAAAGCATTGGCTATGAGTTTTCACGGTATGCCTGGTACTGGGAAAAACTACATGTCAGACTTCATTGTAAAAGCATTTTATACAAAAGGTGAAAATAGTCAATATGTTCATTTTTACAATGGGCAGTCTCGATTTCGTTCCGAAGGATTAGTGGAACAATATAAGGTTGGCAGTTAATCATATTTAATACTTACCCAAGGTTTTCAAATATATTTATATTATTAACAATACCTGAATACATGTATACATATAATGAAATTGAACGCAGGAGGAGCTTCAGGCGAGCATAATAAAACACCTTAAAGCATGTCCACGCTCTATCTTCATATTTGACGAAGTTGAGAAAATACCTAAAGGAACACTGGACACACTTGTCCCATTCTTAGACTACCATCCAAAGATTAGTGGCGTTGATCCAACCAAGGCAATATTTATATTTTTGTCAAATACCGGCGCTAATCAGATTACAAAGTACCTGATCAATTTGTGGGACAATGGGAAGAAGCGGAATCACGCGAAACTACAAGAACTTGAACGACTGTTGGCGGTCGCTGCATTCACTCAAAGTGGTGGATTTCACAAAAGTGATACCATTGACAGTAGCCTTATAGATCATTTTGTACCATTTCTACCGCTCGAGGAACAGCATGTACAACAATGTATAGTTGATGCATTTCAAAGAAGAAACAAGATACCAACCAGTAAACAGATTGAGGAAGCAAGGTCGTATCTCACTTTTGGGCCACCACCGCATAATATTTATTCAACTGCCGGTTGTAAGAGACTTGATCAAAAAGTTGGCACTATTATTCATGGCGATTTATACGGCTAAAAAGTATGGGAATCTATAGTCAAGTAACATAATAGCTTAGCCACAGAATTCCAGTATTAATATGGCCATGTGGTGTAAATTGACTGCAAACTTCTAAATTTGTAACTTATTTTAAGATCTATTCCAATTGTTAAAAAAAATTCTATTCTATAATTTTTATACGGACAACTGTTAACATTAATCTTATTGTGATATTAAGTATTGTCTAGATTGAGACAAACTAGGTATACAAAAATATTGTTTGACTTTATTAGAATTTAAAAGCTTGGTATCAGATTTAGAAAGAAAAAAAGTTTAAGTATGTGTGATGTGATGACAATATTATGTCGTTTATAATTTTTTTTTTTTTTTTTTTTGTAAAACTCGGTGACTTATTTTTTTTTTTTTTATTTTTATTTTTATTTTTTCTTTTCCTCTGAATGCAATGTTATATTATTTATATTTGGTATTTGAAACCACGCCATACTGTTATAGAACAAAGATACGATACAGAAAACTATATTAATAGAAAAAAAGAAACGGGAACAATTCATAATATGTATTGCCATAGTATAAACTAATTACGTGTCAATGATTTTATGACCAGAGATACTCATTACCAAATGCCTGAGATTTCGAGCATAAATAAATACTCAAAAGCCAAAAATACTAAATGGTAGAGTAATACGGTTATTCATTTGCCTATCGGTATAATCTATTGAAGGTCAAACAATTTTTCGTGAAGAAGAATTTGAAAATATTTATTTTTGTTTTCGATATCACATCAAGCAATGAACCAATGATGAGACAATGATTTCTTACGTTATACATACCTCAAATTTATATCGTTTTTTTTTTTTTTTTTTTTTTTTTTTTTTTTGCGCTAAGAGCATTTGAGTGTATTATATAATATATATAAAAAAAAAAAAAAAAAAAAAATAAGAAAAATTACTTAATTTATGTACATATTATTATGTAGTTACATAATATACAAAGTTTGATAAGACATTGCGCGTTTAATCCCAATACTTTATCTTTCCATCCCAACCAGCTGTTGCAAGACGAGAAGGTTCGTGGGGATGCCATAGAGTAGAGATGCAAACTCCTTCGTGAGCTTTCCATTTCTTGTACAATTTTGTAGTCTTCCAGTCCCATATGTAACACTTACCATCCGCGTCACCAGACACTAGGTAGCTAAGACAATTTTATAATACACAGAATTAGTAAAGACTATAATGTTCAGTAATAATCTATAATTTATGACCAATCACATTATCTAATCAACATATTAAGAAATGCTGTTTTTAAGACTCATTGTATGAGCCATAAAATCATATTAGCTTACCTCATGTCTGGTGAAAAATCAAGTCCGCAAGCGTATCCAGCAACCATATGTCCTGTGAAAGTTTTCTTGCGGTTCATTTTGAACCGATTTAAAGCAGAAAATATGACGATTTTATTATCCATACTTTGGCAAGCGAGCCATTTTTGATTAGGTGAAGGAGTAACAGCCGGCATTGAATGCATCGTTGGATCAGCTATGTACTTCATATCCACAGGAATATCCCTATGAATTAGATTAATTGTTTAAATATTTAAAAAACCTCAAGGTTTTATAGTTTTTTTTAATTTTCAAAAAGAAAATATCCAGAATTTATTTGCATAACTGCAATCGTTTCCTACTAATAAATTATATCCCTATATTTTCTTCGTAACTAATACCTACCATTCCCAAACTCTGAGACTTTTGTCATCCGATGTTGTGACGAACCTTCGATTTTCGTCTACAAATGTTATAGTATTTACGGCTCCTAAATGTCTGTCATATTCTTGTGTAATCTCACCAGATCTGATGTCCCACTGAAAAGCAGAATTTCAACAGTTGCATTACATTTTATTTTAGGAGAAGTTCAGTCATATTTTATTGTCTTTAGTATCTCCTGAATAGGTAGTTGCTTTCGGAATTGCAAAAAAATTGTTATTTCAACAAATCATGGAAACCAGAAGAATATACTTACGCATATAATCTTCTTATCACTTGTTCCGGCAACAAACAGATGCTGCTTATCAGGGTCAGGGTTAAATTTAGCACAATATGGTATTTTACGACTGGTAAAACGGCTTATACATGCGCCAGTCTCAGTATCCCAGAGTTTAACGTATCGATCATATCCAGCTGACAAAAACCTTTTGCCATCATTGTCAAAGCTGACGTCTCGGACGGCTTGACGATGTCCGTAATATGTACGAACACATCTTCTGTCTTTATACACTTCCCACAGCTGAATGAAACAAGTGAACAGAATATACCACAAGGAAATTTTCTATAGTATGTTAATACACATAATATCAGTTATCAAGACTCGGCGGCTTACTCATTTTACATACCTTGACTCTGCAATCCATGCTGCAGGAAAGAAGTAAATGCGCAGTTCGCGGGAACCACCTAATCTGTGATATACCCTTAGTGTGTCCTTCCCAAGTGTGAATTTGAGATTTGGGTAAGAAGCATCGTTCGGGAGGTGATTCTGACCTCAAGTTAACTCCAACGTCTTGCGGCGCGTGCAAGAATGAACGACCCTGATAATCCACACTATCTTTAACTGAGGAGGAAAAAAAAACGAGAACAATTAATTTTCGTATATTTTTCAACGTCAGTAAATTTCTGATCAATCAGAAGATTGAACTTACTGTGCAACACTGTCTTTTCCTCGAGTGGTTTATCTTCAGTTTGTTTTCCTCTCTTATTTCTTTTGGCTAAAATTTCTTCGAGTTCAGCGGCCTCTTCGTCGGTAGGTTTTATGACTCTTCTTTCGTCGATATATCCGCCCCAAGGGCCTAAAAATCCTTCTATATCAGCGGGATCGTTATTTCTGTTTCTTTTCCTCTTGTCAGCAGCCCTTAGCTCTGTAGTTTCGAATACTGTCTTTGCTCCAGTTTCTTCTGCAGCTTCTGTTGCACCGATGAGTGTTTTACCTTCTTCAGCGCTACCGTCAACCGTCGGATCCAAGGCGTAACCTGTGGGATGTATGTATATTAGGGTGTGCAAAAAAAAAAAAAAAAAAAAAAAATTCAAACGCACATGAAGATTCCGGTAGAGCATTTTAAACAGAATATTTCAGCCAAATATGAGCTCTTAATATTGATATTTAGAACTGCCTAACTCAGTTTTTCGATTTTTGATTTGAATTAGATGTGAAAAAAAATCGGAAAATTTTTTAATTGTTTTTTCTCGTAAGCGGCTTGATTTAGAAACTATCTGAAGACAGATTCTTATGGGAAATTTCACGCTCTATAAAAAAGTACTGATATAAAATTTTCCTAACTCTCACCGATTAAGAGATATTCGCCTATAAACATTGAGTCATAGCGTCATGGAGACATACGACTCTGGAAAAAACAATTTTTTTTTTCAACCGCGCATCAAAATTTCGGTAGAGCATCTCAAATAGAATATCTCAGCCAAATATGAGCTCTTAATAATGATATTTGAAACTGCCTATTTCAGTAACTAAAATTCGTAACTAAAATTAGTAACTAAAATAGGGCAGTTCTAAATATCAATATTAAGAGCTCATATTTGGCTGAGATATTCTATTTGAGATGCTCTACCAGAATGTTGATGCGCGTTTGAATTTGTTTTTTTTTTTTTTTTTTCTCGCACACCCTAATGTATATTCATAGATTAGTCACAGTGCTAATAATCCAATTGAACTAACCATAACTGGCAAAAGTCCGACGTTGATTCTCAAATTGAAATTCGCTTATGTGCGCTCGTTCTACGTAACCAGAAAGCATATTTTTTGTCGCACGTTGTTGCTGAGTTCTGAACGGATTGTCAGGTCCTACATCGGGTGCAAAAAGTTCCTCGAATCTGGGATTGTGCATTACCTCTTTTGAGGTTGAATCTATATGACGAACGCATAGTTCAGTACCCTGGGAAAAAAAAAAAAAATTAAGATAATTAAATACAATAAATAAACAAACAGTATAGGAAATGGGCATTCTTATTTCCTAACCAAAGAATTTTCACATAGATTGAAATTTAGGTTTCATTTTTATTATAAAAAATTGAATTTACTCACAGTTGGAACTACTTCTGGCGCTAAACGAACTTGCAAAGCGAGAGAGGATATCGACTTTCCTCCGGGTAGTGGTTTTAAATGTGCACTTTCTTCGGTGGAAACGTTAGGAAGGCTAACCTCAATCTCAGATTTTGTGTCACGAGTACTTGTGACGTCTTCCGATTCACTGTTCTCATCGCTACTTACGTACTCTCTTAGCGCGAGCATTATTTTTATTATTTTTATTTTTTTTAAATTTTTTTCGAGTAATTTATTATTATCTAAGTAATTATATACAATTCGCTACACTCGCTAAACTCTTTACACATGACGTTGAAACTGGTTTGTGGTTGAAACCTCAAATTGTATTGTAAATTACGATACGATACAAGTGCGTAACCAAACACGCTGGACATAAAACACTGCTGCCAACCCATCAAGCGTGCTTTATAGCAACTGGATCGGTAAAGAAGAAAGGCCAGCATAATAACATGCCAAGACCTTCGTTATCGATCGAAAGGATTCGAATATATACGTTCATTCGTCGGCATTGGTTTGATGATTAAAAAAATGTAATTTAAGGATGTTATCACCGCATATTGCGAATAAAATTGTAATTCATTTAATTTCCTATGTATATACTATTTATTCTTGTTACCGTCATATACATTATAGTTACAAAAAAAGAAAGAAAAGAAAAGAAAAGAAAAAAAAAAAAAAAAAAACGCTATACTCGAAATAACTTATGCGTATACAAATACTAGGTATCATTAATTGATAAGAAATAATAATCGAAAATAACACTTTACAATGGACAGAGTTTAATATAAATGATTGATTTTCAAAATCATCATCATCATATAAATATGAAATATATTTAACGGAACCACTCATATGGCATTATGTAGCATAATCATTATTATATATGGTCTACATAGTCACAATTAATTAATATAGTTAGAAAAATATGATCGCAGGGAACTAGAGAAATATTATAATAATACGAATTAATCACGCAAGCACTTTTCACCTACCTATCTAAAATTTGTTAAAAGTACGATATCAGCATTATGTATGTATTATAACATGTATTTTACGAGGGTCCTCAGATATAATGTAATATCACACACTTACCGATGATATGCTTAATGACGGGGTTTACCTATTAAGATAGATGTCCCTCAGAACATCTCTCACCTTGTAAAGACAAATTTTAATATTCCTGACGAAAAATGAGCAAAACTGCAATACATGTATTTGGACCAATTGGGAGATCTAATCGACCCTCTGCGCGGGTTATTTGTCAACGCGAAAATTATCAAATTAATATGTAGATCAAAGTCATGCAGTACAAACTCTCATTATCTATATGACTGCCCAGTTTTTACCTCGATTATTCCATCATGAATATAAAATATTAATTACCTATTTCCTTAATCCTCAACTTAAATTCTTTACTAAACACTTAGATAAATTGTCATGTCTATAAAGTGAGCGTACTGTTTGCGGTTAACATACCGTTCGTACATCAATAATGTTACTATAATTGTTGCCAATAATATTTTAAGACACTAATAGTTATTTTTTTTTTTTTTACTATTTTATACGTTGAATACAATCATAATAGTCGTATAAGGCTGTAAGGAATACATCGGTACCAGTGGCGGTGACAATTCTCAACTTATTGTATCAGAAGATCTTTTGTTAGTATTAAAATGAACTAGAAGTACCACAATAAATTAATTTTGAGCTTCTAATCGAATTTGATTTCTTTATCTCCTCTCATATTTCCAATGAATCTGTAGTAACGTGAATATATAACTATTGGGAACCTTAGAACCTCGATACGCCAACTAGTGGCAGAAAATAAAACTACTCAAAGAAGGCTAAAATTTCAAAGCCACGCCCATTCCAAGGATCCCAATACACACTGTGTAGCTGTATATTATGATAACTGCACCATCACTGCTTGCAAGAGTTTGAAACTTGCTGAACTAAATGAGTATGAAACAATACTCAATACTGATAAGTGATAACATAGTATAATATAAATTAGGAGCTACACATTTCGATGTCATGAAGCGAGCGGTTGATGATATTTATCAGGATTGTTATTGTTATATGCAAAAGGACGTAGGCCGTGAATTAAATTTATAATTCTACAAAAACGATGTCAATTAGTATGATGAAAATTGATTCCAATTGAACATTAGGTTGTTTGCATAAGCTGTGTGAGAAGAAATATGCAAAATACATGTAAAATGGAAAATGTTATCCTGATGGTTCTCGCCATATTATATAGAAATATGGAAATCATTCAGATTTTTGATGAAATCGTGACCATAGATATTTTCCAAGTTTCTTCTCTGAGGATTTGCTTACAAATCCTAGTCTTTTTCTTCTCTTTTTAAGGTGGTTCCCTACCCAATTAAACATGTTCCAAAAACATTGGACTGAACTTAAAGAAAGTTTATTCCTTACGCCATTTTTCTATTTTAACGTGAAACGAACATGTTTTTGAACCTACGTGTTCGAAATCGCCAATGGAATTGTGCTACAGAACCTTTTTTTACCGTTTTCGGTACCCGGCTAGAGATATTCCGTTTAATAGCACCGTCCAGTCCAATGTTTTTAGAACAGGTTGAATTGACGGGTACGAAACCACCTTAAGAATGTGTATATATGTGCTCCTTTAATTATAACAATTAATATTTCAGTATAGTATGCATGAATCTGAAATGTTTGCATCCCTATAGGAATATTTATTGCTAGAATTTCGAACATGTTCTATTAAATATACTTACCATTGAATCTACTATGATTACACGGATACACATAAATATATATTGATGTAAGACTGGCAACACATTGATAGTAAATTTATATAGTGACAACATTTGCTAAGAGCAACAATTATTTTGTATTTATATTCAAGAGACACCCAGAATTCTGTAATTATACTGTGATTACTGCGGGGGGATTATCTGCTTCTCTAATATCCACTATTACTACGACAGCATTTATATGTATAATATCTCATCAGTAATGGTGAAAGATAAGTAGAAATATTATGGCAATATCGAAAAATCGTGTTTTTGTCCCGTTATTTCAGAAACTGAAGAGCTACAAATTTTTTAAATGATATGCACTAATATTTCTGAAATCAAAGTTCAACTTTATTTTTTTTATCAAGTGACCTCGAAGTGGCGAAATAATGTTCTATGCCCTTCAATTACTAGTTTGCCATGTTTTTTTTTTTTTTTTTTTTTTTTACCTATCTTACAAGACTTGATAGTTATACGCGATGACCATCGGAAAACTACAAAAATGTATAATTGATATATTATACCAATGAGATATACCTACAGCAAATCAATGAAAATTAAGAAATTTCAATTCATTCAGAGGTGCAAATATCCCTTACCGAATCCATCCAAGAATGTATAACGAGCCTTTGATGTGACTACATTTTGGGTATTACGCACTTTTAGTGTACAGGGTGATATTCCATGCACATCGCAGTAATGCAAGTCTCGGACCGTCAGGCGGCTGATAAACATGTACTATGCGAAATTATTAGGATCGCCGCTCAACTATTACGTAGGTATAGTATAGTCGAAATTCGATCCATTTTTTTTCTTTTATTTCTCATCTACAATCTGTGACTACAATCGCGTTGATCGAATTTCGATTATACTATACCTATACCCAATAATCGAGCGGCGAACCTGATAAATTCGCGCACATGTTTATCAGCCGCCTGACGCTCCGAGACCTGCATTACTGCGATGTACCGGAATATCACCCTGTATACAATATTATTTATTGTGTCCAAAATTCTATTTTAGTATACAACATCTAGCTATATAAGCAGTCCGGATGTGATTCTCATTTTCTAGATGACTATAAATTTTCTATATATCCAATAGAAATTAGAAAAACATTAAATTACACAAATTTTCAACTATTCAAGATTTCTATATTATGGTAGAACAATAATATAGTCGTACCCGCAATATTATCTTGTCTTTTACAATAGCTCATAATTTTCTAACTAATAATGAGATCAAGTCTAAATTTCGTTGCACATTCACTTTTTTAATCTCACTTGTATGTGTTATACATTTCGACTCATACTCCACATTGACAAACCTATAATATAGCGTATCGTGACTCGACTCAGTAAACTCGGGTAGTAACGATCTAAATCCATATGAAATTTTTTTAGTTTGGGAATTGGGAATATTTAGGTATATAACATATATTTTTTACTAAATATATGGTTGATTTGAAATTAGATAATTTTTTTCTTCAAAAACCTGGATAACTTTTTGTTACTTTTCGAAAATTTAAAGATCTAAAATAGATGAAAAGAAAAAAATTTGGCTTTGCCAACAAGAAATGTTTACATTCGTAGTTAACAACTTGTTTGCAGAACCTAGAGGATTTCTAAAGGATTCTGACAAACATCAGGCACTAACGAGTTTCATGAAATCAAGTCAAGACTCAACAATTGTATTGCATTGCTTTTGAGCTAGCATACTAATAAAATGTCTTATTGTTAGTAAAAAGTGGCATGAATATTTATATCGCATAAGAATTATGTAATGAGTAATCTTTCTAAGATGTTACAGTTGTATATAGGTCTTCCACGCTCAACGTTGTGTTTTTATGTTAGATACAATTTTTTGCTACATTTATTCATATTATTGCAAAGAACAGGCAGAACTTATTTTATGATACATCCGTTCAATAAATTTATGTCTCTACTACAAATGTATGTATGTATGTATGTACATTGTACATATACGCATGTATCATTTCAAATATCTATGATATAGTATGTATGTCTCCATACTTTGTTCATACCTTGCATCTGTATGTAGATATATCTGAGATGTATTTTCCCGAACACTACACGTATGTGTTAATTAAGCGACTATACAGATTTTGGAGTCTAGAAAATATCTATACCAATATTTCTTTCCCCCAAAGTCTGTATACCCCCTTGATAAATAATAATAATAATGAAACGATGGGTTGTCTTATGTTATGCTGAGATGATATAGAATATGAATAATGAGACTGATTGATGTATGAATAAAAGAATAGAAAAGGTGTAAAACTGAAAGTGAGCAAAAATTTGTCATGTTTTTTAATGTTTAATTGAATAAAAATAATATAAAGCGCTTGTTTTACAACTATCCTACAACGTAATATGGCATCACAAAAAAATTGCGTCAACTTAAATACTAAGATATCTCGATGTTATGTACTCGAGGTATGTAGATTAATGACGATACATTCATTTACATTTACAACTTAATAATCATCATATTAATTACAGACACAAATAATACATTATACATATAAGAAACAATAGATACAATGAAATTATTTACAACATTCAATATAACTATTCATTCATTTCGTACATACATATAGATATACAGGGTATTTAACGGCAGGTGATAAATTGGTGTGTGGCCTCTAAAGTTTTCTAGAAAAACTATACTCATACTAAAATCAATTCTATTTAGTATACCGTATCTTTAACAGTAAGAAGATATTAGTACTATGACCATAAAAGTTGTACCTTCAAACATGTGACTTGTTCGCTCATTCAAGAAAGGAATAAGAACGTTCAGGCGAGTTTTAGGTCACAAAGAATTCATCACTTGCAACAATTCACCCTATACATTTAAATTTATACAGATATATGTATAAGTATATACATTTATAACATATGTATACTAGAGTGTGCCAAGAGAAACGTAAAAGAAAAAGGATTTCAGACCTATTACCCGGAAAATCTGTTTCTAATGTCAACCAAATTTGACTAAAAATTATTCTTTAACTCGAAATTTCAATCGGCAATAGAAACAGATTTTAAGAGTAGGCGATTCCAATTAATTTTACATGTTTCTTTCACCCGCTCGCTACTGTATACATTAGTTTCTTTATTACATAAACTATCTCTGTTGAGTAGATAGTCTCACGATAAATATATCAAGTATACGTATAATATTATCAAGGTGAAAAGGAGTACCTAGATAAAAGTTTATCAGAATTATTTAATATTATTTATTATGATGTTATGCTATTTTTAGCTAGAGCATTGTTGAAAAACTCATTTAAAGTTCTGAACAGAAGTGTAGCAAGAGAAAGGATGAATTGACTAATGAAATTTTACTGCAATATTTATGATAAATCACAATTTCACAAATTCGACTAGTATTGATGAAAACAAATTTCTAGTGAGAATATTCCCAATGAAAAATATTGTCCGAAAATTAACACACCGGTATATCAATCTGAATGAAATTCTATTCTTTGCGAGTTTTTGTATAAAATTTTGAGTCGTTGGTAGCTAAAATCAATATTTTTTTTCATAAGAACTTGTCTTACTATTCGAATATAATTTTAAATCAATAAACTCAGAATGAGAAACAAAAAAACAATTTTTGCCTGCCGTACATTCAAACTTCAACAATTCGCATAAAGCATAATCCCATTTAAAGATTTCCAATAAACACATGTAATTGAAAGCTTGCTTCGCGTTTAATATTTGTCAAAGACTTCATGCTAGTATTTGTGATAACAACATCAATATAAGGCTGGCTGTACACGGCTACATTCTTACACATAGATTGGCTTTATAGATGAAGTATCGCTGCTCAGCTAAGTACTGTATACATACATATGAAAAGCGACACTCAATCTGTAGACCAAAATCTATACAACAAATTATACCGTTTACACTCAGTCTTATGCCATTATTTCAATTCGTATTTCAGATCAGTGAATGAATAATTGACTTGGTATCGTGGAAACTGAAAATGTTTATCGTTCAAAAATCACATTTTCAGAATGAATGGTGATATTAAATAGGTAGCTAGTTGATAATTGGCCTGTGTGTTAAGTGCCAACTTTTCATCGACGAAAAATTATAGAGAATAAAAACTGCCGTTATATATTGTCTTATAATTGTTAGCCCATGGAAAGTTGGCAGAGTAAAACCTGTAGCCTGATAAGTAAGAAATGATATTCAACTATTATGACGGCTCATTTAAAAATAATATTTCTTATAACTCTTCTTGTAAGCTCTGCATAAGAATGTCATATAATTTTGTTCCAAACATGTGTTCATATTTATATGACTGTACATACTGTATAGTATGATACCTATATTCATAGAATTGTGATAGAATTTTACACTGGTAAATTGTACTGGAAGTGAATACAGTGTATTCACCTATTTATGAAGTAATTGATCAGAGTCGTTCTATTTATTCAATAATATGAGGCAGATTAACTATTTCAGGGCGGTATATTATACTAAGTTTTCATCAAACATTTGAGGTCTGGATATTTTTCGATTGTGTAAAATTCAGTATTAAATTCTGATCAATATTGGCCTTAGAAACAGAACAAGTGTAGATTCCAGTGATTCTGGAATAGTTAAAGATACACGGTTACAATTTTTAAAACCGTTTCAAGTTGATTGATGGAACAGTCCCCGCTTTATACAGCCCTGATTGCAATACTAATGAACATTGAAAAAGATTTCTATTCAGTTGAATAATATGCTTGCCAGATAAGTGCTGTAGTTTACATAACATTTGATCTATCTAAATTTCTAATTAGCAATTTGACTCAAAGCTGAAAGCTTGGACTATTAACGAATTTACAACAACAACAACAACAAAAGAAAAAAGAAAAAAATGTTACCTATAATCATATACAATAGTATATGTAACAGTTGCTCTCAGTCGTGCCATGTGTCACGATCTGATTTACCAGTGTGACACAATGGTTCTACATTAATCAACGTCATTGGTGTTCTGCCTTGTGTAATCAACATCCTTGTGTTGATTGTTGAAACTTTTTTTTTTTTATTTTATTATTTTTTTTTTTTTTATCTACATATAGCTAGATAATGGACGTTTACATACACCTATTACAATTTATATTAACGACAAAGACATCAGAGTGTATATTTGTTGTAATATAATTTCCATTCGTTGTCTTGTATAAGAACTTAATAAGAAATTAATAACTAACTAGGTAATTCTTACTCAATGTCTCGTTGAGATCACGTCTCTGACGCATTAGTCGTTAAACATCTATAGTATTGCGCGTAATAAAAAAACCTATCAATCATTTTCACACATCTATCGTGATTAAAAAATAAATAAATTATTTCCAATTTTACAATACAGGGTTGATTAATGTCTGGGGTTTTTTATCAGCACTGCACCTAAGCATTTACTAAAGCGGTATTTAAGAATACTACATACAATCATGCCGAAACTGAATACAGTCTCGAAGAGCCATGAATTAATCAATTAGATATTTCATGTAATGAACAACGTTATCGTAGTGAAAGAGGGAAAGAAAGAAAAAAATCAAGTAATTTAATTCAAGTAACGAAAATCGATTGAGTGTTCAATGAAAAAACAAAAAGAAAAAGAAATCAATGATGAATGTGATTATTGGATAATCTCTAAAAACGCGATATCACATAAGTTTATTTATTTATTTTTTTGCACTATAAATAATTCATAGCTCTTAAACTGGTTAGATCCTAAAATGATGTAAAATTTCGATAAGTATCCTATACATTAAAGATCAACCTCACGGAGGCTGTAGAAATGGAATAGATCTCTTATACATATATTTATATATTATGCTCAGACCAACCCTTTCACAGTAATAATTATTATTCACTATTCGCAAATTATTTGAAGTATGTATCTAAATAAATATTAAATATCCTAAGCTAATAATTGTCCCCTAAGGGCGAGAGACGCAGATAGTGAAAGGGTTAGACAAGCTCTAGTTTTGTGAATGAGTCTTCTTACCCCCTCGGGGCTTGATCCTTTCTGAGATTTGCCACATTGTATCCTCGCAAAAGAAGTCGTCGAAGTTGTTGAAGAACGCTATGATACGTTCATGTTTCTTGAAGGTATACATACTGAGGGAAAAGAGATGATAATTCATTAAAATTTAATTAGAATTTTCCCAAGTTTTAACTTGAAAGCAACAACAGTCGGAGCTAGAAAATGTATATTTACCCTTTCTTAAACCTCTTCATGTTTTCAACAATATTAAATTGTTGCCACCTCTTTGAGAAGTTGATGCTACCGTCGGGTAGCAAATCACTGTTTCCAATATGCACAAATGTTAAATCTTGTAATACAAGCCCTCTGAAATTTTAAATATATTCATACGTTAGAACGATGATAATATTAAATAAAATAAAGACATGTGTTGTTATCATTGATTAGACTATAAATTGATAAAATTATGTTACATGTAGGGAATGCATGGTGGTTGAGTCTCGGCCAATGCCTGTCTATAAGCTCGAAAACTACTCGAACTATCAATCAGAGCACAATATTCCTTCAGTCCCTCGGTTATATGCTTTTGCCATTCGAGCCTCCTAATCGGTGCACTGTCCAGCGCAGATAGTAGTGCCAGATAGCTATTGAAGTTGTTAATTTTTCTAAGATGTTTCATTATTTTAATGAACTTAACGACGTATTTTTCTCTGTCCTTTGGCTCGTTTTGTTCATCCAATATTCGCGATCTAGCCCAGTATGACATTTTGTTGAAATGTTCTGTGAACCTGGTCAGATTGGGACTTCTTTCTTCGTTTTGTTCCTGCGCCCAAATAAGTACTTCCGGTATTTCGATATTTATAAAAAGATCTGCGTCGAGAAGCGTCATTTGCTCAGCAATTTGTTCACTTTTAAAATCCAGCAGCGAGGATTGCCTCGTAGAAACGCTGAGCGATGATAGTATAGGCTGAGTAGATTGTAACTGTTTTCTCATATGTTTCTCGAGAATTTTCACTCTCAGAGCTTTAGCCATTGTAAGGTCTCCGCTACAAACAAGTTGTTGAACAAACTCCATCAAAGTTTGAAGAAGAACATCGTCCAGATCTGATACCCTGTCAATTCCAAAGAGTAATTTGTGTTTTTAAAGAGAAAAGAGTAATATGAATGATATTTTATTTTGTTGATCAACTGGATCAACGATCTTAACTTACGTCAAATCACTGACAACTCTGACCAGCAAAGAGAATGCCTCTTTAGCAGCCCGTTGTTTTAATAAGTCAGGAAAACAACAAAATCTCTGATGTCGCCTGTGTAATTTTTGGATCAATTCCAGCGGTGACAAAAATGTCCTATATGTCGTTAAGAATGCTTCCTGATACAGGAAATCTGCACATAAGATATGATTATTTTTAGACATATTTTGCCTAGGTGTTTTTTTTTTTTTTTTTTTATTAGATAAAACCTAGTTGTTTATATAGAACGAAATGTATTTTCTATCATTTGATGATATCAAAAACCTAGGGAAACACAGAAGATACAAACCTGATTCCTTCTCATCTAATGCGCAGCGTGCAATAAATATCGATGTAATAATATGGAAGACCGTATTTTAAAGCTATACCTATTCGTTATAGACTCATAATACTATAATTGTAGTACATGACCGAGTATTTAAAAACATCGTAATACTTAATATGGAGTAGATTAATCAAGGAGTCATACCATTTTTATTAGCCTTTGTGGCATGTATGACCAATGCATCAGGATGACCACCGCGTATGTCGGGTCCATCTTCTTCCGGTTTTTTCAAAACCAAATATTTGCTAATTTCCAGTTCTTCCAAAATACTTTCATCTTGATCAGCATCCAATAGTTCCAAAGTATTCTCATCGACAGATATTGTCGATAAAGCATTACTTCCAGGCCGTGAAACTGGTAATGTAACTTCTGGAAGTGTATTATTAATCTGAAAATAATGCATACACACCGTTACTTGGTAGACTATTATAGTAAAAAAAAATGTAACACTTATAATTTAATTCGTATAACAGTATAAATTATACCATCATTGTAGTCGGTTGAGACGGAGGACTAGGTTCTCTCTTTATGGACAGCACGCATACCGGTGTCGACTTGATAGGCATGGTAATTGTATCGGGCATATAAATGCTTTGCATACTGATGGTTGGCTTTGGTGATATTGGAGGTGGAGTTGCATTATTTGATTTAATAGACCGAGACCTCTTTGGTGGCAATGCAGGCGGTAGGGTATAGTTGTTTATTACATCCTCTATCAAAGGTGGTACAGTGACGGAAATGCTGGATCAAATAAGTGTTTTGTTAGATATTTCAATTTCCAATCTTCATTTCAGTCGACATTGTGAATATCGATTAATCTATTCATACCTTGTACTATCATGCGTGCTGCTAGTTGTTGAATGCGCCATGAAAGAGCAGGACTGCGTTGTAGTTAGTGACATTTCATGCTGTTGCCACTCAGCTTGCATAGAATTGTAAGCTGCTACTGAATGCCGAGTCCCCAGTCCAGAAATGAAATCATTATTGCTGTGCGCACAGTTCCCAAACATTTCCATGTAGGCCATAACTGGAAATGGAATAAGTAACGATAGTCTAGATGTACATTGGATTGAATAATCATTCGGATTGATAATATCGTGGATTATCACTATAATATTAATAAGATTAACATGAATGTATAACATCCTGTAGATGATGATGATGATGTCATGTCAGTGTTCTGAATTACATTTAATGCTGAATTCATACATAATTAGCATAATTTATGTTGTATATGAAATGTAAGAATAGATAATACAATGCGTGATAGGAGTAGTGCTAGAAGACTTACTACAGTAAGAATGTAACTTTACGAAGAGCATTGTATAGAATCAGGGTTGGGAGCCATTAATTAGTTCCGTAATTCAATAATCCATTCGACTATCCGTGTCACATTCGTCACATTTATGATTGAACTTATTTGTAATGTAATGAGCGATCGAAATCTCATTCCATTACATATTTATTGAACTACTGTAATTTTTGTTCGAGTTATCAAAGAATGGGAGATCCCACAAGTCAGTCGGTTAGCGTAAAAAAGAACCACCTTAATTACGATTCTCACAACCCCGTGTAGAATAATATAAATGATGCAATTTGTCTGACACCGATTACATAAATAAAGCAGTAGCGAGCCGTAAAAGAATTAAAGGCCACGTTTGTACCACTACATAAAATATACATGTGTGGATTAATTTGATAGTTTTTCATTTCCACAAAGACCATTCAGATATGGAGATATTCTTGCTCCGACTGTTCGAACTGAGAATACTGAACTATGAGTTAACTGGCATTCCAACATCACGATGATTAAACATTGCTAACTGCAAACTGGTAGCTATTGGGTAAAAGGTCAAATTAATTGGGTAAACGATCATCACTCCCACATAAAATGGCAAGAAGGCAACTCCTCTAATTCAATCTTCTGGCAGTTTTCATACGTATAACGTATCTATATTTCTATTTGTATCTTGTTTTTTTTTGTTTTTCTATTTTCGTACTCTGATTTGCAACAGAGAATCACATCTCAATTTGAATAGTCTTTTAGTCCTAATTATTATAGCATCACTTGTGATATAACGATCTGTGGTTAACATAACATTAATTACAGCTGAATATTGTTCTTTTGCCATGATCATATTATTATATTTAAATAAAAAGGTTTCATTTCTATTGCTGGGTAAGAAAATTACTGAAAAAAAAAAAGCAATAACGCTGTATGTATTAATCTGTTGTATTAATTAACAAAAAAAAAATAAGATGCAAACTCAATGTCAAAAACCACCTTATTCTATACGTTTACTAAATCAAACCAAAACAGCAAACATGCCGCTGGAAGCAAGAATTGAAGTAAATAAAAAAACTGTTTCGTATGACAAATCAAGACTTAGCGTGAGGGTGTTTGTTGAAGGTGGGTGCGTGGGCGAGGATCCCACTTACCGGAATATGCCACTGATTGGAACACTGGGGGATACAAAATAACGTGTCAGTTTTTATCTATTTTACAGCTAAGAAATTTTTTTCTTTTTTTTATATTTTCACTTCTAAGTTTCTTTATTACTCATTTTGTATGAGAGTTTTTAGTAAAGAAGAAATCATTTCCTAGAATCATACGTTTATAAGAATTGATAAAGTCCTTATGGGACGCACGCATCGACTATTGAAATAAGGAATAAAGTATAAGTTAATGATTTCTGAAAAAAATCATAAAAATTCTAGGACAACTTCACAGTCTAACATTAACATTTAATCGAAGTGTGGATTCGTTGGATAACAAATTCGATGTACATTACAAGCAGTTTTGATGATTTATAATATGCAATTCTAAGAAAGAAAAATTAATTAAACAAATAAAATCAGTTATCATAATATTTCAAGCAACATTTTCCGCGTGATAATAATAGAGAAACCTAAGCCTGCAAAAAATTTTGTTGTTTGATTGATATTGCACATTAATTCATATAAACAAATCTCTTTGTTTCAAGAGACTATTAAATATAGAATAAAAACAGTGACCAGGTAAATAAAATTATGATCATAAAATCTGGCGATATATTAATCAGGATTCAAAATTTATAGATATAAATTACTATCCTTGCGGCACGGGCTATCCTCTGAAGATTGAGTATATAAGCGATTAAGTTCACAAGAAATAGAAACACATCGTTTTATATGATCACTGTCAATATTGCATTCTGTTAATAAGTGGCAACTTACTGTGTCGCTTTTTCAGAGGTAATGGTGGAGGTTTGCTCGTATCAGGACTATCGCTGTTGCTGGTATGCAGGCTGCATGTTGATAAGTGTTCATTTTCAGGTACATTGTCATACTGCGAAGGTTGCCGCTCCTTCCTACGTCTCGATCTCTTTTCTGGAAGGGCTGGTGGCAAACCGTTTGTATCTGTTCTGCTAATACCATCGAGCTCCTATTACACAAATAAGATACATTCGAAAAACTCCTCTTTTATTGTCTGAACGAAAAAGACAAACAAATAAGTTAGTAAACACATTCAAGTAGTAAAAAATGCATGAATAAAATCCGTTCAAAATTATAGTTATAACATTTTTTTCCTTACAACTCTTTGGCAACACTTTAAATACGTGCATATTAAATATTGAGAAAAAGTTTATAATAAAATGAGAATATAAATGGAAAAATGAAAAACAATTCACAACACCCACATTTACCAATTTTTCAAGTAAAGCCGCATCCCCGTTGCCACTGATGTTTGTAGTGCTGTGGCTACTTCTTGAACTTGTGATTGTCCTTTGAGAGAAAACTGATCCGTTACTGTCCGCCAACATTTTTTGTTGTGAAAATGATTGTTGTTGAGAACTAAATGATTGTGAATTAAAACTTATGCTACTTTGCTGTGAAGACCTTTTGGAAGTTACGCTGGAAGCAGTCGTGTAGCTCTGAGACGAACTACGCTGCGAGTGCATAGATGCAAAACCAGACTCTTGTGTCTGCGTTGATAGTCGTTCCATTTTACCTTCCATGCCTAAAACGTTACAAATAAAATATGATTGAGCATTGATTTCGTCAATTATCTTTATCTTAAAATGAAATAAAATCAGCAGGATAAAAAAAATCTTTCATAATGCATCAGTTCTTAAGACGCTGTACATCTTTGATCTAAAATTAGATTTGCAACACTACTATTTGGTGTCGAATCACTGATACAGTTAGTTATACGTATCTACTACATAGCATATCAGCCATTGTTCAACATCGAATGTAATATCAAGTACTGCTACTAGTTGCGGCTTACGAAAGCACATTTTCACATTTTCCCACGTCGAATTAGTCTTGAACGTCATTGAATAGTTGATCTAGCGTAGTTAACAACAAAGTTTATAAATAAATATACGCGACACTGTTAACAACATAACTGAACTTCTCCAAGCTAAAATGTATAAGACACTGCCCATTCATATACTCATTTGGCGGAACGCCCACATGTAGTCTCCGCCGGTGGCTATTTAGAGATTCTTGCGTAATTTTAGCTCAGAAATTTTTGCCTGCCTACTTCCGCGATGTAAATACCGTTTCTAAAGAGCTTAACTGACAATCATTCACACAAGGTCACCGGTCAGATCCATTTTAGAACTGTTCAGATTTATTCTTAAATTTAATGAAACAATGTTTATCAGGTAAGTACGACATGATCATGGATTGCCATAAATGGAATTAGTGATTAAAGGTTGCTGAAACAAGTATCCCGCATAGAACGCGTGTTGTAGTTTAGCTATAAAATCACATTTTCAATGTATCGATAGTTAAGAAGCGGCGAAAGTTAATAATCCACGGAAAGATAATAATCGACATGAAAAATATATATTTAAGTTAATATTATTTACCAGTGAAAGGGTTGAGAATATCTTGTGGTGTTTGCTGCCCCAACAACATTGTGCTAGGAAGACTTGATTCGGCATTGTCCCAGCACCCACAGCCCGCATTACCGTTTACATGCATGCCTGAAAATAGAAAATGAAAAATGGGTCGCAATTGAGTTATTAATACTAAACATTGATACACCATGTCATACATATTTTGAAATTAAATTATATAGTGTTTATAAAGGGATACACGCACCTTTGGGTATAGAAATATTGATATATTATCTATTTTCTAGTAAAGTCTAGAAATAATAATTTCCAAGGTGCGTATACCCCCTTAATATATAATGGAATAGAAATAAATATATATATTTGATAATTATAGTTCTATAAATTTTGTATCCAATATAAAAAATGTGAAAATTTCAAATGCATAAGCCTTCATTGCGTTAGTATATTATTACAAACTTCTTAAATGGATCTATACCTGTATCACACAAATTATTTTTTTTTTTTTCCACACTAAGCCTTTAATAGTCGCTATTATAATGAGGATATATCACATAAATCAGTTGTACGATTGAAATTTCAAATAGGTATTTTTACAATGCGTAACACAAAACCGTTTTAGATATTAGTAATCAGTGTCAACGGATAAATAATAAGCGTGAATCTAACGTAATACAATTTTATTTAACAAATAATTTGATACTTGAAAGCAGTGATAGATAGTCGGATTGATATCCTAAGGCAGGCAGGCAGCTTACTGAACTTCACTGCTGACTAAGCATTGACCACATTGCTTCCTCCTTTACTTATAAGGTAACATCTATGATCAACTTTCCTGGTACTACTATCTTTGGAAATCTCAGTCTCCAACTCACTCCTCTGCTTCAAATACAGATGACATTACTTAATTGCTAATGTTGGAAGATCTGCTAACAGCAGAAACCACACATAGACGATAATCAAAGTTTGATATAACATGTAAATATTGATTCTAGATTATCAATTCGCTTTCATTCATATGCAATTTTGTATCTTATTGAAAACTGTATTCTACCCAAACTCAGATTCTGTTGATAAAATGTTGTGCCACCTCTAGTGATATGAAATACAAATTGTGAGTGCAAATTTTCTGACGATTTACATAAAGTATGTAAGGAATTATGATACCGTGACTTTGCTATAGATGAATCGAACATTTATCATTTCGAAGATGGGTGATCTTCTTCAAGATGATAAAATTTTTGGATAAACCTACCTTGAATGGTAGCCATAAGGCTGAGATCCATACTATCATTTAGCGACTCATCGTTAGGTCCCATAATGGCTCGAATTTCATCTTCGTCTCGGGAGTGGTTCAACGCTGAATCCAAACTTCCAGCAGATGCACTTAAAAGAGAGGAGGAGTCCTCGGGCGATCGACTTCTGAGAGATACTCTGTCCAGACTAGATGTAAGAAGGGATTCAGACTCATCCAGCAATTGCTGGGCTCTGGTTCTCCTCTTTGGGGGCAGTGGCGGTGGCGTTCCAGTAGAACTGTTTTCCTCGGAAAGACATACGTTTGTCCTGCAATTGTAGTAAAGCTGACTTTTCATGGAACAACGAACTTCAAGACATCTACGTCACCCTGTTAATTACAGGTATATGTATCAACATATTTTTAATTAAGTATTATGTCATCGTATTAACAAATCTTTTACGATTTCTGCTCTAGTCTTTGCAGCGGAAAATTATACGCTGCTTTGAAATTCTGACAAGATATCTTGAATGAAGTTTCAAATGTTAAGGGTGAATTTAACGTGGTGTATGCATCATGGAAGAGATTACGTGAAGAAGGCTTGCGCCGAGCAACATGATTCTCAGTCGATCCAATTGACTGGAATCTTGCACATAAATGAATAGAAAAGTATTTCGCGGGCCACATTTGAAATGCATTATTCTCTGCAAATGATGGAGATAGTTAAACTAAACTAGTCCTAAAAAAAGCGTATCAACATCGCTCAACCCAAAGGTGTACTATACACGCCCGAACTTACTGCATTCAGTGCAGTTCCCTTAGTTTTTCGGTCTCGTCATTGGTTGAATACTAACAAAACCGTTCTTCAATATAGTCTTGATAAGCCTTGTGTATATTTGTAAATGAGTAGTGAATAATCCTACAAGGCTTGCAATTGTGTGTTGTAAATTTGATTGTGTGATGAAAAAGTAGTAGTTTAAGCCAGCATTAAGTTCACTGTGTCATACACTGCAGCGCGCATCTGAAATTTGTGCAAGAACATGTCTTGCCGTCCGGAAGGATTGTGTGATGAAACATACCTGTCTGGTAGTGGGGGTTTAGGCGGTGGGCTTGAATCTCTCAGTATAGACTCTGAACTGTGTGAGCTGCGTACTAAAGTGTTAGATGTTGCAGTTTGTTCTAAGATCTGTCTTTCTCGTGGGGTCAGAGGAATGTCGGGCAAAGAATTTCGTTGTGGTATAAGTTCTGATCCAAATCCAGATGTTCTGTAAGTACAAATATCAGTGAACAATTGACTGGGAATCATTGACATGATCTTACTGTTGTGGGAACCTGGACCACATATAAGATTTACGCATTATTCTTTCATCCAATTCGATGAAAAAACAAAACCATTCTCTCGGGTTCATTGGAAATTCGTTTATACTTGTATAGAACTGTAAATTGGGAAGAGTATACCTACTCTGAATTGCGTGAAAAACAATACCTGTTATTGGTTGCTGTTGGTGCAGGCTTCTGCCGGTTGAATATTTTCTCCTGGGCTAAGCTGACCAGATTTTTTACAGCTTCTTCTACCAAACTAACGACGTGAGTTACATTTTCACTATCTAGAGCTGAGGACTGGTCACCGTGTAGCAATACGTCATCGCATAGCTTCAGCAATTGCGCCAGTGCTTGGTATACCTGATTGGTTGCCGATCCCAACGTCGAACTATTTTGAAGCAAAAGGAAAAAATATTGTAGCTAACTTTTGAACCACAAACACAGGATGAAACTCAATTTTAGTTTTTATACCGGATTTATGATTCTCTAAGACACCCTTGCCTGTTAAGATTTCAAGCAGAATAACTTTGATCTCTTCAATTATCATTTTGATCATTTCTTGGATTTTTAAGTATTTGCTTTTTTTTTTGTCTAGACTAAATACTTTATTTCATTTATTTCTTCGGTTTTGTATGACCTCAAGGTCTGAATAATAAATTCCCCTGATGGAGAGCCTCATAAGTGGCTGAAACGTGTTCTAAATGTATGTGTTCTTTATTGGACCTAATCGCCGAGAATACACTCGTCATAAAACATTATCCTTCAGCTGAAATGAATGGGGATATCCTCACGTAATATTTTCTAACTCTCGCACATTAAGGTCCCTCAAAAATTCAGAAAATAATCTACGCTAGTCTTCGGCTACGAATTGATGATCGGTAGCAGTGTTGTGAAAATTGTAATTAAATTTTTTTTAATTACTCATTACTTTCGTAATGTGTAATTGAACTTTATTTAATTACACATTACTGAACTCGATTTAATTACACATTACCAAAGTAATATGTAATTAAATGAAGTTTAATTACACATTATCAAAGTAATGTGTAATTAAACTTCATTTAATTACCCATTACTTTGGTAATGTGTAATTAAATGAGTAATTCCATCAAAAAATGTAATTAGTGACTCGCAACACTGATCGGTAGTAGTATCTCCTCGTTCGAACAAGCTGTCGATAATAGTTTTTATCCTAACCAGAAGCCAGTTGATTAGGAAAAGCACAATTCGATGAAAAATCTCGTAACTAAAATAGTAAAAATGTAGAAGAAAAAAGTCTGGTTTGGCAACTGCAGTAACGCATAACTACTATCCTCACAGCAAGCTGAACCGAAATCGGAGAAGTCAATGGTGTTTTTTTAAAACGCTTCCTCACCTGTTCTCATATAGTAAGTAGGACTTTAGAACGGTGTGAATCGTGGTGACAGTTTCCAAAACTATCGTTCCGTTTCCTGGAAGCATCTCCAGCTTGTTTTTGGACACGACGTCGCGGAAATGCAACAACGCCAGTTGGACTTGGCGCACGTGGTTGTGCAGATCGTGGAGTGGATTCTTATCGAGAGGATCTCCGGAACCGCTTTTGTCCCGGGTTGTCCTGGGAGACGAGGGTGAGGCGGCGCGAGTCCCCGTCCCCGTCCCGGTCCCAGTCCCAGTCCCGGTCCTGCTGCTGCTGCTGCCGCCGCCACCTCCTCCGCCACCTCCACCACCTCCTCCAACCCCACCCACACCTCCACCCCCGCCGCTCCCGCCGGGGGAACGCATGTGGGACAATTTCTCCAGAAAGTCCTCCTTAAAGGAGCGAGCTCGCCGCGCCAACTTACCGCCGCGCGCCTTGCCGCTGCTGTGCCGTTCCTCGACTTCTGGAACATCGGAAAGAGATTTTCGATAAGTAAACACTCAGAGAAAAGTATTTTCATAATACGTGCATGAAATGAGCCTTCTTTCATGCTTGTCGGGCATGGGGGAAATCACGTGTTTCGAACGTGAGTCCGGAATATCCACTCAGCGGGAGGAAAAGTACATTCCCTCCCGCCCCAGCGCCATTGCCAATCCGATCGACGCGGATCAGAGAAGGCCTATTTCGTGCCCTTATTTTAAAAAATACAGTGTGCAATTAGGGGCCTTTTTAGACGTTTTTAGCACTCGTCTCACCCTCGCTCGACATGGCTATTTTCCCCCCCTAGTTGCACAATATACTATTGCTTGTTTTAAGCCAGGCATTAGGTTTGATTTGTTTTTTTTTTTTTTTTTTTTTTTTTCATATAATACAAAAACGTGATCAAAGTTGATGAAAAATTTCGTTGGTTTCACAAAATACAATTATTTTTAAGTATAAATAAGTATTTGGTTTATGCGGTGGATATTTTATTTAATCACAACCATAAGTCGATGTGTCCGAAACAAAAAAGAGAAGCGAGTCAAACAAATCGTAATTTTTTTTTGAAATTGGATTAAAAATAAAGAAGTTTAAACATTTTGTAGCGCGTACTCGCAGACTTCATTTTTTTATTTTTTTTTTCGCCGAAGCATCTTTTCCCGTTCGATGCACCCATCCGTGAATCTAGAATCTGGACGCGAAGGGTGAAAGAAAAAAAAATCACAGGACTCAGCTAGCTATCTCGTTTACGTCGAGCTTCCATTCGAGATAAATTTCAGATTTATGTTATGTTCGATGCGGGGGTGTATATATGGAAACAGAAACGAATCATGGCTCCAACAATGGTGCTAGAAGGAAGGCATGAAAATGGGGAAACGAAAGAAGGATAAACGATATCGGGAGCCCTATAAATTTTGAACGTGATTTCCAAGCATCATTTCGGCTAACAATAAGATTACCCTGAACATATAAATTCTACTCGAATCCACGTCCTCCCCCAAGAAATAGAATTGATAACTGTTGCATATATTTGTGCTATTCTGAACACTGATAAATGACTGTATACTTTAATAGGGGGATATTAAAAATTCTTGCATCTTACATCATGTGGCGGCCACGAGCGTAGATTGAAGTGAGCTCTGTCTTAATACTGATGTTATTCTAGCGTGAACTAGGATTATTAAGAAATATTCAAATTTGATCACATTGTCAGATTTTCAAAATACGTATAATGAAAATGATGAACATTTAAATTTTCTACAATTTTCTCGCAGCCAAACGAACGTATATTTTTAAGAAATTTTAGTCCACGCCAAAACTACGTGTGAGGATTGCATGTAGAAAAAAATAATAGATCAATCGGACTAATGGTCAGTTAGTTATTGAGTCAACAATTAACCTGTGCCATTTTTAGAGAGCTCACTTCAATCTATGCTGTATAGTGTTCACATGATGTAAGATGCGAGAGTTTCTAAAATCGAGGTTTATAGGTGACATTGTGCAAAATAAAAACCTATAAAAGATTTGGATATCTGCAATGTGTCTCTAATTTTAAAATCCTCGATATACATATACCCCTCTTAATTCGTCATTATGATCGATTTGAACTTGTTATGGCCATAATTATTTTCGGATTTAAAACTATAATAAATAAGTATGTATAAGAACTATAGGGCTGTGTATCTTTATAATCTGTGCCGCATTGTGTCGAGTGAAAGAGACCTTATCGCCTTAAGTTTTATGCCACAGATATATTTATAATATAATGCTAAGAATGATAATGATAATTACATCCGATTTTGCGGATACAGTTGCCGGGTGAGTTCAGAGACTTCGACGAGAATATGAAGAAGAAAATTTATCAGATTAAACATCCGGCGGTTAAGAAGAATTTTTATGACTGAGTAGCTGTAATCCGTATTATATTCATTCAACAAGTCCGAAGAAACTCTAGTAAACTTAACCGCACAATGAGTAATGCGCATGGATAGGCCTCTCATTCTGAAGAGAATCACGTTTTACCCCACGTTTTCAATATAATATGTATAGCAAAAAAGTGAGTCTTTTTTGGCTAAGCAACAGGCTTTTTAAAATTTGTTTACTATATGTACAGGAAGGAACGAGTTTCATTATGAGTTGATTGATTCCTATACATGGTCCACATCAAGTACACAGTTTGGGGTATACGCACCCGCAAGTTAGTATATAGCGGAAGCTTGTAAAATCAAGCCGTATTCAGGAATTGGCATTGAAACCACAATCAGACTGATTCGACCAAAGGCATGACGAGATATTTCGGAAATATAACAGCCTGTATGGTGAAAGCTGACGAACGGATGGATGGACGCGGGGGTTCCATATAGGTACATCAAAGCGTAATCATTCGTCCGTATTGTAATTAAAATATGAATTGGAAAACGAGTAAAATTTTAATTGAGACATGTACGAATCCGGAGGTAAATACGTGAGCAATGTTTTTCACCAGGAAACACAATTTTACACCTATCAGTTCAATAATGTGAATTGGTCAATCTAAATACAAATTTGAGTATAAAGATTTGAAAATTTCTATACAGACGGACCTTCAATAGGATTTTGAGTTTATTTGCAAACGCCCCGGAGACCGCATCTGGTCCACTATTCCAGACTCCGAATAGAAATTCCAGTTTTGTTTTACATGAGTTATCTGGGATTTTGCACGTAACGAAATTCTGATTGCCACCTAAAAAGTAAAAGCTATGCGATTCAGGCGTAAAATGTACCATTGAAATTATAATTTGGGCTTTATTCGATCCCAGAATTCAAAGACGCTTAGTAATATTCTGGTTCGGATCGACAGCGCCTAAATCTTGAATGAAATCGTTCATAATTTAGTCAATTTTCTCAATCATTGCAGTTAAAAATTTTCAATTTCAAAATCCCTGAATTTTTCCAGCTTTTCCCAAGACAATTTATATGACCTTTTATTTGAAACATGCCACAAAAATTTCATAAAAAAAAAATTCCTTGACATTTCCCTGCTTTCATGTGCGATGCATGATGAAGTGTCGCGTTGAATAGGTACAGTTATCAGGATCAAACAGTGCCATGATACATATACCAGAATACGTGGTTAATGGAATATATGGAAGGGCTTTGGTATACGTTCCGTTGCAGTTATACCTCCTGCAGGCGCATAATAATATCACCAATTCATCATCTGAATCTTGACAAAACCAACCCGACATCTTTTGAACCTCTTTGATATAATGCTGCAGATTCGCAGACCATAAATTGTCTCCTCATTGTGAATTGGTCCAAAAATCACATTGGGATATTCAACCGTAAAATTCCGAACAATGAAGGTGCAGATCAGAATATGAAAAAGCATGAAGATGATTTTACCACCGCATGATTACAATCGTGTAAGTTTTGAGAAATGACTTTGGCCTCGCGCTCAGCATTGGATTGTGCAATATGCAGAGATAAGGAGTAATATTATATATAGATATAACTGAACTGTGGAGTAAAGTTTTTATTACTTCTTGTAAGAGAAGCTACAATCTACCGTAATTTTAGTGCCTCTTCTGTGCAGCAGCTATTCCCGTTGGGGGAAAACCTCGATGGTTATTTTATGCGCCAAGTACACGCCGCCAGCATAACGCTGTAATATTATACGGGATTAAGCAACATATCGAATCATTAAAAACCTACTACAAGCCAAATCTTTTATAGTATCTATAAATATCATCTCGATGCGATAAGAGAGTAAAAAGTTGGAAATATTGGCTTAAATTATTCAAACTCACATCGATGCTAGGCAGTATATAAAGGAAGAAAGAGTCTCCGAAAGTTTTTGTACAAAAATTCCAGTGGGATGTATAGGTATATATAATTATATTTGTACCATTAAATAATTAATAGGTCGTCATATTATACGTGCGGAATGAAAATATGTGAATATGAAAAATATGTGCCTTACTTTCATAATATAACATCTAGTCGAGCGTTATATTGCAACCTTCCTAATAACACGATATTAATAAAGAAGGTGATCATGTTGAGTGGAAAAAGAATCTACGTTGAGCGATCATACCCTCGGGGAAACCGCAGCTAACAAAGATCGTATTACTTACTAGAAACGGCCAAACGGGGTAAACAGTCTTGCGGGTTAATCACATTATGGTAATTAGAGATTTAATATAGGCTATACATTTTCGCGAGGGTCCAAAGTTTGGGATTTTCGACAAATACAGTATAAAATACTTTCGTATATATTTATACCTATCGCACTAACCAGGTCTTGATATTTTCTTATTTCGACTCTCATCACTCTAAACTTTAGTTTTTCACCCAAAACTGATGCAATTCGTTTTTCGATCGTCATTTAACTTCTTGAAGTCTAGATAGATTTTTTTATGCATCGTTGATTTTATGGTGAATATATTATATATACACGCGAAATACCGAGATCGCATTCAAACGTACTATACATCTCTGCATCCGCAGGAATTGAATCTAGTGCAGAACGAATAAGGTGGGTTATACATATACCTAAGTGAATGTAATACTATAGTAATAAATCTGCGAGGCATGAAAGCTACATCATACTATCCCTGTGGGAGTTGAAACTCTAGAATTTCACGAGTTCTATAACTCGAGTAGGTACCTTTCGCGGTATAAGGTAGGTGTAACTCTATCTAGATTTCAGCACCGAATTATTAAACCTAGACTAGAGGCGTAAATATTGAAAGCCATCAAGGGTTGAAATTTTGGCCAACAAATTAGCCCATCCATTTTCCATGAATTGAGAAGACTAGACGTGTCGCTTATTTTACTCATCATCAAAATAATTCTTTCGTCGATTTAAAAAGATACGTACACCAGATTAGTACATGCAGATTTCAAAGATTACAAAGATTACAGAGAAGATTTCAAAAGATTAAAAAAAGATTTCACGCAGGATTTGCGACGAAGGGGTGTACACTAGGGTGGTTCAAAAAAGACCTAATTTCTCAGATGTTGCTGCTCATTCGTGAATATGTTGTTTGTGATTTTGAAAAATTATTCCATTTTTTCGAGCTCTATAAGACAATATTTACTACTGCCTCAGTGAAGTTGAAATTTCGAAATTTTGCCATTTTTGGCAATTTCAAAGTTCTCAGATCAAAGTCCTCATCTGGCTACCTCTAGGTTCTCTGCATTCAATGAGGATGTTGGTTCAAGACGAGACTCGTACGATAATATTTATTACTGCTTCAGAGACATTGAAGTTTTTTCACTATTTAGGGGTTTTCTTAGAGATTGGATCGCCAGGTGTTGCTCATAAGACAGTCTTTTCTTACCATTTTAACGAAGAAGTACACGAAGTTTGCATTCTGTGGAACCATTTTTACTACTGCCTCATGTTGCTAATTTTACTTGAAGGAAAGTCGCCCTCAATGAGGCTGTAGTAAAAATGGTCCCGCAGACTGCAAACTGCTTGGATTTCTTCCTTATATTGGTAAGATGAAACTGTCTCATGAGCAGCACCTGGCGATCAAATCTCCGAAAAAACGCAAAATATTGAAAAAACTCCAATGTCTCCGAGGCAGTACTAAATATTATCGTACGAGTCTCATCTTGAAACAACATGCTCATTGAATGAGAATCTCGAGGTAGCCAGATGAGCGTTTTGATCTGAGAACTTTGAAATTGCCAAAAATGGCAAAATTTCGAAATTTCAACTTCACTGAGGCAGTAATAAATATTGTCCAATGGAGCTCAAAAGTATGGAATAATTTTTAAAAATCACAAACAACATATTCACGGATGAGCAGCAACATCTGAGAAATTAGGTCTTTTTTGAACCACCCTAGTGTACACCCAGATTACACAAGTGGATTAACCCCTCGTCGTCTTTCATCAGTAACAAGTTTCCAATACTTCAAATCTATAGCAACGTTCGATCTTATACATTAATCGCAATACCCCGCGAATGGCACAGGTGCTGCTGAGCACTCGAGAGACGTACTGCTGCAGCAGCTGTGGCAGTAAAATTCTAAAAGACGATTTTAAACTCGTTCGATAGCTGCGCATGCAGGTGGTGATATTCGTATAAGACTAACGACAATCTGAAGGCATAAGACGTGGGGCGATTCGAAAATCTACGAATAGCCAATTTCTTATCGAAACTTCCAGTCATTTTATTTCAGATGATCCGACTCCCATTTATCCATCCGATTCATCGTTTCTATTCAATCCCCTTATGCTGGGGAGCTAGCTGGACGAAAGCGTGCGTCCGACACCAATGGCGAGTTGTGTCACTCCCTTGAATTGACGCGAACGGCAATTTCAACCCTCAAATTCTTTCCTACCATAATCCCAAATCTTCGATATAGCTATATATTCAAGAAAAACTAAGTGATTGATAGCGTTTAGAAATCTTCCTGTGCACGACGTTTGATATATATCCTGTAGTCTGCACCCTGCGCTAGGAGGCATGCTGCATGCTCCTCTCACATTGTGCAACTCTGATATATAATTATCTCGCTCCGTAATTGATTATCGATTCGCTCAATTCCTACGGATAAATATACTGTAATGGATTTTGGATTACGGAACTCATTTGGTATATATAGGTACCTACGTACTAAGTTACGCTTTCTATGTAATGGCTTTTCAGATATATACGTTCAATAATAACGCAGCTTTTCTCGCTTCCTGGATTAAAATACGAATTTAGTGTGTGACAAAACTCCCATATTATTACCTCGCAAAACCTTACATATATGTTCATATTATATGCCTATATAACTCGAGCAGAACAAGTGGTTTGGAAGTCCGCCAATTATGGTCCTCGCACGGTCTTTTTCGACCGCTGATTCCGATTCGAAAGTTTCAAATTCTGAAAATTTATACAACTGCAGATATATCTTGAATACTTGCTGAATAATTCAAATATACATTTAGATTGGATCCGCCATTTTGAATTTGGAATATTAGACCTCAGAATCTGAATCAGTGACCCAACAAACTCTCGAGCACCGAGACAGACCCTCGTACTTATACTTGTCCCGGTCAAGTTATATGAACATATATGTATAAGGTTTAGCGAGTTATTCAAATACAAAGAGCCACCGTTTGGACGTTTATTCTAGAGATCTTTTAGGTAGGAATTCGAAATAGAAAGAATGTTCATTCATTCTTGCATATCCTAACATGTAGGTAGATACCAGCTTAGAAAAATGATAAAAAAATATGCGATACCTAAGTGGGTATGTATGCGCAAGATGGAACGTATAGAACGTTGAAATTCTAGCTCTTATACGATGACATCTTCTCGCCTGCATTCCTTAGGTATTGGCAGACAGGAGTTTACTGAAATAGTTTTGAGGGCGATGTACCTACTACATTCTTCAGTTTTGCCATCTTGTAGTCGTTGGCAATCCTGGATAAATAAATTGGCTGGTATATGGTATGGCCTGTCTACAGATCTACTTAGCGAGTAGAGTTCAGTCCGAATCACTGATCTCTGTGCCAGTGTTGCCAACTCCGAATTACTAAAGGTCACCAGACAGACTTTCAAAAAGACACCTTTTGAACCCAAAAGTCACCAGATTCAAATATATAGTAGATTTGATAATAGTGATCGACTTTTATTCGATTTTCTTCAAAGTTTAAATGATTAAATGCTATTTTCAATGAAATATTGAAACAATTAACAGCGTATCCCGAAATGCAACCATGGTTACGGTTGGATATTGGTGACTTTTTCCATCGAAAAAATGGAAAAAAAAAAAAAATGTGAATTCGTAATTCGTAAAGTCTTCTCAGTCAGTCACTTGGTGACCAATCGTGACGAAAACAAGAAGAATGCACCAATTGCCAACGTGGACCCCTGACTGGATAGAGTATATGAATACAAAGTCACTAACCGTCCCAAGTCACTAGAAATGTCACTAGACACAAGCTGAAAACACCAGCTTTCAGACGCGTCTGAAAATGAAAAATTTGTCACCATACGGGTTCCCGAAAACACCAGATCTGGTGACAAAGTCACCAAGTTGGCAACACTGCTCTGTGCAACATTGGATAATTGAAACTATAAGACAACGATGTGATGCCAAGAAGATGAAAATTGAAGCTATTTTCGAACTCGATGAGCATCATAATCCATGATGCTTTCAAAGACATGCTCGAGCATACACTCAGAAAAAGGTCTTGTTGACACAACCAAAATTTGGTTATTATATGCACAATCACATTTTTTTGTTCAGTCAATCAAATTTTTTGTTCAGTCAACCAAAAATTTCGTTCGGATAACCAAAATTTTGTTGGGACAACCAAAATTTTTGGTTGACTGAACAAAAAATGTGATTGTGCATATAATAACCCAAATTTTGGTTGTGTCAACAAGACCTTTTTCTGAGTGTATTATTTTCCGGGTTGCTAAGTTGGTGAAGAAATACTTGGAACGCAGATTTTGGTGTGGCTTGTTAGGATACAAGAGCCAAGCCTAAATTCATTCGTTACAGCCATCCTTGAAAAGCTGCAACTTTCGAATGAAATCTAGCTAAAGAAAAACGACATTGTTATTTTTCATATAGGTACATGAAGATATCATTCCAAATATACTAGAATGTGAACAAAACTAAGGTGAACATGACACCTCAAGTCTGTACAAAGCGATCGAATTCTATCGTTTCACAAGTTCGTGCACACGTCGCCATATTGAATTTGACAAAATTACTGCAAGCTACATGGTTTCTGATAGGCAAAAAATGTCCATTGAAATACACCGCATGAAGTGTTATACATATAAGACCAGTGGTCCGAATACTCTGGCTATAGTAGCTTATGGTAGCATATAGTCTAGTGCAATGCGTGATCCGGTAAAGGGGTCTAAATTTAGAAAAGTATAAGAAGAAAAATAAGAAGATGCAGATGAAGATGGGACAAAGTTTCCTACATGAGATGAGAGACGGTGACGAGCAACGCGGGTCGAATAGTGTCTAGGAAGAAGTTTAAAATGTAGGAATCGCGTCGAGCGTTGGACGCTTTTGGACGTTCCTAAAATTAGGGTGGCAGCAAGGCGGAGCCGAGACGGATGGAAAACCAGCGTACCATACCGTCAGGGTGACGTTGGGAACATGTGCTCCAGATAGCTGGCAGTCTCCTTTTCCACAGCTTCAAACAACTTTCGGACTTTCGTTGCCCAGAATAGCCGTCGTATTTAAATGGAATAAGTCGAGCTAGCTGCACGAATTGGAGATGAAACTTTCCGCGAAATATGTGTATTATACCATATTATCGAGATCGGAATTCAATATCTATTCCTCTTCGTGAGATTTTTTAAAATATTGCAACAGCAGTTGTTCGAAAATCGATGTAGGTATAACCGAACCTGAATTAACTGGATTTTTAAAAACTGTTCAATCATTTCTGCAGCTTGATTACAACTCGAGGTGGTTTATGTAGTCGGGGAATAATGGTGATAGCCACGTAGAGAAGGCATGGCATAAATCAAAGACGGCGTTAATGTTGCCTGGGTACAGATACAGATCCCCATGACCTCGTCCCGACGCACCGGACACAAGCTAGTGAATTTCATCGCCCCTGTCAACCGAGCTCCAATCAACGCCCCGTACTGCCAGTAATGAAGCAATTAAGGAGGCAATATCCAGCGGAATCCAAGAACAGCGCAAGTGCAGCCACGAGTCGACAGATGGTCAAATTTAAGTACAGCCACATACACGTATGTACCTATATTGTTCCAAACGAATGAGCGTGCACTCATATGAGAGAACCTTTCAAATGTTGCCAATTGCAAACATGAAACAAACAGCCCCTATATACTAGACATTAACATTCATCTTCTTCTTCCTTCGATTCATTTATTTTTTCATCTTTGCATGAAAGGTTGAATTTGCGATGCGGGAATAGCGAGAGGGTATCGATGTTCTCCCTTTGGCAAACATTGGATCCATTAAGGACACTTTTCGTACCCTCCGTGGCCGTTCGACGTGGGTAGATATATAAAACGCAAAGATTGCGTCTTAAGACGTGAGGATGGCATGTTTCTGGGACGTTATTCCACTACATAGTGGGAAACGTTTCATTCCAGGGGTTAGCGACTCGCATGTCGGCTAGACACGTCTGAAAAATTCAAAGAAGTGGTTCTCGCGGGGCACGAAACACTTCACCGACGAGGACGAGGAGGAGGAGGAGAATGTGGATGAGATGGAGGAACTGTCCACTTGCTCTGAGGACCTCGTTGTCTGTCTGAAGGGAAAAGACGTGACGAGGTGTGTCTTCTTGTCTAGCGAAGAGAAGGGGGAGTGGAAAATGAAAACTGGAAAATTAGAGCTTGGAAGAGGAAGCATAAGGACCTTGTGTAACAACCGTCATATTAGAGAGCCGAGGGTATGACGACGTAACAACACAGAAAAAGAGAACTCAGATTAAAGTCTAGTTCGCAGACGTTTGCGACGAACGAGAGGATCCAATTGAGAAAAGCTCTAGCGAGGCTGAAGTGTGTTATATATAGGTATACTAAATTGGAGAATAGAACCACTCGCAAAACTATGGGACATGGAACTCTGGTTTATACTGATGCTGGAGGGGAAAACAATTTCACGATTTGATGCCGATGAATTTCGACGACGTGATGAAAGATGCTATTGTCGAACGAGACGAAAAGATTTCACGGCTCACCTGAGACAGTCAGAGCTTAGAGAAAATCGCGAATCTGTTCACGCTCGAGTCTCTTGAGACAAAGAGAGTATATTTCAACAACAAGTTTAGTGGCGCGAGGTTAACTATAGATTATGAGTCGATTTTACCGCGGCGGAAAACAATTTTCTATACATACATGGGGCAGCCTCAGAGCACCGTTGGACCGATTCAGGTCATCTTGGATTAATTTTCTTCAGAAAACAAATCCTCATCATGTGAATGTAGGAATTTAAAAAATTTTTCGTTTTGGCCAAGTTATTTAAGAAATGAGTGATAATAATTTTTGCAAATTTGGTAAATTGATCATAACTTATGACATAATTTTTTATTTTAAAATTCCTACATTCACATGATGAGGATTTGTTTTCTGAAGAAAATGAATCCAAGATGACCTGGATCGGTCCAACGGTGCTCTAAAATTCTTACGACACATGATTTTGAAAAAGAAAAATATTTCGATGTGAAATGAACTTTGGTTACGAAATAAATTGATTTCGGACTATGATAATTTCTCGAAAAGACGCTGTACTGGTACCCTTAAAATAAAAATCTAAACGATATGTGTCATTTTTTTTTTTTTTCATTTCCTTGCGCATCGCAAGAATTTACACCATTATAATTTCTCTTGCTCACCGTACACTCGACGGTACCAGAGGAAGAAGTGTTTGGTAAATGGGAAATTCCTGTCAACTATATCCCATGACTGATTACCCTGAACGTAGGTTCCTATACACAGATGTAAATAATACGCGTAACAGGGGTTTTGCAAATTGCCATAAAATAACTAATTCTTGTGCTGCGTTATGCAAAACCCTGCGCAGGTTACGCTGATTTCTATTGTACATTTAGGTAAATTGATAGAGCAAAGGCTCATTCCGGAGAGTTATTCAGCATGTACTTCATATTTTAGCTCAAGGAAACAGCCCAATAAGTTTGGTCAAAATTCATGACCCGGATGTGCGACACTCTCCTAGTTATTTCAAATATTATGCAAAACTTTATCAATTTGATGGATGGAAATAACTAAAGGAACGTTATGAGCATGTTAATTCCGGTTTACAAATAGTTTCTTACTACGACATGACCCAACATACTGGGAGTATTCGTGGAAACGCTTCATAGGAAAATAAAAACACCTGCATACAGGCAAAACCTAATGGCTTGATGTTTGAGTTGCATGTATGCAGGCGTCCTATGAAGCGTTTCCACGAAAACTCCCGGTATACTCAAACGGACGATGACACACGATTGGGGTCACCGCAGTGGCGGTAATATCGTATAAAAATATTCATTTGTCATCATGACTAAAGTGCAAAGTTGACATTGCACTGTCGGAGGTTTCAAACGGAATACTACACTGTATTCTATTCAACAGTTCTACACCATTTATTCATCGATTCGCTTATTCCGGCTCCAAGAATATTGCATGATATGTGTATGTATGTGGCAGTGATTAACGCACTGACATAAATATACTATGCCACACAAGACATTAGCGTGAAAAGGAAAATAAGAAAAACACACGAAGGGGTTACTCACCCAGACTATTAGTGCGAAAATAATTTCAACTGAAATCAATTTCGTGTGATTTTGAGTTATTTTCTTTTACATATTTAAAAATGTGATTGCAAAATACTAAAATCTGCACATGATTTCAAACGATTTCATTTATCTTTGACAATCTTGGTCGCAAATGACTTCCTGAGTAACTGAGTAACTAGTGCACAGTGCCCGCATATATTTTTCAAATTATTGTTTTTTTTTTTTTTTTTTTTTTTACGTATCATGCGTACTTTTAATTAGCTCTAAAAGATTATATAGCGAAATAAATGATGATTATTGACAGATCGCAGTCCTTGAAAATGACTCTCTCCTTGAAACTTCGTCCTTAACCCTCTTATGGGTTATTCTAAAAATCCCAAGAAGCAGATTTCAGCGTATACATGCATATTATAATTACTTACTAAGTAGTATATGAGTTCTGTCAGGTAGGAGTGTGGAAGGTCAGGTATTTGTGGGCGACCGATGAGCTAACTCACGATGCATTACTATAACAGTTGATTTGTCCTCGAGCAACAGTAGCTGAGAGCATCTAGTATAACTATTCGTCTATAAAATTGACATTATCAAAGTATAAATCGACGAATGAAAATTAATTTTCACGTTCATAATGAAAGAGAGGCTTTCTTTATATTTAAAACACCGTCGTATTCCTGTGCAACATAAGTCCACATAATACAATAATGTTCTTATATTTGTTTATTTATCTTTATTTCAAATATAAAATAACGCCGATCAGCTTCAAGTAATAATAATTATTTTCTTGCTGACTATGAAGAAGAAGAAGAAGAAGAAGAAGTGTATATAAGATTTTACCGCGAACGACCCACAAAGATAAAATTGCTTCGTCAGAGAATAAAGAAGAGAAGAGCCAGCTATCCTTCGTTCGTGTATTAATACACATTTAAGCGAAGAATATGTACCTATACATATGTGGCGGTTTAATAGCTTATCTATTTTACCATTTTTTTTTTTTTTTTTTTTTTTTCTTTTTTTGTTTAAAGGCCTAGGATGGTGCAGGACGTTCGATAAAATTTATGGCACTTACTTGTAATTCGCGTGTCTAATGCCATAAGGTCGTAAGCGCCAAAAAATTCTTTTTTCTGTGGATATGCCCAAAAGATGTGATATTGCATGAAAAAGATTTTGCCACCAAAAACACGCAATTTTTTTTTTTTTTTTTTTTGCGCGCTTTCCACCTTATGGCATTAATGACGCGATATATAAATTCTTCGACTGATTTAACTTTAGATATGAAAGAATGAAGAAAAAAAAAAAAAAAAAAAAAGATTACTATGTACTAGAAGGAAAAAGCTCACTTCCGGAGTAACTATATTTAACAAAATGCAGCCGGAGACGGAAGACCGCACCGGTACCATCCAAAGAGATATAGCTACACGTCATAGAAAGACCGTATAGACGTCAGCGTTGTATACTTACTATACCTACCAATACTATAATACAAACTAAATCTGCGCAACTCGATTACAAATGATGTATATTTCCTATAGTATAATATAATATAGCGAACGACATGGGGCGAATATTTATATTGCAATAATTAAGACTAAGAGCCACTATAATATAAAACGATCATCGTCATGACATCTCTGCTGTCTTATTAGTTTTTACACATATATTAAGGGGATATGAAAGGTGAATTATACACCTCGAATTTTTGGCACCCCGTTTCTCAGCTAAAACACATACGATCGATGTGAAATTGATATCAGTGACGTAGAAAAAGTGAACGAAGGACATGATGCTCTTGGATTTCTAAAAAGCGAAAATAAAATGTACAGTTTTCTATCAAGAGTGCTCTCTGTAACGAATAATCGTTGTTGCTGACATTGTACTTGATAAATATGAAAATACCCGAAAAATTTTCGCTTTTTCGAAATCCATGAGCATCATGCCCTACGTTCACTTTTTCTGCGTCACTGATATCAATTTCACATCGATCGGATGTGTTTTGGCTGAGAAACAGGCTGCCAAAAATTCGAGGTGTGAAAATTGGTGAAATTAATTATTTCAAACAAGGTTAAAAAATTCATTTCGGAGTCTGTTAACTTTTCGGCGTAATATACTATACACAAGCGTATATATATATATATATATATACATATTATACAATATACATGTGTAACGTAGATAGTAGATTACGAGAAATACTATACGATACCCGCGCGCAATCGATGACTTAACGCACGTGACCTTCACACTTCGTTTAATTAGTAAGAAATTATTATACGATTTGCAGATCTTGATTCACTCGTGAGTTAATCATGTCAAAAAATAGAGCCGAAACATTTTTTTTTTTATTTTCATTTTCAAGATTTCCGCGATTAGTCTACACAGAAAGAAAGGTTGACTTGATTCAAGATAATTTTTCGGTCCAAAAATGAAGACCAAAATTTTCTCGGATCAAAGCAAAATTTTTCTTGAACCAATACACTAAGAAAAAGGTCTTAGTGACACAACCAAAATTTGGTTATTATATGGTCAACCAAAATTTTGTTGGGCCAACCAAAATCTCTGTTGATACCACTAAATTTCTTGTTGGCACGACAACAAAATTTCTTTGACCGTATAATAACCAAATTTTGGTTGTTTCAACAAGACCTTATTCTCAGTGATAGGCTTGCAACAGGAACCTGCGTTATATTAGATACATTATAGATTCGATATCATATTATATTAAAATGGAATGGTGATAAACATATTATAATATATATATAAGTGTGTGTAGAACTAGAATATTGCAAAATGCTTATAATTATACGAAGTGCGATAAAATGAAAAAAAAAAAAAAAAACAAATGATAGAAAAAAAAAAAAAAAAAAAAAAAAACACTGCGATGAGAGAGACTAATACCAAATCCTGAACATCAGGTGACTTTACTCTCTAAATTTTTTGGAGTGAACACCCTCCTTGGATTGAATTTTACTCCATTCAAAGTGAAATTTCACTCCAAAAAGTGGTGCAATTAAATTTTTACTCAAAAAAAAAAAAAAAAAAAAAAAAAAAATTAAGAGAGTAAGTATATATTATATTGTAATCTTATACTCTCTAGCAGCTCGTCTGCATATTATCACTTACGATTTCACTTTCCTTCTTCACCGAAATGTGACGCGCGTGGTATATTATGAAGAAGGAAGGGAGAGATAAGATAGCCACACGGTTTCCTTTTTTTCCTCAGACTTTTCAATATATGTATGTAAGTAGTACCAGAAGAAGAAGTCAAAGAAGATAACTGCAGATGATTGGTATTTAAAAAAAAAAAAACAAAAAAAAAAACAAAAAAAACACACTTTGAAACTCCGATCGGAAAAATTGGTATAAGCTGACCACTTATCCGTGACTTTTTTTTTTTTTTTTTAATTTTTTTTTTTTTTTTTTTTTTTTTTTTTTATCACACGTATCGTAGAATTTCTATCGATAGAAAATTATCTTAATTCGAAAGAAAGAAAGGACGCGATTGTTCTCTTCGTTATATTATGTACTATAGAAGGAAAACTCGAATGCGATATGTCTCACTGATTCCGACTGCAGTCACTGCCTGGCGTCCGGACGGCGTGGCGTGTGCGCACCGACTGTTAACTAGCACTAGCCGTTCCCGAACGATCCTCGCATCCTCTCTCTTTTCTCTTTCTCTCTCTCTATCTCTCTCTCTCTCTTTCCTAGCGGCCACAACATTTCCTTTAGCTGTGTGTTTCTTGGTGTGTTTATGAATCAGTATATTTACTAGTAAACTAGTAACTAGTATATAAAAAGATTAAGTAAAAGTATTACCTAATATGCATATATATGGGCTATTCTATGCCAATTCGACCAAATTATGTCTCTGACCCTGCAAACGATTTCGGATTTGTTTCATGGTCTTTTTTTTTTTTTTTTCTTCTTTCTTTTTTTTGTTTACTTTACAACATCTTGTACCGATTCCAAGAGACACTTTATTCTTTGTTAGATTTCTTTCGATCACGGCCATCGGGGTGTTGAAAAAAAAAAAAAAACTTCAAAAATTCACGACGCGCTCAAATTTATTTTGAAAAATCTGAAAAAAAAAAAAAAAAAAATTGTGATTGCTATACTCAAAGTCAGAAGAATTTTACAAAAAAATCGCGGACCAGGATCTGAGAGAGGTCGAGGGTCACGACCAGGTCGATTTGGCGTGGAATGCCCCATATACACAGAAAGAAAGGTTAACTTGATTCAAGACAATTTTGCGGTCCAAAAATGAAGACCGAAATTTTCTCGGATCAAATCAAAAATTTCCTCGAACCAAGAAAATTGGGACAATTTTCTTGGTTCGAGAAAAATTTTTGATTTGATCCGAGAAAATTTCGGTCTTCATTTTTGGACCGCAAAATTGTCTTGAATCAAGTTAACCTTTCTTTCTGTGTAGGAATTTTATTTTTTTTTTTTCTTCAGAATTTCGTAGCTCACAAACCAATGAACAAATCCAAATGACTCTTACATATTTTGATAGGGGATTGAACACTCTAAAAAATGTATCTATCATTGTGGAAAAAAAATCACAAAAAAAAAAAAAAAAATAGTTGACTCAACTATAAATTGAACTTTGAGCTTAAATAACTTTGGAAGGAGTCAATTTATCAAAAAATGATAAAAGAAGCTTTTTGTAGTGTGTTCAATTTCCTATGAAAATATGTTTGAGTCATTTGGATTTGTTCATTGATTTGTGAGCTACAAAATTATATATATAAAAAAAAAAAAAAAAACATTTCCTATGCTATTCAAATGGAAAATAGAAATCCGCGATGAGCGACCTCTAAATCTTAATATTAAGAGCTCCGCTTACAACAGGCATCTTTTTTCAGCCCCCTGAAAGTATTTCAATGCGAAAATTGAAAAAAAAAAAAAAAAAAGAATAGTCGATTTTTTTGAACCGGTCTAATAGGTATATAGTAGTTGTACCTATACGAAATTACGATTGATATACGATCTTGAATTCATACTTTATTCATTTTGTTATACAATTTTATGCGAGTTTTATGTATTATTATACCTATATAGTATATGTGCTGTAATAAGAGATAACAATTTATTGTTTTATTTCCAATTTCATCTGACTTATACTTATATACATACCTATATATAATAAGGGAGAAATTTATAATCCAGTTACAAAAATGAATGAGGTATAATTAATGAAGGTATGCTATACATACATATATACTAATAAATAAGAATTATATTTGCTCTATGAAAGCGTCTGTATACACAAATGTACGTTTATATTATATTCATATACTTATGGAAGTGATTTTAATTGAGATACATATGTACACTAAACGTAATGGATTCTGATCCGGACGAGTTGGACAATTCTAGAAACAGCCAATCGACGCTCTGGATTTTTTTAATCCAGAGCGCCGATTGGCTGTTTCTAGAATTGTCCAACTCGTCCGGATCAGAATCCATTACGTTTAGTGTACATCGGATGGCACGTTGATCTTCATGCACGCGTATGCCTATACCCTTTTGGAAGTACTATATAATTATATATATACGTATCATGTGCGTAAATCGTTACGTCACGGCTGATTCATCAATTATATTAACTTTCTCTATATATATATCGCGTCACTAATGCCATAAGGTCGTAAGCGCCAAAAAATTTTTTTTTTTGCGGATATGCCCAAACAATGTTATATGGCACGAAAAAGATTTTGCCACCAAAAACACGAAATTTTTTTTTTTTGCGCTTACGACCTTATGGCATTAGTGACGCGATATATTTTCTGATGTCTTCTTATTCTCAATTTTCGTCTTTATAATCCCATATCTCATATGTTTACCGCGTGTGTATATTATACATAATCCCGAGTAGCCTCCTACGCACGTTAAAATAAATAGAATAGAAAAAGAGAGAGAGAGAAAGAAAAAAAAAATAATAATAATAATAATAATAATAATAATAATAATAATAATAATCGGCCAAAGTATTATTGTCATTCCCGAAGTGCGAGTTAGGAATATAAGAATAAATATCTCGCGCGTATGCATATGGGGGAGGAAACGCCGCTTGCTGCATTCAAACAATTATTATCATTATCGCAGCCGAACTGTGAGCCTGATATTTATATATACCTACCTACACATCTACTACTATACCTATAATACCTGCAGCGTGCAGGACATAGTCTGATGACTCGAGACTCCATATCGCGTCACTAATGCCATAAGGTTGTATAAGCGGCAAAAAATTATTTTTTTTGCGGATATGCTCAAACGATGTTATATGGCACGAAAAAGATTTTGCCACCAAAAACACAAATTTTTTTTTTTTTTTTTTTTTTTTTTGCGCTTACGACCTTATAGCATTAGTGACGCGATATGATCGCGATATGATAAGACCACGGCAGTATAGGTATATAGTTATATTATATATGTGTCAATTTGCAAGGATATTTATGTACTATAACTACAGCCTGAATATCCTATATATATAAGTGGTAACGAAACCAAAGGGACAATCTAGCTCGGTCCTACAAGGAATACATATGTATGCATATGTGTGTGTTTGTGTGTGTCGAACACCAAACACAACATTCCTTCGAAGTACGAGAGGCGTGGGCGCATCTTATGTTCGGCGAGTCTCGAGATTCGTTTCATATATATACATCGTGGGTGTATGCGCGAGGTGCATCGAGAGGAAAAACAAAAAAATTGGTGAAAATTGATATACATATTCAAAAATAATTTGCGAATTTAGATTTTTTTGGTGAAAATAACGAATTTTAAGACCCATCCCTATAGTCGCCCACTTCCTTTTGGTCGTAATGTGTCACATTTCGATTATTATCCGAGCCCAGGCGTAAAAAAACGGAAAAAGGCCAAGTTGGCCTTTTTTTTTGCGTTTTTTACGCCTGGGCTCGGATAATAATCGAAATGTTACACATTTCGACCAAAAGGAGGTAGACAACTAGGGATGGGCCTTAAGGTGCTTTCCTAGGCAATTCCACCAGTCCTGAAAACATCGCGAAAAAATGTGATATTAAACGGAACGGTTTCTAAAACCGTTTTTCATGGATATCTTCTCTATTTTCGCGCAAAACGAACATTTTTTGGGCTGTAAATGTTCGGAGTCGCACATAGAATTGCGCGACGTATTTTGTTTCATTGATTTCAGTGCCCAGGCAGAGATATTCCGTTTAATATCACATTTTTTCACGATGTTTTCAGGACTGGTGGAATTGCCTAGGAAAGCACCTTAAAAGAGCTGCAGTGGTAAGAGGAATCGAAACTATTTGACGACTATAACGTTAGTATATATAGGTATATACGTAATTGGTATAGAATTGTTTGTACAAACGTGTGCGTTACATACAGTATGTAATGAAACTCGATATGTATAACTTTAAAAATACACTATGGATGTTTCTTTCCTTGAAAGGTTGGTTGTTGTAGTTGTTATTGTTGTTTTTTTTTTTTTTTTTTTTTTTTTTTTTTTTGTTTTTGCCTTCTTTTTTTCCCCCTTCTTTTTTACAAAAAGCACAAAGCTGCCTGTGGGAACGGTCGTGGTATGGGGTTCAAGGTTGGGAATAGGCGGGCGCATTGGCGCCAGACGATGGGTGTTCGGTGTCAACCACGCAAACTTGTACTGCTGACTGGATTTTGTACATGATATGTGTGGATGGATATTCACGCATATTGTGCTACGTAACATATTATACCTATACACGTGCCTATGTCATTCCATTCACTTTCGTGAACCAAAATTTATAACTTTTTTTTTTTTTTTTTTTTTTTTGTTTTCTTATGTCTCTCCTTTCACAATATAATAATAATAATAATAATAATAATATATCTATATGTTACACATGTATAGGGTGTAAACGAGTATTTATAAATTTGTACACAGAAAGAAAGGTTAACTTGATTCAAGACAATTTTGCGGTCCAAAAATGAAGACCGAAATTTTCTCGGATAAAATCAAAAATTTTTCTCGAACCAAGAAAATTGTCCCAATTTTCTTGGTTCGAGAAAAATTTTTGATTTTATCCGAGAAAATTTCGGTCTTCATTTTTGGACCGCAAAATTGTCTTGAATCAAGTTAACCTTTCTTTCTGTGTATACAAATCCAAATATAGAAAAATTACGTCATCGAAGGCTGCTGCGGTACGTATTTTTTATACATAGCGGCGATTGCGATGATGACCGAAATCACAAAAAAAAATAAAAAAAATAAAAAAAATTGTATATAACAATCAACAGAAAAAAAAAAAAAAAACACTTCAAAGTCAGGATGATAGAGAGGTGACGTGTTAATTTTATGAATGCAAATCTCCTTCACAGTCGCGGCGGTAGGTCGGATGAATATTTACTCTGATGACTGGAATTAAACCGCGAATGAGCTCATTTCAAAGTTCAGAACTGAGATTATGCGTGGAAAGCATGTTTAAAGTATCCCTTAAAATTTTTTTTTAATAAATTCAAGCTCTTTGGTGTGTGCAGGCAGCTCGACGAGAACAGCTCGCGGGACGATTTGACGAAGTAAAAGTAAGTGCGCGGTTAACACGCCGATTGAATTACAGAAGTTGTTTATAATTACTCTTATCAGAAACGACGAGATAAAGAGAAAAAAAAAAAAAAAAAAAAAAAAAGGAATAGGTGGATGGAACGAAACACTATGACTCGGTATTAATTGAGGGCAGCTGGTATCCCTTGAAGACCATATCAAAAAGGCAAAAGTTCTTAGTGGAATGAGCTGAGTATAAGTATAGCTGGGTAGCGCTTACGTAGCGTAACTTTTATTAACAAAGGACAAAAAAAAAAACGCGTGGAACAAATCGCGCGCAAAATTAGGCGATTCACTATAAGATTACTGGCAAACTTTGAACCCATCAAAGGGAACGCGAAAGAAGACGAAGAAAAAGAAGAAGAAGAAGAAGAATTAGAAACGGAAACTTCAGTGGGAAGATAATATACTAAGACGCGAATAGTAGAAAACGAAAAAAGAATACAGCTCAATATAAAGTTAATGAAAAAAAAAAAAAAAAAATGGCCATGGGATGTAATTTCTTTGTCTACCAGCTGTGACTCCGTCAACCGATGTCCATTATAGTGACTTGAGACTTTATATATACGGTATAGCACCTCTTATATATTCGTCGGTTTTACCCCGTACATAATGTCATATTCTCTGTATTATTATTATTTTAAGGCGCGATTCGCGTTATTCAATAATAAGTAAATTTATGAATTCCATTTTTCTTCGGCAAATCTTTATTTGATCTTGATCGGCATCGAATTACGTAACGATGATTAAATATTTTAAATAATGTCATATCTATATATAAACTTACACAGAAAAAAAAAAAAAAAAAAAAAAATGTTTTTTGTCCCAAGAAAAAATTTTCGGTCCCAAGAAAAATTTTGTTGTCTCAATAAAATTTTCTGCAAACGCATATTATGGAAACCGAAATTATATCTTGAATCAAGTAAAAATTTCGATTTCCCAATGCGTTTGTAGAAAATTTTATTGAGAAAACAAAATTTGTCTTGGGACAGAAAATTTTTTCTTCGGACCAAAAAAAAAATTTTTCTTGAGACACAAAAAAATTGTCCACCTCATTTTTTCTGTGTATATTTATAGGGTAAAAATATTAACATTAAATAACAATTTCATGCATCATCTTCTCTACTCGAAACTGCAGATGTTGTTTTTATCCTTCAAATTATTATCTTCCCTTGATACTATAACTTCAATTAAGAAAAAAATTAGGGCAATGAGAAACTGGCAATTATGATTATAGTAGTAATCGTCTTGCAGCCTATTCTCGGATAGAACTTTACGCGGCAAACAACGTATAGCAGAAACTATTAAGAGGGGGAAAATGATTAATCGCTCTGATCTCTCGCTACTATAATCCGTATATATATCTTTTATATCGTCACTGCTGCAGGTGTGTACATTTTCATCCGGATTATTCCTTCACGGTGTTTCTTATCCCCTGCGCAGGTACACATACTTGACTTGATGCCAAGATAATTTTGCGGTCCAAAAATGAAGACCGAAATTTTCTCGGATCAAATCAAAAATTTTCTCGAACCAAGAAAATTTTCCAAAAATGAAGACCGAAATTTTCTCGGATCAAATCAAAAGTTTTCCCGAGACAAGAAAATTTTCCAAAAATGAAGACCGAAATTTTCTCGAATCAAATCAAAATCTTTCCCGAGACAAGAAAATTTTCCAAAAATGAAGACCGAAATTTTCTCGAATCAAATCAAAGTTTTTCTCGAACCAAAAAAATTTTCCAAAAATGAAGACCGAAATTTTCTCGGATCAAATCGAAAATTTTCTCGAACCAAGAAAAATTTGGAAAATTTTCTTGGTTCGAGAAAATTTTTGATTTGATCCGAGAAAATTTCGGTTTTCATTTTTGGACCGCAAAATTATCTTGCATCAAGAATAATTTTCTTGGCTCAAGTGAACCTTTTTTTCTGTGTATCTATATATCCTATATCTACGTCGTTTTTTACCTCGTTAAAAATATAAAATAATGGGAATCGCAAGAAGCCGAAACCCCTATACAGTTATACGTAGTACCATACCTACATAGCTGTTATAGGTATAGGTATATCGGAAATATTTTTTTTCTCAACCTGAGGTAAAATATTCAACGAGATATTTTCTTCTTGCGTACCTACCTATAGTCATACCCGCCGCGAGTCTGAGAATTTGTGGAATTCTATCGTATTATATATAGGTAGAGGTATACGGTTATTTCAGTATTTTATACTCAAGTCTATAATACCGACTATACTCGACGTAATTGATTCAGCAAATCTGGCACCAGTATACATTCTTGCAAAAAAAAAAAAAAAAAAAAGTTCAGAATACCTATAGGTACACCGGAAAGTTTTAATCGAAAAAGTTATCTCAATAAAAATTTCTGCTGTAACAGTATTGCGTATGCCTATACCTTCTTGCTCGCTGCTTTGTCAATTGTTTGAACAATAATTTTTCTTCCTTATATATATATATATATATATAGATACTTTCCCTGGCTTTTATTTCAAATGAAATTGCGACAAGATATTAAGTACCTACTGCGCGTAAGCTCACGGTATTCATTCGAAACAATTAGTACGCAAGGATTCGAAACTTTTTACATTCACTTTAGGATATTCGTCGACGAAATTCAAACTTAAATAATTTTCTTCATTAAATGTTTCAGGATAATTTATAATCCAGGATTAAGGGGAATATCATTTTGAGTCGCATTATCAGTGTGCGAACTGCATTATGACAACCAAACAACATTATTTTTTCACTTTACTACGGGATATGCTTCGGAGAAATATTTTATTGACTAATAGTTTTATCACCGCTGTAGCAGTAGATTAATTGGATTTTTATATACATGTGTAGAAATTGATTGAGATTTTATAGACTCAATATAGGTTTACGAATATTGAGTCTATATACAGAGAAAAAATAGTCGTCACAGCGTACAACAGGTCACACATATACACAAACCAATGATACAAAGATATGAGGTCAGTATCTTCAATCGTGTGATCATGACGCAATACACTTTTTTTTCTCCGCGTTTATAAAAAGTGATTAAAAAAATGGAAAAAATTCGTAGGTAGGTATCTGAAAATGAAATTGATCGAATATATCATTTTGGTTCGCCCCGAACTCAGAAAAATAACAATCAAAATTTGGTTATTATATATGCACAATCACATTTTTTTGTTCAGTCAACCAAAAATTTCGTTGGGATAACCAAAATTTTGTTGGAAAAACCAAATTTTGTTGGGACAATGATTGTGCATATAATAACCCAAATTTTGGTTGTGTCAACAAGATTTTTTTCTGAGTGCGGTGTTACATCGATGTAGAATAAATCAGTTCGAAATTTGAATAATTTTTGTGCATAAGTCAAACAAAACATTGAGAAAAAGAATTAGAAAAAAAAAAAAAAAAAGTAGATTGCGTCGAGAAACTCGATTCGGGTATTCGCGGGTAGAAATAAGTTTTCTAGTTTTCTCGTTGCAAACTGTACTACGGGATATTGAAGTGAAGTCTAGATTGCTACTCTTGAAACTCATACCTAGAGAGGTAGTATCAGTTTGTTTGTTCTCTGTTTGGAGTAGTAGCACTTGAAGAGTCGATGCACTCCTTGAATCGAGAAATCAATAATCGTATACATTATATTATGTATACCTATCTAAGGAGATAGAATAAAGGCTCGTATAAATTCATATCTAGATGTGATGAATAAGATGCATGAACGTGCATATTTCGCACATGCGACAGAAAATTGCTGCTCTGCATAGAAAATGACACTCACAATAATTTTTTACATTCAAACAACTGTAATTTGGATAAAATTATCATCAGTATTGGCTGGGTGGACGAAAATACTAATACTATTTAATTATCAGTGTGTAACGTATTCATGCATACTGTCAGCGCCATCTAAAATAATGCTAAGCATTTTTCCATGCTTAACGTATACACAATACACACTTATTTTTAAAGTAGTATATACCGCGAGTATTCGGTGAGTCTGAACGACCCCCTTCCTGGGGCAAGACCAACACAGGCGCGCACTGCGTGCGTGAGGCTCGGCGAGCGGGGCTAGGCGGCCAGTGGCGCTTCTACCGACGCAGTGCGCGCCTGTGTTGGTTTTGCGTAGAGAGGGGGTCGTTCAGACTCACCGAATACTCGCGGTATGTGCGTGCACCCAGCCAATATTTGAAATCAACGGATGAGGTTGAAGTTCGTAATCTTAACGCAACAAAATATTCGTCAAAAAATTCTCAAATTCAAGGCTCGAACGTTTGAAACGGATCAAAAACGGTGCATAATTATTCTTTAAATTGTGTGAAACATGTGTACCTATCTCGCATAATTTACAATTCTAACAATACAACATTTGAATAACGAAATATTGAATTTCTTCAACGAATATTCTGTTACGTTATAACGTTACGAAATTCAACCTCATATCAACGAATGGATAAACGAAGCGAATGTATAAACACCTGGGATGTAAAATGAGATGGTCGATGCAATATATATATATGTAGTTGTCGCAGGTGAGAACTTCTGCCGTTTGATCTACCGCAAGTTTCACTCGTTTCCAATTCGCGAAATGGATGGTGGAGCTACATCATTCCACTCATCCGTATATACACTGCATCTAATACCGCGTTTCTGTGATAGAACCAAAACGAAACGCGAGGTAGGTTCGCCAAACACGCTTCAAAGCTCTTGCGGGGTTGTAGGGTACATAAACATATACATGCTCATATTATATGTGTGTCTGTAATCTCGACAGCGTATAAAAAAAAAAAACCTCGTATATAGTAAAACGAAGGGACTATTTGGTTTCGACGAAATGCATGTACATATGGACATACCACCTACACTTGACACGAAAAACTTCATACCAAAGGTCTTCGTGAAAGGAAATCGCGTATACGATTTTGAAATGAATATACCTACATGCAAGTAATGAATTCCATATGATTATTATACTTTTCTCAGATTCTGTTTTTCGAAAGATATTAACTCTCGATGATTTGTAACATTAACGTAACAGAAAATTCGTTGAAGAAATTCAATATTTCGTGATTCAAATGTTGCTAGAATTAAGGATTTCAGCGCATCGTTGGACCGATTCAGGTCATCTTGGATTAATTTTCTTCAGAAAACAAATCCTCATCATGTGAATGTAGGAATTTTGAAAATTTTTCGTTTTGGCCAAGTTATTTAAGAAATGAGTTATAATAATTTTTGTAAATTTGGTAAATTGATCATAACTTGTGACATAATTTTTTATTTTCAAAATTCCTACATTCACATGATGAGGATTTGTTTTATGAAGAAAATTAATCCAAGATGACCTGAATCGGTCCAACGGTGCTCTGAAATCCTTACGACACATGATTTTGAAAAAGAAAAATATTTTCATGTGAAATGAACTTTGGTTATCAAATAAATTCATTTCGGACTATGATCATTTCTCGAAAAGTCGCTGTACTGGTCCCCTTAACGTCACGAATTTCAACCTCATATATATTATGATCATCATGTCAAAATTGATCACATCTTCGGGGATTCTGGCGACCAATACTGCACAGATATCATGTTTTAGTTTTCTTTATTCTGCATAATGTCAGCTATACATAAATCTTGATGTTGAAAACCCTTAGATCCCTCTCTTACATCATGTGGGTCACCAGCGTGGATTAAAGCGAGCTAGGTAAAAAATTGCATATCGATTAACTCTTGACTCAATTACTAACTCATTTTTACACTACTGAACATTGGTTTCCATTTATATTTGGACTAACTCATATATTTGGCTTGATTTGGGGATCAAATATACTCTAAAATTGATTTCCAAATATCGCATATACCTTAATTGATCTTAAAACTTGATTTTACCAAAATTGGATCCACGTCCTCAATTCTAAATTCTAGCTGTTATCACTTTTAAAAGAATGTTACGTTTATACTATATTATGTATATAAAGATGCGGTTGATTAAAGTGAATATTTTCCAGCTATAAAATGAGATTCAAGATAATATTATATAATATCTATCATAGAAGTGCAGCGATATGTGAATTCCATCAGAGTCTTTGAATCGTAGAGGATAGACGACCGATAAAAATTCTGGTAATTCTATCATCAACGAAGTAGAAATGTGCAACGGTGCACTTTTCTCACTCGACATTTCACCACCCCATTTAACTGGATCGAGTGAAATTCGATATATATTAACAGTCTTCCGGTGCGGTCTTACACATTGATAGATTTATTATGTAGAGAATATGACGAATTTCAAGTATCCATCTAGTATCAGAGGAAAAAAAATGTAACTAAGGATAATTTTCAAACTATATTATATATATAAGTGGATTTTTTAAATCGCAGTCGCCATTATTATTTACGTTGAAATGGTATACATAAAACCAAATAGCCGTATATATATATATATATATAAATGCGTTTATAATCATCGATAAGAAATAAACTGTAGTTCTTGCGATAGACAGGGGCGGATATATCAGTCGAATACTGCATCAGTTTCGTGAAAATCGTAACTGTAGAATCGAGTATAGAGGAAAATATTCGCTCGGTTCTGCGCTACCATCGGAAATGGAAGTCGTTCCCAGTTCTATCCGACGACGTTCGTTAAAAAGCTTTATGGCGGTATTTATCTTCGGAAAGGTCTCCGTTCAACCGTATATTTCTTCGATCTAACTTTCTCGGATCAAAACGAGAAAATAAAAAGAAAAAAAAAAAAGAAATATAAAGAAAATTGTCCCCAAAGCTGAGCTATGTAGCTTGAACACAGAATTAGCGCATTTAAAAATAAGATTTGCCATGTATTTCAAATGGCAAAATTTGTTTATCCTAGTTTTATTTTTATAGGGTAATTCCGGGTGAGATGGCCATGGGGGAGAGATGGCCTTCGATGATATTTCTCATGCTATTCGATATATGACACTTCCTATTTAGAGTAGATCGCTTCGTACAAAGTACTACTACCGATCTACCCCAAATAGAAAGTGTAATATATCGAGTAGGCTGAGAAATATCGTCGAAGGCCATCTCTCCCCTATGGCCATCTCACCCGGAATTACCCTAACTCTCTTTATTCAACTGATTGACAAATATAAAATGAATTTTCGAAAAGTTTCGAAAAAATCTTGTATAGAAACTTTTTATATATTGCTATAGTATACCTATATGTATATTTATAACCGCAATATCGAGATTCATTTCTAATTCAATTCACCTACTATACCTACCTACCACATAGTTATTTCTATTATACACTGTAAAAAAAGTCATGTAAAAATACTACATTAAATGAAGGACATAATCGGACCCACATTAAAGGTGAATATTTTACACTCAGACATCGCGAATTCTCAAGTGAATTAGTAAAAGTAATAATTAATTTAGTTTTCCGAGTGGAAGATGTCGCTAGTTTGCTAACACGTTTGAAAGAAAAAACACTAATTCCTATAGTAAAATATTCACATTCAAAGTAGGTCCCTTTATGTCCAACATTGAATGTTGCGATTTTACAAGGCGAAGGGTGATTTTAAGATTTATTCGTATTTATACGAAGTGTTCGTAAATACCAACGTAAAAGAGGTAAATCTTTCAGTTATTATGTTGTAATTTTCACTTGTACATTCACTATGTCCTAATATTTTTATGTGTTATTTTTTACAGTGTACGTTCTCTCCCGCGGAAATATATATATGCTTTATACAGATTTATTGACCAAACTGTATAATCCGGCTCTACATTTTCCTGACTTGTTGAGCTTTTTATTTCTTGATACCTATTATACTGTAAATGCAATATATATATATAAAAGCCCCATGTCTCGTTATACCATAAATACTTAGTTAAATTTTATGGTAAATTACGTTAATGCAAAGGAGTTACGATTTATACCTTATACACTGTAAAAAATGATTGTGCATTTACAACACATTTAGTATACAAAAGTTTTGCAAAATTACACATGTGGCGTAGCAAAGTGAATTGCTAAGCTTGCAATACATTCTTGTGGTACTCCCATAGAAATTTCTAACAGTGTATAAATTATGTGGTATTCCACGTGAACCGGATCAGTTTTTGGCCTGAGGTCATCGAATTTGACGCCAATGCAGATTCAGACTCCTTATTACTACATGAGATGCCCCCAACAGTTACAGAGCTTGAAAATAATTGTTTCAATTTATATCGCTGTCATAATTATGCCAAAAATTTAATTACCACATTTTCAACTCTACTTATCTCAGTCCATGCATGAACAAAATCATAACTTCCCATAGTGCATTCTACGCGCATAAATGAGCTCCTTCGAAATATGTAGCACTTCAATTATTTTTTGAATTCTTAAACATGTAAAACTTAGAAAATATGCGATTTCTTTGTTTTTCTACTTGAAGGGTCACACCAATTGCCCTGAAATTTTCACCGAAATTACTTGGAGGTGGCACTAAGAAGTGATAAAATTTCCAGCCTCCCGTTTTTTACTTTTTTTTTTTTAATTCGGAGTGGGTATTATTTAGAAAGCTGGATGAATTCGGTTGATGCGAAATTATTTCAAAGTTTTATTTAAATGAATTGAAATTAATTGTACTATATTTTAATATTATACTGAATTGAAATACGTTCGTAGAATATATAGTGCGACTTGATTAATTCAAAGGAGGTTCTCTATATATTCACGACTCATTTCCTTCCTAATGCAATAGCCAGCTGCTCTGTTTGTTGAATCTAGGTAAACTGTACATAGAATTCAGAGTACAATACAACGTGATTAAGCAAATGGTCGATGATTACCATCGGGAGCGGCTTCTACGCCTGAGAGATTACGTCAGTGATGTAAATTGTAAAATTGAAATTTATCCGCTTACCTGAAACAAAAAAGCAAATAAGCAAAAATTATTGTCTTGTATGAAAGAATTTTTTCAAATTTTAATATAATATAATATAAGAAATGAATCGCGTTTTCATTTCAGTCTATAAAAGATTAAAAAATTTAAAATTTTTAGAGTTTAAAAAATGACGTATAGAAACATGGATCGAATACGAGATAATATGGTCTGCAGGATCGGACGTTGGTTTATAGTTGGCATGAAATGACCCATAATAATATAACTCAATAAAATATATATATGTGTGATTATCAAAGCGTAACTATATACGATATTTCGATCAGATGATGACCCAGACACATTAATTTACCCCTCGAAAAAGAAAAAAAAAAAAAAAAAACTCGTAGCTTTTGCGAGTATGACGTCAACTGCTGCTACTACTTTCCGTGACTCAGTCAATCACTCGCTTGTTTTCGTGTGTAATAAATAAAGTGGTATAAAAAGAATAGAAGGAAAAGAGAAGAGAAAAAGAAAAAGAACGTAATGGGAACGTCAAGCAGCTGCACGTCGCTGAGCGATAAATTAAAATAACGAATATATGTATGTATATATATGAATATACTTATAAATGTATCGCTATGCACTAGAATAGTAGAGCTTTTCTGAACCTGATGATGAGCCAGTGCATATGAAAATCAATTTGATTTTTGAAGACTGACAGGAATTTAAATTTGAATTTTTAAAGCGTTAGATAATATTCAAAAATTATATTGAAGAGAGAGAGAGAGAGAGAGAGAGAGAGAGAGTCTCTTTTTTCAACAACTAACCGTTTTACAGAAAGAGAAGTTATGTCATCATCTCGGGGATGAAAAGTTCAGTTTTCACCAGATCTTGATCTCTTTAGGTCCGCAGAATCACCTCCGACCATTTTCAGATGGACGCTTATAGGTATGCATGTGTGATTAATTTTTTTGTCCGATGATATCTCGAGAATGAATAGACGTATTTTATCCTTTTTGATATCAATCGATACGAGTTTTCGTTGATTAGAACTGATTAGATTGTGAATTCGATCGGTAGAGTAACTTTCGAGTTATTCATATAAGAAACATATTTTGAAAAATAATAATTTTGATTGATATCTCGAGAGCCGATCCATCGATTTTGATGATTTTATAGTCTTAATCGATAGGATTTGCTAGAACTTGGATCAGTACTTATTGAATGCTCTATGAGCTTCAAAAATCCGAACGGAAAGTGCCAGAGCCTTTTTTGATAATCGTTTATCAAAGGATTATTAAAATACAGATGAATTCGACCTGCGCATCGTAATTACACATGCCAATTATTGTTTTAATCAAAAGCAAACATATCTAATGCATCGTCGTTCAGAATCACGCACAAATTCAATTCGAATTGTAATTCGATTTCCAAACAGAAACGGGGGGGTCACTCGTCAATTTTGATGCACAACAGATGTCAAAATTTTAAGATTCTAGAGAGTCCACCAGGTTCCAAATGATTTCACGAGATTCACGGTTATTTCAAAAGATTTCAGTGATTCCACAAAATTTCTAATCATCTTATGGGATTCCGAAGATTTAAAAGGATTGCAAATGATTTCATGACATTTCAAAAAATTTCAAAAGATTGCAAATGATTTTTCATCATTTCATGGGATCCCAAAGATTTCAAAGGATCTCACAAGATTTCCGAGATTTCAAATGATTCCAAAAGATATCAAAGGTTTCAAAAGATTTTTAAAAGAAGGGGTATACACCAGATTTCATAAGTATGATCAACCTCTTGGTCAGAAGTAGCGTTACGAGTTTCATTTTTTGTGTGCAATTTGTGCAGATAAAAAAAAAATCGGCTGGTTCCACTGTTTCCTAATTTCTTCCTATCTCTCTGCCTCTTCCTTCAATTGGATTAAGGTATTGTTATTTATATGGATGATTTATTCGGTGCAGCATATAACGAGATAAAGTTTTCGTGATCGGCCGATTGACTCGCACCCTTCGTATTATTGCCAATCTTCATTAAAGTATTTGAAGATGAGCAACTATTTCATCCGATATATATTATATATACGGTATATGGAGGAGGATTAGTGCGCGCATAATACCTATTATACGCAGGCGAAAGACTCTTACTTATAGGGACTTAAATAGATCTGCCCAAGTAGAGTTTCACAATCGGCCGATTTTAGTTACTAATTTTAATTACGAATTTTAGTTACTGAAATAGGCAGTTCTAAATATCATTATTAAGAGCTCATATTTCGCTGAGATATTCTATTTTAGATGCTCTACCGAAATTTTGATGCGCGGTTGAAAAAAAAAAATTGTTTTTCCCAGAGTCATATGTCTCCATGACGCTGTGACTCAATGTTTATAGGCGAATATCTCTTAATCGGTGAGAGTTAGGAAAATTTTATCCCAGTACTTTTTTGTAGAGCGTGAAATTTCCCATAAGAATCTGTCTTCAGATAGTTTCTAAATCAAGCCGCTTACGAGAAAAAACAATTCAAAAATTTTCCGATTTTTTTTCACATGTTATTCAAATCAAAAATGGAAAAACTGAGTTAGGCAGTTCTAAATATCAATATTAAGAGCTCATATTTGGCTGAGATATTCTGTTTAAAATGCTCTACCGGAATCTTCATGTGTGTTTGAATTTTTTATTTTTGGCACACCCTAAAATACATAGGTATAAATCCATAATTGATAAATATATTACCTTGTACTATGAGAAGGACGTGAATCCCTTGAAATTATATCCACAAATAAGATATGAAAGTACCTACCAGAAATTCATGACGCAATGAAGCTTTTTGAACATCTCGATGTATTATTATAAACAGAATGCTCCTTTATGCATCACAGATATTAAGGTTTCCAATTGAAAATTTTCTGGCTCATCTGTACATACAATTTAAAGAGATTGGCATAGCTTTTTTAAATTGAGAAGCTTGGTTCCCATTTCAAATACAGTGATCTACATTTCTCCGAATTCCCATATGAAATTAATTCGTAATTTCCTAAATAACGATAAATTAGTCAGGCGATAAAATACATCAAATTACATATCTCGACGGAGATTTTTTTTTTTTTGCGTACCTACCTATATATCTACAGCTTATACACCTCACACAGACTCTGGTCACGAGACCGTACGACCTCGCGTGACAAAGTTCTAATTACAAAATTCAATCCTAGGATAGTGCCATCCGCAGTCAGTTTACCGTTCGGCATATCGGCAGGTTTTGCTTTGCAATTTATTACTGTCCCACTTTCATTGTGTTCAAGAGATTTTTGATTTTCGTTAGGGTCACACTTCCAGCTGATTCTTATTATAATTAAACCAACGTAAAATAAATAATCAGCGAAATAAAATTATATATACCAATCAGCTCCATATGCTATTATTGTAACAATACTAAATAATCACCGCTTTCAAATCCTGGTTTTCTGTTCTCAAAGGCCAATTCAGGTACGCTAATTGCGTTCTGCAGTTTTGAATCAAACTGTTTTCCAACTCCATCAAGAATTGTTGAAGGGACTCCCGCGCCACCATCAACACAATCCACACAAGAGCATAAGGCACAATATAGAAAGCGCAGCTTGCTGTTGAACTTGGGCGAAACATTAGAAAACACATTTATTCTTGCCCGTTTAAATAACGAAGGCCATTAATTAACGTCACGAGTTACGGGTAGTGCGCGGGTTGATGAAAGAAGGCAAAAGCATGTACAGTCTGTCCGTAAAGTAGCAGTTTTAAGAGGGCATGCTATAGGTACCCACTTTCTACTGAGCTCGATATCATTTTTTCGAATAACTCGAAAACGCTGCTATATAACGATCTAAAACCGATTTAGACCATCATTCATGAAGAATAGGTTAGATGTAGCCAGCAAAATTGACCAAAATCGAGAAAAAATGAAATTTTCATGCACCGCACTCTCTAAGATTTGAATTAGTGACATTAGTGAATAGTCACTGTTTTGCAGTGAGAAGTATGCCACTAATTCAAATAAGTGGCATACTTCTCACTGCAAAACCAGTGACTATTCACTATTTTCAGTGATTTTCACTAATTTAAATTTAGAGAGCAAAGTGCGGGCGTGTCCCTTATTTCGATTATTATCGAAGCGTACGCATCATGGATGCAAAAAAAAAAAAACCTCCATAGCCCTTATTCTATACATGGAAATTGCGTTGTTCCATGCAATAATAACGCCTCTCATTGTATCTCTGTAAAGCGTAGTGATTGTCAATTTATTGTAAACGACTGGGAAACGTTATGATCTTCAGCCCAGATCCCCAGGCAAGCGTTGCGGGGCGACAAGATGCGCGCGCAGCGCGTATACAGCCAATCAGAAGCGCTGGCGACACGACGACGCGCGCGACAACGCTTGTGATTCGCTGTATACGCGCTGCGCGCGCATCTTGTCGCCCCGTAACGCTTACATGAAAATGCCAAAGTGTATAACGTAGCGCATTTCTTTTTTCTTTCTTAAATGAAATCGAACAGCTTTATACGTCTGGAATGTATTGAGAATGCGAGTTAGATTCATTGAAAACAATTGTTTTCTGTGCACCTATATATACCCTACTTTAAACATTAAACTGTCTAGCTAGTATATAAGCGAATTGGGAGATTAAGATAAGCTTTATACCTACTGATGTAGACTTCAGTGTTTCAGCGTCGAGTTTATAAATGGGATTGGAGAATTTACGACGAGTCTGTATCGCAGCTATATGTCTATATATAGCTCGATGTTGTAAATTAAGTTAATTAGAAGAATCAACGACAGCGACTTCCTTTATTTTAATTATCTACGTTTGAAATTCGGAAAAAAAAAAAAAACGGTAATTGGCGCAGAGCTATACGAATCTGGTATTATCTCAGTTACGACGATATTTTTGTCGCATATACGACACAACGTGGCCCAGACTGTGTAGTGGTGTGCATGAGCTAATTGGAAGGGAATTAATTTATGAACGAGAGGCTCGCTGCCGCCAAACCAATTTACCAATCGATTTATTTTTCAAACGTTTTTAATTCCGGTATTATACCAACAACAATTGATCAGGTACGGTATATAATGAATTTATACGAGAACTGATGCATTTCGCAATTGCGGCGTATACAGAGCGATTCTGTGGAAAATCACACGCCTAAAAGATAGACAAACGGAAGACGGGTGAGCAGATCAAACATCGACGATTGGATTTTATTTATTACGTGGGAAATCAAACCCTGCAATCGTTGATATTTGATCTGCTCAATTCAGGCGTTTTCCGTTTGTTTATATATACCTTTTAAGCGCGTGATTTTCCACAGAATCGCTCTGTATATATGGACATAAACGAAACTGCAATGGGGCGCACAAAGTGAAGTGGAAATAAAAATTCAACATATATTATACTTATATAACGTTCAATTTCAAACGCAATATTCCACCATTACTCGGCTGAAAGTTTAATCCAAAGACTAGTCGATTGATCAAAAAGTTTATTGGAAACATCGCTCTTTGATGGGACATGAGTTCATTTTCCGCAAACACGGATAACTCCATTCAATGTATGTTACCTGCAGGCTGCAACTCCACGTAATGTATGTATACCTACCTATATTGAAATTAATTTTTTTTTTTTCTCCCAAATCACTGGTGAACTGTGTAAAAATATTCTATGGATGCAGTATTTTCAGAACAAAGTATAATTATCTATTACTGGTTTGCCCCGAAATCATACACGGAAAAAAAAATTGTTACTGATTTTACTATGTGCGAGTAGCTACATATAGGACAACACTTTTTTGTAGTAGAAATTACCACAATTCTAGTATTTGGTACATAAAAGCAAGTAAATTTCAATGTCCTAATGAGTAAATGTTACCACAATAAAATTGTTGTCATTTCTACTGCAAAAAAGTGTTGTCCTATATGTAGCTGCTCACATAGTAAATTCAGCAACCATTTTTTTTTTCCGTGCATCATTTTTGAATATATTATGTTTTATCCAAATTTGACAAAATTTCAAGGCAAAGTCGATAAAATCTGAGGTACTAATTGCTAATTATATGCGTTTTGTGTGGCATTGGTAAAGATTAAAGTAAACTTCAGTTTTTTTTTTAATATATGAGTAAGAATTTCGATTTGTTTGCAATTTCCTATACGTAGGTATACTTCGCTCTCAGGTCTTACGTCAACCGCTAGTCTGGGCTTCCAACTTTACTAGACATTATACAGATATTGTGAACATGAATTATTGCTATGTCCCTGTACGTCGAGAGTCTAAGATATTGATGTACAACGGCGTTACGACGACGCTACGTTATGGCTTGAGCCTTAAGGTAGAACTCAGCAGGGTGGCGACCTCCCATTCACATATTCTCATTAGTGACTAATGAGATTAATTATCATCATTCTTTGGATGCTGCGATCCATTGTAAAGCATCATTGCAGTTTGCCGGCGTCGAGCCAAGTCGCGTTGCTGGGCTGCAACTATATCTGCGTATAGTAATTATTTCGTTTTTGCTTTGCTTCTTTAAAATTGGTGGAATTTTCAGATCATTTGACATTGCATCGATAAATTTCTGCGCAACGGATGTTCAAAATTCTGAAGAGCCATTTGACTGCAGAGCAATGTCATAATGCGAATGAACTAGCTAAGCTTCACGAGAGAAGAAAGAAGACTCTCCTGATATTATATTATGAAAAAATGAAATCCACCGAGATAGAAATTCCAAAGTTTATTCTCGTCACCGAGCTCCCAGAGTATCTTGGGGATTCGTGACTGTTTGCAGGTCGGTAAACATACACGTTGCTCTATACCCTACATATGCATCACAGTCCATTGAAAGCATCACATATACATAGGAATGAAGGCTATAGTATACGTAAGGAAATAAATCTGTGTGGGTGAAAGAAAACAGAAGTATATGTAGTATATTCTGTTTGCCTCGTGGCAAGAAAATACTAAATGCTCATACCGTATGGTGTCTTGCATTACTTAAATTAATGAATTTCTCTGCTTTCAGAATACTTGGGATGTATCTTAGACGCTTGCAGAGGTCCATGATGTTCAAAAATTTCAGATAACTCGCTGATCAATAAAAACTAGAAATTTGGTTCCTATAAATTGAAACCCTCGTTCACTCCTCATTCAATTTTCGATGAACCGGACCTAAGCTCAAGTTTTTTTAACCAAAGAATAGTTAAGAATAAGGGTTTTTATGAACGACATGCACACATGTGATGGTCAAAAACAGGGTTGAAGATATCGACTCCGGCGATCCTTTCGCGTTTTCACCTTATTCTGTATCAATTTTTGTCTCATTCCAACGTTTTTCAAACTCGTTTATTCACAAACCGCAATACATAGGATGTTTTGCAGACGAAATGGTAATCGCAAAGAACAGCCCGGGGCCAAAAAACAAAATGTTGTTTCTATAGGTCAGGATGTAACACAGAAAACGAAATACCAAGCTATGCTCAATATTTCATTAGTTTGTTCCATTTTCCTCAAGCTTCAATGTGGTTTGTGTAAATTCAATCATACAATTGCAAATCACCGACAAATTACTCCACACCCTTATCCCCTTATCACAAGATGAAAAAAAATTCTTCGGTATCTTACCAACGCAGATTACTACTCGGTTTTCCAAGTATTGGCCGTTTTGACATGGTTTCCGGTTCGAAGGTCGAATTGGTATCGAACCAAGGCCCTTGAGAGAAATACGGTTTCTTAATCAAGGAGTAAGTGGAGATGAGAACTGCCGAGAAGGAAACCCTCGGTGTTTGGTTACTCCGCAGAGCTGATGATCTCTCGGGGTTTTATCGACTCATATAATAAGTGGAAACTGATCAGTAAAGTAAATATCTTATAAGAGTTTTTCACTTTGCAATTAGGAAAGAGTTTAATACAAGCATCGCGCCTATATTTGAAGGGCCGGATCGAATAACGACTTCCGCGCTCCTGCCAGTCGGACAAACCCCTGAAAGTATGCAATCGTCGCTGAGCGACAAGCATACTTTTAGGATTAAAAAAACATCAACAAATCTTATACTGGTACAAAATTGTCAGCGAGAACGTTGTTCATAATGGTTCAAAGTATATGTTTGGTAAGTTACAATAATTTTCATACTATATTTTCGGAAATATGAAAAGTTACAGGCCATGGCCATGGCAACGGCTGCCATGTTGCTGTCAGTCAACGGAAAAGCGTCGTTTCATAGATGCGTTTTGCATCGCCTCAAACGCATCGGATATCAACTATAGATATATGCCGTCCTGGACTTTTTTGTATAGAATTTAACGCTCTACAAAAAAGGTCCCGTCAACTTATGGTCTATCTGCCTTCGTTTAAGTAGCGTTCGACGCGAAAGGTACAGAAACGTGTTTGGTTCGAGATTTTTTAGGATTTTTAATTTTTTTATTCAAAAACGAGTGAAAAATAGATGTCACAAACGGTAGAGTATATTATTCTCATCTATCGCTACATTGGAGTATTTTTCTCATGCCTTCCATAATTAGTGTAATTTGAAACCCTAAAATTGCATAAAGTGACTAGTCCATAGTCTGCACAAACGAAGCCGGCACTATAACTTCTCATATTTCCGAAGATATAGTATGAAAATTATTGTAACTTACGAAACATATACTTCGAACCATTATGAACAACTTTCTCGCTGACAGTTTTGTATAAGTATAAGATTTGTCAATGTCTTTTTAATCCTAAAAGTTTGCTCCACGCTCAGCGGCGATTGCATACATTCAGGGGCCTGTCCGACTGGCACGAGCGTGGAAGTCGTTATTCGATCCGGCCCTTCATTTGTAGACCGCAGACACTATATTAACCAGTCTTATATTCCAGCTGTTCATTGCATGTGCTTTTTAAATTATGTTAAATCAACCATTAGGTACGGAGTTGTGTGGGTGGAAAGGTCGGAGGTTACCCATTGTACGCTGCTCTGAGATATTCCAGTACAGAGATTATATTTTCGTATTTTAAAGCCGCGTTCATTCATTCATTCGATAATAACATTTTCTTAGTTATAAAATTCTGATTCGCACCAACAAAAATTAAGAGTTATTTTCATTTTATAGAAAAGTTTATAGGCGCAAACTTATAGACTTTTCAATCTTTAAGGGGACCAGTAAAGCGACTTTTCGAGAAATGATCATAGTCCGAAATCAATTTATTTCATAACCAAAGTTCATTTCACATCAAAATATTTTTCCTTTTTCAAAATCATGTGTCGTAAGGATTTCAGAGCACCGTTGGACCGATTCAGGTCATCTTGGATTCATTTTCTTCAGAAAACAAATCCTCATCATGTGAATGTAGGAATTTTGAAAATTTTTCGTTTTGGCCAAGTTATTTAAGAAATGAGTGATAATAATTTTTGTAAATTTGGTAAATTGATCATAACTTGTGACATAATTTTTTATTTTAAAATTCCTACATTCACATGATGAGGATTTGTTTTCTGAAGAAAATTAATCCAAGATGACCTGAATCGGTCCAACGGTGCTCTGAAATCCTTACGACATATGATTTTGAAAAAGAAAAATATTTTGATGTGAAATGAACTTTGGTTATCAAATAAATTGATTTCGGACCATAATAATTTCTCGAAAAGTCGCTGTACTGGTCCCCTTAATTGGGACCTCTAGATCCTAGAATTCATATAGAGGCTTATAGTGATTCTAGTTTAGATTCATAGCTCCTCGATCTTTGATCCGAAACGTTTTGCGAACTGATTGACAAATAAATTCAAATTACAAAATGAAATTGATTTTTTTTTTTTAGTAGAATTTGAAAATTGAGTAAGGGGCCGTTCATAAATTACGTAACGCACTGGGGGGGGTCGTCCAGAGCCTCTGTCACGTAACGCAATTCCTTGTTTTCGTGAAAAAATTGATTTTTTATATTATATTAACAACCTGGTGTTACGTTACCTCCTGGGGGGGGGGGCAATATCGCCAAAAAAGTGCATTACGTAATTTGTGGACGGCCCCTAAACTCTGAAGAAAAATTTGTTCCATTGTTTAGAAATGATGGTCAATGAAAAAATGAATCATGTTAGACCCCAGGTGGTGTAAAGTTTATAGAGAGAATTGATCCACAACCGGTGACTTTGCCCTGTATGCAATATTAATTAATAAAAGTTATCGTTATTCGCTCTCTTCGTTTAACAGTTATTTAATATCCCGTGAAAATTGTCTATAGTTCACTGATTCCTTTGTTGTAGAACGATCAGCTGCTGCTGCTGCTACAGTTGTGACGATATATAAATATAGACTATATGTCCTATATTATATATGGAAGTGCAGAAAACCTATTATTGCAAAAGGGGTTTGCAGTCGTTCTGCCTATCGGCGATATCCAATTACGGAATTTCATCGGTGTACATAGGCACGTAGTTGGTTTTTTTTTTTTTTTTTTTTTTAAATATTGGAAAATTGAAATACATATAACTCTTGTACATATTGAGCTTTTGTCTGGTTTTAACTCACGGTATATTTATTAGATATAGCTAATATCAAAAATCTACACACAACAACATTCGTCTAAATAGATTTGGAAATTCATCGACCCTCGCAAGCCTCATCGAATAACATTCACAAATATATGGGCTAGAAAAAATGTCAATTGAAAAACTCAATTTCTGCGATGCAACGAGCGCATTTTTATTATATTTGAATTATTGAGGTATTGAGAAGAGTTCGTTATACTATATGTGGCACAAATTTGAGATTTTTTAGTTTTAGGGAACTGCGTGGAGGCTCGAAGTTTCGTAAACATCGATTTTCGATTTTCGCATATTTTTCTTGAAACTATAGTACATTCTTCGTCATAGTTAAGTTTTAGCACGATATGTAAAAAAAAAAAAAAACGTTAAAGATATCGACATGAAATTTGAACAGAAAGTTGCAGAACACTTTGGTGCGTTCAGCCGATATGAGATATGATCCCAAAAAAAAAAAAAAAAAAAAAATTATAACGATTTTGTAATAATAAATGACCCAAATTTTTTGTAATTTCGCATTTTTTTTTTTTTTTTTTTTTTTATCGCTTTTTGCTCAAGTTTGGTACGATGTGAAATAATTTTTTTTCGGTCAAATCTATCAGTAGGGAGGTTCAATAAAGACAACTGTCAGAAAAAAAAACTTCAGATCGCTTCATATCCTGCGTTTCCAATTTTCAGAAATTGACGTATAAATTTTTTTCTAAATCAGTTCATGTTTTCTCGTAGTATATAAATCATCTTACAGCATTTGCGAAGTGATTTTTACCTATAGCCTAGCCCCCCCCCCCCCCCCCGGCGTAACTAGGACTTTTCTCTGGGGGGGGGGGGGGGGGGCTGGCCCCATCCTTCACTTCGCTTTACCCGAATTTATAGATCCGAAATTTACAATTTCGTTTTTTTCATCTTTCTGGGGTGGGCACTCAACATTCTAGGGGGGGGCGTGCCCCCCCCGTAGTTACGCCAATGCCCCCCCCCCCCCCCCCCCCAATAACCGAAGACCAAGTTGAATAATAGTTAAATAGAAAAAAGGTGCGAAAGAGCACGCAAAGAGTTGTATATCTATCTACTTGCAATGATAATTGTTCGTTGGATCCAATTAGCTACGGCGACAGAAACGTGTTAAAGCGGCGTCGCGGGGGTTAGCGAGAATGGGCCGTCGACGGCTCATCGTACTCGACTGGGTTGACGAGGTTGACGAGGTTGACGAGGGTGAAAAAATAAAGTGAGAGAGGGTTCTCGTATATGGGGCATTCCATGCCAACTCATCCTACCAATTGACTTTGCATCTCCGATTTGGCTGAAACTTGGGCATCTTTTTGTACCCTTCGAAAAAGATTTCTGTGATTTTTTTCGAATTTTTTTATCTAGCCACTTCGGAGATGGTTTTTTTTTTTTAAATAGCCGTAACTTTATGACAAATTGTCCAAAATGGGTCTGTTTTTTTTCAAAATTCGTGTTTTTTAATGAATTTTCTGAAAATTTAATGCAAAAAATTATTCATGATCATTCTGATCGGTTTTCATTTATTTCAAAGTTAAACCATGAATTTTAAAACTGTTTGTATCCTTCGATTTTTTTTCAAAAATTCTCATGAATACTACTCCTAAAAACACAAATTTTAAGCCTAGTCCGGTAATGGGATAATGATGGGATATCATTTTTTTTTTTTTGAATTTTAAAAATAATGAATTCCTTTTTTTTTTTGTATTTTTTTTACTGTTAATGTATTATCGACGCATTTTCAGATGAAATGTGAAAAAAGCTCATACATGATCTCGTTCGTTTTTGATCTTGGTCTCCTTCTGTCGCATTCTGTTGAGTATATATTTAGTATGTACTATCTCGAAAAGTTAATCACCGTTATATATATATAATACTGTCATTCCAGAACAGATGAAAATATTTCAAATGATTTCACGCGAGATCAAAGATTATTTCATTGAATTTTTCGCAAGATTTTAATGAAATTCAAATTAATTTGTAAATATTAGTGAATATTATCTCATGTGGACCGGATTTGTTATATTGCGGGAAGTTTTATCTATTTTACCTATATTTGACAAAAAAAAAAAAAAAAAAAAAAAATTTGAAACATCGTGGAGTTGTTATGGTTTTTTTTTGTGAAAAGTATAATATAATATAGAGAAATAAAATTCAATCAGTTCTGATATTTATTTGAAAATTTGTGATGGCGTTAATTTTTTGTTTATATACCGAATTGATATAATTTTTTACCAAACCAATAATATAAATATATATTTAAGTACCGGTTTCCATTATACTACCCTTTTTTTTTTTTAATCGTAACTAATAAAAAAGTAAAAAAAAAAAAAAAAAGCTCAAAGTAAAGAATTTTCATACTTAAGAAACGTTAGAAAAAAAAGTTGAAACTAGCTCGTTGATTTATATTATTATACCACTGACTCTACCTCAATCCATTCTTTACTGTCGTATAACGTAGATTAACGCATGCAGGGTACGTGTATACATATAATATAAACAACTCGCGTTAGCTACGATTCGGAATAAGAATCTGCGCGTTGTGTCGTGCCAAAATCTATTTCTAGATTTCATTGAGATCACCCGAAAAATTATATAAGTATAGGTATAACTGGCACGTAGTATAAGTATATATCCACCTGTATATTATGGAATATCGATATCCGCATATGGGGTATACAATGGGGCGAATAGAAAAAAAATATCTGCGCGATGTAAAGAAAAAAAAAAAGGAAGGAAATCAGTTTTTTGTATTTTGAAAAGCGTGTAAGAGGCCATTCAACAAATACGTTCGCTTTTTTGGGCGATTTTGGACCCCCCCCCATGTAACAATGGTTTGTTTGACTAGACTCCCCCCCCCCCCCCCCCCCAAATAATACGTCACAAATCTCGACCCCCCCCCCCCCCCCCGCATTATTGCCTTTTTCGATCTATCGATCCATATAATTCGATCTATTAAAACGAAATTCTCGTGCCAAAACGCGAATTCTATTACACAAAGACCGAACGTCACATTTTGCCCCCCCCCCCCCCCCCCCCAAAAAAAAGCGAACGTATTTGTTGAATGACCCCTAAATTGTTTTTTTTTTTTTTTTTTTTTTTACTTTTCAATTATATAACGCAGAGCTGATGCAGCTGTAATTAGACCTCTGCGTACTATACATTATTACGTTGGCTTGAGCTCTAATGCGAGCAGCAAGAGTCAAAGAGAAATGAGAATTTTACGTCACAGCTGCACTAACGAGCAAAACTGCAGGAAGTGCAACCCAAACCACTTGAGGTAGGTACCGCTGCTATACTGCAGCTACAAAGTACTTCAAGCGTCTAACCCTGCAGAGGCGGTGACACATACCGTGTTTGTCGGGTGAAAAGAGGCGCGCGCGTTGATGCTTTTTGAAATAAAATACCGGAATATAGGGTAAGGGCGGGAAAGATGTGAGCCATTGATAAAAAAAAAAAATAATAATAAATAAATAAAAACAAAAAAAATTCGAAAATTCAACTTTTCATACGAAAAACGTAGTTTTATCGAGAAATATATACGAGATGTGTAAAGAAAAAAAAATTGGCTGAAAAACGGTTTTTCACTGTATACTTTTCATCACCTCACGGATAATAATTTTGGTCAGCGTTCAAAAAGTAACAAGAGCTGAATATTTTTAGAAATCGTTTAAATTAATCCGCAGATATGGTGGTTTTTTTTTTTTTTTTTTTTTTTTTTTTAATGCAGATCATCTAAATATGAAATCCTGTGGATTCGAAATTGTTTATATGGAGCCGTTTTTTGAGATCATTCGACGATGCTAAATTTGTAAATTTCTAAAAGTAGATGAGAACTATTTTATGATAAAGAAACTTGTTGAAAAAATATAATTTTTCAGAGGAGCCCAATTTTAGGAATACATTCAAGATTTGATCATCATCAATCGCGGATGAAAAATCGACGAAAACTAAGCATCATTCAACGATAAAAAAAAGCAGAAGCATTCGCCCTATATATACCGTAGTTTTATTTTACGGTTCTGACTTCGTGGCTTCGAGGTCAATATGAGGCTGTCTTTGAAACTATTTAGAACTTTGGATGTCTGGTCTAGTGCAGCGATATGTGACGCAATTTAGGTAGTATATGTGCGAAGAATCAGTACAATCTGATAATTTGTCGTAAAACCCGCGACGATTTTATTTCTATTTTTCTATTTCTTTTTTTTTTTTTTTTCCGCCCACCCGTTAGAAAAACTTCATATGTTAGCTTACGTTAGTTTCTGTATAGTGCAAACACGTAATTCAAGCGACACAAGACCGACCCTCATCCCTTCATTTTGCACAGACTAGAGAAATCCGCACCTTCAAAGAGCTGCGCGGTAATATGAAAGCGTATACCTTTTGCTGCGAGGTAACAATATCGTAACTTGATGCACCTAAGCGCGTCTCTCATACGATTAAACTCAACGAGATTCAGTACGGGGGAGTATAGTTGTTGTTGTTATTGTTGTTGTTGTTACAAACGAGATTGCAAAAATTGACAAATTTTTAAGCGCCGTTTAAATTTTTGTAACTCAAATTTCTGTAAACGCGTAGGTATAAAGTATTAATATTCTCGACATTTCTTAAAGGAGTAGATATATACTTCAGAATGTCAAAATTAGACACCATATACCGAGAGTTATCGGTGAAACTATAGTGACCCCCTCCCTGCGGCAAAACCAACAGAGACACACGTGGCAAAAACCGTTTCACCTAAAACTCTCGGTACATATCGACGCCCGATACGAATAATAGCACATTTCAAATTCCGGGTGGAAAAGAGCACATTTCAGATTCCGGGTGGAAAAGAGCACGTATCAGATTCCGAGTGAAGAAGAGCATGTTTCAGATTCCGGGTGGAAAAGAACACGTTTCAGATTGAGAATGAAAAATAGCACGATTTTTCAATCTGAAACGTGTTCTTTTCCATCCGGAATCTGAAACATGCTCTTCTTCACTCGGAATCTGATACGTGCTCTTTTCCACCCGGAATCTGAAATGTGCTCTTTTCCACCCGGAATTTGAAATGTACTGTTATTCGTATCGGGCGTCGATATAACATGTTCAGGGATTTTGCTGACTGACGGGAATAATTCACAGATATCCTGTTTAAGGCTTATATTCTACGTAATGTCACCTACAAATCTTGATGTTGAAAATCCTCAGATCTTATATACACGACTGGGTATCAGCGTATAGATTGAAATGAGCTATGTAAAAAGAAGTCAAAAGCAAAAAAAAAAAAAAAGTGTTTCACAACGACGTGCATCTCATATAAAAAGATACTTATACTACTCGGAACGAAAGTAGGTATGTACTATATATAATTCGATATTTTATAATCGACACTAGGACATAATCTGTCTTTTACCTTTAGAAGACAAGTCGATAGCAGAGGCCGATGGTACAATAAGAATTCCGGCGTTGGTAACTGCGAGCAAAGTTGGTTTCGCCGAAATATGTGACATCTTAGAAGTTTTTGGTATTCCCTGTTTTTGAACACTGTAGCTTCTTGCTCGCCTCCTAAACAGAGGCGAGTCTAGGAACGAATCGTCGTATTGTGGCATTGATAATAAATAAATAAAAAAACAAAAAGAGAAAAAGAAAGAACAAAAAAAAAAAAAAAAAAGAAAACTTTCACTTTCTGCAGCCACAAACTCCACTTCTTGCTGTAATATCAGTTAATCTTTTTTGCCACGTTGCATTATTGTTTTATGTAATGTCACATTGACGAAATATAATTTCAACAACTAATATAAATTTCTCGTGGCTACTTTTATCCATTTTAACAATTTGAAGTATTATTTAAATTTCTGATCTTTTTAATTTTTCTCAACTAATCAATATAATATTTATTGTTGTTATCAATCGATTGTATGTATATTTATTGGCTTTACTGCACAGTAGAATATGTTGATCATTATCGTAACTAAACTTGAAATTATCAATTACGTCACAATATTACTGCACGAATTACACGAATTTTTTTACCTCACCTCCACGTATATACATAGTCAACTGCCATTCTTTATTACAAAACTAAACGAATTTGTGTATCCATGTATAAATTTTAATGTGAAACGTTACACATGATCAATTGAAACTTTGATAAAATTTCAAACTTTATTTACACAGAAAGAAAGGTTGACTTGATTCGAGATAATTTTGGGGGGTCCAAAAATGAAGACCGAAATTTTCTCGGATCAAATCAAATTTTTTTGACCCCCAAAATTATCTTGAATCAAGAATAATTTTATTGGCTCAATTTAAGCTTTTTTTCTGTGTACTATGTAGTATGTCATACTGCGACAGGGAACTGCAACATAACTTATATATAACTTATATACTGTGCCGCGTTTGAATTTGAACACAGTAGGGACATGGATCAGAGAAGTGAAAATATTTGATACCGTTTCATTTAGACATTTCTATAACATATTCAAGTAAAATCGTGTGAATTTTTATAAAGCGATTTAAAAACTGTCGAATAAATATAATAGTATGTCGATGAGAGAGTTTATCTCGAAAACCGCAAGAGCGTATTTAATATTTATCATGTTTTTCTTGCGGAAAGCGAGGATAAGTGAATCGCAAATTACCTACTTTCTCGTATTCAACGTTTATTCAAGCTTCTCCCCTATATATGCGCATCAGCGACAAACCGCGATTATATGATGAATTATTCATCAATTTTATTATTAAACCGCACAAATATAATTCTGACTAAAATTTCGTAGTAGGTACCTATACGAATGTTTGGGAGATACTGTTTTTAACACTCTACACAGAGAACTAGATGAAAATGAAACAACCTAACTCAGTCCAGCATACTATAATGTGGAACGAAAGATGTTGCTGACCTTTATAGTCGTTCGTGCGTAAATAATCACCCGCGTCTCGACTATAATAATATACTAATATCAGTTCCCATATATTTATTTTACTTCGTATTGTGGCCACGCAGAATCGAATCTTACTATTATCATCATCTGCAGCAATACATGTAAGATGTTACTATATTTTATATAATTTTATTTTTATTGTAAAGAAAAGATGTTCATATTTTTCATAAATTTACTACGCCGCGGTATGATGATGAATTCTGAATGATATCTTTAGAGTTTGGACGAAGGTCGTCGCATAGTCTGCAGCACGCTTGAATGCCTGAATTTCTTATGACGATGACGACGACAAAGTTGGATAAGTGTATCGAATAAAATAATGATAGAGGCTGCACTGATGCAGACGCTACACTTTGACCAGTATAAAGGGTCGCGATGTTACTGGGTTACTGGAGCGTGAATTAAAAAACGATTTTTTCTTTCCCTTATAATATAATATCAGGGAATCTTGGATCGTCTCGATGTACACTCAGGAAAATGTCTTGTTGACACGTCCAAAATTTGGGTTATTATACATGCACAATCACATTTTTTGTTCAGTCAACCAATAACCAAAATTTTGGTTGTACCAACAAAATTTGGTTTTCCCAACAAAATTTTGGTCATCCGAACGAAATTTTTGGTTGACACTTAGAAAAAGGTCTTGTTGACACAACCAAAATTTGGTTATTATGTGCACAATCACATTTTTTTTGTTCAGTCAATCAAATTTTTTGTTCAGTCAACCAAAAAATTTCGTTCGGATGACCAAAATTTTGTTGGGAAAACCAAATTTTGTTGGAACAACCAAAATTTTGGCTATTCCAACAAAAAATTTGATTGACTGAACAAACAAAATGTGATTGTGCATATAATAACCAAATTTTGGTTGTGTCAACAAGACCTTTTTCTGATTGTATATTCGTATCATTATATTATGTATATACTGTCTCGCGGTTTCCGGCTTGAAATCAATACCAAATCTTGTGAGAAATCGATGTAAACATAAGGTGCAAGTAGATGCAAAGACACTCAAAACCCTATAGGTGTGTACACGAAGCTGAGGTGTAATAAATACACCGAATAACTATTCATAGATTTATTTCAAGTTGCTGTGCAGGTATCACCTTCACATCAGGTCAACGAATTCTAATAACACATGCGAAGCTCTTAGAATAGTAATCGAATAATCAAATCGCAAGATAATAAATCGATGTATAGACGCGATCGGACTGATCGAGACCCCGTGATATTTAACGATCATTTGAACATCGCGAGTTATCACGATCGCGCATGGCATCTATGCACATATTATAGAACTCCTTATAAGTCGTATAATCGTAAACTGAGAATATCATCAAAGTTCGATCTAATTATTGAGAGTTTTAAATATTTTTTTTTCGGACCCCGGGGCTATCTGACGATATTTTCGGATTCATCAGAATCGTAAACTGGACTTCACCATCACCACACGCGGCACTCTCACTGTACTACACCTAGCTACTAGCTATAACAGTCTGTTTGTCATAGTCACGCTCTTTGCCAAGGAGCCGGTATACGAGAGGAGTGCAATCCAACTGCGCAAACTAGAAGCAAACGTAACTTCGGAATTGAATCTAGTATGTTATGTAGTGCGCAAAACTCTACGCGGTTTAACACCGGGCTTAGTGTAGGTATAGGTGTAGGTATACGCGGTTACGCGCGAGGTATAAAAATCCGTCTATTATTAGCCATCTGGGTATTTCACAGTCGTATTATAATGAACCTGCATCATTTTTGAGATTTTTAGATGCATGATCGTTCTCGTTCTTCGAATTGGCGGTGGCGACGACGACGACGACGAAAATCCGCGAACGATCAGTTCCGAAGATTATTCGTACTCCGCGAGAACGGGGGAGATACGTCGCGACGTTGGTCACCAATCATCGACCAACACCGACGCGTTCGAGAGGTGGACTAGCAGCATCGCGGGCGTCGACGTCGTCGTGGGCATCGGCGTCGCTTCGATGATATCTGACTACTTTGGCCAGGAGAGTAGCTAGCGAGATAGGCGATTTTCGCCTCGTCTATTTTAACGGGACAACAAAGAGAGGGAATCGGTCGACTGAAGCTAGAGTTATGCATATATACGTTGAGCCACTGCGGTGTGCCTGATACTGGTCCAGGTATAGCTGCTGTACTATTACTATATAATTCCATCATCGGGGAGATTTTTTTACAGCCACGTCCGCCAGGTCCTTTACACGTCATCACCTCCGATCGTCTGATGACCGAATTTACCAGGAAACTGTACGCATCGTTCGATTTTGAAGGGGACGAGTACACAGCGACTTTTCGAGAAATTATCATAGTCCGAAATCAATTTATTTGCTAACCAAAGTTCATTTCACATTAAAATATTTTTCTTTTTCAAAATCATGTGTCGGAAGGATTTTAGAGCACCGTTGGACCGATTCAGGTCATCTTGGATTTATTTTCTTCAGAAAACAAATCCTCATCATGTGAATGTAGGAATTTTGAAAATTTTTCGTTTTGGCCAAGTTATTTAAGAAATGAGTGATAATCATTTTTGCAAATTTGGTAAATTGATCATAACTTGTGACATAATTTTTTATTTTTAAATTCCTGCATTCACATGATGAGGATTTGTTTTCTGAAGAAAATGAATCCAAAATGACCTGAATCGGTCCAACGGTGCTCTGAAATCCTTACGACACATGATTTTGAAAAAGATAAATATTTTGATGTGAAATGAACTTTGGTTATGAAATAAATTGATTTCGGACTATGATCATTTCTCGAGAAGTCACATACTGGTACCCTTAAAATATTTCATTTTGCATAAATTTTCAGTGTTTCAAGCTCCGTACATACTGAAACATCAAGAAAATTGAATTTTCTCGAAATTTTTGCTGCGAAAAGAAAGAATATTTTTTGTCCAACTGCAGACGCGCTGAAGTAAAGTGAATTTATGAATCGGGGGTTTCGTTGCTGGTATCAGGTCAAACAAAGGCCTGACAATCAGGTGGATCTTCGGAAGGGTTACAGGAGTTCGTTACTCGAATGAAACTCGCGTTAAGAGAAACGACCCTAGAAATGTACTTTTTCCTTGCACAACTGCAAATATCGTATATAGGTATAGATTTTAGTTATATTCACAGAAAAATATACATGCAAGAGTCAGAGTGCTCTGTATATAGAAATTGAAAAGGCCGCGAATCCAGGGGGAACTTTATTGAAGCAAAAAAAAAAAAAAAAAAATGATAAATACAGATTCACTGCTGCACCGCCAACACTTTACGGAATTGCAATAATTTCGCGTACCCGCGGAGTAATTAAAAACAACTTTATGACGTCTGCAGCGTACATACGTTACGTTACATGCATACATACATATACCTGCAGATGTAAAGTGTCTATATTATATATTATACATGTAAATGATCATTCCGCGTTTGCTTATGAGATATTATTATATCCCTTTGAAGTACATTTTATCACGGTAATTAATTAGAGAGAGATATATATACCTGTACCCATATAATAATGTATGATGTAGGTTGGCGACTGAAATCACATAATTAATTTGCCTCATTTTTACATAAAAGTTCACAGGTGATATCATCGTCAAATCCATGGATTACTCATAAAGTCATAATGTATCAGTTTCCTTTTTACATTTTGTACATTTTTTCTATAAGTTTCATCAAAGGAAAACTATGCATGGCCGAAATTGCGTGCAACTAATTATTAATCCCCGTAGTATCATTCTTGTAGTATCATTCTTGTAAGTATCTACAACGTCGTTATGAAGTGCAGGCTCAAAAATTTGAATAACTATATAAGTAAAGCGGATAGCTGTATAGGTACCTATATAGAAAAGTATAAGAAAAACAAGCTAGCGAGTTATACCCACGGTGCTATGCTGCTTGCTCCTGCAACAACGATATCACGTAGTGCCTGCAGGGGGTGAAGTATATACACGTGTACGTGCAAAGTATCAGCTGTTTTGCATACCAGTAACAAACTCACACCCCGATGATACACCCGCGATGTAACAAACAGCTACATATTCATGAATTATCCTGTAAACTTGAACGGTATACGTATAACCCGCGTATGCTTCTTCTCTATACGTACGGTCAGTAGTACGTTACCTTCGACCTGTGCAACTATACGGCATATGTATATGCAAATCTGCATTCTCTGATCGTCCTTCGCTCTATTTGCACAATTTTACTGACGGATTGCGATTTGATGCTATGAGGACATTAAGGCCCATGACATCCCTAGTCCCCCACCTCCTTTTGGTCGAAATGTGTCACATTTCGATTATTATCCGAGCCCACCCTTAAGGAAAAAAAACCCTCAAAATATCACCCTCAACTAAGCCCTCAACTTTCAGGGTGATTTCGTACCCCCAACTTGGGGGTTAACCCTGAATTGAGGGGTACCTTCAACTTGAGGAACAACCGTCAAATGGGGGTCCCTTCAACTTCAGGGTTTATGAGGTGACTTTTTGAAGTGACTTTTTAAGTGACCCGCCACTCATCAGGGTTGACCCCTAACTATTCAGGGTCATCCCTCAATTTTCAGAGTTGTCCCAGAACGTTTCAGGGTTATCCCTCAATTGTTGGAGGTTGTCGCTCAATGTTTGAGGGATATTCCTCAATTCTTGGGGGTTTCCCCTCAATTTTCAGTATTGACCCCCAACTATTCAGGGTTATCCTTCAATTGTTGGAGGTTGTCCCTCAATGTTTGAGGGATATTCTACAATTCTTGGGGGTTTTCCCTCAATCTTCAGGGTTGATCCACCAACTTTTCACGGTTGACCCTTCAATTGATGGTTCATCGATAGGAATTGAAGGTATTACCCTGAAATTTCGGGGTTTCACCCCCAGAATTGAGGGTGAAACCTTGAAAATTGAAGGTTCACCTTCAAACTTGGAGGGTTTTTTCCGTAAGGGCAGGCGTAAAAAACGCAAAAATGGCCAACTTAGCGCAAATTCTATTTCAATTTCGAACACATAGGTCCAAAAAAATGTTCGTTTCGTGCGAAAATAGGGCCTACAGATGGTTTTTACATTGTTAAAAAAATTATTCGAATTCGATTTCCTCGGCGAACAATGTAAAAACTATCTGTAGACTCTATTTTCGTACGAAACGAACATTTTTTTTGGACGTATGTGTTCGGAATTGAAATAGAATTTGCGCTAAGTTGGCCTTTTTTTGCGTTTTTTACGCCTGGGCTCGGATAATAATCGAAATGTCATACATTTCGACCAAAAGGAGGTGGGCGACTAGGTATGGGCCTTAATGAGATATCAGCCTTCGAGATATACTAATTGAAAAACCACAACATTCATTCAGTTATATTGATATTTCGGAGCGATCTTTCTTGTGAATAATCCTATATTGATTATTGCAATGAGATATTTTTTTTTCATGTGACTTACATAATTATATACACAACGTATTCTGACTTTATTAGAAAACTTATTTTACTGTTATTACATAATTGCAATTGTATACACATAAATTTTTATTTTGCTCTCGTTTGAAGCATAAGATTTTCTATTCATTTACAAACGTAGTAGTAGTAGTAGTAGTAGTATACTATATGCGAGAAAAATGTCATTCAGACTACCGCATACAATAATCAACAACAATAAGTCACAATAGTCACAATGGAATCGGTAGCGATGGGGTACCGTAATATTTGCGATCTCATATTTCCACAAGTTTTTTTTTTTTTTTTTTTTTTTATTATTATTATTTTTCCACGGCAACGCACTCCCATCGCATATATATATATATATATATATATATATATATATATATATATATATATATATCCCATCTCTCACTTCTTTTCTCTCTTGTTCGCGCGTTCCCGCAGTCCGCCCTTATACAGCACACACAGAACTTTTATTTGTATAACCAAAGGCGGAGAGAGCATAGGGCACGAAACCATCCTATAGAATTATTTCAATGAACTACCAAGATGGAAATGTAATGAGTTTGCTTTTCATAGGTCTCTTGTCCCGAGAGCGAGACCTCTGCTTCTGCTGCTGCTGCTGCTGTTGCTGTTGCTGCACTAGATCCATACCCACTGACTCATGCTATATTATACCTATACACATACGTATAGGTACGCGGGTCGCCTCCAATTTTCTGTACACGAATATGGATAAACCTATACATATAGAAGACGTAAACCAGAAAGCATATATATATATATATATATATATATAATCCGCCGTGAAAATGTAGTTTAATACTATTATCCCGGATGAACCCGCGTAGGTACATATACTTATATATAGAATATGAAATTATTTCACCCTCGCGCATGGGCGCACACGTAATAATAATAACGATAAGCGGGAATGATTATTCGATTAAATTCTATTTTAAATATTTACGGTGATTGTTGGTCATTACATTCCCATATATCGAGATGGGTTGGGCTTATATACCAATGGCTAGCTAGCTAACTAGCACAGAAAGTATATATATATATATGATTCGAGTTCCACCACCATAACGTATATTATAGTTGTTGTAGTATAGCTATAGCTATATAATAGCGTGTGTATAAACGCGACGCGAGTTCGTCACCGATTTAGAACCGCCAACGAATCAACTCGAATTAAGCACAATTCAGATGGGGAGGAGAATGAATAGTATAGTATAGCTGCGAGGGTATACCAGTTGCTGATGTTTTACACGAGACTAATATGCCGCCTGCTGCACCCAGTTTATATATGACAACGAATTGATAAAACTGCGTGAAGTGGATTTATTTATTCATAGATGACAATATTAAGTTCAATTGATTAACTTGATGATCACTGATCAGAAATAGAATATGGATTTGGTATAATTCGTTTTTTGTCGTTTTCGGACTTTTCATAGAATATAGTCCGAACAAAGAGATATAATATTCAAAGTTTTTCAAATGTTGGCGGTAAAACATTTAATACAGTCATTTTAGGTTTTCTGTACCAAAAAAGTTGGAGCTTCGATTTTTTTCTTTTGATCGCTTCATTTCGACGTCTATATTCCGCAAATAGTCCGTTGCACGTAAAAAATGAACTGAATCTTTCCTGTGTAAAATTTTATACTCTAGAATTTTTATCTGATCCTCAATTGGTCTCCGAGCCATAGGAAGCGAGATATTCGCAAAAATATGTAAAAAGTGATGCGACAGCGGATGCTGCGCACGTCATAGACATTCTTTGCCCTATATTCCGTAAATCGTGCATTGTACGTAAAAAATGAATCAGACCTTTTGTGTAGATAATTTTGTTATCTTCAATTTTTATAACCACCTTGATTGGTTTCTGAGCCATAGGAAACGAGATATTTGGAAAAAAACGAATTTGTTGACCTTTGACCTTGAATATTTAATAACGCGAACGCGATCTCGTTCTCGATTTTCAATATGTTTTTCAGGACGTCGAAATGAAGCGATCAAAAGAAAAAAATCGAAGCTCCGACTTTTTTGGTACAGAAGCCATATTTATGACTAAAATGACTGTATTAATTATTAAGAGCTAACAAGGCAGCCGGACGAATCCGAGCAGCTTTCAAACAGCTGAAAATCAGGGCAACGGGTGTTCGTTTCGTTTGTCATATTATAGGCGCGTGCGGCACGACGAGTTGAAAAAAAAAAAAAAAAAACTACGTCGCAGCACGTATTAACGTAACGTTTATTATACTATTATTATTCCTACTGGGATTATTACGTAAGAAAAATAAACTACTATGGAATTTTTCGAATAATTTCTATATACAAGACAAAAGAATTTAGATAATATAATATAATATAATATAATATAGTTGTAGGCTTAATATAAGACGTTCTAATTCCTTTAATAACATATTATTTCGCATTTTGGCAATCTATTTTACGATTGTTCTATGTCGACATGCCTGTTAATGCGACACGATACTCTATATTATAACCTCTCGAAGATGAAGTGTACATACATAAGAGAAGGTGATTTTGAAACGGTCAGTAAATCTTATACGATCAAACAAAGTGACACGATGAAATGATAATAAGTATACATATCGGGGCAGGGCTAGTAGCGCTGCGAGGAGCACCAGCACGTGCCCTGTGTACCGCCGCAGGGATCAATGAGAAAAGGCTATATATCCTATATAGATACTGTGTATTCGCGTTCGTTGCCAGCAGAACGATTACAATCGTTCGAGATTCGGGGAAAGGGTATACGTATATATACGTATATGTATGTATGAAACGTAGAATATTATTCTTGCTAAAATCTTAGTGCAGAAAATAAAAGATAATCGAGCGATAGGAAGGAGGGGTATTTTTTGATTTGAGGGTAAAAAAAAGACGAACGCTAGACGTTATATAGGGTATATTAAACTGTGGATGATGATTAGCGCGGCACTCTGTCTTTCTCTCTCTTTCTATCTTACCCCTTCCGCATATGGTTTTGACGTTTGATATCCGGTCAAAGAATCGTATACTGATATCATAACATAAATGATAGATAAAAATATGAGATAAAGACTGAATGATATGTTTCGAGATAGAGGCTAAGTTAGATCCAAACGATAACGCAGCGTATTTTATTTTTTATTTATTTTTTTTTTTTTTTTGTGCTGATGTAGCTAAATATCGAAGTGCCATTCGGGTAGCACCACCTCTATACCTATAAAAATTCGATATAACAAACACCCAAAGCGTGTGACTAAACTTACCTCCATACTTTTCCGACTTTGGTGTGGAGGCCATCATCGTTGTTTATTTACCTCGTACTCACTATCTCACCATTTTTTTATTTTTTTTTTTAACGACGAGCCACTGTTCAAACTACTTTCTATTAGTTACGATTTAAATTCTAATGTAAACTCGACATAGCACCACTACATTTTCGCTTGTCAACCATCTTCACGAGCCCGCGACTGCTACGACATCTGCCAGCGTATCGCCGTTCTTCGGCTTTGGAATGGAGGGAGGTGCAGTGTGTTCTGTTCTTCTGACCTTTTTCCTTATTTAATGCAGTTTAACGATCTAATTCATTAAATTTTTCGCCATAATTTATTATCAACAACGTTTGCAAATTTATGTAAAGTGATTGTAACAAGGTGCATATTGCGTTTGTATATTATAACGAGGTTGGAAATTTGTCTTTAATATTCCAAAGTGACAGCGCAGCGGGGAACCGAAGTGCGCTACGGTACAGTCAGAGGATAAATTTTTCATACAACGTCAAACATATATATATAGTGTCAATAGTTACTATACATATATGTATGTGGTACATTCAACGACGAAAATAATAAGGAGATGTAGGGTTTAAAGTTTGTTCACGAATATTATACGAGAAAAGACTAAAAAGTCTCTGACTGACATAAAACAAGGAAAATAGAAGTTAGAGAAGATGGGAAATTCAGCGTTGAAACAACAATATGACACCGCGAGTAAGACGGGGGTTTTAAACCTGTCTAATAAAAAATTAGACGAATTTCCACAGGGATTAAAAGCTTTGGATAGTGTGCTGAGAATATTGGATTTGTCGGGAAATAAATTTTCAAAATTACCAAATGAAATCGGTGATTTTAATTCGGTGAAAAATTTGAACGTCAGTCACAACAGACTTGTTACTTTGCCCGAGGTATTGGGTAGACTTGGAAAGTTGGAGAATTTAAACGCAAGTTGTAACAACATACGAACACTACCGATGTCGATGTCGAATTTGACGCTACTGAAACAAGTGAATATTTCGGAAAATCAAATCAATGAATTTCCGGCTATGTTTAGCGGGCTTAAACATCTAGATGTACTAGATTTGTCGAAGAATAAATTAACCATTATACCCGACGAAGCTTCTGGCCTTCATGTGATCGAATTGAATCTTAATCAAAATCAGATATCATCGATTTCGGAAAATCTTGCCGATTGTCCGCGTCTTAAAACTTTAAGGCTTGAAGAAAACTGCCTTCAATTAACATCGATTCCCGCTCGTATTTTGAAAGACTCAAAGGTCTCGACTCTCGCACTTGAAGGTAACTTATTCGCTATGAAAGAATTTGCTTCGTTGGAACATTACGATCAGTACATGGAACGATATACTGCTGTGAAGAAAAAAATGTTTTAATTATATACATATTATATATAGTCAAAGAAAACTATACAATTAATGATGAAACATGAGCCTACGCCCTTAATTTTCATTAAAAAGTATCTCGCTGTACCTATATTCGAAGAATCACAAAACTCGAAGCGTTATCGGTGTTCGGCTGATATCAGCAGCATACCGAGTACAACCGCATTATATGAAGTATAGTTGGAACAACTATTTTCTATTACGATTTAAATAACGATTTACAAGGTTGCGACTTCGAATATGGAGTCGAATTTCCCGCCGACATTATATAATATCATCATTTGTATAGTATTTATATATGTAGTAGGTACTAAAAGACATTTTTAATTCCAATTTACAAATAGTGCGTTCAAAATGCGAATTGCAGTCACAACATTGATTCAGGTGTTCGACAAATGAAATTGTGTCTTTTTTTCTACGTAGTATGTAATGCGATAAAATATAACGAGAAACATCAACATTTATGTTGATTGGCGGATGGTCATTCAATTCAATTTATAATAATTATATAAGATATACCTAATGAACGTCGCATTGTTTTTTCATAACACTAATTATTGTATCCTGATTAGGTGGGAAATATAAGTTGTGAATGTGAATGTTTCTGGCTATTATTCATTCAATATATTTATATAAATTTTGTCGTCTTTGTGACAAATAAATCGAATTCAATTGAAAAAAAAAAATGAAATAAAAAATAAAAAATACGGGTGAGGTAATGAACACAACGGAGCTTTTTTTTTTCTTTTTTGGCAATTCGGGCACACTGGGTCTCCTTATAGAACTCTATACAATAGTATAAGTACGCACATTCCCACGCTGCAAAACTAAAATGCACATCGTGAAACTTGATAACATCGATGTACTATGTATATTGTATATAATATATTATGTAGTGTGATGTTGAAATAAAAATTTAACGATAATTATTAAAATATTTATCGGCACAAAAGGAGGGAATTATGAATGATGAAGTGAAAGCTATAATAGCGAGCAGCATAGAACGTGGAGAAATATTGCGTGCATGTAATACAGAAATATGAATTCGCACGTGGGGAAATATATAGTATATATATAATTATTGTATATTTTGTATTCAAATGTTACAACACGATGTGAATATAGATATCAATAAATAATTAAATTATTAAAACAGTGTTGAACAACATCAAATGTATGTATATTACATGTAATATGGATTGTGTGTCAATGACAAGAACCATAATACAATGTATTCTTTTACACAATTATATTTACTAAATATAATTCTAAAATATTATGTATTTCTATTGCATACATTGTACATACGCTGCGCACGCGTGTGAGTGATATTAAATTATTACACACACACGTGTGAACGAGCGCACGTACACCTGCGAATGTAATGTATGCGGGTACACATAATAATATGTACCTATACTCGAAAATTCTTAATACTGAAATCATGATCACGCCTATTGTATAATAACTGAAAAACTATTGAATAAAATGCAACATATTTATTTTATAATCATCTATTGACAATTATAAATGCTTCACTTTCTCCCTCTCTCTCTCTCTCTCTCGTTTTCATTTTTTTTCCTCCCTTTCTCTAAAATCTATTCGTCGAACCGACTAACTATGCTCAGTTACCGAAGTGTAGTCTCCTCCAGTCCGTGTTATAGTTTACGTTTGTGAATACGGAATGGTGAATAATATTCATGTGTGAACACAACCAACGGCAGCGCAGTGCTGCAGACCGTTTGAAAGTATAACTGACGACGACCGGCTTCTGTATATAGGTATAATTTTTCTTATATTACGATAAATATAAATAGATTAAATAGTTTATAGCTGGTGGGTTTTGGTGGTATTCGTTAAAAGATAGAAAAAATACATAATCTTGAAGTGAAGTAAATCCTTCTAAATCGTATAATTTATTGCATACTTCATTGAAGTGTTTAAAAGGACCTTTCAAAAGGTAAACAAAGTGTGAATGTGTACTGCGTTATGGCAGGGAGTGTACCGTAAGACGGAAATTGTACTGCTTAACGATTTGACGATCCGAAGTTACCAAAATTGTATATAAATAATATTCGCTAACGTGTTTGAAAATATTTCTTACGTTATTTAGTCACGTTTTTATGTATTTAGATATTTTCACTACGATAAAAGGATTGTTTATATTAGATTATTAAGCGGCATATTTGATCTGCGTAGTAACCAGCAAGTGTTTCCCCAAACATGGCGGACGGAATGTATTCGAATTTATCACATCTAGTATGAAATTATACCGAACTTTCGGTACAAATGACTAGGTACGAGTGCGCGGGGTAACTATAAACATACTTAATGGATGTACGGAATAATTGCTACTTGGACAGGTGATCAGAATACCTCGAATAGTGTTAAAACTCAATGAAATAGGTTTTGCCGCGCGCAGTGTGTCGGGCAACCGTGGCGGGGCCCCCATGGTTGTAAATGGCTGACGAGCTGGAAAATGAAGAATAACATTCGCGTGTGATATCGCGGTCGGGACGCTAAGGTACGATCTTACAAATATCATCACGGTTAATGTGAACTTATTAATTTTATGTCACAAGTATCTGGCACAAAACTAACTAACGTTTCGACTTCTTTTTCTTCTTCTTCACATCATCACGGGGTAGTTTAGTCTTATCGTTGTTACATGATTGATTGGGTGTGGGGGATGTATACCGCGGTCCAATCAAACCCCCCTGGGCGTGTGTGTATACCTTTACCATTTAGCTACAGAAATTATATAGCGTTAAAACAATATTCAGATCATTAAAAATGATCATCAAACTCCGTGTTCACATACCAACTACTACTCCAACATAGTATTCCATAAAGTAGAAACTTATTTTCGATTATATCCTCATCATCATATGTTCTATTCCCCATCGTCTATTCTCCACATCATTTTCATTCCCCATAAATTTCAAGCAATAATAGCTTGCGATATTTATAACTGGAAACAATAGTTATCGCAACTTGTTAACTCAGGTGTAAACCAGTTTTGTCAGGCGTATAAAATTTTTTCATCGCATATTCAGTGCTTGGAATATATTTTTTTTTTTTTTTTGCTAAATAAACAAAATTGATTTACCCTGTTTACTAACATCGCAACAAAAAAAAAAAACCTCTTTTCTAGAATCTCAACATTTTTTTTTTCACCTCCGTCATTTGGAATAGACTACACCGCGCGACTCTTCGCTAATGATTTTTTTTTTTTTTTTTTACATTTATTAATCAGATAATGTTTTCAACACCATGAGACACAGTATTGTAATATAATTATATTACACTACCACAATAGTCACAGGTTACTAGGTAATCAAGTTATTCCATAATTTTATTATACTATACCAATTTCTTGCGACGTCTGAATGTTTTGGGAGATTCGATGTAGGGAAAACTTTGGATTTATGTACAATCTTGTATCAATATTTTTTTGGAAAATAATTATTTCACTGTTTTGGTAAATTCAGTTACTTACAATCATTGCTGTAGTAGGCATTATTATTCTTGTCATGATATTTGAGCAAGATACTAAAAATATCAATGGCAACACTTGAAACAGAATCAAAGATATTATTCTCAGTTTTAGTATTTCGATTCTGTAAAGAAGAAAAAATTTTGAATTTCAAAATTTTATCATAACACAATGCGTCATCTTTTTTTATACTATACCATTAAGCAAGGTATCAAAAAGATGTTACATAGGCTGTTCTTTTTTTACCGAATCATTCTCATACTTTCTTTCATTAGAATTCATTCCGAAGATTGAATCCACAAATATGAAGATTGATAAAGAATTCATTGTAAATCAGTAAATGCAGCAAATGAAAGTTTCTCTTCGAATTGTCACCTTAATTAAATTCTCTGCATTTGATTATCTAATCTAAAGCCGAGTTTCGGTGAAATATTTACAATATTTTCTATCCCGCAGGTGAGAATTCAATTCCTTTGTCTTATGGGGAAAAGTTTAGATAAAAATAAGAAAAAAAAAACAAAAAAAAAAAAATTAGCAAAATTGAAATTTTCTATAAAGATACGTGCCAAATTGGTGTCGCAGTACTTAACGAAATTATCTTGCTAAAGGTTATCGTATAAACTCTGCAAAATATTTGGGTTGAAAAAAAAAAAGAAATGAAAAAAAAAAAAAAAAAACAAGAAACTTATTATTTGAGGGAAACGTCCATTTTGGAAACAGACTGCATCCATCTTTATTATACTTTAATGAACCAGAATGTATGGGAAAGAAGTGAAGATTTTCGGATCTTTATAAATTCTAGACCTGAATAGGTATCATTTTATTATAACATCATTCGTTAGCCAGTCAACAACAGATTCTAACATGTTTAGCAGCCGGGCAGAAAATGTCCGAGCCAGAGGAGAGTCCGGCTGCGCCGGATAGCACAACTAAGGAGCAGCGTCTCGGTTTCTCTCACAACGAAGACGTTCTTCTACAACACAAGGACGGCAAATATTATCTTGGTACTGTGGTAGAGGTGAGTTTACATCATTGCGAAAAAGAGTTTAGATCATTTGAAAAAGATGAATCTGATAATGAAAATCCAAAAAAGCCAAAATTCAAAAGTGGCAAGACTATCATCACATCGTATTTATTGCTATTACTATTATAGGTGGATTTGGTAAGAGAAAGATGTCTCGTCAAATTTTTAGACAACACATCGTCATGGTCGTCGCTCAAAGAACTGACCAAACTTGCGATGCCAGAATCAGACGTTATGTGCGTATTGTGTAAAAAATCACAGCCCAAAAACGACAATGATATTATTGTTTGTGATAAATGCGGTCGTGGTTATCACCAGCTTTGTCATCAAGTATGTTAAACCGATTTTCACAATTTGAATAAAAAAAAAAAAAAAAAAAAAAAAACAGTTGAAAATTTGTAACGTGTGAAAAAAGAATTCATAATTCATTAATGTTTACAATTTCGCTTGCAATTATCAAACTATGCTATTTGAAATTAGAAAAAAAAAAAAACTACAACATTTCTTCACTGTTCAACGGATCTATATTCATGATCTTATTCCAGCCCCAGATAGCTAAAGAAGAAACAGTACCAGAGGCGCATTGGATGTGTAAAAGATGTGTAGATAGCCAACCGAGGTGCCGAGAACCTGCTGAGCCAAAAAACTCAATGGTTAAAGCAAACATTAGAAAAGTTTGCAGCGGTAGAGATCAGCCTCAGCCTCCGCCCGAAGATATGACAAAATTACCTTACGACGTGAGTTTCGTTGTGCATTAGAATAATTATTTTTTTTGTTTTTTTCTTTTATTGCGATTATTTCACAGACCAGGAATAATAATAATTGATCGTTGAATACATACCGTCTTTTTTTATTATTTACAGCCTGAAATGCTCAGCTGGGACGCACATCACAGGGTTAATGCGGAACAAATTTATTGTTATTGCGGTCTAAATGGGGAATGGTATACGCAAATGTTGCAATGCGCAAGATGCAAACAATGGTTTCATGAAAAATGTGTCAGCTGTTTGACCTGTCCTCTTTATAGTGGAGATAGGTAAGACTTTGAAAACTTTAGGCTTATTACGATCTACTATGTCTATATCAGCTATTCGGAAATCGGGAATTCAGTGTATTCAATGATTTTGCATTCATTGACCACTTCTCAGATCAGAATAATTTTCTCGATGCTGTTGTAAAATAAAATCAATCCAACGTAATCATAGATTATCAAATTTGGAGTCGTTTCAATTGGTCAGAGAGTTTCCTACCGATTGGAGTTCAATCGGATTAAATTAGTTTCTATTAATGATCTTACTATTATATTATATTCGATATTTCGAAACAGAAAACTAATAACATTTGTTCAATTGGTTTTTATCGATTTTCATTAAAAAAAATGGTAAATTTTATACAGAAATTAGAAACGTGGTCATGGATTGCACCTAAGATAAAAAATCTTCAGATTACACATATTTTTCTTTAAAACTGATTCAAACTCTTTGATATTCAATAAGCAAGCTTGATGTCTGATCTAATAATTGCATTGTACATTCATTCAACTTGTATCAATTGACTACAGTGAGATTTCCTGATTTCCCATATTGAGATTATGAAATGCATTATTTCTTTGCAACTCTCAATATTGACTAAAAAAAATTAGGTCTTCTCCTTCTGATGTTCATTAATACATGATAACACGTTCAATTCATAATTTGTATGCTAAATCAAAGTTACATGAGATTGATTTTAATTGAAAAAAATAAAATTCTCTCAGGTTCTATGTGTTCGTATGTTCGATGTGCAATTATGGCAAAGAATTTGTCCGTCGTTTGGAAGTGAAATGGGTAGATTTGGTACACTTGATGTTGTACAATCTCACAGTTTACAACGCCAAGAAATACTATGACTTGGATACTATTATTGTACCCTATGCCAATGACCATTGGAATACCCTACAACTTCCGCCTAGGGTAAGTCCTGAATGATGTTACGACTTAAGGGAATGAATTTGGAGTGAAAAATTTATCCTTGATTTCTTTTTTTTTTTTCACACTTTTTGCAGATCCGAGATGTCACTTCTCAAGTACGCAGAGACTCCATACTTGCAATATTGACTAATAATAGAAACAGGTTTAAGTGCGGTAGAGAAATAAAAAAACGTACCACTATATGGGGATTGAGAGTTAGATTGCCACCACCTTCTCCGGTAGTAAACCTTCCACCAACTGGCGCTATAGATGACTCTGTACTTCGCATGTGTTGGGGGACTAGTAAGAGACTACAGTACCTTCCGCCAGTCAATGAGTGAGTTTAATAGATTTGAAAAATTATATTTAAATATATGAATCGACATTGTTTATTATTCTTCTAGCCATATTCGAAAAGAAGAATACGCACAATATTATTTATATAGTTTACAATTAGTGTACATAAGAAAGAAAGCAGAAACTGTAATATATACCAGGAGATTGAAGAAGTACGAAGATCTGGTTTATTAATTTTTCGATGATGTTGATATGAAGAATGAAGAGGATATAAAAACTTATGATCAAGCGACGAATGTTTAAAATACTAACAATCATGACAAATATTGTATTCCTTAAATCTGATTGAATATAAGGAAGGAAGGAAGTAAAACTTTGTTCCTACAATTCTTCATGATTCTTAATATTTTCAAGATTCATCACTTGATTATAAATTTTTATATTTTCTGACCTCGCAGAAATATCATATTCTTGATACTAATCATTAATTCCTTGATAATTCTATCAGAATTCTTTACAATTGATTATAATTTAGATTATTATTTTTTTTTCTTTCTCTCTATCATCAGAAATAAAGTATTTCTAGTTATAGACTCTCACTAATCTTTACCCTTCTTTTTTTCTTTTTTTTTTTTCTCTTTCTCAAGTACCAAACGTCCGACCCCCGGAGTGAAGTCACAAGGTGTTAAGGACGCCAGGTATAAGAAGGCCAGAAAACTCCTCAAGAATGCTATTGCAAAGGTAAAAATTTTTCCCACAAAATAAAATAAAAACAGCTCTGTCATTGCAAAACAGATGAAAAAAAAAAAAAGATTGTTTTATTAAAAAAAAAGAAAATCTCAAACTTTTCAAACAACGTGCAAAGCATTGATTGAAGCAATTTGTACACAGAGCAAGTCGCGGAGTCCAGAAGCCTCTGAGCTGCCTCCGACTCCACCGACTTCTGTATCTGGTCCGCCGACTCCACCTGCGACGACGTCGGGTATGTCCGAACTCTCTGTACCAAGCTCAATGGACCTTATGAACACTCTGCCTTTGTCGACACCTGCTGATACAAGCGGTGACGAAACCAGCTCTAGAGGTACACTCGACTCGTTCATTCCGCCGCCTAAAGATTTTGAAGGAAAGAATAATCCGTTTAGAAATTTGAACGACTTGTTGGGCACACCTTACGGCATTGGTCAAAGTAGTTCTAGCACTCCTCTACCGTACAATAACTCACAAATCACATTGCCGCTTCCCCTAACTCCGGTTATACCGCAACCGCCTATTGTGAGACCGGCCAAACGACAATTGTCAGAAAAAGACATAATCATAGATAGAAATGGACAAGTTAAACGGAGACGACAACATCGGAGAGGGCGGCCACCGCATCAGCCGCAATTTCAACCTACAGCGATAAAAACTGCGGCTATACTTCCCGCCCGTAACAGCGAAGTTAAAAATGAGTTTGTTAGAAATTTACGTAGCTCTTTCAACAACTCGTCGAGTAGTAGTAATAGCCAAATTGGTAATTGCGTTGACTACGCCCTTAACGGAAGAAGGCTTAGACAGCGTCAGAGTAACGATAAATTACCACCACCTGAACCTCAGCCTCAAAAAAAAGGTAGCGTACCTTCATCCCCAAAGTGTTCACCAGTTAAACAAAACGCTCCCGACATATCTATGGATGATCTCAAATCCTCGGTTAATATTTATTTTGGAGCGGCTAACAGGATAGCCGCGGGTGAAAAGTTTTTTGTTAGGGCTAAGAGGATCGGTTCTAACGCACAGACGCAATACCTTATCGAATGGGAGGGGCCCAACACCTAACGATGAAAACTATTGTGTGCATCGATTGAAACGAATATTTTATTCTAATGTAATAAAGTTTAATGTTCAGTGTTTTATCCAAGAAAAAAAAAATACAATAGCTGTGTACGTCTTTGGGCTTAGAGTGGCTGGTTAATTAAACGAGACTTCGGACTATATTCACTCACGTTTTATAGGTATCTTTAAACTGTGAACCATGTTGGTTTGTGTATGTTCAATGACTGTTTTTGTACATCATATACGTTGCATTATTTCATTCATAGATTTTACATTATATGTATATTGAGGCAACGCACGCACGCATTTTGGGGTCTTGAGACAACGATGTATTGCAACTATGCCGTACCCTGTGATAATTCTAAACTCCAGACATCTTTCGTTTATCTTTAGTCATCAGTTTTTCTTTTTTTTCTACATTTTTCTGACTCTTTATCTTGTACCAGGGTATGGCGTTGAAATATATCAATATTTCTAGATCCGATAGCGCGTATACCCCCTCGACTACAATAACAACTACCCTGATCTGTAGAGGTCTGGGCTATGTTAAAACTTTTTACAAAAAATTAAACCTATCGGTTCATCGCTGGTCGATGAACTTGTAAGGAATTTTAATTATCTATATTTTAGCCAGTTACGTCATAGCGCGTAACATATGCAAAGGATACATATTGTGTATTCTAGTTTTTTAAAATATTTTTGCAGTTGACGATTGTGTACACTTTTCATAGCTCCATACGTCTCAAATTCTCACTTTTACATTTTCATCTTGCTCATCTTTTTCACTATCTGAAAACTTGTGCTTTGATGGTTTTAAATCAAAGAGAGACAAAAAATAAATGAGAAAAAAAATAAATAAAAATAAAGTGCACAATTTTCAACTTGCCCTAAGCAACAGGAATACAAAAACACTCAAACATATCACTAATCTATTGTAAATAGTGTAGTATAGTAGTCTAAAGAAATGTTGGTGAATGTGGCCCGGAGCCACGTGTAATGGATTAAAAACTGAAGGTTCCATATCAATAAAGATGAGAGAATTATACATCTTGGAAAACATACAGCATGCGTCCAGATATGCATAGGGGTGGAGTCTACTTTGTCACATCGAGATGCTAGAGACAGTAGAATTTCCCATCCCCTAATTCAATTTATTTTTTGTCATTTTTCATTCTTATTACAGAGCAGAATCATCATTCATTGATAATAATTTCACACAATGAACATAATTTTCATTGTCATAAATAAGATTGCTAATTAGAGATTAATACCTTCTCTATGTATATCTGAGCTATTATCGCTCGCAGTATCACTAATAGCCAGAGCTGCGGTAGTTAGAGTTAAAATGAAAATAATACAAGGTAGACCTGCCCTACAGAGTTATTTTTCAATACGATTATAGATTTAGTCTTCGATATCTACATATTCATCTTCTAAGATTGGTAAGCGAATAGTATTATTTTTTAATCCACACTCTTTTCGCTATTTCGAAATAAAAGGTATTGCCTGTACTTATAGGGATATGTGGATCGGCTGAAACGACAAACCAACAACACAATTTTTATTTTATTTTATTACAGTCAAGTACAGATCATCTTCTATTTTAACATAATATCTAACAATTGTCGAAATTCCAGTGATCGTTAATTGTTACAATTCAGTTTTTGAGATATTGAATTTCATTCTTAACGTTATCTTCTGATTTAAAGATACGAATACCCTTGTTGTTCTAGCATGCCGCAATTGAATTGAATTGAATTGAATTGAATCGAATTTAAGTATGTAGATGAATATGTAGCATTAGCTTAGCATTGCTCACTATCACACAAGACTAATGACAAAACTATCTACCTGTCTGATATATTAGAACGAAAATAACTTATGTAACTCGGATCACAATTTTTTTTTTTTTTTTTTTTTTTACCTGACTGAGCTGACTGTGCAGGATAAGAACAACACCCCCGCATGCTTTTTCTTTGTTCTTAACATTCTTTTTTTTTTTTACATCAAACAAACGTTGTTATTATTGTAATAGGTATTATTTCGGTTTTTAAAATCCATTGAGAATTACCTAAACGCCAATTAATTATGTGATTTATAAAAAGAAGGGGGCTTTGGAAAACAGGAATACAAGCTGCACTGCTGTATCAAGACATGCTTTACCATATTAATATTTTCTCTTATTATGATAACGTTGTTTAATTGCTCGTTTAAGATATTACTTTCATTAGCTCTTTCCTAAATCAAAGTCCGTCGTTGTATTGAAGAAAAAAAAAAAAAAAAAAAAAAAAAAAAAAAAAAAAAAAGGGAAAGAACAAAATAAATAAATGATTAAAGAAATAAAATGAATTAAAAAAAAAAAAAAAATAAGGGAATTGAAAATATTTTAAAAATATTTATTAGTTTCTAAATAATGATTAGCACGCATCGTTATGCGATTAGGAACAGAAATTTACCTGGCTATTCTAAGTTAATGAATTTCGTTCAATTACTTCTATTACTTCTTATAGTAAGTTTCTTTACAAATTGCACAGTATGTTCTCAGTTGGGTTTATTTTATATATAATTAAAAAAAAAAAAGCATTTACGAAAATTAGGGAAAAAAAGGAAAAAAAAAAATTAAATTAAAAATAAAAATAAAAATAAAAATAATGAAAATACATTAAATAAATAATTTAATAGCAAATTTTTTATGTGGTATTTCAAATTATAGGAGAGCTTATTAGAAAATTTATAATGAATTTAGATTTTTTTTTTCTCTTTTTTTTTTTTTTTTTTTTTCTTCCGTCTCAAAACTGTCGACTCGTTAACATTTTGAGAAAGATTTTTTTTTTCCCCATTCTTTGCTCTTAATTTATACGACATTGTGTATGGCACAGTATAATAAACCATAAATAATTATGTATTACAATTGACAGTAATACTTGTACAGAATAGTTTTGTGTATCTAGATAAAACGAAGAAAAAGAAAAAAGATAAAGAAAAAGAAGAAACAGAAAAAGAAAGAAAGAAAAGAAAAAAAAAAGTTATCTATATGTCTCACAGCTATTATGAGTATTTTTTTTTTTTTTTTCCAGCCCTAATTATTTAAATCTACGTATTATAATTGTGCGTTTTAATATCGATATATATATAATAATAATAATTCACAGTACGAAGTCACGTACAGTATTGCAGTACAAATATGAGGGGGTTTTTACAAAAAAAGAAAGAAAGAAAGAAAGAAAGAAAAAAAAAAAAAAAAAAACTGAAATAAATAACAAATAAATAAATAAATAAATAAATAAATAAAAATGATGTAATGAAAAAATAAAACAAAAAAAAAAACAAGATTTTCCCATATTCTGTAATATCATGGGGATGAATTACAATAGCGTTGCCACAATATTGATTGGAATTTTTATTTTTTATTTTTTCTTTATTATCCTGTTTATCAATATTGAAAAATTAATTATCGTTACCAATAATTTATATGAGATACATCGATAACTCTTTTCTATTTGTATCTTATGAAGTAATAATTGTGTGACGGTGAAATTAGAACGATTTTTTTTTTTTTTTTTTTTTCACAAATAAATCTCATTCAATGGTATATTATATATATACATATATATATATATATATATATATAGAATAGGGAATATTAATAAAGAAAAAGGAAAAAATTAAAGGCAACGCTGTTCTATTTTGTCGATTTAGTACTGCGCTGTAGCCTAATCTAGGCAATATTGTTTCTTCCCTAGGGAGATGTAGGTAATATTGGACGGAAACAGGAAACGTACACTGCCAAACTTCTAATTTATATTTAAAGAGAATGTTAGATATTGATTATTGCTTTACTATAATATTATTATTATTATTATTATTATTATTATTTTTTAAATGTAATAAATCTTCGATTTAGTTTTTCTTTAATTACAATTAAATGTGATATATCCATTAGGTTTAAAGATGTGGGGGGTGTATCACAAGAAAGGTAGCGAGAGTTGGTTTTGAGAAGGATATAGGGGGTTCGTCGTTTTGAAGAAAAAAAGACTTTATTTAAATTAATTGATGTCTGAAATATGTATGAGTCTATGAGATAATTTTTGTATGCTATTCAACGAAAAAACAAACAAACAAAAAAAAAAAAAAAAAAACACCACATACATTGGTATATTTTACCATTGGTATATACATATATATATATATATATATATATATCCATTTATATATATACATATATGTATATATATATATATACACACACACACACACACACACACACACATCATTCTGTAAGAATAAAAAATATGTCATTCATGCTAAACACATTATATACATAATCCTTCAAATGCCCAAATCTATTTTATACATTGTTTTTGCTTATCAGAAATTTGTTCTTATATATATATACATTTCGACCGATAACCGATATAAATTTGACCAGGCTAATATTTGAAAATGATTAAAAAAAAAAAAAAAAAAAAAAAAAAGAAATTATTAAAATTTCAGGACAGGTATATATGATTTTAGAATCTTTCACAACTATTTTCATTTAAGGCTCATCCCTAGTCGCCCAACTCCTTTTGGTCGAAAAATGACATATTTCGATTATTATCCAAACCTAGGCGTCGAAAACGCAGAAACAAAATGCACAGCGACAATTCAAATTCAATTTCGAAACACATACGTCCAAAAACATGATCGTTTCGTGCGAATATAAATGTCTAAAAATGGTTTTTACGTAACTCGAATCATGGCCGTCGAGGAAATTAACATTCGATTAATGTAAAAACTATTTTTAGACTCTATTTTCTCACGAAACGAACATGTTTTTGGACCTATGATGTTCGGAATTGAATTTGAATTGGCGCTGTGCATTTTGTTTTTGTGTTTTTTTCTACACCTAGGCTCGGATAATCATCAAAATGTGTCTCTTTTCGATTTTCGAACATAAGGAGGTGGGGGACTAGGGATGGGCCTTAATACTAGTCATTACGGTCCAGTTTAATGCAAGATCATACCTTAATTGACATAGGTAAATAATTGAGTGTTCGAATTCATATTAGGATGAAATGTTTCTGATCTATTCGTAAATATATTCGTTAATCGGTGTAATATATATAATAAGCCGCAGGTATCAGATGGGAAAACTCGAAGATTCTTCTTGTCCTTTTTTTTTTTAGAAAATTACGGTTCCAGACTTGATTATCATTTATGAATGAAATTAATTTGATGCCCGTAAGATTGAGAGAGTATTTAAATAACACAGCGATTAGAAGCTGTGTTATGTTGGAACAAATATAAATAAAATTAGGAGACAAATTACTGCCAGTATAATATGTAAATATTCGTTTTTAAGATTAACAAATATAGTAGACGTATGTATGTATAAACGTGGGATTATAGGGTCGCAGTGATCTTATCCTAATCGCGCGAGTGCTAAACCTTCAAGTTTAACAATAATAAATCCGCAAGAAACCACATCTAGGGATTTGGGTAACTATATAGATCTGAGGGACTTGCACGGGATGCAGCAGATGTGACATGCAGTTCGTGATCTACAGGTCTTTGTAAGCTTTCTATTTTAATAATAAGCTTGTATATAATTATATACTATACAAACTGCGTTTTTTCTATTTTATAAATTTATAATGTTCAAACTTTCATATAGTATGTATTTATCTTTGTTGTAAGCAATATGTAAATTAAATACATCACACTTACTTAATACTTTTCATTTTTTTTTTCATTTCTCTCTTTTCATTCGTATATAAACGCTTGCAGATTAATATTCGATACATACTACTCTCAGTATACTATACACACATTTCGAATTCAGTTTATCAAATTCTTCATTGAAATCACTTTTTTTTTTTTTTTCTTTAACCCGCTGGGCTACACCTGGGTCACTAGTGACCCGGCTTCCTTCTACAAAATAGAGGCATTTTGCGAAATTATTCGCGACTTCTCGTCTTCATTTTCAAATAACTTTTTATAAAATGAAGATATAATATTCGTCATTGCATAGTCTTACTCGAGACATTCTGACGATTCCATTTCACTATAAAACTATCAAAAACAAACATTCTGGATCACTTTTATAAAGGGTAGAACTTTCGGGTCACTGGTGAACCAGGGTGTACTTCAACGTGGCGACGAAAAATGGTGTAGCTCAGCGGGTTAAATTCAATCAATATAACAACGCGGTTCTTATTTTTTATCGAATTAATAATCAAAGACTGCAGTAATATCTTTGAAATTACCCATATATGCACTTGTCTGCGTCCTCTCAAGATGTTCATATGATTGTTCTTTACAGAATTAGGCGCATGGATTTGTCGCTATACCATTTCTCAGTATATCAAAGTTTAAAAATGGTTTATGCGTAATTTTCTAAATGTATTTAGAACGGCCATAAAACCCGGAAACCTGAAAATATGAAATTCTTGAAGTCTGGAAAAATTCAGAGACTGCGGATAGTAATTGTATACCTAGGTGTAAAATTAGGAATAAACTAAATTCAGGTCCCAATTGGAAATTTCGGGGAATTTCAAATTCTGATTTTTTTTTTTTTTTTCACAACTAATCTGGTACTTACATGATTTTCATATTTGTGGTAAAATTTTGATACTTCTTTCAGTGAAATTTGAAAAAAAAAAATCATTACCAGGTGGGCACTGATTGATATCAATTTTTAATAGCTAGTGAATGCCTAAACACCACACAGTCATATTTGACTAAAAAAAAAAAAAGCAGCAATTTTTGGTTTTACGGCCGATTATGTAGTCGGTAGTATATACGTGGTAAGATAATATGATCAGTATGCGAAGATTTGGTGTACCGACTGTAAAGTGTAAAATAACGTACCCTATTGTCGATTTTAAATCATAATAAATTCACAATTTTACCAATCTCTTTGCGATTCCTCCCAGTTGATCATAAGCCTGTTGCATTTCCCTTCGGAAAATCGAATTATCAAAAAAACTAGTATATAGGAAAGTAATGAAACAATATCAAATAAGGTTTTAAAATTGTTTAAAATTTATTGAAGAGTTTCAAAAACGTTCATTTTAGTCACATTTTTTTCTTATCTTGTATTTTTTATTTTTTTTAGCATCACAGATATGTTTTCAAAATAATTCACATAACAAATGTATCAAAATCGTGACAAACATTTTATTCGCTTTTCCATGCAGGAGGAACTATAAAAAAAAACTGCTTGAATTTGTCCAAATCGCATCCCTAAATGAGCCAGATAGATTTTAGCTACTTACAAAATTTAAGATCTGTGATGCGAGGAGCTTATTGATTGTATTTGAAATATTGAGGTGTTCAATGAACTCTTTGGGTCTTTTAGAAATTTTCGGTTCGTTGGTTTAAACGTTTTTAGCTTATTTTTGGATACAATGTCCCGAGATTGATGTAATTTTTTTCAAAATCCAGTTCATGCTTTCTCATAGCATACACGGAGAGAAGAGAATAGTAATATTTACCATTCCTACATAGTAACCAGACTTATTTCTCATAAAATCGTAAATGATACTATGTCAAATAGGATTCATTACTATTTTTCTGGTAACCATTACCATGCTACATGGTAACTAAGCAAATTTAATGTTTGAAAATTTACGTTACCATGTAACATAGTAATGGTTACTATGTTACATTGTGAATATTACTATTCTTTTCTCTCCGTGTACAAATTATTATTTTATAAATATATCAAGTCTATCTTCTAAAATTGAAGCCTTTTCGTCGGCTCTTCGTATCTACGAGTAGCTGAGCTTGTCTCTTCAGGACGCTGCGCGTCGGTACCTCTTCTTCGTCTTCGGATGGCGGTCCTTGGACCGCGGGCGTTGGAGCTGACGGAAATGTCGGGAAGAAAGGACGGTCATCGTTGTCCTTAATTTTCCCACCGCCCGACGGTGTTGCGGACATTGTTTCAACCTGAAATTTGTTTCTCAGTTTTGACAATATTTTTTAACGTTTATCAAGAAAAAGGGGTGAAAATACTGATCCTTGCAGTTGTAATGGACAGAATGGGACAAACTTTGCAGTCATATTCAAGGATTCGTCGACGTCTATAAACGGAGCCCAATGTTTCACGGTTGGCAAGAATCATACGCTTAAGCAGTATGCGGCGGTCTCCTTGAGAGACGGTTCAACCGGTACAAAAAAATAATACGAAGAAGAAGGGAAAACGAAAAAAAAAAAAAAAAAAAAAAAATCCGACTGGCATATTTGAAACGGGCATTCGTCATCTGCGCCAATTGTTACCTGACGGAACGAATCCCGGCGACTCGCGAGCGTTCGTTTGAATAGTTTGAACAACGGAGGACCTCCGGTCCACGCACGTCCACTTCACTTTACTATATTTATCCTTGCAAGTCTATAAAATCCGAATTTATGTTATAATATATGTAGGGGAAAGTGGGGCAGAATGGCCGGATGGGGCTAAATGGCCGCCAAAAAAAAAATTGACTTACTAGCATTTTCGCATCAAGGAGGATCATATGAGACGCCATACAACGGGATTCCGCTGAAAGTACTCAAAAATTTTCAGGGTGGGGCTAAACGGCCACCCTAATAAAAGTAGCGAAATTGCATTTTCACGTCGAAGTGAGTGACAATCGGTTAATTTCATATGATATTTAATCATACCAATTGAAATTTATTTGTTCCGAATAAATATTTAATTGCGACTATTGAAAAAAATATTTCGTTAATTCAATTATATTTTTTTCTCAGTGTAGGGTGAGCGACTTTGCCCCACCCTTTCAGTTTTGCATCGTTTTCAGTGGAACCACGCTGCATATAGTTTTATCTCACTCACTTCGACGTGAAAATGCAATTTCGCTACTTTTATTAGGGTGGCCGTTTAGCCCCATCCTAAAATTTTTTGAGCACTTTCAGCGGAATCGCGTTGCAAGGCGTCTCATACGATCCCCCTTGGTGCGAAAATGCGAGTAAGTCAATTTTTTTTTCAGCGGCCATTTAGCCCCATCTGGCCATTCTGCCCCACTTTCCCCTATATGTAGTACCTTCTCAGCAACTGACTCGTTCAGGATCTCCGCGTTCCTTTCTGACTGCACCAGAACGAGTTCTGCAATTGTTGCCTCTACCTTTTCTTGGAGGATCTCGAGAAGCTCGAAGACGTCATCTACATCACCGACTTTGTCTGGTACCGGGGTTTCGCTTATATCCTATTGTGCATTAATGCAGATATCAAGTTTTTCAATTGATCAGAGAATTTTCTTAGATGCCTGCAGAAGGGGAAAAAAAAAAAAAAAAAATAATAACGAACGTTGTAATAATTATTGATCAAAGAAGTTTAGCACCTCCATCCGGGTGGCAGCTGAAGCGGGGTTCGTCAAGCGCATTTTCTTTCGTTTCTATCTTCTCAATTCTCACCTTTCTGGGTGCAGTCTACATTAGCACCTTACTCCGATCGAAAACAAACATTCCAAAGTAAACGATACCCTCGGATATATTGGTTCTATTGGTTTTCCTACTTCGAAAACCAGACTCGCTAACATATTTAGAATAAATTTAGTATATCCTTCTTGGTACAAGATGTGTGTACGGAGATGATAATACCACCATAGGAATTGGTGGCTCAAAATTGCGACATGATACTTATACGTGAAAAGTTTGATGATGTATAAAAGAAGAAAGAAATAAGTATAAGAATAAAAGAAATACGGTGAAATTCGGGTAACAAAGAAGCTGAATTTTCACGGCTTGTATATAACACCATACGTGTTCGAATGGCTTATCAAAAGTACTTAACACTTGTCTTCGACTGGTTTTGTTCGAAACGAATAGCCATAGCAAAGAAAGGCGTTAATTAAAACCCTTTTCTCTTACAGCGAGATAATCATTATTATCCGTGTTTTGCCGGGGGGGTTTATATTCCCCGTGCAGGTATTGTCTTATTCGTGATCTTTTATCTACCACATATCACCGCAGCTTCATCAACCTTTACCCCACATACCGCCACCGCTTTGTTCTAAGGTCTGTAATTAAAAGAATTCAAACCTCGGGGCTAAAATTAGCGGTCTTCGTCGGGTTTCTTTACCTGTATCTATACAGACGTTGGAAGTGGCGGTGGCGATTCCGGAGGTGCCATCGGTCAACCCGATCTCTAACTCGGCACATAAGGTTCAAGCTGAAGGATGGATCTCGGGCTTATACTAAATTCTATACCAGCTCAAAGCACCGCCCTTAGCTAGATAAATTTTTCATGTCATTTCTCAGCCTAGAGATATAAAGTGCTAGTTCAGAACTTATACGAGAAAGTTACCTACACTTCGAGCCAAGCATACCTATAAGCTTTAATAATAGCAACGATGAAGCTATAATGCTTTTACTTAAAATTTTGGTTCTAACATAAGCCACGTAGCATATAATGAAACAAGGTAAGAGCATTCTAGTTACTCTAAGTTTGTCGCAGAAATGCCACAAGGTTGAGTTCACTTCCGTCAAAAGTTCCTTGACCCGTTTATTATCAGCCATAGCTTTTTCCTGACGTTGAATTTGCTTTGCTATTTGTCGATTAAGTTTTTCCAGTTCTTCTGCATTCCTGTGATAAAATATTCGTCAAATTATCAGAAATATTAAACGATGTACAAATTTCGCTACGAATTTTCAGTGCAATTACGATTGTCACACTCAGAAAAAGGTCTTGTTGACACAACCAAAATTTTGTTATTACATGGACAATCAAATTTTTTGTTCAGTCGACCAAAAATTTCGTTGGGATAAACAAAATTTTGTTGGGAAAACCAAATTTTGTTGGGACAGCCAAAATTTTGGCTATTCGAACAAAATTTTTGGTTGACTGAACAAAAAATGTGATTGTCCATATAATAACCCAAATTTTGGTTGTGGCAACAAGACCTTTTTCTGAGTGCAGAGTGCTCTTCCGGAGTCAACTTACTGCTCGGCATCCTTAGTCTCGGAAAACTTTTGCATTTCGATTTCTGCCATTAGCTGTTGCCTCTTTCTCTCCAAATTTATCTTCTCATTCTCTGTTGCAACCCGCATTTTTTGCAACTTGTCTTTCGTCGCCTTCTGACCAAGGAACCTGTTCAGTACATCTTCCGTTTTTGAAACTCCTGTCGCTTCTCGGAGCTTGGCAAACGCCTCCTCAAGGTGCTGCGTATTTTCCGTGGCAGGACTTCCGCCTTTATTTTCATCCGAGCCGAAAACGTCACGCAATACCGGACGTCCAGATGGAAAAATCATTCTTTCCAATCGCTCAAGTTCTACCTTTCGGTCCTCCACTCTTTGCCTGTGACGAAAATCATCAGATCATGAACAAACGGGCCGACGATGAAGAATTTTTTTTTGCAGCAAACCTGTAGTCCAGGATAACACCGTCGCGCTGCTTCGTTGTGTTCATCGCTTCAACCTCCTGCTTGATCAGCGTTCCTTTGGTAATATCACGAAGATGAATAGCTTCCTCTTTCACGTCCTGCGGAAATTGAATATTCGAGCACGTTTGCGATCGTCCTGCGAAATAGCTATCGGCAATGGCATACCTGCAAACGTTTGATCTCCGATTTTTGTTCCCGAATATTTTCCTCCATAGTTTTTAAGGAGGATGCGTAAAGAGCAGCGTCCGCTCTGAGACTGGATCGCACACCGCGATATTTCTTCCGTACCGTGTCTGCCTCCATTTGCATCACGTGTATCCTCTGAAGCTGATTCTCTAGCCGTATGATTTTCTACGTTACAAGAGAGAATTTTAATGGTCTTTAACCAGCTATATGGCGCTCTTTACTAAGGTGCAGGCTCGCATTCTTACCGGTACTAACTGAAAATCTAGCTTGTAAGATGCAATTGAGCGACGCGATATTCCTTAAAGCGAATAATTGCAATTAGGGTATATCTATACGATGCTCAGGGGAACCAAGAAATATAATCAAAGACCCATGAGGCAAGAGGTGCGGCCAAGAATGTGATAGTTTTATCCTTTATGCAGGCATGGAGATATGGAGTTTGACTGGTATCAGAAATTAAACAAATCGAATGCCATCAAGACTTATATAGGAATGAATGCCATATCTTAGAAACCTTTTTGACAGGATTCTCAAGTTTTTTCTCCGACAACTTTTGAGCCGTACCGCTCATGAGCTCCTCGTATTCTTCAAGTAGTCCGGACAACTTTTTTTGTTGCTGAAAATAATGGTTATCGTCAACTTTTGAGAGGAATGAATTTATACGTGACCAAGTCCACCACCACCACCCCGCACCTTGTCGCTTTCGTATCGAACCAAGTCGAGCTTTTTACGTAGGCGGATAATGTCTTCGTCCAGTCCACCTATCGCCTCTTCTAAATTTTTTCTCTTCACACAGCTCAAGGACTCCTGACCTTTCAGGACCTCGCTCTCGGCAGCGTCACGGTTCTTCAACATGTACATTGTACGAAAATTATAACAACGTCATTTTCAACTACCTGTGTAGACCAACCTGGGGCAAAACAGCATACACCACTTGCATATGATCTACATACCCAAAGTCTCAAAAATAAAGATTCGCCGCAGCTTTCATAGTATTTCTATTATTTTTAGATGAATTCGATGTAGGTGACTCATTCCGGAGAGACAGAGTTCAAAGAACTTATTATCTTTTTTGTCTATCTTTAACGTTTTTACAATCTGCCATATATACTCTCTGGGTGTGTATCATTTTTCCCCTGGTTCCTCTATACGCATTAATATATTGTACATTTGTACCACGTAAAGGCACTAACATTCTTAGCTTTAGCAAAGGTGACTTGCAGCTCTTTCACTTCCTTCTTGAGCCTGCTGACCTTGTCGGCGTTCTCCTTCTTCTGAGCATCGCACTCCTCGAAGCATGCCTTCCTCTGTCCCTCTGAAAGAATTGATCATAGGTATATCTATATGTATATATGTACCTGTATACCCTCTTGGCTTACATCACGCGTGGCAAGTTAAAGACAGGTATATAATTCACAATGTTATGTAGCAAAGTCATGTATACGAAACGGATGCAGGAAGGAACTATAAGGAAGCATCGATACGAACGTCAAACAACGATATAAACGAACAATCGAATCGAGACCACCACGTTTCTTGACCGTCAGGTAAGTAGCCACGACCTGTCACAAGTCCAAGACGACTGGGCATAACGTGTCCAGTAGTATAATACCATCGTCGGGGCATATCCCATATAGTTGAAGTAAAATCTTTCATGATCGTAACTTCCAACTCTCATACCTTGCGCTCATACCTCGCTCGTACAACGTCGGTATAAATACCTTTGAACTTCTGGTTACGGTTGCCTATAAGACCGAGGAATCGCGGTATACACAACTATACGTGTGTATGCATCTATATATGTATATTTATATATACATACATACATACATACAGAAGGGCGACCCTTCGACCTAACTAAGACGACTCTGGACTCATGGTATCAAGGCACATAAATATGATCGTGGAGAGATGGCCGATAGCATCTGTCCAGAGAGGAGCAAACAGGGCGACAACTTATGAATAACATTTTTCAGCTACTGCTGCTGAATTTATGAATCGTCCATATGATATGATGCACTGGTAATAGGAAAATGAGAAGATCAGAAAGAGTGCAAATATGACGTGTAATAGAAAAGTGATGAAATTCGATTCAATGAAATGGCCGGAAAGACTCCGTATAGCTGGACTAGGATATGTATGCAGTCCGTAATGCCGGGTGAATACCGCGATCTTAGAAGACAAGAGTGTGAAGCGTTACGCGCGCCTATAGACTCCACTAATTGCCCTCATTAACTCGAGTACATCTCTTCCATTCAACGCTAATTCGTCCGAGTCTTGAGTCCACTCAAGACTCGGCTGAGTTACTAAATTGGCCGTCGAGAACGTCTTATACACGATTATTCAGAGAATACCATATGTATATGTGTGTGTTAGAGGTTTGAAATTAGTGCCTGAAGACAAATTCAGGCTTTATTTACTCTGAACATTTTTCGCATTCGAATTTCAGCTAAAAGAAAATTTACGGATACTAGATCAAGCCTATAAATCGATATTTTATCTATCTAACGTTTATTATTCAGGATGCAAATTATCGAGAGATGTTACTCTGTGAAATAAATTTCCGCAGGAGTCACGCGATATATGATATCAGCGTGTTCACAAGCAACAGCATGTGAGCCTTATTATCCAGCTACGATCCTTCAAATCTTTTACATAATATTTCTATGCTTAGATAACATGATAATCTATCGGATGTTTGACAAAATCAAAAAAAGTTCACCGTCACCTGATTTTCTATAGAGTGAATATTTGGAATATAGTACTTAATGCGAGCGGGTAACCACTTCAAAATTGTGTGTCCCATCTATTTCACATTTCAAAATCATTTCATACACTGAGCCAAAAAAAAACTTGATTCAAGAAAATGCATAATTGATGGCTCCTTAGAGAATATTTACTAGTCTCAAAAATTATTTTTTTACTTCAAGTTCACAATTACTCTAAACAAGTACGCGTACTTGTTTAGAGTAATTGCGAACTTGAAGTAAAAAAATAATTTTTGAGACTAGTAAATATTCTCTAAGGAGCCATCAATTATGCATTTTCTTGAATCAAGTTTTTTTTTGGCTCAGTGTATGATTTCACAACTATTTCATATCATTTCACAGGCATTTCACAAGCATTTCATACCACTTCACAAGCCTAACATTTCACACCATTTCATACCATTTCATACCATTTCACAAGCATTTCATACCATTTCATACAATTTTATACCATTTCACAAGCATCTCATACCATTGCATACTATTTCACAAGCATTTCACACCATTTCACAAGCATTTCATACCATTTCATACCATTTCACAAGCATCTCATACCATTTCATACCATTTCGCGATCATTTCATACCATTTCACAAGCATTTTATACCATTTCATACCATTTCATACCATTTCACAAGCATCTCATACCATTGCATACTATTTCACAAGCATTTCACACCATTTCACAAGCATTTCATACCATTTCATACCATTTCACAAGCATCTCATACCATTTCATACCATTTCGCGATCATTTCATACCATTTCACAAGCATTTCATACCATTTCATACCATTTCATACCATTTCATACCATTTCATACCATTTCGCGATCATTTCATACCATTTCACAAGCATACTATTTCATACTTAAACATACCATTTCATAAAATTTCACACTATTTGGCGATCATTTCACAAGCATTTCATACCATTTCAGAGGAATTTCACAAGCATTTCATACCATTTCACAAGCATTTCATACCATTTCACAATCATTCCAAGCCATTTCAAACCATTCCATAAACTATTTCAGAGCATTTCGAACCATTTCAACCCATTTCACAATAATTTCAAGATAATTTCATACCATTTCATAGCTAACTGTCCCAACTATTTCACGAGTATAGTAACCCCCTCAACCTAATGCCTTTTCTCAATCGATCAACGAATTATTTTTCAGCAGAAGCGATAATCGTCGGGATCTATATACATGCGGTGGCTTACCGGATAGTTGAATCTTTTTTTTGATCTCGATGATCTTTTTGTTGAGAGCATTGAGCCGGCTTTCCTTTGCCGATTGCACTAGCGGATCCGACATGACCAGATAACAAACTTGTACGCTTGGGCTTCTCCTACCTCTGATTTAAACTCGTGGATTATCGAGTTAACAAGACGTCCTGCGTCGTCTAGGATACGACGACGGGGTCAAGCATACGGTATACCTATTTCTATACGGAGCAATTAATCTTACTTAATTTCCGCAACCACATCGTTAAAGTATATCAGACGATATATCGAATCATCATTTTAGTTAGTATGGTCATTTTTCACATTAATAAAATAAATCTGACAAATTTCTATAGCGGCTGGTATAGTAGGCGAGCATTATATCCCTATATGCCTATAGTGCCTATAGATCGCTCGAGAAATGTGAAAGATCATTGATTGCGGTAACGATAAAGAGAAGCTATAGTTTCGTTCGAAGATATACCTAACTGACTTTACCTACTTTTCTTAAAAGTTGAACTCGGAAGTCCTAGCGATAGACTTAACTCTTTACTGTATTTTTTCGGACACAAATGTTTAACGCTCGTGGATATATGACAGCTTCTTGCAGAAGAAAGAATAGCCTAATCAAGAACGGATGTGATGAATAATTGTTTATTATTGTAGCTGTTTAGAAATGTCTAATTAATATATGGACGCATATATATCTATTACGCATCTGCGTGCGGTGTTTGATAATCTAAAGATATATTCAGTCCCGGTTATAATAAAGTGCCTCCCACACACTGTGCAGGGACAAAACGAAAAGGCTGATCTTTTCTCGTCGACTATTATAGTAGGTAGGTATATATGAAATCTTCGATTGTGAAGATACGATATTATAATACGGGATTTATATATACGTTAGGCGTGGCGTGCCTAGCGATGTTATTCGCGATCCTATATTCGTGTTGTATTTAATTAAGTGCTCGAGGAAAAGATTAATTGCAATTTAGTACCGCCTAACATATCCTATACGTAATACCAATCAGTATAACCGTTATAAACTATGCTGCAGGCGGATATGCTGCATCGTCAAATAAACTGCAATACCTCTTATACTCGTATTTAAGTATACCCGAGTCAGAATAGAAATTCTAGTTCATTATAAAAGTTCTGACAGTTTCGGGAAGAATCGTACATGTTATAAAATTTCGATTGACGAATAAATTTCAAGTCCAAAATAAAATTGACCTACGAGTTGATTTTTTTTTTTTTTTTGCAGAATTTCAAGGGCGTGAATAGAATTTGAAAAATTCATTAAGATATTTAGAGAAACTAATAAGAATTTCAAGTCGGAACGCTGGTTCTGATTTACACATCTGGATCCTCATGTATACGACATAATTATTCGATATCGTGTAGATAGATTGTGTTCCATTGCAATTTTACATCTATGCTTGTTACACTTTCGGTCATCTCTGATTAATACTTAGTCATATTTACCACGTGATAATTTAAGAGATAAGGTTCTCTCGTTTCAAGTCTTTGGACTTTGGCTATACTAACAAAACAATGCTGATCAGAATTCGGACAATGGGTTATCTGGTTGGTTTGGACTTAGAGCAAGAATACATCCGGTTGCCAAGACGCAAATATTAACAATATAATATTAAGATACGTATTAATATTATGATTTATACTGAAAGGCAGGATTAGAAGTCAAAAATATTTGTGTCGAGAAAAGCCGAGTATGTAGGTTGTATAATATATGTGGTACTAATACGGTTACATCTATAGTATAATAATTGTATTAGTTTTCGTCCCGCAGTTGAAGATATATATATATATTTCGCAGAAACTTTCATTTTCTGCAGAATTAATTTACACCGTAATTCAGTAGATCAAAGGACGTGGGTTTTTATTTGAGTAGTCGTGCTGGCCTTATTCGTCGAATATCTAGCTAATGATACGGCATCTTATTTGATTCTAGGTCAATTTTGAACTTTCAAATAATCGCGAAATCGGTCGCGGATAGATTCGCATTTGGTTCGACACGAGCTGCCTTTAATGTAATATAAATTAGGATGAGGAGAAAAATAATGAAATGGTAGATTGTGATACAAGTGGGGAAACAGGGACTTTGCATGAGTGCTAAGTCCCTGTCCTCCACTCGTACCATATCTTATTTTCATAACCAATGAGTGGCAATTTCACTTTCGACGCCATGATAGTGTGACAAAGTTTTTATCACACTCCTCAGCAAAGACTCATTTTGTCCACGGCTTAGACGCGGATAAAGTGAAGGTTTCCATGCATGTGTTGTGAAACAGTACTTTTTGCAACAAATGTATGAGAAGTGCTGCTTCTAGTGCCTGCCGAGAGGAGCGCGCGGGAGGAGTGTGAAAAGTGAGTGCGAGAAGAAAGCACTAGTGCGAGAAGTAAAATCAGGCCGATTTGTGCATGTGCAGCATTGTTATTGTATCCATGGCTATAAAGCACCACTTAGGCCACTATCTGCAGGCCGAAAAGTAGCACTTTTCATGCATGCGTTGCAAAAAGTACCTTTTCCACATGGCGTGCGCAAAGTTCGATTTTGCGCACGCTCTGCGTGCATAAAATTCAACTTAACGCGCGCTGTGTTGAAAAGGAAGAGGAAGAAGAAGAAGAAGAAGAAGAATCAAGTTTATACATGATCATAAGATTTCTAAACTTTTATTAAAATCAACATATGATGAAATTTGTTTCTTACATTCTATTATTTAATAAGGCTGGTATCATATCACGTTATATGCACCACCATGCGTCGCCTACCTATTAGAGAAGAAAAAAAGCGAATCTTACATTGATTGGAACACATAGGTATATATGTATTATCTTGTGCCTGACATAATATATCATTATTCATTCGGGCCTACGATTTTAATACGTATCATTACCGAGGTTAAGTTAGTTCAATTAATTGAACAGCACTTCCACCGACACATTGATAACCCATTAACCCATCGTATCGCGTATCTAATTGGTAAAAGCTCGTATATGTGCGAATATCGTATATATGCACGTCGAAGTAGAAAAGTTTTTAATTTATTAATTTTTTTCGTCTTTATTTGAACGAAAAACACGAGAATATTTTCAAAAATGTTAGAGTTGAAAAATTGATCAACTAATAGCTTACAAAGTGATAAGTACTGGCGAATACGTCCTTTCGGTACATTAACTTGGCGAAAAATAAATCACGTCGACTAATATATTGTGTGAGGCCATATCCGACCTTTTCCCGTTAGTTTTCTTCTTTTTTGTTTTTTATGTCAATTTCAATTGCATTAATAGACATGTGTTATAAAAACACAATTTATCGTCGAAAGGGCGTATCACAGCCTGACATACGACCTTCCGCCATTAAAAAATGTAGTGGAATAAGAAAAAAAAAAAAATGAAATTAGTGCTGAAAGGATATATCCGTCCAACATGCGATCTTCAAGCGGTTAAATCGAGAAGCAAAGCATGAAAAATCTTGTAGGTAAAATTAAACTTGTCTAACATATACGACCTTTCACCTATACAATTTTTTTTTTTCTTTTTTTTTTACCGCTAATTTCAATATATCTATGCGTTCTGAGTATTTTTTATATCGAATGCTGCAAGTGAAAGAAAAACAAAAACCCTTTTACCATAATAATTGCCTTTTTGGCACATACGATCTTACTTGTATATCATCAGACACGCGATATATTCAATTGGCTTGAAATAATGTTCCATAAGTTGTTTATGGATTATAATCTACCTGGGTAGGTACCTATAAAAGGCAGGACATTAAAAATTTGTTCTTATTTTATGTTATTGAATTAACGAAAAAAATCTCAAACAATTAATTGACATACTACGACAAACGTAAAAGCCAGATGTATAAAAATGTATATACGCATTGTACCTACAATATACATATATACCAACTATCGCATTCACGTGTCTGCCGTCAATTATAAAATTTTCAATTATAGGTTCAAGCCATTGTAAAATTAAAATAAAGCGTGTCTATATCCAGCCCAGCTTGAAGCCCGTTAAAACTGTCTTCCCATAAAATACTTAGTTATATTTGAAAAATTATAGCTGAAAGTTTGATAATTATTACAGTACAGTGTGTGGTCGCAGCTTATAACAATTAGAGAAACGTAAAAAAGGACAAGAAAAAAAGAAGAAAAAAAAAAAAAAAAAATAGTTGTAATCACGCATATAATCGCATATATATATGGAAAGAAACTTCCACAATTGATGAAGAAATATCTAAGAAACGTGATAAAAAAGAAATAAAAATTTTAAAAAACTAAAAAAAAAAAAAAAAAAAATGAAAAAAAAAAAAAAGGTATCCTGGGGGCTTGAAATTTTGAGAGGTGCCTTTGTAGATACTGATAGCTGTATAGGTACAATTTTTCTTAACGATATCTGTTTGTTAAATCGTTGACCAGATGAACCTCCTTAAAGCCGTGAAAAAATATTCAAGGAAATCATATTTCTATATAATATCATGTCAAACTCCTCAATGATTTGATAATCAGAAAAGAATTATCAATTAGGAAACTTGGTCAGGTTGTAAAAGTTTGTGAAAAATGATTTCCTATAATTATAACGTTTGGAAGGTGAAACCCAAACCGGATTGATAAAATCCACGTTTTTAAAGATTATATTATCGATTCTTTGCCATTTGTTATGATCGATAAATCTTCAAAAATTGCGATCGGACTTTAGATTAACAAAAAAAAAAAAAATGAATAAAAAATTTTTTGTAAGTCATGCACGATTTTTGCGTTTTTTTGACCCGTTAAGCGGGCCTAAAGTCCTGACTGACCGATCTGGACGCATCGCAGTTACATGTTAGTACGGTGAATGCCTCTACCTTATATACAAACATTGACCCAGTCAGTGCTAGTGAGAAATGTTTTTCTGTTTGTCGCCACCTATCGGCGAAGTGGAACCCTATCGGCAAGTCAGTCCCGATCGGGATTTTATCAGGCATACCAGACTTTGGCATGTCTCACAACTGCCTGATCGGGATTTGATCGTGCATACCGTACTTTGGCGTGCCTTGCAACTGCCTGATTAGGTCCTCATCAGGCATACCGTACTTTGGCATGCCTTACAACAGCCTGATCGTGTCCTTATATAACTCGGGCATGCCGAGCAAGAATTTCTAGTCGGGCTTAAATTGGTATAAAAGTCAAAATGACGCAAAGTACCTAATTATTGTAGATGCACACGACGAAATACCGTATATTGATAATATTTGATATGTATTACTGCAGTACGCGCTGTCGTATATTTGTAGAAGACTTTACAACCCATGCCCCTTGCAGAAGCACGTGTTTTTTCTTAATCTTTTATTTAAATTTATTTTCTTTTTCTTTTTCTTTTCTACAAGCATCGTATTTTAAAGGCGACATAAAGGAGGAAGCGAAAAAGAAGAGAAGAAAAAAAAAAAATAAAAAAAATTGTCGAGTGCAGTATATATATATTATATTATATTATATATACGTATGTATGCCAGTGGCGTGCAGCAGCAACAGCAGCCCCCATCCCGTGACAAAAAAAAAAAAAAAAAAAAAAAGAAAAAATTCTAAGCGTTCGAATCGGACCGTAGAACGTATTCAACCCCTCGACGATTAGGCGCGATTGGCAGATGGCGTCGGGCATCGGTATACACTATACATGTATATGTGTATACGGCGTAGTAATACAAAAGTTCCGAGTTGCGCGCGCCGCCTACAGGGACTACTTTCACCGCGTGAAGTGAACAATAGAATCCAGACGAGTTTGAGACGCGGTCATGTTCGTATATGGATCTGTGTGTTGTTTTTTGTTTTTTTTCTTCTTCTTCTCCGTTTTTCATCTCTCGCGTAATGTAAACACTTAAGTACGAACGATTAATAGTTAATAGATAAAGAAAGGAGATAGAGAAAGACAGAGAGAGAGAGAGAGAGAGAGAAACAACGTATAAACAATTGCAAAAAAAAAAAAAAGAAGAATGTGTGTGTTTAAATAATGGATTACAATCGGTTTTTGTAGTGTTTAAAGTGAGTGCTCAATTCTAATGTGTGTGCCCTCTGTGCAGTGGATAAATTTTCTGCAACATGTTGTGGCGAAATTTGGATTACATATTGACAATCGTCGCGCTAGTCGCAATCCTTGCTACTAGCCTGCCTTCAGTAAATGGCAAGTTTTTCCATTATATTTTATTTCACTTCATCCATTTCCATATTTAAATAAAAACTAATAATTATTACAGAAATACGATCATTCCTATCGTTTTATGTATTTCTCAGCACGCTTTAGGTACGTACGGGCTGCTGCTGCTGCTGTTGCTGCTAGGCAACAGGTACAGCCGCACGGCTGCAGTTCTTTTGCGCCGGCGCGTTAATTTTGAATTTTTCATTAAATAATAAACAGCCTTGAGGAGCAGCACAGTTATAGTTTTGTTTCATAGATTTAAATAACAAACTGAATTAATAAATTCATCATCGTATAGATTGAGCTGTGCTGGTCAGCCCCTGTACCGTCAATATAGAAATTGAACAGTGAACGTAGCATGTTTTTTGTTTTTTCTTTTTTGTTTCTCAAGCCTCGAATTTTACCCGGTGGTTCGTGTTCAAGCATTAGCATTTCAGGGCGCGTCGGGCATTGCTAAGCCGAGGAACTACTACTACACTACTACTACCTGTCCCGAAAATATGTGATCTCACATCAAAAAATTGGTTCATTGAATTCTATGGCACACGTATATTTCTCGACAATATAATACAACACATCTCCAATTGACACCCAACGATAGATTATTTATTAACGGAACATATTCGTGTTTACAATTATACTAAGATATTCAATGCTGCGTTATAATAATACACAGAAAGTAAAGAAAGGTTCACTAGATTCATAGATAATTTTGGGGGGTCCAAAAAAATTTTTCTCGGATCAAATTAAAATTTCGATCTTCCATTTTTTTGGACCCCCAAAAAAAATTATTCTTGAATCAAGAATAATTTTCTTCGCTCAAGTTATAGCCTTTTTTTTTTTTCTGTGTACCTACAGTGTGTTGTCTATAACGTGAACGAAGCTCCCCGCCACTACTTTTTTTTTTTTTTTTTTTCATCCTTCATTCTTTTTCTGCATCTGTATTCAGTTTTACTTTTCTGATTTTAGCGAATCCTTAATATATTTATCATCCTTATATATTAGGATGATAACAGTTTACTATCTGTATCGAAAATCGCACATTAAACGTGAAATATATATATATATATATATATTATCTTTCGTCGACTAGGCAGATTAATTATCATTATTATTATTATTTATTTTTTGTTTTTATTCGAAATGTGAACGTATACGCAATATGAATTCAGTCACGTGGTATATAGGCTGAGGCATTGCAGCGGTACTCAATAAACATTATAATATAATAATCGTGTATATCATGCGGTTGGTAACCACTGAGAGACAGGTGTTCAACCCCACTTTCCGGGAAACGAATATAATAATCTTTATACTTTTTATTTTCAACGTAATATATATATATAAAAATACACATATAATATAAATAACGATGCTGAAATTAACGTAGGTATATACACAGAAAGAAAGGTTAACTTGATTCAAGACAATTTTGGGGGTCCTAAAATGAAGACCGAAATTTTCTCGGATCAAATCAAAAATTTTACTCGAACCAAGAAAATTGGGACAATTTTCTTGGTTCGAGTAAAATTTTTGATTTGATCCGAGAAAATTTCGGTCTTCATTTTTGGACCCCCAAAATTGTCAAAATTTTGGACAAATTTTGGTCCAAAATTGGCAAAATTTTCAAAATTTTCTTGGTTCGAGTAAAATTTTTGATTTGATCCGAGAAAATTTCGGTCTTCATTTTTGGACCCCCAAAATTGTCAAAATTTTGGACAAATTTTGGTCCAAAATTGGCAAAATTTTCAAAATTTTCTTGGGTTCGAGAAAAATTTTTGATTTGATCCGAGAAAATTTCGGTCTTCATTTTTGGACCCCCAAAATTGTCTTGAATCAAGTTAACCTTTCTTTCTGTGTACATATTATAAGTGTATGTATTTTATATTTACTATATCTATTCGTATAGGTATAATAGTATAGCGGAGATGTATTATACCGCGAGGTGTTTCACGCAACTCGAGATACTATAGTGTATATAATATGTAAGTACTGACAAAATACCAAACCGAGTCGAGTATAAGAGATGCGCACACACAAACACACACACATACATTGATATAATAATACGTCGCATGGATATATATGTATATATATAGTATTGGTGAACTTTTATACGTGTTGGGTGGAATTCTAAGGCAAAATTAGTATATATATATATATATATATATGTATGCTGTATGTATGTGTGGATGTACAGCTACCTCATCGGCAACGTCTCATGCATTTGTGTGTTGATACCCGGTGTACATACATACATAGATCTCTTATGGGTGAATAGATGCGGGATCTAGTATAGTAGGTACTATATATATATATATATACGTATAGTATTTATTCTCTATAGGTATATGTATAGTATATAAGTACGAGTATCTCAACAACTACGGCGCTATGTTCTCAGGCTTTCTCTTCTCTCCTTAGAGCACCGATCTTTGGCTCGTCTTGGCGTGCCTATCTCTCTGTACATGCATATACATATATAATATACATATATATATATATATATTATATAATATGAATAAATATAATATTATTTATAAACTTCGAAGTCCATTTCTGGTTCCTTATGCATGCGATGATGCATCAATTTCAATACGAAAGTGTGTATTTAATGAGTAGTAGTATAGTGAGTAGTAAATAAAGTTGTATGTACATATATATATATATATATATATATATATAGTATAGACGAGCCTTTGGTACTTATAAGAATACAATAACCAACAATAAAAAATAGATTTTTCTTCTCCACGGTTGGTATTTTGTTTTTTCAAATTTTTTTTTTTTTCATTTACTACGCTGGTAGGAGGTATATTTTCAGATTCTAGATTCGATAAGAGGATTATAAGCGAGTCGAATACAACTCGTAAAAAAATAAAAATAAAAGTAATAATAATAATAATAGTAATGCAAGAGTATCACCTCTTTCTTTATACACATATATATACGTATATATATATATATATATATATATATATATATATATTCTTGTTCTCTATATATATATAATAATATAATACATGCTACGCGCTTGAGGTAAAATAATAATAACAAGAGTATACAAGGTGTGTATACAGTTTATAATTCGACTATATAGTACATCCTGTAATAAAAAGTTCCTGAAAAGTTTCCAAAGTCTTCGTCCTCTTCTTTCTTTATTTCTTTATTTCTTTCTTTCTTTATTATATACCTACCTACCGCGAGCGCACGAGTTAATTCACTCGGTTCGACGCCCGTTCATTCGTTCGTTCGTTCGTTCGTTTATTCGACCTCGCGCAGTTAGTTTCGTTTGCGTTTTTGCTTGGGGCACTCGCTCCTGCGCCTCTTCTGACCACGCGAAGTCCGAAAAGTAAAGAGGAGGAATGAACGAACGAACGGCACTGGCACTCCCTCTGCCCCCTTTAGAATTTTGTTCTTCAAATCCGGTATATGTACCGCACAATGCACATATACGTAATTTAACAAAATTAGGGATTATAAACCTCGAAATATAATTTTTGTATACGCATTACTCCATAATATATAATACAAACCCTAATAAAAAAATTCTTTTATACATTTAACACACTTTTATTTATTTATTTTTTTTTATTTTTTATTTTTTACATGCTGTATATAATACTATATCTTATACTACTGTTATTATTACCCCCTCCCACCAGTTGCACTATACAACTCATTGCATTATTTTTCTTCCTATTTATTCTCTTCTTTTACACGTTAACGCACCGTATCGCGCGGCATCTTTCAACTAAAACTGCTTCGGATCTCCTTTTCTCTCTTTCCCTCTTTCTCTCTTTCCCTCTTTCTCTCTTTCTCTCTTTCTCTCCTTTTCTCGACCCGAGATTGACCGAATGGGTATAAAAGACTACCTTGTAGTTGCAGCTATATAGCCGATACCCACCCCAATACCCACACACATATCTATACATCTCTATAGTATGTTTAATCTCCGAATACCCTCGGGGCATTTGCATCCGTCTTATTTCTACTGCATATCGTCTAGTGAAGGAACGGCGCGGCGGTATGGTTAGGCAGTGGCAGTGACTGCAGAGGCAGAAGCAGCACATATCAGCAGCAGCACCAGTCAAGTCAGTTCGGCATAAAATTGCGTAATTAAGGAGTTTCCTATACCTTCGTGGTTCATCCGCCCGCCCGTCTGTCTGTCTGTCTGTCTGTCTGTCCGTCTGTCCTTCAGTTCGTCGTGTTTCGTCCTCTCGTCGAAGATCACCACTACCATCACTGCGCGAGCGCGCGCGTCTCTATATATCGGGTGGAATCGAGGATCGAGGATTGTGCCGTCAGTCAGGCAAAAGGACAGCTGCTAGATTTTCTGCTTTGCTCTGTTACGCGCTCGCTGCATAGCTATAGCAGCATAAGAGGACGGACGGACCCTTATTTTATAAAACCGGACGGGATACATCTCTCGCACATAGTTGATACATACTTATACTTAGTTGCTTTTTAATCGTCTAAAACTAGATTTATATCTATACCTATATACCTATACATATGTACACACAGATACACACAGATACACATAGAAAAATTAAAAAAAAAATAAAATTAAAAATTAAAAATACTCGAAATGGAATTGAAATTGAAAACTGCATTAAGTTGATTAATTTTTCGGAATTTTCTGACTATATTTTCATCATTTTTTTCCGTAATATAGTAAAATATAATAATTATACGACATTTTATATTTATATCGCTGCCTACACAGAAAAAAAGGTTAACTTGAGCGAAGAAAATTATTCTTGATTAAAGATAATTTTGGGGGTCCAAAAATGAAGACCGAAATTTTCTCGGATCAAATCAACAATTTTTCTCGAACCAAGAAAATTTTCCAAATTTTCTTGGCTCGGGAAAATTTTTGATTTGATCCGAGAAAATTTCGGTCTTCATTTTTGGAAAATTTTCTTGACTCGGGAAAATTTTTGATTTGATCCGAGAAAGTTTCGGTCTTATTTTTGGAAAATTTTCTTGGTTCAGGAAAATTTTTGATTTGATCCGAGAAAATTTCGGTCTTCATTTTTGGAAAATTTTCTTGGTTCGGGAAAATTTTTGATTTGATCCGAGAAAATTTCGGTCTTATTTTTGGAAAATTTTCTTGACGCGGGAAAATTTTTGATTTGATCCGAGAAAATTTCGGTCTTCATGTTTGGAAAATTTTCTTGGTTCGGGAAAATTTTTGATTTGATCCGAGAAAATTTCGGTCTTATTTTTGGAAAATTTTCGTGGCTCGGGAAAATTTTTGATTGGATCCGAGAAAATTTCGGTCTTCATGTTTGGAAAATTTTCTTGGTTCGGGAAAATTTTTGATTTGATCCGAGAAAATTTCGGTCTTCATTTTCGGACCGCAAAATTATCTTGAATCAAGTCAACCTTTTTTTCTGTGTAGGTACACATACGCGTATATATATAATGTATAATAGAATGTTGATTATCAGCGGGGCAGTTCGACGCTGTACCTACATATCTTATTTTCTTATACTTACTCTCATTCGCTTAGGTTTCATTTAGTTTAATTTAGTTCGTTTCGTCGTCGCCCGCTGCCGTTAGTATAGGTATATATACCTACAGAGATCAGAGATCTGTTCTGGGATAGTTTTGTTTAGCAAGTGATCCCCGACGACGTTGACTTCTGCATGAGCTGGTTTATTTACTACACGTGGATTGGATCTTACCGGATTAGAGATTTGAATCTGCGTTGAAGCGCAGCTACCTACCGGCTACTTTGCAGCATCTCTTCTATATATTCTTTTTATTATTTTTCTTTTTATATTTATCTATGGAGTTTTTCTCAGCCTACCCTTATATATATTCACGATAATCGCGCGATCGCTAGCGCTTTTTTTTTTTTTACAACAGAATCTCATTTTTCGTATTCATTTTTTCGTTTTTTTTTTTTTTTTTTTATTTTTTTACGTTTTTTTTTTTTTTTTATTCCATTTTTTCTACTTCTTATCTATCTCATACCGCGCGATTATATCGTTTCAAGATTCCGGACGGAGCCGACGAGATCGGATTAGTTCTACGCTATAGCATGTAAACAGGAGCGATCTATGGCGGTTTTTTTTTTATTTTTTATTTTGTTTCTTTCTTTTGTTTTTCTTCAATTTCTTTTTCAGTTTGCGTATAGAAGTCGTGGGAATTACCGAGGTACCTATCTCGTAGCTAAGCTAAGCTGTTGCAGGATCCATCGATTATAATATAACCGCACGTCGCGGAGCATATATTATTATATATTATAACGCGGAATATATATAAGGGGACTGCGGAAGTTTGAAATTTTAAAAAAATTTCCGCGCTTTTTATTTCTTATAAATAAGATAATTATATACTTCAAGGGGTACCCTATTAGGGTGCTTTTTTTTTTTAAACGACTATTTTTTCTTTGCAACTCCCCATTGAAAATCTTGTTGTAGACGTCAAAAGGGGAATCCTGTCCAATTTTTAGCTCTTAATTCCGATTCTAGTACTCGCGCTTTTCGTTTTAAGTTTTTCCATGCTAAAAGCATGTGAACATTACGACTTTTTCTCTAGTCGCGCACAACTCAGCCGCATTTCAATGGATTGTTCTCATCCAAGACTCATTTTACAGAGAATTTAGTGTTCTTCAAAAGTGCCCAAGATAGTTTGACTGACTTGAAAATATTGAACTTGACATTTTGTTGGAATTTTATATTTAAAAAAATCAAAGTCCTTATATCTTTTGAAATACTGGTTTGAGCGACTTTATGTACTGGACTTTTTTTGTAGAGAAATAAATTTCCTACAAAATTGTTCCGAAGTTTTTTTCTCCAAGTCCAACTGTTTATTCGCCCACAGCGAGAAAGAAGAATTATGCATAAAATCGACTTTGGAGGCTCACACAAGTGCGGCGGTTGAAACCACAGTCAAACTACCAATGGCACTTTTAAAGAACACTAAATTTTCTGTAAAATGAATCTTGGATGAGAACAATCCATTGAAATGCGGCTGAGTTTTGCGCGGCGAAAGAAAAAGTCGTAATGTTCACATGCTTTTAGCATGGGAAAACTTAAAAAGAAAAGCGCGAGTGCTGGAATTGAAATGAAGAGCTAAAAATTGGACAGGATTCCCTTTTCGACGTCTACAACAAGATTTTCAATGGGGAGTTGCAAAAAAAAATAGTCGTTTCAAAAAAAGCACCCTAGTACCTATTCTATTTTTATACATTCAAAAGTACTAGTGTAAGAATACTAAAAATGTAATTTCAAGAAATGGCACTCGCTTAAAGTTTGGGTTATTGCTGGTGGTGCATTCGGCTGGCTGCGCGTTTGCATACCTAGGTATACTACGTTTACGGTTCTCGCTCTCATGATTCGTAATTTTATTGCTCATTTCTCAGAAAACCAAACAGGGAAATATATTCTTGGAGGATCACATCATCGGAAAATCTGATTATTTTTTTTGTCTATTCTGACCCCTGCAGTTTTGTGAATTTTTTCAAAAATCATTTCAGTTCATTCGAAAATCATTCATTTTTTTTTTTCGAAATCCCCTCGATGAAATAAATTGACGAATCTTTTTTGAATATATACTTAGAAATCGTTGCGTTACCTATAAATTTATTTCGTTTACGCAGAAAAGTCAAAAGTAAATGAAAATATCTGTAAATACTATTTGAAATATGATGAAAACGCCACTTATTATGGTAAGGCACCAGAGTTATTAACTTTTCCAATTCGTATACTTTTCTGGCGCGCATTTCTAAATGCGATACAAATATAGATTGTCAAATCTTGTAAGTATGTACATAGGTATAGGTTTAATATTCTCGTTCTGCAGTGAACTGTACCGCGCGCAAGAATTGTGTGAAACAATTATGTATTGCGTGGGAGTTAGGTATATGCGTCGAGATTATATGGACGGGATGGGATTCGAGGGAAACTAAGATTCTCACTTATAGAGAAGATATTGCGCTTTATAATAATAACAATTTAATCCAATATTATATATATATACTTATAGAAGAATCCGTGTGATTTATAAGTACATATTGTACATATACATATACGGTGCGTATATACATATGAATTCATATTATGTTTTGAGAACTATATTGCATAATGTTGTATAATATCCGGCAAGAATACATATTTCGTTCGAATTCGAAAATGAATTATATTAACTGACTCAATTAAATTACCCCATCAGAAATGACTTATTATAATACTTTATTAAGGCCCATCTCTAGTCGGCCACCTCCTTTTGGTCGAAATGTGTCACATTTCGATTATTATCCGAGCCCAGGCGTACACAGAAAGAAAGGGTAACTTGTGCCAATTTTCTTGGCTCGAGAAAATTTTTGATTTGATCCGAGAAAATTTCGGTCTCCATTTTTGGACCGCAAAATTTTCTTGAATCAAGTTACCCTTTCTTTCTGTGTAAAAAACGCAAAAAAGGCCAACTTAGCGCAAATTCTATTTAAATTCCGAATACATACGTCCAAAAAAATGTTAGTTTCATGCGAAAATAGAGTCTACAGATGGTTTTTACATTGTTAAAAAATTATTCGAATTCGATTTCCTCGGCGAACAATGTAAAAACCATCTGTAGACTCTATTTTCGCACGAAACTAACATTTTTTTGGACCTATGTGTTCGGAATTTAAATAGAATTTGCGCTAAGTTGGCCTTTTTTGCGTTTTTGAAGCCTGGGCTCGGATAATAATCGAAATGTGACACATTTCGACCAAAAGGAGGTGGGCGACTAGGGATGCGCCTTAAAATTCGTTATTTCATTCTTTCGATATTTTTTATCTTTTTATTATATTTTCGACAATTTTTCCAAGTTATGATAGCTATTAGTTAGATTTTATGCGGCTAAACAATATATTGGTTCCTCTATATATAGTCTGTATATATCGCGTCACTAATGCCATAAGGTCGTAAGCGCCAAAAAATTATTTTTTTTGCGGATATGCCCAAACGATGTTATATGGCACGAAAAAGATTTTGCCACCAAAAACACGACATTTTTTTTTTTGGCGCTTACCAGCTACGCTATATAATATATTCTAATTATAAACTAACATAAGTGCGTTAAGCAATTCTTCCACATCCCGGGTGCAGAGCGTGTAAACGAATCAACTACCCGTATCTCGTAGTAGGTACCTATACCTATACTATACGTTTGTTGCCTAGCGTTCAGCTACGAGCTCCACCGAGCGCGAAATAGTAATTATAAGGCGTTACTTTAAACGTGTGTTAAATGAATACGGCTAAACTGTGCGATAAAGCAATAATTCTTTATAACAGCTGCATTCTCACTATAAATTGAAAATTTCAGTTTTCGGACATTTTTCACTGAAATTTTTCCCAAACAATATTAAAATAATATATCAGAAAATATTGAAATCCCTTTGAAGAAAAAAGGGCTTAAACTTTTTGAGTTTTTTTTTTTTTTTTGAGTTTTTTTTTTTTAGACACAACATTCAAATATGAAAATATTATGACCTGCGCCGCAGGATTTGGGGGAAAAAAAAAAAATGCAATCAACGATAAAATGATTGAATAAATTGTATAAATCACTTAATTTTTTTTTTTTTTTTTTTTGATTTTATTTTTAGTACATAATTATTTTTTATTTTATACTTCTGCAAATGATCATCATATCAGTCTATGGAACACAAAGCCAATGATCACGAAAGAGTTATATATAGTACTAAGAGAGATTGAGAGAGCGCGAGAGATCACCAACAGCGTAACTGGACATTGACAGGCGCTGTCTATCCGCGTACGTCTCGAACACTACGGGGCGCATATTGAAAGATAATCAATTGATTGACCCTTGTATTAACCCTGACGACCCTTCGCAACGCAATGCTTCGGGCAAACTAGCTACACTATTACGCGGTCATTTTCACGCGATGAGTAGGTACATATTATTATATATAGTAGTTATATAGTACCCATATATACCTATATATATAATATTGATAAGCGTTCGTATAAGAACGTGATTCCTTCAAGAAATATACTCATATACTTTTTTTTATTTTTTTTTATTTTTATTTTTTCTATTGCTACGCGAGACGTACACTAAACGTAATGGATTCTGATCCGGACGAGTTGGAGAATTCTAGAAACAGCCAATCGGCGCTCTGGATTTTTTTAATCCAGAGCGCCGATTGGCTGTTTCTAGAATTGTCCAACTCGTCCGGATCAGAATCCATTACGTTTAGTGTACCTATAGGTCAGAATCAAACACCCCAATGCGATGATGATCAGTCATCATAGTCGTACACAGAAAGAAAGGTTGACTTGATTAAAGATAATTTTTCGGTACAAAAATGAAGACCGAAATTTTCTCGGATCAAATCAAAAATTTTCTCGAGCCAAGAAAATTTGGAAAATTTTCTTGGCTCGGGAAAATTTTTGATTTGATCCGAGAAAATTTCGGTCTTCATTTTTGGAAAATTTTCTTGGCTCGGGAAAATTTTTGATTTGATCCGAGAAAATTTCGGTCTTCATTTTTGGAAAATTTTCTTGGCTCGGGAAAATTTTTGATTTGATCCGAGAAAATTTCGGTCCTCATTTTTGGACCCCCAAAATTATCTTGAATAAAGAATAATTTTCTTGGCTCAAGTTAACCTTTTTTCTATGTAGATCATATATAAATATATATGAGGGAGGGGGGGGGGGGGGGCGGCACACGTCCCCAAATATATAGAAAAAATAAAAAAAAATAAAAAAAAATAAAAATCGTTCACATACGTACCAATCAGACGGTTTATTACTATCTTTTCGTTTTCGAGTTACATCCGCGAATGATCTCTGTCAGTGGAGCGATCAATCGTATAGGCGGTGGTGGTGGTTAAGCGGTTATGCATTATATCTATTATATTTACCTATATGGTTTGAAACCTTGCGAAGCTTATATATAGGTGCTTGAAGTGGGATGTTAGGGCAGTGGTGCACGCCTCGTAGTATAAATATCGTTGATTACACGTGTCTAACGTTCCGCTTTTTGAACCTTGGATGTTCAACGGTGCGATAGCGCGTCAAAGCGGACAGTTTATATTATTCGTTAAATACCTGCACCTATATATAGGTATATGTTTCTCGAAATCTTTATAATCTGTATAAGGTACATTTATTGCGTCACTAATGACATAAAGTCGTAAGCGCAAAAAAAAAAAAAAAAAAAAAAAAAATCGTCATTTGTGGTGGCAAAATCTTTTTCATGCCATATAACATCGTTTGGGCATATCCGCAAAAAAAATAATTTTGTGGCATTTACAACCTTATGACATTAGTGACGCGATATAATACACACAAAACATGTTTATTAATTGACGAAATTTAGATAATCGTAATTCTTAGACAAATCCCACAAAATGCAGTTATTTTAGGACACAGGTTTTAAATAGTTGATCAAAATTTATTGAAATTAGAAGAGGATTTTGATTAAAAAAAAAAAAAAAAAGAAAAAAAAAACTTGTGTTAAAAAATTATTATATTTGTCGAAACGTTTTTGGCGGATGTATAAAGGAGGCGATATTACATATTATACATCGGTACGAATATATAACGTAAGGACACGCATTCAGTCAAACTAATATCTAACTTCGTATTTATACTATATACTTGATCACAATCACATATACGCGGATATTATATGGATATACTGTATACAGGCGTATATATGTTTGTATGTACGTCATTTTCCTTTCTACGTTCGTGTACGTACAATTATTACCTACAAATATATAATAAATATATAATTCGCGTCACTAATGCCATAAGGTCGTATAAGCGGCAAAAAATTATTTTTTTTTGCGGATATGCCCAAACGATGTTATATGGCACGAAAAAGATTTTGCCACCAAAAACACGATTTTTTTTTTTTTTTTTTGCGCTTACGACCTTATGACATTAGTGACGCGATATATATCGATGGACTAATTCCGTACGGGCTTAAGTGACAAAAAAAAATTTTTTTTGCGGATATGTCCACAAGATTCTCCATTGGATGAAAAAGATTTTGCCACCAAAAACAAGACATTTTTTTTTTTTTGGCGCTTACGACCTTATGGCATTAGTGACGCGATATATATCGATGGACTAATTCCGTACGGGCTTAAGTGACAAAAAAAATTTTTTTTTGCGGATATGTCCACAAGATTCTCCATTGGATGAAAAAGATTTTGCCACCAAAAACAAGACATTTTTTTTTTTTGGCGCTTACGACCTTATGGCATTAGTGACGCGATGTATATATGTATTTTGCGTTACACACGTACATTAGGCCGGAGTGAAAAAGGTCAATTTTCGCGGATCGTATTCTAATAGTGCGGGAAAGTTATGTCTTGGCATCACTCAAAACTGTGCCAAAGGAAAAAATTTACAATAGATATCTTCTGTTCTGGCAAACGCCCCAAAGTTTTGAATTTTTTAACACGGGGTTTAAATGGAGAAAAAAGGTAAAAAGACAAATTGGCATTGAAAAATTCGTAAAAACTCTCTGGGTCGGCCGATTTCAGTCTTCCTACGCTTATTCGAGGCGGGAAAAATGTAGCTTTCGTTTGACGTTTTGAAATTCAAAATATCTTACTTACTTTAGAAAATACAAAATTGAAAAATAGAGTTTTTTCGGGAAAAACTCGATTTTCAAACGCGTGTATCTTTGAAACTAAGGAAGATATTCTGAATTTCAAAACGTCAAACGAAAGCTATATTCTTTTCACTTCGAATAAGCGTAGGAAGACTGAAATCGGCCTACCCAGCGAGTTTTTATGAATTTTTCAGTACTAATTTGTCTTTTTGCCTTTTTTCTCCATTTAAACCCCATGTTAAAAAATTCAAAACTTTGGGGCGTTTGCCAGAACAGAAGATATCTATTGTAAATTTTTTCCTTTGGCACAGTTTTGAGTGATGCCAAGACATAACTTTCCAGCACTATTAGAATACGATCCGCGAAAATCGACCTTTTTCACTCCGGCCTAACGTACATATATGCGTTTGCGTATCCATTCGACTCCGAGTAGTACTGGGACAAAAGATCTTTTATTTATATTATATACACATATATATATATATATATATGTATATCGGAATAGTAGGTAAATACCTATATGTACACCGGAGTTAATCCTTTGACTAAATCTACACATCTATTATACAAGTTAAATGTCCATTTGTCGGTATGTATACCGGGATGATTTCTTGATAGTATACAGGTGACAGCGCATGCGCCAAATAATTCATTTTCATTGGTCGGTAAAGTCGTCACGCAGTAGTACTTGAGGCCAGCCTGCCTCAGCATACGACGAAACTCGCGCATGCGCAGTCACCTGTATACTATCAAGAAATCATCCCGGTATAAATACAAAGTTAGGTATGTAACATATACGTAGAATTGAACCTATAGGTACCAGTTTCAATCTGCGACTTCTATTCACAAATGTATATCCTATATACCTATATATATGAATGAAAAGTAATTCTTGCGAGGCATGATGCCCGTATTTTATTATACCTTATATATACCGGGATGATTTCTTGATAGTATACAGGTGACAGCGCATGCGCGAAATAATTCATTTTCATTGGTCGGTAAAGTCGTCACGCAGTGGTATTCGAGGCCAGCCTGCCTCAGCATACGACGAAACTCGCGCATGCGCAGTCACCTGTATACTATCAAGAAATCATCCCGGTATATAATATAGGTCTGCTCATTTTGTTTGGAAATCTATTCTATTTATAATTTCAACGTGACAAAATTTTTGTAATAGATATACTTCATCGACATTGATTTTTAGCAATAAATAGAAATATGTATTCAACTGACTGCAGTTTAGAAAAAAAATTTAAAAAAAATTTCACGGTGAAATATTGTTCGAATCAATATTTCAATTTTTCATTCCAATGAAAAATAGCTGTAAAATCATGATACGTAAAAACCATCTTCGGATTCGAATTCAGCGCGTCAAAAAATATATATAGAAAGAACATGAAAAAAATTTTATTCCTTCAATACCATAGAAGTGCTATCCATAAAAGCCTATATCTATCGATTTCTCCATCTTGGAATAAGTATGAAACAAATTCGTTATGTTTTTTTAGAAATTTTGTGAATTTTTTCAAATTTTTTGGAATGGGCGTTCTTTTTTTTTTACCTTTCGAGTCGATTTGAAAATAACCTAATGATAGAAAAAATCTGAAAAAAATCTGGAGTGTCTTTTTGAGGTGGATTAACCATATAAAAAATCGCGGACCAAATCGGAAAGGTCGAGGTCACGGGCTGGTCAAGTTGGCATGGAATGCCCCATATATATATATATATAAGGTAGCTATATACGTAGGTATACAGATTTTCATCAGGGTTTATCGATCGCCAGGTGTGCATGCCTTTGGCGGTTCTCCCCATACTCGCATAATATAGGTAGTATATATATACCATATACTTTTCTATATATATTATATATGAATCGTCACGGACTGCAGAGTACCTACTGCGAAAGCCTGAGGGAAAGATATTGGGGGTCTCGGTACTTCAACGTACATAATATATATAATATGTATAAGGTACATATATTTTTGAGACTGCGGTAGTATATTCGTTATTCCATGCCATAACTTTACGAATGTACACAGAAAGAAAGGTTGACTTGATTCAAGATAATTTTGGGGGGTCCAAAAATGAAGACCGAAATTTTCTCGGATCAAATCAAAATTTTTCTCGAACCAAGAAAATTTTCCAAATTTTCCAAATTTTCTTGGGCTCGAGAAAAATTTTGATTTGACCCGAGAAAATTTCGGTCTTCATTTTTGATTTGATTTGATTTTGATTTGATCCGAGAAAATTTCGGTCTTCATTTTTGATTTGATTTGATTTGATTTTGATTTGATTTGATTTGATTTGATTTTGATTTGATTTGATTTGATTTTGATTTGATCCGAGAAAATTTCGGTCTTCATTTTTGGACCCCCAAAAAATTATCTTGAATAAAGAATAATTTTCTTGGCTCAAGTTGACCTTTTTTTTTTCTGTGTATGTCTGACCCTGACCATCTCGAATTTGATCCATATCCATTTAGGAATATATGTAGGTATATCAATCTCAACAGTCACTCACATTAATTTTCGGATTTTTCCTCACATATACCGTAATTTTGATTTATTTACTTTTTTTTTCTTCTCTTATGATTCTCATCAGGATGAAATAAGTTATTACTGTTCTTCGTCTAAATTTTTCAAGAAATCTGTCTACTAATCCGATAATTTGGAAAAAAAACGGGATATGAACTTCTCTGTAAAAAAAAGAAAAAAAAAAAAAAAGGAAGAATTATCCAGAAATTCTCTTCATAACTTCAAGAGAAAAAAATATATCGTGTCACTAATGCCATAAGGTCGTAAGCGCCAAAAAAAAAAAATTCGTGTTTTTAGTGGCAAAATCTTTTTCGTGCCATATAACATCGTTTGGGCATATCCGAAAAAAAAATAATTTTTTGGGGCTTACGACCTTATGGCATTAGTGACGCGATATATATAGTACGTATATGTACGTACTTCGTTTCGTTTCTTATTCTCTTTTGTCGTTTTGCGGGTGGAGAGAGGACCGAGATGGTTTCCGTTCATGCGCGCCGATTCTTTCAAACCAGGCTAGGCGGTGAGCTCTGAACGGTCAAGGACGTACACACCTACATATGTCGCCATGCACGAGTTCGTCGTTTCACGTCACTGTCCCTTCCCTTTCCTTTCCTTCTCTTCCCTTCCTTTCCTTTCCTTTCCTTTCCTTCCTTTGGGTAGCGAAGAGCGCAAAGCGCGCGATCCCTCGATGCCTGGGGCGTCGTCGGCGCAGCTGCGCGATCACCACGACTATACCTATACGCGAACTCGACTCGACGTCCCTGTCGAAGAGTCGGCCTGGTGCAGCATAGCATGCCTGAGCCTGCGTCTGATTTTATACGTAGTACGTAGGTATGTACGTACGTACGTACATATCTCGTGCCTATAGGCACGTTGCATGCCCAGCAACTTCCAACTATATCAATTGGTGCAGCCTATTCCACTCATAGTGGTTAAGATTTTAATTGCTTGTTTAGTTATTTGCGCAGCACACTTCTGTCTCTAAATAAAAAAAAAAAAAAAAAAATAACGAAAGAATATATTAATTAGTATAGAAAATGAAACGAATCTTTTTTATTTATATTATATATAAAAAATGGAAAATTTACTTCCTAAGTCACAGATTATATCTGGGCTGGGCTATAGATCGAAATCCTTTTGGCGAACGTAATACACAACTGTACCTATAGGTGTACAGATATATCTTGAGCCTTGAACCGTCTCTCTGTTTCTCTTCCCGACTAACTGCATGCACCATGCCACCTTTCTCTTTCCGTATTTTTAACGCCCTCTGTACTCGTACAACTTGGCATATGATTATTATCATCGATTTCGTTCAATCGATTCGATAGATCTTCTTTTGCCATAGTTATATAATTGCGAAAAATCATTTTTCGGGATTCGCTGTAACAAGTTTCTTGAATGATTGAATGAACGAAAATCATGCATTTCTTGAATTTTTCGTAGATTTTTATAAGTAATGGTAGTGTTTTTTTTTTTTTTTTTTTTTTTTTTGGATTTTAGTTCGATTGACAAAAATCTTACGTAAATCTAAAATTATTTTTTTTTTTTCATCAAATATCCGAAATTCTATATATATAAAAAAAAAAAAAAAAAAAAAAAAAATAATAAAAAAAAATCGTATAAATTTCTACTAGTCATCGTATCTTACCCATTTTACTATATCGTAGCAAGTACAATACGCGAACTCTTTCATTCGGCGAGGAGAGGCATATAATCGGAAAGTTGAAAAGGTCGAAGCCCCTGACAGGTGTTCGTGTATATCGCGTCATTAATGCTATAAGGTCGTAAGCGCCAAAAAAAAAAAAAAAAAAAAAAAATTTCGTTCTTTTTGGTGGCAAAATCTTTTTCATGCCATTTAACATTGTTTGGACATATCCGCAAAAAAAATAATTTTTTGCCGCTTACGACCTTATGGCATTAGTGACGCGATAATATATCTTTATACCGATAGGTATATTATACCTATGCCTTCTTACGGACCTATTTACACATCTACGTATACATACAACTATATGTATTCGCAGTATAGGTATATGTGTTGAATATAAACGGTGAGTACCGTGACCACAAGTTCTCAAGGCACGCGTGACAATCGCCACGATATAATATACCTACGACTCCATTGTACATCGCGCGGGTAATCGAAGTTCGATGACTCCTGTCTCAGATTGTTTGCCATTGCCGCCCACTCACTACTCTTTTACTAATCGGCTTCTCTCGCTTTCTTTCTTTCTCTCTCTCTCTATCTGTCTTATACTTTCAGCAATGAGGATTATAATTATCGTTATTACTACTTATAATCCTGATGCAGCATCACCGCAGAGTGGATTATTATTTATTTCTTCCTGCGCTTGTATATAAAGTATACTGGGTTCCTATGCAGTCCTCGGATTAGAAATCCTTGCGCAAAATCACACTTTTATATATCGAATAGAATTATCACGAAAAAGTTTTCTATATACATTTTAAAACTATAGAAATCAATATTTTAGGAGAAAAGAAAAGAAAAAAAAAAAAAAAAAAAAATTTTCAACAATGAGTATATTATTTTTATTAGCAATATAATGACCTGGAATCTAAATCTCAAATTTTGATAAATTTAATCCTTGAAAGTTTTCACAATGTACATTGAAAATCTTGGAAATATCATGCGGGAATAATAATGCCAACGTATGACGAATCACTAGCTCGTCATTCGCGCAGGTATTTCAGCCACTAAAATCGAGAACAAAAAAAAAAAAAAAAAAAAAAAAAAAGAAAAATCTTCACAAAATTCCAACAAATCGAGCTATGAATATAGGTACTACAATATGATGGGAAAAAATTCACGAGATTTCAAATTTTAGGAACTTTTTTTGAACGGAATGATTGTTTTTTTTTTTTTTTTTTTTTTCTTTCATTTTTTTTATTTAAACAGTGATATATAGCTCAGGAACGGTTACAATCGTAAAGTCAATATTAAATAATGAAAATACAGTTTTCCAAGGCTTACAAGAATAAAATTTATTCAAATTTAACCGAGTAATTCTGATATTATAATACAATATTATAGGGAAAAATCATCGAAAATTTTTTATTTTTCAAGGCAAGAATTTTTGTCGCGAATCGCTGGTAAACTTTCTGAAACCCGCATGCGATGAAAAACAATTATTGTCGCTCTTGCATATTGCGTCACTGATGCTATAAAGTCGTAAGCGCAAAAAAAAAAAAAAAAAAAAATTCCGTGTTTTTGATGGCAAAATCTTTTTCGTGCCATATAACATCGTTTGGGCATATCCGCAAAAAAAAACAAAAAAAAAAAAAATTTTTTGGCACTTACGACCTTATAGCATTAGTGACGCGATATACTAGTACGTATATTATATATTATATATACCTGTATGTATAGATATAATATATAGTTTTCAAAGTACATCAATACGAAGAACTAACATGCAGGGATGTTCGGGGCTGTAGTAGTTCATTCTATTTCCGGTTACGGTAATAGACCCTCTCTAATTCTTCCCATAGATAGTTCTATACCCAGTATATATGGGTACTAGACCAACTCCTAGAGTTAGAGACCCTTTCGAGCCCTTCCGGCTTCGGGTGCCCAGCTGGGGCCATCAGGGCCGTAGAATATGTGTACCTATTACCTTATTACCGTTAAGGGGGATACGTAGCTGCAGGCCGGCTATAGTGAATGAATCGCGTGACTTAAAAAAAAAAAAAAAAAAAAAAAAGAACTCAAAGTCATGGGCCATTTCTGTTTAGTTATTTGATAAAAATTGTGAATAAAAAAGGAAAAAAAAAAAAAAAAAAAAAAAACAATCGACATTTCTTCAAATTCGCGAAATTTCCATAGATTTCGATGTCGATGGTGAAAATGATTGAAAAACAAAAACAAAAAAAAAAAAAAAAAAAAGAACAGCAAGCTTTAAACTTGTCGAATTCCGAAACTCGAAAACAAAAATATTGCGAATTTTAGTTCAAAACAACAAATTATAAGGGATATCATATAAATCTTAATCGTTCACCAGGTTACTTATAATTAGAAAAACGTAGCTTTCGGAAAACTATGAAGTATAAAATATGCAGAAAGTCTGGAATAATGTGCGAAAAAAGTGTCGGATCATTTTTTTTTTTTTTTTTTTTTTTTTTTTCGAAATTTCACAACCCTTTCTCGTCGCTAGCATCTTATTTAGTCAAGCAAGATAACGCCAAGGTGAATGTTAATACCAACGTTTGGTTGTTGAAACACGTTGTGCAGTCAAACTCTTTTTAGATAAGATTTGTAAATATTTAACCCATGTCTACTGGGCGCAACAACGTCCGTTGGTTATTTTAGCTATCTATACCGTAGGTATATAATGATGTCCGTTTTTTTACTATACAGAGAAAGTCAGTCAGCTTATGTGAACCGAACCGCGGAGACAAAGAATAGGACCGATTTGTTTTCTGCTTTTTTCTCTCCTTATTTTTTCTATTTTTTTTTTTTTTTGTTTTTCGTTTATCTAGACGGACAGGAAATGCAGACATTTGGCAAACTCTCAGTTCGCGGTAATATCGATATTAGAGTGGTTCTTAATTTTATCATTTTTTTGAATTTTAATTCTCTCATGGGTCCACACTCAGAAAAAGGTCTTGTTGACACAACCAAAATTTCGTTATTATATCCGACAATCACATTTTTTGTTCAGTCAACCAAAAATGTCATCGGGATAACCAAAATTTTGTTGGAAAAACCAAATTTTGTTGGGAGAACCAAAATTTTGGCTATTCCAACCAAATTTTTGGTTGACTGAACAAAAAATTTGATTGTCCATATAATAACCCAAATTTTGTTTGTGGCAACAAAATCTTTTTCTGAGTGTATGGGACCCCCCCCCCCCCCCCCCCCCAGGCTTTAGGGCAGAATTTGGAATTGACTACATTTTTTTTTGTACACAGAGAGAAAGGTTGACTTGATTCAAGATAATTTTGGGGGTCCAAAAATGAAGACCGAAATTTTGATTTGATCCGATAGAAAATTTCGGTCTTCATTTTTGGACCCCCAAAATTATCTTGAATGAAGAATAATTTTCTTGGCTCAAGTTGACCTTTCTTTTCTGTGTAGATATTTGGAGAAGTTTTGGCGGATGCAGAGAGGTTTTTAACCCAAGACGGTCACACCTCATGAGAATCCTGTGGTGGTCACATGGGGTGTGACACACCCCAGCACTTTGAAGCGCTGTAGAATTTCGTAGACTTATCCTTGGGGCCCCAAAAAAATTGAGAACATATTTCAAACGTTTCTCTATTAACCCATCCAAAAATGTAACACAAATTTTAGTTTTAAGTATGTTTAAAAAATAGGTAAAAAAAAAAAATTCGCGGAAAAAAAAAAAAAATTTTTACGAAAAAAAATAAAAACTCTAGTTAGGGGCAGAAACGTCGGTTTCCGGGATTATGAGTGGGAAATTCGAGCTCGGAAATAACCTGGGGTGTGTCACACCCCATATGACCGTCTTGGGTTAATTAAAAAAATGGTCAAATTTCGTCCGCGTAACGGGATCGTACTATTCTACGTAGAATAGAATGCATGATGCTGTGACAGAAGAGAAATTTTCATCATGAAATTCTGTAGCTGAATTTGTTCGTTTAATTATTATAAATTATTTTGTTGTTATTGTTGCGGTAACGTTATAATCGATATATATGTTCGTTTAATATTAAGAAGCATATTATACCATCGATGGAAAGATTTTATTCAACAGCTATAAGATAAAAAGTTCGCGTCAACTAAAGTCTTTTTTATTTTATTTTCTACATTTCGAAGAGGTTTAAATTTTTTTTTTTTTTTTTTTCATTCTTTCCTTCTTTTTCCCTATGGTAAGTTTACCCTGTGCTGTCTTTGCTGTTCTTCGTTCTTGTCTAAACTCTACGATCTTGATAATACGGCCCAATCCGAGTTCTCGTATTCCCTCGTCTTATTCAACGCTGCGGGGATTTAAGACCGCGGTAGTATAACAGTCTCTTATCGCGCTTGAACTCGACGATTCAATTTCACTCGATTCATGCGGACTGACAGTCAATTGAAAGTCTTTTTCATTCATTTTTCATTCCTTTCACAATGCCACGTTACAAAACTCTACGTTTCATTCTTTCGAAGAACGATTAAAAAATTTGTCGAAAAGATGTAGTAGGATGTACGTATCCATTTTATTTCCTCATGATATAATTTTATTTTACTTTAATTAATTTTTTTTTAATTTTATTTTACCACCGATTCAGATATTTTATCTTCTTAAGGCCCATCCTTAATCGCCCACCTTCTTTTGGTCGAAATGTGTCACATTTCGATTATTATCCGAGCCCAGGTGTAAAAAACGCAAAAAAAGCCAACTTAGCGCAAATTCTATTTCAATTCCGAACACATGCGTCCAAAAAAAATGTTCGTTCCGTGCGAAAATAGAGTCTACAGATGGTTTTTACATTGTTAAAAAATTATTCGAATTCGATTTCCTCGGCGAACAATGTAAAAACCATCTGTAGACTTTATTTTCGCACGAAACGAACATTTTTTTGGACTTATGTGTTCGGAATTGAAATAGAATTTGCGCTAAGTTGGCCTTTTTTGCGTTTTTGAAGCCTGGGCTCGGATAATAATCGAAATGTGACACATTTCGATCAAAAGGAGGTGGGCGACTAGGGATGGGCCTTAATAATAAAAAAAAAAAAAAAAAAAAAGAAAAAAACCTCAGTAGCCAAAATTCTCGAAATGTCAGAACTGTGAGGTGAATATGTATAACGCAGGAGTTATATACCGAGAAGTTTCGTGGACGCGGAACGCTAGGGATACCAACCCGAAATTTTTGCTATTCCATAGGCGTACTCTCTTAATTTCTTGGAGTGAAAACTGCACCACTCCGAGAAAAAAGAGTGAAATTTCACTCATTTATGAGTGAATTTCACTGCAAGCAGAGTGAATTTTCACTCCCTTAGTGTGAAAACAGCACCAGTCCAAAAAAAAGAGTGTGTTTTTCACTCCAAAAAATTTAGAGAGTAGGTCATACAGTAAACTGCAGCAGCAGTTTGGTAACTTACTAGATGTTTCTAGTAAAATCACTAGAGATCACTAGAAATCTAGTGATCATTGGTCACTAGATTTCTGGACTAGAAATCTAGTGACTAGATTTCCAGTGATTTCTAGTGATCTTACTAGAAACATCTAGTAAGTTACCAAACTGCTGCTGCAGTTTACTGTATGACCTACGCCTATGGAATAGCAAAAATTTCGGGTTGGTACCTTTAGCGTACCGCGTCCACGAAACTTCTCGGTATATATAATACAATCGCGTAATGATTATAGTTGCATTTCTCAGCTAATATATTTGAAATTCATCTCGTGCTCTGGTCTAACTGTACCTACATTCTCCCTCTTTCGCTCTCTAGTTGAAGTACCTATATATTTCTGAAGAGTTGACCACGCCGTTAGAATTCCCCGTTTAGATAGATAAAAGCTTAAAACTGTCGAGACGCAAATCGAAGACAATCGGATTCCTCGGTAACTCCTTTTTCTTCTTCTTCTTCTTCTTCTGCTTCTTCTTCTTCTTCTTCTTCTTCTCTTTCCCATTCTATTTCTTTGAGCCTTGCCGATGGCTAAGCTATATACCTATACCATAGTACTTATAGAGAATTACGCCTCTGCGACTTACAGTAGCGTGCAAGTAGGTACCTATATATACCTACGTACAACTTAGGTATAAGATGTGAGAGTTTCCGTGCAGTTTTACCGTTATATACTTTACGAATTTAGCTGAACAAGGTATAGGTTACCCGCACGCGGATCTCCCGATCTTTCTCTCTCTCTCTCTCTCTCTCACTCTCTCTCATTCTTCATCCATCTCTTTCTCTTTCTCTTTCTATCTCGCTGTTCTTATAGGAGGATTATAGGTACTGATCGCAAGGTATGCACGGTGATGCGGGTTCCTCGGAGTCAGATATATATAGTAACTCTTCATTCCTTTATGTACTTATACCGATGTATAATATAGGGAGGATATAGGTATCCTGACAATTCCATATATATACATATATATATGGCGAGTTGCGATCATCGCTACAGTCATTAGTGAAGACTTGTTCGATTGAGGATATAAGGAATTACGTATATGTATTAGGGTGTGAAAAAAAAAAAAAAAAAAAAAATTCAAACGCGCATCAACATTCTGGTAGAGCATCTCAAATAGAATATTTCAGCCAAATATGAGCTCTTAATATATTGATATTTAGAACTGCCTATTTTAGTATACTAATTTTAGTTACGAATTTTAGTTACTGAGATAGGCAGTTCTAAATATCATTATTAAGAGCTCATATTTGGCTGAGATATTCTATTTGAGATGCTCTACCGAAATTTTGATGCGCGGTTGAAAAAAAAAAAAATTGTTTTCCCCAGAGTCATATGTCTCCGTGACGCTATGACTCAATGTTTATAGGCGAATATCTCTTAATCGGTGAGAGTTAGGAAAATTTTATCTCAGTACTTTTTTATAGAGCGTGAAATTTCCTATAAGAATCTGTCTTCAGATAGTTTCTAAATCAAGCCGCTTACGAGAAAAAAAAACAATTCAAAAATTTTCCGATTTTTTTTTTTCACATGTTATTCAAATCAAAAAATGGGAAAACTGAGTTAGGCAGTTCTAAATATCAATATTAAGAGCTCATATTTAGCTGAGATATTCTGTTCAAAATGCTCTACCGGAATCTTCATGCGCGTTTGAATTTTTTTTTTTTTTTTTCGGCACACCCTAATATGTACCTATAGCATATATAGGGGAGAGCGGGGCAAAACGGGCAGCTCCCCCGAAAAATAAAAAAAAATGTTGGAAAATTTTAGATTTTTTTTTTTTTTTTCAATAAAAATTGTTTCCCAATGAATTTTGATTTTTTTCTGAATTTAATTTCGAAAATTTGGCCGAGGTGCCCGTTTTGCCCCGCTGCCCGTTTTGCCCCGCTCTCCCCTACTACAAGTATAGAGTATCACTATGTAAGATATTTAAATGGGTGAGTAACACCAATGAGAAGAGAAGTTCTTAATCGCGCACCATGCTGCAGTTGGTAACACTTTTATATAATTCGCACATGGTGTGCGCAGCACTGCGCAGCGAATGCCTAGAATTCGAAAACGAAGGTACGCGGGTATATAGGTATAACTAAATTGGAATCTGGTTTTAAAATATGGGTAACGAAATTGGAATCTATAGTTTTAAAATATGGGAGAAAAATTGGAAATTTTTTTTTGGCTAAAAACTGATGAAAAAAATTGTAATTTTTTTGTTTTTTTTTTTGTTTCGTCTCGTTAAATAGCAGTGTAACCGATAATCAATCAATCAATTGACGTGGCATACATCGTAGATATGTAGGTATTTTACTATACCTCGTCGCACTTCTTTTACTGGCATTCAAGTCACCGGAGAGTTTGACGCTTTCATTTCGCATCATATCATATACCTACCTTAGAAACGCGCGTTTACAATCAGATGTTTTTCAGACTGTTAACACATCAGCTCTCGACACTGTATACACAGAAAAAAAGGTTAACTTGAACCAAGAAAATTATTCTTCATTCAAGATAATTTTTCGGTCCAAAAATGAAGACCGAAATTTTCTCGGATCAAATCGAAAATTTTTCTCGAACCAAGAAAATTTGGAAAATTTTCTTGGTTCGAGAAAATTTTCGATTTGATCCGAGAAAATTTCGGTCTTCATTTTTGGACCGCAAAATTATCTTGAATGAAGAATAATTTTCTTTTCCAAATTTTTCAAATTTTCTTGGTTCGAGAAAATTTTTGAATTGATCCGAGAAAATTTCGGTCTTCATTTTTGGACCGAAAAATTGTCTTGATAATCAAGTTAACCTTTCTTTCTGTGTACACCTACCTTTTCCTATAAATACACATACGATGCAACGAATTGGTGTTTTGTTCATATCGCGTCACTAATGCCATAAGGTCTTGACCGCAAAAAAAAAAAAAAAAAAAAATTTTGTCTTTTTGGTGGCAAAATCTTTTTCATGCGATATAACATCGTTAGGGCATATCCGCAAAAAAAATTATTTTTTTGGCACTTACGACCTTATGGCATTAGTGACGCGATATATGTGATAGTGCGCCATTGGCCATCGCGCGACGAAACGAGACGCGACGATGCGATACGATGGCTTGAAAGGTTGGATGGGTTGGAAAGGGACTCGACCACCGACAGATGTTCCATCCATCCATCCATCCATCCATTCCATACGTATACCCGTCCGAGTCTGTCTGTCCCCCGTATAACGTCACGCCGGCCTCCGTGCTATAGGGATGTTTAAAATATGGTCGCAAAGCTGTTTTCCTTCTCTCTTTATATTTTGTCGATGATTTGAACAGCATTTTAAGTTACGAAAATGGTGTTTTTTTTTTTTTTTTTTTTTTTTTCTGTTTTTTTTTTCCACCGAAAATAAGAAGAGATTAAATACCGTAGCACCATAATGTACCGGGATATATAGGATTAAATTTGTATATATATATATATATATGTGTGTGGCAAACAAAGAAGTCCAGTTTCTCTTAAAGCCAGAGTTTTTCCCATCCATATAGATTATATAGGTACACGTTCGTTCCTATCCTTATACTCGGTGAATATCGCCTTTGTATAATTATAACGCACGATCTGTTAACAATGAACTTATTAAAGCGTTTCCTTTCTCGTGGAGGATGTTATGGCTCGCTAGCGCCACGGAGCTGTATATAAAACTTTTGAATAAGATTTTCAAATTTTCTTTTTTGTCAACTGATGATACCCCATTTCTATATTATAATATTATACGAAATTTATGACTACGTTATATAACTGTACAGAGTTCAGAATGGATGAACTATCTTCCTTTTTTAAATAATTACAGAGAAACACTTTTCTGTATATATACCTACTTATATATACTGAGAGTTTTCGGTGAAACTGGTGACCCCCTACCCGCGCGCACGCGCGGTATAAGTGTCTGTGTTGGTTTCGCCGCAGGGAGGGGGTCACCAGTTTCACCGAAAACTCTCGGTATGTATACTATACATAAGTAATGTAGTTTCCCGTCATACAATGACGCAATGAAGCTCTCTGCTGTATAAATATATATACAGTGTCTACGTACATACACACACACACGCACACACACACACATGCACACATATAGATATTATATATATATATAGTGTCGAAGTCCATTCGAGGCACGCGTCGTTATTGTTATAGGGGATTTGGCGCCTCTTATACTCTACTCGACACAGGATATAACTCTACGGCTGACTATGAGATCGTAAGATTTAAAAGTTCTATAGGAAACAAAAGCCCACAGAGTGGTGTACATATAGGAAGTCGTAAAATCGGTGGTTAAAGTTTTAAATCTGTTTTAAAATTATACTCGTATATAGCTGATGCAGTGCGTGAACTGCAGCGTCAAATAAATATAGGTATAAGTATTGACAAATGAAAATTAAACAAATTGAAAAATTGGAAAAAGAACTGACCCATAGTATATAGAATATTAGATGATAAATGCTAACGTTTATAATACAAAGTGCACTTCCCGAGTCGGAATCTAAATTCTATTTTTATTATACAAGTTCTATAGAATTTAAAGAATATTTAATTCAAGGAATATTGCACTCAGAAAAAGGTCTTGTTGACACAACCAAAATTTGGTTATTATACGGTCAAAGATATTTTTTTTTGTTCAGTCAACCAAAATTTTGTTGGTCCAATCAAAATTTTGTTGGGCTAACCAAAATTTTTGTTGATACTACTAAATTTCTTGTTGGCCCAACAAAATTTTGGTTGGCCCAACAAAAAAATTTCTTTGACCGTATAATAACCAAATTTTGGTTGTTTCAACAAGACCTTTTTCTCAGTGTGTGCATCTAATGTGATATTCTGATTTTTACCTGAAAGTCAAAGTTCGGTTTTAGTTAATTAGGAGCAAATTAGACTTTTGAAATTCTAGCCTCGACCTCTGGATCCTAGAATTCAGAGGGGCCTACAGTGATTCTGATTTGGATCTATATAGCTTCTCGACAATTGGATTGGTAAAATTAATCGCTCTGAAATTTATTTTTCTGGAAATTTCAATAAGTTTCAAAATCCTATCAATTTTTTTATGACATCGTATAAAGTTATCGATTAATATAAGTAGATAAGATGGATTTCCATAAAAAGGGAATCGATTAAAACGAACTACTCTTCGTCTCTTCATATCCTGAGAAATGAACTGAAATTTTCGGATCTTTGGGCCTGCGGAGGTTTGCAGAACTTTCGGAGTTTTGACTTGATGAACATATATAAAAATTCTGAATCCCATCAAACGAATTCGGAGTTTTGATCGTTCGGAACTGTCGACAAAATTGGAGAACAAAAAAATTCAAGTCCTCATTCAGTATCTAACAAGAACTTATAATTCGACTCGAGTTTTTTTCGCTGCACCAACTTTCACCCAACTTTTAAGTTTCTAATCAGTATTTTACATGAAATATACATAATACACCTTTAGGAGCAAAATTTTACGACTTAAGTAATATCTGCGGACATAGACGAACAATTTGCGGTAGTTAACCTATATTTCTACCCTATCATATCATTTTGCTATTCTAAGTGAAAATGAAAATTGCTATTTTGATAGCTGATCGTAAAACAACTATACACAGAAAAAAAGATCAACTTGAGCCAAGAAAATTATTCTTGATGCAAGATAATTTTGCGGTCCAAAAATGAAGACCGAAATTTTCTCGGATCAAATCAAAATTTCGGTCTTCATTTTTGGGCGGCACAATTATCTTGAATTAAGTCAACCTTTATTTCTGTGTGTGGGTTGAGCAACGCGTCACCTCTATAGATTATTCGCTTCCAAATTATTACGGAACGAATCTTGACCTCAAGTTTTTTAACCCAGGTCTGAAAATTAGACCCTGAACTATATGTAAGTAAAACGAACCGGTTGATAATATACTAATAATTGCTCATTAGATATTTCCTAATGGTTTTTCAGCTTTTATTTATTTATTTATTTATTTATTTTTTTTTCTATCTTCCGCTTGTTATGCGCGCGCGCGGTGCGGCTCTCCGAAGGATATCTAGATACTTATTAGACCCCGATATACTACGTATTATAATATAACGTCGAAGGAGAAAATTAAAGAAGGCCGCAGCTCGTCCGCGACAATCAATCATCCAGACAAATTATTGGCCCTAAACGACGCTCGTTAAGATAGTTTCACCGTTTGACGATTTCAACCTCGTATATCGCGCGGGATGAAGTCTGGATGGCGCCGGGGTCAAACCTCTTGACTTTATGCCGAGGAATACGCGGCCGGGGTGAGGTATATCGTTTAAAAACTGAAAGGCTTGCTGCTTCTTCTTCTTCTTCTTCTTCTTCTTCTGCTTTTTATCTCTCGAGGGTCAGAAGCGTTGAAATTCTATGGCCGTACTACGTCCGACTGGACGAAACTATGTCGTGTTATTTTTTGATAAAAGAAAAAAAAAAAACAAGGGAGGGTAAGTAAAAAAGAAGAGAAGAGAAATTGGGAAAAACGAAGAGTCCGGACTCCACGGGATAAACAACGGGCAAAAAGCTCACTACTATATAGGAGAGAATTGCGAGAGAGGAAAGGACATAAGCAATAAATTGCGCAATAGCTTTCGAACGAGCCCAGGAGCCACTTAGCTGAACGTTAGTAATGCCCATTAGAATACAATAGCCTCGGGAGAGAAGCTGTGCGGGCCTGATCCCAAAAACAATCGGGTCCGACCGCAAAAAAGAAAAAGAAGCAACAAAAAACAAAAAAAATAAATCCTGAACAATGAAGTCCGCTTTTACTCTCCTCTGCTGCATATGCGCCTCCTGCAACGACCTCGTGCCCCGGGTGCAACCCAAACCAACCCAACCCATAGGGTGAAACTATAATACCCGTTCCTCGTAGAAAAGCACTCCTCATGTGATTTCGGGTGACAAATTTTTTACGATGCTACTATTGCTTATCTAGTATGAAGTTATTGCAAAAAAGAAGAAAAAAAACACGAAGTAATCGATTGAACGATTAAATTTATTAAAAACAGTCTGCACTCAGAAAAAGGTCTTGTTGACACAACCAAAATTTGGGTTATTATATGCACAATCACATTTTTTGTTCAGTCAACCAAAATTTTTGTTGGAATAGCCAAAATTTTGGTTGTCCCAACAAAATTTGGTTTTCCCAACAAAATTTTGGCTATACGAACGAAATTTTTGGTTGACTGAACAAAAAATTTGATTGACTGCACAAAAATGTGATTGTGCATATAATAACCAAATTTTGGTCGTGTCAACAAGACCTTTTTCTGAGTGTGTAATGAACATAATCTTGGTCCATGTCTCGATTCAGAACAAATTAAACTAATTTTATGACCAAAATTTTGATCTGATATTGATGATATTACTGTATTCAACCGTCCGATATAATTGGCGATTGAAGCTCTGATGCGAAGTGGTTGTTATAATTTGGCTTGACTCGAACCGGTCCAATTCTCTCGTTGAAAAATATTTCGCGGTGTTATTACTGTATAAATAATGATAATGAAATAAAAAGCTAATTTATATATATAAGAGTGGAGAGTGGAGCTGCTGCGCAGAGGGGTATGAAATTCTCAAGCTTTAATCTTTCAGGCATATATGTAGCTATATAGGTACAGCTGCATGGTGCTACGCGAGAATCAATTCGAATGCTCCATACCCTGGACTGTGTCCGATTTGGGTGTATAGTATATGTATATGGGTATACGCGCATCCTTTCTTGGGGGATAAACACTCCGATGAGAGAATAAAAAGACTTCTTGTAGCCAAGAAAGCTGCAGCTACGTTAGCCAAGAGATAAAAGAGCCCGGCGCTATAATTCAACGGCAATGTCAATCGCCTTGCGGACCTCGACTAGCTGCAGCAGTTTATTCCCATCCCTATATTCCGACTCTTCCCTTCTTTCGTATCGACAAAAAACCGGCATGGCTCGCGCTGATGGAACTGAAACTGCAACTGAAACTGCAGCAATTCTGCAACTGCACAGAGGAGGACTACCTCCATCTCGGTTCTCTTTCTCTCTGTCTCTTTCAGAATCCTGCAGTTTATCTCGTCATATATACCTATACCCACAGACGAAGGAACTGACCTGGCCACGACATGTGTTAGACGCGTTAAGGGATACGTCAAGAGTCCGAGAGTCGAGCGGTTGTCCGAAGGCACAATTACAGGACCTGCGACTTATGCTTCACGTCAAATTGCTGCACCGACGGATCAGTAATGGCCCTTGGGATGGTAACTTGTCCTTAGTCCTGAGTCCTGAAGCTCCTGGGATGAGGAGGAAGAACGACACGTTCGAGGTTCGACGGGAACGTCTTTGAAGACCACCGACAATGGAAGAGACAAGAAACAACGATCACGCATTCCGCAAAGCTATACGCGTTCATTTCATCAGGATAACTCTTCACCGTCTCAAGGTCGACGGATCTCTATAACAGGACACTGCATGATGTGTACTTAGGATTAAAGAATCGGGATAAAAAATGGTCATGGTACACGGAAAAAACAGTGCTGTCAAATTTACTCTGGAGCAGTAAATATATGGACAGCACTTTTATGCAGTAGAAATTATCACAATTCTAGCATTGGGTACATTAGAGCAAGTTACCTTCAATGTCTCTATGAGTGAATGTTACTACGATTGTGATGATTTCTACTGCAAAAAAATGCTGTCCCTATATTTAGTGCTCCAAAGTAAATTTGAGGGTCGTTATAGCTATCGAGATGATCAAACTCACTGCGGTGCAGCTTGCTGATGTTCAACATGATGAAGTAAATTTCTATCAACATTTCGGACACCGAAAGGTTTATCACTCCGCTGATTCAGTGTGTAGGTACACCTGACTTCAAGACTTCAGGACTTTGTAGGACTCCGTGAATTCGATGACTTCACACGACTTACCTTGACCTAAATAGTGATGAACGTTACGGCAAAGGCTATTCCGATGTCTATAAATTCTTCGATGAAGCAGACGTGTTTGGAAGACCTAGAGGAATTTCTTGTATAGAACGCGATTTGTTTTAATTATCGTGCGAGCTGATTTGTTTTTTCTTTTTATATTGGACGAAGTAACGGGGAATGCCCACATGTATGAACTTTGACACTATAAAAATCCTGGAGCTGAGGGATCTATACCTCGATGATTATATCAGATATATATTTATACAGTGAATTTCGCAGACTTTGTGGTCTCCACATATTCACCTGTAATATATTGGACTTATGCTAATTTTACGACCGATAAAATAAGGAGGAAAATAAAAGTTAAAAACCGGCTGCGGCATTGCCGCATGCTGCACGAGAAAAGAATTATCGATCTGTTATGCGCGTTTCAATATATATATAGATACCTACTATATACGGATCGAAACTCTCAGAACTTTTTCCTTTTTTTTTTTTTTTTCAATTTTTTTTTTCTTCTTATTTTCCCTTCTTATTTTACATCATATGAATCAGCGACGGTCATGAATTCGAAGAATCTAGATCATCCATGGGATACCGCGTTATTAATCCTAGATTATAAAAAAATGTTAAAAAAGAAAAAAAAGAAGTGAGATTCGATAAACGCTTACGCTACGCAACGCAACGCGTCTGTTAAATTATGAGCTTTGAATTCGTCGGTAATAATTTGTGCGTAGCGTGAGGTTAAGCAGTTTATTAACGTTCAGTCGCGTCGCGATGCGTTGCGTTGCGTTACGTTACGTTGCTTTGCTTTGCGTCGGTGTAGTACTAAAATTCTTCATCCATGCGATCGTTCCTCCTCTCCCGACTGATTGCGATTTATGGAGCTGACCTGACGTTCCTTCCTGAATTTTTTAGCGCTTCTATATATATAATATCACTTGGTTATATAGCTAAACCTTTGAATGCCATTTAAATATGATTAAATTCAAATTCAAATTCAAATTTAACCTTCGGTTATATACCTAACCAGCTGTAACAGAAAAGAATCAAAGACAGCTCGCGCACACGCCTTATGAATCGAATCGTATAGTTCAACCGATCATAATGACAAAAAAAAATCAACAATATAAAAACTGATCCAACCCATTACCTACACTCAGAAAAAGGTCTTGTTGACACAACCAAAATTTGGTTATTATGTGCACAATCACATTTTTTGTTCAGTCAATCAAATTTTTTGTTCAGTCAACCAAAAATTTCGTTCGGATGACCAAAATTTTGTTGGGAAAACCAAATTTTGTTGGGACAACCAAAATTTTGGCTATTCCAACAAAATTTTTGGTTGACTGAACAAAAAATGTAGTTGTGCATATAATAACCCAAATTTTGGTTGTGTCAACAAGACCTTTTTCTGAGTGTTGTATACGTTTCGTTTCAGATACAATATATAATATCTCGCGAAATTCAGTCGTGTGCAGCAAAAATTTGTTTCTGTACTCCAGTTCAAAAATTTGTTCCTGTACTCCAGTTCACTCCAGCTTTAACGACTTTAGCTCCATAGTTAAGGTAAACACACAGCTGCAGCTATTTCGCGCGCTCTTGCTATAAAGACTGGCCAAATTGTCCCGGAGAGGCAATCTTAGCTGTTCAGCTACTGCAGCAAGCAACGCGAGGATTTTATTTGCTCATATTCTTCTTCTTCTTCTTCAAGTTTATTCACCACACTATGCCTCCGAAAGGCGAGAACTCAGAGTATACCGGAGAAAGAGTTTACGTCGTAAACATAAGCTTACACTCCGTCAGTTCACAAGCAGTATAAGGTACCTACATACATATACCCACCTTATAAAAATGCGGTTTGCGCATTGTCTTATAGGTGAGACAAGAATTCTGTCTTGTTATAGTATTCCCACCACTCTGAACGTTCCTTTTTTTTTTATGAGAAATATTCCCGTGAAAAAAATTCAATTTTAAAATTTTTTTTTTTTTTTTTGAAAACTCACTTCCTTGAAGTGAAAATCGTGCAACTGCGAGAAAAAATAGTGAATTCTTCACTCCAAAGAAATTTAGAGAGTAGTTTCAATCAGTGAAACGTCTCGCTGCGCGATAAGTGATAATCATTCTCTCTCCTCTATTATGCTATATAGGAGGTATATAGGTTTTTTTTTTTTTTTTTTTGTTCTTTTTCATTCATTATTAAAAATAATGATGTAATTACTCTTAGTCGTCAGAGCAGTCAGCAGCTGATCGTGAATAGGACGCGGTATGGGGATTAAACGAAGAGCCGAATTAACAGGCCGAAAGTGTGTTCACTGTTCGAAGCGTGTCTGACCCGCATGCCCTACGGTTCGCGGTTCAGAGGTTAAACCATTCCGAAGATGTACCTAGCAGAAGCACAGATTCCACGTAGAAAATTAATCAGCCACACGTACCGCAAGGTCGCTTTCAGTCTCAACGCGTCCTCAATATGCCTTCAGGAAACGTTTTTTATTTTTTATTTTCATCTTTCCTATGCAGTTATCGTCATTTATAAAAGTCAGAATCTGAGAAACGAGAAATCCGAAGCCTGCGGGTGTTACAGCAGCTCAGATTATTGAGACTCGTCGCTTCTTATATATACTTCCGGTTTAAGATTCGGCTTTAATTCATACCTTTCTTAAGAGTTTGAAATCTCTTCTATCTTATGTATACTACGGCCTGATTACCTTCTTCCTGCACTCACACGAACTTCAATTAGAAGCTATAAAAATCAGGGAAATATATTATTCTCAGTCGCGAGTATAAAACTAATTGAAATTCTTTTATTACTTTATTACTCGGACATATGGGGTCTTAAATCTCGTATAACTTTAGCTGGAATTGTGGTGCCAGTTGGTGCGCAGCCTGCAGCCCTTTGTGGTCGAATCTCGCTGTCTCCAAGACTCTACCATGCACGGAGGATCCCAATGACTAGTACGTGGCGTCCCGCTTAGCCATGCGCGATGGACCTGGATTCACGTATAATTGTGATTAATGGATTCAGTAATGCAGCCTAACCCATGGCACTATATAAGAATGCTGCACAAGTCCGTCAGCACGGCTAAATATACATTTGTAATTTGGTATTACGTCACGGTTTTGTTTCAATTAACGAATTGAATAATAAAGAAGAATACAAGAAAAAGGAAGACTCATTCGAATTCTGAGTTGAGGGGACCAGTACAGTGACTTTTCGAGAAATTATCATAGTCCAAAATCAATTTATTTCATAACCAAACTTCATTTCACATCAAAATATTTTTCTTTTTCAAAATAATGTGTCGTAAGGATTTCAGAGTACCGTTGGACCGATTCAGGTCATCTTGGATTCATTTTCTTCAGAAAACAAATCCTCATCATGTGAATGTAGGAATTTGAAAATAAAAAATTATGTCATAAGTTATGATCAATTTACCAAATTTGAAAAAATTATTATCACTCATTTCTTAAATAACTTGGCCAAAACGAAAAAAATTTCAAAATTCCTACATTCACATGATGAGGATTTGTTTTCTGAAGAAAATGAATCCAAGATGACCTGAAACGGTCCAACGGTTTCCAGCTAAAACACATCTGCTCGATGTGAAATTGATATGAAAATCGATGTGAAAATGTACAGTTTTATATCAAGAATGCTCTGTAACGAATAATCGTTGTTGCTGACATTGTACTTGATGATTATATGAAAACATCCAAAATATTTTCGCTTTTTTGGAAATCCAAGAGCATCATGCTCTCCATACACTTTTTCTGCATCACTGATATCAATTTCACATCGATCGGATGTGTTTTAGCTTTCATATCCCCTTATAAATGGACATCGCAGGATTCTCTCTTGATTCCTATATTCTCTTCTTTTCATAGTTTGTGTCAATTGGTTGAATACGTTCAGGCGGTAAAATAAACAACGAGGAAAAGTTCGTATATGAATGTTTTCATCGAGAGACTATCATATGGCTGGAAGTGAATACCAAGTGAATTGATATTTCCATCCGTGTATATATACGCCTATAAGTAAAGAGAGAGAGAGAGAGATAGAGATAGGGAGAGAATTTTAACAGATAATAGGCCCATTACAATGCCGAATTAGTAAATTTCAATGGTAATTTTTTGTCTCTAACGTTTTCTGGTAGCTGCATCAGTAGCTTTGGGCCAACTTACCTCTCACGGCGGTCTAACTTAAAGTTTTGAATATACTTTCAGCTACCGGTGTCGAATGTCGGAGATCTTGTATAGTGATTAGATATATTGGTATTTTAAAATTCTATACGAAAATATATATATGTACGTAGCTATATACTTTAGAAAATCCATACGGCTGACTCTAACTGCCATCCAGCATGAGTGAACCAAGAAGGATTTCTCTCTGTATAATATAGTTTCATACGAAAGTCGAAACACACATATCGGTTAGGATTTACCTGCAGGGCTAGGGTGTACAACCGTGGGTGTAGCTTCTTAGTTCTATCTCGGAGAGAGAGAGAGAGAGTCGAACACCCAGTGTTCGAGTTTCAGTCTTAACTGGATGTCCGGGTTCCCTTCAGGCATGATCTTCGAAGCATTATATATCTCCACGTGGCATCATGGTTGTTAGTAGGGGTACCACCCTGTCTTTCACCTTATACACGAGTGTGTGCTGCGCAGCACAACGATCGTGGATGTAGCCTTCAATGTACATAGTATTTAAATGTAACTCAGCTCGCTTCTAAATATAGATATAGGTAGACATTATACCTATACATTCACCATATATATATATGTAATGTACATTGCACAGTGAAATCTCTCGTGAGGTGACCAAGTCAAACTTGCAGTCTCTGCAGTATATACATGCACACGTATATGTGTCTCGGCTCATGTTGGGCCGTGTCCCTGTTGCGATGCAAATGTTCGACTATATGCATGCGAATGCAGAACTATAACGACTAACTATAACCGCGTTCACTTTCTAGCAAGATTAATTTCCAATTATATATATGCCAGGTAGGTACACAGAAAAAAAGGTTAACTTGAGCCAAGAAAATTATTCTCGATTCAAGATAATTTTGCGCTCCAAAAATGAAGACCGAAATTTTTGGACCGCAAAATTATCTTGAATCAAGTCAACCTTTATTTCTGTGTAGGTATACCTATACATACTATACCGATTTACTAAACATTTGCACTGAGAAAAAGGTCTTGTTGACACAACCAAAATTTGGTTATTATATGCACAATCACATTTTTTGTTCAGTCAATCAAATTTTTTGTTCAGTCAACCAAAAATTTCGTTCGGATGACCAAATTTTTGTTGGGACAACCAAAATTTTGGTTATTCCAACAAAATTTTTGGTTTACTGAACAAAAAATGTGATTGTGCATATATGATAACCCAAATTTTGGTTGTGTCAACAAGACCTTTTTGTGAGTGTGTTAATATATCTACACAGCTTCTATTTTTAATTACCTAGGTATATGTCTTAAAATCGGAGTTATCATGCAAGTGTGAAAAAAAATAAATAAATAATAATTCCCAAGGTGTATATATACGTGCTACGAAAATCGTTGAAGGTTTGATGTTGTGTCGTCATGACTGACGTTATGGATAGCTATACCATGCCTGGAGATGGTAGGTAGATACCTATGTGGTTTGGTTAGTCCAGCTTCTTCTTCTTCTTCTTCTTCTTCTTCTTCTTCGACTATATATATATAAGAGATGATATTTTCAGCTGCGTAATCCGTTATAACAGGCCCAAAGATGTTCGTTGTGATATCAGGTCAGACGTCGTAGGATTGTATCGGCCTTGCGGACAAGCCGAATTATCTTATATGACAAATATAAATCTACTTTTAATGACTGTGCTATATCCCTATGGTCAGGCGATGGATGCAGCAGCAACCCTTCCCGGAGTATTGGACCTTTATTTTTCAGCGGGAGGTGCATTAGGCGCACATATCGAGGTTTTGAAAAATGGTTGAAGATGCGTCATTTGGGCTTCATGGAGTCGGATTTCTCTCCTTCCTAATTCCCCTCCCTTCTTACTTTTCTATACGAGCTGGTAGTCTGGAACCATTATTCTACCATCGGACAAGGTAGTAAAATATCGAGGCTCTAGGGCCTCGTAGACTTTATAGCTGCTCCTCTATACTATTAGTATCACGGGCTGCGACGATATTTTGAAATATTGTCTCGCTTATTATAGAAGTGAGAAAAGATCGTAATAAAATAATAAATAAGCTTTTCTCTTTCCTCTGATTTAGGTAAAATTATTCGTCTTATTCTTTCCTAACGTAAAACTCATCTTATGCACTAATTCATCGTATATGTAATGTATGTATGTGTGTGACGCAATGCGGCCTTCGTTATGGTTAAAATTTTAACGAACGCACGTCTTTCACGTGATATTAGATCTAATTAAAATCGTCTTTCAGGGTTTGAGTTTTCATTCTTCACCCTTTTCTTCTCCATCTGCGTTACATGCGGAGTAAACCGCATTATATTTTATCGTATGGGATGAATTCCTCTGCACTTTGAGACCAGCTCCGATCTCTCTTTCTGGTAGTCAAAGTGTGTGGGCGAGGCGGTTACTAGATCTATTTAGCAGTTCTCAGAACCGAATAATTGTCACGTGTCTTATAGCGAACGTGGAACAACATTTAAAAACATCAAGGCGATAAGCAAAAACGAGAAAATATCATAAGAGAAAAGAAGAGAAGAGAAGACTGGATATTGAACTATACGATAGTCGGAGGCGTTCAAAATTTAAATTGGTTGCCATTCGGATTCTAATTTCTTCCTGAAACATTTCTCGGAACTATAACGTACAATGATAATTAAATTACCTTCATTATAATTAATCGTTCTACTATATACTATACCTTTATATTCCCATCTTATATAACTATATAACGCCTCTTTGTATACATCATCTTCGTTATGCCCTGCGCCCCTTTCTTATCCGAGTAGGTAAGTATATTATCTTCCCTTTTCGTTTCAGTGTTTTTTTTTTGTTTTTTCTTCTTCACATTGTTAAACATATGACGCATGAGGTCATTGTTAACACTTTTCGAAAATTGTTCCAAGAATACATATCTATATGCCAGCAGCTCGTATAAGAAGACTGTGTTACTTAACACTTCCTGATCCTCTATACCCTGTACTGCAATCATCTTATGGTTTTATTCTTTTTTCATGAAGAAAGTCATGGAAATGATCATTGAAAGTATCTCATTAAAAACTACCTGCACCAGGGTGGAAATGTACAAATTTTATCGGACACACATATGTATAATATCGAATGAATAAACTGCTTCACTGGTCTAACCGTTCTCGGTATGCAATATGGATGCATATATACAGTTGTATGAAACGAACCGTTTTTTGAAACATCTGTTCCTGGTCACTGAATGACACATGCACACCTGCCTATAGATATTTCCCTGTACAACCGGCGTACCTGCATAGCCGAGGAGGAGCTTGCTCGATGCCTTTTACATACTTAGACCTTCGGCTTGGTTGTTCGACAGTCTCGAATTGAAAGGTGAACGTTCTTCTAAAACGTATGCATACACATGCGATACAGACAACAACGGCGATATGTCAATGAAACTAGTATCTATAACCACCGATGCGTCTTAATTGGTAAATCGTTACTATAATTCCCGGAAATTATAGTTTCATTTTATATATACAGACTAGAATCTGATAGTAAGATTATGAATGCACTGAAATTATAATTTGCATTCAAGCAGGCTTAGGCGCGAACTAGATTTTTGAAATTTTAGCTTGAACCTCTGGATCCTAGAATTCAGAGGCCTAGTGATTCTGGTTTGGGTCTATAGCTCCTCGATCTTTATTAGAACAATTTCTGAACTAAAATTGCTAAATGAGTTGATTTTTCGCAGACTAATTAGGTCGTACTACCCTCAGAAAAAGATCTTGTTGACACAACCAAAATTTGATTATTATATGCACAGTCAAATTTTTTGTTCAGTCAACCAAAAATTCCGTTCGGAGAACCAAAATTTTGTTGGGACCACCAAAATTTTGGCTATTCCAACAAAATTTTTGGTTGACTGAACAAAAAATTTGATTGTGCATATAATAACCAAAATTTTGGTTGTGTCAACAAGACCTTTTTCTGAGTGTAATTCTTAAGTAGAATTTGGAAGTTTATCAATCCTGACGCATGACATGATTCTACTGAAGTCGGCAAAACTGAAAAAAGAAAGGAATCGCACGGCTTCACAGAATGAAACTAGAATTTCTTGCAGGGATAATATAACAACTATCGACATATATATTGTCAGTGTAGGAGCAGGTGTCTCCGGTTATTTGTGGGCTCTTGATTGCACGAGACGACGAGATTCGATTTTATTTTATTTCACTTCATTTCATTGCCCTATAGGTATATATATATATATAAGCGGCGTTCACACCGTTGTTTTTTTTTTATTTTTTTATTTCGAAATCTCATCTTCTCGGCGCCATATGCCACAGAAACTCGTATAAACAGACAGCCTAAAACCCATTTGCATTAATATTAAATGTATAGGGACACTCGAGCAGGGATGTGTGTAGTCTTCTCGTTTGGGCTTCACGCGACTCATCTAATTAGCGATAAAATACTATCCACGTTAATCCCCTGTAGAGATATATACGAGTTAGAATTGTTGGGCTCGATGCAAGCTGACCATATACACGAGCAGCTCCTCCTCATCACGTCTTTGGTCATCGAACCTCGTAAGGTACACCGGACTCTTCGACGTTAACAAAGCATGCGATAGCGGAATCAACGAATTTACCACCGCCACCTGGCATAGAGATTTTAATTGGCTCTATTATTACGGCAGCAATTCATCCAAACGGCTTGGCAAAGCCGTGATTCGGCGTGTTCGCCGCTGGTCAGCTCTCGCGGGTATTGCATCGTTCTTTTAATTTTATAGCTCTATAAGAACGTTTATTCTTATTATTGGACTAGATTTATTTTCACTCAAGTTGTTATTGCGCCTGATCTCAATATGGGTAATTGGCATTGGAACCGAGAGGTTTACGAGAGTTTACCAACGTCTCACAATCCGTGGTATAGATATATACACAAACGGGCGAGGTCCTCTCGATCGGGACCCGAAACGTCGATTACCGATTTACCCGGTTCAGAATAAATACGTTTACCGTTACAGTAGATTCTCCTCGGTGGTCTAATCGGCGCACTGTATACAAGTATGTAGATACACGTATAGTATACGTCTTCTGTATGTCTTCTTAGCTGTAGTTTACGCAATAATACAATAATGAACGGTATAATCTATAATTTGAATCGATGAATACGTTCTATCACCCGTGAACACAGAAATTACGTGCTTTATCATACACATGTTACGCGTATACGTTGGGATCTTTCGCGAAGAAAAAAAAAATACCTTCTGAACGCTAGTTTTTGACACAAGACGCAAGTCCTAACGCAAAATAAGATTCATAACGGTGCTGATCGAAATTAAAAAAAAAAAAAAAAAAAAAGGCTTAAAAAGTAGCATTAAAATTGCTACTCAGAATTTAATCAGTCTTTATTAATGTAAATTTAGGGAATTTAGTCATCATTTTAACTTAGATTTCCAATTAGACTTCAATTAACAATTTTTACGCGAAACGGTCTACTTTTTACAATTTCGTTAATCATATTGGATCAGCTATTTTGAATGCACCTAAAAATACATATTGATATTCCTATTGTAACACTAGGGGAATTATCGAAAATCTCCCTAATTCCATGCTTTTTCGAAAAGAAAAGAAACGTAACCAAAATAAAGAAATTAGAACGAATTTCTGCATCATTGAAAGAAATTTTCACCACACTCGACTGGAGGTGGTGCAGGGTAGCATACGTGTACCATATACCTTGCGCGTCTCTCAATGATGCAGCATGGTATTCCAAATTCATTGTCAGTGTCAGATCTGCACTCCGCGTGTACTTCGTTCTGACAAAAGAATTTTTACATCCCGGTTCTAGCTATATATACTACCTGCAGCATATGGATTATATGTGTGCATGTGTGTGTATAGGCATACCTTCACCTGACGTTGAAATGTTCCCGTAATCAGCGTGGGCTCGACTCACTAGTCGAGGAATCGTTCGTGCCGCTAGCAGTTCGCCACCCACGCGCGTTAAAGAATCGCTAAGATACGTACACCCTATATAGTAGGTAGGTACGTATTATGTACGGAATACATATACGTATAAGATCGTGACCTCGGCAATACTTATGCTTGCCCACCAGCGACGAAGAGATTCATCATAAACGAGCATATCCCGATCATATATGTAGGAGGTGAGGATATAATATAGTTAAGATCATTGACTACCTGATTTTTTCGTAATATAAATCGTATACGGACGATTTTATTATCATCAAACGATTACGGAGATACATGAAGGTATAAACGTATCGGAGATGCAAAAATTAGACAAATTTTCGGGGATTAATGTTGCGACTGGAGTATAAATAACAATATACATACTAGGGTGTGAAAAAAAAAAAAAAAATTCAAATGCTCATGAAGATTCCGGTAGAGGATTTTAAACAGAATATCCCAGCCAAATATGAGCTCTTAATATTGATATTTAGAACTGCCCAACTCAGTTTTCCCATTTTTGATTTGAATAACATGTGAGAAAAAAAATCGAAAAATTTTTGAATTGTTTTTCCTCGTAAGCAACTTGATTTAGAAACTATCTGGAAACAGATTCTTATAGGAAATTTCACGCTCTATAAAAAAGTACTGATATAAAATTTTCCTAACTCTCACCGATTAAGAGATATTCGCCTATAAACATTGAGTCATAGCGTCATGGAGACATATGACTCTGGGAAAAACAATTTTTTTTTTTTTTCAACCGCGCATCAAAATTTCGGTAGAGCATCTCAAATAGAATATCTCAGCCAAATATGAGCTCTTAATAATGATATATTTAGAACTGTCTATTTCAGTAACTAAAATTCGTAACTAAAATTAGTAACTAAAATAGGCAGTTCTAAATATCAATATTAGGAGCTCATATTTGGCTGAGATATTCAATTTGAGATGCTCTACCAGAATATTGATACGAGTTTGAATTTGTTTTTTTTTTTGGCACACCCTAATACATACAGTTATCTTGTTTGCTTTTTTGGAAATAGTCACGACCTTAAGGCGAGGCTGGCGTAAATCTCGTTACGTGAATATCGCATATTCGTTGTATATACTCAATATACTCATGTTATATACTATTTTAATCGAGACACGTGTAATATTATTTCTAGAATGGTGTATCTCCAGGTAAGAAATTCTTGTGTAATGTAAAAGTAAGAGTGAGTGTGCAAATTTATTGTATTCTTTTAGTCGCAGGTGATATATACCTATAATTATGTTATATCAACCGTTCGGAATGAGCCGAATTAACTTTTACTTTTTCACGCAGTAAATTAAAGGTTATACCTATCTATGATCATTTGGGTCAAAGGTTGCCGGGGCAAGGTACTTTTCGACTACGAGCAATTAGTCTTCTTATGCCAAGTTATATCTAGGCATGCACAAGAAATAATTTATCGATTCATCGAGCCACGATACACGTAATTATTCATGCATCCATCTATCCATTCATTCATTCATTCATTCATTTTTTTGTATCACTGATTGCAAAAATCAATACACATCTCGTAAAGATAAAGAAAAGATAAGAACAAAAAAAAAAAGAGACTTTTTGATTCAGATGAAGAAACATGCTTCGTAATGCATTTGTGTTATGAAGACGTTACCTCTATACGCTCGACAGTGGCGCGATTGACCTCCAAGAAGAAAGAACGTTCTTGGTATATGTATGTATGTAGTATTTGTCTCGGTTACAATCTGCAGCGACAAGAATCGCACTTTATTCGTTTATTACATATATATATATATATATATATATATAAGCATATATATACATAGATGTGCGGTTGTGGTGCACAATATATACTTATACAAATATATATAGGATGTGTGCACTAAAGGAGTAACTCCGGCGTCGTATTTATTCTTAGAACGCGGTATACCCACACATACAACACATATTATATACAGAGTGAGTTTGCAAAAGGCAGTAGTTGCCACTATTGAGGTTATGACTCGAAAGAAGTTGAGATTTGCCGTTGCTGCTGCTGCTGCAGATATTAACCTTCGTCGTTGCAAGGTGCAAGCTGCAGCGTTGCGGTATATCAGTTTTATCAACTATATATATGCAAGAATATATGTATTCATATATTCATGATTACTACAGTAATGATGTTCGTATACGCCGTTACTCTGATTTCTTGATATTTGAGTTTAGAAAAAATCCAACAATTTTTTAATGAAACGCATCGGAACCATTCAGACCCCCAAACATTTGGTGTGCTATTTTATTTCCGAAATTTCAGGATCTTTAAGAATTTCAAAGTATTTCCAACCATTGAGATGATTTCAATATGATCTCAAATAATTTTCATTAAGGGAACCAGTACAGCGACTTTTTGAGAAATGATCATAGTCCGAAATCAATTTATTTCATAACCAAAGTTCATTTCACATCAAAATATTTTTCTTTTTCAAAATCATGTGTCGTAAGGATTTTAGATCACCGTTGGACCGATTCAGGTCATCTTGGATTCATTTTTTTCAGAAAAGAAATCCTCATCATGTGAATGTAGGAATTTTAAAATAAAAAATTGTGTCATAAGTTATGATCAATTTACCAAATTTGTAAAAATTATTATCACTCATTTCTTAAATAACTTGGCCAAAACGAAAATTTTTCAAAATTCCTACTTTCACATGATGAGGATTTGTTTTCTGAAGAAAATGAATCCAAGATGACCTGAATCAGTCCAACGGTGCTCTAAAATCCTTACGACACATGATTTTGAAAAAGAGAAAAATATTTTGATGTGAAATGAACTTTGGTTATCAAATAAATTGATTTTGGACTATATGATAATTTCTTGAAAAGTCAGTGTACCAGTCCCCTTAATTGACAAAAATTTCACAGTGATTTCAACAGATTTTTTTTTTTAAATTTAACGATTAGTTGAACCATAGGTACCCTACACCAAATTTTGCGAGTCGTTTACCTCTCGGTAATATATCATAGTAGGTATTTCGGTGTTTAATAACCTATGCAATTTGTATAATATACTATAATTATAGAAAAATGAATGATAAATTATCTGATTTCTTATTAAATCACTTTGTTTTCTCTTATACTATATTGGTATAATAAAATAATGACGAATGATCTTACAATATTATATATTGCGGATACTAAAACTAGGCGATGACTATTTTTTCCTTTTCTTTTTCTTTTTCTTTTTCTTTTACTTTTTCTTCTTTTTTCTTTCTCTTATAATATATTCCTTGACGCGTGTCGAATCAAGCGAAACGTGGGAGCAATAATGGTTTACAACAGTTTAATTCAAATTAAGTATACATATTATAATACAACGTGATATATATATATATATATATATATATATATATATACATAGTATAGCGAGGTATAATATTCCTTGGTGTCATTACGAGGACGGTAGGTAGGTAATTCCTATGGTTTAATACGTGCTAAAGTAAACGAGGGCGTTAGAGGATGCGAGAGCTGGATTTGTCGGCTAGTTGGTTTGGTTTAAGTGATGTCATCCGTCTTATCCAGACGCTGCTTGCTGCTGCTACTGCTACTGTACTGCTGCTGCTGCGCTGATGGACCCGACTGTTTCATACTTCGTGTATACTTATACACTCAGGTTCAAAACTAGATATCTGAAATTTTTTTTTTTTTTTTTAAATAATCACATCACTTAAGGTGCTTTCCTAGGCAATTCCACCAGTCCTGAAAACATCGTGAAAAAATGTGATATTAAACGGAACTCTATGTGCGACTCCGAACATGTACAGCCCAAAAAATGTTCGTTTTGCGCGAAAATAGAGAAGATATCCATGAAAAACGTTTCTAAAACCGTTTTTCATGGATATCTTCTCTATTTTAACGTTTCTAAAACCGTTTTTCATGGATATCTTCTCTATTTTCGCGCAAAACGAACATTTTTTGGGCTGTACATGTTCGGAGTCGCACATAGAATTGCGCGACGTATTTTGTTTCATTGATTTCGGTGCCCAGGCAGAGATATTCCGTTTAATATCACATTTTTTCACGATGTTTTCAGGACTGGTGGAATTGCCTAGGAAAGCACCTTAAATTTGTCCATGTTTTTCCGCAGGATATACGTCAACTGTTTTCGTATAAATTAGCTAACTTTTAAAATCAGCACGTCCTGTATTATACTATATCCATATGATTGACGACTTCGTAATTGCAAATTCTTCCCACGCGATTTGACCAGCTGATTGAATTGTCAAATAATTTGCCAGGAGGATACTTGCACGGCTGTAAGTTTACAGTGCGTTAATACTTGTCATATTGCGATCTTGTTAACAAGTACCTACTCTGAGCGGTTCATTGACTTCGTTGAATTACTCCAATATTTGATACTGCGAAAATAATTTTTATTTTTATTTATTGTTCGTTTTATGGTCATTTTGAAGATTTTTCAAACGATACTTTAATCTTGCATCTGAATATTCAACAACGAATTCAGGAAGAATAATTTAAAACGTTAGCATCGATTGGTTTATATATGCGAATAAATTGAGTATGAAAAAAGCTTGATCTCTGCACCTTTCAAATTTGGACAAAAAATTACTTACAAACTTCGTTCACATATAAGCGAATGAAGAAAAAAAAATTAAATTTATACTCACATATGGTATCTCGTGTATATGAATATATTTCTGAGTAATGGTAACTTGATTTTTGTTCTTCTTCAAGAATTGTGGCTTTTTTTTTTTCTCTCTTTCCTTCTTTTTTTTTTAGCATCAAAATCCGCGTAATTAAATGTCATAAATCCCCGATTTACTAAACATATTTAATAACGATACTAGTGTTGTTAAAATTTTATTAGTTGAATGAAATATTGCAGGATATACATTATATATCGCAGAAATATTATAAAAATTAACGAATAATTATTATTATTGTATAAGAATCGTATAAAATATATAGAAGAATATTGCCAAATCATGTAGTAGTATACGTATACGCGATATTATCTATATTTAGGATTTATATCAGCTTCATATATCATATGGAGGTATATGGGTACCTATACCAATATATTCACTCGATTCGTAGAAAAATAATAGTGCCTCTTGAAAAATTTTATTCTATAAATTTACCGCCAATATAATTAATGATTCAGCATCCAGAGAATCGTTTTTTGGTGAATTTTTAACTTTTTTATTTCACAGTCACAATTTTAAAAGATATACAGTTCATTTATTACCAATATCTGAACATTTTGTTTCGGATTTTTTTTTTTTTTTTTTTTTTTTCTTTAAGTAGAAATTACGTTATTACTAATTATTATCATTATTATTATTATTTTTGTAATAAATAAATCACCGTTCTGTTAATTCGAAAATAAATTTCATTGAGTACATAGTATAGGATTCTTGGATCTGATATATTTTTCGCTTTTTTTTTTTTTTTTTTTTTTTACATTCAATTCGCATCTTAAATAATATTACGAATCGCGTGCGATGGAAATAGCGAGTGTTATTATAAGAATTGCGTGCTTTACTAACGTTGCTAATTATTCCTCTTACTTGATGTGCGTAAATGGTTGTAACAACATATCTTGCCATATGCGCACATGGAGCGATCCGAGTCAAAGTTCCGGCTCCCGTTTAAACAGGATGTGCAGCGTGGGCGGTTTGGTCCATATGAAAGCATCCGCGTAATATATATGTGCGCTTGCGTTAAGGTTGAACCGCGTTTATTTAAATATATACGCAAGGAGAGAAATATTTAGGATATTTAGATGATATTATTATTAACGAAATACTTATTCTATAAAAAAAAAAAAAACCAAAAAAAAAAAAAAAAAATTGCATTTCAAATAAAAATCAATAAATTTTTTTTTGCCAAAATTTATCACTTTTTTTTTTTTTTTTGTATTCGATATAGAAGAAAAAAATGAAACAAAATTCTTGGCTTAAATATTAACCAAAATTTTTTCAATAGTGCACAGGTAGTTTTGCCTGCATCTATCTGTCTTATAGTAGTAGTAGCAACTCCAATATTTGCACGATACACCTTCTCAAAACCATAAGACCTTTATAAGCCTGTTCTGAGCTAAAAAACACGAAAACTCACTTTGCTCGGCTTGTCTATGTATAGTCTCTTCAGAATTCTGGTATTTAGGATAATAGATTCTGAGACGATAATTGTATGTTTTAGACGTGGGTGTTTCGGTAAACTTGAGTAACTGTGAGTAGATATAGGTACTATGGTAAATGTGCAGCATAAATATTTGAATATACCTATAATCGAAAAACAGCTGCGAGTCCGTATTTCATTTTCATCCCCCTATTTTTATCGATATAGAATTTTTTCGTAGAAAAAAAACATATTGACATTAATTATTGAAAAATATTGTCTTATTCTGTTACAGGATTCGTCTCGTGCTCTCCTAGCCCCTGCAAGAATGGAGGAAAGTGCGTGTCTTCCCCTCGTGGGGAGTCACATTGCAAGTAAGTGGGATCATCATACCTACTTCTGCGTAAATATCCGCCTAAAGTTATAATATAATCAGCAATCTTTTATCAGACGCAAAAAAAAAAAAAAAAAAAAAAAAAGACCCTCGAATTGCGTCAAGGCAGCAGCAGCAATGGCATAATATATATAATAAATGCCATAATGAATACTTTAAGAGAAAAGTATATAAAAAAATAAGTTATTAGAAAGAAGAAAACGGTTTACCTGCAGTGGGGGCAGCAAATCGTTACTTAACTTACCTGATGAAGAGACGTATAGCATATTATATGCGAGAACAGCGGGACAGCGAGCCTCCCACGCATGGTAATGTGTGTTAGTGCGTGGATGGGGGGGGGGGGGGGGGGGGGGGGGGGGTGGTGGTGGTGGTGGTAAACGATTCGTGAAAAGTATTGGCCCCGGGCATGAGTAGCTGCACTTATATTCGTATATATATAATACTTGGAATACATAGTAATGATAGCTTGATCATACCGCAAGTTCTCATTTGCCATATAACCGAGTCAGTCAGTCAGTCGATATGAACTTTCCTCGATTCCATGTTACATATATATTTATGTGGCGTTATTGTCGTAATTATACCGGTCTATACCGATCATCGGTTGGTTACAGACGGTCAGAAATTGCTCGGGAATGGCTACGACGCGATTGCTTAAGGGCACCGTGCCAAATCGTTCGAAGTCGACGTGATTTCACTGTGAGTTAAAAAAGGTCATTGAGAGGTTCACACCAGGAACTTAACCGGGAATTATTACCTTGTTTCAAAATTTCGTATTTATAGGACCATAGTTTCGGGGTGAAAATAAGAAATGAATATTATTTCGAAAAAGTTTACACTTTATCGAATATATAGTGTATACCGAGAAGTTTCGTGGACGCGGAACGCTAGGGGTACTAACCCGAAATTTTTGCTATTCCATAGGCGTAGGTCATACAGTAAACTGCAGCAGCAGTTTGGTAAGTTACTAGATGTTTCTAGTAAAATCACTAGAGATCACTAGAAATCTAGTGATCATTGGTCACTAGATTTCTGGACTAGAAATCTAGTAACTAGATTTCCAGTGATTTCTAGTGATCTTACTAGAAACATCTAGTAAGTTACCAAACTGCTGCTGCAGTTTACTGTATGACCTACGCTTATGGAATAGCAAAAATTTCGGGTTGGTACCCCTAGCGTTCCGCGTCCACGAAACTTCTCGGTATATTTGATTCGAACACGTGGTCAGAACGCGGGGTTCATTGACATATACCTATATGTGAGATATTATATATACACCTTATACTTTAATTTGTTTTTCAATTTTATTCAGTCAATTTTCAGATATCAGTGGTTAAAATTTTTTACGTCACATTTTTATCGAGTGCGTCCTTTATAGGTATATTATTTATATAGGTACCTATACTTAGATTTTTAGATAGACGTATCGTCCGTGGAATAAAAAGGCTGTGAAGATATAAAGAAATAGTATAAAGATAGAATAAGAAAGAAAGAAGAAGAAAAAAAAAAGTAGGAAAAATAACGATGAATATCAATTCCGTGAGAAGGTTATACGAGTCATCGTCGTCGTGGGACCCGTATACACCTATAATAATTTTGATCGTCACATCGCGCGCCACATTGGTTTTAAATCTCAACCTAGTAGTAAATACCTACATATAAGAATTGACGAAACTTTTTGAGGCCACTGTACAATTCCATTGGTCGTTTACTGTAATTGAAACAATATGTCCGTCTGCCTTATGACTTGTCTTGTGTCTTGTGTCTTGTCTCTTGAGTTGCCTTGCCTTGCCTCGTCACGACAGCCGCATTAATAACAATAATAATAATAATAACAATAATAATAATACAGATTTGCATTTAACTGATTGAGAAGACGCTCAAAGCTGCAGCATCTGATCTCTCTTTGAAGGTATACATATAGGTAGAGTACACGTGTATAACACACACATCTTTTTAAATGCTCGAAACTTGTTATAAATGTAGTACTGAGATAAGAAGTACTTCGTGTTTAACAAATTTGGCTATATACCGAGAATATTCGGTGACACTGGACGGTCCCCTTTCTACGGTAAAACCAACACAGAAAAAAAGTTTAACTTGAGCCAAGAAAATTATTCTTGATTCATTGTCTTGAATCAAGTTAAGCTTTCTTTCTGTGTAGGAAGGGGACCGTCCAGTGTCACCGAATATTCTCGGTATATGTACATACGTATATCTATGAGGTTACAAAGCGAATTCCATCCATAAAACGAATATTCTAATTTAAATTCAACCCTGATGTAGGTAGGTACATACCAGAGTCCATTAAACTGCAATTCATACCGCATTACGTTTAATTGCAGCTAGAGCAATTATACCTATTGCAGTGGATATGAATCCATTCCCGCCCTGTAACCCGTGGAGTAGTTCACCCTTCCATGCAGCGTCATTTTAAACTATTACCCAAGTCTTTGGAAATAGACGTGTGTAAACTAATGTAAAGGCAATACGTGTAATACGCGTTACCAACACGGTGCACAATATGAAAATTATCAAAATATTTGCTAATTTCAGATTTTCAACGCAGAAAATTAACGCTGCAATATAGAAGATAAATTTTTACTTTACAGCCTTTAAGGCCCATCCCTAGTCGCCCACCTCCATGGTCGAAATGTGTCACATTTCGATTATTATCCGAGCCCAGGCGTAAGAAACGCAAAAAAGGCCAACTTAGCGCAAATTCTATTTCAATTCCGAACACATAGGGGAGAGTTGCCACTATTGGACCGCCACCTAAATTGGACCGTTTCAATTTGGTAATTTTTTGCAACTGTATCTTCTCAATTTTGAGAATTGTAAAAATGGATACCATCAGTACTAGAAATTCTCTAAACATTCCTATTTTTACAATTCTCAAAATCGAAGAGATACTGTTGCAAAAAATTATAAAATTGAAACGGTCCAATTTAGGTGGCGGTCCAACAGTGGCAACTCTTCCCTACGTCCAAAAAAATGTTCGTTTCGTGCGAAAATAGAGTCTACAGATGGTTTTTACATTGTTAGCCGAGGAAATCGAATTCGAATAATTTTTTAACAATGTAAAAACCATCTGTAGACTCTATTTTCGCACGAAACGAACATTTTTTTTGGACGGATGTGTTCGGAATTTAAATAGAATTCGCGCTAAGTTGGCCTTTTTTGCATTTTTGACGCCTGAGCTCGGATGATAATCGAAATGTGACACATTTCGACCAAAAGGAGGTGGGCGACTAGGGATGGGCCCTAAGATCTTGTGTAAATTTATGAAACAAATGAACATATTATTATCTTGTTTTCTTGTTTGGAGGTAATTTTTCAATTGGTTTTCTTCCACCACCACGAAATAAAAATATATTATATTATACTATACCTATACCTCCGTATTGTGACCACAATAATATTCCTTAGCCCAGGAAGCTGGGTAAGGTACTATACGTACTGCAGCATCAGGTACTACCTGTACATATTATATACAGAACCGAGTAAACCTCAAATTTTATACAATGCCTCGAGTCCTGCAGGCTAATCACAGCTAGCCTCGGCCAATCTCTATCTCTATAGTTTCAGTTTGTCAGACTGACTGACAAAGGGAAAGTGGCCTTTGCGGTTGGTTGATTGTACCTGGAGGCTTCTCTATCGCGCTTTGGTTGTTCAAAACTTTGAAAAATCTCTTCAGACATTGTATTATAGTATATAATATATGCACACGATTTATGTCGATGAAAATTAAGATAACAAATTAATGAATAGAAAATTTTTCAAAAATTGCACAAGAATTTACATTTCGATTCATTTTTTCTGGCTATTAGGTATATATCAGTGATATTGTCGCGTTTCGCCGCAAAGTCCCCTACCTACGCAACAGCCTTAACCCGACAATTTTATTCACGTTTTATTACTGCTCTCGCGCTTTGTGGACGACACGAACAACTTTATACGTGATATTATGCCTTTATACGAAGTTATTTGACTGACTATACATACGGTGAATTACTCGGAGCAATTTACCCTACAGACGATTAAAGTACCGTCCGCTCAAGATTGGCTATACATATTAACATCGTGCACTTATTTTTTTCAATTTTTTTATTTTGTTTTTTGTTTTTTTTTTTTTTTCATCTTGAAATAAAAAAAAATTACACTCTGCCGCACGTGAAATGTATTAAATATTTTATCAACTAAATACCTCGATGGTCTGCACCTTATATCCATCTCAGATTAAATTGATTACGCTCACGCACAGATGCTAAAGTCAGGCATTACGCATTTTCGTAAAATTTTAGTGGAACACTCAGAAAAAGGTCTTGTTGACACAACCAAAATTTGGTTATTATACGGTCAAAGAAATTTTTTTGTTCAGTCAACCAAAATTTTGTTGGGGCCAACCAAAATTTTGTTGGGCTAACCAAAATTTTTGCTGACACTACTAAATTTCTTGTTCAGTCAACCAAAATTTTTGCCGACACTACTAAATTTCTTGTTCAGTCGACCAAAATTTTGTTGGGCCAACCAAAATTTTGTTGGGTTAACCAATATTTTTGCTGACACTACTAAATTTCTTGTTCAGTGAAGTATTCTCGGACTCTGGTACTTCGTAATCGTACCTACTATATGTATTAGCAAAGTTGCCACAGAAATTGTTCATTTTTATAATATAGGCGTGAAATATCTAGTTATAGATATTTATATATATTTTTATTTATTTTTAGTTTCAAATTAAGAACGTATATATAAATTTTTGCGACTTATTTTCTACGTCTCCCAACTCAAGCTCTATCACCAATTCTAATCATCAATAATTTCATTTAGCCTCCAACGTCAGCTGGGCCATGCATCTTATCGTGGTTCCTATATATAGGTACATAATTATGTATACCGGAAGTCCTATTTTCAATTAAATAATTAGATCCGAATCCACGTTAAATTTGATTTCCGGTTGACTATATATGTATAAGTATACATATACCTATATATAAAGATAATTATATAGGTATAGGACCCTCGCGAGAAATCGAAACGTGGATGGTATCGCGCGATTGAGGGTAATCAATTTTCAGGAGAGTTTTAAACACATTCGGTATTCGGGGGTTCGGGGTACCTATACGTATATATATATGCGGATAGTATAGTCAATATAGTGGGCCCTATAGTGAACGCAGATGCTGTGTTAGGGGCTTGATGCTATAAGGGGGCAGGGATGCGACTCACATAATGGATACAATAACAATTTCTCCCTGTGCCCTTACGGATAGATGATTTTGATCGGTTGTGGTAGCTGCGCTGGTTCGGGGTTGCTCATAGGCTTGGGGAAGGGTGAGAACCTGACGAATATAATAATCTATCAGTTCGTATATATAATATATATATATAGTAAGCCCGAAAATTTTTAGTAAATAAAAGAAATTATTCCATACAAATGGCAATATAACAGAATTTAGAATATTGATTAAAAATTATTTGAAAATTATAAACGGAGATATAATTCGCCTCGCATAGATTTAGTATTGTAAAAAATGTTCGTTTCAAAAAAAAAAAAAAAAAAAAAAAAAAAAAAATTAAATTTGTCGAATATCGTTGGTTCCCTACGAAATTAAATGAATGTAGAATATTCCCCGAAAATTTGAATAATATAATACTAATAGTGTCGAGGTGAATTAATATTGTGAATAATTCCGCACGATTACTCTGATGATAACTTAGTCTGTTGTAAAAAATTCCAAAATTTAAAAAAAAAAAAAAAAACGAAATTATACTCAGGCACTTTCTGCCATAATGAAACAGTAATCCCCAAAGTTTTATAACGATCGGTTGTGCGGTATGGGAGATATTACGAATCGCGTTTTTGAGGTGATGAGAAATGATGTGTATACCTACATCACAATGCCCCTTAACGATGCGACCCGCAACTATAACCTACGTCGAGGACTTTTCTTTATATAGGTGTGATCAATATTTCGCAAAAAAATAAAAAATAAAAACCAAGTATATGCAATATTATTTCTTTCACTGCGAAGACACGTACTATTGGTGTACGAAACTCCTATAGCCTGCAGCAGCAGTACAGGTTTTCAATTCATCGTTATAGTTTGAATATTTCAAAAGAATAGATCCGAGGACGAGGGGTGTACTACGGGTTTAAACCAGACCAAGTGTTCGTAATCCTGTTCACTAGTGTACATAGTAAAAAAAAAAAAAAAAAAACAAGTTTGGCCAAAGACACTTGACAATATGGCAAGTTAAAACTAACCTACGAGCGTCGTTTAAATCGTGAGAACAATAGCAGATGAGATACAAGTAACTATATATTATACACACACACATGTATGTATTATACCTAAATATATACCCATATAGGTCTTTTTTCCCCACCCAGGAGATGTTATGGCAACTATAGAATATACTAGGTATATAGTTATAGATGAACGAATAACGGATGGACACGCGTTGACGGACCACGTGGGGTGGTAGCCGCGTGCCAGGTCACGTGACCAGAAGAGGTTAGCTCCGGATGAGCACCTTCCGTCGAAAGAGTTTGCTCGATTTGAAATGAAATAATATTATTTTTTTTATTTATTTATTTTAATCTTTTTTTTTTGTTGTTTTTTTTCGTTTCGTTTCGTTTCGTTTCGTTTATTGTTAGCCCCGAACATTACAAGATTTTAACAAGCTCATGTACCTAATATGAAAATGAATTTTGTATAGGTACTTTAATGTTGTTAAAATTTCAAATTTTGTTCACATCAAAATTCTAACTTTTCTTACGAAAATTAATTATGAGAATAAATTTCCCTTTTTTTGCACAAATTTTCGAAATTCGTATAGAATTATCATTATTATTATTATTATTATTATTTTTATTTTACACCGCATCGTGTTGGCGAGTTTTCAGCTGAAACGTAACGTAATTAGGGGATATATATGCTGCAGTCGTTGATTTATTTCCTATATGGCAAACGCGAGGTGAGCCTTGGTATAAGCTTGAATGCCCGTTATAAATCTAGGATAACCCTCGCTCTCTATTTTTTTATAAAAAGAATAAAAGAAAAAAAAAAAAAAAATAGGGTACATTGTAGCCCTACCTGAGGACAGAGAGAGAGAGAGAGGAGGGGTAGGGTAGGGGTCCATATATATATATATGCAGTAACGTAATAAGAATACAGGTTTTTATGAATTTATTAAAATAAATCCTATGATGGTCAAAAATTTACTTCGTTTGTTAAACGGCGTCTCATGCTCAACCGTATATGTATGTAGAGGTAGGTACCTACATATTAATCAGACAAAGAAAACCGAAAAATTAAAGTGTCCGCTGCAGCCATGTGGTTCTCCTCCTCATCGTCATACGCAAATGTTTTCTTTTATATTACGACGGTGCGAGCTGCGCAGCAGTTGAAACTGAAACTAAACACACTGCAGCACGCTGCTGGCCCCCCTTTTTTTTTCTTTTTTTTTTTCTTCTTCTTTAGGTATTTCCTCTCTCTTCTTAACTTTAGTCGCGACGCGATGCTACGCTTCTTCGTTTTTGCTCTCTCGTCTAGATATCTTCGGTTTTATTCTTCTTTTTCTTACTCTTCCTCCTCTTCTTCTTCTTCTTCTTCTTCTTCTTCTCGAGTCATCAGTTTTCAACATCAACGCGATCTCGCATGCATACTACACTACCCTGATGTGAATTATTAGGGATATTCAAAATTTTCATACAACTTTTCGTGAAAAATTTTAGTTTCTACCTTAGGTACATCATCTATGTATTGAAATCACTATATTAGTATAATTATTGTCGGTACTTATATCTAAAAGTTGGAAAAAAAAAAAAGTTTCTTCGGGGAATCTAACGCCGTGGGTTGTGGTCGATGTCGTCTATCCCTCGCATAGAGGTCTTCGACATTCACCACCACACGACCACGACCACCGACCACCGGAAGTCCGAAATTCTAACGCTATAAGTTTTTTTTTTTTTTTTTTTTTTTTCAAGACCGGACGTTTGGCAACGACGACCTCGCGTCGTCGTTGCATCGGTCTTCTAGAAAGAAGCCAAATAAGAAATAAAAAATAAAGGACAAAAAAAAAAAAAAGAGACACGCTATGGCATAAACTTGCGACAATCTTGCCTAACGAAGCTTCAGTTGTTGTAAACTTATGCGTGTGTGGCTATAATGGATCCACAAAATTTGGACCGAACAGACGCCCCTGCTCTCGACCGGGTCGACCCTCATCCCTCAACCCCTCGGCGAGGTCTGTCACGCCACGGTACATAGCCACATGCCATAACCCAGTGGCGATCAATCATTCGAGTTCTAGCTAAAATGTGGAGAAGAATTAGGAACCAAAAAAAAAAAAAAAAGAAGAGAATTAAACGAAAGAATCAAGTCTTTGTTTTTGTTTAACTTGAAATCGTCAATCTGTTTATATTATACATTAGTATATATTGTGATCAAATTTGACGCACTGCGCACGCTACCTAATCGTACCCTACACCTATTTCGCAAGTCAGCTAGAACCAATCTCTTGTACCGGAAGTTATCATACTTCAACACACACCGGGCCCAGTGGTTCGCTAATCGTTATTATTATACATATAGTAGTATGTAGGCTACATGGAGGTGGATAACAAATTCACTATGTACGATTTTAATTAGCCAATTATTCGTGGATAAAAATCGAGGCTAATTATGATCTTAGATATTATACTATACGGTGTCAGTATATATTTATGAAAGAAACAGTTCTCTAAAAATGTCAAAAATTCATCATGGTGATCATGGTGAATTAGTTACGACAATAAAATTTTTTTTTTTTTTTTTATCATATATGTGAAAAATTCTCATTGTATACGAAAAAGCGTTTCGATTTTTGAGATTTTCGTATTGTATTTAGGTACTACATGGTATGTTTAAAGTTTGTGTATAGAAAAGCCTGGTAATGAGAACCGCTGATATACGATGCCCTGCGGCACTTGTGTCGTGCACAATCGTCGCCACTCGGTAAAGTTCGGCCGCGCGCATGTCCGGCCCGAGATTGTCTGAGCGCGCGACGTTCCCACGCCCGTTGCGCATGCGCCGTTTCCTCTCCCTCTTCCTCTTTCCCTCCGCTCGTTTCCGACGCGCGGCGGCCCTCCTCGCTTCTCTCTTTTCTCTACTCTCTTCTCTCCCTCTCTTTCTCTCTTTCTCTCTCTCTCTTTCTCTTTCTCTCTCTCTCTGTATATCTCGCCGCCCCCCCCAATCCTCATGTCCTGCCGCGCAAAGAGTAGTTTCCACCACTTGCTCCGCCCGCGTCGCGTTGCGTCGCTCGCGCCAACATGCTGCTCTAATAATCGCCCAGCCGTTCGTCACTGACCGGCATCAATACTCTAGCTGCGCTAGGTAGCTGCTCAGCGGTCGCTACCCCCTAGCGACTCATGATTCCCTGTTCGCATTTAGATTTCTCGTAAGAACTAACACCTCGCAATTAGCCATGTTATTCCACTAAACAAACGTTCAGGCATGTGCGCAAGGCATATAATATAGAAATCCAGTATAATCTTTAATAAAAAAAAAAACCAATATACTGTATTATAGACAACGTTATCTATCATTTTATACAATGTATAGGTACCTACTGTACCAACATTTTTATTTTCAATTAGATTAAAACAAAAAAAAAAAAAAAAAATAAATAAATAAATAAAAAAAAAAAAAAAAAAACAACAATCTACCTATTCATCGCTACGTTGCGGCGTTGTACAGCTAAAACTACCTCTTCCTATACTATTCTCTATTATTTACATACGAATTTGCACTTTCCCGCGCGAATGTCTGCGCTGCATTTATACTAGACGTCTTGTTATCCTGATGCGTCAAAGGCTTTCAACCTCGCATTTCACACTTCGGTGCTGATTACTTGCGCGTATAAATATACATACAGTATAGATATTTATTTATATTATATAGTAAAATGGTTGTTTCGCTCCTGGTTAAAAAATTTTTTACTTATATACAAATTTTTCAAGAAATTTCGAATAGGTATAATATACTGAATTGTTTTTCATGAGAAAAAAAAAAAGAAAAAAAAAAAAAAAAAAAAAAAACTCAAATTTAATATGGTTACGATTTTTATTTGAGATAATATAACTTCGTTAATAAATTATTATGTATATATCGTCGTTTAAGCATAGATATTTAATAAATTTGGAATTATATAGTTATAGCCGATACAGATGAACTCGTATATAAAAATCCGTACATTCCGTCTACAAGGATAACATATTATGATAGGCGTTTTAGGAAAGCTGCATTATATTATATTTCTATATATATATTTATCAGGGAGCGGGTATATAATATCATGGCCTTAATTTACGTTTCAACGAGTCACTCTCTCACTCTCTCGGATATAGTAGCCATATAGGTATAGGCTATGATAGGTAGATGTATATATATATATAAATATATATATATATATAATACTTACATATATAGAAAGGAGCTTTTCAACTATTTTCAGACTACACAGCATCTATACGTGTATAAGATCATTACGCGAGATGCATTTTGTCACAGTGATTAGAGATTCGACATACCTCAACGTTCCGGGGAGAGCTGCAACAGCTGATGTGTATAATAAGGCGATCGATGAAAACCTGCATATATATATAGCGACAAATAGACCGTGTCTATTAAAAGTTTCACGAAAACAATCTATATATCGTAGTCATATATTATATATTATATAATACATATATACATATATATAGTTCGATTTTTTGGATTCTATAACATCATTACACACATCGAAAATCTCCCACGACTTTATAATGTACGTCATATAGTACATACGATGGTATCTTACCTATATATACGAAAGTTGGTAGCTACTTTTTTTTTTTTTTTTTTTCTCTCACGTCATCTATATATACTGAGAAGTTTCGTGGACGCGGAACGCTAGGGGTACCAACCCGAAATTTTTGCTATTCCATAGGCGTAGGTCATACAGTAAACTGCAGCAGCAGTTTGGTAACTTAGTAGATGTTTCTAGTATAAGATCACTAGAAATCACTGGAAATCTAGTCTAGTGAACCAATGATCACTAGATTTCTAGTGATCTCTAGTGATTTTACTAGAAACATCTAGTAAGTTACCAAACTGCTGCTGCAGTTTACTGTATGACCTACGCCTATGAAATAGCAAAAATTTCGGGTTTGTACCCCTAGCGTTCTGCGTCCACGAAACTTCTCGGTATATATACTCAATCACACGTTATAATATATATACAGTTTAACCTACACGTTTTCTTATGCCTGCTATATGTTTGAACCACCTATATTATAGCATGCATGCGATAGGTGTGGTTCTCTACTAGCTTGTAATATGTACCTTAGAACTCATTTGTGCAACAGGCGCGGGCAACTTGACTCGAGCCTTGCTATCCCATATATACGTGACTTTCATATTATTATGCATTCGAAGCAAATTAGGTTTGAAAAATGATCGTGCGGTTTATATAATTTATTGCGAGTTTATTATATTGGGAACCTTAGAACCTCGATACGCCAACTAGTGGCAGAAAATAGAACTACTCAAAGAAGGCTAAAATTTAACGAGAAATGACCCCTTGCATATTTATTAACGTATGTGCGGTAATATAGCAACAAGTTCCTTACGCTTGTTTGTATGATCATATAATTAATAGCTCCTCTGCGCGCAAACTTCGGATTATGTATTTACGATTCTAGTATACTAACTCACATCAGAGTAAGTATAACTTCCTTGCCGTTGCTGCGCCCAACCCCTCAAGTTAAATATCTTTCTACATATACATATAGATATATGCACACGAGTTGGTTTGTATCACTGATTTAATGCGGGTACTTATATACTAGTACCGTTTCGTATTAACGACGGAACTGCAATTACTCGATATAGTTGGTAGGTAATTGAAAGTTAAGCGAGACACTCCGCCGTGTGGCTATCTCTATCACTTTTCTAACGTCTACTCTTAATACCCCCGACGTTTTTATAACTCTAATACGTAAGTATACGTAGGCGGATTTAATTGTTTCAATATTTCAAAGGTACGTATATATACAGAAAGAAAGGTTGACTCGATTCAAGATTATTTTACGGTCCAAAAATGAAGACCGAAATTTTCTCGGATCAAATCATAAAATTTTTCTCGTACCAAGAAAATTTTCCAAAAATGAAGACCGAAATTTTCTCGGATCAAATCAAAAATTTCGGTCTTCATTTTTGGACCGTAAAATTATCTTGAATTAAGAATAATTTTCTTGGCTCAAGTTATAACCTTTTTTTTCTGTGTAGGTACCGAAATTTTCTAGGTGCAGACTAGAATATTTGCGGGTGAACATGTCACAATTATATAATATACATATAGAGAAGTTTGAAAATAAAAAAAAAAAACAGATGATCGAAATAGAACTTTTTTTTTATTTTTTTTTTACCCATTTCTGCAACGAAAATTAAATAATTTTTAATTTCTGAATAGACTTTTAGACATAATCAAGAGACCAAGATCGTATATGTTTTTGACTGTGCATAGGATAGTATGGAAACGTGGGTGAAGCAATATAAGAGGATAACCGGCAGACGAATAAAATAAAACTAAGAGTTTACGAGCGTAGATTTAACCCGCTATAGGTGCAGTATAGTATACCAACTCACGAAGAGCGAGCTGTAGAGCTGTAGAGTGTAAGAGAGCCCACGCGATCAGCCGCGATGCAGAAAGAAAAAAAATTAACATTTGAAAGAGGCCCGGTCCCCACCAAAAGCTTATGTTTATTTCTATTGCCGTCGCTTTCATCTGACCAAACGACCAATCGAAAAATCAAGGAATCGATGAAACTAGGAGAAGGCGAATGAGAGATGAAAAGACTATATATGTATATGTGATTAACCGTTGGAAAGCTATATCATCGTTGAAGTCTTTCGATGTGAATACTACACTCAGAAAAAAGTCTTGTTGACACAACCAAAATTTGGTCATAATATGGACAATCAAATTTTTTGTTCAGTCAACCAAAAATTTCGTTGGTATAACCAAAATTTTGTTGGGAAAACCAAATTTTGTTGGAACAACCAAAATTTTGGCTATTCCAACTAAAATTTTTGTTCGACTGAACAAAAATTGTGATTGTCCATATAATAACCCAAATTTTGGTTGTGACAACAAGACCTTTCTCAGCTACTCTCTAAATTCGAATCAGTGGAAAGTCACTGATGGCAGTGATAAGTATACCAGAATCACTGACAATCACTTACATTTTCACTGATTGTCAGTGATTCTGGTATACTTATCACTGCCATCAGTGACTTCCACTGATTCGAATTTAGAGAGTAGCTGAGATTTAGTAATACGACCGGCAGAATCTTATATTTGATACTATTGGCATTAAATATATAATATGATCGAAAAAGCACTCGAATTATATATTCAAGGTGAAAATTTGCCCTGACCCATACCAAACCCATACCTTTTTCACCCGTGTCCGACCATCCCTCTTGTATACTATAAGACCTGTCGAGATTAGAGGAGAACCCAAACCAGCCTTGAGACGACCATAAGATAGAGAGAGAGAGAGAGAGAAAGAGGAATGAGAAGACTTGCAGCCGACCCACAAATGCACTTCGAGTAAACATTCCACTCCGGGTATATAACTAGGTAGTATAGCTTAACGTACCTACTAATGTTCAACAGTGTTCGTTTTTATTCTTCTTCTTCTTATTTTTCTTTCAATATTCTTTACGTATATAGTAATACATACGAAATCGTATAGATAGCTGGATGATATGCCCACGATGTGCCTATATAATAATTGCCTTTTGGAAAAGGCGTAATCATTTTAAAGAGCACAATTCTCTACGATTCTATAATCTAGGAGATTCAGGTATATATATATATATATGTATTCGTATCGCATTGCATATGTATATATAAGGAATACCTATATCCATATACTTCTTTTTCCTAAAAATTCAATCGCGTGCCACGCGGCTTGTCAGACTACCTCAAGATCTTTCGAACAATTTTAACTACAGGTTATACTAAATGGAGTTTTCGACCGGCATATCCGAATAAGTGGCTCTTTGCTATGGTTCAGAAATATTTCGGTTAGCTGTAGCACTCGGGTCTATACCCTGTTAGGTAGGCAGGTATCCCTGGCCACTTTCTGTGAAAAAAAAAAAAAAAAAAAAAAAAAAAAATTATAAGAATACACGTTGCTCATTTTCAAATTTCTTCTTTATTCTATAAAGAGAGTTGTGATAGTATTCCAAAAGCTATGCAGGTAATTATTTTCTGTAGTAAAACTGTCTGCGGGGTAGAATATAGTCGCGCGTGTACCGCAGCAGCGCAACAGGTGCCTGGCGCCTCATGTTACTTTGAACACAGTGTTCCCTATCAGCACTGATCGAAAGGTTGCACGAAACTCTGTATATACCTACTCTACTGAAGGATATATCGTGACTGGACTAACCGATATATATTCTTCATCCCCTGATGTGTTCGTTTCAACCTATTCGGTGCGAAAAATTCTTAAGAGTTTGAAACTCGCAGACCAAAGACTTGATTAAGGGTGCGAATATGCAATACGATTGAGTAGTAGGTACTTGCGCCTTAAATAATTAGATATAGTAGGTACACTAAGAAAAAGGTCTTGTTGACACAACCAAAATTTGGGTTATTATATGCACAATCACATTTTTTGTTCAGACAACCAAAAATTTTGTTGGAATAGCCAAAATTTTGGTTGTCCGAACGAAATTTTTGGTTGACTGAACAAAAAATTTGATTGACTGAACAAAAAATGTGATTGTGCATATGATAACCAAATTTTGGTTGTGTCAACAAGACCTTTTTCTGAGTGTAGTCAAGTACGTACCGTGAAGCAAAAAAAAAAAAAAAAAAAAATTATGTTAAGAATTTTTGTTGTTGTGACCGATTTTAATAGAAGCGAATCGAATATGCCAAGATCGAATTTGTGGCTTCATAAGAGGGCGGTGATCGGTCAAAACGACTTTCGATTTGTATTTTCCATTTCTGCGGTCACGAGCCATTGCCAACCATTATCGCTATTAGAGTTGATCGCGGCTGGCTTGCAGAGTCCCATTGAAGTATTGAAAGCGGCGCAGGGTCCATGTATGTTATTTTGTGGACCATTATTGTAATGATATACCTTTACGCCGATGGAAAGATGAAACAATGATACCTACGCGCGGTTGTTTCAGAACGGAAACGCCGGAGATTTATCTCGGGATTCGAGTTCTCCTCTTCTCTTTAATCTTCTCATCGAGCGATGCTGCAGGATCGTTCAACCCTGCTCATGGGAAATCAAATTTAACGACAATCGATTGGAAAAACATCGACTTTCTCTAATTCAACTTGCATGGTCGTATAGTTTTAACAAAAATATACAATCTTTAAGATACCTATATACCTTATTATACTCGCGCTTGAGATGTTACCTCCTATGCATATAAGTGTGTCTCTGCAGCGCCATAAAGCTATTGAGAAATTTAAACTCAATGATTTTTTCCCATTACCAAAAATGTAAGTGTGTTATATCCGTGATTATAAAACCGGCGGCGCCTGATCATCATCTAAGATAAAACTCAATTCCGATGACTCAATCCTTACTTATACCTTTTAATCCATACGCGTATAGTAGAAACGTTAGAGCTAGTACTATAACGTTTCGAGTGGAATTCATAAATTCTTAACCGAATTGATTATGCTTGTAAGGTGTGAAACACGATAGAGGAACACAACGTTTGTCTAATTAACAACAGCAGGATTTAGAAAGTTATATTTAAAAAAAGCATGTTGTTCCTTGTTCAGTAATATAATTGGCCTTGTGATGATATTTCGAAAGCTGAAATTCGTTCAAACGAACTGTAAAATATAATGATAATGATAAGAAATCTGCGCTTCAATAGTTCAATCAGCTACATTTTCGAACCTGATATTCTTGTATTCAAATTTACCTTCAACACGTACCTACCGTCGAAAATGAACTCGTTTCTTCATCTGCATGCAGATGTCTTCTGGCCTTTTTCTGTCCATCAACTAGTTTAACGTTAACGCATACATTCAGGAATTCTATAGATTTTAATAGCCGAAGGTTATGCCTACGTAACGGAGGGATCAAATTGTTATGAGTTTTATAATTGCTTGTTAGTTATACTCATTACTATTCATAGATCCGAGGGTTAGAAATATATATATGTATATGCATGCATGGGTTCGTTATACGCAGCTTCCTTTATCCGAGGTAGGTAATAACGCAATTAACACACCCTTGGTTAATTGGCTGAATCGGCGCCACCTAAGTTACATACCTAAGGTATAAGGTAGATTAGATTATTGTGCCCCTCTGCATGTCTTAAAAATATAGGTATACCTGCGCAGAACACGCCGAGTGTCCTTTTCTACCGTCTCTTTATTTCACGCAATAAAAAGATGGAGACAAAATGAAGAATGGACCCTAACGATGCGCAACGAATGTGTTCTTGCCATCCCACTGCACCGTACCGAAAAACTCCGAAAACCTCATTTCAAGAACCATATATAATACAGAAGCCGGTGTTTTTCTGAACCCTGCATGGATCAAGTTGAATCCTAATATGTCTCCAGTTACAGAGAACACGACGTGCCACCCTAATTAGGTATTTCAACCCCCCGGATGCAATAATAATAGGATATCAGTGATGATGATGATGATGATGATGATGATAATGGAAAGCACAGTAGGTACCCTACCGTTCTTCGTTTTATGAGTCAGTACTGACTTGAGTGAGTTTAGCTGGTATCTGATCCGCTCCTTGATACCGATTTTTACCGATTATCACACGTACCGGAGAAATCTATTCCAAGGAGTAAATGTTAACGCATGACTGCTCGCAGGAAATCTCGACGATAACGTAACCCTCGCTCTTTCATACCCACGAAACTATTCTAAGTTCTTATACACGCCAGCTGCTTCTATAGCAGTCGATTACTCTAGCACCGTGCGGGTGAAAGTGGTTTCACAGAGAAACTTACCTGGCGTTGAGAACGATTCGATAAAGACAATCGAGTTCATAAAATAACATGCATAAAAGTATTTGAACAAAAAATTTGGCTAATATTTTAACAGTATGAGAAAAATTAACCCTTACAGTCCTGGGCACATGTGTGTGTGTCATGTGCAGGAGATGAACGTCTTAAGTAGCCGTGGATCAGATACATAGTGGTAAGCGGTGGCGTGTTTACTAAGTCATCTAGCGTACAAAACCCCTGAGAAGATGGTGTCGCGATGCTGTGCTGGACCTCGTGACCGATCCTCGCCGATATATATCTGTCTGTAGGGAGTCAGGTCACGTACCCTTCTTGTTTGTTAACCATTGTATATACGCCGTTCTAAGCTTATATAGTTGGAGGAAAACGCGTTTCTTATACTTTGCGATGATCCTTTACTTCCTTCCTATATATATATATATATATATATATATATTGATCATTTGCCATTATTTCTTGCCAGTTAATCTGATGAAGTTTAGAAAGAAATATCGAGATATAGAAAAAGGTAACGTATCGTTATACACCTATTCTATGTATATATGATACCTAAGGGTTTGAAAACGTTTACCAAAAACTGTGTACCCTTCAGGCTTAAGTGCTCCTAGAATTCCTCTTGGTGCCCGCGATCTCATAGTACGTGAGACCTAGAATCCTACTCGCGTTTGACGCGAGTATAAGGATATGGTGTCTATGAATTTCTAGCGTCAAGTGCTCTGTCCATATTTGCTTGGTTTTCGGATGATGTTGGGGATCATTGATATGTTTGAGAACGTGGAAGAAGAAGAAGAAGAAGAAGAAGAAGAAGAAGAAGAAGAAGAAGCAGAAGTAGGAGGATAAAAAGAAGAAAAATTCTTTCAGTTTGCTTATGCATATGTGGATAAACACAGTGCCATGGATCTGGTCATAATGTGTGCTATACGGGTAGCTGGTGCAGCCATAGACTAAATATTCTAAATAAAATGAAGAAAAAGTAAAAAAAAATTCATGTGGGCAATGGGACCGAGGTAACAAAGATGATGCCATGAAGAAATCACGTGCGAGATATGAAGAGAAAAACTCTCTTTTAAATTTATCATCGATGTATGGCTGCAGGTAGAAGGACGTATTTACGAAGTAATTAAAGAATAAGGAAACTAGCAAGTGTGCAGCGCGGCGGCTGCAGCCTCAAGACCGGTGATTCATTAACTTCGAATTCAATTAATTCGGTGGCATCTTGCGATCATTGCTATACAGTCACTGAGGCTTAACATCATCTCTTCGTCTCTAACATATTTCCTTTTTAACATTCCGGTTTTCTGTATATCGGGATTCGACGTTTTCGGTATTACGGCTTCGACGTGACTCACATTTCAATGTACCTACACTTAGCCAACTTCGTTTTTTCCATCCCGTTACTCGATTTTCCTCCACTTCTGATCAGTACTTTTTCTTTCCATATTTAACTCAAGTCAAGTCACGATTATCAATTCTAAACAGTTTCTTCTTGTTATCTTATTCCCTATTCGCATCTAAAAACTCAGAGTTATATTCGTTTTGAGAAAGTCCCAGGACCCAGGTGCGAACTAGATTTTTGAAATTCTCCAAATCTGGATGTGCAGCTCCTCGATATTGAATAAAACGTTTTGTCACCTGATTGACGAATGAATTCAAAGTCTAAAATAAAATTGATCATCGATTTAATTTTATCGCAGAATTAAAAAAAAATCATTAAGATATGCAGAGATGCTAATAATAATCACATTTCTGTCAGCAACATTGCATATAGGAACGGTTGACTCGAAGTTTCAGAGGGTTAAACTGGAATTTCTATACCGACTCGATGCAGGAATACGTCGTCGTTAGCTACGACGATATACACATACACTAACGATAAGCGTGCGCCAACAGCCTAGCCGAGTCAAGTGTCGAGACGAATGTAGTATATAGGAGAGGCTGCTTAGCGTAATGAGCAATATTTCCGCACCTGACTAACCAGTGCGTGTCAGAGTACCTACTCGACGTCGTAGGATTAGTTACGGGTATATATTATATGTCGACGTGGTTCCAAGTTCAACCGACTAATTTTAATCTATATATAGGTACAGCTAAGGATTTAATTACATTAATTACCGAAGAGATTATATAAAAACAATTTCTTCATATCGACTCTTATTACATCAGGATTGATAAGGATAAGAGCTAGTAATTTCTTTTTTTTACACTCAGAAAAAGGTCTTGTTGCCACAACCGAAATTTGGGTCATTATATGGACAATCACATTTTTTGATTCAGTCAACCGAAAATTTTGTTGGAATAGCCAAATTTTTGGTTGTCCCAACAAAATTTCGTTTCCCCAACAAAATTTTGGTTATCCCAATTAAATGACAATTTCTTTGGTTGTGGCAACAAGACCTTTTTCTGAGTGTACATACACAGAAAAAAAGCTTAAAAATGATGAGCAATTTCTTTTTTTACATACACAATGTACGGGTGTGACATAGTCGAGCATAAGAAACACTTGCCTATATCCAAACTATCGCAACTTTGAAAAACTGACCAAATAAGCAAACAACTCGATTCCGACATTGACGGATCCTCATATTCTAGTCACACACGAACGATCAAAGCAGCAGCTGGACTTTGTGTTTACATTATACTTGCCAACTAGTTTGTTTGAATACGTGTAAGTTGTCGACGCTGTTTCACCAACTCTGGTTAGCTGCCATGCACAAGGCGACAGACATTGAATACTCGGGCAATCGGCCAGCGAAGTTACTTGTCTTTTATTCTGTCAAACCGCGCGGTATAAGAATTAAGTATGGGTAGGTATATAATATAAAAACGAACGACTGCAGTCGCACGTGATTAATTAAACAGGATTAGGTCCCCTGACTGAGATTTATTTCGTTCTCTTTTTACACGCGCTGATCAGTGATCACTGATCAGATATTCATTAGTTTATTCTTCGATAAAATTTTCTGCATATATCTCTGCGTCACCGATGTATAGAAATTCATATAAGATCTATATATATATAAGATTCTCGAATAAAATCATAGTGAAATTATTATCGGGTGCAAGCTGCTGCATATAGTATATATATATATATAAGAGGATCAGGAAAGAGTATCGGATGAAGTCCTGAAACTAGTAATTTGATACGAAACTGTAAACAAAATGGCTGCAGCACGCAATACCTGGTAGGTAGGTAGGTATACATATACTATAAGAGATCAGAGACACAAGGCGTGCTCGGATGAGTCCGTTTCAATCCCTATATACAATCCGGTTATATACTTATTATTCGTAACGCGATACGTTATGATCGAAGATTTTATACTCGGGAGGTAAAGATATCATTTTTGTCTTTATACCTCGATCCGTATACGTACACAGAAAAAAAGGTCAATTGAGCCAAGAAAATTATTCTAGATTCAAGATAATTTTAGGGGTCCAAAAATGAAGACCGAAATTTTCTCGGATCAAGTCAAAAATTTCGGTCTTCATTTTTGGACCGCAAAATTGTCTTGAATCAAGTTAACCTTTCTTTCTGTGTATATATACATACTCAGAAAAAAGTCTTGTTGACACAACCAAAATTTGGGTTATTATATGAACAATCACATTTTTTGTTCGGTAAACCGAAAATTTTGTTGGAATAGCCAAAATTTTGGTTTTCCCAACAAAATTTTGGTTATCCCAATGAAATTTTTGGTTGACTGAACAAAAAATTTGATTGACTGAACAAAAAATGTGATTGTGCATATATAATAACCAAATTTTGGTTGTTATTTTTCTGAGTGTAGCGTCGCCTCTTTTCATCATCTGCGCTTCATATATACGCGCATAGTCTAGATTTTAGTTCGCCACCTTAGAAATATCTCATTCTTATAAAATCGGGAATATTTCGGCGGTTAGATAATTGGCTCGCGCTGTGGTTCGAATGGGAAGAAAAAGGACCACAAAAAACAAAAACAAAAAAAAAAAAAAAAAAAACTAAGAAATCGAGATTAACTTGCGGTTGCGTTTGTTGACTTCGGTGTGGTCCGGACGTCGCTAACGTCTGGATTGATCAGAGCCGGAAGATACGCGGGTAGATATGTCTGTCGCAGTTTACGTCACATCGCAACTATATAAGCAGATCACGTCACCTTCTTACCGTACGCAAACGTCTAACTAATTTTATGCACGTAAAAATTTAATCGAGTTGACACGTGGCAGGGGGGGTGGAAACGTCGATGGGATAAAAGAGTCGGAGAAATTTGTTCGATAGAGTTTTATCAAAAAACTGAAGAAAAAGAAATAGAAATAGGAGAAAAATCTGTAAATCTTGTCATTTCACGCCTATATACAAATATGTATATTAGAAATAAATATCGATGCCTATTTGGCCGCAGGTACATACATATAACATACATACATCGCGATGGTATTTCTCGACTGTTAAAGTCAGGCGTCGCGACGACTCTAAGGTCCGAGACTGAGACTCGTGTCTTGGCAAAAAGTTGCATGTGAGTTGAGCTGGAGCTAGAGAGGACAGCCTTATGTAGGCTGACTCATGAAGGTACCAGGAAAGAGGTATAAAAAGATGCGAAACCATTAGCTATACTTGTCGTCGATAAAATACGTGTATCATGTGGTATAACACGCCAACTCTGTATAACAGCCCGAGTCTGAATAGAAACTCTCGTTTTATTATACAGTTTCTCACTGGAGACTTACGAGCTTGTGCTTACGAACATCAAACCAGAATTTCAGGGTCGAATAATTATGCACCTATAATGAAATTTTGATTCTCACCTAAAAGTCGAGAGTTATATGTCCGTTTTTATCAAATTTAAGTGCAAACTATTATAGACGTTTCAAATTCTAGTTTGAATCTCTGATGCGGATCCCGGAATTTAGAGAAGCTTAGTGATTTCGATTTGGATCTATAATAGCTCTTCAAATTCTTTGATAAAATTTGATGCACAATATGAAATTGACCAATTTGATAATTTATTAGGGTGTTAGAAACGCTAATCAGAATTTAAATTGTAAGTGCAGTCGATTCTGATTCCTGTATCTGAATCCTTATAATTTCGATCTGATTCAAATAAAACGGAAATTAAAACTGAAAAACAAAGGAATTAAGGTTTTGGAAGATGAAATTAGAATTTATAGGTTTGATCGCTCATTCTGCAGTTCGAACTTGCTTCTTCATATAAAATATCAAAAGTGAAACATAAAAAAAGAATGAAACGAGAATTATCGAGTTTGGTTAGTTAATGGATTTCGGATGTTTGTCGCAGGTGAATCGAGTAAAGACCTGATTTTATCGTCGATATACCGTGAGATTCTATCGGAACGCTATTGGGATACCAACCCAAAAATGGTGCTATTTCATGGGCAGGTAAGCTGCAACAGCAGTTTATAATAACTTACTAGATGTTTCTAGTAAAATCACTAGAAATCACTACGAATCTAGTGATTATTGGTCACCAGATTTATGGACTAGAAATCTAGTGACTAGATTTGTAGTGATTTCTAGTGATTCTATTAGAAACATCTAGTAAGTTACTAAACTGGTGCTGCACCCTTTTTGGGTTGGTATCCCTAGCGTTCCGCGTCCACAGAACCTCACGGTATATGTCGAATGACGAGTATAAAATACAATATCCCCGCTGCAATAATTCAATTTGACAGATCAGAAAGTCGATTTAACGATGGTACGGTAATGCCAAGGTGATTTGCAAGGCCGCGTTATAAAAACTGCACAAATCTTCAAAAGGACGTTTGAAACATAAAGTGTTCTTTTCTTTTTTTTTTTTTTTTCCTCTTCTTTATTTCTCATAAACCGCGCGAATATAGACCTGCAGTGATAAATTTAAAAATACAGTCAAGTGGCGATAAGTCGAGAGCGAGAGACACTCATTATTCGTTTTTAAACGTAGTCTAACCTGGCGACATTATGAAGTTCCGGACTAATTGTGAGCGTTACAAGAATGGCAGACTAAAATTCTAAAGTGTTAATTAAAAACTCGTTATTCAAACGTCGCATGGTCTTCAATCTCCGCGATATTTTTCTACCTTTTTATTTTTATTTTTATTTTTTTTTTCATACAAAAAAAATGTATTATATGTCTTTTGTACGAAATTTATATACAAAGAAATTTTTCACCAAGATTTATAATATACTGTCAGATGGGGAAATCAGATGGCATTTATTCATCAATCATATTTACGATTAATAAACTAATGGGACCGTTTAGCAGAACGGAATTGATTGTTAGTCGTTAATTAAATGAGTAGAAGAAAAAGAAGAAAAAGAGGAAATCATTCGTATCGAACACATTACATATTACGAGCTAGAATCAAACTACGATGGTTAATTATCAATCCAGTGAAAATTATGCCTCGGAAATACGAACTCTATAATGAGTATCATATAGTCTGCATGCATGTAGATTGTAGATCGATGTACTTATCAGATAATGACAGCTGATCATTCAATCTGCAATAAATTTGCTTTATATACCGCCGTTCGATTATGTAAGTAGTTTTTCTGAACATGGTTTTCAGTTTTAATTATATCTCCGGCTGATATCAGGATGCTAATTATTTATTTCATGCATCGCCTGTGCAGCTCTCGCATGTAACATCGACATATTCGTTTTATTACATGCCAACTCAACGAACGTCTGACCCTGACCGTGTCGCGGATTTAAATTCGAATTTTGTTTCAGATTTTTGTTTTTTTTTGTTATACGAAAATTGTAAAAATGATCATAATGATTTGGACCGCGTTATAAACTATAAGCTCTCTTGATTTAGACATGTGGGGAAGAGGTGGGTAGCCCTGGACGGTGGTCACCTCAAGCTTTGGACACTTACGCAAATAAATTTGAAATGTGACCAAGATCGTTGCCCTTATTTTCACGTTTTCTTTTTCCAAATTTGAGGTGACCGCGGGTACCCGCCGTCCGGGGCTGCTCCACCTGTCCTCTACCTTTTCAATTTGAGGAGAAGGAAAAAAAAAAATAATGGGTACCTAATTTCTTTTAAATTGTAAAAAAAACTGACTTTTCCCAGATATATTCACGTTTCTGATTAGCCCAGTCCTTCGGACCCCTTTTATCATTGAATCGACTCTATTACTACTTAAATTACCAATGTTCAGGGCTAGGATACACCCTGAAGCATAAATTTCCCCCTACCCTTGGGCTTGGATCCTTTAAATTATTCGAGCTACCGACCGTGTAGGAAGTTGAAATTGTTTTTAAAAATCAGGTTTTTCGAAATGGATTTCATATTATATATCTCGTTGATTCCAAACACTAGATTCTGTGGACCGTATCTAATTGATATCCCTGTCTCTTTTTCTCTCTTTCTCTTTCTCTCTCATCTCTCTCATCGCTTCGACTTATTTCTTGTTCGCTTCTGGTCACGCGGCACGTTTACGGTGTAAAATTTAATGAAAATGTTACTCCGAGGATTGGGAGGAAGATGGTTGACCTCTCACTCTCAATCAGCCACGCTCTCTGGTCAACGACGCGACGGTTCTTCATAGTGACTATCTATATACCTTAGGCGCACTATGTATTATAATATGTAGAGTGGCGACAGGAGTAACGATCGTTGCCGTTTTATATGGAAAGTGTGGTAACTACTTTAAATAATTCTTGGATTAGAAAAACTGAACATACTATAAATCCAGATGTTTCATAGCCTCACGTTGACACGAAATGTTCAATAAAAACGTCCACCCATATGCCCATCAGCGCTTCTTTGATTATCCGACACTGCAGCTCTCGATCCTTATAATAAAATATATTCACATGCATTCAATTTTTTGTCATAAATAACATTGTTATAACCGAAAAATATTGTTTGTACACCCAAACCTGTAATCGAATAATTTCACAAGATTCAAAGTTTTCCCACAGGTAGGTAGGTAATAGTGAAGTTTAATCTAAATTTAATAAACGGTTTGGGTTTGCGGTTTGTTTAAAATAAATAAATAAATACAATCTCAGTACTTTACTATATAGTATATACCTATCTATCTACCTAACTTATCTTACCTTACCTTACCTTACCTTTACCTCATTTCCTATTACGATCTTAACAATAGCGACGATAGTTAAACCGCCCCCGTAATAATCATAGGACCTTTAATTCAAAACTAATTATGGACTAAAATTTTCTCGGTGATAATAATTGCGAGGCTGTTATATATGTGAATGTATACTATGTCGAAAAATTCTAAACGCAGAGGTAATCATCAATCATCGTTCTGCAACGTAAATTTTACATTGATAATATTCAAGTCAGTATTAAATGTAATTTTTTTTTTTTTCATCATCCTGCAAGTTATAATTAAAGACTTACGAGTCCCGAACCAGAACTTGAAGGTAAGGATTATGCATCTAATGAAATTCTGACTTCCACCGGTACTAAAAGTCATATACCACGTCCGTTTCCTGAATCTTTGAGTAGGAGATAATTCCTCTGAAACAGAATCATATTCCGATCGTTGGAACTGAAAAAAAAAAAAAAAATAATAATAATAATTGAGGATTTAGGAGATCAGACTAGAATTTTTATTCCGACTCAGGTAGTCCCTATATCTACCATAACGAATGCAAAATGATCAAACTCAACGCTTGAAGCAATTTAAATTTCGGTATATACCTATCAAACGCGATTCATGCTGCGTATCTTTACACCGTTTTATTAAGTACATACACTCAGAAAAAGGTCTTGTTGACACAACCAAAATTTTGGTTATTCCAACAAAATTTTTGGTTGACTGAACAAAAAATGTGATTGTGCATATAATAACCCAAATTTTGGTTGTATCAACAAGACCTTTTTCTGAGTGTAGGTAGTACTACATAGTTGGTCTGATGTTAGCGTAAGTAATTTTCATATGTTCCCCCAATGCTTCGATTGCAAACATACACAGAAAGAAAGGTTGACTTGATTCAAGATAATTTTGCGGTCCAAAAATGAAGACCGAAATTTTCTCGGATCAAATCAAAATTTTTCTTGAGCCAAGAAAATTTTCCAAATTTTCCAAATTTTCTTGGTTCGAGAAAAATTTTTGATTTGATCCGAGAAAATTTCGGTCTTCATTTTTGGAGCGCAAAATTGTCTTGAATCAAGAATAATTTTCTTTGCTCAAGTAAACCTTTTTTTCTGTGTAGGTATATCCGCATTCCGGATTTGTAAATAATACTCAATTTCAGAGATAGGATATGTATAGTAAAGAGAAAACTTAGAATGGATAGACCCACGCACGCATGCACGCACGTACGACAATAAGAAAGGAAGAGTTAATACTGCTGACGTCATCGTTCTAATCAAAGATATTAAACTTACACTCAGAGTTTTCTATAAGTGTGAAAGAGCGAGATGATGCGCTGTCGAAGCAATCAAATGGTAAAGTTTTGATTTCACGCTTTTTCAAGATGTCTCTCTTGCTTATACTATTATAGGTACCTATATAGGTAGTGGGACTTGCTCCAGGATGTAATACTTCTAGGGCTTTATCATCATCATCCTATAGAATGATAGACGCAGGGCGTAACTTTGGTAGAGTAGAGTAGAGATATATAATAAACGACCCGGCTTTAGTAGCTCTTGAGTCTCTTTCTTATTCGCTATATCGGAAAGCAGACAGACATCAAGTGAGATTGCCGGGTCTCGCAAAAACCGCACAGTCGGTAATTACCTGTGCTGCTTGAAGAGGAGAGAAGAGCAGTGATGAAGAGAAGAGAAGAGAAGCGTCTTAAGGGACCTTTCGGCGAGATATGGTTTCAGAGCGCTCAAACCGCAGAGACAAAGCAACACAATCCCTTTTCTCCGCGAGTGGAAGGACAGAAGAAGATTAGTGGACAACAGTGTCATCTTACCAAAGAACCAATCACGGGCTACCGGCTAATGGTAGTTCAAGTATTTCTTCATCTTCTATATTTCCTCGAGTCGCGACTCTTCTTCTTCTTCTTCTCTTCTTTCGCCTCTCATTTCTCACACCAATTAAATTCCGCACCAAAGTAGATGTCGCCATCGATTCAGAATTCTTTCACATATTCAATATTCAATTTACAATGAAACCAACCGCAGACTTTATCTCTTCATGCGTTCTCCTATGTGGCGGCGTCAAGACGGTCAAGTAGTCGCGATAACCAGAGTTAAGCTAATTGACATATGGTACTCGTGAGGTCAGGGAAGTCGGTCTTCACTGCTTTGATTACCACTAAAATACAAGGTGTCTCGCAGACATTGACGAGAACCGGGTCCACGTTTTACACATTTTTATAAGTGCAGTATTAGGGTGGTTCAAAAAAGACCTAATTTCTCAGACGTCAGTGAAGTTGACATTTCGAAATTTTGCCATTTTTGGCAATTTCAAAGTTCTCAGATCAAAGTCCTCATCTGGCTACCTCTAGGTTCTCATTCAATGAGGATGTTGGTTCAAGATGAGACACGTACGATAATATTTAGTACTGCCTCAGAGACATTGAAGTTTTTTCACTATTTAGAGGTTTTCTTAGAGATTGGATTGCCAGGTGTTGCTCATGAGACAGTCTTTTCTTAACATTTTAAGGAAAAAGTACACGAAGTTTGCAGTCTGTGGGACCATTTTTACTACTGCCTCATGTTGCTAATTTTACTTGAAGGAAAGTCGCCCTCAATGAGGCAGTAGTAAGAATGGTCCCGCAGACTGCAAACGGCTTGGATTTCTTCCTTATATTGGTAATATGAAACTGTCTCATGAGCAGCACCTGGCGATCGAATCTCCGAAAAAACGCAAAATATTGAGAAAACTCCAATGTCTCCGAGGCAGTACTAAATATTATCGTACGAGTCTCATCTTGAACTAACATGCTTATTGACTGAGAATCTCGAGGTAGCCAGATGGACGCTTTGATCTGAGAACTTTGAAATTGCCAAAAATGGCAAAATTTCGAAATTTCAACTTCACTGAGGCAGTAGTAAATATTGTCCGATAGAGCTAAAAAAAAAAATGGAATAATTTAAAAAAATCACAAACAACATATTCACGTATGAGCAGCAACATCTGAGAAATTAGGTTTTTTTGAACCACCCTAATGCAGTATATTGAAGCAAGGAAATAAAATGACCAATTATGCATATAGGTACTCGGTAATTATTGCGCGGTGATCATCGGCTCGCCGGTATCTTCTCATATGTTTGTATCGTTTCAGTGCATCCAAGAGACATAGTCGAATTTGCGTCGGTCCTATAAACCTTGATAAGTGGTTTGTTACCCGCGCTATTTTGGGGCGTTACCCAAAGCCAGAACTTGGTGGTCCTGAATCAAGTCTTCGTGGCCTGGAGCGCAGGATAAGGTCTCAACAGATGAGATACCGTGGTAATAATTACCAACTCGGCAGCTGCGTGATCCTAAGGGCCTCTGGGCTCGTCAAGGTCACCCATAGTCGGTATTAAAAATTAAACAGACTCGTACCTCGTAAGGTACCTGCTCCCTGATATATTCTAGCCTTTTTATCGTTTTATCGCCTCCGTTAATTACGACAACGAAAATTCTCACAATATCATCAGTGTATCGAAGAATTGGAGGGGCTTTTATTTTCTCTAAAAACAAAATTCATGATATACCTACCTACCTACCTACCTACCTACCTACGTAACACTGAAGTTTCTCAATTTTAAAATCTTGATTAAATTAAATTTCAAGACTTTAAAAGAACAGAAAATTTATCTTCAATTTTAAGAAAATAACATTTTCACCCATACGATCTGCAAAATATACAAGAATTGCGTGAATGCTTTTCAAAGTCATAGAATCCCAATGTCTGCAGCACGTGATGCGTAAGGAGGTGTTGAAACAGTTCCGATTGTGCAATCACAGATTTTTAGTTTTCCTTATTTTATGCTAAACTTTTCCATCTGATTTGTGTGGAAATTGACGTAGCTTTTTTTTTTTACACGTTTTTACACGCATAGTTCCCACGAAGATTGAACAGTTTCTAAGTGGTTCGAAAAGTGGCGAAGTTTGTTATAAGGGATGTTGAATCAACAAACTTGGTTCTTCCTAGATTGTATGTATGTATATCTAGTACTTACGCGCGTGTCTTGTACGAACGATACGAAGGGAGGAGTAAGATAGAAAAGAGGATAGGATAGAAATGAACGGGTTAAAAAAGTGGGATAGATGCGGGGGTAAATGCGATATATCTTTTTACGTTTAGTTTATAAGAAGAAGGAACGTCAAGCACATTCTTATAGGCACATTTATGCCCTTTGACTCCCACGTCACGCGTACGACGCGTGGGAGAGTGGAACCCAGCTATAGAGATAGAAAGAAGAGATGAGTAAAGGGTTCACACGAGGCGAATGGTTTATTATTTCAATATTTCTTATGACAAGGCGAAGAAGAAGGGGGGTAGGCAATTTATAAGCTAATGAAATCTGTGTACTAATTGTTTATTATCTTTACACTCAACTGACGCAACCTCATCATGAGTGATATATATACTATCCAGAATTAAAATTCGGTACAAGCATAAGACGTCGCCCGAATTTCTTCTATACTCATTAAAAATGAAAATTTGGGGAATCGAATCCATCGTTTTCATATTTTATTACCTATTTTATGGTATCTTTGCGAAATCGGTGTTACAAATCGTCTCTAAACCAGAAAGGCAGGTGAATAATATATGTGCATATGATAGAATTTACTTGGTCGCGCATATCACATAATTATGATGTTTCTTATAATGCCTTCGGGTCTATATAACGCGTGACAGATGAATTTGGCTTGTAACATACGTCGGGAGAATATTTAATTGGTTTTTGATCATCTATCATCGATCATCGATGCTGGATACCTGAAATCTTGGACGTTGGAGGGGGATGAGGTAGTTATAATTATTGTTTGCGATCCGGTCAAATCGCTATATGGTGAAGAACTTCAAGTAGATATTATATATGATGATCGGTATGATGAAGACGTTTGTATTTTTTATTTTACCAAAATCTTTCAGCACTTAACTCTTGATATACAAGAATAGCTGTTTTCTTTTTACTTGTCTGACTCGTTATACCAATACGTCATGCATAACGACGTAAGAAGAAAATACTACATAATATGTGTATGAACAAAAAAAAAAAGGGGGGGAAAAAAAAATGCAAGAAATACAAGAAATACAAGAAGAACAAGAAAAACTGACGGCACATAGAGAAAAAAAGATTAAACCTAGTGGCAAAGGTTATGCCGGTGACAGTTTCTGCCACCGAGTGGTTTGTATATAAGCGGCCGCATATGTGCAGTCGGTTACGGTTATTATTATTATTATAATTTTTTTTTTTTTTGTTTTCTTTCTTACTCCTGTTTTTATCACGGAAAAACTAGACCCCTTTTTATCCTCTTCCGTGACAATGACATTTCCGTCGGGCTGCAGAAGCCCACACAGAAAAAAAAAAGTTAACTTGCAGAGCCAAGAAAATTATTCTTGATTCAAGATAATTTTGCGGTCCAAAAATGAAGACCGAAATTTTCTGATTTGATCCGAGAAAATTTCGGTCTTCATTTTTGGACCGCAAAATTGTCTTGAATCAAGTGAACCTTTCTTTCTGTGCACGAGTCGAGCCTTGCTCGATATTTAGGGATAATGAATGAAATATGCGTTCATTGATCTCTGATTCGTCGTATATGATATTATTTTTACCTTCTGCGCGCATAAAGTTGGTAAAAGAAGGGAAGAAAAAGAAAAAGAAAAAGAAAAAGAACAACAGAAAGGTACTTTTGATAAAAATTTATTGTCTCAGCACAATGTAGATTGTAGAACACGTTTAGCCGATCTTATATACCTAATTGAAGTAAACCCGCGTCAGTGTCGTCAATTACTTTTTGTCTGGAAAGACTAAACGGTCAAAAGCCAAGCCGTGACGTCCAGCAGAGTCGAGACTGGGTAAAAGACAAGGGCCGATTATTACCGTAACATAATTGCTCATAAAACCAGCTCGGGTCAAAAAAGAAAAAGGAACAAAAAAAAAAAAACAAAAAAAATCAAATAATTATATCGTCCACGTGGAATTTCTTATTGCCGTCTTACGTCGTTCAATTTTTGATCATATTTTAAATACATTCAATACCTAACGTCATTTAATGACTTATAATTTTTGGAGTGAAAAAATTCTCTCTGATTACCGATAACCCGTTCTGTTCAGGAAATCGAGTCATTGTTTTCTACCTGAGTTTTTTCGGTATAGGTCCCTATGTAGTATAGGAACCACTTCCGTTTGAGCGGATCCTTCAAATTTTTACCTAAAGTAACCAAATATCACGGATAGACGGATCACTGCGCCTTCTATACCAATAATTACTCTGATCTCCCTCATGTCCGAGTCGATTTCAATCACTTTAAGATCCTCGCGTTATACCTAATATATAATATAAAATGATTTTCTTCAAGACTGCGATGCATGCATGACTTTTAGCCGATGGAAGGAAAACTCACATGCTGTACGTACGTACGCACGCACGCACGCACGCGTGTAAATAAAATACGCTCTTGGCCGTCTACCCAGGTTACGCGCTACCACTAGAGTGTCACGTTTCAAAGCCGCAGCCCGCTGAGGTACCGAGCTGACTGCCCATGCTAAGAATTTTTCATCCGTCCGGTCGTCGCATAGCGCGAGATCATTCGTCTGGCAAAGTAAACCCGGTCTTTGGTTACATTATTACCTAGGTATATATAAGTTCACGGAAAAAACAGTGCTGTCGAATTTACTCTGGAGCAGTAAATATAGGGACAGCATTTTTTTTTTTTTGCAGTAGAAATTATCACAATTCTAGTATTGGGTACATTAGAGCAAGTGGCCTTAAATATGTCTATATGAGTGAATGTTACCACAATTGTGATAATTTCTACTGCAAAAAAATTCTGTCCCTATATTTACTGCTCCAGAATAAATTCGACAGCACTGTTTTTTCCGTGTTATAGACGTCCAGAATTATCGAAAGAATTATAATCATTTTTGATAAAAACATCCGGTTTTCCGAAATTTAGTCCAATTTGTTGCTTGCTATAATCTCTTACCCTAATCACGGGGGTAATTCGTCGGCTATAATGATATTTGCCGTAACTGGACACCTTCGCAAACAACAACGGTTGATCAACCTCCCCCAGGAGATCCTCCCGTGGTCCATGGCCAGACTCCTTTCGACCCCTCAACCCGCAGTCACTCAATCCACGTGGGAAGCTTCCCCCGCGATATATACGCACTTTGGTTGCACCTCGATAGCCTTCTCGCACTATTCTGTATTGGGTTACCGTTGCCACAGATCGACGCCTAACCCGCAGACTTTGTGATTCGCGTGGTTCCGCAATAGCACTTTTTTTTTTTTTATCGTTTTTTGCTGCTGATGATGCGACGTATAAAAGATCAATAAGGACTTTCTCCTATATCTTGATGAAAGAGATTTCTTTTGGTCCCTTATACGATTTTCGTACACTCAGAAAAAGGTCTTGTTGACACAACCAAAATTTGGTTATTATATGCACAATCACATTTTTTGTTCAGTCAATCAAATTTTTTGTTCAGTCAACCAAAAATTTCGTTCGGATAAACAAAATTTTGTTGGAAAAACCAAATTTTGTTTGGACAACCAAAATTTTGGCCATTCCAACAAAATTTTTGGTTGACTGAACAAAAAATATGATTGTGCATGTAATAACCCAAATTTTGGTTGTGTCAACAAGATCTTTTTCTGAGTGTAATTTGAAAAGAAATTCTTGGATCTTCAGAGCACAGCTATATTATAGTGACGTGACAAGCATAATTCTGGGCACATAGTGTGTAGAGAAGACCTTGACATGGGATGAAAAGCTACCTACTGGCATATCCAAGATCCAGAGGAATCGAGGAGTCGAGGGAGCTGTCGAGTCCATTAACATTCGGCGCGGCAAATTACAAGCCTCGCTAATGGACGTTCGAGACACGGTCCTCGGAGATGAGTGCTCGCGATATGGCCGCCCGCGCACTACTTTCTGGGGTGCTTTAACTCTTTCCGAAAAACTATCTCAGACCCCTTTTTTGATCGGAGCCTTGACCCCGTCTTCGGTCAATTATGACTTTGCCATATTCTGAGATACTTCCCAATGTCCGGAATCGAAATCCTGCATGATATGAAATTCTGATTTATACACCCAAAAGTCAGAGCTGCGTCCGTTCTGAGAAAGTCTAGGCGCAAATGAGACTTTTTGAATTCTAGTTTCGACCTCCAAAACCCATAATTCAAAGATGATTTGATTCTAGTTTGGATCCATAGCTCCTAGATCTTTGATGAACCGTTTTGGTAACCGATTGTGATAAATCTGCGAAAAATTCTTTGTACTAACTTTACTTAGCCTTTTAGTCGCTTTTTCACTAATTGGTGTAGAGATTGGAGTCGGTGATAGAATGATCAGGGCTCTCCCCAAGCGTAGATCTCTTCGTATGCTTTGACATGGTTCGATATAACGTAGGAAAGAATTGTGGGGAAAGAGGAAGAAAAAAAAGGATTAAAAAAAAAATACGATTCTTTAGTTTTCTAAATGACTGTAGAGTAAATGACACTTTGCTCTTATACTGCAGCCTAGATTGTTCAGAACACTGTATAGAATAATCATAATACTACTACAACCCGCGACGATTTACTGTTTGTAAAAAGTGCCGCTCGATCTAAAAGCGATAAAAGCAAAAACGGATTATTATGGTCACTCAAGTTGTTAGACCAATCGCCCGAGCATGGAACCCACCTCGGAATGGTCCTCCGCTACGGGCAATCTCTCCTACCTTTTTCATCTTCCTTAACTTTCTCGATCTCATTGCGTCCAGAAGGGAATTAAGAAAAAAATAGGTGGGTATAAATATTCTTGCATAGCAATAGCAATAGCAATAGCAATAGGAATTCGCGGTAATATATGGAGTTCGTAACTCACCTGGTGAAGCTATTATCACGTTGAGTGCTGCATTGAGTATAATGCGTCGGTTCGTAAGGTATTATTTTAAGGCTGAGTTCTGAAAGCGTCAAATTACGAAGTAGGTACTCGAGGGTCTCGGAGCCAGGGTCTCGAAAGAGGCTTTTTGTAGCTTCGCTTCTTCCTAGAATAGTCACCGATGGATATCGAAGGATGTGATGTCCCTGTAGAGACTCGACGACGAGATTCCGAGTCGCACTATCAAAATTCTAAAACTAGAATTTTATTGTGGACATAATGAAATTCTGATTTGTGCACATAAAAGTCAGAGTTGATATGTCAGTTTTGAGAAATTCGAGGCGCAAACTGGATTTTTGAAATCCTGGTTCGGACCTCTAGATTCTAGAATTCAGAGAGGTTGAGTGTTTCTGGTTTGGATTTCTAGCTCCTCGATTTTTAATAAACCATTTCGTGAACTGATTGACGAAATCGATCATTGAGTAGATTTTTTTTTTTTTAATCAAAATTTCGGAATTCATTCGTATGTAGAGACGCTAATGAGAATTTAAAGTGCGAGCGCTGATTCTGAATCGAAATTTTGGATCCTCACGCGGTACACGATCATTATACTAATACGGATTTTTATTTCTGTCGGCGAAAGTGAAGAACAAAGGAATTGGGGTTTTAGAGGATCAATCTGGAATTTCTATTAGGATATCTTATACCCAGACGGTGACACAAGGCCTGCATCTGCAGTCCCTTAGGATTAAGGACCAATTATATACCTTCTATAAGCGTCTAATATCTAAGGCGTGTAAAAATAGGGGCGTCCAAAACCCATCTTTGATATATCAGAGTCCAGAAAATCTTTGGAATAAAATGTCAAAGAACGTATATATGTATACCTACAACGAGTCGTAGTATATAGTCTGCCTTATTGCAATGCATGGACGAAAATTTGTAATTTAAGATTTCCATTAAGATAATCGCAAGCCTTATTTTGGCTATCTGCAAGAGTAGAACCGCTACGTGAACGACATGGCTATATACGTGGCAAGAATCATTAACAAGATTGAAGATGTATTTTACTTGATAATCTTTTAATTTTAAACCCAATTTCGAGGGAAATCTCTATACCTATATATACCTACACTAGGGTGGTCCTTAATTCGGTCAGATTCAAATTTCAATGCTCCAATGGGTCAGAACGTCTTCAAATATATATTAAAAAAATGTACTCAAAACCCCAAGTTCTTATTTCAATTCTAACTACTGCCCCAAAGCCTGTGAACTTTCCCATTTAAATAACACACGAATTTTAGTACTTCGGGGTTATTCTTTTACCGCCTATCGCATTATCGCTTCTCTGAATCTGTAACTCCGCACATTTCTTGCCTATAGTAGTAGGTATCCGTCGAAAAATTTACAGATTTTGAGGGACAAAATTTTATTCATCACAATTTGGAGATAAGAAATTTTTTTTCGGTGCGCTTTAGCTTCACTCAGAAAAAGGTCTTGTTGACACAACAAAAATTTGGGTTATTATATGCACAATCACATTTTTTGTTCGGTCGACCAAAAATTTTGTTGGAATAGCCAAAATTTTGGTTGTCCCAACAAAATTTGGTTTTCCCAACAAAATTTTGGCCATCCGAACGAAATTTTTGATTGACTGAACAAAAAATTTGATTGACTGAACAAAAAATGTGATTGTGCAGATAATGACCAAATTTTGGTTGTGTCAACAAGACCTTTTTCTGAATGTTCGTAAATTATATCGTTGAAAATTTGTCGAATTTTCATGAAGTGCTTACTACTACAGGTAAGTGGTGTACCAAGTTTCAGATTTTTCGGAGCTATACTGCAATAGGAAAAAAAAAATTAATTTCTAAGTAAAAATTATTTTATGGAAGTTCCTGTGCCACTCGCGGCATCTCATTATCGTCTCAAGCAGTTGAGCACTTTTTAGCTAACGCGTTAATTTCAGAAACGAAAGTATGTTTGTTTAACATGAAACAGGCATAAAGAATTGGGTATCGATTTCTTGCCTCCGAATAAGTTAATCCATGCAAGCCTTTGTTTCCTCGATTTAACACCGTTGTTCATTCTGTTCGTCTACAACAATGAGATAAGGCTGCGTGTTGTTGTTAAAGCGACGCTGTCACGTCGGAGGTTGGTAAAACCTCTCAGCTGAAGAGAACGTGCCTGGCTAAGCTATCGTCTCACTTATTGTTATACCTGTGGCGGTGATGGGGGGAAAAACAACAAAAACAATAACAAAAATAAAAATATAAATATAAATATAAATAAAATGAAAATGAAACTAAAAAAATTCATCCGTGCACTGCATTGCATTGTCGTCGGATATATATATATATATATATATATTAATATATATAGGCACGGTACGACCAGACTCAATTCCAATCCGGTATATAGTCCCATTAATATTGTAACGCACGTAGAAAACTTTTCAGCTATATGCTTATATACCGAGAGATATAATACAGACAACTTATCAAGTAGATCAAAAAAAAAAAGAAAAAGAGATTAAAAAAAAAAGACGAAATACAGTCTTTATACGATTGTGTCTTTATACACAATTTTTATACGATTTTTATAAGTATAATTACGCGAACCTTTCGGAATAAAAATCGAATGTTATTGATTCGAAGTAGCCACTGTACTCTAATGACAATCTCTTCTTCTTAGTTTCCATAGATACACGCAGAAAAAGGTCTTGTTGCCACAACCAAAATTTGGGTTATTTATATGGACAATCAAATTTTTTGTTCAGTCAACCAAAAATTTTGTTGGAATAGCCCAAAATTTTCCCTGTCCCAACAAAATTTGGTTTTCCCAACAAAATTTTGGTTATCCCAACGAAATTTTTGGTTGACCAAACAAAAAAATGTGATTTTCCATAATATAATAACCAAATTTTGGTTGTGTCAACAAGACCATTTTCTGAGTATAGATCTATATATCTTTAACACGAAGCTCCATAAAAATGTGAAATAATATTGAAATAGGTTTGAAAATATATATTAGTGATCAGTTTATCTTTATATATTTATGTTTATTCTTATATATAAGGTATATATGTATCGATGTCTCATATATAGCAGCGAATCGAATCGTAGATGAAAGGACGTCACCTCACCTGGAAAAACCGAGTCCGTGTATAATTGGACATCTCTATTTGCAGAGAGAGAGAAAGAGAGAGAAAGAAAGAAAGAGAGAGATAGAGAGGAGAGAGGGAGGGAGAAAGAGAAAAAGAAAGAAAAAGGCAGTGACTTTTTGTCGGTGGCTAAGCATTTTATGTTTGATTTGTTAATCACAAATTTCTTGGAGCACAAAGAAGCAGGACGAATCGAGTACGAGGCCCTTTTCGGTCCTTGCAGCGCGCGGCACGCGGTTCGGTTCGGTTCGGTTATACCTCCTCCGCCTTACGAAGAAGAAGAAGAAGAAGAAGAAGATGATGATGATGAAGAAGAAGAAGATGAAGAAGGAGATGCTGGGTTGAGCTACTGCAGGAGCATCATCGCGTCTGACAAAAAGCTTCAAAATAGAACTCATCTCAGGCATCCAGCTCTGTTGGCTTCCTCAGTAGCTGAGAAAACTAGTTTGTTCAATTTTATCGTTATATGTTAAAGCGACGCCGCTATAGGCTGTGATGTAGATATACATAATGTTGACTCGAAGTTATTAGGTAGTATAGGTAGTATGGTATGGGTATATATAGTTTACGTAAAGAATTCGAGTTTCTTTAATAAACTGAGAAAGAAGACGAATAAGGAGAAAATCTATATATATAGGTACCGAAGACTATAAGATACCTTATATATATCCTCTTAAAACACAAATCCTCCTTTTATTATCTTTTTACTTATACCTAAGAAATAGATCGATAGTCGATTAAAACCCGAAAGAAGATTCTTTTAGTCATCATTTCTAATAGCTCTTACTTCTTGCTTGAACGCCGTTCATCGTAGCCCATTTTTTGTCACGTTAAAGTAAATACCCCAATCTTATACACGTGGAGCGTTAAAAGAGAATCGACAAATTTTTAATTACATATTACAGATGAGAAATTAAAACCACCTCATTCTGACCAGAATTTTCTTAAATTAACCTAACCCAACCCAAACTATCCTAACGATGAAATGATTATGATATAGAAAAAGATTTATTCCTATTTCAAGAAAATAATTGATCAATTTTTATATCTGATACACCTACAATCAGAAAAAATAACAACCAAAATTTGGTTATTATATGCACAATCACATTTTTTGTTCAGTCAACCAAAAATTTTGTTGTAATAACCAAAATTTTGTTGGGAAAACCAAATTTTGTTGGGACAACCAAAATTTTGGCTATTCCAACAAAATTTTTGGTTTACTAAACAAAAAATGTGATTGTGCATATTATAATAACCCAAATTATGGTTTTGTCAACAAGACTTTTTTCTGAGTGTAGTTGCATGACGAACAATAAAAATCGGATGCAGTGTTAAAAATCTATTCATATATGTGATTATTTTCCATACGGGAAGTCATGCAGCTGATCGCATGCGCGTTCGGAAGTGAGATATGTATATATAAATATACTATGTAGCGGAATTGGATGACGTGTGTTCCCACGAGTCTGATTGCAAAACACACTACACACAGTGTGTAATTACGTATATGACGTTTCTCGCCACGAAATATGACCAAATAAACCGATGACAGAATAATTGTTCCGGAGCCTCGGAAGAGCCAATTGACCAGCTCGCCTAAAACGTAACATTACCGTAATTGCGAGGGCTGCAGTGTGAAGCATCTGTTTCTCTCTGTACGTATATAAAAGTCGATTTTTTTTTTTTTTTTCATTATTTTTATCAAACTTCTCGGCGTTTTACTTACGAATGAATCACAATTAGGTACAGTTGGAAATATATCTTTTTCGGTCTACGTGCAACTATTGGATAATTGATCTTCTTCAGCGTAACGGCATTTCGCTAAGATCATTCAGTCTGCAGATTCGACAAGCCAAATCTCCAGTGGCCTCAACCTATTCAAACAGATTTTCTGGTTTCAATTTACGATTCGAAAAATTTGTACCAAATTTTGACAATCCATTTTTTGACAGATGCGTGTCTCAAAAAGTAAGAAGAAGAAGAAGAAGCCGAAAAAAATAAAAAACAAATACATAAATCAATTTTGAAACAAAATTCTGCCATTTCGGATGCTCGTGGCGCATTTCTTCGCTCTAATAACTATAACAGTTTTTGAGACATTCAATCTAAGACTAATTGCAATTGTAAATTAGAACAACGGACTCAAGGGGTACACAAGATTAAAAAAAAAAAGCACCGAATCTTTGGTTTTTTTTTTTTTTTTTTTTAATTTTTTCTGTATTTTTTTTTCAAAGCCTTAACGATCCTCCTTACCGTGGAGAATCCTATATCCCATCCTATAACTATCAGGCCAATAAGCTACTAAATAGTTTCATAATTGCTATAGAACGGAATTAGAACAGTGTAACATGGCCGGCGCTCTCTTTGTTCGCGACGTTACGTGGCGTACAATATACATGAATGTGTATATGAATACGTTTATTGCATAACATGGAAATAGATAAAATTTACATTATATACCGCAAATTCCATGCTATAACTTGACCAACGCCTGATATCCTGACCATCTCTGATTTGATTTTTTTTTTGTTTTGTTTGAAAATGATCAGAAATCGATATAGAAAATAGATTCTTTTCTTTTTTTTTTCACCCAATCTTAATTTGTAGATCGATTCGGACTGCATGAGGAGTGCATTTTTAATATTTTTTTGCGGTCGATGATCCGTTTTCTTGGTCAGATAATATGTTACGGTTAGTTAGCACGAGTAATAATCTGAAAGTATATAAAGCCGCTATATAGGAATACGATTTTAGATAGTTCCGTATCATAGATTCTTCGAACCGTTATACCCGCATAAATGAAATCCAAAATATCAATTAGCGAAAATAGTTTTATTTGTGAAATAAGTAGCATAAGAAAGTGTTCAGGGCCCAATGCAATGCAAGGCGATTGTATATCAGTCTATCTTTGCCTCGAAATTCTCATGGAGGGTTTAATTAAAATCTCTCGTTTCTCTGCACGCACCATAGGTTTACACGGTTGGGGTAAAAACATTGAGTCTAGAATGGAAACGTGTTAATTTTGGACTAGCAGTACCGACTCGATTGGAACAAAATGGTACAAACACGGTTTTATGAGCTCCTGGTGCCCGTGGCTGGCTAGCAGGTCTAGGTAGGTACCTACCTAGATGCACCAGGCCTTATACCTTTAATTTAATTAACACGTCCGCAAAGACCGAGTCCCAAGTTGCGGTGAAACAGTGACAAAACAATAGTTAGAATACAGTAGCGAGAATAGGTGTTGTAAAAAGTTTCATTATACCTACGTAGTAAATCTTTACGACATGTACCGGACTCGTCAGATCCACAAATCCGTTTACCAATTCCTACTTTAGACGCCAGAGCTCTTCTTCGCCATGTAAAAATTGCTAGTTTTTGGATTCCTATATAAATATGCGAAATAAATATGTGGGATTTTGGTCCTCATGTTTCCTGAATTTCACATGTGAATAATTTTTTAGTACAAGAGTCCAGGGATATCTTGTATTTTCCTGTATACTAAAAACAACACAACTTGAGTTTTTAAAAGGCAAGTAAAAACTCGGAAGCTTTAAGAATTTAATATTTCGTGTTTTATTTACTCAGAGGGGTTCTTTCAACTATTTTGTAAATACTATACGTTCATATTAAATACCGACAAATATGAAGTATTTGTAAGCAATTTCTTGCACAAAAGGGAACCAGGCGTATTCTTAAATGCGTTAACTAATAAGGCAAACTTGACGTTCTAGCTTTTGAGGTGCTGCAGTTATGATATTTCTAGCATCTGGACACCGAAGTACAATAAGGTTCGGCGATAATAAAGTGTTAATTGCTTAAGCAAACGGGGGAAACCGCACGAAATATTTAAACAAACATCGCGGCTAATCTCAAAGACGATTCACCAATATGTCATTCTTATTTAATAAAATAAGATCATTACACTCGTTACATATAGTAACGTGCAGAAAATCCGCATACCTATATTACCTACCGCATGATGACGTAAATTAATTGTCAGATATTCTGAGAATTCTTAAGTTTGCAAATACGGACATAATTCGTAGGTAGACATTAAATGGGCACTGATTGTGGTAGGAACTTGAATAATTTACATCCTCTAGCTCTAGCAGCAAAGAGACCAAGAGATCAAAGGACCTTAGCCAGTGGGTATACCTGACTCAAATGGAACCTCCGCCAGCATTAGTTGCAAGCAATTTGCATTGAAACGTGAATCGCTACAGGATCCAAGTCAGTTTTCAAATGCGGTTAGCTTCTTTGGCTTACACCGACCTCGCATGCACCTTCGATTTGTTCACCCTTTCATCCCGCTGTATTATCTATAGGTTTATTCTGCTGATTTACTGATGTTTTTTTCATCACCTGAAGTGAATGAAAGGACAAACTTGAAATTCGAGGGTAATTCATGTGACGAGAAATTTTTGTCCCAAAATTAGGCTCTTCGAATTCTATATTTTGGACCTCTAGATCCTAGAGTTCATAGCGGCTCAGGGATTCTGGTTTGGATCTATGGCTCCTCGATCTTTGATAAAAAAAAGTCTTTGATGAACTGATTGAATTCAAAGTCGAAAACAAAATTGATCATTGTATTGATCTTTCGCAGAATTTCACAGGTTGTAAGTAGAATTTGAACATCTATCAGGATTTGAAGACGCTAATGATTAGAATTTCAAGTACGAGCGATGGATTTAGATCTAGATCTCTGAATCGACATGATTCTACTAAAATGAAATTTAATTTCTGTCTTCTTTTGAAAAAACAGCTTTTTGTACGTTTCTATCCACCGCTGGCTCCATAAGACTACTATAGCACCCTGGTAGTTCCTATCGTGGTTGTAAGTACACTTGCATTATCCAATGCCCATATACAGTAGAAGCAGCACCCCAGTTGTACCGCCGTGTAGGCACAGCTATACACACCATGGTGTATCCTTGTTTTATCTTTTATATTTTCTCTTCCTTCGATCCCTCTTCCCTCTTCCCTCTACCCTCTATCGTAGAAATATATTGGATGGTATAGTTTTTGCCGAAGGATCAGGCGCCCGGTTTATAGAGTGGAGCTTTATTGCAGGAGCAATTGTGATGGACACGGATTGTTATATCGCTAGTATGTTAGTTAGAACATGATTCTATACTTTGCGATGAATACCAATGCGAATATTGTATACCTGTAGATAGTATAATATAAATATACACGGAGAAGTTATATTGCTTCGTCATCACTCGATGAAAAATCAAGTCACGAAACACATGAGCTGTGCCTAGTATGTGCAAAAACCTTATGGTACAGCATCTGGTCTAGGTAATTTTTCTCATTAGAAAAATCGTCTCTTCGTCTCTTCGTCACTTTAACTAACTTTCTCGATGATCTGAAGACCGAACCTTATACAATATATCGATGAAATTTTCCTATCCCGTAATAAATCCTGCATTGACATATTGGATCTTGAGAATTTCTCGCCATGTTTTTACCCGTTTCTCGTCTACTCGTCACCTCGTTTCTAACCCAACGCCTCTGCCTGCTGCAGTTGCAGTTGCAGTTGCAGTTGCAGTTGCAGTTGCAGTCCAGATCAGTTCCTTGCTATGGCCATAAGGAATTTACGACGGTTAACTAAGAAAGGAGTGCTCGTGAAATCTTCGTCATATTCTGCAACTCTTCCTGCCTAGGTAGGATGTACGCGAGTATATATATATACATATATGTACCTGCATATATATATATACCAATATCTATATATATGAAGTATAGGTGCAGCAGCCTTGAAGTGGCCAACTTGATCAAACACAAGCTAACCAAGACTGAAATAATCCTCCTGCACGTTCTACAGCCGAGAGAACTTGACTCGGCCCTGTGTCTCCGCTAACCAACTCCGTTTATAGGTATACCTGGTCCAGTACCAGCTGCCCAGATCATCTCTCTCTCTCTTTCTTTCTTTCTTTCTTGGCTTCGGAGTCTCGATGATAGAGTCGATTGCCTGTGCGTGAGGTGTCCTTACGAGTAGATACCTCCGAGTCGGAATAGAAACTCTAGTTTTATTCAACAAGTTCTCACCGAAGACTTGGAGTCCCGAAACAGAATTTTCCATGCAATGAAATTCTGACGACTTGCACCTAAAAGTATCAGAGTTGGTATACCGTTTTTAGAAGGTTTGAGTCCAAACTAGCTTAGTGAGTCCAGTTTGTATCTATTTTAGAACAAATTTGGAATTCGAAGATCAAATTTGAATTTGAAGTGCAAGTGCTGATTCTGATCTACACCTATATGAATCGTCAAGCATAAGAAATAATTCTACTAGAACGGAATGATATTTCTGTCGGCAAAACTGAAGTGGAAAGAATTCGAGATTTCTGTTCCTATAAGCTTATAGAAATAAGCTAGATTGGATTTGCTTTGAATTTCTTTCTCCAGTTCGTTGATTGATAAACGAAGAGTTCAGGAACGAATCTGACTCCATGCGGTATGCGAGGATTGCCTAACTTAGCCTTGCCCAAAATATTTCATAAGATTTTTTGTTCGCACGAGTAAACTTGATGGGAAATCTCGTTCCCTATGGTTATTAAGTCTCGTCTTGTATTCCCCCGTAAAAGTAGGGGGATACGATAAGGACCCGACACCACTACAACCATCACCGATTGAGATCAGAGACCGAAAAGAAGATATTCCGTCCCTTGCACCTGTCTTCCACAAATATGTCAGATCGGACGTCTTCTTTAAGTCTTCTTTCTCACGGTGACCATTCTTCGTGCAATTAATTCCCCACACAGATTTTCTATTCGGGACTAACATCAGTGGAAATAATAACCTATGCACAGTCGGAAACCTCTCGACCCTGATCAAATATCATTCTAAATTACTCGGTTCACATGCATGCGCGAACTAATATCTTAGAGACGTACAACTATTTGACAGAAAGATGGAGTGGAGTAGATCCGCCTTACAGAAATATACTCCTACACGTCAACATAACAAGAATAATGCATAGATTCAAGATAATTATTTCTTCAATATTGAATTCCTACGCGTTTCTTTCACGATTATAGACTAAAATTCGGAGACTTTGTACATAAAAATCCCTTCGCTCATCCATTACGCTTTTCCTGTTCTTATTTCTCGTCTCATACCGAATTTTGATAGAAATTCCATTCCTCTTCTAAGAGTTTTCACTGAAGAGTTCACTGAAGTGTAAACTAGGATTTGATAAATATCGGGTCGTAAATGTCATGAAATTTTGATTTTTACCTATAGGAGTCAGAGTTATGTTTATTTTCGGGCAAGTTTAAATTCTTGTCCGCACATCAAGATCAGAATTTCAAGCGCAAGCGCTGATTCTGATATTTTGATGTAGACAATTAACTCAGAATTATATTTCTGGTCTCACAGGTTTCTGATATTGAAATTCTACGTAACAGAAATATAGGGAAAAATGATTGTACGAGCCGAGTTTTCACTGAAGAGTTCACTGAAGTCTAAACTAGGATTTGATAAATATCGGGTCGTAAATGTCATGAAATTTTGATTTTTACCTATAGGAGTCAGAGTTATGTTTATTTTCGGGCAAGTTTAAATTCTTGTCCGCACATCAAGATCAGAATTTCAAGCGCAAGCGCTGATTCTGATATTTTGATGTACACAATATAACTCAGAATTATATTTCTGGTCTCACAGGTTTCTGATATTGAAATTCTACGTAACAGAAATATAGGGAAAAATGATTGTACGAGCCGAGTTTTCACTGAAGAGTTCACTGAAGTCTAAACTAGGATTTGATAAATATCGGGTCGTAAATGTCATGAAATTTTGATTTTTACCTATAAGAGTCAGAGTTATGTTTATTTTCGAGCAAGTTTAAATTCTTGTGCGCACATCAAGATCAGAATTTCAAGTGCAAGCGCTGATTCTGATATTTTGATGTACACAATTAACTCAGAATTATATTTCTGGTCTCACAGGTTTCTGATATTGAAATTCTACATAACAGAAATATAGGGAAAAATGATTGACGAGCGTATTAGTTATCCATCTGTTTAACGCTGTTTAATTTTTCTTTCAGCTGTACCTCGGTGCACGTCGGAGAGTATTGCCAGCATCCAAACCCATGTCATACTGGACCAGGACCACGTTGTCAGAACGGAGGTTCGTGCAGGGTGCGTGAGTCCTTCGGTGGCGGTACTCCATCGTTCGCTTGCTTATGTCCTGTTGGTTTTACCGCGAGTTTATGCGAAATACCTGTAGCCAATGCCTGCGACTCCTCGCCCTGCATGAACTCCGCTACTTGCACCCTGAGATCATTGCGGGAATACGTTTGCACATGCGCCACAGGATACACCGGTAAGTAAATCCATATACACCTACGTGCTATAAACATAGTTTTTCTTTTTCTTTCCTTTTCTCTTTTTTATTTTTTACTTTGGTACGAGGCACGCGCTTATCAAGTTGACAAATAAATCTAGCCGTAAGACGGAATGCGGAGAAAAGGCGGGAGTGTATGCCAACGCTGATATAATTGGCCCTGCAGCAGTGCAATGCGGCCTTTTGCTACGGCGGATCCTTTGCCACAGTGGATCTCAAGTTTGCAAACAAAAAGAAAACTTAAATATAAAAAATATTTCTAGACGCAATCACCCGGGTTGATGCTCCCTTCTTTTTTGACAATTCACCGCGAGCTACTACAATAAAACGAGAAAAAATTGATAATCAAAATTCCGTTTCTTATATCGAGTGCAAAAAAGACGAAGAATTACTCATATTGAGGAACACTGCTAACTAGTAGCTTGACAAAGCTACCATCTAGCTACTCGGTTAATTAGTTCCAGTGATCAGTACCAGCTGTGAGCAATGAAGGGTACCGAGTATTCCGGTAGTTAGAAATTTTCAAGAATTGAAACTAACGATCTACGGATTTAACCGGTTCACTGGTGGACCCGAAATCAACGTTTTGTGCCAAAACTGGTGAAAGGAAATAATTTCGTATTCAACATGAAGCCCAAAAAACTTAGGAACATCAAGTTTGATGCAAATCCGTTAAAAACTGATAGAGATAATCACGTTGCACATATATGTGCCATTACCAGCTGTGGCACTTTTTCTTTTTGCACGTATATATGTGCCCTTACCAATGAACCGGTTAAGTGAAGATGATCCATAAGTTTCAGATTTATTTAATTATTTCAGGTGAACATTGCGAGAGACAAGATCACTGCGCATCTTCACCCTGTCGAAATGGTGCAGAATGTCGATCCCTGGATATGGGATATCAGTGTACCTGTGCCCCAGGATTTACGGGGCCCAATTGTGCCGAAGATATAATAGAATGTGACCGTAATCCTTGCAAGCATGGTGTATGCCACAACACACACGGATCCTACAAGTAAGTTGCTCGATTTTCTTTCCATTTTTTATAATAACCAGAATACTCAATCGAATACTAAAAAAAAAAAAATAAAGACAACAAAATAAAAAATCGTAAAAAATTGAGAAGGCGCGCGATGGTGGTGCAGGTGAAAAAACTCGAAAGAGATATATAGGAACAGCGAGATATAAGAAGGGATAAAGGCGTATAGAAGGACGAGGACATAAATCCAAGCTTTGTTGAGATCATGCTAAGATATATAGGCGGTTCCCGGCTGACTCCGAAGGCCCAGATAATGTCACCGCAAGTCTGCCGCTTGTGTGTAGTGTATATTGAATTATATATCGGTTTTAGCAGCTAAAGGCGCTAGGACTGAGTAAGCTGTGTAATATATGTATACATGCTCATACATAACCGCGGTATATAGCTTGTTCGAGTTCTGCACCTGAAATATAGGAGAGAGTTTCTGTTATCTGCATGAAAACGAAACTTTATTATTGTTATGATGAAAAATCGGGAAATTATCGCATGCATAATTTAAACACACGAATTTCCAAAGATTTTGTGAGGCTCAGTTTTGTTGTTACAACGTCTAATTCTCTCTTTCTCTCTTCATCTTTCGATTGGTCAACCATTCTTCCGTTACCCACGAGTAATCTGTCCTCCGATTCTACCTCAATTATCCATTTTGTATGGCCGCGAGAATTTCCGTCGTAGTATCTATACGACTCGGGAGACTAGGAGATACCATCAAACCATTGAGACATGGACCATTACAGATTTATGCGTAAAGATTCCGTGTCGCGGACGTTTCGTAAATTTAATCTATGAGAATATAAGGATGGGTGCCTTTATACACGTACATATTCATATAAGTGGTATGTCTGTGCATGCAGTGCAGTGGGTATAATAACAATTGGCTGAATAATCTTGTCCCTAGTTTTAATAAAGATTAGAATACTAACCGCAACGGTACTTTAGAATCGAGGAATAGGTATATACTAGTAGGTATTTCATCCATCGTGCGATATCCTATTAAAACAGTTTCTCTCAACCGAAACGGACTACAATATAATAGAAAAAGAAAATAAATTATGTTAATCAAAAAGCGATTATAGGAACGAAGGAAGTGACTCTTCGAACGAAATCCAAATCACATTAAACATTGATATGGTAAATTAGAACGATTATCCGCAAAAATCGATCCCTGAGCTGCACAATTGGTGCACAGAAAAAAAAAAATTGTTGCTGAATTTACTATGTTGAGCAGCTACATATAGGACAACACTTTTTTGTAGTAGAAATTACCACAATTCTAGTATTTGGTACATATAGGAGCAAGTAAATTTCAATGTCCTAATGAGTAAATGTTACCACAATAAATTGTTGTCATTTCGTGTGCAAGTATTTAACGAAAATCACAAGATGATAACGGCATTAGGTTCAACCGATCCATTAACTATATCACTCTTAAATTGGTATGATGTGGATAATAATTTCCCGGGAGTTCGGATATAATATCTAATGTCTTCACCTCGTAGATTCTATTTCGAACGTCGTTGCCATCGCATTAGATCTAGAGTCTTGGCTGCGAAGAGGTAGAATCTGAAAGGTAAAAGGCTGCTGCAGAAGGTAGGTAGGTGGGTATATCCTGCGGAGTGGAGGTAGATGGGAGTTCTTGTGCACGAACATGAACACAAACACAAACACAAGCACATAATACGTGTAGCGTAATGGTCAGAGAGAGGGGCACGCGCGCATTGCACGCACATATATAGTACAGAGATAGATAGAGATATATGTATATGTGGGAGTGGACGCAAGTATATAACCGATGAAACGAAGCGACTCTGAATCTTAGCAAAGTTCTGTAATAACGTCCAATTGGAATTAATAGAGACTTTGATGTAGCTGGCTGGTACCCCAGGTGATGCCGGTATCAGCTACCGTGTTATTAAATGGTTAGAGCGAATTATTTGCCCACCGGATGAAGGAGAAAATCATTTTATTATCCTTTCAGCTTTATTCTAACGTGCGAGGATTATTATTTGAGGGCAGGATTGTGCACTCAACTTACACTCAGAAAAATAACAACCGAAATTTGGTTCTTATATGCACAATCACATTTTTTGTTCAGTCAATCAAATTTTTTGTTCAGTCAACCAAAAATTTCGTTGGGACAACCAAAATTTTGGCTATTCCAACAAAATTTTTGGTTGACTGAACAAAAAATGTGATTGTGCTTATAATAACCCAAATTTTGGTTGTGTCAACAAGACTTTTTTCTGAGTGTAACTTTTGTAAAAGTGTCGAAATTTGAAAATTTATTAGAACGCGGAGACGCTGATCAAAATTTCAAGTACCTACGAGTGCTGATTCGCATTTTCACCTCTGTATATCCTGAAATGTGACACTAAATAACATAATGAAGGAATTGAGATCTCAGAGGATCAAACAGAACGGTATAAATCTCAAGTTAATTATATCCATCTCTTTATTTATATTATCTTTATCTCACCTGTCCTCACTGTCTTGTTTAAAAGAGATGGATTCGAGTTTACGGTTTAAAAGCGAAGCTGTCACTCGGTGATAAAGCTGGCAAACTGATTGCCTCATTTGATAGTCATTCGTGCGCACAACTCGACGGAGAAAACTGCCAGTGTTATACGATTTGTAAATCGCGCCGCCTTCGACGACGAACAATAAAATCACTATTACGGCAATTATTATAATTTACAGAAAATTACAACCATAAAACAAATTTAGATAAAATATATATAGTTAATGGCACAGAAATGGAAATTGGATGTTAAAATCTATAGTTGCATCTGTTTTTTTTTTTTTTTTTAATTTTTTTAAATCTTTTTCATTTCTTCTCTTCTCCTTCGAGCGGGAGGCTTTCTTTTTCGTCACTTTGCGTGCCGATCAGATACGAAGAGAACGACGGTTCTGACCAACGATGGCGAAGAAAACGCAAAGCGCATCGCCCGCGCGCGCGCGCTCGCGCAGTAATTGGACGAAAGCAGACTTTGACTCTGAGAATGTGATTTATGAAATAATCTTCTCGAAGTAGATTTAATTGACCGCCAGTGGGCCCCATAAGCCCTTGGGCCAACTTGCATGCATCCTTAGCGGACCCGCAACTTTCAGCCTCTATACTCGGCTGTAGATCTTGATAAACCGTATGCTTCGTTGCAATTTCGGTGCGCGAAGGAGGCAATCAGGTCTGGGAGGTCACGTCCTTTGCTAACGCGATAGATTACCTATTATATTATACATCTACACACGGAGTGTATAGATCACTATTTTTCCAAATTAATCAAATTTTACCAAAATCTATATAAATTTATTGCTTATCAGCAAATAAGAAACTTATTATATATATAGGTAGTCTACACAGAAAAAAAGGTCAACTTGAGCCAAGAAAATTATTCTTGATTCAAGATAATTTTGCGGTCCAAAAATTTTGATTTGATCCGAGAAAATTTCGGTCTTCATTTTTGGACCGCAAAATTGTCTTGAATCAAGTCAACCTTTTTTTTCTGTGTAGTTAAATGTTAATATACTGAGAATACTTTGAATATATCAGTTTTTAGCCAATCGTTCAGCTTACCAATATGTGATGAAAATATAATCATAAAAGCCTCAAGGATTGAGGCAAAAACCGTCTACTTAATGATCCAGTTAAAGTTATTTGTGTAATTTGCTCTCGACCCGCTTCCCCCTATCTCCTTGCCCTTTCGTTCTCTCTTTTTCTGTCTCTCTTTTTCTCTCTCTCTCTCTCTCTGAAATCGCTACACCGTGCAATTTACTGCAGCCGATTATTGCATTGGCGATAGTTACGACAGGCGGGGTCTTCTATAGAGAGACCATGTAGGTAAACGGGATGGAAAACCGTTAGTGCCAACATCACATAACAGTCTTATAAATCTTCGAGCCTAGCTGGTATAGTAGTAGATACGTAGGGTGTGATACTTAAGTAGGTATAGGAATTTGCATCTGCAGTCCTTCGTTATATAGTTATGTATAAAATAATGAATAAACCAATTATGTATAAGCATAGTTTAATGAATAATTTCAAAAGTTGCTCATGTGTGACTAATTAAAACTATAGATATACAGCCTTGATGTGGGAACGTTAGCTGCAATCAAGCCGTACGCCCTCGCTACCGTATGTATATCGCGATTTATACGCAGATTTCTCATATTCTCATATACTCGGAATAAAAAGGTCACATCGTTTATCCAAACTTTATTAAGGGTACCAGTACAGCGACTTTTCGAGAAATGATCATAGTCCGAAATCAATTTATTTCATAACCAAAGTTCATTTCACATCAAAATATTTTTCCTTTTTCAAAATCATGTGTCGTAAGGATTTTAGAGCACCGTTGGACCGATTCAGGTCATCTTGGATTCATTTTCTTCAGAAAACAAATCCTCATCATGTGAATGTAGGAATTTTGAAAATTTTTCGTTTTGGCCAAGTTATTTAAGAAATGAGTGATAATAGTTTTTGCAAATTTGGTAAATTGATCATAACTTGTGACATAATTTTTTATTTTAAAATTCCTACATTCACATGATGAGGATTCGTTTTCTGAAGAAAATGAATCCAAGATGACCTGAATCGGTCCAACGGTGCTCTGAAATCCTTACGACACATGATTTTGAAAAAGAAAAATATTTTCATGTGAAATGAACTTTGGTTGTGAAATAAATTGATTTCGGACTATGATAATTTCTCGAAAAGTCACTGTACTGGTCCCCTTAAATTTTGAGAAATTATTTGAAAAATGCCATAGGCGGCAGATAAATGAGAATTTCATCATCATTGCTATGAGCTGCTGTACAGTCTTTGTTAAATGACACGTCAAACATGTTTCTTGGATAAACGCGAGTAAGGGGTATCATAATATCTACATATGATATTGTTTAATCGCGCTACGTATGTAACTGCATTAGACCAGCACGGTGTGCACGGTTCCCACAACCTTGTCAGTCGGTTCCGAGACCAAACCCTGGAATCTTGACCGTGTAACCGTGATCTACCTGTATCTATAAAGAGACGTGTGTCGTTTGCGCCGCCTGTAGCAGGTAGGCATATGATGCCCACGGTCATAACTACCGGCTATACTGCTGGCTTACGCGCTCGGAGCACATGGAAGCATATATATATATATATATATATATATATATATATACCTACACATATATGCATATATATATATATGTATACATAAAAATATATGGGTATATGCACACGTAGCAAGTCTTAAAGAAATATAACTTTCCTAGCGAGGGCATATGCAAGAGGTCAAGTGTCGCTGTATGTACACCCGGGGCCGTTTATTCATTTTTTAAACTTGGGCAATTCGAAGAACCTGTTCTTTGTTTCAGACTATTACTATATACGTGACTCGAATAATCCACTAGTATGACTATTATTGTGTGAGTAAGCGACAGGGACGAGACGTGTATCACCTGTTCGTTAACAAAAAAAAAAAAAAAAAAAAAGTTTAATGATGTAACAATATTTGTCGATAGAATTATAGAAATTTTAGGGGGTGCAGGTAGAGTCTTAGAGGCAAAGGTTCTATCAGGTACATGAAACTAAACCTGGTTTCCCATCCTTTACCCCAATCGGAAATACAGATTTTATAATTTCATCTCGAAAATTCGGACTTCGGGGTGCCGAATAAAATTTTCGGACTAAATTCCGATTTGTAAATAAAAGTTTAGGCGCTAACTAGACTTCAAAATTCTATTTTTCGACCTACTACATTCTAGAAATCAGAAACGCTCCTATAATGTTGTTGTTCCTGAAACGTTGTCAACTGATCGACGAACAGTAATTCCAAATCGATGATAAAATCGATCATTGCGGTTTGGTTTGGTTTTTTCCCCGATTTTTGAAGTTTTAAGTAAAATTTGAATATTTATTATGATCTAGAGAAGCTGATTTCAATTTTCACATCTGAAGATAATTAAACTTTAATTAGTATCTATATAATTTTATTACATAAAACAGAATTACATTTCTCTCCGAAAATTCGAGAACAAAAAGAATTTGCGAGTTTTTTTTTTTTATACCGCGTATGATCTCCTCTCGTATAATTAATCAAAGTTAGTTAGATACTGGAAATATAATCCCATAATTGTATTTAAGATAATATTACGAGAGATAATGCAAATCGATACTCATTGGCCTGATCTCCGGGTATATAATATAGTAAATATGGAATATAATATGTCTATTATATACTATACGGGGATAAAGTTAATTGTCTTTCTTGATTGTCAATCGGCTTTAATACGCACGACCACGACCTACATATATATCTAGGCTCGATATATAACGTATAGGTATAAGGTATACGTATCTAGGTTCATTATCCCGGAATGCCATACCAGCTCCGGTTTTATATACCGGTACGCAAAATGATCGTTTCTAACCGTATGGTATAGGTATATATATATACAGAGCGCGGGAATCGGTGTTAATCTAACCAATCAGTTCCACCCTTCTCGTAAACGATATGAATTTAGAGTAAGTACGTTCAAGACCTTGTTTTGTAATCAATATTTTTTGCGCTTATAGTAAATATCGTTTAATAAAAAAAAAAAATTCTCGATTTAATCACTATACGATATAGACGCCGCATGATACAGTATATATATCGCGTCACTAATGCCATAAGGTCGTAGGCGCCAAAAAAAAAAATTCCGTGTTTTTGGTGGCAAAATCTTTTTCGTGTCATATAACATCGTTTGGGCATATCCGCAAAAAAAAAAAATTTTTTGGCGTTTACGACCTTATGGCATTAGTGACGCGATATAGTATACGACGATGGACTCAAATTATACCCATATACCTGCCGGAATCGAATCGCAATTATAATTCTGTAAATAATTAATCATATGTGTGACATAGGAGTGAAAGGGATAGTAGAATATCCTATACCTTTCTTATTCCTTTTATAAATCTGTTTTCATTAAACTGGATGTGTAATTAGCATACGGCAGTAATAACAGCCTCGTTACTTCTATTTGAATAATGGTTATAATTAATTTTTGTTTTTTCTTATACGATTTTTCGAAATCGCGATCTATACGTTCAGATATATACGGAGTACGTGGGTATGTATATATATATATATATATCGCGTCACTAATGCCATAAGGTCGTAAGCGCAAAAAAAAAAAAAATTGTCGTGTTTTTGGTGGCAAAATCTTTTTCGTGTCATATAACATCGTTTGGGCATATCCGCAAAAAAAAAATAATTTTTTGGCGTTTACGACCTTATGGCATTAGTGACGCGATATAGTATAGAAATGAAGAGACCTTATGCGACTAAACGTTTTTCCCACCGCTATATAAACCGTCGTGTAATTTACTTTGGGCTATTAATATAATTCCAATATTTCAATTAGCTGATTAATTTAGCTATAAATTTCTATTTAGATTTTAATTTTATTGTTATACCTGTATAGATAATTAACAAGGGACCCATGCAGGTTTCATTATAAGTTCGTAAGAATTTTGTATATGCTTTAGTATTTACGCATATGATTATTATTATTATTGTTGTCGATTGGAGTTATATAAATGCAATTATATTGTTGTATGGTACTACTCGAGTTGATGTGTGTTTATGTGGGATTGATGGGAGTTTAGATTAGCAAAGACCAGTATTACAGGAAAGGAGGAAAAGTCCGGTAAAGGGTCCATGGACCAAAATAAAAATCAATGTAATTCCTAGTAGCTACCTTTACCTTTACCTTTACCTTTACCTTTACCTCTACCTCTACCTACCTACTCGATGACTTTTTTTTTACTGGTAACATTGGAGTTCGTGCCTCGCCTTCTCATCAAGCGTGCATGATGCGTAATGATGTACTGCTGTAACAAGCTGGCTCTTAAATGGGCCTTAAAAGGGCCTCTGCTATTAGCCAGAGTGTTTAATATTCGAATTGCGAATTTTTTTATAATCGTCAATTTTGATAGCATCGTAAAAAAGATCGTTGCGATCCGATCCAACCCATACCTATACCTTCGGTATATTACCTTAAATTTTATTCCTATATACTCCAATTTTAAGTCAATTAAATACCTACTCGTTAATTTATCTATCAGATACAACACACTCAGCTCCGATCATCGTAAATATTGAACAGACAAGTGTAGAGTTAAAAAAAAAAAAAAAGAAAAAAAAAAAAAAAATTGTCTTATCGAATGTCGAGGTGCAGATGTAGGTTTTCGTTCTCTTTATACTATATACTTTACCCCTTCCGTTCGACATTCGTCGGTTTGATTTTATACGGATTTTGAGCGGAATCGGCGTATTAACCACAGCATAGAAGCCCCGTGTTTCTCAGACCGTAAATGAATTTCCTTTTCGTCTTCCCGAATTTTAAACATATGCAATTTGAAAATAAAAAATCTCTTCAAAAAATTCTGAGATATCTATGGGTCGAATATGTAATCCGCTAAATACACGTCGTATAATTCGTCGTGGGGTCGTATTATGCCAATTCAAACGAGACATATTGTTAGTAGCTAAAGTCTTAATTGGCCAAAGAGTCTTAATCAACGACTATACCTATCTAGTAACGTGTGCCTAATTAATTAGCACACTAGACAATGATTAATTATTTAGAAAAAATTTCTGCACGCCGCACCAGCTCCTGCAGGTCATTTGTTGTCTCTAATACTGCCGAGGTACGAATTAAAATAGAATGGAAAAAGAAAAATTAATGATCAAATTTAATGATTTGTTGGATGCAATAAGGGCACATTGACCATTGTTTCATAGTCCGAAATCAATTTATTTGATAACCAAAATTCATTTCACATGAAAATATTTTTCTTTTTCAAAATCATGTGTCGTAAGGATTTCAGAGCACCGTTGGACCGATTCAGATCATCTTGGATTAATTTTCTTCAGAAAACAAATCCTCATCATGTGAATGTAGGAATTTTGAAAATTTTTCGTTTTGGCCAAGTTATTTAAGAAATGAGTGATAATAATTTTTGCAAATTTGGTAAATTGATCATAACTTATGACACAATTTTTTATTTTAAAATTCCTACATTCACATGATGAGGATTTATTTTCTGAAGAAAATGAATCCAAGATTACCTGAATCGGTCCAACGGTGCTCTAAAATCCTTACGACACATGATTTTGAAAAAGAAAAATATTTTCATGTGAAATGAACTTTGGTTATGAAATAAATTGATTTTGGACTATGATAATTTCTCGAAAAGTCGCTGTACTTGTCCCCTTAAACGTATTTTACCCCAAATTTTATATTTCTATGAAATTTTTCCATTATTGAACAATTTATTCTGCTTAACTACTGAATTAGGAAGGAGTAGTACAATAAACTCGTATTATTGTGTATTTCTGCGCATTAATTCTTATACAGCGTAGCGAATTGGCGCAAGAATTTCGTTTCAATATATATACCTACCGGTGTGCGAGTCCGCGCCCTACTCTTAAACAGCGTATCGTATACCTGGAGAACACAAGGGCTTTCTTACCTCCTCCCGGTCCTCCATCTAGTAGGTATAATACCTCAGTCGAATCCCTCGACTGGTTCTCGGAGATCACTCTGAAATATTTGGTCGGTATAACTAGGTATAAGCCCGTTCCCGTCCGCGGTACGACCTCGTCGTTCGTAGCATATAGCCATAGTCATAAGACATGAATCACACAGCAGAGACACATAAACATCAAGTTTACCGCAAGCGCGAGTATATAGAGAGTCAAACTCGCGTGTGCAGGCTAGTTTTGTCGTTACTCGTTCTGTATACGTATACGTATAGTAGTAGCCTATACATATAGGTATATGTATACGCGCGTATATACGCGTAAGACGACGTAAGCTAACACGGAACTATAAATGCCTATGTAATATATTCGTTATATACATATATATATATATATGTACACGAATGAAAAGATACAATACCTCACGTCATAACATAGAGTTTACGCTATATGAAACTATGTGCGAGTATTTTTTTCTTTTATAACGTCAAAAGTTGATTAAAACTCATGCATATATATACTGCACACCTCTGATACACAAGACATTTATTTCGTTCAACGTTTTATAGACTTGGCGGGGAGTCTAGCCCGGCGAGCGCCACCATAGATGCGCGCTGCAGCTGCTCTTAACGCAACGCGGGTAATAATATAATATAATCGAAATGGGGATAATTCACCGAACGATACGTAGTATCTATATACTTGTTAAGGACGTTGCTAGAGCGTCTTTCTGTTTTTAAATCAACGTGCTAATTTCTTTTTTTTTTTTCAATTCATTTCTTTTCTATACATATAATTTTCCCTTGTTTATATTATTTCCTAAACATATAGCAAAGCTTATAGTTATGTAACACAAAATAATTTTCAGAAAATTAATTCAATAGCCAATGCGTTTCATATATACCTAGTAGAAAAAAAAAAAAAAAGAAAAAAGAAAAAAAAAAAAGAAAGAAAAATAAAACTGTTCGGAATAAATTTCTGTTCGAAACAAACCAGGTTAGATTTGGTTAGCTAGGTCAGGGGTTGATAGTGTTCCTGTTGCTGTTGGGTGAACGCACCCTACCAGCGGGAACTCAAAGTTAGGGGAAAACCTGCCTCTGGTCTAACCCCCCGCTGTATTATCCAGTAGCGTCACATTTACATCCAGAACCCTGGTTTATTGTTTTCGCCTTTTGTTATATTATAATATAGAAAATATGTATATATATATATATAACCAGCGATTAAAATTGTCTAATAAGTTGTAAATTATATATAGGAATTAAATAAACGACAAAATTGTTTAGTTTAATAAAATTTTTATTTTCACTTTATATATAATAAATAAGCTATAATAATAATAATAATAACAAAAATGTGTCTTATATTCATTCATTGACCAATGAAAAACCATTCTATTTGTATATATCCGCAAGGGTGCTATATCCATATTATAGCTATAGGCGAGTAATAAACCTGCGTGCAGTTTTAAGCTCGCGTATAAGAAATCAGCGTTCGGTGTGTATAGAGTAATAATATGCCCTAAGGGTAATTATGAAAGAGGTAGGTATTAAAACGCGCTCGGTGTATATATATATATATATATGAAGGATATATAGCGAGCGGTTAATCTCGTCGTGAAGCGAGCGAGCTAAGCGTACGAGCGAGTGAGTGAATGAGTGAGTGAACAGGCGTCTGCCTGTCCTGTCCGCATCTAGACGCTCGGAAGTTCGGGGCCCGTTATCGGTCGACAGCCCTGCGCAGCTTGGCTGCCTGGCTGTTCCCTTCACGGCTCGGTCTCTCTGGGCCCCAGGTGGTTGTTGCGACCTACCAAACGAGAAAGAAGGAGAGAGAGAGAGAGAGAGTGAGAGAGTGGGGGCAAGAGGGAGCAGCTAGCTTAACGTAAAAGAGAAGGGGTACATATAGAATGAGAGAGATGAAAATTACGTGAAACATAAGAGGAAGAGGGAGATAGAGAGTAAGAGAGGCCCCGGAGAGGGCGATCGTCGGTGGTGCCCCCTGCACGGCCTGAATAAGAAGGTTAGGCTAGTCACTCGCCAGCGCCCCGAGAACGCTGCACGCCGTACCCGATTCTCCCACGCCGTTCGGCACGAGAATATCAAAACCATTTATGCGATACCGATTCAAATATAATATACTGTGATAAATCGATATATATATATATTAGTGTAATATATATATATATATTTCATTATTATAAAGACAAAGTTTATAAACCCATGTGAAAGAGAGATAGATAGAGATTTGAGAAAGCAATCCTTAAGGACTTTTTTTTTTTTTTTTTAAATACACACAGTGTTTTTATTTATTTATTTATAAATAAATAAATAAATAAACCATCTGACATAGAAATTGGCGCGAAAAATCTATACCATAATAATAATACTTGTAAATCAAGTTGAGAGTTTAAGAAGGGAGGCGAAAAACGTAATGGGTTGTTTTATTCCTGGATTATTGTTACTACGTTCGGTAACGCGGGTTCAATACGGCAGGGCTAATACAGCGGGTGTCTAGTTATGCATATTATAGACTATATATATAAATATATATATATATATACGCATATATAGTTGTTCAGTGAATAATTTTGTTGTGTTTAAAAGTTTATAGTAAGAAGAAAACAAAAATCTTAATAATACGAACTGTATATCATATATATATAGGAAATATATATTGTTTTTCATCAGCTGTGTGCGAGAGCTTGTGTGTGTGTGTGTGTGTGTGCATTAACATATGTAAATATAATATAATATATTATTATACACGTGTGAGGTGTGACACTATATTATTTAATATAAAAAAAAAAAATGATCGAAAAACTTAATAATTAAAAAGAACGAAAAAATAAGCAAATCTAAAACTGTGGTGTAAAAACAACGTAGGGAATATATAAAGCGCGAGGCCGTCGTCGACGTATACCATGGATATATAGTACACACGCTGTCGCGTTCGCAACACACAGGATAAACTAAATTAAACTCAATTTAAGCACGTTTATCACTTAAATAGTTGGTTTTTTTTTTTTTTTTTTTTTTTTCTTTTATTTCATTTCCCCCTTCCTTCACACACCCCCTACTTTCATGACAATATACGTATATATATATATATATATACATATACGAAAATAATACGTGCTAAATATATTGTATATTATTCACACATGTGTGAATGAGAGTTTTTTTTTTTTTTTTTTTTTTTTTTTTTTCTTTCTCTCTTTCCTTCGTTTAAAAAAAATTTCTATATATGTATATAGACGAACTGTTCGTGTATCGCGAGTGAAGAGGATTAATAATTGATTGTGAATGTTGGTGATACATAAATATATATATAATATATTGTGTATTATATTTATATAACTCTATCACACGTGACATTTAATACATAATAATATATACGAAAGAAACATTTTTCTTTTTTGTTTTTTTTTTGTTTTGTTCAATATCAGTTATATAGTTTTCGTTAATTCCTTATTCTCTCTCATATACATATATACATACTGTTATTGTATATCCGGAACTATATATACCTTTGGACTTATCGAGTTTACGTTGTTATATATATTTTATTTATTTACTTATTTACTTACTTACTTACTTACTTACTTCTGTGATCAAAGATATTCTACAAATATACATATAAATCTTAGAAATATTATTATTGAGTCATATATATCTCATATTTACGACTATACGGTTACTATATTATATATCAACAACTGAGTGGATTACGCGAAACTAAACTCGAAACTAAACTAAACTAAAATCAGGATCGGATATTATTATTATTATTATTATTATTATTATAATATCGTTGTTACGGATTAAACAAAACCCAACAACTATTATTATTATTATAATAACTGCGTGTAACGGGGGCACAACAAGTATACCCGTAATAATATAATTAAAGTGCGACACAGTTCCGTGAAATGGAAATAAGTACGTCGGGGTTCACCGAAATATGAGTACTAAATTTTTACCTCAAACTAACCGGGACCCTGATAATAATATATTCTCACAAATATGAATCTCACCAAAGTATTATTTCCGCTGCTTCTTCTCGCTGTAGGTTCAAGGTGTGTGTGTTTCTGTGTTTCATATATACTTTCCATTATATATATATATATATATTATGTACATATACTATACTATTTATTCTATGACTATAAAATATAAAAACTACAATCATATCGCGTCACTAATGCCATGAGGTCTTAAGCGCCAAAAAAAAAAAAAAAAAAAAAATGTCGTGTTTTTGATGGCAAAATCTTTTTCATGCAATATAACATCGTTTGGGCATATCCGCAAAAAAAATAATTTTTTGGCGTTTACGAACTTATGGCACTACTAATGCCATAAGGTGGCAAAATCTTTTTCATGCAATATAACATCGTTTGGGCATATCCGCAAAAAAAATAATTTTTTGGCATTTACGAACTTATGGCACTACTAATGCCATAAGGTGGCAAAATCTTTTTCATGCAATATAACATCGTTTGGGCATATCCACAAAAACATAATTTTTTGGCGTTTAGGAACTTATGGCACTACTAATGCCATAAGGTCGTAAACGCCAGAAAATTATTTTTTTTGCGGATATGCCCAAATGATGTTATATTGCATGAAAAAGATTTTGCCACCGGAAACACGAAATTTTTTTTTTTTTTGGCGCCTACGACCTTATGGCATTAGTGACGCGATATATACTCTTCAAAACAATTGAGAAAAACCCCTCGAGATAATTGAGTGGTAAAAAGATTCATGATTAAAAAAAAAAAAACGAACCGTCTCGAGTATTAAAAACAAACAATTTAGTATCATGTTACGTTAGCTATACATACACGTATACATTATAATAAGATATATTATATATGCGTTTTGTATATAGCGATATGCTTATTCGTTTATTTGTACACCCCCTTTTTCGTATATAGCTGCGCTGTCATGATTGCAGTAATGAAATTAAATATCTTACGCGCGATGAGTATAATCGTAAATCAATTACTACTTTTCTGTTTCTTCTTCTTCTTCTTCTTCTTCTTTATATAGCTTCTATCAATTTATTTATTTATTTATTTATTTTCAAATATTTTATCTTATTTTCCAGGTGCATGTGCCAAAGCGGCTACACCGGACAAAACTGCGAGAACGAGTATATCCCATGCGATCCATCGCCCTGTTTTAACGGCGGTTCATGTCACCAGATAGACCAGCACAATTACCAGTGCATCTGTCAAGAGGGTGAGTAGTTTGACCATATCTTTTTTTTATCATACGCTGCGCTGTTTTAAACGTTATACGCGTTGGTACACTTTTTTTTTTTTTTTTTTTTTTTTTTTTTTTTACATTACATCTTTTTTAGGGTTTTTTTTTTCTACACTCGGTTTTATTCTATAGTTATCTTATTTCTCATGAGATCTATCTATCTATCTATCTCTGTGTTGTACATATGTATTATACAATATACATATTACTCTGTAACGCAGTGCTGCATCATCGCGAACACGGATCACGTATAACAAAATTCTCAACAATAATTTCGTATATTAACTTATAAGCCGAGCAGGGATCTGTGTCTCACAGTATAATATGAGTTTACACGATTTTACTAACTTCCTGCGTGTTATACGTTCGTTTTACCACATTGCTCAATATTTCTCTTACGAAAAAAAAAAAAAAAAAAAAAAAAAAAAAAAAAAAAAAAAAAAAAACGCACGTGCTTCCGATCTCAAATCTTCTAGCACACGAATTTTAGGTTGTATATTATAGAAAAAAAAATTGAAGAAATCAAAATTATTTTTAGTCGACTATCCGCAGCTTCTATCGGTATAATATTATATTATACTAAAGCAAAAGAAATTACAGGTCTTTTTTTTTTTTTCCTTTAATATTCTTTGCCAGAGTATGTCTACCCTATATAGGTATATCGCGTCATTAATGCCATAAGGTCGTAAGCGCCAAAAAAAAAAAAAAAAATGTCGTGTATTTGGTGGCAAAATCTTTTTCATCCAATGGAGAATCTTGTGGACATATCCGCAAAAAAAATTTTTTTTTGTCACTTAAGCCCGTACGGAATTAGTCCATCGATATATATCGCGTCATTAATGCCATAAGGTCGTAAGCGTAAAAAAAAAAAAAAAAAAAATGTCGTGTTTTTGGTGGCAAAATCTTTTTCGTGCCATATAACATCGTTTGAGCATATCCGCAAAAAAAATAATTTTTTGGCGCTTACGACCTTATGGCATTAGTGACGCGATATAGGTATACGCGCGATATAAATTTTACTCTCGTCAATGCGGGGGACGGTGTGTAATGTAATGTAATGTATATACCATATACGTACGTATGGGTATACCTATATGATCCTGACTCAACTGTCGTGCCCCGTTCAAGTATAAGTACGCGCGCACCTCCTCATCCCAAAGCTAACACAAACGTTCCGGAGGTTCAGGCTATATAATGGTTCGTATAGCGTCAGGGCAGCAGGCAAGCCACGCGCAATGGTCACGGTCGGTAGGTTCCGTCCTATACTACTTCTATAGCGTGTCGACAACAGCGTCATGGTATGGCATATCATGGGATGACATGGAAGTGCGCCGTGACGTCACTTTATACTCTATGTCCTATACACCGTAATTTTATATTAGAAACGATCGCGTTTATTGCACTGATTTACAATAAATCCTATTTTCACGATCTAGAATTGGCTTATATTAGGTGATAGTTTTTATACCTCCGCGATTAACAGATCGAGAAACTGAGATATATATATATATACACCAGTCATTCGGCACCGTTTAATTGTCAAAAAATAACCACACCAAAGCGGTGCGCAATCCAACCTGGTGGACCACAATGAAATCATCGACCGCGTCCTTTAGTTCGTTCTATTTTGTTCACCATAAGCGTTTGGAATCAATAAATTCCTCTCTTCATACTTTATCTTGATTTGTTCATTACTATAATATTATATATACGAATTTAGTAATTGGTACTTCGATTTAATCGTCTGTTTTAAACCGTTCGATCAGCCTGCTTCCTCTATGACTGTATATTATAACTGTCCTAACTTCCTGATATCGTTTGCTCCTTGCATCAAGCGGTAATATACACACATATATAGTTACTAGGGTGTGCCAACAAAAAAACAAATTCAAACGCGCATCAACATTCTGGTAGAGCGTCTCAAGTAGAATATCTCAGCCAAATATGAACTCTTAATATTGATATTTAGAACTGACTATTTTAGTTACTAATTTTAGTTACGAATTTTAGTTACTGAAATAGGCAGTTCTAAATATCATTATTAAGAGCTCATATTTAGCTGAGATATTCTATTTGAGATGCTCGACCGAAATTTTGATGCGCGGTTGAAAAAAAAAAAAATTGTTTTTCCCAGAGTCATATGTCTCCGTGACGCTATGACTCAATGTTTATAGGCGAATATCTCTTAATCGGTGAGAGTTAGGAAAATTTTATCTCAGTACTTTTTTATAGAGCGTGAAATTTCCTATAAGAATCTGTCTTCAGATAGTTTCTAAATCAAGCCGCTTACGAGAAAAAACAATTCAAAAATTTTCCAATTTTTTTTTTTCACATGTTATTCAAATCAAAAATCGGAAAACTGAGTTAGGCAGTTCTAAATATCAATATTAAGAGGTCATATTTGGTTGAGATATTCTGTTTAAAATGCTCTACCGGAATCTTCATGTGCGTTTGAATTTTTTTTTTTTTTTTTTTCACACCCTAATAGTTACTATATAGTATTTGAAAACCGGAAACTTGACTCACCCTCTACACCGCTTTCTTACCCCTTATACCAAGTAACCTTTTACCTCGTGTTTCGGAGACGTAGGTTCCACTCTGTTTAACCTGGATTACGCAACCTTGTAGTCGAGCCGTGAGACGCTACGAGGACAGTGATTACCCAAAGTACCTTGCCGCCCTCGGACGAAATATTCCATCATCTAGACTCTAAAGAGTGACGATGGGAGGGGGGGGGGGGGGGGGGGGGGGGGCTTATAAATGTATACTTCTTTATATGATAGGTATTGTTACACATATGCTATATATGGTATGTATAATAATAAAAACAAAAAAAAAAAAAATTGAAATAAAAGTGCCGCAAAATGTCGAACCTAAGTAGAACGACGAAGAGCGAGGCGCAGTCAAGGGTCAGCCTAGCGTGTCCGTGGGCCAGTGCGCGCCGCCAAGCCGTATACTAAGTCTATCCTTTTCTTTCAGGAGGAGTCAGTACCTCCTTGATTTTCTTCTTTTATTTATTTTTTTCTTTTTTCTTTTACTTCTTCAACGCGGACAATGAGCCGCTTGCCCCGCGTCTTTCCCAGGCAGACCACTACCGTGGCGACCTATCCTCTCTACTACACCCCTATATATACTATATATATATATATATGTATATACATTTATTCTCATTTGAGATTCGTTGTAATAATATACCGTTAAAAATTCCGATCTTCAATTATTATTATGCCTCGGTGTAAACGCATTTTGAAATATTTTGGGTCCTTATGGCCCATCCCTAGTCGCTCAACTCCTTTTGGTCGAAATGTGTCACATTTCGATTATTATCTGAGCCCAGGCTTGAAAAACGCAAAAAAGGCAAACTTAACATTTTTTTGGACGTATGTGTTCGGTATTGAAATAGAATTTGCGCTAAGTTGGCCTTTTTTGCGTTTTTCAAGACTGGGCTCGGATAATAATCGAAATTTCACACATTACGACCAAAAGGAGGTGGGCGACTAGGGATGGGCCTTAATAGGTACTTCGACGACGACGACGAGGCGACGGCCTTGGTCGAAGTCACGGCTCTGGGTAGGATAGGATAGGTTTGAGTTTGTCTTGGTGAAGATGAGAGCTACAGGGCACGACGCGCGGTTGCAGCCTGCTGCTCCAGGTCGCGGTATGGTATGGCGTAGGTTGTTGTAATGGTTCAATTTGCAGCACCCCGACCTCGTAACTCTCGCTCTAAAGGCTGCACATCTCGAGTACTCTGCTGCAGAGTATCGTGCAGCAGCTTCCGCTGTATATACTATAACTTCAGCATATCCCTTGCAGCCCACGCGTAATACCTGCGCCGCTAACTTTGCTAATTAGAAATTGCTCATCGCTGTCCTGTCACGGGTAGTTTCATACCTCACTGCGCCTCGATCCTTATATTCAGGTTCACACATACACATATATAATATAATATCGCGACACTAATGCCATAAGGTCGTAAGCGCGAAAAAATTATTTTTTTTTTGCGGATATGCCCAAACGATGTTATATGGCACGAAAAAGATTTTGCCACAAAAAACACGAAATTTTTTTTTTTTTTGGCGCTTACGACCTTATGGCATTAGTGACGCGATATATATACACTACGTACGTCATATACTTTCGACGTCTGCTAGCTCCTACCTTATACTAGTAGATTTTTGATTCATACTTGAGATATATTGAAACAAAAAAAAAAAAAAAAAAAAAAAACTCAAGAGAAGTTACATATGTACACAGAAAGAAAGGTTGACTTGATTCAAGACAATTTTGCGGTCCAAAAATGAAGACCGAAATTTTCTCGGATCAAAAATCAAAATTTTTTCTCGAACCAAGAAAATTTTTCAAATTTTCTTGGTGCGTGAAAAAATTTTGATTTTTGATCCGAGAAAATTTCGGTCTTCATTTTTGGATCGCAAAATTATCTTGAATCAAGAATAATTTTCTTGGCTCAAGTTGACCTTTTTTTTCTGTGTAGATATATCTCTATTTTCATTTCTCTTCCTTTCCCTACTATACGTCTTATTCCACTACGTATACGTACCACAGACGTACTGTAACGAGCAATTTTCCTACCCGGAGGAAATTAGATAGAAAAATAAATCCCGCTCAAAGAAGTCCCAACGTATTCTCACTCAAAACACGGTACGATACAGAAACGAAACGAAAGCTAAAAGATAGTGTTGGGCGCCAGGCACACGAAGGTGCCAGATAGAGTTAGCAAAACAAAACGCAGTAAGCAACAACTAAATTCAGAAACGAAACGGTAACCGACTAGATAGACGGAGAGGGGAACGTGGGGGCGTAGAAATAACACACTTTACGCAGATATAGGTAGACGATAACGTAGCTATAATTTCAAAATTAAACGCAGCGATACAAAAATAAATAAGAAATAAATAACATAAGATTTTACAGAACGGCAGAATAATACAATAATAAATCAATTCAAAAGAAAGGTAGCGGCGGAATTTAATTCCGGCGTCGCAATGCAATAATATGGCGGTTATGCCGCAAAAGATAACTAAATAATACAAAAAAGAGGAGGAAAAGATACTGAAGTTAACGCAAGCTAATAAAGAAAGTGAAGCTAAAGATATTTAAAGGTAACTTAACGTACGCAGGCACGCAAGGAGGAAAAAAAAGGAACGCTAGATAACATTTAAACGCAAACTAACGCACGCAAAAAAAGAAAGTTATAGGTAACGTATGCGAGACGGCAAGGGATTCTTCCCGAGCAGCGCAAGTCCAGAAAAGATATAACGTAGACGTAATTATTCTAGTTAGCCTAGAAAGAATACTAGCGATCACGACAGCCCGTCAGTAGCGAATTCAAAATAGCCGTTAGGCAGCACAGAGGCAAAGGTTCGCGGACGGACGGTCGAGATCCACAGAGAAGAGCCTACCTTTACTCGGGTCGCAGCCCAGGCGGCGTCAAAAAGATGCACAGCACTCAAAATAAAAACGCAGAAGGCAAGAAAACTATGAAAACCCCCACTAAGAACAAGAAAAGCTAAAGAAAAGAAACCCCCAAAAATAGAAAAGATAAAGATAGCGATAAGGTACTATAACGTAAGGTAATGACTCGACGTCTTCGGTACGCTGGTCGGCAACGGAGTGGTCGTCGATCGGCGATCCAAAAAGTGGAGGGGGAAGCCTTTCCACACCCGACATGTTCTCCGCACCTAGAGCGCTGAACATGTTGAAAATCAGGCCGGGAGGTAACGGCTGGCGGCGATAGCAGGCTGGGAGGTGCAGCCCTCTCCCGGCCGGCAGGTGACGAAGCTGCAGAGACGGAAGCTGATGACTTAGGTGCGGTTACTAGTGCCGAGGTTTCCAGGACATCCCCCCGATGATCCGGCGACGAACGGAGGTGCAGAGATCCCACGTCGTCCTAGGTGGCGAGATTCCTGCTTTTCACAAAAAAAAAACTTAAGGCAGACACGGATCTTAAAAGATATAGGTTGGACTTGCGCCTCGGTGAAGAATTTCGGTACGGCAGCAGCATGGTCGCTCACGTTTGCGAGTGGAGGCGCGGTCCAGTGGCAGATAATAAATAAAATATTAAATATCAAATCTGCCACGTTACAACACCCCCCTCACAAACGGAACGTGCGGGGCTCAGAAGGAGCGCCGCAAAGCTTCCGCAGACCGTCGACTACACCATCCTATGCGCGATTTTTCTAAAATACTAACGGCTTGAACGCTAGGGGACGGGTTATCGGGCTATATTCTTCACGCGCTGCTGGGGCGGTACGGTAAGAAAACGTATCGCTACCGAGTGTCTCAGAAAAGACTGCACAAAGCTTCGCAAACAACGACTTTTCCGTCTAAGACGCGACTCTAACGGAGCTGGTAATTACGGTGCGAAAATATTTCCGACCGACCAGACTCAACGCCTTTTCGACGGAAAGTTGAGGAATAAACGAACTCAGGTAGCATCAGACGGTACGAGACGGCAAGATATTCACACTAAAACGGAGTTTTCGGTAACAGATCGGATTCGGCGGAAAAAAAATGCAGGAAGGCATAAAAAAAAAACCATCCGAATCACACGAATCTGCCGCTAAGCGGGGTAAGGAGTTAATCTCGACCTACTCCGCGGTGCGGGGAATCTATAGCGACGCGCGCTAACCGATTCTCGACGTAAGGTATCCACGAGAGAAGCAAGATGGACCAGCAACCGCTGCTTCTCGATCGCGCTTCCTGGCGGAGACTTCGAACAGTTTTCACAGTTCGAAATCGTCACACCGGGGCTTCCACAGCGAAAACAGAAGCGTTTCCGCGGGACGGCACACTCCGAATAGGTATGACCTGGCTCTCTACAATTCCAGCAGCTGACTAGCGACCTCCTAGGCAACATCTTCATGGCATGAGCCGAACAGACGGCAGGAGGCGAGCGAACTGGATATCGCATGTGAGGTGGAGCCAAGGTCGAAAAAGCGAGCTCAGTGGAATCAGAAGACTCACACCTCCACCGGTAACTCTCTGCGGATCTTCCGCCTAACGGAACCGGACCCACACCCAGATTCCGGAGGTAACTACGGTGTAGAGCCTCTCCCAGCATTTTCGGGCGATCTTCGTCTACGAAATTGCGTTTTGGGGACTCTTTGCTACGCTTTGACATCACAGAAGGTAAGATATTCGGTACGGCAGGTTTAGCGGATCCCTGTTCCCTTCTTGGAGGGTTATCCTGAGCCTTTGGACGGATCACGACCCCCGGGACCACGTCTACGTGAGTAGTATCGGTAGTCTGTGCCTCGGCTGGTGTAGCTTGGCTTTCCGCGCAAAGCTTGCTGCATTCGAGATGCATCTGAGCCGTGTTGCGCGGTGCCAGTTCACCGGTAACGCACGAAGGCGATTCATCAGACTCCGGGTCCAGCGGTATCTCAGATGGAGTAGAGGATCTAATTTGACCGTCAGCTTCAGAAACTCGCATTTGAGTCGGGAAATCTAACGCTAAACGGGAAACGTACGGTAAAAACGAATTTCGGTACGGTAGCGGGTCATATGGCGTGCCAGCGCACCTGACGGTTTGCGGTACTGCCATGCTCGGAACAGGAGCATAAGAGCGGCGGATCGACGCGATCACGGTGATCGGTCTCGTGGTGGTAGGTGCCGTCGACGGCAGGCAAGACACTACCGGTTGCACCGCGATGCTAGGACTCCCGGACGACAGAGCTACCCTCGAAGATACTGAGATCTCGGGCTCTACGGCTTCAGTCGTCAGGAAGTCCCCGCAATCGGCGGCTACCGGGTGTTCTCGCTCGCAGATCGGCGGTTGGTCGTCAAAATTAGCACGCACGCTCAAATCTAAGGGAACATCCTGTTCTACTCGCGGTTGTGCGGGGGGAACGATCGACTGCTCATCTTCCGTACTCCAGGGGATGACATTGCCGCGGCAGTGCATATGATAATGCACCAGACGCATGCAACGTGTAGGCAAATCACCCTGGGTACTCAATTGCAAGGAAGAGAGTACGTCGTCGACTACCTCAGACGAAGAGTGGCTAAGCTGCGCAATCAGCTGATCTATACTCAAGCCTAGGAGCCAGGCGAGATCATATGGTCTCGTCGCTACATCCATGGCGAGTATAGACAGCTGTCAACTACACAACTCACACACTCTCGCACTCACACAGCGATACGGCACAGGTACGGCAATGAGTCGTTGCGAATTCGAAATTAGACTTTGAGCCTGAGCTTCGAACTCAGCGCGACCAGGTAAACAATAACAGTGATGCTCCGTGCGTCGAGGGCGATCACGTTATGCAGGGGTTCTCAACGTCGCTCTAGCTCAGCACCAATGCTACGTAGTGCAGTTATTCAAACTACAGCAATACGATCACGAAAAGAACGAGCTATGCAACGAAAAATCCTCCCAGTGTGTTATCTCAGGGCCCCACGTTGGGCGCCAATTTGTAACGAGCAATTTTCCTACCCGGAGGAAATTAGATAGAAAAATAAATCCCGCTCAAAGAAGTCCCAACGTATTCTCACTCAAAACACGGTACGATACAGAAACGAAACGAAAGCTAAAAGATAGTGTTGGGCGCCAGGCACACGAAGGTGCCAGATAGAGTTAGCAAAACAAAACGCAGTAAGCAACAACTAAATTCAGAAACGAAACGGTAACCGACTAGATAGACGGAGAGGGGAACGTGGGGGCGTAGAAATAACACACTTTACGCAGATATAGGTAGACGATAACGTAGCTATAATTTCAAAATTAAACGCAGCGATACAAAAATAAATAAGAAATAAATAACATAAGATTTTACAGAACGGCAGAATAATACAATAATAAATCAATTCAAAAGAAAGGTAGCGGCGGAATTTAATTCCGGCGTCGCAATGCAATAATATGGCGGTTATGCCGCAAAAGATAACTAAATAATACAAAAAAGAGGAGGAAAAGATACTGAAGTTAACGCAAGCTAATAAAGAAAGTGAAGCTAAAGATATTTAAAGGTAACTTAACGTACGCAGGCACGCAAGGAGGAAAAAAAAGGAACGCTAGATAACATTTAAACGCAAACTAACGCACGCAAAAAAAGAAAGTTATAGGTAACGTATGCGAGACGGCAAGGGATTCTTCCCGAGCAGCGCAAGTCCAGAAAAGATATAACGTAGACGTAATTATTCTAGTTAGCCTAGAAAGAATACTAGCGATCACGACAGCCCGTCAGTAGCGAATTCAAAATAGCCGTTAGGCAGCACAGAGGCAAAGGTTCGCGGACGGACGGTCGAGATCCACAGAGAAGAGCCTACCTTTACTCGGGTCGCAGCCCAGGCGGCGTCAAAAAGATGCACAGCACTCCAAATAAAAACGCAGAAGGCAAGAAAACTATGAAAACCCCCACTAAGAACAAGAAAAGCTAAAGAAAAGAAACCCCCAAAAATAGAAAAGATAAAGATAGCGATAAGGTACTATAACGTAAGGTAATGACTCGACGTCTTCGGTACGCTGGTCGGCAACGGAGTGGTCGTCGATCGGCGATCCAAAAAGTGGAGGGGGAAGCCTTTCCACACCCGACATGTTCTCCGCACCTAGAGCGCTGAACATGTTGAAAATCAGGCCGGGAGGTAACGGCTGGCGGCGATAGCAGGCTGGGAGGTGCAGCCCTCTCCCGGCCGGCAGGTGACGAAGCTGCAGAGACGGAAGCTGATGACTTAGGTGCGGTTACTAGTGCCGAGGTTTCCAGGACATCCCCCCGATGATCCGGCGACGAACGGAGGTGCAGAGATCCCACGTCGTCCTAGGTGGCGAGATTCCTGCTTTTCACAAAAAAAAAACTTAAGGCAGACACGGATCTTAAAAGATATAGGTTGGACTTGCGCCTCGGTGAAGAATTTCGGTACGGCAGCAGCATGGTCGCTCACGTTTGCGAGTGGAGGCGCGGTCCAGTGGCAGATAATAAATAAAATATTAAATATCAAATCTGCCACGTTACAGTACATACATACATACATAAGTCGTAATGCCACTCCCTTTCTCTCTCTCTCTCTCTCTCGCTCTCTCTTCCGCGCTACGCACTTTATGCCCTTGCAATAACATAAATCAGCCTCCAACGCGGTAGAGAGACCGTTTCGTTTCCCGTATGGCTTTGCGAAACGTTGCTGAAATCCAACTGTCAGAGTATTATAGTACCTACTCCGAGGTTTAACGGAACGAAGGAACCGCAATACTCGTAGCCGTCGAGTAATACGAGTATAATATACCAAGAAATTAATTATCGCAGTATATTAAACGCAGCTTGAAAGAGAATATCAGTTTTTTGTTCAACACCTAATTACATATATATATACTAGCATTTTTATACATAATTAGAAGTCATTTGACAAAGAAGAAGAAGAAGAAGAAGAAGGAGAAAAATGAAAAGATGAGAAATTCAAGCATGGGGGTTGGGGATGGGGTGGTGGTGGTGGTTGTGGTGCTTAGATTTGATTTCTAGAGTCATTCATTCGCGCCCACGCAGCTTTTATGAACTCTAAATGCCATCCGAGATACTGATATACCAACTCTAAGGTTGCTGGAAGAACTACCAGCATCTGTCACTGTCCAACGTCCTGCGCTGCACCGCATGCAGTAGGTACCTACCTACCAACGAGTCCGCAGGTTTTTAAAATGTAGTCAACCAACGCTGTACGACGGATTTACTGCGAGAAATCGTCGCCGTCAGACAATTAGATTAGATGCAGTAGTACTCCGCCTCGTTTATTTATTCTTATTCTCCTTATTCTTATTATTCTTATTATTCTTCTTCTTAAGGGATTAGTGGGAAAATAAATAGAGAATATAAGAAGAAGCTACGAGGTACGCTTGTACAACAAGTTGTATTGCACTTCCTTAAACGGTTATGTGCAAATTCATTGAAACTGCTGTGCATCAGTATAAGACAATCTCTTAGAGATCCTACACTGTAAAAAATTTGAAGGGTAAATTTACCTGTGTGGGTGGTGCAACGCTCTGTTACTTGGTCGGGGTAGCGAAATATGCATACCCATGGGTATGCAATTTTATAATTTTTTGGGTAGATAAATTTATGTAGTGTGTGGGGGGATGAAGCAAGATTATCCTCGTTGAAGGGTAAAAATACCTCCGAAGTGAATAAAATCGATTTCTAGTCAGAATAGGCGAATATGCCTACCTATGGGTGAAAATTTAATCTGCGTGATAGGTGATTTGAACTACCTACATTAACAGATTTGCTCTTAGAACAATAAAAAGGGTGTACTATTGATATTGCGTTTTCAACAGTTTTATTAGAAATATATATATACATATTGTATACAATATACAGTTTTATTAGAAATATATATATATATATATTAGGGTGTGTCGGATTGACTTTTTTTTAAATTTTCATGGTGCTACCTTTTAAGTCACAATATTAAACAATATTAACAATATTAACAATATCAATATTAATATTAATTTTAACAATAATTTTTTTTTTTTTTTTTTTTTGTATAGTATTTTGATATTTTTTTTTTTTTTTTTTTGTTTTTAAAGATTTTTTTCTTTAGTATATTATTTTGATAAATTTTTTTTTTTTTTTTTTGTACAGATACGCACACTGAACCTAAGACGTTAACTATAAAATAAATGCTACCTTTATTCGGTAGTCGTTGAGTATATACCGAGAGTATTCATGAGGTATGCCAATGTTCGTAACCTTAACGCAACAGAATGATCGGAAAAAATGTAATATTTCGTGATTAATTAATGTTGTTAGAATTGTAGAATACGCGAAATGCACATGTTTCACTCAATTCGAGAAATCATGCGCCTTCCTGTTGAAACGTTCAAGCCTTGAATTTAAGAATTTGTTTGCAAATATTTTATTGCGTTAACGTTACGAACTTTAACCTCATGAATATTCGCTCGAAATACCCTCATGTAGATACTCCACAAGCTACGATAATCATCGAAATCCGAAGTGTTTTGAATTGTGGGGAAATGGTTGGTGGATTTTTTGACGTGGTCCCTTTCGCCGATTTTCTTCTCTCCACCCTGCTACTGCTCTTTGTAGTTTCAGCTGCCTTGATGTCATAGATAGCCCTATTCAAGAAGGGTATACGATTTAAATACGACAATCTTTTAGATGGGCATTATCATGTAGAATGACCGAATAAAAATAAAATCTTTTAACACATTGCTACTCGTATAACCCCAAGCGTTATGTCAATTAATATTACATACCTTAATTGTATATTATATACATATAAATGCTTCAATTATCCGGCGAGGCCGATGTTAGATGAACTCTCCCAAGTCCTAGTTCCGGATAAATTCTAGCCTATTTATATCACTTATTGAACTTCTGTTCGGAAAATTCTCGGCACGTCAGAAAAATTAACAAAATTACACTTGTTTTTTCATGGAAAAACAATGGCTAATTGAAGCGCGTTCAACGCCGCCCGGCCGCGAGCGTGTCCACACAGATAATTTGATCGGTACTGCGAATAGATAATTTTACCACTCTGGGTAAGGCCAAAACGTATACGCGGGTGTTTCCACGATATTGCGTTCCAGCTATCAACATTTTTTTTTTTTTTTTTTTTTTTTTTTTTAGGAGACTGTGAACCTGCGGGACCAAACGGAGTACGAAATAATTTGGAAAACGTAATAGTACTCCTAAAAACTTCTATTCATGAGACGACCCCCAAAAAATTAGATTCGATGATTTTTTTTGTGAAGGAAAATATCACTATTAATCCTTTATCGCTTTTGAAAATCATAAAATCTCATCTTTATGGGTTGTCTGATGAATATAAGTTTTCAGGAGTACTATTACGTTCATTTCAATTTTTCAGAATTTTTTTAGAATTTTTTGGACTTTTTGCATTGAAAAAATAATTTTCTGATTTTATTTCCTCCGCCGTTTCACCCCATATGACCAGGAGGTGAAATTCCGATTTTTTTTTTTTTTTTTACATGACAGTTAATTTTATATCACCGGCCGCAATATTAGTCCGTGAGCGCCTCACAAAGATAATTTGATCGGTAATGCGGATAGATAATTTTACCACTCTGGGTAAGTTAAGCCAAAACGTATACCCAAATGGTGAATTTACTGTTCAGCACCAAAATTCATCTGTCAGTATGCGAAAATTACGTATCCTTGGGTAGTGAAAAACGAGTATTTGGGTAGACGATCGGTTGTAAAAGACCAGTGGGTAGATAAAACTGATTTCCAGTTTACATGATGTAAAATTACCTACTCATGTGACAGTTAAATTTACCCTTATTTTTTACAGTGTACGTTCTGTAGGAAAGCGTTTTCATCTGCTATAGAATTTTTGATGTGAAGACTTTACGTTATAATATTACGTTGAAATACGAAATTTTTAAAATACACAACGTATCTTGCGTCCAAATTTTTATTCGATTTTTTTTTTTTTTTTTTTTGAGACGATGATTTCAAACCTAAATATCACATCTTAGAATTGACGTGTAGAGCTCATCTTGTGGGATGATCTAATTTGTGTGAAAAAAGAAAATGAACAAAATAAAAAAGAAAAACTAACGTTTAGAGTGATGGAAGTTGAAAAATGTATGTATAGTAGGGTGCTTTTTTTGAAACGACTATTTTTTTTTTCTTTGCAACTCCCCATTGAAAATCTTGTTGTAGACGTCGAAAAGGGAATCCAGGCCAATTTTTAGCTCTTCATTCCAATTCCAGCACTCGCGCTTTTCTTTTTAAGTTTTCACATGCTAAAAGCATGTGAACATTACGACTTTTTCTTTCGCCGCGCAAAACTCAGCCGCATTTCAATGGATTTTACTCATCCAAGATTCATTTTACAGAAAATTTAGTGCTCTTCAAAAGTGCTATGGGTAGTTTGGCTGTGGTTTCAACCGCCGCACTTGTGTGAGCCTCCAAAGTCGATTTTATGCATAATTCTTCTTTCTCGCTGTAGGTGAATAAACAGTTAGACTGGAGAAAAAAACTTTGGAACAATTTTGTAGGAAATTTATTTCTCTACAAAAAAAGTCCAGTACACAAAGTCTCTCAAACCAGTATTTCGAAAGATATAAGGACTTTGATTTTTTTAAATATAAAATTCCAACAAAATGTCAAGTTCAATATTTTCAAGTCAGTCAAACTATCTTGGGCACTTTTAAAGAACACTAAATTCTCTGTCAAATGAGTCTTGGATGAGAACAATCCATTGAAATGCGGCTGAGTTTTGCGCGACTAAAGAAAAAGTCGTAATGTTCACATGCTTTTAGAATGGAAAAACTTAAAACGAAAAGCGCGAGTATTAGAATCGGAATTAAGAGCTAAAAATTGGACAGGATTCCCTTTTCGACGTCTACAACAAGATTTTCAATGGGGAGTTGCAAAGAAAAAATAGTCGTTTAAAAAAAAAAAGCACCCTAATGTATAGCTATGTATATGCAAATGTTTAATGTACCTATTGTATGCACGAATATGTGAAAAAGTTGTTCTATAAATTTACATCATGCAGCCGCACCTCTTCGAAATGCTCGTTCAATTTTACCGTTCGCGTGTTATTAGTAATACATTACATACACACTTATAGACGAGCAGGTTAAACCGGCGTTAAAAAGTGGGTAGATATCGCATGTGTGGGCGTTAATATATTACATATTGGTTGGAGTAAGGTGGATATACATATTATATAGATGCGAATTTATGCGCGAAATTAGAAGGAGAAAAGCGAATTGTGTTTTAAATTTCTGTAAAGGAGGATAAATTTCGTCGTATACATACATTTTTTTGCAGCTGTACCTATGTATTTTCTAATACAAGTTAAGTTCAAAGGCTTTTCGACAGTACACAGAAAGAAGTGTTTACTTGATTTAAGATAATTTTGCGGTCGAAAAATGAAGACCGAAATTTTCTCGGATCAAATCAAAAATTTTTCTCGAGCCCAAGAAAATTTTCCAAATTTTCTTGGGCTCGAGAAAATTTTTTGATTTGATCCGAGAAAATTTCGGTCTTCATTTTTCGACCGCAAAATTATCTTGAATCAAGAATAATTTTCTTGGCTCAAGTGAACCTTTTTTTCTGTGTATGTACTTAGAATTGAGATAGGAACCTGGGGTTTTGACTACATTTTTTTTTTTTTTTTTTGTATACATATTTGGAGACGTTCTGGCCTATGAGAGCATTGAAATTTGAATATGACCGAATTAAGGGACCACCCTGATATATAGATATAGTATTATAGTATACACGGTCACGTTGGGGGGGAATAAATATCGTCCAGCTGTGCTGCACCGCGCGTCGCCCTTACCAAGGATCTAACAATGGACCGCGACGCAATATGTTGCTATATATATATATATATATATATATATATATATGTCGGACGGTGCAGCCGCGACGCTGCGGTGGACCACATCGACGTATCTATATACCTATACGATATCTTGCGTTGGTATATATAAACGAGAGGCAGGATCTTTTAGGATGATCGGATCATCTCCATACAAAGCTCCACCCAAACCCGTCACGTCTTACAAGAAAACTAATGCAGTGTGTGCTGCTGCTGCACGGATGTATAAAGAGAGTCATTGACTTCTCAGTCTCAGTGAGCACAAAGTTATTATTATTATTATTATTCTTATTATTATTATTTCTTTTCGCCTAGATATCATCTGTGTACGTATTTCGATGCTGTATTCTTCATATTTTCTCATTACCATATCAGGTTACAGATTTTATCTTATAGTTATCCTCCGGGATGCAGATGAAGATTCTAAAGCGTATATATACCTCCTAGTCCCATTTTTTTTTTTCGACCGCGAATGCATCACTTTTCTAATTCTATTTTTTTTTTCTTCCTTCTCGTTTTTCGTGTTTCTTGTTTTTTTTTTTTTTTTTTTTTATTTTTTTATTCTTTTTTTATGGTATATAATGCATGCAGCTAGACTATTAGGGACTAGACGCGCATCTTGTACACTCAGAAAATGGTCTTGTTGACACAACCAAAATTTGGGTTATAAACTCTCTTAATTTCTTGAAGTGAAAACTGCACCACTCCGAGAAAAAAGAGTGAAATTTCACTCTAAATTGAGTGAATTTCACTGCAAGCAGAGTGAATTTTCACTTCCTTGGTGTGAAAACAGCACCAGGAGCCTTATTCTGTGAAATTGTCATTTGAGTCATGCTTGTGTCATCGGTGAAATGAGCGAAATGAAGTCAATTTGCGCATGCGCATAGTCTATATTGATAAGGCTCCTGAAAACATAGACTATGCGCATGCGCAGATTGATTTGATTTCGCTCATTTCACCGATGACCCAAGTGACAATTTCACAGAATAAGGCTCCAGTCCAAAAAAAAAAGAGTGAGTTTTTCACTCCAAAAAATGTAGAGAGAAAGGCACAATCACATTTTTTGTTCAGTCAATCAAAAATTTTGGTTTTACCAACAAAATTTGGTTTTTCCAACAAAATTCTGGTTATCCGAACGAAATTTTTGGTTGACTGAACAAAAAATTTGATTGACTGAACAAAAAATGTGATTGTGCATATAAAAACCCAAATTCTCGATTTCAGATATTTCGGCGTATTATAGGGATTATAAATTCGGTCATTTCTATTCTATTCAATTCAATTGAATTGAATTCTATTCTATTGTAAATATTCCAATGATTTTTTTTTTCTTCGAAAAAAAAAAAATCTTAGTTCAATATAAAAGTCATAATAAATGATATACAACCTTATAACTATAGATTTATATGAAATTCTCGTCGTAACTATATCCACAAATAATGGTCATTCAACTCTGGTATATATATAGTATACATAAGTATTATACATATATAGGTATATATAAAACAACGTAACGTGCGGTAAACAATTCGTGAAACAAGTTCCACAAGACCCTAGAGCATGCAGCTCACGGTCAGATTTTCTTCTCACAGTTACGTTATTTCCACTTCTACTTCCATTTCCATTTCTACTTCCATTTCTACTTCCTCCTCATCCTTAACCTCTTATCTTTATACCTGCACAGCCGTTTCCTCGAAACATGATTTTTTTTTTTTTTTTTTTTTATTCTTTATCGCCGTTTTATTTTATCACTAAGATCTAACCGCGTCTCTCGTATAACTGTATGTATACCAACTATGCCCAAGCTACCTGAGCTGCACTTAGGTAAAGCTATACGAATATTATATACCGCATTTCATGAGGTTTAACAGAAAATTAGTATATACAGGGTGAGTTTTCTATGGTATCGAATAAGGGAGGGGCTTATCAACGCAAACGCTCCGCCCCTCTCTATTCATACTTGTTAAAATCGTATGTTTTGACGGTGTGTGAAAATAAAAGTCGAGTATCTCGATACACACGACGATGATAAGTATGAATCGAAAGGGGCGGAGCGTCTGCGATGATAAACCCCTCCCTCATTCGATACCAGAGAAAACTCACTCTGTATAAAGAAAATTCACCGTCGCTGGTTTTCTTCTATATATCGTTTTATGAAGAATGTTTCGGAAATATATAATTGAAATAGTGCGAGAAATCTTTAAAATTTTTATCATCGAAATATAGATCTATATATAGATCTTATATATCTATATAAATGAAATGCTAATTACTGCCATAATCTTAAGTCGATTTTCACCTATCACCGTTTTGTGAGAAATTAATTTTTGCCAATTTTCTTGTATTAAAAAATTGATTTCTCAAAAAAAAAAAAAAAAAAAAAAAAAAACGGTGTGGTGAGAATCGACTTTAAATATTATGACAGTGAGCATTTAATTTAATTTAATTTCATTTCATTTCATTCATCTATTGATCAATGATAATAAAAAGTTCAAAGATTTCCCACGATTTGAATAGATCTCCCAAACGTCCTTATATAGATAAACGTCTATAGCTTAATTAATTTCATCGGAATGTCGTTTGACATTTATAATATGGATGGATAACGATTTAATGAGACGAATCGCTAAATATTGATGATAGAAAAAAAAAAAAAAAAAAAAAAAAAAAAAAATGAAATAAAAATGAAAATAAAATGAATATAAATATAAATCAGATGTATAATATTATATATACCTAATCGTCGCGGTTTAGTTTATATTTCCTGATCGTCGTAGTGCGCGGTAATGTAATGCAGTAGCGAAAACCTGGTAGCTGCAGAACATAAACCGTTTAGTCTGCTGCACTGCAGTCGCCTGTGCTCTAACTCTTTTATGGGAATACGGAGTAGTGCGCTAGCTAGGCGATGAACTGACAGAGGTTAAGAGAACAGCGCCGACCCGGTAAGCACGACATTTGCTGCCTTGGCCCCGAGAGCTATTACACATTTTACCCTGGTGAGAATTTTATAACGTTATTAAAGTCGATGTGAAATTGTCGGGGTTCAACCTTTACCGTATAATATCACGTAAATTTCAATTAACGGAAAGAAATTACACTAGGAAAAAGGTCTTGTTGACACAACCAAAATTTGGTTATTATATGCACAATCACATTTTTTGTTCAATCAATCAAATTTTTTGTTCAGTCAACCAAAAATTTCGTTCGGATGACCAAAATTTTGTTGGGTAAACCAAATTTTGTTGGGACAACCAAAATTTTTGGTTGACTGAACAAAAAATGTGATTGTGCATATAAAAACTCAAATTTTGGTTGTGTCAACAAGACCTTTTTCTGAGTGTATTGAAACTCTGAATCGTGAAGCTATATAATTTATTATGCGTTAATCGAAGGACTTGTTTTTTGTTTTTTTTTAATCCTTTTTTATTGATTTTATATATTTTTCCGCCTGTGGTATAAATCAATCGCGACTTTTCTGTTCACTTCTATTATTCTTATGCGGCTTGGTGGATTTTAACACGCACCTGCGCAGAATCTGCGGTCATAAACTCCTCGATGTGCTCATGGCATAAAGCGTAATGGTTAGACCGACATTGCCTTCTTCCTTGTACTGCAATGCACTGCCCTTGATTGCTACGATAAAACCCATAGTTCCCCTTAAGGCCTACCTAGGCTCGAGTCACCGTGAAACGTGCAATTGCGATGGGGGCATGCCATTCCATTCCATTCCATTCCATATCCATTACATTCCTTTCCTTATCCTTTCCTCTAACGCTTTCTTTTCTATCAAGTAAGTTAGCATATGTGTGCGGAGAATGTATCGATATATACTGAGTGCGCAGAAACCTCGCAAATAGTGTAATTAATATCCATACGTGAATTTGATTTATTTTATTCATTTTACTTTAGGGTGTGCCAAAAAAAAAAAAAAAAATTCAAACGCACACGAAGATTTCGGTAGAGCATTTTAAACAGAATATCTCAGCCAAATATGAGCTCTTAATATTGATATTTAGAACTGCCCAACTCAGTTTTCCCATTTTTGATTTGAATAACATGTGAAAAAAAAAAAAAGAATCGGAAAATTTTTGAATTGTTTTTTCTCGTAAGCGGCTTGATTTAGAAACTATCTGAAGACAGATTCTTATAGGAAATTTCACTCTCTATAAAAAAGTACTGAGATAAAATTTTCCTAACTCTCACCGATTAAGAGATATTCACCTATAAACATTGAGTCATAGCGTCATGGAGACATATGACTCTGGGAAAAACAATTTTTTTTTTTTCAACCGCGCATCAAAATTTCGGTAGAGCATCTCAAATAGAATATCTCAGCCAAGTATGAGCTCTTAATAATGATATTTAGAACTGCCTATTTCAGTAACTAAAATTCGTAACTAAAATTAGTAACTAAAATAGGCAGTTCTAAATATCAATATTAAGAGCTCATATTTGGCTGAGATATTCTATTTGAAATGCTCTACCAAAATGTTGATGTGCGTTTGAATTTGTTTTTTTTTTTGGCACACCCTAGTAGGTACTTATAGTAGGTATTTTTGAAAATTTTTGAAAATTTCAAGTCAAGATGATAACAACATACAGAAACGCATCATTTCTTCCACATTTGTTGATAATATTACGACGATGGTTCATCGTTGCTATAGCTATTATCCTACAAGAGGAAACCGTACTCGCATGCATTAGGGTCCGCGGTGATAAAATCGCGGTCATTTTAGAATAAAGAAAACTATACACAGATAGGTAGGTAGGTAGGTATAACCGGTACGATTTATGTTGGATAATTTCTTTCCGCTATCAGCACCGTAGCATCGCGGGTATGCATTTCTTCCGTATAACTGACACGTGAGCGAGCCAAGGGTCGCCCTGAAGCAAAGCAAAGGGACGCGACTACGACGTACGTCTCCTCGTCGTATCAAATCTCAGTACATATACCTAACAGATACAATTGTCCTCAGCTTCGTATGACCTTTAATATCACCTCGTACCTACACAGAAAGAAAGGGTAACTTGATTCAAGAAAATTTTGCGGTCCAAAAATGGAGACCGAAATTTTCTCGGATCAAATCAAAAATTTCGGTCTCCATTTTTGGACCGCAAAATTTTCTTGAATCAAGTTACCCTTTCTTTCTGTGTACGTGATCGATATTGCATCTTTGATTGCTCGCCATTATATCAGTACTCTGGATTCGATGTATCAAAATCTGGTCTATATATTTCGATCAGGTAGGTACAAACTTCCCAACGTTTAAAAAATCAGCACAAAGTGGCTATTCCGTTTTTTAAAAAATTCCCCAAAAAAATGTTCTTTTATACATATTTATGGTTATATCATCAGAGAAATCGTGAAATTATTCAAAAATTCATACGCGCATATTAAATTGCATTTTTGAAATACTATTTAAACACTCGGTGGTTAGAATATACCACATATATAGGTATATTTCGAACACTATATCTTATCTAATCTTATTTGGTGAATAAATTATCGAGAAACTATACGATTTTGCATCTTAACGTCGTAGTTCCCACAGTATGTCTATATGGGAAATAAAATTTTTTTGAATAATTTAGTCATTTTTGTACGATTTATTTTTTCTGTTTTTCCATCGAGAATGTAAATTAATGAACGCGCTAATATTTCATAGAATAGAAATGGTCGCGTCGATCTGATTTACTGCACTGTATGCAGGCACTTCTTCTCCTCCTCCTCATCCTCCTCCTCCTCCTCGAACCTCGCCACTTCCAAGATGCAGATATCTTACAAGTCAGCTCTTTTCCTCTCTCGGGTCTAGACCTTCGTTACTTAACCCTAGCCTCTACGGTTCTAGGTTCTAGGACCAAGACAAGATACTCGGTACAGTGGACAATGTTTCGCTCTCTCAGACAGCAATTAAACGCGATATATATCTTCATTAATTACGAGACTCTTACAATCGCGAGTTGCATTATATATATGGACAGGTGGGACTGAGATTATATTTAGTTTGAGAAAAATGCATGCATCCATACCCCTCGTGTAAATTATTATAAATAAATTCGAAGGTATCAGGCCAAAATTTCCTCTGATTTATTATTATAAATCGAATCATAGATATCTAAAAGTATTTCAAAATTTTTTAGCTAGTGCTCTCTAAATTTGAATCAGTGAAAACTACTGACAATCAGTGAATATTCACTGGTTTCCAGTTATAATTCGGTCACTGATCCGACTTATAACTGGAAACCAGTGACTATTCACTGATTCAAATTTAGAGAGTGCAGGTTGTGGTCGTTGACTCTTAAGGGGACCAGTACAGCGATTTTTCGAGAAATTATCACAGTCCGAAATCAATTTATTTCATAACCAAAGTTCATTTCACATGAAAATATTTTTCTTTTTCAAAATCATGTGTCGTAAGGATTTCAGAGCACCGTTGGACCGTTTCAGGTCATCTTGGATTCATTTTCTTCAGAAAACAAATCCTCATCATGTGAATGTAGGAATTTTGAAAATTTTTCGTTTTGGCCAAGTTATTTAAGAAATGAGTGATAATAATTTTTGCAAATTTGGTAAATTGATCATAACTTATGACACAATTTTTTATTTTTAAATTCCTACATTCACATGATGAGGATTTCTTTTCTGAAGAAAATGAATCCAAGATGACCTGAATCGGTCCAACGGTGCTCTAAAATCCTTACGACACATGATTTTGAAAAAGACAAATATTTTCATGTGAAATGAACTTTGGTTATGAAATAAATTGATTTCGGACTATGATCATTTCTCGAAAAGTCGTTTGTACTGGTCCCCTTAAGATCCGCGAGTCCATCGGCTATAGGATCTTTGGATTCAAAAAAAAAAAAAAGAAAAAAAAAAATGAAATAAAAATGTAAAAGTCAACTCCCTACATCCTGCATGGCCCCCCTGCCAGGCTGAATGCCCCTTAACGAGATTCAAATGCCTGCTAAAGCCCTTTGGCTGCAGCTTGCAGCCTAACCTTTATTTTCAAACCAAGTCACCAGCTTATTCCACTATCTTGGGTTTCGGGGTCAGAATCGTGTTCCAATTAGATGCGCTATGCTAGTGGATTCCATTTTCTATATGTACACATTTTCTTTAATTTTATTTTACCCTTTTTTTTTTTTTTTTTCACTATGTTATCTAATACCGCATATATGTTCTCTATATATAATGGTACTAATAAGCCTTAAGGTTTATAACTTATATATTATATACAACCTGCTTTACCTTATACTTCTTTAGCTTTGGTATATAATATAATATAATAAACGGGTAGATATTATAATATATTGTGGATATAAGTATTTTGTTTATTGAATAAAAAAATTTATCGGTAATATCTAGGACTTGAGAAGGATTATGGATCGGTTAGGAACTCTGAGTGTAGATATACGTGGAAGAGGAATTATTGATCTTATAATATCTCGGAATGGAATCAGCTTTGCGCATAGTACATACTATACGATTCAATTTAAGAATTGAGGTTTTTTTCTGTATGTAGGTAGGTATAAAGGAGATATGGGAACTTTATTTCTTATTAAGGAGACAGGAATATATTGAAAAGACTCTCGATTAGTGTTTTATTACGATTATGGAAATTTCGTACTGCACCATACCGTTTATACAAAGTTTTATTGTCATTTGGAGCTACCGAATTATATGTGTGCATCATGGATTATAAAAGTAATCCGATATATTAGCTATGGGCTACGTATGCGTCTCTTGCGCGTATCAACCTTTCAGATCGAGTTAGGACCAACTCTTCATTTGCATAATCGACAAAACTATGAGACGAAGATCCAATATGCTGCTTAGAAAAGTGGAAATGAGGAGTCTCGTGCCTTCGAAACTTCAGGTTACATATATACCTACCTGTAACATAATCGTATATAATCTCGTCTACTTATAGATTATCCTAATTAAAAAATCCCATCGTTCGTAATTAGGTATTGGTAGGTATAGACGAAAAATTGTGAGTTTAACGACCGTACGGTATCACAAATCTATTTAGAGGCGGTGTTCAAGACTTCCTGAAATATATGAAACATGTTATAAACTCATATTATACGATTCGGTCTGGAATAAATAAAAGTCACATTATGCGCAGGTTGCGAACTCTTATATCACTCAAAGTACTAAACCCGCGAGTTAATGTGATAAATGAACCTTAGGGTGTGCCAAAAAAAAAAAAAAAAAAACAATTCAAACGTGCATCAATATTCTGGTAGGGCATCTCAAATAGAATATTTAGTTACTAATTTTAGTTACGAATTTTAGTTACTGAAATAGGCAGTTCTAAATATCATTATTAAGAGCTCATATTTCGCTGAGATATTCTATTTGAGATGCTCTACCGAAATTTTGATGCGCGGTTGAAGAAAAAAAAAAAAATTGTTTTCCCCAGAGTCAAATGTCTCCATGACGCTATGACTCAATGTTTATAGGCGAATATCTCTTAATCGGTGAGAGTTAGGAAAATTTTATCTCAGTACTTTTTTATAGAGCGTGAAATTTCCTATAAGAATCTGTCTTCAGATAGTTTCTAAATCAAGCCGCTTACGAGAAAAAACAATTCAAAAATTTTCCGATTTTTTTTTTTTTCACATGTTATTCAAATCAAAAATGGAAAAACTGAGTTAGGCAGTTCTAAATATCAATATTAAGAGCTCATATTTGGCTGAGATATTCTGTTTAAAATGCTCTACCGGAATCTTCATGTGCGTTTGAATTTTTTTTTTTTTTTTTTTGCCACACCCTAAATTGAATCTATAGGTAAATTATATAATGCTAGCATATAAGTATAGAATTTGAAGATCTAATCGGATGAATTCTATCGAAACCGAATTATTAGTACCTAATATATTTCTTTCAGCTAACTTGATATAGTAACAAAGGAGATTTCGGTCGCTTTATTATCAGGTATAATATTTCCATCTCGTCACCGCCGGTACCGATTCGCGTTACGATCATTATAATATTATGAAAGTTTTACCGCAATTATCTCGCCGTGAACAAATTGGTATCATCAATAACTCGCGAGGTGATCTTTGTGGTAATAGATTTTTGCCGGCGGTAACAATCTTTGGACTAGGATATATAAAGGCGCATATATACTATATATATATATATAAAAATATATAGTGGCGCAATATACTATTCAGATTTCAGACCGCAGCTACGCCACTATATCTTAGCCCATGGCTAGACTTTACCATCCATTATACCATATATATCGACACTCTTATTAACGTTTCTGTATTCGATTTTGCGAATTAGTAGAAATAGAAAAATATAAAAAAATAAAAAAATAAAAAAATAAAATAAAACAGCACCACCTTAGAAATAATTTGTTTTTAGAACACGTGAAGCAATATTATAATATCGAATCAGTTTTTTCACATAGCTGATTACTTATTAGAATTTTAAGACATGTTAATTACATACATATATGCCCGCGCATATATATATCGTTAATTAAAATTTATGGTCAAATTTCGAGTGAATATTCTACATTGATGTAGAATTCCGCGCAAATCGATCGAATGATGAATTTCAGTTTTTCGGGTGAAAAAAAAATTGTTCATTTGTGATTTCCAATAAGTGTCTAATTCCGAGGTTGAGTCGATTTATGTAATACCTAATACCTTGAAATTTGAAAAAAATATTGATAGACGATAGAAATATTCTTATCCCTCGGCTGGTATAGGATATTTAATATATATAATTCCCACAGACTTTATACACTTTCCTCGACGAAGAGCCTGTGAGCTTGCACTCGCGGTCTCGTTATCCGCTAGAATCGCGAACTAGTAACTATATATACGTCTATGTATGCATGTAGAGTAGTAATAGTATAACCAGGTTAGCATAGAACGGTGTTATTTCATTTTTTTTTTTTCATTTCATTTTTTTTTTTATTCATCGGTGAACGGAGCTGCAACGTCGCGACGCCGATATTCAACGGGTGTTCAGCCAAGGATAACCTCCTTATATACTTCGACGGTGGACGCACCCGTGCAGCAATCTGCGGACAGGTTTTAGTCACTTTATAGTTGGTGCCGCAACGTATATACCGATGTACCCTTATACAAGCAGTTCCACATATATATATTGAAACGAGAAAACAACATACATATACGTATATATACTATGCACTGCAGAAGCGTCGTCGGTATCGCCTCCGCCCTGATCGGTAGCTGTTCTATGCAAATTAACCAGCCGGTCGGAGAAATCGTGGCTTTATACTGCAATTCTATATCATTCGATTAACGATTTTGAGAAAGATTGAGAACAAACCGAAGGAATTATATCTACAACGTGATTGAAAATTGATGGGAAAGACAGGCGATGATATATAGGGGGAGAGTTGCCACTGTTGGACCGCCACCTAAATTGGACCGTTTCAATTTGGTAATTTTTTGTAACAGTATCTCTTCGATTTTGAGAATTGTAAAAATAGGAATGTTTAGAGAATTTCTAGTACTGATGGTACCCATTTTTACAATTCTCAAAATTGAGAAGATACAGTTGCAAAAAATTACCAAATTGAAACGGTCCAATTTAGGTGGCGGTCCAATAGTGGGAACTCTCCCCTATTACAATTCGCGAAGATTTAGGATCTTTTCTGATCCGTTACACTCAGAAAAAGGTCTTGTTGACACAACCAAAATTTGGTTATTATATGGACAATCACATTTCTTGTTCAGTCAATCAAATTTTTTGTTCAGTCAACCAAAAATTTCATTGGGATGACCAAAATTTTGTTGGGACAACCAAAATTTTGGCTATTCCAACATAATTTTTGGTTGACTGAACAAAAAAATGTGATTGTGCATATATAATAACCTAAATTTTGGTTGTGGCAACAAGACCTTTTTCTGAGTGTATACATACGTGCGGCGAAGAGATCGCAGGTTCGTTAATTTCTGACTCAAAAGCGAAACGACGCGTATACTTCATGCAAGGAACGTATGGGCAAGATATACTATAAAATAAGAAAAAGGGATAAAGAAGGGATGCAGAAAAAAAAAAAGTTCAGACAATTTCCGCTCGATTCGCTTCGCATTTTCTTTTGCCCTTTTGATAAAATATAGTATACGGAGGTTTGGAACGCACGTATATGCAATGTTGGTTTACCTCAGAACAAAGTTCTCATTCGTTACCTTTTATTTTCTTATCCTCTCTTATATACAAGTCACGGTATACACTTTTCTTTTATTTTCACATATTCGTTTTTTTTCCGCACATGGACATACGCCTACCTTATATACCGACAATAACCAACGCTGCTGACTACCCCAGCATCCTCCTTCTCTTCTTCAGGGCCTTAGGGCCCCTCCTCGCAGAAATGCGGTACCTACACCGTGCATCACGCACCTCGTGAACCCGGTTCGAAATAAGAGGTTGATCTCGCGATGCGCGGTAGAGACGTGCAGGAAAGAGTTCTACTTATAATTTGGTTAAAAGAGCTGTTCGTTATACTTACCGATGTATTTCTGTCCCGCATATACACGGAAAAAAAAAATTGTTGCTGAATTTACTATGTCGAGCAGCTACATATTATAGGACAACACTTTTTTGTAGTAAAAATTACCACAATTCTAGTATTTGGTACTTATAGGAACAAGTAAATTTCAATGTCCTAATGAGTAAATGTTTCCACAATTATTATTGTCATTTCTACTGCAAAAAAGTGTTGTCCTATATCCAGCTGCTCATTTTTCTCCATTTATATCCTGCACAGAAAAAAAATTTAACTTGAGCCAAGAAAATTATCTTGAATCAAGTCAACCTTTCTTTCTGTGTGTATCTGAATTGATGTGTAACCAGCTTTTGGTTGATTAATTTCATCCTGAAAAGTGATCATTTAACTCTTATTTCGTATATTAGTTCGACATCACGAAATTCCTGCGGTATAAAGACACGGTTATTCGTGGTATACGCCTAGCTCTGTTTCGTTTCGCTTTGCTTTGCTTCGGTTGCCCTAGGCCACCAGGATTATCGAGAGAGAAGTATAGAGAGGGACCAAAGCACCAGGATCACGAAGCTGAGGGTCCCACCCACTTTGAGCCAACCTGAGTCAGGACTCGTGACCACCGCGGGCTGATATGTCGAACCTCCCGAACCCCTTATATATCTACCTATCCATCTGTCTGTCTTTTTCTATCCCGTTCTAGAATCCGTGATATTTCCTCGTCCACGATGGGGTTGGTTCAAAGCCGGTCCCGGTACTCTCACGAATATACTTCCCATGATTTAGTCTCGCCTTGCCAGCCAGCCAGCGCAATGGTCGAACTCTTATTCCCCGACGCCCTCTCATCGGCATGTCGACAACGCCGCGACGCTATGCTCTGTTCACCAGGTCCGTAAACTCGAAGATAGATCCTTGATTGTTTCGATTATCCCGAACCGATCCGGAGCTAAGTGCTAGAGGCTGAAGAGCAGGCGAGCGAGGACTTCGAGTACCTATCCGTTTCGAATATCGATATTAAAGCAATTTTCTTTAGGACGCGGTACTACGGTTCAGTTTCGCGTACCTTATGAAAGTTCTTTTTCTCTATCCGTATAATGGATCCATACCTATTTCTCCATCTCTCTCTCATATTTTTTTGTTAATAAGTAATTATCTTCCTGCGGCTTATTAACATAACGCCAAGGCACCGCGCGGTAGACGCCGGGTCTATTAGAACATCATCCGTTTCATCCATACCTATACACACGAGTGTGGGCGTCGCCCGCGACCCGCAAGTCCGAATTAACATATTTTTTATTTCTCGTTGACCCAAGCGTCGCGCTATGACAGGTTCGGTAAAATATTTTGAAGGGTCGAGTTGCAGCTAAGTGAGGCCATGTCTGAAGCTAGAGGGGCCATTTCTTATAATGAAAAAACAAATTTTTTGTATCAAAGTCTAAACAATTTTCAGATTTCTATTTTATCAGAACAATTTCGCCATCGCCATCGCCATGGCCATGGCCATCGCTAACGGTCGTTCGTTTTCAATGACCGATTTAAATATCACGGGAATTTACCAACCGCACTCTATGTACATTCGATATAGTGGTTACGTGCCACCAGGGTAACAAAAGTTTGAAAATGATTAGGACAATCGCGTAACTGATTTCCATTGAAATCCACTTTGAATAAGCCAACACCTGGCTATCAATAGCCATTAGTATGGCATTTATAATAATTATCTTTGGCCCCTTGGGTTAATGAACGGTCAGTGACTAGCCAGGCAGCAAAAGGTATGGTAGCGGGTATCAAAAGCGTTGACAGGTTTGTCTAGAATTAGTCTTAACGTTAGGTATATACATACGTGTTGCGGTAATCAAATTCTGATAGAATATTAAACAAAGCTTTTTCGAAACTCTTACTGTCATAAAAAAGAAAAAAAAAAAAAAAAGGACGACGGATAGGTGCTACATGGGAGGAGGAGGAGAATAAGCGCTCGTTGACTCGGGACGAAAAAATCCGATAGACCTGCACAGTGAGATGAAGGGTGCAGTGAACCCAGGTCTCTCATCTCACGTGGAGATGATGTGCTGGATGCTGGGTGATCGGCGTCGTAAATAACGTATGGGGTACGCATATATGTAAATCACGATCACGGTCCACCCACGCCCCCCCCCCCCCCCCCTTCTTCATCTTCGCTTGATATACTCGACGTTATAGTCGAAGGTCTTAGTCCTGAGGCTGCGCGCGGTTCCCTCGGTATTCTTATAGATATGGACCTATGCTATACATGCTAAGTGAGCGTGTGTATAGACGCACATACCTGCATCTACAAGAAGAAAAAGAAAAAGATGAAGAAGAAAAAAGAAAAAGAAAGAAGGGAAAAAAAAGTCCACACACAATACACTTACTCAGGTACCATATACTCGAGTCTTCAAGCTTAGATATATGAGAGGAGTCTTTCGGTTCTTGGTGCTGAATAGTCTTCTTGGTATAAGAAGAAGATAAAGGCGACCGTGATCTTGCACTCTTGTTCTTCTCTCTCATATATATATTCTCCGTTCTTCAGCTTGTCGCGCGCGTTGAAGAAATGAAGATTTTAGTACGCGAGGGCTGTTGGAGTTGGAACACAAATTTCCCTATCACTTCTTCTTCTTCTTCTTCTTCTACTTCTTATGGCGAATATGCGCGTGTGCAACCAGCTGCGACTGTTTCTTCACTAATTCGCACTGAAATATGAGAATACCGTCGACCATGGATATCCTCGGACGCGTTGGCTTACGCAAACTGAAATTTATCATCTTTCTCCGTAATCTGGATCAAGCGCGTAACTCGAGATGACTACCTCTCGTTCGTTGAAACGTGTTTTAAGTGCCAGTGTACAATAAGAAGAAAATAATGAAAATAAGATAATAACAACCCTTCGGGTGTCTGCAGGAAACTCGCGCTCTAAGCACTGCGGTTCTGCAACAGGTGTAACATTGTCTCATTCCCGAGGAAATCAACAAGTGTTTCGCGTGCCTGGGGCTCCATAAGACTCCTAAAGTCTCGATGTCAGCGTAACTCGAACAGGTATGCAACAGGAATAGCTGCACCGGTACCCTGCTTCTGCTGGGGCACAAGATATCGGCTCAGCTATTGTGGCTCTTGTATATGTCCTATCTTTCTCAGTGGGTTCAAAAGTCCGGAATAGACCCTAAGAAGAGTGAAGTCGACAATGCGCTATTAGATACGCCGTCGGATCCTGGCATTCGAACAATGGTCTCGTCATGCGGCTACCATTCCTCAATGACAATCAATGGGCTCAGTGTTTGCCGAAGCGTTCGCGCAATTGGATGGTTGGTTGAGAAATTAGAGGAAGGGGGCAGCTGGTTAACCAGTTACGAAAACGCTTCGGGCTATCGAAGAATCATCGTTAATTGGGAGTCTAGTTCGATAGCTTGTCGCTCACCACTGCACCGTGCGACAAAGAACATTTATATACTATACCTATCTAATCCTTTGAATTAACTCGTCAGCATCCCTCTACTACAGCTCCTAATAGGTAAGCAGTCCTCCAGATTCTCGAGGACTTTATGGAACCCAAGGAGTGTTTACGAGACTAAACCGAGTTCCCAGCCCTTGAAACTGGACGGCCGTCCTCGTAAGGATGACGAAACTAGCTGCAGAATTTGAAAATGATGTTGAGCGGATTGGGTGGAAACATGAGGAAACTACAAGAGAACCATGAAGTAGGTCTGTGAGCTAGAGTTGGAGAAGGGGTGATCTTATTCTATGGGCTGGTGTATCTTGGGCGTTGATCTTGACCAAGGGCTTCATGCTCTCGTCAATGCCTATTCAAATTGGCCTTATCCGATACTCGCGCGGATAAAAGAATGTCGCCTCTTATACGAGAGCCTAAAATCTTAAGTTTCATGGCTAAGGATCAGAGGAGAGAAGAAGAGAGGGAGAGCGTCCTATTACGGATAAGGTACTTGGGAGGAGAAGGAGAGCTCGGATACGAGATGTAAGAAAGAAGTAAAGAAATATACACCCACATAATTCCGTGGTTTGTCTGCGTCGTGCAAAGGGCTAGGAGCCTAGCGTCAGACGTGTGATACGATCGTGGTGATAATAGAACTTAGGATGGAAAGCTACAAAACCGTCAATTACAAAGCGATAAATTAGCCAGTTTATTGAACGAATGGGTAACTTTCATCCGGTGATATTCATTCTCAAAGGGGTTTTACGCCTCTATATAAACCTCGAGGAAATTCAATCCCACAATACGTCACTCTACTCTATTCTTCCGAAGCCTGTACAAAGTCGCTAAAGCAATACTTTAACTCTATAGTTTCCTGCCTTTCATGCGACAATCTGATACTTATTATCATTATAGTACCTACATGGCTTAGGGTGTTTTCCAAAATAGTCACATTTTATTTTTTTCCCATACTCCCACCATTCTAAACGGATGGGCACAATGGGTCCATCATCAGAAATTCTGTATTTCGATGTTATATCCGAAAATTCGGAAAAGGGGGATTTGCATTGTATTATGTCGAACTTAAATAGGAGTGAAACAAATAATATGGTGACATTTTTTTTTATTACAAAAAAACCTTAATACCGCTATACTATATATATGCAGGTTTGAATACTACCTGTAACCCACCGTATGACCCATATGTGTCCGGGCAACAAAGTCTCTTCCGGTTAAATGATTATTACGTCTTCGCCGACGTGCTAGAGGGTTATAAATTATATTCGGTACGTATCCCGTCGAGGCCCACTCGCTCCCGCCTTAACCCGTCGCGTTGCGGCCGTAAAGGCCCCGCTGGTTTTTCGTAGCTCATGCGAGAGGCACGCCGGCGCGGCTGGGCGCACGGGCCCCAAGTTTGCTTGCCTCTTCGTTGCAGCCTCGACTGTTGGTCTGCGGTATAAGCGGTTCTCAATTTCTTGACGTAAATCTATACCGTGGGTCGATAATCGGTTGATAAAAGTTTAAATTGATGAATGGGAAAGAAACTCGCAGGCGCTCAATTCGCCGCTAGCTATAATGCGGTTACCGAGCTCGGTTCGTTCCTGGCTCTTATAATTGGATCCGCAGATCTCCGTACTTCAACTAGCTCCAGGCCCTAATCGGATGAGAAACACTGTGCAGCGTAGTCGGCGGCATGAGAATTTTCCCACAGTCCCCACCACCGGACTCTGGGACGCACACCCGCTCTCGCGACGTTGCCACACCTCTTAAAAAGAGAGGGAATAACCCGTGAGCAGTTACGCCGAGGGAGACACCGATCGACACCGCTGCAGCAATAGCCGGCTCTGCAGAGGCTCTCTAGATTCGACGATGAGGGTGCTCAGGCACTCAGGGCCAGGAAAAATGACGCCAGTTTCTTTCGCCATTCCGAAAACTGGCTATCATACACATTATGCCCCACGCGAATAGGAGCTCGAAAAAATTTCGACTCTCTGGCGCTGAGAGTCTCTTTCGTCCGTAAATCTACGAAACATATATGTGATGAAAGGGAATCATCAACTCTTTCTCGAATGTTACCTATGCCGATGAGGCTGCGAGCATCTATCTATCTCTCTCCTTCTCTCTCGATCTCGATTTCGATCTCCGAGTGAGAAATACGGGACGAACCACCTAGCATGCGGACAGCCGCGTTCTTAGCTAAGCGATAGGATATTTGGACAGGTCTTCGGGCCAGAGCGGGTGGGCCTCTGTGCACTATACCACCTGCTAAATTGCTACTAGATTGTGACGGATATCCATGCACACCGTCGACCGATGAATATCAAGATACTTGATGGTGCAGAGAGAATTGTGCCAGCGGGCGCGCGCCCGTTTACGCGTTTTATAGACGTGTGTCTGTATGTGTGTGTGCGAAGACACATGGCTTCGTTATAGTGGTATGTGATTCTACGGGTGAATGAAATCAATTATGGCCGTAGCTAATTTTAGCTTGTTTGCCAGATTCTTGAAATATCTCCGAAGCATTCCTTTTCGCAAAAAAGGAACGGACTGCAGACTGGAGTTCTATGGTTGCGGCGAGCTTCCTTCTTTTTCAATCATTTTTTTTTTATTTTTAATTTTTTTTTTGTTTTGGATTTAGGTTTGGAAAAATTGAATCCTGCTTGGACCTTAAATCGTTTATTAAGGAGCGTGATTCATTCAGGACATTCTCCTTTCTTTGCTGCAGGGTTGAGTGAGGTTCGAGGTAAAGGACACGGCGGCGCACCGTGCGCGTCCCTTCGCTAATAACATGCGGGTTTATTTCCATAAGCTGACCGCTTCCCAGAACGAAACTGCCCTCTTCTTCAGCTGCATTCATTCGAATATTAGCTAAAGTGAGATAGCCGCGTTGTGGTTGTATAGAGAATATGGTGCGTGGGCGAGCGAGTGAGCTAGCCAAGCGATCAAGGAACTACGATCAGGGGGTTAGAGGGGATACTATATACGGTGTATAAATCAACGCGGAGTCCTCCTCCCCCCCTGTAATTGTAGTTCGTGAACCAAACCCTTCCACGCGCGTGTGCGTCCCTCTATAAAAATGTCCATGTATACACTGTACATATAACTTGTAATAGAATTGAACGAAACGCACGTCGAATACCATGCAGTACGTGTATAATATGATGTGTGCTTATCTTTATTTCGTTCGTACGTTTGCCACGATTACAGCTTAAATTCAAAATAGAGTAAAAAAGAAAGGCGTTAGATTCGTGATGTTCAGCTAATAAAGTCACTTCTGCAGACTCACTGACTTGATCCTGCAGAAGAACGTGCCTTTTAAATTGCGATATTTGAATCGTTACCGATTGTTGCCAATCCCACTAGGAAATCCGGGTTTATTCATTCGCTACATTGTATGCAACGATTTATGCATACCTACATACGAGCTTGTAGTTACCATCCAATGGACTTGCTTAATTTTATTCTCGATTATGTACTTTGCCGTGTAATCGCGTATATGGACGCGCGTGCGAAGTTCTTGACAGAAAGAGAATTCTCCCACGAAATGTGAGCTCTGCATCTAAACTCGAAGAGGTGGTGCAGGTCATTCTTCTGTGTTTTTTCGCGATACTTCAATGTACATTGTGTCATCGTACATCGGGAAATTAAGATGAAAAAGCATCCTATGTAGCAAAAATGCACAAATGTAGTCGCATGAGGAATATCGTTTCCACCCTGTTCGGGTTTTTTCACCTAAATTTGATAAAAAAATTACTCCAAACTAGAGAATCCGGTGGTTAACACGGCGTGGGTTATAATCAAGTTGACTTCCTCCTTAACGCCATGTGTGCAGGTGGTTGCGTACCGGGTTCTGATTCGGCGTTCGTCGAGGCTTCGCTATCAAGTTACCGGATTGTTAGGACAAGATATTCACATAGTTTGGTGAGACCCGCGGTGCTGGATTCGAGGGAATTGACCAGCCAGCCCCGTGTTCCAATACACAACATTATTACACCTGATCAAGAAAACCGTAGCAAGTCTGTCCGGGATATTATAAAAAAATTGTGATGGAATTTAGAGAAACGGAAACGAACGAGACACGTGTACACATCTCTTTCTCTTCTTCACTCTTTCATTCTTCTTTATAGATTCCGACAGCTTGTTCGTACTTTAACTTATAACGTTAGTACCGCGTATCTCGTTAGCCCGAAGTAGTCGACAAATTATACCATGCAATCGCGCGATTCATTGTTATAAGGTGGCATCCGCGCAGTATATATATATATATATAGAGGTGGGTACGTAACAAGAGTTGATTACCGTGCGCTCGTATATGTGCACAGCAAAGGCAAAGGCAAAGGCAAAGGCACAAGCAACGGCAACAACACATAGCACATCGGTACATGTATAATACTACTGCGCAGTATATATATATATATATCTTTATCAAAAAGAAAAAGTGTGAAAGTACGACAGTAATTAGCTGCGCGCGGTTCTCATTATCATCGGGCGTCTGAGAAGGCGGTGGACTGAGGATGTGGTCGCAGACAATTCCCACGTGGCTATCACCCCCTGATTGGCGTTGTCAATACCATATCACTCGGCCGACTAGCCCTCAGATATCGTGCGTACACCCGCGCGTGCTATCAATGACGTCTTGCGGTCAGACTGCTTCCTCTCTTCATTGCGTTTAGAGCTGCGCGATATACGTATACATATATGTGCGATTATTCTCGTTCTTTTTATTACGCGTTCGCTTTCATTAATTGGAATATTTCTGGTCTCCATTTTTTTTTTACCACATACACGTGTGTAATTCACACGGTGTCAACGATCCCATTCTCGCTATCTCCATTCGGAAGATTCTTCTTGAATGAAATGGTAGAGCGTAATATCTGTAGGCTTGTGCAGGTGACGTGTGTAGGTGTTATTGGAAGCAAGCGGGTTTTATTGAGCCGTGATGACAAACGAAACTCTCATAGTCTATCCAAAGTAGCTTACGAATTGTTAATATGTGACACAGAATACGGACATCGTTTTTATATATATAGCAAGAAATTCCAATGGCATCAGGAAAGTGCAGAGAAAACGTTCAGTACAAGTCGTTGACCCTCTGCCCAAGCCGCAATGTTCGATTATGTAATAAATGAGGGATACTTGCATAGACAAGGTCACGCAGAACCGTCGCGAATCCATTAACCGCTATCTAAATATTTGAATTGCCTTTAGAAAAGATACGCCGATTATCACGGGCGTCATGGTACGTTGTTTTTATTCTCTCATCACCACGCCGCATGCCTTATCCTGAGCCAACCTCCTGTATACCGTCTTCTACAGTCTTCTTCTCCGTCGGCTTGGTCAACCGAAAACATTTTTCTATCGAACTGATCGGTGCGGAATAGAAATTCTCATCTTTTTCACTACAAGTTCTCGCCGAAGACATGGAGGTGCGTAGGATATTGGGCATTATATAGATATAATTATGATTTTGCATCTAAAAGTCAGAGTTTTGTCCGGTTTGAGCGATTTTGGGCGCGAAGTAGACGTTTGAAATTCTAGTTCGGATCAGTGATTCTGGTTTTGATCCAACATGCCTATGTTTCGCGGCAAACTAGCTCACACGCAGGCTTTGCCTGGGTATAATCTCGCGGTTCGTTGCAGAAAATCTTTTAGTCGTGCACCGGGAGGCTAAGTCTAATAGCGCAGAATTATTTCCGAAGAAGAAGAAGAAGAAGAAGTAGTAGTAGTAGTAGTAGTAGTAGTAGTTGTGGATGGGGCTATACGGGGAGTGAGGTGATCTCGATGGAGGTCAAGATACGTGGAGGAGATTGTCTTGTCGGCGATAAAACGGGCCCAATGAGGACGTGATCCGGTCGCAAAATCACCGGGCGTGTCTCACTAACGACCCTTACAATCGGTCCTAACTGTTCAATCCACGTAACCATAATTCAACGACACGTTTATAACACACCGTGCAAGCGATCAGAATTTCTTCATCCATATACATTACCAAATTCCTCGCGGTTTTAAAAAATGCAACGCATATATATAAATATTCCTGAAATTAATATATTATCTTCATGTTATTTTGTTGCAGGTTTTCGTGGTGAAAAGTGTGAAGAGAACATCGACGATTGTCCCGGTAATTTGTGTCAGAATGGTGCGACGTGCATCGATCATGTTAACGAATATTCATGCCAGTGTCCTCCTACCTTCACTGGAATTCAGTGCGAAATTGACGTCGATGAGTGTTCATTGAGGCCATCGGTATGCCACAATGGAGCAACTTGCACAAACTCACATGGTAGTTATTCATGCATTTGTGTTAACGGCTGGACCGGGACTGACTGCAGTATTAACATCGATGATTGCGCGGGTGCTGCATGTTTCAATGGTGCCACATGCATCGATAGAGTTGGAAGTTTCTACTGTCAATGTACCTATGGAAAAACTGGTAAGTGTCTATACATCATTTAGAATTATGGCATGTATAGCAATTTTATTTCTTTCATTCTGATGGTATATTATATAAAAATTTGTCTTTTTTAATCACTTTTCGTCGTTGATAATATTGACCAAGCGATATATGAACATTTATTACATACCTATATTTCAATCTGATTCTAATATTGCAAGAGAAAATAAATCGCTGCGGTGCATACAATATAAGCCGAGAGTTAGCTAGACTTAATTAATTCTTATTATTCTCTTCGTCTTTGCAACTCGAGCGCGAATCTTCCCATTCAAGCATATTAGCATAGGCTAATTGAATGATTACATACGTGTAGTTCTAGACAATCGTGAAACAATACCAGGAAAGAAAACTCTACCTGCGTAAGTCGCTCGTCGCGGATCTCAGATGATTAACTATATAAAATTATACATATATATATATATATATGTATAATCGTACCTACATATAGAGACGTTATTATAACTTATTGAAAAAGGTTTTCTATATAAAATTGAAGAAATTTAAAAAAAAAAAAAAAAAAACAAATTCAAACTCGCATCAACATTCTGGTCGAGCATCTAAAGTAGAATATCTCAGCCAAATATGAGCTCTTAATATTGATATTTAGAACTGCCTACTTTAGTTACTAATTTTAGTTACGAATTTTAGTTACTGAGACAGGCAGTTCTGAATATCATTATTAAGAGCTCATATTTGGCTGAGATATTCTATTTGAGATGCTCTACCGAAATTTTGATGCGCGGTTAAAAAAAAAAAAAAAATTGTTTCCCCAGAGTCAAATGTCTCCATGACGCTATGACTCAATGTTTATAGGCGAATATCTCTTAATCGGTGAGAGTTAGGAAAATTTTATCTCAGTACTTTTTTATAGAGCGTAAAATTTCCTATAAGAATCTGTCTTCAGATAGTTTCTAAATCAAACCGCTTACGAGAAAAAACAATTCAAAAATTTTCCAATTTTTTTTTTTTCACATGTTATTCAAATCAAAAATGGGAAAACTGAGTTAGACAGTTCTAAATATCAATATTAAGAGCTCATATTTGGCTGAGATATTCTGTTTAAAATGCTCTACCGGAATCTTCATGTGCGTTTGAATTTTTTTTTTTTTCTTCTTTTTTTGGCACACCCTAATGTATACCATAAGATTTTTCCAATTATATTTGATTTTTCTTAACTAATTGGGAAGTTTAAGTTGTTCGCGCAACGTTAACCGAATAGGGATATTTGTCACCGTCATGATACGCCGTTACGTGAGAGAATAGTTTATTATTTACTGAACTAATGATGCCTATGTTTGGCTACACGTATATGATCACGGTATCCGTATTTGGTTATATCGACACTTTTCTTAGTCCCAGAATAATAACGCGTATAGATATATGTACCTATAAGAAAGGCTATGTGCTTGAGCCTGGTGATCCGAATGACAGACAGAAAGACAGACACATCACATATATAGTTATATATATAATACTATATGAACACTCGCGGATGTCCTTCGCTGACTATCGCTAATTATAACATTTCTTATTATAAAATGTTTTATTTTATTTTATTTTATTTTATTTTATTTTATTTACAGGACTACTTTGCCATCTCGACGATGCCTGCACGTCTAATCCCTGTCACCAGGGCGCGATATGTGACACAAGTCCCATCAACGGATCGTACACCTGCTCGTGTGCAAGTGGTTACAAAGGATTGGATTGTTCCGAGGACATTGACGAGTGTGAACAAGGTAAGGAACTTTTATCTCCGATCATTTCTACACGCGCTTATTTTTCATTCTTTATCTTATTTTTAGTTTCTTTCATACATATAGGATCTGATATATTTATACAACAAGTATATATAATATGTATGACTCTTGTCACGCTACGTGCGTTGTCGTCGTTGTTTTACGCAACACATGTGATGCACATATGTCGTGTATAGGGTTCCTTAAGCTCAATTGAGACTTATCTCGCCCCAGAGGTTTCATTAAACGCAATTTCATGCCGTTTAAATTGATAAAAATAAAAAAAATTACAAAACTCGAATAATAGCTACAGTGAATTTCAAATATATATTAATGGGGTGTAGGAATATCGGTAAATTCTTAAGAAATTTGAGTATATATTGATCATTTTTTTTCTAAATCTATAACTTATGTATAACTCGACTGGATAGTATATAGAGATTTCTTAAGCATGTATGAATGATGTGACGAAAGAATTCGAAAGACTTTAATATACGAAAAACCGTACTAAACCATTCTGAAAGAAGACTAAAAATTTGTTTTATTACTTCTGGTGATAAACGAGGTATAATAGTGTGTATATAGAGTATATAAAATAAAACATATGGTTATAACACAGGGGAACGGTAATAATTCATTTTATTAACACTCCGACGTAGTAGCATATAGACTCGCGCATGTCGTGAACATTAGGTTTAGCTTTAGCTTTAGGTTTAGCTTTAGGCTTTAGGCATGCGTAAGTCGGTCGGTATCATTATTCGAAAACGGTACTGCCAAATTAATGTACCAGATCCCACACAAACGTATAGGGTACCGCGCAGCGGTGAATAGGATGGATTAAAATGATAGCCATATTATATGCTACCGGTACGTAGGTATATATAGGTGTATGGAACGTGACGCTACGATAAATTAATTATTGTATAAGAAGATGAAAAGAAAAAAGAAAATGAATAGAAAAGAGAGAAGAGAGAAAAGAGAAAAGAGAAAAAAATATCATTAACGGTTGATACTCTCACGTGCATTATCTCTTTTATTATATATTTCGCTCTAGACGTGTGAACGCGTAAATATACTTTGTTCATTCCGGGTTATTAATGATCTGCTACCTAACTATATACGGCACGTCCTATTAATGCTCAACGTTGTATATACATAGATATTTTAACAACTCGTTGATAATAAGCTTCGATCCATGTTTCGAATTCAATTTGCATTATTTTAATAACTATTCTAATAAAGAACAAAAAAAAAAAAAATAAAAATTAGAAAGAAAGGTGAATACGAGGATAATTTAAGGGTACCAGTACAGCGACTTTTCGAGAAATTATCATAGTCCGAAAACAATTTATTTCATAACCAAAGTTCGTTTCAGATGAAAATATTTTTCTTTTTCAAAATCATGTGTCGTAAGGATTTTAGAGCACCGTTGGACCGATTCAAGTCATCTTGGATTGATTTTCTTCAGAAAACAAATCCTCATCATGTGAATGTAGGAATTTTGAAATAAAAAATTGTGTCATAAGTTATGATCAATTTACCAAATTTGCAAAAATTATTATCACTCATTTCTTAAATAACTTGGCCAAAACGAAAAATTTTCAAAATTCCTACATTCACATGATGAGGATTTGTTTTCTGAATAAAATGAATCCAAGATGACCTGAATCGGTCCAACGGTGCTCTAAAATCCTTACGACATATGATTTTGAAAAAGAAAAATATTTTCATGTGAAATGAACTTTGGTTATGAAATAAATTGATTTCGGACTATGATCATTTCTCGAAAAGTCGCTGTACTGGTCCCCTTGACCAAGACGCGGAGAAAAATTTGTAGAAAAATTGGATAAAAGAAAGAAAGAGAGAAAAAAAAAAAAGAAATTGTCTGAAGAGCTGGAGGGTAGAAAAGAAGACGTTGGATTTCATGCGAAAGCTATATAGAAACGAGCGATAGCTACATAAACTATATGCGACTTGCGAGTCAAATGTTGAATTAAATTTAATAACTATAAGAGCTAGTGTGTAAGATATTCGCAAGTCGCGATAATGGAAGTCGATTATATGTCTCTTAGAGCTTTATAACTCCTCCGGCAATACCGCATCATACAAAGACCCCTGCAGTCTTATATTCGCGACTGAATAATTGAGCGTAATGACATAGCTATGACATATCTCCCGTTGCGTTACGTTTTTATATTATTTTTCTTTTTCTCGAAGAACGCACGTCGAGACTATATATTATGATAAAAAAAAAAAAAATATATAAACTCTGTTATTATATATTAGTCTGTGGGAATTGACTCGATTCATCTATATATTATGATAGAAAATTGTGAGAAAATAAAAAAAGAAAAAGAAAAATTAAGAAATCGATAAAATATAAATATAATAGTGAAATCGCTTGTCCGAATATTATATAATATCAATTATTAATATTTTGTAATAATTTTTCACTTCGAAACTAATCGCGCGATACGTTTCAGGGTTAGAGATCGGAGGTTATTTCCTCATGCAGGTCGTTGCAGCTTCCTGAATCTTATCCGACTTATATCTGAATCAAATTATCCCAAGAGATAATCTCCGCGGTCTAATATAATGCGCGCGGCTTATATACTTATAGGAAGCCAGTAGGTGTGGACCTCATGCTGTGGCCTATTCTCGACGGTATACGGTCTTACTTAATTAATATTAACCCTTGACTACCGTAGCTGTCCCGTGTTAATTACGATTCTATTCTCTCTGTACGCGCGAGAGAGCGAGTATATAGGTATTGCCTATATTATTATTACCGTTGCAGTCAATAAGCATATATGTATATTGTATATATGTATACGGGGATAATTTATTATCGGTTATCGTCAACACGTGTTGATATAAGTCAATGAAAAATTTAATTATCAAATAACTCCAACCATCGAGATTATATCGACGCTGGTTACGAAGAAGACTAGCACGTTTCAGATTTCTTACGAAAACTAGCACGTTTCGGCGTCTCACGAAGACTAGCACGTTTCGATATTCACCGCGAAGACTAGCACGTTTCGATATTCACTGCGAAGACTAGTACGTTTCGATACTCACCGCGAAGACTAGCACGTTTCGATATTCACCGCGAAGACTAGCACGTTTCGATATTCACTACGAAGACTAGCACGTTTGGATATTAACCGCGAAGACTAGCACGTTTCAGTTATTGCTACGGAAGCTAGCATGCTTCGGTTATCCTTGTGAAAATGATTATTTTTAGATCAATGCAACAAGGATTTTCTGAAGATTATTATGCGGTGTCCGGTAATTAAATTGAAAGTTAATTTGCGAATGCAGGAGTGCGTTTTTCGCGGTGATAACCGAAACGTGCTAGTCTTCGTGGTGAATATCGAAACGTGCTAGTCTTCGTAAGCAGCGTCGATATAGAGACCAAAATCTATATAATTAAAACAAAATACTAGTATTAGTCGATAGATATATTCTTACATTAATTATTTCACAGTATTCATCCTATTTTTAAAACCCGATTATCTCAGCTCGACTCTATATAACCGCACAGCTCACTACTGTGACAGTGGATCAAATCAATCTCTTTTCTATCTCGAAAAAGCCCATCAGCTAAGCGCTAACTCGATTAAAACTAGCGATTCTAATTACCAATCTAGAGGTGAAATCGCTTCCACTCGAATATTTTCATAGTAGCTACTATAGCTATATATATTTTAACAACGATTATTCAAGAGGTATAGGTTTTCATTAATTAACTCTCTTTGTCTCGGGTAGGTAGGTAGGTATATGAAAAATAGTCCCGAGGGTAATTATTACTCCATTTATTTAATTTCGGTGTCTTTAAAAAATCGAAGATTTATTCAAACCGCTGCTGCAGTCGACCAAAACTCGCGCGCTGTAGAGATTTATAAACACAAACTGTAGGTAGTAGGTACCTATATGAGCTGAAGCCAGCCTCGGTTTTTAATTAAACGTCTGAAAATTAGCCCGACTCTCTGCGAATGCGCATAAGGCAAAAGTTGTCAGTATATGAAAAATTTCCGAAGAGTATATAATTATTAGCGCATTACTCATAACGCCACGAGGACTTTGCAGATTGGGCCTTAGGCATCAGTTTAGCGTTGTTTTTGCACCGTGTAAAAAATCTCAATGTACACGGTGCACACACGGTTGAATTCTTAGCAAATCACATACATCGGTACGGGAAGATTACAGCAACGATCTTACAGGTAGGCAGTGATAAACTGCAGGACATATAGCATGTATATATATATGTCGAGAAAATCGTCCCTTTAGCGACCGACCGACCAATCTGCGTTGTTTGATTCTACGAGTGATTAGACCTTTGGTTTCATTTTATTTTATTTTCTTTTATTTTATTTTATTTAGCTCGATCTCTTTGCCGCTCAGCAAAGATTCAAGGCTTGATAGTGCGACTTAAGCACCGTTGATTACAGCCTGACTAACCACACCGCGAGATTTAAGATTCATCTCTGTATAAGCCGGTTGATAATTGTCGGATGCGTGTATTTGTCACGGTGGACGAAACCATGCACAGGCCACAGCTCCTATCCCACTCCCTCCGTCGATATGGTAATATGGAAAAAGACGCGTCTTTTATTTTCGGATATTTTTTTTTTTTTCAGCTAGGAAATATCTATAAAAGCATAAAGAAGAACGAATTTCGTATTTATGTTAGACGAAAAGAAATAGGAGGATGATGGGGTGAAAGTTTATATATATGTGTCCTCGAACCTGTGGATAATTTAGATTCGAGATATTTATCCAAAGGACTGTGAAAATGAAATTAATTAGTTCAGCGTGGCACATATAATATTGTCATTCAGATTGAAAAGCCTAGACACAATATGAGGTGATTTTCTTTAATGGATCATCGGTGTAGTAGCTGTACAACTTTTATCACATATTGATGCAATCGAATAGAAATTTTGTTGCCTACAGTTATTTTATTTTATTTTTTTTTCTCGATATTTTCAAATTATAATTACGAACTCAAAAGTCTGCGAGAAAATCAGCTGAATATGATCGATTTTATTTTTCATTTGGAATTTAGCCGCCGATTAGTTATTGCGATACGTTTTATTAAAGATTGAGGAGGTGTATGTCCAAAGCAGAATTACTAAGCGTCTTTAAGGGGACCAGTACAGCGACTTTTCGAGAAATTATCATAGTCCGAAATCAATTTATTTCATAACCAAAGTTCATTTCACATGAAAATATTTTTCTTTTTCAAAATCATGTGTCGTAAGGATTTTAGAGCACCGTTGGACCGATTCAGGTCATCTTGGATTCATTTTCTTCAGAAAACAAATCCTCATCATGTGAATGTAGGAATTTAAAAATAAAAAATCCTGTCAATAAGTTATGATCAATTTACCAAATTTGCAAAAATTATTATCACTTATTTCTTAAATAACTTGGCCAAAACGAAAATTTTTCAAAATTCCTACATTCACATGATGAGGATTTATTTTCTGAAGAAAATGAATCCAAGATGACCTGAATCGGTTCAACGGTGCTCTAAAATCCTTACGACACATGATTTTGAAAAAGAAAAATATTTTGATGTGAAATGAACTTTGGTTATGAAATAAATTGATTTCGGACTATGATAATTCCTCGAAAAGTCGCTATACTGGTCCCCTTAAATTCTAGGATTTAAAAGTTCATGCTCGAATTTCAGAAGATTAACTCAAAAATCTGAATTTCGTTACGTGGACAATCCTATCTTGAAATTTTAGTTTGCACCACCGAGTCTCTTCAGTGTGAACTTTAAAAATAGAACTCGAACTTTTATCCCGACTATCGGCTATTATATTGTGGGGCTTAAAAAAATTTCGAATTTTGATAAAAACTTTGAGATCTTATATTGTAATCAGGTTAAACCGAAATTATATACGATCACATGTTATGCTCAGAGTCGCCGGCTGCGAGTAGTACTCCTACGAGCAAAGACGTATCAACGTATAATCTATGGGGTCTTTAATGCGTTTACCATATATAGGAATCGGGATAGAAGTAGGTACTAATGATAGGAATTTTTAACGATCTCGACTGACCGGACTGGGGGAAACCTGTGGCCTCCTTGGCTACTGTGCTGCAATAAAATTTCATCTCCATGTACCGCGTGTAGCTTGGATACGATAAAAAGAGAGTAAGATTTTATGGTTTTTTATTTTCTCCCGTTTTTTTTTTTTTTTTTTTTTCATGTATTCTTTCATTAAATTTATAGATTTCTTGTTTTTCGATCAATCGAAGGACCAGCCGAATTCAAGGCGACAGATTATTCACGTTTCAATTTTTCTATCATCTTATCGTCCAGAGACGACATCGAATAATTTAAAAAAGAGTCTTGCAAGTCAAATATCGAACGGTTTTGCTCTTATTTTTACTTTTTTTTTCGCGATATTTTATGAGTTGGATGCTTTCGCGATCTTTACAAGGTAAATTAGCCGAGCAACCGATTATGTGCGATAAAAAAAAGTTATCGAGATTTAGCGAAAAAAAAAAAAAAAAAAAAAAATTGAATATAAAGACACGATATTGAACTTTAATCCGGTATATAGGGAATCGAGTGATGATAAATAAATACGAAATCTTATGTATAGTTATATGTGCAGGACGCGAATAACGACAAGTGGCGTATTGAATTTTAATCGAATCGCGATGCCGCAGCTATACTATCATTGAAGATTTCGGATTTACCCAATTCGAAGTACGCGAGTTGGCGCACGCGACCGGCATGAAATTCAAACTTTGTGCGGTGTTTAAACGGTTCCTTCTTTTGATCGATCACATCGAACTAACGCTGCGATGATGCGCATTGGTGACATTGTAATTTCCACTGCGGTTATACAGTATTCAGTATTATTTCTCGACATTTTTTTTTTTTTTAACGCCGATCGATCTAACCGCGTACCAATAGCGATTCGATTCCTCGTATATAGATTTTTCAATCATATAGGTCTATATATTTCCAAAGAGACGTTATATCAGTTTTTATAACGAAACGTACCTATATTTGGGCTCTTTTTTTTTTTTTTTTTTCAAAAATACTACCTGAATTCTTACCAAACATAAAAGAACCATTGTTGCGGAAAGTTGGCAACACTGCCGTGACAAAAGTAAGCCGATACTTTGGCAGGAGGCTGCGTCTACCTGGGTGGGTGTCTCGAATTCTTTTTCTCCTTCGCCTGTAACTTTGCCAGGATCATACCTACCTTCTTCAAATCTTTCAGCTCTCCGAACCGAGCCTTATATATGTATTAGACCAGGTCAACGCTTATACCTTGTAGCTACGATGTCGCTTTGTCCGCAAAAAGATATAGGAAGCGAAATAAATTCTACATTTTTTTTATTTTTTACCAAATTTTTCAAATCGATAAATTATTATCAATTTTTCATCAGCTGATTACTGTACGTGCTTTCATAGAGTTCGCATCGCGTTTATCAAAACTTTTTCATATTTTGTGCGCAACGTTCTAAAATCATCCAATTTCAGGAAAAACAAATTTTCTCCGTTATTTGAAGAGCAAAAATTGAAAATGTTCGGAAAATTGAGAATGTTCGGAAAATTGGAAATGTTCGGAAAATTGAGAATGTTCGGAAAATTGAAAATGTTCGGAAAATTGATAATGTTCGGAAAATTGAAAATGTTCGGAAGATCGAGAATGTTCGGAAAATTGAAAATGTTCAAAAATTGAGAATGTTTGGATAATTGAAAATGTTCGGATAGTTGAAAATGTTCGGAAAATTGAAAATGTTCGAAAAATTGAAAATGTTCGGAAATTTGAGAATGTTCGGAAAATTGAAAATGTTTGGAAAATTGAAAATGTTCGGAAAATTGATAATGTTCGGAAAATTGAAAATGTTCAAAAATTGAGAATGTTTGGAAAATTGAAAATGTTCGGATAGTTGAAAATGTTCGGAAAATTGAAAATGTTCGAAAAATTGAGAATGTTCGGAAAATTGAAAATTTTCGGAAAATTGAGAATGTTCGGAAAATTGAAAATGTTCGAAAAATGGAAAATCTACGTAATGAAAAATTAAGATATTGAAGACTTGCGTCTGGTATCACATTCGGCGGTGTACATATGTAGGTATATAGATACGAGTAGGTATTATAAAAGTGAGAAACCCGTTCCTACCTTACGGAGGCGCGGAACTTAATCTACCAGAAAATATGCAATCTAGATAATAACGGTGAGCGGTGCTGGGCGAACGGCTATTATAGTTGTTATTAAACTTAAAATAACAATTTAGCGTTTAATTATGGTTCGTGTGGCGGGTTCCGCTTCTGCCGCGGCTATATAGCAGCACGTGCAATGACTCGTATCTCTCTTCTCTTCTCTTCTTAACTCTCGACTTCTCGACTTCACTATATATATATGCGCGTCCCTATCCTCGCATACACTGTGTTTTCAATTTCCGGCGAAAAGTAAAACTAATTATCTTTCATTCACCGCATATGCTGACACGGTTTATCTTAAATCCTCCTATACATATGAATATTATAAATTGTTCAAATCGCAATCCTCGGAGTTAATCCTGACCTGGGCTGATGCCATTCATCGATTAAGTATATATATATATAGTCGAGTCTTATGTATACTAGGTATCGCAGAATTGTATACATTCGCGAAAATTACAATACCTGTTCTTCTCACGTTAGGTATTTAATAATTTATATTCATAATCGCAAGTAGACGTCGTATAATTGGAATATTTGCTCGGCAAAAAAAAACCTACAAATGTATACAGAAAGAAAGGTTAACTTGATTCAAGAGAATTTTGCGGTCCAAAAATGAAGACCGAAATTTTCTCGGATCAAATCAAAAATTTTTCTCGAACCAAGAAAATTGTCCCAATTTTGATTCAAGACAATTTTGCGGTCCAAAAATGAAGACCGAAATTTTCTCGGATCAAATCAAAAATTTTTCTCGAACCAAGAAAATTGTCCCAATTTTCTTGGTTCGAGAAAATTTTTGATTTGATCCGAGAAAATTTCGGTCTTCATTTTTGGACCGCAAAATTCTCTTGAATCAAGTTAACTTTTCTTTCTGTGTATAACAACATATTATAATGAACCGGATTACGTATGAAATTCCATAAAAATCCCTGCGTGGACTCGTCGACGTACTACGTAATTAAAAAAACCTGACATATATGTATCATCCGCGTTTTATCTTAAAAAAATGAAAAAAAAAAATAAAATCAAAATCCTTTTTTACTACCTACATGGATTAAACGTTAATTTTAATACGGTTTTTCTTGAAGGCTGAACACTGAACACGCTGCAGAGACCGGGAAAATAGGTATTCCGAATTAAACGAATTCTCCGCTTCTTATAACTATATATACGTATGTACCTACCTACGTACCGGCATAAGTATGCTGGAGACAATTATTAGGGTATAAAAAGAGGTAAACAGTCGTTTACACGGTGGTGGTATGCAGCGGCGTCTTGTCCAACTCCGTCAGGTTCGTGAAGGAGACAATAATATCCACCGAGAATGAGAGCTCTAGGAAATCGCCATATAAACATCATTTAGTAATTGTACTACCTACTACCTCGCAGTTCTGTTTCTTTGACTCTCCTAATTCCTTCTCATATTTTCAATCTTTTTCTCATCTTCATTCACATTACCATATACTATTTGCTATTTACGTGATTCCGGAGCTTAGATTACTATTATTGTATTTTAAAAGATTTATTTTGCGTGTAAAATAAAAAATAGGAAAAAAATAATAGGAATGCATGATTAATTGTATAATTTATATTCAACGATTTCCAATAAATTTAATTATTTTTTTTTAATCTGTTACATAAGGATCACCCTGCGAACATGATGGGATATGCGTCAACACACCTGGATCATTTGCCTGCAATTGTACTCAGGGTTTCACTGGGCCAAGGTGCGAGACTAATGTCAACGAGTGCGAATCTCATCCGTGTCAAAACGACGGATCATGTCTCGACGACCCGGGAACATTTCGTTGTGTCTGCATGCCTGGTAAGTTGTTTTTTTTTTTTTTTTTTATACTACCACACGAATTAATATACTATTATACTCGCTTCACTTTATTGAAACAACTGCAGAAACTTTCCAAATTCTGTCGGAGAGAAAATTGATCTCGACAATAATTAAACTTCGAAATTACATCTATCATCATCATATTCTTCTTCTTAGCTAGTGAATAAATTATCTCCTTTTATTGTTACGTTAATTTATATATTACGTATATGCAGTACCTATATATACGCTGCAATTGGAGAAAGTTCCAATTATTAGTTTTAAAATCGTGAAATCATGGACGGTCAACCGTGACGTGTATTGTCCCGATCTAGCCAATTCTATCTCATTGTCGCTCCGTGTTTTACTGTTTTTTTTTTTTTTTTTCTCTTTTTTTTTCTTTCTTCTTCTATCCAAATATCTTGGGTTTCTTTTTTCTTAATAATTCTCAAGTGACTTTCACCGTCGTAGCGAAAAAAAAAAAAAAAAAAAAAAAAAAAAAGTAATTAGCGAGGGTTGACTCAAATTTTTGAACGAAATTTTTCTCTCATTTTTTTTATATATTTTTTTTTTTCTTTATTTATTTATAATATATATAGAAAAATGGGTTGAAATAAATAAACAGATATATATATATATATAGATGCGTAAGTAACGATAGCCTGTTGCGTTGGTGCGTGCTATACTACCCGCAACGTTGAACGGTCTCGTGTCGCCTGTAAATTCTTCCGAGATGACAAGCCAGGATCTGATACGCCGCTTAGCTGTTGCAACAACTCGTTACTTTTGCCCAACGTAAGTCAACTTTAATTGTTTGACACTTCAGCGTGCCGGAATAGACGCGATACAGAGATAATCGATCTTTGACTCTCTGCTGCAGTATAGAAAGACTTGCGGAGGAAGAAGAAGAACCGACTCGTAAATAGATCAGACCTAAATCTTTATCTATGGGTAGTTAAATTCGAGTGGCGGGTATACTACCTACCTTTCGCGCATACAAATATTGTTCGTTAAACGTTTTTCGTAAATAAAATATATTTTTTTATTTTTAAACAAATTTGTTGATTTAAAAAAAAAACGAAAAAAAAAAAAAAATTAAAACGGAACAAGATGGGAGATTTAAAGTTCGACGAGGTGTTCAGTGTCTCTGAATTGCATTCTCGAGAACGTACTACTAGCAGTATCAATACCTACTATAGTAAAAATCTCTAGTGTCATTATAGAAGCGAATGTGAAGAGGTAGTATATATATATATATATATATATATGTATGAATATAGTATACGGTTCATAAATAATGCATCTTTTAAAGATGAATCTCTGTTGGTGGCTTATAAGAATTTTAAATCAGTCTCTGTCCCACTTTGAATTAACGATTATAGTTTCGTTCGTATAATTACATTAGCTAACTCGTTAAGACGTTCTAAAAATCAGTGAAAATGTTTTTTTTTTTAATATATAACCGCCTACCACGACTCATATTATGATGATTGAAAAACGCCCTCGATCATAATTCTGAATTTCGTGGATAGAACGAACACTCAGAAAAAGGTCTTGTTGCCACAACCAAAATTTTGGTTATTATATGGACAATCACATTTTTTGTTCAGTCAAACAAAAATTTTATCGGAATAGCCAAAATTTTGGTTTTCCTAACAAAATTTTGGTTGTTCCAATGAAATTTTTGGTTGACTGAACAAAAAATTTGATTGACTGAACAAGAAATGTGATTGTGCACATAATAAACAAATTTTGGTTGTGTCAACAAGACCTTTTTTTGAGTTAACGTCTAAATATATAATATAGTTGTGATGTGCAGCAGGGTTTAAAAAAATAAGAACTAAAGAAAAAGAAAAACAGTTTCTTTTATATGTATAGTCGTGAATATAAATATGAATTATAGAAATCATGAAATTTTCACTCCGAAGACGTAATAATGAAAATAATCTCTTGATAGTGATTAGTGATTAAAGTAAATATAAGCATAATCGAAGATGTTAGATAACGATGATTTAGAGTCTAACCTTAACTGGCACTGGAATTTCATTCGACTTTTAAAGTATGTTTCGTTAATTGGATAATATTTTTTCGTAGGCGTTTTTAATTTATCATCATCGAGGACCGCATTTTTTAAGGCGACAAACTTCACTCGGTTTTGAAGAAATACCACTCCATCACCTCGTTCGTATTATAGCGTCTTCATACCTATAGGCTAATACTAAGCTTGAGACATCTCACGTATATATATGGGCGCATCGCTCCTGCATACATATATATCTATATAAACCTACTATATGTACACATTTTTAAAATGAAGACCGAAATTTTCTCGGATCAAATCAAAATTTTTCTCGAGCCCAAGAAAATTTGGAAAATTTGGAAAATTTTCTTGGTTCGAGAAAAATTGTTGATTTGATCCGAGAAAATTTCGGTCTTCATTTTTGGACCCCCAAAATTATCTTGAATCAAGTCAACCTTTCTATTTCTGTGTATATTGTATACATGTATGCATAGATGCTATAAATTCAATCTTTAATCTACAAAATTTATACCGCCTCGCCAATTGATTACCACTACCCCAAGGCGTACCCGTTTATCTCGTTTAATGCTCCATTTGTTTCGCCATGGGAAGCCAAGCCAAGCCAACTTCTGATCTCTCTAACTCAGTGTTTTATCTATCACAGCTGTAAATTGTGAAAACTTCAACACCCGTATTATAGGATTATAGTAATAGATCTTCATTCTTTAATTCTATAAAACGAGACAAATATATGCAGGGGGTGTCTTCGTCAACCTGTCTCATCAAATTGCTCATTCACCTGTTATGACGCACTATTCTTTCTGTAATCGTTGGGGTGCGGTTACCGCGCGTATGAATAAATTGTGTAATAAACAAAAAAAAAATAAATAAAAATAATAAAAATAAAAAAAAAAAAAAATGAAAGGAAAAGGAAAAACATAAAGAAGTGAATCCACGGAGGTAAGAAAGAAGAGTCCTAGTAGTGCGTATAGGACACGTGGCGGCTCGTACCAAGCTTCCACATATAGGTATACACACCTACCTGTAAATATTCGTCTTTGAGGACCTCTCTTGGGGTCTATTCCTCGAGTGTTCGAGAACGGCAGCAGCAGCAGCAGCATCAGGAGCAGCCAGAGAGTCCGACTAGCGGCGAAACAAAGACCGTATTGTGTTACACGAGCCTCTCGATGCTCTTATGCAGGCTGGGGGGAAAGACGGGGCCCTTCTTCTTCAAGGAGGCAAAGGGGCCCCCTTATAGCGTGTTGTGGGAGCCTCGACCAGGGCACAGTGACAGCCAAAATAAAAACAAGTTTGCGGTGCAGGTACCCCTTACTTGGTAACCGACTGAAGACCGCGTTAACGACGATGCTGTGCGCATGCAGGGGAGTAAAGAAATCCTTCGAGTTCTTATTCCACGACTCCGTATGCTGTGTACACGGAGTCATGGTACTTACCCTACCCCGCGCGTAATTTCTAATTACTTTTATATTACCTAAAAACCCGAAACATATTATCATATATCTACTTAGTCGGATGAAATATATCGTGGAGTTTTTATACCGAATGTGGATATACAGTCAGGAATGAGATAAGAAGAAGAAGAAGAAGAAGAAGAAGATGAAGATGAAGATGGAGAAGAGGAAAAAGAAGAAAAAGACTGGCGACCGTCGAGAGTTGGAAATAGAAAAAGAAAAAAATGGTAAAAATTGTATAGAGAATAAAGCGGAGTAGGGTGAAACTCGGGTTTGTCTGCAAGACCAAGACGGCAGCCTTAAAATATGATCGCGGTATCCGCGAAATATGAGATCGGGAGCTCTGGACCCGATCTTCGTTCACCGTCTCGGTCGCTGGGCACAAAGGCTTATCTTGTCCTACGACGCGGCTCGGTTTACTCTCGTTGTTGTATCTCGTCGTGGTTTATTTAGTATACGAGAATAAGGACCCCGTATAGGTACATGATTCTCACGTAGCTTGTTTTTACGCACCCTTATTATTACCTATGTATGAAAAATTCGAAATTAATAAGATCAAATATAAAGAACTAAATATACTAATGTATATATAAAAATTCTCGATGAAGAGATTCTGCACGAAAAAAACAGTGCTGTCGAATTTACTCTGGAGCAGTACACTCAGAAAAAGGTCTTGTTGCTACAACCAAAATTTGGGTTATTATACGCACAATCACATTTTTTGTTCAGTCAACCAAAAATTTTGTTGGAATAGCCAAAATTTTGGTTGTCCCAACAAAATATGGTTTTCCCAACAAAATTTTGGTTATCCCAACGAAATTTTTGGTTGACTGAACAAAAAATTTGATTGTGCATATAATAACCAAATTTTGCTTGTGTCAACAAGACCTTTTTCTGCACTGAGAGACATCTGAATAGTAAATACAACTAAAAGACCTCAACGATATGAAATGTAGTTCGCGCAACTATTTTTTAGTTCCGTTTACTATTTTCTTGGTACCGATAACCATAAATTGGTTGACCTAACTGAAAAAAAATAGCCCTGATGCCTCGCCCTGATGAAGTAAACTGCAATGTTTACGAAACGTCGGCACCTAACCGTTAAACAACGCGGCTCCATCCCGGAAGCCAAGTCTTATTCAGAATTTCACCGCGAAAGCCTCAAAGACCTTGAAAAAAAATAGTTGCCCACACCATATTTGCTATCATTGAGGTCTTATAGTTACTGTCACCGAATATTTCTCTGAGTGTGAGTGTAAATTATATAGGGACAGCATTTTTTTGCAGTAGAAATTATCACAATTGTGGTAACATTCACTCATATATAGACATTTAAGGCCACTTGCTCTAATGTACCCAATATTAAAATTGTGATAATTTCTACTGCAAAAAAAAAAATGCTTTCCCTATATTTACTGCTCCAGAGTAAATTCGACAGCACTGTTTCTTCCCTGTGCAATCACTGCAGATGCAAAGACCCCGGATGATACTACAGAGCAAACAAAGGGCACGGACACGACTCCAATTATACATATCTCATCGTTACAATCATCAGATAGTGTCATGCGGGAGATAGAACACCCGGGGAGAAAAATATCGAGAATGTCGGTCGCGAGATCGAGTAAATATATCGAGAGGAGCTGAGATACCATCCATAGCTCAGCCATTCCAATTTACATATATATATATATATGTATGTGTAGTTAATACCACCGTTTTGACCTCTGATACAGGTCTAAGACAGTCTTCGTACTGCGTTAGATATAGGCAAAGGTAATATAATAATCTTCCTTAACAAACAAATGCGTTTACTCAGGCACAATTACTTACTGGACGCTTATCGCTGTTAGACCCCCGTATAGCTATTGGTCCGAGATTCTCACATAGCTCGCTTTAGCTAAGAAGAAATATTAATAACTATAATAGCTCCGGTATTTCTTATATACCGAGGTGCAATTAGACGCATATGCAAATATCTACCTACCTACCTACCTCGCGGCTAGAGACCTATCTCTCGACTAATTATTCCAGGAGTTGTTGTATGAACTATATCATCGTATGTACCAAGATCAACTCTATTCATATATCGGAAGATTATATTTTTGAGAAAAAGAAAGAAATTTCCGTGAAAGGGTTCGCTTTAGTTTCAACTCGATAATATCAGCTGCCGCAAAGGCATTCAAAAGCAAACCTTTTCTTTTTTTTCTTCTTGTTTTTTCATCCCTGTAAAGATATCTCAATACCGCAGCTCTACTCGCGGCGCCGCCGCGCCGTTCACCTACGCCAATACCCGAGCATGCGGTGCGCTGCAGCCTCGACGAGGAACAGAACAGAACCGCATGATATATTATTGAAGATGTAGATTACTCTTAGCTTTATCCCGCGGAGCCTCGCATTGTGTTCGACGCACAATGGCTTCCATCCTGCGAACTCCTCGTTTCTTAACTCGACATTCGTTCTCAGTTTTCTTCAGCGTATATAACCTACGAGTTAAACTTCTTCCGCTTTACATACTGCGAATGGTTACCTCAAACGGAATATAAAAGTAATTCACCAGTGACCACCGATTCCATGGAAAAGAGGAAAAAAAAATAAAAAATGTGTAGGAAATGCTGATGACTGATGAGAATAGGTTCAATCTTGATGTGAAAATGTATTTGCGACATACTACACTCAGAAAAAGGTGTTGTTGACACAACCAAAATTTGGTTATTATATGCACAATCACATTTTTTGTCCAGTCAATTAAATTTTTTGTTCAGTCAACCAAAAATTTCGTTCGGATAACCAAAATTTTGTTGGGAAAACCAAATTTTGTTGGGACAACCAAAATTTTGACTATTCCAACAAAATTTTTGGTTGACTGAACAAAAAATGTGATTGCGCATATAATAACCCAAATTTTGGTTGTGTCAACAAGACCTTTTTCTGAGTGTACGTGGATAATACATCATATGTGGACGAAGATGCATAGGGCCTTATCTTTGCCCTTATCATTTGCGGGGTTAATTCAATTGTCTTCTTGTAGAGGTCCGATAGCACGAATACGAGTCGACGCCTCCATTCGGACTCTGTGTGTTTCTTTTTATTTGCTGGGGGCCCCGTTACTTCCGACGCGTGATTGGATTGGATACCGGACGCCAATTATCGCCCTAGGTCTCTCACGAGAGAGGAGATTGTCTCTATACACATTTTCTTATATCGTATAAATTGAAGTTTCCTGGAATTAAAGGATCTAAAGACGTAAGAATCCCTCCTTCTATCCCTCTATATACTTCTCATCCGATCAAGATTTCATCTGGTAAGATATACCTACTCGCCGGTGAATTCTTACCTCATTCGTGTTTCGCCGCACAAAGTTTAGCACCAGATCCGCTAAGACTAGATAGCGCACGATCTAAGACTCTCAACGTAAATCATAGAAGGCGGGGAACACAGAACAACTCAAGAATACCTACCTATAGCCAGCTACCATACCTGAAGACCTGCGTCACGTAGCCGTAGATGAAACGGCTGATTTTATCACGATTTTAAGCGACGAACGACCCCTGCAACCTTTATCGCTAATCGCGGTGAATTTGGTAAGGATTTTAAAGATCCAACAGATCCACACTCTGAGCAATTCCCGAAAGATGAGAAAAAAAATGTCCGAAACATTTCGTCACGTCTTCCATGCGTCGAGGCAAACGATAAGAGATGATCTTTCTTCGTTTGTAATAAGTTATTAGCGAGGAATTGAGGATCGGTAAATCACGAGGAACCTAGAGGCGAGCTAGAGGAGGGAACAAAGGGCATAAGGATCGTCGAAGAAGAATTCGAAAACTCGTATCGCTTAACAAGCCGATACGTCAGGACCCCAGGAGATCCCCAATGACATCGATGTCGCTCAGCACGGAGTCCTCAAGTTCTAACTGGCTTTCAGCTTTCAGCTTTCTGATTTCTGCTTTCTGCTCTAGGCATCATTCACTCCTCAAATCGTCATAATGTCAAACTATACACGGTTATACGAGCTGGTCGATGCGTGGGTCAGGGTGACGTATAGCCCGTCGAACAAGAGCCACGCCTCATATGCATAGGTATGGTGTACATATTCGTCGAGTGATCGTTTGAACATGTTCAGCAGTTATATGTGCATTGTTCGTGCGTTCGCGCGAACGTAATGAGATGAAAAACTGGTGTCTTATGGAGTAAGAGAGTCAGAGTCATGACAGTGCCTTAATATACCTACCCAGTTTGCGCAGGCTTGCAAGGACACCAGCGCCAGACACATTGTCCTGTCTCCGGTCGTTATTTATCTCGAACACGCGAGCCTCCACGAAGTCCTCCGCCCAGCTCGGGGGCCCGAAGACCCAGAAGAGACCATACTCCAGGGATGCGTGCTCGCAGGGACCAGGGACCAGGGACCATCGACCATCGACGGAAGAAGCTATAAAACTGGACCGAAAGAACCCTATACGGCGGGAGAACACGTTTCGGGATGCTTCGATGCAGACGCCAAAAAGTGCGGTCACCATTGTCACGCAAATTCATACGAGTGCACGAGTGGTCAGATCGGCTCACTGAATGCAAGAGACTTTTTTCTTCTTCTTCTTCTTCTTCTTCTTCATAAAACCCGAGTCAGCCAGCTCTCTTTGCCGTTGAAAACTATTCTCCGAACCCCGTCACGCTGCTGCAGTCGGCAGAGTAACTCAAAGATAAAAGGCTGACAAGATCCTGAGAATGATCGGCCAAAAATACAATCTGGTGATTATTTGATGAAGTAGTGCGTTGATCGTCGTTAAAAACGCTGCAACGTTGAGATACGGGAAAGGTACATGGTGCGAGAATATAAGGTAATCATTTTGGTCTCACGCGAAGACCGAAGTTTATGACCGTCGCATTCTCGAAACTACCTTTTCGTAGCGTCAACTCATTTGCAATGCATTAGCACTCGCGTATTCAGCCGATAATAATGCCCCTTGATCCCTCAGGGTCCAACTTTTTTTTTGCTCTTCAGCTGCCCTGCGTGCTCCGACTTAGTTGTCGAAATATCCATTTGCCTTAAAAGCGACCGTCTATCACTGTTGCAGTGAAATCCGCTCGTAATCCGCAATAAACATGACCTCTTACCCCCTTTGCTCAATGCTGACAAGAATTCTTGGATTTAAATTCCTCCTCATGGTACAACGTACCTATATATTGGATTAGTTTTTTTACTTTAGCTATATAGAGGCGGTGACCATTGCTCGGGTTCGTGTACCACCGCACAATCGTACAACGTCACAAGTCTCTATCCTACTGCACATAACTTATCGTCTTCATCTCAGTCGTGGCCGGTAGCACACCGCCATCCGGTATCTACACGTTTGTTTACTCTCTTGTCTATTCATCAATGTTCCACCGGGCTTCACCCATTCGTATCTGCCACAAGGATCTGGGATTGTCTCTATGTCTTCGGCTTCCTTAAGGCCATTATTATAAAAGGGATAACGGGATTGCGCAAGGGCCGCGTACTTATACGACCCACACTGCACAATAACACGTCTGTATACATAAATACGAGGCCCGGTATAAATATGCGGCGGTTTCTTTCTTTTTTCTTTTCTTTTCTTTTAATATTCCAATATAGGAATCGTCCGAAAGATTTCGTCTTCAATTCCCCTGAGGTTATACGAAAAATAAAATACGTTCAATCGAATCGCAGACTGTATATATCTATTCAACTGAATCTTGTAACAAGTTCGGAGTATTTACTGTGGTCAAACCTCATACCTGCTTTAATTCATTATAACGTTACACCCTCTCGATTTGTTCATTTCCTCATTTCCTTATACCCATCGGATTCGGTTCTTTGAATCTTACGCTGAGTAATTATCATGATTAATGTTCTCGCCGTAAGGCGGATCTCTCTCATCTCTACTATAGTATTACGATTTATATATCTGGAGCTTGAAATTGGAATTTCATAACGATATTTTATCGAACTGTCGCGGATTCATTGACAGCTTGGCAAATCCTATTTGTTTGACAAGCCGCGCTACCTATTCGATTCGGTATACAAAGTTCGGGATGGTTTGACAAACTCGGCTGTATCATACCTGTCCAATTTGAAACAGAATATCAAATCAACGACACAACTTGCCGAGTCAATTTCCTGCCTTTCGATGTAAACTATACGCGAGAATTACTCGCAAACTTCTTATTTCTTTCTCTCTTTCCCTCTTTCCCGCTCTCACACTCATCTCATATTTCGCTCTCTGTGGTCGCCCGAGATTCGCATTGCAAGCTGCAAGCACGATTAACGTACGCAGCTGGCTCAGAGCGGTCGAGAGTCGAGTCGTGACGGCATTGCTCCGATATCTTTATCGCCTCACGTATCAGCCGAGGTCTGAGCCTCAGCCTTTCAACGGCTGGATGTAACTTGGTACAGGAACTGGATGTGTCTCACATCACATCAGGCTTCGCGAGGTCATTCTTGCTGATCTCGCGGTTAATCCAGTTTTAAGAAATGAACTCGGTTCGGGAAATTTTACACGACGTACATAAACACCCAGCTTCCCAATATAGAGATGCAATTAACTTATGGTGGTGAACTGAGAGTCGTATTTCCCGTTCTCCAGGTGTTAAACCTTACGCATACGTAGGTGCCAACCGCGAGTCAAACTCCATGAGGGAAGAACGAAGCGAACCGCGTTCTTTCGCGGTTGGTGCTCGCGGTCCACCGTCACCATAAGTAACGGTCACTATCTGAGAACATCATCTATGAACGAGTCATCCTGACTGTTACCAGCGCGTGCTCGTATATACACACACGAGGATTTTCATCCTCGATGTACCAGCAGCCTGTTTACCGGAACCCCGTCCAATTAAACCGGGAGAAATTTCTGCCCAAGATAATGAACTATTGGAATTTAATCGTCCCTGTATACTACCTGAACTTGTGGAATCAGCTTATTTTCAAAAACTATTTTGCACACGCGACTTGGATATAAGCATCGACCGTATCCCGGTGCCTCCGGAATGCTGAAGAGTTTTTTCTACCACCGTGTTCCTCGACCGTGGCTAAAAGCTGCAATATGCAAAAACAATTCCGATGGTAGTTTGTTGAATGTAGCTAGCTTGGAGCTACCACAACCCCGTGTCTATACCTAGTGGAGAAGGTAGTTCGTTAGGCGTCTCTGATTCCCTGTGGTAGCGCCCTATGGTGTATTTAAAATGCAAATACCGACACGATGTCGACTTACCTAAGTCCTTGCAGCTGACTCGCGGGTGTAAGCGGCGGAAACGCGTGGAACCTTGTATTCAGTTGGTAAAACTAGCTGGGTAAACTTTTTCTATGGTTTAATTTTCGGTTCGTTGAACCTACAGGATGAGAAGCGTGAAAAACTATCGGAACAGATAGGGATAAGGTGGGATATATAAAAATGTTCGCGATATATGATGTACCATGTCGTAACGTGACCATAGACGATGGGATCCCCAGTTTCGACCCATGACTCGCGGAGTAAATCCGCGGCCAATTATTGCAGCCGGTCGTTAGGTCCCGAAGGAATATATTCATAAAGCCCCAGTCCTATCGTGAACGGACACACGTTTGCTCCGCTCCGATATGGTAAGGTTGAATCTACATTGAATATAAAAGCCGGGGTTTATTATTTAGGGAAAAAAGATAGCCGGAGCTCTTCGCGGATAATGGCTCGAGCATGGTAATGCAATCTAGGGTGGTTCGCCGCCGAGTATTCCGACCGGCATGCAAGCCAAAGAACTTGCATCTTCTCTTCTTAGCGGACATAAGAAAAGCCGACGAGATCATTATACTACGATCCTATGATTGGGTCATATCCTAAATTCGTCACACGTTTCCAAAGTCTCTATCATCCATTATACGGATCATCGAATGATCCGATAAAAATATTTTGAAAATATTTCATCGATACCTATACGATCGACGATATAGCGTACCTCACTCACATCTTATAGATTCTATAATATACCAGACCAACCAACCAACGACCAACATCACGTTCACGACGAGCCATTTTGCAAATGCAAATTGTTCTCCCCCATCCCATATTTCTTTCGTTCATACCTGCGGCGAAACAGTTTTATTGACGATTGAATATCCCGTCATATTTGACGCTTGACTGCACCTCAACAGTTTATATCGATAATCTCTTCCTTTTTTACTACGTGTTATCAAAAGTGCTACTGAATTACTATACCTACTGATACTCGCGAATACGGTTAACGGTAGATTAACCGTCTCTTTCCTCTCAACGATTATACTTACAGCTGCATCAGCTTCGGGGAGTCTCTTCATATAAACCGAAGAGTGCAGGAGAGATCTGTGAGCACCTGTCTACTTGCTCAAGGTCTTTTGATCAGCAGGAGAATTATCTTTTACGCAAGTTTTTTTTTATTTTTCCACTCAATCCACGATGTCTTCGTGTACCAGGGCGACGGAGAGCATCGACTCATTAGACCATTCCGAGTCATCCTTACGAGCCGAGAAGGTTGCCGCGATTAGAGTCAGGGTCGCAAGAAATAACCTGCTGCACCAGTGAAACCAGTTTGAAAAAACATTACGAACGCCTTCGTGCGGGCCACCCTAAACCACCGCGGGTACCCGGGGCTCGAAAAGGCACTCACACGTGACTCACCATGCTGTGAACAGCTGCTACATAAACATGAGTCGATAGAATGAAAGAGAGAGAGAGAGAGAGAGGGAGAGAGATGAGAATTCGCGCAATGTCCTGATGCACGTAACCCTCTTGTCGTCAAAGACCATTCGTTCGAGTTGCAGCGCCATTATCTCACGGATAACTCTTCCTCGAAGGAGTTTAAGGAGTCGATGCCGCTCGCGCGCCGAGCTACACGAGGACGTCGACGCGTCTGGTTAGCCGGTGACTTGTGCTAATTTCTTCGTGCCTTTTGTTTGTTACGGTACGAGTGATGGAGACGCGCTTGGTCAAGCCAACAGCCGTGAGTTTTACGCCGTTGAAGCGGGGCGGTCAAGTCTTCCCAGAATTCATCGAGGAAGAACGACTCAGGGATAGTTCTGCTTCCTAATACGGTCACGTCGCTTACTTTTCCGTTCTAACGACTGTAGCTACGCTTCGACATTTTCTCGATTCTTATACACAAACCCGAAGAAACCCGTATCCATAAGCTAGGGAAAACTCGTTCGGAAACCGCAACGTTATTCCTTGATATGGGGGAAATGCCGAGGTGCACAAAAAGGGAACCTTTTTTTTCTTCCTTTCTTTCTTTCTTTCTTTGACAGACACTGAATTCGAGATCGGCAACATCTCAAACGATCAACTCTGACTCCAAGATACTATCCCAAACGATAGTTTGCGATCGACATATACGGAGACGATCGTAAATTCACTTAACTTTACGAGATTACCAATCGACAGAAAAGTACATTACGATCGGGGAGAGGATCGTTTGGATGAGTAAAACTGACGTCTGCAACAATAACTCTGCCGATTATTTCGCAATCATACAAATACCCCGGGGTAGTGTTTTATGAAAGGGATAAAACAGTCTCACGGTGGCGTAAATTTAATAGTTCAAGAGCGCAAGAAGCACAAACTTAGATATCGGCTTCGATATAGCCCTGAGTTATACTGTAGTATGAAAGGTCTCGTATAAAACGTCGGACTAAATCGTCGTCAGATTCTAACAGATCGTTAAATTTCATATTATAGTACCTGCTTCTAGTACCTCAGTGCGCAGTCACAAGAAAGAAAGAAAAAATGTTCAAAAAATAGAGAGGCTTTAGTCGATCTTACAACGATTTGCAAACTTGACTAGATATAGTTCTTCTCACGTTTCTTCGACGATGAGATGTTCTCAAAAATTTCGGACACTGAGCATAGCATACAGTGAAGCTGGGAATGACTGTGCCCCTGATAGTACTAGATTGATATCAGACTTTAGTAACACTGCCGATGTTGTGTGGAAGCATACCGACAAAGAACACAATGCTTCAACTGTAGTAATGCACAAAGTTCCTGATGCAGGCTAGACCGTTGGTCTGTGCTCATTTTTAGAAATGTACAACTGATTCAGATAGGGCAAACCAAGCGGCTCGATTCATCTCACGATCTATCTGTATATGAGGGAGGATGCGGACTGACTGACAACCGGAGATGGTAAATTTATGAAATTTAATTGTGCCTATGCGAATCTTTGAACGCATCCTACTTTTCTAATTGCCATTTACTCGCTGCGAGTGATTTCGCAAAACAAATTCAAGCGAAAGGATATATCGTCCGCAGTTAGCTTAATGTCTTTTGACATTCCTGCACCAACATACCCTTTACATTCATGCGCTAGTCTATGAAGAGTTGTGCTGCAAAATTGTTGTAGAAAATTAGGAACAGTGTCTCGGGTCAATTTTTCGCTCGAAATTTGACAGACTATTGAAAAAAATGGAACGCAATTATCATTGGGTTGTCGTCTTCTTGGTTGCAGGATTACGCGGTGCCCTCAAAAGCGACCAAATAAACAATCACTATAAAGTTTCATCGCGCTTTTAGTCGTTCGTGTTGATTTTCGCTTAACGAACCCCAGCTGTATGAGGCGAAGGTACATTTAGTAGTTAGCAGTCCTCGTCGTTCTCCTCCTCATACTCCTCATCCCAACTTCTTGTTCGGCTTTAATTGCTAAAGGATGTGCTCTCACCGCGCCATACGCCTTCCTCTTCGTGGAGATTCTTCTTCATTTATTGCTATCCTCATTTCGCCTTGGCCACTATAAGTACTAAACCTCCAGTTTGGGCATTCCGTGTAACAACTCTCGAACACTATTTAACGGTTCCTCGAACGTGAGGATCAAGTAGCAAATTCCTTTCATCAAAACGTATTAGAAAAGCAAAAGGACGCAGGTATCCCACCATCGATCAGGCTCCAAATTTTGCAACAATTCGCCGGGTAGTGTTACCATTTGAAAATGTAAAAAAATAAAGTGAAGGGCAAACACGAACCTTTATTATATATAAGAAGATTCTAATTGCTGGAGGTACTTCGGAGTGGTAATTTCGCACTAGGTATTTAAACCAATTACGAATTACGAATTACAAATTACGAATTACGAAAGCTCCTATCGGTTCGTATATGTTGTACGTCGTGTTCGCTATATATCGAAAGATTCACGTATTGTTTAATGCTCGAAGTATATCGGGGCTGGACGAAACAGAAGATCAGAAGCGTAATACCAGTAATTAAACAAGTTGAATCTCTGTAATTCTGATACGGGCAGACAACGCCACGCGAGACATGCTCCCTTTCCTTATCCCATCCCCTCTATCTTTCATGGTATCCGCGTTGTCGACTGAGACGTAGTACAGTACCTTACACCGTCTTATTTTCTTCTCTTCTTCTTTATTCTCTCTCTTTGGCTATAAGCCTCGAAAAGGATCAGACGACGTACGGTGTTTAATTATAAAATGAGGACACCGGAGAACCTCGCATGAACTGTGCGGCGATACCAAACCTATAACAATGGGTGCATAAGGGACCTTAGCGATGGTATCGACAAGTGCCCGTAGTTGGGAGGCGCCGTGGCTCATTAAAAGGACCCAAGCCAAGTGCTCCTGCGCCTATCGAGGAAACCCAAAGTGGTCAGAAACAGGGTGGATACCTTCTACATATATACACATACATATATACATATATCTATACGTACATCTTCCACCTTCTTACCTACTGGCGACAATTTCCGCGAACAACAACTATAACTATCAACCTTCTTTCTACATCTGCCGGTTAAACGACCATAAACTATACCTGAGTTTTAGCTGGTCGATTCATTACTTATCAGTTCGCTAATTGACCTGGCGCCAACTCGACTTCAGCTTTATCTGCAAATTGACAATAGCGGAATTTGATTTTCATCTTTAATCATGCAGTGGTCCATTTAATGTGATCTTTGTATTTATATATTTATGGCAATGAATCTTTAATTCCGATTTGGATTATCCTGGCAGCAGCATAAAAGTTCGGTTGAGTCTCTCTGTGTCTCAAATTGGTAAATGGCTGTGGGGGTTATTTTTTTTTTTTTTTTTTTTTTTTTACGCATCATTTATCCCGCGCGGACAATGGTTATGGTGATTCGGCTAACTATAGATCACAGTCTCTTGGAATATTAATCCTTCCGACAGTATTGCGCGGCTTTCTAAAGGCGTACCGTTATGCCGTATTCGGACTAGTTTGAATTTCTTCATTTTCTTTATTCTATTTATCCGTGCACAGTACTTATACGTATTACATCGCTGAACGTCCGCCATAAGCGAAACTATACACGAGCCAAATCGCGTGGGATACTTTTTATTCTATTCGTTATACTCCAAAGTTTCGTAACTTATGAGATTTGAACGAACTTCTGAAAAGGACCCCGCGTTACTCTTTCGTTCCTCCATCGAATATAGAAAATCTCTTCCTATACGTTGGACGAAGATTATCCAGCGATGAAAAAGGCTCCACAAATTTCTTCCCCATTTTAAACCTCCTTCAACATCCTGGGGAATAGCATTCTGACCGGCGTTGCATCGCGGGCGCTCGACCGCGTCCGTGGTAGCCTCAGGACATCACGACCAGCTCCCCGGACCTCATGCGCTACGTTCCACGCGGCTATATCTACCCGTGGTTATATACCTACCACCTTCTTAAAAACCATCGGCAACGTCTCTAACTTACTTACTTAGGCTGCGCTTTCACTATAAGGAGTAACTACGTATATATATATATATAGTATACGTATATAGGTATAATAATACTTCTATAAATTATTATGTCGGTATACTCGTGAGTATACTTAAGATTATTGGCCATTCTATGCCATTTATGAATATCCTATCGTGATATAGGAAATGTTTGAATTAGGAAAAAAAACAAAAAACTATAGCTTGATGCTGCATCTGTCAAGTGGCGCACGTTATCAAAATTTCGGACAAGAAACATGACGACGATGACAGCGCTAAGGTTTTAGGAAAGAGTAGGTATATAAGCGCGCTGGCCAAATATTCGAAACCAATTAAGACGAAGATGCGTATAAGGACGAAAGAGCACGTTGCACACATGGGTGGGTCAGTTACCTCGCTGCAGATCGCCGACTTTGGTCCGGGTATTAGAGGAGGAGTTGACTCCTCATTAAATGTATTCGAATTGGCTTTTATTTTTCGAACCAGTTATAACTCTCTGCCGTTATAAGAATTCGATTCGATGAGCTTCTTGTTCGATAATATTATGCCATTCCCGGATTCCAATTTTCAAATTCGCGTTATTACTATAAGATACTTGAATATCGCCAAAAATTTCACGCTCATCCCTTATATAGGTATACGTAAAATATATAATATATTATAAGGATGGAACTATTCTTATTATGATTTAAGGGGACCAGTACAGCGACTTTTCGAGAAATTATCATAGTCAGAAATCAATTTATTTCACAACCAAAGTTCATTTCACATCAAAATATTTTTCTTTTTCAAAATCATGTCTCGTAAGGATTTCAGAGCACCGTTAGACCGATTCAAGTCATCTTGGATTCATTTTCTTCAGAAAACAAATCCTCATCATGCGAATGTAGGAATTTTGAAAATTTTTCGTTTTGGCCAAGTTATTTAAGAAATGAGTGATAATAATTTTTGCAAATTTGGTAAATTGATCATAACTTATGACATAATTTTTTATTTTAAAATTCCTACATTCACATGATGAGGATTTGTTTTCTGAAGAAAATGAATCCAAGATGACCTGAATCGGTCCAACGGTGCTCTAAAATCCTTACGACACATGATTTTGAAAAAGAAACATATTTTTATGTGAAATGAACTTTGGTTATGAAATAAATTGATTTCGGACTATGATAATTTCTCGAAAAGTCGCTGTACTGGTCCCCTTAAAGCTGTATAGGTATAGAAATGATTCCAATAAAACGCAAGAGAGGATATACTAGCTGATATGGAGAAAAAAAGTTGTATTAACACGGTATGTAAGTCGTCGCCTACGGCGTAACATATATACTTTTTTTTTTTTCATCTCCGCATGAAGGCGAGAAAAAGTAGCTTTATGCCGACGCCCCGTAAATTTCAATGATTAATTGAGTGACGTAACCGTATTAAACCAGGGCATTAGGAAGACGTGTCACGTGACCTAATGGAACTATGAAATATACCTTAAATTTTTTTTTTTTTTTCCCAACAATTTTTTTTTTTTGTATAATTTATAATATAATTCGGCTACGGCGGGCGGCGCGGTTCGTTTATAATTTAACGGTGAAAGGGTTAAGCGGTAGGGTGAAAATACTTTACTGGAAAAGAATTAAGGAGTTGGGAAGAGGGAAGAGGGAAAAAGGGGAAAAGAGAAAAAAGCGCGTAAAGTGGAAGACCACAGTTCAAAGTAGGCAACTAAGTACGGATCGGATTAATCAAAGTAGAAAAAAAAAAAAATAAAAAAAAGAAACTTCAAAGAATATGAATACGTTGGATATACCTAGGCGATGCCATCCAACCACGAGCCCGTGTATAACTGGTTACTATTTATTCTATGCCGTTAATTATCTCGATTCTAAGCTCAGCTAATGAGACTATATGGCACTAGGCATACGATGCATATATGTATGTATACGTGCCTACACGGTGGTCCTTTTAAATAGACCTATTTAACTATAGGTACGTATACCAGGATTTTAATTTCCAAGAAATCGGAGTTCTCTTTTTATTTGAAAAATTTGAAAAAATTGTCGAATTCTAAATTCAATTTCGCACGATTCGGATTAACTTTCATAAAACTTTCGTCAATTTTGTACCATACATGATTTGTTTTCTCGTTGATGGTATAGTAAATGAAATTCATCTACCGGTGATCGTAAACTTATTTCACTTTCGGTTCATAGGAAGAAGAAATAAACAAAAATTTATTTCGATACATAAATTGGTATTTTTTTTTTTTTTTTTTTTTTTTGATCAGTATCGAATAGTTCGGTTAAAATGTCGACTATACTAATGGATCTAACGGCGTGGTGAAATCTTAACATTATGAATTTATCGAGCCTCAGCTCCTCTCCACTAGCTTAGCCCTTGGCATTCTATAAAGTAATTTCAAGTCTTGCGATTATCTTTCAGATAATGGCGAAGTTTATCGTCTCTATATACTGAAAATGATATTCAAACTATATAAGGTAGGTATTTATAGTTTGATTGAATTTTGGTTTCGTTATACTCAAACAACGAGCAAAGTTATCAATATCCTCGATGTTGTGCGGCTTATACTTTCTTTAAATTTCGAATAAACCTGACAATTATCGTTTAGAATCCAATTAAACATAGCCTCTCCCATTATTATGCCCTTATAAACTGTCGAGGTTTATACTCTCGCCTGTTGCACTTGATTCCCGCGTTCAAAGCCGGAGCTCAGCCCCGGTGTTCACACTCTGATCTCTTATGCATTTAGTCGTGCACCATATACATTCGGACTTGAGTCATATAGGCAGGCATGTAAGCAGACAGTCAAGAGCTCTTGAGCTCGAGGTAATTGGCTTTCAGACCAGAAATGGCAAATTCGAGCTCTCGCAGTTAACGTGAAATCAGTTTTTATCGATCACACTCTAACTCACCTGCCTATACCTTTTACTAACCACCTTTCCTTGTTGGATCGCACAATCTTTGTATATTATATTTATTCGCGTAAATAAAGGTTCGACAACGAAATCCGCGAAGAAATATAAGACGTATAGGCATATATAAGTATGTACATAGTGTACCTATATGCAGCATCAGCTAGGGCTAAGATCCTTCCTTTTTCTTACCTTGTTAGCCTAACTGCACCGGGTACTATATCGCAAATCTATGAATCTTACCCTGGACACTGCAGTTTATCGAGGTACTGAATTGTGCATCCCGGAGTCCCCGCAGGTGCGGGAATCCTGGAAGCCTTATTGCTGACCAATTTAATTGCAATTTACAATCTGAGTATGCACAGAAAAAAAGGTCAACTTGAGCCAAGAAAATTATTCTTGATTCAAGATAATTTTGGGGGTCCAAAAATGAAGACCGAAATTTTGATTTGATCCGAAAAAATTTCGGTCATCATTTTTGGACCGCAAAATTATCTTAAATCAAGTCAACCTTTCTTTCTGTGTGTCTGTGTTTATATAATTAATAACGACACAACGTGCGAAGTGTAGTTAGAAATCCGCGAATCTCTTTTTTAAGCTCTTGTGAGCTTATGCTCAGAACTGACACAACTTTTTGAAGTTTCGTTTTTTTTTTTTTTTTTTTTTTTTTTTTTCTCATTTGGTTCTTTCGAATGCTTCCGCGTTAACGACGAGTAAATACAGCGAGGAACGATCAAGGGATTCGAGAGATTGAGATTGACGTAACTAACAAAATGAGCACAATGAACATCGTCGTGGCAAGTGTAGTACTTTACGGTGTGTGAGCAGAAACTGAATTATTATAAGACCCTATTATTAGGAGGACAGGGGGGGCCCCCTCAAAACATAGACAATTGCCTTTCTGAGCCACGAGAACATCGACCGATTGAAAGCCGAAGATTGAAGCTAAGCGCGCCTTTCGAACTCGCTTTGTATTTCTTATAACGGACACTAGCAGGACTTGATAATTTCATACTGTTACTTACATTAGTGCAGCTGGTTCTCTCCTATAGCAAGAAAGCAAATGGCTTATTTTATTTTATCCTTTTTTTTTTTTCTTTCCATCGGCACATCAAATTATCGGTCTTCGACATATTGGATATATTGTGCAATGAATGATTCAACACAAATGTTAGCCATCGAAATTATGGGAGAAAAATCATAATTTTTCTCTCCTATAGCCGTGAATGAGTAATAAAATTAAGAGCATAATCATCGGGGATAATTTATTATAATCAAGAAGGGAATTTCTTGTCCGCGAAATAATTCACCCGATAAGTCACATCCTCGTGACACTATAAAAATAATAAAAAAGAAAAAAAAAAAAAAAAAAAACTGACCAAAATCGTTCGTCGAGATCATGGCGTGACTAATTATTGTTTAACTATCGGTTTTTATTTAAAGCTATATCACTTCCCGTTCACTGACTTGTGACTTTATTCACGGAAGAATGACGTCACGTTTTTTCTATTACATATTTTTTTTTTTTCTTCTTCTTCATTTCTTTATCCTGATTCAGTTATAGCTATAGTTTTCAATAACGAATAGGTAATAATAACGATTATTATTTAAAAGTCGATTTTCCAACTATCGATCAAACGCAATATTGATCATTACATCGTTAACGAGGCCCAGTGGGGTCCTCGTGGTATCAGGTGTTCCCAGCTGCGCTAGGAGGAGGTCTTAGAATCATTCTGTTCGATCAGAGTTCGATCGTTCAGAGAGACGTTCGATCGTTTAGCCTTACTCGATATTTGGATCCTATCAGTCAGTCGTATTTCAAATATGATTTATTAACATTGCAGATAATTACTGCGCAAGCCAATATGATCTTATCTATACCAATGATATCGATTCAATTATAGAGATTAATGAACCAACGATCGTGACATCAGCTGTGTGATTGATTGGTCATGCCTAAACTGAGTCTTAGTTTAACAATCATCATCACCCGCAATAGCCTCCGTGTTTATTTTATACATTAGGTTCGAAAACTTTCGCTTATATATTTGAATCGTTGAAATGATAAACGAACTAATTTCTAAGTACAAAAATGAAACTGATCATTCGGCACCGATTAAGACTTTGATACATATCTCTGGATCCTAACGGAGGACATGATTTCTGGAATTTCTAATCCGACTTGGGTACCTATATACCTTATCGAAAAACTTACGTTATCGGGTATATTACGGTACTCGGTACACCTGGGGCGTATTCTTCGTCGAGAGGTCAACCTTAGAGCGCAGTAGTAATACAAGTTATTACATATATAGGTATAGTATACAATCTGTACTGCAACACTACTATACACTGCACGTGGAAACCATAATCCAAGATGTGTACAAAATTGGTGCATAATTTCTCTGGGTGATATAAGTACAAATTCATACCAGCTATGGGAATTTGGAAGAGCTGGGGAAGAAATTATTCATCATGGTTCAATCGAGAAATCTGTATATTTGAATGTTAAAAATTGAATTGTATGAAAAACAGAAGTATATCTAAGTATCTATGAGGATATATCGCAATTATAGTACGTTATATAAGTACAATACTTGACCAGGTGAAGAAGAAGAAGAAGAAGAAGAAGAAGAAGAAGAAGAATATGGCGTAAAAGTAATCCGATATCATAGAAAATCGGTTCTACTCACGCATTCTCGCGGGGTTATTCATTCAACCGTGTTGATTAATTATCCCGTAGAAAATATACCGTGTCCGAAACGACGCAAAAGATTACTTCTCCTACTCGATACGCCGTATTTTCATCTCACGATCACGATCTCACTTACCACTGCACGTAAGATTAGCCAGGTTTTATTTAATCGCACAGCATTACAAAGCTGGTCATATTCGAATCTCGTATTGAACAATATTTTGATTCATTTGAAATTTTGCGTCAAATCCTGTGCAAATTATTTCGCAATAATATTTCGACATTTTTGAACCCATTGCATTGACCCAATGAATGAATTTTCAACTTTGAAGACTCAATTTTTATATCTTGCCAAAAAACACTGTTAATTTTTGATCCGCGCAGTGAACTTTTGCATAGATTACGGGGTGGCATCAGGCATCATCATCGAGCGGCAGTTGCAACGGCGTCAAGCTAGAAACGGTCAGATTTTATGAGAAATCTAGGATGAGACTTATTCCGACCATGCCTGCCACTTCTCTCTCTCTATCTTACTCTCTATTATCTCTTTTTCTATTTTATGCCTCTCGCAGAGACAGTAAGTCTCTCTTGCTCTCTTATGTTAGCCACGCCGCATTCCAATCCGCACTTGATTGGATTTGGTAAGGCAACCATGGGCGGCTTTGCCATCGTAGAATCTGGGGTCAGGTCGCACATGATATGCTGTGTGCATAGCTACGTGATTTCCTGAATCGCGTCTCAAAACCACCGCGTTTACTTCGCTACTCCCAGCTTATCGCAACACTTCGCAAAAATTTTTCACTATTTTATCCTGCATCGCTAAAGAAATTCTCAAATTATTCGGTTCGTTTTAATCCTCAAGTTTGTTGAAATTGGAATAAAATTTTGGCCATGACATTTAGACATTGCGACATTGCGATACTCGAATGACTGCAACATGCATCGATAACTGAATGTCGAAATATTTTATTGATAAATCTCTGTGTACCTACCCGATCAAAAAATCTATTCGCTGGCTTCTTCGACTTGTTGTAGGTGATAATCCATCCCGTTTCGAAATAGAATCTGTACATGCGTGGATGTATTATATGGGTATTGCAGCAATTTCTCAACAAATACTAAGAAAGGAGAAGATTGTAATTTACAATACACATCTAACATGTACAATACAATACATACATAGTTTGAAGTTGATGGTAACTCGGGCAACTGTATCGCAAACGAGACGGCATAGCATAGCATAGCATAGCATGAGTGACGGACCTGCAGCTGCGTCAGGTAAAAAAAAAGTACCCTGTAATTATCTCCAAAAATGGAAGACAATTATTGTCCGTGTCGGTCAACAGCGCTAATGGCTAGATATCGGCTTGGCATATGAGGACCGAGACTGCTCGTTACTGGTAATTTATTTCTATACTCTTGGTACATAGGTACATAAAAATATATACTGGCAACAATTGCCAAGGGATTCAGATGCAATTCGTTCGACCGCATCATGAGACCTGATCATTTTTAACGCGTCTTTAAAAAGAATTCGAAATTCTAATGGGGCTCTTCATAGGATTATAAACCAGGCGAATTATAGTTACAGAAGTTCAAACCACATTCACAAATTTCATACTCAGCTGTCTTCTGGTATTTATGATGATGATAAAAATTGATTAATTAGGTAGCGGTTCGCATCTGCGTTCCGCAATGTCTTCATATAATGTATATCTGTATGCTCAATTATTCCCGTCGAGTGAAGAGTTGATTTGATATTGGACAGATGTGCGAACCAGGAACCGTATTCCAATCAGAAACGTGGAAAAGCGGTTTGACCTAGGCGCTATGGTATGAATAGCGGGCGTTCGACGTCGTTGACTATTTACTCCTTCTGTATAGTTTAACGTCTTCCTACTGGTGCAGTATGTAGGCTATCTATACGCCGCCAACTATTCGCATATATAGCTATTGCTAGCGGTACCACATGCGATCCAGTCCATAGCACCGTGTGGTGCAGGGTCACTTCAGACATGCCCACACCCCGGTAAGGCCACAAGGAAGCCAAGCCGTAGCTTCGTCCTTCTTTTTTCCATCTTCAAGCATCAGGATCCATGGATGGTAATTAAGTTACCTCGGTTCGAAGACATGCAGAGACACCAAGGTCCGTCCTTATTCAGGTACGATTCCAAACCGCGAGAAAAAAACTGCTGACAGTTTGAATGGCAACTGGATAGAAATTTGAGGAGTAAAATGAGGATGAAATATATCTACGCGATGATTGAACTCTGCCTCATCTTGGCCATACTCTAATCGTCGATTAGCTCCCGACGAGGTCACCGGCCCTAGTCGAACCCGGGGTTAGCCGGACTTGCGCACCTTGTTTATTTACCTAGACGAGTGGGTACTGACTGCCGTCAGGAAGACGCTGGGTGGAGCCTGCAGGATTACTTAACGCGTGTCCAGCCTCGGTCGCGGTCATCTTTTCTCGCTTCCTGCTGGGAGAATATTCCTCTGCGTCATCGCGCCTCGGGCTGATGGTTAAAACAAAAGAAGTGTTACCACGACTCGACGCGGTAAAATAACAGCTATCATTACGCCTCGCGGATGGAATTATGGACATGGGCCCATGTCAGCTCTTCGGGAATCGTCAATCCCACCAGGTATCATATTTATTCACGAGCGGGTGATGTTGGAGCGCGGAATTTCGTCGGAAAGTGAAAAAGGCTGAATTCATATCCCCGGAGTCCGAGGGACAAGATTTACCTCCTTAACATCGCGTACGGCGAGACACCGGGGGTCAACCTCACCGTGCGCAATCAATCGGTCCATCGGAATCTTCGCGAGCCCATCGCGTCGTGGAGGATAAGATGTGGCAGGTAGTGGTATATCTATCGGATGGTATATATACCCGCATGGCACGGAGTTATCTTCGTGGACCGTTACACTAGGAAGGAATATGGTGGGTCCAGGCGAGGGCGAAGTAAGGCACGGCACGCCCGGAGCGAATGGAGGTTACAGCGTCGACTGCGGGAGTGCAGAGGCCGATCTCTTTCTCTTTTCCTCTTCTCATCTCCTTCCATATTTCTCTCTTTATATCTTTTTCCGTTCGTTCGACCACACCTCTGTAGGTAGGTACGTACCTACCTCGTACGTTCGTTCTGTGTAAAGATTTCTTAAGCCACGAGACCTCGGAGAAGGTCTGGTCCACTTAGGTATACGTGCGGAATGTATTCGCAGCATACCGTATCTCTGGAACACACGGCTGGTTTCCGTAAGGTGTTACAAGGATCACGACCTCACGCCAATTCAGCTTTCAGGATAGGATTAATAACGATAATTAGACGATAATTATGCATTGCTCCGGGTTGAAAATCGACGAAAGTTTCATGCAATCTTTATACCATCGCGATTTTGCAAACCGCGATTTCACTTATAGGCACCTATATTTGACAGCTTCTTCTCCGCTGGATGTTACATATGTGTATTTAGTATCCCAGTAGATTTATCACCCCGACTTCTGAGTACGTAATTGTTTAGGGCGTGGCAGTTTGAAATTATAATACCATGATCTCCCACGCGTTTAGAACGATTTATAGTTACCCTGGTACTGAACCAGTCCTGTCCCCCGCCCAAGTCGGAATAGAAATTCCAGTTTTGTTATATACCTACCATTTCTCACCGTAGAATTGGAAATGCAAACTAGAATTTCAGTCTAGGATTGTGCATTTGTGATGAAATTCTGCACTGCACTTAAAAACGAGAGTTGTGTACGTTTTGAGAAAGTATATATAGGTGCAAAATAGACTTTTGAAATTCTAGCTTAGATTCCGAAGTTCGGAGATGTTTGGTGATTCTGGTTTGGATTCATAGCTCCGCAATTTTTGATAAAACGTTTTTCGAACTGATTGAGAATGAATTCCTGCTACAGTAGGATCATATCTCTGTCGGCAAGACTGAAGATGAAAGGATTCGAGGTTCAAGAGGATCTCTATTTCGATTCTGGTCTATACTGGGAAAGTTTGATCCTCAGTTTGGAATCCGAGACTAAGTACTGCGGATAGTTTATTGAAATCCATTAATTAACTCGCCACTATCAATTCCACCTCTATATACCTTGTGCTCTACCTCTATGTGTCTACATTTTCTTTATATAAATATCACTCGACACGCGACGATTACGCGACTACTTCAAGAAAGAGGCTATAGCTGCTGCAGTCTCTCTGATCGTGAGCCACACCCAGGTCTCTTGTATCGCGTCTTCGTGCAGCTCCGACTTGCTACCGTCCATCCTGATTCGCTATCTTTACTTCTACGAGCCCGGTAGCTGTGCAATCGAAGACCTGTACTTAGCAACCCGGTTTCCATTCCGTTTCCTATTTTTTTTTTATTTTTTGTATTTTTTTTTCACATGATATCATAGTAACCAAAGTATATTCCTAGAGTTTGCATATTCCAATCGATGATCCCCAACTATCTCTTAATTAGGAGTCTGAGATCCGAAAATTGACAGCATATATACATAGCGATTTCCGGTACATGGTATGCAGAACTTTGTATCTGCGATCTCGTCGTTGTCACGGTTCTTATTCATTTTCTTATGGATGTAGGACGAGCAGAGGAGGGATTGACGTCTAATTAATATCTACTCCACCGTTGTATCTCGTTCGACAAACTAGAAACATAGTAGGAAGAGTGCGCATTTTGTACGAACGTGATCAATCTATCGTTCCTTTATAGTCATCGTATACATTTGTCCATGGGGTAAAAGATCAGCTTCCAATCTGGTAGGTACATGCTCCCCTACAACTCACTTAGGCGAGAACGGATGAACGGGCTCGGGTACAAGATTCAATCAACCAGTCAACGCTTGATTTACCCCCATGAAACATACCGAGCATCACGTACCTTACTCAAAGAGATCCCGCAACCACATCAACCCACCCGTTCCCGAATCATCATCTTCCTCTGTCGGCACAATAACATTATTAGTCAGATGTTGAAAATAGCTTATCGCATGCAACTGCAGCGGAAGGAACTAAGGATTTAGTTTTTCAATTTCGGTGCCTTAGAAAAATTTGTACAAATAAGGCAATTAAATTTGCTACAATATTCGATAACTTGGTCAATTTTTTACCACGGTGTCGAAATATCGAAAAGAGCTTTTGACATACCTCTACACTCAGAAAAAAGTCCTGTTGACACAACCAAAATTTGGATTATTATATGCACAATCACATTTTTTGTTCAGTCAACCAAAAGATTTGTTGGAATAGCCAAAATTTTGGTTATCCCAACGAAATTTTTGGTTGACTGAACAAAAAATTTGATTGACTGAACAAAAAAATGTGATTGTGCATATAATAACCAAATTTTGGTTGTTATTTTTCTGCAGAGTGTACGAGTGCAGAAACTTTCTACAGAATTGTCTCGTTTCCTATACGGGCCCCGACGTTAGCTCCTCTCGGTCGAAATAACTTTTCGCTCTTATCTGGCCGGTTGGTGAAAGGTGCTTTTTACACGTCTGTTTCCGAAGACGCTCTCGAGCACGCAACCGCGAATTTACGACGTTCGTGTATTTATTACTGAGGGGTATAGAGAAAAAGAATAAAAATAAAAATAAAAATAAAAAGAGAACGATAAACACTTTGTCGAACCAGGTTCCAGTACTGCGGTGAATCGTATACTCGATAAACGCGTGCAGATATCTGTCAGTTTGAGTTCGTTAACGACGAGTGTCCAACGCAAATTCTGTATAATGCGAACACGGGATACCATGACATTTTATACGTTCACACGTATGCGGAAACGAGATACACCCTCTCCAATCCTTTAACATTCGACTAATTCGAGCAGACTTTCTGCTAGTTTCACGAGATCCTGAGGGAACTGCGGGCGTATCTTTTATAACACGACTTCTCTCGTTACGCGAATTGTTTCAACTCGCACCTACGCCTGACTTACAGTAAAGTGCATTCGCATAGTTTATCGACACAGTCCACAGATATACATATATATATACGTATATGCAGGTATTATACGGAATAGTGTTTTAGTGCTTAGGGAGGGTCGTAGATTACAATTATATCTTTACACGAAGGGCTCCATAGGAAGATCGTGGGAGTGTCTTACCTGTATACTATAAATCGAAATTACTACGTCCAGTTCCATAGCTCATTAGAATCCAGCATCATTGCGGCTAATAATTTATTTACTTTAGGTTTAAACATTATTTTACACTACACTATGCTTATAATATAGGGACCCATGAAACTGAACTCTACTGTCGTGGCGCATCTCGGTAATTACTAGCCTGTCAAAAAAAAAGGTGATGTTTCTCTTCCTACTCAAAACGCGTATCCGGCTCATTGTCAGCCCCGAGCTACCTATAAGTATGTATAAGTAAATAAATTTCTTTCAACGCAATTTATTAGCGAGAAATTGTTACTTAAAGAGAATCTATAGACATAACTGATCATCGTGAGCTGATATTACTAATCGAATAATATATAGATCGAAATATAATTTTATTCTTCAACGATTTAGTTTTGTTTGTCAGAATCTATCGCTCTCTATATACTATCCTGTAGGCTATCCCTACATGTGATAAAATAGGATGTGAATAGGGAGAATAGGGGGATATGCGTCGATTATCAAACCTCTGAACGCGTATGCATAATGGCTTCCCAATTATATAGTTTATTATCGGTCAATCATCAAGGCGTGTCTTTCGTCTCTCTCTCTCTCTCTCTCGTCTCTCTCTCACTCTTTATCCAATGTGACCGTTCTCGATTGTCCTCGTGCAAGTCTTGCGCGATAGGATCGGTCTGAGTGACTGAACCATGCCGCTACACGTCTCGAGTTCCATATAACAATTATTCCGACGTGTCAACTCACGCTTCGTCTGACTTTTATTTCTCTATACTTTTATTCGATACATTATTATTATTATTTTTCATTCTCGTTCTATACATTATTTAAACACGCTCTCTTCTGTTCCTCGAAATAAAGATTGCGAAAAAAAAAAAAAAAAAAAAATGAATCGACCTTTATGGAACGCCGATTCGAGGTGGGCTCATGCTAAGACACGCGCATTCGCGATTAAATTCATACGAAACGAAACAGAACATAGAGCGTTAAATTGTCGCTAAATTTTTGGTCGCTGGAAGTTTGTGACGCCCCACAAATTGCATATGGGTCAGGTTGCAAGTGAACCTGATTCCTGACCGCAGACATTCGCTGCACAGGCATCTAGCCACCCTGATGTTCTCTTAGTTCTTGCCAATAACGACGGAATTCTATAGTATAGCTACAATTCTGCGATGAAAATCGTTCTTCAAGGCTGATGCCTCCTTTTATACTGCAAGTATCAGAAAATAAAGGTTCAATGGTTTAATCGACACGCTATAACTTACGGAGGATTCTATAGGAAGATTTTAAACGGTGATGCGCGAGTCTGCGGGATTGGTAAGAGTCTGAGCGGATGGATTGACGTTTGACAAATTGACAACGATCTATTATCGTATTCCTAGGATCATTTTCAGCTCCTTGAATGCTGAGTTACATGGGGGTAAAGCGAGAGGAGATTTAAAACAAGGATAGGGAAGGGCATGGAAAAAGAGAAGGAGAAGCCCCAAGGAGAGTGGCACTCGCTGTCCTCGTAACCGACGTGGACGGGTTGGGTACTCCTTGTAACTGGGTACCACGCCCAGATCTACCTATGTTGCAAATTTCCCCCTATTCGACGATCTCCGCATGTCTCCGCGAGGATCGTGCGATTGCGAAATGCGCGATAAAACGACCGGGTCATTCGCGAAGTAGATATTATTCCGTCGAGCCCCCCGAGTTGGAATAGAAACTCTAGTCTCATTCTAGAAGTTCTCACCGAATATACTATGGAGGCGCGAGATTGCGCATGTTATGAAATTCTGATTTCTACCTAAAAATTGGAGGTATATGTTCGTTTTGGTAACACAAACTAGATTTTTGAAATTTTAGTTTGAAGATCAAACTAGAATTTCTACATCGCTTTTGGAGGCTCCATTCATCTTCATTGACAAATCAACGTTTTAATTAAACGATACTATTCATACTCTTCGAGCATGATTAATTCAAATGACATGACAGGGTGAGGAAAAAACCGAAATTCTTATTCCGAGAATAACGATGTAAATTATTTATCAACGAATCAACGCGAATTTAAGTGCAATCAGAATGGATTAAAAATCTGTGATACGGTGCCGCTGGCGATTGATTATATCTGGTATATAAAACTTGAACAGCTATAGGTACAACCTCTGAGTCAGCGACCAAAAATTCCCATTGCCTCTAGCGCTCGTCTGTCATATTTCGCACATGAAATTATTATTCCCACGTAAATAAATAGGACACTAGTCAGATGCGATTTCGGACGAAAATTCTATTTGGTACTGCAGAGAGCGCACACAATCCTTGTTTCACAATCAGATTGCACAATTTCCTCGTTAATTTGCAGCGTCGCAAATTGAATCAATCTCGATACAACGACGCTGTCTGCTTCTCTATAAATCATATAAAAGTAGGTGGCTGCTCTCCGAAGATGCATACCCATGTAATGCACATACTCATGCACGTATTTCCATCTATATAATTATGCCTGTATGTATATTTATTATACTTGTACATATCTACTCGAGTTTTCTATTCGCGAAGGAGAAGACGTGGAGCGAGATGCTTCCACGTCCACGTCCACGTCCATGTCCATGTCCGCAGGTCTCTTAGCTAATTAGATGTAAGCTTACAATAAATATAATCATCACGGGCTATGAAGTAGCAAATAACTGCTCCGCCTTGGCATCAGCTGCCTACCGAATGAATTGGACTTGTCCGGGACACAAGATGCATGCTACTTGACAGTCCCATGATTTGCACATCAATAATTTTACATCTTCGGTTACGTTGGCGGAACCGATGAACAAACAAAAGTTTAATAAAACCCAAACGGAGGTACGAGCAAAGCCTTGATGAACCCGACGAAGTAGCGTTATGATATAATTTTACCTGGACACCCGGAGTGATCGGATTGCATGGGCCAGATTATATTCTAAATAAGGCACACCTCTATCAATTTGAAATACAATGACCTAAATTATTACAATATCCATTAAAATTAGTAGAAAATTCCTCTAGAATGAAACAAAATTTTTTGATCAAAATCGTGAGTTGCCGAAGTTGGGTTGCGAGGCAATCTCAACCTCTGGTTTGCTTTTATTCTTTATAACTATACGGGTTCCGCAACCTTCGAGTCGAGATCGGTGCAGTTTCTCTGAAGAAGTAATCAACTCTTGTGAACCATTTTTATAAGTGGTAGGCGAAAAGATGCAAATTCCTGTAGCAGTCAAGGTATATGGATACCAGTTCGATGGCGATTTATAAGTAATCGGAATCGTTTCTTATTCGAAATGATCGGCTTCGTTAGAGCTCGCAATGCCAAATTGATGTAATTATCTCAGCTCGCGGTGTCACTAGGATACAGCATTGAGAATAAAATCGAAGCACTTTAGCAACGGCAACATGAGTTGAAACGAAGCTCAATTAAACCTGATATGAAATTAATCACACGCCGATGTAATTAAGCCGGCTCTTCTCACCCCTTCGAACCCATCTTTGTAATCAGCCTACTTCTCGCATAACCGTATATAACGACGATTGTTGCTAATTAACTGAAATGAAATTATCTAATTTAGATTGATTAATCGACTGGAACGAGGTGAGCCCACTTCTAATTTAATCAGCAAAATTTCGGTGGGAACTTACTACTCTCTCTATATAAAACCTACGAGCATGTATATACCATATCATTTTTATATAGCTGCTCGTAAACTTGCAGATTACACAAACAGTGTCACAATGAACGATGGAACTCTCATCTTTCATGCATACCTCGTGTTTTTATCTTTCTCTTAATTTTTGTTTTCAGGATTCACTGGAACTCAGTGCGAAATCGACATCGACGAATGCGCCACGAATCCGTGTTTGAACAATGGAGTATGCAACGACCTTATCAACTCGTTCAAGTGTAATTGCGCTGATGGTTTCGCTGGTATTAGATGTCAGATAAATATCGACGACTGCGCTTCATCGCCTTGTCGTAATGGCGGTACTTGTCACGATTCGATCGCAAAATACACCTGCGAATGTCCACCAGGATTTACCGGAGCATCGTGCGAGACAAATATCAACGATTGTCAGTCGAATCCATGCCACAGTGGGACATGTATCGATGGGAAAAACTCGTTCAGTTGCAACTGCTTCCCAGGATTTACCGGACATCTATGTCAAAATCAGATCGATGAGTGCGAAAGTAATCCTTGTCAGTTCGGGGGCCGATGCGAAGACCGGATTAATGGCTATCAGTGCATATGTAGACCTGGGACTTCCGGTGTCAACTGCGAAGTTAACGTCAACGAATGCTACAGCAATCCGTGCAGAAACAAAGCGCAGTGCAAGGATGGCATTAACAGGTAAGCGTTTTTAATCACCAGTTCGTGGAATTCAACTTTATATCATGTAACAGCTAGAGTTTGATACATACTTGTTCACTTTTACTAATCTAGATCCTATTTCATTCAATTTTCAATCACTCTCTCGCGAAGCAATCGGATGCCAAGTCTCAAATGGTATGTATATACCTAAATAGTACAGGTTCCCATTATTTCCATTTGGAGTGATATTTTCCTTGAAAAGGCATCATTTTTACAAAAATTTGCCGTTATTATATCATGCGCGTCTTTGTATGTTGAAACGAAGAGAGATTTTTCATTTTCACATACAGAGCATGTCGATTTCAAAAAATGGTGCATTTTCGCTCTACCCTGATAGATATTTCAAGACCGAGACCTCGGAGATTCGTCGAGTGATACTTTCTGCATTTTTTCTGTAATTTATTTTGCTAATTGAAAGAATTATTGCTTTTGAATGTTTTGTAAAATGTGTTACTACTAGTTTGGCGTGTAAATTTTTTAAACGTTTTTCACGTTATCGCATGCTACTGCAGGTTCAGCATCGTTTCGCGAGCAATTACGGTTTCTTGTTTCGAGAGAAATCTCACAAGCCTAGACGAAACATGTTACATAAATGAACAAACCTGCCACGATTACAGTAGAACCGATTCACCGTTTTTTGTGAATTACGTAAAATTCTTTTCTCAGATTATCGAAACCATCGATGAAAACACATTATTGTTTTTGTTTCAGGTATACCTGCGAGTGTATTCCTGGTTTTACTGGTCAACATTGTGAAACTGACATCAACGAATGCGCGAGTAGTCCATGTGCCAATGATGGCAATTGTATAGATTTGATTAATGGATTCAGATGCGAATGTCCGCGCGGTTATTACGACGCGAGATGTTTAAGCGACGTCGACGAATGTGCTAGCAGTCCTTGTATAAACGGTGGCACATGTGAAGACGGTGTTAATCAGTTTATTTGCCATTGTCACCCTGGCTATGGAGGAAAAAGATGCGAAGCTGACATCGACGAGTGTGGATCAAACCCTTGCCAACATGGTGGTATATGCAATGATCGTCTCAACGGATACAGTTGCCAATGTTTGGCCGGTTACACCGGTACTAACTGCGAAACAAACATTGACGATTGTGCCAACAACCCCTGCCAGAACGGTGGCTCTTGTATAGATCTAGTAAACGATTACAAATGCGTATGCGAGTTGCCTCACACCGGAAGAAATTGCGAGGACAAACTGGACCCGTGCTCACCTAACAGGTTCGTCTTTGATCAAATTTCGTTCATTTTTAACTTGCCGTTTGAGAGAGAAGAGGAAAAGTTTCGTTTTCATCAGATATTTACGTTTTGAGGTCTAGAGAATCTCCTTAGACCATTTACACATGGACGACTAGGTCTGTGTGATAGATTTTTGTCTGACGATATCTGGATAACGGAATAGTAAATTTCATCCTTCCTTGTGTCAATCAATGCGGCTTTTTCTTACTTAGGACTGATCAGATTTTGGATTCGATCGGTCTAGTAGTTTTCAAGTTATTCAAAGAACAAGATTTAAGAAAAATCTGCTCCAAGTGAAATCTATTCGAATTTCGGAATCAATTGATCCAGTAGTTCTGGTCTTGGAAGGGAAAAGTTTGAGCTTTTTGAGCTTGATACATCTCCACTGGGAAATTCTTATGGCTGGTCCATCGTGCTCAGCTGACTCATTTTCTCGTTTACATCATTTTTCTTCTTTCCAGATGTCTTCACGGCGCAAAATGTTCACCTTCATCAAATTTCCTGGACTTTGCCTGCACATGTACTGTTGGATATACAGGACGACTTTGCGACGAGGATGTTGACGAGTGTGTGATAACATCTCCTTGCAGAAACGGTGCTACGTGCAGAAACACTAATGGATCTTATCATTGTGTTTGCGCAAAGGGATACGAGGGAAGGGACTGTATCATAAACACCGACGATTGTGCATCCTGTAAGTATCCTGTTGATATATGATTGAGCAGACTTGTCTAATTTTCTGATAAAATCGGATACACTAAGAGATTGTCATAAGATTGGATAATTAACAATGTATTCTCTTTACAGACCCGTGTCAAAACGGAGGCACGTGCTTGGACGGAATTGGAGATTACACCTGCCTCTGCGTGGACGGTTTTAATGGAAAACACTGCGAAATAGACATCGATGAATGTGTATCTGCGCCTTGTCAGAACGGAGCGATCTGTAAAGAGTATGTGAACTCCTACACCTGCCAATGCAAGCTTGGTTTCTCTGGTATCAATTGTCAAACAAATGACGAGGATTGCACGGATAGCAGTTGTATGAACGGAGGAAAATGCATCGACGGTATAAACAATTACACTTGCGTATGTCAGCCCGGTTACACTGGGACTAATTGCCAATACAGAATCAACGAGTGCGATAGTTCACCTTGCCTAAATGGAGCCACATGTCACGATCACGTACAGTACTACACCTGCCACTGTCCTTACGGTTACACTGGTGATCGTTGCAATAAATTTGTCGATTGGTGTGTGGACAGTCCTTGCGAAAATCAGGCGACATGCGTACAGCACAAAAACAAATATAGCTGCAATTGCTCGCCGGGTTGGACGGGTAAAGTATGTGACGTTGAAATGGTCTCGTGTAAAGATGCTGCGGTGAGGAAAGGGGTGCCGGACAAAAATCTCTGTAATAATGGGAGCTGTGAGGACATTGGTAACAGTCATCGATGCCATTGCACCGACGGGTATACAGGCTCTTATTGTCAGGATGAAATTGACGAGTGCGAATCTGCGCCTTGTCAGAACGGAGCTATTTGCAAGGACTTGGTCGGGTCTTATCAGTGCCAATGTAAACCGGGCTTTCAAGGACAGAACTGTGAGCTAAACGTCGATGACTGCAACCCGAACCCTTGCCAGAACGGCGGTACTTGCCACGACTTGATAAACAACTTCAGCTGTTCGTGCCCGCCGGGAACTCTGGGAATTCTTTGCGAAATTAATGTTGATGATTGCGTGATCGGCGCTTGCCACAACAACGGCACATGTACTGACAAAGTTGGGGGATTCGAGTGCCGATGTCCACCAGGATTCGTCGGTCCGAGATGCGAGGGAGACATCAACGAATGTTTGTCAAATCCTTGTGCCAGTCCAGGAACTCAGGACTGCGTTCAACTGGTTAACAATTACCACTGTAACTGCAAGCCGGGATACATGGGTCGCCATTGCGAGGTAAAGGTGAACTTCTGCGACAGTTCGCCCTGCCAAAATGGTGGCGTATGCACGGCTAGGCAGGCTGGACACAGCTGTTTATGCGCCAATGGATATTTCGGACATAATTGTGAATTTTCTGGTTCCCATTGCGATTCTGAACCATGCCTGAACGGCGGCGCTTGTAGAATAGCGGAGATTGAGATTGGGTACAAGTGCCAGTGTCCATTGGGCACCGCCGGTACACATTGCGAAATTGATACCAGAGACGAGTGTGCGAGCAATCCATGCCAGCAGCGGGAAGCTATTTGTGAAAATTTGGTGGGAGACTATGCCTGCTATTGCCCTCCAAAATGGGCTGGTAAAAACTGTGAGATATACGATCCTAACTACAGAGGCGGTCTATTTGGAAGACAGAATTCTAACGGTGGTTTAAAGACGATAAATCCGTACGATTTGGACCTGGAACGCGAGAGGAAAAAGTGCGTTGAAAATAGATGCGACGATAAATCTGGTAATCATCATTGCGACGAAGAATGTAACAGATATGCGTGCAATTTTGATGGTAATGATTGTTCACTTGGTATCAATCCATGGGGTAACTGCACCGCTCCTATAAACTGCTGGGACGTATTCATGAACGGCGATTGCGACGAAGTATGCAATAACGCTCAGTGCTTATTCGACGGCAGAGATTGCGAGAAGAAGCTTGAACCTTGCAAGTAAGTATACGTCGTTATTTCTTTAGGCATATGAAAAAACAGTATTCTTTCATTTCTATTTGTTTGAATTTTGAAAGATGAATGATCAAACTTTGCTATTTAACACAATGATTGTCTCTAAACCCAATTCTTTATTTGTTACAGTCCAATATACGACGCTTACTGCCGTAAACATTATGCTAATGGGCACTGTGACTATGGTTGCAATAACGAAGAATGCAACTGGGATGGACTTGACTGCGAAGGTGAACCTCCGTCACTAGCCGAGGGTGTAATATCCGTAGTTGTGTTGATGGACATGCAAAACTTCCGTCTAAATATTGTCGCCTTTTTACGCGACATGGGTCATCAGCTGAGAACAACCCTTAGAGTAAAGCAGGACGAGCTTGGAAACGACATGATATATCCGTGGAAACGAGATCGAGGTGAAGCCGGCCTCCAAACTAACGTATTTGGAAAGCCTACAGCGGTTTACACGGACAATGTAAGCGGAGTTATGGCTTATCTCGAAATCGACAATCGAAAATGTACAGTGATGTCAGGAGCAGTTTGTTTCCCCTCTGCCAATGAGGCTGCCGAATATCTAGCTGCTACTGCCTCCAAGCATTCTTTATCTAGGAACTTCCCCATTGAACAAGTACGCGGTGTAGTTGGACCGGAGTTTCCTGACCCGCCGACAAACTTTAAATACGTTTGTATAGGCGTGGTCTCCGTACTTGTAGCCGGTCTTATAGTTGGCGTGCTGGTTACCGCTAAGCGAAAAAGCGCCGTTGGAGTGACTTGGTTTCCGGAAGGATTCCTCAGGACCAATAGCGGCAGTGGTCAAAGACGAAGATCAAGGAGACGAGGTCCCGACGGACAAGAAATGCGAAATCTAAACAAACCACCTTCCGTTAACTGCATGGACATCGACATGGGCAATGGGCGCGCCCCGCAGTGGTCAGATGACGAATCTGACCTTCCGCCGTCCAAACGAATCAGGGCAATTGAACCGGGCTACGCCAGCGACCACACCGCCATAACTGACTATGAAGAAACCGAACCGAGGATGTGGACGCAACAACACCTGGATGCTGCTGAAATACGATCTAGACCTGACGCAGGAGTTCTCACTCCGCCCAGTCTGGAACATGGTCAAGACGTCGACGCAAGAGGGCCGTGTGGAATGACGCCGTTAATGGTAGCAGCTGTACGCGGCGGTGGATTGGATACCGGCGAAGAAGAAGATGAAAGCGAAGGCACAGCTGCTGTGATAGCTGACTTGGTCGCTCAGGGAGCAGACCTTAACGCTACTACCGACAAGAGTGGAGAAACTTCCCTTCATTTAGCAGCAAGATACGCAAGAGCCGATGCAGCCAAGCGGCTTTTGGACGCTGGAGCTGATGCCAATTCGCAGGATAATACTGGACGGACTCCGCTGCATTCTGCAGTAGCTGCTGACGCGATGGGCGTCTTCCAAATTCTATTGAGAAATCGAGCGACGAATTTAAACGCTCGCATGCACGACGGAACTACTCCTTTGATTCTGGCAGCTCGTCTTGCCACAGAAGGCATGGTTGAAGATCTGATTAATGCTGATGCAGACATCAACGCAGCTGACAATAGCGGAAAGACTGCTTTACACTGGGCAGCTGCCGTTAATAACGTCGACGCAGTTAATATTCTTCTTGTACATGGCGCCAATAGAGACGCTCAAGATGACAAGGACGAGACACCGCTATTCCTTGCTGCAAGGGAAGGCAGTTTTGAAGCCTGCAAGGCACTTCTAGACACATTTGCCAACAGGGAAATAACAGATCATATGGACAGACTTCCTCGAGATGTTGCTAGCGAAAGACTTCATCATGACATTGTCAGGCTACTCGACGAACATGTTCCAAGATCACCACAGATGGTTTCTGTCATACCAAACGGCCCCCTCATGGGTACGTACAGAGGCAAGATATTATTTCTCATTATTTACATAGTTTTAAAATGTACATATAATTATTTATATAAGATCGTTAAGATCTACAATTATCAAAGAACACTTCTTCAGAATATACTATTCTACTACTATTCTCTGAAATTTGTGAAATCTTGTAATCAATTTGGCAAAGTAATTGACTTGTTGAATCTTTATTTAACAAATATGTATTTGTGAATTCCAGGATCTCCAAATCACCCACAACTGATAACACATCCAACGGTGATTGGATCTGCGCCAAAGCAATCAAAATCAAAGAAGAGACCGAAGGCTGGAGCTGCCGGAAACCCAAACAGCCCAGAGTCGGAAGGAGCTGTAGCAGTGAGGCGAAAACCTTCTGTAAAAAAGCCAACGGCAAAACGTGGTGCTCAGCCCCCAAACCAGGAAATCCCTCAGGGAGCGGAGGGAGCCGAAGGAAACTTGCCCAGCCCTTACGACAGTGCTAGCCTTTACAGTAACGCTCTGCCATTGGTCGGTCACACGCAAACAGGAAAACAACCACCTTCCTACGAGGATTGTATCAAGGGTCAGTCCATGCAGGGCTTACAGCAGCTTGGATTAGATACTTTCACAGCCAACTATGGTCTGCCTCCTAATTTTCACGACCAACTACTAGCCCCTCATCAACGACAGACTCAAGGAATGGTCAATACCCTTTCACCACCTTACAGTAACCAATCACCACCGCATTCGGTCCAATCAAACATGACCTTATCCCCTCAAGCGAGCTACATGGGCTCTCCATCCCCAGCCAAGAGCAGGCCTTCGCTTCCTACTTCGCCTACTCACATCGCTGCAATGAGACAAGCAACTCATCAAAAACACGGCGGCATGCCGCCAGTTGGATTCGACTTTGATAATCTTCCATACTCAACCGGGCAACAACAGCAGATACAACAGACGCAACAACAAATTCAGCAGCAACAGCAACAACAACAACAGCAGCAACAGCAGCAGCAGCAACAACAACAGAATGCCCAACAGCAACAACAGCAACAACAGCCTCAGCAATATTATCAATATTTGACACCACCTTCCCACCATTCTGGGCCAGACGTAACACCGCAACACCTGATGCAAGCTCCGGAAAGCTTTCCTACACCATCCCCAGAAAGTCCTGGCCATTGGTCATCCAGCTCTCCGCATTCAAACAGCGATTGGTCAGAGTGCATGGCCTCTCCTAATGCATACACTACCGGTGGAACACAACACCAAAACAAAGGCTCTGAAGCTATTTACATATGAAGAAAAAAGAGTTTGATGTATCCCTTAGTAAAGGGATGAGTGCGCAATCTAACAAGTGAAAACACTTACGAGATCAGTGACTAGAGTGGTCTGTAGAATTATATTGCTATTTGTTTTTATACAAGAAAATCATAGGAGAAGGAAAAAAGAAGAAATATATAGCACTGTGATTAGCATTAAGTAAGTCTAGCAGCAGCGATATTCGAAATTCATGTGCTGAATATTGAGAACATAGACACTGGTGTAAAGATACCTAATTGAATTGTATTGCGATTGATAATATAAGCACAAACATGACTGTATAAGGAAAGTAGAGACTTAAAAGACATAATGCTACTACGTACTCCACACCCATCGTGCCTCTCTAATATACAATAAATAAATAAATAAATAAATAAATGAATAAATGAATTAATGAATAAATAAATAAATAAATAAATAAATAAAATGACATGGAAAATGGTTAATAGCTATTATATTTTTTATAACGATCAATATATTATTGTATTTCAAAGTTCAAGCTCAATATTAATGGTGCCTTCGACTTGCCAGAGTGAAGAACCGACAGACAATAATAATTAGGGAACAAAACCTTGCTATTACAATAGTATTGTAAATAAATAACGAGAGACCATTTATTCTAATAATCAATTTCGATAATCTAGTATAATATATATATATATATTTTATTTAATATGTATACAACGCGAGGGCACAGTTATGCATAGAAATAAATAATAACGTTACAACATCGGGCTTTGTATTAAAGTTGTGAAAGGTTTTCGGTGTGTGATCATCTGCAATGCAGATAATTAACACCCTGGCTTACTCATCGTGATATGCACTCGCCCTATAATTAGTGAAATATTTGAAAAATGAGAATTGTGCCTTTGAATACCGTAGCTAAGAGACGTAAATAAATTACTAAAATTATGCATTTGAAGTAATGCAGAGTTTCCAAATGGCCTTTATGATTAATATAATTAATAAGTCATATCAATCAATGTAAAATATGCAAAACGAGATATAATTATCGATAGCCGATTACCAGAGAAATAATTACTGCCTTCTGACAAATTATTCCATACAAACATTCCACGTCGTTGTTTCTTTTTTTTTTTTTTTTTTTTTCTGTTTAATTTCTTTTCTAATTATTATTTTCTTCTCAAACATTCTTATGATGATTAATATTTTTTTTTTTTTCTGAATAAATGTTTAGTGTTTAAATAATTTTCTACCCCTTAAGCTCGTGTGTTTGACGATGGTAATTTAATTCTCTGATCTTTGACTATCAAAGCCAGCCAAGTTAGTTAGGTGATAAGACACAATCGGTACGTAGACAACAAATATTTGCAAATATTGTTGAGAGAGAATAGAACTATTCAATTATATGAATTTTGAAAAGGTTGCAATTTATTTGCTGGATAATATTATAGAAAAAAAATAAAATAAAAATTATGTTAGATAAGAATCTGGTAAAATTATACTCAAGATACGTTTACATTGTCAAAAATTGTAAATACTCTTTTTATCTTATTTACTTATATTCTATATATTATATATATATAAAAAAAAAAAAAAAAAAAAAAAAAAACAAACAAATATCTATAATTATCTTTTCTCTCGATTTTTTGTACAAACTGTTTTTACATATTTTTATACTTTGTAAGTTAGACAATATGAATTATTACTATATTGCTAATTACGTGAGATGATGGAACACACATACAATAATCATCTTCCTTTATTATTATAACAATTATTCATTTTTCTATACATTTTGTAATTATCTATTGCATCGCAAGTATGAGACTCCTCCCAATTATTAAAAATGCAATATTTCGTTACACTATACGGTGTGTGACGATACCCTCCATTTCAATAATTCAAGTCCAACTTAAGATTAATCAATTCATCTGTACAGCGTTTGACTACACTCTGTATGAAATTTCAATTGCGACTTAAGCATAAATTCAAATCCAGTTATCACGAGAGACACATTGTAATTCAACATTTATAACTATAATGTTGAACTTTACAAACAAGTAACAGTTGGTTCTGTCACAAAATAATGGCAAATTGTTACCATTCTACAAATTCACACCCATTCCACAATGTTTTGTACTTTGTTTTTCCTTTTCAATGTGATAAAAATTAATGAAGAAAAAGCTATTATTTGATATAAAAAGGAAATACAGGATCAGGAAAGTTCAATTGTTGGGTCATCTGACTGGAATAACTTAAATTGCGCATTGACGTTGATGATCAGTTTATTTCGATGTAATGAATCATTCCGACTTTGCGAAACTAGAAATGGTATCTGATAAATAATATTCAAAATTGATCCATAAAAATATAGGTAAAACATTTACGTAACTGATATTATATGTATTGTTGAGGGCAAAATGAAATGTGTTAAAAATTAAATGCCAGCTGATCTATTTGACGCACCATCATTCTGTGTTAAAAAAATAAAAATAAAGAAAGAAAAAAAAAATAATAATATTATAATTAAGTATGATATATATAAATAGTTTACAGTTAACTATAAGTTACAATCCTCCCATAATTATTATAATAGACTTTGTTATTCCTTGTAACTTGTAAAAAGTACTGAGTTTTATTAGTATTAACTATTGGATAATTAATATAAGATATTTTTGAACCTATTACAATCCCATATTTTTATAACTAAGTTATATCTATCAACAGATGTAATAATAATACATAATCTAATGTTCATTATAGGGTTGTTGTTCTGTTCTACTGTGCTATGCTTCCATGTTTTTTACTCCCTAATAATAAGCATAGGTAATACTAGCATATTTCGACAGATTTTACACAACAATCAAATTGTATTATAGCAATAAAAAATAAAATTGAAAAAATGACTTTGTATTTATATTTTCACTCAAATGAAAGGTGGATTATACACTTGGAATCTTTGGCAGCCCGTTTCCCAAGCTAAAACACATCCGATCGATGTGAAATTGATATCAGTGACGCAAAAAAAGTGCACAGAGGGCATGACGCTCTTGGATTTGCGAAAATCGAAACAAAATTTACAGATTTTTATCAAGAGTCTGTAACGAATAATGGTTGATGCTGACGTTGTGATTATGAAGGGTAGAGGTAAGGAGGACTAACTCCGTGTATAGAAAGTGTCCGTGTATAGGGTTTTCGTTTTGGCAGTCGTTCGTTAATTAGAAACGGCAGGGTTTTAGTTTTGGCAGTCGTTCGTCAATTAAAAACGGCAGGGTTTCAGTTTTGGCAGTCGTTCGTTCATGAATAAAGGCGAGTTTTAGTTTTGGCAGTTGTTTGTTGATTAAAAACGTCAGGATTTTAGTTTTGGCAGTCGTTCATTCATGAATAAAGGCGCGGCTCTCGTTTTGGCAGTCGTTCGTTAATTAGAAACGGCAGGGTTTCAGTTTTGGCAGTCGTTCGTCAATTAAAAACGGCAGGGTTTCAGTTTTGGCAGTCGTTCGTTCATGAATGAAGGCGCGGCTCTCGTTTTGGCAGTCGTTCGTTAATTAAAAATGGCAGGGTTTTAGTTTTGGCAGTCGTTCGTTAATTAGAAACGGCAGGGTTTCAGTTTTGGCAGTCGTTCGTCAATTAAAAACGGCAGGGTTTCAGTTTTGGCAGTCGTTCGTTCATGAATAAAGGCGCGGCTCTCGTTTCGGCAGTCGTCCGTTAATTAAAAACGGTAGGGTTTGAGTTTTGGCAGTCGTTCGTTAATTAGAAACGGCAGGGTTTTAGTTTTGGCAGTCGTTCGTCAATTAAAAACGGCAGGGTTTCAGTTTCGGCAGTCGTTCGTTCATGAATAAAGGCGCGACTCTCGTTTTGGCAGTCGTTCGTTCATGAATGAAGGCGCGGCTCTCGTTTTGGCTATCCATTCGGCGATCGGCTATCCAGTTATTATATATATCAGTGACTTTTACGGACACTTTTGCCGCTGATACCCCATAAGAGTTGGTCCTCCTTACCTCTACCCTCCATAGTTGTACTTGATAAATATAAAAACATCAGAAACACTATCACTTTTCGAAAATCCAAGAGCGTCGCGTCGTGCCATCCGTGCACTTTTTCTGCGTCACTGATATCAATTTCACATCGATCGGATGTGTTTTAGTTGAGAAACGGGCTGCCAAAAATTCGAGGTGTAGAATTCACATTTCATTTCACCTTAAGGTGCTTTCCTAGGCAATTCCACCAGTCCTGAAAACATCGTGAAAAAATGTGATATTAAACGGAATATCTCTGCCTGGGCACCGAAATCAATGAAACAAAATACGTCGCGCAATTCTATGTGCGACTCCGAACATGTACAGCCCAAAAAATGTTCGTTTTGCGCGAAAATAGAGAAGATATCCATGAAAAACGGTTTTAGAAACGTTTTTCATGGATATCTTCTCTATTTTCGCGCAAAACGAACATTTTTTGGGCTGTACATGTTCGGAGTCGCACATAGAATTGCGCGACGTATTTTGTTTCATTGATTTCGGTGCCCAGGCAGAGATATTCCGTTTGATATCACATTTTTTCACGATGTTTTCAGGACTGGTGGAATTGCCTGGGAAAGCACCTTAACATTACGATATTATTTAATAACTATTTCCTATGCGGTTATTGACGAACAAAAATGATACCGTGATTGAATTTTAAAAGCACATTTCTCCACTTAAAAAAATAAACAATAAAAAAAAAAAAAATAAAATAATCAATTTTTGGTAATGTCAACTCGCGCGGTTTAAGAAAGATCATTTTTCTAAAGCGATCGACTATCCAGATTCCTATCCGGGCAAGAAATGTATCTTTGAATCGCACGAGTTGACACCCTCGAGAAGTTGTTATAAAAACAAACATTCAGTGAATTCTATCTTCAATTTTCATGTTAGCAAATATGGATGCGCCTTATTATATGCAACCGCAAGTTCGGAATCACAACAATGGTATGGGGATTGTTTAAGGCAAGGCGCATCGATTTTGCGGCACAAGTCGCGAGATGGCGATACCATTTGATTACCCCAAAGAGTATAAGATAGAGGTGAAGCTGGCGCACAAGCTACTGTAGTGACATCTAACGAACCTGTACCCTAACCCGTTAAACAAATTAGTGCAAAGTGTGGCCAATAGATGCCACAGTTTTCAGTTTCATATATTAATCGCGTTTTCGCAAATTACGATGGGCGAGGGGTACGGGGAGGGCGGGGCGGGTGGGGGAAATTAGTAACGGTACGGGCTCATCAGAGGCGCTGAAAATCGTGTACGGCTTTTTCTATACACGCCTTATGGCAGCTTCACCTCTATCTTATACTCTTTGGATTACCCGTTAGCACGACAGCCGAGCAAGTTGAAATTGGGTAGCAGCATCAGCTGTCATAAGTCAGTGGCATTAAAGGCGTCAAAGAGTTCGTATGGAGTTCTGTAAACGAATCTCAACAGAAATTCTCCGATAGGAAATCAATTATATTAGATATTATTTATTGTGATACGAATGTGATTTGTATTATAATAACTTTATACCGAAAGCAAATGAAGAGACTCTGTTAATTGTGATTATACTATACTTATTTTTGAGAAACCATTGGGATTTACGAATTATACATACATGAATTTGACAATTAATGATGTTGTATCGATGCTAGGACAATAAATTCCCAGATATATATCAATTAGCAATTGCTTCGTTATTTTCCATGTTGCCGACCCTACGCGATCATGCGTTTCTAATGAAAACAGTAGCAAATTGGATTTAAGGCCCATCCCTAGTCGCCCACCTCCTTTTGGTCGAAATGTGTCACATTTCTATTATTATCCGAGCCCAGGCGTAAAAAACGCAAAAAGGCCAACTTAGCGCAAATTCTATTTCAATTCCGAACACATACGTCCAAAAAAATGTTCGTTTCGTGCGAAAATAGAGTCTACAGATGGTTTTTACATTGTTCGCCGAGGAAATCGAATTCGAATAATTTTTTTAACAATGTAAAAACCATCTGTAGATTCTATTTTCGCAAGAAACGAACATTTTTTAGGACGTATGTGTTTGGAATTGAAATAGAATTTGCGCTAAGTTAGCCTTCTTTGCGTTTTTGACGCCTGGGCTCACATAATAATCGAAATGTGACACATTTCGACCGAAAGGAGGTGGGCGACTAGGGATGGGCCTTAACGCATTACATTGAGTTTAAAAATTTGCGACCACCTGTTCGAGTCAGATATTCCCCATCAGGTATCAACCAGGGGCAATTTTCGACTTAGAATTTCCATAACTTTCGAAATCGCTAGTATAACTAGATATCAATACGTACATGACGGAACGTATGCATGCCTGTATCGATACACTACTCCTTTCCCCTACCAAAAATTTCAGCACACCTCCTCGGGTCAGATGTTCTCCTGATACGAGCATTTTTCGACCTGAAATTTCGCCAACTCCGAAACTCGCTAATAATTTAACTATATGAAGACGTGCATAAAGCCACGTTTGAATGCCTATTTGCGATTCTGTGAAAAATAACGCGCCGAAAAGATAGGCAAACGGAAAACACCTGAATTGAGTAGATCAAACATCGACGATTGGGTTTTATTCATTACGTGGGAAATGAAACCTAATCGTCTATATTTGATCTGCTCAATTCAGGCGTTTTCCGTTTGCCTACCTTTTAGGTGCGTGATTTTCTACAAAATCTCTCTGTATACACTCATTTTTTTTCCCGCCAAAAATTCCAGCACACCTCTTCGGGTCCAGATGCTCTTCTGATACCACGAGCATTTTTTACCTCAAAATTTTTTTCTAACTCCCAAAATCGCTAATAATCTAATTATATGAAGACGTGCATGAAGCCACGTATGGATGCCTGTATCTATACTAGACTGTGTCTAAAAAAAGGAAAAGTTCTTTTTTTTCGACGCCTTATTATAAAAATGTTGTTTTTGGTCTGAAAAAAATCTGTGTTCAAGAAGGGGGCTATAGGACCATTGGAAGTGGTGCCCAATCAGTGTTTTGTAAATGTGGAGTCTACATTCTCAAAAAAGAATGCAACGAAATTTTTTCCTAGAACGTGATAAGTACCCAGTTCACAGTTGACTGCACGGAAAGAATTTCCGTTTGGTGGCGCTGTTTATCCGAAGAGCGCGGCCCTCTGAAGCGTTTTGACTAGCAGACCTTTGCCTGTGAGAGCGCTTCCCCCACTTGTGAGATCGTAGCCGCACTAAACGTGACGATCGTCAAGACTTTAGTGTGGCTACGATCTCACAAGTGGGGGGAGCGCTCTCACGGGCAAAGGTCTGCTAGTCAAAACCATGAGAGGGCCGAGCTCGTCGGATAAACAGCGCCACCAAACGGAAAGTCTTTCCGTGTGGGTTAGCATATAAACTCAATCAAAAACACCAATGACGCTACAATGACACTACTTCCAATGGTCCTACAGCCCCCTCCGTGAACAAATTTTTTTTTTAGACCAAAAACAACAGCTTCATAATGATGCGTCGCAAAAAAAAAAAAAAAAAGACTCTTTAGACACAGTCTAATCTATACACTACTTCATATATGCGATGAGCTGTTGTTAAGTCGTAATGACCAATGGCAACAATAGCAGAGTATGACTGTATAATGAGGAAAGTTTGAAATATGCGTACTTTGAGTATACGCTATCTTTACCGGTCAGGAATGTGCAGTTTTTTTCGCGCGAAACAGAGAAATCATTCGAAATTTTCGCGTAGGTAGGGTAAAAGAACAGTTTTCAGACAGGAAGTTATGAGATAACATTTTTTCATTACTGTATAGATTATACTTTGCGGGCACATTCCTTTCCACCAGTCTGCTGCAATAATACCCTTTTTACAATTTTGTCGTTTAATTTTACTCTCAGATTTGTGGAGTTCATTCAAATTCCAAATAAGATCGTTTTTATTTATAGAATATGATGAGTATCGAGGGCAATATCGGTATGTGCCTTTAACAAAATGGCGCAACTTCCGTCTGGAATATATTTTTATTAAAGTATATCTACTGGCCATAATTGCCTGCCCATTGTCATGTGTTATATTACGCTCTCTATATATCTTCGCAATGTAAAAATACTTTGTTGCGGTTTAAGCGTTGATTATCTAACTACGCTACGGAAACCGTACTTCCGTTTTTCCGATAACAAGCGTCGGCCATCCAAGGTCAGAGTAGCCGTACGAGATGAATTAGAGCCAACTGAGCGAATTATGAGCAACAGCCTATAAGTATGAAGAATAAGAATCATTGTCCCGCGAGCAAATCATTCATGACCACTGATTTATTTATTATAAATGATAATCCGAAAATTAGAACGAATTTGTTTATGGTAAGTTTAATATAATTGACGACGTAATGAATAATTATTCTACATTACACTCGGTGGAAATAGGTAATCAAATTAATTTCGCACAAAAACTAAAATCAATGCTGAAATCATTGGGAGAATTATGAGTATGATGAACAGCAGGCCCACTTCATGTAGTGAAATAATAATCGCAATCAGCGATCAAGGAAAAAAGCCTCCGGCAGCGACGAATGCGGTGTTGTGATCTAGAGTGGAGTCATCAGGAATTACGTAGAATTCACATGAGTTCCCTGAGGAAATTTGCGTTTTTCACGTTGGACTGTCACAGCGAGCAGACGCAGAAATTTTTCATCATTGTTTTGTAACGTTGTCCTGCCTCCCAATAAATAATGCCTAAATAATAGGAATTTCGTACCAGAACATGTGCATATAACAATTTTGAAAAGGATTATAAAAAACGATTTACAAATAATGGATTGTGAATGATAAAAGTGTCAAAGGTGATCCTAATCACGCAGAGTCTCGGGGAGTACTAATTTTAAAACATATGTGTACTATACAATCTTCTCTGAAGATCTGCAGTAGGATTCTTTTTGAACATTAATTACATAGTGTCTCCATAATGAGTTCTTGCGACGGCGTTAACGTCGCTGATAACGGATGGCGCGAATGTGCCAAATGGCTAACAAGATGCCGTGTATTACGGGGTGACCACAAAGCCAACTGGCCAAACGCAACAGCTTTTGATTTAGCCTACATTCTTCGCGATGGTGTCGTGTTATGCAATTTGCTAAACGCCATCGACCCAGGTTGCATAGACGTAAAAGATGTCAGCCAAAAACCACAGCTAGCTCAATTTCTATGCATCCGTAACATCAAGACATTCCTTTCGGCTTGTTCCACAGTCTTTGGACTCAACAATTCCGAGCTCTTCGAACCTTCCATGTTATTCGACTTGTCTGATTTTCATCGCGTACTATGTACTCTCTCTGCTATTTCAGTCTGTCCTCGAGTACGTCGTAAAGGAATTGAGTAAGTATGGAAATCAATGAATGCAAAAGTGCGCCTTTTATAATCAAAATCTAATTGTCTATCCAATATTTTTTTTTCGCAGGGGTTTTTTTATCGGACAAAATTGTTCGGAAAAAGAAATTTATGAAGATTTGCAAAGCGCAGGAGTCGGGTGAGTCATTGAAACAATTTCATTTTTTAAATACATTAAAATTCTTGACAACTTTCGCACCAACTGCACTTCACACATTCGCTCGCTGCACGAATATCCCATCCTCTCCATATCGATGTTTGCGCCGGCGTGGAGGAGACAGCCAAAGAGCTAGCGAACGAAACAACCGCCGGTAGCCTAATGCGCATGCGCAGTACGGTAGGAGATTGAGGAGTGGTGGCACTCGTTAACCTTCCATTTCTAACAATTTCCCGCTCCTACAGCCCCTAGGCCAAAAATTTATCGAAAGTTTACAGTACAACTATCAAAACGTATCACGAAAAAAAAAGCATAAATTGAGATGTCTAGGTAATGTACTACCAGGTCCTTATCCGCTAAGGCAGGCGAGTATAAAGTCAACTCTCGATAAGTTGCCGGGCCAGGTGCTGTAAGAGCGGCAAAATTTTGAAAATGGGAAAGTTACGAGTGCCACCACTCCTCAATCACCTACCTGACTGATGCATGTGCCAGTTAGGGTACCGGTTGATTTCGTCCACTGAAATATAATAATCGAAAAGTACTATTATGCGAGATAGTCGGTATGTATCAGACAAGATGTCAGCACATCTATGTCTACGACTATCTCTTTCTCAGCGCTGTTCGCTGTACAAATCATAGGCCAGTGCGCGTTTCAGCATATTATATGGCTCATGTTCATATTATTCACGCATCAGTAGGCAGATAATTGACAGGCAATTGGAATCTGATGAATTCTCGTAGCACTTTTCCTTCTAAATTTCTTGGAGTGAAATATCACTCTGAAAGAGTCGATTCTCACTGTGAGCTAGTGTGAAAACAGCACCAGTCTAACTGGAGTGGATATTTACTTTTATGAAGAGTGATATCAAATCACTTCATCACTACAAATTAGAGTGATATCTGACTCTATTAGAGTAAAAAATCACTCATAAAAGAGCTTAATTTTCAATCCTAATTGGAGTGAATATTTCCACTCCAAGTGAAAGAGTTCATTGTTTCACTCGAAAAGGAGTGATACATCTATAAGCTGTATTCGAAACGTTTAGTTCTGACATTTGATACTAATAGCAAACTAATTGGATTGGGGCAATAATATTTATGCTTCTTTTTGTACTCCAATCCAATCTGTTTGCAATCAGTACCGAATGTCAGAACTAAATGTATTGAAGGCAACTAATGTATGAAACTTGGGAATCACAGATTTTTTTTAAATTATAAAGTGGTATCCTTTGTGAAACAGAATAATGTGATTCCCATAACAAACTCCGTTGCCTATGGTTACAACTTGCGCGGACAAAAGCGTGTGGTTTCACTCTTTATAGAGTGACAGTTAGAGCGAAAAATATATCACTGTATACATTAGAGTGAAATTATTCACTCTTTGCGTAAAAGTGAACAGTTTCTTCCCAAAAGAGTGGATAATCACTCTCAATAGAGTGAATTGACTACTCACTTCATTATTGGAGTGACTTATTCACTCCAAACAATTTCGGGACCGCACTTCTTTTATGAGCTTGTTTCGTGCATCAACAGCAATTCAGTTCAATTCAATTTCTGGCTCATTAGAAGGTTTCGTGAAGGAAAGGTCACAATCAATCTGTTCGAGTCAGTGGTTAGTCTGTCACCTGACGTTTCGGTAGTGATGTTCACCTTCATCAGAGGTTCAGGCTAATTGATGTCATATTGTAACGTTCTCGGGTTTTACGAGCCTTTCAGCTGTAACAAATACCGACTTTATTGTGAGTGTCTTCGTCTCGCTTAAGAAAAAGAAGTTGATTATATTCAAATTTCTGGTTTCTTCATAAATTAGGTGGGGAAAGATGAGTCTGCCATAAAAGCCACCTGATATTTGAATTAAATTATTTATTTTCTAACTTCACGGACTCGGATAATTAATTACTATAAAGCCACCTTGATTCCGCGGACTCGGATAACGAGTTATCAAAGTCCTCCACAGAACCGCGGAACTAAGTCCAAGCCTGTCGTGCCTAAACGTCTCTACTTTTTACAAAACAACCCTAGTTACAGATCCGGAAATCTACGATTCCAAGACTGTCCACCAGACTCGGGATTGCTTGCCTTGGCCCTCGGACACGGGACTTTGCAACCTAATGCCGTTTAGACACTTCGCTGTTCGAGAGCCAAGGATTATTTTTATCCTTCGGCTTATTGTCTATTAATCCCACTTCGTCGACCGGCAAAGTTTCCTTCATCAAACCAGCCGGATACGTTACAATATGTGCAACCTTGATGTCTGTGGTTGTCTATGGGCTCACCAAGAGCTGGATAGACCAAATGCTATTCTCTTGTAATCATAAGTTGTTGATGAATGTACTATCAATTAGTCTGAGCCTCTGATGAGGGGAAAAACATCACTACCGAAACGTCAGGCGACAACTCGAATAGATTGATTGAGACCTTTCCTTTATATCTACATAGTTCGAGTATCACCTTCGAGATTGTACAATATAAGTTTTTAGTTCAGCACTTAATTTTATTCGTTGGGATTTGGGCTGCCATAGTACAGCTGCCTATATTTGTATTTTTGTATGCCAGGCGAGAGAACGAGGATTGTCGCCGGAGGTTTAGAAGGATAGAGGGTGACGAAGCAGGTATTGAAGAATATAACAAAGCTACTGCAGAGGTAGAAGATGACTATAGCGATTATTGCAGCTATGCTCAGAGCGAAGAAATCTATCAGGACCTCTGTAGTTTGCAATTGCCTCTACCGGTGAGTACCACACAGCCTTTTATTTGTTTTTTCATCATTGACATTTCAACCCTTAATCACGGGTGTGAAACTCAACAAGAAGATATTAAAAATGATATAGCAATTGATAGTCGAAATTATGGAACGTAAATAGAATTTCATGTGCCGAAAACAAGATAAAGATTTTTGAAGTATTCATTGGATTTAGTTGCCTTTTCTCGAATTCGCACGTGTCTCTTTGGCAGCACGCATTCTTGGTGATGTTTTATTATTGCATATGAGGTTCTCGCAAATACAATATTGAATATGCATGCTTAGAAAATATCGCAACATAGACTTATCTTTGTTATTGATTGTTTTGATTATTGCCTCGCTTATGTGAAACATGAATATTGATGAAGTAATTTTCCGAGCGTTTAGGGGGTAGTGGCGTCTGGAGGTGAAAAACGTCAATACGTGATTGGAGAGCTAATCGAAACTGAACGTAATTATCGCGAAGTATTGGAAACGTTACTTCGATATTTTGCACGTCCTCTGGCTCTTCTCCTTCGTCCTGAGGATGCAACATGTATTTTCTTTGGGATAAAAGAACTCTCAGAAATTCACACAGGTTTTCACAGTCAGTTACGCAAATCTTGCAATGGGGCGGATATTGCACGAGTCTTTCTTGAGTGGCGGAAGCGCTTCTTAATATACGGAGACTACTGTGTCAACCTAACTGTGGCCCAATTTACAGTGCACGAAGTTTGTGCTAGAAGTGAAGTAATAAATCAGAAATTGATTGTAAGTTTCTATATATTGTGTGATATGAAAGGTTGTATATTTTAAAATATGAAGTTTGAAATCGTTTTATATTTTGTGGCAGGAGTTTTGTAAACATTTTTCATACCTATTCAATAACAAAGTATATTCAGACTTGATAATAAAGTCACAATGAAATGGAAAATCCCTAGTCAGTTTATTATCGGCACTGCAATTTGACTCATATCAAATTTTTAACGTCTATTTTTTCAGAGATGTCAAGAAGAGGCTAATAACGGAAGATTTAAACTCTCTGACATATTGTCAGTTCCCATGCAAAGGATACTAAAGTATCATCTATTGCTGGAAAAATTAGTAGAGGAAACGCCTAGAGAATGGATTGATGAGCGAAAACAGCTGGAGAAAGCCAGGGAGGCTATGATCGATGTATCACAATATATTAACGAAGTAAAACGTGACTCAGACACATTGGAAGTAATCAAGGCCATCCAGAGTTCAATCGTAGACTGTAATGGTCTCGAGGATGTGCAACTCAAGAATTTCGGGCGTTTACTCAAGGATGGAGAGCTGAAGGTTACTTTTTGCTGCTTCTAATGAATTTTAGTATGCATATTCGTCAATGTCAATGGTATATGATTGTCTAACAGGTAAAAGCTCACGACGATCAACGAGCTAAGGCACGATGGGTTTTCGTGTTCGAAAAGGCTGTGGTGATATGCAGAGCTGGAAGAGGATACCAGTATTACCACAAGAAAACATTGCCTTTAGATGACTACAGATTAGACGACTCGGTCGAGAGACGGGATTCCCGTTGGTCGTCTTATCAATGGCTGCTGGTACATAAGGAAGCCTTAGACGGCAGGCTGCACCCGGCGCGGGCATATACCTTGTATGCACGAACCGATAGTCAAAGAACTGCATGGATCAAAGCATTACACGAAGCAATGGACATTATCAACCCAGCCGCATGCAGACGTACCGACCATAAATTCAAATTGACCACTTTTGATGCAGCACGTTGTTGCCAGCATTGTGACAAGTTTCTCAAGGGAAGGATTTTTCAGGTATGGTCATATTTTTGACACCGTAATTTTCACTTATCCTATCCTTGCATGACACCCTCTTTCACCCTCGCAACGGTACTTAATTTTAAAATAAAACTGTTTCCAGGGATATGAATGCACTGCGTGCCATTTTGTAGCGCACAAACATTGTATTATGTATTCAGGTAGTTGTATGCCTGTTCCACTACCGGTCACATCGCCACCAGCACATCTACCCTGCGGATCTACTCTTTCTGTACAACCGTGGTTTGTGGGTGAAATGGGAAGAGCCACAGCAGCTTCAAAGTTAGAACATTGTGAAGACGGTTCCTACATGTTACGTATGCGACCTCCCGGCCAGCCTCGTCTGGGACATGAGAGCTGTTATGCTCTTAGCATTAAGTGAGTATTTTGCCATTTATTATGATTGAGTAGTTGATATTACACCTCATATCTACATCTATATTGTAATATTATAATTTCAGAGCAGATGGAGTTGTGCGACATGTTAAAGTGTTCAAGCGCGCTGTGGGAGGTGATATGTTTTATTACCTCAGCGAAGCCCGTGATTTTGAAAGTGTTGTTGAATTGGTTGAGTACTACGCGCTACATACACTTGCAGAAAACTTTGAGCATTTGGACGCACGATTACTCTGGCCTGTCAGATGACATTGCTGCTTTATTTACTAGTGTATTAGCTATTGAATGAGAAATATAACATTTTTTGAATTTATTACACCACAATGTTTTTATAACTAAGTTATGTCTGTTAACAGATGTAATACATAGTGATATAAATTTGATCTTCATGATAAGGATGTTGTTTTGTTCTGCTGTGTTATGCTTTCATGTATTATTCTTTTGACATAATGTCATAGATCCCACACAACAATCAAATCGTATCATAGGAACAAAATTGAGACACGGTGTCTCTACAAGCCGAGGTATTTTCAACGCTAGAAAGCAGCTTTTTCGACAAGGATGGATTGCTCTAAGGATGACTTGCTCCAATCAAATACGTGTGTAAAGTTTGCAGTTGATCGACTTACTGATTCAATAGTTATTCAACATTCAAGAATCATCAATTTTGCATGGATTCATATGGAGAAGCAGCCGATTTTTGCATTACTGAATGGAATTAACCAGAAGCAACGATGAGATTGTATTCGAATTTTTTGTGTGTGTAGATCCAATTCTTAACAATATTTGTAAAAAAAAAGTTCCTGGTGATCCTAACTCTGTCTCGAGTTATTTATAAAAAAATCCATCGAAAATGTCAAAAACGGGCTATCATCCTCGTTAAAAGTGGAAATATGACGTGAATGATGAATAATTATATATCCTATTCATTTTCAATCATCATTTGATGACTGCTATACATCAAATATGTTTCATGTGAACAACGATTTTTTATTTTTTATAGTTCGATTCAGGTCAAATTCATGTCCAAGAGTTGGAAAATATGTTTATTAACAATATTGTAGCCTTCGCAACATACGCAGTACATACTTCACCTCCGTAAATCAGAGAAGTTCATCTATTTCGAATTTCAGTAACTTTTGTCTGGGACTGTATAGCCAGAACATCCTTAAACTAGCATTTATCATTACAATAAGAATTGGAATTCGGATCAGAAGTAGCTATCTCACAGTCACTTATTGAGTCATCGAAATTCTTGTATAGATTACCCACACAGCACAGGTTTTGATAGATGTTCATAGGATATCCATGGGGCATCCAAATGTCCCCCATATATCCTATGGATATTTGGGGGACATCCAGGATATCCATAGGATATCAGGGCGGACATTTGGATGCCCCATGGATATCCTATGAACATCTATCGAAACCTGTGCTGTGTGGGTAGAAAGTAATTTTGCACGAAATCGAAAACTTAGAGCTGCGTGCGAGACATGTCTCGGCGTCCACAGCTATTTCTAGCCTAGCAATCACCTACGTAAGTGGCAAATCAGTTTATAAAATAGCTGAGTACTCGTTAAATTCTGAGCAAATAAATTGTAAAAACGAAACTAGGAGTGAACTCATCGTTAGATGGTCCAATCACTTAACATTACTATGCTAAGCAGAAAAATTGACCAAAACGCCGCCAGGAGGGCTGTAAATATCGTCCTGGGGAGACTATAATACGACTGAAAGGAATAATCTTCCACCATAGTTTCTTGCGTAATCCGTGGACTAGGTGTAGAATCCAATCGATTGTATTTCTTTGGTCAATTCATAACTGATATTGTTGGTGAGATAATATTGGTCAGTTATAAATGTAGTATAGATCATTGATGAGTAGCATCTGTAAACTATGGAACTTGAGATTCCCAACGGTGCAACAAGATCTGAGAATTGATGAAGACCACATAATATATCAGCGTCTTCAAATCGGATAAAAACCAATGGAAATAGACATTGAGGGTTGGCAATTTCTTCGGTCGCAAGATGATGCTGTTCTGGTATCAGTTGGGTAAAGTACCAGACTACTGATCGAAAAATGGGGGGAAAAAAATAACATTACTAATGATCAGAAGGTGATCGTATGAAGAGTTTAGACAACATTCGAATTTTATATTAGACGGCTATTACGAGTATACCTCGATTCATTGCGATCAATTCGTATCACAACATTCAAAGAGGTGCAGATGTTGCTTCGCTCTGAACATTTCAAAAGTAATGTGTTATTTGAATGTTGACAATCCTTACAACCCTGCTCAGAGTGCCGTTTGAGGGCCATTCAAGTATTATTCCAGTGTTGTGTTGTGTTGATACCCGCACCTCAACCATCATTCCGGCCTCTGGATAATTTTGTGAATTTGCGATAAAATTCGTAAGAGGTTAATAATCGATATCGAAGATTCAGTGTACGTGAAGTTTAAACGACATTCCCTTTTCAAACCGAAGTTTGTACTGACCCTACGTAACCACTTGTAATTTCTCCGCCCTATCGTGAGGCGAGCTTAGAATTTCGTCAAAGTGCCCACCCTCTTAATTTGTTTGGCTAATACATAGCTAGAATGCCTCCGAATATAGATGTTTGAAAAGTGAAAGAAAGTAAGAATTTAAATTCTCTACAAAATTGCATTGTGAATCAAGTCTATAAAATCAATAACGACAGAGTTATAAGAGTTCCAAATTTATTTTCCGCAGAATTTAGAGACTTGATTGTCAAGGCAATTTTGTAGAGAATTCAATTCCCAGGATTAGCAACAAAAATTATGTGACTAACAATAAGTAACATCCATCGAAACGAAACAAAAATATTGGCGCCTCTATTATTGGAAGTAAATGGGAAAACTTATAACTAAGTGATGGACTTCTGAAATTAGAATCAAAAGCTCGCGAGGATTTTTTTTTAAGTCAAATTCTGAATGCTTAATTCTAACCAAGAGCCCCCGAAAAAAAATCGATCCAAAATCAATCAGCCTCAGTTGTGGATACAAAATAGTGAAACTGTTTCGAAAATATCACGAAATATTTGTACGTTGAGTACAGATTAAGTAGAAAAATTATTTCAGCGAAATATGGTTGAGCCTAACTAGTCTCCTCTGTCCCTTAATTTGGACGGAACAAAAAAAAAAAAAAAAAATAGAACAAATCATGGTATAGTCTTTGGTTGATATTTCTCTCTTCCTCTTGGTAAAAATCATTGATTACAGATTTTTTGCACTTAGGTTTCTTGCTGGCTGCAATCGGAATTTCGTTTAAAGTGTGGCTATCAAAAGAGGTGCAAAGCTGGTGTCAGAAGCAGTTGAGACTTTGGAAGCTTGCTGCGAAGTTACCTGGACCTCCAGCTCTTCCGTTCATCGGAAACGCGCTACAATTTGCATGTAGTCGAGACGGTATGACTCTAAAGTATTAACAATACTTCGCAGATCTCCGGATTCGGTATGCAGGACGCGGACCAGGTAGAAAGTCTTCTGCCATGAATATTAGCTCAAAAATTGATTGTGGCTGTTTGTTCACCCACTGGATTTACTCATACTTCGTTGATCCTTTGCTGCGCCGTGTGATCATTGATCGAAATGACATTGTATCATTCTCTGCGGACCAATACTTTCTGCAAATAGTATCTTTTTAGTCCTGTAAACGTGTAGAAGAATGGATTCTGATGTGATAAACTGTACACGAATAGATGTACTCATGGAAATGATGGATTTTTCATCCTCAGAAATGCTGGACAGGGTTGTTGACGTATGCAGGTGCTATCATACACCATTTCGATTCTGGCTGGGACCGAAGCTCATCGTGGGGCTCCCGGAGCCTCGTGACATTAATGTTCGTAGGCAGTTTCGGTCAACTACAATGTCATCATTACCTACTGTCGGCGCAAAAAGGTTTGGCCCTTCTGTTTGAGTGATCATAACTTCTTCAGGAAAATTGGTAGAGCATCGAGTCTAGAAAGATCGGAAAGCGCCAAGTTTTCTGCGTCTAATGGTCGTTCGCAAATTTCCGTGTAAGAATCGTGAAAGCCGTTATGATCTCCGAAAAGTTAAAAAACGTAGTTTTTCGGAGTCCATCGCCGTACGTCGACTTCAACTCGTCACCGTTTATCTGAAATGAGTGTAAAAAATCTTGAAAAATTTAGAAATATTCCCTGAATATTGACGAACATGATAGAGTTTGGTAAATCCAAAAATATTCACAAACCTGGACGCCAGGTGCAAAAAGGTCCAATGGTGCGATTTGGGGAACGAATCGGTACGGACGAACCTAAGCCGGCTCAGAATTATCGTCAGGATATACACTTTTTGATTCCGTAATCAGTTTTTGGTTCGCAATAGCGGACTTCCAGTAATCGACGTCAACAATTTTTCAAATTTGTGCGGGGCCGCCTGTGTCCTAGCTGCGATATTCGTCGCTGCATTTCCCTCCTGCCGCGCCCGTCGCCGACTCTATTGTTACTCGGGGCCACTGATATAACAATGTAAATGCAGCGAAGAATATCGCGGCTGGGACACACGCGGCCCCGCTCAAATTTGAAAAATTGTTGACGTCGATTACTAGAAGTCCGCTATTGCGAACCAAAAACTGATTACGGAATCAAAAAGTGTATATCCTGACGATAATTTTGAGCCGGCTCAGGTTCGTCCGTACCGATCCGTTCCCCAAATCACACCATTGGACCTTTTTGCATCTGGTGTCCGGGTTTGTGAATATTTTTGGATTTACCAAACTCTATCATGTTCGTCAATGTTCAGAGAATATTTCTAAATTTTTCAAGATTTTTTACACTCATTTCAGATAAATGGTGACGAGTTGAAGTTGACGTATGGCGATGGACTCCGAAAAACTACGTTTTTTAACTTTTCGGAGATCATAACGGCTTTCACGATTTTTACACGGAAATTTGCGAACGACCATTAGACGCAGAAAACTTGGCGCTTTCCGATCTTTCCAGACTCGATGCTCTACCAATTTCCCTGTAGAAGTTATGATCACTCGAACAGAGGGGCCAAACCTTTTTGCGCCGACAGTAAGTACGACTGCAATAAATATATTTTATTCACGTTTACTGTGATTCTAGATCATTCTTAACAGTTCCAACGCGACATACAAAGATCCCGTATATCGTTTTTTCGAGCAATTCATTGGTCGCGGCCTCATAACAGAGTCAGGTACTTTAAAATTCTCGTTTAATCGTATGACAATAATCATCCAGATTTTCTCATTTATGAGTCGATTTCAGGTCCAACGCACAGGGCTCATCGCAAAGTTATTATGCCCATGTTGTTTGGAAAGGGGTTGGATACGTATGTGCAGCGCTGGCGACTTTTGTGTGGATGGTGTGGAGCACTCCACACCCTGAATGCCCACCGTGTGGATATTCCACACCCTAAAGGCCTTGTTTCAAAATTAAAATTTTGTAATGGATTTGGAAAATCTCTCGATAAAAACAAGTATACAAAATTTTCCGAAAATAACCATATTATATTTGCCTATAATCGACACTTGCGAGCCCCCTAGCAGATTCAAATCTCGACCATATTGATGAATACGTTTATCCTGAAAAAACAATATTCGGACTATCGCACTTCGGAAAAACTATTTAATTGAACTTTGAGCAAAAATGTTGTGAGTGCCCCCCCCCCCCCCCCCCCCTCCACCTGAGTTACTCCACACTCTGAAATTTCGTAAGTCGCCGACCTTGCGTATGTGGAATACTTTGATCGTGGAAGTCAATGCTGCGCTGATCACTTGGAGGAATTTGTTGATACTGGAGAGTTTGACGTGTATCCTTTTATGGAGCATTGTACACTGGATATAATTTTGGGTAAGTGAGTTAATTGACGGAATTTGGCGCATTTCTTGCTTACCATGGTTATAAAATTTGAACGAATCAATGATTAAAGAAACCCTAATGGGAACGCCTAGTACCGTGGATCAGGGGGCCTACGAGCAGTTGGCGGAATTGAATACCAGGTATCTGGATTTATCACTATCTACGAACAACTAGAAGGCGTCACATTTATTGATGAATGCTTCTTCTAAATCATTTGCTCTAATAGGATGTACCAACTTTCTCACGAAAGGATGATGAAACTCTGGTTGCACCCAGACTGGATCTTTGCATGCACTAAATACGGCAAAGAACAGACTGCAGGGGTAAAAGTTATACAGCAACTTACAGATAACGTAAGTCTTCCGAATTCCCAGAATTTCCGGCATGAAAATTATTAGGTGCTAGGTGATCCGTCTGATCGGGTGACTAAATTTATGGAAAGTCCTACCGGTACAACTGACGAATGACCTCACGAATTGACTTTATCTGGAGAAGAAGTTTGCCCGAATCGAAGTCCCTTGCGAATGAATTGCAGAAATAAAAGTAATATTGTCATAACTTCCAGCTTATTGCCCGGAAGAAGAAAGAACATCACGCTTTGGTGGAGGGCTCTGTCAAGACAAATGGACCTAGACTGATGCTGCTCGAGCAGCTAATTGATCATGTGGAGAAGACTAACCTTATGGATGATGTCCAACTCAGAGATGAGATATACACCCTTTTCACAGCCGTAATAAATTTTTTTTCTCGTCTAGCTACATCAGATAAAAATCGGCACATATATTTATCAGCGGTTTGAGCATACCTATATTGTTTCAGGCACAAGACACGACGGCGACAATTAGCTCTTTTGTATTTGTCATGCTGGGAATGCACCCAGAAATTCAGGTATGCTAATGAATTTAGAATCTTAATTCAGATCAGACTAGGAGTTCATCACTTACCCAGCACATATCGGTACGTGAGTCGAAGAGTATGCCACCTCAGATTAACGCCCAAAACTATGCCACCTCAAGTTAACGCCCGAAACCATGCCACCTCCATGTTAAATTAGATGGAGGTGGCATAGTTTCGGGCGTTAACTTGAGGTGGCACAGTTTTGGGCGTTAATCTGAGGTGGCATACTCTTCGACTCACGTACCGATATGTTCACTCGTAGGACAAAGTACGAGTAGAGTTGAATGAAGTCCTGGGAGAAAGAAATATCACGGCTGAAAGCCTCCCCAAGCTGAAGTACTTGGAAATGGTTATTAAGGAAACAATACGTCTATTCCCTATTGCGCCATTCATGCTGCGTCAACTAAGAGGACAAGTAGACCTTGGTGAGTTTTTTTTTCGAATTCTTTCATATCTTACATGACTTTTTCGCTTGATTCCAGCCGTTTAGATCTCTTCGTATAATAATTCTCTTTCGTCACTGTTCCTAATCTGTCGGGACTCTTTATTTGATTTTGAAAAGATTCCTTCTCATTCGTGCTTGAAACATTTATCAATATTTTCGCTTTACGTCTCTGGCACTGGAGGTATATGCGAATGCATTCCTAATTCACTAGTGCGCAAAGGAAATGACTAGACATGATTACGATTCACGAAATGATGTCGTTCTAGAAACCTGTACGTTGCCGGAAGGTTGTACGGTCCTACTGGCTCCCTATTTGACTCATCGTGACCCGAAGTATTGGGAGAATCCAGATAAATTCGATCCTAATAGATTCACACCGGAAAACTCGATTGGCAGGCATTCCTACGCGTACATACCATTTAGCGGTGGCCGCAGAAGTTGCGTCGGTAAGTTAAGGTCTTCATGTCTCCTGAACCAGAGTTTGTAATGAGGTAACTTATTAACACTGAAGAATATTTTCAGGACAAAAGTATTCCATGATGTGTATGAAAACTGTCGTCGCTAACATTGTACGGAGATATCGACTGACCTGTAGCAGCTCTTTGGACCAACTGAGACTGAAGACCGATATCACAATCCGATCCATGGATGGCTATAAAATATCTATCACCAGAGTCTGAGTTTGCAGCCGAGAGGCACTCTGGATATACATATTATGTTAGCTGTAAATGTGCGAATCGAGGATTCATAGCATTCGAGGATAGCTGCGTTTTCTTTCTCTTTTAACTGGGAATTCTCCAAGTGTTAGTCTAAACTCTAATGTATCGTAAAAGGTGGCGATCACTCAATGACGAGATATCTTTTAAATTATTAGCATACATACGTGCCTATATGGATTATTATTTAGCATGTGTACGACATTTTGTTACGCATCAGAAATGGTAAATAAAAAACAGTTTGCAGCCTCCGCGTTTTATTTCCAAACCTAATTACTTCTAGCGACAAGTGATCGTCTATATGTGAGAGTCCATCTACGTCAAGCGGGACACGGTTCCCGGTACCACGTTCTTCAAAATCATCGTATTTTTTTGCACAGATTTTATGCAAGAAATAAATTCATGAAACAATTTTTAGTCCTTCCGTCACTTCAATATTTTGGAAGTTACATATGCCATTGAAGTTGAGCCAAAATGCTCACTTTCAAACTGCTGAATGGCACATACGCATAGGGATGCCTGCCAATCGAGTTTTCCGGAGTAAATCTATTGGGGTCGAACTTATACGGATTTTCCCAATACTTCGGGTCACGATGAGTCAAAAAGGGTGCCATTAGGACCGAACAACCTTCCGGCAACGTACATGTTTCTAGAAAGAAATCATTTCGTAGTCATACCCAGTCAATTCCTTTGCGCATTGGTGAATTGGGAATGCATCGGCATACCTTTAGTGCCAGAAAAGGGAAGCGGAAATATTTATGAATGTTACAAGAAGGGATTTAAGGTAATATATTTGCAGATTTAAATGAAGAGCGCCAACAGATTAGGAAGAGTGACGAAGAGAGTCGAAGAGTTCTGAATGACGGGACTCAAGCCAAAGAGTCATTTCAGATATGAAATAATTCAGAAGAAACTCACCAAGCTCTACTTCACCCTTCAGTTTACGCAGCATTAGCAGTGCAATAGGGAACAGACGAGGTGTTTCCTTGATAACGTTCTCGGAGTACCTCAGCTCGGGGAGGTTTTCCGTCGTGATATTTCCAAAGCTGGAGGTATCTAGATGCAAGCATCTAAGATACAGTATCTAGATTCATTTTGTATCTAAACAATGTATCTAGATAGATACGATGTTTTTTTTTATATCTTCATCTGTATCTAGATATTTTGAGGAGTATCTTTATATCTTGCTAAAGATACTCCTGAAAATACTTCAGGAAATCTGAAGAAAGGTTTAATCATTGAATGATTCTTGTAGTCATGTACACGTCATGGTCAAACGCGATGCTCTAAGTGATGATTTGTTCGAAACCTTACTGATTCTTGGAAAAAATTATTCTTGCGCTCAAGCCTTACTGTGTATAGTCAATAGTCTGTCGCTCTGTTACTTGCAATTTTGTAATGTAGAATTCTTAATTTTGTTTCGTTCCAATTTTGTATTGAAAAATAAAGCTGATTAATTAAGATCCAAACTTGTGCCTATAATTATGTGATCTTATTTTATTTCAGAAAGTATCTGTTAAAACATCTAGATAGTCTTGAAAGTATCTGTATCTATATATAGATACGTTTAGTATCTTTGTATCTGTATCTGTATCTAGATACATTTCACTGTCGCGTAGTGAATCTGTATCTATACTCTCTAAATTCGAATCAGTGGAAAGTCACTGATGGCAGTGATAAGTATACCAGAATCACTGACAATCAGTGAAAATGTTCCTGATTGTATACCAGAATCACTGACAATCAGTAACATTTTCACTGATTGTCAGTGATTCTGGTATACTTATCACTGCCATCAGTGACTTTCCACTGATTCGAATTTAGAGAGTAGGCTCGAATACGGGGCAATTCAGATTCCGTTTCTTTGACTGTACATTCAGATGATAACATTCGAACTTTATTAGATAAGAGGAAGGTATTTCCCAGTAAACACAAAGATCAATTACGTAACGGTTACATATCTGGTACGTAGTAAGTTCCGCAACAGACACGTCACAGGGCCATACACATCGCTGGTATGGCGCCGGTATGTGTATGTCCCATGTTACATGTTTGTTGCGGAACTTACTACGTACCAGATATGTAACCGTTACGTAAATGAATTTTGTGTTTACTGGGTTCGCAATCTGGTTTATTAAATCGCTACTGACTCGACTACATAGATTGATCGAGACGTATTCCTCTTATAATTAGAATATAATATTCGAATTTTTATTTTATCGGTATTTCTTCTCATAGAAATGACCGAAGGTGTTTTTATGTTTAAAAGTATCACTTTTCTGAATATGGTATATATTATATCTGTGTTATAGGATAGATCGTCATAAAAAATCATATAAAAGTGAGTTTTTTTTTTTTTTTTTTTTGTAAAACCACTGCCGTTTACCATCTTTGACATTTGTTATGCAGAAAGAAGTCGGAGCCAATTTTCTGTCAATTTGGTTCATTCACTGTTCTATCAACATATCTGAAAATTGAAAAATTTACGTATCGTGAAATTTTTGACTATTATACCAATAAATGTGATGCTAGTTTTTCACAAATAGACTAATGCGCAATGGCCTTCAAGATTTCTGCATCTGCAAAAGTGAACTTTGGCAAGCTGTAGCTTCCGAACGATTCATCCGAGAGCTAAATTCTGCCGAGATTTTCTCTTCCTTGTTCAATTATCTACGCGTGGCTATAATAGTGAGAAATAATCGTTGTGTTTGTACACAACATCGATAGGTACGAATGGGGAGAATCGAGAACGTTAAATTAGGTGTTCAAAGATTACTATGAATTTGAGAGACTTGATTCAGGTTCATAACTAAAAAATTCCGCCACTAGATAATCGAACAAGGAAGAAAAAATCTCAGTAGAATTTTTCTCTCGGATACAGGATCGTTTGGAAGCTACAGCTTGCCAAAATTCATTTTTTGAAGATACAGGAATCTTGAAGGTCATTAGTGCGTAGGATCTTGTTGTGAATATCTTTATAATATTTACATAATGAATAAAAAATATGCAAAAATGCCGTCAATTTATTCAATACAGGAAATATTAGTTACTATACATTCAATGTACTACGTAAGCAATTTATAATCTTATATCATAGTTCTCTGCGTTGTGAGTAGTTTTATAGAGTAGTATCCAATCTGGCCAGTACATTGTCGGTCAATTTATAGTTAATTGTGAGTAAAAAAATAATGATAATCTTAATGAATAATAATAATCTTTAATAAAGTAGATTATATAATCCGAGAATTTTACGATTACAGACGTTGATATCCCTGACGGTGCATTAAGAACTGTGCCATACTATTCCACCCAGCTTCTTCAAAGCAGGAGAAAACCAACGGACAGTAATATTGTGGAGTACCAATTGCCGTCTCGACATGATTTTGCTCTGGTACCAGATGGGTAAAGTATAGAATTATTGAATGAAAATTGAGTTTGAAATTAGGAGCAGAAATGATTATGAACCATCCAGAATCTCGGAAACTATTTCTGAATATTGGAAGCAGGACCTGAGAAAATAAAAATATACGATAATGTGGATATAGTATCCGAGACACTGATATTTCTCCCTTCTACGTATGACTTCCACTTTCAAATTTGTAGAAATAGATGGTGAAATCCAAAATTAAAACAAAAACGGTGATATACGTATTATTTTTTCGAGAAAGTACAACAACATATTATTTCAGTTGCAAGAAGATCCCCAATTATGTTCAAAATAAGTGAAGCATATTTGCGGTGATTGAAAGAAATAAAAAAAATTGAAATAAAACAAAATCAAAATCGTTAATCAGGTGTCAAAATTCCGCGGCCATATAATTGTAATAATTTATACCTAGTTTCCTCTTCATTTCAGTTTTGGTAGCAGTCAGCATCGGCATATTTCTCAAAATATGGCTATCGAAAAGTGTACAGAACTGGCGTAAAAATCGGCCGAGGCTCATCAAAGCTGCATCAAAATTACCTGGACCACGAGGTCTTCCACTGATTGGAAATGCGCTTCTATTTGCCTGTAAAACTGAAGGTATTATGATAAAACTCCACTTATCATTGCTCTCTATTCTGCATAAGCTTGCTTGCATTTGTCATTTCATTCCCAAGGTATAGATTGACAAAGTAGGCCCTTTCCGTATAGTATTAACGTCGACAAATAACATGTTTTCCTACCTTGCCCAGGTAGCACACATGCGCATCGGCTTATTTTGGCCTTCCAGTCGACTGAAAGATGACTAACATTCGACGAATGTCCGCTTTTCAGTCAATCTGAAGACATTGACAAAAAGACGACCAGCAGACTTTGATTAGCCGTCTTTTTGTCAATGTCTTCAGATTGACTGCAAAGCGGACATTCGTCGAATGTTAGTCATCTTTCAGTCGACTAGAAGGCCAAAATAAGCCGATGTGCGTGTGTGCTACACGGAGAAACTTTTCCAAGCAAAGATTACAATACTTGTGAGTAAAGTTGGGATATATCAGCAATTTCGGAAATATTACCAGCGAGTATAGTAAACTTTGTAGTCGGATCTGGATATTTCGACCATTTTCGGCAACAAAGTGTACCAGATCCGACTACAAAGTTTACCATACTCGCTGGTAATATTGTCGAAAATGCTGATATATCTCAACTTTACTCACAAGTATTGTAATCTTTGCTAGGAAAAGTTTCTCCGTGTACCTGAGTTGTTAATCATAAGTTAGGTCGTTAGCATTTCACGCGAATGCGAGCCTGTCTATCTTCGTCGCAATGAGGCTAACAATTTTAGTATCGTTCGTTGAAGATCTAATCAATTCATTCATTACCAGATGTTCTGGCCAGAATTATGGAGACTTGCAGGCTGTATGAGAAACCATTTCACTGCTGGATTGGACCGAAGCTCATAATCCCGATCAGAAAGCCTGAAGATATTAGAGTGAGTATGGTCCACCTTTCAGAATCAACGTTTTTGCCAGATGAATTGTAGATAGTTCACCTTACCTCTTCTAGGTACATTCAAAGAAATTTATAGTTGATTCAACAGTTTTGAAGTTAAAATCAATCTTTCATAATATGTTCAGCCTTTATTGCTCAATATTCTAGTCAATCCTACTGAGTGCCAATGCGTCATGCAAAGATCCCATGTATCGCTTTGCTGAAAAATTGTTCGGGCGTGGTCTTCTGACATCTTCGGGTATGTCCTTTTGCCGTCTTTTATGACTTTGGGTAATTTATAGTTACTCATTCAATATAAACACATTTACCTTACTCCAACGTGCAGGTCCGACGAATAGGATCCACCGGAAAGTAATTGTGGCAATGTTGAATGCAAAGACGATGAATTCGTTCGTAAAGTACTTTGACAAGCATAGTAAACGCTGTGCTCAGCAATTGGAGATTCGCATCGGTACTGGAGAGTTCGACGTTTTTTCATACATCGAAGATTGCGCCGTGAATAGTGCCTTGGGTGAGTTAATTAGATCCGAGGATTTTTTTCGGGGAGTCTGTGGGCTCAGCTCATTTTATTGAGTTACCGTCCATGTCATAATTTTAGACACTATAATGGGAACTTCTGGTATAATACAACAGGGTGAACAGAAAGAGCTGATTTCATGTGTTGAAAGGTAACGTATTTCAGCTATTAAATATTCTGCAATACGAATTCGGAATTAAAGATGGTTATTCTTCATATTACTCAACACTCGATTTTACAGAATGTACAAAGTAGTTGCCGATAGAATAACAAAGATTTGGTTACATCCGGACTGGATGTACGCTTGCACCAAGTACAAAAAGTTACAGGATAGATCGTTGAGTGTCATTCGTCAATTTGTGGAGAATGTAATGGTTCTTTTAATCTTTGAAAATGTTTGAATATGAAAAATCTCTTCATATTTTATAGTAATCAAACCACTCAATGCATAAACTTTTCGTCTGAATTTTCAGATCATAGTTCATAAGAAGAAGGAATACTTCGCTTTGCCACCAGACTCAGAAGCTTTGGGTACTCCACGACTGATGTTGTCGGAACAGCTGGTTGCTTATAACGAGAAAATTAATCTAATGAACGATGAGCAACTCAGAGACGAAATACTGACAGTTTTCATTGGCGTAATAAAACCTATGATTAGTCATTACAGTTCCTGTGGATGACGCTATAACTATAGTATCACATATACAGAAAGTCTCCATGATTTTGCTCAATATCTTGTTTGATTCTTACAGGCGGAGGATTCAACGACGACTGCATGCTCCTTTGTCATATTGATGTTGGCTATACATCCTGAAATTCAGGTTCACACGATATTCTCTCAGAAATTCCTTTTCAACTATCGAATCGGTATACTCATCAGCGATTTTATTTTCGTAGGAGAAAGTAAGAGCAGAACTGACTGAAGTGCTTGGGGAAGCAGAGAGTGTAACGGAAAATAAACTTTCCGAGCTCAAATATTTGAGCATGGTTATCAAAGAAACACTTCGTCTTTTCCCCATCTGCCCGGTGATGTTGCGTAAACTAACGGGTGACGTTCATCTTGGTAAGTTGACCAGGTAGATTTTCAAAAGTCACATGATAACAGGATAACTATTTTCCAGAATCCTGTACGTTGCCTGAAGGCTCCTCAGTCGCAATGATTCCATTTCTGACTCATCGTGATCCAGACTACTGGACAGATCCGGATCATTTCAATCCAGAAAGATTCACGCCTGAAAACTCAGTAGGCAGGCATCCTCATGCTTACATACCATTCAGTGGTGGACTGAGAGGGTGCGTTGGTGAGTCTTAACTTCGTGACTTTTCGCACCATATAGGTGATGCCGGAATCGAATTGCATCAGTATCTTACGAATGTTCTCAGGCAAACGGTATGGTATGCTTCATCTGAAAATGATCGTGGCACACGTTATTCGAAAATATCGACTCAACAGCAGTACCTCCTTAAATGAGCTCAAACTGAAGTCTGACATCGTCCTTCGGTCTGTGAATGGCTATAAAATATCCATTTCCAGAGTGTAGAGTCGTTTCGACAAGTGATCGTCTACATGTGAGAATCCATCTACGTCAAGCGGGACACAGTTCTGGCACCACGTTCTTCAAAATGATCGTATTTTTTTTTCACAGATTTGATGAAAGAAATAAATTCATGGAACAATTTTTGGTCCTTCCGTCACTTCAATATTTTGGAATTTACACACCGTTGAAGCTTAACAAAAATGCTCTCTTTCAAATGGTCATTCGTTTCTTTCATCCTGCAGACTTAATTCAATACTCATTTTGCAGCAAGTGAAACATTTCCATCCTTTGTATTGGGATCCTTGGAATGGGCGTGGCTTTGACATTTTAGCCTTGTTAGAACAGTTCTATTTTCTGCCACTAGTTGGCGTATCGAGGTTCTAAGGTTCCCAATATTAATTTTGACAATAGCCAGCCTTTCTATTGAACACGACTGGAAAATTTTGGAAAAAGGTATGACCGTATTCCTTGATCAGATCTCTAAAAAACTGCCAATTTTTAAAATAGAACTCCGCTGAAAACTTATAGTTAGAAACAGCGATTCACTGTGTCAGTGACGTTCTTTCCATAGTATTCATACATTGTAACGTTCCAAATTGACACGAACCTCAAGGTTATAGCAACAAGCCGGTGCTATGGGTTCGAGAGTTATTCAAATTGCTATAACTTCAAATACCATATTAATTTGGACTCTTCAGTACTGGAAGGTGGGGAAAAGGATGGTAATGCCATACAAAAAGCCACCCAAGTCAGATTTTTATTTATTTAAATATATCCTACGTTATCAACGGACTCGGGTGATCGAATGACCGCCAAAGCCGTATTTTTTTCTAAACTGAAGGTTTAGGCTATCTCCACAGAGCCAGGGTATTTCACCAAGCCTGCGGTCCCTGCTATTGCGATTTCACTGTACTAACTGCAGATCCAGGATGCTATATCCAAGACTGCGTATCAGACTCGGAATCACAACAATTGGCCCTCGAACACAAGTCGAATTGACTGGCGTCGTACGCTTCTTTTGTTGATATTCAGAGCCGTCTCCAATTCGGCTTGTGTTGGCTTTAATTCGTTTACTAATAATTTAAACCAAATAAATTTACATGGATTATTTACAACGGAAACTTATGCTACTTATCTTATACTCCCTAGTACCATATCTGTCGTTTAGTCGTAATTATGAGGTGACAATGCTGCTTTAGCTAAAGACCTGAATGTTTAATATATTTCTATTTCCTAATCTGGTGACAATATATAGTATTTTATATTTGAAAGAGTTTGATATCTCGAAAGTTTATCTAATGAAATGATTCTAAATTATTAGCTGGTCAAGACGACCAGTCTAATACCAAATGAGTCGCTTAGGTGCTATACCACATATGCGCTCAGTTTGATTTTGTTAGAAGGTATAGAGTCGTGCCGGTGCTATACCTGGAATACGCTCGGAATTATCAGTGATGTGAGTCGCACCGGTGCTATACCAGAAATATGGTACCGAGCCTAGGCAGCGCCTGCTTTTATACTGTCGACTCTTTGCTTGTAACGTCACAAGCGACGTTTCTGGACTTGGTCGCTTGGAGAATTACCAGTAAAAAAACACCCACGACTCGTATGAAATAACCCATATGCGATTTTTGACTACGTTTCACAGAATTTATCGTTCATTATTCGATTCAGGTTTATTGTTTCGATTTTTAATCTAATAATTACTTAAATTAATATTTTTACGAATGAAAAAAGATCCATTTGAAAATAGGGCCCATGGGGAATCAAAATAAAAATCTGAAAATATTAGAGAATTATTTTTTCCACATTTCGAACCGATTGAAGGCCATCCAAGATAATTTTCCATTTAACGACTACCCTAATATATATGTATATCCAGAGGGCCTCTCGGCTGCAAACAGAAATATTAGAACTCAGACTCTGGTGATGGATATTTTATAGCCATCCATGGACCGGATTGTGATATCAGTCTTCAGTCTCAGTTGGTCCAAAGAGCTGCTACAGGTAAGTCGATATCTCCGTACGATGTTAGCGACGACAGTTTTCATACACGTCATGGAATACTTTTGTCCTGAAAATATTTTTCAGTGTTAATGAGTTACCTCATTTCAAACTCTGGTGCAGGAGACATGAAGACCTTAACTTACCGACGCAACTTCTGCGGCCACCACTGAATGGTACGTACGCGTAGGAATGCCTGCCAATCGAGTTTTCCGGTGTGAATCTATTAGGATCGAATTTATCCGGATTCTCCCAATACTTCGGGTCACGATGAGTCAAAAAGGGTGCCATTAAGACCGAACAACCTTCCGGCAACGTACACGTTTCTGGAAAGAAATCATTTCGTAATCATACCCAGTCAATTCCTTTGCGCATTGGTGAATTGGGAATGCATCCGCATACCTTTAGTGCCAGAAAAGGGAAGCGGAAATATTAATGAATGTTACAAGAAGGGATTTGAGGTGATATACTTCGGGTCCCGATGAGTTAAGTAGGGGACCAGTACGACCGAACAACCTTCCGGCAACGTACAGGTTTCTAGAAATAAATTATTTCGTAATTATGTCTAGTCATTTCTTTTGCGCACTAGTGAATTAGGAATGCATTCGCATACCTTCAGTGCCAGAGAAGGAAAGCGAAAATATTGATAAATGTTTCAAAAATGGATGAGAAGGAATCTTTCACAGATCAATTGAAGAGCTCCGACAGATTAGGAACAGTGGCGAAAGAAAATTATTGTACGAAGAGTTCTGGATGGCCGGACTCAAGCCAAAAAGTCATGTAAGTTATGAAAAAATTCGAAAAAAACTCACCAAGGTCTACTTGACCTGTTAGTTGACGCACCATCAATGGCGCAATAGGGAATAGACGTAGTGTTTCCTTAATAACCATTTCCAAGTACTTCAGCTTGGGGAGACTTTCAGCCGTGATATTTCTTTCTCCCAGGATTTCATTCAACTCTACTCGTACTTTGTCCTACGAGTGAACATATCTGCTGGGTAAGTGATAAACTTCTAGTCTGATCTGAATTAGGATTCTAAATCTATTAGCATACCTGAATTTCCGGGTGCATTCCCAGCATGAGAAGTACAAAAGAGCTAATTGTCGCCGTCGTGTCTTGGCCCTGAAACAATATAAGGATTCTCAAACCGGTGACAAAATATATGTGCCGATGTTTATCTACTGAACGAGAGAAAAAAAAAAAAAAAAATTGATTACGGCTGTGAAAAGGGTGAATATCTCATCTCTGAGTTGGACATCATCCATAAGGTTAGTCTTCTCCACATGATCAATTAGCTGCTCGAGCAGCATTAGTCTAGGTCTATTTGTCTTGACAGAGCCTCCCACCAAAGCGTGATGTTCTTTCTTCTTACGGGCAATGAGCTGAAAGTTATGACAATATTATTTTTAATTCTGCAATTCACCCGCAAGGGACTTCGATTCCGGCAAACTTCTTCTCCAGATAACGTCAATTCGCGACTCATCTTCAGTTGTACCGGTAGGACTTTCCATAAATTTCGTCACCCGATCAGACGGATCACCTTGCACCTAATAATTTGTATGCAGGAAATTCTGTGAATTCGGAAGACTTACTTCATTTGTAAGTTGCTGAATAACTTTCACCCCTGCTGTCTGTTCTTTGCCGTATTTAGTGCATGCGAAGATCCAGTCTGGGTGCAACCAGAGTTTCATCATCCTTTCGTGAGAAAGTTGGTACATCCTATCAGAGCAAATGATTTAGATGAAACATTTATCAATAAATATGACGCCTCGTAGTTGTTGGTAGAAAGTGATAAATCCAGATACCTGCTATTCAATTCCGCCAACTGCTCGTAGGCCCCCTGATGTACGGTACGAGGCGTTCCCATTATGGTTTCTTTAATCATCAGTTAATTCAAATTTCATAACCATAGTAATCAAGAAATGCGCCAAATTCCGGCCATCTACCCACTTACCCAAAATTATATCCATCGTATAATGCTCCATAAAAGGGTACACGTCAAACTCTCCAGTATCAACAAATTCCTCCAAGTGATCAGCGCAGTATCGACTTCCAAGATCGAAGTATTCCACGTACGCATCCAACCCCTTTCCATACAACATGGGCATGATAACTCTTCGATGAGCTTTGTGCGTTGGACCTGAAATCGACTGATAAATGAGAAATCTGGATGATTGTTGTCGTACGATTAAATGAGAATTTGAGAATACCTGACTCTGTTATGAGACCGCGACCAATAAATTGCTCGAAAAAACGATATACGGGATCTTTGTATGTCGCGGTGGAACTGTTGAGAATTACCTACAATCACAGTGAAAGTGAATAAACTTTATTTATTGCAGTCATATTTAGGTAATGATGCATTGTAGTTGACCAAAACTGCTTACGAACATCAATGTCACGAGGCTCTGTGAGACCCACGATGAGCTTTGGTCCTAGCCAGAATCGTAATGGTGTACCATAGCGCTTGCCCATTTCAACAACCCTGCCCAGTATTTCTGAGGATGAAAAATCCATCATTTCCATGAGTACATCTATTCGTGTACAGTTTATCACATCACAATCTATCATTCTGCACGTTTACACGACTGAAAAGATATTATTTGCAGAAAGTGTTGGTTTGTAGAAGACGAAACAATGCCATTTCGATCAATAATCACACCGCACATCGAAGGACCGATGAAGTGTGAGCCAATCCAATTGGTCAACAAACAGCCACAATCCATTTTCGAGCTAAAATTCATAGCAAAACGCTTTTCTGCCAGGGAGCATCCTGCATACTGAATTCAGAGAATTGCGAAGTATTGTTTGGATCTTACCCTCTCGTCTACACGCAAATTGAAGAGCGTTTCCGATTAAAGGAAGAGCTGGTGGTCCGGGTAATTTCGAAGCAAGCTTCCAAAGTCCCAACTGCTTTTGGAACCAGTTCTGAACTCTTTTTGATAGCCACACTCTGAACAAAATCACGATTGCAGCCAGAAAGAAACCTAAATGCAATAAAAAAAAAAAAAAGAAAAAAGAAAACTGTAATTAATGAGTTTTGACCACGAGGAAGAGAGAAATATGTATCAAGCCAAAACCATGATTTGTTTTGTCTTTTCTTTTCTGCCATGTTCTAAAAGTAAAATAGGTCACTGGAGATCCGTGAAAACATGAGGATCTCCGAAAAACTGTCCAGTGTATACTAGATTTTCGTTTTTCTCACACTTTCTCCACAAAACTAAGGGGCAGAGGTGCCTAGGTAGGTTCAACTACATTTTGCTAACATAAGTTTTCTACTTTGTGCGTACCCACTCTACAAATATCAATCTGCCTCTTTCGAATCTTCTTACAAACTTAATAAATCATTTGAGACCGGAAATGGTGGGCGGAGTTGGGTATCATCAAAGCATGCTCACATTACATTTAAATGTGCCCCGAACGGCACTGTGAGCAGGGTTGTAGAAATTGTAATTAAATTTATTCCAATTGCACATTATTTCTCTCCATATGATCCCATTATTAATTTTTTTTCGTGATTTTTGATTAATAATTTTGTACTTTACCCAATTGATCGATCAGGGTCATTTCGCAACTTGGGCAATTGACGATTTTTGATGTCTCTTCCCATAAGTTCTTGTCCACTTCGGAAATGCTGATCTAGCTGCGACTGTCAGATTTCGTTGCACCACCAGAAATCTGAACGTTTAGAATTCACAGATGCTCAACATCAATAATCTACTTTTAGTTTTTCGCGGCAGCCTAATCAATCTTGTATTATACCCACAATATCAGTAATAATAAATATCAAACTACAAAATATTGGACAGATTTGATACCTGCTAATCCCAATCCACACACAACCCAGGAAATTATGACGGAATATTTTTGCTTCCAGCCTTATTATACCTTCGCAAGATAAACAATTTTAATTATACGAAGATTTTTTCCGTCCAGAACTCAATGATTTTGTTGGTCAACCAGTGTGATCTCACTGGTACTCGACTTAAAAGTGGGTTCGGCTTCGCTTCACGGTATACTTACTTAGCATACCGTCTTGCTATTGAAGATATTAGATTTTTTTTATCGATGGCCACTTATTTTTTTGTCAACAAATGAAAACTAGCATTCAAAAATAAGAAGACAGAAACGTTCGAGGCACAAGTACCAACAAACTGTCGAGCATTAGTATGATGCCAGACAGACGAACATCCGAAGACATGAACTGCATAAAACTCGCTTAATCCGCTAAAAAGAAAAGAAAATGAAATACAAATTTGACAGGGAGAAATTTTCGTCGGAGTTGGTCAGGTGTGACAGTTTATTTCTCTGTTAAAAACTACGTTTCGGCCAGGCTCCGCTGACCATCTTCGAGATTCGAGAACCTAATCGGCCTAGATGTTTACGTTTCGCTAAATTCGGAGGAACGTTCTCTGGAAAAAAAAAAAAAACAAACGGAGTCCCCTATCCCGCGCAGAGCAGAACACTGATTCATCGCGGGGGCAGAGGCTGCTTATATTTAATACCAACTTGAAAAAATTCAAAACCAATTGTATGTTCGGTTGCTCGTATACGGAGCTTCAGATTCCGTTTCTTTTGACTGTACATTTAGATGATAACATTCGAACTTTAGTAGATAAGAGGAAGGTCTTTCGCAATCTAGTCGAGTAAGTCGCTACTGACTCGACTACCTAGATTGATCAAGACGTATATATTCCTCTTATAATTCGAATATAATATTCGAATTTTTGTCTTATCGGTATTTCTTCTCACAGATATAACCGAAAGTGTTTTCTATGTTTAAAAATCTAACTTTTCTGAATATGGTATATCTGCGTTAGGATAGATCGTCATAAAAAATCATATACAAAAGTGAGTTATTTTTTTTTTTTTTTTTTAACCACTGCCCCTTACGATCTTTGACTTTTGTAATGTGAAAAGAAGTCGGAGCCAATTTTCTGTCAATTTGATTTCTTCACTGTTCTTTCAACAGATCTGAAAATTGAAAAATATGCGTATCAAGATATATTTGACTGTTAGCAATAAATGCGATGCTAGTTTTTCATAAATAAACTAGTGCGCAGGATCTTGTTGTGAATATTTTTATGATATTTACATAATGAATAAAAAATATGCAAAACTGCCGTCAATTTATTCAATACACCTAATACTTATACATTGAATACCGTTCAATACTACGTAAGCAATCTATAATCTTCTATCATAGTTTTCTTCGTTGTCCGTAGTTTTAGAGTAGTATCCAATCTGGCCAGTATATTGGCAGTCAATTTATAGATAGTTATGAGTAGAACAATAATGATAATCTTTAATACAGTAGATTATATAATCCGAGAATTTTACGATTGCAGACGTTAATATTTCTGATGGTGCACTAAGAATTGTGAAATAGTAGTCCGCCCAGCTTCTTCAAAACGGTTAAAAGCCAACGGTAAGCAATATTGGGGAGTACCAATTGCCGCCTCGAGATGATTCTGTTCCGGTACCAGTTGGGTAAAGTGTAGAATTATTGAACGAAAATCGTAGTAGCAAAAATGATTATAAACCATCCAGAATCTCGGAAACTATTCCTTAATTAATATTGGAAGCAAGATCCAAGAAAATAAAAATATACGACAATGTGGATATAGTATCCGAGCCATCTCCGTATGACACTTGTACATACACTTGTAGATTGCGGTGAAATCCAAAATTAAAACAAAAACAAAAACTTATGTTCAAAATAAGTGAAGTATATATATGCGGTGATAAAAAAAAACAATAAGAAAAGTCAAAATCAAAATCGTTAATCAGGTGTCAGAATTCCGTGGCCTATGATATTGTAATAATTTACATCTAGTTTTCTCTTCAATTCAGTTTTGGTGGCAGTCAGCATCGGCATATTTCTCAAAGTATGGCTATCGAAAAGTGTGCAGAACTGGCGTAAAAATCGGCGAAGGCTCATCAAAGCTGCATCAAAATTACCTGGGCTACAAGGTCTTCCACTGATTGGAAATGCGCTTCTATTTGCCTGTAAAACTGAAGGTATTATGGTAAAACTTGACTTATCATTGCTCTCTATTTTGCAAAGGCTTGCTTGCTGCTTACATTTGTCATCTCATTTTCAAGGTATGGATTGACAAAGTAGGCCCTTTCCGTATTAACGTCGACAAATAACATGTTTTCCGTCCTTGTAAATCATAAGTTAGGTCGTTAGCATTTCACGCGAATGCGAGCCTATCTATCTTCATCTCAATGAGGCTAACAATTTTAGTATCGTTCGTTGAAGATCTAATCAATTAATTCGTTACCAGATGTTCTGTCCAGAATTATGGAGACTTGCAGGCTTTATGAGAAACCATTTCAGTGCTGGATTGGGCCGAAGCTCATAATCCCGATCAGAAAGCCTGAAGATATTAAAGTGAGTATAGTCCACGTTTCAGAATCAACGTTTTTGCCAGATGAATTGTAGATAGTTCACCGCAGTGTTGTGAAAATTGTAATTAAATTTTTTTTAATTACTCATTACTTTCGTAATGAGTAATTAAACTTTATTTAATTACCCATTACTTTGGTAATGTGTAATTTAAGTTTATTTAATTACACATTACCAAAGTAATGTGTAATTAAACTCGATTTAATTACACATTACTTTGGTAATGTGTAATTAAACTTTATTTAATTACACATTACTTTTGTAATGTGTAATTAAACTTCATTTAATTACACATTACTTTGCTAATGTGTAATTAAACTTGATTTAATTACACATTACCAAAGTAATGGGTAATTAAACTCGGTTTAATTACACATTACCAAAGTAATGGGTAATTAAATGAGTAATTCCATTACAAATGTAATTAGTGACTCGCAACACTGGCTCACCGTACCTCTTCTAGGTACATTCAAAGAAGTTTATAGTTGATTCAACAGTTCTGAAGTTAAAATCAATCTTTCATATTATGTTCAGCTTTTATTGCTCAATATTCTAGTCAATTCTACTGAGTGCCAATGCGTCATGCAAAGATCCCATGTATCGCTTTGCTGAAAAATTGTTCGGGCGTGGTCTTCTGACATCTTCGGGTATGTCCTCTTGCCGTCTTTTATGACTTTGGGTAATTTATAGTACTCATTCAATATAAACACATTTACCTTACTCCAACGTGCAGGTCCGACGAATAGGATCCACCGGAAAGTAATTGTGGCAATGTTGAATGCAAAGACGATGAATTCGTTCGTAAAGTACTTTGACAAGCATAGTAAACGCTGTGCTCAGCAATTGGAGATACGCATCGGTACTGGAGAGTTCGACGTTTTTTCATACATCGAAGATTGCGCCGTGAATAGTGCTTTGGGTGAGTTAATTAGATCCGTGGATTTTTTTCGGGGAGTCTGTGGGCTCATCTTATTTTATTGAATTACCGTCCATGTCATAATCTTAGATACTATAATGGGGACTTCTGGTATAACACAACAGGGCGAACAGAAAGAGCTGATTTCATGTGTTGCGAGGTAACGTATTCCAGCTATCAAATATTCCGGAATACGAATTCGGAATTAAAGATGATTATTCTTCACATTACTCAACACTCGATTTTACAGAATGTACAATCTAGTTGCCGATAGAATAACAAAGATTTGGTTACATCCGGACTGGATGTACGCTTGCACCAAGTACAAAAAGTTACAGGATAGATCATTGAGTGTCATTCGTCAATTTGTGGAGAATGTAATGGTTCTTTTAATCTTTGAAAATGTTTGAATATGAAAAATCTCTTCATATTTTATAGTAATCAAACCACTCAATGCATAAACTTTTCGTCTGAATTTTCAGATCATAGTTCATAAGAAGAAGGAATACTTCGCTTTGCCACCAGACTCAGAAGCTTTGGGTACTCCACGACTGATGTTGTCGGAACAGCTGGTTGCTTATAACGAGAAAATTAATCTAATGAACGATGAGCAACTCAGAGACGAAATACTGACAGTTTTCATTGGCGTAATAAAACCTATGATTAGTCAATACAGTTACTATGTATGACTCTAATAGAGAAAGTCTCCATGATTTTGCTCAATATCTTGTTCGATTTTGACAGGCGGAGGATTCAACGAAGACAGCATGCTCCTTTGTCATATTGATGTTGGCTATACATCCTGAAATTCAGGTTCACACGATACTCTCTAAGAAATTCCTTTTCGACTATCGAATCGGTATATTCACCAGCGATTTTATTTTCGTAGGAGAAAGTAAGAGCAGAACTGACTGAAGTGCTTGGGGAAGCAGAGAGTGCAACGGAAAATAAACTTTCCGAGCTCAAATATTTGAGCATGGTTATCAAAGAAACACTTCGTCTTTTCCCCATCGGCCCGGTGATGTTGCGTAAACTAACGGGTGACGTTCATCTTGGTGAGTTAACCAGGTAGCTTTTCAAAAGTCCCATATAATTACAGAATAACTATTTTCTAGAATCCTGTACGTTGCCGGAAGGCTCCTCAGTTGCAATGATTCCATTCCTGACTCATCGTGATCCAGACTACTGGACAGATCCGGATCATTTCAATCCAGAAAGATTCACGCCTGAAAACTCAGTAGGCAGGCATCCTCATGCTTACATACCATTCAGTGGTGGACTGAGAGGGTGCGTTGGTGAGTCTTAACTTCGTGACTTTTCGCACCATATAGGTGATGCCGGAATCGAATTGCATCAGTATCTTACGAATGTTCTCAGGCAAACAGTATGGTATGCTTCATCTGAAAATTATCGTGGCACATGTTATTCGAAAATATCGACTCAACAGCAGTACCTCCTTAAATGAGATCAAACTGAAGTCTGACATCATCCTCCGGTCTGTAAACGGCTATAAAATATCCATTTCCAGAGTGTAGATTCGTAAATTTCGTTTCCATCAAGTCCGAGGTGAAGAGCTTTCATCTATCTATGCTAAAAAATGCGTGGATCAACTGGATCTCTAAAGGCCCCAACAACTTGGAAGAAAAATTCATCGTAGTACTTGTGGGCCCTGTATGACCTACATGAGAAGAAGCAATAAAAGGATTGATAGTGCTAGCGAAATAACGTTTCATTATAGATATCCATGTACAGAAATGTTATTTGAATACCTACGTTTTGCATCAACTAAAACAGAAATGATCTATAAACGTCATAATATATGTATAACTTGTTTGATCTTACATTTTGTGATTCATTGTCTGAAATTTGAGTCGGAAATGTTGTGTGAGTGGTCCAGTTTAGTTCAGATAGGTATTTCGTTGTTTAAAATTGGAAACGGTCAAATAAGTTTTTGAAACTCTATTTTCATTCGTATATTTGATCTACAATCATGGATTTTTGAAATTTTTGAAATTGTATGTAATTTGGATTTCTCATTAGAAAATTGTAAACATAAAATTGATATCATTGATGATAATTATTGTGCCGAAGAAATCGCCCTTAACTCATTAGACTTCTGAGACATCCAGAATATTTTACAGTTTGATTATCAGCGGCCAAGAGAATTAGGTTGAAAAAAAAAAATTATGCATTGAATAAATTCAGCGATTTAAAAAGAATATTATATAGCTGCAAGGAGTACGGTACAAAATGTAATGGTGCAAGTCATCGACTTGGAAGAATCCGTGGGATTTGGATAAATAGAGGTACATCGAAGGCCTGAGAGGAGTAGTACTCTTACGACCGCATCACCGGGGCAACCGGACAGCGAAGTGTCAACGGTTTACGGGTTTTGTTAAATAATAAGCTAATCAAAGGCTCAACGCTTTTTCAATTTAGTATCATTTCGAGTGCCGATTTGTTACAGAAGCATCAAGTACTTTGAGTGAATTTGAGTTCGAAATAAAAGATGAACATTATCGAGCACTTCGTCTTATCTCTGGATTGTTGGGGTGAGTTCTCCCATTCCCATTTGTTGTTGTATATTTGGTCTTTTACGCCATAACGGCAGCCAGGGCACGTGTTCAGTTCCTGGATGATATAAAAAAAGGAAAGGACCAGAAAATGTTTCGTTTTATCGATACAGTTCAAATGTACCGATATTTCTGTACATTCGGTGATTCCATATGAGGCTCAGAATGGTATGGTTTGAAAATATTGCTCAGTCTGAGAAGTAAGGATCGAATCAATACGGATTGAGATTTTTGATGTGTAAAGAGAAGACAATCCCTTTTTGTCCTCGTAGATATTAGCGTAAGATTCAACTTCTTTCTAAGTTTATGGAATTTCATCCAGAATTAATAGGAGTTGGATTTCAGTAACGAGATATACGTTCTGAATTTCAAGTCGATACGGCCAATGGTTCGAAGGATTTCCTGATGCTCAGAGAGTGGCTATACGAAGAAGAAGGAATTGGAAATGTTTTTCGATCATTTAAACATTAGACGATGATTCTTTTGAACCACATTTAAAAATTTTACTCAAATCTCCTATCCCTTTTAGATTTCTTGGTCCTCGTCATCGGATCATTGTTCGGAGTTTGGCTACTGAATGGTGGAGGAAAATGGTGTCAAAAGGAGTTGAGATTTTTTAAGAGTGCTTCAGCGATGCCAGGGCCACCAGCTCTACCTTTAATTGGAAACGCACTTCACTTTGCTTGCCAAGGCGATGGTAATTTACAATGCAATATAATTATACATATAATGAGTCCGGACTGTCTCATGTCAATCCACATACGAGCGCTGGGTCTTATCGCTTTCGATAACAGACCAATACAATTTCAATGTGTCTGATTGTTCTCAGATTTGTTGAACAGGCTAATCGAATTGAGCCAGCCCTACGAAAACCCATTTCGATTCTGGATGGGACCGAAGCTTTTCGTCGGAATAAAAAACCCTCGCGATATACAAGTGAGCATTGACTCTTCCTTGAAATGTCAAGACAGTAAAGAAAAATGACATAAGATAGGAAGTGAATCCTATTTACAATTGAATTTATGAATAATTATTTACTTAATTTTTAGGTAGTTTTGAAGAGCTCTATAGCAACACATAAACCATACGAATATCGGTTCTTGGCATCGTACTTGGGCTGCGGTATAGTTACTGATTCAGGTATACGTCTCTCCGTTGACAAATATGACTTTAAACCTTTTCTATTTGCTCACTCATGAATCCTACCTGATGAGCTATACGCATGTGTAAAGAAATATGCAGCTCGAGTCTTATTAGCTTGTGCATATCGTATTTGAGGATTTGCTTCGGACTAACAAGGCAACGTGAATATTATATCACATGAAATTCCTAAGTACTTTACGCATGTATTCAAGGAATTTATGTTCAATACAGTTCGAGCTTGTATCCCTGAGGATCGAAAATAAATAAAATTAATATCTTCATGGAAGCAAATAAAGATATTTTCGTTTTTTTTTTTCGTTTCTTTAATATACGTGTGAGCGTATTCTTTTATTTTCGATTATTTAGTAGGTACCATGCAGATCTAGAGATTGAAATATGTTTCGTTCATGCGCCACGAGGGAAACTTCAATTACACATGATAAATTAAAATAAAATTTGAACCGTTTAGCTGTGTTCAATATACTGATGAATATTTTTCAAAGATCAGGTTCGACCCATCGAGCTCACCGTAAGCTAATTATGCCCATGGTAAACGGAAAAGTGTTGAGTACGTACTTGGATTGCTTTGATAAACACAGTCGACGATGTGTTGAGTGTTTGGAGAGCCGCGTTGACACTGGAGAATTCGACATAATGCATTTCATGGACGATTGTACCTTGGATATAATTTTAGGTGAGTTGATTGGTCTCTGATTCTTACCTTGATCTAAGTGGCTTTGATACATGCTCTGATCACCTCGAAATCGCGATACGTAGTAGTTTCTTTCATACCACACAACCATTGGAATGTAACTTTGGGGATTGCTGTTTCATTTTAGAAAAAAGTGCCTAGGTACGTTGTGTTTTTTTAAATATTCAAAATTATTTTTACAGACTCAGTTATCATCAGAGAAATTATCGAATTATTTACAATTCCACTCGGTTTATTGCGTTTTTGAAATACTTGGGCTCGGTGGTGGCAAGCCACAAATTTTGAGCATTATCTCATCTCATGTGATAAAGAAATTACGATTTTGCGTAATGTACAAAAAATACCGACATCTGACGGAATCGAAACTTTAAAAGCAACATAATAACGCAGTAAAAGTGATCCGCGTCGGAGTTTCCATGCGAGTATCAAAGCCACTTGAGCCTGATTACCATTTCTTAATTGCAGAATCCATAATGGGAACTGCTAGTACTGCTCAAAGTAACGGATACGTGGGTCTGATCGATTGTTCATCAAGGTGAAAAAAGTTTCAACAATTAATTTTATCCACATTGATAACGAGGATTCCCGAACAAGCTTTTGTTTCATAGGGCAATCGGCTTGGCTCACGAGAGAACCATGAAGGCCTGGTTGCATCTGGACTCGATTTACGCTCGCACAAATTCCGGTAAAGAATATGCCAGAGCGATGAAAGTTTTGCACGAATTTGCGGAGACTGTAAGTTATCATCGCATATTTTTTTGCCTCTATGTTTTCAAAAATTTCAAATGCGCGATAATTAAAGCTCTTATACACTCCTACCGAGTGATCTGATCGGGAGGTAAGAGGTCCCAGATACGGAGCTGCATGATACTCTTAAATATTGGATATCTATAATATTTGCTGTACACGACTGACTCCGCATAAATTTCAGTTTCTATGATTGATTATTTATGTGTCTTTCCTTATGTATACCAAGTTTTATGCAGATTGCGTATATTTGCACTGACGTTCGCTTATGAGCAAATGTTGTTTTTACCTACCTATTTTTGTGGATTTTCAAGGCCGCGTGATATCTTTTTTAGTTAGTAGAATTGATCATTTTTTTCAATCTTTTTTTGCTACAATAATTTTGACGAGCTGCTACATTTCATCGTGAGTCTTTGCCATCAAAATGTGTCTGTAAAATTTCGTACCAATAAATTTAATTCCAGTAAATAATAAGATTTTTTTCAGCTCGTTGCCCAGAAGAAGAATGAATATTACACCTTGAAAAGCAGCTCCTATAATTCTCCTGAAAGGCCACGAGTGGCGGTTCTAGATCGGTTAATCGCTTATAACGAAAAGTCCAATCTCATGGACAACAAACGATTGCGAGATGAAATATCCAACATCTGGATACCGGTAATAAATCCAAAGGAGACGATAGAATAAGAGACATAAACTGTCCAAAAAATAACGACATGTATATGTCATTTTTCTTGTGCACAGTTGTGATTTTAGCTTACAATGGTTGAACAAATTTCACGTATCACAGCCTCAATATAATTTCACCTCATCCAGGGATTCACGTTTTCAAATTATGATTTTAGGCCCAGGATCCCACGGCCCTTACTTGCTCGTTTATATTCTTGATGTTAGGGATGCACCCGGACGTCCAGGTTCGCATAAATTTCCTTTCGAAAATCGGTTTCAATTACTGCAGAAATCTCTTATCTATGTGATTTTCATTTTCATAGGACAAGGTACGAGCGGAAGTACGCAAAATAATAGGAAACGGAGACATAACAACGGAACACATCTCCAAGCTAAAGTACCTGGAGATGGTCTTCAAGGAAACCGTCCGCCTGTTTCCCGTAGGACCGGTGATATTGCGTGAATTGCAGAGTGATCTAGACTTTGGTGAGTGCAGATGTCGGGCCGTCATGTTCTATACATTCTATTCCTGTCAAAATCTGTTGGATAATTTACTGTCGAGATTCTAACGGTGGCATGTTTCACCTTCAATAGAAACATGTACTGCACCGGCAGGCTGTACCATCGCATTGCTGATGTACATGACTCACCGTGATCCTAATCATTGGAAGGATCCAGAAAAATTTAACCCAGACAGATTTACACCAGAGAACTCTGTGGGCAGGCACCCCTACGCGTTTGTACCCTTCAGCGGCGGTATTAGAGGGTGCATTGGTAGGTTAATTACAACTTTTAGTTGGTTTACTATTCATATAAATTTGGAACATGATTAGTGTCATCACATTTTTCAGGTCGACAGTACGCCACGATGGTGGTAAAAACCCTGGTGGCACGAGTTGTTCAAAAGTATAAATTAAGCAGCAGTGGATCTTTGGAAACGCTTCGACTTAAAGCTGGCGTCTCTATTCGGTCCATAGATGGCTACAAAGTTTCAATCACTACAGTATGACTGTGCCCATGGTTTTGTAGAAGCTGACAGTGTATAGAATGTAGAAATAGAAACACGTTGTAAAAATAAAAATTCAGTATCAAGATAATTTAGATAGGGTAAACCGACCAGTGAATGGATGGTTAAGGAACGGCACCAGTAAATGGACTTTGGAAAGCCATGTTAAAATCACTGTATATAAACTTTGTGTGAAAATGGTCATTCACTGGTCCCCGCCCATTCACTGGTCGGTTTACCCTACCTGCTAGCTTTGCCAAGTGTAAACCTACGTCGTTTTACTTTTGGAACAATTCTGGAGTCTGGGTTCTCTCTACATTTTCTGGAGCTCATGGTCGCTCTTTTAGAAATAGACTTGACTCTTCTGGTTAAGACTCTAAATAGCGTTTTTTTTTTCATTTTTTTGGTAAGGAGTGGTTCAATTTGTACCCTCAAAAATGTATAAAGTACAGTTATGGCTGCTTGCGAAAAATTAGTTCGAACAAAATTATTAAGAAATATCCACTCAAAAAGAACGTCTCAGACGTCAATGGTCAAAATTTTCTTCAATTTTCACTACCCACAGTCCAGGCCAAAAGTATGAGCGCGCTGAACTTATACCGCGCATTCTACGGTAACTTCTCTTTAGCCAAAACTTTAAGTGGGTGACTGTCCGCCTTGTTCCGTGTGTCATATATGAATATGTGTGTACATTACGCCGCTACGAAGCGTTGCTGTGCCTCCTTCCCTCTAGTTTTTCTTCGCCGAGTACGTTGTTACAGCTTATTTCACAGAAACTATACGTCAGATCGCTTTCATCTTTTGGAATAACATTTGGAACATACTAAACTACTACATGTTAGTTTATTTTTATCAAACTCTATAGAGGAAAAATGATGCTATCAATCAAAACGTTGGTTTTGATAGTCTTGGTCCTATGCTTTCCATGTAAAAATGTCCCACCTCCGAGGCGAATCTCTTATTTTCTGTACGTCAGAAGTTCATAAAAATTTAACTGTGCATGCATTGGGTCATTGTTAACACATGGTTCAAATTTCATGAACTTCTATAGAAACTCGATTTAGTGGGAAACTACCTTAAAATGAATAGGTAGGGACTTCTTCAGGAAGGAGAGTGATGGTAAAAACAAGAGTCCTTGTTTGGAGGAAAAGAACGACTAACTTTTTTCGACCTTATAGTCTCCATCGTCGGTGCTGCCATTTTTTTAAAGTGAAAATTAAAGTTTTTTCTGCGTTTTTGGATTTTGGGAAAAATGAATAGGGATCGAGAAAGGGGACCCAGTGCAGACTCATGTAACGCCGCGCTTTTTACTCCAGCCCAGCCAGTTGCCAGATGAAAATAGCGAAGAAAAAAGAGAAAAAACAAACAATTATGAATTATTCATACAGATAGAAGGGATTAAATGATTTTAGATCAATTGATTTTACTCTGAAACACATTCTCATGAAAATATGTCAACATTTAATACAGTTTATATTATAAAATAAATTCGTAGGGAGAAAGAGAGAGATTGATATACGTACAAATATATTCAAAAAATCATCTGCTACTCTGAAACGTGAATGTTTCCTTCAATTCCAAGTATCTATCACTTTTGAGATCGAGTCTTTGACGATGTAAAATTTTCATGACGTAGAGACACAGCCGATAAAGTCCTTAGATCACTTTCTGAAATTATAAAGCTGCATGGTTGTATTGTATCACAGTATTGAGTCTCTCAATTGCGTACGAGCATCGCTATTTGTTCACTCCACAGAAATAATGCACCGCGTTTTATGAGACGACTACGCTGTTTTTGTTGACTGACGTTGTGACTGCTATTTCGCCAGCTGACAGGATGAGGGACACCACCGTGTACGAACTCCAAAGAAGAATGATCAGGAACGTATACTTTATCATATAGTGGAGCACCATCATCCTGTAAATTGAAAATATGGGTAGAACATAATGAGAAATGAGTGGAGTGAAGTGGAGCGAAATTTTTATTTAGACCCAGAACCCTGCGAAAGATAGATGGGTAGATACATAGACACCTACTGTCGGCGTAAAAAGGTTTGGCCCCTCTGTTTGAGTGATCATAACTTCTACAGGAAAAATGGTAGAGCATCGAGTCTGGAAAGATCGGAAAGCGCCAAGTTTTCTGCGTCTAATGGTTGTTCGCAAATTTCCGTGTAAAAATCGTGAAAGCCGTTATGATCTCCGAAAAGTTAAAAAACGTAGTTTTTCGGAGTCCATCGCCGTACGTCAACTTCAACTCGCCAGGTGCAAAAAGGTCCAATGGTGCGATTTGGGGAACGGATCCGTACGGACGAACCTGAGCCAGCTCAAAATTATCGTCAGGATATACACTTTTTGATTCCGTAATCAGTTTTTGGTTCGCAATAGCGGACTTCCAGTAATCGACGTCAACAATTTTTCAAATTTGCGCAGGGCCGCCTGTGGCCCTAGCTGCTTTCACGATTTTTTCACGGAAATTTGCGAACAACCATTAGACGCAGAAAACTTGGCGCTTCCCGATCTTTCCAGACTCGATGCTCTACCAATTTTCCTGTAGAAGTTATGATCACTCAAATAGAGGGGCCAAACCTTTTTGCGCCGACAGTAGGGTTTGTTATGACATGACCTGATACAGGCTGTGAGTCCCGGAATAAGATACCTCATAAATAGAAATTTAGCAAATAAAGAGAAAAAAAAAAACAATAGAGAAAGGGACAGAAGCATAATGAAATGAGTTCTTGCTGTCTCAATAAAGGATAAATTTCTTACAAGACCATTCGTTTCCGGGCAGCCGGAATGGTGCTTGGGTCATCCTTAAAAATGTATAACCGCATTCCATGGACGTAGTTGTACATGTAACTGTCCCAGTCAAAGTTTGCCATGGAGAAGAAGAAGGTTTTTTGATCCTCAGCCGTGAGTCTATCCCAAAGCTCACGCGTGTTGTCATTACGAAATTTCCAGGTTTTTCGTGTAAAGTAGGAGGTAACCTCTGCGAACTTGTGAATTTTCTTGTACAGCTTGAGCATCCTGAAACCAGAGTTTAATTATATCCCATGAATAAAATGGTGTCAATTGCGATGTGTAAGCATGAAACGTCAACCTTTCAGAATTATCGAATTATTCGCGGTTTGTAATCGAGTCATACTCACTTGGGGCTTTGTCCGGTAATTAGGAGTCCCGTGTCGAGAATCAAGGCTGGTATAATGTGCAAAAGAATTGTAAGTAAATTGTATAGCACGGTGTACTTCGTGGTATAGAGTACATAGTACCACATGCTGCGCGTATGAGGATACAGAAGTCCGTATTTCAGAGCGTAATCATGCCATTCTCCCCACGTGATGCCTTTATTATTCCAAGTCGCAACGTAGTTGTAAATTGGCGGCTGGAGTTCAACATTTCTGCGCAATTTGTTACAACATCAATTTTCCGAATCCGTAAAAATTCAAGAATCTATAACTACTGTTTTAAAAACGGGTGGAGAAAATCCCATCACATGATACTAGATTATTACAACATCAGTTTTATACTCGCAACAAAAAAAATGTCTTTTACAATGTACTATGAAAGTTTGAGGAACGGAATTCAATAATAATTGAGAAAGAAATCGTTCGACTCACTTGTTGCTTGCTATGTCCCAAGCTGTAGCGATCAGTGCGTTTACTGTCAAATCAACAGGTATCAGTTCTGCAGAACAGTCGCTATTTGTGTTGAGAGTTCTAATCAATCCAGCGCCTACCCCAGCGGCTCCGCCATTTGGACCGCCGATGTTGTCGATCCACCCTTTGATCGGTTCGTTGCAAGACGAGATAACTGCACTTTTAAGAGAAAATTAGAAATGCTGGAAGGGGCCACGACATTCGAGAATCGGTTGTCTTCATGACAATCGATAGTCCTTTTTCTTAAATAGAAGATGGAATAAGTTTGTGGCATAGTTTTAAAAATTGCACAAGGATTTTTGATAGAAAATATCATGACTGAATTAAGTTAGAGGTTGTCCTGATTGTGGATGAGCAACACCGATTTCATTCTTCAGTTTACTATATTTCGATAGAAGACGTAAGCTATAAGCCTACAACCCTAAATTCTAATTTATTTCATTTTCAAAATTCAATTGCCATAAATTTGTTTCAAAATTATTTATAAAGTCTCGATCGATTAAGCAATGGCAATGTTGCCTAGTTCTTCAAAACACACATTGGCACTTGCAACAAAATATTGTTGCAAGGTTCCTTAGACTATAAAACCAAACTTTATCCTTCTTCCTGTAGTATATTTTTATTTCTCTATCTCCGACTCACCCATTGCTGGTCTGAATATACCACAAGGTAAGTCTAGCCCGTGTTTCTTCACGGTAGCTTCTGCTATTGCTTTGGTGAAGCAATAAGTGTTGGGAAAATCTCCCAGGAGAATCGGTGTGATTTTGTTCAATTTTATTTCGTCGAGACTTGCCGTTATTTTTTCTACGTTGTCCACTGAAAAAATTTCGTGGTAATTCTTGGCAGACAATCGCAATGGGTGCAGCGTAGTACAGTTAAACAACGGCACGTACCGAGTTTCAGTTTTTAATGTAACGCTAAAATGAATGTGTACAAGCTTTATTCCTACAATCTCAGTAGATTGATAGGTGGAAGTATGGAATAATTGACAAGATACATTCATTATAAAATATAAACGGATGTCTGTGGAATTTCTCAATCATGCGAATAAGGTAAATGTCCCAATGACCGGACAGCTAAGGTTGACGTCCCAAGGGCCGGACATTCATACGAAATCGTATTTATGCACCGAGGGAAGAAAGTGCGTACTTTATTCCCGGCTGCGCGCATAAAGAACGCGCTTTCTGCCCTTGGATGCATAAAATATCGTATGCACCATGGTGTAAAGTGTTCTTCTAGACGAGTGTGAAGGTCACCCTCGCTTCGCTCGGGAGACAAACCTCACACTCGTCAAAAAGAACACTTTATTCCCTAGGTGCATAATATACTAATTCTGTCTCTATTGCACACTCTTTCTGTTCGGTAACTGAGACCTGTCCGGCTTTCGGGACGTTTACTTTATGTGTATATGGAGAAGCAATGTCATTGATGACGAGACGTTATAATTACCTGAAATGGGCGGTGGGTAAAATTTCTCTTCGATGGTTAACTGGTTGCAGTTGCTGTAAGCCGTGGAAACGTGTATGACGGCCTAAATGACAATTTTTGAGTAAATATTTATAGAAAGTTAAGTGCACTTGCAAATCCGAGACTCGTTCATCATTCACGGTGAATTATGTAAATAGAGAGACAATATTGATTTCGAGAGATATTCAGAGTAGGCATCAAGTCCGAACTTCGATACTCACTTTGAGATTGTTCATGGATCGACATATGGCCATCACTTCCCTCGTTCCGCTGACGTTAATCGCAATGGCATATTTTATTTCCTCGTCAAATCGTACCGTAGCAGCCACGTGAAAAACTATGGAAGTTTTATCTATCAGGATGTTCCTGTCTTCGATGGATAAGCCTAAGTTCGGCAAGCTACAGTCACCCGAGACAACGACAATTTTGTTTTGATACTTTGGCTGTTCTGTCTTTAGCCGAGCAAAGATCTGCAAGCAAAATCTCCGTCTATATTATAACAATTTATTCGAAAATCAGCGTTACGACCTTGATGTAGAAAATTTCTTCTTTCAATAGATCAGAAATTGAATCCTAGATGCATACACTAAATGTATTCATTTGTTTTTGATGAATTTTATAGGAACTGGCGTTTTATATCCTGCAGGTGATCTGAAATGATCATCGTTAAAAGACTATAAATCCAAGAACAGGATTTCCATATAGATGAGAATGTAAAAGCCAAAGGAATCTGCTTATCCTATGGCTGAAATTTATTTCGGTCTACCGATATTGCAAGAGATGGTTATTGAGTAATACACATCACCAATATTGAATTTTATTAGCCAACAACATCACAGGCAAGAAATATTAGTTTATTGAAAAATAAGTCACGTCAGATCTTATTTTTACGAATAGTGTCTGGTTTATGACACTTACAGTGTAGGTTGAGCATTCGTTAAGATGTTATGCAAAGGAGCCGCAACATCTTGAATTTATAATATATTCGCCTATTATGCTCGTAAATTATTAATGTACACACGGATCTACACTGAGAGAATTTTATGATAGCATGTACGATATTAGAATGGTATGGTATGGTTATGGTATTGCATGGTTCATATTAACATTAGAGATGATAACCATTACCATCAGAGTGGTGAATTTTTTTATACAAATGATAAAGATTATCGTCAGAATGGTGAATTCAATCATCGCTTTCATTGAATCGGTTGTAGTGTGCTTTTACAATAATGCGATAGTAGTATTTACCATGAAATTCTCTCAGTATAGTAATGCAGACGAACAGTTGATGTCAATTTCTCACCAAGTTGCTAATCATATAACCTGCAGCCCGAAGGCGATGAGAGAGATCTCTGAACGTTGTTAATGTACTTGTTCATATTCGAGTTTCAAAATCTCATAAACGATAGACTTTTCAGAAACGAAGAGCACGATAACGTGAAAGAATTTCACTCATTTGGCTAGGAGATGAATAGTTTAAAGAAACGTAAAGTGCGTTGAACGTGGGTCGATGCCTGCAACGAATTTGTTTCAATAAAACGTATACCACTTGGATTCATGGTTTTTTTTTAATGATATTGATGATTTGATGAGTGATCAATGATTATGCTTGCTATTTGCTTACCGGGTCATCAAAAATATGTGTCAAGCGGTCGTGAACACTTTTGCCCTTCTTTGGACGCACGAGAAGATAAATTGACGACAATTCCGGGCAGCTTCTTAATAATTTCTCAACCAGGACTTTTCCCAGGAATCCAGTACCGCCTGCATAAAACAAAGGGAGTAATACGGATCCTACAACCGTAATGTCATGCGTTTATCAACCTGAGAATTTGGATCGGTATATTCTAAATCGAGTTGGAATCAAATGTCGACGGTCGAATAATTTTGAAGTCAATATAAATCGACAGATCGTTAATTTTCTGAAAGTCCTGTGTTCAAATGATCGCTCAGCCGGTATTAAGCAGAATAATTAAGACACGTCTCAGATATTTTACCTGTTATAAAGACAGTTTGCCCAGCATAAAATTCTCGAATCAGCGTCCTTACCGTGGTCGGAGGATCACCTGCGATTACCGTCATTTCTGGAAAAGATGAGGAACACTAAAACTTAGCCTAGTCTAGAAGATACTCATCTTTTTTCATTGAGAATTTGGAATATGAAAAATAAAAATTCATTGTGTTTTTTGTGACTTTTCAGAAATATAATGAACAAAATGGTGAAGGTGAACCGGTATATAGAATAAATTTCGGACCTTATAATGAGTTATTGATATTTACATAACGAACGTTAATATATTAATATATAATAAGAAACAAAATTTAATCGGTTCTGATATTTTAATTCAAACTCAAAGTGTTTCGCTATTCATGAACATTTCACCAACAACCACGATACACTTTCTTTATTAATTACCAAAAAATGTATATTGCGACAAATTATGCCAGAGCAATGAATCGAATTCCTTGCTTTATTGTGTCTTGAGTCGAATGGTATTTCATTTGTGTGAAGTTGAAGCGATTTTTTCCTCAAAGAAATTCAATAATTTCAAAATCACTGGCTAGTGCAGGCATATGATATTTTCTACAAATTTCATACTTACTTACCTGGCATTAGTATCCAACTATTCCAAGCAGATAAGTTTTTTTTTCTTAATTTCGAAGGAATATTTTCTTCTTTGAATATAAGATATAACACTTTTTCACGGAAATCTCGTTTACCTGACTGTAAATCCGAATTTCTTAATCAAAGCTAATTACCATAGAATATTCACTTCTGCAGTTCAATCTGGTCAACAGCACCAGTGATCGTTTTACCCTTATATAGCCATCAATGAGTTCCCCTCCCGACTCACAATTAGAGTCTCTACACACATTAGGAAATTCCTCTACTCCTACTACGTCAGCCTTGGAAGAAGTTGTACAATTTATCGAAATAGTATCCTTGAACTATGAAATTGACTGATGGGATTGTTCAAGTACATCGTCATTCACCACTGAAATATTTTCAGCTATGAATTCATTGGCAAGCAATGATAACAGATCTGCAAGTCATTTGCTTTGGAACGATTTCATATTTATTTAATTATTTCATTGGGAATTGGAGTGTAGGCTCAATAGTATAGAAATACAGCATGTGAGCTTATCTAGTTTTTATTGTTGCTTGCTCGATGGTACAGAGTCCAGGACTGGTCTATATTGACGAACGAGCACAACAGCGGTAGCGCCATAGGTAATAGTCCAGTCAATAGGGATTGAATTTATAGGGTCCTAATGCAATTATTTCTTTCATTGAGTAGTAGTACTACATATAGTGACTCGAATCGTTCGAATATCTATTAATTCATACTATGTGAGAATTTATCGGACGAGACGAACCGAATTTTTAAATTAAGTCTTCTAACTGAGGAAAGATTCTTTCTCTGTACAGAGCGTGCAATCCCCAGAAAAACCGATGAAAACGGAAGTGCATCATAATTATTTTTTCAAGTAAAAATTCCTTCAGTCCGGGTTTGAACCGGGACCTTCGCATCTGTACTAACGCCTTGTCCAATTAGACCACTGAAGGACTGAAGGAATCTTTACTTGAATTTCATGTTATTGTAATTGACCTCTTAGTCCACAGGCCTGTGTTTTTTACTTGAAAAAATAATTATGATGCACTTCCGTTTTTTTTTTTTTTCGGTCTTTCTGGGGATTGCATGCTCTATACCGAGAAAGAATCTTTCCTCAATTAGAAGACTTAATTTAAAAATTTGGTTCGTCTCGTCCGATAAATTCTCATATAGTTTGAATTATTTCTTTCCTATAATTTCAAACAATTCTGAACAATAAAGGCTCAATCCATCTCAAATAATGTAGGCCAGCGGAGGTCATATTTAATAATTGCTCGTAACTGAAGTATATGTTCTTTCTCGTCGAAAATAAGCGGACACTTATATTTTGTTATTTCTCAAACACATTTTTTACGCCCGATTAAGATTTTTTGAGATTATACGGCAAATATGGTTTGTTTCTGACATTCAATGTACAATTTCCGAAAAATCACCGCCAATTTCGCAATTTGCGAGCTTTTCTGAATATTCTCGTTTTGAAATACGTAGAATCTCACACTCCGTCGAATCAGATATCAAAATCCAAAAAAATTGCAAAATTGCAGAAAACATAGCGATCTGAAAAAAAAAAATCCAAAAAGTCGTTTTTCTGAAAAAGCCTAGTCTCGATTTGTCTGAAAATTTTGTATGTTTTGGTAGGGAGCTTGTCTCACTTAGTTTTATACTATTTAGAACTTTTTGTTTATTGAAATCGATTGAATGGGTGATTTTCTCAAAGCCAGTTTTAATCATTTTATCCATATAGTGACATGTTCATAAAGGTTACCCGTTGTCATGACTCATGACACTCAAAGAATTTTTTTCAATTGAGACGTTACATTTTTCAACCCATTGTTTTCATTATTTATTTACAATTTTATTTATTGTTAAAACTTATAATTCTATTGGTTTGTAATATTTGAAAATTAATTGGATTAATTAATTTCTACGAATGTCTACTGTTTTTATACACTCTTATTGAGCCTAAAGTTCTTTTTTTTTTTTTTTGCCACGGATGGCACTAAGCACGCTTGTTTACGGAGTGAATATTCTAATATGTTCTAATGCTAATACATAGTGAATCGTTATTGTTACCAGGAAATCTGGAACATACAGAAAAAATGAAAGTGGACCTAGCACAGACTCCTGTTACACCGCGCTCTTCACTCCAGTCCAACCAGTCTAGCCAGCCCAACACAGCTGCCGAATTTCGAAAATTTTGGTAGCAGAATTATATAATATATATGAGGCCATACCTCAATGCTTACTGACCATGAAGAGTAGAGGGTTACTTTCTGAGTTCACATTTGCTCAAATCTCGTCTCTTGATCGTGAAAATTCTAGAAGGCCACCACAATGCCGATTTTGATGTCATACTTACTGATAGATACACAGCCAATGAAATGCTGAGATCAATCTTAATTTCTACGGCTGTATATGTCACGTTGAGCTGTTAGGCTTCTCGCGTCCTGCGTGTTAGCACTGCCATTTTCACACTTCATAGAATCAATGCACCCACTATTGGCCAAATGACAAGATCAGTGATACCAGCTTGTACGATATCCAAAGAAGAATGATCAGGAACGAATACTTTATCATATAGTGGAACACCATCATCCTGTAAATCCCAAATATGGTTCGAACGTAATGAGAAATGAGCGGAGTGAAGTGAAGTGAAGTTTTTATTCAAACCTAGAACAAGTTCGCTGCGAAAGATAGATGGATAGATATCTACTGTTTGTTATGCCATGGCCTAATACAGGCTGTGAGTCCAGAAGTAAGATACGTCATGAATAGAAATTTTGCAAATAAAGAGAAGGAAAAACAATCCAGAAAGGGACAAAAGCATAATGAAATGAGTCCTTGCTGTCTAAATAAAAGATAAATTTCTTACAAGGCCATTCGCTTCCGGGCAGCCGGAATGGTGCTTGGGTCATCCTTAAAAATGTGTAATCGCACTCCACGGATGTAGTTATACATGTAACTGTCCCAGTCAAAGTTTGCCATGGAGAAGAAAAAGGTTTTTTGATCTTCAGCCGTGAGTCTATCCCAAAGCTCACATGTGTTGTCATTATGGAATTTCCAGCTATTTAGTCTGAAGTAGGAAGTAACCTCTGCGAACTTGTGAACTTTTTTGTACAGCTTGAGCATCCTGAAACCAGAGTTCAATTAAATCACATGAATAAAATGGTACCAATTGCGATGTCTACGGATGCAACGTCAAGCTTTTAAAATTATCGAATTATTCGCCGTTTCTAATCGAGTCATACTCACTGAGGGCTTCGTCCGGTAATTAGGAGTCCCGTGTCGAGAATCAAGGCTGGGATAATGTGCAAAAGAATTGTAAGTAAGTTGTATAGCATGGTGTACTTCGTGTTGTATAGTACGTAGTACCACATGCTGCGCGTATGCGGATACAGAAGTGCGTATTTCAGACCGTAATCGTTCCATTCTCCCCATGTGACGCCTTTATTATCCCAAGTAGCAACGTAGTTGTAAATTTGCGGCTGGAGTTCAACGTTTCTGCGCAATTTGTCACAACATCAAATTTCCGAAGCCATAAAAATTCAAAAACTATATCGTGTTAGAAACGGGTGGAGAAAATCTCATCATATGATACGAGATTATTACATCAGTTTTGTACTCGCAACAACAAAAAATGTCTTTTTTAATTGATTGTGAAAGTTTCAGAAACTGAATTCGATGATAGCGGAAGAAATCGTTTGACTAACTTGTTGCTCGCTACGTCCCAAGCTGTAGCAATCAGTGCGTTTACTGTCAGATCAACGGGTATCGGTTCTGCAGTACAGTCGCTGTTCGTGTTGAGCGTTCTAATCAAGCCACCGACTACCCCAGCGACGCCGCCTGTTAAACCGGTGATGTTGTCGATCCAGCCTTCCGTCGGTTCGTAGCAAGACGAGATAACTGCAGTTTTAGAAGAACATTAGGAATGCTGCAGAGGGCAACGACATGATAGACAATCGAGTATTGTTCTCAAAAAGAAGATCGGATAAGTTTGAGGCTTAGATTTAGAAATGACGGAAAAATTTTCGTTTGAAAATATCACGCATATGGATCAAGTTAAATCCTGTCCTGATGATGAATGAGCGGCACCAGTAGCATTCTCTAATTCACTATATTCCAATCGAAGAGGTGAGCTACAAGTCCACAATCCTAAATTTTAATTGATTTCATTTTCAAAATTCAATTGCAATAGATTTGTTAAGCACGACAATCGCAATACGAAATTATTCATACAGTCTCGAGTGATTAGGCGATGGCAATGTTGCCAAGTTCTTCAGAACACAAATTGCACATCCGTAATAATGGTACTGCAAAATATTGTTAGAAGGTTCTTAAGGGGACCAGTACAGCGACTTTCCGAGAAATTATCATAGCCCGAAATCAATTTATTTCATAACCAAAGTTCATTTCACATCAAAATATTTTTCTTTTTCAAAATCATGTGTCGTAAGGATTTTAGAGAACCGTTGGACCGATTCAGGTCATCTTGGATTCATTTGCTTCAGAAAACAAATCCTCATCATGTGAATGTAGGATTTTTAAAATGAAAAATTATGTCACAAGTTATGATCAATTTACCGAATTTGCAAAAACTATTATCACTCATATCTTAAATAACTTGGCCAAAACGAAAAATTTTCAAAATTCCTACATTCACATGATGAGGATTTGTTTTCTGAACAAAATGAATCCAAGATGACCTGAATCGGTCTAACGGTGCTCTGAAATCCTTACGACACATGATTTTGAAAAAAAAAATATTTTGATGTGAAATGAACTTTGGTTATGAAATAAATTGATTTCGGACTATGATAATTTCTCGAAAAGTCGCTGTACTGGTCCCCTTAAGACCATACAACCAATTTTTATCCATTTTGATGCCTTTTATATCCTCATTTCTATTCGACTTACCTATCGATGGTCTGAATATACCGAAAGGTAAGTCTAGCCCGTGTTCGTTCACGGTGGATTCTGCTATTGCTTTGGTGAAGCAATAAGTGTTGGGAAAATCTCCCAGAAGAATCGGTGTAATTTTGTTCAATTTGCTTTCGTCAAGACTTTCCGTCAGTTTTTTTACATTTTCGGCTGAAAAAAAAATGTCACTGTCATTCCTGGCGTACAATGACAATGAATGCAGCGTTATACAGTTAAGGGGGTATCCCCACCTTTAAATGGTTTAACATTCTGAGAAAGAGATTGATATTTTACAGCGAATTTGAGAGTCTGATCAAATCCTAAAAAATCATGAAGTTTAGGGAGGGTTTGACCCGCATTATCCATACTTAACATTGAATATTACTTTGATTCTAATAGTAGTTGCGCTGAATATAGAAAAATACAAAGTTACTCGGTTGTCGCAAGGAATCAGTAGCACCATTGGATCGATTCTGGAATTTTTGGTCTTCAATTGTTCAGAAGAGATGCCTCTATCATATGAACATAGAACTTTTTGATATCGCGAAAATTGCCTGAGTCGCTTAGTTTTTACTGAGATTTTTCTAATTCTTTAATTTTTTTTCTCTACTTTTTCTATTATCTCAACCAAAAATAGTCTTATCAAAAAGTTCTATGTTCATATGATAGAGGCATCTCTTCTGAACAATTGAAGACCAAAAATTCCAGAATCGATCCAATGGTACTACTGATTCCTTGCGACAACCGAGTAACTTAGTATTTTTCTATATTCAGCGCAACTACTATTAGACTCAAAGTAATATTCAATGTTAAGTATGGATAATGAGGGTCAAACCCTCCACAAACTTCATAATTTTTTTGGATTTAATCAGACTCTCAAATTCGCTGTAAAATATCAATCTCTTTCTCAGAATGTTAACCCATTTAAAGGTGGGGATACCCCCTTAACGAACAGCACGTATTCTAAGTTACTTTCAGTTTTTGACGTAACGCCAAAATGAATACAAGCGCGTTATTCTTATAATCTCAGTGGATTAATAAACGAAAGTATGAAATAATTGACAAGATAATTTATTATAAAGTACAATCAATTGTCTGTGGAATTTCTTAACCCTAGAACGGTACACTTCTCTAGCCGATCATTAACGGTACACTAGGGGTCTAGCGGACCCCAGTCGACTTTGAGCACGTGCCATTTCCGTTGTAATCGATATTTTTCAATGCGGCTTGCAGCATTTAAAACTTTGAACAATGTCAAAATTACTGGCGAAGGCTTTTTCTAAATTCACCAGACCATTTTTTTTAGGCCACTATCCGAAATTCGACCGACATCGGACCTTTCTACGCAGCCGACATTTTGGCTGGGGTCTATTGGACCCCAGTATACCCTTCTAGGGTTAATCATGCGAACATGTATGTATGAAGAAGCAATGTCATTGATGACGAGACGTTGTAATTACCTGAAATGGGTGGTGGGTAAAATTTCTCTTCGATGGTTAACTGGTTGCAGTTGCTGTAAGCCGTGGAAACGTGGATGACGGCCTAAATGAAAACTTTCAACTAAATATTCAAAGAAAGCCGAGTACACTTGCGAATTCGAGACTAGTTCATGAACTTCAAATTATGTATGTAGAGGGACAAGATTGATTTTGAAAGATATCCAGAGTAGAAATGAAGTAACTTTGATACCGTTTGATACTCACTTTGAGATTTTTCATAGATCGACATATATCCATCACTTCCTTCGTTCCGCTGACGTTAATTGCAACGGCATACTTAATTTTCTCGTCAAATCGTATCGTAGCAGCTGCGTGGAAAACGACGGAAGTTTTATTTATCAGGATGTTCATGTCTTCGATGGATAAACCTAAGTTCGGCAAGCTACAGTCACCCGAAACAACAACAATTTTGTTTAGATACTTTGGCTGTTCTGTCTTTAGACGAGCAAAGATCTGCAAGAAAAATCTCCGTCTGTATTATAACTATTTATTCGAAAATCAACGTTACCTTGATGCAGAAAATTTCTATCTTTCAAGCTATCAGAAATTGAACCCTAAAGGTTGAACCTATAGATGAAATGTGTACATTTGTTTTCAATGAATTTGATAGGAACATTGCGTTTCACATGCTGCAGGTGATCGGAAATGGTCATCGTTGAAAGACTATAAATCCAAGAACAGGAACTTCATGCAGATGAGAATGTAAAATCTAATTATCGGTAATCTAACGTCCATCTCTCGGTCCGTCTAACAAATCGTATACATAATTCTCCTCTTCGCGAAAGACACAAAGCTCATGCTCCTATGATAAGCGTTATCAGGGAGCAAAAAGTTGAGTCATTCTCGAAGCTGCCATGGACTCTTTCTAATCCATACATTGAACATACTTTATGCATAAAGTCGAATCAAAAAATCGATCTATTATTGCATTTATTTGGAGCATTCCGCGAGGATAATACGAGAATGTGTTGGCATTAGAATTTGGTAAAGGCTTTCGAGTATGGGGTTCATTATAGCCGAAAGAATCTGCTTATCGTATGGCTAAAATTTCTTTCGGTCTACCTGTACGATAGCCCTTCCAAAGAAGGAGAGTACGATGATGTGAAAGAATTCCACTCATTTGGCTGTAGGAGATGAATAGTTTAAAGAAACGTAAAGTACGCTGAACGCGGGTCGATGCCTGCAACGAATTTGTTTCGATAATTACATCGAAATAGTGTCGATCTATAGTGATGGATAAAACGTGCTACTCGGATTTGTGGTTTTCTATGATATTGATGGTTTTATAAGTGATCAATGATTATGCTTGCTATTTGCTTACCGGATCATCAACAAAATCTTTGAAGCGGTTATGCACATCTTTGCCCTTTTTTGGACGAATGAGAAGATAAACTGACGACAATTCCGGACAGCTCCTCAATAGTTTCTCGACTAACACTTTTCCCAGAAATCCAGTGCCACCTGTATAAAAAAAGGTCGTACAGATCCTGTTACGTCGTAACAACAAGAAATAGTCAATATTAAAAAGACTCGTCTATCTCGTCTCGGACCCGATAGATCCTACAATCTAAATATCATATCGATGGCCCAAGTCTCAAATGTCGTAGGCCACAAATAACAATTTTTTTATGAGAGCGAGTAAAAACGAGATATCTCTTAAAAAAAAAAAAAAAAAAAAAAAATTATGAGTTACGATATTTGAGACTTAGGCCATCGATATGTGTTTTACAAACACATATGTGATATGTGTTTACAAACTGAGAATTTTTATTGAATATATTCAAATTCACTTCCGAATTAAATGCCTGCGGCATGTCGTCAACTTGAATAATTTCGAAGTCATTAACCCCCCTCCCCCCCTCCTCCCCCTAAATTAAAAAAAAATAATTATAATTTAAAACAAGTTTTTCTATGACCTGTGTTTTCCTCTCTTGGGGGGCCGTCGTACCCCGGGTCTCCTATATGTTTACACAATCGCCATGCAAGCCAGTTTTAGGTATAAGATGAAGACTCGTCTCAAATCTTTTACCTGTTATAAAGATGTTTTGCTCAGCATAGAAATCTTGAATCGACGTCCTCGCCGTGGTGGCAAGATCATCTGCGATTACCGTCATTTCTAGAAAGAATTGAGATTGCCATTGAGTTCACAGCAATCATACTTAAGGATTGATTAATTTTTAATATCTTGCATCGAGCCCCTTATAACATTGATGTGAGTTCCAACCTATTCCTCCCGATGCATATATGTACACATAGTAAGGTTGTTTCTGGCCCGGAAGTGATTGTTTGGTATACGATTTAACACGCTAACCCGATTACTTCATCACTTCCGGGCCAGAATCAACCTCGCCAAGTATACATTGTACATTAGGGTGTCCGTTATTTCCCAAATTGACTTTTTCACTTGGGTATAGTGCAAATCATTAGTTTATGGCCCAAAAACAATTACGATTTTTTTTTTTTTTCAAGTGCCAATAAAACCTGCCTGTAGGATGATATTTTTCCCACTTGATTAACATGGGACTTTTGCACTTTTCATTGCTTTGAGATGAGACGATTATAATGATGTGAAATGAACTTTGGTTAAGAAGTAATTTGATTTTGGACTATGTTTAATTTTTTCAATCGCGACCCCTTGATGGCACTTGAAAAAAAAAAAAAATAAATAAAAAAATTCCATAATTGTTCTTAGGCTATAAGCTAATGATTTAGACGATACCCAAGTGAAAATAGTCAATTTGGGAAATAACGGACACCCTATTGTACATACATGAGATATCCCATGCCAAATCAGCCTGAACCAATAAGCCATGCTAATAAGCCATGCCAATAAGCATTAGATGTACTGAGGTTTTACGACCAAGCCGAACTGACAATTTCGTGGTTATAAATGAATAATTCAAATCGGATACAATAATTAGAATATTCATTGCGCAGAGAATGTGGAAACGTTCTAGATACGACATAAGCGCGGGGCCTGATGAAAAAATTGATTAAAATTCCAAATAAAACCAGAAAGCGTAAACATCAATTTTTAAAGATTTCCTAATTGAAGTACAATGCCAGACGAATTCTTATGATATATTCTGCGTTTTTGACTCGCTAGTCTGCTCAGTTTGGACACTCAAAGTGATTCACTATTCTTCGACAAAAAGTACCCCGCTCTCCTAACCACAGCCATCACACTACAAAGGTGGAGATTTTTCACTGTTACGATTTTCGTTTATATAGAGATATTCTGTGAGTGCATTGGGTAATGTTCTGCATGATTTGGTAATTTATCATATTTGGCCAATGCGGGATAAGAGTGAAGCGGTGTGATATCAATTTTCAGTCATACAGTGAGTCATTTCTATTTGTTACAACACACTAAAAAACTAAAATTCAATGCGATATTTCAATTCAAAGTTATAATATTCAGCCATTTATGAACATTTCAACAGCAACCATGATACAGTTTCCTCATTGATTGTGAAAAATTTTTTGCTACGTCAAATTATGCGAGAGTAATAATTATTCAAATACCTTGATTTATTGTCTAGCTTAACTCGAGTGGTATTTCATTTGCGTATATGGTGCTTCAACCTTAGTCGCTTCAGACTTGTTCCGCAAAGAAATTCAATAATCTGAATATTATTGGTAAGTGCAGGCGAATAATATTTTCTATAAATTTCATACTTACTTAAAGCTAGTATCCTATTCGTCGAGGCGGGTCGAGTTCGTGAAATTTCGATGAAAAATTCTCTTCTGTGAATGTAGGATGTAACACTGTTCTAACTTCTAGCTCATAAATGTAAGATTTCTCATTCGAAGCAATTTTTTTTTTTTTTTTTTTTTTTTAATATTTACTCATGCAGTAGTTCAATTGATTTACTACCTAATTTGGGACGTGCGTTTCTACAGTTCGATAATACGATTATCAAGAGCGTCAGTGACCACCTAACTCTTATAGCCAGGACTAGATTCCCCTCCCGACCGAAAGTCCTTGCGTATGGGGAGTTCCATTTCAACCTGGACAGTCTCTGACTCTGAACACTCTTAATTCTTCTCATATTTCTTCCTGATATTTGGCAGATTGACAGAATTGCTAGTGATGTTTTTCAAATTTTTATCTAAATTGGTTTTTGATTTCTAGATTTTTGAAAATTTCGAACGAGACAGCTGACGAACAAGAAAGACAAAGCACAATGCCGGATTTACACAATCATCTCTCGTAGGCCCGTAACTTCATGGCGCCCCCTTGGCCCTTGTCACATCTCTATAATCACTTCGGTGGTAATAAGTTGTAGTCAAACCCCTCGGAATGCGATTGAATAGCAAAAGGCAAGGTTATCATGGCTCTCCAGCTAGGCCTTTCGAAAGTCATTAAATATATATAATGGTTAATTTTTTTCTAAGATTCGAGGAATTTTTAATAAGTGAGGTCGTATGAAAAATAACTTTCATGCAACGCAATCAAGTTTGACTCGTTTTTCATGCTTGATGTCGCAGGGAGTCAGTGGTGGGGAGCATGGAACAGTACAAATAAAAGCACTTTAAACTCCTAGGACAAAATACAGTGCGACCTCTCAATAAGAACGAAAAGCCCCCAAGGGGAAGCGGTTTTCCAAGAGTTCGAGTACCCCCACCATGCGTGCGCTCTTCACTGACTGACTCTCTCTGTCTCTCTCTCTCATTCGCACGTGAGTGCAATTCGAGCTTGGAGTGGGGGTAGTGCTCGAGTGAGAAGTTGGGGAAGCGTTCTTATTGCGGGCATGCTTATTGAGAGGTCGGACTGTAGTAGATTTCGATACGAGAGCGAATCTTTCTAGGACTAATTTATCGTTGAAGAAAAAAAAAGTTTACAATATTGATGCTGACATATGATTCCCCCCGCCCCGGACTATGTTTACGTAATACTTGAATGGTCCCTACGCACAGAGAAAAATGTTCACTATGTACTTAGTTGGATATGTGACAACCCCTTTTTGCAGTAGAAATTACCACAATTCTAGCATTTGGTACATTGCAGCAGATTCAAGGTTACCACTGTTGTTGTAATTTCCACTGCAAAAAAGTAGCTGTCACATATACAACTAAGCACACAGTAAATTCTACAGCACATTTTTCTCCGTGTGAGAAAGCATGAACTCATTTGAAAGAAAATTACGTGAATATCCACAAATCATTTAGAAAAGTTCAAACTAAAGAATACCGTCGCGGTCATGTGATATATTGAAATTGACATTGAATTGTTACAATATTTTTACACACTCACAAAAATTCTACATCTGATTTTGGTAGTCGCTGTTTGATCTTTGATGGGAGTATGGCTACTGGCAAGTGGACGAAAATAGTTTCAAAGGCAGTGGAGATTTATGATGTGTGCTGCACGGATGCCCGGGCCACCAGTTATTCCGTTAATTGGAAACGTACTTCATTTTGCCTGGAGCTATGATGGAAATACACAATGGCAGTTAAAATCTGCATACAACTTCTAATTGGTATACATAAAAAAATATCAACTTGATAATTAGTGTTTACTTATGATACACATATTCATAATGTGATCGATGTCATGACATAGGTAATTACGACACGCTGATGCTGTATCTTAGATCGAAAATAGAGCAAGGCCTTGTATTATAATTGCATACAATATTTCTGTAATCGATTTTGACCTTCATTGCATACTGGCTCGCTTAATACTTGATCATTTTATTTACCTACGTGGCAGGAATGGATAAGCATGATCAATATAGCTTGCAGTTTGTGATTGGAATGGTATTTGTTCGATTTGTTTGTTCTCAGAAATTTTACCTAAACTACAGGAATTAGCTCAATCCTACGAATCTGGTTTTTGGTTTTGGATGGGGCCAAAGCTTTTTGTGTTGATGAGAAATGCTCGTGCCATACGAGTGAGCAGGCCATTTTATTTAATTTTATCAACTAGACTTAATTGAACTAAAGTTGATTCATCTAGGGTAATTCCGGGGTAGATGGCCGTGAGGGAGAGATGGCCAATTCAAGGAAATTCTACTTAAAACTCATGTCTATGGCCAACTATCCCGGGCTAAAAAACCATGGCCAACAACCCCGGAATTACCCTATATAGCTGCACATAAAAAAAAATAAGGTATTCTTCTTCTTTCTTATTCTGTGATTGGCTTTCGAATCCGTTCTCGGATCCATGTGTCACACCCACAAGGTGCTCAGCTATCCACCCTTGATTCCTCATTTTTTCTAGGTGGTTATTCGAGTAGTCCCATAGCTACGGATAAACCATACAAATGTCGCTTTGTGGCGTCGTACATGGGCCTTGGTATTGCTACTGGCTCATCAGGTGTCTGCCTACTCTCCAATGCCTGAGACTCTCATCCGAATATACCTGTTCGTCCATTTAATATAATTCCAACGTTCAGGTTCCAGGCATAGAGATCAACGCAGACTGGTTTTGCCCATGGTCAACGGAAAAGCATTGAACGCGTTTCTCGGCTGTTTAACGACCGGCACATCCGACTGTGCATTGGATGTTTAGAGGATCGTGTCGACACTGGAAAAATAACTCAGACCTGGATTGACACATCAATTTTTTTAGTTTTAATTAATTCGCAATAATCTTTTCAATCTAATTTAATTCTTACAATTCGAATTAATTACTCATAATTCAAATTAATTCACTATAATTAGAATTAATTCACTATGGTAGTTCGAATTAATTCACTGAGAAAAAAATGTGGTTGAGTTGAACAAAAACTGATTGTCTGAATCCGGCGGTCACGGGCGGGGAAACGCCGTTTTGGTTGAAACAATCAAAAATATGATCATTTCGAATAGTACAGCTTGAATTATATAAATTTTCAGTTGAATCGACTGAAACTCATTCAATGCAACTGAATATATCAACCAAATGGGTTGGGAATATTCAACCACTTTTTTTTCTCATAGTGTTCCTTTCAATTCGAAATAATTTTGTTTAATTCGAATTAATCTATCGATCCTAAATAAATTCCTCATAATTCACGTTAGTTGAAGTTGTTTCGCGATAATTCACAGAATTTTATGTTAGTGCGAATTAAATCAGGCGAGAATTTTTGGGTAATTCCAAACGAATTCCTTCAGGGCAGAATTAGATGACGAGATACCGACTCATGGTCGAGCTCATGGTGAATCAAACTAATTTGCCAATTCTCCGAAAAATTAGAGTGAATCGGACACGAATCCAGGTTAATTCTGATTAATTCCGATTAATTGGAAATAATGTTCGTTGATTTCGCCTGATCTAAATTAATTCAGTCTAATTTCATTAATTTTATTCGATTTTTTTAAATTCTTCTCAATTTAAATTAATTCATGTAGGGGAGACCGGGGCTAAAAGTTACCGGGGTAAGTTGTTCAAATCAAAATAACTCTTAAACGAATAGAGATAAAAATATGGTCCAAGTGCGTCGTGAATCAGTAAGCAACAGCGCACCTACGGCAACCATATTAGTAAGACCATTGGTCTCGAATGACGTTGCTCGTGAGCACGTGTCTTTCTAATACAGGTGAGTAAATATTTTTGTGTTGGTTATTTTTGGTCTATTTAATTCATTTTGATAAATAGCCTTTAGATTTTTATGTGGTATATAAAGATACATCTAGTTTTCATATACCGACGTATAAATTAGGTTTATTTCATCAACCGAGCCTAAAATTTACGTTTATATGAGAAAATGCCATTTGGGGTTAGTTGTTACTCTTTTTTGGGGCATGTTGTTACTTTGCAACAACTTACCCTATCGCGTGGTCATCAACGAAAAATATTGTTTTTTTAAATTTTTTATTACAGAATGCGAACTTATAATAGAACAGCAAGTCGGGGAACTATATCTCAAGGCCTCATGCAAAAAGCCCCAGATGAAGTGAGGAAAATGGCGAAAAATTAACAACTATTGCTAAAAAGTAAAACTTTGGAAATTTGTAATTCATCTTTTTTCTACTTGAAGGGTCACACGAATCGCCTTGGAATTGTTAACGAAATTACCATAAAGAGGCACAAAAAAAAGTGATCAAATTGTCAGCTTGCCTATTTTTTCGATGACTTCCGGCCAAAAACCGATGCGTGTCACGTGGAACACCCCATATATAACTCAAATGACATATTATCAATGATATATATTTTATGATAATAATTGATCTTAATATATTATATTATTTCTAACAATGATTGATCTCAATATATATTATTTTAAACAATAATTGATCTCAAAGTATTACTTGGAGTTATTGGGATAACAAACAATAAAAAAAACTATATATTTATGTTCACCGTTCAATTTGAGTTTAATTTATGCACGACAAATAATTGAAAACTCTTTGAATATTGTTAATTCGTTCTTAAATACATAAATTTAATCTGAAATAATTGTTTTTTTTATGAAATATACCCACAATAAGTCTTGTAACAACTTGCCCCAGCTCATGCACAACTAGCCCCGAACCGGGGCAAATTGTTACTTTACGTTTTGTTGCAAAAAAAAAAATCATATCAAAAAAACTTATGCAAATATATTCCAAAACGGTTAGGCATACTAAAGTAGAATATATTTGCCAAATTGTAGAACAATAATATTTATATTTGACGAATTTTTTCCAATCAATTTTTCAAGTTATTCAAAAAAGTGTAACTTTTAGCCCCGGTCTCCCCTAATGCTAATGAATTCATGTCAATTCAAGATAATTCATTCAATTCGTGTTAATTCTTATTAATTTCGATTGATTAATTCACGGACCATTGGCACATCAATTTGACGAGTTGTTTCCCCCTCGATAATTACATGAGTATTAAAAGTAAGTTCACGGAGCACGATCCAGTTTGTATTGAAATTGAGTTCTAAATCAACTCTCTATTTAACGTGTCTCGTGTTTATAGTGGGGGGACCCAGAATGCTAAATGGGGATTTACTCGAGCGTCGTAGAAACCTATTGGATTTGGAAGATTAGATGGTAGAAAGAAAAAAAGGTTATATAATGTATACGGGGTATTCCACCTCAATTCGACGTGTCTCCAGACCTTGACAATTCCGATATCGCTAATTTTTTTTGTGCATGTTGCACCATAAGATACGACTACTCTCACCAAAGCTTTTGGGGATCGGTCTCATCGTTTCGATGAGGCAGAATATTGAAATTTCGTTGTTTTCGTTGACACGAAGATTTCAATCGTATGTAACTCGGAATCTATCAGTCCTATCGAAAAAATCAAAATCACTAAATTTCTTGTTTTTGAATTTTCTATTTGAAAATCATTTTTTCAGAATTCTTTCATCCTTGTTTATAACTGGTTATATTCTCAGGATATATTTGATGAAATATAAGCAAAATATATGCGGAAAATATAACCGATTTACATTCGAAATATACAGGGTGTAAATCTTAACTCTGTACATACTTATAGGGTGTGTGGGGGGCTGCCAATACAAGCATTTTGAGGTATGACACCTATGGTCGGAAACTCATCCTAACCACTATGGAGGTCTTTGAAGGATATGGTACCGCACGCTTGATCGTAGTGTAATGAATCAGATGTGATCACTTTCGACCCAACATTTTATTCAGCCGTAGACAACAGTGCATAAGTGTTCTTGCGTGAAATTAACAAAACGATAAACTTTGCATTAAAAAAATAACAAAACAATTTTCGGTGCTTATGAACAGAATTTGAAAAAGTTATGGAAAACGAATTGGGGTTTTGCACACTTGTGGGCTTTTCGTTTTCCATAACTTTTTCAAATTCTGTTTATAAGCACAGGAAATTGTTTTGTAATTTTTTTATTGTCAAGTTTATCGTTTTGTTGATTTCACGCAAGAACATTTGTACTGTTGTGTACGGCTGAATAAAATGTTGGGTCGAAAATGATCACATCTGATTCATTACACTACGAAAAGCGCGCGGTACCAGAACCTTCAAAGCCCTCCACAGCCGCTGGGATGAGTTTCCGACCTTGGGTGTCATACCTCAAAATGCTTGTATTGGCAGCCCCTACACACCCTATAAGTATGTACAGAGTTAAGATTTACACCCTGTATAGAGAATTTACAATATATTTCACATATATTTATTTTGCCGCACATATATATATATGGTATATTTGTATTGTATAGTATAGGGTAAGGTTGCCGATATTGTACCGCCGCCCAAATCGTACCACCGTCGTATCTTTCACAATTCGTAGTTTTCATGCTATCTAGCCGTGGTTCTTCGAAGCATGTATCATAATACGCGTGTGGAATGAAAGTGGACGTGAAAGAAGAAGTAAGAAAGGAAATATTAACGAAAGAAGAATAGCATACCGTAGCATGTAAGTTTTGGTCACATTTCGCTAACGGTTTTTGGCTGGAAATGTAATCGAAATCAAACTTTGCCTGAGTCTCTTGTAAAGTAACTTCAATTTTCGATATACTTGACCTACCAATTTTTGAATCGAACCTCTAAAGCTCTGTCTTTATTCAATTGAAAAGAAAAATGATGAGTGGCGGAAATCGTACTAACTCTCGGTTGCCTTAGAATCTATAGGGCTGGGCCCTATACCGTACCGGTACGATTTAGGAACTTGTTCACAATATTCTTGGGATTATTAAATTAACCATTTATTATGATTATTATGATTATCATTATCATTATTATTTATTATTATTCATTATTTATCATTTAATTGATTATTTAATTCACATTCGTGCAGCTGGCACGACTTAGGTACCCCAGGTACGATTAGGGAAACCTGTGGTACGATTTGGGAACCCGGTCGCTCAAATCGTACCATTTTCAAGCTTTTACAAAATTGATTGTATTTCATGAAAATTCTATTCTGATCTCAAATCAACGAAAGATTTATGAAGAAAACATATCAGAGACTCTGTGTTCCAATTTTTAAGTATTTTCATGAATATTCCTAGAAGTTAAAGACTGAAATGTGAAAAGTGGTACGATTTTGGCAACCTTACCCTATATATTGAATATATTTATATATATTTATTTATATATATTGAATTATTGCCTTCAAAATAAAAAAAAATCAACCGCGCTCGAGAATGTCAAGGTAACGTTTTTTTTTTTTTTTTGCAAGTTTCTGACCTTCCCACTCCCTTACGTCACGCTCAAATCGTCAGATCATTGAACTGCACACTTTTCAGCTTGTAATTAACCCCCCTTACCTTAATCTGACGCGCTCGTGTATTTCTAACGATCGATTTTTTTTTTACTATTATGATCGGCTGCCCTAGACGCGGGTTACTATATTACGGGCTCATATTTGGTGGAGGTACTCAACAGGGTGCAAGGTATCCCCCTATATGTTAAACTGTCGCGCTCGAGTGAATCCCGAAATCCCCTATCCGGCTCCCCTACTGTTATATTCTAATCACTTAATCAATTTTGACATTCTGACCATATACCTATGTACTGTAACGTTGCATTCAGTAATGCCGTCACAAGAACGGATAACGCGAGACGTCTAGTCGGTTAGACTCTGGGAAATTGGCAAACAGTTAGGGAAAACTTTAGGCTTAACTAATATTTTCATTTTTGTAATTAAATTTATGTAAAACGATGGATCATCGACCGCCGTGGGAGAACCACGGAAAGAAATGACGAGTCATAATCCGACTAGAAATTCTCGCTCGGCATGCCCGAGTTATATAAGGACCCGATCAGGCCGTTGTGAGGCATGCCAAAGTACGGTATGGACGATCAAATCCCGATCAGGCAGTTGTGAGGCATGCCAAAGTATGGTATGCCTGATAAAATCCCGATCGGGACTGACTTGCCGATAGGGTTCCACTTCGCCGATAGGTGGCGACAAACAGAAAAACATTTCTCACTAGCACTGACTAGATCAACGTTTGTATATAAGGTAGAGGTATTCACCGTACCAACATGTAACTGCGATGCGTCCAGACTTGTGAGCGAATAATTTATATAAGTTACAGATTGCTGGAAGTTAAGATAGCGATTAGGTTAACCGAGAGCGAGTTGTATATTATTAAAACCTATTAAAATACGTGGATATGGTGGATATAATTTTGCAATTATTAATATTACCGGGTGCCGAACTAGAATTTCGATGAGGCACTGATACTGAAACCCGATGCAAACCTTAAAGGGAAAACCTCATACGGTCCTTATTACCGAGCTGCGTTACATGCATAATCGGGTCCTGATCAGGCTGCATGATCTGGACCTGATAAGTAATAATATCAACCTGATCGAATCCCTACCACAATTTCTAGTCGGGAACCGGTACCGCACGGTGGAGAATAAGGTCGCGTGTACATGCATTCACAGCCTCCCGTCTTCAGATCATCGGATCAGCACTGGACCACCTACCGTCTCGCCTACTGTTATCGCGGCGGGGTTGGCCATGAAAACCCCCAGTGTAGACGTTCCGTACTAGGAACTCCTTCCGTGATCGAAGCTCTCGTTGCTCAGCACGGCAACTCTGGTGGAGGTCTTGGCGAATTGACCTCAGCTGTAAGGTCGTCACCCTCCACCAGAATCATTGGACGATCGAGGTATCGAGTATATTCAGCGTCGAGGAATTACCGAAGACGGCAGTGAGGACAGGGGTACCGACGACAGCGGCAGAGCCAAGGGAGAGCCCTCATACCCCACACCAACATCAAGCGACAGTCAAAAACCATCGAGAAGTATGAGCCAATTAGGATGCGAAGATGTCACCTGACCCATATTGCCAATCAAGATCATCTAATTCCCGTACCGAGGTTAGCTGGTCAAGCTAAGCACAGCACTCGACCTATTCTACGCGCATACTTACTAGAGTCTAGATGTATCTCGTTATTCTTCCCGTTACTGAAAAATTATCGTATCAGTCTCGAGTTGTGTCCCGAGTATTATTAAATTAGTTAATGAAATGTAAGTGCTACTACAGCCATCTAGAAACAAGGTAAGGCCAACATTGATTATTGTAAAGACACGAGGAAGTTTCTTCTATATTATATTACAGTAAAACCTCCCTTATAGTCCAAGTCCGTGTTTCAGAACTTCTCTTATAGTCCACAAGAGACGTAACGCGAGCTACGCTCATCAGCCAATCAGCGAATAGCACTCAGGGATGTGATATGTAAGAATGGGACCCTATGCGAATTTCTTACCCCAGGGCCGTAGCATGTGCCTACAAATTTGTCTGTTTATTATGAAAAATACTACGGTACACTTTTAAATTGCTCATCAATCAGAAGTCAATTGACAAATTAAATCTGTAAAATGTTTTTCTATCAAGTGTGTATCCTTAGGAAGCTTGATTCTTGAACAGGGCCGAAACTACACTGGGGCGGGCGGGGCAATGCCCCGGGGCCCCCGACCCGAGGGGGCCCCCTGGCCGAGGATGAAAAAAAAAATTAAAAAAAAAAATTAGATCAACCGGATCTAAAATTGAAAAAAAAGTTGAATAAAAAATAAAAATCCATTAAAAAAATTCATAAATGGCGGGGGAGGGGCCCCAAATTTTGTTTTGCCCCGGGGCCTCCTCAGTCCAAGTTTCGGCCCTGTTCTTGAATAATTTAGTTGGGGTAAATGGAAAATTATGAGCTACTTTTCTTTTTTTTCGCACCTCCATATTTGTTCTTTTTCTACCAGTGATCAGATATTTGGGAAAAACTTTTCAAGAATGTACCACGATACATCGTACTAAAATAACACTCGTATACTACTCAATAAAACACTCCAACTTCAAACAGCATTCGAGGTTATGGTCGTTACTAGTCGTGACGCGCGTGACGTCATGAAACGTAAATGGGCCCCAAGCTCACCGACGCTCGAGGCTGTGTGGATGTATTGGTACACAGTAGGCGGAGCTTATAGACTATAAGAGAGGTTGTCCTTGGACTATATCAGAGGTTGGACTAAACGAGAGGGGACTATAAGGGAGGTTTTACTGTAGTATATTGTGTACCAAGGAGGCAAAGAAGGCCTTTTAACGCCGAGCGTAAATTTGCAATACGAGTCGTAGACGAGTCGAAGACGAGTATTGCAAATACGCTGGGCGAAAAGATATTCGCCTTCTTGGTACACACGATATTTTATACAACAAGAGTATGTTTTACAAGTTTATGCTCGATCCGGTACACAAAGCCGACGGACTACATACACGCATAGCAACGGGGGTTTAAATTCCAAAAGTCCAAAACGTAAACTGGCTGCATATAATTTCGAATCTCAAAATTAGCGAAACGCAAAATTCAGAACAGGCAATATCACAATACTCTATAAAGCATACGAAAGATAATTATGAATACGGAAATATCACAAGCAAATTTCATCGAAAAACCAATTTAAGAATGGACAATATCACCAAGGGCAAAATACCGAATCAGTGAAAATATCAAATATGCGAAATTTGGACTGTTCTTCATTTTAGAATAGTTAATCTAAGAACCTCTTAAAAATTCTAATTTATTTAAACGAAAGGTCAAAAACTCGAATGGTCAGAATCTCGAATCGCTTAAGCATAGACGGGCCGGAATAGCGAAAATGCTGTAACACTTATTCAGTAACTAATTTCGAAGAATCAACGAAGAACGTCGACGTCGTTCATAAATACTTAGGAGCTCATGAAAATTCTAACATTCCAGATTTTTATCTTTCTACATTTTGCGTTTATGAGTTCTGCTCCTTCTGAATTTTGGTTCTCGCTATATTTATGTTTGGTTTATTAGCTGTTCAAAATATTAGCCATTTTCGATTTTTAGTTTTGGAAATATAGACTTCTCATGTTATTATAATCTATATAACATATTCTGCTCATTCCAAGTACGAATGATCTGAAAACACATTGTCGAATTAGCGACCTGTCGGATAAATAACCTTTCGACGAAACACTTATTCGACTCAGTAGTCTGTCCGAAATAAAAAATGTTGAAATCACAATTCTCGTTATTTTGGTAGGTATTCGCTCATTTCAAAATTCGAGATTTTGGTCAGTTTACGTTTTGGACTTTCGAAATTTTGACCCCCACGCGCAGCAGTCTGGCGCACATTAGTTCTCGTATTATTTATTGTAGTCTATCGCTATTAGTATTGCTATATAGTAGTCTTTCTTGCGTTTGTTGTCTATTAAATTATTTGGTCAGTCAATTTCTGGAATTCTATCGTAGATAATAGTATATTGTGCATCTAGGGGGGGAAGATGGCCATTTCGAGCGAGGGTGAGATGTTTAGCACGAGTCGTAGTAGAGGGCGCCGAAGGCGCCCGAGACGAAGGCGAGTGCTAAATACTCACCCGAGGTAGAAATTGCCATCCCCCCCTAGATGCCACACTGTATTTTTTATAATAAGGGGATTAAATGAGCCTTCTTTGATGCGCGTCGATCGGATTTAGGATGGCGCTGAGGTGGGAGGGAATGTACATTTCCTCCCGTCTCAGCGGGATTAATTCGTCGCCCGTGCCCTCAACTAAGCTTTTGCAAATATGACTGTTTTGCAGGAATCGGATATGCGAAGGCGCCCCCCTGCCTATCGCGCCCGGGGCCGGTGCCCCTTCCCCCCCCCCCCCCCCGCCCTTTGTCCGGCGCTGGTAACGTACCGTATCTTATCGAGAATCGCCGAAGAGTGACGTAGATAGGGGATTTCCTCCCCCTAATCAAAAACTACGTTACAGTACCCAGTACAGACGGATTGTAACGTTTCAAGGTCACGGCCGGGTGCCTTTCACCGCGGTAAAACGAAGATACCCATCGTTTGGTACCCCTGCCTAATAGTCGCGATTATTTCGCGACAGTGTTTATAAACTAGCGCCGCCGCTTGGTTCACAAGTATACTGGCTGCAGTGTCGGTACAGGGTGTGATCTCAACTAATTGTCGGTTTTTTAGTTATGAGTGACCGAGAATCGTCAATTATTCTCAGCCATTTCTCTATCAAATGAGACGAAATTAGGCCCAAAGTGTGCGTTTTTTTTTTTCATTGCGGAGTGGCTGATTATCGGGGAAATGCGATTATCTACGGCAACAGTGAATAATCTCGCGATATATGTGGTGGGTACATCAATCTGTGATAATTTTTGTCAAATTTAAAAAAAGTGAAATAATCAGCCACTTTCTGCCACAATTATGTTTAATGGCTCGAAGTTTCATCGCGATTGAATCAGTAGTTTCAGAGAATTAACGAGTCTCGTTTTTGAGGCTTAGACAAACGTTACAATCCGCCTTAACCGGTTGACTGTCACAGCTTTCTTTACTATTCCTGCCAAAACTGGCAACAGCGAAAAATTAAGCGACTTCCACAATATTTGGTATATCGGGGTTTATTGAGTCGTTGAATCGATTCCGGAGGTTATTCTTTTTATCTGCCATCCCCAAGCCCAGAAAAATAGGGGTTAGGGGTGAATTTTTTTAGTTTATTCAATTTCATAACAAACTTTTCACAACAAGATATTTGGAAGTCTGATTTCAAATTCGTAATCAGTGATCCAAAAAACTCCTCTTTACATTTTTTTGAAATTCCAAAAATATTTGATCATTTTGCAGTCATTTTGGGTCGGCCATTTTGAGTCCGCCATATTGAATTCCACAATTCCAATGCCAGATTCAGACTCAGCTACCCCAAAAACTATTATATACCAAGTTTCATTCAAATTTCCTGAAAATCAAGAAAGTTATTCTATTTAATCATATATGATACAAATTTTTTTCTTGATCATATTTATGATATGAAACGGCGCATTGTTACACATTATTGATTGCATTGTTACGCATTGTTGAGTTCCATGCGTCTTTCATTTCCCCTTAAGGGTACATTCGCTTTCAGAATTGAAAGAAAAGACACTTTTTCAAAAAAAAAAAAAATTCAGAAATCTATTATATTTATTGAGAAGCTTTTTTTGTACATTAACATATATGAAAAAAGAAATATACATTTTTTTCAATTCAATTCTAGTGCTTTTCGACGGCGGCAGAGAGCCTCTTCTGAAAGTCACTTTTAAACTGGTAAGCAACTTTGTGGGCTTCCTGGACAAAATTGGGTCAAAATTCACTAAGGGTTCTATTTTTTTAGGTCCTTTTCTAGACAATGAACCTCAGAAAACTGTTTTCATCATTTTATTTATACTTTTCTGAAAGTCCTGACAAAATGCCATTTTTGGGGGGCAAACTGCCCCTGTATAAAAAGACAAGGGGTAGTAATATGAACTTTGAAATGTTTATTGTCTAGTTTTTGTATAACTAATCAAATTGAGATATATCTAACTTACGAGTTCAAAAAGCGGAGTTTAGAGAAAAACGCCTACATAGAGATTACATAGACTTATTATTCAATACAATATTTTGTTTGAGTTAAGAGCAAGATTGAGTGTGAAGTTTATTATAGTAATAAGTTGAGGCGTAATGGTCAAGAGTTGGGTCGAAAGAGCGCGAAGTGTTGTAAACGAGAGTTGATTCGAAAGTGCATTGTATTGAGCGATGAGCGTGCTTTTCGCAAGCTCAGCGGTTTTGCATGAAAAGGATATGGTAGGGATGAGATTAGTTCGAATATCGTTTGATTCTTTGAATAAAGGGTTAAGACGTCCTGGCGAGAGGTCGTGAGGTAGGATGCAGCTGCGGTATCAATATCTAATACTCAACGTGTGAGGTATCTGAGCACGTAACAATATATTTTTTATACAAAGAAGAAACCTTGATACTGCACAGTCGATGCGCCTAACTGCGCATGCGCCAAATAATTCAATTTTATTGGTCGGTGAGATGGTCCCGCGATAATATTATGACGTATGAGGCAGGGGTGCCAACTTAATGCGAAAAATGAAGCAAGAGCTGTCAAACTTTCGCGCGTAGACTTGTCAGTTGAGGTTATTGGAGGTTATGTTGTTGTTCATTTTTATTTAACGTGAATTATCAAAATAAAAGTGGCATCGATTAGCAATCTTGAATAAAATAGTCCAATAGCATCGAAATAGTCAATCGCATCAAAGCGAGCAATCAACTGTTCGAAATAAATTGCGACAGTCGAACATCAAGTTTCAATAAAGCTTTTCAAGCCTTTCCGAATCGCTAACGCAATTATTTGAGATTATAACCTCAAAAATTCGTATCAATTACATCGCCGTCAGAAACAAAGTTTGACAGCTGAAACTCGGGATGGCTAACCTGCCTCAGCAGACGACGAAACTCGCGCATGCGCAGTCAGGCACTTTGACTGTGCTGTATCAAGATTTCTTCTCGGTATACATTATATGATATTTTCCGCGTAAGCGAACAAAAAAAAAATTCCAATGAACTTTCAATGGTCTATAGAAATCGATGGAATCAAAAAATACGTTATATTCGCCAGTTATTTTCAAGGCTTTAGTCAAGTATGTAACCTCCATATTTATGTTTTTGTAATTTTAAGTCGAGTATTCAGCATGAAATCGAATAAATAATTATGCAAATTAATGGATTTGATGTATTTGAACGTATAACATGCCCCCTTATATTCTTTGCATGTATAGCAAACGATGTGCTGACGTTTTATGATCGAGCCGAGATTAACTGACAATTTCGTGATAATAAATGAATAATTCAAATCAGATATACAAGAATTGGAATATTCATTGCACAGAGAAATAATGAGAATGTGAGAACGTTCTAGATACGTCATAGGCTCACGGCCTGATGAAAAAATGGATTAGAATTCCAAATAAAACCAGAAAGCGTAACCACTAATTTTTAAAGATTTCCTAATTGAAGTACAATGCTAGACGAATGCTCATGACGTCAGTTCTGCGTTTTTGACTCGCTAGTCTGCTCAGTTTGGACACTCAAAGTGATTCATTATTCTTCGACAAAAAATACCCCGTTCTCCTTACCACAGCCATCACATTAAGAAGGTGGAGATTTTGCACTGTTACGATTTTCGTTCATATAGAGATATTCTGTGAGAGCATAGACTCTATGCCATAGAGTAAATTTCTGCATGATTTGGTAATTTATCATAATTAAGATAAGAGTGAAGGCCGGTATGAAATCAATTTTCAGTCATACAGTGAATCATTTGTATTTGGTACAACGTACTAAAAAACTAAAATTACTAATTCAAAAAAACTAATTCAAAGTTATAATATTTAGCCATTTTTGGACATTTCAACAGCAACCCTGATACAGTTTCCTCGTTGATTATGAAAAATTTTCTGTCACGTCAAATTATGCGAGAGCAATTGTTAAAATCCCTCGATTTATTGCTAGCTTTACTCGACTGGTATTTCGTTTGCTTAAGATGCTTCAACTTTAGTCGCTTCAAACTTATTCCGCAAAAAAATTCAATAATCTGAATATTATTGGAAAGTGCAGGCGAATAATATTCTATACAAATTTCATACTTAGAGTTAGCTGTATTCCATTTGTTAAGGCGGGTAAAAATCGTGCAATTCCGATGAAAAATTCTCCTTTGTGAATGTAGGATGTGACACTGTTCTGAATTCTAACTCATGAACTTAAGATTTCTGATTCGAAACTTTTATTTTTTTCTAATATTCACTTATGCAGTAGTTCAAGCAATTGATTTACTACTTAATTTCCCACGTGCGTTTCTACAGTTCGATAATACGAGTATCGTGTTCGATTTTTTGAGTTTCACCATGCTGAAAGCATGTAAATATCACGACTTTTGCATCAGCTGCATTTCACTGTGTTGTTCCGGCCAAAAACAAATTTTGTATAGTATTAATTATTCTTCAAAAGTGCTCATGGTAGTTTGACTGGCTTAAAAGTATCAAGGTTAACGCGCACTATGCCGAAGCGAAGCGAATTTTTTTATGTTTCTTATGGAAGTATGCACGCACACTCCTAAGAAAACAGTACGTTAATGAAAACTTTGTTTCGTTTCGTTTCGGCATAGTGCGCCTTGACCTTTAAACTTGACATTATATTGGAATTTTATATTAGAAAAATGTTAAGTTTTAATATCTTTTCAAATAGGGGAAAGGTGGGTGCCCCGGACGTCGGGTACCCATGGTCACTCAAGCTTTGGACACTTACGTACAAATAAATTTGAAAAAGGAAATGAGAGAATGTGAATTCTGCGAAAACATTACGGATGAAACATTCTAGAATAAATATTACGGAAACATTTGAAAATACACATTGAAGAAATGTTTCATTGTGATGTTTTTAAATGATCAAAATCGAAACATTTTTATAAGCTTACAAAATATTCCGAATTCGATGTTACGTATGAAACCTTTTTAACATCTGGTGAAAATATTACAAACAAAATATTACAAAATACAAGATTATAGAAACGTTATAAATGTAATGTTACGTATTTAATTACATACTTCTTCGGGAATAGGATTGTAGGCTCAATAGAAATACAGCACGTTAGCTTATCTAGTTTTTATTGTTGCTTGCTCGATGGTACATGGTCGACTGGTCTATATTGACAAGCCTCGCCTGAATTCTAATATACTAATTTTAATACACTGTAAGTCGTTATTGTTACTAGAGAATCTGAAAGATACAGATAAAATGAAAGTGGACCTAGCACAGACTCCTGGTACACCGCGCTCTTCACCCCAGTCCAACCAGTCTGGCCTGCAGTTAAACAAAGTCCGAATTTCGGAACGAAAATTTCGGTCGCAGAATTATACATATATTGGGCTACAGCTTAAGGGGATATAAAAGGTGAATTATACAACTCGAATTTTTGGCAGCCCGTTTCCCAGCTAAACACATCCGATCGATGTGAAATTATTAATATCAGTGACGCAGAAAAAGTGCACGGAGGGCATGATGCTCTTGGATTTCCAAAAAGCGAAAATGTTTCGGGTGTTTTCAGATTTATCAAGTACGACGTCAGCAACAACGATTATTCGTTACAGAGCACTTTTGATATAAACTGTACATTTTATTTTCGCTTTTTGGAAATCCAAGAGCATTATGCCCTCCATGTACTTTTTCTGCATCACTGATATTAATTTCACATCGATCGGATGTGTTTTAGCTGGGAAACGGGCTGCCAAATATTCGAGGTGTCTAATTCACCTATCATCCCCCACGAAAAAAATATATATGCTAGGATATATGCATGGAATATATCCTAGCATATATGAAATTATATATGCTAGGATATACTCAGATTTGCCCAAATATATATCCTAGCATATATGTCAAGATCATATATCCTGGGATATATGCTAGCATATATTCCGGCATATATTCCGGTATATATTTTAGCATATATTCTGGTATATATTCTAGCATATATTCTGGTATATATTCTGGCATATATTCTGGTATATATTCTGGCATATATTCTAGCATATATTCTGGCATATATTCTACCATACATTCTAGTATATATATTGCTGTAGGATAAAAAAAGCCAAAAATTCTTGATATGATTACGTGAAAAAATTAGCGGCAATTTTCCTTTTAAAATATTTAAAAGACATGACGATATACATTTTTCAAGTAAAAAATATCTATATTAAATATCTGACTTTTCCGGTTTGTTTGAAACCTCCTAACATTTTGAGGTTTTCCGGTAATGTAGCCAACATGTTATAACGTGCGTTGGCAATAATATTAGCGTCATTTACACTCAATTTAATTTTTTCAATTTCTTGATCGTCAGTATTATTAACAGCCGATGATGAAGGCCCGGAGACATAATTCTTTCAGGTGCCTCAATTTTCCTCTCCAACATTTTAATTGAACCTAAAACAATCATGTATAATTAACTACCGAATTCATTATGTAAAAATGTATAATTTGAATGAATTGATAATTTTAATAATACAATAGGCTCTCACCGGATATTTTAATCATCATTGCGTGGAAACATTTCCAGCCACCAAGTGCCATTTTCTTCGTATCATGTCATTCAACCATACGTATACATTTTTTTCGGATCATGATCTTCGCTCAAAAATTCTTCGAAATCAAAATCCTTAATGTCTTGAATATCGATCCCTGGCGTCGTCTTCTTGTCATCTATCTTCCACCTACCCATACTAATACCCACATTTTTTTAATGACCAAATAATTAATCGATTGATTATTTATTAAACACGTTCACCTCCGCCAGCCCTATATGTTTTGACAATCAACAAATGAAGACGAGCAAATCCTGACTCTGCGACAACGCTAAATTGAGAAATAAAAAACCCTCGTCGGTATTAGCGTTATCACAGAGTCAGGATTTGCTCGTCTTCATTTGTTGATTGTCAAAACATATAGGGCTGGCGGAGGTGAACGTGTTTAATAAATAATCAATCGATTAATTATTTGGTCATTAAAAAAATGTGGGTATTAGTATGGGTAGGTGGAAGATAGATGACAAGAAGACGACGCCAGGGATCGATATTCAAGACATTAAGGATTTTGATTTCGAAGAATTTTTGAGCGAAGATCATGATCCGAAAAAAATGTATACGTATGGTTGAATGACACGATACGAAGAAAATGGCACTTGGTGGCTGGAAATGTTTCCACGCAATGATGATTAAAATATCCGGTGAGAGCCTATTGTATTATTAAAATTATCAATTCATTCAAATTATACATTTTTACATAATGAATTCGGTAGTTAATTATACATGATTGTTTTAGGTTCAATTAAAATGTTGGAGAGGAAAATTGAGGCACCTGAAAGAATTATGTCTCCGGGCCTTCATCATCGGCTGTTAATAATACTGACGATCAAGAAATTGAAAAAATTAAATTGAGTGTAAATGACGCTAATATTATTGCCAACGCACGTTATAACATGTTGGCTACATTACCGGAAAACCTCAAAATGTTAGGAGGTTTCAAACAAACCGGAAAAGTCAGATATTTAATATAGATATTTTTTACTTGAAAAATGTGTATCGTCATGTCTTATATATAAAATAAATATTTTAAAAGGAAAATTGCCGCTAATTTTTTCACGTAATCATATCAAGAATTTTTGGCTTTTTTTATCCTACAGCAATATATATACTAGAATGTATGGTAGAATATATGCCAGAATATATGCTAGAATATATGCCAGAATATATACCAGAATATATGCCAGAATATATACCAGAATATATACTAGAATATATACCAGAATATATGCTAAAATATATACCAGAATATATGCCGGAATATATACCAGAATATATGCCGGAATATATGCTAGCATATATCCCAGGATATATGATCTTGACATATATGCTAGGATATATATTTGGGCAAATCTGAGTATATCCTAGCATATATAATTTCATATATGCTAGGATATATTCCATGCATATATCCTAGCATATATATTTTTTTCGTGGGGGATATCCCCTTAAACCTGACCGCTATGCAGTTTTATTTAAAGCTAACAACGAGCATCACTCGAGCCATCTATTTATTATTAATTGTGGTCATTTCGATCACGTTAGTCGTAGTTGTGGACCAGTCAACGTTGTCTTTCCCCCGGTCAGTTTTATTTCGCAATTATTTATCTAAATAATTAATTTCATTTGCATATTTACTGTCACATATGCGTAGATTACATGATACAGTGCACATGATGCTTCGTCGCTTTGTAATTATGATAAATACTTTTATGATTATCTCTGTTTTCTCGTCCAAATGTCTTTCCCCTGGCGTCTTTCCCCTGTCACATAAGTCGCCAGGGACAGACAAAATGTTCAGGAAAAATATGAAAATGACGTCAAATCGAATTTCTTTGTCAGGTTATGCATATCTTTACCATTCTCTAATCTTATAAGTTATGTTCAAAGTAATTTCACTTGCGACAAAGAAAATGAAAAAACAAATAAATAAAAATTAAAACAAAAATTGACTGGCCAGCTTACAGACAGGCACAAAATAGCTGTTTAAATAAAAAAATACTGTTATATAAAATTGAATTTTGAACATTTTTGTCATGTCGAAAATCTAACAAAAAATTACCTCTTAACGTGGAATCACCCTCAAGTCTTCCTGCATATCAACGATCGGGATCAGTTTTGCAGTAAAATCCCTTTTGAAAATTCCACTATTGGGTTTGCAACAGCTGTGATAACATAAATTGTAGAGACCCCCGATTCGTATAAAAGGCGATTACGATTTGGCAGAATCACATACTACCCCAATGGGAAGTGAGTTCATTATCTGTTTGGTGTTCGCAGATCTGTTGGGGAACTGTTAATAAATTCTACGTTGAAAGTTTCGCTCGGGCTATCGGAGGATCGAGTTACTTCTCAGTTCCACGCTACAGATCAAGCTCAGAATTGCTGGCGAAGCAATATGGAGGAAACCCGAATGACATGTCAGTTAGTCCTTGCTTTATTTTTCGTAGCCATGTGTCTCTATACTGAAAGTGATGCATTTATATTCAGTGAAATAATCTCAAGTCTTTCTGGACTCGTGTCATTTCTACCGGGTTCATCGAACCTGCCTACGTCAATAACAGGTATTGCGAAATTCATCGGAGAGAGTGCACGATACCGTCAAGCCGAACCTCCAGACATTACCCCAGAACAAAATGCAACATACGATTTTGTCATAGTCGGTGCTGGTAGTGCAGGAGCAGTTGTGGCCAGTAGGTTGTCGGAAATATCTGGAATCACGGTGCTCCTTCTTGAAGCTGGGGGCAGGGAAACCCTGATAATGGACGTACCTTTGCTGGTCAATTACTTCCAGTTCAGTAACGACGTCAATTGGAAGTACCGTACAGAATCTTCTGACAGTTACTGCCTGGCGATGAAAGATCACAGATGCAATTGGCCCCGAGGTAAAGTACTAGGTGGTAGCAGCGTCCTTAACTACATGATAGCTACGCGTGGTAATTATCGTGATTACGACAAGTGGGCAGAAATGGGAAACACTGGTTGGTCTTGGGACGACGTTTTACCCTATTTCAAAAAACTGGAGAAGATGGAAATCCCCGAATTCAGATCAGACGACGAGATGCATAACACTGCGGGACCCACGGCGATAAATTACCCACCTTACCACACACCATTAGCAGCAGGTTTTCGCGATGCTGTACAAGAACTTGGCTTGCTATCGAAGGACTACAACACCCGGGTGCAATCGGTAGGCTCATACATTCAAACAAACACTGAGAACGGGTCCAGAGTGAGTAGCTACAGAGCTTACCTCGCTCCGGCAAGTCAGCGGAGCAACTTATTCGTTAGCCAAAACAGTTTAGTTAGCAAAATCCTCATAGATCCAATAGACAACCGTGCTGTCGGAATTCAATTCATTAAAAATTATCGAAACTACACTGTTAGAGCACGAAAGGAAGTTATTTTGTGCGCAGGAAGTATAGGGTCTCCTCAACTGCTGATGCTCAGTGGAATTGGCCCGGCCGAACACTTAGCCGAGATAGGAATACCGCTGATAAAAGACGCGCCAGTTGGTAAAAATCTCATGGATCACATATCCTACGGTGGATTTATTGTTCCGATAAATACAGCGGATTCAATACTCTCGAAGGACATGTTAAATCCCCTGAATCCATACATTTCTGATTATGCGAATAAACGACAGGGCCCATATACGGTACCTGGGGGATGTGAAGCTCTGGCATTTATCGACGTTGACAATCCTCTCGATCCCGACAGTTGGCCAAACATGGAGTTACTATTCCAAGGAGCTTCTCTAGTCTCGGAACCAAACATTCGCAAAAGTTTTGGTATAACTGACAGTTTTTGGGACCGGAGTTATAAAAAAATGGAGGCTACACATGCGTGGCAAGTACTGCCAATCATACTGCATCCGAAAAGTCGTGGCGAAATTTTACTCAAGAACAGCAACATAAAAACATCGCCGAGATTGATTCCAAACTATATGAGCCATCCGGAAGACGTGCGAATTCTTGTGGCCGGTATTAGGACTGCCCAAAATATAAGTAAAACACAATCAATGGGAAAATTTGGCTCAAAACTGTACGATGTTCAACTTCCTGGATGCGAAACACATCTCTATGACTCCAACGATTACTGGGAGTGCGCCCTTCGTGCCTTGACTTTCACTACTTATCACCACTCTGGGACGGCCAAAATGGGACCCGAGGGCGACCTGACTGCCGTCGTGAACCCCAGACTCAAGGTATAATGCATTTTATTTTTTGATTTTTCATCATCCTGTACAGTGCGTTCTAGATAGCACGAAGAATGGATCCAATATACTGAACAGTCTCGCGATCGTGAGAGTTTCCAGACAGGTTATCAGTCTCGACAGATTCGATAATAATTATACTATATAGTCAAGTGTGGGGGTAGATCACTTTTTATACAAACTGAGTAAATACTTTGACTAATATGGTGTTTCACTTGATAACATTAGTTTTTTCTTTTGTTTTTCACACGATAGAGTTGAAAGATTATTGAACAGATTGTAAATAAATAAAGCAATAAAGAGATATTTGCAAGTAATTCTCATCAAATTCCATTGTAATTCGTTCAAGATGAATCAACCTGTAGTCGAAGAATTAATATATACTATATCGCTATTATTTTTGTTGACGTTTTGGCACTTCGGGATTCGATCTGAAAATTTTACCCTTGCTTCTTTATAAGTAATACGAAAATCGAGAGGAAGGTGATTCATACCTATGTGAAGCAACAATTCAATAACATATGTCGAACCGTTTTAGTTCATAAATGAAGGATTGAAAATAAAAATTAAGAAAACAGAACCGAAAGAATACTGAATAGAGCTTGTGCTTATTAGCAAATCAAAATAAGAAATACAAACCCGTTTCATATCGAAGTCATCGTGAATTGCATAAATTCACTGACTTACATGATGAGAGACTAACTGTATAATAACGCCTTGGCGGAGAATTCTTATGTAAAATTGTATTATTTCAGGTTCAGGGAATAGAAGGATTGAGAGTAGCAGACGCCTCGATAATTCCAGAAATACCGGCAGCTCATACGAATATCCCCGTAATCATGATTGCCGAAAAATGTTCAGATATGGTGAAAGAAGACTGGGGCTATTCGACGAAGAAGTAACATATTGTATCGAAAGAGGTAAAGTTCTGTTTTAGGGGTGAGGCTATAAAGAAATCTCTCAGCTTTGTACGCTCATAAGCTTACGATAATTGTCATAAGATATGACTGTCATGAGTGTTCAGATTCAAATTATTAAGGCATTTCATTTCAAATTAGTTCGAATTATTAAAATTATTTCAAATCAACGCCAAGCCCATGTTAATCTATTCATTAAAATAAGAAAAATAAGGAAAGTTAATATGCATAATTCAAATGCATTTATACAACGAAACCGAACGATGACCGGCACTATAGTTCGACCAACATACGCTCGCATTGCGTACGTGAGGTTCTACTCGCTGCCAGTGACTGCCAACTCGATTCGCCCGGCGCCTGTCGTTGAGGCCGCGCATATCCTTAGACAGTAGTAGCGTAGTGATATGGAGTAGAAGGAGACCTATCTTCAATCTAAAATGTGGTTTACGCAATAGAATGCGCCGTTGCCGGTGAACACTGTCGTACTTCCGCCCGCGTCTGCGTATAACATGTTCTGATTTCGTCACAGTACCGTTATGCATTCGTGATTTATCATGGCGTTGTCAAAATTCAAGTTTTTCCATGTTTAAAATTTCCCGCTCACAAGAAGTCCGTGTGCGCTCGCTGGTAACAGCGCCATCTATTACGTGCAAAATTCGTCCCACTTTTTCAATACAGCGTGTAAAGGGAGATATGTCTCCTTCTACTCCATGCGTACACAGTAAAAAAGAATAACTTGGGCCAAGCATTTTTTTTGAACAACCGATGAACAACCGACAATCTCTCGAGCGAAGTAAAATTCTCTGGAATCAAGAAAATTTTCATGACTCAAGAAAGATTTTACTTGGTCTCAGAGAATTTCACTTCGCTCGAGAGATTGTCGGTTGTTCAAAAAAAAGTGCTTGGCTCAAAAAAAAAAAATGCTTGGCTCAAGTTATTCTTTTTTATTGTGCAGTGCTAGCACTCGAGACTGCGGACCGGGAGGACGTGGGTTCGAATCCCCGGCCGGTCGAGGAAGAACTCCTAGAATAGAAACCTATAGAAGGCCAAGTTCAGTGCTTTGATGTGGGGCAAAGTTTTATTGCAGTCAGCGCCAAATACCTTACCGTGGTTGATGGCAGTACTAAACAGTCCAAGGCGAAAATTGGCGGCAGAGCGGTTGAATTTCAAATAATGTTTAGTAATTCTCAAACGGCATTTCGCAAAATAATAATAACTCTAGAAATCTGTTTAATAGGTTTTTATTATATTGATACTTCATACAGATAATGTACATTTATGAGCTCTGCTGTGGTAAGAGGTTTCATATGATATGATACTTTTTCATTGTGTATGCGTTATTATAATTAAGTGAATGTTATAATCATATAATTGAGTAATAAAGTCATTATAATTAAGTAAATATACATGCTCTTATACCTAACGCTATAGTACGATCTCTATATATATTGTTATACATTTTCAGATATAATGCATATTCGTGTATATGCGGGTCACTCCCGGTTCACTCGATTCAGCTCGACACAGATGTCACAGCCTAACTTTATAAATATGTTCACTTTTCTAAACATTTTTATGAATAATGCTTTTTCAGATTTATCTTATTAAATATTTGTATTATCAACAATGGTGAAAGAACAACACAATCACATCACTTCACTTCTTCTTCTTCTTTTTCTTCTTCTTAAGTGGATATAACCCCTGAACACTTCACTTCAAGCAGCAGGTTGTAATTTAACAAACATGGCGGCGGTGTCCTCTGCGCCATTGTAAAATGGCCTGCGACTAGAGCGCCAAGAAGCTTGCCGGGGTTGATGGCAGTACTAAAACAGGGAACCGGTCATCCTATGCTAGATTCCATACCCTGGAAGAACTGAGCGGCAGCCCGCAAAAGTTGTGAGACGGGTCGCGCCGTTCAGGCGCTGAATTGGCAGGCTGAGGATTAGAGCTTGGTCCGGCTACACTTGGACAAGGTTTTTTCGGCAGTTTTCCCTTGTCCCTCGTGCGAATGCGAGTGTTTCTATATCTAACTGCCACAACCTGCTTACTCCTCTCACTCCTCACACTTTCCAAATATTGTAATTGGAATAATAATAAAGAATTTTCATTTTTTTCATCCTTAGCTTTTCAGCCAGAGATGATTGGACTGCAGGTCGAGTCACGTGGTACCAGGTGTATTAACGTAACAGCGCGGCGAGATCTCACGGGCGTTCTAGGAACTAACGTCATCACATTAGCGGCAATGGCCGCTCCAAGCCGTTGGCAATCGCAAAAATTATCACAAAATTGTAGATTAGATGCCGTTTCTTCATCGTTGTTGAAAACAAAGATGTTTCTGGATGGTTGTGTTCGGAATCTCATACAGAATCGGGCTCAGGCAGCCGATTTTGCATTTTTGATGCGCAGGCTTTGATGTAAGTCGAAATAAATGGGACAACCACACTTGACGATAAAAAAAATTAAAAAATTTCCGATTTCATTCAATCAAACGTACCAGTTCGAACTCATTACTCGTCAAACATCGGTTGCCGAAAGGACAATTCGTTTGATAACCCCGTTTCGGAGAAATTCGAGAAAATAGACGGGGTCAGTAAAAATCTGGTAGACCATATTGAATCGCAATGGCAATTGCTTGTCATAATTCTTCCCTAAATTTTCAGCCATTCATGAACCTTCTATTGTTACCCGTCTCCGAGATCACCACTTGGGCTGTTTTCCACTGCCGGAACCATAATCTTAGGAATTTCTCTAAAATTCAAAGCGCGTTGCATTCAGGAGGCTTCAAAGATTGAACATGATTGTTTAAATATTTTTCCCGGCTATTTTGGAAGAATGGCAATCAGTTGAATTTAAGCTACGGAAAGAAATGTGTAGAAACTACGGTTTTTTACATATACACTGAACGATAACCTCCCTCCTGATTTTCATTCAACAATGGTCTATGGCTGATCTAACGGGGAATAGGACAAGCTTGAAAATGATTCATATCCGAAGACTGTCTGATTTTTTTTCACTCAGATATAGTGTGTCAAACCCAAGTGCCCCGACTTTACGGTCCGATAGTAGGTCTAATTCGACTATTTATAACACAACAAATTTAAAAGTGTCAACAGCAGTCACCGTGTTTAAAAGATCACAGAAAATTAATATTTTCGTCGTTCTAGTTAAGGGGAAGTCAAAGACGCATGGAACTCAACAATGGGCAATAATGCAATCAAGAATGTGTAATAATGCGCCGTTTCATGCGACTTTCATTTTCCCTTAACAGAAGGAAACCAAGCAAGTCACATCATAATATTCTTTCGACTCGATGAAACTAAAAAAAAAAAAAAAAACAATCAATCAATACGAACTTAGTTTTTTTGTTCCGCCAAACCTTGGACCCCTCTTGTCAAGGTAACGTCAACCTTCCAACCATGGGTTCCTATATCAAAAATGTTAGTTATAAGGGTCCCACCTATCACCACCCGGAACGGTGACATAGTTAGTGGTGCCACCCTGTATATAATTTACGTTGATGTTTCGACCTCGAAACTAGTCGGTTTTAGAAACGTTTTTCATGGATATCTTCTCTATTTTCGCGCAAAACGAACATTTTTTGGGCTGTACATGTTCGGAGTCGCACATAGAATTGCGCGACGTATTTTGTTTCATTGATTTCGGTGCCCAGGCAGAGATATTCCGTTTAATATCACATTTTTTCACGATGTTTTCAGGACTGGTGGAATTGCCTAGGAAAGCACCTTAAAGAAAAGTTGATTCGTTCTACACAATCTGACAATAATAATAATAAAAAAAATTGGTTAGTAAATCTTTCTGACATCGAAATCCCATACAATGTTTCTGAAATATTACAACTAGGACCTAAGCATGGTGTCCCTTTCAAAAAAAATGAAGTTCCATCCAACCATTTAATTTCGAATTTCGAGGCTAACATCTCACACGTACCACAAGCTGAACGCAATCAAGCTAGGATTGAATTCACTAATAAGATTAGGTGTTTTAAAAATATCCCCACTAGAAAGATTGACTCTTCATTACTTGATAAATATGCTTCGGATACTAAGGTTTTTAAAAAAGATCACCCAGATGTAATGTTTGTGAAGGCTGATAAAGGCAATACTACAGTTGTTATACCAAAACCTCTATACAATCAGAAAATGTTAGACCAACTTTCAGACACTAATACGTATAAAATTACAAGATATCATTTGACTAATACTTTACAAACTCGAGTTAACAAATTGTCTTCATCATGGCTAAACTCGAAATACATCAGTAAAGAAACCCATAGATCGATTGTTACTAATAACAGCGTTCCCCCACGTGCCTATGGTTTACCAAAAATACACAAAGAGGTATTCCTGTTGGAGTCATAGTCTCCTTCACGAACAGCCCTACATATTCTCTTGCTAAGGTCTTAAACTTCTGGATTAAAGCCAATGTAAAACCCCCCATCTCTAGAGTGAAAGATAGTTTCGCGTTCGTTAATAAAATCAAAAATGTCAACTTACCACAAAACTACGTTCTAATTTCTCTCGATGTGATCTCGTTGTTTACTAATGTACCTCATGATTTAGCGATAACCGCTCTAAAAAAAAGATGGGGTGATCTACATAACAAAATTCCAATCACTCAAGATGAACTTATCAAAGCATTGAGAATCTGTTTTGACGCTGCGATTTTTAAATTTAACGACATAATTTATACCCAATGTTTTGGTCTCCCTATGGGGTCTCCTCTGTCGCCTATTCTGTCTGACATTGTCATGGATGACCTAGAACAGTTCTGTATAAAAAAAACTGGATTTTGAACTTCCCTTCTATTTTAGATATGTTGATGACATTATAACAGCTGTGCCTGCTGACAGAATAGGTGACATTGTGGAAGTCTTTAACCAATTCCACCCTAGATTACAATTTACCATCGAAACAGAACTTGACAAAAAAATTAGCTTTCTAGATGTTCTACTAATCCATGAAAACAATGCCATCAAAACGGATTGGTTCCATAAAAAGACTTGGTCACAAAGATATTTAAATTTCAATTCTCATCATCCGAGGTCCTACAAGATAGGCACTATTTACAATCTAGTCGATAGAGGTATTAAACTTTCCAACGTAGAATTCCATCAAAAAAACCTAACTCTAATTCACAATGTGCTGCTTTGGAACGATTATCCTCCATGGCTGTTGAAAAAGTACATAGCATCAAGACATATGTCAATCCTTAATCACACTAATGACAACAACAACGACAATTCGGCCAGCAATTTAAATTTAACACCGACTAAGTTTATCTCGCTACCCTATGTTGCCGGTTTGTTTGAGTCGCTTAACAGGATATTCAAAAAATACAGTATCAAATTTGTTGCAAAAAGTGCTCACGACCTAAAATATTTGTTTGACTCGGGCAAAGATGCTCTGGCCATAGATGATCGCTGCAATGTAATATATAAAATCCCATGTAGGGATTATAATCAAGTGTACATCGGACAAACTAGTAGACACTTACACACAAGACTAAATGAACACAAAAGAAACATCAATGACTCTGAAGACCGCTACACTGCATTAACTAAACATATGGTGGAAAATGATCATTTGTTTGACTATAAAGGTGTGCGCGTTTTGGATGAAGAACCTTAGGGACCGTTCAAATATTACGTAACGCGTTTTGGGATAGTGCGTGCACGGCGTTCCCTATACTACACTGTAGCCTTTTGCGTTACGTAATATTTGAACGCTCCCTTATTATTACATGCGTTTAATTCTAGAAATGTGTAACATTGTTTGTCATTCAAATTCTGTCAATCTCAGACAAGATGTCGAACATCTTAGTGACATCTACAAACCGTTAATCCAACAAAATATTTAGTCTAGTTTTACGTCCTTTGTACACTTGGTTACCTAGTTAAGGTCTATGACAGTTCTCACTCAGATGTTCTTATCTGCCAACCGTCATCGAGGTTTTCTTCTGTTTTAAAATATAACGTTTTTTTTTTTTTAATTTCGCTCACGATGGAGAAATGGGCGATAAGACTGTCTGAGTGACTTTTAATAAAAAACTGAGCTTCACTTCTGTACTCGTTTGTCAAATATCTACTAAATATTAAGGTAACAATTGGTATTTAATTTTTTTAACCACTTACACGTGGTAGTGTTCCTTTGTAAATTTTCGTTTTGTAAATTGAAGTTACAAAAATATATTAATAATATATCAGCATAACAGTTGAGAATCGACTAATCGAAATATATATTTCATACATATTTAATATCTCATGATTATATATTTTCATTATGTATAAGCTGAATATATGAAAAATATAATTATGAAGTATCCGCGAATATGAAAATGAGATATCCGTATGAGGTATCCGTGATATATTTAATTTTTAACCAGAAATGACTTGTTAAAATATACATTGTGCACCGTCAGACGCATGTACATCTTCCATACATGGAACCAATATATATCATGAATATATATTTGTTATACCGGCAGATATATATATTAGGCCGGAGTGAAAAAGATCAATTTTCGCGGATCGTATTCTAATAGTGCGGGAAAGTTACGTCTTGGCATCACTCAAAACTGTGCCAAAGGAAAAAATTTACAATAGATATCTTCTGTTCTGGCAAACGCCACAAAGTTTTGAATTTTTTAACACGGGGTTTAAATGGAGAAAAAAGGCAAAAAGACAAATTGGCACTGAAAAATTCATAAAAACTCACTGGATCGGCCGATTTCAGTCTTCCTACGCTTATTCGAGGCATCAAAAATGTTGCTTTCGTTTGACGTTTTGAAATTCAAAATATCTTACTTACTTTAGAAGATACAAAATTGAAAAATGGAGTTTTTTCGGGGACTGCTCGATTTTCAAACGCGTGTATCTTTGAAACTAAGAAGGATATTCTGAATTTCGAAACGTCAAACGAAAGCTATATTCTTCCCACTTTGAATAAGCGTAGGAACATTGAAATCGGCCGACCCAGTGAGTTTTTATGAATTTTTCAGTGCTAATTTGTCTTTTTGCCTTTTTTCTTCATTTAAACACCGTGTTAAAAAATTCAAAACTTTGGGGCGTTTGCCAGAACAGAAGATATCTATTGTAAATTTTTTCCTTTGGCACAGTTTTGAGTGATGCCAAAACGTAGTTTTCCCGCACTATTAGAATACAATCCGCGAAAATTGACCTTTTTCACTCCGGCCTAATATACAGGGCGACCCAGAACTCCCGCACCGAACTGAACAGGCGGATTCCTTGTCGAATTCTAAGACGAAAACCCCTTTGCGAAGAATTCCGCTGATCAACGGTGTCCGAGTTATCGAATTTCCAAGTTGGCCATTCAGAGAGCCCAACACTGGCCGAGATAGTGCCGGCTCAAAAGTCAACAATTGGGGCAGTGCCCGCCGTCACATGTCTGATAATTTGGCTAGAAAATCTCATTTTTATTAATACGTAGCGGATAACGGGTGGACTTTTTACTTTGACACTTCCGCTTTTCAGTCATTGACAGCCAGGTCGTCTGCTCTTTAGTTATCGGCCGTCAAGGTTGACCGCTCCATAGTTTTCTCCAGCCAGGTCATTCGCTCCATAGTTTCAGCGGTCCAGGTCATTCGCTCCATAGTTCTCGGTCGACTAGGTCGACCGCTCCATAGTTTTAGCGATCCAGGTCATTCTCTCCATAGTTCTCGGGCATCTAGGTCGACCGCTCCATAGTTTTAGCGATCCAGGTCATTTACTCCATAGTTTCAGCGGTCCAGGTCATTTGCTCCATAGTTTTAGCGGTCCAGGTCATTAACTCCATAGTTTTAGCGGTCCAGGTAATTTGCCCCATAGTTCTCGGCCGTCTAGGTCGACCGCTCCATAGTTTTAGCGGTCCAGGTCATTCACTCCATAGTTCTCGGCCGTCTAGGTCGACCGTTCCATAGTTTTAGCGGTCCAGGTCATTTGCTCCATAGTTTAGTTTTAGAAAATGACCTGGATCGCTAAAACTAGGGACCGGTTCACCTAGACGGCCGAGAACTATGGAGTGAATGACCTGGACCGCTAAAACTATGGAGTGGTCGACCTAGACGGCCGAGAACTATGGGGCAAATTACCTGGACCGCTAAAACTATGGAGTTAATGACCTGGACCGCTAAAACTATGGAGCAAATGACCTGGACCACTGAAACTATGGAATAAATGACCTGGATCGCTAAAACTATGGAGCGGTCGACCTAGTCGGCCGAGAACTATGGAGCGAATGACCTAGACCGCTGAAACTATGGAGCGAATGACCTGGCTGCAGAAAACTATGGAGCGGTCAACCTGGACGGCCGATAACTAAGGAGCAGACGACCTGGCTGTCAAAGACTGAAAAGCGGAAGTGTCAAAGTAAAAAGTCCACCCGTTATCCGTTACGTATTAATAAAAATGAGATTTTCTAGCCAAATTATCAGACATGCGACGGCGGGCACTGCCCCAATTGTTGACTTTTGAGCCGGCACTATCTCGGCCAGTGTTGGGCTCTCTGAATGGCCAACTTGGAAATTCGATAACTCGGACACCGTTGATCTGCGGAATTTTTCGCAAAGGGATTTTCGTCTTAGAATTCGACAAGGAATCCGCCTGTTCAGTTCGGTGCGGGAGTTCTGGGTCGCCCTGTATATGTATAAGAATATATTTAGTTTATACGGTAGGAAGATAATTTGGGCATTGTGTAGTTATTAACTATTTTCACCTATGCATATGTTGTTCAGATTGAGAGACTAGACCGTAGGCGCTTTATAGATATGAATAAAACATAATACATACCTTGTGACGTGGATTTTTATTAGTCCTCGGACTAGACCGGATGGCTAGGCTCCGAGAACCATCCACTCGACAATTGGCCAACGAAAAATTAATAATTAAACCAAATGTTGGGCGCCAGGCGTGTAACCGCCACTTTCTGAAAATCTAAGAAAAATACGAACTACAGATACTTGAGCGCCGGCTAGCGTCAGTACCGCGGAGAGGGGTCGGGATTAATGAAGGATTAGCGTGGCGTATTAACGACTCGTTGATTTGAATGTAATAAAGAAAATAAAATTTATTCAAGAAAACAAATAGAATAGAAAAATAGAAATGACGAGTTTTACAATAATAAATGAACTAATAGCTTCCACGTAGGAGAGCAATAACAAACCAAAAGAAAAAAAAATAAATAACTCGACAAATACGTCCCTCGCGGAACAAAATTTACAACTAAAAGATCGGCATATGCCCGCAAGGCTTAACAAAACTAATTCCCAGAATTATTACTTAAAATTAACTTAAACTAACTCTGCCATCGTAGGCGAAACAAAAAGACTAAACGAAATTCGAAATATAACACTGATCTGTATCTCCTCGTGAGAGGGAGAGAGCGCGACAGTGACGTACTATGACTGTCTTTCTCGCACTCAGGTGCGAAGCCTATGGCTCTATAGAATGACTAATACGCGACACAAAACTCGAAAATATTACGCAAAACTGAAACTCAAAACTCTATTATGCTGTGAGACACTGGTGGCGGCCTACCGAATCGGAGGTCGTCTTAATTTGATTCTCAAAAATCTCTAAAAGCCTCGTGGCTCGGACAAGACAAGATGGCTGATGGCCGTTTGCCGAATTCAAATCACTTTGAGTCAAATTGGCTAACGCTTACCGTTTTCCAGCCAAAAATAAGGCCTCGTGGTGTCTCGAAGACGAGCCCTCGGGTCTACGCTGGAACGGGTGCACTACACTCGAACTCAATCACTCAAAATCCCGAGCAGAAATCTTAGAACGGCGGCGGTTTTAATAGAACGGGCCAACGTTGGAACGATACCGGCCTCCTGATGTGACGGCTAAATATCCGAAGTTTTTAGCGGCCCAACCCTGTCCCAACATCGGTATCAATGTAATGGTTACAGCCTGGCCCACTACCTCACCCCGACATTGGTATCAGATCGGCACTTGATACAACGGCTGTACCTCAGCATGGAATATCCATCCAACGTTGGTTCCGAAATGGTATACGATACATCGTTTCGGCATGATTGGACCAATACGGAATGGCGTTACATTACAATCACGGGCCGATATTGTTTCTATTGCAGCGGCCTCGGGCCAATATCATGCCGTCATGAAATTTCTGCAAGGGATGCAACGAAAAGTGCCTCGAAAGGAATAATACAAACTACAATTAGAGCGAGCACTGAGCTCGGCGCTCTATCTGCGAGGCAAGCCTACGGCAGAGTGATCTTCGACCGCCGGGTGTCGATAGTTCGCACCCTGGTCATATGATCGCCTAATAATTTGCGTATTGACCACTAGATCGCCTCACGTAAGGCCGCTTAGATCTTGGCTCCGCGCTAAACTCAAAATTTGCTCTGATGATAACGGTTCCTGCAGGAGAAACGCGGTTCGCTGGCTCTTCGGGGTGGCGGGAATCTCTTCCACCACCGTTATCCCTCGTAGCTGAGTACCCTAGGTACTCCCCCGCGTTCTCTCTTTCTATGGTAGACTCCACTGCAGTTTTTCGCCTTCAGAAGCGTAATTGACGGGCTTTATCGTCGAATGCCTCGTTGTTGCCTCCGTCTCTGTAGATTTCAGCCTCGTACTCGAAAATATCGGCCATGTCTCCCACATAATAGAGAAAATGTAGAAAAAAGAACAAAAAGAATAAGAAATAGATTCGACAGTCTTAGATCGGTCACGGTCGCCTCTCGGAGATTTTCTAGCCTCGGGGCTAACCTAACGCATTCATGCTTCTTTCATGCATTCACCCTACATAACTATGGTCGTCTAAGGGTTCGGGAGTCACTTGTAACACGCGTTGCAAAATGCAATGTTACAACTTGTTCATCTTTCAAAAGTGTCCAGCCACGTCCACCATAACACAGGGGAAAAAAGCGGAGTCAACGAAAAAAAATGCAGTCCACAATTATAAATATACCGTGAAGTTAAAAGGAAGCCGAACGATGACCGCACTGTAGCTCGACCAACACACACTCGCGTTGCGTACGTGAGCTTCTACTCGCTGCAAGTGACTGCCACCTCGATTCGCCCGGCGCCTGGCTCACACTATGGATGAGCGTAGCCTTGACGTCAGGCGCCGGGCGAACCGAGTTGGCAGTCACTGGCAGCGAGTAGAAGCTCACGTACACAAAGCGAGCGCGTGTTGGTCGAACTATAGTGCAGTCATCGTTCGGTTTCCTTTTAACTTCACGGTATATAAAGAAATATATACACGTTATTCAGATTGTATATTTGCATATACAGTGCGCACTCCCTTATGTGCCGCTTCTCCTAACTATCCTTGAACATCAACCCCCACTTCTTTGCCGAGATGGGACAAAATTCTAGCGCTCCCTTATATGCCGTTGAGCGCGCATCCGATTTTGCTCTGAATACTGTGCAAAAGTATACGCAAACGAGAGCGGCATATAAGAGAACACCGGAAATGTTTTCGCGTTTCTAGTTAGAGTGATGATGGTGGGGGTACCGTAATTCTTGGGAATACTCTTCCCCTTAGGGGCCTGAGCGGCACATAAGGGAGTGCGCACTGTATATATTTCGTATACAAGCTATATATGAGGCTTTCCACGTGAACCGGGCCACTTTTTCAGTTGCATTTTTTTTAATCGTACGCTAATTTTTTGGTGTCTTCAGGGGTCCCAAAAAACATGTTTGGAGCACTTGTCAAAGACAAAAGTAAAAATGTCATAAAGCTACGTATTATCTTAGAAATGACTGATTTTCGCCGATTTGTGTTTTCGAATAATTCTGTCGCACTAGAACGGAAAAAATTAAATTATTTGACACATGTTTTCGAAAGGATTTTTCCCGCTCTTTCACGTAAAAATATCCATTTCGTTCTGAGCAGAGCCAATGACCGCGAAAATACGTTTTCAAAATTTCAATGCCATTTTCCTCAAATTTGGGCCGGGTTTAAAAATTTTGAAAAATTCTTAAAAATTAGCTTGATCTTTCATCTTCAACCCCCATACAAGCAAATTATGGGATGGCGATAGGTTCTATGTTGAAATCTCCTTTTTATCTCGACGAATGTTAGAAAAATGTCCCCTGATTTTTATTCTATCATCTGGGATCTGGAAAAATAAATTCCTTCATCAAATGTCATTCATCTCGGTCAATATTGCTTTGCGAAATTTTTTTTTTTTTTTATTATTCGGTGTTTAAAATATTATAATGGAAAGAAAAATGAAAAAGAAAAATAAAAAAATAAAAATAAAATAAAATGAAATAAAATAAAAATATAATAAAAATAAAAAAATAAAAATAAAAAAACGAAATAAAAATATTGTAATCGGAAAAAAAAATTCACGCAGAAAAATTACAACAATATGATAAGAAATGATGAATTTATAATGAAACCCCTGTACGGGATTACAATATTTTAAACACCAAATCATAAAAAAAAAAATTTCGCAAAACTATATTGACCGAGATGAATGACATTTGATGAAGAAATTTATTTTTCTAGATCCCAGATGATAGAATAAAATTCAGGGGACATTTTTCTAACATTCGTCGAGATAAAAAGGAGATTTCAACATAGAACCCATCGCTATCCCATAATTTGCTTGTATGGGGGTTGAAGATGAAAGATCAAGCTAATTTTTAAGAATTTTTCAAAATTTTTAAACCCGGCCCAAATTTGAGAAAAATGGCATTGAAATTTTGAAAACGTATTTTCGCGGTCATTGGCTCTGCTCCGAACGAAATGGATATTTTTACGTGAAAGAGCGGGAAAAATCCTTTCGAAAACATGTGTCAAATAATTTAATTTTTTCCGTTCTAGTGCGACAGAATTATTCGAAAACACAAATCGGTGAAAATTAATCATTTCTAAGATAATACGTAGCTTTATGACAATTTTACTTTGGTCTTTGACAAGTGCTCCAATCATGTTTTTTGGGACCCCTGAAGACACCTAAAAATTAGCGTACGATTAAAAAAATGCAACTGGAAAAGTGGCCCGGTTCACGTGGAAAGCCTCATATATATTATATAAGTACTACGGTGCTTTTTTTGAAACGACTATTTTTTTTTTCCAACCCCCACTCGAAAACCTTGTTGTGGACGTCAAAAGATGAATTGTGTCCCATTTTGAGCTCTTAATTCCAATTCTAAGGACTCGCGCTATTCCTTTTAAATTTTCCCATGCCAAAAGCACGTAAACTTTACAATTTTTTCTTTCGCCGCGCACAACTCAGCCACATTTCGATGGACTGCTATCATCCAAGACCCATTTTACAGAGAATTTAGCGCTCTTCAAAATAGTCTTGGGTAGTTTGGCTGTGGTTTCAACTGCTGAACCTGTGTGAGCCTTCAAAGTCGATTTTATGCATAATTTTTTTCTCCTCACTGTGAGCGAATAAACGGTTGGACTTGGAGAAAAGTACTTGCCGACAATTTTGTAGGAAATTCAATTCTCTACGAAAAAGTCCAATGGATGAAGTGTCTCAACCTAGTATTTAAAAAGATATCAGGACTTTGATTTTCTTAAATATAAAATCTAATAAAATGTCAGGTTCCATACTTTCAAGCTTTGATATTATGCATATCATTTTTTTTGTTTCACTCATACTTTTTGACGTGTCTAAAAATATTAGTTAAAATTGTCATGCTGAAAAATTACCACAGGATTAAACGAGCGGTCAAAAATAAATAATTCAATTAATTTTTTGTTTATTCTTTTTCTTATACGCTTTGGTTGGTATTTCAAAGACATTACTACTCAATTATGCATAATTATGTAGTAATGAGTAGTAATCAAGAGACTCGGTAGAGTCTCGCGCCAAGTACATTAAAAAAAATTTTTTTCAAGCGCGAGACTCAACGAGTCTATATACCCGAGAGGCAACTACCCTAACCTATACCGCGAATTAGTATCTTCGTTTTCTTTCACCTCACAACATACACGATTTCGAACTACTTTAATCTAGGATGTGGGCATGAAAAGCTTTCATTTAAGCCCTAGGTCGATTAAATCGGTGTCAGGAGTGCTGATTTATGATTAATTATAGATTCTGATACCCCGTTTCGTCGTATAATAAAATCCTTCTTGGTCTTCAGACCAAGATCGTTCACACTTAAAACCATTCCCATAAAATCACATTTCGTTGCTAACCGCAGGGCGTATGTCCTATGCTTATACATAGAACATACGTCCTTACGCATCTGGGAACATGACATAGAAGGGAAAATCCACACAAAAATTTAGACCAAGATTCATCCCATTCAAACCATTCCCATAAAATCACACAGTAGAAGGGAAAATCCACACAAAAGTTGTATAGAATGGCATTAGTTCGACAGTCACAACGTAGTCAGCGCTGGTATCGCAGACAGAAACCGTCTGCAACACTAGCAGACGCGTGTTGTCATTTCATTTCATGTTTTCGAATTCAAATCAAATAAAGAAAATAAAAGAAAGTACAAGCAATGATTAATAATAATATAAAATATGAAGGTACGAAAACTAATGAATACCCACCAAAAGCCCCTCAGGTGCGAAAACCTTACGCCAAGTACATTCAAGTGATAGCCACCAACAAAAATGTTTCGATAGGTTAATTATTATCTTAAATCCTACGATCTTGAGCTTTTGAGGTTATGCGAATCGACTGACGTGTAAAATTCATGGTGATAAATAAAATACCAATCGTGAACGGATAATTTTACGATTAGGTTTACCTTGCATGACACAAGACTGTCAGATGACTATTATTAACTGACTAATACCTCTAAATTTTGTTCACTTATGGCCCATCCCTAGTCGCCCACCTCCTTTTGGTCGAAATGTGTCACATGTCGATTATTATTTGAGCCCAGGCGTCAAAAACGCAAAAAAGGCCAACTTAGCGCAAATTCTATTTCAATTCCGAACACATACGTTCAAAAAAATGTTCGTTTCGTGCGAAAATAGAGTCTACAGATGGTTTTTACATTGTTACAAAATTATTCGAATTCGATTTCCTCGGCGAACAATGTAAAAACCATCTGTAGACTATATTTTCGCACGAAACGAACATTTTTTTTGGACGTATGTGTTCGGAATTGAAATAGAATTTGCGCTAAGTTGACCTTTTTTGCGTTTTTAACGCCTGGGCTCGGATAATAATCGAAATGTGACACATTTCGACCAAAAGGAGGTGGGCGACTAGGGATGGGCCTTATACATTGTAGATTTGGCCTATTTTCATTTATGAATGAAATTATCGGAGGAAACGTTTTTTTTTTAGGGATTCCAATTATTTAGCACGTTGCCGCCTGAGAAAGTCTGATAACAGAAAATCAAGAGAAAATGTTGAAGTTGAAAAATATCAGGATCGCATGATTTGATATAAGGACGGCATGGAGCCAGACCAAGAAAGCCGAGTTCAAGCGTTGCATTGCTACGAATTCCACTTTAAGCTCTATGTTAGGCTCATCTTTAAAGGCTCGTCTGCTCAGACCCAAATTGTGCTTCAACGTTATGCGTTGGATTCCGACGAGTTCTATATTCTATCTCGGTATCCTCTAGTCCAAACGAGACTGTAAGTTGACGTTGTGCGTTGGACTCCGATAGGCTTTATTCTACACTCCACGACAACGTAGTGCCTTGACCTTCGGTAAAGATAATTTTTTAATACATTTTTTACAAACAGCTTAGACTCTCCGCTCGGAACGATCTCAATCAAATTCAGATTAGTGCTATCACGACAAATGGTTAGAATGAAAATACTTATTCAATATTAAAGAAATGATCGATAGACTTCCTCTTTCTCAGATGATAGAGATTTGTATTTAATCATGAAAATTATAAAAACCATTTATTTCTCATTTATATTTATTTATTCATTGCACAACCTTTTTTACGGATTGTTTAATTTTGTAGCGGGTCGCCGTATGTGAAGAGAGGATGATGAGAGAAAACGCTGAAGTTGCAAAATAACGAGGCAGTGTGATTTGATACAAGAAACGGATAGAGTCAGACGAATAGAGCAGAATGCAAGTGTTTGACTTCAAAAACTTTCATTTTATGCTCTACGCTAGACTTGCATCAATAGGCTCAATCGGCTTAATTCTATATATTTCGATACCTTCTGTTCAGATCCGAATTCAAAGTTGACGTTATGAGGACCTAGTTGCATTAAAAAAAAAAAAAACTACCTAAGAATTGCAATACATATATCTCATATTTATATATATTTAATCATGAGCAGCAACTATAACCCTGCGTGCAAGTGACTCCGCCATTGCAGGTCCCAGACCCAGATGAGACAGGAAGAGGGCTGTGCGCAGGGTTACACGTTCAGGCATATAAAATTATACCCCATTTTAACAAAACAATTCGTGGAACTTAATAAAAGAACACATGTTACGTCTGTCCACAAAAATTCAAGGCTCACAGAAGAGTATGAGCATACGTGTATATTATAACTCTATTTTCATTCATTTAAAATTATACTACTACATTTAACAATGCTGCTTTTTGAGGATTCGGATGATACAAAAGGCATCACCGTATACATGCATTGAGATGTTCGTAGGAATAATTGACAGAATGCTGACAACTGAGCAAGCCTCGTGAACGAATATACAGGAAAACCCAATCATGCGTGCGTCCCGGATCGAATCCTGGCCAAAATAATGCGGTGTTTTTTTTATCTGTAAATCCTTACAGATGCTGTATCCTGTATCAATATGCGGTTGATTACTAATAGTAGGTGTTGGTCACCGCATCATACATTGTAATAAATTCATTGTAACAGTCCAAATTAATTTTTTCCGCACAGCAAAATTCCATCACGATAAAATTGAGTTGAGTTCACACTAATTCATCAGTCAGCGCTACTTTATAATACATGATTTCTCGGAAAAGCAAGGGTTACTTCAACTCTAACGCAATATCACTCCTTCCAATATTACTTACTAAAGATGGTTTAGTTAGAAGTACCTACTACTCTGTTTGACTGGTTCGCTGGTATAGTTACGTTCACCGAAATTTCCAGTAACTGCTACTGAATTTTAAAACGTTTGATAAACACAAAAAAAAAAGTCGATTCCTTATTTCACTCGCCGACTTCGGTTGGGGAACTAGATATTCCTCTCAGTGTGCTGCTCATTGAACACTCTCTCTATAAGTGCATTCCTCAATTGAAAATTATATTCCGGATTTGATTGATCTACAGGAACGATGTTAACTGCAGCGTTGTCGACAAGATCAACCCCAATAGGGTCAACGTCACGCAAGTCAATCCTGATATTGTGAAGAACTGCTGTTGCTACAATGACACGTAAAGCAGTCTGTCTTTTTACGCGCATCCCAACTGATAAGCAATGAAAAGTTCGCTTCCACACACCGTATGACCTTTCAATGGGGTGCCGGGTCTGATTGTGGGCCCAGTTGTAGTTCTGCTGTCCAGGTGTGTTCGGATTGTTCATCGGAGTTAGCAAGTACGGCTTACACGCGTAATCCGCGTCGCCCAACAGATAACAATCTGGGTAATCTCCTAATTCAAATTCCGCTCGCAACGGTGAATCGTTAAAGATCGTACTATCGTGGACGGACCCAGGCCATCGAGCTATCAAGTTTGTAAATTTCAAGTTGGCATCGCACACAGCCTGCACGTTATAAGAAAACCATCCCTTTCTATTTTTGTATAATTTCGCATGCGGTCCGCCGGGTGACTGAATTTTGATGTGTGTACAATCAATAGCACCAATAACTCCAGGAAATCCACAAATATTGTAAAATTGTGCCATTGTTCTCCTGCGATCCTCCGGTGTAGTGGGCATTCTTATAATATTTCTACTTAGGGCCGATATTGCGTTTGTAACCCTAGGTATGATGCGACAAACCGTCGATTGGCTGATATTTGCATGATCACCCAAAACCTTTTGGAACGTGCCTGTCGCATAAAACCGCAGTGTAATCAACAATTGCAACAAAGCAGGTATAGGCTGTGTGCGATAAGTGGGACCTTCTATGTCCCGTCCTACCATCTCCAGTAGGTGGACTACGGTTGGCTTACTCAACTGAAATCTGCGGCGGAAATCTACGTCATCGTACTTTTCAAAAAGGTTTTCGCGTTCTCGGAACAATCGTGGTCGTGGCGTCACTTGATGGTGATCGTCATCATTGAAGTCGAGTTTTGAATCACTCGAACTTTCATGAGAATAATGATCCATTTCAGAAGCACTGAGAACAATCAGCTGCAAAAAATTAAATAAAAATAAAAAACTTGTTATACACGAAAATAGGGCTGTTCACATCAATTCGCCTAGCTTTCAGACCTCATTCAAAAAAAGCTGAACGAAAATCGAAAGTTGTGAAGAGCTATAAGGACAGTGCAAGAAATGAAAAAAAATCTCAAATCGAATTGGAGATGGTGATGTCTGGAGGCTAGCTGAATTGACGTGGACAGGAATACATCATGAGCAACTTATTAGTCAGGTACTGTACGGTATTATCCGATCAAACGTGAATGGGGTGTTCTCAAATTTTTGAACGTAATTTTTTTGTTTTTTTCCTTCTAATTCAGATTTATTAATCATAAATAATGCCATAATAAACATGAACTCCTTCGACTGTTAATAAAATTTTTGGATGTTTACGGTTATCAAATAGGATGAGGTTGAAGTTCGTAACGTTAACGTAACAGAATATTCGTCGAAGAAATGCAACATTTCGTGATTCAAATGCTGTTAGAATTGTAAAATATGCGAGATAAACATGTTTCACATAATTTGAGGAACTATGCACCGTTCTTGATCCATTTGAAACATTAGAGCCTTGAATTCGAGAATTTTTTGGCGAATATTTTGTTGCATTAACGTTACGAACTTCAACCTCATTCAAATAGGTCAGTCCAAAGCACATGCAAATGGTGTGTAACTGATCCTTACCGATCTGGTTACCCATTTTCTATGTTTATAAATCACAATGTGAAAATATTTCGTTATTTCAAAATTTGTTTCACCGATTGTTTGGGTGTACGGTGAGTGTCCCACTTAAATACATTGTCACAAATATCGCCATTCGTGGTTCTATCTCTTTGACCATGAGTACTAAAATTACCCGAAAATCAATTTGTAGTCTAAGCCTCTAGTAACTGGTCTGTATGAGGCCCGCGTTATACAAGCACTCTGTCACATTTGGATAAAATATTTATATTTTTGAACATTTGATACGTTGTTGTCCTCGTTTGGATAAAGGCTGGAATACAATCGACGCATACGTTCCCGTATCCGTAACACCGATACAACACATGCTTACACCGATAAACAAACACATGAACATTCTTTCCATGTGTTGTGTCAGTGTTACGGGAACGGGAACGTATGCATCGATTGTATTCCAGCCTTAACGCGTTACGAACAGTAGAAGGACGTATCGATACCTGCGCGGAATAACCGGCTATCTCAGAGTCCGCTTGAAAAAGCGGCTATCTCAGAATCCATTCGGAAAAGCGGCCTGTGCCTATATTAATAATATAGGCTACAGTCGGTTTTTCGAATGGATTCTGAGAAAGCCGCTTTTTCAAGCGGACTCTGAGATAGCCGGTTATTCCGCGCAGGTATCGGTATGATCTATGTATAAACAGAAAATATACGTCATCCTGCTTTCTGAAGAACGAAGTGATATTGGGGGAAAAATTGTACAAAGATCCACTATCATTATACGTGTATTATACTAGAATAGTTGAAAAAAATCGACTTTTTTTTTTTTGCAAAGTCACATGTTCAACCCCTCAAGTACGGGGCTTCGGCGAGCCAAATTGTCCTAGCGGCCGGGTGTACCGCGACATATTAACTCCGAAGTTTGTTCGCTCATAACCTCCAAACCAGTTAATCGAAAAATTAAAATTTTTGTAAGGTCGCATATCAAACTTAAACTATTCATCTTTATGAAGCATTTTGCAGAATCTAGAAATCTTGAAAATCGTAAGAGATATCGAAATTTTACAACTATTAAACATGTGACTTTGAAAGCGAAAAAATGGTCAATTTTTTTTTAACGAGTCTAGTGTATACGCATTTTCAACGTACGATAATAATGTGTTCACTTACCTTAGGCAATTTCTAGACCAATGTTCTTCTATTTAAGGCCCCTTGCTCTCTGATGATTGATTATGATATAATATTGACTAAACTATATAATTTGATTATAATATAGCCTTTAGGAATAAGGACGCACTTTCGCAGAACAGCAAGCTTGCATACCATGATAAGACGCGGTCGCCAGGCAACCGCGGACTGTCATTTTTAAGGTAGTTCGAGAGGTACACGTATCAGCTAGAAGTTTCAGCCGCAGCATACAGTAAAACCCAATTCTTATATCACGCTGTCGGTTAGAAACTTTTGACAGAGTTTACACACGCTGCATGTCCTACACAAACACACGTCATGCATATATAGATAGGTCTCCTACACGTATATAGAGCGCAGTGGTGTAATCGTGGCAACAGCGGATATCCCGTATTAGCAGCTTCGAGCATAAGCTAATCAGTGTCTCGTGAAAAAATGTCAACTCGAGTAAGATTGAAGGGTCGGTTTCAAAAAAAAAAAAAAAAAAAAAACAACGGTGTCAAAGAACTTAAAGCTGTGGCGCCTATGTGTGAAGCAAATGCGGCTAGACGTGAAAAAGACGTTCCTAATTCCAACGATCAGCAACGAAAATTTGCTGTAAAAGGACGACGGGTCGTTGATTACAATATCTTTAAGAGAATTTGGCGAAATCGGAATGAAAAAATCACTATCCGCAAAAACGATCTAAAAAAAAAAAAAAAAAAAAACCAAGGGTTACACGAGCCAAAAAAATTATCGATAAAATAGTTGAACACCTGAGAAACAAGCTTTAATTTTATTCAAACAAATTTATAACTTGTTTATTTGTTTTAAAAAAATCTATTGCTGTTGGTTGTATATTTTTCATGAGTTGATGTTTATGCATTCAATATGTATTTTAATTGATTACAGACATGTCATTCATCATTCAGACAATTCAGACAGGTTTGCCCTAGTTAAAAATCATAGAACGAAAGCTGCAGCTCATATTCAGAAATCGGGTATCGAAATTTCATACTCATACTTCTGTCAGTACCTACACCGAAGAACCCGCATACTAGTTTTTAGTATATTTTCATACTAATGCGTTCCTCTAATACAATCATTCAATTATTTCAGAAGGTTTTTCTCTTTAATCATAATCGTAAGGGTGTCCCCTGAAGTTTAGTATATCTCCTAATAGAAGGCACGCTGTGTTGGTCACTGATGCGGCATGCCACATGTTCATTTGCCAATCGCAAGTGTCGTAGCGTTCTACCAACACGTGTTCCGGATACGGTGGTCGAGTGTGTTTGTGTAATTATGTGACAGTGGCTATCTCTGTCAACTTGCTGGAAAGTGATAACGAATAACGAGGTACGACAATGGCTTGAAACAGACGAGCTGGAAGATTTATATGAAACATTCACACGTAAGTACAATAGGCTAAGACAAGAGACATTTCACAGTATCAGAATATATCCTCTTGAGGACATTAGAGGATATTCATTATGATTAGAGGAAAATATACTTAATGGCCTTAATGCCACGGGTACGAGGATTAGAGATACGGTGATGTTTTAGAGAAAAGCATACTAAGAGTGTCAGACTAGAGGAATTTCACCTTGAAGTTAAAGAATATACGAACCTCGTATTTCAAATGAAAATATACTAATGATAAGTTTATTATACTGAAGATAAGTATACGGGCCTTGAATGTTACGTCAATTCTGAAAAAAAAAAATGCTTAAAAATTATCTGTAAAAATGATTATTCCGCATAGCCGCTGTATTTAACGAGATTAATAATGAAACTGTAATCAATTAGACATAATTGTAAAGAAATGAAAAATTACTTTCAATCAGAATAGTAATAGAATAGCAAGACGTGAAGACAAATTGATAAAAACTATGGAATTCAGAAATTTGAATGAGGAAAAATATGCACGTGCGAAGGTATATATGTGCTCGTAATTATTCCGAAAATATTGTTTAGGCGGATTACTTGTTGCATTACGTCAGCAAAAGTAGCATCGCGTAACATTTGAGTGATCCCAAAGGGGTCAAAGTAAACAAAATTTACTTGCGAATTCACATAATATATTTGGTAAGCAGAGGATGAATAGACATGCATTGCGAGATGACATCAAGTTTCGCGTCAACTGGAGTATCATACTTGGGCAACCATACAGCAATGTATGTGCGTTACAGAGCTGTCCAGAATCAGAGGCTCCATATTTTTTGGTATATCCCAATTCCGAAGCCAGTTTGCAATCAAAAGATTGACGCTCCCAAATTCAAGTTGCAAACGAAAAATGGGTCTTGTCGTATTCGTATACAAGCCTTCGCGTTCTTAGGTCATTTGGGTGAGTAACGATTGGAATAGCTTCATAAAAACGACATTCTCTTTGAATAGGCTCCAATTATATTATGATTAGGCAAACTTATTACCGTGTCTATTACTATTTCAATTTTTCCCATTACTCCGAGGATCCTTTATTCATTTCTTAGAGTAAGAATTTACTTTTTGAGAGTGGAGATCGGGCAGCTCTAAACCCCACTGCACATTTCCCTCTTGAGGAGCGAATTTTTACTCGTTTCGAGTGGGATTTTCACTCTTTTTTGAAGTATTGTTGAATTTACATAAATGTTTAATATACACGACGCGGTGAATTCAACCGATTCTGATTTACGCCACCGACATCGCTGGCTTTTAACAAAGCAGAGGTTTTTGCCCCAAAATTGAAAATAAATTACACAGGGTTACGTACTATCATTCTCGATGTGCCTCGTGCAAAACATACTATGATCTCACGTCATCTCGGGCTGTGACTATCATACTTGTATAATAAGCGGCTGAATTGCATTGCAGGATACTCACGAGTTGTAAAAATTGGATGTATTGTCTTGGCCTTTAGCAAAGCCTAATTCGAATCGACAAGAGAAACTCCGACTAATCAGAAATCAAGTTTTTTCCTTCCCAGATAACAATCGTGCCAAGCACGTTATACACGCACGCCGTGCATGCAAAAATGCATCTTTTTCGCCAGCATAATGTGAGAGGCACTTGGTGCGTGCGCAACGTGTCGCACTAGGCAGTCACGAGTTTAATCACGCCATGCCAAGACTATGCGACGCACAGAGTGCTGTCATGATGATTATGCGAGGTAGTTTTTGCAATAATCATTTGCACCTGCACGGAGAAAAAATAACACTACTCAGTGCTGCGCAGAACACTCATTTGTCAAAAATTTTTATAAACTGACTCACTAGAGGGCAGGACGCTACTCATTGCTGTCAAAAAAATAACTAAAGTTGTCAATACATCAATGAGTAGTGTCCTGCACTCTAGTGAGTGATATTTTTTGGTTATTGAGTCAATTTATAAAAAAGTTTGACAAATGAGTGTTCTGCGCAGCAATGAGTAGTGTTATTTTTTCTCCGTGTGCGCTTTTTATTCAAAATGAAATAAAATAGACATTCCACTGTTGAAATTACCGAATATTACTATAATTATATAGATGAAATATTTTAAGTATCGGATGATTTTGAGTAGAGTAATATAATGATGTGATAAATGATCGAATGAATAATTATATATCAAATAATATGCAACCCACATAGCACTGGATATCACAGCAACATTGCAGATATTCCTGGAATATTCCTGCAATATTGCAATATTCCTGCAATGTTGCTGCAATATTCAGTGCTATGTGGGAAATTACATTAAAAATTAAAGAACCGTCTGTAAAACTACATGATATGAACATTTATTATATCTGTATTTCGGCGTTGCAAAATGATATTAAATAACATGCGGGCAGATTTGAGCGAAGTGAGTACCTACCTCCTTTCGTTTTTTTCTAAAAATCTTTTCATGTCACAGCTGAATTTCAAAATTTTATTTTTTCTCGACATTTTTTTTTCTTCCATAAAATCTTTGGTGATCTCATTTTTTCTCAAAAACCTATTTGTTTTTATAAAATATAGAATCTTTCAGAATTTCACAACAATTATAAAAAAAATCTTGAAATTTTAATTAAAAATTTAAACAAATGTCAATAATAAATAAATTTTAAATTATTAATAAAATGAATTTTAAATTATTACGAATAATAATAATTAATAATTTGAGTTAATAATTACGTTTAGTAATTGTGAAATGTCGAGAAAAAACATTTTTTTTTTTGTAACCAAATGTCATATTTCATTCGGATAAACATATGATCGAGTAAACGAAAAATGTAACCTGGCAAAAACATTATAAATGTCGAAAGTTACCGCGAAGTACAAAAATGGTTTCACCAGCCAAAAACTCAGAAGCATCCTACTCTTTACCAGCGACAGATTACAAACGTCATTTCTTTACACAAAATAATACAAAAACCTTAATGTACGTGAAATCAGGCAACAAAGCCAAGCACTCCTTTAGTTAATTTTGATATTTCGAATTATATTTTTCGAATGCTAGTCAATGGAAATCAATGAAAAACCAATAGAAAATCATTCGTTACCTTCGACATAATAGCATATTGGCGACGGGGAATATTGCTGAAGGCATTACTACGTAAGTCTTTGAAGAAGTTGAACAATTTATCGAAGTAGTATCTTTGAACTATGAAATTGGCTGGGATTGTTCACGTACATCGTTATTTGCCACTGAAATATCCTCAGCCGTAAATAATTTACAGATCATTTGCTTTGGGGCGATTTCATATTAATTCGATTACTTCATTGGGGATGGGAATGTGGGTTTGATAGAAACACAGCATGTTAGCTTATCTAGTTTTTATTGTTGCTTGCTTGATGGTACAGAGTGGACTGATCTAGACACCCAAGAAAAAAGTGTCTTGAATCAAGTCAGTTAAGGATTGGTTCAAGTATGAAACTGTGTTTGATGAAGTGTTCTCAGGATTATGTGATCCTGCATCGGTATTTGTTTTCTCAGTGTGTGTTGAATGTAAGGCAATGAAATTTAATAACAAAGTAATTTATTAAAATCTGGTAACATTACAAATAACGATTATAGCCCTGCAAAAAATGTCGGATAGCCTCCGCATAGGTATGGAAACCTTTCTGAATTAGTCCGCAATCTTATAAGGTATTTGATTCCGCTTTTTCGTCCAGCCCAATACGGAAAGGTCGCGTTTTTTTTTATCAGTTTCTTATCCGTTTCAATACGGAACGAAGCCTGCCGCAAAATCCCCACGAGTATCCCGACGGGTCGTACTCTATCCGGAATCTTATAAGGTATTTGATTCCGCTCTGTATCCGCTGCTATACGGAAGGGTCCGGTCCAGCCCACACTCTTCGTCGTCGGATTCCTATCCGACTTAATAAATTTTTTTTTTTTTAATTCTGAATTTGATGAAAGGTATTTGATATTACGTGATTATAAAGAAGGAATTTACTTAATAAAAAATGTAACGAGTTGCCAGATTCTAATCCACCAGTTGTACCTGAGAAGTACGAGTAGGACTGGTAGTGCGCGTCGAAGCATACACCACTAGCTAACCACTAACTTCCCAAGCGAGACTGGTTAGTAAAAGAAATAGATATGCCAGCACACGACGACAGGCAAGGAGGACGAATCAATCCCGCTAGCTACGCAGTCTGCTATATCGCGTCACTAATGCCATAAGGTCGTAAGCGCCAAAAAAAAAAAAATTGTGTTTTTGGTGGCAAAATCTTTTTCGTGCCATATAACATCGTTTGGGCATATCCGCAAAAAAAATAATTTTTTGGCGCTTACGAACTTATGGCATTAGTGACGCGATATCTAGAGAGATACTTTTTTTTCTAATTAAATGATAATTTATTCCCGACTATATATAATTCCCGTAGTTACTTTGTTAGCGAGAAAGATTTTAGACAATATGGCGCTTGGCGGTAGTTAACCGCGCCGGGGTAGATGGCGAATATTATAGTGGACCGCGCTGGTGGCAGATGGCGCGCGCGCTATCCATCTAGATTGCCTATTTACCGGGGTCGTGGAATGGCCACGCTACAATCATCCCCACAGTAAAGTAATTTCGAACATATTTTAATTAGGGATCTAACGTATTTAATGTGTTCCGAGGAACTTTGCTGTCCGTATTTGTGGCAGACTTTGTGACGTTAGCGATATCAAAGTGAAATAACTAAACTAAAATAATAATTGACAAGAACATGTGATTCACTAGACCACCTAGCCGCCCAACGAATATTACCTTCAAACTTCTCTTGTCATTTTTGCGTTTGTTTACTTTTCTTGTGTCGTGTGATATTTAGATAGATTTGATCTATCTCGGCTGCAACAAATATATACATATACAGGGTGGGGCATTTAACGTGACCACCCCAAATATCTCTGTTGCTTTTAAAGTTACAAGAAAAATGTTAGGAGATGATCTTTTTGATTTCGAAGGGCTGATACAATGGTGATAAATTCATTTTTTTCAAGGTCACAGTTTTCGAATTCTCAAGGTCATCAATAGTTTTTCAAATGGGAGCATGTATTTCTGATATGACGATGTTGTAGCTGACACCGAGACAAATCCAATGACCTATAATAATATGACCTTGGAATAATTTTTCACCTCAATACACGGAGAGAATTTTATGGTAAGCGCTCTCATACTGCATAGGATTTTCGATGTATCGCGAACTTTTGAGATCTCGTACTATGAGATATGGTAACCATTACCAATCTCGAGTTCCGCGGGCTTCCGATCAATTCCACCAATAATCATCGAATCTCAGATCTTCTGAATAAAAGCCCAGCAACCGATACCGTCAGTGTCCTGGTTATGGAACCTGTACGGGTTTTGGAACACTTTGGTCTAGTTATCGAGAAATAACATTCTAAACGTATTGGTATAATAAAGAATTTAGCTGCGATGGTAGTCTGCTGTTTTCTGTATCCCCAGAGTTAGGTTTGGTCGGGGTGAGTGAGTGAGAACCTTTTAAAAAAAAATCGTTGAAAGGGGCGGGTGAGCCATTGCTGTTGCATGGCTTTCATCAATCATTAGGTTAAATCGTACAGTCAGTCGGTTTCTATGATTGAAGGGACTATTTTCACAAAATGTGAGTATCTGATGCCTCAAAAAGTGTTTGTGGCTATACTTAATTGATCAAGGTTCCTGATTCAATCGTAAAAAATCATAATTACAATCAATTTCGTTTAAAAAATAGCGGTTCCATTACTGGAACACCTCGACATCGCCTTGTACCAGTTAGCGAACCCCCATCCGTCAATAAACTTACCTCTCGCATAAACAACACCAAAAAAGCGAAAGATAGAAGAATAATTAACTGTATAATAATAATTGTAAGGTTCCTGATTCAATCGTAAAAAATCATATTTACAATCAATTTCGTTTAAAAAATAGCGGTTCCATTACTGGAACACCTCGACATCGCCTTGTACCAGTTAGCAAACCCCCATCCGTCAATAAACTTACCTCTCGCATAATCAACACCAAAAAAGCGAAAGATAGAAGAGTAATTAAATTGATGAATTATTTCAGAGTATCGTGGTTGTTGAAAACAGATTGTATAATTTAAATAAAGTATTAGTTCATGATTATATCAATTTCTAAGCTCGGGGTAATCAGTAACCTGAATTCAATCCCTCCGTTCCAAAACTAGTACATTTGTGGGTTCCAAAAAGGGGACAAATGGACTTTTGGGGTTCCATAACTAGGCCATTAGACAGGTGTTGCATTTAATTCAATATTAATTAACTTTTTGATTCCGTGAGAGTAGAAACGCGTACAAATCAAAGGCAAGATATAGCTTCAGGCATTAGAAAAATTAAATTTCATAAATTAACAGAAGAAACCTGTTGAAACGCATTCTGGAGGGATTTTAATCGTAAGGAGTTCCATAACTGGTACACTGACGGTAGTCCTTTTGATAACGAAGCGGCTATCGATGCTTTGACGGCTCTGTGCGAGCAGATCTCATGACGTCGGAGATCATGCTCCGTCTTTCTCATCGAGTGTCCAAATAATACGCGCCGACATACCGGGAATATTCGTGGAGACGCTCCATAGGGAAGCGAGAACGCCTACATACAGGAATCCAAAAGCAAGTGCTTACGTTTTATTCCGCATATTGCGTGCCCATTGGCTACGTGGGAAACAAAACCTAATCGCTTGATGTTTGAGTTGCTTGTATGTAGGCGTTTTCACTTTTCTATGAAGCGTTTCCAAGAATACGTTTCCAAGAATACTCCCGGTATATATATGTGTTGAAGCCGAGATCTATCAAATCTATCTATATACCCGGACAGACTCAGCTCTCGGCACTTATTAGATCGGGCCGCGGTCAAGTAGAGCGAGACGTGAGACCGCACGGGTCCGGATAGACTCCGCTCTAGGAATTTTTAATACATACTGCGGCTGAGTAGAGCGGGATGTAAAACCGCACGGGTTCGGATAGGCTGCGCTCTCCGGACCCAATTAAACCGCGGTCCAGAAGAGCGGGACGTACAAATGCATGGGTCCGGATAGGCTGCGCTCTCGGGACTTGGAATATACCGCGGTCGAAAAATTCAGACACCGGACGAAGCCGTATATGATACTTCTTCGTACGGATGACCGGTCGGAGGCGGATAGATACCGCCGCTGAGACCTGGATGGACGCTAATACAAAGCCGGACTGGGCCGTACATGATACTTCTTCGTACGGATGACCGGTCGGAGGCGGATAGATACCGCCGCCGAGACCTGGATGGACGCTAATACAAAGCCGGACTGGGCCGTACATGATACTTCTTCGTACGGATGACCGGTCGGAGGCGGATAGATACCGCCGCCGAGACCTGGATGCACGCTAATACAAAGCCGGACTGGGCCGTATATGATACTTTTCGGTACGGATGACCGGTCAGAGTCGTATAGCCTTCGGTGTTGCTGGGTCTGCGAAACCGGATGGATATCGGAATAGGCCCGCATAAATTGCCTCGTTCATTTTCGTATACGATAAAATGCGGATAGAAACGTATAGTTACCGGTTCGACGGAGTCGGTGGATCAGAGTCGAAGACGGACAGGTACGAATGGTTTCCCGGATGGAGATTTTCATCTGAATATAATGCGGATATGAACAGATATAAGTCGGATAACGGCTTATCCGGAATAGTTATCCGTAAGCTATCAGTTTCTGTCGGAATGTATCCGTCATTTTTTGCAGGGTTGTCATATCCTTCAATACGTAACAGGTAATGTTCTGGTAATGTACCGCGTAAGATTCGAGAGTTAATATTCTAGTTATTACTATATTAGTTATATTTTTTACTTCACTCCGCTTCGCTTCGCGTGGCTAAAACCCCCATTTTCACACCTCCTGAAGTAAAATTTTGTACAATACTCGACGGAAAAACTTCTTCTGATCTCGTGTGATTGCAAAACTCGCCTTTGGCTCGTGCTGCAACCTCACACTCGTCAAAAAGTTTTACCGGACTCGTATCGTAATGTACTATTACCATCGTTTAGACGCAAAAATCAATAGCAAACGAGATAATGAAATGAATAAATTTCACCCCTTCTGTCGGGCTCAAAGCGGAAAATATAGATTTCAGGGAAAAAATTATGGGGACCAAAGTTGTGGAAAATTTAATTTCCAACAACTTTGGTCATTGCCATTTTCAGTGTAAAATTGAAGATGAACGAGTTATTTAATAAACGAAAATTGACCCTTAATTTGAAGATGGCGGCTGACGCAAACAGGGTGGATTCCCGAAAATCTAGATTTAGGTTCTCGGTGACCCCCCCCCCCCCCCCCCCCCCCCCCCGATTCGCGAAGGAAAATCGCCAATTGGAATCTTTTCTATTTCAGCGTTATTTTTTGTCCAACCCGCTTGGGCTACCAGTCAATCTGATGAACTCTCGTCGCGGAGCAGAATGAATATACAGCAATGGCATTGCGCAGCTTTTGTTATGTTCAGTTGCATGTGTTAATCCTCCGCGATGTTGACACATCATCTGAGATATGGCTGACGCTCCATGAAAAACGTCAATTCTCGATATACATTAGGGTGGCCCTTCAAAGTTAAATTTTTCGATACGGCCCCTTCAAAGTTTCCTTTTTGTGTAAAAACATGAGGGAAATTTGTTTTTTGTAAAAAAAAAAAAAAAATAAAATAAAAGAACACGTGACGGCAGACGATTAAAGTTTCTGTTTTGATGAATCTGCAGTTCAAAGACTTTGATCACCTGCCGGCACGTGTTCTTTTTATTTTTTTCACAAAAAAAAACCCGGCCTCACCTCAACTGTTACCGACTAAATCGGGTACCAGCACGCATTTAAAATTTTTGAAAAAATTTACTCACCCCGGACGCTTTGCACTGCCCCTGCGGCTAAACTATGGGGGGTTGAGGCAAAACCTTTCAAAACTTTTTCATGAAATTTTTTTTCCTCTACAACTTTTTCTGGAAACTTTTTTCCATGTCTCTCCCCGTTTTTAAGTTATTTGCCAAAAGTGTATTTTCGTGGTGGATTTCAATTTTTTTTTCAACCCCATTCTGGGGGCTGAAAACTTTACCGCTCTGCGCGAGCTTTTGGAGGGTTCAAATGCAACTTCCCTCACAAAATTGGCGCTTTGACATGAAACATGCATTTCAGACCTATTTTTACTGGACTATAAATCATTTCCTCATTCATTTAGCTCCTAAAATACAGAAACAGAAAATTTAAGATGAGTTTCAATTGAAAACATTTTTTTTTTTTTTTGTTGAATCTAATACATCATCACAATAAGGTGGGCGACTAGGGACTGCCCTTAAGTCAAAAAAGGGGATGATGGATTCGTGGGAGAAACTTCGAGTTAGGAGGGAGGGAAACCAATGAGGGTTTTAGGGAAAGGTCAGAAATTAGGGGTAAAATTGCATCTGCATTGCATATGCGCGGGAAGTGGATCGTAAAATTGGGGGTCGGAGTTTCAAGAGTTTATGAGGGTAGAGGATGGGGTCTGTTTAGGATTAAGATAAGGTTGCAGTTTTGAAAGAGGATATTTTTATGCATAGGCATTAGACATGCAACTGAAATCTAAACATTTCTTACTTAAGGTATACAGGGTGTAAATTCTCCGGGGTCTGATCTGGGAGGAGCTTCGACGTGCCAAAGCTCCACCTTATTCTACTCGTGTACTATACGTGTGAATGTAAAAAATTTTGGAGATGAGGGTATCTGCTTGATAATCACACACTATTATTCTGAAGCGAACGAGTATGAATAGAAGAAGGCGGAGCTTCAGCACGTCGAAGCTCCTCCCAGATCAGACCCCGGAAAATTTACACCCTGTATATAGAGCGTAGTATAAATCATAGTTCTTGGGAAAGGTGGATGAATAAAACAATTGCGTATAGAATCTGCGAAGTTATCTGGGTTTATTATTTGTCTATCTGCGACGGTGCCGGCGTCTTACTAACGCTTAGCGCGTTACACACTCATACAAACATACTCACACGACATACTCAGCGACCTTTGGTCAACACTTATACTTAGTCACACTCGTACGATTACAATAGGATATATATTATACGTATCCTACCCTTACGGAAAAAACCCCTCAAAATATCACCCTCAACTGAGCCCTCAACTTTCAGGGTGATTTCGTACCTCCAACTTGGGGGTTAACCCTGAATTGAGGGGTACCTTCAACTTGAGGAACAACCGTCAAATGGGGGTCCCTTCAACTTCAGGGTTTTCGAGGTGACTTTTTGAAGTGACTTTTGAAGTGACCCGCCACTCATCAGGGTTGACCCCTAACTATTCAGGGTCATCCCTCAATTTTCAGAGTTGTCCCAGAACGTTTCAGGGTTATCCCTCAATTGTTGGAGGTTGTCGCTCAATGTTTGAGGGATATTCCTCAATTCTTGACGGTTTTCCCTCAATTTTCAGTATTGACCCCCAACTATTCAGGGTTATCCTTCAATTGTTGGAGGTTGTCCCTCAATGTTTGAGGGATATTCCACAATTCTTGAGGGTTTTCCCTCAATTTTCAGGGTTGATTCACCATTTTTTCACGGTCGACCCTTCAATTGATGGTTTATCCATAGGAATTGAAGGTATTACCCTGAATATTGGAGGTTTAACCCTGAAATTTCAGGGTTTCACCCTCAGAATTGAGGGTGAAACCTTGAAAATTGAAGGTTCACCCTCAAACTTGAAGGGTTTTTTCCGTAAGGGTACGAGAGCGAGGTAGGAGTTTTCTTGGGAATTTTTTTAAACTTCGTTCAAATATAGATCATTTGAAACTGACAACTTTTTCTTGTCAGCCAAAAAAATTGACGTTTTTAAAAAAAATATTCTACTGCAAAATTTTTCCGGTTTTCCCATTGTAACGCAGTGTAAATTCTCGTGATTTCGAGATTTTTCTCAAATTCTCGAAATTTTTTTTAAAGATTTTCTTTGAAAAATTCTCAATAACAGTTTAAACAATTATTAAGAATTAAAAAAAAAAAAATTTGGGAAAATTTTTCGAGATTTCGAGAAAAATCTCGAAATTACGAGAATTTACATTGCGTTGGAGTAGAAGTAGCGTTTGTGGCCACTGTACATTTTTTGGCCACTTTAGGCTCAAATTAGTATAAAAAACATTCGAAAAATACTGTTACATTATAAATTATATTTATATTATTGGAAAGATTGAAAAATTCTATAAAAATAATATAGTAATTTTAGAATGTTTTGTATATTAACTTAAATCTGAAGTGGCCAAAAACGGTACTTCTATCCCATTATATGGGGAAGCCGGAAAATTTTGCAGTGGCATGTCTTTTTTCACAGACGTCAACTTTTTTTGGCTCATTAGGAAAAGTTGGCAAATGATCTATATGGGTGTTTCTCCACTAACTAGAAATTCCGTGTCCCACGAAGATTTCACCCATAAAATGACTCGAATTGGATATTATTTCTTACTGATAGTAATTAATTAATTAATTAATTAATTAATTAATTAATTAATAATTAATTAATTAATTAATTAATTAATAATTAATTAATTAATTATTAATTAATTATTAATTATTATTATTATTATTATTATTATTATTATTATTATTATTATTATTATTATTATTATTATTATTATTATTATTATTATTATTATTAATTAATTATTAATTATTTATTAATTAATTTCGGCATAATTATGTGTTTTTGCCATATTTGTCAGTCCCCTGTCGCACAGTCCCCTGCCTGAAATATGCCAATTTTTCCGGATTTTATTGTTAATAAGTTAATTTTATGAGATGTTGATGTCAGAATTTGGTTTTGTGACATGTTGATTTGATATAAAAAGAAATATTGTTTTCATTTGATTTCAATTTGATTATTTTTTCCAAACATGCGAAAAAAGTGGCGGGGACAATTTTGTGCAGTTTTTTTCCAATTAGTGGAGAAACACCCATATATGAGCGACGTTTAAAAAAATTCCTAAGAAAACTCCTACCTCGCTCTATATTATACCTTAATATTCATAATTGAAATGGAGTTCGTAAAATACAGTATTTTTTGAATTTCTGTAAGCTTTTGTATCTGTAGGTATGTATTTTAGGGTCGAGTTGCGAAACAGCTCCAGTTGAGCCCTGCTCTTGCCCTGGATTATTATTATTATTTCATTTATTGATGACCCTAACCTAAAGAATTACAAGCCTGTTTTCGAGCCTGGCTTGGCTTTACAATTTATATCATACACCTGCCTAGGATCCCCTACCAAAGCCGTTGAGTTTAACTCAAAGGGGACCACCAGACATTTTACGCACGGATTTTGATAGGTCTCAGGTATGTTGAAGAGAGATTTGCCCTTAGTAACAGGCTAACAGGATTTCTTCAGATGGGCCTCAGTTTCCGAGAAAATCGAAGGTAAACTTTTACACCCGTCTTATATTCCAATAACTATCCGCACTCTGTAAAGGCTCTGCCACGATCAAATGCGAACGCGTGCACAAACGCAAATGCAGTGATTAGATGCTCCTTATTGGTTGTTGGAAAAAATTGTCCAAGGCTAAGCCAATCAGGAGCGTCAGATCACTGTGTTTGCGTTCGCGTTCGACCGTGGCATGGCCTTTAGCCTTAGGGGAGAGTCGGGCAGCCCCGGACGGCGGGTCACCTCAAGTTTTGGACAATTGTGCTAATAAATTTGGAAAAAGAAGACGTGAAAATGTGACCTCGATCGTTGCCCTAATTTTCACGTCTTCTTTTCCCAAATTTATTCGCGTAATGTTCCAAAACTTGAGGTGACCCGCCGTCCGGGGCTGCCCGACTCTCCCCTACCTACTGCGTCGCGCTAACTCAGTTGCAAAACGCGGATAGTTACAAGAATATAACCTGCGCGTGAAACTTTAGCATCGATTTTCTCGGAAGCCAAGGCCCATCTAGAGAAATCCAGTTAGCCTGTTAGGCAGAGAAAATACCTTTTCAACATACCTGAGACCTATCAAAATCCACTTGTAACATGTCTGGTGGTCCTCTGTCAGATAAAAGTAAAAGAAAATAGAATACACATTTATAATAGCGAAGAGTCTCGGATGGTTCGTATCCTTTTTACTCCCACCACCTCTTTTCTACCTCCACCCAAACCTCCTTTTTTCTCAGCCATACCGCCGTCTCTTGTCTTCTCTTTCCCTTTGCTTTTCTTCTTCGCCTGGACCCATGTGGCTCTTTCATGACATGTCAATGTCCACCGATTAGCCCATTTTACCATCTGCCTCAGCTCTCCTTTCTTCTTCGGCGCCGTATACCTTTTGACCTCGCTTTCTATCGTGATTACGCTCGTGCTTTACCTTATTTTATGCTTGCTATTTTCACCTTGATCTCCTTCCTAATCGCCTCCTCAAGAAATATCGTTTTTCTGCTTTTTCTGCCATGACCACTGACCGTGATCATCCTCTGGTGCGTTATTCTCCATTTGGTCCCCTTCCTTTGGTCTTCCGTCCAACCTCGTTCCGTACCGCTGGTCGTGCTCGGTCTCTCTCTTTTTTCTTCCCTTTCTTCCTTTTATTCATTTGTCCATTCATTCAACGATTCATTACTTCTCTCATTCATTCATTTATTCATTTCTTCATTCAGTCATTCATTCATTCATTCATTTGTTTACAACCATCTCCATTTTCTCTGTTTTCCCAGCTCCTTCGCCTTCCCTCTCTGCCTCGGATCGGTCCTTCTGTCACGTCTTTTTTATCAGCGTCCCATCTGTACCATTTTCCCTCGATCTCTATTTTTTGATATGCTACTCTGGCCTGCCTTCCTGCTTCTTTCTCCTTTCTCAATCTATCCAAGAGCTTTCTTCGTATCTCACCTTCTCGTACCGTTAGGTCATGGTCTATGTAAATCCTCCTCGGCCCGATTACGCTTTTCTTTCCCATGACCTCTTGCTTGTCCTCCCACGATCTCATCTCCGCCACTAGTACCTTTCTACCCTCCGGACCTTCTTGTCTCGCTCTTATCACTTTAACGCGCGTCTTTAGTACCTCTTCCAAGAAACCGTTTATCCCATCCTCTTCTCTACCGGCTGTCGTTTGCAATCCTCTCACTACTATCCTATTTCGCTTTTCTTGCTTCTCTTTCTGCTCCAATCTCATGTCCAGCTCTCTTATACTCTTCCTTAAAATTTCGTTCTTCTCCTCAATCACATCCAACCTTCGTTCCTCATCTACGTCTCTTTCTTTTAAACTTTTCTCTTTCATTCTGTGCCCCATCTCTTTCAGACTCTTGTTTACTACTTCCTTCGCTTCACTCCATTCTCGTTCCATTTTCTCCATACACTCCTTAATCTCCTCCCATTGTTCTTTCTGTTTCTGCTTACTCGATTCTAGTGCTTCTTTCACTCTCTCCAACTCCTGCCTTAACTCGTGCCAATCTTTCTCACCTTCCTTCTCCATTTCTCGCATATTCTTCAACAAATCTCCAGGCATGTACTCAGTCATCTTCTCTTTCTCAGTGTCCACTCTGGTGCTTCCGTTCTTCTTCCCATCCGGCACTACCTGTCGTGTCAAGTTGTTACACTCACGATCAGATGCTGTCTCCGCTTCTTCCTCTTGTTCTTCCCGTAGGATGGACCTTTTTTTCCATAGTTCGTTCAGCGATTCCTGCCAGCTTGACCCATCCTTCCATATCCTCTTTGTCAGTTGTAGTTTTCCGGTCCCAGTGCCCCACTCACTTCTGGTCAACTCGTCATCCGGCGCTTGACACACTACCCCTAATGTCTCGCCCTCCGTTCCATAGCCCTCTTCGACGACCATGGTGCTGGATCCTTTTCTTATTCTGAATCGCGTATAAATATCCTATCACACCTGCACTTAGCTATTCTCCGTTTCACGCGCCTGTCTTTTTCTTTTACGTCAGACCCTTTCCGACAATTTCACTGCCCTTTCTGCCTATTCCCTTCGCTCACTTTCTGTTTGATCTCTTCTGTACACTTAATTCCTTCTCGAATGTTAGTGGGCCCTCCTTTTTCCAAATTTCAAGCGAAACCTCGAATTTTTCGCAATAAAACACACATGAAAATAGATTAACGAAAAATGACTAATTGTAAGTCTCTGATTGCTTGTACGTAGTTCTGTGACGCCTTTCACACTTCACGGTACCTATGTCCGACTGATATCGTTGTTCCTGCATTTCTTGTTGGAATCGCTTAAGGTACATCTATTTATCCCAATCCCGATGTGATTTAGAAGTCTATGAATTTGCACCGCCTATCAATCATAATTAATCATAAAGATAGTCGTTTCGAATTTACATATGTTTAATTGATTTGAATTAATTTTTCTATACGTAATGAATCGAGTGAAACCAAGGCTACGAATTAGCATTGTGGTAGCATTTTTTTTTTCTTTACTAAAAGCTATTACAATATAAATTGCCATTATCTATTGAGCTGATCAAAAAGTGAGACTCAAAATAGTAGGGGAGACTGGGGTCGGTTTAAACATTTTCCAGAAAATCATTGTTCACAACGACAATTTCAACTAAACATAACAAGTAACATGTTATAATTGATCCTTGATTATCTGACTACTAGTGTATAACGTTATAATGGCATTATATGCAATGCGAAAACAGTTTGGGGGCAATTTACAAAATAAGAAAAAATGTTTCAACCGAGCCCATACCTGGGCGGATGTAACAGTGACTGGAGTCAATTGTAACAGAAATGGAATATTGAAAATAATGTTGTTATATAGTTATTTGTTGAGACAAAGATTACAAAATAATGCACAACATCAACCGACGTCTTACATATTCAGTTTCTTTCAATTAAAAACTAAATTTTAATTTACTTAATTAAAATTTATTAATATTATTACTTATAAAATTACTAAACTTTAATTTACTTAATTAAAATTTATTAATATTATTACTTATAAAATTAGTTAGATTACATTTGCGTTCATCTTATGATTTATAAAATGCACTAATGCGCTAATTGGCACAAATATCATGATTTATTTAGTATTTGAAAAATAAAACTTCATATAAAATTGAAAGATAATCAAATATTATGATAATATATGGGATAAAACGTTTCAACCGACCCCAAAAAAATTGTTACAACCGTCCCAGGCACATCTTTCAGACAATTTTTCGATATAACTTCCAAAATAAACGACTTAATTTTTTTTTTAATTATGCTTATTTGTACTCTAATAACCAAATTTCTTACTTTGAAAATCAAAATGATTGTAACTAATATAGTTTTGTGATAAAAAACAAAATAACAGCAACAAAAACGCTTACTTCGTAGACAGAAATACAATGACACCTCTTGCCCGCGTATAATGAACTCGGAGCGCCACCAAACTTAGACGGGTACGTTCAGATACGAAAGCCGCTGTTTTCTCTCCTTGCCCCCCCCCCCCCCCCCCCCCCCCCCGCTATCTTTATTAGGTCGTGAGTTATTCGCGTTGTTTCAACCGACCCCTGTTACAACTGACCCCAGTCTCCCCTACTTTTCGATACAAGAGCGCAAAAGCAGCAGTCGCGTACGAGTCCGAAGGCGAGCCTAAGGTAGCGAGTGAGGCGCCTTCACACAAGTAAGGGATTGCTGCTTTGGGCTCATGCATCGAATTCTATTTTTCTCGACACATGCAACGGAAGATCCTCGTCTGTGGCGAAAATTCATCTTCCAAACCACATTGATACGAACTTGGATGTCCGGGTGCATCCCCAGCATCATGAAAGGAACGACCTAGTAAGGGCGTCCCGCATAGGAATAGTTTTTATTTACACACACCGGGCGTAGAGTCGAACTTGACGCTTGCAAAACAAAGCCAAAAATGCGTTTTTACTTTACGCCACCATGACGAAAAATAATGTTCGCACCGTGGGCGTACAACTTCACAACCTTGGGATGATCGCGCGACCCTCGGGCGTAAAGTTGTACTTTACGCCCATGGTACGAAAATAACTATTTCCTAACAGCGTGCGCAAAGTGCCTCTTTCCCGCATTGTTGAACTGGTAACGCCATCCAGTCGTGTAGGCTACGGCCGTAATTCCATTTGCTAGTTAGAGTTATCACAGAGTCGAGTTTTGCTTGAGTTCAATTGTTGATTGTTGATAATAACCGTTTAAGTTGCTTAGCGACCTTGTATTTGGTTGTTTTTCATTGCTCTTGTGATCAAACTTCGCACAAATTTTTTTTATTCAATTATGCATTTTTAATTTATTTTTAATCGTTTAATATTACATACGAGTTACCGATGTTGTCGAATTTTGCGCAGCTTGTTAGGAAAAATAGTATGCGCAACTAGTGCGCATAGGTGTCTCCCGCACTCGTCTTTTTTGTCGCCCTCGCTGCGCTCAGGCGACAAACCCGGCTCGTGCGGGATTCACCTATTTTGCGCACTAGTTGCGCAATCTACTATTGCGCACCGCGTAGCGGTGCGCAAAATATTTTGCACACCGGTGCGCAAACGTCTGCTTTGGGTGCGCGTAGACGGTGCGCAAAGGAGGACTTTGGGTGCATGTGTTAAGAAAAAACATTGACTTCACTTGGAAAGGTTGTACCGTTCAGAAGTCGAAATATTTCCATTTCTTAAAAAAGTGATTGTAACGGAAATGACGCAAATAAATCGAAACTCTCGCACTTCCGTCATCGCTTTTCCGCGACGTCTATTGGTTGTTGTTCGCGCTGCATATTGTTTCTCGCCGAAATTTATTTGATGCGACTTCACAGTGATGTGTCATTACGTGCATTGAAGCAAATCTGTTTTTCACGTTCTGCCGACGAGCATTCAATTCGCAAAGGCAAATCCACATATCGGTAAGTCTCTTTGAAATATTATGCATCGTTTGTACTTTATACATAGAATCGATCGAAGTCAGAGATCAATATATCTTACTCGATATTCGACTTATCTTTATTACAGAAAAAAACTGACTGTACCCGCTTTTTACGGTTCTCGCCAACGAACGATTAGTGTCATATGCTAATTATAGTTTGATTCAATTCATTCAACTGTAAAAAAGTTAAGAAAGATTGTCTTCAAAATAAGTCTTCATTGTTGAAATAAGATTGTCTTCGAAATAATAATTATTATTATTAAAAATAATTCATTTTAAAATAATTATATGCCTATGTTCCAAATAAGTCGGTGAAAAATAAAAAAGTAAAGAAATAAAAACACTTTCATTGGTATACTAAGCTATTATGGGAAAACCGATGGAAAGAATAGAGTGGCGATTATGAACCAATGTTCGATAGTATAAATTATTGTGTTTGATCGCAAAATGAAATCTTTAAAAAAAATGCATAAGCTGAAAGTTGATTTCAGAAGCGCGCGAAGCGCGTTTATTCTGAGCTAGTTTTATTAAAAAAATTGCTGTTCCACATGCGCTCTTATGGCCGAAATCGGAGTTTCAACTATAAAAAAAAAAATTAAAAGATAGATTTGAAAGAAACTCAGCCCGATGGTAACATAATCCTTTCATAACAAGAAATAGAAGCTTCAAAATTAATAAAATAATTAATGAAATAATAATAATAATAATAAAATACAAATAATAAAATAACAATAATTATCAAAAGTTTTCGCGTACACGGAAAAAAATACTATTGCTGCAATTACAAAACAAGATTTGTAAAAAATTTTACTCGACTTCTTGTTATACTGACTGGAGAGGAAGTCATTTTGACTATGTTATCATGTAATTCCACACGCCAGTATTGTTACAGTAACATAGGCATTCGAGTAAGAATATTTAGTAAGCGTTACATTGGAAGCTTGTACATTCAACAGAAGATATTGTAGCTTTAACATGGCAACTTCCGCATGACTCAAGAGTAATATTAACAATTGAAGGGCCGGATCGAATAACGACTTCCACGCTCGTGCCAGTCGGACAGGCCCCTGAATGTATGCAATCGTCGCTGAGCGCGGAGCAAACTTTTAGGATTAAAAAGAAATTAACAAATCTTATACTTATACAAAACTGTCAGCGAGAAAGTTGTTCATAATGGTTCGAAGTATATGTTTCATAAGTTACAATAATTTTTATACTATATCTTCGGAAATATGAGAAGTTATAGTGCCGGCTTCGTTTGTGCAGACTATGGACTAGTCACTTTATGCAATTTTAGGGTTTCAAATTACACTAATTATGGAAGGCATGAGAAAAATACTCCAATGTAGCGATAGATGAGAATAATATACCCTACCGTTTGTGACATCTATTTTTCACTCGTTTTTGAATAAAAAAATTAAAAATCCTAAAAAATCTCGAACCAAACACGTTTCTGTACCTTTCGCGTCGAACGCTACTTAAACGAAGGCAGATAGACCATAAGTTGACGGGACCTTTTTTGTAGAGCGTTAAATTCTATACAAAAAAGTCCACGACGGCATATATCTATAGTTGATATCCGATGCGTTTGAGGCGATGCAAAACGCATGTATGAAACGACGCTTTTCCGTTGACTGACAGCAACATGGCAGCCGTTGCCATGGCCATGGCCTGTAACTTCTCATATTTCCGAAAATATAGTATGAAAATTATTGTAACTTACCAAACATATACTCCGAACCATTATGAACAACTTTCTCGCTGACAATTTTGTACCAGTATAAGATTTGTTGATGTTTTTTTAATCCTAAAAGTATGTTTGTCGCTCAGCGACGATTGCATACTTTCAGGGGCTTGTCCGACTGGCAGGAGCGCGGAAGTCGTTATTCGATCCGGCCCTTCAATTGTAGAACATTTGTTCATTTGGCAAAGCATTTTGTCATTCCAACTGATCATGGTTACAAGTTTACCCTTGTTAACGTGACAACAGACTTCGCTTATCCCCTATTTAGCACAGGAGTTCTGTAAAGTTAACACTATTTTTTGTAAGTGTAACATTTTTTTTTTCCGTGTACAATCCGGTGAATGGCTGAGTAACGTACAGTAATCTTCATCGATGGGACCCCGTGGCTCACTATTTTTCCTAGCCTTTCTTCAGATCGAGTTCACCTTTTACAAATATTTCATTTGCCAAATTTCATACTCATATTTCTGTCAGTACCTACACCGAAGAACCCGCACATTAGCGTCTTTAGTATATTTTCATACTAATGCGTTCCTCTGATACAATCATTTAATTATTTCAGTATGTTTTCCTCTTTGATCGTAACCGCAAACGTGCTCCCTGAACTTTATTATATCTCCTAATAGACGGCACTGATTATGATGAATTGGTCACTGATGCAACATGCCACATCCCAGGCAGCAATTTCGGAAGTGATGTAACAAGGATGTAACGGCCATATAGAAATGTCCGCCACATTCAGATGGGGTGCGATTCTGTAACTTTTGCGCAAAATTAGCGAAAAATTAGCGATTGCGTTAACTATTTCCCCTATTTTTCGCGATGCAACTGTCCGAGAATCAACAATTGAATACCTAAGGAAATCCGGCTCTGTGACGAGGTTCTCGCGATCGAGCGCTATCTTAATTCCGCGGGACTTTTTCTCCGTAGCATTCGTTATCCAGGTCGTCAGGCTAGTGATTTTCGTACTCCAGGACTTTCACCCCGTAGTTGACCTTGTCCAGGTGGTCAAACTGGTGACTCACGTTTCCCAGGTCGTCTGCTTCGTAGTTTTCGCTCTTTGTTGTCTTCCAGTTGTTGATCTCCGTGCTCCAGGACTACGGAACAAAAGTCCTGGAGCACGGAGATCAACAACCCGACTAGAAATTGTGGTAGGGAATCGATCAGGACCGAATCAGGTTGACCATACGTCCTCATCAGGTCCAGATCAGGCAGCCCGATCAGGACCCGATTACACATGTAACGGAGCTCGGCAATGAGGACCGTATGAGGTTTACCCTATCAGGTTTGCATCGGGTTTCAGTATCAGTGCCTCATCGAAATTCTAGTTCGGCACCCGGTAATATTAATAATTGCAAAATTATATCCACCATATCCACGTATTTTATTAGGTTTTAATAATATACATTTCGCTCTCGGCTAACCTAATCACTATCTTAACTTCCAGCAATCTGTAATTTATATTAAATTATTCGCTCGCAAGTCTGGACGCATCGCAGTTACATGTTAATACGGTGAATGCCTCTAACTTATATACAAACGTTGATCCAGTCAGTGCTAGTGAGAAATGTTTTTCTGTTTGTCGCCACCTATCGGCGAAGTGGAACCCTATCGGCAAGTCAGTCCTGGTCGGGATTTTATCAAGCACACCATACTTTGGCATGCCTCACAACTGCCTGATCGAGATTTGATCGTGCATACCGTACTTTGTCATGCCTCACAACTGCCCGATCGGGATTTGATCGGGCATACCGTACTTTGGCATACCGTGCAACAGCCTGATCGGGTCCTTACATAAATCGGGCATGCCGAGCGAGAATTTCTAGTCGGGAACTCGAAGACTACAAAGAGTAAAAACAACGAAGCGGACGACCTGGGCAACGTTAGTCACCAGTTTGATCACCTGAACGACGTAAACTACGTGGCGAAAGTCCTGGAGGACGAAAATCAACAACACGATGATGACGATAGTGAAAACTACGAAACGGACGACCTGGGCAACGTAAGTCATCAGTTTGACCACCTGGACAACGTAAACTACGGGGCAAAAGTCCTGGAGCACGGAGATCAACAACTCGAAGACAATAAAGGCCGACGCCCACTAGTCCGCACCGATCGGCCATGCACCGATCGGTGCGGTCTAGTGAGCGTCGGCCTTAAAGAGTGAAAACTACGAAGCGGACGACCTGGGCAACATCAGTCACAAGTTTGACCACCTGGACAACGTCAACTACCGGGTGAAAGTCCTGGATTACGGAAATCACTAGCCTGGCGACCTGGATGACGAACGTTACGGAGAAAAAGTCCTGGGGAATTGAGATAGCGCTCGATCGCGAGAACCTCGTCACAGAGCCGGATTTCCTTAGGTATTCAATTGTTGATTCTCGGACAGTTGCATCGCGAAAAATATGGGAAATAGTTAGCGCAATCGCTAATTTTTCGCTAATTTAGCGTAAAAGTTACAGAATCGCACCCCTATACATATCTGGTACTTTGACATCGCAGGGACGTCACTAAGACGTCAAAGTACCAGATATGTAGCTGATCTCTGAATGTGGCGGACATTACTATATGGCCGTTACATCCTCGTTATATAACTTCCGAAATTGCTGCCTGGGATGTTTATTCGCCAGTGTCGTAGCGTTCTACCAGCACGTGTTCCGGATACAGTGGTCGAGTGTTTATGTGATTACAGTGGAACCTCCCTAAGTGTCCATCTATATAAGTGCTCCGTGTCTCGGTGCGAAAGGGGAATCGTTCCCCCACCATCATGTTTTCCGCTCGCTCGTTTTTTGTCCTATGCGCGATATTCATGTGCGATAACTATGCGCAACGGCGTTTTGTTTACCCGGCAAAATGGAAAAATCAAAACCTAAAAGAATATTGAAATCGTGGGATTTAAATGTTAAATTGAGAGCGATAGATGAAGTGAAACGTGGTACTGATCCCACCATCGTTGCCAAGGAATTAAGTGTAAATCTCCAGTGTAGTAGTTCTACATTAACGTAGTTGATACGAAATAATGACACTATTTATCTGTGATTTAATCTTGTCATTTAACCCAAGTTCATATCAATAAAAAGAAAAAACTTGCGTCTGTTTTCGCTTGAATATTATTTGTGATTTTGAAAAATAGTTAATTGTCTAAATAAAATTATTTATTACGATTGAATTGATTTTTTTATTGTAATTTCTCACTAATTATTTATTTCTGTTGTATCTCGTATTTAAATTCCGCAGGCGCGCGAGCCTGTGATTGGCTCTTTCCCCCACCATTGCTCGTATACGCATCTCTCTTCGATTCTGGGCGCTCTCGCTCTCTCACTGACCGAGTGGGGAGCTTTATAAGTGCTCCGTTCCGAGAATCTAAACCCCCGAGCGTGGACACTTAGGGAGGTTCCACTGTATGTGACGGTATCTCTGTTAACTTGCTGGGAAGTAATAATTAATAACGAGGTGCAACAATAGCTTGTAACAGACGCTGAAAGAATTATATGAAACATTTACACGTAAGTACAATAGGCCAAGACAAGAGACATTTCATAGTATCAGAATATGTCCTCTTGATGACATTAGAGGATATTCATTATGATGAGAAGAACATACACTGAATGCCACGGGTACGAGGGTTAGAGTTATATACTAATGTATTAGAGAAAAGCATACTAAAAATGTCAAATCAGAGGAATAACATCAATTTCACCTTAAAGTTGAAGGATACACTAGCCTCGTATTTTAAATGAAAAAATACTAATGATAAGTTGTTATACTGAACATAAGTACCTATACGAGGCCTTCAATGTTACGTCAATTCTCAAAAACAAACTGGTTAAAAATTATGCCTAAAAATATTATTCCGCATAGCCGCTGTAGTTACCGAGATGATTATTCAATGAAACTGTAATCAATTAGACATGATTGTGAAAAAATGAAAAATTACATTTGATCAGAATGGCAATAGAATAGCAAGCAGTAAAGACGAATTGATAAAAAATACGGAATTCAGAAATTTAAATGAAAAGTGTCCTTGAGGAGAAATAGGCATGTGCGTAGGTATATATGCTGGCAATTATTCCCAAAATATTGTTTATGCGTGTTACTTGTTGCATGACGTCAGAAAAAGTAGTATCGCGTAACATTTGAGTGATCCCACAGGGGTCAAAGTATGAAAAATGTAATTGTGAATTCACATATTTATAGTAAGCAGAGGATAAATAGCGATGCATTGCGAGAATACACGAAGTTTCGCGTCAACTGAAGTATCACTTGGGCAACCATACAGCAAAGTATGCACGTTACTGAGCTGTCCAGAATCAGAGGCTCGATTTGTTTTTGAATAGCCCAATTTTAAAGCCAGTTGCAATTAAAAGATTGACGCTTCCAAATTCAAGTTGCAAATGAAAAATGGGTATTGTCGTACAAGCCTTCGCGTCCTTAGGCTATTTGGGTGAGTAATGATTGCAATAGCTTCACGAAAACGACATTCGCTTTAAATAGTCTCCAATCATATTATGATTGAGTAGAATTATTATTGTGTCTATTACTATTTCAATTTTTCCCATTACCACAAGGGTCGACCTTTATACATTTTTTTAGAGTGAGAATTCACTCTTTAAAAGTGACAATCGTGCAACTCTCTGTCTAAGGAGTGCCGACCCGCAATCTCCCTCATTTTGCTCAGAGTTAACAAATCCGTTTTCGGAATTCAAAAAGATGGCTTCTAAGTATCTCCGGTAGTTTCAGCTGTTACCTCTGTTGAAATGAACGGATTTTCATTTTACTCAGAAAATGTTAGCGTTTATTTTAACGCAAGTGAAAGCTGAAGTTACAGGAGTAACTCCGGAGCCATATTTTTGATTGCTAAAGCCAGGGGCGGATTACCCAATAGGCTGAGTAGGCTATAGCCTAGGGCGGCAGACATCAGGGGGCGGCAAAATTCAGAGGCGACATTTTTTTAAGTACTAAGTAAAAAAACTAATAATAACCATTTTTAATCTGTCAGGTATTTTATTTCATTTCACCTACCCTACCCTCCTACCCACCTACCCACGTCTGCGTGAAAGGGGCGGCTTTTGCGCGCAAGCCTAGGGCGGCGGTTAGGTTTAATCCGCCCCTGGCTAAAGCTGATTTCTTACCTCTAAGCCCAATGAGGAAGATTCTGGGTCGGCGTTCCTTATAAAATCCACTTTGCGAAATAAGGATCAATCTATTGGACAGTAATCAGGTTCTACTTTTTTGTAGGAACTTTGTTAGTTGTCGTCAGCTCTTTGATTGCAGTATGGGTACTAATTTGTGGACTAGAATGGTGTCGGAAGGAATGGACATTTTTTAAAAGTGCGTCAAAAATGCCCGGACCACCAGCTCTTCCATTAATTGGCAATGTGCTTCCTTTTGCCTGCCATAGCGATGGTAATATATGAATACGTTATCCAAACCTTACCTAGCCCAACATTATTCAATCCTATCAGTATTTGGTGAGCAGTATCCAACTGTATACTAGATACAAAAGTATTTCTTGCAGAATATCAACTTAATCAGCATTCGCTCATTATAGATATTATAATATGCCTTTTTTCCAAAACATGGTCATCAAGACATCCTGATACTTGCTCCATGCTTTCGATTACAGATACAGATGTAATTATTGCACGATATTCTAGCCTTTGCATTTCACCAGCATGCAAAACGGAATAGACCGGAGTGATCAGTAGTTAGTATCCGTACCTATTAGATTTCTTTCTTTGCAGAATTGTTGAACAAAATAGTCGAATTAGCACAACCGTACGATGTCCCTTTTCGCTTCTGGATGGGAACAAAACTTTTAGTGGTAATAAAAAATCCCCGTGACATTGAAGTAAGTAGGAAATTTTTTTTCTGATGGTATTGATTGGCAAAATAAAATTCAATGACATGATAAATAGGATTGATATACTTCCATCACTATACGTAAGTCAAACTGAAAATCTAGTATCCACACCTAAATCGCCGCATATTTTTTCCAGGTGGTTCTGAATAGTCCCATAGCCACACACAAACCATATGAGTACAGTTTCTTGGCGACGTATTTAGGCCTTGGTATTGTTACTGATTCAGGTAGGTTTACGCATCGACGACATCGAGTCCAAGGGTTTTTATTTGCTGGCCTATGAATTTTCTTGAAGTAATCTGAACACGGGCTAAATAATATCTTGTCTCATCTTGTTTTATTTCTGAGGATTCAGGCTCGGATAACGAAAGCAGGATGCTATCACATATCAAGAGTCAGATTTTGCATATATTGCATCGGTTAAATACGAGTGAATTTCATAATACTGCGATTTCTAGTCGACTAATTGCTATTCAAGTATACGGTACTGAGCGGTCAGAAGGTGTCAATATCCAAAATCTCACTCCAGTCTAACTCTTAAATTTTGTCACTCTCACTTTCTCTTTTGATCTACTCCTTACATTAATTTAAGGGGGTACAAACCTTTAAAATAATTTTTTTCAAATTACTGCTACGCTCTGAGAAAACATTCTAGTGACTCAGTTTTCCTACAGTTGATTAATCCTATTTTGATACATAGTTCATGATTTTTCCAGAGTTTATGTCCTCCCCTGAACATAAATTCAGTCCATCGAAGAAAAAGCAGTTGTCATAGGGTACAGGTAGCTGCGTTGGATGAAATTTCTTCAACTTTTAAGGAAATATTCTGTATGAATGTAATTCCCCAGACAGCACAAAAATAGAACTTGTCTTAAAGTTGTCTTAAAGTCGTCATATAGACGTCTAATGCGCCACTCCAAGACCTTTTTTCGTGTATAAGATGTCTTTAAGAAGACGGACGACATATAGACGTCAGAAAGTGGCGCATAAGACGGTCTATATGACGTCTTCACGACAACTTTTATTTCTTTGCTGTCTGGGTTCAGACCAAACCAATAATATTTGATGAATTTAAGTTTTAGACACAGAAATTTTTGATTGTAAAAATTTTTTTCCATTATTTTGGAAAAAATGTTTTGAAACCAAAAATTTATATGTCCAAAAATTAAATTCATCAAATATTATTGGTTTGATCCGAAATTACATTCATACAGAATATTTCCTTAAAATTTGAAGAAATTTCATCCAACGCAGCAACCTGTACCCTGCGACAACTGCTTTTTCTTCGATGGACTAAATCTATTGTCAGCGGAGGACCTAAAATCTGGAAAAATCATGAACTATGTATCAAAATAGCACTAATCAACTGTAGGAAAACTAAGTCACTAGAATGTTTTTTCAGAGCGTAGGAGTAATTTGAAAAAAATTATTTTAAAGGTGTATGTACCCCGTCAAGATAAATGGTATTATCTCAAGATGGACAAAAGTTGCAGATTTTTTTAGACTACCACTACGACTGTGGTACATGACGCAAAAGGAACAAATATTCCTCTCTTGTTATAAAATAATATCATCTCCACGTTGTCATTCGTTAATAGTGCGGCGAATGCTCGTTATCAGGAGACTTCCAGTCGAATGAACTATAGGTACCCCTTTTATATGTTTTGATGCCCAGGTAGCACGCACAGAGCTCATCGCAGATTAATTTTGCCTATGGTGAATGGAAAGACATTAAACACATACCTAGAATGCTTTGACCGCCAGAGCCGAAGGTGCGTTGAATGCTTAGAAAGTCGAGTTGACACCGGGGAATTCAACATAATACATTTCATGGATAATTGTACCTTAGACATGATTCTTGGTAAGTTACAACACGGATCTTTGATTTTTACTTCACACCTCTATAAATACAACTGTTCATAACTTGACTGCAGAAACTATAATGGGATCGCCTGGTACTGCTCAACAGGATGGATACAAGGGTCTGATCGATTGTTCTGCAAGGTAGTTTCATTCGAGGTCATTACTTATGAATTATCAGACCTATCAAATTTATTGAACTGCGAAATGTTCCACGAAATTCCAATGGCCAATAGCATTGAAAATATTGAAAATCCGAAGTAGCTACGATCGGCTTGCAAAGATTCGGGAAAATCCCTGACCTCGATGATCCACTTCGAACGACTGACTCTTAGATAGTTCGAATGAGTGTTGGGGGGGTCCACCAGATTTGGATGGACCCATCTATTTTCCCGAATAACTCCGAAACGGGATCATCAATTGAATTGTCCTTTCGGCAGCCGATATTTGACGAGTAATGGGTTCGAACTGGTACGTTTGATTGAATGAAATCGGACGCTTTTTTTTTTTTTTTTTTTTTTTTTTTATCGTTAAGTGTGGTTGTCCCACTGATTTCGACTTATATCAAAGCCTAGGCATCAAAAATGCAAAATCGGCATCCTGAGCCCGATTCTGTAATGTCCGGTTGCATAAAGGTGGGTTACCCAAAAATTTCAATAACCTCCGCAGATACTACTCGTTCAACCTACATGACTGTCAGAAGTTAACAGCGATTCATGGCAGCTGTCAGATGAAAAAACGATTGAATGGGCAGTATCTGCGGGGTTACCTACGGGGTATTTAAAGGTTCGGGTAACCCACGTTTATGCAATCGGCCATAAGGGATGCTGAACACAACCATTCCAAAACATCTTTGTTTTCGACAACGATGAAGAGGCCAGTTGTAATCTACGTTTTTGTGGTAATTTTCGCGATTGTCAACAGCTGAGAGCGGCTATTGCCGCTAATGTCATGATATTAGTTCCCAGAACGCCCGTGAGCTATCGCTACATCTTACGTAGATTACAACTGGCCCCTTCATGGTTGTCGAAGACAAAGATGTTTTGGGATGGTTGTGTTCAGAATTCCTCACAGAATCGGGCTCAGGAAGCCGATTTTTCATTTTTGATTAGGCTTGGATATAAGTCGAAATAAGTGGGACAACCACACTTTACGATTAAAAAAAAAAAAAAAAAATCCGATTTCATTCGATCAAACGTACCAGTTCGAACCCATTACTCGTCAAACATCGGCTGCCGAAAGGACAATTGGATTGATGACCCCGTTTCGGTGTTATTCGGGAAATAGACAGGTCGGTCAAGATCTGGTAGACACCCCCCGCTTAACAGTGCTGAAAATATAAATAAAACTCTTTATGGTCTTGCAGGGCCATCGGGCTTGCTCATGAGAGGTCGATGAAGGTCTGGTTATATCCGGATTGGATTTACTCTCGTACGAACGACGGTCACCAATTTGCTAAAGATATGAAGATCTTGCAAGAATTCACGGAAAATGTAAATATCTATGATACACCAAGCACTTCTTGTTTCGTTTGAAAGTTCGTGATCATAGAACCAATTTGTACACTCAGAAAAAGGTCTTGTTGACACAACCAAAATTTGGTTATTATACGGTCAAAGAAATTTTTTTGTTCAGTCAACCAAAATTTTGTTGGGCTAACCAAAATTTTTGTTCATACTACTAAATTTCTTGTTAGCACAACAAAATTTTGGTTGACTGAACAAAAAAATTTCTTTGACCGTATAATAACCAAATTTTGGTTGTTTCAACAAGACCTTTTTCTCAGTGTATAAATTCCGCATGACATATACATCGAAGTGATGCGACGAATACTTGACGAAAGTTTGAATCATGAGCGATTAACTCATCGGATTTCTATTATAAAATGAATGGAATGTTAGTTTCTGATTAGCACATAATTTCAGCTTATTGGTCAGAAGAAGAAAGAGTATTACGCCTCGCAACAACGTTCAGATTCTGGAGAAAGTTCACTGACGCCAGTTTTAGATCGACTAATCGCCCACAATGAGAAGACCAAGCTCATGGATGACATCCGATTCAGGGACGAAATGACCAACATATGGATGCCGGTAATAACGCAGATAGCACAAATGGCCTTAAAGAGTTTCGGTACAGTAAATAAAAATGCTTCGATTATTTTCAAAATTCTTCCATATGTTCATCGATAATGTTAATGCTTACTGCCAAAATTTCACGTCGATTCACTACACCGTTTTTAAGAGATTAATTTTTGAGTTTGCTTCTTACACACATAGATGCATAGAGAGCCGATGAGGTTAGTATAAAATCTTTCGTATCACCCGCTCAGTAAGATAGATTTCAACTAACCTTATCGGCTCTTCATACCTCTACGTGTGTAAGAAGTAAATTCAAAAACCAATTTCTCAAAAACGGTGTAGTGAATCAACTTAAAATTTTTGCAGTGAGCATAGACATTATCGATGAACATATGGGAAAATTTTGGAAATAATCGAGGCATTATCATTTACTGTAGCGAATCTCCCTAAGACATCTTTCGTATTTGAAAAGTCATATCGACAGGACGACGTAACATATTGAGTAACACTTTCAGGCACAGGACCCCACAGCCCTTACTAGCTCGTTCCTGTTCGTGATGCTTGGGATGCATCCCGAGGTCCAGGTTCGTATGAATGTGCTATCAAAGATGAATTTGAGTCAGAAGGTCTTATGGCTCATTGAAGATTTTTCATCGTATAGGACAAGGTACGTAAAGAGGTGCGTGAAGTTATAGGCGACGCGGACATCACGCTAGAACACCTCTCTAAGTTAAAGTACGTGGACATGGTGTTTAAGGAAACCGTTCGCTTATTCCCCGTAGGACCGGTCATATTACGAAAACTGCAGGATGATCTAGATTTCGGTGAGTACCAATGTATAGGACCATCGTGCGTAACTATATACTGAAAGCAATTCTTTGCATTAGAAACATGTACCGCACCGAAGGGCTGTACTATCGCATTGTTGGTATACATGACTCATCGTGATCCAAGCCACTGGACGGAACCGGAAACATTTAATCCCGAAAGATTTACACCGGAAAACTCGGTAGGCAGGCATCCCTATGCCTTCGTACCCTTCAGCAGCGGTATCAGAGGGTGCATTGGTAGGTCATGTGTTTTCCACAACTATTGTTGTTCGTACTAATGTGTAAAATAATAAGTGTTATAATATTTACAGGTCAAAAATACGCCACGATGATGATGAAAGTGTTGGTGGCAAGAGTTATTCAAAAGTACAGAATAAGCAGCGAAGGTTCATTGCAAACACTGCGTCTGAAAGCTGGTGTCTCTATTCGGGCCATAGATGGCTGGAGGCTATCGATTACTAAAGTATGACTTCAATATTTTCTTTCGTTGAAGAAATCGCTCAGCGAATTCTTTACACTACACAGATTACAGTTCCATCAGCCCGATTGAATGACTGTTTTAGAACCAGAAATCTCACTTGGAGCTTCAGAAAAATTTTTGAAGTTATGAAAAATGCAATTCTTAATCTTGTTAAGTGCTCTGTATGTATAGATAGACCGGTGATGGCTGACAATATAATTTGGCAAAATATAAAAATCTATCAAAGCTCAGTGTTGAAAGTCATTATCAATACTGTGGTGTGCACCCAACTTATTACTTGCTCATTCCCTATGAAATCTTTCCGATTTTTAGAATAAAATATATATGCTTCGTATTTCGCAAATCAAGATTCACGGCAGCGAATTGCCGCCAAGTACCGTAGCCCGTAGGCTGGCGGCACGCCAGTCTCGAATCATTTACCCGAGCAAGCTCTTATTCTTGTAGAAATTCTGTAATATCTTGTGAACCGTTCAATATTTATTAATAAAATTTGTGGAGGTGTGAGACCCATTTCACCTTATTCTGCTCCCTGAAGTTGGTAGATATCGATTTAGCGGTTATTAAGATATTAACCGTCGAAGTTGATCGAAGAACACAATCTTCTTCTTCTTCTTTTTCCTGGCAGAACGGTTCTTGGGACAATTCTTAGGCATGTATCTTGTAGACTATATTGTGAAGAATGTACTCGCGTTACTCATTTTTGTTGATCCCTCAAAAAGTTACAGTGAAAAAAAAATCGAAAAGTCGGTTCTTTTTTTACGAAAAAGGTAATTTATCTTAATTTCATCGTTATAACTTATGACATGGTTTTTTATTTATTTATTTATTTTATTTTATTTTATTTTTTTAATTTTTATTTAAAAAAAAATAAAAAATTTCCAATTTTGAATTTTTTTTTTTCACTTACTTACGATACAAATACGCGTTCGTATTGATAAAATCTGAAAAATTGCACATTTCAATGCTATTTTTAACATTTCACAAAAAAGTTCGAATATTCATTGATCAAATAAAACTTCATAATACTAGCAGTACCGAAAGTCCAATGTGAGGATTTTCCTAGTAGATATTAAAAATAAAGGTTCACGAATTACAGGACGTTTTGACGAGTAAGAAATAAAATTGGAGCTGTGCCAACGAAAAAACATGATTCTAAAAAATAGTTACGCTGGTAGGTATATATACGTTCAAATCTTCGTCTTCTAGCTTCCTCATTTTTGATGGCACATTAATTTTAGAACTACACTTTCTTTTGTTTTTTGTGAAGCTATCTGGCCGTGAAATCAAAATTTCAACTGCTAGATTGCTCAAAAAGTTATCAACGAAAAAGTGAAAAAAAATTTTAACGACGAAAAATGGAGTATCGCTACTTTGAATGCGAATCATGGTGAAACGGTGCATGGAACACTTATATAACATCAATTACTTCAAAAGTCTTAATTAGAAGAAGATTTTACCAAATTTTCAAATCGATTCATAAACCCCTCAAAAAGTTAGAGGCCGAAAACAAAAAAAAATTATTCAGAGTATCGCTTGAAAATGTGCAATTTTTCAGCAATTTCATTTTTCAAAGTCTCCCAGAAATATGTGGAACACTTTTCGACCGTTAAATATCATTGAGTTGGCTAGTAATATAATTGAAATGAAGGCCCACAAATAACTTGATACCCACTTCAAATTCTTTTTTCATAGGTAGACAACCGAGTATCAAAAAAATTAAAGGTTCCGTAGATTTCCCCATATATATATATATCACATTAATGTACTTGGCGAAAGGTTTTTGCACCAGAGGTGTTTTTTGGGGAGATACATTTATATATTGTAAGGTATCCAGCTGTCATAGAGATAGGCAGCTGCGATTGGTCATGTAAACACATGGAAAACTGGACAATTCAACGAAGTCCAGAAACGTCTGACGTCAGAGGCGAGATGTAAATAGTACATAAACACGCGCTGGTATGACCGACCAGCGCACTTGTGGTAGAGCACCCAGGCGACTCGTTTGTATATTGGACTAGGTGGCTTGCCTAGCCAATAAAGTCGATTCAGTAAATTCAAATAAACTTCTAATTCACGTATCACTATCGTATCTATTGTCGCTTACTAGGAAATAGAGATATCCAAACAACCCCGGGGCATTAGCTAAAGCAGCATTGCTACCTAATACCTTAAGAGATATAACAAAGATATCAAATAACGGCTCAGGAACCGCTTCAGTTAGAATAAGATAGAATAAGGTTATTTTGTAATAATTGCTTGTTAAACATTTTATTTGATTTCTCATAACAGTAAAGTCTATAACATTACTAGTACAAATTGCCTGGCATTTTCTTATCTTTCTGTTTGAGTGAATAAAATACCAGAACAAGCAGAGTTAGTTGCAGCTTTGGTGACCAACAGAAGAAGCGTACGACATTAGTTACAACTTATGTGTTCGAGGGCCCACTGTTGCAATCCCGAGTCTGATAGGCAGTTTTGGACTAATAATCCCAGATCTGCAGTTAATAATTTAGAGTCAAAATAGCAGGCGACTGGCTTGGTGTAAAAACCCGGCTCTGTAGAGGAGTTCTAAATCTTCTATTTAGAATAAGATACGGCTTTGGTAATTAAACCTACCCGATTCCGGCAGTTAGCGTAGATAAATAAAAATCTGTATGAGGTGGCTTTTTGCATGGTAGACCCATCCTTTTCCTCACCTCACAGTATATGAGGAGTCCAATATTCAACTAATTATTCAAATTTCAGCAATTTAATACCTTTCGAACTCGTAGCCACCGATTTTCACTATAACCACGAGGTTCATGAAAACCGAAACGTTACAATATAGGTGCGTCCGAAGGGATTTTTATTCCCAGTGGAGCGTGTCGGCGATTCATTGCGTTCAGAAATATTCAGTCAAACGACTGGCCAATGTATTTTAATTTAATTCCATTATTTACACGCTAAAGTATATGATTAATGGTAGTACTGTGAATTTATGGAATTGAGATAATTACAGCTATACGTTACGTGATCTCAGCTAGAAGTACGCGAACGGCAGTATTGCTAAGGCAAACAGCCAACGATCAAGTGTGAAACTTATCGGTACAGAGGCACGACAAGCAATCAGAAACTCAACATTTTTTCGTTGATTCACTTTCAAGTGTGTTTTACAGCGAGAGAATGAACTCTTTCAAATCGAAGTTCAATATCAAAGATTGGCTTGGTCCAAGGAATTTCCGTATTCTCGAGTTATTGGGGTAAGTAACATTTGCAGCAGTTATAAGCTATTTATAGCTTATATAATTGCTATATGAAGAATATCATCTCCTTGAAATGGGTTGCCCTCACGGAAAAAACCCCGAAATTTACTCCCAAATTCAACCTCAAAATTACACTCAACCGGGATGGGGTAAATTCGTACCCCTTGATACACCCCGGTGTATATATACGGGGTTAACCCTGAACTTGGAGGTGAACCCTCGCTCAAAGGGTACGAATTTACCCGATCCCGGTTGAGTGTAATTTTGAAGTTGAATTTGGGAGTAAATTTTGGGGTGAATGTCGAGGTAAATGTCGGGATAAGTGTCGGGGTTTTTTCCGTGAGGGTAGCTTGCAGTGCATGCTCAGGTCTGTTTAGGAGACGGGTTCGAGCGCTAAGCGTTCTAAGTCCGTAGTCAGGTGTCACTATTGAATTGATTACGAGGAGTCACTAAAATTCTTTAGAGCAAAAGACTCACCCTACACTGTTAAAAATTTCTGTGTGAAACTTCCTATACATTTGGAATTGTGTTGGAAGTTTTTTGGCAGATACATGAGTAGTGAATTTACAAGACATTTCCTGTAAAATCAATTCACAAATACTTCAAATTTACTAAACAATTATTAGAAAATTCAAATACAATTTTGTGTTTTTCCTATGAAGGTTCAGTAAAATCAAGAATTTATTTATAAATTTACAGAACAAGCTTAGCAATTTACTTTTGCTACGCCACATTTGTAATTTTCCAATACTTTTGTTTAGTAAGGCATGTTGTAAATTCACAATCATTTTTAACAGTGTAGCTTACAGGTTTGCGACACCTTCTGTGTCGCAAAACACCGGTTAAGTTATAGTGTATAATCTACTTTTTGTAACACATGCACGATTTTTGCGTTTTTTTTACCCATTAAGCGGGCGTAAGTGACAGTTTTCAGACGAGCGGGCGTTTTTATTATTTGCCCGCTACTCGAACAATGAAGAAAAAATGCGAAAATCGTGCTGTTACAAAAAATATGGTGTGCACCAAGGGCTAAGCTTACGCCCTTGGTACACAATATACTATTTTGTATCAACCTCAAATCTGAGGGTATTATACGATATCGAAGACCATTGGGTGTAACCCTCAAATTTAGGAGTTACCCTTAACTCTGAGGGTACATCCTCGACGACCGTTGGGTGTAACCCTCAAATTTAGGGGTTACCTCAAAGACCGTTGAGTGTAACCGTCAAATTTAGTGGTTACCCTCAAGTTTGAAAGTATACCCTCAAAGACCATTGAGTGTAACCCTCGAATTTAGGATTTACTCTCAAATCTGAGGGTATACCCTTAAAGACCATTGGGTATCCCCTAAAGTTGAGGGTTAACCCCGAAATGTTAAGGGTATACCCCGTAACGTTAGGGGTATGCCCCCATCGTTGAGTGTTAACCCTCAAAGTTGAGGGTTAACCTCGGAATTTTGGGGTTTAACACCCAAATTTGGGGGTATACCCCTAAAGTTCGGGGTTTTTTTCCGTAAGGGTGTAATCAGCTCAGATATATAATACGCCGAAGCAATGATGTCAAATACATGATGTTACGGATTTCGATGACCATTTAATTTGATGTTTTCAACTCCGCATGGTGAAGATACGGGACTTTGAGTATCATAATTTCGTTGAATTTCGACAATAACTGCAGAAATGACAGTCAGATGATTTTTTTTTTTTTTTACCTGACAACAAGAGTTTCCAAAATGTGCAGTTCATGCGAAAGGACAAGGCCGGCGAAAGGTGTGTGGTATGTATGGTGTCCACCACTCACGAGAGTTCCGGGTGTATGGTACACCATCCACGGAAATACGAGATGATCTTCTTCTCCAACGTACCTTAATGTCCACGGCAATTTAACATTCTCTCATCAAACGTAAATTCAGGAGAGAAAAAATTCCCTCCCGGGCCTCTTCCCACCCTTCTCTAAATTAATTAACTGCATGAAATTGTGAATGAGTTTATTGAAAAAAAATCAAAAACGTTCGATGAAATTTGTTATTGTTAAACCAAATAAAAAAAAAATCGAGTATAACTAATGTGATATTTGACCCTTATTATTTGGTTATGAAATTTGTTGATTTGTACCCCCCACTCCCGACCAAAAGATACCATATACGGGCAATTCACCTTTCGCCGGCCATGATCAAGGACTCGTATAGCTTTTAATTGACTACCTGTTTCTGAAATTAGCAAAATTGAGCGAAACGATCAGTTAAAGTTTGCCATACCTATTTTGGATGAAAGTTCGGATTTTTTTAACCAAAAAAATCTAAAATTCAATTCGACTTGTACAGGGCTCCATTCAAATTGGTTATGCTCATGGTTAACGGAAACACAAACGAGTTTTTCGACCGCTTTGGTTGCCAGAGTCAACTAGGTGTTGAGTACTCAGAGAATGGCGCCAATTGCAATACTGGGATCAATCTGATGCTTTTCATGGATATTGAACCTTAGCCGTAAATCCTGGTAAGTTATACGCTGTGTATCAGATTAAATATCACCTCACATATCCGCGTTTGCCATTTATCATTTTTTTTTTTTTTTTTTTTTAGAAACCCAATGGAAACAGCTAATGCGGCTCAAGGAGCTGATGTAGTCATGTATAGTGATCATCAAGCCCTTATATCTGTCATATTGATGTATTCTTATTCTGAGGGCATCAAAAGGCAGCTTTGTTAACAAATGTTATCCGAGTCTGGACAGCTAATTAAATAGAGAAAGCAGTAATAGATGGTTCTTTGTGGTAAACCCATCCTTTCCCCACCATACATGTATGAGGAGTCCAAAATTAGCATTAGAATCAACTTTCTCGTAGTAATTACTAAAAATAGTTATTAAATAAATAAATGAATAAACCAACAATAATCATAAATAAATAATAAATAATAATAATAATAATAATAAATACGGGTAAATCATTAAATAATATATAATTATTATTATTTTTATTATTTTTTTTAAATTAATAATTATTAATATTACTAATTGATTAATTAATTAATTTATATTTATTAATTAGTTAATTAATTAATTTTATTAATCACTTATTATTATTAATTTAAATCACATAAAAGAACTTACAACGGCGGTTTTTGCTACAGCCTTAAGGTTCGTTAAAAACCGTGGCGTTACACTATTATGGGTATTCGAAAATGAGTGTGAGTGAGTGAATGAGTGAGTGAGTGAAGCGATTGTAAGTTTGCTGATATGAGCGAGAAGAGAAGACCAAAGGTAGTCAGTAGGATTCAAGACACGCAATGAATCAGTTGACAACAAAGATCGCTGTGTATCTTCTTTATTTAGCCTTCCAACTAAACTAATTATAAGATATCCTACAGTGTATTTATTTAGTGGGAAATAAAACCCAATCGTCGATGTTTGATCTGCTCAATTCAGGCGTTTCCCGTCCCTGCTAAAAAAAATCGATTCAAGCTGATTGAAAACAATTGAATTGTAATCGGTTTTAATAGTTTTCAATGAGTCCAATTGTACAGGAAATTTTCTTCCTATTAAAATTGAATTGGATTCTATCAGTTTCAATGTAAAATGTTTTCGATAGTAAATTGCGAATTGATATTCAACTATTTTCAATTAACCTGAATTGTATGGCAACTACACTGGCCATATATCAGATTTTACCGTCGAAATACAATACGTTGTGAATGAGTTCCAATCGTTCGCAACTATCCGAGAATATTAAAAGAGATTGAATTGGAAAACACAATTTGGATCTCAATAGTTTTCAATACGTACTGTTCACATACAGTCATATATTAATGCAAATTGAAAATTGTCAATTGGATACCAATTTGATCGAATGCGTGCCTTCCGAAAATCAATCCCAATCGGACTTAATGTGAACATGACTATTGGTGCTACGATATAGCTATCGGAATGAATATGAATATCACTATTCGAGTTTCAATACAATTATTCGCGAGTAAGTTCCAATCGTTCGCAACTATCCAATAATATTGAAATAGATTGAATCGAAAAACACGATTTGGATCTCAATAGTTTTCAATTCGTACTGTTCGCATACAGTCATGTATTAATGCAAATTGAAAATTGTCAATTGGATACCAATTGGATCGAATGCGTGCCTTCCGAAAATCAATCCCAATCGGATTTAATGTGAAAATGACTACCCAACAAACGAAAAAGAATTGAAACGGATTGAGATTTTTCAATACGATTGAATCCGGTTTCTTTTTTCGATAATTCGTATAAGAACGAATCGAAAAATGGCAATCCGAATACGATCAAATAGGAACGAATAGAGAATAATTTTGGTATTATTTTTCAATACGATTCAGATCGATTCCTTCATCCGATGATTTGTATTGAAACGAATTGAAAAACGACCCAATACATTTATTGTTTTTGTTTATTTTCGATATTATCGACAAAAAATATTTATATAAATAAATATTTTTTTCACGAATATTTGATTTTTTTCCGAGCGGTAGAGCACAGTTAATATTTCCAGGATGGTAAAAATCGTATATTCACAGACTAATTGAATTTATTCACGTGGGTCACCCATCCGATTTCTGGCTGCAGTTGAAATTGCTTAACTTCGTTGATCATATTCTGATGTCCGGTGTCTATCTGGATCTAATCGTCGCCTGTTACAATCCTTGAAACTTTTCGACTTGATAGGTAAACTTTGATTCGTGAGGATTTACATCAATATGTATACTTTAAAAAAATAAATGATAGCAAAATTTCACGGTCACTTCGAAGATTTTTGATGATTAAATAGTATACTAGTAGTAAGTAAATTTAATATATTGAGTGTGTCCCGAATTAAGACGAACTTAGAAATAAGTTAATTCGTTAAAAAAATTGATTTTCATCATTCTAACCTCAAAATCGGCAATCCTGATGAAAAATAATGTACATTCTATATGAATCAGTTCAATTCAAAATGAGAATATACCATTTTCAAAGCATTGATTCGGATTGCATACAACGAAAAAAAAAAAAAACTAATTGCGTTTCGTTTCTTATTTTCCGTGATTTTCTTAACAATTCACTCGGATCGAAAAAATTATACTGATTCAGATGATTCGTATTCTCTTGAAAGAATTATTTCGGATAGAAAAACTGTGCTGATTGATTCGGATGATCCGTATTCCTTTGAAAGAATTCATTTCGATGGAAAAAAAACTATGCTGATTGATTCGAATCGATTCGGATAGCTCGTATTCTTTCAAGAGAATTCATTCGGATACAAAAAACTATGCTGATCGATTCGAATTGATTCAGATGATTCGTATTCTTTCAAAAGAATTCGTTCGGATTGAAAAACTATGCTGATTAATTCGGATGATTTGTATTCTATCAAATGAATTCATTCGGAAAGATAGAACTGCATCGGATTCGGAATGACAATAAGTTATTCTGAATAAAAAATTGAATCGTATTGGCGATGACAGTCAGCATTACCGCGAATAGGACGGGATAAAAAAGAACGGATAGAACTGAATAAAATCGAATAGACGAATTGAAACGAATAGATTGTGATTAGAATAACCTATACTGAATTCGGAAATTCAAAGAAACGGGATTGAAAATTCTGAAATCGATTCCGTTTCAATACTTTTTCGTTTGTTGGGTATTGATGCTACAAATAAAAAACTTGATAGCTATCGGAATGAATATGAACATCACTATTCGACCCATACAGCACGTAATATTGCAGCAATGTTGCAGCAATATTGCAACAGCTCCTTTTCATTACATTGCAGTTACAATATTGCTGCAACCTTGCCACAACATTCATTTTCCCAATATTGTAATCGAAATATTGCTGCAATATTGTCATCGAAATTTTGCTGCAATATTGTCATCGAAATATTGCTGCAACATTGCAGCAATGAATTGTTGCAATGATACGATACAGTCGGAAAAGGAATTCATGTTATTTGAAAAAAAAAATTATCAACCCGCTTTTTAGCTGTGGCACTCTGAAATTTTCGCACATTTGGGAAATGCGTTGGGAAACCTTTTTTTTTACGAGGGGTGCAGAAGCATTTTTATCTCTCTTTTCTCTCTATTCTCTCAAGTGCTGGTCTAGGTATTGAGATGTACGTTGCACAAGGACGTATCGCAGAGTTAACATTGCGTGATGAAAAGAGACGAAAGCCATGAGAAAAAGTGGCGGATACATATTATGCGGTAGAAACCGCAGTTTGAACTCCCGCGCTTGGCGCCGCCATGATGCGCGTAGTCGTGGACGACGCCATATTGGCGTCGCATCGACACCGGTCGCCATAGAACTTATATTACTGGAAGGGGAATAGGAGCTGTCGCACTGACGCCAACATGTTGAGACAGAGATATATATCTCTCTCTATTCCTAACGTCCAGTCCCCTCTCCGCGCACCGCCCTAGTCGTAGCGATTCCTAACCTAATTGTTTGTTGCTTTTATGATTTTCGGGTGTTGTATACATACAAGTTGTATGCATATTTATGATTATTGAAATACGAATTTCTAATCTACATAAAACGGATTTTATTAGACATAAGTACACAAAACTTATACACTTTAAACATCAATAAAGACAGGCTTCATATGTAAAAGTCTATTAGCAGTTTTAGCGTTTCCTCATTCTTCATTCCTCTCCACCATCCTGTTCGGAAAATAAAAAACAACCATACATTTTTTCTTTCATATTATGAGGTATGAGATGGTATGAGATAAAATGAATATACGAATTTCGTCCTACCTGATAGTTCATGGTATACCACTGCAGCGTTGCCAACCGTACGGTCTGGACCGTATTTGTACGGTAATTTCGCCTTCTGTACGGTCGTACGGTCCGATTGCTAGACCGTACGTTAATGTACGGTCCTCGAATATTGGGGATATTTTACTTGAAGAATAAGAAATTTCATAAGAAATAAGGGATGATAATGTAATTCTATTATACATTTACTTCGGAAAAATATTCGTACGGTCCTGATATCGCAAAGTACGGTCCATTTTCGTATGTAGTACGGTCTGTTCCCGCTAGAGGGTTGGCAACGCTGTACCACTGAAATATCAGTGCGGTATACTTACCCAAATCGCCAAATTCATCGTCACTTCTCATATCATGTCAAACCGAAAATTGTGATAGCATGTGAATTTATAACCATTGTCAGTACTGTAGTACTGTATAGTAACGTAATTATTTCTGTAATACATAATAGATTACAAGTTTACGCTAACCCTAACCTATCAATCTTCGCACGGTACTATTTAGGCGAGGGGTATGTGCGGAGAGGGGACTGGACGTTAAGAATGGAGAGAGACATATATCTCTGTCTCAACATGTTGGCGTCAGTCTGCCGCTCATTGCGCAAATCGGCTATTCCCCTTCCAGGAATATAAGTTCTATGCCGGTCGCAGATATCTATTCGAGCGGGACGAAAACACGTGCAACGAAAAGTAATAGTAATGAAAAACAAGAAGCATCAGAAAACAAATTGAAGTAAGTTTATAATCCCAATATAAACATGGAACAATGTGAATCATCAAATTCATTTTTGAAATGTTCCTTAAAGTTTAACTTGGATACTTGTTAACATTATAGGTTATAATATCGTGACCATATATTATTTTTCCACAAACGTACCGTGGTTCCTCGAATTGGACGACAATTGGATAGGAAAGGGTAAGTAAACAAATTTTTCAATTACTCTGCTCACGATTTCCTCTAGATTGCACATTTTTCAATGCGTAAATCTTCACATAATTTTAGCGATGTATTCACCACTTTGAACATGGAAAATAGTATGAATGTCAAAATAACTATTCATCGCTTATTTTGATTATAATTTCAATACCTCAATTCTGAATATCTATATATGATTAGGACAAGATTTTTCATCAACAACACCAAAGTACTGATAATGTTTTGAGAATGAGGTATTCGATAAACTGACTATAATGTTCCAATCGTCAGATATAAGTCAACTAAGATTCATAAATAGCAGTACTCGTTTAGAATTCATTTTAGGTGAACCGTTTTAAACAATTATGGGGTTCCAATGTACACAGCAGTACTCGTACCATACTAAAACGCCTCCTCAATGATGAGGTTGCTCAATATTACAGCTGGGTCGGCAGTGGGGCAAATAAGCGTGCCTTCAAAGACACAAAGCTCTGTCGATTAGTTATCAGTGAGCATAATTTGATCTATTTTGATTTGTGAATAAATTTATTAGTAATTATAATATAGTGAGACTTAATCTTGATTCTTCAGAGCGACTATATCATTGCATTCATTATTACCCAGTACATGCATGTAACAAGATTAATAATTGCGTATATTGTGGGGGCTAACTATTCAGAGACGACAGAAAAAGTTATCGAAATCACTGTGTCGAAGTGGCTTGCACAATCAAACTTTAGGCTGACGAGAGCAGAGTGAGTGTCATTTACCTGCAGTTTCCATATTCACTCATATCTTTTGCTATTGTTATTTTTACAGTTATTATCCTATATTATACTCTTAGACAACGAAAACTTCCCAAACAACACAAGGTAGGCGCTGGCACAGAAAATGATAACCAAACATGATGACTGCAGCAAGACCGACCCCGAGGGATAAAAAATATATCAATAGAGCAATGATTTCAAGTTTCATTTCTCATTTGCATTAAAGTAGAGATTAAAATGTTATGGAACGGTTAACAACGGTGCTAATCTCTGCTAATCAATAAATAATGAACATTTTATCTTCATATATTTAGATATCTATTATATCATAGTGACTATAATATTATAATACGTACTTTTATTGTGTATTAAAGTTTTGTTGAAATATAATATAGTGTATATTACTGACAAATAATGGCAACCTGCATATTCATTCTGGTGTCGAAAAAATAGCTTCTAACAATCATATTTTTGTAGTAAATATTTTAGCAAATATCTGCCAATATTGCTGCGATATTGGTACAATATTGCTGTAATATTGCTACAATATTACAAAAATGCGATAAAAGTGGACATAGCAACGTTGCTGCAATATTGCTAAACATTATTGCAATATTCAGCAATGTTGCCGAATATTGAAGATATTGCAGTGTAACATTGCAGCAACGTTGCAGCAACGTTGAAGTGCTGTATGGGTCGAGTTTCAATACAATTATTGGTGAATAAGTTCCAGTCGCCCACAATTGTCCGGGAATACCAGAGACACTCAATTTGAAAAAATATTCATTGCTCATCAAAAGTTGAGTACAATTGAGTCCGATTGAGTCTAAATCAGGAATTCCAAATAAAAAACAATTGAAAAGCCCAATTTCATGAGCACACATATACGTTACAATTGATTTCAAATACGAATTTTGCAATTAGGCTTCAGTTGAAAGTCCATCATTTGGTGAGCGTATTGAAAACTATTGAGTTTGGATGAATAATTTCTTATAAAAAACCATTCAAAAACCTAATTTCTTGTTTGATAATTTGAAACAATTAAATTCTAATGCTACAGTTACAATTGATTTCAATTCAGAAGCCCCCTTTATACGTTCAGTATTTAATACAGTTGAATTTCAATAAGGAACCGACAATTATTAACGATGAACCTTTTTTTCCACCGTTTGAATAAATATTCGGAACAATTACCTTGTAATATAGATCTTACAATAGAAAGCAATTGTACAACAGTATTAATCGTTTTGTATTCGAAATTTCGAAACAAAAAACGCGATTGGTTACAATTGGCGTTTTCCCAATCGTTTCCAATCGATTTTTTTTAGCAGGGGTTAGCCTATTCTTAGGCGCGTGATTTTCCACAGAATCGCACTGTATATAGGAAATTCCAACCCGTGACCCTCGTCATTTTCGATTTCGTCGAAAAATTTGTATCTTTTAATACCTATTGAAAGCAGTTTTCTTGTATAAAATTTGAGATTTTCATCTCAGCCCCTTAAAAAGTTATGTATTTTTCAAAAATTTGGAATCTCAAATTTTCAATGCCCATAGCTTTTCCAAAAATACAGTGTGACGTCGGAGGATTATGGAAGCCCCAATATCACTGGAACCGTGGAATCACTGGAATCACTGGAATCGGGACCGTGTAGCGGACCTTACGCGTGGCTAATTAAATATTCCAACTCTCACTTTGTGGGAGCGGTGTACTTAGGGCGAGCAGGTGGCTGGTCCAGACCAAGCGGACCCTCCTCGGGTAGATCTTCGGGCTCCCGGGTAGAAATTATTCCAGGCTGCCCTGGATAATTGCAAGGCCCTTAAGTGGCAAGTCCCGTCGGTCAGGAATCTGTCTAGCGGGAAATGCCCTTCCATGGCCCTTTTACGTCTGACGTGACAATTTTTAAATTCCAGGCCTCCACGGAAGGGAACTGTAAAGCCCTGTCCAGACAGAAGTGAAGCTGCAATGAACCGAATTTGCGCGATTGCGAATGAAAAAATTTCGAGCTATTCGAAATGCGATGAGAGAACCCGTGTATACTGATAGAAGAATTTCTTGACTGTTAATAAATACATTTATTTGGAAACAATTTTTTAATTTTTTAAATATAATTGAATATTTTATAACATTCAACAAATCAATCTTGTGTACAATAAATATTCATTTGTGAGAAATCTACAATTTTAACAGTTAACAAATATTTATTGCATCCAACAGTTTCGTGAAAACCGCTCATCAATACACGCCATAACCTCAAACACCAGTAAGAGGTTAAAATAGACGTACACCTGCAAACTGGTGTTATTCCATGATGTAATCATAATACTATGGAGTAAATTGTTTGTTTTTTTTTTTTTTTTTTTCATGATCAGAGTAATATTGAGTCTACAGATAATAATTATTTGAGGTTCTAAAATCCTCATCAATTAAATTTACTTTAAACGTTGATTATAACTAGCAAAAATTAGCAACACCGAAAATCTGAACACCAGACACCGCATAGACACACTACAGCTTTTTTTACAGTGCTTTATTATTAATTATTATGATTATTTGACTTTTTTTTGTAATGAAAGTATAAATATAATATTCGAGGTTATGAAAACTGTCAATCGTAGAATTTCTGCATTCACTTTTTGTTTTCCAGACGTCTGAATAAATATTTGTTAACTATTAACAAATATTTATCAACAGTTATTTTTACGGTCAGTTCAACACTGTTTTAGTTCATAGGACAAAAGAATTTGACGAGTAGGAGAGTGTTAGGTTATATGTCATATGGTAGTTTAGCGTAGTGGTGAGGGCGTGCGACTGGTAACCGAGCGGACGTACACGGAGTAAAAAAGATAGTAATAAGTCCTATAAATATAGTAAAATGAAAACCAGTTCCGCGGTTATGATATCTATTACTGCCCAGCATAGTAAAAATCGTCAACAAAATAGTAAAAATCGTCAAAAATGTATTAATAAGTACTAAAATGTAGTAAAAAGTTTCAAAAAATTTAGTATTTTTCACGAAACTGGTCTCGACGTTTTCGTTTTACTATATTTTATAGGAATTATTGCTATCTTTTTCCATTCCGTTTTCTCCGTGTGGGTTCAAGTCCCGGCGGGGACGATAAATGCGGCGGTTTTTTCAGTGAATGTATAATATAATTTCATCGATATGATAGGGTCAACTGACGAAAAAATATGTCAATTTCCTTGTCTTTTTTTTCTCTACCATAATTACTTTTTACTTTCATGAAAATAAATTAAGGGCCACTACAAAAATTAGTAATAATAATACCTTCCAAAGCCGTGTGTGGGCATTGGCAGATTTCTCTGGTCTTATCAGGAGGGCCACGCAAGAACCTCGAAAGGCCCCCAGAACAGGGCCATCAATGCATGAGCGTTATATGCCGGAACGGCTCTTGCTAGACTTAGTCCAGTCGAATTATACCAAAAATATATAAAGATGTATTCTGGAATATGACATTTCTGTAACTTTTTTTACGAGTTTATTATATCCCCACGAATATACCTGTGATTTATCCAAAAGAAAATCGGACGCGTTTAGTTGCAAAAAATTGTTAAACAATTGAAAACCTACCTTTTGGGCTCTATTTCTTTTTCTGACGGTTTTACAACAAAATGCTTCAAACAAAAGTTGTTCGTCTCGACGTCCCCGAAATAATGAATCCTTACAAAGTCATTTATCTTTATTAGTTCAGCCGGAAAACGCAATAGAAAAAGTTTTTTCGATATTTCGTTTTATGCAAGTCACTCTCCGAATTTTCAACATACGGTTACGAAACTTATACTGTATGTAGTATGAGCTATCCTCTAAAAGAATCTGCAAAGTCGATAGGGCTATGTGTTATAGTCTCGTAGTAATAATCGATCTGCGAAAATCCGTAGAATTGCTCTCCTTTCAAGGATACTGGGCTCACATCGTGCCGAAAAATCTGAGGGCTAGTTTTCGATATCCACTTTCGATATACGATGAAAAATAATTTTTTTGTTGAAAAAATAGTACTCATTTCGAGGAAATAAAATTTTTGCTTATAAACAAATGGAAATATCTTCGCCAATTTTTGAAAACTCGGAAATATTCCGGCAGGATCTGATAGGTCTGTTTGAGACGCTTTTTTTTAAAAAAAATTCATCCCTTAATCTTCATTACAACCGGAGATACCGACAGCTTTACTTATTAATTCATAACTAACGATCGAATCAACATTTTCGGATTAATCAAGTTCATACGTGACCTTGAGACACTCGGGTATCATTCACGATTCGTCTCATATTTTTCCGGAATATTTATTCCATTGCTAAGACAGGCTGAATGCAGCCGCGGGGTATGAAATCGCACGGCCCGCCGGCGAGTCGAGCCGGGCCGTGTCGGGGGAAGCGGTGGGGAGCGCTCCAGCCAATCGCGGTCGACGTTGCACCGCTTAGTTAACAAATGGATATCTCCCTTAAAAATTGTCGTACAAACTTGATTTTTTTTTCAAACTAACATGCTTTTTTCCGTAGAATCTGAGAATCTAGGTGAAATTGAATTTTTTGCATTACTTACCGTGATTATTCTCGTTTTCCAACAGACGCGTCGTAAAATTTTTTGTAAAAGAATAGTAATTCGTTAGTCATGATAAAATGAATGAAACACGCTTTATTTTTAGCAACTTTGGGGTGAAAGTAAAGAAAAAACGATAATTCATTCGACAAGTATCGATGAACGCTCAATTTGGACAGCGTAATTGGATTGGTGAGAAAAAATTACCCCAATTTGAAAAAAAATTCAAGTTTGTACGACAATTTTTAAGGGAGATTCCATTTGTTAACTAAGCGGTGCGACGTCGACCGCGATTGGCTGGAGCGCTCCCCACCGCTTCCCCCCACACGGCCCGGCTCGACTCGCCGGCGGGCCGTGCGATTTCATACCCCGCGGCTGCATTCAGCCTGTCTTAGCAATGGAATAAATATTCCGGAAAAATATGAGACGAATCGTGAATGATACCCGAGTGTCTCAAGGTCACGTACGAACTTGATTAATCCGAAAATGTTGATTCGATCGTTAGTTATGAATTAATAAGTAAAGCTGTCGGTATCTCCGGTTCTAATGAAGATTAAGGGATGAATTTTTTTTTAAAAAAAGCGTCTCAAACAGACCTATCAGATCCTGCCGGAATATTTCCGAGTTTTCAAAAATTGGCGAAGATATTTCCATTTGTTTATAAGCAAAAATTTTATTTCCTCGAAATGAGTACTATTTTTTCAACAAAAAAATTATTTTTTATCGTACATCGAAAGTGGATATCGAAAACTGGCCCTCAGATTTTTCGGCACGATGTGAGCCCAGTATCCTTGAAAGGAGAGCAATTCTACGGATTTTCGCAGATCGATTATTACTACGAGACTATAACACATAGCCCTATCGACTTTGCAGATTCTTTTAGAGGATAGTTCATACTACATACAGTATAAGTTTCGTAACCGTATGTTGAAAATTCGGAGAGTGACTTGCATAAAACGAAATATCGAAAAAACTTTTTCTATTGCGTTTTCCGGCTGAACTAATAAAGATAAATGACTTTGTCAGGATTCATTATTTCGGGGACGTCGAGACGAACAACTTTTGTTTGAAGCATTTTGTTGTAAAACCGTCAGAAAAAGAAATAGAGCCCAAAAGGTAGGTTTTCAATTGTTTAACAATTTTTTGCAACTAAACGCGTCCGATTTTCTTTTGGATAAATCACAGGTATATTCGTGGGGATATAATAAACTCGTAAAAAAAGTTACAGAAATGTCATATTCCAGAATACATCTCATGTTCTATTCGACTGGACTAACTGCCCTGGAAGGCCCGGCAAAACAAGCGTGGCAATCTAGCGAGGGCCGTGAATGTCCCCTGGAATAATTTCTACCCGGGATCTTTTCCTGTCCATCTACATTGTATGCGAGATGACTCATCTCCTGTCTCCGGCCCAGGCTGTACTTCTGTTATATACTCTTTTTTGTAAACGGCCTGGACTATTTAGGGCCCTGAGCCCTTAGCCCATCAATAAACATCTCTCTCTCTCTCTCTCTCTCTCTTAAATGTGTCTATTTACCTAAATTTTTCCCTTAGCCGGCCCGTTGCGGCCCACCCGCCTAGGTATACCGATTATGTTATATTTCTTATTGTAACTCATCAAAGGATCTGGTCCATGGACATAAAAATATATACTGTTTAGTTTTCTCTCTGTCTCCTTTTCTGGAAAGGATTTGACATGCAACCTGATATATTTCTTTATTTTTTTCAATTTGGGTTACGTTTTTGCAAGAATTTGTAGCTCAGTTACTGACTGTAATTCATCTCCTTTGAGATAATATAGAGGAGTGTGAAAATCGCTTTGGAATCTCGTTTGGAATCAATATGGCTGCAGCATGTCGTCAACGGTCGAATAGTTTTGAAGTCAATAAAAATTGACAAATTGTCAACTTCATAGAAATGTAGGGGAGACCAGGGCACGACGATCCCCCCTCCCAAATTCGAAAAAAAACTGTATATTCCGAAACAAAAAGTTTTTTCATAAGTTCTTTTTGTTTTCTTACAGAGGCCGTCGTGCGAGGGGGAAATAACTCAAGATTTGAGTGACACAAATAGTATATTGTGCAACGAGTGGGCAAAAATGACGATTCTGAGTGAGTGTGAAGTTATTCGCACGAGCCGAAGGCGAGTGTGGATATCACACTCACCTCAAATCGTCATTGCCCACGAGTTCCACATACTATTTTTCCCAACAAAAATGTGAAATTAGGCGATTTTGTCGCCTGCTGAAAATAAACAAAACACGCTATTTCTCAATGAATGACGTGCAAGTTGAGAAATGGTTCGCTATTTCCCAACGCGCACGTCTTCATTGAAAAATACCGTGTTTTGTTCATTTTCAGCAGGCGACAAACTCGCCTATTTCTACGTTTGGGTTGGGAAAAATTCTTTGGGTTGAATTAATTTGAATTAATGCCTTCAATCCAAATTAATTTTTTTGATTCAAATTAACATCAATTCAAATTAATTTTGTCAATTCAAATTAATTTTATCAATTCAAATTAATTTTATCAATTCAAATTAATTTTATCAATTCAAATTAATTTTTTTAATTCAACTCAATTCTTTTAATTCATCCAATTCAAATTATTTTCTACCATAAAGGTCAACGCGCACTACGCCAAAGCGAAGCGAAACGAAGTTTCATTAACATGCTTTTCTTATGTTTTTTTATGAAAGTATGCACGCACACTCCTAAGAAAGCATGTTCATGAAAACTTCGTTTCGCTTCGCTTCGGCATAGTGCGCGTTGAACTTAATTCACGCTAATTCAAGGGAGTATATAAATAAGTATTCGATCATTTCGATTCATTCTTCATGTTTCCTATGAATTTAAGGGGGAACATATGAGTAGACGGTGGATAAAATCGGTGAATTTTGGAAATTATTATCTCAAAAACTATTTGTTCCATTTCATCCAGGTTTGTTCCAATCTGAAGTATATATATTGACGCATGTTCACGAATTTTTCAATGAATATATCTCGACTGGGAGAGTTCCTATCGTGGTCGACGTAAAACATGTCCCTCGATGCCGTTCCCAGGATTACTGGCAGTGGGTTGATCTGAAACAGAAATTCCAAAGAGATTCTTAGAAGTTAATGTATGATGCCGTTCGCAACGTAGGATTTTTGATTTTACTCAATTATTTTCTTTTTTATCACGCCGGAAGGGTCAGAAATTGTGGTTGAAAGATGGATGTAACGTTCAATCAGGCGCCATTTCGTCAGTTTTTTTTTTTTTTTTTTTAAATCCTACGTTGCGAACGGCATCATACATCAACTTCTAAGAATCTCTTCGGAATTTCTGTTTCGGATCAACCCACTGCCAGTAATCCTGGGAACGGCATCGAGGGACATGTTTTACGTTGACCACGATAGGAACTCTCCCAGTCGAGATATATTCATTGAAAAATTCGTGAACATACGTCAATATATATACTTCAGAATGGAACAAACCTGGATGAAATCGAACAAATAGTTTTTGAGATAATAATTTCCAAAATTCCCCGATTTTCTCCGCCGTCTACTCATATGTTCCCCCTTAATGTGATTCACGATAATTCATGTGAGCTCGAATCAATCTAAGTCCGAAATTTGGCGAGTCTTTGAAAATATTGTCTGATATTTACATGCCAAACTGAATATAGAGACAAAAATGAAGATGACAATGAAAATAAAAGTAAGAGGGACTTCTTTTGACACGAGAAAAGTAGTTCGAAAAGTATATCGATATGAGGCCAATTAATAATTGATGCTTCAATATAATCTCGAAAAAATACCCGGATATGACGAGGTTGATTTTCTTAGGAATGGTGGTGAAGTTCCACTCTATTCCACAGTTGAACACTAGGTTCAACACAGATGCAAATTACTGATTTCCTGTAATACTTAGCTCTGTAATTCGGATTTATTATTACCCGTGTGGAAATCACGATCGGGAGCTGGTCGGGTACTGCTCAGTTCTTCCGATTTCAAAATTAGCGAAATTGGTATTGGTCTTGCGGTCTTGGTCTTGATCTTGCATTTTTGCAAGACCAAGACCAAGACCAAAACCAAGACCAAGACCAAGACCAAGACACAGCTTGCAAGACTCGAGCAGGAACAAGACCGAACTGCAAGACTCTTGCAGTTTTGCTATACACTTCTGTAATGTTTGAACTATGTAAAGAATAAAGAAGAGTCTGTTTATACATTGGTTCCAGAATAACCATTACACCTTGCATTTCAGGTTCTTGAGTTTTAAATATCTTCAATTTCTAATATTCAGGCGACACTACAAGCAATACTTTGGACGTAAATAATAGGTCTTGTATGAATAATAGATATTTAAGTATAATATGTACCACGTGATCAGTCGAGTAATTTTATATTTTTTCTTACTATTTACATTGTGTTAGTACCCAGATAACAATCGTTCCACGCACGTTACACGCACGGCGTGCGAGGCACGTGGTGCATGCAAAAATGCATCTTTTCCGCCAGCACAATGTGATAGGCACTTGGTGCGTGCGCAATGTGTCGCACTAGGCAGTCACGAGTTTAATCACGCAATGTCAAGACTATGCGTCGCCCAGAGTGCTGTCATGATGATTATGCGACTTAGTTTTTGCAATAGTCATTTTCTCCTGCGCTTTTTGTTCAAAATGAAATAAAATAGACATTCCACTGTTGAAATTATACCGAATATACCATAATTATATAGATGAAACATTTTACGTATGGGATGATTTTGAGTAGAGTAATATAATGATGTCGAGGGCTAAGGACCAGAAGGGCGTATCCTACATTTTTTCGACTTTGTTCAGTTTGCTGCCATAAGGGCGTATCTGAAAATTTAACACGTGAGCCCCATAAGAGGAGTATCCTGCCAGAAGGGCGTAAGCCACAGCCATTTTTCGTATATTGCTGGCAGAAGGGCTTAACATCGATTTAATAATTTTTGTGGATTGCGCCCTTCTGGCAGCAAGTCAAGCTTAATTTCGTAAAAATCTAGGAGATCTATCTGCCAGAAGGGCGTAACCTCTGGAAATAATTAAATTGAAGTTACGCCCTTCTGGCAGATAGATCCGCTAGATTTTTACGAAATCAAACCTGACTTTCTGCCAGAAGGGCGTAATCCACCAGAATTTCATTTTTTTTTTTCTTCCGTAAAATCTTTGGTGATCTCATTTTTTCTCAAAAACCTATTTGTTATTAAAAAATATAGAATCTTTCAGAATTTCACAACAAATATAAAAAAAAATCTTGAAATTTTATTTTATTATTATAAATAATAATAATTAATAATTTGAATTAATAATTACGTTTAGTAATTGTGAAATGTCGAGAAAAAACGTTTTTTTTTTTTTTTTTGTAACTAAATGTCATATTTCATTCGGATAAACATATCGCGTAAATGAAAAATGCACGACATAATATTTAGTAATTAATCGTAATAATATGTGCAAGGGCAACCTAGTCCAGCAAACGCAAAATGTTGATAACATTGAAATATTTCAAGTAATAACTTAACACTTCGATAGGCCATGAACAAGTAGCAGAGTGTTGGATCATATGACATAAGGTAGTTTAGCGTAGTGGTTAGGGCGTGCGACTGGTAACCGAGCGGACGTGGGTTCAAGTCCCGGCTGGGACGAAAAATGCGGCGGTTTTTTTCAGTAGGTGTATAATGCAATTTCATCGATAGGATGCGTAGGCTGGGTCAACTGACGATAAAATATGTTGCATTTCGTATTGTTATTTTCGTCTACTATTATTACTTTTTAATTTCATGAAAAGAATATGCGGGCTAGCCCGATTATATTTCTACTAAGGGGAGCGTTGAAGGAGGTTCTAAACGGACCCTACTTTGAGCCTAAACTTGGTAATTGGGAAATTTCGGACACTTTTAGCGTCAAAATAGGCACTACCTCAGCCCAGTAAGGCTGGCCGGCCACTATTCAGTTTTTCCCGTTCAATGTAAATGTGTTAGGCATGCGGATATATTCACGTACATCAATGTGTAAACACATTTAAGGAGACAAATCCTTAAGCCGATACGGGGATTACCCCCGTGTAGCTATCGGCGCAAGGATAGAGATTTTGGAGAGCTCTAGTTAGTTGTATTCCGATTGCCGAGAAATATACACGATATACATTTACCTATTAACCGACGGCGTCTATTCTTTACACCCCTTATCAATTTCCTTTTCCTACGGATCCAACAAAATGTATCTCAAAAGTTGTTCTAGAAATTTTTTCAAATTGTATTCACGTACTAAATTCAACAAATTTTGATGACAGAACGTTTACTATATGGGCTTTTCCATGCCAACTGACCTGATCGCTGACCCTCGACATTTTTGATTTCCCCAATTTTTTTTTTATATGACAGTTGTCGAATAATGAGAAACATTCACCAATTTTCAGATCTTCATCTCAATCCGCCTTCGCGTTATGAATTTTCGAAAAATCAACGAATCATTACATTTGTTCAACTTCAATTAATCGTGACTCTGGATAAAAAACCGATATCGTCATAAACAAATACGTCATCATCTTCGTCTTGGATTGTACTTTAACATAAAAATAGCTTAAAAAATGTGCAACCTAAATTTAATCTGTTTCATACGCTTTGAAGTATAAAATAGTGTTTTTCGATACAAGTGCGCGAAGCAGCAATTCGCGCACGAGTGTGAAGGCCCGAAACGAGCCCGAAGGCGAGCCGACAGGCGAGCCGAAGGTAGCGAGTGAGGCGCCTTCACACGAGTAAGGGATTGCTGCTTTGGGCTCATGTATCAAACTCTATTTTTCTTAACAAATACAACGAAAGATCCTCGCTGCGCGCCGTCTGCATGCACGAAAGCAGGTTTGAGCGTACCTGTGCGGGGAAAACATTCGCGCATCGCAAGCGATGCGGGAAAAACCTTCGCGCACCGCTAGCGGTGTGCAAAATTTTTCGCGCACTGCTAGCGGTACGCGAAATTTTTCTCGCACACGGGTGCGCGAAAGTCTGCTTTCGGTGCATGTAGACGGTGCGCGAACGAGGACTTTCGGTGCATGTGTTAAGAAAAATCAATTTTCGTCAATTTCGACCCCTTCGATTTTTTTGAAAAAGATGACACGTATTCTACAGCTCAAGCCCGAATTTTCAGGACCAAAACGAAGACGGACCTCCAATTCCTTCTATTTTATTTTGATTTTTGAAATTTATTTGTGTGTCGATTTATTGACAATAATTACAATAAATTCTTTTCGAATAACGAATCATGCATTTTCATAACACACTGTGTTCAATATTTCTTGTATTTTAATAAATTTCGAAAATCAAAATAAAATAGAAGGAATTGGCACCCGCATTTTCACCGATATTCATTTGATTCGTTATTCGAAAAGAATTTATTTGCGATGTGCGCATGCGCTAACTCTTCTTTTCTCCACTCTTCGGAAATAAGGTACTGTACGCATGCTACACAGGTCTCGAAATATATACCGTGAAGTTATGAGGAAACCGAACGATGGCCGCACTACAGTTCGACCTTTGACTATATACCTATGGACTGCTAGTCCCTATCCCAAGCCTGTGGAGGCCCATGTACCAAGATGTGACACGACCTCCGGGGCTAACGGCTGATTTGGGTACTACGATCAGCTGCGTGTGTTTTGTAGGTGTGAGGCATCGGTGTGTGTGTCACGTCGGTGTTTCTTTACACCTATGTAACCCACACAACCGATGCGTCACACCTACATACCATACGCAGCTGATCGTAGTACCAAAATCAGCCGTTAGCCCCCGAGGTCGCGTCACATCTGGTTACACGCGTGAAGTTAGCGTTTAGCAGTCCATAGGTATATAGTCAAAGAGTTCGACCAAAACACGCTCGCGTTGCGTACGTGAGCTTCTACTCGCTGCAAGTTACTGCCATCTCGATTCGCCCGGCGTCCGGCTCGCACTATAGATGAGCGCGGCCTCGGCGACAGGCGCCGGGCGAAGCGAGTTAAGGCCCTGGCACGATCAAACGCGAACGAAACCGTGAGCGCAGACGCTGGAGCAGCGCAGCGGCGCTCCTGATTGGTGGTTGACACTACTTGTCCAATAAAGTTGCACATGATCTTGAACAAATACCTAGGGATACCACGCTAATGCAAATTTAGGACCGATTCGAAAATGGCGTGCGCTTGTATCCCTAGGTATTTGTCCAATATCATGTGCAACTTTATTGGACAATGAAATTTTATTGGTCTTAAGTTGGACTATCATGTCAACCACCAATCAGGAGCGCCGCTGCACTGCTTTAGCGTCTGCGCTCGCGCTTGCGTTCGCGTTTGATCGTGCCAGGGCCTTTAGCAGTAACTGGCAGCGAGTAGGAGCTCACGTATGCAACGCAAGCGTGTGTTGGTCGAACGATGGTGCGGCCATCGTTCGGCTTCCTTATAATTTCACGGTATTTTTGTCGCAAGGCCGTAATGCACCAGTTTAGGACGGAGTGGAAAGTTACTAGCAGGAGGCGGAGCCGAGGTGCAGCCGACTGCTAGTGACTTTCAACGAGGCTAAACTGGTGCATCATGGCCGAGTGACGGACATTAGTACATTACGATACGACTGCGGTAATAGTATTTTTCGATACAAGTGCATAAAGGCGGCAATGCCGCACAGCGAGTGTGAGGCGTAGAACGAGCCCGAAGTCGAGTCGGAGGCGAGCCGAAGACGAGACTTCGGGTTCGTGCTTTGCGCCTCAACACGAGTGGCATTGCCGTGTTTTGCACGTGTGTCGAACACTATTTTTTGCAACGCCTACATCGAGAGTTCTGTTTTATGCCGTCTATGGGCACTGAAAAGTCTTTTAAACACTGGTGCGCTTTTAAACACAGTGCGAGAAAACTTTCTCGCACTAGTGTTTAAAAGACATTTTAAGTGCCTATAGACGGTGGATAAAACAGAACTTTCGATGTAGGTGTTGCAAAAAACTTTTTCTGACGAGTGTGAGGTTGCAGCACAAGCCGAAGGCGAGTGTTGCAATCACACCAGATCAAAAGAAGATTTTCCGTCGAGTATTGTACAAAATTTTACTTCATAGGGTCTGAAAATGGGGATTATACCCACGCTTCGCGTGGGTAAAACGTCCATTATCACACTGAGTGAAGTAAATAAATTTTACGGATCACTCCGTAAATCACCAGTTCACGACCCTTAACCCTTTCAGTTACAATGGGACCACTACGGTCCCACCCTACAAGAATAAAAACCGAATGCCGGATTCGTAATCAGTGACCCCAAAAACCTTCGGATACCAATTTTCATCAAAATCGGTGCACAGCAAAAATGCGTGACTGAAAGGGTTAAGCGGCTCCGTAAAATGGCGATTTTCAGTACGTTGTGAAAAAAATGAAATTTTCGAAGCAGGGGTTGCAAAAATCTTTCACACAGTCATGTTGATGGAACCGTTGCAGTGCCTGATTTTTACAAAGGCAATTTTATGTAATATGTACGTGTTAGGAGGCGTTTACCGGTGATGTTTTCCGGTCGGTAAGTGACATATTACCGAGTAGTGCGCTATTTGCGTGAAATAATCAGAATTTGCGTGAAATAATGATTATTTCACGCAAATCGATGTGACTGCCATCTACCGCTCCTAACACGTACGTATTACATAAAATAGTATACGATATTAGTGCGGCTGTTCGAGACTACACGTTCGTGCGGGGTCTCGCACTCGCTGCGCTCGTGCGCCACCTCCGCACTCACGTGTAATCTCGAACTTACCGCACTAATATCGTAATATACTATTACATCGCTACTTTGATTGATAAAAAAATGTTGAAATTAATATCAGGTTTTCTTCACCATTTAGACAATTTGGACGGCTTCACCATAATAATATTCATAGAACAAAGGCTACAGCTTATTTTAGAAATCGGGTATCAAAACTTCATACTCATATTTCTGTGAATACCTATGTCAAGTCTCAAAAAGAACTAGTTGAGAATTATTCCCAAAGAAATTTATTTCGCATAGCCACTGTAGTTACCGAAATGATTATTCAATGAAACTAATCAATTAGACATGATTGTGAAAAAATGAAAAATTACGTTTGATCAGAATGGCAATAGAATAGCAAGCAGTAAAGATGAATTGATAAAAACTTCGGAATTCAGAAATTTAAATGAAAAGTGTCCTTGAGGAGAAATAGGCATGTGCGGAGGTATATATGCTGGCAATTATTCCCAAAATATTGTTTATGCATGTTACTTGTTCCATGACGTCAGAAAAAGTAGTATCGCGTAACATTTGAGTGATCCCGCAGGGGTCAAAGTATGAAAAATGTAATTGTGAATTCACATATTTATAGTAGGCAGAGGATAAATAGCGATGCATTGCGAGAATACACGAAGTTTCGCGTCAACTGAAGTAATATCACTTGGGCAACCATACAGCAGAGTATGCGCGTTACTGAGCTGTCCAGAATCAGAGGCTCTATATTCTTCTGAATATTCCATTTTAAAGTTTGCAATTAAGAGATTGACGCTTCCAAATTCAAGTTGTAAATAAAAAATGGGCTTTATCGCACAAACTTTCGGCTTGTTGGACTATTTGGGTGAGTAACGATTGGAATAGCTTCACAAAAACGTAATTCTCTTTAAATAGGTTCTAATCATATTACGCTTAGGTGAACTTATTATTGTGTCTATTACTATTTCAATGTTTTCGACTATCCCAAGGATCCTTTCAGGGCCGTCTTAAGGTTGAATGCGCCCATGGGCTACCCTCAACGATGCCCCCCCCCCCCCCCGAGAATTTATTTGAAAACAACGCAAAGTCGATACGTGAGAAGGTTGAGGAATAAAATTAACCGATCACGTGAAAAACGCATATTCCATGCATCTTGATCATTGAAACGCCATACATGGATAAATGGAGCATCACAAATAGTTAACAGCTGACTTTTCCGGCCTTTATTGCAGCAAATTTCTTGATTAATTTTTCGAATAAGATTTTCCAGCCACGTCGCGGTGGATTTTGGTACTTTCACCTCAGCCACAATTGTATCGCATCAGGGACCGTGGCGTCGGGTTTGGCGCCCCTTGGGGCCGAGCCGCCTTGGGTTACAGCCCCGCTAGGCCATGCCTTAAGCCAGCCCTGGATACTTTATACGTTCTTCAGAGTGAAAATACACTTTCCCACTCTTTCAGAGTGTAAATTGTGCTACTCTAAACTATACTGAACATTTCCTTTTTGAAGGGCGAATTTTCACTTCTTCCGAGTGAGATTTTCACTGTTTTTTTTTTTTTTTCACTCTTGTGAAAGTGGCAGGATTTTCGCTCTACACAATTTAAAAATAGTACATGACGAGACGCCCTGCTAAAAATCTCCGATAGAGACTTATAAGAAAAAATGCATCTGGCTTCTATCTGTGTTTTGTCTCCGTATTCACAGAAGTATGACTGCAGTGAATGCGATATCGGTGTCAATACCGCAACCCCAAGTAGATTTTCTATCAATGAGTTGTAGTCAATGTGCGAATAAATTCAATGTTTTTGAATATGTTGACTCATATTCAAGCTGTATCGGTCCTTATAAGAATGACCACCTCATGTTTTCTATACGAAGGTAGTTGTTATCGGAGTGTATAAACGATTTGTACTGATATTTGTATCCGTTGCGTACCGCCCGAGTAAAAATGATTTTATATAATTATATAGAATTATATAAAAATTATATAGAATCGTATAGAATTATACAGAATTATATATAAAAATCCATGTAAGTTTTATCGAACTTTAAATAATTATATATAACTTTATAGAGTTATATAGAATCATATAGAGTTCTATATAGGATCCAAAACAAGCTTATATGTGGGTTTTACAGAACTCTATATAATTATATACAACTTTATAGAGTTATAAAGAATTATATAGAGTTCTATATGGGATCCGAAATAAGCTTATATGTAAGTTTTATAGAATTCTATATAATTACATATAACTTTATATAATTATATATAACTTTATAAAGTTATATAAAATTATACAGAGTTCTATAAAACCCACATATAAGCTTGTTTTGAATCCTATATAGAACTCTATATAATTATATATAACTTTATAGAGTTATAAAACACTTATAAACTTGTTTTGGATCCTATATAGAACTCTATATAATTCTATATAACTCTATAAAGTTACGTTATGAATTTCGTCGCTCTATAAAGTTATATATATAATTATATAAAGTTCTATAAAACTTACATGGATTTTTATATATAATTCTATATAATTATATGAAATAATTTTCACTCGATCCTTAAAAAATCTACCCATGCTTTGTTATTCTTTTCGTTTCAAATTCAAGTAAGAGTCCGGCTTCAGTATAATTTTATAGAATTATATAGAATTTCACAGAATTATATAGAATTTTACAGAATTATATATAATCTTATAAAAGGATATATAATTCTATAGAAATATTGGTCCGATAGAAATATATAGAATTTTATAGAATTATACAGAACTCTATATAATCCTTCGTTCAGGTACCAGCCAATGCAATATACTAAGGTAATCTTTTTCGAATTCTCATTTAAGATAAGCCGTTTTCGAATTATCATGTCCACCGCCGAAATACGGCTGTATTTCCGTTATTTTGAAATATTCTGTGATAAAATAATTGGACAAGTAGCTACATGAAAACATGTACTAATCGATACTATGAAGATACATACATACATACATTACATACATACATACGTATTCCGCGGCTAGATGATTGATTCGTGAACGAAAATAATGAGGTGGGCTTCAATAAAGGTCAACAAAATGAAATCAACGAATAGTAGCTTTAAATGTGTTGATAAAAAAAAAAAAAAAAAATGCGTATCTAGATATTTGATAGAGCAACAAAAACCGTCGTACAAAGTTTTCTCTAGGACCGACCGTGACGGAGCTACAGGTTGCCAGAGCCTGAATTTAGCGGAAAGTAGCTCTTAATGGTTTGATAAAAACGAATAAAAATATGCCGCGGCTAGATAATTGATTTTTGAACGAAAATGATAAGGTGTGCTTCAAAAAAAGGTCAAAAACATGAAATCAACGCATAGTAACTTTAAATGTATTGAAAAAAAAAAATCGAAAAATGCGTATCTAGATATTTGATAGAGCAACAAAAAACGTCATACAAAGTTTTCTCGGGGATCAACCGTGGCGGAGCTACGGGTTGCCAGAGCCTAAATTTAGCGAAAAATAGCTTCAAATGTATTGTTAAAAAATAATTAAGAAAATGCGTATCTAGATAATTGATAGGGTAAGGAAAAACGTCATACAAAGTTTTCTCTACGATCGACCGTTTCGGAGCTACGGCTTGCCAGAGTTCAAAAATGCAGATTCAGAAATCTTGAGGGTCATCTTGACCGCGAACACGAAATTACATCCGCATGATTCTATGAGAAGTATCTGCAAATAAGTCTATCGGTTCTTGACCACAAACACAAAATTACATCTACGTGATACTATAAGCACATGATTCTATGAGCAGTATCTGCAAATAAGTCTATCGGTTCTTGACCGCGAACATGAAATTACATCCACATGATTCTATGAGAAGTATCTGCAAATAAGTCTATCGGTTCTTGACCGTTAATACGAAATAACATCCACATGATTCTATGAGCAGTATCCGCCAATAATGCTATCGGTTCTTGACCGCGAACATGAAATTACATCCACGTAATTTTATGAGCAGTATCCGCCAATAATGCTATCGCCCGTGCAGAAATTCAGTTGGGGGTGCGTAAAGGACCCTGATAGTTTTCCCCATCTCTATTAGGGCGCTATTGGAGTAATGTAACGCTTTGATAGCCATAGCCCTAACCACGTGACGGGACCCTGACAGAGCCATCCCTCAGTTCTGTTGGGGTACTAGTCGGGCGGGCCAAGTCAGGTCCCCGATGGCGTCCCATCAGGGCCCTACTAGAAACCCTACATAGGGGCTTCCTGTCCGGGCCCCCAACACAAATCGGGTATGCCTCGATAGATTTCCACATGGGCGGTTCTTGACCGCAAACACGAAATTACATCCACATGAGTCTCCGAGTAGTATCTGCAACTAAGTCTATCGGTTCTTGACCGCGAACACGGAATTACATTCGCGTCATTCTATGAGCAGTATCCGCAGAAAAGCCTATCGGTTTTTGACCGCAACCACGACATTACATCCACGTGATTCTATGAGCAGTATCTGCAAATAAGTCTATCGGTTCTTGACCGCGAACACGAAATTACATCCACATGATTCTATGAGCAGTATCTGCGAATAAGTCTATCGGTTTCTGACCGCGAACACGAAATTACATCCACAATATGATTCTATGAGAAGTATCTGCAAATAAGTCTATCGGTTCTTGACCGCGAACGCGAAATTACATCCACGTGATTCTATGAGCAGTATCCGCCAATAATGCTATCGGTTCTTGACCGCGAACACGAAATTACATCCACATGATTCGATGAGCAGTATCTGCAAGTAAGTCTATCGGTTCTTGAAAAAAACAAATGATAGAAACACATAAAATGTCACACATATTCTATGCGAGGATAGTTGTGGGGTACAGATTGGACGTATAGAATATTATAGAAATTATTCACGTATCTTTAAATTTCTATGAAAGATTTTTAGCAGAGCTAATAGAACTTTACAGTAACTAATAGAATAATAAGTGTTTGAATACAGATGAAAACTGATATGGTCATTCAGCTCGCCGATTCTATACAGTCGCAAATACGGATGGAAGCGAATAGAATTCACAGCTCGTAGAATGTTACAGTAACAAATAGGATCATGAGCCTTCAAATACAGATAAAAACCGATATAGTCATTCAGCTCTACAATTCTACAGTCGCAAATACGGATGAAAGCGGATAGAATTCACAGCTCATAGAATCTCACAGTAACAAATAGAATTGTAATTTGTGAATAACGAATTAAAAGTTATATCACTATCTTACGCATAGAGTCTACTACATATGATTGTTGGCGATTCGGTAGGAAAACGATGCGCTGTGCAACAATAAGCATTTCATAGGAACCAATATGTTTTGGATATGCAAATGTCGAATAGAAGCTTGAACCGGATTCGACGTATAGAATACAATAGTTTCAGAAAATTTCAGAATACGGATTTCCAATAAAGACCTGATATCCATAAAATCCAGAAATGGGCATTATTTGAAATAAAACCATTTCAAATGGAAATGCAAAATGCAAAATAGGTATTTTCCATTTTCAATTGAAATGCATTTTTTTTACACCCATTTCCATTTCCATTTGAAATGGTATTTTTGTATGCATTTTCCATTTTAAATACTTTTTGAACAAAAATTTCGAAAAAAATGAAATTCGGTTATCGTTCAAGCGTTGACTGAATATTCTAAAGACGGTTCACCTTATGGGACTTTGTGAGCCGGCAAAGTGGGCTCGAAGTGGGCTTGGGGATTGAAGGGTGCCCGAAGTTACCGACTGAAATAGCATTGCAGTATATCTATAGTGTACGAATATAAAAAAAAACCATTTTGCATTTTGAAAATACCTATTTCCTATTTTATATTTCAAATGCATTTCGAAATCGCCATTTACATTTTGTATTTCAAATGGAAAAACTTCACACCCATTTCCATTTTCCATTTAAATGGTTTTAGGTACCCATTTTGCCCATCTCTGATAAAATCAGATCGGAACATATAAAAAACGAAGCATTTTCTATTGTGAAATATCTTATAGGATAATATACTTGAAGAATTGCGTACAATACTTTGTAGAAACCCATTGCTTCTTTATCATGAAAGTCGTATAGAAAAAAAAAATAATAGAAACACATAAAATGTCATACGCATTATATGTGAGCAGTTGTCGGGCGCAGATTGGACGTACTATAGAATATTGTAGAAATTATTCATGTTCCTATAAATTTCTATGAGAGATTTTTAGCAGGGCGGTGAACGAATAATGGTAAGCTTGCACACATTGCGGAACGAAATTAAAAGTCTTTATCGAGAGTGAAAATGATATTACTGATGCCTCTTTCAAAAGGTTTATTATAACATTCACATCGGGTGTTCAGTGACCGCAATACAACAACAGCATTAGTGAGGGGAAAGTGTATTTTCAATCACAAACTTAATGCCAAATTCCAGTTGCAACGTCTAAGGTTGAACGTAGTAGGGTGGTCCTTATTTCCCAAAGTGTTTTTCCTGAGGAGTGCCGCCCTAGATTCTTCCTGATTTGGCTCAGAGTTAACAAATCTGCTTTCAGAATTCGAAAAGTTGGCTCCTCAGTATCTCCGGTAGCTTCAGCTTTCACCTCTGTTGGAATAAACGGATTTTTATTTTCCTCAGGAAAATTTTCGCGTTTATTTCAACAAAGATAAAAGCTGAAGCTACAAGAGATACTTAAAAGCCATAGTTTTGAATTCTGAAAACGAATTTGTGGATTCTGTGCCCAATGAGAAAAATTCTGGGTCAGTATACTTTTCAGGAAAAGCACTCTGAAAAATAAGGACTACCCTGTTGGACAGTAATCAGGTTCCACTTTCTTGTAGGAATTTTGTTAATCGTCGTCAGCTCTTTGATTGCGGTATGGCTGCTAGTTCGTCGACTAGAATGGTTTCAGAAGGAGTGGGGATTTATGAAAAGCGCGGCAATGATGCCCGGACCACCAGCTCTTCCATTGATTGGCAATGCGCTTCATTTTGCCTGCCATGGCGATGGTAATACATAACTACGTAACCCAGACCTCACCTGGCCTAACATTATCCAACCCTATCAGTATTTGGTGAGCGGTATCCAACTGTAGATACGAAAGTATTTCTTGCAGAATATCAACTTAATCAGTATTCATTCGATCGTTATAGATATTATAATATGCCTTTTTCCAAAACATAGGTCATCCAGATACTTTCTTCATATTTTCGATTATAGATACAGATGGAATGATCGATAGTCTGTCCATTGCATTTCCCCATCATTTAAGGAGGGTCCTCAGTTGCGTATGGTGCATTCAAGAGTGATGAGTGGGGTAAAACTTCGAAGGGGCCTACAGTTCGCTGCAACTTGCGGGAAAAAATAATGAATTGTGAAAGATGCAATGATTTTAACGAAAAACTGTCTGAAATGCTTCATTTTGATTAATATTGAGTTTGGCACCTTTAATTTGACAGTAAATTCGAGGTTAATTCGTAGTTTTTTAATTATTTCTCAGAAGTTAGAACGGTTAGTGGGAATTTTTATTGTGGAAATATAAAGTTTAACTGCCTAAGAATATATATCTGAATCAAGTTTTTCTGTGCATCATGACCATTTGTTGTTATAAAAAAAAATGTGGTATTCAACGTTTAAATATTTTTTTTCCCAACAATTTGTACGGTAAACGTATTTGAAATTTTGAGGATTCATTTAGGACTAATTAATGAATGTATCCTCAAAATTTCAAAGCTGTACATCATTGCGTTCCTTTTTTAGTCAACCAACTGAGGACCCTCCTTAACTCGCGAAACAGGAGTGATCAATATAGGCCGTCAGCCCGCTGCCAAAAAGTGCAATGATAGTATAACCTATGCCCTCTAGGGTTTTGGCAGTTATAAATATGATGAACAATGAACAAGCAAAATTAGCGCGTCCCCGTGGAACTTGCACTGGACAAGTTAATTTTTAGTATTTATACACAGGTATACAGGTGTGAAGATTGTCAGACCCGCGCGAATGGTATACCCTCTGATAATTGTGCATTTTATGCCAGAAGCTGTTGAATTTTAAAAGGGCATGAGTTATACTATGATTCAACAATGCCGTATTTCTTAACACATTTAAGGGCGTATGCTGACCCTTAGGACCCACCCAGCACGTATGCCGATCGTTTTTCGATGGATTTTTAATTAATGGAATATCGTTTGCCCGAGTAAAAATAATTTTATAGAATTATATAGAATTATATAGAATTGTTCTATATAATTCTATAGAAATATTGGCCCGATAGAAATATATAGAATTCTATATAATTTTATAAAAGTCTATATATTTCTATCGGACCAATATTTCTATAGAATTATATATTCTTTTATAAGATTATATATAATTCTGTAAAATTCTATATAATTCTGTGAAATTCTATATAATTCTATAAAATTTTACTGAAACCGGACTCTTTCCTAAATTTGAAACGAAAAGAATAACAAAGCATGGGTAGATTTTTTAAGGCTCAAGTAAAAATTATTTCATATAATTATATAAAATTATATAGAATTATACAAAAGTTATATAGAATTGTATAGAATTATATATAAAAATCCATGTAAGTTTTATAGAACTTCATATAATTATATATCTAACTTTATAGAGCGACGAAATTCATAACGTAACTTTATAGAGTTATATAGAATTATATAAAGTTCTACATAGGATCCAAAACAAGTTTATAAGTGTTTTATAACTCTATAAAATTATATATAATTATATAGAGCCCATATAGGATTCCAAACAAGCTTATATGTGGGTTTTATAGAACTCTGTATAATTATACATAACTCTATAAAGTTATATATAACTCTATAAAGTTATATATAATTATATAAAGTTATATGTAATTATATAGAATTCTATAAAACTTACATATAAGCTTATTTCGGATCCTATATAGAACTCTATATAATTCTATATAAATCTATAAAGTTGTATATAATTATATAGAGTTCTGTAAAACCCACATATAAGTTTGTTTTGGATCCTATATAGAACTCTATATGATTCTATATAACTCTATAAAGTTATATAAAATTATATAAAGTTCGATAGAACTTACATAGATTTTTATATATAATTCTATATAATTCTATACGATTCTATATAATTTTTATATAATTCTATATAATTATATAAAATCATTTTTACCATGGTATGCTCGGCATACGCTATACTATCATTGAAAAACATGATTTCTTTTTGCAATAAACAATTAACTTTTCCAGTGCAAGTTCCACGGGGACGCGCTAATTTTGCTTGTTCATTGTTCATCATATTTATAACTACCAAAACCCTAGAGGGCATAGGTTATACTATCATTGCACTTTTTGGCAGCGGGCTGACGGCCTAATAGTCAGTATCCGCATCTATTAGATTTCTTTCTTTGCAGAATTGTTGAACAGAATAGTGGAATTGGGACAACCGTACGATATCCCTTTTCGTTTCTGGATGGGAACAAAGCTTATCGTGGCATTGAAGCATCCTCGTGACATAGAAGTAAGTGGGCAATTTTCTATGACGGTATCAACTGGGAAAATTAAATTATATAACATGATAAATAGGATTGATACTTCTATCACTACGTAAGTCGAACTGAAAATCTATTATCCACACTTAAATTTCCGCCCTTTTTTTTCAGGTGATTCTTAATAGTCCCATAGCCACACACAAACCATATGAGTACAGTTTCTTGGCGTCGTATTTAGGCCATGGTATTGTTACTAATTCAGGTAGGTTTACTCATCGACGACTATCAAGTTCGATGGTCTTCATTTGCTCGCCTAAGAATTTTGTTGAAGTCATATGAACACGGGCTAAACAATATTATTTTCGTAACATCTGCTCTGAAACTGCAATTTTCGTTGCTAGTTTTGCCAGTCGACAGAGGCTGATTTCAGGCGAATGCCGTGAAAAGTTGTCGCACATAGACGCAAATCGCGAATTGATGTTTTTCAATCCCTTGGGAAATTGCAAAGAAAAATGACTGCCCGGTTGCAAATTTCAGACTATTGAAATTGACAGTCGAAGTTCCAGAGCAGATGTCATGAAAAACATATTATAGCGATTTCGATTTACTGCCCTATGGCGCATTGAGTGTACTTCTGTCGTACTCTGATTTAGGAGATAGAAGAGGATAAGAGTGCACTGAGTGCGCACTAGTGCAGTAAATCGAAATCGCTAATAGCGTGTGACAAGGGATGAAACATGAATGCAGGCACGAGTGATGTCAACCTTGTTCAATCCCTTGTTACACAATATACACAGAGAGAACTTTATGGTAAGGGCTCTCATACTGTATAGGAATTTTGATGTATTCCGCACTTTTGAGAACTCGTACTATAAGTATGGTAACCATATCTTCAGATATGGTAACCATTGCCTCAATTGTGAGAATGGTTTATGGTTACCATACTTATATTCCGAGTTCTCAAAAGTTCGGAATACATCGAAATTCCTATACCAGTATGAGAGTCCTTGTCATCAAATTTTCTCCGTGTACTATTGCTTCGTTTCGTTTCATTTTGTTTCATTTTGTTTTATTTTTGAGGATTAAGGCTCGAATACCGAAAGGACGATACCATCACATAGCAAGAGTAAGATTGTTCATATATTGCATCGGTTAAATACAAGTAAATTCCATAATATTGCAAGTCCATTTCAAGCGCACCTTTGCATAATGAAAGAGTATCTATGATGTGAGCAATCAAAAAGTTTGAACGAAAGGAGTTATGACAAAATTTGCAATTTCTAGTCAACTCTACGGTTCTGAGCGTTCAGAAGGTGTCAATATATAAAACCTCAATCGACTTCAATTTTTAAATTTTGTCACTTGCTTCTTCTTTTGTTTTATTTTTATAATTAATTCAAGGATTTAAGATAAATGGTATTCTCTCACCATGGACAAATGTCGCAGATTTTTTTAGACTACTATTACGACTATGGTACATGACGCAAAAGGAACAAATTTTTCTCGTTTGTCATAACATAATATCTACATAAAACATATCATCTCCACGTTGTTATTCATTAACAGTGCGGCGAATGCTCATTATCAGGAGATATCCAGTAGAATATATTAAAGGCACCCATTTTATACGTTTTGATGCCCAGGTGCCACGCACAGGGCTCACCGCAAATTGATTTTGCCTATGGTGAATGGAAAGATATTAAACACATACCTAGAGTGTTTCGACCGCCAGAGCCGAAGGTGTGTTGAATGCTTAGAGGATCGCGTTGACACAGGGGAATTCGACATAATGCATTTCATGGATAATTGTACCTTAGACATGATTCTTGGTACGTTAAAACTTAGACCTTTAACTTTTACTTCACTTCTCTATAAATAAAACCGTTCAAAACTTGACTGCAGAAACTATAATGGGATCACCTGGTACTGCTCAACAAGATGGATACAAGGGCCTGATCGATTGTTCTACAAGGTATTTTCATTCGAAGTTATTTCTTCTGAATTATTAGACCTATAAAATTTATTGAATTACGAAATGTTGCACGAAATTTCAATCGCCAATGGCATTGAAAATCTTGAAAATTCCAAATGGGTACGATTGGCTTGCGAAATTCCGTGGAAGTCCCTGGCCTCGATGATCCACTCCGAACAAATGAAGGCTCGAATTAGTATTTTTCGTACCTAGGCCGTGAAATAGGAGTTTCCACACAATCCTCACAAGGCCGTTAAAATCTTACGGCCGAGGTGCGAACAACATTTTTTGATCGAGTATACACGAAGTACGCCTGTTCGGTCGTGTCTCTAGGTCGTAAAGTGACTATGGACACGTGTCCGTGAAGACGTACTTTACGGCCGCAAGACTCACCCAAAAAGGCGTACTGTACGGATGCTCGATCGAAAAAGTATTAACAGTGCTGACAATCCAAATAAAACTCTTCACGGCCTTGCAGGGCGATCACGCTTGCTCATGAGAGGATGATGAAGATCTGGTTGTATCCGGACTGGATCTACGCTCGCACAAAGCCCGGTCAAGAATTTGCTAGTGCGATGAGTGTCCTGCATGATTTTGCTGACAGTGTAAGTCTTCGATTATTGCATGACAAACGTTGAATTAATTGACAATCATTTGATAGGCAATTGAATCAATTAGTGATTGGTAACTATTCATATCTAAATTGGCGTATAACTCCAATTATTTATACAATGATCACTATTAATATTTTAGATTAGCGTATTTATTCTGATTTTCGCAATTATCACATGATCAATATAATCTGCTTAGCTCGTTGAGCAGAAGAAGAAAGAACAATATGCTTCGAATGGCCGGTCCGAGGTCCAAAACAGTCCGATAATGGCAGTCTTGGATCGGCTGACTACTCATAATGCGAAGACCATGATGATGGACGACAAACAAATGAGAGACGAAATAGCCAATATATGGATACCGGTAATGATCGAGATAGTATATTAGTCCAATCAACGTCGCAACCATTTACCAAATCTTGATGACATCTACCTATTACACTGAGAAAAAAAAGTGGCTTAATATGCCAAACCCATTTGGGTTGTTCCAAGATATTGCGTTCCAACTGTAAACATTTTGGCAAAACAAAAAATGTAATAATTACAGATTATTTCATATTTGCTGTAATGATAACAGTCTCTTGTTAAAACGTACGGAAGGGCGAGTAACTTTGGTAATTTTTAATGATTTTCCAAGGGCCGAGGTATAGATAACGACCAGGGGAGATACGCCAGGTGAGAGATGTTTCTGCGGAAAATCGTTAATAAAATGGAGACAAATGATGTTATCGATTCTAAATTTAAAGAGGGTGACTATTGCACATATTACAATAGATGTTGCGTCAAACCAGGGTAGATATAAGGATCACTCCTCCACAGACCCGAAAGCGGCAGTTTCTCCGCGCTAACTGAGAAACTAAGACGCAACGGCGTTCACCCTTTACGTGTTGCATACTTTATGATGAACTTATAACATGCTGACATAGTATTAATGGGAGAACCCATTGGGTGATATGAATAAAGCGAAGCATATGCTCATATTTATATGTGAATTTACTGTACACAACCCAGATAACAAAACGTGCGGGATCATGAGAGCCGCACAACGTGCGAACACGATGTGTTGACACGAGTCCATCACGGGGCTCTCACGACCTGAGGGTTGTAAATAAATCCTAATGGTGGGCACACTCGGTCAGTAGTGGCGTGCGGCTACCATGAGTGCAGATGCTTTCATCAGCCTGCACTCATGGTGGCCGCATGCTATGTTGCATATTGTGCTGACCGAATGTGTCCACCATGAGGATTCATTTACAATCCTCAGGTAGTATAATATAATATTAGTTTTATTTACACTATACATATTAGGCCTGGCAAAAAAAAAAATGTTTCTTGATTTCGTCTGTCACAACTCGAAACATTAGTCTTGGGTCTGTTTAATAATGACTCAAATGTGTCAAAATTTGGGCTTCGTCGGATGATTTTAAAAGGTCGCGCATCGAGTCTCAATATTTGCATTTGATTAACACGTAAAAATAACTTTTCATCGTTCAAAGCTGTTCTGAAAAACTCTAGGCGATCGAGGGGATTGCTGTACGGCTTTATTTATTTTTTTCAATTTTTTTTTTTTTTTTTTTTTTTTTTCAAAGACGGATGTCTAATTGCAGCTTTCTTTGCTACAGGTGTCGTATTATTGAAAAGCGTTCCATGATATTGAATTAAGAAGATATTTGGTACTCGATCTCAGCTGCGTTAAAATGATATGATATCATCGAGACAGATGCCGAGTTCAAAATAAATACGAAACAGTGATATGTCATTCTAATAAATAGTTTGGCGCAGTCGGTAGAGCGTGCGACTAGTAATTCGAGCGAATGCGTGCGACCTGGATCGAATCCCGGCCGAAACACTGGAATGTTTTTCTAATACAAAAATCCATACTTTGTAATTTCACGGTCATCATAATTTCAGATTAACTCAAGAAACCATTATGAGAATTGAAATTCATTTTATCCAAACGATTTTTTTAAATTTATTTCTTCAATTTTTTATTGAAATTTGAGTGGTGATATTTTTTTGCAACTCCGCATGTGCGTGAAGGCAGTGTGTCGAAACGCGCGTGTTTACACGACGTGCGGCGCATATGCGGTGCATATGAGGACACACAGGTCGCAACAGTGAGAGCATGACGTGCAGATTAATCCGCACGTCGTGCACTCACCATGCAGGCATCATGCGGACATTTTGTTATCTGGGAAGTGTACAATAAACACTGTACACAAGTGTACAGTAAACACATACAAAAGTATGAGCATGAGCATATGCTTCGCCTTATTCATATCACCCATTGTATTATTCCAAAATAACGGTCATAAAATTGCCAGGGGAGGAGCCGTCGAAAGTGTAGGACAAAACGGAATATGGAATATTTTGAAAAATGGTCGTACGGAATCAATTTTGTTACCGAAATAACATTATACGTTTATAATGCTATAAGAAAAACCATTTTTTTATTACATTTTATTCGGAAACTTAACAAACATTGCTACCTCAATCAACAAATTTGTCGAAGGGACATGTCAGGGTAGAGACAATTTGGCTGTTTGAATTCAATTTTCTGGAATTCTAAAAATATTTAATAATCAAAATTCAGCGCATTGTATCGAACACAGTTTGAAAAAAAACTAAGGTCATTCTAAATTTTTTAATTTTTTTATCTTCACGGTTTTTTTCTAAAAGACACCAAAAGACGCATTATCTTGGAACTACCCATTTAGTTGATATATTCAATTGCATTGAATGAGTTTCAGTCGATTCAACTGAAAATTTATTCAATTCAAGCTCCACTATTTGAAATGATCATATTTTTGATTGTTTCAACCGAATCTGCGTTTCCCCGCCCGTGACCACCGAGTTCGGTTCAGACAGTCAATTTTTGTTAAAATCAACCCCTTTTTTTTCTCAGTGTAACAAAGTCCAGATATAGAACATGTAAAATAATTGCATAAAGTCGTTATGTTCACAAGTCGGAAGATATGAATGTTTTCTTGTGTAGAGTAATTCTGGCTGAGAAGATTTGAACGAATTTCGTGTGATATAAGATTGATGTTATTCACTTTTTCGAGTTATAATTTCAGGCACAGGATCCGACAGCCCTCACAAGCTCATTTCTATTTCTAATGCTTGGAATGCACCCGGAAATTCAGGTTCGCAAAAACGTGCTTTGGAGTATGAATCTTGTTTACTGTATGGATGTTTGGTCTATTGTCTCGTTTTCTTTATAGGACAAGGTGAGAGCAGAAGTACAGGAAGTTGTAGGAGATGAAGACATTTCAGTAGAAAATATCTCTAAGCTGAAGTATCTGGACATGGTATTTAAAGAAACCGTTCGCTTATTTCCCGTAGGTCCGGTGATATTGCGTGAATTGCAAGATGATTTAAATTTTGGTGAGTGAGAATCTGAAACCGTTTTGGTGGAATATAATATCGAAATTATGCATGAAAATTCTCTACATTAGAAACATGTAGTGCACCGAAGGGATGCACCATCGCGTTATTGGTGTACATGACTCACCGTGATCCCAATCATTGGCCAGAGCCGGAAAAATTCAATCCAGATAGATTCACACCAGAGAACTCAGTGGGCAGGCATCCCTACGCATCTGTACCTTTTAGCGGTGGTATTAGAGGGTGCATTGGTAAATTATAGCTTCTCGTTACTTCATACTTTACTTTATTCTTTATGCGAATATGTAAAATTATTAATCTTATCGCATTTACAGGTAGGCAGTACGCTACGATGGTGGTGAAAACCTTAGTGGTCAGAATTGTTCAAAAGTACAGAATAAGCAGCAGTGGTTCCTTGAAAACGCTACGACTGAAAGCTGGCATTTCAATTCGATCTATAGATGGCTACAAGATATCTATCACTACAGTATGACCATATCATGTGCTGCCATTGTAACTGATTGTGGCTTCTGGCTGACAAAACGTAGTAAATAAAATATTGCTGTAAATGTAATATTGTAAAAAATAAAATGGTTGACCAATACTTTAGGTACGTAAAATGATATGAATAAAAAGTGAGTTGTAGTTCAGAAATAGTACTTTACTTCACGCAGTGTGATAATGGACGTTTTACCCACGCTTCGCGTGGGTAAAATCCCTATTTTCAGACCTTATGAAGTAAAATTTTGTACTATAATCGACGGAAAAACTTCTTCTGATCTCGTGTGATTACCACACTCGCCAACCTCACACTCGTCAGAAAAAGTTTTTTTTTTACACATGAACGCAAAGGCCGATTTTGCTACCTGTTTTCGGGGAGCAAAGTGCGGTTTTACCGACCGGGAAGTCTTTTCTCCCGCGACGTCTTGCTGCCCTGGTCTTTCTTCCCGCAAAGTCTTTCCTCCCGCAAAATCTTTCCTCCCGCAAAGTCTTTCTTACCTGGAAGTAGTTCCTCCCAGTGCCACTCGGTCAGCAGCGCCACGTCTGAGTCTACTGTTTGATCAATCATTTTTCAGTTATTTGTGTGATCTTCTCCATTATGAATTAATTAATAATAATATTATTTTGAATAATTAACTTTAATTGAATAATTGAAAATTAATCGGGAAGACTCCCCGAAAACAGGCAGCAAAATCGGCCTCCGTTCATGTGTAAAAAAAAATAGCGTGTGAACCACGGGAGCAAACGTCTTCGCTCCCTCGGTGCACAATATACTATACCGGACTCGTATTGTAATGTACTATTTCGATACTAGTGCGAAAGTGTTGATTCTCAGACGGGTGTGAAGTTTTTCGCCCGAGCGAAGCGAGGGTGATAATCACACGAGTCGAGAATCATCTTTCGCACGTGTATCGAACTTCATTTTTTAACACAGCGCGCGTTAAGCTGAATTTTATGCACGCGAAGCGTGCGCAAAATCGAACTTTGCCCACGCCGTGTGGAAATAGTATATTGTGTACCAAGGGCGAGAAGTGGGCTTTTTTCGCCCGCGTGTGGAGTTTGCAGTACGAGTCGAGGCGAGCAAGCACGAGCCGAAGGCGAGTGCGTATCGCGAGCCGGAGACGAGTAATGCAAACACACGAGGGCAAAAAAGCCCTCGCCCTTGGTGCACACCATATTTTTTGTGACACATGCACGATTTTGCGAAAAAAAAAAAAAAAAAAATAAATAAATAAATAAATAAATATTTTTTTGCTCGCTAAAAGTCGGTAGCGGGCGCAAAAAGTTCTTTTGCGCCCGCTACCGACTTTTTTCGCCCGCTACTGACTTTTTTTGCCCGCTACGAACTTTTTTTTGCCCGCCGGTCAATAAACGGCTACTTTTAGCCCTATTATTAGGTAAAAAAAACGCAAAAATCGTGCATGTGTTACAAAAATATATTTTTGTAACACTTGCATGGGAAGTTCGACTTCGCGCACTGTAGAGGGTGCGCGAAATTGCCGATTGCCAAACCGGGTGGAGAGCGTGCGGTAATGTACGTTAGCGTTAGGTAATGTTCATTACCTAACGCTAATCCGAGCGAAACGAGCATAACTAGCGCCATCGAACGGAACAAGTGGTGAGTTGGTTATGGTTTCGAATATCGACACAAAAAGACTATCTTTGGGTCGAACTTCTCACGACTCGTTACAAAAAATAGTATACGATACAAGTGCGCGTACCTGATCCTCGCACTTCGCGCACTTGTATCGTAATCTACTACAGTGCTCCCTCCTTAAGTTTGCCCTCCGTAACTTTTCTCTTCCCCTGATTTTGAGGGGAATAGCTTCTCCCATCCTGGCCGGCTGGCAAAGCTCAACGCGCATGCGCGGCTGAACGCGCATGCGCGTCCAACGAGATTGTTGGAGGCTATGTTAGGCCTGTCACGACTCCGCGTGTTTCCCTTCCCCCTCTCCTGTTGATCGAGAATGAGAAAGAGCGAAGTATCTGTCTTCTCTTTCTATTCTCTGCCTTCTAAGGAAGAGTGGGACACCTCCGTAACTTTTCACTCGAGCCCCGAGTAGGCAAAGTTAGGGAGGGAGCACTGTATTTCGGCGTGTTTTCCCATATTCACGAGCAACACAATATATAATGAGGCAAAAGAATGCGAAAAATTATTCACATTAGTTGCCTATAATTCTCTTCCTCGGACAGTACAGTCCTTGAGATATTTCCATCGAAACCTGGACAAAAAAATCTCTTTTGAGGTATGTTGGAAACTGAGAAATTCCACGCTTCGCGTAGGCAAAATCCCCATTTTCAGACTTATCAGTGGCGTAGCGTAGGTTTCTGCCGCCTGGGGCAAATGGCAAATTTATCGCCCCTTCCCCCCTACACTAAGAGAGAATTTTCTATAGCAACGAAAATATCAGATTGCAAATTTGAGAATTTTCAATAGGACATTTTTTTTTCCAGAAGGCCATAGGGGGATAAGCATGGGTAAAAGTGCCCAAAAGAATAATGGTATTTTGTGGACAGGTAAGTACTATTAATGCAGTAGTACATGCGCTACAGTCCACCAAACGTGGGTTTCAGATAAGATTTTCAATACTTCTCGATGGGAAAAAAAATCTGAAAAAAATCAAGCATGTAAAAGATCCTCGGGAGATTGATTTTGCATAATAATAATTCAAAAAAGTTGTCAACAAATCGATGGAAAAAAAACTGTTCAAGAAATTAGCCGGTGACAAAACTTTTCTTTCAAGTGAAAATGATTTGTCAATTTTTCTCAATACGTAGGAATTTTTAACGAATTTTGTTAAATTTTTGAAAATTGCGTTTTATCAGGTATCCTCGTTGTCAGGATACATTCAATCAGCTGTCTAGATCGGCTCTTGGCTGTTTAGGGCAGCCACAGATCGTGGTACCATGGAATTTAATTCCGCGCTAACATGTATACAAAAAACAAAACCATTCAGAGTCAATTAGAAATAAAATATATTAGAGAACAAATAAAAATAAACACAATCAAATTCTATACTGAAAAGCTTAGCTGTATCGATATATTAAGAGATACCTGTGAAAAACATACTTTACATCCTTAGGAAAATAATAAGTTACCGCAGCAAGCGGTTATAGATAATAATAACCTAAGTAATCTAAGTCTTCCATGTAAATATTATGCAAACTAGTATTTTAAGGTAGCATTAAGGAAACACGTGATAAATATAAATAGGTTTTTGTACAAATTTTTTCTTAAAATCAAACCAGATCATAAATCCCATGACATCATAATCTAAAAGGTAAAATAAGACCATGTTTATAAGGAAACCTTCTATAAATTAAATTTGGGTTAAGTAATGCAGGGACCAAAACACACCCTTATATTGAATTATATGTACACATATACCGTGGAGGTACCAGTAGCCGGACAAAAACGAGTTTATGATCATTATTCCCATCTCGCTCAAATTGTTGATGTTTTGTAATTCCGATTTTTTTTTTTTTTTTACGGAAGCATATAATTTTTTCTGTCAGTTATAATAAATTTAGAATGCCTTTTCGAGCTTAAACAATGTTAAATGAAAGTTTTTTCATCCATCCTCTCTACTGCTCGACCTCACGCGGCATCTCTTGAGTGCGGAGGTTAGGTTTGCTCAGTGCTTGATTACATCAGAACGTCAAAATGTAAGTAAAATGCTGGATAAAAATGGTATAAGTTCAATCAAAATACATCAAATTCAATAAAAGAGATGAGAAAATAACTGTGAAACAACGTTTACGTTAAAAAATATAATGTCCGAGTATTAGAACAGCGAAAATCTGTTGGTGGCCCAGTAGGCGGACAGTCTTACAGAGCTAACCTACAAACAGTTTTTCCCAGTTATGTCAATAACAAAACAAAGAAAAGATGCGAATTACTTCATTTTTCATTAGAGAAAATAATATATATATATATATCAATATATATCAATTCAATCAATATACATATATATATATATGGGGTTTTCCAAGTGAAATCAGGGAGTGATCTCCCTCACCCCCTACGATTTTGAACTGTCGTTTTTATTTCACTTCTATGTGACCCCGAATGAGCCCTGAATTTTTTTCGGAATTTTCCTCCCCCTCCTTATCATCCTGCCATGCGTCTTTATTCGTTGATGCAAGAGAAAACAGAAACACCAGTTTTAAACGAATTTTTTTTTTTTTCATAAATTTGTCATCTAAAAACATTAATTTCTGTCACAATTAGAATATGGGCTGAAGCCTGCTGATATCCTTTTTCAATGATTTTCATTTTACAAAAATCCAAAATTCGCAAAATTTCGAATAAAAATGATCATACTTGTAGTAAAAAAAAAAAAGAAAAACAAAACATCTCTTGCTAAAATTTGATATCTTGCTTAGTTTAATAAGTCAATCATGGTGATTTTTTTTAGGTCATTATTAAACTAAGCAAGATATCAAATTTTAGCAAGAGATGTTTTATTTTTCTTTTTTTTTTTTATTACAAGTATGATCATTTTTATTCGAAATTTTGCGAATTTTGGATTTTTGTAAAATGAAAATCATTGAAAAAGGATATCAGCAGGCTTCAGCCCATATTCTAATTGTGACAGAAATTAATGTTTTTAGATGACAAATTTATGAAAAAAAAAAAAATTCGTTTAAAACTGGTGTTTCTGTTTTCTCTTGCATCAACGAATAAAGACGCATGGCAGGATGACAAGGAGGGGGAGGAAAAATCCGAAAAAAATTCAGGGCTCATTTAGGGTCACATAGAAGTGAAATAAAAACGACAGCTCAAAATCGTAGGGGGTGAGGGAGATCACTCCCTGATTTCACTTGGAATGCCCCATATATATATATATATATATATATATATGGGGCTTTATATATATATCGTTACATATATATATACATATATATATATATATATATCGCGTGACTAAAAGCAGAAGGGCGTATACGCCAAAAAGCTCATTATTATGCCAAAACGGCGTATACGCCACCCATAAAAGCAAAAGGGCGTATAATCTGGCGTATACGCCTTTTTGATATTGAAAATAATTACTATATGACTAAAAGCAAAAGGGCGTATGCGCTATTTTTTTTCAAACTTATCCGCGCAAAAGTCATGAAAATATCTGAAACGCGAAGATAAATGAAAAAAATGAAGATTTCGAAAAATTCGATGAAAAATACTGGTAGCTAAAAGCAGAAGGGCGTTAACGCCATTTTTTTTTTTTTTTTACATTTCCACGCAAAAGTCTTGAAAACATTTGGAACGCGAAGATAAATGAAAAAAATGAACTTTTCGAAAAATTCGATGAAAAATATTCGTAGCTAAAAGCAAAAGGGCGTTAACGCCATTTTTTTTTTTTTTTTTTACATTTCCACACAAAAGTTTCGAAAACATCTGAAACGCAAAGATAAATGAAAAAAATGAACATTCCAAAAAATCCGATGAAAAATATTCATACATAAAAGCAGAAAGGCGTTAACGCCATTCTTTTCGAACCCTCTTGATTTTGATGAAAACGCGTATTTCGATGGGTTTAATTGACTGTGACAAAAGTTAGGATTCTCAGTATAATAAGTGTGAATTGTAATTGAATCAAACTTGGTTTCTATTCAGCATCTACGATTTTTTCACTTATTCTCCAAGTGCATTAACGCCTGTACCTATAATTTTTTTTCAATTTCTAGCCGTGGCAAAAATACTTACTTAGTCATAGTATTGGGTGCATGTCTTACGTACGCTTTAATATCTACAGTCGTTTTCATGATTGAAACAGTTTCAGATGCTTTTATAACAAGAAAATGCCAAAAAGGCGTAAAAGGGCGTATACGCTCTTTTGCTTTTAGGCATTTGTAAAGATCTTGAAAACTCTACGTGCAATAAGGGCGTATCTCGACGCATATACGCCCTTTTGCTTTTAGGCACGACAAAAATATACAATCATAATTTTAGATGCATATTTCTCATAGGCTATCACGTTGACACCGTTTTACGTAATTTTTAATTTTTATACGCCCTTTTAGCAGGTACGTGCTAAAAAGGCGTATAACGGCGTATACGCCCTTCTGCTTTTAGTCACGCGATATATATATTATATATAAAGAGTCCCTCAGTTCGCCGCCTTACTTAAAAAAAAAAGTAAAAACGAGATATAATATACAATTTTTTTTTTTTTTATCTATGTCATATCAATTATTAATATTCTTTTATGTATAACTAGGGGCTCCGCCCCTGCGCGCTTCGCGCGCCAACCCCGCCTCGTCGCTCGCTTCGCTCGCTTCCGAGGCCTCGGCGCTACGCGCCTCGGGCACTCGGCGCTGCGCGCCTCGCTGTTCGGCGCTTCGCGCCTCACTTTGTCACATACCGGGAGACTTCCCAAGACTTTCAGTTGATCCACGTCTCGTAACTCCTTGTCAGCAACTTGTATTTCTTCTACTTTTCCAGTATCTGTATCTCGATCTGTACCCATCTTTTTTACTTTACGAAGGTCACGTTGTCTTTGATTCCTTCGAATTCTCTTTTCTTCTTCATTCATTTTCTTCGGTCGCCCTTTTTTAACCACCGATGACTCGTCTGTTTCAGATGTGCCACACTCGTTTTTTCTTCCTGAATTTTTCGAATCCAACCGTACCTCTTTGATATCGCGGGTGTGTGCCTCCCGGTTGTTCTTTATAATTTTTCTCTCTTCTTCTTCTATTTTCTTTATTATGTTGCCTTTTGATATGAAAGGAAGACACACTTTTTCAACGCTTATTATGGTTGGCAATTTTCTCTTCCTTTTTTCTATCCTTTCTTCGTTAAACTTTTCAAAAATATCATAATGCCCACTATCCCCATTACCGGTATACAACAGTGCAAAGTTATGTGAACTATCTAGCTGACTATCATAATTTATGCAATGATAAGTATTATTATTTATGTAAACTTTGAAATTTACCTTGAATATTGATGCAGCTGCAGTCAACTCTACTTCACCGGCGTAAACGCCATTCTTACCCATATGTAATCCATAGTCTTCTGCTGACCTTATGGAAACGCCGTGTGACTCGTCACCAATGATGTAATCTCCATAGCTATCCCAATGTTGCAGTATGAATGAAACGATGGTCAATCTTAGCTCCTGATGCCTATCCTGATTTTTTTGATAAGCAATACGACAGCGCGCGAAAAAGACAATTCCCATCTGGTTTCATCTGCGCTACCTTTTTATCCATTTTTTTTTGTAGACAAATAATATTTTTGTTTCGATTTGTCAATTGCTCACAGTGAATAACCGATAAAATAATATTTTTATTTGATCTGTCAATCGCTCACAGTGAACAACTGTCATTCACCGTAAAAACAACAGACATACAAAAAACAGCGTGAAACGCCTGATGGCATGCAACCCGACAGCATTATGCGACTCATCGCGCTCGTCTGTTTTTCGTCTAGATTTTTTTATTATATAGAGGGATAAAGTTCATGTAAATTGAAATTTATCCCAATATCAAATTTACCCATCAAGAATCTAAATGTCCGGATACTAGGTCTTCAGGCGTCCGGTCACTCGGACATCTCTGATTGAAGCGTCCGGATACTGGGACATATGACTCTCCGCATAGTTTATATTAATTTGCATTGAACCTTTCAGAATTAAAGTTAAAATTTGATTTTATTGTGTAGACTGTAGAAAATACCTTGACAATGATTTTCTATTCACTAGATTCAAAATTTATCCCCTGAATGAAAAATTATTCGATTGACCCCACAGTATATCTCTTACATGTCCGGCTACTGGTACCTCCACGGTAAGCCAAAGAGATCAATAAAATACTTTTGATTTTGACGGTCTATTGGGGACTGCAGAAATTGCGTCGGACCGTCCGGGTCTTTTCGTACCTGCACATCCCCACCCATGCCTGCCAAAATCCAAGAAATGGCGTTAAAAGGATTAGTGCCGGTGAACGGGGTAGGTGGATTTATGGATTTGGCTCTTTGGACTAATGAGTGTGCCGGGTCCCATAGAGGAAAGTACGACGGGCCCAAGCTTGGCCCAGGCTTGGCCCAACTCTGTAGAACTCTGGCCCAAGCTTGTAAACCAGTCTTGGCCCAGCCTTGGTAGAAGTCTGGAATGATAATCTCGGGCCAAGCTTGGATACCAAGACTGGCCCAGACTTCATTGCCAATACTGGGCCATGCTTGGTTGCCAGGATTGGCCCATTCGTGGTTGCCAGAACTGGCCCAAATTTAATTGCCAAGAATGCGCCATTAGTTTAATAATAATTAAATAATGAAGTAAATAATTTTTTGATTATTCGTATAATTATGTGATATTTATATTACATAAAGTTTTTCCAATAATCTTGAAGATCATTTTTTGGTTACATTGAAGTCTGTTTTCCAAAATTGACAACAGACTAAACACAGACTAGCCTGATACTTAGAAAGATGTAAATTTCTCTCTGAATGATGCCTCGATATTCACGAGTACTATTGACGTTGGGATGTTACTTTACTTGTGAGAAAGATTTTCTGAGCGCTCGGAGGTTTTGGACCGGCGCGAACCTCAGAGATGGCGTTGGCGCGCTTCGGCCTACCTTACGAAAACGTTACACACGACAACACAATTTCGAGAATATTAATAAGTTTATTTTCATACAAAGAAACGCGCTTATGCCTCCGCAAATTGACTTTCATTTCGACCGTCACGCACCGCACAAATCTTCCAAAAATCCTCGTTAAATGCTAGTCTTAAGCTACAGCAACGGCTCATGCTAGGTTACCCATCCTTGGGCCAATCCCGGCTCGCCATTAAATAGCCAAAGCTGGGTCTCCCAGTCTTAGTCCAAGAATGGGCAACTACAGGAACGGCCAATGCTAAGTTACCTATCCTTGGGCCAATCTCGGCTCGCCATTGAATGGCCAAAGCTGGGTCTCCCAGTCTTGGTCCAAGATTGGGTAACCATAGGAATGGCCGAACATGGGTTAGCCAGTTTTGGCCCAAGGTTGGCTAATCATAGGAATGGCCAAGGTTGAGTACCCAGTTATGATCCAAGCATGGGCCAATATAGGGACGCCGAAGCTGGGTTCCCGGTGCTGGGCCAAGCCTGGCCCCTTTGTCCAACTCTGGGGACTCCTGCATGGGGTCTAATATGCCTGTGCTGCCGTTGGGTTAAGTTAAGCGCCGCTCGAGTTTTCACCGGTTACTCCAGTGGGTGTTACTAGACTTATCGTTATTTCCACCAAACCTTCGCATGCAACGGGACCTGACATGCTATCTCTCTTCGTCATTCACCAGGCTCTTCCCCTGCTTTCTGTCGAGCTGGCTGCGCTGTTTAACCACTGTTTGAGGCTAGGTCACTATCCGACTTGTTGGAAACGCGCTTTTATTCGTCCTCTCTTGAAGACCAATCATCCGCGTTCTCCGTCCAACACCCGTCCTATAGCTAACCTCTGTGAACTGGGCAAACTTTTTGAAAGGGTTGTTCATAGGCAAATCTTGTGCTATGTCAACGAATATAACATCTTACACCCACGGCAGTCGGGTTACCGAGCGAGCCGCACTGTAAGACAGCGCGGGGCCTGTAGCAAATGCGAACAAGAGGCCCTTGGTCTGCTTTAGGTATCAAAGTTTAGGATATAAAATAAAACAGCACATTTGCAAAAAAAAAAAAAAACCTTTCTTGAGTTGATGTGGGCAGATTTAGAGATAACAGCAGTCAAATCAATATTTCGAAGTATAAATCATTTTCTATGTTCATTAAAAGGAGGTCACTCAGACGTTCTTGTCCCATTGTCTTAAGACCCATCCCTAGTCTCTCCTTTTGGTCGACATGTGTCACATTTCGATTATTATCCGAGCCCCTCAGGCGTTGAAAACGCAAAAACAAAATATACAGCGCCGATTCAAATTCAATTCCGAACACATATACACGGAAAAAAAAAGTTATTTGATTCAAGTAAACCAATTTACTCAAGTCATATTTACTCATCACAAGAAAAGTTTATTTGTTTTCGTACTATATTTATCATTGCGCCTATTAATTAATTTTTTGTAACACATGCACGATTTTTGCGTTTTTTTTACCCATTAAGCGGGCCTAAAGTGACGGTTTTCAGACGAGCGGGCGTTTTCAGTTTTTATTTGCCCGCTAAATCGAGCAGCGGGCGTTTTTAGTTTTTATTTGCCCGCTAAATCGAGCAGCGGGCGTTTTCAGTTTTTATTTGCCCGCTAAATCGAGCAGCGGGCGTTTTTGGTTTTTATTTGCCCGCTTATGCTCGAGTAGCGGGCAAATAAAAAGTGAAAACGCCCGCTACTCGAGCATAAGCGGGCAAATAAAAACTAAAAACGCCCGCTAAATTATTTTTCAATATTTTCATGAAAATTATCAACAATGATGAAAAAACGCGAAAATCGTGCTGTTACAAAAAATATGGTGTGCACCAGGGCTAAGTGGGCTTTTTGACCTTGTGTGGTTGTAGTACTCGTCTTCGGCTCGCAGACGCACTCGTCTTCGACTCGTGCTACCTCGCCTCTGACTCGTACTGCAAACTCCACACTCGGTCTAAAAAAGCCCACTTTACGCCCTTGGTACACAATATACTATTCTTGACTGCATGTCTTTGATACAAATATTCTATTTCGTTGCCACAAACATATTTTTTTTTAAACAAAAAAGCGGTCAATCCTGAAGTAAGACAACAAGATTATTTGATACGAGTAATGACATTTTTCGATTTCAATACTCTATTTGGTTGTTGCAACAAGATATTGCTATGTTCAACGCAGTGGTTGCTTTGGATGGAAGAACTATGGAGGGTAGAGATAAGGAGAACGAACTCCGTCTTCTAGTACGGAAACGGTTGCAGCTCAGATTTCATACCATAGTGGCGCTAGTTTTATCTGCTAGGGGCGCTCACATCGATAATTCTATCATGCTTTCAAAGTGATCAGTTGTTATTGCATGTGTATTTGTTTACGTTCACGCGACGCGTCAAATGGCGGGCTTTACGAATTTGAACACGGAAGCGGTTCTTTAAATATATTTTTATTCATTCGTAAAATAATATTAATAATAATATTAATAATAATATTATTGAATTGCACGGGCGCATTCATCTGCCAAACGTTTTAAATATAAAAATATATATAAATATATATAAATGTAGTTGACGATATTCATGCGATTTTTATTGTAATACACTCTCTACAAATGTGATCAGTTTTGATATAGTCTCTTATCAAGTTATAAGTTCGAATTATCGCTCGATGCGCCGCCTAGCGGAAAAAGTGGATTCTACTATTATATTTATTTTTTGAGAGCTCACAAACAGCGACTTCGTCCTCCTTAACTCTACCCTCCATAGGAAGAACCAAGACACATACGTCATCTGTTTTTTGTTGGTAACAAATTAATTTCTTGAGTTGAATATCTCCTACTTGCTTGTATTATGAAGGAATATTTCGATCGATAAGATATTTATTTGATCTTAATACACATTTACTTGCTAATAGACAAGTAATTATTTACTTGGCGCAAAGCAAATTTATTGGCTAACGACTAATTATTTTTTTCCGTGTACGTCCAAAAACATGTTAGTTTCATGCGAAAATAGAGTCTACAGATTATTTTCACGTAATTCGCCAAGGAAATTGACATTAGAATTACGCAACAACAATCTGTAGAATCTATTCCCTTACGGAAAAATACCCCTCAAATTCAAGGTGTAAATTCGTCACCCTCAAGTTTTGGGGGTTCACCATGAAAACTCAGGGTTTACCCTGTATTTCGGGTTATCTTTATTTGAAAAAAAATGGAAATTTGGGGGTTAATCCTATGAGCTTTCATGGTAAACCCCCAAATCGAGGGTGACGAATTTACCTCTGAAATTCGAGGGTTTTTTCCGTAAGGGTTTTTGCATGAAACGAATATTTTTTTAGACGTATGTGTTCGGAATTGAATTTAAATTGGCGCTGTGCATTTTGTTTTTGCGTTTGCGACGCCTGGATTCGGATAATAATCCGAAAAGGAGGTGGGTGACTAGGAATGGGTCACAACTTATTTTTAATGCACTTCAATGTTGAAAAATAACGTTCTCCGCTGCAGTTGGTGATCATCAAACTCAAGTAAATGCGTAACATTATTTCTATATTTGGGAAGCACGATTCTATGAATTTTCCGTTAAAAGCTTATAAAATTGAAGGTGCGAGGCCCCCCAAGGCGCGGGGCCCGTAGCATTTGCTACTCTTGCTACGTGGCTGATCCGGCACTGGATCTACTTAATCAAACCAATGCCGGTCATACAAGAAAATGAAAAATCCATGTTCATACAACCGACGATAAAAAATGTTAGCATAACTAATACAAGACAAAATTACATAATAATAGAAGACATGATACGAGACTGTAGACTGATTAAGAATGACTATCGCATCTGTAAGCAAACACAACCAGTATATCTGACACACGCCACTGACAGTTGTGAGATCTTACTATTCGTAAACACCAGACCATTACCAGTTTCATGCGACGTTAGGATCATCAAACTTACTGCACCCGTGTGGATACAACTTAGAAATCAGAATAAATGGTTGTATGCCTTGCCTAAACCCGAAATACTTACAATTAGCTGTTCGACGCACGACAAAATTTCGGACATACCTCTGAAGAATACTGGAAAAATAGAATTAAACGCAAATTGTAAAGGTTATTCTAACTCAGCCATGTTAACACCAAATAGAATATTCAACAACACTGTTGATAAAACCTTCGTACCACACGGAGAGAAATATTGAGTAAGAACCACTTGAAACCTAAGCAATATAATTCACTTAAAAGACTAAGTAAGCCAGGCTGAGTGAAATTTACTTGAGTCGGCTTGGTTGATATCACTCACGACTAAGTAAAATTCACTCAGTCATAAGTAAAATTCACTCAGTCATAAGTGAAATTCACTGAGTTAGTCGAGTCAATCTCACTTGATGCTTATAGTCGAGTAAATGTTACTCGAGTAAATGAGTCGTTTCGACTCATCCTTTCTCTCCGTGCATCAATAGATCTAAGATCCGACGATTGCTGTGAAGATATACCTCAATTTCTAAATATTACTAATTTCCAGTTCGATGATTTGGTTAATATAACACCTTTAATTTGGATGACCTAACCATCGCAAGTCATAAATTGAAAGATATTAAAGAATCAGCTGAGAAAATATTGAAAGAACAGGCTAAAGAAACTACGTCCGCGCGCATGAGTTATTTAACCTATTTCGCAGCTACCACACTAAGCGTGTACCTAGTTTATAAATTGATCAAATATTGTTATAAGATGACAGAAGATCCTAATGATCGCAACCCAGGGATCAGGGGAATGGCCCAAAATGTAATGGTTCATTGCTGTAGGGCAGGAGTCGGCCACGCCGGCTCGCCGAGCCAGCCCGGCTCTAAGTGACAATTAGTGCGACCGTAAATCCCCTCGGTCTACCTGAAAACGGTCACTCGTCCTTACCTGGAAATGCGATGGTAGGGGAAGCGTTCAAGAGAAATAAAAGGAACTAAGGGGTGGTTTTCTCTATTTGCGACGGCAAGAACTGTGTCTGACCGTCCAGGTCTTGTCATACCTGCATATCCCCACTCATACCTACCAAAATCCAAGAAATGGCGTTAAAAGGATTAGTGCCGGTGAACGGGGTAATAGGATTAACAGCTTTGACTCTTTCGACTAATGAGTGTGCCGACCCCTGCTGTAGGGCTCGGCGTACACGCACTCTAGCCGTAACAGTTCACATGCCTGACATAACTGATGACGAAGATGGACCTAGTGGTGTTATCCGTTTACGATATATGGATAGGGATCACAGAGAATAAACATACGTTACACACTCAAAGAAATTTACATGGAACTCAACAAAATATTGCTGTGCAACCATGGGAATTTCTTTCAGTGCACTCTATTCGTTCTTATTAAGAACAGTTATGTGGCTATATAACAGCTGAGGAAAGCTTTGTAATCCTCACCTGGAATATTGATTTTTAATATTAAGAATAACTATGTGTAATCAAGTAAACGGCTGAGAAAAGCTTTTATAAATTCTCATCCGCACGAGAATAATATTGTAAGCGTTCTTATTAAGAATAATTAATATTAAGAATAACTATATGTAATCAAATAAACGGTTGAGAAAAGCTTTTATAAATTCTCATCCGCACAGAATAATATTGTAAGCGTTCTTATTAAGAATAATTATATGGCTATATAACAGCTGAGGAAAGGTTTGTAATCCTCACTCAGAATATTGATTTTAACTGATGAATATTTTGCTTCGCTTCACATTCATTCTTAAGGGGGAAGGTGTTATAATCAAATCATTCCTATTTAACGACAAATTCAAATACTAAAATTATAGACAAGATCGGGATGTCTCGCCTTCTATACCGAAGACAAAACATCGCGATACCAATAATTCTCCATTTCATTATACTTATTAATCTTCAGTTTCTGCGAACTACAGTGGAGAGTAGTTCAAGATTAGACACCTTGCCTTTTGCGCTCATGCCTTTGAGGCACTTTAACGGCGTCATTATTTCTATTTTTGAAAACAATTTTACGAAAAAATTTTAGTCGAAAATCGGCATTTTTTCTCTTTGGAGCCGCCATTTTGTCAAAAATCAAAATTTCGAATATTCCTTCGATCAATACCTAGATTCATCTATCCACTGACAGAATCTTTCTTATTTTTTCATTTTTGATAATCCAAACCAGAGATATCGTGCTCACCGCCAGACATCTTTTTTTGCAGGACCTCCAGGTGATCGTCTACAGGACCAGTGTAACTCAATATTTAAAAAAAATGAAGAGTGCCGATTTAAAGTGAAAAGTTGCCACTACATGTATTAATACTTCTTGTAGTTGTCCAATAAAATCCCTTTTCAGAAACAATCGTTAAAAAACGCCTTTTTTCCGCCTTGCAACTGCGTATAACCCCTTAAGTTGCGATATTCGGATCTTCACTCTTATTCTAAACGCCAACCAGACTTCATTGTTCTATAATCTTGTATATTATAATAATAAAGTCCCATCTCGGCAAATCACCTTCAAAACCAATTGATTTACTATTAAAACCCGTCTCCCATACAACAACGCCATACACGATCGCGGAGTGACTATACATTCTAGAGTTCAGAGAAAAAGTCGATAAGGTAAGTGCTTCATTTCTTTTGTGTGAAATCCTCATTTCACTTCAGAAAGTACGAAATATCTAGATTCTCTTAAAAGTATCTGCATCCATATGTAGATACGTTTAGTATCCTTGTATCTGTATCCGTATCTAGATACATCTCAGAAGTATCTTTCACAGCATTGGTAAATCTATAACCTTGAGTACTGACTTTTTTGTTAGTTGAGGGTTAATTTATGATTCACTAAAAACTCCGTTTCCACGAATAATTATTCCGATCTATCCGATATTATACTGATAAAAAAAAGTATTAATTATGGCTTAACACGTTGATAATTTGGATTACTCATGTTTCATTCAAACAATATTTGTAAGAATCGTAAAGAAACTGCATTCATTAGAACTTCATGAATATCAAAGACGCAATAAGATTCGTTCACATATTACCGTCTGTTATTACCATAAGCCATAATTATTACCATAATTATTATTCGCGAATTGATATACGTATCCATAGCCATCTCGTGTAAACGAGCATGAAATTATTTTTGCCTGTAGTCTTTCAATCGTCTTGTCATCTGCAATAAAGTAAAGTTGCATCTGAAACTTTGTTTGTTACACATTTCTGACTGCCGTTGGCTTCATGATTATCATTGCAAACTCAATTAGATACTTAAGCCGGGATTACGATGAACTTAACGGAACGTAATGGAACGGAACGGAAGAAAACTTAACGGAAAGGTATACTGCCGTAGCTAAGCGGAAGTTTTCCAAAGTAGCGGTGGCACTATAGGTTGGACGGCTAAATAAAGAAGATACACAGCAATTCTTGTTGTCAACTGATTTATTGTGTGTCTCGAATCCTACCGCCTAAAGTTTAGGCCCTAAACTACTGACTACCTTTGGTTTCTCCCCTTCTCACTCATAATAATGTAACGTTACGGTTTTTAGCGAACCCGTAGCTGTAGCAAAAACCTCCGTTGTGAGTTCTTTTATTTATGTGATTTACTACAAGAAAGTGGATTTTAATTCTGATTTTGGACGCCTCATACAGTATAGTGGTGAGAGGATGGGTTTACCGCAAAAAGCTACCTAATACTGACTTCTTTATTTAACTAGCTATACGGACTCGGATAACATTTGTTAACAAAGCTGCCTTCTGATGCCCTCAGAATAAGAATAGATCAACATGACAGATATATAAGGACTTGATGATTGCTGTACAGGTCCGCAAGCCGCATCAGCTGTTTCCATTAAGGTTTCTACGAAAAAAATGATAAATGACAAACGCGAATATGCGAGGTGACATTTAATCTGATACACAGTCTATAACTTACCAGGATTTATGTCTATTGTCTAAGGTTCAATATCCATGAAAAGCATCAGGTTCATCCCAGTATTGGCGCAATCCTCTGAGTACTCAACGCCTAGTTGGCTCTGCCGACCGAAGCTGTCGAAAAACTCGTTTGTGTTTCCGTTCACCATGAGCATAACCAATTTGAGTGGAGCCCTGTACAAGTTGATTTGAATTTCAGATTTTCTGGTTAAAAAAATCCGAACTTTTATCCAACTAGGTATGGGAAGCTTTAACTGATCGCTTCGCTCAATTTTGCCAATTCCAGAAACAGTAGTCAATTAAAAGCTATGAGTCCTTCGCATAACAGCACATTTTGGGAACTTTTGTTGCCAGATCAAAAAAATCATCCGACTGTCATTCCTGATATTGTCAAAATTCAGCGAAATTATGATATTCAAAGTCCCGTAATTTGTAACATCGTGTATCTGACATCATTGCTTTGGCGTATTATAACATCGGCGTATTATTTGGCGTATTATAATACCTAAGCTTAAAGCTGGAGGTATCTAGATACAAGCATCCAAGATACAGTATCTAGATTCACTTTGTGTCAAAATAATGTGCCTATCTAGATACAATATTTTTTTTTTTTTATATCTTCATCTATATCTAGATATTTTGTGGAGTATCTTTATATCTTGCTAAGGATAGTCCTGAAGATACTTCAGAAAATTTGAAGAAAAGTTCAATCATTGAATGACTCTTGTAGCCTTGTACATACGTCATATAACACGAGTGCGGAGTGACTACACTCTAGAGTTAAGAGAAAAAGTCGATATGGTAGTGCTCTCGTTAGTCATCACTTGACGTTGGTCGCGCGTCTTTTCTTGTGTGTCAAATTCTCATTTCATTTCAGAAAGCATCTGGTGGATTATCTAGATAGTCTTAAACTAAGTATCTATATCTACAGGGTGATTCTTTTTGCGCGCACCACCTGATAAGGGTAGATTCTTTGTGAAATTCTAGAACTAATTTTCCTTTATCAAAAAGTCGTGGGACTAATAGTTTCTGGGCTACAGAAGGTCGTAGTTGACCAATCACAGAGCCTACAGCTGATCAAGTTAGGGCCGGGTCAAAAGTAATAAAACTGGCAGTGCCTGTGGCCGGTCGATTTCCAGTGAAATAAAAATAAATGATTAAATCTTTTTTTTTTTCGTTTTCGCGTAATCACATGTAGCCAAATGATTAAGTCGAGTGATAAATTTTTTCAACATATGGCATTTAAGTTACATTTACTGATGAGTGTTAACGGCGTCGTCGCCAGGAGTTGTCTTCGTACAACATACGCTTTCGTTATCCGTGACCAGGACCACCGCTACGTCAGTTTCATCCTCCAGGTCGACCACAACGTAGTTTTCGTCCTCCAGGTCAACCGCACCGTAGTTTCCGTGCTTCAGGTAAAAAAAAAAAAAAAAAAAACAAATACGGTGCCGTCGACCTGGAGGAAGAAAAATACAGTGCGGTGGACCTGGAGGACGGAACCCGTGTAGGAATCATAGAACGGCAGCCACTTTTGCAAATCGGGCCAGCGTTAGACCGATATTGGCAATCTGATACAACGGTTTTGCATTAGTAGTTTGGTCCTGCCCTGATCTGGTACAATATTGAAACTTGATGGAATAGTACAGCAGCCGCGAGCTATGTCTGGCCAACAATAGTTTCAGAACGGCAACCATTGCAATGGTCCAGCATCGGTAAGCTATGTCTGTCCGATATTAGCTTCAGAATGGCAGCCATCGCGATGGTCAGACATCGGTAAGCTATGTCTGTCCAATATTGGCTTCGGAATGGCGGCGATCGTTATGATCAGACATCGGTAAGCTATGACTGTCCGATATTGGGTTCAGAATAGCAGCCATCGTTAAAGTCAGACATCGGTAAGCTATGTCTGTCCAATATTGGTTCCAGACCAAGCACCAATGCAACGGTTAAGCCTCGGTGTCCACTATCCATCCAATATAGGTTTCATATCGGCGACTGATGGAACGGTCGAACCTCGGTACGCAATATCCATCCACAACCGCTTTCAGATCGGCCACCGATACACCAGTCGATCTTCGGCGCGCGTTACCTGTCCAATATCGGTTTTAGACCGAGCACCAATGCAACGGTTGAACCTCGGTGCCCATTATCCATCCAATGTAGGTTTCAGATCGGCACCTGATACAGCGACTGTACAGTAATGTTTATTAATGGGTTCGCGGTGGCTAACTGTTTTTTTCGGACCTTTCCGGATACAATCAAATAACATAATATTACATTATTTTTATAAAGGGTCATAATTATTATTATTATCATTTCGGCTATCGGCACATGAAATACGACTAGAATGGAGTCTCGTTTCTGAAAAAGTCCGAAAAAAACAGTTAGCCAGCGCGAACCCATTAATGAACATTACTGTACTTCAGCATGAAAGCGGTTGAATATCGGCGGCCGATATCTTTCCAATATCGGCTCCAGAATGACTCCTGATGCGACGATCATACTATGGTCCATAATTCCGGCCCAAGATTGAACTTGAGCCAGCAGCCGATGCATCGGTCAAACCGGAGCTCAGTACCCCGGCCCAAGATCGAGCCCATAACACCCATTGTATGTGCGCGCTGTGTATACATATGAAGGATTCTTTCTCAAGTGGGCCACCCATTTTCGTCGTGGTCTCGAATTAATTTCATTACTTCCTCCAATGATTACCCTCCTTTTCAGGAGTTTTGCTGATTTTTTGCAGATTTTTAGCACTGGCAGGAGCATAGATATATATGAAATATCTGGATAATCTATTTATTTTACGTATTTATAAATTACTGATAATGAAAGAAAAATCAAAATACATGAAAGTTATGTTTTTTCATCAGCTTTCCAGTAAAAATATTTTCAATTTTAATAGAATGACAGTTAGGGCTAAAAATGCCAAAAAACCCAGAAAAATGTGAAAAAAGGTGGTTTCAAGTTTTCGGGCCGCTTTGATTTTGATGAAAAAATTCGAGAACGACTCTCTCATTGCTCAGAGTTTACTGTGTAAATCTTATTATGGGACCGCCATCCTTCCTAAAGCGTTTCAAGTTGTCATACGAACAAAAACAATCATTGGGCTATCTTCGGATGTTTTCTTCTTAGGAAGGAGTGGCGGTCCCATAATAAAATTTACACAGTAAACTCTGAGCAATGAGAGAGTCTTTCTCGAATTTTTTCATCCAAATCAAAGCGGCCCGAAAACTTAAAAGCACCTTTTTTCGCATTTTTTCTGGGTTTTTTTGGCATTTTTAGCCCTAACTGTCATTCTATAAAAATTGAAAATATTTTTACTGGAAAGCTGATGAAAAAACATAACTTTCATGTATTCTGATTTTTCTTTCATTATCAGTAATTTATAAATACGTAAAATAAACAGATTATCCAGATATTTCGTATATCTCAGTGCTAAAAATCTGCAAAAATTCAGCAAAACTCCTAAAAAGTAGGGTAATCATTGGAGGAAATAATCAAATCAATTCGAGACCACGACGAAAATGGGTGGCCCACTTGAGAAAGAATCTTTCATATATGAGTAACAAAAAGTATAGTATCGATAGTCATGCGACGAATTGGCGTGGTGTATAGAGCGAGCAATCAGTCCGATCTGTATAACCGAAAAAATACTAAAAAATAATATGAACATTCTACAAGATGTAGCAAAAGTCGGTACTACATCAAAATTCAAATGGTGTTTTTCATAAATTTATTATGGCATAGTCGCCACATTGAGTATTCATCGAATTATTGAAAAAAAAAAATTAGTGAAAAAAAAAATCGTAAAGAGGTGAATGCATTTTGGGATTTTTTTATTTTATTTTTTTCATTTTTCATGGTTTTTTCTTTATGTCTCTTGCGTTCTTCGGCCACGGACTTACCGGGATGGACCTTCAAATTTTATGCTTGGGCCATTTTGACCTGTGGTGACCAGGAAGGGTTAAGACCTTCTGTAGCCCGAAAAATATTAGTCCCACGACTTTTTGGTAAAGGAAAATTAATCTTAGAATTTCACGAGAAATCCACCCTTGTCAGGTGGTGCGCGCAGAAAAATCAACCATCTAGATACGTTTAGTATATCCTTGTATCTGTATCTGTGTCTAGATACATTTTAGATACATTTCTGTATTTAGATACATTTCAAAAGTATCTTCTACAGCATTCGGCCGAGCTGATTACAGCCCATTTCAAGAAGATGGATATGCTTTATCTATAGTATAGCTTAGAACTGCTGCAAATGTGCACTTACCCCAACAACTCGAGAATGCGGAAATTCCTTGGACCGAGCCAATGTTTTATATTGAACTTCGATTTGAGAGAGTTCATTCTCTCGCCGTAAAACACACTTAAAAATGAATCAACCAAAAAATATTTAGTCCCTGATTGCTTGTCGTGCCTCTATACCGATAAGTTTCACACTTGATCGTTGGCTGTTTGCCTGAGCAATACTGCCGTTCATGTACTTCCAGCTGAAATCACGTAACGTATACCTGTAATTATCTCAATCCCATAAATTCACAGTGCCATCAATCACATACTTCAACGTAGAAATAATCGAATTGAATTAAAATATATTTTCTATTCATTTGACTGAATGTTTCTGAACGCAATGAATCAAGGACACGCAGTACTGGGAAAAAAAATCCCTTCAGACGCACCTACCGAGTCTTTTCCGTAACACCGGACACCTCCTTCCTACGGCCAAACCAACACAGGTACATGACGCGTGCGTGAGGCTGGGTCGGGACAGGATAAGCAATCCCGTACGGAAAAAACTCCTAAGATTTCAGTACAGTAGACTCTAGATATATGGCCGCGGTATGGGGCTGTAGGAGAGGAAAACGGCCATAAGTGGAGAGCCCTCTCCACGCAGCAGCCCAGTGCGAACGTCACGCCTCTAGCGGCCTGCATTTGTTTTGATTTTCGCATAAACGCTTACAAGTGCGCGTGAGAGTGAGCGCTGATAGGTTAGTGTCACTGCGACGTGGTTACCGGCAGCGGCATGCGCAATTGTGGTGGGGGAGCGCTATTTGTGTGCGAGCGAGTACGTGTGAAGGGAAATTCGCCCGTGTGGCCATATACCGAGCGGCCATATATCTAGAGTCTACTGTAGTAACTACTGAAGATAAGTAGTAAGTGAGTAGTAACTACTGCCGGTAAGTATACTGATGAGTAGTTACCATTGGCGAGTGGTGACTATTGAATAGTTACTATACTGTTGTGTAGTTCACTGAGTAGTATTACACCATGTATGAGTGGTACACTACTGGTGACTTCTTACCTGCAGTGTACGACTTTGTGTTGCAATAACTACTGGACAATATTTAGTGTACTACTCGACAGTAGTGACTATTCTGACTACATGCTCGAAAGAGCGTTAAGTCGAAAAAGGGAAGAAGAAGAAGAAAAAGAAGTAGTGACTATTGGATAGTCACCGCTCGCCAATGATAACCACTCGTCCGTGGTTAGTAGTCACCAGTATTCGCGAATTTACAGTCTGGGAATTACTGGAACATGATTTACATTACCCGCGCGCAATTACCACTCGCCGATGGTCACTACTCATCAGTGCACTGAGAAAAACTTACACGAAATAACACGCTGGCTGCTACAGTTGCGCCGCGTATCGGCATTGCGCACTAATGAAGTTAGGTGGCAGCACAACGGATCACGGTGACGCGTACTCTCTATTTCACGCTGTCTATGGCACGAGGATTGTCTGTGCGTGCACGCCGGTTTCGTCTGCACGCAGCCGATTGGCGTCGCGCAGTGTTTACGAACACACTGTTTCTATTCGCAGCCGGTTTTGAGTATCAGCGTGAGTGCAGAGGAAAACATCGTGCACGCACCGAAAAACTTTGTGCCATAAACAGCGTAAAATGAAGAACGTCGCCAGGCGTCATTAGCAGTGCCCCCACTCGAGTAGGCGATTTTTGCCTCTCATATTGCTGCGAGTAGGACAGAGACTAGGAAGGTGGCGCGCGTCACGCTACTTTCTTGTGTAAGTCTTTCTCAGTGTGGTCAGCGCCGGTTTAACCCACTGAACGCCCCTAGGCTACGACGAAAGAAGCGCCCCCTTTTATAAATTATGGTATATATTTATGATTTTTTATCATTCTAACGTAACAAAAAAAAGAAAAAAAATAGAGCCCGCGCCCCCCTGATTCACGGCGCCCTAGGCTATAGCCTAGGTAGCCTAGTGGGTAAACCGGCGCTGAGTGTGGTTACTACGTATCAGTAGTTACTACTTATCAGTAGTCCCCAGTATTCGCGAATTTACAGTCTGGGAACTACTGAAAAATGGCAGTAGTATTCAAAAGTATAGCAGTAGTTTATCAGTAGTTATTCCAGTAGTTTCCGAGTAGTATTTCAGTAGTTTTTTTCGTACGGGATGCTATACTTACAGTCTATCCCCTCCAGCCCGAGCCTCACGCTCGCGGCGTGTACCTGCGTGTTGGTTTGATCGTAGGAAGGGGGTGTCCGGTGTTACGGAAAGGACTCCGTAGATACAGATGTTACCACTAACTAATAACTATGTCACCCCACCGAGTGGTGATGCATGGTCGGAAAGTTGACATTACCTTGATATAAGAGGTTCAAATTCAGCGACGAACAGGGGCAGGAAGAATTCTACTAATATACTCTCTACATGATTTCGGCCCCACCAAATCACTTGAAGTTAATTATTTGACGATGAAGGTTGAGGTTCCGAAGGTTTTCTCCAAGAATTTGATCGTTTTTCATTAGTATTCTCAGAAGGAGTTGATCTTTCGTTTAGTAATTGATAACAATACTGAGCTACGTGTCCCCTTTTGGTTCAATAGAGACATTCAGGAATTGGTCTGGTGGTGCCGGAATCTCTGGAAAAGCGTTCGTCTTTATTTTTAACAGGATCGCGTTGCTGCCAGGGAGTAGTTTTCGGACGATTTTCATTATTTTGATCATTAGTAGAAGTTATCTTTTCACTCTCGACTCGCCTGACTCGACCTACTCCTAAATATTGTTTATTTATGGCTTCAATTTCTAGGCTCTTAATTACAGCTTCTCTCAGAGTCGAAGGTCCCACCAAACTGACAGCATGTTTCAATTCTTCGTCTCTAATTGCATTTATAAAATGCGAACAAGCTAAACGATCCCTAGTTTGATCGTCGCATCCTGGTAGAGCTACTCTGGACATCCTTTCGATGTCGTGTCCCAGTGTGGCGAGACTTTCGTCTTTGATTTGTCGCCTGCTCCCTAATTGTGTTAAATGAAGCTTCTGCATATGTTCGCTTCCGAACCTAACTCTAATAGCTGAATTGAGCTTATCATAATCCCTCAGTTCATGGTTTGCGAGAGAAGTTAACACAGTCAGAGCAAAACCTCTGAGGTTAGCCGCTAAATTTCCAGCTTTGGTGGCTGAGTTCCACCCATTCAACTCAGCTACTATCAAAAATTGACACTCATACTCGGCCCAAGGAGTGGTACCGTCGTATGTTGGGACTCGAATAACGCGAGAGGAGTTGTTGATAGGCTCAGCTCGGCTTTCTACCACTGGTCTATTTATTTGTTCGCGACTACTCCCGGCGCTAATCTCTTTTCGGACTATACCACTGATTATTTCACAGAAACTATTTAAATCATTAGAAGGTGCAGATGCTATCGGAGTCGTTTGAGAAATCTCAGGCCTAACGAAAACAGAAGAAATTCTTTCCTCAAAAACGTCTACAGACCTTGGTTCAGGATGAACCTGTTCCAGCTGGTCTCTAACTAAGGACAGTCTGCGGGGAGTAGGGATGGGAGAGACTCGGTTTTCAGGGACTCGGGGGGCTAAGATTTCCAAGCTGTGTTGAAATGCCAGGAGATGAGCGTCCCGATCTTCCTTCTGGGCTGTGCGTTGAGCGTCTAGAATTTGGCGGAGCTGGTGTTCTGACCGTTCCACCTGTAACATATAAACTTCCCGGTCTCTCTCCCGGTCTTCTCGTTGAGCTTGAAGTAACGCCTCTCGGTCCTCCCTTTGTGCTCGAAGGTGTTGCTCGGCCTGTTGTTGTTGGGCGAGTATTACCATCCGGAGCAGCGATTCCATCTGGGCCATGGGATCAGGATGGGACGTTGGGATAGAGGATAGCTGGGATTCAGTTGGTTGGACTGGGGCTTCGTTAGAATGGCTTTGAGCAACACTGCGTGTATTACGACTCATTTTCCAATAAAATTGTTATATCCAATAAGATGTTATTTATTTTCCAAGATTTTATGTCCAATAAGATTGTCAGAAATTGAAAATTAAAGACTTGTAGCACTATTATCTCAATTCAGAAGATCCACACTTCTGACACCAGTGAAACAAAGTTTAGCTTTTGATTGCTAAACTGTGATGAATTGAAAGCTTTTTAAATATAATGGGGTTCTGAATTGAAATAAAGATTCAAGTCGTAAATGAATTATATGGAATTACGTGAAAATTAAGTTTATTGCAAAATGCGTGAGTTTCGTTTTATGTCTGAAACAAGACTGTTTATAAAAATTGAAAGGTGTTTACACAACAACTTATATCATTTGTTAAAATAGTCATTTGAAAGTGTACAGTGTGTGTTTGAGACTACTAGACCGTAATGCGTTGAATATACAGGGTTTCTCCCTTTGTAACGCCTACATCGCTTGGCCGCAGGTATGGCAAAATGGTCGAGGATTTAGAAATAATCTAAGTGCAATTTGACTCTTTACAACAGAACTAATATACAGAAGAGTAAATAATAGTCGCAGTGTTTGAAACATCACGAAAAATCAATCTTTTCGTCGTTCAAGTTAACAGAATGAAAATAAAGTAAGTCACATCATGACATTCCTTCGACTTGATGAAGCTTAGGAAAAAAAAAAAACAACAGAACCATACGAACTTAGTTTTTTTTTCGTGGTGAATTAAACGACGAAAAGACCGATTTCCTGTGATGTTTTAAACGCTATGCCTGATATGTTCACTCTTCTAAATTCGTTCTGTTGTAAAGAGTTGAATTGCGCGCAGATTAATTCTAAATCCTCGACTATTTCGCCATGCCGGCGGGGAGGCGTTGCAGGCATTCGCCGGAAACTTTCAACCCGTTATATCAAGGTAACGTCAACTTTCCGATAATAGGTTCCTATATCCCTATAGCCCTGTCCTGGGTTCGCCTGTTGGGCTTAGATTTCCTAAATAAATAAATAAATAAATATCAAAAATGTTAGTTAGGGTCCCATCCATCACCACCCGGCGGGATGACATAATAGTTAGTGATAACACCCTGTATAAATTACAAATTACACACATACATACGTACAGTCAAGGAATCTGATTCTGAAACGCCGTGTTTGAGGTAAACAAGCAACCGAACATACAAGTTGTTTTTAATTGTCTTCAAATTGGTAAGAATTGAAGCAACCTCTGTTCCCGCAATAAATCAATGCTCTTCTCTGCGCGGGATAGGGGACTTCGTTTTTTATTATTAACAAATTATTCAAAGTTATGTGAATCGTCGTTCTCTGAAAAAAAAAAAAAAAAAACGAAGTCCCCTATCCCACGCAGAGCAGATCACTGATTTATCGCCTGAGCAGATGTCCCCCGAGTGCTAAAAATAATCTACATAAATCCATATAGCCTTGCTTTTGATTGATTCAATGTACCCGAAAAATTTGAATTTAATCGAATGAATAAAAAATATGGTAATCTTATCCAATTATTTGTACAATAAAGTATATGATTAATAAATCTACGAATCTAAAGACTTTAAACCGTAGGATTGGGGATAAGTAGAAGTATCTTACGTCGTTTCAGAGAGAACAACGCGAGCTACAGTATTGCTCAGGCAATACATAGCGAAGTGTGAAACGCGTAACAGAGCTGACCAGAAACATAATATGTACTTCTACACCATCTACTATTAATTGGGTATATAGGAAAAGAATCAGTTCTTTGAAATCAAGATTAAAACTAAAATATGGGCTTTGTGTCAGATAATCCGGGATTCTCGGTTGATTGGGGTGAGTATGACGATTGTAATAGTTACAAGCTTCACAAACAATGCCATTTTCATTAGAAGAACACACGATGTCATGGACATCTTTATGACGGTTATTAAATATCTTGTACTTCTCGACGAAAGAAACTTCGAGTGTTTAATTCGTTGGATTTATTTATTTGTTATTTATTTCTTTTATTTATCCGGCGAATCATGTTATAAAACTTTATTTTTAGACATTTGAATAACTTACTTTGTAAAATACTAAACGGACATTTTCAGTGTAAATGCAATTTCTGAATCAGTGAATGAAGTTATTCAACGAATAAAAGTTATTCGTCGTTGGTGAAACTGGCCATAAGAAACATAAAACAGAGCTATGACCCGGAAGTATATACGTAATATAGCTATAACTATAACAGCTCTCCTGCTAAAGATCTCTGTTAGAGCTAGGGGACATCGCTGTAGCCAGGAAACGAATTTGGACGAGTCTTTTTGATATTGTAGTACTCCGCTAGAAGTCTAAACGGTGCTAAAACCTTCCGCCAAGTACAGCAATGTGATGTTATATTATATACTCGTAAAGAAAAAAAAAGATCCGAAATCAGATGCTACCGCCAAGTACATATACTCTGGGTAAAGCATCCATAATCACACTATTTGCTACTAACACTATTTACATACTATTTAATGTACTTGGCGCGAGACTCTACCGAGTCTCTTGATTGTCACTGAGAAAAATTGAGGAGAAGAGAAAAAAAGAGAGAAAAAAAAACCAAAGTGGTCGGGACATGAACATGAGCTCCTGCGCGTCAGCCGTAAGCGCTCATCGCTCGACCGCGTAGCTTCGTAACTGAAATAGTACATGATAGCATAGTCAAATTTTTAATTTGCGTTTTTGTCGTGAACGGCTGAGTATCTTGTCGGATGATTTCGTTATATGTATTACACTTCTAATGGAGTACTACAATAGGAAAAAAAAACTCTTCCAAATCCATTTCCCGGCTGTAGCAATGTCCTGCAAAATTCCATAGAATCAAGCAGATTACTATTCGAATTTTTTTTTAAATTACTATGCCTGTGTAACTTTTTAACAGGGAGTTATTCAGATTACTTCGCCGATGATACAGATATCATGACACAATTTTTACTATGAGAAAGCATGAACTGATTTGCACAAAATTTACGTGAATATCCACGAATGATTCAGGAAAGTTGAAACTAAAGAACACCGTCGTGTGACTTATTGAGATTCACATTGATTGTAACAATATTTTTACATTGCACCCACAAAAATTGTACATCTAACTTTAGTAGTCGCTGTTGCATCTTTGATCGGAGTATGGCTGCTGGCGAGCAGAGGAAAATGGTTTCAGAAGCAATGGAGATTTATGGAGTGTGCTGCAGCGATGCCCGGGCCACCAGCTCTTCCGTTAATTGGAAACGTACTTGATCTTGCCTGCAGCTATGATGGTAATACACAATGGGATTTAAAATCTGCACACACCTCAAAATAATATGCTTTATTGATCTTTCCAATACAACTTCTAACTGTTATACATAAAATATCAACTCGATAACAATTATAAGTGTTTACTCATGGCACGATTATTTATAATGTGATCGATTTCATGACATGCAGGTAATTACGACACCCTGATGCTGTAGCACCGTCTTAGATCGAAAATAGAGCAAAGCCTGGTGCTATTATTGCACAATATTTTCGTAATCGTTTCGACATTCGTTGCATATACTGGTTCGCTTAAGGGACCATTCTAGTTTGACGGGCATTAAAATTGCTTATTTTCATAATTTTTTGTTTTCTAAATATAATTCGATAATCAGCTTAATTTTTTTTTAGTTCATTCAGATGACTTATGTTGTACATAAAAATATTTTTTAATGTTTTATTTTTATTTTTTATACAATATTTTTGGCCACTGCAAAATAATGCCTGAAAAAAATAGCGCCTGATGGTGGAAGGTCCTACTCCTCGAAAAATTGTCTGACAGGGAAAAACCAAAAGGTCTATCAATCAGTGTGAAAAATTGTAGAGATTTACGGAGGATTTTTTTTTTTTCGACGACAATCAACAAAATGGTGGCCATTTTAAGATAAAATGTCAAATTCGGTCGTTTTTTCCGACAGTTTTTCGTTCAAAAAAATGCGAAATTTCTAAATAAAAGAAAAAGCTTCCGTAACACGTTGAGGGATGACGTGAAGAATGCTGTGGCAAAATGTGAGACGGATAGCTTGAAAATTCTTCGTTCAAAACCTTCCACCGTTTTGAAAAACTATGTTCAGAGAAAAACGCGTTTAAAGTTTCGAATCCGAAAATTTCATATGAACTGTCTACCTACGATTAATCCGCGATGCAAGCTCCGTACAATATTCTTTCGGCTTCTTCGAATTGCTAATTTTCAGCAGAAATTTCATTTCATTTCATTTCGACAATTTTCAAAAAATTTCAAACTAGAATGGTCCCTTAATATTAAGTTGGTCATTTTATTTACGTGGCCGGAAAGAATATGCATGATCAAAAGAGCTTGCAGCTTGTAATTGGACTGATATTTGTTCGATTTGTTTGTTCTCAGAAATTTTACCGAAACTAGTAGAAATAGCTCAACCGTACTCGATTCCTTTTCGGTGCTGGCTAGGACCAAAGCTCATCGTGGCTATGAGAAATCCTCGTGACATAGGAGTAAGCAGACCATTTTATTTAATTTTATCAACTAAGAAGAATTATACTGAACCAAAATTGATTCATCTATAGCTGCACATCGAAAAAATGAGGTGTTCTTCTTCTTCCTTATCCTGAGATTGGCTTTCGAATCCGTTCTCGGATTCATTAACCACAAGGTGTTCTATCCACCCTTGATTCCTCACTTTTTTCTAGGTGGTCATGAGTAGTCCCATAGCTACGGACAAACCATACGAATATCGCTTTATAGCGTCGTACATGGGCCTCGGTATTGCTACTGACTCAGGTATGTCTGCTTGCTCTGCAATGCCTGAGACTCTCATCCGAATATATCTGCCAGTCCATTTGACATATTCCAACGTTTAGGTTCCAAGCATAGAGATCAACGCAGACTGGTTTTGCCCATGGTGAACGGAAAAGCATTGAATGCGTTTCTCAACTGCTTCGACCGGCACAGCCGACGGTGCGTTGAATGTTTAGAGGATCGTGTTGACACTGGAGAATTCGACATATAGTATATTACTCACCTAGGGAGGGAAAGTAGGCTAACCCAAACTGCGTGTGAGATTGACACCCGAGCCGAAGGCGAGGGTGGCAAAAACGCAGTTTGGGATGGCCTTTTTCACTCCCGTGTGAGGTATACTATTTTTCACCACCCCCTGCATCGGAAAGAACGACTTCCGGCTCACGCGAGGGGCCGAAAGTCGTACTTTCCGTGCAGGTGTGGTGAAAATACATTTTATGGATAATTGTACCTTGGACATAGTGCTTGGTACGTCACAGATTGTGTCTTAGACTATCATCCCTTATCGCCGCTTTTGTCATCCATAACTTTTTGCAGAAACAATAATGGGAACGACTGGTTCAGCTCAACATGGTGGATACAAGGGCTTCATGACTTGTTCTGCACGGTAGGTTAATACGAGTAACCATTCTGCGTGCGAAGATACCACTCGCACGCATATCCTAAGTTCGGAAAATTAGTTATACCCTAGAATCGACACCACAAGTGCAAAAATTTGGTGCTGGATATCAATTATGCTTCTAGAGAGAACAAGCATGCTTTCTTCACAGATTATTCGAACATCCATAACGGGTTACAAAAGAATGAGCCTAACTTATTGGATTGATTAACAATTGGAAAACTCATTTTTTCAACTTTTTTATTACTTCACATAACAATATAGATCCAACTTTCAACCTTACAGGGCGTTCGGATTAGCTTACGAAAGGACGTTGAAGGGTTGGTTACATCCGGACTGGATTTACTCTCGCACAAACGACGGTCACCAATATGCTAAAGATATGAAGATCTTGCACGAATTCACGGACAATGTAAATATTTTGATACACCAAGCGCTTCTTGTTTCGTTCGAAAGTTCGTGATCATAGAACCAATTTGTATAAATTCCGCATGACATACGTTGAATTGATGCGACGAATACTTGACGAAAGTTTGAATCATCAGCGATCAACTCATCTGATTTTTATTATCAATATGAATGGAATGTGAATTTCTGATTTGCACATAATTTCAGCTCATTCGTCAGAAGAAGAAAGAATATTACGCCTCGGAACCACGTTCAGATTCTAGAGAAAGTTCACTGACGCCAGTTTTAGATCGACTGACCGCCCACAATGAGAAGACCAAACTAATGGATGACATACGATTCAGGGACGAAATAAGCAACATATGGATGCCGGTAATAACCCAGATAGCACGAATAACCTTAAGGCATCTTCCATATTTGAAAAGTCGTATCGACAAGATGACGTAACATACCGGGTTACAATTTCAGGCACAGGATCCCACAGCCCTTACTAGCTCGTTCCTATTCGTGATGCTGGGGAAGCATCCAGAAGTCCAGGTTCGTATGAATGTACTATTGAAGATGAAATCGAGTTAGAATATCTTCCGGTACATTGAAGATTCTTCGTCGTATATAGGATAAGGTACGTGAGGAAGTGCGTGAAGTTATAGGGGACGCGGCCGACATCACGCTAGAGCACCTCTCTAAGTTAAAGTACCTGGAGATGGTGTTTAAGGAAACCGTTCGCTTATTTCCCGTAGGACCAATTATATCACGAGAACTACGAGATGATCTTGAGTTCGGTGAGTACCAATGTATAGGACCATTGTGGGTAACTGTATGCCTAATGAAAATGATTTTCTGCATTATAGAAACATGTACCGCACCGAAGGGCTGTATTATCATATTGTTTGTATACATGGCTCACCGTGATCCAAACTACTGGACGGAGCCGGAAAAATTTAATCCGGAAAGATTTACACCGGAAAACTCGGTAGGCAGGCATCCTTATGCCTTCGTACCCTTCAGCAGCGGTATCAGAGGGTGCATTGGTAGGTCATATGTTGTCCTCAACTATTGTTGTTTATGCTAATGTGTAAAATAAGGAGTGTCATAATATTTACAGGTCAAAAATACGCCACGATGATGATGAAAGTGTTGGTGGCAAGAGTTGTTCAAAAGTACAGAATAAGCAGCAAAGGTTCATTGGAAACGCTGCGTCTGAAAGCTGGTGTCTCTATTCGAGCCATAGATGGCTGGAAGCTATCGATTACTAAAGTATAACTTCGTTTTTTTTTTTCGTTGAAGAAATTGCTCAGCGAGTTCTCGACAGTACATAGATTACAGTTCGATTGAACCTATTGTTATGACTGCTTTAGAGCCAGAAATCTTACTTGGAGTTTCAGAAAAATGTTTGGGGTCATGAAATATGCAATTCACAATCTTGATAAGTACTCTGTATGTATGGATAAAACGGTGATGGCTGAAAATATATTTCGGCAAAATATAAAAACCTATCAAAGTTCAGTGTTGAAAGTCATTATCAGTCGTTATGTGTACTACAGTGTACACCCAATTTATTATACTTTATCACTCGCTTTATCATTCCCTACGAAATCTCTCCCATTTTCCGTGCGGAACGTACGTTTCGTATTTCGCAAATTAATATCTACTAAGGAAATTCATTCCTGCATGAATCGTTTCACTTCCGATTTTGATATTTCTTATTTACAATTAACAAAAAAATTCACCTGTCACTAATATACAGTTTAATCAGATTCACGGATATTGAAATAAATACAATTCCGTTGAGTGCAGTTTATGAGATAGCACAGCGTTCTTCCACTTGATGAAACTAGCGCAAAATTCGCTTAAGACAATCAATGATCCTCTCTACGAAATAGGTTACACCGTCGGCAAATTACAGGTGTGCGGAAAACAGATGGATTAAATCACATATAAGTGTAAGGTGATTGATGAGACTAAAAATCTGGAGCGAATAGCCCTTTTCGTAGTTGAAAATTTTTTGTGTGCATGCCTCAACTACGGTCATGTTTTTCGGACACTTTATACGCGTATAAGCTGTGAATATTATGTTTTAAATTTAATTATAACGAAAAACCGTGTGAAATCATTAATCCACTATCAGTAGTACAGTTTTAATTATTACCCGCTAAACAAAATTGTGTTGCCGCGATGTTTCTGTAACATAGCAACTACCGACAACCCGAAACGATCTCTGATTGGACGCTCCTCAGCCAACTAACGGTCTCCGCTGAGTTAGCGGAGTTAGCGGAGAGTTACAGAATCGCAACCCTCAAAGACATTTCGGTAACCCAATCTCCATAATATCAACTCTATTACACCTCAAAGGCCACTGACCCCGCGATAGGTGCCTTCCACTGAAATGCAATAGGACTGGAACGCTGCGACTTCCGTGCTGGGGGCAGCAAATTTTCACTCAGCGGAGTATCTCTGTCCTTTACCGTACATTCGGGTGGAAAAATGTTGAGCCTATTATGGCTGGCTGCAAAAACGCGCAAATTATTGTGGGCAGACTTCTTGTGTAACCACTGTGTAACTGACTGTACGCGGTTTAGTGGTACCGCCACCCTAGGGAAAGTACATTCCCTCCCGCTGAGTAGATATTCCAGACTCACGTTCGAAACACGTGATTTCCCCCACGCCCGACAAGCATGAAAGAAGGCTCATTTCATGCACGTATTATGAAATAGTCTTACTTCATTCCGTGTGATTTTGGACGTAGTTTTAGCTTCGCTTCGAGTGGCTAAAACCCCCATTTTCACACCTCCTGAAGTAAAATTTTGTACTATACTCGACGGAAAAACTTCTTCTGATCTCGTGTGATTGCAGAACTCGCCTTCGGCTCGAGCTGCAACCTCACACTCCTCAGAAAAAGCTTTACCGCACTCGTATCGTAATGTACTATTACAATTGGGAAATTTTATTTGATTTTATAAAAATTATGAAAATTGCATACTTTCATAAGTTTGAAATCATAAAGTTGGTGCACGAGGTGACAAATGGTATCGTCATCTCGCGGTGGCATTGCCGAGCTAATTTTGCCGCAAACATTAGGTACACCTCACGGTACCGACGTTATCGGCACAAAATGGTTCGACAATGCGACTGCCATCTGTCGATACCATTTGTCGCTCCGCTGGTACAACTTACCGCAAGGAGCACTGACCTGGGGTAATGGTGCCTGTCATGACGTCAGTGACCTCAGTGGCCCTCGACACTCGAGGCATCGATCCGAACTAGATAATACTATAAAACTCGTACTTCTTTGTAATAGTACATCATGCCATTAGGCCGATGAAGTATTTTCCGACGAATTTATGGCGAGGCGAAGAAAAAAAATGTGTATTTTTCACCGCAATTTCACAAGAAAAAACGTCAATAAAAAAAAAATACATTTAGAAAATGTATCCACGAATCAGATAATTTTTTTTTTTTTTTTTTTGTCTGTCTGCGCGTTTGGACGAGCGTTTCGACTTGTTAGCGGGGCGGCTTATTCCACTGACCACCTTGGATGAGCGTCTCGTTGCCGCAGAAGCCCGTATTTTGGCGCCTGAAAATGATAACCGCGTGCTTTCCGAAGGATAATGCCGCGCTACGTCCGGCTCTGCAGGCTCAACATGCTAACTTAAGGGGTAATACTACCTTGTGGACACCAAATGAAGGGTCATATTTTATAATTTATCTGAGTAAAAGGAAATAACATTTTCAAAAACTGTTTTTTATACATATTAATACAACTATTGAAGTATGAAAAAAAAAAATTTCAGATCATTTAAACACAAAATGGCAGAACAATGGCTAATGAAAGAGACCACCTCGTTTTGTCACGGACGACCACCTGCAGCTCGCAATTTTCAATCTAGAACAAAAAACGAAAATGATTTTGAAAGAAGAGGCCAAAATCTAGTGAAGTACGTAAGGACTTTTGAGAAATATTAATTCTGCCAAGAATAACGTCAATTTGGCGGAAAATTTTTATTTTTTGAGAAAAAATTGGTCATAAAATCGTTAAATTTCAATCAATCAAAAAAATCCTACGTACTTCACTAGATTTTACCCTCTTCTTTCAAAAGCATTTTCGTTTTTTGTTCTAGATTGACAATTTTTTTTTCTATACTTCAATAGTTGTATTAATATATATAAAAAACAGAATTCCAAAATGTTATTTCCTATTTCTTAAATAAATTATAAAATATGACCCTCAATTTTGAGTACACGAAGTAGTATTACCCCTTAACTGCGCTCCACATGAATGCGGCTCGGGTCGTGGAACTTAATGAACGCTGTCGTATATTCCCTCCGATGTAGTCGTCCTTAAACAAGCCCAACTCGATCAGAGAGCTGATCGGCAGGTATCTCCACAGTCCTCCGGTCCCGCTGAACTTATTATTTCCAGGGCTGCGCGGTGTTCGTCGCCCGCTTCTGTACTGTCGACCGTTACTAGAGTTGTCGCCTCGCTGGGCTCCAGCCTTGCAGACGGTGATATCATTGAATCTCGTTTTCTGGTCACCCGTGAGGAAGCTCGCAAAGCCACACCACTCCTGATCGTCGTCAAATTACGCAGTCGCGCTATTCTATCGCCTCTTATTGCAGCCAAGAAAGCTAAGGGTCGTCTTGTGACCTCCGATCTGGTCCTGTGTCCTGCTGGTAACCGGCTACCACCATCAATTTAAACGAGACCCTGCCGCCGAATATTTACAAGCTTTTAATCGCTACTAAAGCTGCTGCCATTGCTGCCGGGGTTCGATTTGTTTGGCATTCCAACGGGGCAATCTTTGTTCGTAAGGTTCAAGGCGCGCCAGTAACGCGTATCTTATCACCAGCCGATCTCACCGGTCTAGCGTCGATCTGACGGTGTCCTCAGCAGCCGGCCTCAAGTCAGCCTCCGCTCCCCGTTGATACAGTTAACTCTACCGGCTCCGCCACCTCGCCGTATCCAAGTCTCTGTCATCTTAATGCCAATTCCATCCGTGGCGATTTTGATTTACTACGCTTTCATTTTTCGTCTCTCTCAGCTCACCTTATTGCTATTAGTTAATCGTGGTTGCATGCGCAGGTTTCAGATGCCTCGGTCTCGTTGCCGGGCTATTCTATCTTGCGCAATGATCGAATTGGTAAGATTAGGGGTGGGGTCGCACTGTATGTTCTGCAGTCTTTTCGGGCCAAGCTGCTTGCTGTCTCTCCGGGCCCATATATATAGCTGCAGCCCCGAGTATCTCTTTGCGGAAATTGGCGCCTCGCGCTCCTCACCGTTTCTTGTTGCCGTCCGCCCAAGGCGACTAACCTAGCCTAGCCGCTTTCGACGCTGACTTCGATCGTTAGCCTCATTCAATCATGGTTTATTCGCGCATTTATTGGACACCGAGGATGCTCGTTCTTAGTTCTTAACTCTTAACTCTTAGTCTCAAGTACTCGTGTATTGCACCACTGCATCTTTACTCTGCATAGTCACAGAGTAACCCACTTGTAATACTCTGTGGCTCCATTGCCTAATATTTGTTATAAACATAAATAAATACATCTATCTATATATCTATCTATCTATCTTCCTTTAATTAGCTATCGGCCTCTGTTACGAGTACAGTAGAACCTTGTTTATTCAAGTTAATGTGGGGAGGAGGTACCTCGGATGAGCGAAAACTCGGATAACACAAAAGGAGTAAAAAAATCGAAAATTTCAATCATTTTTTAAGTATTTGAAACGGTAGAATGAAATTAAATCATAAAAGTACATAAATATGTATAAGTACCGAGGTTGCAATCGCAAAATACTTCGCGCGTACAGCATAGGCATAGCTGCTCCATCCGTTTTATTCGAGTTTTTCCGTATGACCCGAGCATACACCTCAATTAATGCGGAGTGCTCGGATATGTCCGCTGCCTCGGATAACGCGGAGATTCGGTTGATCGAAGGCCGGATAAACGAGGTTCCACTGTACATGCAATCTCCAGTTATTGCCCTCGAGCATATAAAGATGGAGGGTGCCTTTTGGCTAAAAAGCGTGAAGACAAAGATGGAAACAGTAACATGATAACCTTTCTCTCTCTAAGCCTGCAAGAGCGTATCGTGGTAAATTTAGTGCCCGCGTCGATAACAGAAACGGAATTCAGAATTTGTATCGTATTTGCAAAGACTGTATATTGCCTTTATAATAACATATTATATTCATCAATATTGATTCTTTACATGAATATATTAAGAAGGTTCTACACCTATTGTCCCACCAAACGTCAGTTTCAGAGCAGATTTTGAATACTTCTCGATGAGGAAAAAATCTGAAAAAAATCAAGCATGTAGAAGATCTTCGGGAGATTGATTTTGCATAATAATAATTCAAAAAAGTTATTAACAAATTGATGGAAAAAAAAAACTGTTCAAGAAATTAGCCGGTGACCCAACTCTTTTTTCAGGTGAAAATGATTTGTCCATTTTTCTAAATACGCATGAATTTTTTAAGAATTTTGTTACATTTTTGAAAATTGCGTTTTTTGACCGTAAATCCCTTCGATCTACCTGAAAACGGTCACTCGTCCTTACCTGGAAGTGCGACGGTAGGGGCAGCGTTCGGGAGAAATAAAAGGAACTAAGGGGTGTGCGGTCTATTTGGGACGGCAACAACTGCGTCAGACCGTCTAGGTCTTTTCATACCTGCATATCCCCACTCATACCTACCAAAATCCAAGAAATGGCGTTAGAAGAATTAGTGCCGGTGAACAGGTTGAGTGGACTTACAGCTTAGGCTCTTTCGAGTAATGAGTGTGCCTGGGTATGAAGTAGATAATGGTGACCAAAATAGCATTTGACCGATCGGGTTGCACCGCTGAACGACCTAGAACTCAGATGACTTTCACTATTTTGTTACATAAGCCTAATCATATCATAAGCATAATGCTATCTCAAAGGTGGGGGAGGGGGGGGGGGGGGGAGGGGGTCCAGTCGATTTTTACCAACATAAAATATTTTTTCAAATTTCTCCAAAACGGTGTTATCGAACCGATTGTCCGTTTGGCGATCGATGATTAATGAGTAATAAGTACGATCTATAGTACTCAAAAGCCATTCGAATCGGGGAAAATTCACTTTTTATATTACTCAAAGTGCGGACTAGTCACTCATTTCGAGTTACAAAATACATTGTGTCGGTAAAAACTAATAGAGCCCCCCCCCCCCCCCCCCCCCCCCCCCCCCCGCCCCGTTAATTGGCATGAGACTGCAGGTGTTGGATATTCTCCAAATATAAGACAAAGGCCTTGGAAAGCATCGTTAGTACTCTTTTACGACTTGATCGCTCGTGCAGAGAGCATGGATCGTATCATAGTTTTTCCCCAGAAAGTTATCATAGATCATTCTGAAACATGTTGAATGAGTAGTTTGAACGAGTCTACCGATCGAGTCAAAAATTACCGAGTTGTTCATCAATGATTTGGGTCCTAACTTTCCCGTAAGAATCCGTGCATTCGGAAGATTTCAATTCGTAAAAATGCCGCTGTATATCACAATTTCCATCGTCTTAGTCACCAGTATTTTGTATATATTACATTATATAGTTCGCGGCGGTCGGAAAGGAAAATTGATCGATAAGATTCCCGGGCCATACGCTTGGCCCTTTATCGGTAACTCTTTTGAGTTCATTGTGCCACCAGGTGAGTGAAAAACCTAATCAAATGAGCTTATAGCTCGCGCGGAATTTGGATGATACCATGATTCCATGATTATCATACAGATGAATTATGGTACATGGCTGAGAGGCTGTTGAATAAATATTACCCCATCAATCGTGTGTGGAGTGTGAATCTTCCAGTGGTTAATATTGTGCATCCAGATGACGTCGAGGTATGTCAATATTCTGTTGTTGAGCTCGCAGTGAACGGGTAATACTTTTTTGTTATTCTTGTAATAACTTCACTTATAATGTCACGACATTCGAACTTCGTAGGCGACATGATTACATCCAAAAGAATGCACAACATATAGTGTCCCTTGAAAGAGGTGTTTCCGAATCGCATTCCTCCGTGTAGCTCAATTGATTCTAAATAAATTTGTAAAAAAGTTCTGCCGAAGAATTTTCCTTGATTTTGATTCCAAGTGGTGCCAATGAACTCATTCTTTTTTTCTTATTTTGTATTTATTTGGAACCATAATTGAGTCAGACGGATATATAAAATTCGAAAACACCCCTCTTAAGGGACACCCTAAGGCCTAATGCACAAGTATAATCATGATTACTGTACAGGTATTGCTTTCGAGCACGAAACACATCGAGAAGAGCCCGTTGTACTATTTCCTTCATCCATGGCTAGGCACCGGGCTTTTAACGAGCAACGGTGAGACTTATGGACTCTTATGAATCACACAGTTCTTCACACACGTAAAACAGCAATCTTCACAGATTATCTATCTACTCTAATATAAAAGGCTTTGTATGTTTGTATGTTTGTTACCGCTAAACTCGAGAACCAGTGAACCGATTTAGATGAAACTTACACCAAATTGTTCTTTAGGTTCTCCCGAGTAGCATAGGCTATGTAAGTTATGCAAAATGAATTCAATCAGTTGAAAAAATAATAAAAATATGATAAATACGTTGTGATGAATGTTCCTGTCCCGTGTAGGCGGTCAGCGCCGTATTTACGCACAGGCTAACTAGGCTATAGCCTAGGGCGGCAATATTTCAGACGCAGAATCGCGGGCGGCAACCGCACGGAAAGATTTAAACCCGACTAGTTACGGTTCTGCACACGACTCAGTCAGGTGCTAGCGAAAAATAGCGCATTCTGGTGCAGCCCCACACAGCACCCAATATTGTAGCAATATTGCTCATATTGCTGCAATATTGCTGCAATATTGCAATATTGATCACTGAGTACTGTTTAGAACACGAACCATTCGTGTGCGCACATGAATGAGTCGTGTACGCACAGTAATAAGTCGTGTTCCAAACAGTACTCAGTGTGGTGCTGCACCAGAATTCGCTATTTTTCGATAGCACCTGACTGAGTCGTGTGCAGAATCGTAACCAGTCGGATTTAAATCTTCACGTGCGGGTCCAAAATTATATTTGCGTTTTGTTTTTTTTTCTTGCAACAACTTGCACCATGTTAAAATTCTAAAAAAAATGAATCCGAGGGCAGGATAGTTGCACACTTCACTATTCCCCTTTCTTAGTGCTACTTGAATTCTCATCACCTTTTCACACACATGAGTATCTGACATACAAGAATTGCAGAAGAACAATAAACTTTTTTATAGGTGCGAAGTGGCACAAGCGACGAAAAATCCTCACACCAGCCTTCCATTTCCAAGTGCTTCAACAGTTTGTTGGTATTTTCATCGAACAGAGTGAGAAATTGGCTGAGTCCCTATGCCTGGAGGGTGACGAAGTTGTCCCTGATCTTGTATCGCTCCTTCATAAGTACACCCTGAACTCAATTTGTGGTAAATTACTCCATCTTCTGTTCTAGGAAAAAAATTTGACCATGCACGAGTTACAATTGTATGATAGAAACTGTGTCATGTGAAGATGCAACGATTATTACCTCAGCATTTGATCATCACATTCATCAAACATGCAATTCAATTATAGCTCTCGAAACTGCATCACATTACACGAATTTTCGTTTTGCCGATTTACTATGACAAATTTTTTTTTCGCTTATTCTCATGTATTACAGGTCATACATTGACAAACGTCTTGTACGAATTTTATAGAAAAATATAAAAAAGGGGCTGATAAGTCTTTCGGCAAACAGACAGACGAGTGAACGATGTAATGCATTGTCGTAAATTTTTGTCTTAAATTAAAAAACTCATGATTTTCACGTTCATTGATAAAATGTCTTTCTTCTTGGGTAAAAAGTGAATGTCAATTTCCATTTTGCTCTCGATTGTGGAAATTTGTTTTTTTTCTCAAATCCTTGCGCTAAACCAAAGATATTTTTTTAATAAACAAGAAAATCATCGATTTTTTTTTTTATGTTAAACAAAAATTGGCGCCACAAAGCATTACACCGTTTGTGAGAGGACCTTCGCGGGATGATTTATAACGCGGCCATTTTTCAATGAATCCTTATGAAATTTATACGAGAAGTCAATCAATGTATACCCTGTGAATGAAAAAATAAAGAAAAACTGTTATTCGCAAAAAAAATTGACCAAAAAAAAAAGTAGTGAAATTTGATGCCGTTATAGGGAATTAACAATTCCACGTAGATGAAGAATCCATAAAATATTCTGTGGCATGATATTCCAGAGACCACGATGGGTTTCAAGTCTGAGGTGGATAGCAACGTTTTGAATGAATACAGGTCTTGCGTTTCCGAGATGGGTGACATGTTGATTTATCGGTAAGTTAATTCCTCCAACGCCATAAAACACTAGGAATATAGTACCGTTCAAAAGTTTGGGATCACCCTTCGAATTTCCAATCAGGACAGAAGGTTGAATATTTCAGTCAAAAAATCTTGTAGCCGAATGGTCTAGGTGGCATTTGAAAGTGAAAGGAACCAGGTTTATTTCGCTTTTTTTTTTATTATTTTCTACGACTTTTTTCGTACTCACAGTGCCGTGCCTAGTTGAAATGGCACCTGGGGCAACAGTTTCCCATGGCGCCCTGGTTATTATTGATTTTGACCGGCGAACGAATTAAAGAAGAAAAAAATAATTTTCTGCTTTTATGAAACATCTGTTTTTTTTTTGTTTTTTTTGCATGTTTTGTCAAAATAAATTTTAATTTTTTCATTTTCGGCCGGAAAAAATTGATTTGGACTACTGTACGGCGCCCCATGCGAGGTGGCGCCCTGGCGCGGTTGCCCCATTGCGCCGCCCGTTGGCACGGCGCTGCGTACTCACTAGATGATGTTAAACATGATCGTTTTTTTTTTTTTTTTTGCGATTTTCATACTTTTGAAAAGTCGCGTGTAATTTTTTGAAAAATAGCAATGGAAATTTTTTCTAACATAAGAGGGACTTGAATGGGTTAAAGTTAAGCTGTAAATTGGTTTAAAATAAAAAAAAACTTGCTATTTTTTCGTCAAGTTATTTAACTTCTTGTAGTGATTATACGGAAAGTCAGTATTTAGTAAATGTGTCGTAACTGTGGGGTTTTAGATAAAATTTCTAATCATGAAAAATGAGTATTTTTAAATTTTGAAAATAAAAAAACAGAAAAATTAAGCTGGTTTTTTTCACTTCCAAAGGCCACTCGGACCAGTGGGCTACGACATTATTTGACCGAGATTTCGACTTTCTGCCCCGATCGGAAATTCGAAAGGTGATCCTCAACTTTGAAACGGTACTGTATATTGCAAGAACGTGTACCCATTCAAAAAGATTGAAAATTCGAAATTCTCAATGGTTTTGTAGGGTAATGAGGCCTTGGATGTACGTGAACTGGATGTTTCGTTTCTTCAAAAAATTCAAAGAACAAGTTCGGATGCTTAAAGTTCTTCATGGTTTTTCAACCAACGTGAGTACATCTATTCTTATATTCATGTGAATCCCTAATTTATGACAGAATTTAAGTTCCAAAGACAAAATTATACAGGAGACATAAGAAAGTGATTCAAACGATACCGATAGCTCCTCGTTTTCTCGTCATATACTCTTAGTTAAAAAGTATATTTGTTAATTATTGAGTATTTAAGCAAAAAGTGGCCAAATGTTTCATTTTTCAAAATTTTAACAATAAATGATTTCATTCCACTTCCCAAGATCATCAACGAACGTAAACGGTATCACGAAGAGACCGATCATCAACATTTGAAAGAAGTGGGTCTTGGTGATGGTCCTGATTCTTACATGCTCAACGAGGAACACGTTCCTGGTATGTTTATTGACTTTATTTCTTCCCTGTCAATGAACAATAATTGAGTGTCAGACCAGCTTCATCAATTTTCTAAAAATCGATTTCCATTTTGTCTGTTACATTTTCTTAAAATTCATATATATATCAGATTTTTCTCAGATCGAGATGGGTTTAAGGGTGCGTCTAGATTTGCATATCACGGCGTAACTTAAGTTCACATTTTGCACGAGTGGGTATCCACAGGAGCTAAAAGTTTTATCTTTATACGTTTTAGGCATCCGATCAGTACTCGACGTCTCACAGCTGATATGAGCTAGATATTTAAAAAAAACTCTGGAGTTTTTGTATTGAAGCTGTTTTACCGCTCTTTTACGAAAATATAACTAATTGCTCATATCTGCAGTCTACGCTGATAACTTTACTCGAATTAAAATTGTACCTTGCCCAGGTAAACGACGTTTGGCAATGCTTGATCTACTCATCGCAGCTGCAAAGCGAGAAGCCAGTATTGATGATGAAGGAATTAGAGAAGAGGTGGACACTTTCGTATTCGAGGTGGGTGCCGTAGCAGCTGCTTACAAGTTTTTTTATTTTTATTCCTCTCCTAGCCAGACAAACAAGTTCACTTACCTATAAAATAAAAAGTGTCACCAAGCTTTGCTAGCCAACGTAATTTCATCAATGCCATCAACCTTCTTTTCGCTACCAAGTGCCAATTTCTCACCTATATCTATATGTATATGATTATTGGCTTATTACAACTTGTATAGTATGATATTATTAACATTTTCGCACACGTATGGCGATCCTATCAATGATTCAGATCCATTCTTCACAGGGACATGACACGACAGCTATGGGATTATGTTTTGCATTGTTGCTGCTGGCCGAAAACAAGGAAATTCAGGTAACAACCCACGCAATATAATACATTACGATACAAGTGCAGTAAAACTTTTTCTGGCGAGTGTTGCAATCACACGAGATCAGAAGAAGTTCTTCCGTCGAGTACAGTGCAAAATTCTACTTCATAAGTTCTGAAAATGGGGATTTTACCCACGCTTCGCGTGGGTGAAACGTCCATTATGACACTGAGTGAAGTAAAATATTTTCCCAGCTGTCATACCACTCACAGCTATTTTACTATAGTTTGTGATAGGGTGCATTCGCTCCGCTATCTCATGACCTCCTCTGCCCCATAGCATTCACTTCTAATGCCCGATTTTATAAACGTGGGTTACCCCATGGGTTTAAATAACCCGTAGGTTACCCCGCAGATACTACCCGTTCAACCTTTTTTCATCTGACAGCTGTCATGAATCGCTGTTAACCTCGAACAGTCTATGAAGGTTGAACGAGTAGTATCTGTGGGGTAACCTACGGGTTATTTAAACCCACGGGGTAACCCAAGTTTATAAAACCGGGCGTAAGTCCGATATTTGAAGAAAAACAATTAGGGAAAACAATTTGCATAGCTCGTCAGAGAAATAAAACAGATTATTCTAATCAATGAGTTTGTGGGACCGAAATACCAAACGTCAGGTTCATTTTGATCCAAATTTGTCACAGGATAAAGCGAGGGCTGAGGTCGACGCAGTCTTTGGAGGAAAAGATGGAAGTGAAATATCTTTGCGAGATCTTCAGAACTTGGCTTATCTGGAACGATGCATAAAAGAATCATTGCGATTATTTCCCAGCGTGCCATTTATATCTCGTCATATCTCCGAAGACCTTCAACTCAGTAAATATGATAGTTTTATCTTCGAAGTGATAGTTCGTAAAACTTTGCGTATGAAAGCTATTCATTACATAGCCTTGATCATAACATTGATGAAACTGGCTCTCTTAAATTTTGAAAATTACCGTATTTATAAAAAACATTATGAAGCTACTGTCCCATCAAAAAGCCTCGAAGGTCGCACCCCCTCTCTTCCCTTTTCTCATATCAATAACAGTTTCACGTTTTTCAGAAAACTACCTCATACCTGGTGGCACACTTATGGCCGTACATTTCTACCTACTTCACAGAAATCCAAATTTCTGGCCGAATCCTGAAGTCTTTGATCCAGACAGATTTTTACCTGATCAGGTGCAAGGACGTCATCCCTTTGCCTTTGTACCTTTCAGCGCAGGTCCACGTAACTGCATTGGTGAGTAGAAAGCTCTAAAGCTTTTGCTATTCGGTAGTAGGTACCTCGTAGGGTTATATTTATCCGTTCAATCTTTCGTTTTACAGGTCAAAAATTTGCATTACTGGAGATGAAAGCTCTCGTCGGAATTTTCCTGCGCAACTTTTACCTGGAGCCGATAGATTTGTCAAGCGATGTGCGTATGCGTTCAGACATAGTGCTCCGAACGATAAATCCTATTCGCATAAAATTTATCAGTAGATCAAAATATGATGATATCAGTAAACGACAACGAACAGACATTTTGATCCTAGTCAAGTGAAAAATGAATACTGTATTTTTATTAGTGTAAGGAAACCATGGATAATGGATATACCAATATTTGAATAAAATGTGACGGGACGAAGGCTACATATTTTTTGTTTCATTCTATCCTAACATACATAAACACTGAAGACATCACGATTCCGTGAAACGAAAATAAGACGATGAGACCGATTGTGTGTAAGAATGACCAAAGTTAAGTATTCAGAAAATAATGATCAGCTATCTACAGACTGCTGAGTGTGAATTAGTTACATTATACAAAATCGAGGTCCACCCTTACGAAAAAAAAACCCAAAATTTACCCTCAAAATAACCCCCAAGTAGGGGAGAGTGGGGCAAGACCGGCAGTGGGGGCAAAACCGGCACCAGAAAAAAAAATTACCTAATGGTATTTTCGAATTCAGGCGAGTCATACGAAACGCCATACCGAGTGGTTCCGCTGAAAGCAATAAAAATTTTGGAGGGTGGGGCAAAACCGGCACCAAAAAAAAAAAGCGGCTAAATCGTATTTTCGCGATGAGGCGAGTAAGAAAAATCTGTATTTAACGTATCTCTGCTGAAAACGATAGAATACCGGGAAATGAGAGATAAACCGGCCAGACGCTCTCTCTAATTTCGTCGAATCTTCTAATTTCTAGAAAACTGTATAAATAATTGTTCTTTCGATTAATATTTTTTGGTTCATTTCAAATGGTATAGTAATAGCTCTTTTCTTAAACACATCTAGTCTCTAAAACTTTTCTATTTTTTCTTTCATTAAATTGATTTTTCTATTCTTTGTTACATTGAATTTGTAATATTCGTATAATTTTCTTGTTTAGTGGCCGGTTTTCCCCCATTTCCCGGTATTTTATCATTTTCAGCAGAGATACGTTAGATACAGCTTTTTTTCACTCGCCTCGTCGCGAAAATACGATTTAGCCGCTTTTTTTTTTGGTGCCGGTTTTGCCCCACCCTCCAAAATTTTTATCGCTTTCAGCGAAACCACTCGGTATGGCGTTTCGTATGACTCGCCTTAATTCGAAAATACCATTAGATCATTTTTTTTTGGTGCCGGTTTTGCCCCCACTGCCGGTCTTGCCCCACTCTCCCCTATACCCTCAATGTCGGGGGTGATTTCGCACCCTTAATTGAGGGTTTACCCCTAACTTCACGGTAAACCCTCAATTTCGAGGATTCTTCAAATTGAGGGTTTACCCTCAGACCCCTCGTTCGGGGTGCGAATTTACCACTAAATTGAGGGTAAATCCTGAATTTCGGGGTTTCTCCAAAACTAGGGCTTCCCTCAAATTCAGGGTCAACCGAGAAATTAGGGTTTTCTCAAGTTCAGCTGGGTTCACCCCAGTTCAGGGTATTTTTTTCCCGTAAGGGCAAGCCTGACCGCCAGAAACATATACCTATAACTAAGATCGATATATATTAAACCATAAAAAAATCTGCTATTTCTCACAATTCGTTTTATTTTTTCCACGATTATTTTCCTCAGACATATACAGGATCAGCACGCAATCATCACCGTAGTGGCGTTACTGGCGCTCTGCTCGCAAGCTCAAGGTAATGTGAATTTTTCAAAATTTTGATACGACCATATCGAATTACCTTGCAATTATTGTAACTATAATCACTTTTTATGGCTACGTAAAGTTGTGGACGAATACGTACACTCAGAAAAAAAATTGCTAACCAAATCGTTTTGTTGGTCACTTTTGGTAGTTGCAACAAAAAATATTGTTGGCGGAACAAACCAACAAATAGAATTCGCCTACCTTTGTTGTGTCAACAATATGATGCGTAATGCCAACAATATTTTTTGTTGCAACTACCAAAAGTGACCAACAAAACGATTTGGTTAGCAATTTTTTTTCTGTGTGTACAAGTTACTTATTTCTGAAACCGAAAATTCTCGAGATTTTTGAACAGCGAAATCGAGGAAAGGGGAAAGTGGAAAATAACGAAGCGATTGATTATTTGTATGCCATGCGTGGGAATTTATTGCTACTGCGTCGATAATATTACATGAGAACATGCCCAAGTGTCAAAGCTACGTTTCATAATTGTTTTTCAAGAAAAAAAAAAATGTCCTGTCGCAATAGATCGATTCTCCTAATTCGCTTCCTGGCAAACGAACGATTCCGCCTAGGCTTGGAACACCCACATTCACTGACGGCGCAATGGGTTTACCGGGCTTCCGTAGATACGGATTCAAACGTTTCCATGTCCTTCCCAAGTTGCGTCGGTCAAGAAGGAAACGTGGCAGTAGCTGAAAAAGTATACAGATGAATGTTTGCAACATTTTTTTTTTTTTCTCTTACAATAAAAATTCTAACATTACTCGAAACCAGAGTTATACAGTGTACACTGTACACCATGATCATGTTTGTATCAAACTAGCCCGCCGTTGATATAACGGTACAAATATCATATGCAAGGCATGCGCAAGACGCACTTTCGTTCATTCCACATAGCTGAACCGTTACTGGTAGAGATTGGTTACATTCTCAGTCTCCATTTATGGCCCAAATATTCACGCCTTTGTGAACCAGTAAACCGTAATAAACGGAGATTCATTGAAAAATTCTCACTAGTTAATATTCTTCCTATAGTAACTCATGACAAATACTATAATTAATTGCACGAACAATGAACCAAATTCCTATAACAATTTTTATCGCACATATACGAATGATTACAAAAATTTGAATGATAGAATGATTTTTTACCTACATCAGCTAGCGTGCTTATTCCAATATGTCATTCCTTCACATTTTTGACAAACAAAACGCATGCGTACACCCGATTTTCAAACTAAATGGTACAAAGATGTCAAGGCTCCCTGCCGTATCCGTACTCACCTGGTAGATGCTCTCTTATGATTGAAAAGCACGTGTAGAGACTAGAAAGAAGATGGCGAACAGTTTGCAGCTGTCTAAACATGTGCCTGAAGATATGGAGTTGTCAAATTTGGAAAAGGAACAGAAAATTATTGACAGAGCACCCTTCGTGAATCTCAAAATAAGGGATGCAAAGATTTTAGAATCTATCGAAGGCAGAGAAATTTGCCCTAACTGTTACAAATCGAGGAAATTTTTCTGTTACACTTGTTGCACACCTGTTATCGACAAACAATACATACCTCGAGTTAAGGTGAGTTTTTGAATTCAAATGACTCTCCTGATTTCGATTCTTACTAGATTTTCATCATTTTTTTCAACTTCAGATATCAACTCAGTCCTATTGTATCATTATTTCAAATTGAATTCAACCGGCATGCACTTGATTCTGATTCACTATAAAATTTCTTGGAGCTTTGCAATTACGTCAATTTTCAGGCACAGTGCGACACAAAGCTGTGTTATTTTGGTCACTTCTTTTGGATCGCACCAATAACAACAGTTTTGTGTCGCACTATGCCTGAAAATTGACGTAATTGGAAAGCCCCCACATACTCGCGCATTTGAGCGTGTTTTCATAACTATTTCAATTTTTACAAATTATTTGAAATTGTCAGTAAAACAGTTACTACATGCAAACCTAGAAACAATGTTTGAAAAATTGAAATATAAAAATAAAACAAGTAGCAAACGTCGTTTTTATTTGTTTAAAATCAATTAAATAATTGATATAATAATCGGCAAATACATAATGATCAAATATAGTTTAACTATACTATTTTTCGAAAGCTGCCGATCAAAATTGACATCATTAAACACGCTAGAGAAATCGATGGTAAAAGTACTGCGATTCATGCGGCAGTAATTGCTCCCGAAGACGTGCGGATTTATACATATCCAGAATTTCCGGAAATTTCTAAGGATGAAAAGGTAAAAATAAAATCAACGCATATTATATTATAGTATCTTAGAAAGCTTATAGTAGATAAAATAAATGAAATTTATATATTATATAAATGTAATCATATCACGAAAACTACCCTAGGTAGTCTTAATCTTCCCAAGTAAAACTGCGACCAATATAGAAGACCTCTTTATAAAAAAATTCGATCGCGGAGGTCAGATGATAGAAGAAAAAATTGAAAATGAATTTCCAATAACGCGGGCCATTTTTATAGACAGCACATGGCATCAAACAAAATCTATTTACAAAGACCAAAGATTACGGGGTATGTATACGCAAATTAGCAATTTTTATGTATTTTATTTTTATACGCAACTATCGATTATCGGAGTTAATTATTTCCAATCTTATTTCGAAATGGTTTAAATTGTATGTCCGTAGATCTGCGATGCGTTGTCTTGAAATCTCGTATTTCTCAATTTTGGAGACATCAGAAATCTAGCCCAAGATGGTATCTGGCAACGATAGAAGCGATCCACCAATTCTTAGTAGAATTACACACTAACGCGTTTGGTGCAGTTCCGAATTATTCCAGTCTTCAATCTTGTGGCGAAACAGAACCCACTGAACAAAGTGAAACGGAGGATTCTTCTCTCACTGAGAAATACTCTGGACAATACGACAACTTGTTATATTTTTTTAAATACATGTATGAAAAAATTCACAGTATATATGATCACGAGAAATTGTGGGCATACAAACGTCCACTGATATAATAAATTTTAATAAATTATCGTTAATACTTTATAATTCGTTATTCATTTAACAAAACCCCACAGGTTTTCTATACTATTCCCAAAAATATAACTCTAAATCCTAGTTCTGTCCCCCTTACAAGTTTTTATTCGAAATTTGATATTAATTGGATTAGTGCCTAGATAAATATTTTGTCTATTTATTTTCTCGTCTGATGTTATGAGATCTTTACGCGATTTTTCAAGCTTTTATTTATACGATAAGCTAATAACGAATAGACGCGTCGTTAAGCTGTATAATTTATTGCGTCATTTTTAGCATGTGGAACGTCATAACAAAAGGATTAATTTAATGATAAGCGCGACCAATAATAATATGTTTACCAGAATTATCTGGTATTTATGTGCAACCGATCGAATCCAAGTAATTCACGCTATTACAATACAATACGATAATAATCATAATACAGTTCTTGTTTATTGCTCTGCAATAAACTACTTCGTATCATTTTTGTAATTATCCGACTGCAGTCGAGTAAAAGTTTAAAATTTAATCCTGAAGGTAAAAGAATTTCAGGAAGTAACGCTGCTAGATTTTAGTAATAAGTGAAGATGCTCGTATTGGGATCCTTGGAATGGGCGTGGCTTTGAAATTTTAGCCTTCTTTGAGTAGTTCTATTTTCGTCACTAGTTGGCGTATTGAGGTTCTAAGCCCTCTCATTGGTTACTGTAGCCTTCTTTGAGTAGTTCTATTTTCTGCCACTAGTTGGTGTATCGAGGTTCTAAGGTTCCCAATATAATTACATAATATATACGACGTATACTAAAATAATTATATATCGTTGAATATATTTTATTGTACATATATAATAATGAAAATATATACAAGACACACTGTTGCTTTTACGAGACAGCGTAATTTATTATGTGAATATGAATATAATATGAATATAATTATATACCTGATATATATAATATTAATAAATAATACATAATATAAGCTAAAATCAACGTATGTTTATCATAGCGGCGATTATTATTACAGACTATAATTATATAATATTTACTGTATATACTACTACAATCTACACAATAATCCGATGCAAGACGTATATATATATCATGTGTGTATGATACAGTAACGTATTACGATTTCTTTTCAATATTTACGATTAGAAATAATAATTACAGGTATATTAAGAGATACCTGTGCATAGAAGATAAATTAATGACAAACAATAATTTACATAAAAAAAAAAAAAAAAAAAAAAAAATGAATCAGTCTTGCCTCGAGACACTCAGGTTTTTTTTTTTTTTTTTGTTTCCCAAATGGAAAATCGATTGTTTTTATTTTTATTTTTATTTTTATTTTTATTTTTATTTTTATTCTTATTTTTTTTTGTTTCTCCTCCTATCTTATATTATTTATATCCTTGGAAATACTTTTGATATGAAAATAAGCTAATACTAACCAGCCGCGTACACCGTTCTCTATTAAACGCTTCTCACCCCGTCTGAATGAATTCAAATACGATTTTTTTTTTTACATTTTTTGTATTTTTTTTTTTTTTTTTTTTTTAATTTGCACTTCGGAAATTGATCGATGATTCTATAGTTTTATACTTTTATAACGTATCTCTTTGGCTTGAAATAACAAATGTTACGAAATAAATTTGAAAACTTGTCCATTATACAAATAAGACGGACGGTTCTTACTAATTGGCGGAGTTTATGTTTTTCAGAAAATATGTTAAATAATAAAAAATATTCATCGCTGCAGAGTCGCCATGACAATTCGAAACACCATAATTAAGGAGGCTTATATAAATATAATAAAAAACATAAATAAATTGAGTTATAGCCGATTCTTACTATACAACATGTAACTCCAGTATTCTCAATTGTCTTCGATTGCAATTTATTATTGTATAGGCCTCTGAAAAATTTGCATTGATCCAAACTTGATTTGATTTTAATTAATTAAATATCTTGAAATTATCAGTTATGGGTAATTAATTTTAGAATCACTTTTTAGATTTAAAATTTTATGCAAAAAAAAAAAAAAAAAAAACAACATTTCAGATCAATAGAAATAGAATAAAAATTCAACTGTAATACATATGCCTGTTTCTGAATGAGTGTACGTTGTATGTATATGTATGTGTTTATATATTTATAAATAATAATAAGAAAAAAAAAATAAAAAATAAGGTATTATAATATACGAAAAATAGAAATAATCAAACTTAATTGTATACGATTATTTTATTCTATAGTGATTTGAATATGATGTTCTTCGGGTATTTAATTAATTAATTAATTAATTAATTAATTAATGCAACACTGGTTCTAACTATACAGTGACTACACATTGATTGATAATAATAAACACATAGATCGTTTTGGAAAATTGCCATCGAAAAACTAGAGTTTCAATTTCAATACAGTGTCGGGTGTATTTTGAAACTCTTGGGTATAATTGGCATTTTATATCATTTTTATTTTATAGATAAAAAGGGCAATATACTATAGGTATTACGATACACTTCGATTTGCCCTTTTAGCAATATGTATATGTATATCATAAGTTTTTTTTTTTTTTTTTTTTTTAATTTTAAATTTTTTTCCTTTGTTTTTTTTTTTTTTTTTTTTTTTTTTTTTATGTTTTATGTTTTAAATATAGTAGTACCCATTTATGAGAGCCAATTCTTTCATTAATTATTGTAACTGGTATTAATTTACTTGTATCACAGGCGTATTATGTAAAAGAGGCGGTCGACAGGCAGACAAAAACTTTTGCTGGTTTCTAATTCTTTATATTCTACTCCTACTATTCTACTGCACAGCCAAACACTTGCTCGATCACACAATTTCAAAACTTCACTCATCTCAACACATTGTTCAGTAATATTAATATTATTCTTATTATTATTATTATTATTATTATTATTATTATTTACCTTCGATAATGTTTGATAAATATCGAATTAGTTACTTATTTTTACATATATATATAGGTATAATTCTAATCTAATCATCAACATTTTTTCAACGAATCTTTCACACTTTAAATTATATATATCAATTAATAAACTATCGATAACTTAAATTTTCGAAATATAATGTTTATATCCGGTAAGGTATATTCTTACACACAATCGTATGTATGTATCTATCTATTAAATTCTGTATAAGCTCTTTTTCTTTTAATAATATCATGAAATAAATGATCAAATTTTCAAAATTTCCAAAATTTCCAATTTAGAATCTATGTATAAGTTATTGGATTAAAAAAGAAGAACATTGAGCTTATAGACAATAATTTGACAAATTTACGATTATTATTCATCAAATTTGAAATCGTTATAATTTCTGTGAAAAAAAGATATTCAAATTAGAATAAAATTTGACGAAATTTTAAACGATAAATAAACATATTATACCTATTATAACATTAGGCACGACTGAAACAGTATTATACTAATACTAGTAACAATGATTATTCCGTAATACTATTATAGCACATGTGAAATTAAAAAGAATCGAGTATAATATAATAGTAATTGTTTTCTAAGTAGAATTTATATAATAAATACATTATAATATATGTGTATGATATTATTTTCAACGTAAGTAGAGATTACATAATTATAGTGAAATAAATATCAATCGATAAAAAAAAAAAATAATAATAATAATTAATTTTGTTAATATCAATGAAACGCAATGGAAAAATAAAAATTAAAATAAAGCTATAGGAAAAAAATTGCAATCCTTTTTTCAATCAACAAAAATTGTTTCTTTGTTTTTTTTTTTTTTTTTTTTTTTGTTTTTTTGTTTTTTTTCGACCGATTATAGTTGATTGTTGAGATCAAAATTTTCTTGAGACCAATATTTTTCTTTCTATATAATAGGTGTATAATAGTATATAGATACATAGGTACACATATTTAGTATGTATTTAAAATTGATTTGAAACACGTAAGTATAAGCATTACTGCAATTTTCTTTCGTCTATCAAATAATTTGTTTATAATAATTACCTAATCAACGGTAAAACACACGCATAGATACTTTTAAATAATGAAATATTGTTTAAACAATATGTACTCTAAATAAAGTGCGTATTACTTAATAAGACCAGATTCACCAAGATTCATACAAACATTTTACACTTTACGATTACGATTATTTCTAAAGACGACCAGCAGCGTATAAAACATATTTCATATTTTTTTTTTTTTTTTTTGTTTTTTTTTTTTTTTTGTTTTCTCTTCTTTTTCTTTTCTTTCATAATATTATAATATAATATCTTTTTTTTTTTTTTTTTTGTTTTTTTTTTTTTTAGTTTATCAGTTATTCAAATATATAATATATATATATATTATTATAAGGTATACGCGGCACTTTTACTGCCACTAATGATTACACTTCGTACTTGTATAGATAATACATTTCTACTACAATAGTAAATGGCATAAGTAGTAATATGATATCGACTTATATACTTTTATTATTATTATTATTTTTTTTTTTTTTTTGTTTCTTTTCACTTGAAATTTTGAATATCTCGTTTAAGCGTCCAGAGCGCATAGTTTTTTTTTTTTTTTTCTTTTTTCTCTCTATCTTTAATTCTCAAATATTACTTCCGTAGTGCGATATATCATTACATATACATATATATATCATACGAATTCAATTTATGTATCTCTGAATACACTTATCGGCGTACCTCGCGATAGGCTATTGAAATATGTACTTCTCAAACGTGATTTTTAATTATGCTTTGATCCGTTTGTCAGTCTGTACTCTCCTAGCCAGGATCACGACGAAAGCGTCCAAGTTAAACGAATAAAAAAAAAAAACAGAAATAAATTAAGATCAAATCAAAGTATAGCTATGTAATAATTTCGTGATTTCGTTCAGAAATTATTTAAAATTACAATATACGTAATTTTTTTTTTTTTTTTTTTTTTTTTTCTCTCTCCTTTCACGAAATAGGAATTCACATCCTACACCAAATTAATGCTGCTGTAAATACAAAATATTATAAGTTTTTTTTTTTTTTTTTTTTGTTTTGTTACGGAATTTCATATAGGTAGGTAATTTTTTACCACGTATAATATCTAGATTTCGATCAACTAGCTCTGACTCAGAAAGCCAATAGAAATAATAGATAAGTAGAAATATAGATAAAAATGCAATGATATAGATTTAATTAATATGTTGTTACTCGCGTCGTATATACATAAGTAGCAACGAATCTGGTGCCATGTAAAAGTAGCCGCCCGTGATGCACTACGGCAATTTAATTTATGTGCCTAAAACCATTAATCAATGAGCGTTCCAACTATTAGTTATTAAATCACCAAATAATAATAATAATGTAAATAAATTATTATTCAATCTTTGTAGAATACGTTCTCGTTGGAACAATCATCAAAGATTCGATTTGCTGCATCGCACAAACACTGCAGAGTGAATCACAAGAGGCATCGCATCGCATCGTTCTCTCCATTATTGTATTAGGAGCAATTCACAAATCGCATAATCATACCTAATAGGCTTTTCACGCTCAATTGTTCAAACCAGACGAACAAATCACAGTATTACGCAACATCGGCAGTAACGTTGTCTAGAAGCTCCAGCACTTGGCTGCGGTGTAACTGGGGCAAAATATGCATGAACTTTTATATTCGGTAGATGTGTCTGAAACAAAAATTCAACATACATTATCAATACCATCAAACATATTATGAAATTTTAGAATTTTCTTTCAATATTCTTTAGTTATATTCGCGATATTCATTTTCATTATGACCAAAATTTACATTTGTGAAGAACCAAATAATAGATACCCTTAATCTTCGTATTCCAGCTCTGGTGATGAGTTGGCAATCGTATAGTTCAATGCGTTGTAAGTTATGGCAAGCTTGAAGTAAATGATCTAGACTGGCGTCTGTGATGAGAGGACAGTTGTCCAGTTCTAGTACAGCGAGGTGTTCAGATGCGCATGGAGAAAGGGCTAGTTGTCTAATGCCCTCGTCAGTGATCAGCTCGCAGTGCGACAGGCTCTGTTCGGAATTGTCACTCGCGATCAGTTAGGTTCATTAAACTTGATAGAAACCTTAAGTTTCGTTATTTAAGAAACAGAAAAACTCGTCGCTTACAAGTTTCTCCAACCGAGGACATCCCATTGCTAAATGTATGAGTGTGGTATCGGTAATCAATACGCATTCTTCCAAGTCCATTTTTTCCAATAATCTGCAGTTCTGGAAAAAATTATTCATAATCCAATTATCACATACTAATTCACATCGCATTATATTCTGATAAAATTCTAGACAAACTCACTCTAGCCAATGCCTGAAAACCTGCATCAGTGAAATGCGTACATGCAACACATTCGAGTGTCCCTAACAAGGGGCAGTGTTGAGCTAATGTAACTAACGACGAATCCGTAAGATTGGGACAATTCGATAAACAAACGTAGTGAAGTCTTGAACATCTCTCGCTAAGTTCTCTCACAGCGTCGTCGGTGATGTTCTGAAATTTATTGCGTATTAAATTACTGGATTCACCTATACTAATAATTTTCATTATTCAATGAATACCAATTCTTATAGATCATTCTTACTCTGCATTCGTGCAAATTGATTGCTTCCATGTTAGGACAATACCGAGCCAAACATTTAACGGCTCGATCTGTGAGCTGGCGACATCCTTTACTGAGAAAACTTCTCAGTTCTGGACAACCTCGGGCTAAAGCTTCGACACCGTTATCGGTGAGTAATTCACACCAAGAAAGATTGACGTGAGTCAATAGAGGACAGCCTTCGGAAAGGTCTTTCAAAGATAGATCTGTGACCTCGGGACAAGAGTCTAGATTTAATCGCTGCAATTTTGGACAATGACTACTCAGCGCGGCACAGGTAGTGTCCGATATCTTTTTACAACGACTCAAATTCAGCTCTTCTATGTTAGGACACAATTGGGCTAGTGTTCGCATAGAGTTATTTCCTATACTTTGACATCCTCTCAGAGATAATTGCCTAAGAAATCCACCGCATCGTCTCGATATGTTTTCGATAACCGGACCCTAGAAGTAAGCATAAAATGAAATCGTGATGTTTCGGTATTAACAAAGTTAATTCTCTCATAGATAATAATTTATCAATTAATATTACCTCTACGTCTCGTTGAAAATCAAATAGATCAATTCTTTGCCAGTTTGAACCATCCAGAGCTAAAACATTCCAAGCTTTGCTGACTTGTGCGCAACGACACAAAGAAACAACGTCCAAGTATGATAAAATCCTGTTGGAATAAAAATGGTAATTTTTAACGCCTTTGTTTGAATTTTAAAGAACTGACTTTGTGATACAAACATTGTATTAATCATAAGAGAATAACTTCAAACTTGTTATCTCTGATTCATAGTCATTGTTAGTAAATTTTCTAAGCATCTAGTATCTTGGATAATAAAATTAATCTTAAAAATTAAATACATTAACTGTGTGTAGTTGTAAAATAGTATCACAAGATAGATAGATAGATAGAGATAGATAAGCCGAATTTTAAACACAACGATAAAATGATATTTTAAAAATAATACATTACCTAAGTAACAATTCCTTTGGCAATTTTTTATTGATCTGCGCTTCGTCGTCATGAAATACTCGCGTCAACTGAAATAAATAATGAAAATAGGATTAGTTTATATTTTTTAATTGACTATTTAAAAGCTGCAATTATTAATCTTTATAACAAACCTGCATATAGGATTGCTTCATTGTGGTCACAGGATTGTTATGATTATGCTGTGTTGTATAATAACCACCGTGATGATGGTGGTGATGATGATGATGATGGTGATGCGATGGTTGTTGTTGTCGCCACCACTGACCACCGCCGCTACCTGCTTCTTCAATTCCTTGCACTTGACCTCCGCCACCGACTCCTACTCTACTTGCTTTTTTCTGTAATACAATATAATTTCAAATAAAGTCTGTATATCTGAGAAAATGATATTAATTGAACAATTTTTTTAAAGTTTATTATTGATTCCTCAGTCCAATGAGTTTCCTGGTACATTATCATTACTGCATTTATTACACGCGTTTCTTTGTCAAGGACAAAAGTTAACTCAACATTGCGCAATAACAAAGCGATTACAGCAGTTTACTAACAACGGCTATCAGCTAACAAACATGGAAAATTACTTTTTATTAGTCTACCAATATGTATTGATAAAGAAATGTATTCGTTAGGAACAAGTTGTTAAAAGAAATTGAATTATAAGATTTTTCTGAAGATGGGGTATAGAACTTATTTTACATGATACTTGACCGATTGAATTTATTGATTAGTATTAGTATAACAAGGCAATTAAATCAGATTTTAAAACAAATGAAATCTTCTCCTCAATGAAATCTTCAATGAAGATTTATAATGAGCCTGATGAATATAATAATCATACATACCCGTAAAATGAATAAGATTATTTTTCTCCGCTCGATAGTCTCACAACGATCACTTTGTACATACATACAACCCCTTTAATTTAAAAAATAAAATAAAAACTTATTATTGATATTATTTATTTATACATCAAGTTTGATAATACATTTTTTTATTTATTTTTTTTTTTTTTACAACGTGTTTCTAACTCATTTTTTTTTCTTTTCGCATACTGAAATTACAGTTAATACTTGTACGACCGATTAGAATTTATATCGTCTTTATCATTGCAGTATTTTGAAAAAACCAAGTATACGAAGAAATTGTGATGTAAATAAAGTATAAATTTAAAATACGACAAAAAAAAATTCGCTATACAGTTTAAAAAGTTAAAACATAAGAATTCAGATTAAAGTAAACTCAAATTTTCATACACAACAATTTCTTAACAGCGATTTTGTTCAATAATAACTGGAAATACATTCAAATATAATATAATAAAAAAAGAAAGAATAACAAAACAGTGAAGAAAGGTTTTCTGAACAGATACGAGAAGACACAATGGTTTAGCAATTCAACTAATGTAAAACTTCATCAAATGATCAATTGCTTGTCTCTTGCTATTAGTATAATAACAATAGAACTATAGAACTGCGATATTACTAATCAAGTGAGACAAGTGCTAGACTAACAAGTACTGTTATGGACTCATCAGACAGTCGCATCTAAGCAATATAAAGTATCAAGTGATGGCTAGTGATCAGTGCAGGAGGGAGATTTAGGTCATTATAATTCATTTGACACGGTGTAAAATGATTTGAGAGCTTCAAAAAATCTATCTAGGTACTCAAATCGTATATAAGTAGATAGCAAAGCTGATAATCGTTCAGTAAATTAGCATTAAAAAAATTTCGCACCATGTTCTATGAGTTTTTCTTTATTTTCACATCTCAAATGCATCTATATACTAATATTAGGAAATGATAGATCGATTGAGACATTTCTTTTATACATTTTGACCCAATACAAAATTTTTTTGCGTCATTAATCTCAGTCTGTAAACAAGAGGTTTTTGAAAACATCCTATTGCGCATCTGAGGCAACATCACTGCTGTTGTTATCAGCTGTAATTTGACAGAATAATAAGGAAGTATATATATGTGAAAGTATGTTTGAAACTGCGACTGAAAACTTTCACAATTAATTTTCTATTCTATTCTAATATAAAATACCTGTAGGGTATTTTTTTCTAAAAGAATTTACGCAACTATGTTTAGGGTAGCTGCTCAGACTCAAGGCTTAGTTTTAAAGCTCTAACATGCTCAGGTCAGTTTAATTTTTTCGACCATATCAATAAGTCGGAGTTTCAAGGAAAAAAAAAAAAAAACAACCACATGGTGTTGTTGTGTGTCCAATTAATTTACTTAATAGATTTATGCGTAGAATATCTCCCCACGTACTAATGCCAACAAATGTTTAATAAACAATGGGATATTGCTCATCAGGTAAATTATATAGTATATTTACATTCGTCGGATGCGTACATGTTTAACTCTTATGAGTGAGTGAGTGAGCACACGGGCTCACTCACACTTGTTAGGTAAGACTTACGTCTTTACGTACCTATTATTTTTATTGGTTATATTTTTAATTAAATACAACCAATACCACCGAAGGTGGTGTAAATTCATCGAAGAAATGATTTTACGATAGAAGACTTAAAATTTTTGACGAGAAAAATTTATCCGGCGTCCCGGGAATCGAACCCGAGCCTACTGGCTGCCAATCCGGGGGCTTATACCCACTAGACCACCTGGCCGCCTTCAAATTTTCTCTCGTCAATTTCAAGTCTAGTTAGTGTACACAGTTTGTAGTATATTTACATTCGTCGGATGCGTACATGTTTAACTCTTATGAGTGAGTGAGTGAGCACACGGGCTCACTCACACTTGTTAGGTAAGACTTACGTCTTTACGTACCTATTATTTTTATTGGTTATATTTTTAATTAAATACAACCAATACCACCGAAGGTGGTGTAAATTCATCGAAGAAATGATTTTACGATAGAAGACTTAAAATTTTTGACGAGAAAAATTTATCCGGCGTCCCGGGAATCGAACCCGAGCCTACTGGCTGCCAATCCGGGGGCTTATACCCACTAGACCACCTGGCCGCCTTCAAATTTTCTCTCGTCAATTTCAAGTCTAGTTAGTGTACACAGTTTGTAGTATATTTACATTCGTCGGATGCGTACATGTTTAACTCTTATGAGTGAGTGAGTGAGCACACGTATTGTAAATTATATACAATATATAAATTCAAAATTGTTGTTTGATATTTTTAATAAAATATCGAAAAAATGTTTAGAAAAATGAAAAAATAAATAAAATAAATAAATAAATAAAAGGAACGATTGAGAAATCAATTTGACTAATTTAGTCATTTATCTGATAGTTTTAAATCGTATATTTGTATTTTTGAATGATGAGTTATTTTTCTTGGTATTCAAAATGACAGTATAGGAATAATTTAAGAGGTCGTCTACTCTGCTACGTCTTGAATAAAAAACTGTAAAAACATATAATCCTAATTTAGATTAAAAAAATAAAAGTTTATCAGAATCTATAGATAATAATCCCAAGTGTTTATCTATGTATTAATAATTGTAGGTAATAAATTTAGATAGCGAGAATTGATGGTTTAGTTTTTAACAACAAAGGATCGAAAGGTGTATTATATGTATGTGACAAGGCGCAGACAGGCAACAAAAAAAAAATAGAGAACAAAGAAAGATGAGTTTGTTAGCTATTGAATGATGAAAAGTTGAGTTTTAGATCGAAAAAATAATCATCTTTATTATGAATGTGGTTTTTAGATGTGACCTGGATTCTAACGAATATATTATATGGGTTGAAAAATTTCGTCAAGATTGTGTCGTAGATTCGAGCCAGACGCGAATCAGCTGTTCGTAATGACAACACGCTATACAGAGTTTCGTTATTAATTGTTTAACGATACTTAACAGGATTATAGACACATGTATTACCTCGAGCTTGGTGCGCCCGGAGTGTATCATCCTTTTGAATTGCGTTGTTTTTTTAAACTTTCAAAACTACCGAACAAATAAGAAGAAATTTCTTTAGCTTCGTACATACACTGCTACGCTTCACTAGAGAAATGGCCGAGTCCACTGAGCATAGAAGATGCTCCTGAACCAGAATCCTATTGGTTCGTGACTCTCGGCTTGGCGACAGTCCAGCCATTCAGAAGCCTGCTTCGCTTTGTTTATACGCTTCTGATTGGCTACTATTTTTATTACTAAATAACAAACAAGCAAAACCGAAACGCGAGACTCGCGGCGTCACAGCCCACTGAGTTCGATGCCTTCTTCGTCCCCGGCACAAAGCGAACTATATCACAGCTTATAAGTCATATTTTCGATTAGAATTTGTTATGGAAAGTTTAGTTTGTCTATTTTGTTATTCAAAATTGTTTCATTAACTTCTATTTGAAATTATTTTTACAATATAATTTTTACGACTACTCGATTAATAACTTACCAACCTTTCATGGCACATGAATTTCTCAGGAACAAAAACTGTTTTACCAATGAACAATAAACACGGCAGATTCGATGTCAACACTCTGTGTAATTATTCCAATAGATGTCGCTTTGTTTACCAAAATCTTGGAACAAACACTTCGACTTCGAAATTTTCGATCGTATGCCAAGATGTGACCGCTCACATCTCGATAATATCAACTGAGCTATTGAACTCTCAATAAATTCTCAATTGGGTTTTGGCATCAAATTTTTTTTCATTTTTTCGGGGTGCATGACTTTTTTTATTTCATATTCTAGTAGTTTTTGAAAAACCATTTAAGACGTATTTTTTTATTTTTTCGATTCAACCAAAATTGCCGTTGATATAACAGATTGAAAACTACAACAATATGACGTCACCCATGTTAAGATATATCTATATATACAGGGTGGTCCATTTGAATCTCCGCAGGCGAATATCTCGAAAACTAACAGTTATAAAAAAAAAAGTTTTATACAAAACTTGAAGGGTTTCGAGGGGGAAAGATGATGCTGATATGTGTTGACTTGTGGACTTCGCCGATTCCGAGATTTCGCAAGTAACTTCGGATTTTAGATAGGGAACACATGTTTTGGTTGGGGGCAGCTGATAGCGAGATCAAAGACGCATTCAAATACGGAAGCATTAAAAATTGGAAAAAAAAATTTTGCAAAAAAAAATTCAAATAAAAAAAACGTTGATAGAGAAAAAAAAAAGAATTTATTGAAAATTGAAATTAAAAAGATAACAAAACCTCTACATAGTCGCAACCTTGACACTGGTGTGAAGGCTTAAGTCCGGCATGCACTGTAAAAAAAGTCATGTAAAAATACTACATTAAATGAAGGACATAATCGGACCCACATTAAAGGTGAATATTTTACACTCAGACATCGCGAATTCTCAAGTGAATTAGTAAAAGTAATAATTAATTTAGTTTTCCGAGTGGAAGATGTCGCTAGTTTGCTAACATGTTTGAAAGAAAAAACACTAATTCCTATAGTAAAATATTCACATTCAAAGTAGGTCCCTTTATGTCCAACATTGAATGTTGCGATTTTACAAGGCGAAGGGTGATTTTAAGATTTATTCGTATTTATACAAAGTGTTCGTAAATACCAACGTAAAAGAGGTAAATCTTTCAGTTATTATGTTGTAATTTTCACTTGTACATTCACTATGTCCTAGTATTTTTATGTGTTATTTTTTACAGTGTGAGCTGGAACATGTTGTCAGTGTAATTATGTCGGGCGAACTAATGCGGTTAGTTTTTTGCGTTATTGATCTGCGAATTTTTTTTACTAATCTGGTGCATTCAAACTTTCCAATTTCAAAATTGGCAAGAAAAATTTTGAGCTGGAGTGATAAACAATGAATGTGTTCGAAAGCTAGGGACAAAAAAACAATCTTTTGCAAAAAAAAAAAAAATTCGCGAAATTTTTTTTTTTGAATTTTTTTGGCAAAATTTTTTTTTTTTCAATTTTTAATGCTTCCGTATTTGAATGCGTCTTTGATCTCGCTATCAGCTGCCCCCAACCAAAACATGTGTTCCCTATCTAAAATCCGAAGTTACTTGCGAAATCTCGGAATTGACGAAGTCTACAAGTTAACACATATAAGCATCATCCTTCCCCCTCGAAACCCTTCAAATTTTGTATGAAACTTTTTGTTTTATAACTGTTAGTTTTCGAGATATTCGCCTGCGGAGATTAAAATGGACCACCCTGTATATCAAAATTAGTGAAATTCAATTGCCTATAAAATGAGCAATTATCATTTTTAACAAAAAAGAAAAAATACGTCCTCATTATTTTGGCTTACTCTACACTGTAAAAAATGATCGTGAATTTACAACACATTTACTACACAAAAGTTTTGCAAAATTACAAATGTGGTGTAGCAAAGTAAAGCAAAGTAAATTGCTGAGCTTGTTTTATAAATTTACAAATAAATTCTTGATTTTACTGAACTTTCGTAAGAAAAATACAAAATTTTGTTTGAATTTACTAAATTTTTTAGTAAATTTGAAGTATTTGTAAATTAATTTTACAGGAAATGTCTTGTAAATTCCTACTCATGTATATGCATAAAACTTCCAATACAATTTAGGAAGTTCACAATAAACATTTTTTACAGTGTACATTATGCATCCCCAAAAAATGAAAAAAAATGTTGATGCAAAACCCCAATTCCTAGCTCCAGATTGATGTCTGAAGTCAAATCCAAAACCCTACTAGTATTTGTAAAAAATAAATCGATCGCAATGATCAGTCGACCTCCTTCTTCAGATATAAATTTCGTCTGCGCCATTCAGTAGACGAAGGATCCGAATCGATCGCTTATTTGTATATATATTTGGAAAAATGGCTCATCAGACAGCTCGAATGTAAAATTACAAAAAGATTAGCGCTGATTGATACCGAACATTAATTTAATCGCATATTTGTATATAAAAGCATAAATATTGATGGTGAAAAAATGAAGTGCGAACACAATCAGCAGGTTGATCAAGATGTCCTCCAATGATATTCATTGCAGACATGCTGTAATATTGTTGATTAAGTTGTTTTCCGCCGAATTTTTTTAAGCCCGTAAATATTGCGACACATGTTTTCAAAAAAAAAGAAATCATGTATCACCAATTGTCGTGTGAATTTATCTGTACGATATCGTCACAAAGTCAGTGAAAGTGCTGAATGGAAGTCCCACGAGCGTTGCTCATGCTTCGAATAATTCAATTATAGTTTTAATAGAAATTCAATAGTTTGGTATAATTTGGCATTGTTCTGGCTAGTCCACATGTATTGGCTGGGTGTACGCACACTGTTAGAAATTTCCATGCGAGTTCCACAAAGAATGTATTGCGGAAGCTAATAGGCAAAACATTTAGCCAAAATTAAAAATCGGGTATAGTAATTATAAAAAACTTTTTTATCGGTATTCAAAACAATTTCATGAATTCGAGTACAATTTTTGTGTTTTTCGTATAAAAGTTCAGCAAAATCAAGAAATTATTTGGAAATTTACAGAACAAGCTTATAGCAATTCACTTTGCTACGCCACATTTGTAATTTTGCAAAACTTTTGTATACTAAATTTGTTGTAAATTCACAATCAAATTTTTTACAGTGCACATATACTACTTTAAAAATAAGTGTGTATTGTGTACATACGTTAAGCATGAGAAAATGCTGAGCATGATTTTAGATGCCGCTGACAGTATGCATGAATATGTTACACACTGATAATCAAATAGTAGGGGAGAGTTGCCACTATTGGACCGCCACCTAAATTGGACCGTTTCAATTTGGTAATTTTTTGCAACTGTATCTTCTCAATTTTGAGAATTGTAAAAATGGGTACCATCAGTACTAGAAATTCTCTAAAAATTCCTATTTTTATAATTCTCAAAATCGAAGAGATACTGTTGCAAAAAATTACCAAATTGAAACGGTCCAATTTAGGTGGCGGTCCAACAGTGGCAACTCTCCCCTATTAGTATTTTCGTGCACCCGGCCAATTATTAAGGTTACCCAGATGGAATTTCAGCATACATTACTCAGGGAGCTAAGAACTGGTATAAGAATATATCAATACTTAAGAGTATATGATGTATCATAGATAATACATTCCACACAAAGAGTACAAAGAACGATGTAATTATGACCAATATAAACTGTGCCTGTTGATTTGACCAGAGCCCCAAATAAAGCATTAATTATTCAAAATTTTTATGTACAAATTTGACGAAATACATAATTTAAGAAAAATTGTCTCTTAATTTTACAGAATTATTTCCTTAGCCCCAGTCAGACTTACGATTAATCCCAAAGTCCATTATAGACAGGATATGTCAGTCGTTTCAATGATTCTCAGAAAAAAATGTAGACTTTTTTTTTTATCAAGTTGTAGATTGTAGAAGAAAAATATCCGCCAGAGATAACTCGTTTAATTGGGCATTCGAAATTACGTCTGAATCATAAATTTCTCTAATTACTATAATAAAATAATGGTCATCAACTTCGCATGCTATATGTGAACTTTCTCATATGTATAAGATTTTGCGTGTCAGTGGGAATCCCATTTTCTGATTCACAAGTAACGACTCACTCAATTTCCGGATTATTGATCTCTTTGACATTCTCATCCGATTTCGATGGGATGAATGTGCCTCCCAGCTCATATATTAATTTTTTGAATCGAATTTAATGGATTCGTTGTTCGAATTGAAATCGAATTAACCTTTTCCTGTATTCATGTGCGATTAAATAATGATGAAAAATCGATGTCTACATTTATGTATAGGTATTCCTATGCGTCATTCGAATGTGAAGCTGCTCACCCGAAACTGGATCGGCAATTATTCTGACGAGTACCTGTAGCTATTAGAAAAAATGTTGCCAGAAATAGCTGAATGCCTATTGCAGGGTGTATGGCAATTTCAAATCACACCAAATTATTGCTGAGCCTTGAGCCAACGCTGCAGTACCGATGATAAGCTTTTGCTTCCAATATAGCTGTAGCCACATATTTTGGTGGCAGGATATAATTCTTATTCTCCCTACAAATTTTTTGGATTTTCTGAAGTCTGAAGCGTTCAAATATGAAGAAACATTTATTATTCCGTAGCGTTGATATTTCGTGCAGCGATAAATAAGATAAATGGTTGTCGTTTTTTGTTTGTCTTTTTCCAAAAATCCGTTCTTAGCGATCGATCGAGGTCGTTCAAGTTTTACTGGGAATTAGTGTCGGTGGTTTTTCATTCAATATGGATAAGAGTCAATTGCAGACGTTATACCTAATAATAGGAACAATAAACATAATTCTGTCTTATGTGGGATTATCTGCTTGAGCGCTTATTTGATCTGATGCATTGATAGTCGCAGAAATGAAATAGTGCCTCTAAGTCGAAATAATATTTGTGACTACGATTACAGACTAAGAAAATTGTTTTTTATTAAGTCAATGAATTTCAACGTTGTTCCATCAAGACACGGAACTTACAGCTGCGACGTAAATGTTCTGTATGAGTCATAGAAAGCTCAGGTGGCCAAATCAATTACGTAAATTCTGTAATTGAATGTAATATATACAACTGTCGGATCCAAAGATATTATCCATGCTCGGATGACGTATGATATAATTTGCTGCTTAGGAGTTGACTTTATCAGCGATAACTGCATCTGTACACCGAACAGCTTCATAAGTGGACTGTGAACCTGCGATTACAACTTCTGTAAAATCTTAACGTGATAGGAAATTTAATGTGCAAGATTGTTACGATTAACATTCGTTAAGAAAGTATGAAAACCATATTTGGTAGATACATAGAAATGAACTAATGGAATTTCTCTGTATTACGTTATCAATTACACTATTTTACGATTCTACTTTGCAGCGATAACCTGAGACAATAATTCATGGCTTTATCAGTAGGATTTTAGATGCCAAAAGATGTTAATCTCTCGCAAACGCGCATATACATATAAAATTCGCGATCACGTCCTCAAACCATGACTGTAATAATCACTCAGGAAAAAAGCCTGTGATACATGTATTTATTTCTTTTCTTCGTTTTTCTCTTCTTGACCAGTGGACTATAGATTAGGCCTAAATATGTATGTATCGATTAGGGCGAGTCAACGTGTAATCTAATCGTGAGACAATACCAGTTCTGATAAAATTGACAGTGTGTACGTGCAAAACCTTGATTGCAAATATATAGCATAATATCATACCCCACACAAGTATACCTAATATGCACATGACCATTACTGCCCTCGTTTTCGATTAAACCGAACTATGACGATTCTATTTTCACTTAAAAGTACCATTCAAATTTGCCAAAGTTGTTCGATAGCCTGGATAGAAAAAAATGGTGCGGATTAATCTAATGGATAAGTTGTTCCAACTTTATGAAACGTTAGGATTGTTCTTCAGCATTTGCGAACAATTTGAAAATGCAGGTCCTTGGCAAAAATATAGATTGCGGATTGGCTTTCACGCAATTCATCGGTGGGCGGTCTAACCATGGTTTACGATTCGCCATTTCTGATCATTGCTAGCTATGAGTGATTAGTTATCAGTAATTACTTGGAATTCTTTACCTCCTACAGAGCTCAAGGTCCGCTCATCGAGCTGAATTTACTGCGAAAAAGTATCGGAAAATCCCATAATCTAAATAGACGTAACTCGTTTCCGGATCTCAATGAGCGTACCTTACTTAATTGACAAGTGAGCTCTTGACTTCATGAGATTATCATTTTGATATGAATAGAGCTTCCGTTGTGTGTTAGACAAGTATAAGTGAATCACTATACTCCCGTAATTCACAACAAGTTGTGATCTCATTCATGATCAAGGACAGACTCATCTTTGAAAGAAAATTAAGACGAGTGGTTTATTTTCATTTTTATCTACCATAATTCACAATTTACCGCCAAATAAATTCATTTTCTAATCTTCCTATTGTTTATAATGTTATTATGTTGAAAAAAATAATATTGCAGTATGGGTAAGATGGTAAGATGGATTAAGAGCCTGGATCAGCAATATAAGAATAGACGAATCGAATGATTTTTGTGTACTTGTTGTGGATTGGAAATCCACGTTTAGGAGCTTTATGAAATGCCAAATGACATCTGCATTATAAACTGTTCATTTTTATCGATGACCTTTTTTTCTATGACTCCTTCGTGAAACCTTGCTCATTTGATTCAGTATCACATTATTGTACACAATATACGTGACATATGTGTGTACTGTCAAATATAATGATGAATATAAAACCGATAAAAATCTTAGCTGAATAAATCCGATAAAATTGAAATTCGAAGAACTTAACATTTCTAAGATATCTATACAATTGCGAATTCTCCTCGCAAATCCCCTTCCACCTTACCGACTATATAGACGACGATATTATAGATATGATAATGATCTATGAGTAGTGATAAGGTGGCTTACTTTCTTTATAAAAGACACTGTGCTTCGATCTCAGCAATCACTTCTTGACTGAGACGAGAACAATTAAACAAAATATCAGTGCATAGTTCAGGATACACATAGCATGAAAGGTGAGTTTCATATAATTAAATCTTTGTATGAGATCGGAACTTATACTGTACGACGAAAGTAGAGTGAAGACGCCAGGGGATGAAGGTTTGAGCATTTGCTAGGTTGTCTCGAATTTCAAAATATATGAATAATATATACGTATCATTTCAAGTCAATATAGCTATGGTAATCAAATGGTGCATTCGCTCTAATTTCCTAGTCTAAGATTTCGTCTTCCCTCATTTTCTGAAGTCGGAATTCCGAAACCGTATCGATATAAAATGTAGTTCACGAGTTAAGCCTTGACTTGTCAGTCATCGACATTTTTTTTTTTTTTTTTTTTATAATCATTTCAGTCAAATTTCGAATAATTTCAACCGTTGCAAGCATAAATTGGGTTTGCATGTGTCGAAAATATAATTCTTTGAAAATAAGTACATATTTTGTAAGTTCTACGGAGAAGAATAGTGGCTCATTTTTGGCCTAAGGACACACTACCCAATTCGCTTTTTTCAATAGCCGTAAAAGAATAATTATCCTGTGTGAATTTGATCCGTATTTAATAAATTAATTTTCTCTTTGTCTCAGGAATTAGCCATGTGGCCACAGTACTGTTGGTCGCGTACTTGACCATCACTTTGATCAGCGCTCAGGAAGAGGCATCGATACCGACAGAATGTCCTGAAAATAACGACGGCAACGCAACTCACATTGCTCACGAATCTGTATGCAATCAGTTCTACAAGTGCGATCATGGACAAAAAGTGCTGCAATATTGTCCAGCTGGTCTAGAGTTCAATGCCGAATTGCAAGTATGCGATTGGCCGGAAAATGCTGGATGTACTTCCGGCAGTTCAGATGACTCCGACGACACTGATTCCGGTGTCCCAGAAAGTTCCAGCGCTCCCGAAACTGAGTCGAGTAGCGAAAGCAACGACGGTACGACAGAAGCTGCCGTTGAAATTATTACGACAGAAGCTGCCGCTGAAATTATTACAACAGAAGCTGCTCCCAGTGATTCCGAAGAACCCAGTGCTGATTCCACAGAGGCAGCTGTGGTAATACCAACGGAATGTCCTGCGGATAACGAAGGCGACGCAGTCCACATTGCTCATGAATCTAATTGCAATTCGTACTACCAGTGCAATTTCGGAGAAAAAGTAGAGCGACAATGCCCAGCTGGTCTAAGCTTCAATGCCGCTTTGCAAGTGTGCGATTGGCCAGAAAATTCTGGATGTACTTCCAGCAGTTCAGATGACTCCGACGACTCTGATTCTGGTGTCCCAGAAAGTTCAAGTGCTCCCGAAACTAACGACGACGAAAGCAACGACGAAAGCAACGACGAAAGCAACGCCGGTACGACAGAAGCTGTCGTTGAAATTATTACGACAGAAGCTGCCGCTGAAGTTATTACGACAGAAGCTGCTCCTAGTAACTCCGAAGAACCCAGTGCTGATTCCACAGAGGCAGCTGTGGTAATACCAACGGAATGTCCTGCGGATAACGAAGGCGACGCAGTCCACATTGCTCATGAATCTAATTGCAATTCGTACTACCAGTGCAATTTCGGAGAAAAAGTAGAGCGACAATGCCCAGCTGGTCTAAGCTTCAATGCCGCTTTGCAAGTGTGCGATTGGCCAGAAAATTCTGGATGTACTTCCAGCAGTTCAGATGACTCCGACGACTCTGATTCTGGTGTACCAGAAAGTTCAAGTGCTCCCGAAACTAACGACGACGAAAGCAACGACGAAAGCAACGACGGTGCGACAGAAATTGTCGTTGAAATTATTACGACAGAAGCTGCCGCTGAAGTTATTACGACAGAAGCTGCTTCTAGTAACGCCGAAGAACCCAGTGCTGATTCCACAGAGGCAGCCGTGGTAATACCAACGGAATGTCCTGCGGATAACGAAGGCGACGCAGTCCACATTGCTCATGAATCTAATTGCAATTCGTACTACCAGTGCAATTTCGGAGAAAAAGTAGAGCGACAATGCCCAGCTGGTCTAAGCTTCAATGCCGCTTTGCAAGTGTGCGATTGGCCAGAAAATTCTGGATGTACTTCCAGCAGTTCAGATGACTCCGACGACTCTGATTCTGGTGTCCCAGAAAGTTCAAGTGCTCCCGAAACTAACGACGACGAAAGCAACGACGAAAGCAACGACGAAAGCAACGACGGTACGACAGAAGTTGTCGTTGAAATTATTACGACAGAAGCTGCCGCTGAAGTTATTACGACAGAAGCTGCTTCTAGTAACGCCGAAGAACCCAGTGCTGATTCCACAGAGGCAGCCGTGGTAATACCAACGGAATGTCCTGCGGATAACGAAGGCGACGCAGTCCACATTGCTCATGAATCTGATTGCGGTTTGTTCTACAAGTGCAATTTTGGAGAAAAAGTAGAGCAACATTGCCCAGCTGGTCTATACTTCAATGCCGCTTTGCAAGTGTGCGATTGGCCAGAAAATTCTGGATGTACTTCCAGCAGTTCAAATGACTCCGACAACTCTGATTCTGGTGACTCAGAAAGTTCGAACTCAAACGAAGCCGAATCAAGCAACGAGAGCGGCAACGACAACGAAGCTAGTTCTACAGAAGCTGGATCTGATAGTTCTGAAGAAGCCGACTCTGATTCTAATGAGTCAGAGAATACAAACTCAAATGAAGGAGAGTCGAGCAGCGAAGGTCAGAACGATGATGAAGCTAGTGCTACAGAAGTTGCTGCTGATTCTGAAGGTTCCGGTTCTGATAATACGGAAGCAGAGACAACTGTACCGACAGAATGCCCTGCAAATAACGAAGGCGACGCAGTCCACATTGCTCATGAATCTAATTGCAATTTGTTCTACAAGTGCAATCACGGAGAGAAGGTGACATTCGAATGTTCAGCTGGTCTCTACTTTAATGCACAAGAACAAGTATGCGACTGGCCCGAATCCTCTGGATGTATTCAAACCAACTGAAAACGAATGATCCAAATTACTTCCAAATAAACATCATTGGAGATGATGGGCGAAAGAAAGAATTGAAAGGACCACTTTGACCATCGATAAAACCTTGTTAACCATGTATTAATGTGTCCACGCTGATAATGATATCTAATAAAGAAATCTGTAAGGGATAATAATCGATTTGAATTTAGTATTTATTTTAACTTCAACGCAGAAATTGTTCAATAATCACTAATTTATGTCTGCATGTATATATATAAACAGAAATAAACAATTATGTATTTTAATTTAAATATTTTTGGCTGGTGCCACTGTGTGTCTTCCTAATGTAATTGAAGGAGCATCAGTTTAACACTGAAATAGTTATCGTTATATACTAATACTATAAAGCCACACAGATATTGGCGAAATAACTATAAAACGGATGTCCATCTCGTTTATTTCAGATCTCCGTTTTGGGAGGTAATATATAATACATTTATTATTTTCATATAGAATATACATAGGGACAGTATGACAGCTCTTTCATAATGGAAGGAAAGCGAGAATAATTATTTATTGTTTATAAAGAGTTAGGTAAGGATTGGAGTAGCACGAACGGAAATGGAGTTTCTACATCAATATGAGGACGTAAAAATCACGGAATTGACGATTAGTCTCGTTAGGTGAAAGATGTTAATCCGTTGCTCAAATTAAACAATAGATATCGTTGTTAGGTCACTATTGCAGTTCATCGTAGTACTTGGCCATCGCGTCGTATAAATAGTTGGATGGTTGTTGTCCACCCTGTTGGAATTGTCTGATCTCCTGTTGCTGTGGTTCTTGCTGCTGGTTCTGAATCTCTCTTTGAAACTGATGCTTCACCGGGTTTTCCATCTGCTGTAGTTGGTCAAGCTGTTGTTGTCGGAAAGCAAAAAGACCAGCTTGTGCAGAAGGTATTCGCACGACTTCCCATGGATTTTCGGCGATAGGTAAAACTTGGGAACGCTTGCCGTATCTACGGAAAATTCAAAGAATATATTACAATCCAAGAACCATACAATAAATTTCCTGAGATCTATAGATTCATTTAATAAATAATTGGAGTTCAGACAAACCTAGCCTTCCCGCTCAAGGAATAATAATCCCTGACGAGGTCCAGATATCGCCTCAGCTCTTCGGCACTAGTAAATACTTTGGGCCTGGTGGGTCGTGCCATTGGGTCAGGATCACCATGGACCAGGATTGGATTCCATGTCATCAGGATGATTACGCAAGTCAGCAGACTCAGAGTCACCGGCATCTTCTTTTCGCCCATGCCGATCTGAGACAGAGAAATCGATGAGCCAGTGATTAATATTATAAATAATTTCATGTTCCATAATACCGTCTGGTATTTTTATATTTTCGCAATAATCTCACTGCGTGGATTTATTGTTTTATACGTGGTTATCGTTTGGGTACCTCAGATTTTTGTTAAATTAGTTGCATCGTGTCACTCTTTACTCGCTTTAGATTATCTACAAAGTATATACTTGACCTGGTTGCATTATTTCAAAGATAGGCACTACAAAAGTTAAATAAATTATAACGCGATAATAATAGGAAAATAATAAGACATATGGAGAGAAAAGTTATCATTTTGTTTGCGACGAATTGACACTCAACCAGACTCCAAATTATTATGAGTATCAAATGTAAATATTAATCGATAGAAAGAGAAAGGAACAGTTTATTTTGAGACTGTGGTTCATAGATCATGCATTCAAACCGCAAAATAAGACTTCAACATATTATACAGAAAAAGAATGACCCGTATGCGATATGTGAATGTACAGAATACATGGATAGCTTGGTGAAGGTAAAGCACTTCAAATATCGAAACATTCAGGTAGAAAAATGGTCTGAAATCAATAGAGTTCTCTGATATTATATTGCTCACTTTGCATTATGACAATGGTTTAGGAAACACAATACAGTTGCTTTTAACCAAACTATTGTAAACCTGGGAAATATATCGGGATCTTGTATACCTATTCATGTTCGACTATAATGAGAGAAAATTTTCACAAAGACGTCAGTATTACATAAGATTATTGGCTGGGTGCACGCACATATTACTACTTTGAAAATAAGTGTGTATTGTGTATACGTTAAGCATGGAAAAATGCTGAGCATGATTTTAGATGGTGCTGACAGTATGCATGAATACGTTACACACTGATAATTAAATAGTATTGGTATTTTCGTGCACCCAGCCAATATTCAATCACTCAGAACTCTGCAATCATTATTTGCAGTAATGATGGATTTGTAGTTTAAATTTATGGTATAGGATTAGTAGACACGTTGTATTCATTTTCACTGAATGGAACATGAAATATGACAGATTTTTTACCAAACTAAAGATAGCCTGTTCTTTAATCATCAACATTCAGGAGTAATCATGCGATTGTAATATCGATCAACGGATGTCGCAAACAGAACTACATCACATTCATCGAAGATGGAGATAGACATGGCATTAGGCACTAGTTCTAATTTTTGTATAACACTAGGTAATTGGTCCGAAGCCTGATTAAATCCCGTCAATAAAATGATTCATGAAACTGAATAAGTATTCATCATAACGATTGCCTAACATGAATATTCCTGAAACTAGAGAAAGCCACGCTTTTCGATGATATGAGTAAACTTCTAGGACCCATGTAGAAAGTACCTACGCATCGACATTCAGTTGTACGAAGGAGGAAAAACTTTGATGTACCTAATTTTAATTAAAATCTCGTCAGCATCTGTCGTATCAGATTTATTTAGTAACAGAAAAACAAAGAGAGAATACGGAAGAAACGCAGGATTTTATTCTATCTCACTTGCTCTAGAGGGACAAATTTGCGTGGACACCAAATACTCTTGAACAAATTTCGTGAATAGGTTCATACAGAAAAGCTACCCTACTGTGATTCCTGATACCGCTAGGCGGTGACGAAAATTTTCTCTTATCTAGGTATATCCCTATTTTCGGTTTCCTCAGTTTTCTTCAAACTCAGTCAGTGAATTGAGGCCAACGTTACTCTCAATTTCTGAATCACTTATTACGTAGACCGAAATCTTCGTCTCATCATTCCAGCTGCTCTGTCTGCATAGACCATCTCTGACCAAAATTGTGACGAATGTTTTAATAGGAATCGGATTATGACCCATAAGTTCCGGACCAGTGACCACTACTGGAGACAACTTATGCAGACAGTTTGTGATGGATTGGTTCCTTTCTGTGTGAGAACATGTGGGATCACGGTTTTCCCGGTTTGGCAACGATACACCTTTAACCCTGACGTAAGGTTGTTTAAAGCCAAGTTGAATGGCCCGGTTTCGCGGTCACATTGATAGGGCATTGACCATTATTTGACAAGAAGTACGAAACGGTGAATAGTTTTCCTATTGACTTGTAGGTATCCATAGAATATACTTGATGGGGCGACCTTCTTAAAAGTGGGCTGTTGACTCGCGGATCGATCGCTCTTGGTGTGTCGTTTTTTTTTTTTCTGTTTTTTTTTTTTTTTACACGTGTCCTTAAGTACAACTCTCCGATATCAGTTCGAGTAGACAGTCAATATATCTCAATCTACCCATTTTCATCGTAACGATAACCTTTCAGTGTACGCTTCCTGGGTGATTGACCGTAGATAAATATGTGAAACTTGATAGTATTCCATAATCCGAGAACTATGGTTGGACAGATTCCTCACTTATTGCGGGTCAATGTCATTCAATTAAACTGATTTTGATTGAAAAGATTAACTTTATTGCATTTTATTCAATCGTTAAGATAAATTTTTAATTGTGATCTGTTCATTAAGGGGACCAGTACAGCGACTTTTCGAGAAATGATCATAGTCCGAAATCAATTTATTTCATAACCAAAGTTCATTTCACATCAAAATATTTTTCTTTTTCAAAATCATGTGTCTTAAGGATTTCAGAGCACCGTTGGACCGATTCAGGTCATCTTGGATTCATTTTCTTCAGAAAACAAATCCTCATCATGTGAATGTAGGAATTTTGAAAAATTTTCGTTTTGGCCAAGTTATTTAAGAAATGAGTGATAATAATTTTTGCAAATTTGGTAAATTGATCATAACTCATGACATAATTTCTTATTTTTAAATTCCTACATTCACATGATGAGGATTTGTTTTCTGAAGAAAATGAATCCAAGATGACCTGAATCGGTCCAACGGTGCTCTAAAATCCTTACGACACATGATTTTGAAAAAGAAGAATATTTTGATGTGAAATGAACTTTTGGTTATGACATAAATTGATTTCGGACTATGATAATTTCTCGAAAAGTCGCTGTACTGGTCCCCTTAATTTCTGATTGGTTTCATTTTGCATTAATATGCCCCTTGAAACAAGAACCTTTCAATTTTTCAGTTCAACTGAAAATGATTAGCAAAGTATCAAATGAATCATTTATCAAAGGTAATCGTTATTTCCTGATTCAATTAAAAAATGATAAAATCGTGTCTCCGTTCTTCTTTAAGCCCTATAAAACTCAGGAGATCAATCACCAGCTTTGAAAAAGTGTATAAAATAGTTTCCGTAAAATATCGTTCGATCTATCTAATTGCGAATAATTTTGATTTTATTTTAATGAAAATGACTATTTATTGATATTCATCTTTGACGAGATAAACTTCGAGTTGGAGCTTATTATCTATTATAAATCAACGGGTTTATACGAGCTTATGGGAAAACAGTTTCTGGATTAATCGCTATTTCATATCATCAGAATTCAAACTCGTATAGAAGGAATCGAGGTCTCTGTGACGTTTGTCGTACATATGTTTGATGTAATTCGTACCCAGCCTAGTTCAGCCATTCAGCCCAACCCAACGAACGAACCTGTAATAATACGTCTTTCACCTGGGTGTAAGTAGGAATTAAATGAGATCCCCCTCATTGTCTGGGGACATTGTCTATCCAGAGAATCTCCCCATCAGGGGTAATATGTTATCATTTATTATTCGATTCAACTCTACTCGGTTTAATTCACACTTATAACTAATAAGCCTTAGGTACACTTGATTCTGCGGTACCGAGGCTACGATAAAACGCTACTATTATCGGCACGAGGAATTTTTTTTTTTCTTCACCCTATCCAATAGAGATAATTTACCGGGCTTGTTTTCGCTGTGGTTTTACACAGCTTAAATTCGTAGCGGTAAATACTTCTGTTGAATCAATATTTACAATTAAACTCGTAGATTCATGACTCGAAGAAGTTCTTTGGATTATTTTCGTCGAAAAATCTCATTTACTGTAATCACGAGGGGATTTAAAAAGAAATCACATTATTTGTACAGATATCATTCACACACGTCATTTCACGGCTTTTCAAAATTGAGGTATTTACTCTCGGCAAATTGTACCTATTCAGGTATTTTTTTAAGGTTTACCTAATAATCCAACGCATATTTAATGAAATCGTTGGAACTCTGCCGTTGTAAAAGTTCTTAATTCACAATGCAAACGATGAAAAATCAGGCTACTTGTACGTGTTGATAAAAATCTCCGTGCAAAGTAACTGATAAGAAAAATGTCCTATTCAAATTTCGACTCATTACGAATAATTATATTCCGATTCAAGTTCTTTTTGCATCAATGTCCTCAATTGAATATCAAAGGAAATTACGCACGTAAATAGTATACATACTTCGATAAATTCCCGCAAAGAAATAGCAATGATCTCATTCGATAACCCGATAAGCAAAGAAAACACAATCATCGATTATAAAGATTATATTTTGTCATTTTCAGATAAGTGATCATAGCTGTAAGTACAGTTACGTGTCGGTTTTCGCGATCTCAGATCTAGAGATGAAACGATACACAAATTATTTCTTAAGTTCGAATAGCTGTTGCTGACATAACGCCATTTAGAATCAATTAGCTGAGAAACAGACGAACAGACGCGAAAATCAAGTGTAGATGGGAAGTTCCATGCCAACATGGACAGCCTCTGACCCTGACCACTCGCAATTTTTCTCATATTTCTTTCTGATATTTGGCAGCATGAAAGAAATGCTTGTGATTTTTCTCAAATTTTCATCTCAACTGGTTTTCGATTTATAGATTTTTGAAAATTTCGAATTCCTGACGATCGTCAAATGTTCAAACGCCTGTATTTTTGTATCTACACTCAGAAAAAGGTCTTGTTGACACAACCAAAATTTGAGTTATTATATGCACAATCACATTTTTTGTTCAGTCAACCAAAAATTTTGTTAGAATAGCCAAAATTTTGGTTGTCCCAACAAAATTTTGGTTATCCGAACGAAATTTTTGGTTGACTGAACAAAAAATTTGATTGACTAAACAAAAAATGTAATTGTGCATGTAATAACCAAATTTTGGTTGTGTCAACAAGACCTTTTTCTGAGTGTATCAGTCGGATTGCAAAAAATAAGGTACCTACTGGATAATTGTGTACCTCGTCCTTCATATAGCAATTTATTCGTTATTTTTCTCAAAGAATGACATGATTCATAATTCTGAAAAAATTCTCAAAAGTACTTGGAGAAAAACTAAACATTTTATTAAGCTATGGCCGATCGTGTGGCTATCTCTTTCCTTCTTTACTCGTTTTCAAATATTGAAAATTTTTATCACTAAAGACCGCTTTTACGCAAGATCGCCAGGTTTATTTTAAATTTCAAGATAACATGCGAATAAACTTTTTTACGGCCGGTTTCACCAACGACCGTTAACTTTTATTCGTCGATTAACTTTATTCACTGATTTCGAAATTGTATTTGGACATCGAAAATGTTCATTTATTTTACAAATTCAGTTATTCTATGGATAAAAAATAACATTTTACAACATAATTCGCCCGATAAAACTATATGTTTTCAATGCATAAAATGCAATTACTGAATCAGCGAATAAAGTTAATCGATGAATAAAAGTTAACTGCCGTTATGGTGAAACTGGCCATTAGTGGTTGTGAAGAAACAATCAGTAATAATGTCGTTAATTTTTTACTTTTCATCACTTAATTTGTGTAAAATTTAAAGCACTTAATAAGTTTTACAAAACTCAGAGTTCGAGAAATTCTTGACTTCAAAAGTAGCATTAAAAATGAATTTAGCGATCTTGTACAAGCGTAGTTCTTAGTGATAAAAATTTTCAAAATTTGAAAACGAGTACAGAAGGAAAGAGATAGCCACGATCAGCCATAGCTTGAAATGTTTGTTTTTTCTCTGAATATTTCTGAGATTTTATCAGAATTTTTCATCCGTCTGAGAGATTGATGAAATACAAACGCATGTAAGTATAAAGATTTGACGATGGTCAGAAATACAAAATTTCAAAAAATCTGTAAATCAAAAACCAGTGGGGTTAAAAATTTGAAAAAAAATCACAAGCACTTCTTTCGGTCTGCCGAATATCAGAAGGATATCTTATCCCTGAAGAGTTTGACTAGGACGCATCCAACTAGGTACGTCGTGAAAGTTGGTTGTAGAAAATAAGCAAAATTCGAACACTGAGAAAGGCGAGAAATGCACTCGTCATAATTAGCCGAATTAGACGCAGCTGATTACCTTAAGAATAATTATTCGTTATCGCCGTAACGCGAGGGTGGATTTCGCAGTTCTCCGAGACTAACAAGTCGTAATGGTAAAATAGCCTAGTGCGAATGAAAAAAATGGCCTAAAATTCTCTCGGGCAAAAATGAATGAATTGCAGAAGCCTGCTTCATCGGAGGTAGATAATTCGTTTATTTGTAAAGACGTTGAATAATTATTTCATTTGCATTACGTGATTTATAAATTTGTTTGTCATTGACAGCCGAACCATCAGCTAAATTACCTTCGCGATTTGCCATTAATCGGATGGATTAATTGAGTTAAAACCACACGATCTAAATACACACCCTTCGTCACCCTTTTGTGTCCAAAAATAAAACAGAATTTTACCATAGCGATTTATATATGTATGTATATGGGGCATTCCCTCCCAAGACGAACTGGCCAAAATCCTCACTATTGTTAATTTTTTCTTCCAACTAGTATGTTCTTGGAAACTATATGTGTACCAGAACAAAAAAGAATATATCGACGCCCGATACGAATAACAGCACATTTCAGATTCCGGGTGAAAAAGAGCACGTTTCAAATTCCGGGTGGAAAAGAGCACATTTCAGATTCCGGGTGGAAAAGAGCACGTTTCAGATTCCGAGTAAAAAAGAGCATGTTTCAGATTCCGAATGGAAAAGAACACGTTTCAGATTGAGAATGAAAAATAGCACGTTTCAGATTCACTCGAAAACTAACACAATTCAGGCGAAGCGAATATTACTCATTAGTAAGTGTCAGGTAGGTTTATTATGAAATTGAAAATGCACAATTATGCACAAAAACTCGATTCAATTTAATCATTCAATGATTAATTCAATCTCATAATAAACCTACCTGACACTTGCTAATAAGTAATATTCGGTTCAACCTGGATTGTGCTAGTTTTCAAGTGAATCTGAAACGTGCTATTTTTCATTCTCAATCTGAAACGTGTTCTTTTCCATCCGGAATCTGAAACATGCTCTTTTTCACTCGGAATCCGAAACGTGCTCTTTTCCACCCGGAATTTGAAACGTGCTCTTTTCCACCCGGAATTTGAAACGTGCTCTTTTTCACCCGGAATCTGAAATGTGCTGTTATTCGTATCGGGCGTCGATATGTGTCAAAAATAATAAAAATCAATCTCCACCCATGCTAATGGCTAAAAAAATTTCTTTTCTCACAGAGATTCAGCTCCAAATCTCATCCGAATCGAATTGGTCGCACAGTGCTTTGCAGTATTTAAATGATAACAACGAGACTAATTTTTCAAAAAATCTGAAACTTGGTGTGGCGGGCTTTTTTGTGATGACTAACAATAAATACCATGTAGTTAGAAAGAAAATTTAAAGTACTGAGGGTTTCGGCCACGTCGTTTTGGGAGGAAATGCCCCATATGAAGTACTTTTGCTCGTGGAAAGCCGCAGACTTCCCGCTGGCATAATATTTCTTTTCGCTATAGATTGATTTGCGTGGCTTGAGTCATTGTGGATCTGACTTGTGTACGGTGACCTCGTTAATTCCAAGAACTTACATTCTTAATTTTTGTTTTCTTTTTCTTTTTTTTTTTTCTTCTTTCGTTTATTTCGCGATTACCCGCGGTGGGGCAATCTGATAATTATTCCACGGGACTTTCCGGTATATATGTGCGCATGGTACTTAATTAATAAGATATTGAATGTTATCAGGAGGCAAATAGCTCGCTGATAAACATCTCGACTGCGGTGATGACTTTTGTCAGACTATAAAAATACTTAAAAATTATGACTAGGGCAATAATAGCTCACTGATGCACGCGAGTTATCGAGTTCTCGCTTGTATTTGCTAGACGATGCAATTGCAATTGCCATCGTCAGTAATACAACGCTGTAGAATATTTCCGCACAACTCCTATTTCGGGCTAATCAATAATATCGATGAGTTGCAAATAGGAGGATTACTTTGCTGGAAACAATAGACGATTTCATATGCTAAAATAAGCCATGCTAAGGACGGAATAGATCAGTAGAATTTTCAGAAGCCTGTAACTCCGTTCAATTTTTAATTTTTTCTGTATTTTTTCAAAAACCTTCCATCGCTTTTTTTTTTTTTTTTGTTTCTTTTATATCAATGAAAATATAATATACTATTTATGTAAAGCTATGAGGTGAGTAATAACCGATCAAAGCTGTTGTTTTATCGCAGTTTGTAATCCGATTTTTTTAAATTTATTATATTTTCTTCTTTTTTTTTCCAGAGTTTCCGCTTAATATCAAATCAAACAAATGGATAAGCTGACCAGGCTCAAAACGAGGATTAAATTGAATATGTATTTTGAATGATGAACGTCGTAGTAGTATCGATCAATTTTCTTATCAGTATAATTAGCAAATTCTGATATTAAGCCAGTTATGCGTAGGTAGGTATAAAAAAAATTGACACGCATGACGTGGTGTTGGATAGTTTAAAAATCAAACTACTGCGTAGTTCATGGATTAAAAATTCATTTGATATACCTAATAAATATTTTGAAAATTTCACAACTAAAGATTCGCTGCTGCCTATAGTATGTCGTGACATCAAATGAACAGTTTCTACACTTTGGACAATCGAAGTTAGAAATATATTCGATGTAGTAGTAGATGTTGAAGATCAAGCCTCGGGGATGTTAAAGTGAACAGTTTAAGATGCGAGAACAATCGCGACCAGATTTTATGAGAAGATTCCAGCATACTTGCCTATAGGCTTATCTAAATCCGTGATCAACGGAACCAACTTTCTGGTGAACAGTCTATATAGTCAAGCTAACTTTTAATGCCAGAAAGATTCTCCGTGTCTGATAACATTCACCTGTACACGCACATTTATCTCGTGTGATATCTAAATCACGTATAACTATATATATATATATATAAGTTATCCCATGAACGATATGTTATAGGTTCAAACTTCAGATTCCCTACATCTATATATAACATCGATGAAGGCATAAGTTCCTCGGCTAGAATTAGCTCCACAAGTTAGAACTAGATGCTGCGGATCTATAAATTATCGATTTTTGATATACCTGCACGAGATTACAGAGTATACTTTGAACCATTCAACCGCTAACCATCATATGTTATAATTTTCATAGTCACTATCATCTTAATTGAAATTAAGGTGGTTTATAGTTAGTTCCTGATACTTATATGAAAATAGTTTTAGCTCTGCTTGAAAATGACAATGCGGTTTTCACAGCTGTAAAGTCACGCATGGATCCTTCGAAGAGTAAGTAGCGGTTTGACCGGGTAAAGTTCTGAATTTTAATACCTCCGAACGGTCGAAATTCCGAATTTTTTAGACACAATTTTGGATTTTTCGAAACGTCGGAGTTCAGAAGTTCAATATTCCAAATGTTCAGAATGCAGACAGCTGAAAACTCCGAAACGAAATTGTGAAAATGGAAAAATCAGAGTATTTCAATAATGAATAATATATTTCCAGTGATTGTATTTCAATATTACGATTGCTCGGTACACGGCCTACATATACCTACCAAAGACAAAAATTTTGCCAATTTTTCAAGCGATTGAACAACTCGAAATTTCGGTGCCGATAATTTATTATTCTACACTTTACTCGGATTAAAATTGTCACACCTTTTGCTCAAAGAGTGACACGGTATTCGTACTGCAAACAATCCTAAATAATCAAATATTCGTAGAGGGAATAACTGAACTGTCTAAAAAGCTCAGAGAAAAACGAGACCATTTACAATTTATTCTCCGATTATCAAACCTGCACGTGACCATTGTACTATTATTTTCTTTCTGGTATCTGATATCGGATTCTCCCTTTTGAGAGGATACCATTTTCAATGCTTCTCTGAAATTAGAACTTCTAATTTCCAGCTCTATTCAAATTACAAGAATGTTTAGATCAACTAGATTCTTGTGATGTCAAACTGAATGACAGTGTACAGGTATCATTGTGTATTTGACAAACTATCCCAAACCCAGAATTCCGGGTATAGGTAGCATTTATTGAACAATTCTGGGTTACGCCTACACAACTTTGACATTGCGTTACAAAGGTTCTCTCTAACTTACGACCCTCTATCCCAGGTGTCTATCTCAAAATGATCACTGTCTAACCCCCGTATAAAGCTGAGATTTTCTTCTTGTTTTTTTTTTTTTTTTTTTTTTTTTTCTGTTTTTGCCCGCAAGCAAAGTAATTAATTTACTTTTACGATCAGCTAATACTACCGGGATCGTTCAACACATGTTTCAGTTTATATCTCGTACATTCATACATACATGATGTTAGGTAGTATACGAAAAGATTAAGATGGGTATATAGTGTGAAACGAAATGCTGAATTGACCATCTCAGAGTTTTAGCGGTGGTTATAGCTCCAGCTGGCTAAAATGAAAGACTTTTTAATTGGTGCACTGTAGGTTGGCCACCATACCTTTACTTACTATACCAGATTTTATTTTGTGACCGTGACGATACCACTGTTTATAAAATTATCAATTTATGCCAGAAATTACTGAATAATGAAAAGAAATGAGAAATATTTTCACGGTATTAACCCTTCGTAGTCACACTTCTGTAGAATCACACGGTAGTCACACTTGGGTGAAATTCACTCAGTCAATTTTCAAATGGCTGCTGTGTGAAAACTATCAGTTCGATCGGGATCGAAAAAATACTAGAAAATACTTCAAACATTCTAGAACATGTATCAAGAGTTGGTATGTCAAAATTCAAATGACAACATATTTAAAAAAAAAAAAAAAATCGTAAATAGGTCAATTTTTCAAAAAATGGATATTTGGGCCAGAACGCCTGGGTGAAATCCACCCAGAGTGACTACGAAGGGTTAAAGAAGATTTGATTGTGAGTTCAAGTCGGTTCATCGAATTTCAACTTGTTTCAGAAAATTGGTCAGAATTTCGGGCATTTTAGGTCGATTTTTGAAAATATTTTTCACAAAGAAACGGTGAAGATTATCTGACGAAAATTTGTATTTCTAGAAATTTGTTTTCATTTAACAAAAAAAAAAAAAAAAAAATCTGTAAACGTGATTTGAAGGGACCGTTATCAGCGAATTTTCCAGAGTTTTTTAAGTGAATTTTTCCATACCGTGAACAAGTGTATACGGAAGGATTAGAGTATAGATCAAATTCAAACATTGGCAAAGATAAGTTGAGTGGAAATCTGTTGTCATAATATGAATGCGTAATCACGGATATTGCAAACACGGGACTCTTAATTACGCACGTGGGTTTTAAGATTTTACCTGTTTTTCTACTATAGTTTCTTATATAAATATAGCTTTCCTTATTCCGTAACATTTCGTAACCGTACGATATTGAGAAAATATACTTGAAGAAATAATATAGCTAACACAAAGGACCGATACCTAGTTCGACTTTCTATGGTAACACGGAAAGTGATGCAACAAGAAATTTAACTGTGGAAAATCCAAATTTTTTATAAAAATATCGTTGTCGTTGAAAAATTGAGGCAAATGAGGTCCGAAAATCGAAAAAATATGTTATTCACTTCGATCTCGTTCAAATAGCAATCCATACAATTTATGCATAACTTCGAATAATTGGAAAACTAAGATTTGTTTACTCTGACTGAAAAAGTCTGTAATAGTTAACAGCTGGATTCGCGAGAAAACAACTCCGGGAAGTGAATGACGTAAGTACAAGAATTTGTTTGAATAAGAATTGAGCTAGGAACTAGCATTGTGTCCGTGTTGACGACATTTATTCCATATTTAGAGAAATAAATACACAGAGATGTAATATATATAATTATTCGTTCATATAAGTAAGGAAATAGCAGTAATTATAAAAGCTGAGCCAATACCAAAGAGATAGCTGAGAATTTATAGTAGATATATACTACAATGCCTCAATTACGTAAATTTGCGTCACCGTCAAACCATGCGAAGATTAAATGATATGTATAAATTAAGAAAGCTAGCATATGTTTATTCTGTAAATAATTTATAGCTGATCATATAAATTGAGAGGTTGAAAAATCTATCAAAAGTTTAAATATCTCTTTGCCTTTAGACTTAATAAGGAATATCGCAGTTTTCAAATCTGTATAGCGGATACGTAAACGGAGAGCTATGAGCAACAGGTAGTGATTTCGACGACAAGTGGCTTCTGTATACTATTATCCTTATATGATAAACAGCGTTTGAAGTAGTCTTCCTTGTTTATACTGTTAGGAAAGCTATTCCTTTTTTCGAATTTTCAATTTTCATATCGTTTCACAAAAGCGCGGTACCGTACCTGCCTACGGCTATACCGTGAAACCCTCAGGGCATCAAAATACTGAGCAATTTGATTTGTTATGTAAAAGAAGTTAAGACTTTAATGCAAGCGATTACAGCGACCACCCATCCAAGGAAAATTCATTACAGGATATACCACCGAGTTTTCATTTTTCAATTTACCTTTCGTATACTTGGGAGACATTCAGGAGGCAAACGGTTACGCAAACTATAACGAGCTGCGATGGTTTGTTAAAGAGTGAAAAAAACCGTTCTAATCTTGTTGGAATTCATTTTTCATTTTTTGCTATCGCGAGTAATTCCTGATGAAATTATTCGTTGTACATCGAATGACACCCTATTTAGCTCAAACAGTGGCATTCCGTTTTTCACTACTAAATAATTCAAAGTCAGATATACTTTTCGACAGTAACTTTCGATACAGTTTATTTGTCACGAGTCAAAGTTGGGTAGATCAAAAGTTTACAGAATACAAAAGTCAGAATTGAATTTATAATATTTTTCGAATTTAGACACATTTTCAAACCCTCGTATAGAAATGATCGTAAAAACCTGCAGACAAAAGAAAATAATCAAGAATGAAGTAAAGTGATCAACCTGAATATTGGCAATAAATTGACCAAATCTGCTAACATATAGAACCTGAAATTTTGATTTAAAACGAAAATCAAAATTACCCTAATTTTCTTCAGTGAAATTAGGAGGTGGATACAACTTTTTTTTCTTTTTATTTCGTTACAGGAATAGCTGATCAGCTCATTTAGCAAAGACCTCGTGCAAACGACTACGTTTTACCGGTTACTCACCAATTTAGTGTCGAAGTTCACTGGTTCACAGGTTCACGAGGGATTTTGAGATAGCCTTAAGTAGATGCCCGATTCCAATCGAATTTTTAATCGGTTTTAGCAAAAGTCAAGAAGTCGAAAAGTTGATCCGTGCTTGCAAACTCCCCTGTTGCTGATGTCGCGGTTGTAGGTGAGCTTGAGACCGATTGTGGCGGGATCCCTCCATATATACGCGCGCTCATTTACGCAACCCCTGTCTGCGCAGACGAATCAAATCGAATCCATCCCTTGGAGCCAGCCAATCAAACATCGTCTATAAACTGTAGCACGCGTTCATCAGACCCCTTCTCTCTCCATTATATACCTACATATCCCTGCTGAATGTCCTTTATCTTTTGCCCTTTGCACATGGTCCTTTTAGGATCTGGTCAAAGAGATATGTCACGCTTTTCGTCAACTTCTCAAGAAAGTTTTCACAGAAATTGGTCAGAATATATACAGAATTTTGATGTAGAAAAATTGCTCATAATTATTATGGAGCAAGGACTGTAGGGTGCTTTTTTTGAAACGACTATTTTTTTTTTTGCAACTCCCCATTGAAAATCTTGTTGTAGACGTCGAAAAGGGAATCCTGTCCAATTTTCAGCTCTTCATACCAATTCCAGCACTCGCGCTTTTCTTTTTAAGTTTTCACATGCTAAAAGCATGTAAACATTACGACTTTTTCTTTCGCCGCGCAAAACTCAGCCGCATTACAATGGATTGTTCTCATCCAAGATTCATTTTACAGAGAATTTAGTGTTCTTCAAAAGTGTCATTGGTAGTTTGGCTGTGGTTCTCAACCGCTGAACCTGTGTGAGCCTTCAAAGTCGATTTTATGCATAATTCTTCTTTCTCGGTGTGGGAGAATAAACAGTTGGACTTGGAGAAAAAAACTTCATAACAATTTTGTAGGAAATTTAATTCTCTACAAAAAAGTCCAGTACATAAAGTCTCTCAACCCAGTATTTCAAAAGATATAAGGACTTTGATTTTTTTTAAATATAAAATTCCAACAAAATGTCAAGTTCAATATTTTCAAGTCAGTCAAACTATCTTGGGCACTTTTGAAGAACATTAAATTCTCTGTCAAATGAGTCTTGGATGAGAACAATCCATTGAAATGCGGCTGAGTTGTGCGCGACTAAAGAAAAAGTCGTATTGTTCGCATGCTTATTTAGCATGGAAAAACTTAAAAAGAAGAGCGCGAGTACTAGAATCGGAATTAAAAGCTAAAAATTGGACAGGATTCCCCTTTCGACGTCTACAACAAGATTTTCAATGGGGAGTTGCAAAAAAAAAAAAAAAAATAGTCGTTTCAAAAAAAGCACCCTAGCAAGGAGTCTTATATTTGATATGGGAAGGTTGTAGGCACCGATGGGACGTATCCTGCAGTAAAGTCTAAGAAATCTTAAAGGATGCCCAAATCCTAAGGGTTCATCAAAGATGCATGAGCAGCTGCAGACTGTTAAATTATTATGAGATCATAATCGGACGTTTTATCTCTCTCGTATTTCGCTTTGATAAAATTAACTCCAGAGTAAGTATCTGTAGAAATATATACAGATATACTATATCTATATCCATGGCTGACAGAATTTGTCAAATTTTATTTAATCTTCGTTAAAGTATGAGGGCGGGTAAGCGCTTTTAGCTGTGTCTTAAAATCTCGTTCATTTCCCTATATTATTAAGAAACTGCTTTTCCTGATGCTATATAACCAGATCATTTCATGTTAGCATGGTAATATCGAGTATCAATATCATAGGAAAAAAACTTTTCTATACCAATTTAAAAAATCTCTGTATTACACCAATATAAACTTTCGTACTCCGTTTTGCTACAATAGCAGCAATATGCATGTGGAGTCCGAAACGGTATAGTCACACAATGGCCTGGGTAGCCAGGAAATATTGCTAAGCCGTATTGGAAATATGCGGAAGTTGAAGCATTTCATTCACTCTCGTATTCAATTCGACTTAATTGTTGATGCTATAATAAAATGCGATTATTACTCAAACATCAATTTTACGTTTCCACCTTATTCCAGGTGAAATTCATCCCTGTCTGACTCTTGCAGTGAATTTGAATCTTTCAAATAGAATTACTAAAAATTTATTTTGTTTATAAATTTGCAATAAACTTACTTTGCATCGAATGTGCAGAATTTCAAAGAGATGAGTTTGCCTTCAGACACGATGCGGTATAAACTATTAGATGATATATTAATCAACTTTTTGTGTGACAAAAACGACAGCTTCTTCCACATATAGTGTATAATAATAAATTTTCGATTTAGTCTTGAATGAGGTCTGTCATATGGGATTATTAATCGCGCACATTGAGCTCTAGATTGGCATCAAACGAGCGTCTGTTAACTCGTTGAATCTTATTAATATGCAGGAGTAACTTGGGTACAGCTTTAGTACCGTGTACGTGTTCACTATATACGGTATCCGAGGAACTTCAGATTACACCGGTTATTTCATTGATCCCTATTGACACGATATATTATATTCGCTCTTTGAATGTGTCTTTAGGTTTTTTTTTTTTTTATTTTTATTTTTATTCTAAGACCAAAATTGAACCTGGTTTGGGGGTAGTCAGGGCTAGTAGTTTTATACGACTAGAAAAAAAAAATATTTCCCCAGAAGATAATATAAGTTACCTCGAATCAACTGATGGGGAATTTAATATCAATGAGGGATGCGAAGAGGTTTGATATTTTTCTCTCGTTTTTATTGAGCTTTGATTCAGTCGCATTTATCTCATCTAGAATCAGATCTTCTTCCTTCTTGTTCCAAATTTTCGAAAACTCTTTCATAGTTTGAAATTTATCTAATCGAGTTTGGGAATCGTCCGCGCGATTATACAAAATTATCTATACGTGACGTCTATACTCGACGTAATAATAATAATCCCTTCAGGATTTACCTTGCGTAAAATCCTGCGTGAAATAATATCACCTAAAAACTTTCTTAATGCTGTAATGCGAGGATCGGGGTGAATTTACGGATGTGAATCATAAGGACACTTTGCTTTGCCTCGCAGAATCTCTTCGAAATCGTTCACAACCTTGTTCAGGTTGCGCGAACCCTGGGGCTGGTTTTCGTTTAGTAATAAGAAGACCACCCATGGAGTGAACCCATTTCCTCGGAGGGTAGAGACCATCGGCCATCGACCACTTACACGAGGTCATATTGCCAAAATCTGTGATATTGCGTCCCCGAATGATTAGTGTTTTTTGCCAAATTTTCACTTGATATATTATGTGGCACACTTATTTTTTTAGAAAATTTATTTTCGCCTATAAGTATCGACTATAATTCGATCGATAATAATAAAATTGGTGATCTTATATTTGCGTTTGTCTTTACTTTATTTAAAAAATTCGCTATATTCGTATATCTACAACCGTATTCGAACCATATGTTACTTTTTGATATTTTCAGAAACAATAACCCTTGTAATCCTTTGCTTGCAGGTGAATCCATGATAACGACGGTTAATTACTTAGTTCATTTTATTTTATAACATTATTGCGGTTCGCGCGTTATCGCCAAACGAATTTATCACCGGTCAATTAAACGCGTTGTGGATATGCAGTGGTGTGTAGGTGTATATACCTTACACACCTACACGTACATATATACACAACTTGTGTCATTGCTTTCGCAATTGAACGGCCAAGTTCAAGTTATATCAAACTATATAAAGTGTTCTATGACAAGGTTCTAAAAGCTTAGAAATATAAGATAAAACGATAATCTATATAATTCTACGTAAAATCCTTCATTTATATACAATATTGAACTATAAATCTAGAATTTTTTTTCTCTTTCTTGACTCTAGATATAGATTTGCCTCTTCATAATCCTGCAGGGAGAAACGAGTACATCCCTCGGTTGATTTAATTATGGAATTTATTGCAACAGCCACGCGAGCTTAAACGCGAGTATATGTTGATTGGTTGATCCTCTCGTTTCTATACAGAGTGGGTGGTGGTGGTGGACAGGGTGACACAGGCCAGAGCATATGTCGGACGCCATTATCTCTGTTGTCTGTCGTGGTCGTGTTAGATAGGTAGGTTTACTCCGTTTGCCCAGCACTCGAGCAATCGGTTGGGTAACGGGGTGAGAGGTAGGACTTTTTAATTGAGAACTAATCGGTTGTCAAACACCGAGCAAACGGTTAACCCTCGATTAATTTATTATTATATTTTTTATCGATCATACAGTATGGGTTGCGGTCGTTGTTAAGGCTGAGTGGATACGTTTAACGAAACATATAAGGACATATATGTATAACAAAATATTCATTTTTTTTTTTTAATTAACAAACCCCAACAAAGCTGTACCCACCGTATAATTTATCATTGATAACTATAGGAATTTTTAAAACTTTTTCAACAAACCCCATATAGTATGTGGAAACACACGATATACATGTTTCTGCTCTTTGATTTTTCTTTTAGAAATCCAATCTGTTGAATCAAATTTTTCATTTTTTTTTTTTATTTTCATTTTTTTCAAAAAACCACGTGCGGGCGAAGTGAAAGTAAAAAAATTGAGCTTCCATTGATATACTCGAAGAATGGAATAATCACTAATTTTCTCTATACCAACGATGCCAAGGAATGAAAAGGCTTTTCGTTTGCCTGCTTCCTTGGCTAAATTATACTATATATCGACGCTCGGGCAAACCTGGCTGTAGATTAGAATACGTATATTATGAGCCGGTAACAGACTGCGTTGATCTGGAAGGTAACTGTTCACCTGGATAACGGCTTACCTGCCGAAGGTGCGTGAAAGCCATACGAAGAACACCGCGTTCGTATGCTTCATCAGGATTCATCTTTTACCTGGTAATTCGTTATCTCGAAAAATTCTTCTTGAATTTTATTTTTAAACTACCGTTGCTACTGCAGTTACCTAGTTCGCAAATTTATCCTCCTTTTACAGTTTCATGTTTTGTTACGTGCTTTTCACACTTATATAAACCCTCAAATACACACTTAGAAAAAGGTCTTGTTGACACAACCAAAATTTGGTTATTATACGGTCAAAGAAATTTTTTTGTTCAGTCAACCAAAATTTTGTTGGGCCAACCAAAATTTTTGCTGATACTACTAAATTTGTTGTTAGCACAACAAAATTTTGGTTGACTGAACAAAAAAATTTATGTGCCTGAAGTTCCGAACGTTCATTTGAATGAAACTTCTGAAAAGACCCTATATCACACTTATTTGACGTCCGAAATTTATAAATTTCGAAATCTCTATAACTGACCTCCGATCTTCAATATATCTCAAGTTTGTAGATATTTTTAGTCGATTAACAATCGTGGTAAGCTTGCCATTTTCGAATTTTCGTTCAAATGAACGTTCGGAACTTCAGGCACATAAAAATTTCTTTGACCGTATAATAACCAAATTTTGGTTGTTTCAACAAGACCGTTTTCTCAGTGCATGCTCATCACATAATAAGCATGTAAGGAATACAGCTACACAACTCTAAATTTAATCATCGATATTCCATCGAAAGTAAGTATATTTGCCAAAAACGTTAATCGATTTCTCATCAGACTTAAAAGTCTTATTGTTAGATGCTTGTACCCTATCACACTATCATCACATCCGATTCCTTGATTCTGAAGTCATCGATGTAATTTATGACACTGTGAGACCCAATGTTAGGCATTTTTTAATTATATTATACTGTTAGATGAAGTAAGGAGTTAAATTTAGCAACAGATTTATATATGAAAATGTTTTCACGTTCGAGGAGTTTGAAAATTTTATCTATACGAAGAATGTGAGGTAAGGTTCTGAAGAGTGATTTTTCGGTGGTGCAGCAGTGATGCAATGCAAAGTCTTCGTAACTTATCTTTGTGTGCAAACAGACCTTTGAGAACGCGATGAAAAATTTGACTTACGAATTATCACCGTACTATTCTAATCTAGTATATATATCTTTCTTTTCCTCCCTTCAGCTCGACGTTCTTCACCTCTCTTTCTCTCTCTATTTTTTCTCTCATTTGAATTTACACTAGCGAGTTTCTTACTCGCGAGTATAGAAAAGACAGAGCTTCAGACAGAGCAAGTCCCGGACGACGATATGGTTGTGGTTGTGGAAGTGGGGACCCAGAGAACGGTCATTGCCACTACCCCGTCAACTGCTAGAGTCCACGGAACAGTACAAGGCATTAAACCCACCTTGGGATAGCCCTGGTCTCATGTTGCACACTAGTTGGTTTGCGAGCAGTGAGCCCGGTGCCTAGGGGGGCTATACGATCGGACGCAAAGGCCGTAGCGGGTTTTCAGAAGTGGCTCCCCGTCTTCGAAGGACGTCGCTACGGAGCAGCAAGGTGCGATTCAGTCTGAAAGAAGCGCCGACGACTGTCTACCCATAGTTTACCGCGACTCCTTCGTAATCATTACCTGAAATTTTCATACCTGCGTAAAAAAAAAAAAAAAAAAAAAAAAAGAATCGTTGTCTCCATAATCCAAAGAACATGACCTGACTTTTTCGTGATCAAAATTTTTGCCAGTTCAATATAAATTTAGGGAAATTATTCTGTACACAATAAAATAACGAAACGGCACCATATTCTGTATCTATATTGTATGGCAATTGACCATTTGCCACGTGTTAAAAGATGCCAGTCATTCACCGGGATTAGAAATACCAGAAGGAAGAAGAAGGTGGGGAATAATTTGAAACGCAATTATATTGGACTGATTAAAACGTTCATTTTAATTTTTTTGCAATTTATTGCCTATTCATCTCGCGTTTAACTCTATACAGAACAGAGGTTGAAAGTCGGTGATCGTATCGGACGAGGATGTGTGTGTGAAACTTACGTGATTTAGAATCAGCTTGCCAATTATCCTGCGATATGTTGAAGGACAAGAACTAATCACCGGCTTATCAAATTTTCAACTATATTGAATTCTGATCGAACTTGAGCAGCAGTGCTGTTTACATCAAATAAGGTAAGGACCAAACATGTAGCGATATACTTTCTCTGTTTGCTATCACTCTTATTGCTGTACTTCATCAACTTTTGCATAAAAATTTGATCTACTACTCTGGACTGATAAATTGAGACTCTTGCACAGATGTTTATCATCGATCGGACAACAGTCGATCAAAATGAAGTCCAAAAAATTGAAGAATCATTTGAAAACCTGTTCATACCGTGGGATCAGCGATTTTCCTGATCGTGTAAAATTAGTGTGTCAGAAGAGCATCGAAGTTGTGTTCACCGAAGCGTGGCTCATGCTGTTTGGTCGCCCGTATGTCCGTTGCATGGATAGCGGTACATTCAACCGCAATCAATTCGACTTTCACAATCCATATTCCTTCACATGATTTAAAACCACGTTACGTTTCTGAAAAGACTGTTACTCAAATATTTATCTTCGCATCGATGAAATAACCAAAAATTTCGTCAGGAGGTTCTACTGCAACGTTGAAATTTGTACCCATTAGTTACATGATACTTGGATGAAATTGATTCTCAATAATTTCAACGTCCCATAAAGTGTTTTTAATGAGGATCTGGACTTTCTCAGTTGACGTTACTGGCGTCCATTCAATCCCTGTTGGAATATTTCTTATCTATTTTTTATCCCCCGAATGATTGAAATCCTCAAGCCTGTGTTGCACTAGATTAGAATTGTTTGACTCTATAGGTGTCAAATTCGTGGTCAGAGTTTATTATTCAAAAGTGTTTTGAGCTCTTGATATCGTCGTATGCGACACGGACATGAAATTTTTTTTCTTCAATTCTAACAGTACTTTTCGACTGTTGATCGTAGTCTGATGAGAAAGAGAGGGACATAAACGTGATCCTAACTTTTCACAATCAGAGTGACCTTTGCGTTGGATCATATACGTGACTGAAAACATCCGAGTCACTTATCGCTGCCGCATATTCACTATCTTAGACCACTATAAATTTCGTATAGTACAACCTATATCATCGTATATATATATATATATATGAGGTAGAAAAACCATCAAATATAACGGGAGATCAGTGCTAGTTATGTGCCGTTCGGAAAGAGCGATTGGATTGTGAACCTTCGACTTGAATCGAGTCGATTTATGAATTTGTGTGCTGGATGATCGCATGTTCAACGAGTTATAGTACACCGATACGATCCTCGATCTTACAAGTGGAATTTCGAGCGCACTTAAGATGTGAGTACTAGAATATGCTCTGAAGGACGACGGGGCCGAGTTCATTCTTTGTCTTGTTAAGTGTTTTATTGCTTGAACTGGAATATCTCAAAAGAGAATCAACTCTACCGACATCTCTGGCAAAGAGGATCTGTGTATAGTCAAATCAGAATAGGTATCTCGCGACTCTGATACTTTCTGGATAACTGTAACACTTTTTGTAATCCGGCGACCAACTGGGATCGTCTCTTCGTGGTAGTTGAAAAATTCTGTGCCTGATATTAGTTACTGTATCGTCGTGTAATTACCTACTGCGCGGGTCCATGGAAGATGGCGTTTTCAACTCCTATAGCAGAATCATTCGAGATCCGAGTATCTATTGTATAAGTTTGAAGCTGGTTAGTACTTCTTTGTGCCTAGCCTTAGAGAGCCATTAACCCTCGATCGTTACTTCCTACATAATCGTTACATAAATGATCGTTACACGAATAATAGTTTCTCGATTGGTTAAAGATATCTATAAACCTGGCCCTGGTAGGTAACAACTTCTTGCACGACAGGATTACATGGCGTGGTTTATAACCGGAAATCTTTACAAAATTTACTAGTTTCCTGAGCCCGTGGACTCGACCCCGTGGGTTGGTGACCTCACGTCTCCGTTTGGGCACAACTTCCTCGAATATAAAAATGAAAGACCGAGAGTACCTAGACTCGATATAAGATTGTAAAAGAATAAAAAGAAATAAATAAAAAAAACATCAGCGGAGCTCACAGGGTCTTTAATTTCGATTTCTTTTCGTGTACATACAATACATATACGTTAAACGTGGAGAAATTCACGCAAGATAGAAGACGGTCTTTGACTGCTAGTTAAGCAGACGTGATTATCGTAATTTGCATCAAAGGTAGATGACCCTTCTCGTATAACTAACCTGTGAGAATGTTCTCATTGCTACGGATGTAACGTACCTATATAGGAGTTAGAAATAGAAGTACAATTCGGTGCGATAAGATCAAGCAAGAGCAGGATGAACACACATGAAGCGAAGTTTTTTCTTGTTAATAATAAAACCGCAAATATTATTTACTTGTGATTTATGAATAGCAAATATTCCGGTGTGACTCTCGGGTAGAAAATTACTTTCACTTCCGGACCATAGGATTCTGTGACCTAGATTGACTTTTTCATTTGTCATGTAAAGTAGCAGCATAAGAAGTTTAACGTCATGCATATACCTACGTAAATTATTCCTGCTATTGAAATTCTGGTCAATTCAATCTGACATTTCTATGCAGAATACCCTACTAAAAATTTCCAGATGGATTCATCTGGTCGTTCGAAATTCCTATAGATTCCATCTGAAATCTAGTGGATTCCTAGCAGAATCCAATGAATTCCATCTGAAATCTGCTGGATTTCCAGCAAATTCCATAGGAATTTCTAACGACCAGATGAATCCATCTGGAGATTTTCAGTAGGGTAGCTGATAAATATACGTCAATCAACATCTCGCGAACATTCTTTGAAGGTTCAATAGCCGAATTTTAGGGGGGGCTTGATTTTTTGAATAAAATTCAAAGGCTAATGAATCGATCCTTGTCTCAGAAATTTGAACCGTTATATCATTCTAATTAGTATGCATATAATCACCATGAAAAGAAAAAAAAAAAAAATTCCTCGATTCAATTTTACTTATTTTGTCTTGTTTCAGATGACGGAGGTCACTAGATTTCGAAGTATACTTCTGGTATTGTGCAACGTTTTAATCCTGAGTTTGGCAAGTCCGGTATACATGCCACAATTTCTTCCTGGAGGTAAGCATAAGTTCATTGAAATATACCACCATTTATTGAATACGATGTTATTCGAGCCAAAATTTGAACCGGTTGAACGCGTAGACGCGTTCTTGGAACTATCCTGTTCCCTCAGTAATGTAACCTACTTTTCGGCCATAGGACCCACACGCGTTTTAAAACTACCTTGACATCAGCTGTACCGAGCCAAGAGTCACACCCACAAATTTTCTGGCACCTATATTCACAAAACATTGATGAAATGCTTAACCAAATTTACAACCGTTACTCGCGAATTTCTGAGGCTTAGTCATCGGAAATTAGATGTGCGAGATTAATACTTAGCTTTATAGCATATACAGATCATCAGAAAAAAAAGATCCATCGATTTTAGGATTACGTTTTATTGACGACAGTTAAGTTTGATTGCAGGTCGTTAAATTTTATTCAAATTTTCCAAATACGGTTATTGATTTTTGACAAATGAATTGCTTGTATAGTTTAACATAAAACTGAAAGTTTTTAGCATTTTCGAGTGAACAGTAGGTACGTCGCTCGTGGTGTAAAATTTTTATGAAGAATAATTATACGTATATAAGAATAAAAGGGAAAAATAAGGTTTCTCGTTGATCTAGAACGACTATATGTTAACCTGCACTATATACTTACGTATACAGGATGAAATACATTTCTCGATCCTGTAACAAATCGTTACGATGCCATCTAACGGAACGGTTGCCTAGGATGGGTGGTTGGCATTGACCCTACCTGCGGTCAGCCCCGTAACGTGGGCGGACCGGTCAGTACTCGAAGTGGGTCACTAGGTGCATTCCATTACACATATACGTATATTATATCTAGGTACAAAACAAATTTTTCAAATGAGTAATAAAACCGCCCGGATTATATCCTGCCGTATTTAATCCGGATGTAGAATACATACATCGATTCGTCTCACTTTCCCAGTGAATGTATCGCCTTAGGCTTTATATTTTTGATTTTAAACCTACGTGTGGTAATAAAGAGTCAACTTTAGGCTCATATATACCTAATATTACTGTATATTTGACGTCACTACTTTCTTTCACATTACACTGAGTCACGTTTTCTTACTCGCACTTCCGCCGACACACATTCTAATTTCATGCTGACAGGATTTTTGGGACACTCACCAAACTCGATCGGCAACACGTTCTACTGACCTTGCATCTTTGACAAATTTAAACTAGGCCGGAAGGAATTGGCCCTTTTTTTTTTTTTTTTTTTTTTGGAGCAGTTATATTTTTTCGATCTAGACCCGTTCGGAAGTGGATATTGGCCAGGCCAGGGGCCATAAGACATTGACCGATAAGCTGCTTGCGGTAAAGGTTACATCAGAGCGACATACCGGAGTGAGAAACGTATACGTGAAAGAAATAAAGAAGAAAAAAATATATCAAAAAAATAACGCAATTTGTTAAGGCGCTCTTATGCTCGTCGGCAAAGCCTTCAGGGCAGTATATAAGACATGGTTACACAATCAACGAGCTGATATAAGCTGCCATTCACTTGTCCGGCTCACCTTCATTCGTGGCCAATGTTAAGGCCGTGTTAAGATCTCTTCAGATCGTTAAAAAAAGTGGCTGTAAGTTTGAGGTTTGCGTCTGTCAGTACGAATTCGTAGCCATAAGTGCACCGCGAATTAGCGAATTACCAATTCAAAGTATAAATGCGTTAGCTTCGTTATAATTTTCTACAAGGACGTAAAGTTACAGGTTCTAGTTTACCTCAATTATGTGGAAAAAGGATATTAGGATAAAATAGAGATCTGAGATCTGAGTCATAAACTTAAATCTATAAAACAATCGAGTACGACTCTGCGTTCGACTTCTTGAAAATTCTAGTTTTATTAGTGAGGTTGAAAGTTCGTTTCTTTAAACTATGTAATAGAATGGGAAATAATGGGTAAATACTACATCGTAACGGCTACAGGTATACATAATGGCATCTGGCAGGTAGGCATGCGGCTTGTGTTGGGGGATAGGATGCGTTTCTTACCGCTTTAATTTTTATCTCTCTTTTCATCCTGACCCCTCCATCTCATCTCTGTCTCACTGCACTGTGCGGTGGATGAAGAGGAATGCAGTAAGATTGAAATAAAAAATAAAAAAAAAATAAGAAAATAAAAAATACCAGAAACGCTACGCGTTAGGCGATGACTGTGACCCACTTTTGGTCGGGTAACAAACTCACACATTGAAAGGTAACGGTACCTCAATACCCATTTGCCTTTGCTGACACCAATTCGGTCTGTGGTTACGCGTTGGACATTACCAGAATTTTTGATGTGTTCGCGTGACCGCTTCCCACAACGGCGTTCAGGTCAAGGTCTTTTATATTTAAAAACGTAACTTTTCCAAATAACAATCATTCCGCGAAGTGAGGAACGTAATATGATTCGTAAATAGTTTATTATACTGTCACAAACCAGCCGAAGACGAATGACACATCTGTATAGACTTATCTTCCATTGAAATTTCCTAAATCTTGATTAGCATTCTAATTATACACCTTTGCCGAGCAAAGTGAGAACCGTGACGTCCAGCCAGAGACTTCAGAATAAGTGACCTGGAACGCGTTGGATCGCTTGCTGGGAAGTCGATTGCATACTAAGGGGGCCATTGCGCATATAAATGCACAGTTAGGCGTGGGATGTGCGCGAATCGCGGAAGTCAATAAGCCAGGCCAACCACCAAGTTGTCTTGGCCGTGTTGAGTTCCAAGTAACGTGATATCGGGCTCCAGCTTTATAGATGTATATTTATAAAAATGTCGTTAGTTGCTCGCCTATGTAGATCAATGTGATGATGGAATTCTTGTGATTACAGGTACGGGAAGAAACATCAGACATTTACCATGCGTTTCGAGAAGGACTGGAGAGACTGGTGTCTGCATGTTCGCGTTCACGTGTGTCAAGGCCAATGGTACTCATTTGGGAACTTGCATCGATCGTTTCTATTTCGGAAGCTGCTGCAAAATCGATGGAGAACCCGATATCTTCCATCACGATAATAGCATTGATGATGAACCCGTGAAACCATTTTTCACCAATCATGGATCCATAGAAACCAACGATATTCCGGAGTACTCGCCGAAACCGACCCCCAAGCCAATATCGATCACGACGAAGGCTCCCGTCAGGATAACCGAGGCTGCAGTTAAAACAACACAGATACCGGCTACGACTCAGAAACCTGTAAAAGTTAGCGAAAAACCATTGCTGACAACAATCCCTACGTCAGTTACAAAACCGGTAAGAGTAAATCTCAATTCAACGGATAAACTTGCGACGAGGCCTCGCCCAGACTCGACTACTGATTCAATGGGACTGTCAACCTTTCAGACGGTCCAGAATAATCCGTCAAAACCGTCGCCTACTCCGCGACCAACTCTTCCGGCGACAACGAAATCTCCTGAGAAAATATCGATAACGGTACCGGCGACGACAAGACCCAAGCCATCGCCGTCTGTTAACAAACCAACTCCGACCGTTAGGCCGAATCAGAATACAATCAATCGTAATATCACGAAAATAGAGACGAAGCCAACCAGCAAGCCATCCGGCAACAAACAACCAGTTACCAAACCATGGGTTTCGCAAAACAGTGCAACAACAAACAAAATAAGAGATACGACTGCTAATCCTATCGCTACTACTGTCACTCGACCAACTATAGGTGGGACTCGATTTCCTCCAAGGAATGCAACGACTACTATAACAACGACGACGACGACGACGACGACACGTAGGCCGACGCGACCAACGACCAACAGAAGGCCTACACCAGGGACTACGAAAAAACCGCCAAGTGTACCGGTCAAAAGAATCACCACGACATCAACGACTGCTACGACACCAGTAAATGCACGGCCTTCAACAGAAAGCGTTACTTTGACCAACAGACCCTCAACAGTTGCGGGAAATCGAAACGCTACCCAACGACCTACGAAGATACCAACTACAGTGAGTCTTCCACATGGTGGGCTCAGGCCTTCGTCGACTGGACAACGGCCATCGGTTACAGGAGAAAGGCCAACAACGCCGACAACGATATCATCCGTCACCAAACGTCCGACCAAACGACCCTCAACACCTTCCAACAAACCTGCAACGACACAAAGTACATCGAGTGTTGGTGGAGTTTCAAGTAGACCTTCAGTAACTACCCCAACGCCAATTGTAACCAGGCCAAAACCAAATCCTCCTCAAGTACATGAAACTCTGACGACAACAGAAGCACCGGTGAGAATACCGACGCCCATCACCACGGTCACTATTACTGAAACCGTGGTAACCAGAAAACCTGTTACCTCTTCAACTCATACGAGACCAACAACATCGATACCGCCAACCTTGGGCACACCGTCAATTAGCAACGAAGTTAATTCTGTGGACGATACAACGAATCAAGTTGAGGGCTCCGATGGAAATAATGTTGAATCCACTAGCTATACACCAGGTTTGGTGACTTGGACATCTAACTCCGACGATGCGACTACTAGGTCTCCAGTTGTTGCTACCACTACGACTGAAGGTGGGTTGTGAATTTAATCTGAAAATTAGGTAATGGATAATTTTACTTTTCATTTATAGGTCCAATAATTAATTGAAATGCAAACACTAGTCACAGATTCATTTTTAATCGTATGCTTATAGTAATGTTACCAATCAAAGAATTTCTGGGTATGCAATGTCCACATACGTTGTCAGGAACATGCTAAACATATGGACAAAAGTACAGACCTAATTTGCAGCTAAGAAAAATAATTGCCGTTAAATTTCGTCCAGTTGTTAACCACGCGAATTTAAGACAGGAAGTATTCCACCTGTCGCCCACAGGAGGGGTTAACTGTACAGCACGTATGTTAATTGGTGAAATTTGCGTGTACGTTACTTATCACTTTGCAATTCTAAGAATCGATATTGTCCCTATGGTCATATATGCGCTAATAAAAGTCAATGCTAGTTGCGAAAAGAAGTTTTATACATTGGAGTGTTCTTCTGAACTCAGTTCTTAAAGGTACGGCATAACTGATTCCCATTATGAATCTTGAAACGGCTTTATCGAAGTAGGTGAATTTCAGTCCAAAAATAACTCGATATGAGGTGGATGATCGAATTTGTATAAGAATTTCTGATTCGAACTGGTCATTATACATTTATACGCCTTTTTTCTTTCGTTTTTATTATTCATATCAAGGTTATTGATCAGGCAGATAACTTGGTCAGGAAGTCGCACATGAGCGTATTACGAATACGTGGATAATGGCGTATGTAGAATACCTACCCAAGACTTTCCTGTTGAGTTTGAGTTAAGCCAAGGCGAGATGCCGTCGCACTGGGGCGTCGTAACGGTTCCTTCTACCATCATGCTATACATATACCGTAAATCCCCTTCCATTTGTCACTCTTACCTCACTTCAACCTCTTCTCCATTCCTCCTAGAATTCGATAATAACTATTCGTGCGGCTAATTCATTCCTATCTTACTTAAGTATACGCTGCTTTCGTAACTATACCTAATGCCAGCTATATACAGATTTTTATTTTATTCTCATAATATTATCATCAAACCAAAATATACATTACCAAAATTGGTTCAACTATTACTCACATCGCTACATATATCTAACGTTTGAAAATTTTCAATTATATTCAGAACCAACAAATACGGAATGGACGCCCATCACGCCACCCGATGATTGGGTATTGATACAATCCCCATCAGAAAATGAGCCTAATAAAAATGAGGGTAATCCAACCATCAGGCCAACAACACAATCTTCAGTTCCCGGTACGATAATAGACTAAAAAAGATACAGGTGTCATTCGATACACTAGTTGTAAGACCAGAAGTCACTCAACCTGATCTTGACCACCTACTCATTTCTTCCAATTCAATAACACAACATTTGAGAAATATTTTTGACATATTTGAGGGTTTGCTCGAATGGAAGCACGCATTTCACTTCCACTGGTGTCAGTGAAATCATAGGTTACTTTTCAAAAAGTATTTCAACCGTGATTCAAACAACATATTTTGGCCATTATTGATCTCACATGAATTTGAGATGACTTAATCTACGAAGTTATTAGGGTCAGGATAATTAGTCCTTTGACATGTTAACTCGAAAATGAGCGGATGTTCTGTAATTTGTTTTACGATTAACACCCGGGGGAAAACACATCCGGATTAATATAAGCATTCGGTAGACAAATGAACAAAATTAGTCTTTGATGTTTGAGAAAACATTCAGGGTAATCTGAACTAGGTACATCATGATCCCTGCTGTACTTGTCTTAAAAAAAATCATTTAAATTTTTATGCTAATTTGATTATTTATTTTTCTTTTCTTTTCTTTTCTTCAAAAGCAACCATTTCAGATAAACCAATAAAAGTTTCGAATACAACGACAGAACTACCAACAGAAAAACCTTCTCTGCCGACAGTCGCTACGCCGCCTACGATAACCGAAGACTATATACCGACAGCTGAATTGAATATGTCTGACTACAAGCAAGGTAATTTTAATTCTATGGAAAAAGTTTGCCTTTTTTACTAGCCGTGATTTCAGGATTGACAGAAGAGAGCTCGTGAGTTGCTCGAAGGTCGTACACCGGTAGATTATATGTTACAAAACGAATAGAACTAGCTTCAGCCGTAAATTGCCTTTTTTCGTAACCATGGATATAGAAGCAGCAGCAGCAGAGACCTTGACGAAACGTTGCAAAGACCAATTCTTTAGTCTATTGTCTTAAGCCCAAGGTCATTCCCCGGTGAACTCAACTGGCGTACCTTGATCTCGGTTCTCCAACTTCAACTAGCTGTGGTTCCTCCGTCAAAGTTCGGTCTCGCGGTTGGCTGAATTATCGTTAGTCTGTCACCGACTGTTACGTACCACGTAGCTACACGCGGCAATATTCTTTTTAAAAACTGTTGTGTCCTGATAATTATTTCAATGTCTCATCAATTTGTACAGAGAATTGAATAGTTCCGTGTTAACAATAATCTGCTTGAGATTGAACCGCAATTACGTACTACTCGCATAATTAACTCATAAAAAAAAAAAAAGCAACGAGAATTCGTATATCTCGTTCTTCAAACACGTTGAGAAGATACCGGTCCATCCAGTGTAGTAATCTTATCGTTAGTGTGTAGTCTTCTCTCTAGCATGGCGGCTGCTCTGAGACACGCTGACATTTTAAAGACCATGAATACCACAATGCTTGTTCTTGCAGTGTGCGGTAGACGATTGTTCCCAGAGTCAAGGATCGTCGGTGGCGCTCGAAGCTCTTTTGGAAAGTGGCCCTGGCAGGTGAATCTCAAAAATTAATTAACCCAAAACCATAATTTTCAGAGTATGCTGTACACAGGTATATCTTAATTACTTAATAAACAACTTGCTCTATGTGTTTTGTCGCACGTGTGCATTGCGCACACATCGCTTTGTCTTGCGTGTTACTCATTGTGCACAAAGCACGGCATGCATAGTCAGCCGGGAAGTGCAATTAGCAATATGTATAGCCTTCTGACATTATGATATTGCAACTCTGTGTTGACCTCGAAAGAAGTCGGAAGAGGTTTTCATATACTTCATTGTCATCTGATCAGATATTCAACGCATGCTTCAAGATCAAGACAACTTACGCTAATCAATTCCATTCCTTACAGATATCGTTGCGACAGTGGCGGACTTCTACCTACTTGCACAAATGTGGTGCTGCATTGCTGAACGAGAATTGGGCAATAACTGCTGCTCATTGCGTCGAGAAGTGAGTTTTTAGATCTAGTCTATATAAGCCAATTGACCATTTCGTAATTTGTCAACTTTTGGTACCTTCGATCAGGGATTTATTTCGCATTTGCACGATCGTCTAACGCGTTATCCTTGTAAGTGTTGGAAATCTTTTTTGATCGTGGAAGTTCTTGATTGATTACAGCGTACCACCAAGTGACTTATTGCTCCGGCTCGGCGAACATGACTTAGCAAGCGAAGACGAACCTTACGGATTTCAAGAACGACGTGTTCAAATCGTTGCCAGCCACCCCCAGTTCGACCCTCGTACTTTTGAGTACGATCTAGCTCTGCTACGTTTCTACGAACCACTGTTACCATTCCAGCCGAACACTCTACCCATTTGTTTGCCTGACGATGACGCAAACTACGTGGGTCTGACGGCGCACGTTACTGGCTGGGGGCGGCTATACGAAGGTACACAACTCACGTTCCTAATCAATACACCTGATTGCTCTTAATTAGCAAGGTACTTGAGGATCAGTATCTATACTCTAAAAGGGATCAGGTTGGGGATGAAATTGAGTGTGCAAAATTTCTGTTGTATTGATACCTTACTCACGGCCCTGTTCATCGCCGTTCACACACACAAGGCGTTTTCTCATAGTTATACTACTTAATTAAGGGGACCAGTACAGCGACTTTTCGAGAAATTATCATAGTCCGAAATCAATTTATTTCATAACCAAAGTTCATTTCACATCAAAATATTTTTCTTTTTCAAAATAATGTGTCGTAAGGATTTCAGAGCACCGTTTGACCGATTCAGGTCATCTTGGATTCATTTTCTTCAGAAAACAAATCCTCATCATGTGAATGTAGGAATTTTGAAAAATTTTCGTTTTGGCCAAGTTATTTAAGAAATGAGTGATAATAATTTTTGCAAATTTGGTAAATTGATCATTCATAACTTATGACATAATTTTTTATTTTAAAATTCCTACATTCACATGATGAGGATTTGTTTTCTGAAGAAAATGAATCCAAGATGACCTGAATCGGTCCAACGGTGCTCTAAAATCCTTACGATACATGTTTTTGAAAAAGAAAAATATTTTCATGTGAAATGAACTTTGGTTATGAAATAAATTTATTTCGGACTATGATAATTTCTCGAAAAGTAGCTGTACTGGTCCCCAGTTAAGTCCAAAAAAATGAAGTTTGAAAAAAATTCTGAACACTGTATACGATATGGCTAATTGAGTTTGGTCTATCCTCATAGATGGACCACTTCCGTCGATTTTGCAAGAAGTACCGGTGCCGGTGATAAACAACACCGTATGCGAGGCTATGTACAGAAGTGCTGGTTACATCGAGCACATACCGCAGATATTCATCTGCGCTGGATGGAGAAAAGGAGGCTTTGATTCTTGCGAGGTAATTTTTTTTTTTTTTTTTTTTGCGAATAAAACTTTTCATCTTTGATGCTATAGTCAGTTTTTCGATGAGCTTAATGAGTTTTCCTCGAAATGATTAATTAACGAAAATCATTAATATCCAGGGTGACAGCGGAGGTCCTTTGGTGATTCAAAGGAAGAGGGATAAGCGATGGATCCTTGCCGGTGTTATCAGCTGGGGAATTGGATGTGCCGAACCAAATCAGCCGGGTGTCTACACGCGTATATCCGAGTTTCGAGAGTGGATTAACCAGATTCTTCAGTTCTAGAGGAAAATTAGAACCGCGAAATAATGACAAAGTTTTTATATTCTATCGCGGTAGAAAACGAGCCTGACGGTTTCCGTCCTGACAGGAAACTGTATTTAAAGTAATTGACTGAGACACAGACAAAATAATTGCCGTTAATTGTGGCGTTGCCAAAAAACAAAATTGTTTGTTAATTATCATGTGTTAATGCTTGAATCGTAATCGTGGCGAAGGTGAAGATTATAAGTACTACTCAAAAGAAAAAGAAAAAAAACTCGATCCAACGATACCAGTGATACACGAACATTCTAAGAATGCGACGTAATTAATAAATTAGATAATTAATAATAAAAAAATAAAAAAAAATTAAATAACTATATACCTATACCTTACTCAAGGTTTTTGTATTCAAGTTTATAAATATATATTCCTATTTATTCATTGGCATACGTATAAATATTATGCCTATGTATTTGCGATTTATGTCAAAAGAATTGAAATTCATATTATGACGTGCCCCTTGATCGGGGAACTTTTAAAGAAATGAAAAATAAAAATGATACTATATAAAAAAAAATTAAAAAAAAAAAGAAAGAAAAAAAAAAAAAAGGTAAAAGTCATTAAAAGCTCAGGGTCTTTCAGGATCTCTACACGTATGTATATTATACGTATTTTAGAGCAGAGAATGACTCGGAGAGAGTTGGTAAAGTTTGGCCTAATGCCAACTCCCTAAAGTGCCTTAAATCTTCGCTCATACAGGCCATATATGTATAGTGGCGCACTATAAGGAACCGAGGAAGGTTTTGATAAAAAATTTAATTCGCCTCTCCGTATATATTTTATTTAGTTAAACTTTATTATTTATATACGTATAATACCTAAACTGCAAAAGCATAATTTATTTTATTACTGATTAGTACGACATCATGTGTTATCTTTTATACGTTATAACATCGCGTAGGTACTTATATAACAATATATAATATAGATATATATTATAATATGATCCGTGTAAATATATAAAAAAAAAAAAAAAAACAAAAAAAAAAAACTTTATCGAATCCTGAAGATAGGAGATAAAATAGTGGTGTGATGTGTAGTTTAATTCCTTATTCCATTACGAATTTTCTATCGTATCGACGGTAATGATTTAATTATATTAAATGAAAATGTGTATAAAATAATTAATGAAATTTGTTTATTTTATTCGACGTTTCTTTTATTTATTTATTTATTTTTTTTTGTTTTATCAGTACCTGTATATTATTCCTCGCTTATGCGCGTTTAGAAACTCTTTATATCAATTATGCTACTAATTATTTTTTTAACGCTAGTGATAGTTCCTATCTTCGATATTATGACCGGCATATAATCAATCACCAAGCTTCACGCACATCCCGAAAGTATAATCATCATCTTATATCTCTGACGCATTTTTTTTTTTTTTTGTTTAATCTCAAAAATTCAATCGTGTATAAATTCTGTAACCCTTATTATTCCGATTCCAAGAATTTATATAGCAATGTTCATTTGTTGAAATAATTTCTTCAATATTGTTATACTACGTATTTAGAAAATTCAGCCATCAACAAACTGCGGAATCCGAGAAATCGGGATGAGCCCAGGAATCTGAAAAAAAAAACAAATTTATTCTCTCATCGCGCATGGCTGACTATATAGGGGCCGTAAAATACGTGCCGTAACTTTCTTGAGTTGAAACTTCGGGGGCGAACTTTTTTGTTGGAACTTTTTTCAGAACCTGCGGCAATAACGCTCACGGTTAAGCACACTTTCCCCACCAGTTTTGGGTAAACGATGCTCCAGATGTGTTTTTATCGACTTGTGGCATCGTCTCTTAAACCGATATCTATCTGTACTATAAGAAAAATGTCGGATTATGCGAAGAAAACGGAAAACAAAATTACGTTACTTACACACCAAATCTTTTTGAACTGTCCAATTTTTCTCAATCTTAACTTCTACTCGGCTTATTTTCACGATTAGTTTCAAAATTTCTCTATATACTCTCAGTCACCTCTCTCGACATGATAACGTTCACTCAAATTAATACACTGAGAAAAAGGTCTTGTTGACACAACCAAAATTTGGTTATTATACGGTCAAAGAAATTTTTTCGTTGAGTCAACCAAAATTTTGTTGTGCTAACAAGAAATTTAGTAGTAACAGCAAAAATTTTGGTTAGCCCAACAAAATTTTGGTTGACTGAACAAAAAAATTTCTTTGACCGTATAATAACCAAATTTTGGTTGTGTCAACAAGACCTTTTTCTCAGTGTAGTCTTCAAACAAAAATCAGAGGACTGATTGATTTCTTATTTTTTATATTTATACTCGAAACGTCTTCGATCATTTTATAATTTCGAAAATGGTATGTATTATACTGACCAAGCTGTAAAGCTAAAGCTAAATATTTTAAATCCTACGGATGGAATAATTCGAGGAAATTCACTGGAATATTCAATGGCAAAGATGTTGACGTCATTAAGGAAATTTATTTTACACAGGACCACAGAAACTGGTCTGAAATTATCGAGGATATACCTAATTGGCAGATGAGGCGTGTCGCGGGTTATAGTACTATACGTATATCCCGGCTGAAAATTTGGTAGAACTTTGTTAGCCTGCTCGTAAAGCTGTTGATATACGTTAAGTGCAAGTCATCTTGAAAAAAATTTTTTGGACCAATTAAAAATAATTGTGTCCCGTCTAATTTGCTTATCGCGTATATATACATACTTTTACATAGCGGAGACCCTTTGCATTTGTCACGCTCATGAAATTGCCTCATTTCGTTTTTACTTTTAACATTAAAACGCATAAAAAGAAAATTGACACAAGATATTTGACTGCAGGCTACAATAAATTCAGAACTGGCCCAGATAGAGCATCTTCGTTTAATTCGTCTAGCTGATCTCATGGGCGAACATTCTCTCATAAATTTCGCATTAGATATGAAAATTATTTCGCAATTATTAGTATATCCAATAAATTGTAGATAATTATTGTGAGTCAACTTTCAATCAATCGATCATGTAGTCTAATAGCTCTGAATCATTTGTCGAGACTCTTGATCGTTTATTATCCACGTACATTTGAAGCGTGGCGATTCATATCTTTGCGGTCAACCGCACATAGCATCGTATTCGCAGTGGTCAGGTATATAAAACAAAAATAAAAACAGAAGATAGGTATCCGATGTTTTCTCTTTCTGGCTGAAATCGTGATGTCCAATAATTTCCAATACAATTTCCATCACAATTTCTGACGAGAAAGGGAACGTGCCATAGATTTTGTTTTTGTGCTAGTAACATGTTCCCTAAACCTATATTTCTCTAAACTTATCGAGTGATAGAGAAATTTTTAATCGAAGTACAGCCTCACTTCAGTTTAGTTGATACATCATCGATTTTGGTACTGTTTTTTTCGAAAATTATTCATTTTAATTATGTTGATATAGAAAAAATGATGGATGTAGTATAAAAGATCCCTCGCAGCATGAAAGAATACTGAAAAAAGCAAAACCGTGCTGACGAAAGAAAGCATTATAAAAAGCGGATGAAAAGGTATAAGCTCCTTTGAGGCGAACAAAGTCATTTCTGTATCAAGGGTAGATATATTTTCATTAGATCAGGGACCTAGAAAATTAAACCGCTGGAACTTCTTATATAGGTAGATATGTACGGTAAAATTTTATAAATAACAAAATTAACCCAACGAAGCATAAGTCGCAAAATAAAATGATCCGCAAACCGTGGAATTTATTGATATCTACATTATCCCGGGTACTCGTTATCCAAGATGATTGAGAAGCATTATTATTCGATTAGATTTAATAATTAATTTCGATCGTTAATACTGCGTGGAGGTAAAATTGTCAACACGAAATGCGTTCTTTTCATGGATTAAAATATTTTCCAGTATAAATGACTATGTGCTGGATTCTTTACACGCGTTTTGAAGACGCAGCATCCCTAAACTTTTAAAGATAATAGCAGATTTGACTTTGCAAGATGATAAGAAATATATTTGTTCTTATACATATCTGATATCGGACTTGACATTGAACTTTCGCATTACTATATCAATTATATTAACGTTATAGTAGTACCCAGACGTGGGTAGTGTTTGATCGATGCTATGCCATTTCAAACCCGGTCGATGAAGCAGCATTTTAAAATGCTAAACGTGTAATAAATCATTCTGCTAGTATAACCAGCGATTTCAAGGTCCCAAGACGTATTTTATACACATTATCGCTAAGCAATGATAGTTTGAAATTTAATTCTTATTCTTCTTCGACTTCGATATCAGCTTTATCAATTACTCGATATGTAAAAAATCATTTCATTGATCTCTATACACTACGTTTAGCTAATTTCAATATTTCTAATCAAGCGCAGCTCTCCAGCCTTCTATCGCGTTTTAAGGAGTTACGGTATGTTACTGGTCAGACTTATAACGTATCAACGCCAGCTACCGGCGCGTAAGATATCCCGCAAATTATACAAGGACCAAAATAATAGGAAAACGCGACGGCTAGAAAACTGAAGAAATTTGAATACCTAATGAAGATATTTTACGGGAATGCGTGAGAAATATTATTTACAACAACTAATTTGAAAATCATGTATATAAGTGATTTCAGCAGCTACGTTATCACGCAAAAATTTAACGAACAACTAATCATGGGTACGATATCGATCAGTCTAAAATCTAGATCGCATATCATTTCCGCGTATTGTTGGTCACACTTGCATATAGTCGCTCATGGGCAAATTCCAATGATTATCAGTAGACGATATGGGGCACAGGTAATGTGATTTGTTTTCAACTTTTACCCCTCGCTGCAGCGTCTACTCAGAAGATTGAAATTAACCAAGCCTTCGATTTGATAAGGCTTATCATTAACGAAAAACAGGCCAATTAATATTCTCACTTCGAGTCATAAATTGACTATTATCTAGATATTAAATTCGATTTTTAATCTCGTCTTCGTATAATATGTTGCACAGAAAAAAATGACGACTCCACTTATTCCTCGCGCAAGGAAGCCTGATCCTTCAACATGTAATATTCATTCCAGGATCAATCTTCAAAAGCCGGGTAAAATAGTAAATTTTTTTTTCCACCCAAGCCTGTTTCTTATTCAAGTTTCCCCCCAAACTGATTTCAACATCCTTATCTACAAACTCGGTAGGTACTTTCCCTTAGAGATTTGAAACTTTCGAAGGTATGGATGGCGATCGGATTTTCCGAGAATTGTATTTGAACGATCAAACGAACTCATCGTAAGTGAAGTTTAATCATCTGATATAATTACATTCAAAGTCTCGTTCGAGTTTCGTTAAAGTCTGTGAAGTGAATTCTTCTCTTTTTTTTTCTTTTTGACTCGACGAGATTTATAAGCGATGATAGCAAAAAATATAAACACCATACTTATATTATGCACCATGCGTGATGTGCAGGAGGTTCATAATAATATCAACTGCTTCGAGGATAGAGAGATCAGTATGCGTCCTACTGACGATACGACACGGTACTTACCTGACCATTTTCATTCAATTCAAGTTTAAGTTTAAGACTCGTTTTATTGGTATGACACGAAAGTCTCGTTCTGTCATCGCTCTGAATAATTCGCAAACATTGAAACAGGTCGATCTTTATATAGTTTTACGCGTTACATACTGAATTTCATTGCGGAAACTCGGTCATAAAATCAATCCACACTACATATACGATTACGGTTAATTAATCAACTAATCCTTTAACCTAATGTCTAAAGATAGCTGCTAATTAAATTCAGAACTTTACGAGGCTCAATCTATCTCTGGATAATTGGATGCCAATTACTATTCATCATTTGACGAAATGTTAGGTACATACTTGTTACATTACTCAGATACCTACCATGTCTTCACAAAAGACTCTATGTGCTCCTTTTTACAACCTGGCTTCTATATAAAATAATTCCATGCTTTATGGGCTTAAATTAAATCGCAAGCATCAATGTACTACCTCCAATCCGTCGTCGTTTGTAGCTTGGGTATCTTTGATGATATCACCTTTCACCGCGAGGCTTAAATAACGTGAATTGTCAATTCGCAGGATCACCATGTAGATAATAGCGTAGAATCGTGCCGATAATCGCGATGTAAAGATAATGCATAAATACGTATAGAGTAGAGGGGACAAAAAAAAAAAAAAAAAAAAAAGAAGAGGAAAAAAGAGGCACGGGGTTCGATGTTCCATTGCATCCGTAGTCCGCGCACGGATTATCTGTACACACAAGTCACACCGATCACGTAGCTAGTAGAATGGATGTCACTGGATCGGGTTAACTGACTTTAGAGAATCGGTGAAAGCTACGACTGATTCAGCTCCTTATATTTCGCTGAAACCCACCAATTTTGCGGTCTCATATTGTTCAACCTCAGGCGTTTAATACACGTAGCTGATATACCTACATATGGGTCATTCTTTTACAAACCGAACACTTTTAAAACTTGACATTTTAAAATCGTCTGAAATTTTTTTTACAACTTACATACATCAAATTACTTCACACGTATTTCAGGATTTTGCTGAAAATATTTTTTTTTTTTGAAAATATCCGCATATGAATTTTTGATAATTTGCTGGATTTTCTCCCATCTTCTCCTACTTGAAATTCATTATCTCCAGTTGTACTGATCGGATCAAGGTCAGCCTGGTTTCATTTTACACTCTGTTACGTGAGCTTTCAAAGTGTATTTAAAAAAAAATTTTAATTGTAAACAAATTATAATTATTAACAATTTGATTATTTAAATAGTCTAAACATGCCCTTCCCCCACCTTGAATCCATTTTGAAAAATATGATTTTGTTCATTATTTTCTCATCTACAAGATCCATCTTTTCAAAAAGTGGGGTCACCGTTAGATCGGAAGATATTAAATATTTCCGAGCGCAAGTCACGCAGCGCGCTCTGCGTGCAATCAAAATCTCACACTCTTGCACCTATTTTCACTTATTATTTAATATCTTCCGATCTAACGGTGACCCCACTTTTTGAAAAGATGGATCTTGTAGATGAGAAAATAATGAACAAAATCATATTTTTCAAAATGGATTCAAGGTGGGGGAAGGGCATGTTTAGACTATTTAAATAATCAAATTGTTAATAATTATAATTTGTTTACAATTAAAATTTTTTTTTAAATACACTTTGAAAGCTCACGTAACAGAGTGTAAAATGAAACCAGGCCGACCTTGATCCGATCAGTACAACTGGAGATAATGAATTTCAAGTAGGAGAAGATGGGAGAAAATCCAGCAAATTATCAAAAATTCATATGCGGATATTTTCAAAAAAAAAATATTTTCAGCAAAATCCTGAAATACGTGTGAAGTAATTTGATGTATGTAAGTTGTAAAAAAAATTTCAGACGATTTTAAAATGTCAAGTTTTAAAAGTGTTCGGTTTGTAAAAGAATGACCCATATATACAACCTGACCATCACTGCAGAGGTTCACCGTTTAAGCTGTAAGATAATTGCCCTGGCGTCTAGTCAAATGAAAGTGTAACTAAAAATATTTTTCCAATAATTTCACCTCGAATAATTATATAAAATCGTTACATCCATATTTAAACCTATATGTTCAAATATAATATTATAACAATCTTCTCACATTAGAACGTATATAATTACAGAGAACGTAATTGCATTGAAAAAAAGAAAATTGCATCGCTTTAAATTCGTGAATTTCATTATGGGGAATAATGATGCACTGAAATGCTCTTTAGCATCAATATGTACACACTTTCTTCAAATTTCAACAAGTGAATGAATCTTCTAACACTTATTTTTGGAACGGTTGAGATAACTGTTGAGCTGATCGAAACGATTTTATTCAAATTTTGAAATAAATTTCGAAACTAAACACGAGGTACATGATTATTTTTCACAAATTTTCCATATCATGAAATAATGGGGAATAACGAGACTATCATCCTCGGTCACAATACCATAGCCTCTACCATTACCTGTCGCACACTATACCTACAACAGTGTAGTTTAACCTGACCTACATTCCCATAGTCACGGCCAGTATCAGGAATTGGCCTTCACCTACTCTTCAATGCTGATGCCCCATCTCTCACATATACCATGGAGTATAGGGCATAAAGGTTTACACATATACTCTTATTTCTTGTATAAACCCAAAGTTAGAACGTTGCCGTGAACGGAAAACTGCGGGAGTAGACGTATTGGTAAATTTCCTAACGTTATATTTTCATCATCATATGTAAAAACATCTAGAATGAAATTTATGGTCGTAACATATTTTTACACGACACGATATGGATAATCGCGTAATGTGCATGGGTATGTACATGATTTCTTTCATGCACTCACGTGCTTTCTATAGATAACAGTATATAAGCGATTCTTCAAGATTGATTATTAAGGCGACCAGTAGAGCGACTTTTCGAGAAATTATCATAGTCCGAAATCAATTTATTTCATAACCAAAGTTAATTTCACATCAAAATATTTTTCTTTTTCAAAATCATGTGTCGTAAGGATTTCAGAGCACCGTTGGACCGATTCAGGTCATCTTGGATTCATTTTCTTCAGAAAACAAATCCTCATCATGTGAATGTAGGAATTTAAAAATAAAAAATTATGTCATAAATTATGATCAATTTACCAAATTTGCAAAAATTATTATCACTCATTTCTCAAATAACTTGACCAAAACGAAAAATTTTCAAAATTCCTACATTCACATGATGAGGATTTGTTTTCTGAAGAAAATGAATCCAAGATGACCCGAATCGGTCCAACGGTGCTCTGAAATCCTTACGACACATTATTTTGAAAAAGAAAAATATTTTGATGTGAAATGAACTTTGGTTATGAAATAAATTGATTTCGGACTATGATAATTTCTCGAAAATTCACTGTACTGGTCCCCTTAACTTGATCATAGGTATAATATATAGGGGAGAGTTCCCACTATTGGACCGCCACCTAAATTGGACCGTTTCAATTTGGTAATTTTTTGCAACTGTATCTTCTCAATTTGGGAATTGTAAAAATGGATACCATCAGTACTAGAAATTCTCTAAACATTCCTATTTTTACAATTCTCAAAATCGAAGAGATACTGTTGCAAAAAATTACCAAATTGAAACGGTCCAATTTAGGTGGCGGTCCTACAGTGGAAACTCTCCCCTATGTATACTGATGAGTGAAATGTTGAGGATAGAAATACATGACACAATATGAAATGGACTAAAAGAAAAAGAAATCAGGCCCGAGGAGCTGGAGGATCTTCGTAAAATCAACTTTTTTGTTAACTAGGTCATATTGTATTTACACTTAGTTCTCAGACGACTGGTTTCAATTTTAGTGAGTAACGCATATATTGCCTGGAGGGACCTAGAAAGCACTATACTGTTTCACTTAAGGAGGAATTCTTATATATTTTACGAAAATTATCGGCTTACTTGACCTTCGGAATATCATGAGTGACAAACCGAAAGACTCTCTTTCGATTATCACGACCAGTTCCAGATCAGATTAAATCTAGTTATTTAAAATGGAATACTAATCAGTTCGAAAAGTGAATAAAAAAATAAATAAATAATATTAAACATCGAAAGCGTGATGGACTGACGTAAGTACAGATATATAGAAGATTGTTTTGAACGTTGATTGATCAGACTGATTATCTATACCACCACACGATAGGTACTGATATAAATCATTTGTCGCCGAGTGCCGAGCTTAATCACTTCAATAATTGTTTTTTTCATCATCTATGAAATTTATTTATCAAAATACTCTGTCTCTTACAAGGGAACATAATTGCTTTCTTTCAAGTATCGCATAGTCATATAATATGTAATCGTGTAATGAAAATGAAAAAAAAAAAAAAAAAAACTTCAATTGTATTTGATAATTTTTAAATAGTAAACAGCTTGAATTTATTCCTCGATTTGGAACACAATTCTTGATGCCAAATTGTTCCACCTAACAAGGTAAGGCACTACCATTTATCGCAAACGTTTAAGATTAGCATTTTCTCCGAATTTTATGTTAATCATATCCAAAATTGAGCCGAAAAATAGCTGGACAAATTCACATCAAGATCCAGCGATTATTCGCTAAAACTGTTTATAAATTAGCACGAGTGATCATATAAGATATTATTAAGATTTTCAGTGTATGCGGCGATATTATCTTTATCGATGAACCATTTTGATTTCATGGATCAAGTTCAACCGGGAAATTGTCACCCCATTTTTGATATTCTTTTAACCGATAATCACGCTAGAGCGCAACCAAAAAAATACAGTAAAAATTTTCTGTCACGTTTTCCTTATATGCCATAATATATTATGGGGTGATCGGTCAGGATTAAACTACCATACAGCCACCATATTTTCTATATACAACTTCCCCTCTGGGCATAACGCTACAATGGATCACTACCAATATATATTCACTATTCACGTATATAATCACGTGTGTATTCAGTATTATATATATATACAGGTATAAAAGTTAACAGGTGCCGAATCACGGTAGTGGGTCATCGGAATCTGCTGGATGGCGGTTCAGGCTAGGTAATTATGGCGCTGTACTGACTGAAGATGTTTGTTGAGAACCAAATTTGATCTCAATCCATTCGAGCTACTCAATCTGCAGTTCAACGTTCTCAGCCTTATTTTTCTTCTCACAATTATTTCAAGAGCTAATCACGTTTGTGTATTATACATATACCTACATAATTAACAATAGGACAACTTACTGGAGGTAAATATACGATAGAAACGATAAACTTGACACACGAGTAAATAACGAATTAATGATGAAAGATAAAAGCTAAAATTTACATAAAATTTACATTGACTCGAAACACAAGTTTCAGTCATTTACTTATCGGTCAAATCGTCGATCAACCGCGATTTCATCGTACCAAATATTAGACGTGTTTCAAGTCTATATCTTCATAAATGTTGTCAAATATGTCGAATGTCTCTTGTAAATTATCGATTTTGCATAAATTTAAAACTCTTTTCATTAAATATTTGTACGTCTCCGCACAGGTATACCATACCGCTTTGTACCGCTCACTTATTTACATCCCCTAAACATATGCCTTTGTAAATATTGTCTAGTAGTAAGCCTGACACTAGGGGTTGGTCGTAGGTGGACTACAAATACAGCAAACAGCTATATACGTCTATAATAGCTGTAGATTTGCGGTGACTCGGTCACCGATCGAAAGATATAGCATTAGATGGGATCAAGACCGTTATGGATAATTAACACGTGCGGTTCACTGATCCAAAGTTAGTCCAAAGAACTTTACGTTATCACCTCTCAATATTATCATTTCACTCAGCCTTTCGGTATATGTGCAAAAACAAAAACTATCTTATATCGACGCCCGATACGAATAACAGCACATTTCAGATTCCAGGTGAAAAAGAGCAAGTTTCAAATTCCGGGTGGAAAAGAGCACATTTCAGATTCCGGGTGGAAAAGAGCACGTTTCAGATTCCGAGTGAAAAAGAGCATGTTTCAGATTTCGGATGGAAAGAACACGTTTCAGATTGAGAATGAAAATAGCACGTTTCAGATTCACTCGAAAACTAGCACAATTCAGGTTGAACCGAATATTACTTATTAGCAAGTGTCAGGTAGGTTTATTATAAGATTGAATTGATCATTCAATGATAAAATTGAATCGAGTTTTTGTGCATAATTGTGCATTTCCAATTTCATAATAAACCTACCTGACACTTACTAATGAGTAATATTCGCTTCGCCTGAATTGTGCTAGTTTTCGAGTGAATCTGAAACGTGCTATTTTTCATTCTCAATCTGAAACGTGTTCTTTTCCATCCGGAATCTGAAACGTGCTCTTTTCCACCCGGAATTTGAAACGTGCTCTTTTCCACCCGGAATCTGAAACATGCTCTTTTCCACCCGGAATTTGAAACGTGCTCTTTTCCACCCGGAATCTGAAACGTGCTCTTTTCCACCCGGAATTTGAAACGTGCTCTTTTTCACCCGGAATCAGAAATGTGCTGTTATTCGTATTGGGCGTCGATATTAAGTGTAGATGTGCTGCTTATCCGTATGCGTGTCTAATGGTAAGCGATTAAAAGCTGACACTTGTTGTACCGCATGAATGAGATAATACATTATTATTGTTAATAGTTGCACACACGATAAGGTAATCGAAGCATTAGTCTTAGGTCTTAGTATTTTCAAGGACCAAGAGACTTTTATTTACCGACAATATTAATCTAACGCAATAATCTTCACGGTGCAGATATGTCGGATAATCAGAATTAGCTGCAGATTTTTATCGTGTGCAAACTTGCACTTTCCATAGCCGTTTTCATCCTGAGGGTTCATAAATTCGAAAAAATCTTGTCAGCGATATTTTAATCTTATCACATTAAATTTTTGTTCTTTATCCATGACAATCTTGCGTTAATTCAAAACTAGGCCATCCTAGGCCAATATAGTTTTCATCGACTTTACATATCATCGATATGACTAATTCTAAGCTCTTTCAGATACGAACGATTACTTATCGGCAAAGAATGTCACCTCTATCCTAAATCATAAAAACGGTTTCAAATATGAGAAGAAACAGTCATAAAACTTTTTTTTTATGTCTTAATCAAAGTTGGCGAGTAATTTTCGGGTGGATTCCTACCGTTTTCATCGACCACTAAATAGGTAACGTCAAGTCATATATATACTGCTTATTAAAATCTGAGCTATACATGCTTGATAGAGTTAAATTTTATTGTTAAATTAAAAAATCAATTGAAAATTTGTCCCCGCTATAATAATTGTGGTAAAATTTTTGATAAAATCTTCTTTTCCCTCCAGCCACAACTTGGACGAAGGAGACAAAGTGGCTGACATTCAAGATCCACAGTAAACTTGTGGAAATAAATTGCGTAATTATCCCTGTCTGTTATCCCGTAAAATGCATGTTGTCGGGCGACATGATAGCCGATGGACATTATTTAGAACGTCACGTCTCGAGTTTACTCTCTTGTAAACGGAGAGATTGTAATCTTTTTGTCGTCACATCAGTTGTAACATCATCATACGATTTTGATCTACTTTGTGTAGCTGATCTTGAATGAACTTTCGCAGCCATGACCACTTATAGCCTAGGTGAGCCATATTTGTAACAAAAAAAAAGCGCCGTTTTGCTGAACGTCGAAATTCCTCCTGAAAGAATCACATGTATGAGGGAATTCGGCCAACGCCCGGTCCGCTCGACCCAAGACGCACTCAAAAGACGCCGTTAACTTTTGCGTCAGTCCTTCCGTGACCCTCGGCTAATGGACCCATGTATTTCTATATCTTATGGGACTCTGGACATTCGTGAATCTCCAGAGCGGAATTTCATCTCTCTTAATACTATTATGAATCTTCTTCGTGCAGGTCCACGGCGTCGACACGCGTTAAATTTTTGTCAATCAAAGATGGGAATGCGCTTATATTATACCATGGGCACAAGAGTATAGCCTCCAAGGAGTAGGACAGTGTGCCGACCGACGGCGGGCCCCACCATGTGACTTGGGCCACTGGCCCACTTTACCTCTTGGACCTCTCCCCTGTAGCGCTTACTTCGTCCACCAATCGCTCTGTACTCTGTACCGTGTCTCTTCCGTTCGTTGCCCCCTCTTCGCTTTTCTCTTGGTGGTTAACTTGCTACGGTTTACCACCACTTGAGCACCGCTTATGACTTTGCCATGCAATTCCACCACATGCCAGACCCAAGCCATGCCCGCCATGCCAGGGCATAGAGTGGCCGACAGACAGGTAGCTTCCACTTAACTAGCTGGATGGCTCGATAGTGGACAGAACAGAGTTTGATCAGCTGCTCGTGCTTTAGAAAAAAATTGTCATTTGATACCATCAGTGCCCTGTTAACCCGCGTGAACTTCCGATTTTTCGTCAATATTTCCTAATTTTTTTTTCACATTGTTTGTCAAGTTTTTTTTTTTTTTTTTTTTTTTCTTTTAGTTTCGGTTGCATTTCATTCATATTCGCTTATAATTTTATTCGTTCGCGACTTGTGGATCAGTTTCTATGAAGAGATACAGTGATTCCGTTATACAGCTGAACGAGTTTTGAAAAAGGAATATCGTTACCCTATAGCTGCGCAGCAAGTTTCATCCTGGTACCGAACATCGTCAAGTTCCTGTTCACCTTGAGCAGATAAAGTCGGGATTTTTTTCTTCCCTACGTGAGAATCGAGGTTTCATTCATAGGGATCAGTCTGAAACTATACGGATCGAAGAATATCAGTGGACCTCCAGTGTCCAGAAAAAAGTGATTAAAAAGTACAGTGATAGATCTGGAAAATCGTTGACCAAACGAGCCTGATATACACAAGGCAGAGAAATTCAATCCGGAAGTGAAGGTTAGAGCAGCATTTCAACGTGATGTTCTGATCGTATCGACAATTTCTTGCCGCATATAGATCAACGATCTTTTAAATTTCAATGTGAGTATATAGCAGCTTTTTTTGATACCATTAACAATATTAGCCCTCTGACTAAGTTGCTGTAGCTTTTTAGCTTAATTAATCTCAATTATGCGAGTCTTTGATGTAGTGCGAGGGTAGCAGAGATGTGAAAAGACCAAAGCTCGAGAATGACGACGAGGCTTTTCCATATCGTTAATAATACCAAAGGTTCGTAAGCAGGGTTCGTTTTCAGCACGCACCTTCGTCGCGTTTCGAAGGACGAGGAAATGATCCGGTCACAGTGACCATGGCCATGAAGTGGAGTCTGGAGAAAGCTAGACTCTGGTCAAAGTGAGGTGGTCAGAATGTAGGCGATTATTTTCTACGCTTCGTTTCACCTGGCCACAAGGTGTTCATTCTTTTTATATCAGCGCGTGTATCTTTAGTCATTTTTTCTTTTTCCTTGCGGGACAATTACCCGATGGCCCAGACAATTAGAGATTGTAAAGCTAGTGCAGGGCCCGCACAAACCCCGAGGAAAAATCGACCCTCAATGTAGACATCAGCACGCATGATCCATACCAAGCTTTGTAACGGTCGATGGTGAACAACCGGCTCTGTCATCACGAAATTAACATGATAATTTGGTTAGCACGTGTGTCTTAACGAAGACCTAAACTGATACGACTATTTTCTTAAGGTGAGCGAGGTGTCTCGGTGCTCACAGAAATTTATTCTCTATTTTCTTACGAACAACGTGCATCCAGGACTTTCTTGCCGTTTCTAACTCTTATAGGGGTCTCGAGAAGAGCTTGGGAAAACTTAGCCAAACAGAATGAGGATGTTCAAACAACTTTCTGGAAGATTTACGGACGTGAATTTGTACTCATAGTTCGTATGAGTAAGATGTGTTTTCGCAGTTGAGAAAAACATCACGACGTTATGTATAGTACCGCTTAGAATTCAGACTGCGATTTCAATTTGATTATTATTTTTGCTAACCGAAACTGCTGCACCGGCCACAACAACGAATATAACTCTAATCGTTGGAGAGGAAGTTGAGCTGTGGCGAAGCAATTGGGTCACCCAGATCTGATAATCAAGAAGACAGAAGAAGCTTTCTCTGTACATGCATTTACAGTCGGTCACGATCGGCGATTCGTGATCGGCATAACTTAGCTCAATGTTTGTACAGATTTACAATTCATCGCAGATTATCGAACTACCATAATACTCGAAACTAATTTCTGCTACAAGTATAGGTAGAAAATTTTAGCCAGGAATAGAAGAAATCATCCTGATTAGTTCGTATTCGTATATAGTTGGATGTCACTTTGATCTGAACCACAAGAATACCAAATTTCATATCAAAACCGGTTCACCAGAAACACGGATCTACGATTATTCGAAGAAAATATCGGTTGACAGTAGATCTTCATTGTTAGTTTTGCACCTCAGTTCGTTTCCATTCTGAATGCGATCGCCATTTGCTCTTAGATATTTCATAATTTTGTTCGTACCCCACTTTGAAGGTCAGAATTAAGTGGAACTTATCTGATCCCCAAAAATCAGCACAAATACTTAAGGTAATAGTCTCGAAGAACAAGACCGTTAAGATATATATGCATGATAAATGTGATCTCCTCCGAGGAAAAACTGATGATAATTTTCCATAGAAATGATAAAGCATTATTTCATATAGATAATTTCTTAAAACCGAATGACCATTTACTAATTGAAGTTCGAACTATTACTTTCCAGACATATTATGCAGATAACACGCAAGCACTACTATGCACGCAAGTGGGTTTCGTGTGTCGCGATAATAAGGTAGTTCGATACTTGGTCAGCGTTGAAAGAAATAAAAAAAAAAAAAACATAAAACTCGGCTGCATACAGTCGCTTGTTAAAATTCTGAAATCGAATCCAGCCATTAATTTATAACTCGTGTCATTTCATATTCACATGATTTCGAAAATAAAAAAATAACCATCAATCGTATCACTTCGACCGTGATTTAATGGTCATATATCACCGACAAGTGGACGTTGTACTTTTTTCACGACCAACTCTGTCCGTCTCGCTTGTCTAGAATTACGACTTGTATAAGCTTTGCACCAGCCTTTCGCCGATCAGAACGTAATTAATTTCCTCTATTACTACACACCTACGTAGATACCCTACTGTAAAAGTTTATGTGATCTTATAACATCCTGTCCCAATTTATTATGGGTTCTACATGTACTATAGATATAGAAATTGTATTGACATTTTTGAGTCTAATATGAAATTGGTACAGGATCTTATGGGATTCTACGATAATTTACATCGTCGATACTTCGCTACGTATAAATTTCAGTTCCATCATAGATTTCTATAAAACGTCTGAAGGTTCGTTAAAGATTTTATTATACAAAGTTTGGATGATCGAACGATTTATGACCCCGAGGTATTAGGAACCAAATCACTTCATCATTCCAAATTCTACTGGTTTATTTGAATTTGAATTCTTTTTTTTTTTTTTTACACATTTTTTTAATTCATTTTCTCACCATCATCGGCCGAAAGGCTCACTAGGAATGGGGCGGCCCAGGTATCTAGTAACTAGGTTACCGGTGCCTTGCGCCTTCGTGAACCTACGCCACCATGCTACCTGCTTGTTACCTCTACCTGTCTCTTCACTGCTCACTATTTCTCTCAATTTTCTTTCTCTCTCCTTTTCTCCATCTCTCTTTCTCTTTCTCTCAGTTCAGTATGCCATACCGTAGCTATGCTCGGCTGTGCATAACGGGATTTCGTATTCGAACGAAAACCATGCGTGAACGCGCGTAGAGGTGTGCTGCGTCAAGTGCATTGGTGTCGATGGATATGATCAAAGGACAATCGATTCATATCCTCCATATATTAATTCCGGAACCGTACCTACGTCTTGGGGTACTCTCAGCCGGCAAAAGCGTTCAATTTTAAACGATCCTTCCATAGGCGAAATTTGAGCTCTTCACATGCAATAATGTCATATTATGTTATTTGCGGATAAAACGTATAGTACGTCCGAAGAATGAAATTTTAGATATACGCTAATCTGAATGAAACTGTATTCCATATTCGCAACGATGCACTGAATAATCATACTCACACCATGTGCGGTTGTTCCATGAGGGCGGCCTTTTAGATTCTCAAAGTACTGATATACACGTTGAACGAAGCACGAAATTTCATATTCACACGCACATCTGCGTGACTATAATAAAATAAACGCATGGTATCGTGCATAATGCGTTTACGCGAGGATACGGGGAAGAATCACAAACGATCTAGAGATGTCTGCGGTTCTTTATCCGTGCGATAAAATGCCAAGAGACTCAACAAGTTGAACAAGAAGAAATGCAGGGGAATTCCTAAAGACATATAATTACATCGTAGAATATTTAACTCATTTGAACTCGTGCCAAACTGCTAGTACGTTCACTGCAAAGCAATATTTTACCGATCACAATTTATCACATCGATTAGTTCTAATTTCAGTCCTATTACGCACGAGAGAAGAAATAGTGCTCGCATCAGTATCTTTACTTTTATCATTTTTTTTTTTTTTTTTTTTTTAGCTTCTCGATTTACCATGAATCCGGCAAAGGTCTGGTTTTAATCACTTGATGAGCATTATGCATAGATATATATTAACTTCGGATCTAATTATGTTATTTTCCATTTCTCTTTACAGATGGCTCCGGAAAAAAACATGAGAGCATACCTCTTCCTTGCAATTTTAACGACGACTTCTGCCTTCTCGGTCTCCTACGTACCTCAAGCAAAAGGTATTTCTGCATTGCAATTAATTGTTGGTGATTATCGACATAAGTCGATGAGTGAGGCAGTATAGAAACTCGAAAGCTCGGAATACTCGAATCGATTTTAGTAACACGGTTTTTTTTTTTTTTTATACATTTTCTGTTAATGTTGATCATGATATTTATACCGCTTAACGGTTCACTAAGAGGTGACACGTATATCTTCGGATGTCGAACGCAGCAAATGGCCTTTAGGCAGCCCAAGTTTCCAAGTGAAAGCAGAACGCGGCTGTCCAATAAATCTATGAATGTAGACTGTACCCGCACTTCTTTTCGACATTCCGAGGAAATCGTGACACACTTATTCACAAGTGCCTAATGATGAGTCGTTAATACTATGAATTCTCTCGTCTATGTCTTCCACGCTTATAATTAATTAGTTCCGAATTTTTAATCGCTGCTTCGCTATCCGAGATAACAATGAGTTTCAGTGATTGCGCGCTATGTTTAAGTGAGTATTTTCATTTGTTAAAAGTTCAACTATGGTAATAAAGATTGAGAAGATTAACATGGACTGAGAGTCACGCAATAATTTGCTCTAATTTTTGTGCTACATCATAATATCGAGCATGTGCGTAATTTTTTCTACTTCTTGGAAACTAAACAGCTAATATAACTTTTTTCCGAGTATATTTCAACGCTCAGATAATCTTCGTCCGATACGAAGCGACCATTGTTGCGAAAAATGAGATCTGGATATTTCTTTGAAACTCTTGTGCGAGCGAAGGGAAGTTTGAGTCCCGAGTAAACGAGTTTAACGAAACGAAACAACTCTCTGAAGTCGTGTAAGACATGTCTATACAACAAGACCGCTAGTAAAAGCGTGGCATGACACGTATACGCTTATTGAAATTCGGAACAAGCGCATTTCATGCGCATACGCATATGTGATAAATAATTTATACTCAAATTCTTAAGGATCACAATATCAGCGAGATATACGAATTTGGCAAAGAGAAATCAACCGAAGAAAGTACGCGACGATACACTCCAAGTGACTAACCAACAGGAGCTATAGCAATTTCACTTCCTGCATTGCGATGACAAATTCAGGATTATTCAGACCGCCTTATAAAGTAGTCGATTGTAAATCGAAAAGATAAAGAATAATTTTGGCACTTATGTTGTCTCGACGATCAGGACATGATACTCGTTTTATTAAAGAGCTGCTAGGACTTCGTGCAACGGAGTAGGTCACGTTCAGATTGGTATAATTTAAGTATGCACACTGTGCATCCCATATCTAGTATAATATACGGCATATAACTGTATGAATTATTGGGAACTGGTTTTACGCTCATGCGGGTCACACCATTGATATTTAATATTCGCTCATTGCAGAGTAGTAGGAAGCTAGATAATCCCACCTTTTTGATAAAAAAAAAGTAATAATCATAGTCTGTGAGTACTACTAATAACAATGCACGGATAATTGTCACAGTGAAGTGCAAAGTGTGTCACTTACTTAGCCGAGTGAAATGACTTGAGAGTTTTTATAGCATAACTCAGTTACCCATATAGGTATATGTAACGTATGCATATTTCTATCTCAAGCCAGGAAGACAGGAATTTTTGCCAATTTGTTTTCATCACCGTTCGGATGACGCCGTCTATTCGGGCGGGTGAACGCGTCCTGAATAGACAAGCAGTTTTCAATCCCGAAAATTTCAAATTCTGAACCGAAAATTTGTACGTGATGATTTTATCGGGACACCATCGAGGAACTCGTTACTATACTGAACTGTTAAAACTCCTGCGAGCTTCGTTATGTCAATGCGTTTTGCTGTCCTAATCGTGGTTTCCGCAGTCCTAAGCACTCGAGCTCAAAACGGCCTGTCCTACTTTCATTACGAATCGGAGACAACTATGTTATTAGTCGTTGCCCAGTTCCCGCGGATCGCAAAGAAACATAACTCGCTTTCAAGTCTGGTGCGTCTTCTTTTCTTGTCGAAGTCCCAGACTGAGCTGTGAAGATCCAATTCTGTACGAATCGCTCTAGCTCTGTCTAAAATTGTGCTAGCAGACGATATTTCACCACGAATAGCAATGTGGTGCGAATAAAAAAATTAGAGTAGATATCGTGGAATTCATTACGATTCGAGTCTAACCGTCTTTTTTCTATTGCATTCGTTTATTAAGCATATGGAATAATTAATCAATTATGCTGATTTTTTGGTAATTTCAGGTAGAAAATTATTCGGTGGATACAGAATAGTCCCGAAAGTATGTCAACCGACGAATCCATCTAGGATAATCTCGGACGAGCCTGCCATATGCATGTTCAACCACGAGTGCACGCGAAGAAACGGCGAAGTTGTTGGTGCGTGTATGGATGGATTCCTTTTCGGTGCTTGCTGTCAATTACCTCTGAAACAGTCAGCAGGAGAGACGTACGAGGCTGGACCGAACACTGGAACACTGCAGAATCCTTACGAGGTAGACCGCGTCCCTGATATTCCAATTCTTCTAAATCCTGATGGAACTCCGATGGGAATGTCGCCTTCACAGGCTTCAGGAAATGGAAGACCAACCGTCATAGATGGGTCGAATATTAACAATCCCGAATTGCCGACATTATCCGATATTCTTGGAGCTGGAGGAAATACTAACACTAAATTTTCCACCTTCGAACCACCAACGCCAACCTTTCATTATGCTGATTCCAATGGGAATTTTGAGAAGACGCAAACTCCGCAGGTTGATATCAGTCATCTAGAAGCAGACTTCCCTGCTCTTTTACAACAGCAAACCATTTTGGACAATCTGCAATTACCTGGACTGATAACCCATTCAAATTCCAACAACGATATTCAAGATCAGCAAGATGCTCAAGACGTCGACACTGTTACGACGTTTTTGAATCCTGATCAGGTCTTACAAATCGCTGATCCAATCGATCAATTACCTACTCTATTCGCTCAGGGACTTAGTCACAACAATCATTCAAGTGCAGATACGATATTGCTTAATGAAAATGGAAGCCAGCTCAATGAGAATCATAATCCTGATGAACTGTTCACGCCAGGTTCAATTTCGAAACCTAATACTGAAAGTAATCGGCCAATTTGGCAAGGAACGTATACGAAAGCGCCTGGTTTAACCACAAAACAGCAAGTTGAACAAGTCACTAATAAGGTCGAATCTTTGACTCAGGAAATGTTATCTGATCAAACTACCCCAATTAAGGAGATATCTGAGAGACCTGCCCACACACAAGACGAAGATTCGTCCGTAACTTACGAATTGTATTCTCTACCTTCAAGAACACCGAGACCGACAGAAAAGCTACCCACGCTAGCACATGAAACACCCTCTTTCGATGAGAGTGCCTTTACGATAAATAGCAACTCGTGGAAAACGTCGTCAAAGTATCCAACGGGAGAGTACTCGGTGACCGCAGTAAACGAAGTAACGTCGGAAAAAAATACGAAGTATGTTTCAACGGTGAAGAATTATGCCACGACTCCGATGTCACCTACGACGAATGAGAAAGAGGATGAATTGATAAGAGTTCCAACAATCACGTACGACACCCAGTCTGGAAATAAAAAACACGACGTTCTAGACGACGAGGAGAATTCCATTAATCATATTATCTCGCTGCTGAATAATAGCAACCCGACCCCAGAACCTGAACCCCTACCGGAGCCCAATGCTCATCCTGACCCCCACGATGAGAATTCCGGAATCCAAACGTGGATCAGTGTCGACGGCACGCCCGTCGGTCGACCAGAGATCAAATTACCGTCTATCCGTCCATCCGTAAGCCCAGATGGAACAACAGTCGCTTTTCCCTACACTTTTTACAAACCGAATCAAGACTCGGTTTACTACGACTACGAGGTGACACAACAAACCGAAAATCCTCAGAAGATGAACACCCATGGTATATCCATGAACACCTACTCACCGATAGTTTCGACTCAGGGATCCTATGATACTAGTTCATCCACTCAAAATCTTTACTCAAGTAGACCATCTACGAATCCTCCTGCACCGACTGTGATCGTTTTGGGCCCACTGGGAACCGAATTTATAACTAAGGTTGACCACAAAACACCGCCGAGACGACCGACGACCACGATGGAACCTACTGCTTCCAAGAAGCCTGCAGCTTTTTCGACAACTATTACCCATAACATAAATACGGTGATATCAACTGGTAATGTGGAAGCTAATAACACTAAAATAGTTTCCTCCAGTTTTATTAGCGTCGACTTGAAAGACGGTACTACAAGTACAAATCCGGTTGTTGTCGACAAGGAGACCACATCAAAGCCAGTTGGATTGCCGGAAACTGTAAGACCGGTCATATATGAAGAGCTTGACACAAAGAGACCAGGAGAAACGATTTATCATGAAATCGAGACCAAGAAACCGCCAACGTCTATAGGAACCTATACCACATGGTCGGAGAAACCAACTTTCCATCTGAAGCCAGGGTACACTAGACCTAGCACCGGGTCTGTAACCTGGCCTCAGGATACTGAAACCCCGGTTCATCCCATAATCTTCAAGGATCCGATATTTGTTAACAACGAAGGATCTGCCACATCACTCAGTCCAGAAGATGAAACAGCTGCACCAGATGATTTCAACAGCTTCCCACCAGTCAGAAATCCAAATTTGAATATGTCAATTCCAGCATCGCAACAGGAGAAGCCGACTATCGTTGAAACGTTCAATCATACAGGTTACCCTGACTTCCAAATGATCGACGAGAGCGAAATCCCTACCCCGAGCTTCATCGAAGACGAGGTGCTTGAAAATAAAGTCGATGTATTCGTCGATAAGATCGTCCAGTCTCTTCAGGTCAACTTTGATGATTTGAACAGCGTGGTTTACCAGAAAAGAAACAGTACAACACCGGCTCCTACGCAATCAACAGTAACCAGAAAACCAATCGCTAATGTTGCCACGAAGAAACCAACTCGCAGACCGACAGTTACGTCCTCACAATCCCCGACAAAGAACCCAACGCCTACTAAACGACCACCAACACGCTTGTCCTCGACAACCCAAAAGATTGCTACTGCCACTGCCAAACCCACTCGACCTGTTAAAGTATCATCACCGAAACCCAAACCAGTTGCACAAACCACATCGACTACAAGCCCCCCACAAACTGTCAGCAAACGACCAAAACCAGTAAGAAAACCGACTGTACCCACAATTGTAATCACGGATTCAGGTGAGACTGAAAAGCCCGTGGTAAGTTCTACGGAAGTAACCCACGCCGTTCACAAACCAAACTACAAAACAGGTACAGTTCTTTGTTTGCAATTATCTAGTGAATTGTAGTAAGTGAAGATTAAGACATGCACCTATATATGCTTGGCTAATCTGTAACGTATTAATTTGACAAACAGATTGCGGAGTTAGACCAAGGATGAAATCGGGACGTATTGTCGGAGGAAAAAGTACTAAATTTGGAGAATTTCCTTGGCAGGTTCTTGTGCGCGAAGCAACATGGTTGGGACTTTTTACAAAAAATAAATGCGGTGGTGTACTAATCACGAACAAATTCGTCACCACTGCTGCCCACTGTCAGCCAGGGTGAGTTTATTCATTCATTATAATGTTATATGACGCAGCTCGTTTTCGATATATACATATACCTATCCGATTAGTAGGACTGCATAAATCAGTCGAATGTTTCATATCATTTTTGTTTCACAGTTAATAAAGCAACTAGCCAGATTGAAATCTGTAAGCAAGGCCGTGATTTGCGTGTTTTCGTTATAGGGTGCGGTCTAATGGATTTTAAAGCGTATAGCTGACGATGAGCCAAATTTATTGCAGCACATACAAACCAAACCATACGACATATAACTATATACTACCCCTCGCTAACATCAATATGTTTGACGCTATTCCGCAGATTCCTGGCTTCACTTGTAGCAGTATTAGGAGAGTTTGACATCACAGGTGAACTAGAGCCAAAGCGTAGTGTGTCTCGAAACGTTCGACGAGTCATAGTTCACAGGAACTACGACCCGGCGACCTTTGAAAACGACCTGGCACTTCTCGAACTGGAAACACCAGTACAATTCGATACCCACATCGTCCCGATCTGTATGCCAGAAGACAAAGCAGATTTCACTGGAAGAATGGCCACCGTGACTGGATGGGGTCGTCTCAAATACAGTCAGTGCAGTTCATATGCTTTCACTTTTCTTGCTTTAGTCAGTTCTCTTTGATTGCATTTTGCAATAAAATTAACAAGTTCGATGAACTGATCCCTGTTACACGAAACGAAGTAAAAAAAACAAAGCCTGTGAACAATATCTCCACATCGTTAAAAAATAGGTGTTCACTATTTCGTGATGAAGTGTTATTTCGGTAATGAATGATGGACGAAAATTTCTAAGCTCAAAATTTATTGCAGATGGTGGCGTTCCATCTACCTTACAGGAGGTACAAGTGCCGATCATGGAAAACTCCGTGTGCCAGGAGATGTTCCAGACAACCGGACATTCGAAACTAATTTTGGACAGCTTTTTATGCGCTGGATATGCCAACGGGCAAAAGGACTCTTGTGAGGTACGAATCGAGGTTCAAAATTCATATTTCAACTTTTTATTCCCATCGAAATACAGAATAAGCCTTTGAAATGAAAACACGGATCCTTTTTCAATTCCCCCTTTCTCATCCCACGCTCGCTGTATAATTTAATTGATTTTTTTCTCTTTATTTTTATTTTTTTGTGTGTATATCCAGGGTGACAGTGGCGGACCTTTGATGCTGGAACGACCCGATGGCAGGTGGGAATTGGCAGGAACTGTTTCGCACGGTATAAAATGCGCAGCTCCCTATCTTCCGGGTGTTTACATGAGAACAACCTATTTCAAGCCCTGGCTTCACAGTATTACTGGTGTTTAAGGCCATCAGAACCTTTCCGACTAAAAATAAGATCCCGAAATAGATCAGCTGAAACGTTGGGTAGCATCGATAATCATCGATCGCCTCAATTTCATGCCTGATTATTGACGGGTTTAGATCAACAGCTCCTAAACCCTGTCGTTTTGTCAATTACGCCATTTCTTTCGAATCGATCTCGGACTTATCTTTCGACTGACTCCCCCTTTTACAATGACTCAATCGCTCATCTCGATGGGTTTAAGACGCTAAAAGACCACAGCGTCCTTAAGAAGGAAGCAATTTATATATGGCATTGTTGTATCAGACAAGTGGAACGAAATTTGATAAATTGCTGCGCAGGTGTGGTAAAATCCTTCATTCTTGTTTAAACTCGTGCTGAAAATTATACCGGTATGCATATAGAGGATTGGACTTTTTTCTGAGAAGCAATACACTCTGTAAAAAAGTCCAAATTCTACATTGCCTGATATATATTTTTTCTCAGCCCCTATAAAATTCGACACATTGATAATATTTATTGCTCACGAAATCGCGACACCCATAATTTATTACCCTATACTAACTCGTATGAATTTTCGACTATACCTACTTACGACAATAATTTAATATACCAGACGTAACTATTAATGTATATAGTACAGTAATGGGTAGTTATATAGTTAAAGACATAATTGATAATGAGCCTTAAAAATATAATGTATGAATGTTTATCTCCTAGAATCCATGATATTATTTATTCTATGTTAGGTGTTACGTTATTTATTAAAGGTATTTTTATACAACTCGTTTGTGCCATTGTGCTTTATTCCGTTACCATAAATGATAAACCATTCATTCATACTCCAATCAACCTGGGAACTAACTCATTCAGAACCGAGCCTATCAGACTCGCGAAAGCAATGCCTTTAAACGGATTAAGCCCTTTATGAAATTGCCACTTTGGCCTTTGTGCCATTTTCTCAACGATGCGGACGGTTTAACATGTCGTTACTTTGAGCTCGAGCTTTAAGCTTCGGTAGCTACTCTTTGGACACGAATAAACGGTGTCGTTTGATTCTTATCACGTTCTATTACAGTTCATATGAAACGTCATCGAAGAAGAAGAAATTCTTATAGTCAAACGATAAACCTGCCAGTTCTGAGCGGCAAAACCGTTTTTACGAACTTTAAGGAACGATTTTGATACTATAACTCTTGCTCTTTGACAACGAGGCTGTACTCAATGATAATAATTAACCATTATCAATAGCTCGGAATTATCAAGTGTTAATAATCGACCTTTGTCAGAGTGTAATTAATTTGGATAGCTTCTATCCAAACGATTATTATCAAAACCCTTGTACAATACATATACGAGATGAATACATCAATTCAATGTTACAAACATCATCCCTCATGGCGTACCTATACCAACAATTTTAAAGATCGATGAATCCCGAGTGCCGATAAATATGAGGAAAAAAAATACTATTGATGTTTCTCAGGATCCATCATCGAGCTTGAATGAAAAAAAAAAAAAAAAATAGAACGAAAAATTTCGAATAAGCGATAGTAAATCATTCTCGACACGATGACTGGCGAAATTTCAAACCTCAATAAATGCGGGAGAGATCGAAAACTTCTTCAAACCTCTATACCTTCACGCTCTGATACTCCTCATATCTATATACGAAGACTATAATACATTTACCAACAAATATTTGATCGTGTATGGGTGGGTCCTCGATTCAAGACCATACACTCGAAATTCTCGTGGGTTAATTAATTCGGCTAACATACATCCTCGGATTAATTATACAATATACCAGAGATTTACATGGTATAATGATCGGGGGTATGATAATTGGTGCGATGCCGCAAAGTATAACGCGTTATAGTATTCTGTTGTTTAAATATGTGGGTGAACTACAACGATATCTGCGTAACATAGATCGAAATTCAGATGAAAATCCGAAACAACCTGACATATATGTATATATTATACTTGCGAATCTACATCGTGCGAGTAGCGGAAAACCGCGCGATGGTACACTGAGGAGGAACACCATACCAGGCCAGCACACGGCCCAGGTGGATCAATACGGTAGAGAGAGCAAGAGAGAGAAAGTGAGAGATAGCGAGATAGAGAGAGAGAGAAAGAAAAGGATGAAAGGACAAAAGGATATGGAAGGAACAGAGACAGATAAAAAGGCTACCTGTACATTGTAGAAGTAACGACTGACGTCACATCCTATATCTTTGCTGCGCGAGCTGTCTCGTTTAATTTAGTAATTAAAATTGCGTTTTTTTCAATTCCCTCAAAGAGAGCAGCGCGGCATCCTATAAGGAAACGTTCGAATTTGAAAGTTATTCGGGGAATACTGATGGGTATAATTTTTATCCTTATTCCTCGAAGGATACACCAACCAGGGGGAAAATTCTTTCCTTTTAAGAAATATTATAGCTCCGTATATACAACCCGAGGTATAAGGAAATTTCCCTTATTGAATTTTCAATTCAGATATTAATTTCAAATTTTTTCCTACCATAATTTTGAACCAAAATTTTTATTGTCGTTACCGAGTAACTGCAGATTTAACTTCATTCTTATATACACGCCCTACTGAAAATCGAAATTCGTTACCGAGATCTGATGTGAGGCCTAGGTAGGATCTCACCTGTTCTCAGGTGAGATGATATCAGATCTCATAAAAGAATTTGGTCTGACATCAGATCTCATGCCGCGATTTTCAGTAGGGCGGTGATATACATCGTCCTCGCATTCTCATCTAGCTAACTCTCGCAGCTGTTTCCTGATTTTCCATGAATCCTCGCTGACAATTTAGACGACTGATGGTACGCTGGAGAGTATACAAGTTATAATTATCTCTAGGACCACATTCATGGAATGAAATCTGATTTAATTAATTAGTAGTGTGAATTCCGGTACTATGTGTGGAATTTAGAACACCGTTATATAAACCGAGGGATTTTCCATTCTGTTTCAAGTATATATATATATATAATATGCAATTAATTAAAGAGAAGAGAAACGTAATCGTACATATATATATATATATAAATGCAACGATATAATGTGGCTACTGGATAATAAATCGATGCCAAGGGAGTGGAAGTGGGACGAAATTTCATGGGAATAACAAGCTTCGTTGGATTGAGTTTTATTAGCTTTTATAATTACAACAGTGGACTCATGGGAATAAGAGGACTTCCAAGTTTAACAAGAATTTCTTCATTTTGTGAAGGAAAAACACTGTTCTCTCAAAGATAAACAACATCGAAGACAGTATTATACTGAACACTAGTGTTTTAGAGAAAACGACGCAGGAAATTTAGTGGATTGGATTGCTAACAGTGTCAGTCAGTGGCTTTTCGAAAATAGTTGTTTTACCTATTTGCAATCTCTAGAGACTCTGGAGACATTGTAAAGTTGGCAAAACACATGAAATATCGTCTGTGACAGTGATCAGAAAATCGCAGCCAAGCATAAAAGGGTCCTCTACGCCTGCTTAGCCTCGAGATCCGCAAACCACAGGACCCCAGCAGGTACCGAAATTTCGTACCTCCGAAGTCTGAAACTGTTCAAGAACTACTAAGTTTTCGGTACCATTGTTTCAAGGTGGGATGTGATTTGGGTTACTCTAAGTATCCGGAGAACTTAATAGCATAGATTATATAGAAAGTATAAAGTGCTCTGCATTACATGATGTGATAAATTAAAAACGTAATTATAGGAGGCTCCGTATTTAGATTGGTAATAATTTTGAATAATCGTTTGCTTCGCAAACTGATCATAATCAATGTTTTGTAATTTGTATAAAGTTATGGATAATTTGCCTGCTCTGTCCAAACTGGGCCTCGTAAGAATTATAAGTGATACAGTTGTAATGATCAGGGAAAATTTATTCCGAAATTCAAAATTTCCGTCCCATCTCCATATTCAGTATAAGCTAAACAGGTAACTTTGGAAATATTCGTCTCTATAGCGGTATCTGAAATTCACCCTCTCGCAGTTTAGTGCTAAGTCAGCCGTGCAAAATACCGTTGTCTCTAGTCCCGAGAACATGTTAACGATGTAATAACGTTAAGCCAATTTTCCCATTACGTAATCACGCTTATTATATAGAATCACCTGCGATTTTCTATCTCTTTTTATAGAGCAATAATTATAGTTTTCTGCTTGTAGGTATGCATCAAAGTTTGCGTATGAAATATTAATGAATACACCTACTTTGACGTCAAGAAGTTCACCGTTATATCAAACTCTAGTTGGTATACGTCAAGTAATTAACTTCAAAAAGTAAACTTTGGATAACTTTTTTAGTTTGAAAAAAAAAAAAACTATATGAATACATTTCATAGTGCACTCAGAAGGTCTTGTTGACACAATCAAAATTTGGTTATTATATGCACAATCACATTTTTTTGTTCAATCAACCAGAAATTTCGTTCGGATAAACGAAATTTTGTTGGGAAAACCAAATTTTGTTGGAACAACCAAAATTTTGGCTATTTCAACAAAATTTTTGGTTGACTGAACAAAAAATATGATTGTGCATATATAATAACCCAAATTTTGGTTGTGTCAACAAGACCTTTTTCTGAGTGTGAAAATATATTTTCGCCGTAATAATTGTTACCGCTAATTATCACATTTTGATTTGATATCCAGATTTGAATAACTTTACTTAAAAAAAAAAAAAAAAATTCTTTTTTAAGCGGATTTGGTGAAAATGTACAATACTCTTTATAGGGGGTTCATATCGACTGTTCAAAAACCCGTTGCTCCTGGGTTGAGGAAGGATGTATTCTTGCGAGCAGAAAGGTTTAGACCCCTATTACGAAATAGAGGATAAAACGAAATCGTTATTTAACGTCCGTTAGGAGCAATCGAGTGGAAAGTGTTCGCATATATTTTGATTCAACGAAAATCCGATTTGTGTTTCCTCCAATTTCAAAAGCTCTGAGAGGTTTTCATCGGTCCTTCATTTACGAACGATAAATTGATTCTCAATACACAAAAGAAAATGGTGTAAAAAAAAACTTGCTTCAATATATTTGGAGAACAGTGAATAGTGGGATTATCTATTATTGAATAAATTTGTTAAAAATATTTTTCTGCATAAAATAACACGTGGCGCAGAGATTAAACTCTGACGTAAGTGGTTTCCGTGCGATTGGTATTCCGCGCGAAAGTCTCTCGGAAACGAACGAGAGAACGGAATGATCTCTTAGCGGAGGCTTGAGAATAGTAAAGAACCTGTTACGAAGAGGGTAGGAAAACTGGGTAGAAAACTAGGTAGGTAGGTATATAAAAAAGACTAACACACTATACGCTCGAAAGTGAGGAAAATAAATTGCAAGGTAAAAATCTACCTCTGCAGGCTCAGGCAATTACAAAGCAACAAGTCACCACTTATACCCAAGTATGTACATAATATACCAGGCTTTTTTCATGTTTCATTAAAAATCACTCAATTCTGATTTGACACGGTAAACTCAACTCGAAACTTACTGCAGTGTACATAAAGTCAAGCAAATAATATCGTCTCAGGTAATTTTCAGTATTGTCGGAAATTTACCAAAGCTACCTTAATTTGCACAGAAAGAAAGGTTGACTTGATTCAAGATAATTTTGGGGGTCCAAAAATGAAGACCGAAATTTTCTCGGATCAAATCAAAATTTTTCTTGAACCATAAGAAAATTTGGACAATTTGGAACTTTTGGAAATATTTTCATTTTTGGACCCCCAAAATTATCTTGAATCAAGAATAATTTTCTTGGCTCAAGTTAACCTTTTTTTTTCTGTGTGCGGTCGCTTTTCTGACCTTTTTATGTTGAAATTTCCGCACGTGTACCTGGCGTATATCACATTTCCGGGTTACTCTTGAAATGAGGAAATTTCCAACGCAAATAGTGAGTTCCTCTATTAATCCTTGTTCCTGCAGCTGAACAGGGATGAACAGAGTTCCCGTTGTCTATTCTTGGAATCTCTATATACCCGCAGTAAATCCTTGCTGTAGTATATATATATATATATATATAGTAAGCGTTGAGGATCTGCAACTGAGAAATCTCCAACAATGCGGGAGTTTCTGAAAAGCAGTAAAACTTTTCATTTACTTTTACACAGAAGATAAAGATTCTTAAATCATAGCAGGATGTGGGTTTAATGGTTCACACTTGTTAATTTTACCCTTATATATATAGCTGTTCTCTATACATACACATTTCAGAACCCTTTGTGCTAATTTACCGAATGGTTGAGGCCAAGTGACCTTAGCGCAATATGACCCCGTTTATCGGCCACAACCCTTCAACCTTTTAACATATTAAATATTTTCTCACACTTTCATTTCAGACTATATACTTTGAAATATACGAAATCCTATAAAGCCGTTATCGGACCGATAGACCGCAGTGTGTAAATAAGGTAATTTTCAAATCTAAATCTATGTTCAAACTCAGGTAATAAGTTTTTTTTTTTTTTTTTTTTTTAACATAAGCTAGAAGTACGTTACGTGCACGAAGTTCAATTTCCTCACGATTCCACTTGGTTTGGTAAGGGAAATTCCTGTTTATTTAAAGCTCTGAAGATAGAACTTTGAAAAGCGTGGGAACGATCCGGCAATATTGTAGTCAGCATTAATCATGAATCTTGAAATGTTCTGCGTAAATTAAATGTTCAATTCAAAATCGCTATGGTTAAACAAAACTCACAATCTCCGAAATACAATTATTGCGGGTTTTACTCTTCTTGTTATCTCAAACAATAGAAGGAACGAAGTATATTCGAATTATTTATTGTACATTCATTTTGAGTATCGGCATATCATTGATACAAGTTGTTGTTCTATGAACCCTTAATGTCCCTATAAAATCAGCTTCAACAATCGCTTTTTAATTCGTAAAAGATGTTTTTCTTAGTACAAAAGGCGTTATGAAAGTCTGAAGCATTATATATAATATAAGAAACGGTTGCATTCAAGAAGTTTCAATTGTCTTCACATCCAAACAAGTCTTTCATCTCCTACGCGCAGTTATTTTTGTAACAGATTTATTTAAAATTTATAAGACGACAAGAAGGAAAAGCTTCGAGAAGCCCAACTCCTGATGCGCAGAATATTTTACATATTTCTATCTACATTTTTAAAATTTGTCCTGAAAAGTCTGCGGCGTTTTCTTCTTCTTGTCGCGTTTTTTTTTTTTTTTTTTTTCTATCAAATAGAAATGTCGTTTGCAGAAAAAACTCAAAAATGTAATATCAACCTCGGATATTTTTTCTAAAAAAAAATGTCATTCCCTCGGGGAAGATCAGACATTCTCTGCTAACATCAGGACCTAAGACTCTTTCCAGAAATATGTCAACATATATTTTTCAGCATTTTGTTCCACCGATTTTTCTACTTAACGCTACGAAACGTCAGAATTTGGAAACTAGTTATTTTTTGAATTGATCAGAAATTTTAGTACACAATTTTAAAATTAGGTACGTAGGTAAGAAATTTCACTAAATTTTGAAAAAAGGTCCTCGCCGCAAGTTGCACATAATTGAGAAGGTTCAAGGCATACGGTATAATATCATGCACCCAGCATGAAGAGTAACTTCTTTAAATTTGGAAACTAGTGTTATTTTTTGAATTGATCAGAAATTTTAGTACACAATTTTAGAATTAGGTACGTAGGTAAGAAATTTCACTAAATTTTGAAAAAAGGTCCTCGCCGCAAGTTACACATAATTGAGAAGGTCCAAGGCATACGGTATAATATCGCATGCACCCAGCATGAAGAGTAACTTCTTTAAATTTGGAAACTAGTTATTTTTTGAATTGATCAGAAATTTTAGTACACAATTTTAAAATTAGTTACGTAGGTAATAAATTTCACTAAATTTTGAAAAAAGATCCTCGCCGCAAGTTGCACATAATTGAGAAGGTCCAAGGCATACGGTATAATATCATGCTCCCAGCATGAAGAGTAACTTCTTTAAATTTGGAAACTAGTTATTTTTTGAATTGATCAGAAATTTTAGTACACAATTTTAGAATTAGTTACGTAGGTAATAAATTTCACTAAATTTTGAAAAAAGATCCTCGCCGCAAGTTGCACATAATTGAGAAGGTCCAAGGCATACGGTATAATATCATGCTCCCAGCATGAAGAGTAACTTCTTTAAATTTGGAAACTAGTTATTTTTTGAATTGATCAGCAATTTTAGTACACAATTTCAGAATTAGGTACGTAGGTAAGAAATTTCACTAAATTTTGAAAAAAGGTCCTCGCCGCAAGTTGCACATAATTGAGAAGGTCCAAGGCATACGGTATAATATCATGCACCCAGCATGAAGAGTAACTTCTTTAAATTTGGAAACTAGTTATTTTTTGAATTGATCAGCAATTTTAGTACACAATTTTAGAATTAGGTATACGTAGGTAAGAAATTTCACTAAATTTTGAAAAAAGGTCCTCGCCGTAAGTTGCACATAATTGAGAAGGTCCAAGGCATACGGTACAATATCATGCACCCAGCATGAAGAGTAACTACGCAATAATCGTACTTCCGTATCAGAAAAATCTTGAACCTCATTACTAGATGCAGCTGTGATAAAACTCGTTAGAACTTTTGATAAGCTTTCGGGACAGACATGCCTTTGATAAGAAATATCTAAAAAGCTCTTTACGCTCTTGGCAGTAAAGAAATTTATAAAATTATATAACCATGTAATATAAATGACCTGATCCGAGGTTCTTTGGCAAAACAAATATGAAGTTTACTTAGCATAGCTTTAGGGCTCACTAAGTACCGCAGATCAAACGGCATGACGGGATGACTCAAGGTTTACTAATTGTAACCGCTAAAGCAGTACGCTAAAACACCTTTGTGTTTTCTCGTCCCTTTTCCATAAGCCTGTATCTTTTATGGCTGGTGGAAATCCACTTGCAAACTGAAACACTAGATCCAAATTGCACTGAAACGATGATATAATACCTACCTACCTGTATATTAAGTTAATTGATGACAAATGGAAATGTGAAGCATGACAAACAGGTGTGCTAGGTAGTATATCATAATTGTTTGATGTGGTGATGAAAATGTTACCCAATGATGTACATTCTAGGTATAGGGATATTGGTGTGCTGAGGTGAAGACTTTGTTAAGGGTGCTTAGTAGTGACGCAAGCCGGAATAGAAGAAAATTCAACCACTACCCGCGGCACGGATGAGCGAACATCAGGTGCCCGGAGCCTCGGCGCCTGCGCTTATATCCTCGCAAATTTCATTTGCCATTCGAGCAGGGTACACTGGTTGGGTATAGATTCGCGGTAGAAGGCCGTTGGCGTTCAGTCATCTTGCACCCCTGAGCCAGCTTAGTTCCTGGACGAACAGGACAAACGTGAGAAAAACTATTTAAATTTCAAAAAACACGAACGACCTTGAAGAAGTTGTACTGAAGAAAGCAGGACGTAAGTCGCATCAACTATTTAAATACATTTTTTTAGCAACTATATACTTCAGATTTTATTCTCCATAATCCCTTTATATGCGATCAACGGCTCTCTGATCTGTAAATTTTGGCCTTACGTTTGCACAATCGAAAAATTTACATCAGGCTTGCAGTCGGGATTCAAATAAGCACGTAGTCACTTACAACAACAAAGTTTCAATCAATAATTCCGACTATCGGATTGTCATTGGGTCAATAGGTATAAATTTAGCCGCAAGCTATATATTCAGTTCTATTATATCTATAGCAAGGTATCATCCCTCAATCATCCGATTATCGGTATAAGTTCCGCACGTCATTATGTACTGCACCCTTTCAGCAGATATAGCAACTGTGATTTGGCATCAGTTCAAAAAATGTTGAACATCAAAGAAAAGTTTTCTTGACGGATTTGCGCCGCTTTTGTGCTGCACATATAATCACATCTGTATATAATTCGCTTTTCGCGTTCACTGCAGCAAAACTATTGTGCATTGTTGCACCTGCGCTCGTATTGATTTCCCCTGCGGGATGCATTGGTTTCAGTGCGCGGTACTGAACTGAACTCGAAGCTAAATATACAAAAATGAAATCGTACACCGCTGTGACTATGGTATTGGTGGCATGCTGGGCTATGCAGCTAGGGGAGGTCCACGGTTGGGGTGGTCTTTTTAATCGTTTCAGCCCAGAGATGCTGGCTAATCTTGGTTACGGAGGTCATGGAGGCCACCGTGGGGGTCAACCAGCCTTTTTGCAGGTACATCAGATTAGATATACCTTACTCTCTAAATTCGAATCAGTGGAAAGCCACTGATGGCAGTGATAAGTATACCAAAATCACTGACAATCATGTAACATTTTCACTGATTGTCAGTAATTTTGGTATACTTATAACTGCCATCAGTGACTTTCCACTGATTCGAATTTAAAGAGTATTTTATGTGTGATTTCTAATTTGGAAAATTTGCATGATTTGCATATTATAATTACGTACAGATTTTGGTTTGACCCGCAGGAAATAGTATAAAGTTATCAATAATTCTATTCCCTTCGTATATTCGCATGCTATTTTAGTTTCCACATACTATATTGTAGGATTTTCAGTATTATATACATAATACAGGTATAAGAGATCCTCGTTATAACAAATCTGCCCTTAGGCGCGGTATAGCTGGGCTCATTCGTGATTGCGGTATTGCGTGTTAAATTAACAACACTTTATAGACGTGCGCAAAGCTAATTGTGTCTTGACTTTCAGATTATAAGTTATGATCTTGATTCGCAGAATTTTTCTTTATTTCCATCAACTACCTTGCGTAAACCCATTGCGTCAATAAAATTTGTCTCAGTAAGAAATTTTATTCCGTTATAGAAAATAATCGTCGAATAATAACAAACATCGCATTGATTTTAGAATATTTGTGTAGAAATATTTTACGCAGAAATTTAAAAAAAAAAAAAAACGCAAATACGTATTTCCAACTTTGCTGTAATTTAACCCGCTTGGAAACCATCCGTAGAACGTACGCAGCGATATCTTGCTTCGTGATCGGGTTGGTTGGGGTAAAAAAAAAAAAAAAAGTCTTATCAGTTCGTGGGTAGTTCGAGTATATTCTCAGATTATTCTATTGATATATACGGGGTAAGAAATCTAACCGTACCACCCGAAATGTATCCAATATCTCTTGATTTTTACTCGGACAAAAAAACTTTTCGTATACTACTATAAAGTTACATCGTTTTGTGACAAAAAAAGAAAGAAAAAAAAAAAAGACAAAAAAAAAGTAACACGAGCATAGCGAATTTTTATTTTTCTTGAATTCTAACGCGAAGGTTGAGAATATTTCGAATAATATATAAAGTGAGGTGAAAATTGAGTCTGTGGTTTTTCATCCAAACGCATAAAAAAAAAGCCCTCGATATATACTACTATGGGAACAAAGGCATAAAATAAAGAAAAATCCGGTTACGGTCATATTACTACTCCCCTCGCAAAATCATGAAAGTTTTTTTTTTTTTTTTTTTTTTCTTTCTTTACATAAAACATGCTTTAGTCAAGTCAAAAATAATAGATATAAGGTATAAGATCAGGTGCGACGGAGATTTTGTTTTACTCTGTATACCTACGTATAATATATTCTAGAGGGAAATAAACGGGGAGATTTTATGTCGCAGCTATTTTCTGCATTATACAAGAAGAAGGTGGACTAAACGATTTAAATAAAAGTGACGTAACATGTTTTTCATTACTACTGCTGAAATCGATATTTCAGGTCAACTTTTCGCCAATGTTTCTTTACGTATTATTTATTTCGGGAATATCAATAATAGCGTATATCAAACCGAGGTATTTTCCAAAGATTAGCATGTCCGAAAAGAATTTTTCAATACTTCAGTCAGACAGACTTAGATTTTCAATTTTTATGTTTTTAATTATTCGCAAAACAAATCTTTAAATCAAAAAATTGATGAATTTCCAAATTTGTCAGAAAACAAATTGATCCATAGAATAATTCCTGTTCATCCGATGGAAGGTCCATTTACCAAAGAACTAGGAATCGAAAAAATTGTAAGGTGTACTGAAACTATACTTTGATTGCATCTGATTATTGGAAGCTGTAGTGTTACATGAATCCTGAATTTACCTGACCCTGCTTTGAAGGCCTAACGAATTCCTATGATAATGGCATATCGGGTTGGTGGACATTTTTTTTTTTTTTTTTTTTTCCGAAAAACACGGTTTGTTGAAAAATATCTCCTTTCAAGGTTTCGCGTACCCCATTAAGAATAGGGGTTGAAATTTCAGACTTGCACAGTTTAACAATGCCTTCGAGAAATGCGAGCCCTGTTGAAAGGCTCAGAAAATATAATTACCAATCAGAATTTAAATATAAAATATAAAGCCGAATTTCTATATGGATACAAAGGGCTTGGGTTTATACTTCGCAAGGATTGTCTTGTCGGAATATGCCCTGGGTCATAATAATCATTAAGTAACACGTGCCTGCAGGACCCTCTACTAATGCGATTAGGCGATTAGGGATCTCGCAGACCACTCCACCATCATGTCCTTATACAACATACTCGGGTATTCTAATCATACACGTGAATATTTTATACCTGATTAAAGTGGGTAACTATGGTAAGATTGCTCGCATATTCATATGTTCATTGAAATATGTATACGTGCGGTGAAGTGTATATAGAAGATGGAAGTCCGCCAATCAGAGTCACTAGCTTGATTACAACTCCGGAGAAAATCATTTTCTTTTCCTCAGCTGCAGGACCCGCGAGTCTCCGCATTGAAACCCTTAGAGCATTCAATTTCTCAACGCGAAAGCTCTAAAGAAACGATTTCCTCGCAGACTGAAAGCTTATGTTGTGCTTACCCTCAATTTATTAAACGAATTTCTTGTCTCGCAAAAAAAAAAAAAAAAAATGAAATATTACACAAAATTATTATGAACTTGACATTTAAACGACTTATCGATCTCAGACCGGTTATCACCTCGTTGCTCTCAATTATTCATTGTTCATTGATTTCACGTCATATAAAATTACCTAAATTACTTACGTCACGCAGAGACTTGGAGGGGTTGATGTATACGGAGACTTGGTTGAAGACGAATTAGAGGAACCGTGTTACGGAAAACGGTGCACAGCTAATGAACATTGCTGCCCAGGCTCGATTTGCGTCGACGTGGATGGAGGTAAGGAAAATAAAATGATCGTTTCTTATCATATACATATTTCTCTTTGAAATTTTAAATGAGAATTTTCACTCGAGTGGAATTAAGTCCTCGACGTTAAGTTCTCTGAACCGAAATAATTTACCTCTCGTTTATCACCGGCGATTCAATTACAGAGTTCAAGCTATATTTTCAACCTACGTATTAACATTTGAATGAAAATTATATCATCTTTCAAATTTCTATCAGCAAAATAAATTCCATAACTCTTTTGATGATCAGACGTCTTTAAGTATGGATCAAAATATCAGAGAGTTTCGTATTGTTTCCCCCTAAGAATTCTCAGATCTGTTATTTCTGGCATTCTGCGATCAAGCTTCTCAGAATTTGATCTGATGGAATAATTTCTGAAGGGTAATTCGATCGCCTTATTTCTTTCTCGTTAAAACGACACTCGAAACGACGCTAAAAGTACTTCAAAGATAGCAAGAAAACACTTTTGATTTCATTACGAAAATTCTTTATTTAAAACGTTTCTTCACAAGTTATAAAGAGCAGAAAATAACTTGATCTCATTTTTAAGAAGCGGTTTAAAATGAGAATTCCGAGAAGAATGTCTCGAGACTTTTTTTTTTCGTTTTTCAAATACTCTTCAGATTTGGGAGATCTGATTTGATTTTTCCGAACTTATATGGGATGAGAATATAAAAAAGTCAAAATGACAAATCGTCAGAGGGATTCCGAGAGATTTGATCTGAGGCTAGAAGCAACAGATTTTAAGGGTGCATATATATGGGTGCGAGGTGAAAATAAAATGAGACAGATTTTTTGCAACATCCTATAACACCGCAGTTTACTATTAGCTCAGAATATTCATTAGGTGCTTCGTCACGTTTCGCGTGTTCGCATTTACTTTTATATGCTAACTGATGCGATTTCTAAACCTCGTCGGCTGAACGCACCTATACAACGTATAATGCGATTGAAATGACGCAGTATATTTTCTGGACGACGAACACGATAATTTATTATCAAAAATAATTTATTATCCAAAAACCTGTACGGAAATTTGGGCCATAAAGAGCAGAGAGCGAAAAAAAAAAGGAAATGCTCCTTTTGACCATTACGTCCGTATTTTATGAATCATTTTGCTTAGGACTTGATTAACTTATAGAAGAGAGAATAATCAATGGCTATTATTGGATCTGATCAGTACACAATCTCGTAATGCAGTATTTCACCGTTTCAGTTATCGGATCTTGCCTTTTCGCTTACGGGCTAAAGCAGGGAGAATTGTGCAGAAGAGACAATGACTGTGAAACGGGACTGATGTGTGCTGAAGTTGCTGGTGAAACCCGATCCTGTCAACCCCCGGTTACTTCGAACAAGCAATACAGTTAGTTTTATAATTATATAAACAAAATGCATGAAATGGTAATTTTCTGCGCAAATCGATCGCAATAGTGCGAAAAGCGACGGCTATATTTTTTTTCGACCCTCTAATGAATATTCCATGGAATATATTTCAGGCGAAGAATGCAACATGTCTGTAGAATGCGACATTAGCCGTGGACTATGCTGCCAGCTGCAAAGACGTCATCGACAAGCACCAAGAAAGGTATCGTACTAAAAGTTTATATAATTAAAAGTTTTTAATACAAACTTTGATAATTTCGTATGAAAATATACGAAAATACAAAAAGACAGTCAAATACGTCCTTTTACATTTAATCTGGCGTCTCCGAACTTTTGATACGTTTTCATCTGAAATCGTATCTTCGTATCAACGTTTTTCATAATTGTTTCAAAATTGAAACAATCTTTTTCCCTTTTGTACTTTTTACGCAACTCCAGATTGTTTTCTGGGCCAATTTTATCTGAAAGTCTGATTCCGGATCGATTTTATCTTCCATTTTGTAAATTATCGGTCAATTAGGGTCTCGTTATAATTTCGTACTATAAATTGACATGACTGTCGTGTTCTTTCCCACGTAATCATGCAGCGTCTCATTCTCAGAAACTCCGATAATTTTACAATGCCTTGCGGAGTCGTCCCCGTTTGGTTATACAATCAGAAAAAGGTCTTGTTGACACAACCAAAATTTGGTTATTATACGGTCAAAGAAATTTTTTTGTTCAGTCAACCAAAATTTTGTGGGGCCAACCAAAATTTTTGTTGACACTACTAAATTTCTTGTTGGCACAACAAAATTTTTGTTGGCCCAACAAAAAAATTTCTTTGACCGTATAATAACCAAATTTTGGTTGTTTCAACAAGACCTTTTTCTCAGTGTACAAATATCGTGACCCTATAAATTAGAAACTTTAGAGAACTATAGGTATAAGATACTTTTGAAAATGATGTAGGTTCACTGCGGTGGCAAAAAAAAAAAAAAACTCGCCAAACTAACGATTAATTTTATGAGAAACGTGAGAGTTGGGGGTTTCTCACCACGTAACGCGTAATCAAGATTAAAATTTCCCATTCCCATACATAAGCTATATAAGTAAGTTATCAACTTAGAGTACGGGTCAGATGCCATTAAATAAATTTGTATAGCTGGGATATATAATCCAACGTGATATAAATACGTGCAATTTTCGTCTGTGTAGGTATATATAGACTCGGAATTATGAGAACGCGCTTCTTTATATATCGCGTGGCAGTCCATTTTCGTTTATTAATATTTACTGATCATCATCTAAACGCACGCCCCTAGGTAGTAACGAGTTAGGTATAACCTTTATACGCTTTTCCCTCGACCCCTGACCTCTTCCCGAAGGAAACAAACAAAAAAAACCTGAAGAGCCCCCAGCATGGCCCCGGGGGACATAAATCCAATTTGCTTGATATTGCGGGGGCGGTTGATGCCTACGGTGGATATATACCGCATATGCCATGCAACACAAACAGTCAAGTACCTACATAGTCCGAAATCTAGCTATTTTTGCAAAAATTGCAAAAATCTGCTATCAAGGCGAAATCCCTTTATACCGGAATTAAATTAGACTTTATTGCCAGCTACGGTATAAAAGCTCGACATGTTAACCCTCTACCTTTTATCAGAATTTCTACAATTCCGACGTTATCTCTCCAATCGTTAAACAGAATGAGCTGGATATTTTATTACACTTTCGAAATAACTTGTATTTCGAATAATGGATATTTTTTGAGAATATAAAAGAACTGTAACGTCTCCGCATACAGGTATGCTCCTACTTCAAGGACCCCCTGGTCTGCATCGGACCAGTTGCCAGTGACCAAGTGAAATCAATCGTCCAGTATACGTCAGGAGAAAAGCGAATTACTGGTCAAGGCAATCGCATTTTCAAAAGGGCACCGGCTGCTTAAATTTTTCCAAAAATATCCTGCAAACCCGAGAGATAAGAAATCAAAAATCCGAAATTAATATTATACCGCGTAGACATTAATCTAGACAAGACAGTTTTTAGGCTCCCCCCTACTCAGCATCCCATCAAAGTGCGAATATGTATCCCTTTGCTACAGCTGACTAATTGTATATTGCGATATTTCATCGGAGATTAATTCTCCAACCAGATTTGTTTTTTTTATTTTTTTCTTTTCTTCATTTTCTACTTATAGATTTGTTCCAATGCAGCAATTATTTTCTTGTATATTAATATTGTTTTCTGATTTCGCATGGCCATGATATTATATATGCGGACGCGAAACTAGGTATATATAACGCGACGCATATATATATAGGAATGAAATTTTTGAAAAAGAAAAATTGTTTATCATCGGAAATGATTGTAATAAAATATGAATCGTATATAAAAACATATCTTTCGTAATTGTAATGACTGAGAAAAAAAAAACAAAAAAAAAAAAAAAAAAAAAGAAATATAATTATACATATCAATAGGTATTTAACCTATATACAAAATAACTAAATATATACTATTTAATCGTATATAAGATGCAATTGTAATGTCATTCGTATAATGTGTAAGTAACACGTAAGTGTATTGCAATCGAGAATCAAATTACGAAAAAAAAAAAAAAAAAAAAAAAAAAAATGATAAATAATCTGATATAACTGTCAACGTCTTGTCCTTATATAAGTATATAAATCAAAGGTCTCGTTTACTGGCTAGGCTGCGTATATAATATATTTATTAGGTACATTAATATTAAATTTAAATATCCCGCCATCGCGTTGATAATATATTGTCACGTTATATCGGAATGAATATATAAGTAAAATATATAATTATATATAGTTATATTAATATACACACATATTACGATTCTTTATGAATTATGATGAGAGTTAAGATCATAATATATATGAATGCGCATATAAATACATAATACCAATATATATACATATATATATATATATATATAATAACGACATATTGAGACATGGGCATGGCCATTTTCGAAAATTTCTTTATAAAGTTTCTTATATTATAAACTTTACTAATCTGTTTTCAAAACTTCTATTCACGTGGGGAGAAATTTAAACTGATTTTAAATTATTGTGATCTTAGATTTTTCTAGTCAAAAAATATTCAGTGCGAAAATAATACTTGTCAAAAAAAAAAAAAAAATTAGATCTAATTATTATTAATATATGACATAAATTTAGACGCGGCGCGCTCCTGCTCACGCAGATTTATGCATATATATAATATATTTATTATATAAATGTCAAATTATTGAACTATGTATATCGTACATAAAAAAAAAAAAAAAAAAAAAAAAAGATATGTCCTATTATAAATGACAGATATATAATAATAACAATTCAAAGTTTCTCGGGTTCTGTTTAGTGGATTTATAGAAAATCTGCGTGCTCTTGAAGCGACCATCGGTAGTTTTAAGATGTCAAAATCTCGATGTTTCCTATGTCGTCTATAAGTGAAGTACATAAACATATCACGAAAATGCCTAAAGCATTAGAAGTTTAAATATTATACTATTATATATATACAAAAATATTCCATTGAAAGTATATTTTTATCTTCGATGCATATAATTATATTATATTATATTAATACTCCATATATTAAACTCCATATTTGCATAATAATCATATATTTTATCGAAACGTATACTATTATACTGTTATACTTGTATTACGTAACAATTATTATTATTATTATTACGATGATGATGATGATGATTGTTATATTATTGACGTACTACCTACTTAATTTTTATTTCAGCTCGTAGTAGGCCTATTTAGATTATTATATTATATAGGCATACGCAAAATATATATTTACAATATATTAAGTTATACGAATCAAATACATATCATAAGTATAAGATGTTATAGTTTAAGGAAAAAATTAACTAGAGAAGTATTTGGATTATACAAACAGCTATTCCACAAATTATACAATAATTTATGTTTCTCGCAATTCGAATATTGTTCCTTCAATGAAATACTATACCACAAACTAATTCATAGTATGTCTTTGAAGGGAGACGTTGTTTTTTTATTCTTTTTTCTTTTTTTAATTTTTTTTTTTTTTTTACAAATACTTTAACATATTATGTGGTTCTTTAGTTTGAATTTGAAAATTATCATACTGAAAAGTATACAGCGTTATATTGAATGTAATAAAAAAAAATTGATTACCAAAGAAATTCTGTAAAACTTAAAGACGAGAAAAAAAAAATGATATATATATATATATTCAAATATATATTGTACACACATTACACACACGATTGATTGTAGAATCCAGTGACTTCGGCTACTAGGCGTTGAGTCAAAAGTACCTACATCAAAAACACCTCTATGTGACTATACGTGTACATCTATTAAATATTATAATAACTATAATGTTTCAAAAATATTTAAATGTGAAATATATCTATATACATATATGAATATATGTGCACAGCAAGTAATAATAACATCTTTTCAATAGGAAGGAATTCCTTTACATACCCTATGCTTATGTTATACTAAACAACAGTTGATATCCATTAGATATCTGCAGGACATGATATATACGGATCCGTGGATGATGAGCCATTATTGTTATAATTATAACATAATTATACGGCTCATCAGATGATTAGGTACGTATTTATAATTTTCAATATATTCCCTCAACAATAAAACCAATTGTTTAATTCCATTTGATGAATACATTTCGCATTTAAAATAATTTGTTTAGCATCGCAACAATTATTTTTTACTTTAGTTTAATTTGTTCGATCATCACATTATTAACAAAACGAATTGACTAATCCATTTTAATTTACTAAAATATTTTTGTGCTCGTATATTTTGTGAATATTCTCACGAATTTCATTTTAAATACAGTAGAGTCTTTATAGAATTCGCCACCTGACGAACAATAGGAGCGTGAAATTCTTGGAAGTGGCGAATTAGCAAGAGCCCCCACTCGCCACGCCGAAGGCTACGTCAAGTGCGTTTCGAGGGAAATGAAATAATGACAGTAATCTTTCGATCAGAGTTTTTGTTAATCAACTTTTATTATCAAAGACAACTAATACATAAATCTATATTTTCATTGTAACGCGGGTAAAAAGACTAATCGGAAATTGATGCTTTTATAGCATCTTGTTTTATTTTTAACAAAACATCAAGTTTCCACACAGGGAAATTGTGCGTTTGTTGACAATAATTAATTATTACATCACAAGCAAAAACACAATCATCTGCGGTTTGTTTGGCAATAATAGCCTCTTGCTCTTCTTCATCTTCATCAGCAGCGACCATTTGGATCAGTTCTTCATTTGAGGGTGTTGAGTTTTCACTACCATCGTTAACCCAATCCTGAACAGATTCTTCAGTAGTAGAACTGAAATCATGCACTCTTCTGACTTGATGTAAAAGAGTTTCATTTGATAATGATTGATTGGAACTCTCGGTTATTTCATTAGAATAATATCGAGGGGCAAGTAGGTTCTTCCAGCACTTGAATAGAGTAGATTCAGCGAGGTCGTTCCACGCTTGAGAAATCCATTCAATGACGTTTTTAATATTTATACTCTTCAAATGAGCAGACACAGAAATATTATTCTTTTGTGCAAATAAAATTGAGTTCAAAAACAAAGTTTTGTAACGTCTCTTCAGATTCTCAATTATCCCTTGGTCCATTGGTCGTATGATGGAAGTTGTGTTAGCTGGCAAATATTGAACTTTGATGTTTCCTACTTTCAGACGATCGGCGGAGGGGTGGGAGGGCGCATTATCCAATAAGAGCAAAGCTTTCTGAGATAACTTTTTCTTCTTCAAAAATGCTTCCACTTTAGGGACAAATTCGGATTTGAACCAGTCCTCGAAAATCCCTGATGACATACATGCGCTCTTCTGATTTGTGTAATAAACAGGAAGGGAAGATTTCGGAATATTTCTTATTGCTAACGGCCTGGCTGATTTTCCAATTACCATGAGAGGTAATCTAAAACTTCCATCGGCATTACTGCAAGTCATTACAGTAACACGATCCTTTTGTTGTTTGAATTCTGTAGGATCTTGTAATTTTTTTGTCAACGTTTTTTTTGGCATGGATTTAAAATTGAGTCCAGTTTCATCGGCGTTAAACAATTGGGAAAGTTCGTAACCTTCTGCTACAATTTCTCCGTCCAGTTTTTGCTTAAACATTGCAGCACCTTCAGAGTCAGCTGATTTTTTTTCGCCACAATTAATGTTATATTGTTTAATATCATACTTCTTTTTCCAGTGAGTAAGCCATCCAGAACTCGCGGTAAATTTGGTTTGAATTTTCATAAAAGAATGAAGTTCTAGTGCCTTTGCTTGAATCAGTGGACCGCTAACCGAAATTCCATTTTTTACGTTATGTGAAAACCACAAATATATAGCTTCATCCAGATCATCATTTGGCGACACTTTGATTCTCTTCTGATGTTCCGATAGAGCGTAATTTTCTCGATGAACTTCCAAAATCTTTCGCTTTTCTCGCCAACCTCTCAAAGTTCTTTGAGGAATGTCATACTTCAGGGAAACTTCTGCAATCGAACTACCAAGATCTAGTTCCCCTAAAATATTCACTTTTTCATTGATAGTAAAACTCTTGTGTTTACTTGTATTATTTCCTTTAGAACGACTCATTTTTTTTTTCAGTCACAAAAATGTAAACATTAACACAAAGTCGGTAGTAAGCAAAACAAAACCGCAGCGACTGCGCAAGTATGAATATGGAGTCCAATGGCATGCGCACATCAGGTCGCGCAGATCGAGTTCAGCAGCGCCAGTGGGGCGCAGTTAGTTGTGTTGATCTGTGTCTGTGTCCAAACTTACCCGCCGCTGCGGCGATTTACCGATCGACGAATTATAGAGATTCTACTTATATTACTCAAACCATTTGAAATTGAAATCAAATAAATATACAGCGAAACCATTATGAATCTTCAAAATAATACAGATGTATAATGTTCGCTATTTACGAGCAGTGATAAAAACGTATAGAATATATAAAATATATAAAGATACGTTGCTTTTTATACGTAAAGCTGTAGTTTGAACATTTTTGGATTCCCATTCGTGCTTAAAATCTGAATAAAGTACAAGTTTTCTTATAAATGACATCGATAATGCAGTTATCCTGTATAATATAATATAAACCGATAAACAAATTCATCTTATAGTTCATGACATGCAGGCAATACGTATAACAGCATTATTATAGTACTCTTTATTGAGAAAATACAAAAAAAAAAAAAAGAGATTCAATAGTTTCGCTAAAACACATCCAAGCGATGTGAAATTGATATCAATGAGAAAAAGTGCACATATTTATCAAGTACAATGTCAGCAACAACGATTATTCGTTACAGGCACTCTTGATATAAAATTGTACATTTTATTTTCGCTTTTTGGACATTCAAGAGCATCATGCCCTCCGTGCACTTTTTCTGCGTCACTGATATCAATTTCACATCGATCGGATGTGTTTTAGCTGAGAAACCGGCTGCTAAAAATTCGAGGTGTATAATTCACCTTTCATATCCCAAATATTTTTTATTTGAATCGTCGTACCCAGAATGCTCAGCGTTTCGATATCTCGATATTCGAGTTCAAATTACAATATCTCGTTGCGCGATTTAAATCGACGCCATCTTGTTATTCTAAGGTTACATATGTCTCCGTACATACAGTAGTGTGAATTAAAAAAAAAAAAAAAAACGATTTTATAATAATTAAATATTTCGTATATAGTGATTTGTGGTACAACTGTACTTCATCATGGATGATTTACAGAACTACAAGCTTCAACTTCAACAGGTAAATTAAATATTAAAACAATAATAAATACAGCCGAAATATAAAATGAACAAAAAAATATATATATATATATATTGATATCACAGTCGTTTTCTAATAACCTAACCTTTAAATATTTTCATCGACTATATTATAGATTAGATAATTTCAATTAAATTCATTCGTCAATTGTTCAACAAGGCTGTAACTTAATAACCAAATTACGAATAAACAAAACTAACCAAAACTCCGTTCTGTATCATCAAACATAAAACATAAAACTTAATAATGTCTGTAGGTTGAAGCAGCGCTGACCACAGATCCAACCAATGAGGAATTATTAAAATTGAAAATAGACTTGGAAGAAGTGATAGAGCTCACTCATGATTTGGTCAGATCACAACAGCAGGAGAAACGCCAGGCTAATGGCATGGATGCTAAAGATCCAATTCTCCTAGCTGTGTTAGCAAACAAATGGAAGGTTGGTGATCAGTGCATGGCACCATGGAGCGAAGATGGAAAGTGAGTAACGCTCGTCATACTTAATATAGTTTTTGAAATATTTCTATAATTTGGGATTCAGAGGCATAACTTTGTTCACGTTTGAAGTATAAAATGCATAAAGGAACATAAACCCATTTTTATTCAGCTATTTCTAGAGAAAATTCATTACACGGTTGTACGACGGTTTTGGTCACCTTATTCTTACAGATATTATGAGGCGACGATAGATGTGATTGGTGAAGACGGGGCAGTAAATGTTACTTTCAATGAGTACAAAAATACAGATGTTACCATGCTTGGTCAGCTTAAATCTGTAGCTAAAAGGCCAGCATCAGATTGGGCAGATCAAAAATCGAAGTGAGTATGAAATGTTAATGTGATTATTTTAGGCAATGAATAAATTTGCACAGTCAATCCGATTGAGAACTATTTATTAATGAATGAATGAATCCAGAATCTTTATTAAAAGGGTAAAGATTAGAGTAGAAATAAAGAAATGAAATCCAAAATTCTCAATCTTGTAATTAACGCAAAGAAACAACAGCTTTTATCCCTTCTGGAAATTATAGTTTCCAGAATATTGCAAGTGATTTGATTTTATTATGGTGAAATATTAGTGAGATTTTTTTAACTGGAGAATATAGACTGTTATTATCTATTATGATATTCACTGACGTGATATTCACTTCTCTTCCATTTATTCCTGAATCCTGATTCCTGTCGATGCCCAAATGATCCTGAAACCCTGAAACCCCTATATCAAAAATGTTTTTGATTGTCTTTCGATGCCATGCTGTGTATATATTCTACCGGAGCCCAGAAGAAGGTAAAATCAGTCAATGTCAACCTTGTATACACTGATCACTGTACAGCTTGGAAATGTTCTTGCAGGAATCGTCAAACCATTACTAATATTGTTCTGTAGATATCTTATTAATTCTTCACATTCCCATTGATCTCAAACGTATTGAGAAATAATTATTGTACATGATTATAAATAGTGACATTATCAACATGTATAGATTGTCACAAAAAAAAAGAAAAAAAAGAAGAAAAAAAAAAAAAGCTTAGTTCAAATTCATGCAGTCACAAAATCATCTAACGAATTCATTTAGTTTTTAATATATCTGAGCAGGGAATCTTATTGAGATGCTATAATGAATTGAAAAATTAAATTCAAGTACATGCATTGATGTAATAAAATAATGAATTTTGTTTAACCAGATTAGATTATATTTTGAACAATTTATACACAAAACTACTCATTTTTAGTTGTGCTCTATATTTTCTTTGGAATACTCATTTCGTCAGGGCTAAAAAAAAATACTAGTTGTTGAAATTTATTTATCAAAATAGTATTTATTTTGGTATTAATAATCGATAGCATCTCAGTAAGTATCCCTTCTTAATGGTAAATGTCTACGTGGGTGATAGGTTTGTTGGTTTGCAGAAAGATGCAGGCTGCAGCAGTCGCTGGTTCAGATCCTAATAAGCAGCGTGAATATTTGAAAAAGAAAAAGCAAAAGAAGTTACAGAGATTTAAGGAGCTCGAAGAAGAGCGTGAATCGGAAAAGAATAAGTGGCTGGCTTTCTCGACCAAGGTGCTGATACACTTCATATTATCGTTTCAAAATCTAGTATCTAATTAGCTGATTAATTATTTTTACTAAATCTGTTGAATTTTTTTTTCAGACTACCAAGAAAGGTGTAGTAAAGAAGAGCATATTTGCGACGCCTGAGAATGTGAACGGTAGAGTGGGTATTGGAACCTGCGGTGTGAGCGGTAAAGAAATGACAAAATTCAGCAACGGAGAGAAATGGCGACGAGGCACATAAATCTGTAAATAAATGTATAAATAATTAGAAGATTTATACTTTCGGAACTAATATTAATTATAGTTAAGGTCAAGTTATTTTCTGTTTTTGAATAATTATTTACGAACATTTTTTGTAATAGAAATGACTGCAGTATTTGAGAGTGATACACAGTCCTCTTATTAATTAAAAGTTCGGAAGATTGTTTAAAAGATTTTAAGAGGATAGGCTCGGCGATGTTTTTTGCTTATCCGTGTGAATGTTTGAAAAACTGTATGTCTATCTTAATCAGAAATATCAGTGGTCGTTAGTTCTCCGAAAAGCACGTTTAATATTGCCATGGTATTAAGTTGCAGATTAGTTACTCCATTTATTCTGAATCTGAATTTTTTTACTATAGGTTCTTATAAATATTCCACATTTTGTATATAAAAAACGACGTAGACAATAGGAAACAATGCTACAACACTAAGCTATATTCATCTCATTTAAATTAAATTTTTTTTTTTTTTTTTTTTTTCTTCCTCCATATTCGCAAACCGAAATCTCATTTTTTCCTTAATTTTTGTTGCGTTTATCTTTAAATTTGTAGAAATTTCTCAGACTTGTCGAATTTCTATCGTTCTGTAATATGAAATATCTATCTAACGTGCAATTGACAATCATTGTTTACTGCAATTATTTAGTATTGAAAAATTTCGACTTTTTTTTATTTTTTTTTTTTTATAGTTTGATTAATTCACAGAAGCTGTATGAATGTCACGGATGAACAGAATTGTATGTTTGCGATTTATAATTGGGAATTAATTTTTATTTAAATAATCATTGCATATGATATAAATAAATGTATATTTTAAGGCCAATTTATTGTACAGAATTCGTTCTTGAATCCTTACCTGTTAATTAAACACGGTTTAGCTACTCTTTTGGATGAACAGTAAAATTCAGGTAAATGTCATGGAATTTTATCTTATACTAGGTATTTAGTATTGTATATTACCTATAAAGAGAAAAATGATCATGGTACAATATATAAATGGAATAATCTCGTTTGTTGTATGAAAAAATATTTATACCTCACGTGTCCATTTAATATGGTATACATGAATTAATCGAGTATTGAAAAAAAAAAAAAAAAACATTTTCTCATTTCTATTACTACATGAGAAAAATGATATCCAATACTTTATAATCAAATTTTATAAATAAATATATTTTATAAATAAATATATTTTATAATGATTCATTAAATTTTAAATATTTCTGCAGATAAATGAGAATTTCATTACTTTTTAATATCATTTAAATATTCTCTTCACTTGATTCTTGAAAACAAGTTCTTCATATTTTATCGAATTTCACAACTAAATTCATACATGAATATCAATCCTAGTATATTTATGATGAGTTTTATAATTATATAATAGTATAGTAATATTTATAATAAACCGCGAATAGTGTGAAGAATACGCCGCAATTTATGCAACCCACATACCATGTTGCGCTCCTTCTAGTTCTTCAAATTTCTACTCGATGGCGCCACTAAGCAGGTAAAGTGAATCACTGCTCTGGGATAAGAAAAGCTACCTCGTTATGGTATGCGCGAGCAGTGTGAGATGTGAGTGTGATACGGTGAAGAGGTTTCTATGAACACCGGGATTTAATCACGAAATATTATATTCATATCGATTGGATATTTGAGTAATGCATTCATTCATTGACTGATATTATGAAACTTATTCTTCTGTTACAGTCAAATAAACTAATACTATCAAAGTCCAAGCATATTCTTTGCTCAACGAGAATTCCGTGCCAACTGCAGCGGGCTTTGTATAATAATTGTTTACATTAGATTCTATAGTATTATGATACGAATATTAGATGTAGTTTATTATTTTATGATAACTTTCATGCCAGCAAATAATAAGACTCAATCAATTGCAAATGCAATACCTACATATTTATTCATAAGAAACAATCACAAATCCTACATAACTGTGACGATTAGTCATAATGTCATGTATTATTATCAATTGAGTAGTAATAAATTCCCAGGTATGTTCGATAATCAATTGCTTATCGTTACTTTCCGTTTTCCCCTTCCATTGACTTTTTATATTTTAAATAAGCGAGAGGTAAAATAGTGTGTACGACACGCAAGAACAGTAGGAAATTGGAATTATAACATTTTCAGCTCTTCCCGAAATTAGCAAACACCTCCTCGGGTCAGATGCTCTCCTGATACCAAGCGCTATTTCCAACTCAAAATCTTCCTAACTCTTAATAAAGCGATCGTGTAAAGAAATATATATATATATATATAGACGTGCACGAAGACACGTATGCGTACACACCATTACTTTTTTCCGCAAAAATTTCAGCACACCTCCTCGAGTTAGATATTTTCCTGATACCAGGAGTATTTTTCGACTTAAAATTTGGAAAAACTCTGGAAATAGCTAGTATAAATATACTATATAGAGACGTGCATGAAGCAACGGTATCAATACACTACTCCTTTCCCCCGCGAAAGATTTCAGCACACCTCCTCGGGTCAGATGTTCTCCTGATACCGGGAGCATTTTTCAGGTCAAAATTTTTGAAACTCTGTAAATAGCTGGTATGAATAAACTATATAGAGACGTGCATGAAGCAACGTATGCATGCCTATATCAATACACTACTCTTTTCCCCCACCAAACATCTCAGCACACCTCCTCGGGTCAGATGTTTTCTTGATACCAGGAGTATTTTGCGACTTAAAATTCCAAAAACTCTGTATTATAGCTAGTATAAATAAACTACACAGAGACGTGCATGAAGCAACGTATGCATGCCTATATCAATACACTACTCCTTTCCCCCACCAAAGATTTCAGCACACCTCCTCGGGTCAGATGTTCTCCTGATACCGGGAGCATTTTTCGACTTAAAATTCTAAAAACTATGTATTATAGCTAGTATGAGTAAACTATACAGAGACGTATGAAGCAACGTATGCATGCCTATATCAATACACTACTCCTTTCCCCCACCAAAGATTTCAGCACACCTCCTCGGGTCAGATGTTCTCCTGATACCGGGAGCATTTTTCGACTTAAAATTCTAAAAACTATGTATTATAGCTAGTATGAGTAAACTATACAGAGACGTATGAAGCAACGTATGCATGCCTATATCAATACACTACTCCTTTCCCCCACCAAAAATTTCAGCACACCTCCTCGGGTCGGATGTTCTCCTGATACCAGGAGTATTTTGCGACTTAAAATTCCAAAAACTCTGTATTATAGCTAGTATAAATAAACTACACAGAGACGTGCATGAAGCAACGTATGCATGCCTATATCAATACACTACTCCTTTCCCCCACCAAAGATTTCAGCACACCTCCTCGGGTCAGATGTTCTCCTGATACCGGGAGCATTTTTCGACTTAAAATTCTAAAAACTATGTATTATAGCTAGTATGAGTAAACTATACAGAGACGTATGAAGCAACGTATGCATGCCTATATCAATACACTACTCCTTTCCCCCACCAAAGATTTCAGCACACCTCCTCGGGTCAGATGTTCTCCTGATACCGGGAGCATTTTTCGACTTAAAATTCTAAAAACTATGTATTATAGCTAGTATGAGTAAACTATACAGAGACGTATGAAGCAACGTATGCATGCCTATATCAATACACTACTCCTTTCCCCCACCAAAAATGTCAGCACACCTCCTCGGGTCGGATGTTCTCCTGATACCAGGAGTATTTTGTGACTTAAAATTCCAAAAACTCTGTATTATAGCTAGTATAAATAAACTACACAGAGACGTGCATGAAGCAACGTATGCATGCCTATATCAATACACTACTCCTTTCCCCCACCAAAGATTTCAGCACACCTCCTCGGGTCAGATGTTCTCCTGATACCGGGAGCATTTTTCGACTTAAAATTCTAAAAACTATGTATTATAGCTAGCATGAGTAAACTATACAGAGACGTATGAAGCAACGTATGCATGCCTATATCAATACACTACTCCTTTCCCCCACCAAAGATTTCAGCACACCTCCTCGGGTCAGATGTTCTCCTGATACCGGGAGCATTTTTCGACTTAAAATTCTAAAAACTATGTATTATAGCTAGTATGAGTAAACTATACAGAGACGTATGAAGCAACGTATGCATGCCTATATCAATACACTACTCCTTTCCCCCACCAAAGATTTCAGCACACCTCCTCGGGTCAGATGTTCTCCTGATACCGGGAGCATTTTTCGACTTAAAATTCTAAAAACTATGTATTATAGCTAGTATGAGTAAACTATACAGAGACGTATGAAGCAACGTATGCATGCCTATATCAATACACTACTCCTTTCCCCCACCAAAAATTTCAGCACACCTCCTCGGGTCGGATGTTCTCCTGATACCAGGAGTATTTTTCGACTTGAAAATTCCAAAAACTCTGTATTATCGCTAGCATAAATAAACTACACAGAGACGTGCATGAAGCAACGTATGCATGCCTATATCAATACACTACTCTTTTCCCCCACCAAACATCTCAGCACACCTCCTCGGGTCAGATGTTTTCTTGATACCAGGAGTATTTTGCGACTTAAAATTCCAAAAACTCTGTATTATAGCTAGTATAAATAAACTACACAGAGACGTGCATGAAGCAACGTATGCATGCCTATATCAATACACTACTCCTTTCCCCCACCAAAGATTTCAGCACACCTCCTCGGGTCAGATGTTCTCCTGATACCGGGAGCATTTTTCGACTTAAAATTCTAAAAACTATGTATTATAGCTAGTATGAGTAAACTATACAGAGACGTATGAAGCAACGTATGCATGCCTATATCAATACACTACTCCTTTCCCCCGCCAAAGATTTCAGCACACCTCCTCGGGTCAGATGTTCTCCTGATACCGGGAGCATTTTTCGACTTAAAATTCTAAAAACTCTGTATTATAGCTAGTATAAGTAAACTATACAGAGACGTGCATGAAGCCACGTATGAATGCCCATACTTATACACTGCCTCTTTTTTCAAAAATGAACGATCGCGCGAGTGAAACGCACGAGATATTCTCGCCAGATTGTAGGCAATCTGAATTGATAAATCACACGAATGGCATGCGGGTTACATATGGTAAGGCGCATTAATGTTTCGCGTTTCGCGGCATAACTAGTTTGGCGCCTTGACCACGAGATGGCAATACCATTTGTGGGCCCGTGCGCTAACTTTATGATTTCAAACTTACGAATGCATCCAATTTTCATGATTTTCGACTTATGGGCAAGGAAAGGACAGGGGAAAATGATTCCACGATTGATTATTTACAATCTCAAGAGATATTTATTGAAGAATGCGCCAATTGTAGCTGTGATCGTAATACGTACCTATAATATCTCACGTATATCACTAAATTTGACACTTTCCAAGTTAGAAGATTAGCTACAACTATAATGAGGCTATACTAAAACTATTATTATACTCTAAACTAATCGTTACGGCAATAATACATACATACTTTACATACAAAAATAATTATTTACTCTATAAATAAAATTTTCCCTAAAAGATACTAATGACACTCTCCAATTCGTGGATCTCTGACTTGTCTGCTCTCTATTCATTAGGGACAATTTTACAAAGGAGTGAAAGGTATACTTTAATTTAGCGAGAAGACTATTTAAAAACACAAAGGTAACTATTGTTGTAATCGGGATCCTGAGATCTTTCATACAACTAAAATTTATTCACGGGTTCGTTGTCGAATTAAGAGTTAGAACTCAGTCGTACAAAAGTGAAGAAGTTTTATTAATATGTGAAGAGTTTCACAAAAGTGATTTACTATGTCTAACAGAGAACTGGCATAAACTGCCTTAATATCTTGGTCTTGATGTTCTGACTCTGAGTATTACAATCATCGCTTATTTATTACGTTAACGAGGTCGCGCTGCGTCTGCAGCAGTCGTTGTTAGTTGCGTTAAGGCTCCATACTTGCAGATTCCAGAGTGTTACCAAAGTGTGACTCAAACGAACGACACCTGTGCAGATAAAAGAAATATGAACATGATGTTAATCGGTCTTTTCAGAACCAGTCCTTCCAGAATTACATTAGAAAAAATCAACTAGACATGTTTGCCCTTGGAGTCGCAAAATACAATTATGAATTATGAATTGTTATGGTAAAATGACGATCGGAATGTTTCAAACTCACTCATGTCCGATGTGACTCTGTTGATGTAAATTGTCAATTGTCAGTCTTTCAGAGCTGCAAGTCTCTTCGTAAAACAACGTAGCACGTACCGATTGTCAAACATTTTATCAGGTTTTCTTTCGCAGCTGATCAACCCAGTTAGAAAGAAAACTGAGTATTATGACAATATGTATTATACACTGCGATAACTGGTCGAGAAGAATCTTACTTCGTCAATGAACACACGTTGGTTGGTTTGCCGGGCAAATTATCGCATGTCGCAGTATCCTGTAACCTGTTACCACACATCATAACTCGTTGACACCACGAAGGTCACTGACCGCCTGAGCAGTGAGCATTTGAGCAATTGAACATCGGCAGATCAAGCTGTGTTAGGAGATTTATCGTCGAACGGCATGCGCGACGGTGTTGAAGGAATCAATGCCTGTGATCACGTGGAGTCGAACCACGTGTCGAAGGAATCGAACCTTCTATTTGCTATAAGTTTGTTTGCGTTTCGTCCTGGTGTGCTTGGCGGACTCGTCAGTAGGGCTAAGCCGAACACACCATGCCCTAGACGCGCATGTTGTCCAGTGGACATTAGAAATCACTAGATGCTCGTATATATATACGGAGGCATTGTCCAGTATAGCGCTAGTGAGATAGTGATTCTGCTTATGCGCCACGTAGTGGGCATGCACGAAGGTGTTATGACGCCACAGTGTTTTCAATGGTACCGCCATCTCGCGGTCAAATTAACGAACTACTTTTGCCGTCAATAAAAGGCGGCAATTTATTATTATGAATTCTCCACGTCGTTAAACTCATTATTTATTGCTGATATTATGATCTAAAGCGATACCTAGATATGTTGAATAATTCTTTATTCACCACATTACGCAAAATTTCATTTTCAGAATGTTTTCGCAGATGAAACGTTAGTTTCAATTTTCAGTTATATATTGGATCTCTATGATTCTTATGGGTTACCACTGCATAATATGACGAAAGAAAGTGTGAGGTTTATCAAAAATGATGAATAAATGCTCAGTGAATGTTTAATGCTTAATATTTTATTCGCCATTCACTCATAAACAGATTTTATTTTATTTATTTATTTATTATTATTATTATTATTTTTTTTCTTTTTTCTTTTTTCTTTCTTTACATCGCCAGAGGTGAATATTTCTGCCGCGTCATATTATTGACTGATAAATTTTATAGTATGCTTAATCTTCTTGTATGTAACATTAATAGCAATATATTGATTTTTATTTTTATTTTTATTTTTATTATTTATTTTTATTTATTGTATACTTATATATCATTTCGATTTTATTCCATTCTGTACAATTTTCATACTACCTAATTCAATTACCAGCTCTCGCGCGTAAATATATACCTATTACTTCACAGTTACATTGTTTGAAATCAATCGATCTCGCATATAGGGTGTAAAAAGAAAACTTATACATCGTGACTGAATAATCCGTTCTTAAACTTGCTCTCTTATAATAATCTAAAAGACAAGCGATTACGTTACAGTAAAAGCGTGAAATACAGTCCGCAAGTTTTTCTAAACTTGAGAATGAAACAAACGTTAGCAAATTTTGGCAAAACGGCATTCAATACCCAACGTTCTAATACATATACATATAATATATTTTCAATACAGTTACCTAAATGGTAATGAATGTTGCGTTTTGCATTACAAGATCACGAATTCTGAATAGTAGTTTAATTCACGTATCTAAATTTCACACCTTTACTTATTTCCACAATATGTATCACCTCTTTCTCTTCCACTGGGTAGATTATAAATCGTTATAATATTATTTATTGGCGAGAGCATGATCAATCATGAAAGTATTGCATCAATAATTTTGAATTTTATCAAATCGAAATCGAAATTTAAATCGAAATCGAAATCGAATCCCTCTCTATTCTTCGAAAAGAATTTAAATTAACATTTTTTTTTTTTTTTTTTTTTCTTTTTTTTTTTTTTATAGATAATCACAGACGTCTGCCAAATGTAGTTTAGGCTTCGTTAACTAGCCCTATACCGAACAACGGGTTCGTTTAAGCTTAAATTTTAAGACTAAACAATGCTACTTACTAACACAAAATTGCGTTGTGCATTTTCTGTAGACAAATATATATATATATATTTATTAATTATGAGCATGATTCATTATTAAAAAGTACTGCAAAAGCCAATAGATCGCGATTAGGTACGTAGTAAGAATTAGCTAACTCAATATCGTATAATAATTTCCTTTGTTGATAATAAAAAGCTTAGAATTCTCTCTAAAATTAGTCAGAGAGATATTACAGATTACTATCATATCTCGTATACATATATACGAGTGAATAATAGCATTATTCCTGAGTACTATAGTATAAATGCAGTTTTAAATCATTCAGAAAATGCACAAGCATTATAAAACTGAAAAGCAGTGATTATCAAATTATTTTCAGTATTGTATTCATTATTACCTTATATAATATGTACACTAAGTTTGAAATATTTCTGTCAATAGTGTCAATGTATATATAATATATATAATTATAGTGTATATTCGTAACTGGCTCTATGGACACAAAAATGGCACAGTATAAAGTTCAAACAATACACATTGCGAAGAAGTCAAAATATTCGTCTACCCTGTTTGATGTTCTCAATATTAACGCGTGTCTATTATTTTTAACATATTATGGCTGTGCTGATACTGTTCATTATTCTATATTACTATAATATTTCTCGCAAACAGTTGCGATAATATTTTTATTGCTATACGAAAAAAAGAAATAAAAAATAAATAAATAAAAAAACTGAGAAACCTTCGCTCTGGAACATTTTTGTGTCTAACATTGTGACATTACATAATATGTATTTTTGTTATTATTTGACAAATTTCATACATCCGTTTAATTCATTAGTTATGTAAATATTTCATTATAATATTGTAATAATAATAATAGATCAACAAGGTGTATACTAATTTTATATGATTGTATTGTGTAGGAGATAGTTTGCTCGTTTGATGCTGGAAATATATTTTTTCTAAATCTATATAACTGCACATTTTTTTTTTTTCTTTACCCTCATTTCATATTGCATTTATGTCATTTTTTTTCGAACTCACTATTCTTGAGATGCGGTAACAAAATTTCTAAAAAAAAAAAACATGTTTCCAGCTTCCAACTACAGCGATAAAGCCATTTTTGTGATTCAATATTCCTTAAATTGGATTTTTCGTTGATACGCCATTATAAATATATTTCATTTAATTTTTCCTACAATAATAATTGTATCATTCAAACTGAAAATAAATATGTAAATAAGCTTGCGGCACAAGACTCACTGGTGTGTCAACGATTATTATATTACTCGTTACGTGTCTAATTATATTTGAAAGATTTTCATTTCTCTTTTTCTTTTTCTTTTTTTTTTTTTCTTTTTTTTCTTTTCGTCAATAATAATTATAATAGTTTCAAAAATTTACAAACTCTTCTAATTATAATAAGTTTAGACGATATATAATAATAAAATCTTCGCTCTATTCAGTATTCGTAATAAAATATGGACTATGTATTTTAATTTAAACATGTGAGAAAAAAAAAAAAAAAAAAAAAAAGAAGAAGAAAAATAAACGAATTTTACGAGGAATTTCATATATTTGAAAAACTAACGGGGTAAAAAATAGAAACGGTATATTTAGAAAACAGATTAAAACTAAAGGAAGAACTAAAACTATAATTATTGATTAATTACATACACTGCAGGAGTTTACCGAGCTCAATTAAGGACAGTCAATATTTAACACGCTAAATATAATATTTCAAATCATAATTGACCTGAACGTTGTACGTTACAAGTACGCTAATAGCTACGCATTTGAGAAAGGAAAGAACAGCCTTTAACCAATTTTGTTTAATACGTATGTAAACACATATTAATATGTTACATCTAGGCTCGCTGTTCTATATCAACAATAAAATGAAGGTATGAGCTTCTGTTAACATTGACTGCCCCGTATCTAATTCCGTTTTTAGCTTACAATTAGCTATCTCCTCAAATGCTGGGTAAGTAACGGGTTCATAAGATAGAATTTCATTCTCCTATTCGACCATCAACAACCTCCTATATGTGTAGCAATTTCATTATGTCATTATTAATTAGTTAATTAATTAATTAATTATAATAATTACTTTATTCAATTGGGTCGATATAATATATATATATATATATAATATATAATATATAATATAAATACAACACACATTCTCTATTTACAGGGTTTTTTTTTTCTCTCTCTCTTTCTCTCTCTCTCTCTCTCTCTCTTTCTCGCTTCTTCATTTTTTTTTTTTTTCAATTCCACTCACACAATTATATAGGTATATATACTTTTATAGGCAATGGGCGAATTTTGCATCTTTTGAAATAGAAAATTTCTAGTAAACATTTGACTTTTTAATTCCAGTATTATAGTAAGTGTTGGGCTTAAAAATAAATTATGGTGATAATTTACCGATTAGCAAATCATCTGTTATAATATAAAAGTAAAAACAAAAAAAAAAAAAGAATATAATATTAGATGATTTAATTTAGCTTATAGATACGACATTCGAAGATGAAACAACTTCTTCAGTTATAATCTAAACATATTTTTCTCAATAACTCCGATATTAATAACAATATTATTTTTCTGTCTTAAGTTCGTTATATATGTAACACGTGTTTAAAGATTTTTTTTTTTATACCGTTTAGACCGTGCTGTTCAACAACAATAACATTTATAATATGCATAAAAAAATTAAAAAATAAAAAAAAAAAAAAAAAAAAGAAACTTTGATCAATTTACTAATATAATTAATAACGCATATTATATATTTATATGTATTAATTTCCAAAGCTATTGTCTATCACAGATCTCACTCAACTTTAGTAAAATATCGCAGAGTCTTGACCTGATAAAGACTTGGCTAGATACAGCAAAACGTAAATAAATTTATACTTATATGATTATTACTATAACAGTAATACGTATTGTAATGTTATTTCCTTAACAACAGAGAGAGAAGGATGTTATATTTTATTTTTATGTTTTTTTTTTTTGTTATTTTTCATTTTTTTTTAAATTTTCTTTTCTAAATAATATCTAAACTTAAAATCGATCAAATTTTCAACTTACAATACAGCCATGGATTTCAATTAATGTGATAAAACAGTTTATTTATATTTACTGAAAATTTTTACGCTAATAATTTCGAAGATATTCCAAAGGAAAACAATTCCAAGGCAATAATAATTAATCAAGTCCAGTTAAAATAACTACATTTTTAATTAACAGAAAGGGACGTTAAACCCGCGTTGAATTTAAAGAGATTCTCAACCCCGTCTATAATTACTGTTTACCAGTTAGATCCAATTGTAGAAAAATTCTGTGTCAATTATAGAGAACAGTTTTGTTGAGACGAAAAATTCTGCGATAATTAAAAACTTCATTTGATGTTACATTCGTTGAAATATTATATTACAGGTATATAATAATTTTTTTTTTTTTTCTTTCATTTAAAACAGTAATTTAAAATTTATATAAAAAAAAAATTGGAACTTTTCTAAAACTCAGCACACTTGGCTAAAGAATTTCATTATTGACAAGTGGTCATTTATTATGACTATGTCAAAATACTTGCCTATAATATTGTTCATTTGGCACTTATTATATTTTTATTTTTTTTTTTTTTTTTATTATTATATTATGATTATTTTTTCTTTGATATCAAGAAACTTTTCAAAAGATGCAAATTTCGAAAACGCCGACGAATTTTGTTTGACAAAATACAAAATATTAAAACTAAAAGAAAAAAAGAAAATTAAAAATAATACATATTTGCTTTAACTGGCAAAAAAAAAAAAAAGGACAAAAAAAAAAAAATAAACCAACAAATAAGGAAAAACAAAAAATAATACATATAAAAAGAAAAAAAAAAATAAGATAAAAATTCACACACACGTATTCAGCAACGATTCATTACTCTGTACAAAGTCATATTTATATGTTGGTGTAAGCATAATATCATATAATTTGGCAATATATAGATATATAGATATTAAAAAGGCACTGAACCGCTAGAAAAAAAAAAAATAATAAAAAATAATCAATAAGAAATTGATAAATCGGTGACTTTTATCGGTTGAGAAATAATATTGGTAAATTGATGTAATTAAGGGGGTTTCCCAGTCTGGAGCTCCAGAAGGCGTGTATGTTTTTCAAAGCGTTGTGCCGTTGAGAGTTGTAGAAGGAAAAAAAAATGAAGGAATATGTTTTGAAAGAGCGAAATTTAAGTTTCAATTTGAAAAAAAAAAGTTGACAATATCATCAAAATTACGACCTCTATGGCCGTTGAAGTCATGGTCTGCAAAAAGCAGCGCCGAAAACGGTAAACAAGATTGTAACCGAACAGAGTATCTGAAACCTAAGAACAAGGAATCATTTTGATGGTCAAAGTACCATCTAAGCTTCTATGGAACCGATTTTTGATAAACCTAAATTTGGGTGAGTTGCGAATTTTTTAATCAAAAAACTTAGATTTCCTCGATTTTGACAACTGTTTTTGCAAGTTATTGATAAACCAAAAGACGGACGACAAATCCGTTCCATAGAAGCTTAGATGGTGCCTTGACCAATCAAATGACTCCTTGTTTTTGGGTTTCAGATGCTCCGTTCGGTTACAATGTTGTTTACCGTTTTCGACGCTGCTTTTTGCAGACCATGACTTCAACGGCCATAGAGGTCGTAATTTTGATGATATTGTCAACTTTTTTTTTTCAAATTGAAGCTTAAGTTGAGCACTTTCAAAACATATTTTTTCATTTATTCTCCTTCTACAACCCTTAACGGCACAAAGCTTCAAAAAACACACACGCTTTCTGGAGCTCCAGACTGGGAAACCCCCTTAATACCAATCTAAATAATAATATTAAGAACATAAGTAGGTATGATGGTTCAGCCCTTTTTTTGTTTTTGTTTTTTTCTTTTTTCAATCATTGCCATTTAGTTATTATAGATACAGTAAATAATGTATACTCCAACATTCGGTTGCACCAACCCAGCTTAAATATTAAATGATTGGCCGATAATGCGATCCGGCAAACTTAAAGTTGAAATGCGTTTTGGCAGCATATTATAATATACTCTTCAAGATATGGCAAATGTTATTATCACTCACTGTTAATTATAATATTCATGGGTATATTTTATTAATATTGTGTAATTATTACTTGAGATACTGATGCGGCCAATTTCTGTGAGCTCTCTATATAAAATGATCGTGTTTTGTACAAATAAATTATAAATTTTACCGCAAAGCAGTCTTTAAATTCAGTTTACAATATCTGACTAAGAAAATGTTTTGCAATTGAAAAAAAAAAAAAAAAAAAAAAAAAAAAAAAGATTCAATTTTCTAATCAGTATCTTGAAGTCAAATATTTATCGACGTTCTACACCTTCCGCAGTCTATCTTTATGCCCAGCATCTGATCAATCACGCAACACATAATAGCGTTACGATTAATAATATTTGGAAAGTGTTGAACAAAATTTGATTTGTTCTTTATGCTTCAGTTTCTTGTTTCCTCTTCTCTTCTCTCCTCTTCTCTTCCTTTTTTCCTTCTATTCTAGGTTTTTTTTTTTTTTTTTTTTTTTCTCTCTATTCCTCGAACGTTGTCTCATTTCGTATTCGTCGAAATCATGGTTTAAGCAAATAATAAATAGCATGAAGCAAAAAGTACGGAAAAAAGTAGAAATCCGACTGATGGATTATGCTTAATCGTACCACTAGTTCTAACTTCCCCAGAGCCACCTGAGGCATTCGGATTATTCGCTGCCGGGTCTGAAACAAGTTAAGGAAACGAAATTTATGACTAGGATCAAAAAGACGAAAAATTATTTTTTGGTACATTTGAAAAATTTGAATTATTCAACCAGCTTTGAATCTAACTCATTATTTCAACTTTCTAATGTATATTTCATACCATTTTGTTACACTTGAATTATATGCAGTCTATATATTAGATATTATATAATAGTGATGAACATGATGTACCGAATGACAAATAAAGCAGGAGCTCAAGGCTGTGAAGCGAATACACAAATACGAAATTGAATGATGGGATTTTCAGACTTTGAATAAGTAATAAGAACGATGGTAATGCTGTGCGAGAGCTCAGCTCAAAGAGAATCAATTAACTCAAAACAATTAAAATTAGTTTCACAAAACAAGAGAAATGGAATATCATATTATATACAGCAATTAAAATTTTTGATAATCGATTATTATTATTGAATCGAGAAATAATTAGACGCGAGAATTGTGCATAAATTTGAAGACAAAATTTAAGTATGTATTCGGTTGAAATCACCGAGTTTGAAAATATTTCAAAATACTGGAGACTTTGGCATCGAAAATTTATAGACACCTTGAGAGTAGCTACTAGTCTGCAGGATGATATCATGTTGCACTTTTGAACCGTCGGGCGTTATACCTTATGGGATTATAGATAAAACTACTAGACTGTCACGCTTTTAGCGTAAATCATAAAATTCAAAACCATAAAACTTACCATCCGTACTTGAACCTCCTCCTGAACCAGAAGCTTCGTCATCGTCGTCGTCAGGTGTTGGTCCAATACCACTTCCAGATCCGTCGAATGTACCATCGCTAAGCAGAGCACCAGTGTCCGGTGTCGATGCCAATTGCGACTGAACGATCTGCATTTTTTTAACAGAACACAACAAAGTTAAACGCGAAAGTCTTGCACGAAATTTACTATATTTATGGTCAAAATAGAGATTCAGGGAAAACTCAGACTTAAGGGGACCAGTACAGCGACTTTTCGAGAAATTATATCATAGTCCGAAATCAATTTATTTCATAAACAAAGTTCATTTCACATGAAAATATTTTTCTTTTTCAAAATCATGTGTCGTAAGGATTTTAGAGCGCCGTTGGACCAATTCAGGTCATCTTGGATTCATTTTCTTCAGAAAACAAATCCTCATCATGTGAATGTAGGAATTTAAAAATAAAAAATTATGTCATAAGTTATGATCAATTTACCAAATTTGCAAAAATTATTATCACTCATTTCTTAAATAACTTGGCCAAAACGAAAAATTTTCAAAATTCCTATATTCACATGATGAGGATTTGTTTTCTGAAGAAAATTAATCCAAGATGACCTGAATCGGTCCAACGGTGCTCTAAAATCCTTACGACACATGATTTTGAAAAAGAAAAATATTTTCATGTGAAATGAACTTTGGTTATGAAATAAATTGATTTCGGACTATGATCATTTCTCGAAAAGTCGCTGTACTGGTCCCCTTAATATAAGATGATGAAAATTAAATTGTTTTAACTGTGACGATGATACTCTCTAAACTCGAATCAGTGGAAAGTCACTGATGGCAGTGATAAGTATACCAAAATCACTGACAATCAGTAACATTTTCACTGATTGTCAGTAATTTTGGTATACTTATCACTGCCATCAGTGACTTTCCACTGATTCGAATTTAGAGAGTAGGGAGTATTTTTAGGCAGCAGATTCTTGCTTTAGGGTGTAGAAAAGAAAAAAAAAAGAAAAGAAAATGTTTTTTTTTTCTGAACTTAGGACGCTTTGAAAATTGCAATTAACACCATGTCTCGGACTCAACGGTAGGTACCGATAAGTTTTTCGTGGCTCGATCATTTTCGTTAAGACAATAGATCTTTACGACCCGGTGTATAACGAAATCCCAGATCCCATATTGTGGGCGATAAAACGTTAATCTGGAAGGTGCATTTTCTGCGGCCTCTTGGGTACCGTAAACCACTCAAACGGGAATCGGATTAAGCCAAGTTCGACTGTTCATTAGGCGGCGAGTTTCAACAATCTTGGAAGACTAAAATTCAATTTAAGAACGCCGAGGCAGCCTTCGGTCGAACCGGAGCCGAAACCATATTCGCCTTACCAAAATGACAAAAAAAAAAAAAATAAATAAAAATAAAACGTCGTGCGCTTAAGACTTGCAAATATCTAAACACAGCTTAAATCTTGAATAAAGAGAGGATTAAAAATCTATTGTACACCTTGCCGTAAATTAGTAGAAATATTTCGAAATTCCTGACAAATCTTTCGCCAATTCCAATTATGAAATTCATTTGAAATTCCATGAAATGTTGAAATTTACCAGTGGCTAACCACTCGGAAATATCCGAAATATGTAAAAATGAAAAAATTATAATGCTTGAAGAATATGGTCAAATTATTTTCATTAAATATATAAGATTGATGGACAATTTAATATCATCGACGTCGAATAACGGATCTTTCACTTGAATTAATTGTCAGTTGAGAGAGCGGAATAAGGGCTGTGAAGAAACCCGAATATTTCATCCCTTGCACAGGAGTCACGCTCCAGAGCTATCTCAATTAGATTTTCGACCATAAGAACAAACGACTTATGAGATGCACCCCTTTTTACGGGTTTTACGTTCAAATCTTAGCAAAATTCGTCACAGCGAATGAATATTAATTAGTGAATCTATAGATACCGATCCATAATTATTATTGTTTTTTTTTTTTTTTTTTTTTTTTTTAGTCAAATATCGACGTACATAGTGTCGTGACCGAGGTCGAACACTTAATAGCCTTTCATCACTGCAGACCCAACGAACCTAAGCCATTATCGCTTGATAGCCAAGTGTGAAAATTGTCTACTAATAATCTTTATGGCCTCGTTTAGTTATCATTTCATTTCACGTCTTTCAATGGACCTTTCTATACAGTAATAAATCTTTACTATTTTCTCATGACAAAGATATAATCTAGGATCGCTTTATTATTAAAGGCATATATAGGTATATAGGTGTGTGTCTAATGTCTATATCTGTGATGGTATTATTATTTAAGTATAATATTAATCAATCTTTTCACTGGAATATCCCGAAGTAAAAGAATAGCAATATTGATATTAAATCATCCATCTATCATCCTGAATGTTTATTAGGACGTATATATTCCAACTACGAAGCATATCTATTTTTATCATAATTGTAAATATGATTGTTCGACAATCTCTACAGCCCCCACATATGTCGCAAAAATGATTTTTATCTAAAATTTTACGCTAGGCCATTTCACTTAACGATACGACGATTTGACGCACCTGATTAATATGTCGCAGCTGATCGATCAGCTCACTCGTATTCGCGTTGGCGTATAGTGGCTCTGATAAACTGGATGCTGAAAGTGGAAGTTCTGGATTGTATTTCTGCGCCGGTAGACTAGCGTCCACAATCGTTTTCATGTACCTGAAACAGAAAGCGATAAACATTATTCAAATCGTTCTTTAGATTATACGTTCGGAGTTAAAAACGACATGATTATAAAAAAAAAATGGGAAAATTAGGTGTACACACGGCTTACACGTCGGAAAATAATAGCTAGAAAAATTCACACTAGTCTATAATGCAAAAAAAAAGTAAGTATACAGGGTGTCGCAGAACAGAATGCAGAAAATGAAGAGGATAATAAAGGGGGTCAAGCTGAGTAGATTGACCTATAGAACATGTGGTTTTCGAAGTACCAGTCGCGAGATACGAACGTTTAAAAAAAAATCGCTTTAGGCGCCGGCATGTAGGCAACTGACTACACACCAGATATCCGTCAGCCATCTAATTGATAAGCGCGATCGACTGTTGATACGAGTCATAATACTTTAGGGTTCAAAAATTTCCAACAAAAATACTTGCGATATTAAATTTTATTATGAAAACAAGCGTGATGTTGTTGTGTTTGGCGAAAATTCAATGTAGAAAGTGTTTTCATTCGAAATTTTTGACTTTTGAAGAGTTATGAATTTATAGCGCTAACCGATGCCACACGGAAAAAAATTAGCAGCTGGATAATAGGACAACACTTTTTTGCAGTAGAAATGACAACAATTTTATTGTGGTAACATTTACTCATTAGGACATTGAAATTTACTTGCTCCTATGTACCAAATACTAGAATTGTGGTCATTTCTACTACAAAAAAGTGTTGTCCTATATGCAGCTGCTCAACATAGTAAATTCAGCAACAATTTTTTTTTTTTTGTGCGTGCAGCTGTGTAGTCGGTTGCCTACATGCCCGATTTTTTAAGCGCACGTATCTCGCGACTGGTACTTCCGAGACCACATTTTCTATAGGTCAATTTACTCAGCTTGACCCCATTTATTACCTTTGTCATGTTCTGCATTCAATAATTCTGAGATACTCTGTACATGTAACTAAATAACGTGACGGTAGATTTCGCGTTACATTGATTAGCAATGTCATGACTCATGCTATGAATGGACTAGCATTCATTTCCGACCTTCGATCTCTCATTTTTATAACCATCTACACATTAGAGGGATTTAATTAGCTTTTGCGGCACACTCGCGTGGTAAATCATTCATATACGAGGTACTGAACGCTTGCGCACGCAATGTGAAACGAACTGTAACCGACGTGGCAAAACGCGGTAATTATTGAATAAAAGAAAAAAATCGTCTATACTGTAGACATAAAAAATTATGAATTTCAAAGAGGATCGTGGATGGAAAAGTGGAATTAACGAGAAATACCTGACTATAATTAGTATTCAAAGGATTCTCAAAATGAATAAACACGAAAAAAAAAAAATAGAAAATTTCTACCTTTACCCGGTTTCCAAAAAAATATCAAACAGCGATTAATAATTAAAAAATAGTAACAGTACTGCCTGTTTCATTCGTGACAAAAATTTGTTACGTTTACACAGTAGTACGTCGAATACTACACGTGAAAATAATTTTTAAACCAATCTCCGGGAAGAGCTAGTATAAGTCGATATTTAGTCCCCTTTGCAATTATCGCCCGATTGGCTTGAGCCTGGTGTGTTGTAGTCGATTCCCGCAATTTCGGTACATCATGAGTTGCAGGTCATGTTACCAAAAAAAAAAAACAGCTGCTGCTCGTGTAGTTGAATAAAATAAAAGGACTCAACCCCTGCACAGTCTGCGTGTGCATATCATACATACGTATGCGGTGTTCAGCCATGCGAAGTATAGTGGCTTTTCATGATTCGTCAAGGTTTTTTCTTTTTTTTTTTTTTTTTTTTTTTTTTTTTTGTTTTTTTTATCAAAAAACGAAAATCACCGAGGCGAGATAAAGCCCCACAGATATTCTTTGCTTTGGATTCTAGCCTAGAGTTTGAAAGCGACCCTATCCGCTTTCCCTGGGGTGCATTTATCAAATTGAAACAAACGCCAAAACCTCGGATCTCGGATTTCGGAATGGCGGATAGCAGGCCAAACCCTTTGCTTAATTTATTACTGTCGGAGTCCAGACAGTGGTGGTGGGCGGCTGGCTGTCGAGGTCTCCACGTTCAATCTCCCTATACTCCCGCGTGTCTCACCATGTACCTTTGTCTACAAAATTGAGCCTTTTTTTTCTATTCAACTCTTCACCCCGTACAGAGCCACCTACACCAGACAATGGGCTGAAGAGTGTAGCAATAAACGAATCTGAAATTACATTCACGGTCTCTTTTTTTTTTCGAGACCCTACCTACGCGCGTCTAGAAATTTTTCACCCTTATTTTTCAGGCCGGTTGAATTTCTATTTCAATCCACAATCCTGATGTCAATTTTCATCGACATATGCGAATATATAGAGAGACGAGTGTATAAAAATTCAGACATTTATGACGGCGCCCGCAGCCCATCGTTTTTCAGAAACTTAATCAAAAGTTTGAGCAAATGTCTGGCAACCAAGATTCTTATAATATTCGGGTTTATCCAGCCTATCCAAACTTCTCTGACAAACATTAGCAACATTTTGATTATCCCTAGCAACGAAATACTGGACCAACGGCTTCAGTCCAACTTATGAACAAGAAACAGTGATCACAGCTGCATTAATTTGGGTTGCAAACACATTGTCAAACTCAGTTTGAATCTCGTACATGAAAATTTGTATACATAGGTCATATATGCTTTGGGTATACAGATCGTAACAAATGTTTCGAACACAATTTTTTTTTTATAGCAGTAAAGATTTAGTGTCAATACCGATGATATCGAGATCAAATTCGTGTACCTATATATACCATTTCCTGATGCAACACAACATATAACGTGGTTATACGAGGCTCGTTTTACACGATCGTAAATGTTATCCGGCGTCACTATGTCCATTCAATATTAACAAACAAATCATCTCTCCGCAAGAATTTCCGGAATTACATCATCGTATAGATAATCGGATCTGAGATGACCCTGAAACCCGCTACGCAACTTGGATTATACCTACAGCTTATCCATAATCTATAAAATACTGCGATACAACATATAAGAAATCTTGAATGGCTCATGGTGAACGGATGTATAATATGTTTTCGTTTCGGATATACACGACCGTGCCATCGAAATACCCCTTTTAATGAAAATGCAGTTAATTTTTGTCTGCGTATAGGTAAAGGTAAAGGTATGATGGATCGATTCCAAATACGGAGGGCAATATCGTGTTCGAATGAAGAAACGACTATCGGTGATCGTTTGTGGATCCAAATAAGTCATTAGCCCCAGAGCCCCAGCCCCCAGCAAGCCTTAAAATTCTGATCTCCTGCAGTCGCGTTGAGTCAGCGGCTAACACACAAACTGTATATACTATAATAGACGCGGACGGTGAATTGCTAATCAACGCTTCGTTTAAGGCTTCCTCCAAATTAAATAATCTCTTTCTCCGAAGTGGTGCCCGTCCACGTTGGCGACTTACGGGGCAACAAGCAAGTGGATGGCTGCGGGAATATCTGGAAGTGGTGAAGTGAGGAAGAAGAGGGGTTCTCTGTGGGTATTAATCAACAACAATGGAATCCTTTTTCACCACCCTATCCACCATACACCGCCATCCTCACCCTCTATACAAGGATTATATTCCATCCCTCTTTGCGTGAACTTTTTACCAAATCATCCGATGACCAAGTAACGTTCCCTTATCGCTTTCCATAACAGAACTCAACATCTTTATACCTAGATGTTAAATTTATCTACAAATAGGATACTGACTTGCTGTATTATACAATATATAGTATAAGAGCCACGTGGCGTGGGCTGCGTGGGATCACTAACCGCAGATGGTAATTGCAGGCCGCGGAACCCATTTTATCTATTGTAGGCGAATCGATACGATGAGACATGCGGACTTATCATCATTTTTCTTTAGGTCTTTTTTAGTGCTCTTTCGGAACACAGATTTGCGTAGATTTTAGATTTATCAGATAGCCAAGCAGATCTCCGAATACTGTATACGTATGGTAGTACTAAATAATTGATCGATGTACTCAAGGCTGGTATCAGCTTTCAAAAAACTGGTAGGTATAAATTTCATTTCGCAAAAAATCACGTTTCGCTATAAAAAGAAAGAAAGAAAGAAAGAAAGAAGGCGAGAGAGAGAGAGAGAGAGATCAGTCACTTCTGAAATCAAGGGTATCGCGTTCATACTCACGTCATCAAGGGGACATCGGATATGCCGCAGAACGATGGTGTGCGGCAACTATATGAAGGACTGCGTTTATTTGAAAGTCGATGATTGATGATGGCACCGTTATCTGAGAAGTTTGTGCGGTTCGCTCGGAATAAGCCTCGCGAAAACTTCTGTCGTTTATGGCTTTTGACTTGCGCTGTAGATGCAGTGTGAACGCACTAATATATCAACACCAATCATGGTCATACTTTTTCGAACAATACGCATTCACGAATGATCGTATACATTGTCGAATTGAAATAACCACGATGTGTTAATGCAACATTTTTCTAGAGGACTACACCCATTATTATACAAGTGATTCTTCCTTCCCTCGTGCGGTTAGAAGATGCTTTCCTTTGACCCATGTACAAACCTTTTATATTCGATACCTACTCTTATAGTATCTGTGCGATTAATTATAAATTTAATTTTGTACAGTTTCCACAGTCTCTTTGACGATTACACCATAGGATAATCTCATCAAGTGTATGTATAGACTTCAGATTCTTCAAATAGCTGGTAATTAACTAGATATTTGCACAAACGGCAGCTTAATCAAAGCTTCAACAATCTACATTTTTACTATCTTTCAAAGTTCAACGTGTCATTGTTTTCGTATCACTAGGTATATGAGTAGATTTCCCTCCAGCGCAGAATTGATTTCCTCTCGATATTTTTTATACGGAGAAACTCGTCTCTGCGGACCATCTTCATAATTACAGAGTAATTTTCATCCAAGATATATATCAGGGGTACCCATATAGCTCTATTTCCCCATACTTTTCGTGTCGTTTAGAATATCCATGCATATAGAAGAAAATTTCTATAACCAAGCCTTCTTATAGCCCTGAAGCAATAACGCTATTTAATAGATCGTTCTCGTGGTTGAACGCACACAATGTGCACCAGGTAATGCCAACGAACATGAAGATGATAAGCCGTTGTCCAACGCCCACGCGTTCAGCAGTTGCACCGTGTACTTCGGATGCTGGATATGGAAGGCAGGAAAGCAGTGCAATAAAGTCATGCTAGTATGAGAGAGGGCAGTCCCAGACTCTGGTTTGCATCTCGCGAAGGTTAATTTATATAGTATGCCCAGCTGGGCTGGACAACGGTGACGTCAACGACGACGCCGGCCAGGCTATTCCTTAACGGGAACTTAGACCCGCTTCAGTTCGTTTGAGGTAATGGCTATGTACTTTAAAGTATTTATGCGAGTACGTAGTACGAGGTACCTACATCTATAGACAGAATGTGTGTTATACTTATGTGATAGTTTGATAGACATATACAGGGCCCACTGCACTGCGACGAGATGGCAACGGACCAAACGACACAGAGTAAGGAATCGTGACTTTAGTACTACAAAGTCAATTAACGGGACTGCAGGCTTAGTTACAGACAGTACTAAACTCGTGGGGGAGTATATAATGACGGACTATGTGCATAGATAGAGAAACTGAAGAAGAAGATACCAAATCGAGCTCTGGACTAAATCAAGACGTTGAGAATTGTGTCCATCAGTTGAGCTGCACCATTATATCGCATATGTGTAGGTACAGGAAGTCACTTGATATGTTATTAAAAGTAGCTCGAACTTTGAGAATTGAGCGATCACAGTCATGTGAAGTAGTGAGAAATCTGTTAGTCGAAGTCGTATACAAAAGGGGTTTGAAATTATTTAGAATATCTTGAGGGAGAAATCACACTGAGAAAAAGGTCTTGTTGACACAACCAAAATTTCGTCATTATATGCACAATCACATTTTTTTGTTCAGTCAATCAAATTTTTTGTTCAGTAAACCAAAAATTTCGTTCGGATAACCAAAATTTTGTTGGGACAACCAAAATTTTGGCTATTCCAACAAAATTTTTAGTTGACTGAACAAAAAAATGCGATTGTGCATAGAATAACCAAAATTTTGGTTGTGTCAACAAGACCTTTTTCTGAGTGCACCCGCGAAATCCACATCTAAATGGATGTACTTTTCCATTGAGAATCGGCGATGAGCCCAAGTGATGAAAATTCTCTTTTGGTCGGACCCATAATGTAGATTTTTCAACGTGTATACATATATATCCGTTAAAGGGATGATGGTGGGATGTCTTGTCTCGTTCTTTATACTTCTTAGTCTAAGGTAGGTAGATATATGCGGGCTAGTTCATATTTTGTCTCGTATTGTCTGGTAAGAGATAGAATCCCTGGGGAGTGAATGAAGAAGAAGCCTCGTTCTGTGTAGGCAAAGGTTAGTCCTGCACCCCGGCGCGAACTCCTTACTTTAATCCGCGAGGTATACATAGAATATGAAAGGATTCGCCCTTTTTGCATAAATTTTTTTATTTTTTTTTTATTTTTTCTCAGCTCTTATACTTTTTTATTCATTTTCATTCATTTTTCCTTTTTACCTTTCTCGAAAAGATGGTAGATCTGAATCAAAGTGAAATTACAAATTCACGACTCCTACGAGAGTCCTTTGCTCAATTTATATCCCCGTATTCTTTCTCGTAAATATATACTTATTTATAATATATATATATATATATATATATATATATGAGGCTTTCCACGTGAACCGGGCCACTTTTTCAGTTGCATTTTTTTAATCGTACGCTAATTTTTTGGTGTCTTCAGGGGTTACACTAAGCTTATTTCTACACCTACAGCTATAGACGTCGTTAGATTTACCTGAACTAAGTCCTATACGAAGATATCACTTACAAATATAAATATAAATTAAAAGTAACTCACATTGGTAGTTATACAAAATTATCACATGAAAATGAATATTCGTGAAAGAAAGATAAAACTAATTTTATTCGAAACAGAAAAGGTTCAGATCCATTTAACCCGCAGTACCTATACTATCAAGTCTGCAGAGCGATTAAACAATCGTAACTAATGCGTAAGTGATGGTCGTAAAAAAAAAAAAAAAAAAAAAAAAAAAAAAATTGCTGTACATAGCTCTCAGCTGAATTTTTATCTATACGCGACAATTTATCTGCAATTGCAAAAATATATATCGCGCACTTGTCGGCGGAACATTACATAGAATACATACATAGGTATACATACATACGTATATGTAAGCAAGAGAGTTAAGAATCGTCGGTGTTGCAGTAGTTTAATAAAATACAGGTCATTCGTAAGAATCTCTTTTACCATATATATATATATATTTCGGAAACAGAACCAGACGTCTAGGCGCCGCGGCGGCGACGCTCTCAAGTCGACGGGCTAAAACGTCGATTTACACTGTGACATTGGCGGAGCCACGTGGGCGACTATAAATATGACGTTATACGGTTCGCTGGGATCAATTACGTACATCGGAAGTTGTCGCGGGCGAAGAATAACGAGGTAGAGAAAAAATGAGATAGTATATATTATACCTAATGCGAACGATCAAGACGGGAAATTGAGAAAAATACTAGATTACTGATAAACCTCATTCGCCTAACAGCATTCTGTCCCAATATTGTCATTTATCAACGTGAAAATCATCTCTTCGTTTACATCGAATTGATACTAAAAGGGTCTCATTTCTATCACAGTTTATAGGTAAATTCTAAAAATAAAAAAAAAATTAAAAAAAAAAAAAACAAAACTAAAATAGAAATAAAAAAGATGAACGATTCTCAAATTTGCAGTGTCTTATCTTATTAAACAAAAAATGAAGGCCCATCTCTAGTCGCCCACCTCTTTTTGGTCGAAATGTGTCACATTTCGATTATTATCCGAGCCCAGGCGTCAAAAACGCAAAAAAGGCCAACTTAGCGCAAATTCAATTTCAATTCCGAACACATAGGTCCAAAAAAATGTTCGTTTCGTGCTAAAATCGAGTCTACATATGGTTTTTACATTGTTCGCCGAGGAAATCGAATTCGAATAATTTTTTAACAATGTAAAAACCATCTGTAGACTCGATTTTCGCACGAAACGAACATTTTTTTGAACGTATGTGTTCGAAATTGAAATAGAATTTGCGCCAAGTTGGCCTATTTGCGTTTTTTACGCCTGGGCTCGGATAATAATCGAAATATGACACATTTCGACCAAAAGGAGGTGGGCGACTAGGGATGGGCCTTAATGTCTCGTTCTTCTTATATATACCTTGTGTGAAACCGTGCTTTTGCCAATTTTCTTTTTTCTGTTATATAAAAGCGGATGCTGTGATATGCTGAGATAAAAAAAAACTGATCACTGATATATTCGGGAGATATGTATATATTATTACATACTCGATCGTATCGATAATTTGTATTGTTCTTATTGTTATAGATTTAGGTACATATATATATGTATATATATATATACCTATGTAAATAGATAAGATGAAATTTAGACGACAGAGATATACTATAGCGTGTATTTTCCGTATAACGGATATGAATTGATCACGTACGCGCGTGCGTTACCTCGCGTCGCGTCGCGTCCGTTCGTCTATCCGTCATCCCATCCGTTTTATCCGCGATAGACTGTGCAGCAGCATTGAAGCCTGACAATATATATATATATATATAATATATGTATATTATACCTGGTATAAGCAGGCAACGATGTAAAGATCACGATTTTGCCATAAAGTATAGTTAAACTATCCGTATACAAGGTGTGGTCTCCGGACGTTTGGACAGTGCATGGATTGAGGTATCATCTTTTGTCTCGTAAACTCAAAGACGATAAGTGTTCAGGGTGGAATTATAAAATTAAAATTAAAAAAAAAAAAAAAAAAAAAAAAAAGTCATATACATACATAAAATGTATAATCATTACTGCTGTACATATATATGCAATACATATGTATATATATGTAGATACTATATACGTAATAGAAGTAAGAAAACGATATCCTTTTACTGCTAACGCTGCAGGCAGACAGACTGTAGGTATATATATATATATATATGTATTTATATACATATACATATATATGTACCAGACAATATATATGGAGAGATCAGTGTAACTTAGGCGAGATATACATATATAATCGCGAGGTGCAGAAGATTTTTATTACACGAAATTATAATACTTATCATGACGCGTAGGTGCTGGGTTTTATAAAGGCATTTTATATCATACTACCTTATAGTGTAAAATATGCATTATATTATAACGTAAATAATCAAGATAGTAATATAATACGATGCACGCTGTTATATATAGGTATACCTATATATATTCAGATATTTTCACAGATATATATATAAACCGCGAGGAATGGAAACTAATTATTACCTACGCACGAATAGATGTGTAATTAAATTTATATTTAAATATAATATCTTACACATAGTATCGCGTACGTACACAGAAAGAAAGGTTGACTTGATTCAAGATAATTTTGAGGGTCCAAAAATGAAGACCGAAATTTTCTCGGATCAAATCAAAAATTTTTCTCGAGCCCAAGAAAATTTTCCAAATTTTCTTGGGCTCGAGAAAAATTTTTGATTTGATCCGAGAAAATTTCGGTCTTCATTTTTGGACCCCCAAAATTATCTTGAATCAAGAATAATTTACTTGGCTCAAGTTAACCTTTTTTCCTGTGCATGTATGTACATTGTACAATATCTATAAATGACTGAAGCTAGGAAGTAGGAGCGATATATATGCACATGGTTAGGCATAGTACATATCTACACATATTTAAGCTTGTGGAAGTTGGTACAGGGGTAGGTGTATAACTTTTGCACTGGTCTCTCTCTCTCTCTCTTTCTCTCTCGACGTACTCGTTAAAACTCCCATCAGCATGCAAATTCTTGAAATTACCAGAAGCGCCTTCACTGTGTATACATATACCCCCCTATATCTTTAGATATACATATAATACACGTTAGACAAGAGCTCTATACCTCCTACTGCACAGGATATACTATAGTAACGTGGGGTAAAATTATCCCATTCTATAACGTTTATTGCTAAGATAAAACGGAAAATTTGTTAACGTTTCGCGGGCTTATATAACAGATATAATGTCTATATATATATATATATATATATATATATACTAGACCGGTTCAAAAAAATCGACTATTCTTTTTTTTTTTTTTTCAATTTTCGCATTGAAATACTTTCGGAGGGGTGAAAAAAGATGCCTGTTAAAAGCGGAGCTCTTAATATTAATATTTAGAGGTCGCTCATCACGAATTTCTATTTTCCATTTGAATAGCATAGGAAATTTTTTTTTTTTTTTTTTTTTATATAAATTTGTAGCTCACAAACCAATGAACAAATCCAAATGACTTATACATATTTTCATAGGAAATTGAACACTCTACAAAAAGCTTCTCTTAACATTTTTTGATAAATTGACTCTTTCCAAAGTTATTCAAGCTCAAAGTTTAATTTATAGTTGAGTCAACTATTTTTTTTTTTTTTTTTTTCTTGTGATTTTTTTTCCACAATGATAGATACATTTTTTAGAATGTTCAATCCCCAATCAAAATATGTAAGAGTCATTTGGATTTGTTCATTGGTTTGTGAGCTACGAAATTCTGAAGAAAAAAAAAAATAAAATTCCTATGCTATTTAAATGGAAAATAGAAATCCGCGATGAGCGACCTCTAAATCTTAATTTTAAGAACTCCGCTTTTAACAGGCATCTTTTTTCATGCCCCCGAAAGTATTTCAATGCGAAAATTGAAAAAAAAAAAAAAAGAATAATCGATTTTTTTGAAACGATACTAAAACCTGGCGCACCAAAAAATTCTTGGAGAATTAAACAATTTTTTTTATTTTTTTTTTGATTTTATAAAATCGATATAACTAAATAGAGTTTAAAAATTATTAGGTATTACCTAAATATTGAAAAACTTTTGAAATTCGTGTCAATAATAATTAATTAAGGCAGTTGATAATGATAATTGAATGTTCAATAAGTTAATTCAAGTATGCTTTAGAGTTTACAGTCTAGAATATGTCCGAAGGGTGTTCGCGAAATTATTATCTCACGAATCAAAGCGCGCTGTGATTCCCGCGTTCTTTAACACAGCATTTGCACATTCCTATGCCACTGCAGCAGTTCTCGTCTTTAGTTTCATTTGAAGCGGTTTTAACTGGATAAAAATGATAAAAATATGACTAGCAATGTGCACTACTAGACAAAAAAAAAACAAAAAAATGAAAAAATGAAATTGTATGGAAAAAAATGTCACTTCTCGATTTAACCCTTGACCGCATATGCAAGATCGGATTCTGCGGAATAATCGAATACCATAGGATATAATATCGTCGATATACGATATCCGTCCCTTTTTCTCTCTCTCTCTCTCTCTCTCTTCGTACTACATATTACGTATTCCCGCACTTGACGCGGATGGGGTAACGCGTTTTCATACAGAAATACGTGTATATATATATATATATATATATATATGGATAGAGTTTTGTAGTGGGTGAAGTAGAAGACGGGAGTCGGCGACGCGCCATGGAGTCTGGCCAGGGGTGCCTGGCGCCGGGACGTCGCCGCCACTGGCAAACACTACCAAGGGATTCCTCCTACACGTATGAAAATAATTTCATAGTATATAGTATAAGGCCTGCCCTCGTTTGCGAAGGCGCCCACGTCACGGAGCCTCCGCGTCATGTAGCTCGCGAGCGGGGAGATCCGGTATTTTAGAGATTCTTATGTTTCTCTGCTTCGTCCTTCACCCTTTGACCGATCTCAGACCAAGGTTAACGCGAATTACTTTGTTATCGCGAATAATAACGGTTCTCATATATATATATATATATATATATATATATATATATATATATATATATATATGGGGAAGTCCACCAATTATAGGCAAACGATCCGGGGTCAAAATTTCGATTTGTCTGCAATTTTGATATCTCATAGTTTGTATTGAGATGTAAAAATCCACCAAGTTTTAGACCTCTAAATCTTACCGTTCAGGAGAGACGCGCTGATTAGTCTTTCAACTTTGAGCACATTGACTTTTACATTCGAATTTTTATCCCATCTCTATCGCAAAAAAGAGAATTTAATCAAACGTGTTTTTCGTGTAAAAATGTCTGATCTTTCCAAATATCACATTCATTTCAAGCTAGATTCTCAAAAATGGTGAAAAAAACGTGTTTTTTCAACGTTCCCCAAACTTTTTTTTAAATTTAATATTTTTATCTGAAAGCTTGTAGTTTTTCACTAAAGAAACTGATTTTTATTTTGGGTGCTCGAAATGGGATTTTTTTTTCGAAAAAACGTGTTTTTGTCACCATTTTTGAGAATCTAGCTTGAAATGAATGTGATATTCGGAAAAATCAGACATTTTTACACGAAAAACACGTTTGATCAAATTCTTTTTTTCGCGATAGAGATGGGATAAAAATTCGAATGTAAAAGTCAATGTGCTCAAAGTTGAAATCATTATTCGAGTCAAAAACGGTTTACGGGTGCGCCCCATACTGTATTTTTTCGAAATAGGCATGAAAAGTCACTTTGACGCCAGTTGAGATTCGCTAGACGAAGAGTCAGGTTATGGTGCGATCTGTCGCGCAATTCAAACCGCGCATCGAAACTGCCGTATAAAGACTTTATACGGCAGTTTTGGAATGCGCACTTCGAACTGCGCATCCATACTGCGGTATAAAGACTTTATAGGGCAGTTCTGAAATCAACCGTATAAAGTGACACTTTGTGGATCGAAAACAGGCGTCAAAAAATGACTTTTCAATGCCTATGCCGAAAAAAAAAGTATTTCTTATGGGTGGTAAATAAATTTCAAGAAAGTATAAATAGGTCGTAGTCAAGTTGGGGAAAAAAAAAAAAAAAATTCGTTTTTTTTCTCTTCAATAGTTCGAAAAATGTTCTTCTAATTTTTTTAGCGTTGTTATATTATTATGTTTCGTGAAAAAATTCGACGTTGTACAAACGATATTCTTGATAAAAAAAAAAAAAAAAAAAAAAAGAAAGAAAGAAAAAAAAAAAAAAAAAAAAAAACAATTAAAAACAAGAAAATTAAGCCGATAAAAATATTATCAACTGTGGTATTTTTATTTATCTTACCTGTCATGATCTCTACCTCACAAAACAAAACCACTAACGCATTGCATTCTACCATATAGACACGTACGTTTCTTAAACAGCAAACGCGTTATCACCTGGTATACATATATATTATTGATAAGAATATAACTGTTTGTACATAATGGTTTCTTTACATTTATCAAGTGTATATTGCAGACCATGGGATGAGACATTACTACTTTACACAACACACAGCTATAAGTGAGATAAAGCTTTTGCGAATGTGTGATATATATCGCGTTCCTAAAACCAAAAAGGCGTATCTCAAATCATACGCCCTTTTGGTTCTGCAGAGGCCAAAAGGGCGTATAAAAAAAAAAAAAAAAAAAATTCTCTAATCAACCTAGAAATGTTAGAAATAAGGAAATATATTGAAAAAATGTAAAAAAAATTTTTTTGAGATACGCCCTTTTGGTTTTAGGAACGCGATATATACATATATGCAATAAAATGCAATAAAATGCAATAAAATGCAATAAAATGCAATAAAATGAAGAAAAAAAATAGTGAAGTTCTATTCGTAATTAGTTTATAATTTATTCATACTGTGTGTTCAATTTCTACGATAATAATGATTAACTTTTTGCGCCTTTTTTAAATTCTTTGAATAAATTTTTTTTTTCGAATAAAATCTAAGCCAGTATATTTAAATCGCATGAGAAAAATATATATTATCACTTTCCTATATATTAGGATGTCCGTCACATGTACGTATATAACGATCATTGAGCACGTTTGTTATGAAAAAAAAAAAAAAAAAATATGAAACCTCTTCGTTGTTCTTTTTACAGTTTGTTTAAATTTCCCCACGAACACACATCACTATATATATATCAATCTCTTGATGAGTAACCGCACGTTTTTCGCGTGCGTCGAACGAGTGACCGGATAAAATGTATATTCTAATTTTAGTTGTAGTACACATGTCGAAAGAATTATTATAGTCATGCGGTATGACTAAAATAATTATAACGGATTAAAAATCATCAAGTAAATTTTAAAAAAGTTTAAGGACAATACAGAAAATTTTCTACTCAAAATTTATCTACACGTCTGAGGATCATCATCTAGTCTAATTTTTTATACGACATACATAAATATATCGCGTCACTAATTCCATAAGGTCGTAAGCGACCAAAAAATTATTTTTTTTTTGCGGATATGCCCAAACGATGTTATATGGCACGAAAAAGATTTTGCCACCAAAAACACGATTTTTTTTTTTTTTTTTTTTTTCCTTTTTTTTTTGCGCTTACGACCTTTTTTTACTTACAAAAATTATTGCCAAATTGACGTAAGGAAATTTTGAAAATTGGTATTGTGAGGGAAAAAATGCCTTTTTTCATTCGCACCTTAAGCCCTCTATACACAAAAATAAAGTCGATAAAAGATATATATGGGTAGGTTATACCTATAATAGGTGAATAAGTTGTTTGCAGCTATACCTATTCTATACCCCGGAACCTCTTAGCGCCGTCTATTCGGCAATGAATTTCAACGGTGAATCATTTTAGCGGTTATCCTACCCTGTCAAGGGTTGAAACTACGAAACGGATACCGGATCGAAATACGCAGTGAAACCTTTTTCTTAGGGTTGGGCGGACACCCTGGATTCTCAAACACTGATGTGTGTACCTACACCGGATTTCAGGTTCGAAAACGTTTTAGGTTTTAGGGTAAAATCCATATAGCCGCAATATCGCGTATATATAGAATTTTGGAATATCGTATTTTACGGAAATTAGGCGGTTCGATAAATCGGTTCGGTTATTTTTCTCCAATTTTTATATATCCCCTTGATACCTATATCGAACACCTATATCACTTTCCGCAGCCCATTTTATTTATATTTATCTACCTATACCCGCAACTGCATTCGCGAATAAGAAACTCTGCGCGACGTCGCCATATCAGACAAGAAGAATAAGAATTATACGATACCCGAGATGTATACACGCGAGCTATGGTTGAGTTGATAAAACCTCAAATATTTACTCGACTATCCACTTCGAACGAAGGTTCAATCTCATATTCAATTCGTCATCCAATACAGAAGTGCAGATCGAATTGTCGATCGATCTTTAAATTATTATACCTACATATTTATTGATTCAATTTTTTTATTCATTTTTTTTTTTTTTTTTCCATCATTTATTATAATCCTTTAATAATTATTCTGATCGATACTCTGGCGAAATATATATATAGAAAATGGCAAAGGTGTGTTTTACGTATATCCGAAACGTAACGTGTTTCGTGAATGAACCATTCATCGGTTATCGGAGAATAAAATTGTAAATTTATCGTCAACCCTGACATCTTTATCGACCGCGAGGCAGACACACACATATATGTATATAGCTATATACCTATATACCGCAGAACTATAGCTATACAGATTTAATACTGCTCTCACATATCCAGACTATACGCTGCGGCAAAAAGTCTGCGGATATATATTATAAGCACTGTACGCAAAACTTTCCGCTAAAAACGACTACTTCCATGCACGTGTTGGTATATATATTTAAATAATACTCACATATGTGGTATTACCGAAATTTTCTCTCTATTTATGATTCATGATTTATATAGGTATATAAAAAGTAGAAAAACGATTTAAAATTGATAATTTTTTTTTCATATACGAATTAGTTACATAGCTGAAAAATTTCAGAACTGAATTCAACGATATGTCCGCACACTGAGAAAAAGGTCTTGTTGAAACAACCAAAATTTGGTTATTATACGGTCAAAGAAATTTTTTTTGTTCAGTCAACCAAAATTTTGTTGTGCTAACAAGAAATTCAGTAGTATCATCAAAAATTTTGGTTTGCCCAACAAAATTTTGGTCGACTGAACAAAAAAATGTTGGTTGTGTCAACAAGACCTTTTTCTGAGTGGCAGTAAAGTCCTACACGGAGAAAAATGTATAGTAAATTTTCTCATACTCATATAGTAGTTGTGTCATATACTTTCAATATGACGATTGTTCCTATACTTTATACCTAATGTCACCATGAATATAGGAATGTCTTTCTCACATTCATGGAACATTGAGTATAATGTATCGGAACGATCGTCATATTGGAAGTATATGACACAACTACTATATGAGTATGAGAAAATTTACTATAAATTTTTCTCCGTGTAATTTCGATTAATCAACCGCGAGTTATCGGCTTCCAAAGTGCATGAAGAAGTGCGAATTTACGGTGCAAGTTTCAAGCAATATTCTTCTAGATATAAATATATGTACGATGGAGATAAGACAGAAGGAGCAATTTTACAACTCTTTTACTTCGATAGTCGATAATTTATAGTTTTTATATACTAGATATAGATATATATACGATAGTTCGTCGTATATATAGACTGGTATAAGAGATCAATGATAAAATAGGACGTCGTCGTATATGTCACAATGTATTATTATACATATAATTACGTATGTCGTGTATAAGAGTAGGGTACTACATACCCAGTTGCGTGGAGTTATATACTATATATTATGTTGTCACGACAATTCCTCAAAAGATCGTCACATCTGGCGTATAGTCGAAAAAAAAAAAAAAGAAAAAAAAAAAAAAAAAAAAAAAATTCAAGCTTGACATGTGGTCTTATAACGCGATGTTGCAAATTTCTTGCGATCCGCATATAATTTCGTCTATTTGATATTTTTCTATAACAAATTGCATTAATATTAATAAGGATCTGAGTTGTATTTTCTATTAGGTATATAAAATAATAAATAAATAAAATCTATAATATTATATTATTATGTGAATAATATAACTTATAAGGGTATATAAGCGAAATCGTTTATAACTTGACCACAAGTTGTACATAAAACTTGTGCCTTCGCTTTTCAGATTTTCGCATATATATATATATATATTGTAACTTATGGCGAGTATCTTGAACCCGAAAGTTGAGAGATACCCGCAGTTAGTGTGAGTTCTTTACCTATATAAAAAAAGGGATTTAAATTATCAAAATTATTAGGGCTTTTCTTTGAGGTACGTAGGTAGGGAAAAGGATGGGTTAGCCACCAAAAGCCACCTATGCAACCTTGTGAATTTACTTTATCTCAGGACTCGGGTAGATTTCTCCACCAAAGCCTGTTCCCTTCGGACTCGGGTAGAACCAAAGCCGATCCTTCTCCTATTCGAACAGAGCCGGGAAGTTAATCCAAGCCTGCTATCCTAAACACAAAACCTATTCTTTACTCGGATCCGGGAACCTTGCGATTCCAAGACCGTGTCTCAGACTCGGAATCGTATTTCCTTGGCCCTCGGACGCGGGAATTTAATCCAACGCCGTACGCACTTGGAATGATCCAAAGCTGGTCCCTATAAGGCTTGTTCAGGGATGGATATTGATTAGTTAGGAGTCAGTGCTGAAATATCCGACAAAGTTCAAATAAGAAAATAATATTGTATTCATATGAATTCTAATAAACTAATTTTTACAATGATTTACTTATTCTACTTCTATTCTAATTTCGTGACTCTAGTCGCGTTTGTTTGTTTGTTCCGTTTAGGTTTTCGTTCTGTTTGTATATTCTATTTTTATATTCTAGGCTATGCGCGGTTATGTTTTCTGTTATGATTCTATTTCGTTTTCGTTATATTTCCTCTCATTCTCTTCGATTATATTTTGAATTGTGACCAGTGATATTTTATCTAAAGGCAATTGAATTTATTCTATATCATGATTTTATGTTAGTTATTCGGATCTAGGCGATCTGAAGCTATTCAAGTGAATTTAATTTTATCTAAGTTGTGAGTCGCACCGGTGCTCTACCTGACTACGCTATGTGTTGTTTGAGTCGACCGGCCTTTTGCTCGTGTCGCTCGAATTTTGAATATTGGTTTATGAGTCGCACGGCCGCTCTGGCTCGAATACGCTATCGAGTGGTTGAGTGTGCCGTTTATATATTCTTCATCCCCACTTTCTAGCGTGACGTCAGACACTTGGTCGAACGTAGAGGATTAGTGTAATCCTTTTCTTTGTTCGGGTTTTGGCGATATTCGGTGTGCACTATAGCTGGATATGTTACAATATATATGAGTATAGCGAGGGTTGTGAATAAACGTCAAAGTTCGAAGAAAAATTGAGCTTCGAACGTGCGTCCGTATATATAAGAATTGCGCGTGTAGAAGCGGCACTTGACCCTTGCCCATTTTTCTTCTATACCCCCTGACTTTTCGTAAAATGATCTTCGCGTAGCCGAGCACAATCCCTCGACGATCTTCGCTCACTTCGAGAATGTGTATGGACTTGAAAAATACACTTCGGAAGTATGTAGGTAAAACCCTCAACCCTCGCGGACCCTATATATATATATATCGATTGTATAGAACTCCGTACCTATATACGTTTGTAAAAATATAAATAAAATAAAATAAAATAAAATAAGAATCGCGTACCGAATTTGGCGAAAAAAAAAAAAAAAAACATATCGATATATGCAAAGACGAAAATCCAATCAGTTTTGATTAATTAAAATTTAAACTATAAATATACGAGAATCTATAACCACTTGTTATCTTATTCAAAAAATTGGTCAAAAACCAAAATTCAATGTTCAATAATTCACCAACTTTATGATATTTTTCGACACAATAATTACCCTCACGGGTAACAACAATCGTGTTATTTGTTTGTCAGATTCATCGCGTACATAGCGTAGTGCCGCGAAACGCAGTTTTTTTTTCTTCTTTTTTTTACTGAATTTTCACTCCCTTTGATTGAATTTGAAAAAATCGAAAAATAATAAAAATGCCCCACTTTGTGAAATAATTGGTTCTTCGAGTAGAAACATCGTTCGCAAACTAGAATGATACAGACTGTTATCGGTGTACGCCGATACTATATTTGCGAAAATTCCGATCTAATGATATTTGTGTTTACTGCAGCGGTTTGCAAACGTTTACACTGTTCGATTTTTGTCGCACAATTAGAGTCATGTCCCTGCTTTGCGTACATATTTATATACCAACATGTGCAGTGTAATTCACATTTTACATGAAATTTGAATTTTGGAAAATTTTGGAAATCTTGACCCCAATCAAAAAATCTAAAAAAATTCTGAAAAATCTTGCTTCGTTTATCAAAATTTTCAAGCCTTGACCCAGAGTGAGCAGACGTTCGCTTCTATGAGGTTTAGAGTTTTTTTTTTCCGAAAACAATGTTAATAATATGAGAAGCAAACGTCTGCCCACTTTGGCTCAGAGCCTGAAAATGTTGATAACTAAAGCAGGATTTTTGAAAATTTTTTCAGATTTTTCAAATCGGGCTATCGATGTGTTAATTTTCAAAAATCATTGGTAAATCGGACGGTTTCCAAAAAATCAGAAAAAAAAAAATTCAGAGTATTTTTTTCGAAAAGGTGGAACAACACAAAAAATTATGACCCGAATCGGAAGGGGTGAGGGTCAGACGTAGGTCGGGTTGGGGTGGAATTCCCCATATATATAATCTATATTATGTTGAATAAACGTGTATGTGTTCAGATATTAGGCAAACTTACTCTCCGACGCGGTCTCCGTTCCAGCAATGTTTGTCAGGATGTTCTTCGCAGATGGTATCAGCCAGGGTCCCGTAAAAGCTACGGGATCTAACTACACTGGCCAAAAAGTTTCCCAAGTGTAATTCCGTTGGTATTTTGTATGAAGGAACAGGTTCTGACGTAGTGGCATTTGTCGGTGCGAAATCTACGAGTTCCGTACGACCGCAAGCGGTGCGAACCTGTAACAAAAAAATTGAAAGAAATTTGAAAAATTTTTAATTTTAAAATTTTTACTTTTTACCAAAATATTATGCCCTGAATATTAGCTATAGTATTAGAGTCAACACCATCAATTTATAAACCAATTTTATTACCACTCACTGGCTTATAAACTAATGGATCCAATTGTCTTCTGACCTTCTTCAATTTACCAAGGCTTTCTTCTTCTCTCACATATCAGGATAAGCAAACGGATGAATATATTTCTTCGGAAGCTATATATATATATATATATAGCACCGTTGCGTGATACACGAAGATCGACCTATGGACACTAAAACGTTTTCTAATTGCTTTTCCAGCTCTCTAAGTAATGAATATATAATCAAACATGGATTAATTGAGTCTTATTTGAAATTTAGACAAATTTTTTTGTTCATATATCAGTTGGATTTACCGAATGAAAGGCGTTTTTTTTTTTTTTTTTTTTTTTTTTTTTCCCCACTCTAATGATATATATATGACATGTGTTCAAGTTTGTTAACGTTCGACCTTCTCAGACAGGAACTAGCTAATCAAGGCGTTATTCCTTAAAGACCAGTATGATACACGTATATGAATACTATATATATGCTTCTATGAAATGATACCATAAGTGTCATGCACGAGTCTTAAGAGGAGTCGGTCTCCTTGATTACGTCTGTTGATTGTCACTGATATCGCAGCCTAGTGTAATAGTGTAAGAAATTCCTAGATAGAATATACAAACTTTGATTCCTAAATAAAATAAAAGGGTAATAAAAACGATATGAAATAATAAACCAGCATTGCAGGATCATTCAGAGTCTCATGGAGACACAGAGAAACTGCAAAAGTAAAAGAGAGAAGACCGATAGGAACAAAGACAGGGATTTGATAAAATGAAAGTTGGGAACATACCGAGAGTTTTTGGTAAAACTGTGTTGGTTTCGCCGCAGAGAGGGGGTCAGCAGTTTCACCGAAAACTCTCGGTATACAGCGGTTGCTATAGTTGTTGGTTACCGTCACACGTACGCGTTTAATGTTTTCGAATATTGACATGTAAATAGATTGTGTACATAGGCAAAAATACATGTGCCTACGTACACATATGGAGTGGGTATAGATAAATCTCAAAAGGCGCCGTAGTTGACGATTTTCCATCTCCATCTCTTTCTTTTTCTTCTTCATGTTTTTTTTTTTTCTTTTTTTTTTTTCAACCGGGTTATTTACCGAGCCAGTTCAAACAAAGAATTATTTAATTAAGATAGTCGACCGCTCGGGACTTCTCTAGATGTGGGAATGTTTTTTCAGGCCAAAGGGGTATAATATGTATACTATGTACTTTTATTTCGGTTTTTGTGTATTTTGGTGAACCGGTCGCGCATGGAAATATTCTTTTAAGGAGAAAACCTCCTCACGCTACATAAGGTACTATATAGGTATACTAGGTATATAACTTCTGCAGCACTTAGGTAAACCCGGAATGCATTCAACAGCTGTAAACTTATAAGCTTCGCATTTAGTATTTCAGTGAAGTTCAATATGGTCTCATCATTGCAAACTATCACTATTCAAGTTTCAAAGAAATTCTTAGTATGATAATGCCAAAATATACAATATCAAAGATATAAAAAACAAAAAAAAAAAGAAAAAAAAAAGAGGAACAAAAATAAGATTCATCATATTATTATAATTATGCATACGGTAAAAATTCTTCGAGTTCTATAAAAGACCTAATCTGCTGTTTTTATACACAATATAATATCATGTAATGTAATATTTCTTTTTTAAACTTCGCTGCTCGAAGTTATTTGTTTTTGTTTATTTTTAATAATTGCAACCCGCTGCGTGGAACGTTGAATACACCTACACTTGCGGTGATCTCTATAAGAGAGGCAAAAACTCTTTTCATAAGGCACGGTTTAATAAACTTTTCCTCTTTATCCCCCTATAATACCGAGGTTTCGGAACATCCAGACTCCAGTCCGGGTCTGGACCAACCGGACTGACGAGAAAATATTATACGAAATATTATACAGATGCATTATGGGTATATAAACACAACCGGCTAATACCATATTTCACTTGTAATATAGACAATATAATAATTTTTATTTTATACACTTAGAAAAAGGTCTTGTTGACACAACCAAAATTTGGTTATTATATGCACAATCACATTTTTTGTTCAGTCAATCAAAAATTTCGTTCGGATGACCAAAATTTTGTTGGAAAAACCAAATTTTGTTGGGACAACCAAAATTTTGGCTATTCCAACAAAATTTTTGGTTGACTGAACAAAAAATGTGATTGTGCATGTAATAACCCAAATTTTGGTTGTGTAAACAAGACTTTTTTCTGAGTGTAAATTCTATTCGAAATTTATTCTATTTTGTGTCGTACATATATACTATTATACGGTGTATTTCATCTATATACTTTCAATTTATCTACAATATTTCCCCTACGTATTGTATAAAAACGAGTATATAATATAATGTATATGATGTCAGAGTGTTTCGTCGTGCAACAATCGGCATTAGATCGAGTTCCAATAATGGATTATCCGTGTCGTTTGCAGCTCTATTCTATATCGACGAAAAGAAACTTGTATAAAGCGCGGGATGGGAAAAAAATAAAATAAAATAAAATCAACGTCACCTACACTTAGGGACAAATCAATCCTCAAATTCGGTATACACTGAGAAAAAGGTCTTGTTGAAACAACCAAAATTTGGTTATTATACGGTCAAAGAAATTTTTTTTGTTCAGTCAACCAAAATTTTGTTGTGCTAACAAGACATTTAGTAGTATCAGCAAAAATTTTGGTTGGCCCAACAAAATTTTGGTTGACTGAACAAAAAAATTTCTTTGACCGTATAACAACCAAATTTTGGTTATATCAACAAGACCTTTTTCCGAGTGTACCTATAGTATATATTTTACAAAATTTGTAAAATAAAAATTTCTAGGACCCGTATATATATATATGAACTGTGAAAATGAATTATGACACCGATAATAATAATAATAATAATAATAATAATAATAATAATGATAATAATGACAATGGATGGCATGGGGACAGGCACTTAATGCATTGCTGATTCGAAGGTAACCCACCATAATGTACAATATAAGTGGGTTAGGGTTCGGTGATGGTAACATATCAATTTTCGGTGAGAGTTTCTCGTGCGGTTCCACAATATGGTGGTGGTGATATATAAAGTTGAAAATTTTCCTCATGGGAAGCGAGAATGAAGTAATATTAAATGGTTAATTTCATCCTGGTAATTCTAAGGCGAATGTTGAATACGACCGAGACGCGTCGCGTCGGTCCCGGGGTATACGGTAATTAGTAATTGATGCTAAACACCTTGGTAAAAGTTTAAACTTAAATCCATGCAGGAGTTAATCCCTAGCCGCGGTTTTGAAAATTGCTAAGTGCTCTATAGTTGTCGGTGCAGATATTATTATATAAATGAGAGAAAGATAAAATGATAAATAGATAGAGAAAGAAAATGAGAAGTTGAAAAAGCGTTATATATGGAAATCTAAAAGTTTAGTCTTTTTCATTTCCGCGCTATCTCGTATCTATACATAATATAGAAAATGCTCTCCGAGCTACGCTCGCGTGCCGAAGGAATAATTCATAAGATATTATTATAGAACGACAAATGAACATATTTTTCGAGCCACGTTTTATGTATACATACGTTATACGAAACAACTGAGGTAGTTATTATACTTGATTGTTGCAATAATACATGCTGAAGTAATTTTACTGCCGTGGGACCAAACGACAAGGAAATATATTATGGCGAATCGCAATGTGTTGCATATATACACATCAGACACAATCTACCGTGAGGTTCTGTGTGGACGCGGAACGCTAGGGATACCAACCCAAAAAGGGTGCCATTTCATGGACAGTAAGCTACAGCAGCAATTTATAGTAACTTACTAGATGTTTCTAGTAAAATCACACTAGAAATCATTAAAAATCTAGTGATTATTGGTTACTAGATTTATGAACTAGAAATCTAGTCACTACACGCAAAACAAAGTGCTCTCAAATTTACTATGTGAGCAGTAACTATAGGGACAGCACTTTTTTTGCAGTAGAAATTATCACAATTGCAGTATTGGGTACATTGGAGCAAGTGGCCTTCAATGTCTACATGAGTGAATGTCACCACAATTGTGATAATTTCTACTGCAAAAAAGTGCTGTCCCTATATTTACTGCCCACATAGTAAATTTGACAGCACTTTTTTTTTTGCGTGTAGATTTCCAGTGATTTCTAGTCATTTTACTAGAAACATCTAGTAAGTTACTATAAACTGCGGCTGTACCCTTTTTTTGGGTTGGTATCCCTAGCGTTCCGCGTCCACAGTATCTCACGGTATGTACCTCACGATGGGAATAGTACGCGTATAGGTACACAGAAAGAAAGGTTGACTTGATTCAAGATAATTTTGGGGGTCCAAGAAGACCGAAATTTTCTCGGATCAAATCAAAATTTTTCTCGAGCCAAGAAAATTTGGAAAATCATTTTTGGACCCCCAAAATTATCTTGAATCGAGAATAATTTTCTTGGCTCAAGTGAACCTTTTTTTCTGTGTATATATTTTTCCTATCCCCTTTCCTATCCCCATGTAATACCCTATCAAAAGATTTAGGATAATATTTATTTAAATACTTAAAATATCCACAGAATTTTACTCACTTTAGTCAACTCCGAGACTTCATACTTCGAACCTATAAAGACTTGACGATTAAAACTTTTAATTAAATCAGCGAGAATATTATCTCGGCATTTAATCCGTTTCTAAATTTACCATCGCGAGGTTATTTCAAGCTTGACCTATCTCACCGCTAAATTCCTCTTCCAAATATAAGGAAATTTTTATTTCATATTTCCTCTTTTTTTTAACAGAAATCTGCAGAATATTATTTCAATCTCTGAACACCAGGAGGTAGTAAAATATTCATTAATTTATTTTTTTTGTTAATTTTTTTTTTTTTTTTTTTGTTATTATTAAACAAATGATCACTACATTCGTATTCACTCAAGCATTTTACGACTGCACTCACCATAAGGCTCGAGAAAATTCGCAAACGATAACAGACAGGACGCAAGGACTAAGCGAACGAGGTGAACTAAGTTGTCGGCTATTCTTTCTGTGAATTAAATCGTTCCTGACAGTTTAAAAGCCCGTTTTAAACACAATTTAAACACCTATAACTTTATCCCCTGTATCCATGCGCTACTAGGTATATATATACCTATATGAACACTCCGAGCTGCTATAAGAGCATATCAGTTGTTATTTTTCAACTTTCAAATAACGAATTTTGCTGCGGATAATTTTTCAAGAACGTTTTCACACTTTTTTTTTTTGTAGAGTTATTCAAGGACCTCAAGGGACTGAAAAAAAATCTCTGGACAAGCAGTAATCGCGTCCAGATACATATATCGATCGCGAAAAACGGTGCTAGTGATGATCCTCACCCTCTATCATTTTGCGGTATCATGACATGCGGTGAATAGGGAAAACTTACATTTTGGTAACATAATGCTACGGCATATCATCCTGTGTGTATCTGCTGACTCATCCCATTTGCGAACGCATAAAATGCTGCTTGTATGTAATACCCATATACATATATATATACACGTGTAGTACTTCGTACAGACTATATCCCTACACACGTAGTGCAGGGTTACAGCTGGGTTATCCTTTTTTTTTTTTTTTTTTTTTTATGAACTTGATTTTAATTTTACGTGTCCGAGAAAAATGAATAGAGAATAATATCGAACCTTACAATATCAGGAATAAAAACTTGATTGAAAGAGTCGCGAAAAATTGAACATGTTTTTTTTTTTTTGCAAATTTTATCGCAGAAAGGGTTGCGAGTTTGAAGATTTTGATCGTTCAGAGATACGGAGGTTTTCTCAAGTATAATAGTTATCATCAAAAGATGAGAAAAATTGTGAAAAAATTTATAGGGCGAAGAGATGGATGAGAAAAAAAAAAGTGGCCTAGTTTATACGGAGAATGTATATTTTTATACGCATATATATATATATCTGTATCAATGAGCGGAGTATTAGACTTCACGACGCGATGTAAATGAGATATCGATTATCCATAGTCTATAATATACTACGGAGGGTTGATAGACCAATGTCTTGTCCCAGATGAACTTAATTCGTACATCATGGGTGCATGGCTCCAATAAATATCCGTCTGTCCATAAGAAGGAAGATGTGAAAATGGAAATTTTTGAGGAAGGGTATAGGTAGGTATACTGAATTTCAAAAAATTCTTTAAATTAAAGTACATTTTTCTGAGTAATTTCACGAACTAAATATACTACGTGTCTGTAGATTTGCAAACTTTGAAGGATCGCAGAAAAAGACAATCTCTTGTTTTTTTTTCTTCTTTTTTCTACAAGTTTCAAAAGTTTTCGAGAACGTAGATATTTAGCAGTCTCATAAATAATATCTAGCCGAGTAAAATGAAGAACTTTTTGTTAGTCGCGTTTGCGATCCCGAGCGCGTTCGTAACGAATTATATTATATAAATGATAATTAATGACAGGGGTTTATAACAAAGTTTCAAAGTATAAAACATCCTAGCCCGAGCTGTTATAATATTACCCCACGTGTGTAAATATAAACAGTGGAAACGATACCCTTATATTATATAATCTATTTATATAGTAATTAAAAAAGGTGCGCCAATGAGTATAATATAGACTATACATCTAAGTCTATCGCAATATAGGTACATAGGTATATGAACGTTGAAATCCGCAGTTTAATAAAAAAAAAAAAGAAAAATGAATTTCCATACATCGACGCTCGATACGAATAACAGCACATTTCAGATTCCGGGTGAAGAAGAGCACGTTTCAAATTCCGGGTGGAAAAGAGCACATTTCAGATTCCGGGTGGAAAAGAGCACGTTTCAGATTCCGAGTGAAAAAGAGCATGTTTCAGATTCCGGATGGAAAAGAACACGTTTCAGATTGAGAATGAAAAATAGCACGTTTCAGATTCACTCGAAAACTAGCACAATTCAGGCGAAGCGAATATTACTCATTAGTAAGTGTCAGGTAGGTTTATTATGAAATTGGAAATGCACAATTATGCACAAAAACTCGATTCAATTTTATCATTGAATGATTAATTCAATCTTATAATAAACCTACCCGACACTTGCTAATAAGTAATATTCGGTTCAACCTGAATTCTGCTAGTTTTCGAGTGAATCTGAAACGTGCTATTTTTTATTCTCAATCTGAAACGTGTTCTTTTCCATCCGGAATCTGAAATGTGCCCTTTTCCGCCCGGAATTTGAAACGTACTATTTTCCACCCGGAATCTGAAATGTGCTGTTATTTGTATCGAGCGTCGATATCGATTAGTAAAAAAGTTGAAAAGAAATGAAAAGGATATCTATATGTAGTTTTCGTGATAATGGATAAAAGAATATAATATGCCCTATACTATTAATACGTACTATGTATGACGTTATGAAAGATTCAACTCGTGACGTCACTTCGTTGTTAAATCTCATTCACCCGAATCAGATCCAATTTATATCGCTTAATCGGGTGACACACTGAATTAGAAACGAGAAACGCAATGGATAACCGTGTGCCAAAGGGGAAGGAAAAAATAGAGATCTGTATACGCTACAGTAACAACTAACACGTCCTGCTCCTGCTCCTGCTGCTGCTGCTGCTGCTGCACTTGTCATGTTGTCATTAAATACATCCCTACACCCCTGATTATCATTCTTCCGTTTCGAATTATTATACCTACTCTGACCTTGTATATATATATTATAATAAATAAAATCCCGAAGAATGATCAATCTACGATAAGAAAGAAAATCTATACATATAGGTTTCAATTGAATCGTCTTTCCATATATTTCAAAAAATAGATCTGAAAATATATTTTCTTCTATAATTTTTGTAAATTTTAAATATAATATACATTATTTGTCGTACACCCTGTAGACATTATTGTATACGTGTATGTGTATAGTATATAACTCTTCTCTCGGTTTTATACTCCCCCGCAAAATTTCATCCAGCTCTAAACTTCTCGACACAACAAAGAGTTAACCGACAAAGAATCAATATAAAGTATCATGGCGGCTTATCCGGCAGTTACCCGCAAGGATCAGTTACTAAAACTTTCAATACCAGCTAGCTAGTATATAAGAACGCGAATAGATAGTATTAGAGATTCTATGGCATGAACGACGTAGTACGTCTCGTATATCTATATTTATATATATTTATATAGGTTTAGCTGCATTTGATGCTTTCAATATGAAAAATTGATCAATTCTCTGAGTGCGAAGTTTGAGCCAATGAAGAAGCGCGGGGAAAGGAGAAGGAGAATTCGATTATTTCGTAACGTGACGAGTCAATCTCACGTCAGATAAATCTTACACAAGTTCGCGTGACGGTGAACTCACAGCAATACTGCAAATGGACCGGGTAGGCAATCAAAAAGTAATTGAACCTACCGAAAATTGCGATACGATAGTTTCTTATACACGAGACGGATCAGGCACACAGATAGACGATTTGACCATGTAGTCTATACCAGTGACGACAAATTCCGAGGCTATAACTCGATTTTATCATCCTCGGACACGACAGACAATATAAGATATTGGGGTAAAGGTATAGAAGTGGATTGATATGTGCGACGATATACCTATCGCGTTTTATAGATCAGGGATGAAACAATATAGGAAGAGAAAGAAAGTGTCAAAATCTCGATTAGAATCATTCCGCTCGAGGCTATAGATACCTTGACCATGAAGATCAAGTTATTCAAAGAAAATTTCACTTGCGAGTACCACACGAGCTCATAATTTGCGAACGTGTTTTTGTAATTTTTTTAATTTCGTGTTTCTGATCTTTGGAAAATGCGACTCTTTTTTCGTATTTTGGTATTTGACAGTTTTCTATATATATATATGTTTCTTTTTGAGGTAGATTAACCATATAAAAAATCGCGGACCAAATTGGAAAGGTCGAGGTCACGGGCTGGTCGAGTTGGCATGGAATGCCCCATATATATTAGGGTGTGAAAAAAAAAAAAAAAAAAATTCAAACGCACATCAACATTCCGGTAGATCATCTCAAATAGAATATCTCAGCCAAATATGAGCTCTTAATATTGATATTTAGAACTGCGTAACTCAGTTTTCCCATTTTTGATTTGAATAACATGTGAAAAAAAAAAAAAAAATCGGAAAATTTTTGAATTGTTTTTTCTCGTAAGCGGCTTGATTTAGAAACTATCTGAAGACAGATTCTTATAGGAAATTTCACGCTCTATAAAAAAGTACTGAGATAAAATTTTCCTAACTCTCACCGATTAAGAGATATTCGCCTATAAACATTGAGTCATAGCTTCACGGAGACATATGACTCTGGGAAAAACAATTTTTTTTTTTCAACCGCGCATCAAAATTTCGGTAAAGCATCTCAAATAGAATATCTCAGCCAAATATGAGCTCTTAATAATGATATTTAGAATTGCCTATTTCAGTAACTAAAATTCGTAACTAAAATTAGTAACTAAAATAGGCAGTTCTAAATATCAATATTAAGAGCTCATATTTGGCTGAGATATTCTATTTGAGATGCTCTACGAGAATGTTGATGTGCGTTTGAATTTGTTTTTTTTTTTTTTTTTTTTTTTTTTGGCACACCCTAATATATATAGGTACCTTCGTACGCTATTCCAGAAAGGATAATAATTCGAGTGAATCGATTCGAAGTTTCGTCCCTTCCGTCTGAATCTATTCGTACTTTAATAGGTATGTACCAGGGCTAATTAGCGGTCAATTGCTTCCAGGACACTGAATCTCTGGCACGGTGAAAACAACTTAATACCCCGTGATTCCTTTAGGGCTGTTCGTAGCTCCTTGAAAGGGGTCCTTGAGGAAGAAAAGGTCCCTTCCCTGAATTACTTACGATAGAACGGAGTTTTGGATCGTCAGGGCCCGATGCCTGGGAGATCCTAACAATGAGAGAGAGAGGGAGAGAGAGAGAGAGTCACAGGCTGGAACAGTGGGATGGTATTTGATTCCCAGTCTGTACATTGGCGTACGAGTCGCATTCCTTCAGGAATTTTTTTCGTAAATTAATATAAAGTTTCAAATTTTTTTTTTTTTTTTTTTTTGTATAAAAATTGAATCGATGAATTCTGATTCGATTTTTTTAAGCCACGTGATTGACGGAGTAAATCACGAATATTTTTTTCTTTCAAGTTAGACTTTGTATTCGGCAGTTTTTCGACCAATAATATTTAACACATTCGTTTTTTAGCGTTTAAATCGCGTGGGTGTGATAAAAAGAAGAAAAAAAATTTCAATTTTTCAAGCTTTATCAAAACGCGTAACGCGTAAAAACCTATATACCTATAGGCTTGCAAAGCAATCTCACAAGAGTGAGTTCACTCTTATATAACATAATATAGGTATATGCATTTTGTATTTTCAAATGGACCTTTAAATTATGAATGTATATTTTAGTAACAAAAATTCATCTTTCAGAATATTTTCCATAATTCTGTGTATATGTATATAGATGTGAGTACATACACGATAGATTCTATATTTTTCTTTAAGATCTTTCGAAATATTACATAATCGAATACACGCGCAGGTTCGAAAAGCTCTAAAAGCAATAATATCTAATTATATATTTGGAATTGCTTCTGGATGGGAAAACTTCTGCCATAAAACTTGTATTCATTCAGTTAAATTCTAAAGTAGTATAAGACTTAACATATGTATATTTAATGTCTAAAGTCAAATTTACTAGCTAATTGATTCGATGAATTTCTGGTTTTTTTTTTTTTTTTTTTTTTTTTTTTTGAGTTTGATTTTTGATCAAATGTCACGTAATCCCTGCAGAAACGTTCAGTGAATTTCGCTCGGTAAATATACCTCTTCTATACAACCCTAGATCTTCTTTTATTTCGGTTCGTCCAACCGTTAAATCCCGAGTCCCACCAGTTTTTCTTTTTTTTTTTTTTTTTTTTTTTGCACTTTGTCGTCGACAATTTTTTTTTCTATTTTATTTCTTCGTTATTTTATTATTTTTTTTTTTCTTGTTTACTTGTTTATCCCAACCCGTGGCGATACTGCGATACCGTGAAGAATCAAAAGTTCAATAAAATATGTAAAAATTTGTAATTCAAATCGAAAAATAATTCAAAACTAAGGATTGAAATTAATCGATCGAGCTTTTTCCATTGATTCATATTATACAGCGCTGTCGTATATCAATAATACGTGTGGCGAACTATTACTATACATAGTAATATGTACGTATTATAATACGTAGATAAGTAGTTATTTATCTGCTACCACCCCAGAAACACACAATGGAACACTCATTGATGAAAATTATAGTTATTTCCTTTCCGATATGGTAGGTATACCTCTATATATATATATATGGGCAAATCTCTGAAACCTCGAATTTTTTTCAGGAATTTTTTTTTATTTTCAATTCTTGAGCACATGCCTGAAATTTTGAGTATACGTCCCGTCAGCTGTTAGAATACAGAATCTAACGTGGTGCAACGTTTTGAAGCAACGCACTAATCGTTATCAACGTTTTTTCATATTTTTGTGATTTCCGAATCATTTTTTGAAAATAAAGTGATAAAAAATACAAATAAGGTGATAATTAATTTTTTTGTATGAAAGCGCATTCTTTTGCGAACAAAATGATTCCAGGATCAATCTGCTCCGATTGATACTTTCGGAGATAGGAATTTTCAAACATAGCGGTGCAACAGCGGTTTACGAAAATTAACATAGCTCCAAATCTGCCATTTTAAAATTTTTTTCGAAATCCTTAAAGTTGTATTTTTTTTTTCCATAGTACTACAGATATTTTGAATAGCACAAAGTTCCGTGACTTGACGGTTTTTTTTTTTTTTTTTGAGTGAAGTGACGTGGATCCGCTCACCTAACGCGTGCAATTCTATGATCTTGGATTTTTCGCATTTACTTTTCGCTCCGTAACTTCTTGAATAATTGTTAAGGAGATGGTGCGGGTGAATTTTGATTCAATAGTGTACTAAACAGCAGTGCACAAATATATTCAGCTGGATTTTTTATCAGCAGACGATGTGCCAATAAAAAGTATGCGTTTTTACTTCGGTGCACGTGTTGTCTACTTTTCAATAAGTTGTATTTTAACTACCCCCTCATGCAAGCACATAATCCTGTCACGTCTAGATTTATTTCTTTTGTGCCCTAGAACACGATCGATGTTGTCTGATAACGATTTCAAGTACGCACCAACCACGGTGCGCTATAAAAGTCATAAATATTACAAGTTTAAAAAAGTAGTGACACCACTTTGACTCTTCATAACTTTTCTCCTATTGTGAGCACATACTTCTAACATGTTGCATTTCATTCTGCTCTCTTAATGCTTTCAATTCATTACCAGTTCAAACATCACCAACTAATGCACCAAATTTTACAGCATAAAAATAAAATAAAAATGAGGGAGTGACATCTTCGAATGTGCCGATTTCGTTATTTTATATGTATATCATATGCATTTTTGACATTGAAAATTTGTGCGCTAGTATTTTTTTTTTTTGTATTCACATGATCAACACAACATATACAACCTGATTTTTCACTGATAAATGGGTAAAAATTATGTATTAGTATAAAGAATGTAGAGTGACACAAAAATTCGAGGTTTCAAAGATTTGCCCATATATATATAATACAGCTGCGTAAATAAATAAATATACCAATAACGATGGATATACTATCCCAATGAGATATAATATGCGGATTTGAAATTGAAATTTGTCCTGTTTGGTATATATTAATAATTATATACTATAATTTTTCTTTCAACGTAATAAATATAACTGTTATACCTATACTAATCGAAATATGTATGTATATAATCTAATCTCTATTATAAAACAAGCAATATGTATATTTGAAAAGCGAAATGTCGATCTAAAGATCAATAAATTTTTATTCACTTACTCTTTAAATATAAGAAATTTATTTATTTTTTAATTTATTTTATATTACAAGCCAAGAAAATTATTCTTGATTCAAGATAATTTTGGGTGTCCAAAAATGAAGACCGAAATTTTCTCGGATCAAATCAAAAATTTTTCTCGAACCCAAGAAAATTTTCCAAATTTTCTTGGGTTCGAGAAAAATTTTTGATTTGATCCGAGAAAATTTCGGTCTTCATTTTTGGACACCCAAAATTATCTTGAATCAAATCAACCTTTCTTTCTATGTACTTGATTAACAAATTCGATCTGGAAGCGTATATCATGAAAAATGAAAAATGAAAAATCACCTACTTGAAGACGCATTTATAATTTTTTATTTTACAAACTGGGACTTTTGTGTGTAGGCATACGACATGCTGCATCTCGGTATAAAGTGATAATATCAATAGTATATACAATATTCATGCATAAAAAACGATAAATTTATAGAAGCCAAAAAAAAGATGCTTGAAATTTGAAAAAAAATGAAAAATGAAAAAAAAAAAAAAAAAAAGAAAAAATGTCTCAAGTTTATCCGATGCCCCTTGTTTTCGCGTCGTTAAACTGGAAGTTTGAAGTAAAAATTATTACTGTGACAGTGAATAACTTCCGCGTGGTATGAATTTTTTTTTTTTTTTTTTTTTTGTGAAAACTTTTATCGTCGCGTCGACGTCCCTGCGGCCACGACTTACACAATTGTATCACGATTCTTCTATAGCTTATATAACTATATACATAATTTTAAGTTTATTGTTCTCGAACGGAAATCGATGAATTATAGATACACGAATTTGATGTTTTTTTTTATGAATATACGAGTATAATTTCTCAAAAAACGTTGATTTATCAAAAAAATAAATAAAAGAAGACATATTTCGCGATTTATTAATTAAAATAATTTTTTTCGTCGCGAAACTAAGATATTTTCGTTGAATCAAGAAAGACACTTGATCGTTGACTGGTATACCTACATTACATATAAGCAACGGCATACCAAGCATAGAATATATCGCGTCACTAATGCCATAAGGTCGTAAGCGCCAAAAAATTATTTTTTTTGCTGATATGTCCAAACGATGTTATATGAGACAAAAAAGATTTTGCCACCAAAAACACGAAATTTTTTTATTTTGGCGCTTACGACCTTATGGCATTAGTGACGCGATATATATGGAAGCTCAGAGCTCGTATACCTATTTCACGTTTCAAGGCTTCGCGCGCAAGGTGATATTATAATCTTGGAAACGGTACAGGATTCACTCCATCCCCCTAACGTAAAGTCATGCGCTATGTAGCAGCGTATATATATATATCGCGCCAGGCAAGGCAAGGCAAGGCAAGGCCAAGGCAGGCTATGCTATGCTATGCCGCGTCGCATCGTATCGCATCGCATCCCTTGGCTCTGCCTATCCGAGAGTTAGAAGCGAGGCCTCCATAAATCCCCGTTATTCAGCCATTATGTAAATTTATCTTTCCTCTCGACTGTTGTCTGACTCGTCGACCGCTTTGCCGAGCCGCTTGGTCTCCGAACGACAATTCCATCGACCTAGGAAACTCTAGACCTCTGTTCTGCGCCTTCCCTATATTATATATACATATATATATTAGGGTGGGCCAAAAAAAACTTTTAATTTTTTTTTCTTTAGTTACCATGAAAATATTGCTCAAGATGATGAAAAAAAAGTCCTCTGAAAATTTGAGCTCTTAATATCAATATTAAGAGGTGCCTAATCGCGATTTTTGATTTCCCATTTAAATAACACAGGAAATTTTTTTTTTTTTATTTGGAATTTTATTCCGTTCCAACGAATCATCGTGTTATAAAAATCAATACATATTCTTGTAGGAAATTAAACGATCTCCAAAAAAGGTCTGATGTGATTTTTCGCTAAGTCGAAAAAAAAGTCGTCATATACCGTTTGAGGTTGAACTTTAACCTTGAATAACTTTGAAACGAGTGAACTTAGCGAAAAATTACATCAGACCTTTTTTGGAGATCGTTTAATTTCCTACAAGAATATGTATTGATTTTTATAACACGATGATTCGTTGGAACGGAATAAAATTCCAAATAAAAAAAAAAAAATTTCCTGTGTTATTTAAATGGGAAATCAAAAATCGCGATTAGGCACCTCTTAATATTGATATTAAGAGCTCAAATTTTCAGAGGACTTTTTTTTCATCATCTTGAGCAATATTTTCATGGTAACTAAAGAAAAAAAAATTAAAAGTTTTTTTTGGCCCACCCTAATATATATCTATATATACTAAGCCTATATAGAAACAAAGCGACGTATTATAATACGATCGAAAAAAATCTTACCCCGTTTGATAAAAGTGATTAAACACGTTATAGGAAATCCCGCAATAAGAGCAAACCTGTAAATTCTTACGCTGCGCTTATTCCAATAATATAATAAGCGATTGTCTCCTTATTTTCTTTAGTCCTTGGAAAATCGGTAAAAAAAAAAAAATAAAAAAGAATAAGAACGGGTATAAAATAAAATAAAATAATATAAAAATATGAATCACTTAGGTATTCTCATGAATAAAGTGAAAAATTTCTTTGTCGTTATATTAAACGCGAAATAAGTATCTATAGGGATACCCTGAATGAGGGAACAGGTCACATAGCAACAGGCGTTCGAGAGACGTTATATAAGATCTTTTCTCTTTCCGATTCATGGCCTGAACTCGTGTTCTATCTTTCTCTTTAGCAAGAGCACGAGGATATGCAGGTTGAAATCGCGCCCGCCGCCGGGTCCTTCCTCTTTCTTCGATGCACGCGCTCGCGCCCATGAGAGCTGTAATAGTGCGCTGTATTGCTGTATTGCTGTATTGCTGTATTGCTGTATGCACTCGGAGGAATAACAGGTTCGTTGTACAGCTACAGCTACAGCATATCTTATATACACGTTAGCCCGTTCTTTCTCACGGGTTATTTCTGTCTTTGTTACTCTTTAGCGCGACTGCTATATGCGCCCACGCCAAAGAAGAGGCTATACATATATACATACATATATAGTGACCGAGGAGAGTTCGGCGCGTGATTCGCGTGCAAAATCTGGCGGGCCCAACGCGACGCCGATGCAGCGCGGCGTGGTGTGGCGTGGCGTTGCGTTGCGTGGTGTGGCCGTTGAGAACGAAAGACGTTTGTCCCTTTCTTTTGAGGAATCGCGAGAGTCGCGCCCAGGTATGGAGCCGGGACACGTAAACACAACCGCAGCGGAGTCACTTTCGCCGGGATTGAGACAAGGCGAAATTTGCGCAGTAGTCTGCAGTCGAAAGTAAAATTAAGAAAAATTTCAGAATTAAATAATACAGCTTATAACGAATTTTGTGCGAAAAATATTTCACTCGTCGTTTATTGTAAGACAGATCTATTTTCAGTTTTGTCAAAAAATTAATTTTTATATTCGTTTGTCGAGAAGATTTTCATTTTTTTTTTTTTTTTTCTAGGTTTAGCATAAACAGAGACCAAGAATTAAAATACGAATCTTTTTACGCTATAGAAATATTCGAGTATACACGGAGAAAAATTTATAGTAAATTTTCTCATACTCATATAGTAGTTGTGTCATATACTTCCAATATGACGATCGTTCCGATACATTATACTCAATGTTCCATGAATGTGAGAAAGACATTCCTATATTCATGGTGACATTAGGTATAAAGTATAGGAACAATCGTCATATTGAAAGTATATGACACAACTACTATATGAGTATGAGAAAATTTACTATAAATTTTTCTCCCTGATGAATACACCCAAATTTGTCTTTTTATGCAGATTAACTAAATAATGTAATTCGCGTCACTAATGCCATAAAGTCGTAAGCGCCAAAAAATTATTTTTTTTGCGGATATGCCCAAACGATGTTATATTGCACGAAAAAGATTTTGCCACCAAAAACACATTTTTTTTTTTTTTTTTGCGTTTACGACCTTATGGCATTAGTGACGCGGTATAAAAAAAAAAAAAAAAAAAAAAAATGAAAAAAAGAACCGTAATTCTTTTTGTCGATACGCTATACTTGAATTAAAACCGCAGTAAAGGTGCTAAAGTTTGCTCTGTCTAATCTACATGTTATCTAACGTTATCTTGTAAAATATTATGGTATAATATGTCTGTTCGGCGAAAAAAAAATTATCACGAAATTTATACGCGTTCTTTTATAAACATGTATGTGGGTGTATTCGAAAGCTTGAATCGAAGGGTCTGGATTTCATCGAATTCATTTCGACAAAATATGAAATAATTTCCACGTATGTAAAAGAAAAAGAAAAGAAGACAAAAAAATGAGGATAAAATTATTATGATCGTTAATATTAATGACAGTTTTAATTGTTTTTTCTAAATCGTTATATATATATATATATATATATCTAAGAGATCGTAACATTTACCTAATTGAAGGATAAAAATCAATCGAACGATTTTATACCATAAATAGAAGGGAAAAGAAAAACGCACTAGAGCAGTAAAAATATAAAGAGATTGAAAAATTGCAAGGCACGTAGTATATAATCACGTTAGTTGGGTTTAAAGTCCAGGAGTCAATTGAACTTCTATTCTTCATTATCGACTCCGCGGGTTTTCCCATTCAATCTAGTAAGCTGCTTATAACTGAAGTACTAAAGTGAACCTTTTCGAATCATTCGCTGTCTATTATTCGACTTTTATATTCGCGTATACATTATACTATATCTCTATTATATAAACTCGACGTCGATAGACACTGCTGCAGAAAAACATAAAAGGTATATAAAAAATGAAAATAAAAATAAAAATTTCGATATCGAATTTTTTTCAGCGAGTGAAATAGATTTGAAATCTAATTTTGGTTTTTTCTTCTTTTTTTTTTTTTTTTTTTTTTTTTACGAGGTCACTCATCTATTTTTTCGGGAAACGTGCATCAAACCGCAAACATTTGGTGATCATATTATTATAGTATTAGTCACTTTAGCTGAGCGGATATTTTTCCACCAGAATTCTGACATTGCAGAAATTTTTTTTCAACAGAATTTTTCACGCTTTAATTTTAATTATACCCATAGAGTGGTCAGCGAATTATGTATCGTGAATCAGACCGAGACCGCTAATTTCTTTTATTTTATTTTTTTTTTTTTCTTTGACTTTTTTCGTTATTTCTTTCTTTCTTTTTTTCGATATTACATTCCACGAGGCTAAAACTTCGATATGGCAAGACATTTTTTTAATCTATTTAAATCTGAAGGCTATATATATATATGAGGCTACATTTTCGCATATATATATATACAGATTTGTCCCATTAAATAATAAAGAATAAGCAAAATTCCAATTTTATATATAAATTGTATTTCAAAATTCAAACAATTCAAACTGACCGGAGTTTTAAGAGTTTCGAATTTCGAAAGTCCCGAATTCAAATCCCGAATGCTGAAGACCCGCATGGACCAAAACTCCGAAACTTGAAATTCACGCATATATATATTCAATATTCATTCGCTACCGAAGCCAATAAGCGGTCAATTAAAACGTTTTGAAATGTACTTTTTGGAAGAAAAAAAAAAAAAAAAAAAGTTTCAAATTCTTATGAATTTTTTACGACATCACGAAGTTATCGATTGAAGTATGAGTTTCCGTAATCTCGGATCAGAATGAACTATGTACATATTTTTTTGTCTTCAAATTTTGAAAAAATACCTAAAGCCAAAATTTTTGGATTTTCTGACTTCCGGAATTTTAATAAATAATATTCTAAACTTCAACGTTTCTGAAAATTCGTAACTTCAACGCGCCCCCTCCGTAAAAAAAAAAAAAAAAAAAAAAAAAAAAAACCAGTAAAACGCGAAACGATGCAGTGCTGCAGTCGCCTGAATATTCCGCATTGGCACGTATTTCGGAGTAATTTTATATGAAACAGTGTTGCGTTGAAGATGAGTATATTGACCGCATTGAGGTCTGGATAAAAGCCAACATAAAGTCCCTAACAGAGAAGAGAAGATAGAGATATGAAAGATGAAGAGAGAACTAATGCTGTAGGTATATATATCTTATCCTTGCAGCGCGCAGATTGACGTATGGTAAAGGCCGTTCCGCACGAGATCGGATTAACAATATATATATATGTAGCAGAGTTTTTGCGCTCTCCCTTCGATACATTATATACGATCTCTCATGATTTTTATTAACTTATCAACGAACCCCATATCTGCCAATTTCACATTCGACACGAGCCAAATTACTCGTTAATCTCGAGTAGGTATAGGCATATAAACTGTGGGAATCAATGACGCGTGTACGTCCGACTCATCCGGAATTAAATATACAAAAAAAAAAAAAAAAAAATGCTATGTGATTATTTTTCATTTTCGAACTGGCGTGATTCCAAAATTTGTTCAATTTTATACCATTTTTTTTTTTTTTTTTTTTTTTTTTTTGTCAACACTCAATATATTTATATACTTTCAGAATTGCTGCAGTTTCATTTCTTGTTTTTTTTTTTTTTTTTTCGTTTTCGCACACATTTGGAAATACTACTAAAACTGACACAACCAAAATTTGGGTTATAAAAGGCACAATCACATTTTTTGTTCAGTCAATCAAATTTTTTGTTCAGTCAATCAAAAATTTCGTTCGGATAACCAAAATTTTGTTGGGAAAACCAAATTTTGTTGGGACAACCAAAATTTTTGGTTGACTGAACAAAAAAAATGTGATTGTGCCTTTTATAACCCAAATTTTGGATGTGTCAACAAGACCATTATCTGAGTGCAGAAAAAAAGGTTAAGTTGAGCCAAGAAAATTATTCTTCATTCAAGATAATTTTGGGGGTCCAAAAATGAAGACCGAAATTTTCTCGGATCAAATCAAAAATTTTCTCGAGCCCAAGAAAATTTGTCCAAATTTTCTTGGTTCGAGAAAAATTTTTGATTTGATCCGAGAAAATTTCGGTCTTCATTTTTGGACCCCCAAAATTATCTTTAATCAAGTCAACCTTTCTTTCTGTGTAGTCATATGAACCCGATAAATTCAAGTCTGAAAATTTGACTGATTTTACTTCTTCGTAAATTCGTAAAGCCTTCTGTATATATACATGCATGCCTGCGCCCTTTTTCATCGCTGACGATGAGATAGGGAACTAAATATACATATTATGTATATATCTATGTAAAAGAATAAATATATATACACGTAAAGTCTTTTACTTCGTCGCCTTTCTGACTGGCACTGTATAAACTGAAGAATGATGATAATATCGGGTAAAAGGATCCCGTTTTTAGTTTTTACTGGTTCAATGACCATGAGCTAAGGCATTGGCTAACGAATTGAGCCAAAAAAGTGTACATATTATTCTGTTTTTCATAAAGTATAAAAATTTACTAATATCTGCGAATATTTGGGCAAAAATGATTATATTATATCGATGTAGGTATGAGTTTGGTGATTATCAGCTTGATATTTAACCGCGATTTTAGCGCAGTATATAATGAAACTTACGACGTCGTGATTCAAACTTTTAGATCGATGTTAATGAGACTAAATTAGGTGCAGAGTAGCTAAACAGACATGTATATAATTATATATATACTATATATAAAGACCGAAACTTTTGTGTTACAATAAAGAGCAATTACTTGAGTAAAGCTATTTATAGTAATGCCGGGAAAACTGTCGAAGAAGGAACTTGAAACAAGTTGCGTGATTCTTGCGCCAAGTTGTTAAACTTTGACCCTTGCGATAATTCTTAGCGCTAAGAATTGTAGTACTTATTATTATACCTATATACTATATATAGATAGTATAATAATTATATATATTATACGGGTTAGTAAACTCCTCTCGGATGTGCAATTTCTTCCAATAAATCTCGAATAGCGCATGAAAATATTGCAAAGTCAAATATAATAATACATATATCTAACAAAAATTGTCAAATAAATAAACGGAACTGATTTATATTATGTGCAAACAAAATGATAATATTCATTGATCTACGAGCGTTTAGCATAATATGTATTCCTCGTAAGAAGTATGTAGATACGTACATTCCTACACCCGCTTGATTAAGATCAAGTGAAAGAACGAAAAGAGTACACAGGTACTAATGTAGGTACAGGTATAGGTACTTGCGTATGTAAGAGAAAGTTTGCAGATCGTAAAATTGCAAACACTTTAGCAGAGGCATATAATATTATATGTTTACGTAATACGTTTTACCGCATATATATACGTATATATACATATGCAATACGTAAGATATTATCACGTGTAGGTACTACACCAGATAATTATATGATATTTATATGATGAGATATTCGGTATGAGGTAAAAAGAAGAAGTAAACGTGATAAAATACCACGTATAATTAAATATGAATATATAGAAGCTATATATTGGGAATGAAAATTACTATATCCGATGATGTCATTTTTTCTAAATATGGTAGGTAGGTATTAGACTGTGTCAAAAAAAAAAAAAAAACGACATTTTCTTTTTGTTTGGGCCCTTTCGAAAATAGTTAGTGCTTAATATAAAGAAAATTGTCCCCAAAGCTTAGCTATGTAGCTCGAACACAGAATTTAGCGAATTTGAAAATAAGATTTCCCATGTATTTCAAATGGCAAAATTTGTTTATCTTAGTTTTATTTTTATAATTCTCTTTATTCAACTGATAAGAATAAAGTAAATATACGGTTTTGAAGGGAAAAAAATTTCTGAGAAAATGCATGAAAAAAAAATTTTTCAATTAATTTGTCGAAAAGTAAGTAGTAATCAAATATACATATGACTTTTAAACCACTGTAACTCATTAACGGTTCAATCGAGCAACTTGGGTCAAAGGACTATTTTTGTAGATCATAAAATTCTCTACAAAACCGTATATCTACTTTATTCCTATCAGTTGAATAAAGAGAGTTATAAAAATAAAACGAGGATAAACAAATTTTGCCATTTGAAATACATGGGAAATATTATTTTCAAATGCGCTAATTCTGTGTTCAAGCTACATAGCTCAGCTTTGGGGACAATTTTCTTTATATTAAGCACTAACTATTTTCGAAAGGGCCCGAACAAAAAGAAGATGTCGTTTTTTTTGACACAGTCTAGTAGGTATATAATGTGCCTTTTGGCTGATCGCGATTTTGCAAAGTTTAATGGACTGATGATGAGCCTTGAAAATCTGAGACGGTGAGAAAGAAAAGATATCTCCGGAATCATGATTATGACTAAAATACTCAAACTCCTCGTTTTGCAATGTGAATCACTTCGAAATCCGGTTTTTCTATAAATATACTGTGTATACATGATCGCATGTAAAATTGAAGTGCTAATTTAATGCAGGATTTCGTATTGCAGAATTTGTCGAAAATCTTTTACACGCGATTTTCGGTATCCTTTTACGGATTTTCTCTCGTGCATAATAAATAAAATTTCCGAAATATTAAGAATGCTGCAGCTGTCACCTCGAATTACGATCATTAGGTAAAATACATAGTCAAAATTTATTCTTCGCTAACTTTTCTCAGATTCATTTCCGACTCAGATCGTTGGGAGATAAAATCCTCGTTTGCGTTGGATTAATTAATTATCGAAAAATTGGGTCTAGTATAATCTGGACGGATGAATAAATCGGCGCAGAGATTCAAGAACCGCAGAGAGTCGTGTTACTTATCGATATAATTTATCATAATTGCAATTAACAGCTCGAGTCACGTATTAAGCCATATGGGAAGAAACGAGTATATTACCTAACTACTCTCGAAAAGTTCGCGAGACTACACAATTATTATGCATATGTACATAGTTTCCATTCATCAAGTGCCTAGTGTAGTATACCTACCTATTCCTATACTCGCGCTTCTCCATACGCGCGTACGATTCATTCTTATTTTTTCATTCATAGATTTACACGTGTATATATAAATATATAATATGTATGTAGTAATATGCGGAATTTGTTATAACCGTTCAAACATACAAATTATATAGAAAAAATTTCATTTTTTTTTTTTCGTTTTTTATGTTTTATGATACGTCAAGTTAGCCGATCAATTTAATCGAATTTAAATAGCTTCGTTCACTTGATATAGATTATGCCATTGTATCAATTTTATGAATTTGTAACTCTTATCGATTGGATGTTCGAAAAGATTTCATAGGATCTTGTTAAAGTCGATTAAAAAACTGGAATATAAATCGCCACTATGTTGTTGAAATTATTTTTAAAAAATATAGCTAATACGTGCACCGTTAGAAATAAAATGTTCCAGGAGGTCCAATATAATTTTTATGTTCATTTCAACACTTTTTTCAGTTGAAACAACAGAAAAATTCGTCGTTTAAGTGAAAACAATGTTGTTAAATCGCCACTACGTTGTTGAAATTATTTTAAAAAAATATAGCTAATACGTGCACCGTTGGAAATAAAATGTTCCAGGAGGTCCACTATAATTTTTATGTTCATTTCAACACTTTTTTCAGTTGAAACAACAGAAAAATTCGTCGTTTAAGTGAAAACAATGTTGTTAAATCGCCACTACGTTGTTGAAATTATTTTTAAAAAATATAGCTAATACGTGCACCGTTAGAAATAAAATGTTCCAGGAGGTCCGATATAATTTTTATGTTCATTTCAACACTTTTTTCAGTTGAAACAACAGAAAAATTCGTCGTTTAAGTGAAAACAATGTTGTTTTAACTAAAAAAAAAGTGTTGAAATTGACATAAAAATGTTGTGGACCCCCTGGGACATTATTTTTTTTCAAATTTTTCCAACAGTGTGTGCAATGTGCATTGACCCGCGTATTATCCTATATGCGTGTCGCGCCTGTATAGTAGTTAAACGTTAGAAAAATGTTTAAAAACATGTTTTCGCATATATGTATGTAGTACCTATTCAGTTATTCATAGAGACAAGTTGGCATTTATTTTCTCAAATAAGACACAAAACTGGTTACCCACGCTTTTACTATTTACTACTCGCTGCCAGCTCGGCGGCACAAACTTACTAGTCGGCATACAGTAATCCGGCGGAAATTCATAGCTATTCATACACGAACACACATATAGGTATACTTATAATAAGTAAATATACTATAATTCATACGGAACGTCGCCATTCATAAACGCGAAATGAATACACATCCGATTTTACAGAACCGCATGTTTTCTTTTTTGTATTTGCAAAAAATTCGCCAATACCGAGACACAAATTTAAAGCTATAGCGAGAAAAAAAATCAGAAGTGGCGTAAATTAAAACCAAAATTCACGATTTGAATAGAAAAAGCGAAACCTATCGTAGCGCGGAGAGTTGTTTCAACATCGATCACTTTTTGTTCATGTGTTATTTTTAGTTATTTTTTTTTTTTGTTTTTTGTTTCCTTTTTGCATAGGCTCCCTTTCGGGAAAAAAGCAAAAATTTCTATTCAACGCAGAGTTTACGTTTTTCATTCACGAAACTTTTTTATTATAGGCTGCAGGTTGGCCTGAATGGTTGTCGACGACTATATAACGGCAGTTTTACGACTTTCCTAAAACATTGTACGTATATCTACGAACTGTGCAACTGAAACTGAATGCGAAATTGGATGTTTTTATTTTCGGCTTCTAGATTCGAATCTCACTTTACTTTACCCAAAAAAAAAAAAATAAAAAAAAATGACAAAAATAATAATAAAAAAATAAAAAACGCGTTAATTTAAATATATCCTCGATGAATATTCGCAGAGTTCGAACATTTTCTATTTTTTACACAATGAAACACGTGCGTGGAAGAGAAAAAAAAAAAGAAAAAAAATTCCAATAAAATTACCAGCGCCCCCAAAATTCCAAATAATTAATCAAAAGCTTCAGCCCCTAATTACCGTTTCTATATATATAATCTAAGTACCTACTATATCAATTTTTTTTTTCTTTATCAAAATGTTTAAACAAGATGAATAAAAATGAGGCGCAGCAATGACATAAATACGCCCTATACAGGGTGTTCCAGACCTCGCGACGAATATTTCACAGGGTAAATCTTGATCAAAAATGGGATCGAAATTTCCTTAGCCGATTTTTTCGGAGATGCATGGATTTTCCGTTATAATTAATTCAATTTCAGTCAATGACGCGCGGCTTACGAACGGCCGCGCGTCGGTGTGCTTACCGCTCGGTTGTGTGCACTTTTTTCGTGGCGACAATAGGGCGAGAGACGCGCACACAACCGAGCGGTGATTACACCGACAAACGGCCGTTTATAAGTCGCATGTCATTAGCTGAAATTAAAATAATTATAACGGAAAATCCATGCATCTCCGAAAAAATCGGCTGAGGAAATTTCGATCCCATTTTTGATCAAGATTTACCCTGTGAAATATTCGTCGCGAGGTCTGGAACACCCTGTATATATAGAGGAACTGTACAAAGGGATTTTTCTGCTTTTTTTTTTTTTTTTTTTTCTTATATACGAAAGCTGAGTCTTGAGATTAAAAAAAAGCGAGGTTCGCTGGTTCGAGAGAGCTATTGAACCTGTGCACTCAATGTAGGTACGTAGTACAGCGTATCTTCACCTTTATATCTATTAATCTTCAATCAAACACATTTGTCTTTATAGGTTTACCAGCTAAAGCAGAGACAAAAGTTTCTTTTGACATTTTACGTAATCCACAACGTGTAGTATTCGCGGTCGATTTAACAAACCACCATAACTGACCTTTACGAAACCTTTGACCGATACGTGATATAATAAAAGTCAAATTCGTATTTCGTAATAAATATCGACTGAAATAATTACAATTTTTTTTTTTCCTCCAATAATATTCGAAATCTTAGCTTTACTCAAAATTTTCAATTGACTTGCGGTTTTTGAATAAGACGTCAAACGACGTGATTCTTTTGTTCATCTCACGTCATGAAGTGAATTTTTTTTGTTTTGAAATTTTTTTTTTTTTTTTTTTAATATAAACATATTTCAGGTGAGAAACTATTAGTTTTTCTTTTATTTCTTTTCTGTTTGTTTTCGGGAAATGATATCGTGAAAAATTTTTGATAATAAAATAGATGATCGTTTCGTGATATCGAGTTTCGAATACAAAATTCTTTTTGTATATATTTTTGGAGATAATAAATGTACGATGGACAATTAATGATATAATCGTAATTGAACCACCGCGACAGGAGTTATAAACTAATTACCGAGACGTTCAAGTGTCACGGACTTTGTATAGTAATTACTAAGTTTCAGATTCTCATGGTCGTAAGACTTCGGGGATGTTTGAACCGTAGGGTAATTAACGACATCGAACCTGTCAACGTATCGTATATAAATACGAACCACCTGCTATCTAAATACTAAAACGTTCAACGAACCCTTCAATTTTCGTTCATCAAGAAATAATCAATTATCACAACTATAAGGGTAATATAGACTAATCCTTCGTCTACGTTTGTTAAATAATTAAAATTGAATAATAATAATAATAATAATAATAATAATAATAATGAAAACAAGAAAATAATGTTGTTAATTTATTTTTACTATCGTCTCAGTAAATTGCGAAAAAAATTCATAACTTAATGGGGGAGGAGGCTGCAGGCGTGATCGTAATTTTCATCAAATCTCCGCTGATGCCTAACGCAAAAGTAACGGGAAATATTCAAAAGAATTGAATTTTGAGACAGCCATTATTCCACGTGTCTGGGTTGACGTCAGCTCCTTGACCGACGAGTGGCAACTGGCAACTCGGTAATAAGGTTTGCCAAGAGGATACCGCGGGTTGTGAGAAAAAGAAAAAAAGAAGGAATAAAGAAAAGAAAAGAAAGGAATAAATAAAGAAGAAGAAAATTTTCAGAATAATGTCTGCAGGGTTGTTCACTTCTTTTTCTTTCGTTTCAAGTTCGTCTGAAATTTGAGGAAATTTCTTTGACTCAAGGTACCTTGGGCTACGTATAATCAGTTTAACGCTTTAGCGTGGGTGTATATGTAGGTACTACAACCTATTTACTTATATACATATATATTGAAGTAGTGAACGAGCAAATATTTTAACGATTCCTTTACAAGGTTTACAAGCATCGCCGACACAACAAGTTGGAATGCGACCATAGCAGAGGGTGGAAACGATAGCTTCCCAGCTGTGAAGAATTATTAGTACGGTCATAGATCAAGCGAACGAGAGAGAGAGAGAGAGACCCCCTGCTAGCCCTAAGGCTCAGGACTCAGGGCTCAGGGCGCAAAGCGTAAAGCGCGTAGGTAGGGTGAACAGGTAGGCGCCTGCAAAATCAGGTTCGCTCAGGTTTAGCTCTATTCGGCATTTAATCATGGCTACAGTCACCCGCGCGCCTGAACCTCTCGAACCTCTCGAAGCGTTGGAACCGCCCTAAAGGTCCTTTGTCCCTCGTTGGTCACTTTAATTTTATTTCTTTCGCTCGTCCGGACGTGAATTCTCTACCGTGTTAGTCACACGCGTCGGGAACCGGCCGTATGGTGAAAATTTAATTAGATTCCATCCAGGCGCCATCTTTCGCGCGCTCAATCACCAAAGAATTATTCAAACAATCTACTACTACGCCTATACATATTCGGCTAAAAATAAAACCAAAATATGATACCTGCGCGCATTTTTTTTTTTTTTTTTTTAATCACCTGGCTCTAATACTTCGATTTCTATATATAATTCTAAGAGATATACGCGCGTTTGTATTATATAAGAATAATAAGGGTCTCGATGATCGTTTGGTATATAAAAATGACAAGTGTCACCATTATTTGTTAATTTAATTTCACTCGAACGTTACCTTCTTTTATTCTATTCTTATATTCATTCTTATTTCCTTTCACTTTTTATCTCTTATTTTTCTCTTCAGTATTCTGCAAAGAGAGAGAGAAAGAGAGAAAGTGAAACCCCAAGAGGTTCGCGTTCTCCCATACCGCAAAGAGCGACCTGCACACAATGCCAATGTGCAGGGCTTTCATTTACCTTCGTAGTACTTACACAGAAAGAAAGGAAAATTTTGCGGTCCAAAAATGAAGACCGAAATTTTCTCGGATCAAATCAAAAATTTTTATCGAACCAAGAAAATTTTCCAAATTTTCTTGGGCTCGAGAAAAATTTTGATTTGATCCGAGAAAATTTCGGTCTTCATTTTTTGGACCCCCAAAATTATTTTGAATCAAGAATAATTTTCTTGGCTCAAATTAAACTTTTTTCCTGTGTATATATGTATGTACAAGTTTTCTGTCAGATTTTCAAAACTTTTTCACTACTCTCTAAATTCGAATCAGTGGAAAGTCACTGATGGCAGTTATAAGTATACCAAAATTACTGACAATCAGTGAAAATGTTACTTGCGGATCAATGGAAATGTTACTGATTGTCAGTGATTTTGGTATACTTATCACTGCCATCAGTGACTTTCCACTGATTCGAATTTAGAGAGTACTGCAGTAACTCAGACGCGATATTTACAGGATGAGGTCATAAGGACCCCCTTCTAGTTTGAAAACATAAAAAAAAAAAAAAAAAACTACACCTACTGTTTCACTTTGAACATAACGAACGAAGTGCATTACTTAACGAGGAAAAGTCAAGCTTTTGACAAACCAGAAGATCGGTTGTGTCTCACCACAAATGTCACTATGGGCACAACCCAAGGTCTAATATACACCACGAAGCCGCACGGGCCGCAGCAATTTGATTAACTCATCAAGAGGCCCGCCGTGACCATATGTTCGCTTCAAGCACTAGTATTAAACCCCTCGCTGCAACGCCGAGGGGCATGCATGGTGCAAACCACTGACCCGCGGTAGTAGTAGTAGTAGTAGTAGTATTAGAATCGTTGTCGATACTGAACGAATTACTATGGATAATAAAATATAATTGAAAAAAAAAAAAAAAAAAAAAAAATTGAATGAAAATGAATCTGATACGAATTTTTAAATGACATTGATCTTAGAATTTTTTTGAAACTGCTTTCAAAATTCTAGAATGAACACTCTTAATTTTTTGGAGTACAAACTGCACCACTCCGAGAAAAAAGAGTGAAATTTTACTTTAGACAGAGTGAACTTCACTCCAAGCAGAGCGAATTTTTTACTACCTTGGATTGAAAATAGCACCAGTCCAAGAAAAAGAGTGAATTTTTCACTCCAAAAAATTTAGAGAGAAGATCTATACAGCACACTTTTTCATAGATGTTCATAGAATGTCCATGGGACATCCAAATGTCCGCCAAATATCCTATAGATATTTGGGGGATATCCAGGATATCCACAGGATATTTAGGCGGACATTTGGATGTCCCATGGATATCCTGTGAACATCTATCGAAAAGTGTGCTGTGTGGGGATCTATACACTTTTTTCTAGCTGTCTACCCGTCGAATAACTTGAGTGCTTTTCATCGAAATTAATGACGTATCAATATCTTGATTGACTCAAATCCTATAATGACTTCTGTTATTTAATTCGTTTAATATGCTTTTTTGAAATGTATACGCACGCTGGTAAAATCGTGAAATATTCATATAGTTATTTCAAAAAGTTTTGGTTTAGAGGTGAAATTCCATGTTTAGCAGAATTTTTCATACTATCGCAATATGTAAAAGTTCTCTACGCGTGTAGGTATTCAGCTATTTGGAAGATTGCATGACTCGTTTTTACTATTTTCTTTCCTTTTTTTTTTTTTTTTTCTGTTTGTTGAGTTTTGTTTGTATGTTTTTTTTTTGTTTGTTTGTTTAGTCTCGTATGATTTTGCCAGCTTTTTAAGCTCGGGGATTTTTTAATAAAAAGTTGCAGCAAAATCCCCGCCGGCTAACAAACCGATGTACCTATAGAAATCCTACTGCAGTATAGATATCAAAGTTATGTACCTACATTACACATTATTATAGTTACATAGTACCTAGTGATTTCGAATGACTTTTGTTGTTCGGTTCGATGTTTCGCGTTTAGGTATATATTTTATATATCCTGATCTAAATCTGCCCTTTATACAAATCACTATGAATTTCCATCCTGCTAGAAAGTAAAGCCTTTTCCTTGTCTAGTTAAAAGAAGCTCTGTCACCAGTCAGCCATAAAAGCTGCAGGTTTTATACGATCGTCTCTAATATTTTGCGAACAGATCGTGGGCTGTATATGTAGGAACGAAATCGGCTTTTTTATTATTAATACAACACACACATACCTACATACCTACCTACCGTTTCTATCCGACGACCATAACCCGGACTTTACAGTATTCTAAAATAAGTATGAATATAAGTACCAACGTTTTCTGTTTTATGAGAACCTTTCCACTTTATAACCGCATGGGTATAGGTATAACAATTTCGTTTGATCGTTACTCAATCATTTTAAATTAATCCGACAAGTTTTCAAATAGGTACCTACTACTAGCTGACTCGAATATAATTTTTATGGCGAGATGTGATCCGAAAAAAGTTGAACGCAATAATTTGCGGTTATTTAGTTTTTTCAGTGTTTGATAAATTGTTTGCTTAACTTTTTCACGTTCCAAAGCCGCGATTTTTATTTTTATTTTTTTCCATTTTTCGATAACGGTATTATTTCAGCCATAAGGTCCCAGCACAACGCCTGAAATATTGTTTTCCCAAATTTTTTTTTTTTTTTTTTTTTTTCTTTCATACTAAATATCCCGCAGGGCTGAATAAAGAGAAGATTTTTCCGCGGTATTTAGTTAAGCTATGCGCGAGATGTGTCTGAATCCATTTATTGCTATTGCGAGTAGACACACACACACACACACACAAGGCTTGAAAAATTCTCACACCTTTAACTCACCCTCGCGGCTTTGCGTTTTTTTCAAGGTTGAAAAAACTAAATAAATAAAAATGTATAAAAATGTATAAAAAAAAAAAAAAAATGAAAAAAGTAAAGACCGGCGGGAGGGATCAATTTGTCAAAGAAACTAGTAGGTGTATAAAAAGCTCATTAACGTTGGCTCGCGCAATTAAACTACAGAGGCTGCACTGGGGCCATTATCAAACACTATTCGTAGCCGCGGGGCATTTCGTTTTTTTTTTTTTGTTTTTTTTTTTTTCACTTCAAACTTTTCTAAAGGCTCTTTCAATATTCAGTCGGCATATGGGTTAAGGCATTTATATGCGAAGTCGTGCTTCGTCCACACGGCACGTGAATGCACTTTACTTCGTTTTAGCCTAGCCTCAGCTTCTCCTTTGTACAAGAAATGTTTTTTTTTTTTTTTTTTTTTTTTTTTCTAGCCTCTCGATTCACGCGATAGCCTTCCTACGCCTCGGTAAATCCGGTCACCAATCGACGAATTTTAAATATGCATAGCGAGTAGTATTCGCCCATGTAAATTTATCACTTAGGGTATACATATAATAGCCTATACATTTTTATACATGTGTCATTCTTCAATATCGAGATACATAAAATATTATGTATTTCAAAGTGATCTTACCTTTTCCTTAAGATCCGGACCGTTTTCCATCGCGTGCATTATAGCGTCCGAAATACGAGTGTCCAATTGTCTCACGGCACTCTCGACATTCAGACCTAGAGGATTGTTACGTCCGTCTATAGCGATTACTAGACGTTCAACGGATTCGACGTAGCCGGACCAAGCCATGTCGAATTGTGACGCTGGCTCGATCAGACAGCCCCTGAAAAGCGGGAGGAGAATCATTCAGAGGATATGGGAAAATATATATCAGAATTTTTTTTTTTTTTTTTTTTTTTTTATTATACGCGTAGGAGCTGTCCAACTACTACTTCGAACTCATAATCCCAACCGGAAATTGATATTAGATATAGAATCGCGAATTTTAACGAAGTCAATTTTACGCGAAATATCAGTTTAATCGGAGTTTCGATTAAGCTTTGTTAACTAGAAGAAAAAAGCAGAAAGACAATCGGCAATATCGATTGAAATGGCAAACCCTGAGCCCCTATAAGCAGTAAGAAAGGATTTGTTAAATCTAGAAAATTGGTCTAGTCGATCTAATCGGTTGCGTCAAGTGTTTCCGATTTGTGTCGAATATCAATATTGCACTCTGTACCTACTACTACCGCAGGTATTTTTTTCAAGCCAATATTACTACTTCGTTGAATCAATAAAGAAAGCATCATCATTTTACCATCATGCATTAAGGGGACCAGTACAGCAACTTTTCGAGAAAGGATCATAGTCCAAAATCAATTTATTTCATAACCAAAGTTCATTTCACATCAAAATATTTTTCTTTTTCAAAATCATGTGTCGTAAGGATTTCAGAACACCGTTGGACCGATTCAGGTCATCTTGGATTCATTTTCTTCAGAAAACAAATCCTCATCATGTGAATGTAGGAATTTTGAAAATTTTTCGTTTTGGCCAAGTTATTTAAGAAATGAGTGATAATAATTTTTTCAAATTTGGTAAATTGATCATAACTTATGACATCATTTTTTATTTCAAAATTCCTACATTCACATGATGAGGATTTGTTTTCTGAAGAAAATGAATCCAAGATGACCTGAATCGGTCCAACGGTGCTCTAAAATCCTTACGACACATGATTTTGAAAAAGACAAATATTTTGATGTGAAATGAACTTTGGTTATGAAATAAATTGATTTCGGACTACTATGATAATTTCTCGAAAAGTCGCTGTACTGGTCCTCTTAACTGATCGGTAAATTTTGTTGACAATAAATCAATCGGATGTTGAAAAAATCCGTTTTTTCTAGTTAGATATACACGTGCGATTGACTCTGTGTGTCTCTGTGCGTTATTGATATTGACATTGAAACATAGGTTTACGTGTATAAATCAACCGGTCATATTTCATGATAAAATTCAAATTTATGTTTGAATCAGTTTTGCGAATAGAGAGAAGAAAGAATGCAGGAAAAATAAAAATATACGGTGATGATGAGTAGGTACTGAAGTAAGAATTACCCTGTGACATGCAAAAGTTAGTATATGACTCATATAATACTACACGTATATATATATATATATATATATAAGATAAGTTTGAATCAGCATACATAAATAATACATAAGTAATAAAGCAGAGTTATAGTCGCCCTCTTATTTATATAATCAGTGAAATTTTCTCACCTGATAACATTTGTGCAGAGTCCTGAACAAGGCCTGATGTCACCGGCTATACCGTGACATTTCGAACAGTAAGTCATTCGTTGAAGAGCTTCAAAGCATGCCATTTGCTGAGGTGTCTGTGACGAGAATAGGGCACCGTCAGTTTTGTCTAGGACAGTTTTGCCGAGGGTTAAAGCCTGTATGAGTACCCGTGTTGCCTCGAGACTCTTCACTACGGACTGTGAAATTTGCTTAGGTATGTCACCGAAAGGTTTTATGCCATCTACAGCGTTGGTAAGACAAGTTTTAAAATCCTTCGAGAAATCTTGTTTCAGTGGATTAACTGCACGGTGAAAAGCAGTGGGGAACAATTCGTCGAAGAAATTTAAAAAACTCGTGTCCAGCATGTCACGTGTCCTTGGCTGTTGCAATGAGTCTGGAGTGTTGTCGGGAGCAACATAGTTGACTATATCCCTGTAGAGACTTTTCACCGATGCATCAGTCTCCACAGCCATTGAACGATAAACCTTGTTAAATAGCGTCAAAGTCGTGTTCTCCGAATGTCTCACCAGCGACGTTACGGTTTCTGCAATTAAACGAAAAAGAATTTTCGGTCAAATTAATTTCAACATTCAATATCATCAAATTCAATTTTCTTTTTGTTGTTCTTTTCGAATTCAACAAAAACTTTTTCTCTGTGTATGACACTTCCGGTTTTAGCTAGTCGTTTTTCCATGCAGAGAATGACGGAGTACATTGTGTCTTTTAATTATTTCCAAAGAATCGAACAATACCTTCGTTAGTATAAATTTAGTGGATTATAGAATTCAAACACACACGTGTTCGAAAGTTGCCTATAATACAGATATATATTTTGTACATTATAGGAATGATGCTTCGGTCGTCATAACGCAACTCCACGCACCGGAAGTGAGGCAAACCGCCGGAAATGCACAAATACGCGTCGTCGTCTAAAGACTCAGAATTCTCAGTCGTATGACTGAATTTTTGTTTTTCTTGTCTTTCTTACTCCATAAGTCATCGAATATTTCGACAAGTTTAACACAAAATATTCTCAAATCTAGTCAACTTTTTCTTTTTTCTTTCTCCGGAAGGAAAATGACCTATAATTTAATAATATAACATCCGATTTTTGTTTTTTCCTTTTTTTTTTCTACTCTGAAGACATCAAACGACTAATGACTACATCGACTAGGTATATTAAAAATTGCTTCTACTTCGAGGAAACGGCTATTACTGTTTATATATCCATCACCCAATGGCCAATAGCGATTTTAGTTCTATCCTCTTATCCAGAAGCCGAGTTTGGCATGGGTCCAGATAACCGTATAGATAAAAATTAACGCACGCGAAAGTTCGACGGCCGAAGGCCACTCGGACTTTGAGCTCCGGCAAGCATTGCGGACATTTGATATACGTGACACACGGGGGGATATCGGTGTCATGCTGTCGAGATTGTGCTGGGTTAGGTCAGGTTGAGATGAATCAGGTTATACTATATAGGATAGACCAGGTTGGAAGAACTAAATTCCCCGATCTCCTGGTGTCGGTCTGGTGCTACTAGATTCTCCACGGATCATTTAGGAGGAAAGTTGCTACAGTTTCATTCATTAATGGGCAGGTAGCAGGCTGCAGAGAAAAAAAAAAAAAAAAAAAAAAAAAAAACGAAGGAGAAAAATAAGATATAGAGAAGTAAATGGGACGGAAGAGGACAGAGAAGATGAGAGATAAGTAGAGAAGACCCGTTGCACTTCACTATGTGTTAAGTGCAGACCAAAGGGCATGATATAAGTGATACGAGTGGCTTTAGATCAACCGAAACTCGACCATATATAATATATAATGAGATTTTGACTTTATAGTGAATTAATTATTATAAATAGACGCATGAGTAAACGATAATTACTATCACCAGCTCATTGATGTAGATAAATCGAACGATGAATAACTGTGAGAAAAAAAGCCGATATTAGGTACATTACGAAGCGATGCACTGAGAAAAAGGTCTTGTTGAAACGACCAAAATTTGGTTATTATACGGTCAAAGAAATTTTTTCGTTGGGCCAACCGAAATTTTGTTGTGCCAACAAAAAATTTTGGTTGGCCCAACAAAATTTTGGTTGGCACAACAAAATTTTGGTTGACTGAACAAAAAAATTTCTTTGACCGTATAATAACTAAATTTTGGTTGTGTCAACAAGACCTTTTTCTGAGTGTGTAGTTTGTTTCCAGATGAGGTATGGTGATCCTTATACGTAAATTCTTTGCACCGTTGTTTCTATTCTTCGTCCAGATCGTTTCCATGAGTATAAATACATCTTCTTCTGGATATAATTAAACCGTGCGGTAAAACCAGAACCGGAAAGAAAATATTTTTGGTAAAGAATCTCAAGATCTCATGTGACTCTCGGTTTTGCTTCAAATATAGAAACGGGCCCAACAATCTTTGGCTAAACGCGTACGGCAACACTAAGGCTTACAAATAGCGCAAGAACGCGAAGAAAATGAAGAAACAAGTCACAAGTCGACTAATCGACTGCATAGAAAGTAAAATTGAAATTAAATTCGATCATTTCATCGAAATGAATCATTAGACTCCGTAAAAGCTAGAAAAAAGAAAAACTTGTCTTCATCGCCTCTAAAACTAACTGATTGCTCAAATTGCTGCAGCTTCCAGCTACATCCTGTTTCAGATAAACAACGAGTTGGCATTTTTCTGTCTATGACTATATAATTCTTTGGTAATGGTGAAAAATGGTGGTAGCAGTAGATTGCCGGCAAATCCTCGTTTTGGTATAGTTTCATTAACCAATACCTACCACGAGTATACGGGGGCTTGTTAATTGCCTTGAGTAATCAAACCGGGTTGTAAACAAATTTAGAATTTCAAGCAACAAGCTTACGACTTGGTGAACTTTGCAACAATATTTGTGCTAGCTTAATAGGATTGCGGAGCAAGTTTCGTACTAGTTAAGTACCGGGAATCCATTACGTAAGTCGTAAGGTTTATCAGTGCGTCACGTCGTTTTATAAAAAATAAAAGCAGAATTTTTGCAACCGCAGAACGTCATCCTTTCAGATGTCTTATTGAAACTAACATAGGTATCCTATGAAATGAAATCAGTAATATAATTAATTACACGTAAAAGAATACAAGTAAGTAAAGAACGATTTTTATCAGACTGAAACGGCAACTTTAGACTCAAAACCGTCAAAGGTTGACTTTAGGCTTTCATTTGTAAGAAAATATCTTGCATTAACTTTCAGCGATGTCCCATTCATTAATACGGTTTCACTGCACACACATACAATGAGGAAATTTCAGAATACATATTAGGTTCACCCTCGGTTTAATTGAATAAAATATCTTATACTCTTGATGATTCCGAATCCGTAATGTGACAATGAAAAGAAATTAGGTATTTGACTAATTAAGTTTTACCTATACCTAGTATGTGTGATGAAAATCGTCGACCATCTGTTCAAAGCTTAGAGTTCTGAAACTCTCGAGTCTTGAGGTGTAGGTACCTATATAGGCAGGCGCGTATACACCTACGTATATAATTTACAGGTATATGTGTACAGTGTACACAGCAGAGCATAGCACAAGTCCGTGCGGAAGCGAACAAAGATTCTCTCCATTCTAGTTTCCTTCGTCAATGGCCTATTGTTAGCGATACGCCAACACCAAACTAAATTTTCTAAGACCAATCTACTAAATACAACCGTCTCCTCCAGACCCATTGAAGGTAGTTCCCGAAACGGGCGAGGTTTCGGGTGGGTTTAGATCCTGCGGTAGTCGACGGTTTCTACGGTTTCTACGGTTTCTACGCGGCTTTCCTTATGCCGGACAAAGACCGAAGGAAGAACTTAACTTTATTTTATTTTATTTTATTTTATTTCTTTGAAATCAAACTTTTTCTCGCTTCATGAACACAGCAGTCAACGTGGGAACTTAAATTCAAACGTTTAATTCATATATAAAACGATATGGTAGATACTATATATATGAAAATCGCTAAGTCATCGCGAAATTGACACCACAATTCGGTTTATCGAACATTCTGTCAAGTACTTAGTGAGAATTAAGCGATGTAACACTTCTGCGGTATTTAATGCCTTTGTTCAAATTTAGGGGATGGACGGATGAATGAATGGATGAACGAATGAATGAATGAATGGATGGATGGATGGCAAAAGCACCCATTGTCGAAAATCGTAGCTTTAAGTAGAACGGTGAAGGTGCAGGGTTATAACCGATGTAGCTATAGTGGTTGACAGTTGGTAATTCTGAGATTTGAATAAGAGCTTTTTGAGAATGGATCTATAGAAACAGGGCGTAGTTCAAGTAGGGAAGGAATTCATTTTTCGTCGCTGCACAAAAACCCCACTTACATTTTATCTCAATGTTGTTACGACCTGTGCAGTGTGCTGCAGGTTATATAATTACATACCTATACCTCAGGAATTCTGTTAAACAACGAAAGCTATAGGAAAAGGTAATATCTGTATGTACCTATATATAACGTAAAATATTTTCTAGGATTCAATTTTGTAAGGGATAAAAAATTGTACCTTTTAATCACCGCGTTAAATTTCATATGTATATTCTTAGAGCACACCTTGCATAATATACATGGTAAAGGTTTTGAAAAATTCTTCAGCCCGTGAAATTAAAGTTTCATTATTACTACAACCAACCCAATTAGTTAGGGGCGTGGAAAGTGGCGATATGTGGGCCTCTAGAAGTAAAATTTAAACGAGTTGAACGCTAATTTCCTATCGTACTAGGTCTTTATTCTTTTTCTTTTTATTTCACCTCAATAAATCTACATTCTCTTTCTTTCTTTCTTTCTCTTTTTCTCTCTCTCTCTCTCTTTTTATCTCGATTTTTGGTTTTCTATTTAAAACCGATCTCACACGCGCCATAAGATTAATTCTATATTTACTATACAACACTCTTTGTGAAGATAACCAGAGATACACGTCTATCCGCCGCAGATGTAACTTGCAGAAATATATATCCAACCGTTCCCAGCATCGTCGACTGACACATACACAATCCCTCCGCAAATCGTGCAGTAAGCTTGAAATTCTGTATAAAGAAAAAATCTTTTGACGCTTACTGCGTGTGGAAATATGATAAAATTCAACCAGCGATGCATGCCGTTCGTTCGTTCGTTCGTTCGTTGGTTCGTTGGTTTATGGAGATTTATCTCCGTACAGGTGAATATTCACGCCAAGAGGCAGGCAAAGTCGAGAGGCTAGAAATTTACACGCAACTTCGAGCTTTGAACTCAAGTATTTCACATGTCGTATACTATATACCTACGCATATTTATTTAACAGCATAGTCTAGCTGAGATCCAAGACTGAAATATCTTTGGAAAAAAATATGATTTTCAAACATTTCATATAGAACTAAAAAAACCAAGTGAAAAACAAATCTGCGTGTTATTCAAAAAAGTCTGATCATAACAACTCGAATCCCAAAACGCATTTATAATTCTACACAAGGTGAAAAGATAACCGATTGGAACCCAACTATCAACTCGTCTCCCGCCTTCGGAATTCCTTCATCCATAATATGACATTCAATCGTTATATACTGGAGTTTCGCAGTGTTCGCAATGTGACATGTCTACCACTATCACAAGGTGTAGTACCACTCTTCATGAACTTTGATGCGAGTTTCGTTCTCCCACTCGTTGCGGCTTCAACAATTTCCCTCTCTCTCTATATTTCCTCTCGTCTCTCACAGCAGTTTGGTCATGAGAGTCCGCGAACCCCACGCACAAGAAACTAAAAAAGGGTGAGTCTTTGTCCCGCAGAAAGAGAGAGAGAGAGGAAAATACAGATGAAGCGAGAGGGGAGAACGATTGGACCCGTAGACGCAGCATCTTTCAAGGTTTATTGGCCGATATCTCATCTCACTCGCTCCCACATACTACATTCGACGGTGTTGCACGGTGAGGTCCACTCCGAACGCCACATTCCACTCGTGTAATTCACGATGCATGTGCCGCTGTTGCTGCAGGTATTTCAAACCGTAACCATACACACAATGGCACAAGGTAGATACATACCTGAAGTGCACGTGGTATACAGCTAGCACGAACAGCGCACAAGTTCGTCTACATGCACACCGATCGGCAGTCCATACATCGGACTTTCTCGACATCGATGTATGGATCAAGAAAACGTAGTCTATACCCTGCACTTACGTCAGAGGCGACAACAAGCTCTGCTATGTCTCCTATTGCAGACAATCCCATTTATCGCTCTAGCATTAAACACCCAGTAACACCCGCGACTACCACCTGTGGCACGAAGAGGAAGTTGACGCGTATATAACGGGCATATCTATCGGTTTATATCGATTAAAACCGGTATAGGTAATAGGTATCTCACGTAACCTGCACAGTACGATGCAATTTTAATTCTTAAGCTTCAGAGTAATGTAGACCAGTTTGAGACGTAATACTTCCAGTATGGTCTTCGACTACACGCGTCGTACTCTCTTGTTGGTGTTGGTCATCTCTTTTTATCATCTCTAATAAATTTATGCAATGAAGACACCGAGTGGAGATGCTACCAGGGTTAAATTTCCAACAAATATTCAATCCCCAGACATTTTCAGGCTTTTCAGATTTTCCCTGACAGTGGCCACAGTGTATGAACGATAGTTTGATACTTTCGTCGATCATCCTGATCGCTGAGATCGGTCTCTTGGAATATACGATTTCAAACTAAACAAATCAAAGAACCCACTAATAGTCGGGTTTCCTTTGGTGGTTAAGGCTCCAGAAAAACCCACTGGGTTGTTTTATCCTTTTTTCGTTCAGATGAAGAAAACCCTGATGTTGACATCATCTCATAGTATGGCTAACTCTGGGGTTTGTATATCTGAATGAAACTTGCTGATATCTCATCGTTTGATGGATAAGGAATATTCGTCAGTTTTTGGGATGTAAAATCACCTTAGTAGTCTTGCACGAACGCGTTCACCGGGCTATTAACCGGCCCGAGGGCTGCATCTTGCATTCCTCGTCGACGCTCGAGTATATTTGGCGCGAGCGACCACAGGCCGGCACCTCGGCATCCCAAGGTGTCGGAGGAGAGCCTGTGGATCTCTGCCTCCGTTCCTTTACCTGGTACAGCTTCTCCCTTCTTCAATTTCTTTCTCTTTCTCCGTCCGTCGCCCTTTCCCTTCCTTTCACCGTCTCTCCACTACGGGCCCTAAGAAACCCCGACGACGAGACCCTGTTCCCTCTTTCCTCTTTCATCTTCTCTCTTCTCTCTTCCCTCTTCCCCTTTCTTCTGCTTCTGCATTCCTCGCTGGTCATTTTATTTTAGCGCCACCGTGTGGGAGAGGAGGTTCGTTCGACCCTGGACCCGGTCGACGAAGAAGGAGTCCCGTGGGAGGGTGTAAAATGTACGTGGGAACTGTACCATGCTGTCTGTCCGGCAGGGCCGCATGCCTTCATTCACCGACTCGATAGGTGCGTATAAGAACTATAATTGAGTTTCTACCGGGAAAAGAGATGTTGAAATAAAAATTTAAACTATATCATGTTATATTGTAAATGAAAATACGGCAAGAGGGACAAAATAAATTCAACACTTCTCGACCGTCGATGCATCAATTATTATACATATAAAAAACTCAATTATCCATGTAAGTGATAATCTACTAAATTTGTTAGATTGATTACTGTGTCTCGGTTGAATACGTAGTTTGAAGTGACAATCCCGTGGGATTGATCGCAGAATATTGGGGAAATAAAATTGCTGAATTTTCCGGATGAACGATTTGTTTGAAAACACAACTTTTAACGAGTCAATTACAGCCGACTTGGGCCCTATGAATGCTTCCCTGAGAATAAAAGCCTCCTGTTCTGTTATGCAGCCGATAAGAAAACGGAGACGTATACAGGGATCAGATATACGAAGAGGGCAGATAAAAAAGGAACTAACATACCGCGAGATTCGAATAATTATATGGTAGGTATATATAATATATATGTATCTGTATTATATGTTCGGATATAGTAATTCTTATACAGATTTTCTACTATACATGAATAATTAGATCGGTATATAAAATATTTTTTATTTCAAAAACCTATAAAATGTCAAGTTTGAAAGAATAAATTAAGCTTTACAGATTATAACTCGTCACTGTTGCTGGACCGATGTAGGTATAATATCATTCATCCGCATAAAAAAAAACTATAGTCTTGACTAAATTTATACTTTTACTTTTTCGACTTGTAAAGTTTTTAATCTGCGAAGCTCGTAACTTTAATATTATAGGTACTTTTTCTCAAAGAATTCTTTGCTCGTTGATTGGCCGCAATGAACTATCTTTGACGTTGAAGTTACAACTGAAGAGAAGAGAAGGGAAGAGAAGAATTGGAGTAGAATGAACGGGAAGAAACACGTTGATTAAAATGTGATAAAATCCCCACCTCTTCCTCGATATCGAAGTCAATTAAAGTTATTATTATATAAATCCCGTGTCGAGCGAAGTAGACTTTGAAAGCAAAATTTTGTTTCATACAATACGGCTACATCACGCAAGATACATGAGCTAAATTATTTCTTTTATATACAACTCGAAGAAGCACCTCATCTGATACAGTTTGTAAAAACTTTTCTTTACAGCTCATCGCAACGAGTTGTTTTTCCTCACAGTTTTACTATCTTCTATTCAATCTATTGATCATTCCTAAATTATACATAAAACGAATAAATGTGTAGATTGATGTCTACCTGCGGGTACACTCAGAAAAAGGTCTTGTTGACACAACCAAAATTTGGTTATTATATGGAGAATCACATTTTTTGTTCAGTCAATCAAATTTTTTGTTCAGTCAACCAAAAATGTCGTTGGGAAAACCAAATTTTGCTGGGACAACCAAAATTTTGGCTATTCCAACAAAATTTTTGGTTGACTGAACAAAAAATTTGATTGTCCATATAATGACCTAAATTTTGGTTGTGGCAACAAGACCTTTTTCTGAGTGTAAATGTAGCCGTTTCACTAATCCCTGGATGCAGATCGTTCGATATATTATATATGTGAAAAATGCATCGTGCTACTCCCCCCGCTGGTTAATTCGTATAGAATAAATGATTTCGTCAGTCGCTGCAGCAGCAGTACCGCTCGCGGTTCTTTCGAAAATCCATTAATTCAAGCGTTAATTTTTTAATGCGACAGCGAACGCTCAGGACCCGACACAATTTCCGGCGAGCTTTTTGGCCCCCTTGTGATATACCTAACTACCTAACTACCTACCTATACACATATATACACGTGTAAAGTAGACCCGTGAAATTCGTGGGAGCGAATACACACACATGACCCTGAATCGTTCACAAACTCAAACAATAACTCGAGCGAGGTAGAGAAGCGAGAATAGATAGCTATAAGGGTAGAACCAAATAAGACTGAGACTGAGACTGAGACTGAGACGAAGGGAGAAGAATAAAGAGAAGATGGAATAGGAGGATGAGCGAGCAAGGAAATAACCGCGTTGACTGATGAGCGAAGAAAAAGCACATTTCTTCCTTCTTCTTACCCGTTGCGTGCTGGTTGGGCCGGCAACTGCCGAGGGGCCAGCAGGGCCCATCAAAGACTACGATTAATCATCTTGTAAGAGGCTCCCACACCGCGGACTTCGAATACAATAGCCGATAGATACTCTCGGTAAAAGGAATGGGCGAGAGGGGGAATAAGGACCTTTCACGTTTCCTCTAACAGCTATACCTACACAATATTCTAACACGTGTATTATATAGGCACACATATACAGGTGGATGTAGGTACCTTTCACCCCAGCCGATCCTCCTCTGGCTGATCCCCGAGGCCGCGAGACCCTAAGGCCCCGTGGACCAGTCATTTGCATTCTTAACGCGATACCGAATTCCTCTACTACCGAGGGTGAGAAGACCTTGGTAAGAAAATTCCAGGCACGTTTTGCAAAAATTTTACGAATTTGTTATATGCATGGAATCCTGGCTACAAGGGAAAGGGGGCGACACCTGTGCGGTCATATTTTTAATAAGGGTATGGGGCCGAGCCTAACAAATCCAATTTCCGACATTTTTTCTCATACCAGATGTTATCTAGGGTCTTATCAACGGTCTGAACCATATAGTAAGACATTTCTATTCGGGGCACATTTTCGTCACAATTTTCACCATTTCTCTCACCACGGCTAGATAGATATAGAAATAAAACGAAAATTGACGAAAATGCAATGTGTTAATGTCCGGGGACTTCAACCCCTATTATATAGGTACGAGGTGAACGGTTTGGATTAGCCCTATAAAGAATAGTTCAAGGAGAAACCCCTGTGTACAATTGTATTGATGGCAGTGGTATAGGTAGGTAGGTAGGTACATGCAATGAGCGTCTTGTATAACATGTGCAAAATATATTCATGAACTGTACAATGGGCATCCCACAGAGGACATTGATCGGGTGCAGCAGATGTATAATGCACACGAAATGGATATCCCACATGCGGATATAATATGTAGTTGAAAATGAAGGTTTGTACTGCGATTAGTTTTCATTAGTTTTTTTTCTCTTTTTTCTTTTATATATAAATGAATATCGAATAATCTTGAAACCGTATGTCGAGATCCGAACTGTAAATCCAATTGTTATATTCGAGGGAAAGGTGGAGGAGGAGGAGGAGGAGGAGGAGGAGGAAAAAAATAAATAAATAAATAAGACGTAGCAAAAAGAAACGAAATCCAAACAGCTATAAGCCTGAAACTACAAGTCATAAAAGGTAATCTAAATTCAAGATCAAAAAGAGAAAAAACGTGAGACTAAGTAAACGTGAGTGAATAAGGTACCTTACTGAACGCCGGAAGAAACGTGAGCAACTTATGGCATACATGATTTGTACGATATGATAAAGCTTGATTTAGAGGAGTTTTTTTTTTATTTTTTTTTTATTTTTTTGTTTTTTGTTCAAGTTTACCTTTGCGTTTATCAACCCATTCACCGCTAACTTTTATAGTCAAAGGTACTTACGCGATGTTGCGGTTTGAAATTTTGACTGTTATTGACTTTTCACTCTCCAGAATCAAACACAACAAGGTAGTACATTTATATGCATGCATTTATATTTCTATTGTAAATTTTTACGTAAATGATATATAGTACTCCGATGATTACGATAAAACGGAGTATTAGAACAAAGAATAGTAAAAAGCTTGAGAAAAAGTAAAAAAAAAAAAAAAGAAGAAGCTCTTCTGAAGCATCGGACAGGAATTTCACCATAGGATATAAAATCGCGATTTTATTGCCAGTCATGGTGTTTTTTACCAACGACATTAATACGAAGAGACTATAGACCGGCAATATGCAATAAAGTCTTCATTGGTATAGGTGTGTAAAGGTGGTTAGACACATACCTCGAAGGCAAAGCGGTATTTCTATTGTAACTCTCTTATACTTATATTAAAAAGCCAGATGCATTAAAACGGTGATGTATATAGTGGTGAGAATATTTATGGTTATTGCACAGCGGCACATGTTATTAACTAAAATATGACGAGTGATCTTAGCTCTCTGCACCGGATATGACGAGTTTTAACGCTTGGCCAGAGGTGCCCTGCAACTTACGTAATGAACACAAAAAGAAATAAGCGAGAGAGAGAATGACCTGGAAATCGCGAGCCACGATCACCATGGCTTTCTACTGTACAGAAAAAAAGGTTAACTTGAGCCAAGAAAATTATTCTTGATTCAAGATAATTTTGGGGGTCCAAAAATTTTGATTTGATCCAAGAAAATTTCGGTCTTCATTTTTGGACCCCCAAAATTATCTTGAATCAAGTCAACCTTTCTTTCTGTGTACGTGTATTGCGTGCGTATATTTATTATCGAGAAGATATATATTCGCAGCTGTAGGTACCTAAATATTTATAATATACGTTCGATGGTTCGCCGATGTCATTAGCCTCTTAATTACTGTTGCAGACTCATCGGCTCGTTAGAACGGCAATGGATATGCGAGGAGAGTGCAGAGTATTACCAAACGCAACACGGACGTCTTCACCAGCAGGCTGCGCAGACCTTAGAGAGATTACTTTGTCCGAGTAATTGATTCTCGGTATAAACTCGGAGTTATTAAAAAAAAAAATTATAAAGATTATGAACACTGTAATTCCAATCTTTGACTATACGTGTGATGTTCAACAGGGTATAATATCACGAAGCACTTATAACGACAGATATTCGGAATTATGTATTAACACTGTAACGATTATCAGTCTGGAATTAATGAGTTTTCATAGAAATCAGACGAATTAATATAAAACTCACAGAGAAAAAAAAATATACGATCATCGAAACGATTTCGTTTAATGATATTAGTTGCTGAATTTACTATGTCGAGCAGCTACATATAGGACAACACTTTTTTTTGCAGTAGAAATTAGCACAATTCTAGTATTTGGTACATAGGAGCAAGTAAACTTCAATGTCCTAATGCGAGTAAATGTTACCACAATTGTTGTCATTTCTACTGCAAAAAAAGTGTTGTCCTATATCCAGCTGCTCATTTTTTTCCGTGTGCCCTGCAGTTATATATCGAGAATTGGGAACGTTGTGACAATATTTTTTTAGCGATTTAGGAAAAATTCGAATATCAGCATCATTTCGTGTTTCGCGGCATCCGTTTTTAAATAAAAGACTAAAAACTGGAAAGAATGTATCATATAAGCATCGCTGGTTATAACCAGAAAACTTGTGAGAGATCCAGTCGGTGTACGCAGCACGTACATAATATCTGCACATTGCTGTACTCACAAGAAGAAGCACACAGTCTTTCTCCTATTCCACGTTCACCGGGCTTGTGGGACGGCTTTATAGTGGCATTATGAACCATTATAAGATCCACGTGAAATTTTTAGCAATCTTCCAATCCGTAGGATAATTTCGTTCAAACCGCGAAGCCGACAGGACGCGGATGGCAACACCACTCGGGCGTGGGGTACCGTTATCTTGATCAGAGGTCGGAAATGCAGGATTAAGAACCCAGGTCATCTGATAAGAGAGGATTCTCAAGAGTAACGTTTAAAGACTCATTTTTGAGAGAAGTCACGTACAACAAGCTGTATACCTACTATTCTATTTTTTTTTTGGTTTTTTTTTCTCGCAACAATTTACGTGCTAAGGAAATTCTATTCGACGTTGCACTATGGGAATTCCATCCATCCGCAAGAAGTAGGTATATAAATTCTACATACTACGTATATGTACAAAAGTCAACGAGCTAATCAATCCGAAGTTAAGACCATTTTGCGCTGCTGATAAATTGACCTCAACCTCGCAAGACAGGGCGGAGAGCGCGCGATGTATCCTGGGAAAATATATACACGCTCAAGGGAGCATTGACACCGTACTGTACTCTGTAGCCCATTATGCACCGAGTAGTCGCATGGTCTGGGTCTGGGTCTTCGAAACCCAACGCCAAATTAATTATTCGTGGGATTCTGGACGCGCGGTTTGTTCGCTCGGCGTTGCGTTTAGCGGCATTATTTCAATTTACTATACGTTTTTCTCTTCTTTACTATATGCTAAGCAGCTAATTAAGTAATTTGAACTATCCGAGGGGGTGAAATGAACATATATATGTATATTGTATATCCGCGTCTCCACATCTTCGGATAAAACAATTCCAGAATTGTGTTCACCTTTTTTTTTTTTTCGAAAAATTGCGTTTTGCTCTTCAAATTATTCGCACGCAACGCAGATGCGTGTATGTGACGGTAAATTCAGGATCGAAGTGGTATATTTCATATAAAATTTGACAAGTATCACCTAATCAGTTTTTCCGTTAGAAAATCAAAGTGCGAACTTGACGTTAGGCGCATACAGAGAAACGCGGAGTGTCCAATTCACGCCTACGCACCCGCTTAAAAATAGCACACGACCAAATGTTCGAACGAAGCTGGTGAATTACGTGCGGTCGAGAAGTTGAACGAACTTAGTTCCCTCGCGTGCTCTTCGTGAATCGAACGAACAAGATATGAAACGCGATATAGCCGGTTAAAATTGTTGCACTTTTCACATTTTTGACATTACCTATAGGTATAATATTATAGTGCAGCATATCAAGCGGTTTGTGAAATGAAAAGATGAAAAAACAAAAGCCTCGAAAACTGCGGGATGAATTTTATGGAATTTTTCATTTTTTTTTTTTTTTTTTTTTTTTTGTGCCACAGAAATCATCGAGTCAAAATTTCACTCATATTATATGTCTAGATTAGCTTGAATTTTGATGGCTTGAATTTGCATAGAAGATGAGAGATGTACGTATTTGTTTTTTTTTTTTTTTTTATTTTTTTTTTTTTCATACATTTTTTTACTCGAATTGCGAAGAAAATTTCGTAAAACGTACCTCGTACTGGCGATGATTAAAGTCAGTAAAGTGCTCTCGTGCAGGGGAGAGTGTAGAGAGAGAAAGAGAGAGAGAGTGGCACGCTTTTACCCAATTCTAATTCCCACCGACAAGACGAACGCCATTTTGTGTTTTCAATTCCCTACACGCACAACGATTTCGGGTGATGGAAGGCTTTCGCGAAATACTGAGATTAAAAATCACTGCCAATTCGATTAAACGAATTCTAGGAATAAAAAATTCGAACCAATGAATCGCGGTTCAATCGAATCACCGCGGGTGTATATGGTACAAGGTAGATATTGGAAAATAAATTTGATGATAAAAATCAATCGGAATTATATTTTCATTCTGCGCAATACCTTCCCCGAAAAAAAAAAAAAAAAAACTGATGAATTATCTTTAAATCGTTCTAAATTAACCTTCCCATCGGAATATATCTTGTTTGGCAATACATATTTCATATCGCAATCTATAGCTGAGTAAACTGTTTATTTTATTGTACAAATAAACTTTTGGATTTTGCTAAAATCGGTAGGATTTCGTGACGTATGAGCGCTGCTGTGGTTCAATTTTTGAATTAAACCGAAATAGCACACGGAAAAAAAAATTGTTGCTGAATTTACTATGTGAGCAGTTACATATAGGACAACACCTTTTTGTAGTAGAAATTACCACAATTCTGGTATTTGGTACATAGGAGCAACTAAATTTCAATATCCTAATGAGTAAATATTACAATAATAAAATTGTTCTCATTTCTACTGCAAAAAAGTGTTGTCCTATATGTAGCTGCTCACATAGTAAATTCAGCAACAATTTTTTTTTTTTTTTTCCGTGCAGTAGTCAACTTTTAATTGCAACTGATGTAACATACGAATTACACTAATTGGGAGTAGATATATAGTTCTGATATTCGTTGAAATAACGATAAATTAGGTCAAGAGAAAACCGGGATAGAGTTGAAGATAAAAAAATGTAATGATACCAAGAGGAAAGGAAACAGATCTTTGGCAACGGTGGTCACATCCTGTATAGCAGAGATACTAGCCATCTGGTAAATTTGCGAAAATTTTACTGTTTCTTTCTAACATTAGCTAAAATATCATTATATTACCGAGTTTTTCTACGGTCAGAAACAGTGATCGAGAATTAAAAGAGAAAGAAAGCGAAAAAAAAAAAAAAAAAAAAAGAAACGAAAACGCACCAAGTGGAGTTATACACGTGTCTTAATACTTGCGGAACAATTCTTTGATCTTTACAGATTACGAAATGTCCGAATTATAATTGGAGACGGATCTTGAGAACGCATCGTTCTGTGCATATATATATAGTCAATCTCTCGATATCATGAAAGAAAGATAAAACCAACACCCACATGTATATTAATATCCACTTAATAATCTCCACAGCGCGTACAGATCAACTTGTTGTTTTTTTTTTTTTTTTTTTTTGTTTTTTCTTTTGACTCTGAATAAATAGCTAATTAAAAATCAATTTTTCATAGGTATATATGTATTTAATTTATTCAAGTACTTTTATGTTATATATGTATACAGCTAGTAATTGATTACCATTTATTACCATAAATTGCCGCGTGCCACGAGATCATGAGCGAAAGAAATTCATCGACCTTTCTCTCGGACAATGAGATTGATTAAAAAAAAAATATATATATATATATATAGGTACTAAAATTCTTTAGTTTTTACGGTTTAGAAAAATGTCATATGTACTTTCACATATGAAACAAAAAAAAAAAAATATTGATAACTTGTGAGAAGTACACTCAGAAAAAATAACAACCAAAATTTGGTTATTATATGCACAATCACATTTTTTTGTTCAGTCGACCAAAATTTTGGCTATTTCAACAAAATTTTTGGTTGACTGAACAAAAAATGTGATTGTGCATATATAATAACCCAAATTTTGGTTGTGTCAACAAAACTTTTTTCTGACTGATAGAATACTATCATGCGAACAAAGATAAGCGCACATAATATCATATTAACCAGAGTCGCGATAATTCGTATGCGGAAAAAAAAAAAAAAACAAACAAATAATTGCACAAATAAATGAAATCTGTATTAAAATTTACTCTAATAAAACTTCAGTCATAATAATCGAATTTTAAATACCAAGTAATGTTTTTCGAAACCCACGCATCATAAACCGGACGTCGGTATATATATATATATCCATACGTGTAAAATTTCCTGAGGTTGTTTATTTTCGCGAATTCCTTATATTAGTTCTGATCGTGAAGATGACAAGTTTCCGTCTACCCTCATTAATTATTATCATCTCTCTCATTATTTCAAAGTGAACAAATAATGTCAGTCTGTTCAGGACAGATTGTGGTATACCTATATGTATATTGAACAACCGCCGAGGTGTTTTAAAAAATCCGTACAAAATTAGGATGGAACCATATAATTCTCAGTATATAATCCCAATATCTATCCTCGCGCATATGCAATGGGTAGGTATATGATAATATTTATCTTTCTCCATCTATATATATATATATATATATATGACGTATATATGTGGGCAAAAACGAACGTGGGTTGATAATTTAAAGTTAGCTATAGCATAAGAAATATTATACCTATATAGCCGCTATTACGGAAGCGGAAACTAATTCAATTATAAACGCTGATATCAATGACCAACAAATTACAATCAGAGTCTTGTATACTATAACGTGTTCACACGCAATTATTTCTTTCATTATAATAATGAATTTGAAATTATTTGAAAAATCTAACACAGAGTGAAACTGTAATTGATAAATTGATGTACCGATTTCTTTTTTTTTTTTTTTTTTTTTTTTTTTTCTCTCTCTCTCTCTCTCTCTCTCTCTTTCGACTATTCCACAATTGACAGCAGAGTTATAAAGAAGCTAACAATAAATGCAGCTTTCAACAACCACGATACAAAACTTATATGACTCTTTTTTTCAGCTTCACGAGCCAAGCCATTAATCTACTAGTAGCTAGTTTTTTCTTCATAGTTCAGACGACAGACTAGTAGTAGTAGTAGTAGCATACCGGACGTGATACTGTGCCAGAGTGTAATCCAAGCTAAACGATTACACAGCCGAAAATATTAATTGTCTCTAATTTTTGAAGCTGTCTGGTAATAATAAAAATTTATTACGTGTAATGGTAGTAATTATAATTTGTGTCGAGTTTAATTTGCCGTTAATTTTATTAGTTTTTTTTTTTTTTTTCTCTCTTTCTTTCTTTCTCTTGCTTCTTTGAAATGAATTTAAAAAAAAAAATATATATATATAAAAAAAAAAGAACTCTAAATCGTAACGCTTCCGGTGTATCCTTTGAAATTTGAAGAAAAAAATAAATAAAAAATAATAATTAATAATTAAATTGCTCAAATTTTTCTCGTCATCGTTCGTCATATTTTTATTAATATCTAAATTTTTTTTTTCTTTTTGCTAAACCGCAAAAATCTGTCACCCCCCTTGCTCCTCGACGAAGCGTATATATATATATATATATATATATATATAGGTAGGTATATACGAGAAAGATCAACGGCTTATATTTCATTAGCCGGGATGAATTTATATTAGCAAATTCTCTAGTGACACTTACGAATCGCATGGGTAAAATAACAATGAAAATCCGTAGCTGTGGTATTTGTGAAGAATCTGTCCGTTTAGTGCCTCGTATTTCAGTTGCGGTGCACCGCGCGCGTTTATTCCTTCAGATAAAAAAAAAAAAAAAAACAAAAAAAAAAAAAAAGAAACCTATACCTATAACGTCATTCCAACAAACAGTATAGACACCATAAAACTAAGTGAACGCATTTTTTCGAAATAGGTAGGTATACGACGAAACTTGGATTAAATAAACAAGAAAAGAAACCAAAATTCTATTTATCACAGATCGTCGAAAATATACGATAAAAGAGAAAAGTACAGCATTTGAAGAAAGCAAATAAAATGAGTTTTTCAAAGTTTCATGATTTTAAGGGGACTAGTACAGCGACTTTTCGAGAAATGATCATATAGTCCGAAATCAATTTATTTCATAACCAAAGTTCATTTCACATGAAAATATTTTTCTTTTTCAAAATCATGTGTCGTAAGGATTTCAGAGCACCGTTGGACCGATTCAGGTCATCTTGGATTCATTTTCTTCAGAAAATGAATCCTCATCATGTGAATGTAGGAATTTTGAAAAAATTTCGTTTTGGGCAAGTTATTCAAGAAATGAGTGATAATAATTTTTTCAAATTTGGTAAATTGATCATAACTTATGACATAATTTTTTATTTTTAAAATTCCTACATTCACATGATGAGGATTTGTTTTCTGAAGAAAACCTGAATCGGTCCAACGGTGCTCTAAAATCCTTACGACACATGATTTTGAAAAAGAAAAATATTTTGATGTGAAACGAACTTTGGTTATGAAATGAATTGATTTCGGACTATATAATAATTTCTTGAAAAGTCGCTGTACTGGTCCCCTTAATTAAAAATCGATTTCTTGTTTTGAAAATTAATAGAAGACTTATTATCAAAAACGAAATAACATGATTTGAATAATATAAATGGAGACTTCGTTGTACCTACTTATACTTAGTATTGGTTAAACAAAATTTCAAATTCTCGTAGAAAATAAAATGTGTAAAATTGTTATTGAATATTTTCGAATCGTACGTATATAGATGTCGCGTCACTAATGCCATAAGGTCGTAAACGCCAAAAAATTATTTTTTTTGCGGATATGCCCAAATGATGTTATATTGCATGAAAAAGATTTTGCCACCAAAAACACGAAATTTTTTTTTTTGGCGCTTACGACCTTATGGCATTAGTGACGCGATGTATAATAGTGGCTGAAAAAATAAACGTCATATTCTATGTACTATAGTATATATCTGTGAGATTACTGGTATATTTTTTCAAAGACTATATCAAAGACCTGAAAATACGCGTAGGTAGGTTACATATGTATATATTTATACCGAATTTTCGGTAAATTCATCACCTCTCGCGTCTCATACCTATAGATGAAAGGTACCTAATACTGCAACGCGCGTGATGCGTGGCGGCGTGCGGCGTGCAGCATTCGGCGTGTGGGCCGCGAGTCGTGCCTCAAACCAACGAGTAACCGGGAACCCAACCAGCGCGAAGAAGAAGGAGAATACGACTAAGAAGAAGAAGAGGAAGAAGAAGAAGAAGAAGAAGAAGAAGAAGAAGAAGAAGAAGAAGGGCTAAGCGAAGTATATTTCTGGACCTCCCAGACCGAGAGTCTAAGCAGCGATGACTCTCAAAGCTTAAAGAAGAAACATCGAATTCGGGAATAAGCGCGGTGCGGCGAGAAACGGCCTCGCGAGATCAGCCGAAAAGATTGCAGAGTATAAAAGAGGGAGAAGAGTTTGAATTCCTGCGTACCTCTAGGTCATGCTGGTTCTTCTTTCGATAGGAATGCTTGCCCTGCCTCTCGCCTTCTTCATCGCGTATCTAATTTAATTCTTCTATATAGACAACGATTTAACTTCCTTTTACTTTCGTTTATATACCTACCTACACATATATAATATATAAGCTATAGCTGTACACCGCGTCGTGGCATTTGTTCTCTATGCAGCTAATTGCAGTAAGCGCAGTTTCTTCCAACGCAGTGTTCTGCGTTCCTCGAAAGGGCAATGCACGAATTCTTCACGTAGATTTCCGCGTCTTTTGACTTTCGTATATATATATATATACGACGCTACGCGACATTCTGAAAATCCTGAAGCTGATATACGATCAGACATCGAAACTATGTGAAAGCGAGGATTTTTTAAGAAACGTACATTTTTGTTTTCGCAAAAATTTATTCTTTGGGTTAGAAGATTCATTTCCAAATCCAATCGCATTGATACTTTATTCAAACAAAAAAAAAAAAAAACTCCTTTATACTTGAAAAAAAAAAAAAAAAAAAAAAAAAAAACGGCTTAATAAATTTCAATTCATAATCAAGGAATAAAAAAAGTTACCTTTTATATCCCAGTCCTATAAAGTTGTACCAAATTTGCTTCCATAAATGGAATTGATTAACGACAGGTTATAAATTGAGATACATATATAATAAACCATACGAATCACTAAGAAATTTCATAACAGCTAATACCTGCACAGCTGACGGACACATGTATCATATTATAGAAAAAAAGGTAACGAAGTGTTGTACATATCGCGTCACTAATGCCATAAGGTCGTAAACGCCAAAAAAATAATTTTTTTGCGGATATGTCTAAACGATGTTATATGGCATGAAAAAGATTTTGCCACCAAAAAGACAAATTTTTTTTTTTTTTTTTTTTTTTTTTTGCGATTAGGATCTTATGGCATTAGTGACGCGATATAGTAGATACAAAACGAACAGTTTATCCTTACATATAAAAATATGTAATATCATAATTTTCTTTTTTTTTTTTTTTTTTTTCACCCATTTGAGAACCGCTGTTAGAGATGACTCGTCCCCTTGTTTCCGTAATAATGACTCGAATAAACGCGTCTTTCTTTCTTTCTTTCTTTCTTTCTATCTATATATCTCTTTCTCCGGGGGCGATTGAGTCGTACATGCATACTATATATATATATATGTATATATAAAAGTAAGAAATATTTGAAAACTTAGATGTATTTCGGTATATATAGGTATAACGTATATAATGGAGAAGTGCATACACATGTACAAGTACTAGTACATAAAGCATGCGGAGTGAAGAAGAGAGAAGGCAATAAACGTGTCTTCGGTAGAACGACACGACTGACTCAGCCTCGGATATGTAGCATTTTTCGAAAGGTGTCTATTTTCGCTTGGTTTCTTCTATGTTTTATTACTTTACAACCCAGCAGCAAGCAAGCAAGCAAGCAACAACTGAGGTCTGCAGAGTTGTCGTTGTCGTTGTCGTTGTAGTTGTCGTCGTCGTACACCATCAGTACAACATACTACTATACAAGTATATCTTTAACCGCGAGTGGTTTACAATGGGCAATCGTAGTAGTAGTATTAGTGTTCTTAGTCGTCGTCAAAGTGGAAATATATAGACGGTCGTACATATATATATAAAAGTGTATAAAAATTTACCTGTGTATACGATGTCACACCACACGATTCACTCTCATTATTATATGGCTGCAGCAGACCGCGCAAATTCAGGTTTGCAGCTCAACTGCGTCTTATAATTTATATTACGACAGCTACACATATCTCTCGTCTTGATATACATTCCCCATAATCTAGTGTTAGTGTAGTAGAATATATACATGCACAGAAAGAATAAGGTTGACTTGATTCAAGATAATTTTGCGGTCCAAAAATGAAGACCAAAATTTTTGATTTGATCCGAGAAAATTTCGGTCTTCATTTTTGGACCCCCAAAATTATCTTGAATCAAGAATAATTTTCTTGGCTAAAGTTAACCTTTTTTTTTTATGTGTGGGCATATATATGGGAAAGAAGACGAAGGAGGATAAAAAAAAAGCGTCTGACAAGAAACTAATGAAACGAAGAAGTTGAAGGAAAACGAGTGGAAAAATGACAAAAAATATTTGGTCATATAGGTAGGTATGTATGTATGTAGAATGACGGACTAATGTATATATACGTATGTGTATAGGGAAAGACAAAGGCGAAGTGGGAACATCAGCTGGAAATTTTTTGCTTTTTTTTTTTCATTTTGTCTTCTTTTTTTTTTCTGAATATCAGTTATATTACGGAACCAGTACAGCGACTTTTCGAGAAATTATCATAGTCCGAAATCAATTTATTTCATAACCAAAGTTCATTTCACATGAAAATATTTTTCTTTGTCAAAATCATGTGTCGTAAGGATTTCAGAGCACCGTTGGACTGATTCAGGTCATCTTGGATTCATTTTCTTCAGAAAACAAATCCTCATTATGTGAATGTAGGATTTTAAAAATAAGAAATTATGTCATGAGTTATGATCAATTTACCAAATTTGCAAAAATTATTATCACTCATTTCTTAAATAACTTGGCCAAAACGAAAATTTTTCAAAATTCCTACATTCACATGATGAGGATTTGTTTTCTGAAGAAAATGAATCTAAGATGACCTGAATCGGTCCAACGGTGCTCTAAAATCCTTACGACACATGATTTTGAAAAAGAAAAATATTTTCATGTGAAATGAACTTTGGTTATGAAATAAATTGATTTCGGACTATGATCATTTCTCGAAAAGTCAGTGTACTGGTCCCCTTCGATGTATACTATTCTATATTCAATGGTATAATAGGATAGCGTCGACGGATCATGATGGAAGTACACCCGCGCTCCGGCATACCGTAGTAGCCTACGGTCTGTAGTAGATATCTTTATTGTACCAATTAAGCTTGGCTAACTCTGCCGCACCTATACTGCCCCGTAAAAGATATAGTTAGCTCTCTCGCACTCATTAGCGTTGGCTAATTCGTCCCACTCGTTAAACTCAAATAATTGATGCGTCGCGACTCGAGTGGAGGGCCTGCACTGGGCGCAATGGGTGAATTTGTGATCTCGACAAAATTTATTAACACCAAGGGTCCCGGATTACCCATAGTCATAGTACTAGTCGTAAAACGTTAACTTTTTATTTCCCTCGCGTCCTAGTAGAATTCGACAGTTACGCATCGCATAATGCATCGATCGTATAATATATATGAATTCATCAAAAAAATTTACGAAATTATTAACAATTATTTAAGAAATTTTTGGAAAAATAAATAAATCTATATTCTTTTTATTTTCTTTTTTATTTTTCTTTTTAGTAATTTTTGACGAAAAAGTTTCTATACGGTATATATATATATATATATCAGAACGTGACGAAATATCCAACCCTTATAGTAAGCGTGTAGCTTTTTGAACGTACGGCTCTCTCTTCTTCTCGCGCTAATCATTATCTCGAGTGGTACAAGTGTTTTATTCTTTGAACATTAGAGGCACTATGACCAAGTGACTCGAGTGGTTTTCTAAAGGCTGTTAATTAACGACCACGACGAGAGATGACTTACGGAAAAATTGTTGAAGGTGCAATATATATAGAAAAATGAAAGGTAATACACAGAAAGAAAGGTTAACTTGATTCAAGACAATTTTGCGGTCCAAAAATGAAGACCGAAATTTTCTCGGATCAAATCAAAAATTTTTCTCGAACCCAAGAAAATTGTCCCAATTTTCTTGGTTCGAGAAAATTTTTGATTTGATCCGAGAAAATTTCGGTCTTCATTTTTGGACCGCAAAATTGTCTTGAATCAAGTTAACCTTTCTTTCTGTATAATACAGTAAAGTGATGATAATTTACAAAATTTCTCAAGAATAATTATAGATATGATTACCGTCTATATACGTTTGCTAAAATACAAGTTAGGACGGTATATAGTATATAAAAATATACTTCATACGATACACCAATAGATATGAGGTATATGATATTTATAAAAACGTCAGCAAAGGGAGTTCCCGTGTTAAGAAAGTCTCGCTCGGCACGTTTCAGCTCAGTTTATTATGAAGGATTGTTCCTTAGACGTCTCGGCATATACCGTCTGCTTCTGACTGGTGTGTTACTCTCGAGAAATTAATTGAAATTCCCACCCGCCTGGGAACAAGGTAGGTAAGTGTACCTTACCTACTAGCTACGTACACTAAACGTAATGGATTCTGATCCGGACGAGTTGGACAATTCTAGAAAAAGCCAATCGGCACTCTGGATTTTTTTAATCCAGAGCGCCGATTGGCTGTTTCTAGAATTGTCCAACTCGTCCGGATCAGAATCCATTACGTTTAGTGTACCTACATTATATGCATGCTACGTACACTTTTTTTTTTCTCGAGAGAGAGAGATATAGATTCAAGCCCACCAAGTTCTTATAGAATCTGTTAATTGTAATGCGAAATTTAAATGTTGTTTCCGACTGATTTAAGTCCTAGGACTTAAAAGTACTACTTTAGGTACTATACAAAGGCATCAAAAAGCGAGGAAAACATGCTTGCGTTATATAAATTAATAAAAAAACAAAAAAAAAAAAAAATGAAAAATAAGAAAAAAATTATTGGAAACAATTAGCGGCTGCCAAGTCTGTGTATAGAACCGAGCGAGAATGAATAGACGAAATATACCTACACCCATATAATCATCTGGGCACAAAACACGATTAGATAGGCAGATGCTGGGGATCGGTATACCGTTACAGCAGTTGGGCTTTAGTTGGCTTTTGGTTAGGTCGAACCACCTCGACGGGGATAGGGCCCCATATCATAAAGTAGGTATGGTTGTCTGGCACCTATGTAAACTTGGCGCCCACATCCTCGAGAGTCAGGTAGAAAGCGAAGAGAGCCCATAGCAGACTCTCGCGTCTAACAACAAGGATTCTTAATTAAGCCGAAATACCTAACGAATATAAACTCGCCATATCGTTATCATTATCATTATTATTATTATTATTATTATCATCATTATTATACATTTTTCGCGATTTTTTTTTCAAACGAGTAAAAAAAGCTCGTTTTTCATTTCAGCTGCACAGTTCGCACTATATTTATCGAGGGGCTATTCACTCCTGAAATCAGCTGTATACCCTGGTTTCAAAGCAGTTGAAATCAGACGAAAAAAATCGTTTTGAAATTCTTCGAAATCACTTAAAAATAATTGAAAATCAGCAGGAATCATCCAGAATTACAAATGAAATCAAACGAAAAATCAGTTGAAATCATATGCGAAATAATGAAATCACGGAATCACTTGTACACTAAAAGTTTTTGAGTGAATACCTATAGCCCCTTCGATATTTATACTAAAGATCATTTAAGGTCTTTTAAATTTGTTACGAAAATGAACCCGCATCAGGGTCAGATGAACTAACGACTTTTCTTATACAGCCAATAATTATTGCAACTTGAGTGATGAATCGTTTTCTTAATTAGGATCAAATTTATCAGTTTACAAACCAATTTTTTCTTCTTCTATACTCGTGTTGGATGAAAGTATGAAAAAGAAAAAGCTGAGATCTTTAAAAAAATTTAAAAAAAATTAAATAAATCAAAAATCAAAAAGGAAAAGGAAAAAATCCGACAACGCTATGATGATATTATATTATTGCATTGCAGATTTGTCCTTATCTGGTAACATTATAACGTGTTTGTTGAGTATATAATATCATTGAATATCTTATTTCTTTTATTTTTATATTAGTGATCTGAACGCGTTTACAGTATGCGGATGACTTCATTTTTCGTCGTAGAAGGTTATCTACAGTTTTAAATAAACTATTGTGTATGTACTACTACTACTACACCGTTGAATATAATCTCTGTTTGAAATGTCTCATAATTAAAAATTAAAATAGAAGGAACAAAAAAAATAATTAAAAAAAAAAAAAAAAAAAAAAACTACATGAATTGATAAGGTGAAACTTTTTTACTATCGAGAAAAAAAAACACACACACAAGCGATTTTTTTTTTTTTTTTTTTTTTTTTTATTATTCTGAATATGCATACCTCATGAGATTCAATTAATTTGAAAGACGAAATGAGATATTTGGGCTAATTTTTACTCTCCAAATTATTCGATGTAAATATTTTCATCTTTTATCGATTCTATACATCCTAGTTTTCTATATTTTATTGAAATTATATTATATCGAACGCATCTAGCGTATCTATATATACCGTATAAATGTAAATAGGAATCGAATCGCCTTCGGGCGATTGAATCATAGGGTCGGCACTGCACTGGCGTAATTTCGTATGGCCGCAAGCACATCTGTCTTCACTGCAAATAACCGCTTGGCAAATGTCAATGCCCGACTATATACCTACTCTATGCGGCAACGTAAATTGATTCTATTAATTCAACGGTATACCTATTCATATATATATATATATATAGAGTTTGGGGTGAAATTCTACGATTTTTACTATACAAATCTATACCGACGAAAGTTTAAACAAAGAAAGAATAAAAAAGAAAAAAAAAACAGAAGGACAATGATATGTACTGAAAATGATTTCCGATCAAAAATTCACCAATCATGTATGTCAAAATTGACTTTAGCCAATCACGTGGTCTAAAAGGCAAATAAAGAGGTAATTTGTAATCAGCTAATTGGTTCAATCAATCGAGTTTCCCATCCGTTTGTTGATTACAGCAAAACCACTCTGGTATATAAACCTGCAGCAGTGAAGATAAATGCGCGGTGGTATTGGAATCTGGATTAAAGAGCTGACGGTATATTATAGAGGTAAGTATTATTGAAATTGAAACGATTTTCGTCGCAAGGATTAGAAGGAATGAGGAATAGAAGTCGTGGTCCAAATACATAACTTTTTCATTAAAATTATATTTACCTATGCGATTATTTATTGTGTTTATATTATTTTTCCAAATTTAAAAAGAAATAGAACGTGTACCTACACAGAAAGAAAGGTTGATTTGATTCAAGATAATTTTGGGGGTCCAAAAATGAAGACCGAAATTTTCTCAGATCAAATCAAAAAATTTTCTCGAACCAAGAAAATTTGGAAAATTTGGAAAAAGATAATTTTGCGGTCCAAAAATGAAGACCGAAATTTTCTCGGATCAAATCAAAAATTTTTCTCAAGCCAAGAAAATTTTCCAAATTTTCTTGGGCTCGAGAAAAATTTTGATTTGATCCGAGAAAATTTCGGTCTTCATTTTTGATTTGATTTGATTTTGATTTGAATTGATTTGATTTTGATTTGATCCGAGAAAATTTCGGTCTTCATTTTGGATTTGATTTGATTTTGATTTGATTTTGATTTGATTTGATTTTGATTTGATCCAAGAAAATTTCGGTCTTCATTTTTGGACCGCAAAATTATCTTGCATCAAGAATAATTTTCTTGGCTCAAGTTAACCTTTTGTTCTGTGTATGATGTACGCTTGTTACATTTCTTCTATGTACTATATTGAAGGTTTTAAAACGGAATTGTTTATCTGTATAGATGTGTGCGTTGTGTGCGACTGACAATGCGAAATCGAAACGCGATGAAAATGCTAATTGTTTCATCAATTTCAAACATATTAACTTAATCACGTCATACGAATGACGCGCATATATGTATCCGCTATAGTATATCGATACCGAGAACGTATGAATCAACAAAATGCATAACAATCAGACATGATACCGCATACAAAATTTCAAACGTAATGAACACGTGATAAAAAAAACGATAGAAAAACTAAATAAATGTAACTAATTGTGAAACAGGATTTTAGAAAAATTCTAATCCCTTTTCCAAATTCCAAATTTGAAAAGTCCCGAAAACTTTGAAACGAAAGATATGTGTACTAGAAGTTCAAAATTCCGAAAGGTCTAAAGATCAATGAGTGGTCAAATAGAATAGAAAGTTTCAAAATCCTATACCGATTATTGATGACATGATGAAGTTATCGATTTTCAAGTAGATAAAATATAGACGGTGGCTAATTTTCAAATTTTTTATAAAAGTTCGATAACATTATCCGCATTATGTGACAATTACTAAATTTCAAATCTTAAAGTTCGAAAATTGTTTTCTCCATATACTAAGATTTGGCCGAACCTCCTCTCTAAATTTTCTAAATTTGAATCAGTGAATAGTCACTGGTTTCCAGTTATAAGTCGGTCACTGATCCAATCAGTGACCGACTTATAACTGGAAACCAGTGAATATTCACTGATTGGTCAGTAGTTTTCACTGATTCAGATTTAGAGAGTCCTTAATCCGTTTTGAATTATACCTACTATGGTGTAACAAATAGTAAGCGAGCCGTTCTTCAGAGTTCAAATACGGCCGCGGGAGCATAATTTTGGGGTGAATTAGGTTAACAGGAGTTTCTCTCTCCTTAAAATACCGGGAGAACAAGCTGTAGTACCCCGCACCCACCCCTCTGCACCTCTGTGCTTCTAACTCAACCAGGATTTTGACTGGCCTCGACTGGTATATAGATATATACGTAAGAGTAAACTTCAAGAATGGGAATGGGAATGGAAATGGGAATGGGATTCCCGGGACGAAGCGGATTCAAGATGGAGAGAAACCAGGGAGAGAAAAGGGATAAGCGCCAAGATGGTAAGAGGAAAGCACAAAGTGGATAGAGGTATGTTCAAGTTAGTGCAAGACAAACAGTTTAATGCTTACCACCACCACGCTGTCCTGTTTACACATTAAGCTGCTTAACTTCCACTTTGAGTTGCTAGCATTTAGTATTATTTCTTGCGAAGAGAGTCAAAAACCGAAGTCACCTTATCATCCCCTATAGTCGTGATTTAAGATCTAAATTATTTTTTTTCTTTTTTCACAAATTTTGTTCACAATTATTGTCCCCTAAGTTTTTTTTTTTTTTTTTCTCTAGAAAAATATAAATCCCAATATAGTACTCAACCCAATCATTAGGACTGGTTATAATAATTACCCTCGCGGTTAAATTCCTGAGGAATAATATTGTATACCGTATCGCTATAGGTACTTCGCAATAAAATCGCGAATTCGTAGTATAGTCGTAAAATTATTTCCATATTTCAGTGAATTTTATTATCATAATTAATACTAATGGGGCTCGTAAGTTTTCGAACGAATGATATTTTCTATATGGTAAACTCGATATTATTATTACACACTCAGAAAAAGGTCTTGTTGACACAACCAAAATTTGGGTTAGTGAAAATCACTGAAAATAGTGAATAGTCACTGGTTTTGCAATGAGAAGTATGCCACTTATTTGAATTAGTGGCATACTTCTCACTGCAAAACAGTAACTATTCACTAATGTCACTAATTCAAATCTTAGAGAGTATGCACAATCACATTTTTTGTTCGGTCACCCAAAAATTTTGTTGGAATAGCCAAAATTTTGGTTGTCCCAACAAAATTTGGTTTTCCCAACAAAATTTTGGTTATCCGAACGAAATTTTTGGTTGACTGAACAAAAAATTTGATTGACTGAACAAAAAATGTGATTGTGCATATAATAACCAAATTTTGGTTGTGTCAACAAGACCTTTTTCTGAGTTCATAATTAAACTATCGATTTTTATAATTATCAGATTTAACTATATATATATATATATACCGCGATAATCAGGTGAAAGAGAATGGTCCATCCGCCCAGGCAGACAATATTTCGTATTTTTAGGGGGATAGCCACTCGTTGCACTGAAAATCCCTAGGGTGATATTGGCGCGCGGTCGATGCAACTCTGCAGCCATTGTTGATACAGGCCGGCTGACTGTCAATACATCGCGGAAGGTAGACAAGTGTGGTTATGTTCGTTTATTTGAAGGAAATGATAAATAAAGTGAATGAAACCTACGTGAATAAGCTAGGAATATTTATCAAAAATCGATCAATTAGTTTTAAATGATAATTCCGTTCAAATTAGTTGTTCTCGATGAACTTTTCGATTCTCATTAATTTCCAGTTATAGCTTCGGTTAAGTCGTTGATTGCATTAAGATATCATTTAAAACTAATTGATCGATTTTTGATAAATATTCCTAGCTTATTCACGTAGGTTTCATTCACTTTATTTATCATTTCCTTCAAATAAACGAACATAACCACACTTGTCTACCTTCCGCGATGTATTGACAGTCAGCCGGCTTGTATCAACAATGGCTGCAGAGTTGCATTGACCGCGCGCCAAAATCACCCTAGGGATTTTTTCAGCGCAACGAGTGGCTATCCCCCTAAAAATACGAAATATTGTCTGCCTGGGCGGATGGACCATTCTCTTTCACCTGATTATCGCGGTATAGCAATCGTGAAATTGAAGTGTAGGAGAATAATTAATTTCGAAGGGTAGCCGCCTGCAGCGCGGGGCTTGATGAAAATATAAAGAAGAAGAAGAAAAAAAAATTATACGTTCGGGGGAAACTCGCGGACCGTTTAATTATTTGATCAATGGTATTACCGCGATTTGATAGATTTACTACTAGGTACTGAACCAGGGGGAAAATTTAGGGTCTTTTTTTTTTTTTTTTCTCTCTTTCTACCCCTCTCTTATATAATACCTTAGAATTAATTGACACTAAACAGAAAGAAAGGTTGACTTGATTCATGATAATTTTGCGGTCCAAAAATTTTCCAAATTTTCTTGGCTCGAGAAAATTTTTTATCTGATCCGAGAAAATTTCGGTCTTCATTTTTGGACCGCAAAATTATCTTGAATCAAGAATAATTTTCTTGGCTCAAGTTAACCTTTTTTTCTGTGTACCTATGTAATTTCTTAACAAACTTTTTTCTTCTTTATTATATTGTTATAAGTAGGTGCGTGTTACCTGACTTTTATTCAAAATTTTACTCAGTATTACTCAATGTTTGATTTTGGTTAGATCATTTATTTTAGTCTCTCTCTCTCTCTCTCTCTCTCTCTATCACAATCAGATCGCACTTTGTATTCTACCTATGCATTTTCTATTTGCCTTTCGTATATAGACTCGCGCTGGGAATCGATAACAAACTATTCAGGTAATTCTTGTACCAGTCAAGCTCACCTCGGAACTCTGACTAGCTCGAAAACTTTTCACGTTCATCTTTACTCACCCTTTTACCCTTTTACCATTTTACCCTGCAACTTTTTTCCCTCTTTTTCCCCCTTTTCCTTTTTTCTTTTTCTTCTTCTTCTTCTTCTTCTTCTTCTTCTTATTCTTATTCTTCGTTTTCTTCTCTTCGCTCTCCAAGGAATTCACTACGAGTTTCACTCTCGAAACACCGGAATTACTACGTGCTCAAGAAATACGAACTTTATAACCAAGACTATATACCCTCATGCATGTATAGACATATTTATTTAGCCATACTAAAACAGCCTTTCTAAAACAAGCAAATTAATTTTTCATTAACTTTAGTCTCTTCTTTTTCTAAACCTCGCACACAATCAAATCTGTTGATTCTGCAGCACAAAAATAGTCAATCTTATTGTAATATAATGGAGAGAAGTTAAAAAAAAAAAAAAAAAAAATACGAGGAAGACAGGTGAGACAATAAACTATACATATAGCAGCTATATCCCTAAATTTGGAAACTGAATATATAGATCAAAGCGAGTGGTATATATACTCCGGCTCCTTCTTCACCTCATACTTTTTTACAAAGTAAAAGGAGCATATGACAACCCTTATTTGACGAAGACAATACCTAATTAAATTCAAGCATCGTCCAGCTCACTTGTAAACGCTTTGGTCTACGTTGCTGATGAAATGTAGTAGGTATATGAATACGAAACTGCGTGTATATTAACGTACTTTAAAGTTATAGCTATACATATATACACGATTGGTTCACCGAGGACTGCACCAACTCACCACTTCAGATTCTTCAGGATTAATTGTCAAGTGGTTACTTTTGAAGTATATAATATGATGTTGGTAGGTAGGTAGGTAGAGGTGGATGATGGGCACTACTACCTACCTACTCTTGTACTCGAAACTCGGAAGAGGCTCCCGTTAAATCTTTACAAAGGAACCGTGTGTGTGTAACCAGGGGGGTAGTAAAGTTGCATACGGACGATATGCACCCTCAAAAAGAGTGATACATCATGCAACCAACGCACGTATGTACGAACCTACTACCAGCCTTGCTATGATGGCTACCGTATGAATTCAAGATCAAACACAATTTTGTTTCCCATATGTGTCTTCATTTTTATTTTTTATTTATTTATTTATTTATTTATTTTTATTTTCTTCTCTTTTCCTTCTTCAACCGAAATGACAAAAACTTTTATATATAATGTTTATATCATTTTTCATCGATTTATTGAAAACATATGGGCAAATCTCTGAAACCTCGAATTTTTTTAAGGAATTTTTTTTCATTTTCAATTCTTGAGCACATGCCTGAAATTTTGAGTATACGTCCCGTCAGCTGTTAGAATACAGAATCTAACGTGGTGCAACGTTTTGAAGCAACGCACCAATCATTATCAACGTTTTTTCATATTTTTGTGATTTTCGAATCATTGTTAGAAAATAAGGTGATAAAAAATACAAATAAGGTGATAATTAAGTTTTTTGTATGAAAGCGCATACTTTTGCGAACAAAATGATTTCAGGATCAGTCTGCTCCGATTGATACTTTCGGAGATATGAATTTTCAAACATAGCGGTGCAACAGCGGTTTATGAAAATTAACATAGCTCCAAATCCGCCATTTAAAATTTTTTTTCGAAATCCTTGAAGTTGTATTTTTTTTTTTCTATAGTACTACAGATATTTTGAATGGCGCAAAGTTCTGTGATTTGACGGTTTTTTTTTTTTTGAGTGAGGTGACGTGGATCCGCTCACCTAACGCGTGTAATTGTATGATCTTGGATTTTTCGCATTTACTTTTCACTCCGTAACTTCTTGAATAATTGTTAAGGAGATGGTGCGGGTGAATTTTGATTCAATAGTGTGCTAAACAGCAGTGCACAAATGTATTCAGCTAGATTTTTCATCAGCAGACGATGTGCCAATAAGAAGTATGCGTTTTTACTTCGGTGCACGTATTGTCTACTTTTCAATAAGATGTATTTTAACTACCCCCTCATGCGAGCACATAATCCTGTCACGTCTAGATTTACTTCTTTTGTGCCCTAGAACACGATCGATGTTGTCTGATAACGATTTCAGGTACGCACCAACCACGGTGCGCTATAAAAGTCATAAATATTACAAGTTTAAAAAAGTAGTCACACCACTTTGACTCTTCATAACTTTTCTCCTATTGTGAGCACATACTTCTAACATGTTGCATTCTATTCTGCTCTCTTAATGCTTTCAATTCATCACCAATTCAAACATTACCAACTAATGCACCAAATTTTACAGCATAAAAATAAAATAAAAATGAGGGAGTGACATCTTCGAATGTGCCAATTTCGCTATTTTATATGTGTATCATATGAATTTTTGACTTGAAAATTTGTGCGCTAGTATTTTTTTTTTGTATTCACATGATCTACACAACATATACAACCTTATTTTTCACTGATAAATGGGTAAAAATGATGTATTAGTATAAAGAATGTAGAGTGACACAAAAATTCGAGGTTTCAGAGATTTGCCCATATGTCGATTGAAACGTTGAAATAAAATACTAAATTTTTCAGCTTTACGCCACCGAAAAAAAAAAAAAAAAAAATCCATATTACTTCCACCCGCTATAAAAGCCGTCGTTTTTTTTTTTTTTTTTTTTTTTTTTTGTTTAATCAAGTTAACAAATTTAGACTGGGTTGTTTTCTCTATCAATATTTTGATGAATTTCGAATTCCACTAAATTTCTCAAATAATTGACCGGCAGTCGTTTGAAAAAATTCTGCATGCATTCAGAATCTAATATTATATAATCGTGACTTTTATCGTGTTAACGTTTCAGCAACCGAAATTTACGCGGTTTGCGTGACTCGTATGGGTATAATATAATATAAGGTATACGCGAATGTTCGTACGCTATGATTCTATATATATAGGTACGTGTATAGGTTTGTACCACCTACCGTGTTCCTTATCAGTAACAGGGACGTTCACACGGCTTCGTATCGTTGATGAGTGCGCAATATATAGGTATATATAATATATAGTATAAGAAACTATAATGTTTAGTCGAAGTATGACATGTTTAGATATCGCGATGCGATCCAACGCGCGAAGAATTAAAATAGATTTATTATATATACGTTACAAATTTTAATATACCTGTACGTATAGATGATTATGTGTGAAAGTTTCCGCACTATAATTAATTCTAGTACATCTAACATATATATATATATATATGCGTGTACACACTTTGAATACGTTCAGTATTCCACGAGTATCATTTCGCAGTGGTAAACAAGATTGAAAATTGTCAAGATAGCACAAACCGTGGAATACAAATTAAATCTTATCCTTCGTATTTACGTTTTCTGATTATGTTATTATATATAGGTATATACGCATGTGCGTGAGTCAGATTTTAGGTTCATTCTCGCATTTATATCAATTCATTCCGAATTTCAATATTATACAGATTTTCAGTTTTTAGAATACCTGTACACAGAAAGAAAGGTTAACTTGATTCAAGACAATTTTGGGGGTCCAAAAATGAAGACCGAAATTTTCTCGGATCAAATCAAAAATTTTTCTCGAACCCAAGAAAATTGGGACAATTTTCTTGGGTTCGAGAAAAATTTTTGATTTTATCCGAGAAAATTTCGGTCTTCATTTTTGGACCGCAAAATTGTCTTGAATCAAGTTAACCTTTCTTTCTGTGTAGGGTAGGTATATATATTCTCGGAAGTCTATAAACGATTTCAAAAAACTTTGAAACGACGAAAAACGAGAGTTCTAAATTCCGAAAGCTAAAGATCCGATAAAGGCCAAACTTTCGAGACTTAAAATTCACGGGTGTAGGTACCTAAAGAGATTTTTCTTTTCAGAAAAAAAAAGTTTCGAAATCTTATAAATTCATAAAGTTATCAATTGATGTATAGATAATCTTTGGTTTCCGTAAAGAGGGTCTAGATTAGAATTAATTATCTTTTGTTTTCACATCCTGAGAAATAGACCGAAATTTTTCGGATTTTTAACCTTTCGGAATTTTTAAATCTCTGCATTCCGACATTTCGAAATTTTCAATAAATAGATACGTTTCTGAAAATTTGAAATCGTCTCAAACGAATTCAGAATTTTTACCATTTGGAACTTCGACCCAACCCCCTCAATCTTCTGTATAATTGAGACTAATTTGTTGATACAATCGCGTATAAACTATGATTAAAAAAATTCGTAACTCTTGTGCCTATGAGCTATAATACTATCGTAAAAACGATTATAAAATTGTTAATTTTTTAAACCCTGAAAATAAAGCGATGGAACGTGAACATCAGGCCTTGCAATTAACTTCTTTTTTTTTTTCTCGTCACATAATTCATTCACAACGGTATTAGCGAATTGGAAAAAGTTGAGGTATTTAAAAGCGGTGGAATAAATTTACCTATACTAGTATAAAAAGAAAGAAAGAAAAAAAGAAAAGAAAAGAAAAAACTCGACTATAACATGACTGTATAATAATTACTGGTAGATCGTTAGCCGTTATATATTATAATTCGTTGAAGGATAAATAAAGCGCGTAACTAGGTAGGTATATAATCGTATTTAAAAGGCTGCTAAACTGCTTCAATTTCCAGATTGCAAATGATATGCAAATATACCTATATCGCAGAAAAAGAATAAAATAAAAAAAGAAGACCACGCAGCACCGTGTTTAATCCAAAGTGCATAGAATTTGAGAAATTTAATATTTAAAAAATTATCAGTAGTTTTTAATTATTGCTATTTAATTTAAATCGAAAAAAAAAAGAACAAAAAAGAAAAAATTTGAAAACCAAAAAGTAAAAAAAAAAAAAAAACGACCTTTTAATATATCCTTCCTATATTTTTTTCATGGTATAACTTATTATATATACAGACAGTAATTAAGCTCGATTACAACACGATCTAATGACTCGCTATAGGTATATAATATATGATCAAGTTACGTATACCTAAATCGATACTAATGAGCGCAGGATCTGATATTAGATACAACGAGAATGATCTCAGCTCGAAAGAGAACTGATACTGATTTGTTACATCGCACACTGAGTATGTTTAAATTATATTTAAATTATTATTTATTTATTTATTTATTTATTTATTTATTTATTTATTTATTTATTTTTTTTTTTTCCTTAGCAAATTACGTTTTTCAGAATCACTAACATTATTTTATTATCGCATAACGAAAAAATTTTGAATTGAAATAATTTTCTTATAATTATTCCATCTAAAAATTGGTTATTTAAAAAGTGTTGCGAATCAAATTTCCTCAGATATTTCAAAAATTTTTTTTTCCTCGCGAATGAGAAAAATTCTTTGAGAAATTCTCGCATTTAATTCCTGCAGGTATTAGACACGCTGAGGCATATATTTTTTAATAATTTTTCGTATTCGTATCAATAAATCGACTTTCTTGAAATTTTCGAAATTACTGAATCATAGTTTCGTTATTTTATATCTTTGATTTAGTTTTTTTTTTTTTTTTTTTTTTGTACAAACTCATATAGGTAAGAATAGTATGAGCGAAACGTGCAGCGTTCGTTGAGTTAGTGTATAAAAAGCTAAGAGACGAAGTTGCATTCTCAGGTTTTATTTTGGATTCGGATCAAAGCAGCGAAATAGTCAGGAAAAGTTCTGCAGTAGTTTCGGGTTGGTATAGTAAGATGGGGTGAGAGATTCGGTCCGCGTCTTGTTCTCGCAAATATAAAACGTACGACTCGTAGAATTCGACGAATGGGATGAAAATGTGATCGACGCGAAGGTATTTTCAGGCAGGGTATTGAACAACGGAAATACAGAGAGAGAGAGAGAGAGAGAGAGAGAAAGACTAAACGAACTCAGAACGTGAGGAAGACAGAGATAAAAAATAGAATATAGAAGGAACGACAAACCACTCCGTCGTGATCATCTATTCAGAGTGACGTATAGGGGCGAGATATTAGATTATCAATGATGGAACCAAAGGGGCGAGTGTCCAACTTCGAATAGTGCCACAAAGGGCTCAAACGCCTACTACACGACCCGGATGACCTGATATAAAGGTCTAAACTAAAACGCGCGCAAACGTTTCAGGAGCATAAAGACCGTCTTCATACCATCTTTCATCTCTCGAATATTGTCATATTTATTTATTTCATTAATTCTATTCTATATATCGACGCCCGATACGAATAACAGCACATTTCAGATTCCGGGTGAAAAAGAGCACGTTTCAAATTCCGGGCGGAAAAGAGCACATTTCAGATTCCGGGTGGAAAAGAGCACGTTTCAGATTCCGAGTGGAAAAGAGCATGTTTCAGATTCCGGATGGAAAAGAACACGTTTCAGATTGAGAATGAAAAATAGCACAATTCAGGCGAAGCGAATATTACTCATTAGTAAGTGTCAGTTGGTTTATTATGAAATTGGAAATGCACAATTATGCACAAAAACTTGATTCAATTTTATCATTGAATGATTAATTCAATCTTATAATAAACCTACCTGACACTTGCTAATAAGTAATATTCGGTTCAACCTGAATTGTGCTAGTTTTCAAGTGAATCTGAAACGTGCTATTTTTCATTCTCAATCTGAAACATGTTCTTTTCCATCCGGAATCTGAAACATGTTCTTTTTCACTCGGAATCTGAAACATGCTCTTTTCCACCCGGAATCTGAAATGTGCTGTTATTCGTATCGGGCGTCGATATTATGTTTCAATTTTCTATTTTTTCTATTTTTTCCTTTGTATCTGAACCAAATTTGCATTATGAATGAAAGAGATAATAGTATGGCGCATATGAGAAATAACGATTTTGTGATTATGGTTGCTCAGCTGCATGGATATAATGACAATAAATTTTGGTTATGGGCAATAAAACAGGGATCGGGAAAAATATTGTAAATGAAATTGATGTCAATTTCGTGATATTGGCTTGTATTTTTTTGATCGAAATTTGACTATTAATAGGTAAAATCGATCGAAGGGTTAGGCATATAGTTTCATCGTAGGATATTATATCCAAAGTTACATTATTACGAATTAGTTATCGACCGTTGTATAGTAATAACGTAGAAATTCCCTTGAGATTGAACAGCGGTCGCCATGTTACCGTGAAATTCACTCCACATCCCCCCATACCCGAGATATACGAACGTATCCCGTGAGGGTCTGATTCCATTTAGCATAAATTAAAAGGAACCCAAAGATTTCGGTCCGCAGGTACCTACCTACTACCTATACCTATATGTATAGTGAAAAGTTTTTAACTTCTAAATTAAGCATTTAGTGTGAGTTGAAACGTCGTGTATAATTACAGTCAGTTTAGCGAACAGTAATTAAGCCCCTAACTTATACCGAAGTCAAATTTTTAGCCCAAAGTTATACCTACTTCCGATCGTATTATTCTAACAGGGGGCATAATTAACACTTCGAAGAATCTCACCACGGTATACAATTGGCGGTCATTAATCACTATGCTAATTTCAAAGTAACAAAATCAAATCAGTTTACTCGGTATTCAAAATCAAAAAAAAAAAAAATTTCAAAATCTAACAAATATATTGATTTAACGATGCGTTTAGTCCGCATCGATTGTTATATATACGCATTTGAACCAGTATTACACACAGAAAGAAAGGTTGAGTTGATTCAAGATAATTTTGGGGGTCCAAAAATGAAGACCGAAATTTTGACAAATTTGGACAAATTTTCTTGGGTTCGAGAAAATTTTTGATTTGATCCGACAAAATTTCGGTCTTCATTTTTGGACCCCCAAAATTATCTTGAATCAAGAATAATTTTCTTGGCTCAAGTTAACCTTTTTTTCTGTGCAGTACATACAAGGTATACCGTTGCCAAATTTCTACCCGCAATACGTTGTTCAGTTTCGCAAATTCTCACATTGATCAAATATGTGACACCTTTGATCGATTTTTTGTTTTCGGATGAATTAAACATTAAATCACATCATGCTCCGTGATTTCGGCAGCACAGTCTTCGAGTGATTTTAAATAAAGTCTGAGTAGGTAATTTCATCTACGATTTATAATACCTCTTCGAAATTCATAAAACTATACAATTTTATTCCATCTATTAAATTTTCCAATACATCTTTATCGATAACTTTGAATATATTAATTCAGATTAAAGTTATCCTATTATCTCGATTTAGCTCAACGTATGCACCTAGTGTAGACTGTTCAAGTAGTACGTACTACTACTATCCGGCTTCAGCAAGCAAAATCCTAATCAATTTTATAAGTCTTCTGTGCAGTGTAGTGACTATTTTTTTTTCTTCTTCTTATTATTTTAACAACGTTGTAAAAATCTGTCGACGACGGTATATAATTTATAAAACTATGAAACGTAAAAATTGAGGATTTTGGCGTTGGCACATGGCACTTGGATTTCTAAAATTTTGCAAATTTCATTAAATTGTCAAATCTCAAATACAGGTTGGTATACGTATATTAAATGTAAAATAATTGAGTTGAAAATCCGGGTCTGTGAAAATATTCTAGAGCATGCGAAACGTTTGATCAAAATCATAACATGGTATATATATATATATATATTTGTATGTGTTACTCACATCAGAGTTCTCGCTTTATATAATGTATAGTCGTATGAGATATGGTGTTCTGGATACTGTAGAACGGAAAGGGATGTCTGATGGTGTAACATTCTATATAGGTACATGCATAAAGCCAGCTAAGGGGCGCAACACTGTTGGCTTAATTAAATGAGGGGTGGTTATCCATACATCATCTACGGAAACAGGAAGAGGAGGTTGTGCCAGAGAGTGGAATAGCGAGAGTGGTTATCATAGTATAGTATAGAAGAGAAGAGAAGAGAAGAGAAGAGCCGGGGCACCTCGGTGGTCGAGTGGTTCAGGAAAATTCATAATCCTGGCTTCGAGGATGCACCGGAACCCTTAACCCAGATTAATATATGAACCCTATCGTGCTGACCAGCGAATCTACATGACTAGATAGAATATCAGAATCTCGTTCAATTGTCTGTTATTAATACGGGCATTGTGTCCGTGGTAGCGACTACCTAGTTTATCACGGTTGCCACGAGATGATCGGAAATTATTATTTTTTTTATTTTTTTATTTTACACCCTCGTTATACTAAAGCTGACCTGATTCTAAGGTCAAGGCATTAAATCGTTACAAGTGATAAAAAAAAAAAAAAAATCTAAAGTAGATCGATGTAGCCTCTTCTTCTTTATACTCTTTAGAATTATTGATTACATGGTGGAGGGGGTACGATGGAATAGTTGATCTGTAGTGATCTATTATCGATACCATGTGATAAAACTAGAAGGATTTATGCGGGAGAAATACCAATCACAATATATTTTAGGATCATCTCCTATATATAGCTATGGGGTGAATATAATACAGGAATGCCGTACGCCGATGATGGGGATGATAATTTACGTTCACGCAGTCTTGTTTTATCACCTCAAAATTTCGCCGATATTTCATTACGATAGATAGGTATAGGTATAGGTATTGGAGTTTCAATAATTTTTCAATCATTCATCGTAAACGAAATCATACATCAAATTTCTGATCATCGAAAGGTATTAGGTGTATAATAATCGCGCATAGGAGTTCAAAGGTTCGATAAGTCAAACTCTTTAAACTCTTCGACCATAAGTAATATAAGTAACGAAGAGATATAAATAATCGATCGGTTTAAGCTACTGGCCAATTCCCATGATTGAAACTATAAGAAAATTTTTATTGATATGAATGGCTAGTCTGACAACTGATAACGAGTAGAGTTGTCGCTGCAGTTAATGTGATTCATGCATGATGCTGATGCTGCTGCTGCTGCTGCTGCTGCTTGCTATGTGATTCAATTATAGTCAAGGCACGTGCTTCGAGTTACTATTTCAAGGCTGTATATACTTTTACAGCCATGATCTAATATCCTGAATTTCCTTTTCTATACTCTCTAAATTTGAATCAGTGAAAACTACTGACAATCAGTGAATAGTCACTGGTTTACAGTTATAAGTCTGCCACTGATTGGTATCAGTGGAGGACTTATAACTGCAATCAGTGAATTCTCACTGATTCAAATTTAGAGAGTATATTTCGGTTTTTAAATTTTATCCAATATATTCCATTATGCATTTCATCTTTTCTAAATACACATACAGTATGAAAAATCGCAAATGTAATAATTTATCCTGCACTGAAAAAAAGGTCTTGTTGAAACAACCAAAATTTGGTTATTATACGGTCAAAGAAATTTTTTTGTTCAGTCAACCAAAATTTTGTTGTGCTAACGAGAAATTTAGTAGTATCAGCAAAAATTTTGGTTAGAACAACAAAATTTTGGTTGACTGAACAAAAAAATGTCTTTGACCGTATAATGACCAAATTTTGGTTGTGTCAACAAGACCTTTTTTCTGAGCGTGCATGTGAATTGACTAATCTGTGTATATCGAGAGAATTCATCAATCAATACCAAAAATATTTACCGAAATTAAAGTATAAACGTGAAACCAGTCTTTTAATTATTCTATCATATTCATCGTGGATTCCTTGATACTGTTATCTAGTCATAGATATGTTCTATTCCATAAACGAGTCGTAAAGTTACCACAAAACACGACATTCGATTGATTGCGGGCCTTGGGAAAGCAATTGTTAATCAAAATGCATGATCGGTCAGTAACGAACATATATTTGCATAACATGTAGTAGTAGGTACGCAGCGCGCGTGTGACACGAGGAAAATTTACAAGTGATGTGATTTCCGCACGACTATTTAATTACACACGATTATTCTACCGAAGTTAGTTTAGGTATATATGTATAGTAATAAATTTTAATCGGTCATAGGTCGAGCGGCTAAATAATTCATTCGATGAATCCGATTCGCTTATTATTTCAACCAGAATTTCGACCGAATTAGTAATCAGCTAATTACAAATTACAAATGACAAATTACTGCGGCTTTACCAGACTATAAAGAACAATTCTGTACCGAATTATGATTCTTCTTTTGTACCTTTTTGATTTTTAATACCAAAATTATTGTTATTCGAAAAAATAATTCTAAATGGCATTATATAATATTGATGATCGATTTGTTTCTGAATAAGAAATGATCGTTGTTAATTTTATAGTTTAATTGAATGTGATTAATTAAAAATTGTAATCATAGCTGAATTGGCGAGCATTAATTAAAAAACTACGGATTATTCAATCGGTTTGATGAAAAATTTTTGTATGGATATAAACTTTTCGGGCGAATTTTTTTTTTTTTTTTTTTTTCATTTTTTTATTATTCCCCGTTTGTTTCCATCGTTCGTAATTAAATAAATTCCAATACCCGAAAAGCTAACAAAAAGATCCTCAAGGGAGGCCGTAGGTAGGCGGACGAAACACCTAGCAGCAAAATCCTTTGGCATTTAATCCTCTTTACCTCCGGACTTTTATCGCTTAAAAGAAGTCGTTCGAAAGTCGTGCCTCGAGTTAGATTTAAGTAATACAAAGCACTGCTCTTAATAAATTCTCATAAAGACTCCGAAAATATACTCCATCGACGTTCTCCCTCGACGCTTCTTATATAATATATATTATACCTAATACCTACTTTCGTACTTCTTCGCGATTTTCTTAATAACAAAAAAATAAAAAATAAAGAAACATTGTACAAATAGACCGAATAAACAGTATGTACCCTAATCATTGCAATAGCTAAGATATGTCGCGTCACTAATGCCATAAGGTCGTAAGCGCCAAAAAATTATTTTTTTTTGCGGATATGCCCAAACGATGTGATATGGCATGAAAAAGATTTTGGCACCAAAAAAAAAAACGAAATTTTTTTTTTTTTTTTTTTGCGCTTACGACCTTATGGCATTAATGACGCGATGTAAGTCAAGCAAATTTTATCAGTTTTGACATAAAAATTGACCATTAAAAAAAAAAAATGAAGAAAAAAAAAATTCATGGTTTTTAACGGTTCTGTTTCACATTGGATTTATATTCTTCTTCCTATGAAGATTATCATTTTTACAGACTTCATATAAGAAAAAAGAAAGAAAGAAAGGAAAAAAAAAAATAAAAATTAATTCAATCATACCGATGAAATTTTTTTTTCTCTGTCGTCGTCGTGACCGTATGAAAAGTGATGTTTTACCACCCCGCTAGGGATACTTCCGTTCCGCACACAAACAACGCGCAGTTCCGTAGGGTAAACGAGTATAGGTATATAAGGTACCAAACTATACGGCGTAGAATTTACTCTGACGTAACACACACCACTGCGGTAGTTGAATATATCTATATATATATATATATATATATATATATATATATATATATATATATATATAAGTATATATATATAAGTATATATATACTAGACCGGTTCAAAAAAATCGACTATTCTTTTTCTTTCAATTTTCGCATTGAAATACTTTCGGGGGGCTGAGAAAAGATGCCTGTTAAAAGCGGAGCTCTTAATATTAAGATTTAGAGGTCGCTCATCGCGGATTTCTATTTTCCATTTAAATAGCATAGGAATTTTATTTTTTTTTCTTGAGAATTTCGTAGCTCACAAACCAATGAACGAATCCAAATGACTCTTACATATTTTGATAGGGGATTGAACACTCTAAAAAATGTATCTATCATTGTGGAAAAAAAATCACAAAAAAAAATAATTATCTCAACTATAAATCGAAATTTGACCTTGAATAACTTTGGAAGGAGTCAATTTATCAAAAAATGATAAGAGAAGCTTTTTGTAGAGTGTTCGATTTCCTATGAAAATATGTTTGAGTCATTTGGATTTGTTCATTGGTTTGTGAGCTACAAAATTATTAAAAAAAAAAAAAAAATTTCCTATGCTATTCAAATGGAAAATAGAAATCCGCGATGAGCGACCTCTAAATCTTAATATTAAGAGCTCCGCTTTTAACAGGCATCTTTTTTCAGCCCCCCGAAAGTATTTCAATGCGAAAATTGTAAGAAAAAGAATAGTCGATTTTTTTGAACCGGTCTAATATATACGTATATATGTACTCTTTATCCTGCGTTCATCTCTACGTTTATGAATATTGGTGTGAGTGTACGTAGTATATGAATACAGGTAGATCATATATATGTTATGAATATGTGTGTGCATATATATACTATAGCTGTAGCTCGACAAATATCGACAAAGTGGGGATCGCCTTTGACGATTTTTATTTTTTTTTACTTTTTATACCCCACAATTTGTTCTTTGACGTGCAGTAGGTACGGAAACGTGGCTATAGAAACATACAATACATATATATAATATATATGTACCTATAACCTTTGATATATTGCTTTTCTATATGTTCATACCGTAATATTGACTACAGATGTCGAAATATCGCGGTCTACGATCTATCCGCGCGGTTATTTATTTTCGCTGAAATATATGTAAATTTACCTGAATCTCGAGAAAAAAAAAAGAAAGAATTTGTATACACTCCTGTATATCAAATTTGAAATATATAATCAATATGATATATATATATCAGGGTGTGCCAAAAAAAAAAAAATTCAAATGCACATCGACATTCCGGTAGAGCATCTCGAATAGAATATCTCAGCTAAATATGAGCTCTTAATATTGATATTTAGAACTGCCTAACTCAGTTTTCCCATTTTTGATTTGAATAACACGTGAAAAAAAAAAATCGGAAAATTTTCGAATTGTTTTTTCTCGTAACCAGCTTGATTTAGAAACTATCTGAATACAGATTCTTATAGGAAATTTCACGCTCTACAAAAAAGTACTGAGATAGAATTTTCCTAACTCTCACCGATTAAGAGATATTCGCCTATAAACATTGAGTCATAGCGTCATAGAGTCATACGACTCTGGGAAAAACAATTTATTTTTTCAACCGCGCATCAAAATTTCGGTAGAGCATCTCAAATAGAACATCTCAGCCAAATATGAGCTCTTAATATTGATATTTAGAACTGCCTATTTTAGTAACTAAAATTAGTAACTAAAATTAGTAACGAAATTAGGCAGTTCTAAATATCAATATTAAGAGCTCATATTTGGCTGAGATATTCTATTTGAGATGCTCTACCGGAATGTTGATGTGCGTTTGAATTTTTCAATTTTTTTTTTTTTGGCACACCCTAATAATTATTTGTTATATACCAAAGGTAATCTGATTTTCTTTCATGGTTTATGAAATTAGTACTTCACATCACATCTCTATACTACTCATATCCCTACCTATCTCTAATTTCCGCAGTAATTATTATGCCTATCTCATAGCTGTCTAGTCTCGTCAACGTAAAGGAAACCAAGTCGATGTTAAACCGTAGAGACAATTCCCCATTATACTATATAACTAAGGTATATATATATATATATATATATACCAACACCAGTGCCACGTGCCTGACATGCAAAACAGCTTCAATTAATTTGACGAATGATATATACGTTGTGTCTTCTAGAATCTAGTATACCTATATGTATGTACCTATTAGGGTGGTTCTTAATTCGATCATATTCGAATTTCAATGCTCCCATATGGGCCAGAACGTTTATAAATATATAATATATATATAAAAAAAAAAATTAGACAAACCCCCAGGTACCTATCTCAATTTTAATTACTGCCCCAAAGCTTTCGAACTTTCCAATTTAAATAACACACACGATTTTTAGTACTACTTCCGGATTATTTTTTACTTCCAATCGCATTATATCGTTTCAAATAAATTTCAAACTCTGCACACCTTTTTCCTATAGTAGCAGGTAGGGGAGAGTGGGGTAATTGCGAACGCGGGGTAAATCCGAACAGGCCATTTCTCTAGTTTCCTCTACCCAATCTCCGCAAACCGGTGCATATGGAGAGCTGTCTCAAATTGCAGTGTTGACGCCCTATCAGATGTAAAAAAACTCGTAAGATGTTGGAGCTAATAACCGTAAATACATTTCAATGAATTTGATCTAATTATTCTTAGGTGTTCAAATCGATGAAATGACCTGGTTTTATGTAATATAGTGTTGAATATTTAGCTTCAGAAAGTAAAATCCATGACGATATCATCGCCCACCTTCAAGTTCAGAATGTGAGGCCGTGTTTCTTTGCAATGTTACTTTCTATCGATTTGATCGTTTGGGGTAATTGCGAATTGCGTAATAACAGGTTCGCAATTACCCCGAGCTGATATTTCTTCACCATGTGTTGTTGGAATATTGATTATCTGTAGGTATTCGGTTGATTTTTGATGTTTTACGCCTATTTATTATCGAATTTATCTCAAGTCTAGTCGTCCGGGATACCCCAAGTGCTGTTCGCAATTACCCCAGGGGGGTCGGGGTAATTGCGAAATGCAAGGGTTTCGTATTTATTCAATATTTTAACCTAATTCTTGATTTAATGATATAAATTGTGATGGATTGCCAAGATAAGATATCATAGTTGAGGTTGCAATAAAGAAAAATTTCATAACTATGTGATTTCCTCGGTTTTTTTCCAATCTCCCTTAGGTGTTCGCAATTACCCCATCTTCCCCTATCCGTGAAAAATTCACAGATTTTTAACGATAAAATTTTATTTGTCACAATTTCGAGATAAGACATTTTTTTTTTTTTTTTTTTTTTTTTTTTTTTTTTACGCTGTAGCTTCGAGAATTATATATCGTTGAAAATCGTGTACCAAGTTTCAGATTTTTCAAAGCTATATACTGCAATAGGAAGAAAACAAAATTAACCGCGAAATGTCACAAATCGTGTTTTATTAATTTTATTAAATTACGAAAATTCGAAGGATTTGAAGCGGTACTTACAATTAGAATTGAGATAGGAACCTGCGGGGTTTTGGGTACACTTTTTTTTTGTACCTATGTTTGTAGATGTCTTGGCCTATGGGTGTATTAAAATTCGAAAGTGGTCAAATTAAGGACCACCCTAATATATACAAATATACCTAATATATAGGGGCAGATATTAACGTGATGCGGGGCTGGTCGGCTTTGGTTCCCCAAAGAAATGCGCGACATATTTTTTTTACCTCTACTCCAGCTGGGTTCGCGCTTGTGCTCATGCCTTGTGCTGTTGCAGGTTCTCATAGAGATTCGCAGACCCGTTGACGTTGTAAAATGTTGGGTGGGACTAAGGGGACGAGAGAATGCGAGAGGTGAAGAAGAAGAAGAAGAAGAAGAAGAAGAAGAAGAAGAAGAGTAAGAAGAAGGAAGAGGTATGGTATATAGGTACAGGGCTCGAGAATATTTGCGAGACCCGTTGCACAGCGACAGGTAAGTAATTGTAGCAATTAGGGGCGCGGCTGCAAAACCGGGCTCGTGATCGCGAGGGACTTTCAACGCGCGTAATAAAAATAATGGTAATGAAAAAAACACGAAAAATCCTTTTTACTTATTATCCACTTTTCGCACCTTTTTTTTTCCCCCTCTCTCTCGCCCCCGAACCCCAACGCGCTGGTTTACTTAGTCAGCTCGTATTAATAGGTCGGTACTTGAACTCTTTTCGCGCCACGTTTCACGCGAACGATTATACATTTTTTTTTTTTTTTTTTTTTTTTGCAAATGCTGATTTGAAATGTCAGAGAAACTAGTCCTTAGCTATACAGAGTCAACTATAATACAAACCTCTATGTACCGTGAAGACTATAATTCTAAAAATAAAGCTTTGATCGGTTAACGCTTTAACATTGAATAACTTTTATACTGACTCGAATATAAGCGTCGAGAAGATTAATCAGTTTGAACTCTCAAGCTCGTCTTATTCGTCGCAAATCATTGTCTAATCAACCATGACAATAACAATTCATTCGCAATTGCCTCAGGATTAACCACAGCGAATTGTATATCTGGTTTCTGACTACCTAAATTGTTCAACTCGTATATATATTATGTAGGTGCCCACGTACATTCATATACACATACATACATACATACATATATTATACCCAACGTCGTACAGGAACCCCCCACCAACCAAAGACGCTATCATTGTCAGTTGAATTCGCGACAGCATTTAATTGAGCCGGAAACTAGCAAAGGGATGAATTTGAATCAAGAACGAATTTGCTGACCGAGATTAGCGTGCGAAAATTATAAGGTAAATCACATCAATTTTAACATCGAATTCATATACACTCAGAAAAAGGTCTTATGTTGACACAAACCAAAATTTTGGTTATTATATGCACAATCAAATTTTTTGGTTCAGTCAACCAAAAATTTTGTTGGAATAGCCAAAATTTTGGTTATCCCAACAAAATTTTGGTTATCCGAACGAAATTTTTGGTTGACTGAACAAAAAATGTGATTGTGCATATAATGACCAAATTTTGGTTGTGCCAACAAGACCTTTTTCTGAGTGTGCGTTGCAATAGATTTCGTCAAGTTATTTAAAATCTAATGAAATAATGAAAAACCATTTGGAAATTGGTTCGAAATCTTTGGAACGAAATTATAGTTCAAATATTGTTTGAAACCGCATATTATATCGTAGTATATATTGTTGAAAAAAGTATTTAGAAATGTTTTGTAAATCAGTAAAAATCCGAAATCTCGTGTATACGAAAAGCTTATCAGTGTTTAACCCCCTCATCTTCATGCGCTTTACCGCGTCGACAGTTCCCTCCCTTGCTCAGTGTCCTATAATAATTGGGGTGCTTGAAAGATGAGTGAATCAAGCTAACCGTAATGAACGTTTTTTCTTCCTTATGGTATTCTGAAATTTACCTAATTTTGTCGAATTTACTTTATTTACATTGATAATTTCTCTCAGAGTTTATGTTTCAATCGTTTGACAAATCTGACGTCGTCGTCCATTAGCAGACGAACAAATCGCGTTATGAAGCAGTGAAGCTTCTATTCATCGACTTAAATTTGCTATTTTCAACACCCAAAATTTATTGAATATAAAATTCATCAATTTCAAGTTCAAAAGTTGTCTAATAGTGCCTTGTTTTTTTTTTTTTTTGTAATTGCTGGAACATAAAATTTTACCTTAATATAATCTCAACAGATGGTTCAATTTACTGAAAATATTCATGCATTTACGTGCGGAGGATATATGTGAAAAAGTTCGAATGATTTTTTTCGATGATCATTATATGCACGTAATCAGGTTTCTTGGTCTGTTTCATATATGTATTATACATCATCTTTATATGACTTGGAAATAACGTTTTAATGAGGCTGAGTCGTTATCATAATCGAAGATGTAAGACGGAGAACGTAAATTTCTGCGAATATATAGACGCATCGGAAATACAATTAAATGAATGTATATGCATGTATGTTGCATACATGTAGGTATATGTAAAAATATATATCGATACCCACGTTCTAATATGACGTAACCCACATTTGGAAAATTGTTCAGGAGGCCATGAAAACGCTTCACTATTGCCATTGAGAAGATAGGATTTTACGGATTAGAATATTTATTTAAAAATAGTAAATCAACGATTTGACCGCTAAAACTTAAACATAAGCTGCACAACATTATTATCATTCAATTTTTCAAAAAAAGTCAATTCCGATTGTTCAGGAGGCCATAAAAACGCTTCACTATTACCATTGAGAAGATAAGATTTTACGGATTAGAATATTTATTTAAAAATAGTAAATCAACGATTTGACCGCTAAAACTTAAACATAAGCTGCACAACATTATTATCATTCAATTTTTCAAAAAAAGTCACTTTCTGAAATTTTGTGGGTTACGACGTATTAGAACGTTGGTATCGATATATATATTCCGGATGCAAGATCTTTCAAGCTGCCATTTATGGTAGCGTAAATAATCCTACACCCACAAACATGTACATAGATGGGTTATAACGCACGTAACCAAGTGTCGCAACGTCTTACAATCTTCTATTCATCTTTTGCGTGACTGGTAAATGGATGGGAAGTCTTCCAAGTCGTTTGCATCATCCTTACACGTATCATACTACACGCGTATATTCAGTATACGTTGTTGTATATCATCCCTGCAGGGAAGAAGATTTTCTGCTAAATCGTTTAGCCCCAAAAATCAAGATCCACAAGAAGATAAATAAAACCAGAATAAGAAAATTATCTAAAAATTTTATCGTAAATTTCATACAAACGGAACAATCACCTACACAGAAAAAAAAGGTTAACTTGAGCCAAGAAAATTATTCTTGATTCAAGATAATTTTGGGGGTTCAAAAATGGAGACCGAAATTTTCTCGGATCAAATCAAAATTTTTCTCGAGCCAAGAAAATTTTCCAAATTTTTAAAAAATTTGTCCAAATTCTCTTGGTTCGAGAAAAATTTTCATTTGATCCGAAAAAATTTCGGTCTTCATTTTTTGACCGCAAAATTATCTTGAATCAAGTTAACCTTTCTTTCTTTCTGTATGATCATTCTTCGAAGTTATTCCTATAATTATACTATCATAATTTTTTTTTCCCCTTCAATGATAATTTTTTTTTTTTGTTCTTTTTTGTTCTGTCAAAATTCGCAAAATTAGGAATACCAAAACGTACGCTTGACGTATATTATAATGTATAGTTTCGTATCCTGAGCAAGTATAAATAAAGGAAAAAAAGGGATGCGAGAAAATGAGAATAAAAAAAAAAAGAAACTGAAAAAAAAAGGTGAAAAAAAAAAAGAAAAAAAGGGTTTGGGTAGGGCGACCGCATTCCAAAGTTTGCACGTCGCGTCGTCGTGTTCGTTAGAAACAACCGTCACATAGGTGTAACGCGTTGCCGTCTTGTGATTGGTAGGACCGTTTCGATATAGGTACGAACATTGCGATTGGTCACTCGATCTGATGAATTGATAGTTTCGTCGCGTACAACCCGGAAAAACGTGCCGTGATTTTCATCCGTTCATTTTCCGTACGTATACAACTGTTATCTCCCTTTTTTTTTTTTTTTGTCTTTTTTCCTTTTTTTTTTTTTTCTTTTTTCTCTTTTTTTTTTTTTTTTTAATCATATATACGTCCTCATTGCTCATCTTACCTTTCGCTCTTTTCAGCTAAAGAATAAGAACACCAGCGTACCGCGCGATATTGTATAACCACAAGACAATGGTCCAAAATTATTTTTTTTTTTTTTTTTGCGGATATGCCCAAACGATGTTATATGGCACGAAAAAGATTTTGCCACCAAAAACACGAAATTTTTTTTTTTTTTTTTTTTTTTTTTTTTTTTTTTAATGCGCTTACGACCTTATGGCATTAGTGACGCAATATGCATACGTATCGCGTAAAATTGTTAATATATAGACATTTTTTTTTTTTTTTTTTTTTTTCTTTTCATTTATTCATTTCATTCGATAAATTGACTAATACCTATACTTATTTATAATTATCAAAATTTATATAATATCTTACTTCGTGGCCAAAGTCGCGTGGTAAAAATACGTTATGTGATTATTATCTAAACGTGTGTATTTTTTTTTCATTTTATTACAATATACTTATTTCTGTGTTTGTATTTGACCATTAATTTTACCGAATATATTTTACATATAATACGATAATTTTTGACATTTCATTAAGTTATCGCTATTATAAACAGAAAGAAAGGTTAACTTGATTCAAGACAATTTTGGGGGTCCAAAAATGAAGACCGAAATTTTCTCGGATCAAATCAAAAATTTTTCTCGAACCCAAGAAAATTGTCCCAATTTTCTTGGGTTCGAGAAAATTTTTTGATTTGATCCGAGAAAATTTCGGTCTTCATTTTTGGACCCCCAAAATTGTCTTGAATCAAGTTAACCTTTCTTTCTGTGTAATTATTGTTATATATTTTAATAATTATATCATACAGCTCGTGCAACAGTATATGCATAATGAATAGATAGTATATACCTATATACCTATACACTGGCAGTAGTGCAATAAAGCCAAGAGAAAATAATTCCACTATGTATATATACGATGCGAACCGTGCGTACGAGCGTTCACTCGGCCAATTAGGTCGATTAGAATCAATTTCGACGAATTAACGAAATTAGTTTAACAATTGCGATTATGTCATTGCGGACAGCCGGTATAGCTACCGCAATTCTAAACTGAACTATAGCTTCGTTATACTCGTTTCAATTTGAGGCATTATCTACATTCGTCAAATATATATATACGAATACGAACCCCCTTGCGTATCTCTATGATTATTCCAACCAACTTTCATACTGGTTACGTTTTTTTTTTTTTTTTTTTTTTTTTTTTTTTTATATTTTAAGGATTCTGGAATTTTCTAAGGGGAAAGAGAAAGATCAATGCCCAATCCTTATCCTCGTCGAATATAAATACGTCTGGGGTAAGAAAATTCGAATCCCGTATACAAAAACGATAATAGTACTCAAAACTCGGTCTTTCCATACAGAATACGAGGATATCAAACGTCGTTCGATCAACAAAACAAAAAATTTCGATCTTTTTGCTCTGAAATGTGAGTTAGAATTACTCGGTTGAATCTAAATAAATTTTATCCTTAATCGCAGGAATTTCGTTATTTATTTAAAATATTCGTTACGATTAACGACGTTCCCGAGATATCGTTGTTTAAATAAAAAAATAAAAACTGAAAAAACTTGAATATATTCCGTCGACAAAAAAAAAAAAAGTCGAAAAATTTGAAATCTCGTGAATTTGTTGAAAATTTTGTGAGGATTTTTTTTTTTATTTTTTATTTTTTTATTTTTTTTTATTTTTTTTTTTTCAGTAGCCGAAGTAACGCGGAATTACTCATACGTATAATATATGGCGTTTCCGTGTAATCGATTGAATACCAATCGCGAAATTCCTCGTTATTGATATTTTTAAATAAAATCGAACTAATTACAAGCTTGCAGGTTACCGGGAAAACACACACACACACACGCACGATACGTATATATATATATATATATATATAGGTACGTGACTGGAATTTAGCAAAGCATCATGATTCGCCGCAACGTGACGGGAAATAATTCGTTATACTATATAGGTATGTGCGTACATTTGTAAAGGGTGCAGGTATTTACTCAATCAAATGTTACGCAAAAGCTCGAAATATACATATAAGTATAGGTTTACCTAATTAGTATAAAAATTACACGATTTTCATTTTAACACGAAACTATAAAAATAAATTACCTATATACTAATATATAGAATTCAGGTTAGCTTGAGGAAAATCCAAATCCATATTCGCAGAATCGTTTCGAATTTATACCTACATGCGCGATAACGCAGAAAAAAAAAAAAAAAAAAAAAAAAAATATTAAATTAATTAGCGAATTTATAATGAAATTGTGATAGTCGGAAAATGAAAAGAAAATTTTGGTTTTTTTTTTTTTTCTTTTTTTTTTGACCGCGCGGTGTGTATATCCAGGAGGACACGGTGGGCCAGTTACCATGCGGCGAGAGAGATTTCGTCGGTCTCTTTCAAGTCGGGACCGTCGAACGTTTCGATACGAAACGGGCGTTGCAATATCTTTGGTAGCGCGGGCCAGATACGGGGCCCTCATCAATGCAGGAATGAGCCCGCGGGTCCTTATATGGGGACCAAACCCAGGGACAAAATGCCGCGAGCCGCGAGCCACGGCCCAAGACCGGATTGCAGCTTCGCGGCTTCAAGATTCGTCCCATGCGCGCGTTGGACTCGTTGAATCTCTTCTCACAGTGGTTAGCAAGCAACGCGGTATTTCACGAGCAAATTTTTTTCATTTTATATACTCCTTTTTTTTTTTTTTTTTTGTTTTTGTTTTTTTTTTTTTTTTTTTCAAAGAAATGTGTAAAGAAAATTCAACCTGGCACTCGCATCGGATTTTTCATTTTTTGGTATAGAAAAGGAAAACAAAAAGAAAAGAGAATCCAAAATATATTATATATAAACGATTTTATATTTTATGAAATTAATTTTATAACGGACACGGTTGGAAAACGAAACTTGGAAAAAGAAACAAGAAAATCGGGAAATCTTTGAGAAATTCAGAAATGATAAATTAAAAACAAAAAAAAAAACAAAAATGTAGAAATGTAAATTCGCTCGAATTTTCTATCAGCTATCATATAAATGCATTGATATGATTTCACGCTACCTACACAGAAAAAAAGGTCAACTTGATTCGAAAATTTCGAAAATTTCGAAAATTTTCGATTTGATCCGAGAAAATTTCGGTCTTCATTTTTGGACCCCCAAAATTATCTTGAATCAAGTCAACCTTTCTTTCTGTGTTGGTAATGATTATTCACTCGTTTCCGCACGTATTTTGATTTTGGTATCGGTTAACTTAGGCAGATGAGTTGTCTCTTGATAAATGACTCGATTCGCTTGGATCGCATAATTACGTGAAAACCGATTTAGAGGTTTATAGGTAAGGTACGAGGTAGTAAGTGGATATTGAAATAAAATTAAATCACATCTTGGAGAGTAAGAGAGAAAAAAAAAAAGAAGATAAAATAATCCAGCGATTGAGATTCGAGACTTATATTATATATATTTGAAATGGTGAAATTGAATTTTCCAGTAAAAGAAATTTTATTGGATTGTGGTGAAGCCTAATGCCATAATATGTATATAAATAAGCTTGTCAATGTCAATGTCATAGTCAATCGATGAATGAAAATATAATACAAGATAAATTAATTTTATGTCTCACATTTTTATATAATTTCTACGAAATGATTATGCATAGTTTATAATTCTCGATTGTAAATCTTTTGCTTCACAAAATCGTTACATAATATATGGTCAGTCACAGAATTACAAAGTTTTCAATCGAAAGTCTGCGAATTAATATAAAATTCTATAGATAATAATATGAAAGATAATTATTAATGTTTTACTATAAAAACGAAATGAACACGTAATCGATGATAAACGACGTAGTATAATAAAAAATAAAAAAAATAAAAAAATTAAAAAGAAGATGACAAAATTAGTATACCACTAGTTTTTCAAGTCTATATACAAATACATATATAACCTATCACCTATATATATACTATATGGTGATAAAAGTTATGGTCTTTGGTTAAAAGCTTATATTCTGACGAATGTTCAAAATCTGATTAGCATTTTTATTGAATATGTATGATGGCGCCAAGTATTTTTTTTTTTTTTTTTTTTTTATTATTTTTTTTTTTTTTTTTTTTTTTTTTTTTTAACGCAAGCAGATAGCCATAGAGACATTGCCGCAGGCTGTACATAAGTAAAATGATAATGAAATAAAAAAGCGAGAGAAAGAATATTAAGAAAGACAGAAAAAGAGAACCAAGATGAAAAAAATTAAATAAAAGTCACGCATTCCTTTAACAATTTCCCGTTTCTACGAAGCCACCCACGCAGTTGGTTAATCGCTTGCTGCCGTATACTGACTATACGAAAAGATAGTGACTTTAGATCGAAAGAACGTTAAGAAATACGCGGCTTTAGACTGCGAGGAAATCTTTAGCCGTTTAGAAACGTTGAGAAACATCTTTATACTATATGTATGTATGCATAGCCTATAGGTAAACTGGAAGTGGAAGTGGATGTACTGAAATAGCATCGTGATCAAAACAAACGAGTAGGGCAACGTGCAAGCTTTTGCTATCATATGGAATCGAACAAGTGTCAGTGAAAGAAAAAAAAATATATATATATATATATATATATTAGGGTGTGCCAAAAAAAAAAAAAAAAAAAATTCAAACGCACATCAACATTCCGGTAGAACATCTCAAATACTAATTTTAATTACCAATTTTAGTTACTAAAATAGGCAGTTCTAGATATCAATATTAACAGCTCATAATATTTGGCTGAGATGTTCTATTTGAGATGCTCTACCGAAATTTTGATGCGCGGTTGAAAAATAAATTGTTTTTCCCAGAGTCGTATGACTCAATGTTTATAGGCGAATATCTCTTAATCGGTGAGAGTTAGGAAAATTCTATCTCAGTACTTTTTTGTAGAGCGTGAAATTTCCTATAAGAATCTGTATTCAAAAAGTTTCTAAATCAAGCCGGTTACGAGAAAAAAAACAATTCGAAAATTTTCCGATTTTTTTTTTTTTCACGTGTTATTCAAATCAAAAATGGGAAAACTGAGTTAGGTAGTTCTAAATATCAATATTAAGAGCTCATATTTGGCTGAGATATTCTATTTGAAATGCTCTACCGGAATGTTGATGTGCGTTTGAATTTTTTTTTTTTTTTTTTTTTTATTACGATCGTTAGAAAAAAGAAAAAGAAATTGAAATTTGTGAATATTTCTGCGAACGACGAATAAAATGATGAATATATATTATGATATTTATGATAGATTAAAAAATTATATAATTATAATGGGTATAATAATTCTCGCAAATTTATATATTCTGGCTAAGAGAGCGATAATATAGATTTGCTTATGTTATATAGGCGTCGTCGCACACCATATAAGATGAAAATGAATCTAGCCTAGAAACGACAGCTTCCTGTGGAGCAATCATCATTTGTCCGCTAAGTAGAGCATGGTCATCTATTAATGCTACCCCTCACGGGTATATACTAGAAGCTAGTCTATACGTAGGTAGGGAAGTAGGTACACCTATACAGTGTGTAGAAGAAAAAATAAAATAAAGAAAAAAAAAAAAAAAAAAAAAAAGAACTAAGTCTGCTAACGTTAAGAGAAGCAGAGATGAAAATGAATCTGAGATAATTGGATCCGTAAAAATATATATATGTAGGTATACCTACATAGACTTAAACTTATACATACATAGGTATTAGGGTGGGCCAAAAAAAACTTTTAATTTTTTTTTTTTTTTTTTTTTTTAGTTACCATGAAAATATTGTTCAAGATGATGAAAAAAAAGTCCTGTGAAAATTTGAGCTCTTAATATCAATAATAAGAGGTGCCTCATCGCGATTTTTGATTTCCTATTTAAATAACACAGGAAATTTTTTTTTTTTCTTTATTTGGAATTTTATTCCGTTCTAACGAATCATCGTGTTATAAAAATCAATACATATTCTTGTAGGAAATTAAGCGATCTCCAAAAAAGGTCTGATGTGATTTTTTGCTAAGTCGAAAAAAAAAGTCGTCATACACCGTTTGAGGTTGAACTTTAACCTTGAATAACTTTGAAACTAGTGAACTTAGCGAAAAATTACATCAGACCTTTTTTGGAGATCGTTTAATTTCCTACAAGAATATGTATTGATTTTTACAACACGATGATTCGTTGGAACGGAATAAAATTCAAAAAAAAAAAAAAAAAAAAAATTTCCTGTGTTATTTAAATGGGAAATCAAAAATCGCGATGAGGCACCTCTTAATATTAATATTAAGAGCTCAAATTTTCAGAGGATTTTTTTTTCATCATCTTGAACAATATTTTCATGGTAACTAAAGAAAAAAAAAATTAAAAGTTTTTTTTTCCCCACCCTAATAGGTATATAGCTATACCATAAAATTGCGAAGAAAAGTTTCGCGATTTAATTCCAATTCACCTTTGCGCAGGTTCATCGCCGGTTTCCCAACTTTATATTTTTATAAGAGAAAAAGGTAAAAAAAAAAAAAAAAATAAAAGAAAATAATACAGAAAAATGTAAGAAGAAAAAAAAAAAAAAAGTAAAACCCTGAATCGTTGAACTTTAATTGCGAAAAAATATACGTCCCACGCGGCACAACGCGCTCTGCGCCATGACATGCCATGCCCATGCCCATGCCATACCCCATGCCATGCCTTCACACCCGGGTAATTTCCAGGGTTTATATTCTTTCATCGTAGTACTATATATATATACACAGAGCTCTTGGGTTAATGAATATATTCTCGTTTGCTGCAGGCGCTTCGAAAACGATTCGAAAACTGTTCATATATTTATTATTATAAACAAAACTGCGAGATTAACGTGAGAATTTTTTTCAACCGATAATTTATTCGCGCATATATAATTATATCTGATCCCCCCGGGCATGTAAAGTTTCATTTTTAATATCAGAATTACAACCAAATTTTCTTCCAGCTTTCAGCCAACCCACGCACCCTTATCTTTTTCATTAACGAATAGCTTCTCGAGTAAATTCATAAGAAAAAAAAAAAAAAAAAAAAAAAAAAAAAAGATTGTATAAAAGTATCTTGGAAAGAGGATCAATCTGCGTAATTCATTGCTAATATCCTTTTTCCTTTCGGTTAATTGCAGGCTTGCAGCTGGGTATTTTTGACACGATTTATTTATACACTCAGAAAAAGGTCTTGTCGACACAACCAAAATTTGGGTTCTTATATGCACAATCACATTTTTTGTTCAGTCAACCAAAAATTTTGTTGGAATAGCCAAAATTTTGGCTGTCCCAACAAAATTTGGTTTTCCCAACAAAATTTTGGCTACCCCAACGAAATTTTTGGTTGACTGAACAAAAAATGTGATTGTGCATATAATAACCAAATTTTGGTTGTGTCAACAAGACCTTTTTCTGAGTGTAACAACGAATTTTCAAAATCGCCTTTTTCTAACTCGGTCGTATTCAGAAGACTTCGAAGAAGAATTCTACGTTTGAAAATTTGAAAAATATCATTTACAGCTGGAATGGCACTTTTTTGAAAACGCTCGGGTATCGTAGACCGAACCGGTGTACCCATAGCGTGAGAATTAGGAAGTGTACCGCACTAGGGTTAAAGCTTCCTGTACAACAAATTGCCAGTTGACTGTGAATGACTATCCAGCAACCAGCAACCATCAGGAACAAACCTTACTTATTGTTGACATGTCTGAAAATGTTGATTTGTAGTAAGATTTTCATAAATTGAATCGTGAAATGAGTTAAAAAAAAAAAAAAAGAAAAAAATAATAATAATAGTAAAAAGTTTTCTGCTCTGCTATAAAAGTTTTCTCGTGAAAGTATTAGGGGGATTTTAGGAGGCGATGGATGGTAGAGGTATGGAAAAATATCGAAGAAAATCTAAAAAGAGAGAAAAAAGCGAGAGTAAGGCATGACTAAAAGAAAATTCATTCATCTTATAGTTTTATTGATTCAAATCTGCAGGAGACTTGGAACAGCGAATGGTATTAATTTCAAGTCAAAGAAGAGATCGTGAGGTTGCGATATATATATAGGAAATGCGAGAGACTAAAAATAGCGAGAATCAATAATAAAGAAAAATGTATAATTTGATTTACCCTCTTGAGGGTAAAGCCGCGAATTCAGCCTCAAACTCAAACTGACCATAATACGAATTCGATATTGTTTGAACAATTAATTGCCGAGTGAATTGCAGGGGATGAAAGAAAAGTTAAGGACTTTCAATTTATTTCATCCGCAATGCTCTCCCCGTGTTATTGATTGCTATAATTTCGTAATTCGCATTCGCATTCGCCGATGAATAGGTATAGTGTGTAACAAAAAATAAAATAAAAATGATATGGTCGAACAAAACTTTGCATTGATCTAAACCAAGGGAGTGTAATCGTGTTACACTCAGAAAAAGGTCTTGTTGACACAACCAAAATTTGGGTTATTATATGGACAATCAAATTTTTTGTTCAGTCGACCAAAAATTTTGTTGGAATAGCCAAAATTTTGGTTGTCCCAACAAAATTTTGGTTATCCTAACGAAATTTTTGGTTGACTGAACAAAAAATGTGATTGTCCATATAACAACCAAATTTTGGTTGTGTCAACAAGACCTTTATCTGAGTGTAGAGTTGACGAATAACGCAAATACCGAGCGATGAGTGCGGTAATAGAAATTTGGTAATCATCAGGAATTGAGTATAAGTAGGTATACAGAAAAGATCCGTGGCACTTTGAAAATTTAGTGCCATTCGGTATTCTGCAACTTCTCTATAGCTTTAGGAAAAGTGATTCAAGTCGCGAGCGCGGTTGACTTTTCAACCACTTTTAAGAATCAGGTCACTCGGTCTCGACTCCAAAGCGTCAAGAGCGACGTCGTCGTCGTCGTCAGAAGAAGAAGAAAGCCAAGAATCTCTACCAGACTCTGTATAATAACCCAATTGTACTCGAAAGTCCTCGCGTTCTAGTTGGCACGCGAAACTATACGTTTGTAGATAACTATATAGATGCACATTGCACACACACATGTATAATTTATATAAACGTAAAATATATATATTTCCATCATTTTAACAATAATCGAAAATTTATATCTTCAATAATCGTTTCAAGTACCTACATAAGAATAAAATTTACCGTGCTTCATCTTTTCATAAGCCTCTTTCATCCCACCACCAAGCGCGAACCCGCATTGTCTAGTTATAGTAGGTATAACTATAGTTTTCCGATATTACACTCAGAAAAAGGTCTTGTTGCCACAACCAAAATTTGGGTTACTACATGGACAATCAAATTTTTTGTTCAGTCAACCAAAAATTTTGTTGGAATAGCCAAAATTTTGGTTGTCCCAACAAAATTTGGTTTTCCCAACAAAATTTTGGCTACCCCAACGAAATTTTTGGTTGACCGAACAAAAAATTTAATTGACTGAAGAAAAAAATTTAATTGTCCATATAATAACCAAATTTTGGTTGTGTCAACAAGACCTTTTTCTGAGTATATTTTCAATTGCTCTCCCTTTTTGCACACCTATAGAGTGAGTACGTTCGCGAAATCTCCACTCTATAGATCATAGATTAAAGTGCACGTATCCACCGTAGTGGACAATTTACTTTACTGGCCAGTCTGTTTACTGCATTGCGCAAGGTGTTATAAATGATATAGTGGGCTAGTCTATTTGGGTGCGGCGCCCGAACGTCTGCAGAAAATTCATGGCATGATTCGTAGTCTCTATCTCTTATTTGGCGAGAAGAAACTAAATCTTGGCAAAAAAAAGAAGTAAAATAAAGATCTGCGGGATTCGTCTGCGGCATACGATGGGGCCGGTTCGAAGTTCCGAATTTTCAAAAATCCGAACGGCCAAATTTCCGAATTTTAGTGCAACGAACTCACAGGGTTCAGAAAGGGTATTTCACCGAAAGTCTATGTAGCCGATTTGAAAAATTCCGAAAGCTAAAGACCCGGCAGGTCAAGACTCCGAAAGCTCGATGATCCGAAAGGCCAAAAATCCGAAACTTGAACATCAAGCCGTTGCACGTCGTTTAGTCGACACGTTTGATCTTTCGGAATTTTGGACTTTCGGAACATCGGACTGTCGGAGCCTTGAGCTATCTACATTTCGACCATTCGGAATTTTAATTTTCTAAACTTTAGTCTTTCTGAAAATTTGAAATCGTTTAGAATAAATTCGGAAATTTGACCGTTCGGAGCTTTGAAATTTCGGAATTCTGAACCGGCCCCATTTTTACAGCCTGCATCCGCGCGGTACCTACTTTTTGCTAAGAAAAGGCATACACGAGATATATAGACGCTGATCGCCATCCCCCCCAGAGAAGAAGAAGAAGAAGTTGTTTGACCCTTTTCTGAGTTTGGTATAAGGTAGCCCCCCTATACCTACTGGGGTTTCAAACTTTTGGCATATAGCGTAGGTGTGCAGGTTCGCGCCTAGGATCTATGTTTCGTATATAGTAGTAGTAGGTTTGTAGGTGTGTAGGTGTGTACTACCTGGTTGGTTCTTGTTTTAAAGGGCATTAAATCATTCCGTGGCACCTGCGCCGGAGAGTTTACCCCCGCGGTAAATCCGTAATGTATGTGGGCTAAACACCCCCGGGGGTTAAACGATTGATTGTACAGTCAACTGCGAAAGTAGAAAAACCAACGTTTCCGAGGAGGTTTACCTACTGCGCAGATATCTTCAAAGAAAAAGAAGCCATATGATAAAAGACCGCGCAGCATCCGCATCCTTTCAACCACGACTATCTATCTATATAAGTTTCGACCAATTTCTATACGAAAAGACTGACTGAAAAGTGACAAAAGCCAATTTCAGTATTAAGTTTTGTGTCTCTTATCGAAATTTTACTATAAAATGGAACTTTCTTGAATTTCGAATCGCGTTTTTCAAGTACTACCATTATTTTTTCATCATTTTTATGAATGATTCCGTTAAAACTATATGTAATTTGACTCACCCCTTATCGCGTCTGCAGTAGATGCGAGAAGTCCTTGAAGACTTCTACTGTGGTGATGCATCAAATTTTGAAAATCATCTCTCGCCTGGTTGCGAATTCGATGTTCCATTTTTGAGCTACAGCAAGCCCCACCACACGTGGCTGTTAAAAAAAAAAATGAAACAGAAATTAGTTTATTTTAATTATTAAGATGATCGCGTAGCTGTAGGTACCTTAAAAAATTTGAATAAATGCAAACAAAAAAAAAAAAAAACATCAAATTTCTTCTCGCGGCTTCTGTAATATTTAAACAATCTTTTTATTCTTGGCGATAATAAACACTCGCTCAGCTGCACTACCGCAGATTGTTTCGTTTAATATAATATCTAGATAGGTAAATCTACGTAGGTATATACCTTGAAATCTCAATTTCATATACGAGCGCATAAACGAAAATTATTATTATTATTATTATTATTATTATTATTATTATTTTAATTTTTTTTTTTTTTTTACGAAAACAAGCAGTTAGGGAAGGATTTAATGGGATTGGAGCCCATTTTACGACTATATGTATATACCTATACAAATTTTTACTCCCACGTACATATATGAGGCGGATATATCTAAGGGATATCACGCAGAATAAAGCACGTGATACGCGCGCGTAAACGTGCAAAGAGAAAAAAAACTGACGCCGTCATATATAGTCATCTACGAAATAAAGAACCGTACCGGGTGAAGAATAGGGAAGAAAATCGTAAGAAAATATAATAATAATAGTAATAATAATAACATATCTACATAGAGATTGCGTAGCTTTGAATCAATAAAAAAAAAAAAAAAATTCATTTCAATATTTATAGCAATTCGAGTTTGGAAAGTTCTACCATAAAAAAATATGGTGAAATATTTTTTGGCTCGAATATATTTCGGTAGGAGTTTTTCCTTGTGGTAACTAATCAGAATCAAACGTTTTTTATACATTATATTAGAAAATCAGAGAAATGAAAATAAATTTTTGGATTTTTTTTTTTTTTTTTTTTTTTCGTGCAGTGGGATAAAACGAATGAAAATTAAGTCAATTTAAAAATAGCTGAGTTTGTACGAAAATACCTATACAAAGTTCGTATTATAGTATGTAGTTATATAGTCGTAATACACCTGTATATATATATATGTAAAGTAAAGGGTAATTACTCGCGGCGTACAAAACCCATTTGAACACGAACTTGTCTTGCGTTTAACAAACAGCTTTAAATTACTTTCATTACCTACCTACCACATGAAGGAAAGAACCGCGAATAGTTGTATATATGTTCAACTTTTGATTGAGGTCTCAAACACTGCAGTTCGTAATTATGAAGTAAAAAGAAAAAGAAAAAGAAAAAGAAAAAAAAAAATTGATAAGCGATTCCTAGCTTAAATTTTCCCTCATTTTCTGGTCATTCCTGTAATATTAACACGCAGCTCAAACTACTGTACGTTTAGGCAAAATCTAAGTCAGAGGGAATTTCGGTTTTACAGGAAAACTAAATTCTTTCTTTTTTTTTTTTTTTTTTTTTTTTTTTCGGGCTAAAAATCTTACTGCGGTATTTACGAGCAAAAAGAGCGTTTATTTCGCTATAGCTGTGTCCCTATAAAATAACGTAAGAAAATATGAGCTAAGACGAAGCGTGAGAAGGTACTATGTATAATTGTATAATTGAAAAGGTGATAAAGATTGTAAAAAAAAAGTTATTTATATAGGTACACGTAATCGTATACGTGATTAATATCTGCGATTTGTTACATCTGTATATATAAGTTACGTCTATAAGTCGATAAATGATAATATATACTAATAATATTATATAATATTAAGAAATATTTCCCAAACTCATATTGTCATCTCATGATGCAACAGCATAAAACAATAATTGCGGAAATTGTGGTTTATACGAGTTATGATATAATTCAATGGTTTATCAATTAAATGAAACGTATGGGAATATATAGGAAAGTAATTATTTCTCAAATTTCTAACGGATAATCTATAAATTTTTCAAACTTTAATAATATACACGGAGAAAAATTTATAGTAAATTTTCTCATACTCATATAGTAGTTGTGTCATATACTTCCAATATGTCACGATCGTTCCGATACATTATACTCAATGTTCCATGAATGTGAGAAAGACATTCCTATATTCATGGTGACATTAGGTATAAAGTATAGGAACAATCGTCATATTGAAAGTATATGACAACAACTACTATATGAGTATGAGAAAATTTACTATACATTTTTTTCCGTGTATGCACCATAATTTACTTTCGTCAAAAATTACAGTGCATTAAATCAAAAAATTTATTAGATTTAAAAACCTGTAAGTTTCTGAACAGGTACAGAGCAGTTTATTAATTAATTACACGATAATATAAACGACGTAGTGAAAACAGAAAGTACCTAAAGAAAAGGAAAGTATAGGTCGTACCCGCGTAGGTACATACGTAGCGCCATAAAGTTAATTTGCAAAATTCAGTTAGCGGTATATGATGTAAGGATATGTGGCATAATAATGTAAAAAAAAAAAATGTAAAAGGAAAAAAAAAGAAAAGGATGCTTAACGAGCGGGAGTAACGAAGGGACAGATACCAGATATTGTCTCCGTGCACGAAAATACCAATACTATTTAACTACCAGTGTGTAACATATTCATGCATACTGTAGACTAGATTTTCGCACGAAACGAACATTTTTTTGGACCTATGTGTTCGGAATTGAAATAGAATTTGCGCTAAGTTGGACTTTTTTTTGCGTTTTTTACGCCTGGGCTCGGATAATAATCGAAATGTAATACATTTCGACCAAAAGGAGGTGGGCGACTAGGGATGGGCCTTAACGTTTGCACAATACACACTTATTTTTAAAGTAGTATATGTGCGTGCACCCAGCCAATATATTGCGGTGTTTAAGCTGTTCTTTATTCTTTCTTTCTTGTTTTTTTTTTTTTTTTTTTTTTTATGGTAACTATCCGTCGAAGATTAGACCTTCAATTAGGTAAACTATGTCGATTAATGGGTATGGGTTTAAAAGAAACGAGTTTTTGAAATATCATTTCCTAGTAGTATAGATAGGTATACCGCGGTTCGTGCGGTAATTCTACCAAATTACTTTTCGCGAGTGTTTACTGCACTTCGACACGTCAGCTATCGTGTCAGCTACCGAAGATCGATGTAATGAACTCGGTTTGCGAACGCCCCATTACATATAGGTGTATACCTATCTTTATACCGCAGATATTATACGTTGATAAAGTTGCCAAGAGCTTGAAAGAAAAATAGAAAAAATGAAGAAAGAAAAAAGGAGCGAGATAGAGAGAGAGAGAAAAAAAAAACCGCGTAAAGTTTTATACATATTTCATACTATTCGCTTGTACATTTTCATCTCTCTGCCTCCACACGTTATAGATTTGAAAAAAAATAAATGATAAAATGACGAATTAAGTTTATAATTATTCTGAGTATAAAAACGAGACGGATTTAATATTATCTATATTCATTATTATTCGTGACGGATTCATAACGCTCTCGTTTATATATTTCTGAATAAATATATATAAACGCTATTAATTTTAATTTCAACCGAAAAATTTAACCCGCTATATATTATAACGCGTTTGCGGAGTTATAACGCTTAGCAATTTTCTAACTGCAGCGCGATGTTATTAACGACGTCGTGCGTAATAAATTGATGAAAGTCAAAACTTCGTCAATCACGTTTTCATATTTCTAAAACTTCGCGCCACGGTACCTATATATATATATATATATACTACCGGTATAGCTGATGAAAAATTAATCAATTCATTAATTGATTAATAATACAAGTTAAGGAAGTACCTACGTTGTACAGTTTCAAAGTTAAAATCAGACTTTAACCCCGATGAAGGAAGTATAATTATAGCAATGCCGGGGTAGGTGGTACCTAGCTACCTACACAGAAAGAAAGGTTAACTTGATTCAAGACAATTTTGGGGGTCCAAAAATGAAGACCGAAATTTTCTCGGATCAAATCGAAATTTTTCTCGAACCATGAAAATTTGGAAAAATTGGAAAAATTTTGGGGGTCCAAAAATGAAGACCGAAATTTTCTCGGATGAAATCGAAAATTTTTCTCGAACCAAGAAAATTGTCCCAATTTTCTTGGGTTCGAGAAAATTTTTGATTTGATCCGAGAAAATTTCGGTCTTCATTTTTGGACCCCCAAAATTGTCTTGAATCAAGTTAACCTTTCTTCCTGTGTACAGACTCAAATCAATAAAAAAAAATAATAAATAGCGCGTCAAACATGAACAATTTTCGCTATAACTCCGAAACTACTGGTTGTACGGTCTTCGACCACAGAGACATTTTTGTAGAGAATTTAATTTCCTTCAAAAGCTATATGAAGGTTTTTTCTAAAAAAAAATTTTTAACAACGAAAAATTCAATTAAACAAAAAAAAAAAAAAATTTTCATGTGTTATTTAGGTGGGAAATCGAATTTTTGAATGAGCTAAGCCACTATTAGACCTAAAACCTTTTACCAGGCGGCAAAATTTTTTATTTTTTATAAAGTATAAGATTCTCTGGTATGCCATCGAAAAAAAAAATATTGCCTAAAAATAAAACACCCTAATATGTATACAGGGTGATTCAGAATTCGTGTTCCTATTAGCCATTTTTCTGAAAAATGATTTTTTTCCTTGGAAATTTTTTTTTTTTTTTTTTGCAACAATTTTTTTGCAATAATTTTTTTTTTTTTTTTGCACGAATCACTTGAGGGATTAATCCTTGTCAAAATTGGGATCGAAAGTTTCTTACAGCCATTCCTCCGAAAAATGATATTTTTCCTTGGAATCATATAACATATATATTTTTTGAACATCTTCCACCGCAAATAAGAAACTTTCACTGAGAAATCTCTCTAATATTGAAAAAAGAAAAAAAAAAAAAAAAATCTCATTGGCATCGTATGGGATTCTTTAAAATTGACAAATGATATGGAAGAAAAAAAAAAAAAAAAAAAATTGTGGAAAAAAAAAAAAAACTTATTTGTCGGAAAAAAAAAATTTCCAAAGAAAAAAATGATTTTTTAGAAAAGTGGCTAAGGAACTTTCGATCACAATTTTGACAAGGATTGACCCCTCATAAGAGATTCGTCACGAATTCTGAATCACCCTGTATATATTTATATATACTACGAAAATATATTTTCCATGTGTAAAGGTAGTATATTGGTATACGATATAAATATGAATTTTCGTTATGATCCATCACAGCGCGCCGTACATCACATCGGGATATCAGAGATTTCCATAGGTGACTTTTATTGCTTCTCCATATTTTTTCGCCGTTCCTCTTCCTGTCCGATTTCGTATATACGGAAATAGCAAACGTGTACCTATATATTATGATTGACTATAGTATTTGATTTTTTTTTTATTTCATTTTCATTCAATTTCCATCGAATAACGCATGAGACGCGATTTTCATTCAAAAAAAAAAAAAAAAAAAAAAAAAAAGAAACAAAAATCCAAAAATTTCTCTACTGCGACTAAAATTGAAGACGTATCATTTTTTTTTTTTCATTTTTTTTTTTTTTTTTTTTTTTTTCCGAAAAATGACAGCAACTACGCGATAGATTGGGTATAGAATACGAGATATTCATTTCAATTAAGGAAGTCTAGATTAAAAAAACGGGAAAGACTATATATGAGACAATTTTCTCGTCGCGTGGTAACGTAGTGGCAGTAGTGGCAATGGCAGTGGGAGTGAGGCAGGAAAGATGGTAGAAAATTATTATTTCCGTCTACTGGAGGTTGTCGGGCGCCGAAGCGCAATAAGCTCTTTACAGTCTCGAATAAAATGGCGTCTGAAACGGGAACTGGCATTGTGCATTTTCGAGCCGGAGTCCTTTGGCGTCGCCCGCAGCCATCGAAACTCCATTGTGTAGACGCCGTGGTGCAACCTTCGGTAGGTAGGTAGGTAGGTAGGTACTGCAGCATCGTTCAAACTGAAATCTGACGGGTGCGACGCGTACAAAGCAGAAGAAACTCCGTTTTTTTTTTTTTTTTTTTTTTTTTTTCATTTTTTTCTTAATTAAAGAAAAATAATAATAATAATAATAATATTTGAGAAGGGAATAATATTATAAAGAACGACCGTCGCGTTATTAAACCGCGTGAAAGTTAAGACCTATAGATGGTGACGTCGTTGGATTGTAGTAGTACTCGCCGTTCTTAATTCTAACTAATTCGTCAATTTTTCATGACCCGAGAAAAGAAAACGTGTTTGGAACTCCGTAAGGATTTCCTCCGTGTTCAGAAGTACCTACCTAGTAGACGTAAGGTTTTATTTTATAGCCTAGATTCGGAGACGCGCAGCTAAACTCGACTGTAAGTTCGCACGGCTATAAGGGATGAAGGACGTGCGGTTAATCCGCGGACAAGAAAGAGGCGAATCGGAGCGAATATATATAGGCTGCATACACTGAAAGAAAGGTTGACTTGATTCAAGATAATTTTGGGGGTCCAAAAATGAAGACCGAAATTTTCTCGGATAAAATCAAAAATTTTTCTCGAACCAAGAAAATTTAGAAAATTTTCTTGGTTCGAGAAAAATTTTTGATTTTATCCGAGAAAATTTCGGTCTTCATTTTTGGACCCCCAAAATTGTCTTGAATCAAGTTTAAAAATTTCCAAATTTTCTTGGCTCGAGAAAATTTTATGTGCCTGAAGTTCCGAACGTTCATTTGAACGAAAATTCGAAAATGGCAAGCTTACTACGATTTTTAATCGACTAAAAATATCTACAAATTTGTGATAGATTGAAGATCGAACGTCAGTTGTAGAGATTTCGAAATTTATAAATTTCGGACCTCAAATAAGTGTGATATAGGGTTTTTTTCAGAAGTTTCATTCAAATGAAACAGGCAACATAAAATTTATGTGCCTGAAGTTCCGAACGTTCATTTGAACGAAAATTCTTTGATTTGATCCAAGAAAATTTCGGTCTTCATTTTAGGACCGTAAAATTATCTTGAATCAAGAATAATTTTCTTGGCTCAAGTTGACCTTTTTTTCTGTGTACGACGTATATGAAAGAAAGAATATAAGAGAAGAATTAAGATCGAAATATTTTTGGTACATATGCGTTTAAATAAGTTGTTTTTTTTTGTTTTTTTTTTTTCTCTCTCTTCTTTTTTTTTTTTCTTTTGGTCTAAATAATCTTGCGGGACAGATTTGAACATCCCCTACTTAGTTAAAATAACTAAAAGTGGAAATTTGAAAATAAACAAGTTATTATAATAATATCCTTCAAGTTTATAAGGTAAACATTAAAAGTGAAACTATAATATATAATAGTCGAGGCGTTATAAGTTTTGTACCACATATATCACATGCGTATAAAAGCGCGTTATGTGCACGTGAAAACGCACGTGACAATGATAATATACTATAAACTTTTAAGTATATATATTTACGTTTAACATGTGGTTTATGATTTAAACCTAACTAACGCGATGGGCAGCACCAGCTTGAAAAAAAAAAAAAAAAAAAAAAGGAAATTTATTTTATTTCACATCCCTTATATCGCGTCATTAATGCCATACGGTCGTAAGCGCCAAAAAAAAAAATTTCGTGTTTTTGGTGGCAAAATCTTTTTCGTGCCATATAACATCGTTTGAGCATATCCGCAAAAAAAATTATTTTTTGGCGCTTACGACCTTATGGCATTAGTGACGCGATATATAATCAAGGTATATACGATGTGCTGTGCTTTTACATCGAATTTGTAAATCATACCACCAAAAGAATTTTTCCCATGAAAGAAATCTCTTTGATATCGACGAAGATAAAGAACAAAAATGATCAAAAAAAAAAAAAAAAATTGAAAATAATTTTTTTTCTTCTTTCTCAAATTCTTTTGATCATCCGTTTTTCGTTGATACAAACAAAAACGATTTCTAGAGAAAGAAAAAATCATTCTTTCGGTGACGTGATTTTCCAATTCGATGTAAAAACACGAGTTGGTACAGCATCAACTTAATTTTTTTTTTTTTTTTCAAGATCGTGATTTAAATTCACGTTATAAACTGAAGGACCGAATTTTTAAACATCAGAAGGCAAAATTTGAAACAAAAAACCATTGAATTTAATTCAGGATTTTAAACCAATGAATTAAATGAGACCGACTGTTTCTAATTACCTGAAATATTCTTAACCGTATATTATATATGATCCAGTGGCTGGACGATTTAAAATTCCTTGAAAATTCCAGGTGTTCCCCGTATATAAATTATATATTTGAATACGAAAATTTTTTCTTTTTCGATAATATAAAAATCTATAAGCCACTAGATTGAAAATTTCTCTATACGAATGAATAAATAAGTTAAAAAATCAACAGTATTACGAATATATCCGCGAACATCTAAACTCTTTATTTCGCATTCGGGAAATTTAAAAAAAATTTTGTCAATAATTCTTTCTTACGAATTTCAATTATTTTATTACGAATTTAACAAATTCTCAAGTTTTTTCGGCGTAACGACAAATAATTATTACACTTGGTACCTAGTACTTCGCGGTCAATAATTCTTCCGTCGTTATGCCAGGGTACCGATGAATATCGCCGATTCCGGGTCTACCGGAGTTCAATGCCCACGCGGCGGAGGTGAAAAAAAAAAAAAAAAAGATCTAGTAAAAAAGAAGGAAACTAACAGACTAAACAAATGGATAATACGCCACCATGAAAGGTATTTGTATAGATCTACAGGTATATATAGGTATATAATGTATCTACCATAGGCATAAGTATATAGGAGCAAATATATACATATATATATGTATATATATATATGTGTCCCCGTGGATCGTGTGAAGTATTAAACCCGAAGGAGTACATACATAGTTTGTAGAAGTTATATACCTGTGTATTTATATATGTAAAGTATATATATTTCTACATTAGTATATATATACTATATACTAACTAGCCATGTATTGTTGACTACACAGAAAGAAAGGTTAACTTGATTCAAGATAATTTTGGGGGTCCAAAAATGAAGACCGAAATTTTCTCGGATCAAATCAAAAATTTTCTCGAACCAAGAAAATTGGGACAATTATTTTTTTTTTCTTCAGAATTTCGTAGCTCACAAACCAATGAACAAATCCAAATGACTCTTACATATTTTGATAGGGGATTGAACACTCTAAAAAATGTATCTATCATTGTGTAAAAAAAAAAAAATCACAAAAAAAAAAAAAAAATAGTTGACTCAACTATAAATTGAACTTTGAGCTTGAATAACTTTGGAAGGAGTCAATTTATCAAAAAATGATAAGAGAAGCTTTTTGTAGAGTGTTCAATTTCCTATGAAAATATATATGAGTCATTTGGATTTGTTCATTGGTTTGTGAGCTACAAAATTATAAAAAAAAAAAAAAAAAAAAAAAATTTCCTATGCTATTCAAATGGAAAATAGAAATCCGCGATGAGCGACCTCTAAATCTTAATATCCCCCCCGAAAGTATTTCAATGCGAAAATTGAAAAAAAAAAAAGAATAGTCGATTTTTTCGAACCGGTCTAATATATATATAATATAATATCTATACCCGCATGTAATAATAAACGTATATGAGTGAATGGTGAAAATGACAAACGTTAAACGATAAGAAATAACTCGAGGGGGGGTTGACAGTTCGGTTGTTGTAACTGGCGTAAATACTACCCCCCCCCCCCCCCCCCCCCCCCCCCCCCATTTCTGTCACGCTGTCAACTTCCTTAGTTGGCGTATAACCAGAGGATGAGAAAACGGCGAAGAAGAAGAAGAAGAAGAAGAAGAAGGAGAATGAGAATGAGAAAGAGAGAGGGAAGATATATAGGGCGTAGGCGTTGAACAACCCCAAAATGGGCAAATGCATTAGTCACTGTCAGAAGTTCTTAGCCCCAATGTGTAAGGTGGGGTATAATAAGAAGAATTTACCGTAAATTATGGTGGAAGGGTTTAAAAAGTAAACAGCCCCGATATGCGGCGATCTATATACATTTAGCTATTTCCATTTCTCGAGTTACACCTTGAAACCGCATGCATGAAGTCGAAATTCGTATCGGAAAAGAAAATTCTCTATATCAGCAAAATACGGTCCAATATTTTTCCGAATTTCTCTTTTTCTTTTTTTTTTTTTTTTTTTTTTTTCGAAAATTCGTTGGCGTTAATTTCACGAATTCAAACATCGTTTAATATTAAAAGCTTAGTCCTTACAATATACAAGAATATCGTATTATTATTAGAAATATTGTATATATATATGCAGTAATAGTGCCGCAGCAGCAAGTGCAGCAGCACGAGGATAAAATTCGGAACATATATATAAATTTTCAGATATATTAATGCTGATTTTTCTGGGTTATAAATAATTCTCGAATGTCGGTGGGAAGTCGTGCCATTTATTTGTGTAACGCCACGATCGTTCTTCGATATATATTATAGATATATATATATACGATGATAAATAAATTTCGTATAGGTATGGTATACGAATACCTCGGCAGTAGAGAGTCGTAAATTCATGAATTTCATATTGACATGCAGGACTGTCATACTATATCACGAGATTACCTGATACAAATGATACACTGAAGCATTATCATTATTACACCGTTAAAATCGCGTGGAAAGAGAAAAATAAAAAATAAAAATAAAAAAAAAATATAGAAGCATATAAAAAAAGCTGCCAAAAATAATTGAATTACAATTTTGTCTATAAGAATATAAGTGAAAAAAAAAAAAAAAAAAATTTTATATTGTTATAATTAAAAATAAAATTAAAAAATTATTTCCAAAATTACATTTTTTTGGCAATTTTTAACGCGACATCGAGAAAGTTTGACGAGTTTTTTGCGCAGATACCGAAACCAAAAAACAAAAAAAAAAAAAAAAAAAAAAAAATAAGTATAACGTATACGAATCGTGTCACGAAGCAGCAGCTATTCTAGATCACGATTATATTTTACGACCCCCGATGTCTCGGCTTTTCTGATCGCGATGCAAGGCCGTATGCCATGCCGTACTTAAACCCACGGGGGCAAGGTCGATCGTAGAAAATGGTCACGCATTTTACCGTCGATATGTCATAATATTTTTATAAATAACTATCTCCCGTATAAGGGCGTGTGTGATGGTATTAAATACACTTATATATATATATATAAATATAGATATATAGGACAGCGATATACCTACTACGCGGGAAAAGAGGTTTGAAAAATAATTTTTTTTTTTTTTTTTTTTTTTTTTTTCTATACTTTGGGAAAATCGAATTTCTGAATGAAAAATTTCAATATAATATTATACATTTGTTCCGAAAATTTTTAAACTTCGTATAATTTTCCTTTATATATCGCGTCACTGTAATGCCGTAAGGTCGTAAGCGTAAAAAAAAAAAAAAAAAAAAAATTCGTGTTTTTGGTGGCAAAATCTTTTTCGTGCCATATAACATCGTTTGGGCATATCCGCAAAAAAAAAAAAAAAAAAAAAAAAATTTGGCCCTTACGACCTTATGGCATTAGTGACGCGAATTATATATCTAATAGTTAGCAGTCTGAAAAGCTGGAGCCGTACTCAGGTGTATATAAGAAGTGTATAGAGGTATAGTAGGTATAAGAAGAAGAAAAATATGTTCCAGATGGTAAAATTTCAGCGCACAAGGTTGAAAGAGTACGTGGTAAAAGTATAGGTGAGTTGGTGTAGGTAAAAAGTCAATTAGAACGAAGTGCGCGCGGCCGAATATCAAGTGATGTGAAAAAGAAAGAAAAGAAGGAAAAATAAAAAAAAAATAAAAAAAATTGTGGCGGTGGTGGGGGAAGGTGGAAGAATATGAAAAGTTCTTTGGTGGCTAAACTCCGCGCGTCACTCGGGCGAAACGTTTCCCATTGTGAAACAAGATAGCAAAACATAAAAATTTTCTACAAAAAAAGTAAGATCGATACGATCGGCTCCGTACGATCATGACAACTTTTTTTCCTCGATCATTTTTTTTTTTTTTTTTTTTTGTTTCCTTTTCCGATCAATCGATCGTCTGCTCTCAACATCATCCGCGTAGGTTCGAGAGGATCGCGGACATATTATATATCCCGATTATAAAATTTGAATTATAGTTTTTAATCTCGATTTTTATTATATATGACGATTAGGGTGTGGTAAAAAAAAAAAAAAAAAAAATTCAAACGCACATCAACATTCCGGTAGAGCATCTCAAATAGAATATGTCAGCCAAATATGAGCTCTTAATATTGATATTTAGAACTGCCTAACTCAGTTTTCCCATTTTTGATTTGAACAACACGTGAAAAAAAAAAAATCGGAAAATTTTCGAATTGTTTTTTTCTCGTAACCGGCTTGATTTAGAAACTATCTGAATACAGATTCTTATAGGAAATTTCACGCTCTACAAAAAAGTACTGAGATATAATTTTCCTAACTCTCACCGATTAAGAGATATTCGCCTATAAACATTGAGTCATTGCGTCATAGAGTCATACGACTCTGGGAAAAACAATTTATTTTTTCAACCGCGCATCAAAATTTCGGTAGAGCATCTCAAATAGAACATCTCAGCCAAATATGAGCTCTTAATATTGATATTTAGAACTGCCTATTTTAATAACTAAAATTAGTAACTAAAATTAGTAACGAAATTAGGCAGTTCTAAATATCAATATTAAGAGCTCATATTTGGCTGAAATATTCTATTTGAGATGCTCTACCGGAATTTTGATGTGCGTTTGAATTTTTCTTTTTTTTTTTTTTTTTTTTTTTTGGCACACCCTAATGACGATCTAAATTTCGCAATTCGGAGAACGGAATTAGCCTGGGATCATATCAATTCTTGTGTAAAAGTTACTCTACTCCATAATAATTGAAATTGTAATATTAAAACTTCGTTCTCTCAATCTTCTAACTTCTAATATAAGAATCGGAGGATATATAACTTGGTCTGAAAATTTTCGCAAAAAAAATATCAATAATAATGAAATTTACTACCCTTAGCTGGGCGCGCTGCTAGCTGCAGGGTCGAGATATAGAGAAATAGGTTTAAGTACAAAGTACTAAAGGTACTTGACCTTGGTTCTTATTCTTACGATTATATACCGAAGCCTTTTTTTTTTTTTTTTTTTTCGTACGCGAGCTTAGCATTATCTCTTAAGAGTCGGGACGAGGGTTTTTTTCTCAGAGGGTAAAATTTCTAAGTAATTTTGCTTTTGGTGAATTGACATAAAAAATAATCCACTACCTATAATACATCGATTTCCCATATGAAAATAAATGTCTTTAGTAATTTGATCAAGTCTCTTTTCTGGTGCATATATACTATATGAGAGGACGACGGGCGTATATTACATCATGTACCTACATATATATTATAATATATAATATCGCGAGCTCCGGCGCACAGTCAAGTATAATTTACATAAAACAAGAAAAAAAGGAAAAAATGAAAAAGGGAAAAAAAAAAAAAAAAGTCTAGAGTTACTTCTTGTCTATATTTATAGCTTACATAGGTATAAAGTATACGTAACCCACCATCGATCGAGCTCTTTTGAACCGAAGATAAGAGCCTATTCTTGTTCGTGAAAAAATTTAATCAAACTAATTTAGAAATATTTTTAAAATTTATACTTTATACTCTTTGTTAAATTACGATCTCGATATTTTTTATAGATTGATTATCAAATTCATTATTATAAGTATACCTACTATAATTTATATAATATTATGTTATTCATATTGTATATCATCCCCGTAATGAATGTGCTAATTATTACACGAATTATCCGAAAGTAAACGAATTTCAGAATAAATTGAAATTAGGAATCTACGAATACCTACTCGATTTATTTGTTAATTAATTAATTAGTCAAATAATGAATGAATTAATTAATCAATTAATCGATGTGATCAAATATCGGATCTGCATGGATGCAGGGTACTTGGACGTGTCTATATTATATGCATAGCGTGAGGTAGGTAATCTCGCAAATTCTAGAATTATAGATTCTCGCCATGATTCGATTGCGCAGAATATTATATCGTAGACCCTGCAGAACTAGAGTTCGAACCCTTCAAATTTCAATATCAACTGACTTTATAATTTCAATTAAAATATCCGTGTAAGTGATCACAGTTCTATTTTACCTACATCTTTGAAAAATCATAACGCATTTTGATTTCATTCAATAATTCTAAATATAATATATCGTGTAGGTGTAGCCGTATTCGCAATTTATGTTTATTACATTTTTTCTTTATTTGTTATATCAAACCGCACAAATCTGCGTATGAATCCAACAAAATCCCGTCTAAACAGACAGGGAATAAATAAAAAAAGTAGACTGATTCATGCATCCGCGTTTATGTACTTCCGGGTTGAATCAATGAAATTTGATCATTGGGTATAGAGGAGGAAGGCCTATATATGTACGAAATCACAGAGAACAGGAAATCGAAAAAAAAAAAAAAAAAAAAAATCTATCGCAGAAATCTCGAGTCGATAATTTCATGCCTGATTACTTCTTCGTCGATCCTTTTGTTGAATAGATATAGTAGTATATAATATACAGGGTGTTACAACTAACTATGTCACCCCGACGGGTGGTGATAGGGGGGACCTTAACTAACATTTTCGATATAGGAACCCATGTCCGGAAAGTTGACGTTACCTTGATAAGAGGGATTCAAAGTTTTCAGCAAACGCCTGCAACGCTTTCTCACAGGCGCTGCGAAATCGTCGAGAATTTAGAAATAATCTAAGTCTCATTCAACTATTTATTAACAACATAATGAATCTAACGCAGTGTTCCAAATATCACAGAAAATAAGTATTTTCGTCGTTAAGGGGAGACTCCGCAGGTTTTGTTGAAAAAACCACGTTTCTGCTCTTGATATCACGAAAAAACATCCAATCGAAAATTCCTGACAGCAATTTTTCGATTTATAATATTACGTGTCTTGAAAAAAAATGTCAACCTCCTGCGATGAAAGCGTATGCGCAGGGAACCTTTCGCATTTTCTTCGCAGTCGCTTCGCTGCAAAAGGTTTCCTGCGCATACACTTTCATCGCAGGAGGTTAACATTTTTTTTTTCAAGACACATAGTATTATAATCAAAAAATTGCTGTCAGAAATTTTCGATTGGATGTTTTTCCGTGATTTCAAGAGCAGAAACGTGGTTTTTTCAACAAAACCTGCGGAGTCCCCCCTTAACGACGAAAATACTTATTTTCTGTGATATTTGGAACACTGCGTTAGATTCATTATGTTGTTAATAAATAGTTGAATGAGACTTAGATTATTTCTAAATTCTCGACGATTTCGCAGCGCCTGTGAGAAAGCGTTGCAGGCGTTTGCTGAAAACTTTGAATCCCTCTTATCAAGGTAACGTCAACTTTCCGGACATGGGTTCCTATATCGAAAATGTTAGTTAAGGTCCCCCCTATCACCACCCGTCGGGGTGACATAGTTAGTTGTAACACCCTGTATAGTATCAATATATACCGCATTATATTGTAATTAAATTATTATTAATCACCAATTAATCTCAGATATTAATTAAAGTAGAAATTTCTTTTCTTTTTTTTTTCAATTATTTTTTTTTTTTTTTTTTTTTTTTTTTTTTTTTTTTTTTTTTTTTAACAAGACAATAATTCCAACTTTCGTTAACTGCATATAACAATCCCCCTAGCCGCGATAATTATATCGTTCCAGATTTATAGGGTAGAAAACTAGTTGTCATAAAAGTTTAAATGCATGTGCGACGTCGTCGTAGTCGTATACTCGTCGTGTCTAAATATCTATATACCTGCGCTGCCTACGAGCAATTTGCTAATGAAAAAAATTTTAACATTCCGAATGAAATTTGCGGTTATAATATAATATTATCAAGTAATATTATAGGTATGAATCGAGCCCGTAAAAATTTCATGCTTATAAGGCTGCACATACCTATATGCGTATACTAGGGTGCTTTATTTGAAACGACTATTTTTTTTTTTTTTTTTTTGCAACTCCCCATTGAAAATCTTGTCGTAGACGTCGAAAAGGGAATCCTGTCCAATTTTTAGCTCTTCATTCCAATTCCAGCACTCGCGCTTTTCTTTTTAAGTTTTCCCATGCTAAAAACATGTAAACATTACGACTTTTTCTTTCGCCACGCAAAACTCAGCCGCATTTCAATGGATTGTTCTCATCCAAGATTCATTTTACAGAGAATTTAGTGTTCTTCAAAAGTGCCATTGGTAGTTTGGCTGTGGTTTCAACCGCTCAACCTGTGTGAGCCTTCAAAGTCGATTTTATGCATAATTCTTCTTTCTCGCTGTGGGCGAATAAACAGTTTGACTTGGAGAAAAAAGCTTCAGAACAATTTTGTAGGAAATTTATTTCTCTACAAAAAAAGTCCAATGCATAAAGTCTCTCAAACCACTATTTCAAAAGATTTAAGGACTTTGATTTTTTTTTAAATATAAAATTCCAACAAAATGTCAAGTTCAATATTTTCAAGTCAGTCAAACTATCTTGGGCACTTTTGAAGAACACTAAATTCTCTGTCAAATGAGTCTAGGATAAGAACAATCCATTGAAATGCGGCTAAGTTTTGCGCGGCGAAAGAAAAAGTCGTAATGTTTACATGCTTTTAGCATGGGAAAACTTAAAAAGAAACACGCGAGTGCTGGAATTTGAATGAAGAGCTAAAAATTGGACAGGATTCCCTTTTCGACGTCTACAACAAGATTTTCAATGGGGAGTTGCAAAAAAAAAAAAAAAAAAAAAAAAAAATAGTCGTTTCAAAAAAATCACCCTAATGTATACTAATGTGAATTTTTCCTAAAACCGCAGCGACCTTCATTATATTCTAACACCTACTGTAATCCATATTTTGATATGAAGATATAAAAAAAATATGACAAATTCACTTTCGATCTCCGCGAGAACATCGCGCATCAGTTCCGCGGAAATAATACGAACTTAATTGACGCGAGAATATCTACTGAATATGGAATAGCACTGCGGGGTTGTCAAAAGTTTAATGAAACTGTCAGAAAATTTGAATGAACGAGGAGAAATTGCGGTGTATATATACGTAAAATATGAAATCATTCCCACTAATGCTATACTTTAGGTTTATAGCTGTTTTATAGATATCTAGAAATCGTGACTTATTAGAATTTACTTTGTTTTACAACAATAATTCGCGTTGTAAAAAGAATTTGTAAAAAATTTATAAAAAAAAAAAAAAAAAGCAATAATTCCGCACGTAAAAATAGAATACGAAAATTTTTTTTTTTTTTTTTTTTGTGGCAAAATCTTTTTCATGCAATATCACATCTTTTGGGCATATCCGCAAAAAAAAAATTTTCCAAAATAATTCTTCCAAAAAAATTTTTTTTTTCTTTTTTCTTTTTTTTTTTTTCTGCAGTATCGAATATCCTTTTATTCAATTTTGTTGTGAAAAATTTTCTATGTACAATTTATTATAATGATTTTTTTTTTTTTTTTTTTTTTTTTTATGTTTTATAATCGAAAATTTGTTTTAAAAAATTCTCACTCTGTATAGAGGATTTTGGTAGAGATTTATAATAATTGAGGATTTCATTTTGGAATCAAATTTCGGCAAATTTGGTATATTAAATTATTAAAGATACCTATACCGCGCATTGGGCCACCACTCAGGCTCTGCAGAATTCCATAGTCATATATATTTAAATGAAACTCTTGTATAACCCTATAAAGTATATATATATATATATATGCAGCAATTCTGACCGTTAATACTTATAAATTTATCGGTTTATAAATCGGCAAATAATAATTGAAGAAATAATAAAACTTTCTCTCACTAATTATTGTGCAATGAAGAGAAAAATACACGGTGTGTATATAATCAGGATGATGATTGAACGAATCGTGGCCTGAAAATTTTTTTTTATTGCTTTTGTTTTATTATACCCAGTATTAATAATTCTTCCGTGTATAAAATGATATCGGTAAGATAATTATTGACGATGAAATGAAAATTTGCGAAAATTTTCGAGGCTGTAAAACAGAAACTGACGAAAACCGCACAAACGTCGATATGGTGTGTAAAAATAAATAGGTGTGTCATTACAAGTTCATCCGTTTCCTAGTGCACATATACTACTATAGTATGTATGAAAATATATTATATATACCAAAGTTAGTGTAGGTATAATATATATAGGTATAACAAATAAATGAATACGTGCTTCTTTGGCTAATTTCAATCTGGACACAGCCCTTAGAGGAAAAGTTAACACTCGATCCCCCGACTACTTTCGCAAACCTCTCGCCACGAAGTTCAAACTTTTCACATGATTCCGTGGAACTGCAGAGGGGGATAGAATAAATTCTGCGAGAAAAGGAAAGGAAAGTAAAATCGCGGTAAGAATCCTTAAGATTCTTTTTCACCCTGCGTAATCGATATTATCTATCCCCTCTTGGATGTTGGGTACCAGGGTACATTCTTTTTAAAACTTTATAAATCTCGAAACTTATTTTCGCAGCTTGTTATACGTATATAGACGTGCGGTATAACAAGATTGAACAAAAAAAAAAAAAAGAAGAAAAAAAAAAAAAAAAAAAGACCTGCGCGCAATAATACAATTGTAAATATTTAATATATTGTACGTATAGATATAGCTGAACATACATAAAAAAAAAAAAAAATTCTTTCCTGATTTTTGAGGAGAATTTGATTTTTTTTTTTTTTTTTTGATTTTTTTTTAGTTTTTTTTTTTTTTTTTACGATATGAGTGAATTTCCAGCTATCGAATAATATGAATGAAAAAAAGGTATAATATCTAATCTATATAAGAAATGATAACTAAGTAAATAAATGATAATGATCTTTTTCTATTTGTTAGATAATAATAAGATATTATATATAAATTCGAATGAGTATATATAGAAGAATGTACGTTCGGTTGAAAAAAAAAAAAAAAAAAAAAAAAGATGATTGTAAGATTATCACAAATTTCACGCTGATGCGCGCACCGTGCGCGATATCATAGAGTATATTATATTATTATATCATTATTATACGGATCGTAGATTCATGTATGTGTATGTATGTACATTAGGGTGGTCCTTAGAAGGTGTAAAAAAAAAAAATTCATGTTGGATCCCCCCAAATCAGCTCCAAATAATTAAAAAAAAATTCCCCAATTTTTCTAGATTTTTATTTTATTCCCCTAGTCCCGCTGTTTTCATTCAAAGTTCAAAATACAATCCGCGATACTTGAAGTTAAATTTTTCGCCGGAATATCTCTTAAAAAAAAAAAAAAAAAAAAAAAAAAAAATTAAAATTTTTTTTTTTTTTTTTTTTTTTTTTTAAGAGATATTCCGGCGAAAAATTTAACTTCAAGTATCGCGGATTGTATTTTGAACTTTGAATGAAAAAAAATTTAATTTTTTTTTTTTTTTTTTTTTTTTTTAAGAGATATTCCGGCGAAAAATTCAACTTCAAGTATCGCGGATTGTATTTTGAACTTTGAATGAAAACAGCGGGACTAGGGGAATAAAATAAAAATCTGGAAAAATTGGGGAATTTTTTTTTTTTAATTATTTGGAGCTGATTTGGGGGGAACCAACATGAATTTTTTTTTTTTTTTTTTTTGACCCCATCTAAGGACCACCCTAATGTACATACGAATGGTTTAACTGCGTAAAAATTAGTTCTGAGCCAGATAAACCTACTTAGTTATTCAGGGAATCTTTACCGTATATATACATACGCGGTTGTGTTGTGTAGCGCGTTTATATACATTCCATATCGTGTAGAAGCCACAACGGAATTCTGTGATTTAAATTACTCAAATATTTTCCTAGTTCATAAGCCATGCGCGCACCCTCCTCAATGAGTGTGGAGGTGAGGATTTTTTTTTTTTTGGAACGATCATATTTGTATATTTTTTTTCTTATTTTTTTTTTTTTTTTTAAGGAAAAAATTTTTCTAATTCATCAAATTCTATATATTGACGTTAAAATAAAATTTAAGTTTTTATTTTTTTTTTTTTTTATTTTTGCGGAATTTTTGAAACACAAAAGAAATTAAATAAAAATTTTTCACTTATACGTACAAGTATATACATAAATATATAGGCGTAATATGCGAGCGTTCTTAAAGCAGCTTTACGCATATAACGCGCTTTAGCCGGAGAAAGAAAAGTCATGTATTCCTCGTCGTCCATTGAGAGTGAGATTGGTCCGTTAAGAATGGAAAGTGAGAACCAAATATTTTACGACGTGTCAGCGGACCGAGGGAAGGCTCTAAGACTCCTGCAAGAGTCTAGCCTGTAGGGGAGCGAACGAAACGAACGAACGAACGAACGAATACGTGTGAATAACCCTCAGGTGTTCTCGCAGTGGGTTCTATATACCTATTTATATACCTACCTATATATTTATATATATATATACACAAGAGTTTGTCGATGAGAAATACACGAGGCTCTGTTTTTTTTTTTTTTGTTTTATTCATCTCTTTCTTTTTTTTTTTCTGCACAGGCAGCAGCAGCAACGTATACATAGAAGTCGAATTTGATTGTTGTGTCGATAAATAAAAAGAAGAGTTTCGATCTATTATTTTTACGAAACTTTTTTCGTACCTACTTTAGTCCAGGAATTTTAGCACCGAAAATGGTTTCGCTCCGCAAAAAATCCTGATAATTCATTTTTCGATTGGATTATGTCAGAGGGTGTCCCCTAAGTGTAAAACCAAGTTTGTGTCGTCCGAAACCGCGAGCGTTAGCCGCCATATTGAAAAACGTCTTTTTCCAAATATCTCGGAAACCGTGGGTTTTACGTTAAAAATTGTAAGAACCTTTTTTGTAGAAGATAAAATTTCCCATCTTTTTTATTTAAAACTTTTTTCTCTATTGTTAATATTTGCCGAGATACAGTCGATTGAAAAATTCAAATTTTTGTTTTTGGAAAATATCTCGATAATTTGTGGAAATACGAAAAAAAAATGTAAAAATTGTTTTTTTCGATCGACTATATCTCGGCAAATATTAACAATAGAGAAAAAAGTTTCAAATAAAAAAGATGGGAAATTTGATCTTCTACAAAAAAGGTCCTTACAATTTTTAACGTAAAACTCACCGTTTCCGAGATATTTGCAAAAAGGCGTTTTTCAAGATAGCGGCTAACGCTCGCGGTTTCGGACGACACAAACTTGGTTTCATACTTAAGGGACACTCTCTGACATAATCCAATCGAAAAATCAATTATCAGGATTTTTTGCGGAGCGAATGTCTAAAAATCCTGGACTACTTATATAATTTTCAACGAATCGCAACAATTCAGTTCGTAAAATTAAAATCAAATTTGCGGAAGAATTCATCCACCATTCACCAATAAAGCTATAAATAAAATCAATCGAAACTGATGACGATATTCAAATTTATATGTAAAAAAAAAAAAAGACCTAGTAATTATAATTATCTGCAATTTGAACCCCTTTTTGTCGACGTATCTTAATTTCAGTCTGAAAAATCGATGAACGGAAAAAAAAACACAAAAAAAAAAAAAAAAAACTAAATATTCTCGGATATTCAATGGCCAGTCTCTCTCTACCACCCCCATAACTTAAAGGAGAACAGAGAATCCCACGAATGCGTGTGAATAGCCCTCAGGTATTCCCACGGTGAGTTGCGTTGCGGAGGAGGCACGACGCGCGTAACGTTTAGAAAAAAAAAATATATATATATATATATATATAAAGCGTTTTGTCGATATTTCAAAAATCGTGCGAGAATCGTTATTTTAGAATATTGATAGAAAAGCTACAGCTTCGATCCGTAATACTTCTTAATTAGCCATGTTTACAAAACTTTTATATCTCTACAAATTACGTATCGTATATGTACCTATATCGTTATTATATTCAGATTATTTAATTGCTAATCATCAAAGAACCACGTGGCTTGCGTCAAACAGGAAAACAGTTTTGGTTTCCTCTCTTCGCTTCGAAACCAAAAAAAAAAAAAAAATCACACATTTCGCGATTCATCAACAAGATTTTGGCAAATATACAGGGTGAGTTTTCTTTAAAGTATTACAAGCTAATATCTCGATAACGGTACGAGGTATTGAAAAATCTAAGATACGAAAAATTAATGGCATGAAAGGGTGACTTTATCTGGAATTTCAATGGATTGAAGTTACTACACCTCAGGTAGTATATCAAGGTAATCTTAATAAAATAAGATTTTATTTGTTCGTAACACTCCAAAAATAAAAAAAAAAACAAAAAAAAAAACTCACCCTGTATAATTTTTTTTCCAAATTATTCAATTTATCTATGTTTTTCATTTTCATTATTTATTTACTTATTTTTATTTACATTTTTTTTTTTTTTTTTTTTTTTTTATCGTATGAGTTCGACGATAAATCACGTAATACTACAAGAGAAGAAATCAAATATTTACTGAACGAGCTTCTGTCAATCAGATAAATAGTAAAATGACAATATTATATTGATAAAGAAATATCATTTTTATTTCATAATATATATTATTATTTATTTTATTATATTACTTCAAACGTTTACTGATGACATGTAACTAATATATATAACATATATATATATATACAAGATTAGATTAAACACGATATTAAAAACGAGTTTGTTAATCTGACCAGATCTTCAGTATCACCGAAGAGAAAAGAAAAAAAAAAAAAATGTATATGTTTTTTTTTTTTTTTTTTTTTTTTTTTTTTTTTTTTTTTTAGTAGTAGCGTGAAATTACAAGCTATTTCATCTTGTTCCTAATAGTGCATAAGGAACAACTTCATTATCCGACACACATATACATATACATATTATAGTATCGTATATACCTTGGTACTACTATGCTACTCTACGTGTAGGCATATTACATAAAAAAAAAAAAAAACAGATACGTTTTTAAGCATCTGGCTATAATTAGACGAAGGTGCGATCTCCTTAGTTGCGTAACGTTAGTATAGAGGCAAGCTTACAAATCAACTCGAAAGTCTAACCTACCTATACGTACGGACCCCCCTGTGATACCTCGCGCGGCTTCGTCAAATCTCAAATTACATATTTGTTTTTACTCAATTTATCCACGTGGACGTTGCAACGTATGATATGAGAATAGAATATAAATTCGTCGGTATAAGTTTAGTTGATATTCTATAAAATTGTATATATATATATATCGATGTATAATTTTCGCCTTCATAAGTAAATTATACAAGATAGTATATTAAATTTAAAACCCTTGATGTAGTTAGTTAGTTTCGTTACCATATTATTTAACGATTTTTTTTTTTTTTTTTTTTGATTAATTATTAATTTATCATATAATATACGCATAAACGAGTCAATAATGATAACACTGTCTCTCTCTCTCGGTGATATTACCTATACATACATATATGTGCATATATTTCATACATTATATTATTGTGTATATGTTAAGCTTAGCTAGAGGGCACTGATCGCGGGTTCTAGATTTGAAAAAAAAAAAAAAAAAGAAGAACTTGACAGCTGAAGAAGAGAACCTCGTGCGCGTTTTAGCGATTGTAAAAAGCTAGTATAGGTAATATAACCCGGGGATACGCGTATCTATGGTAATAATAATAATAATAATAATAATAATATAAGGAATATATTTTTACATTACAATCGATATAAGTATTGACTATAAAATAGACTATCGTTATCGTGCTGATATAAAAAAGAAAAAAAGAAAAAACTGTAAACAAAAGTGAAAAGTGTAAAACCGATAAGCTGACTAGCTGTATATATTATGATCGCAAGAGAGTCGTACTTACTTTTCGGTGGCGATTCGTCCTCCAAATATTCAATGGATATATTTTTTCCATCAAAAAAGGGTTTAACTGTCTCGCACGCAGTCCTTGTCGTCCGCGAAAACACATCACCGACGCACGCACACAATATGATCACAAATACACCACGTAAAGCACGCATTTTTCTTTTTTTTTTTTTTTTGCAAGCCGAATAAATTCAGGCTGTATATATATGTGTGTAAACACGTAGCACTATACTTTTGTTTCGAACGTTGACTTTTATTATTATTATTATTATTAACACACAATAATATTATAATATATCATTAGATTAAAGAAAATCCTATTCTTCTTCTTCTTCTTCTTTTTCTTCTTCTTATTATTATAACGAAACAATCAATCAAACAAACATACAACGATATTTTTCTTTTCTTTTATTTCCCTAGTCTCGAGTCATTTATGAGGCTTTAGACAACGTGCTGGCGCTACACGAAGTGCGCTCCGCGGATCGTTCGACACAACTGAATAGTACTAGATTTTAAAACCGTTCACCCCCCGAGTACACCGACCTTCGTCCTTCGCCGACGCAGACGTGTCTGCTATGCGCTGCTTAGCCTAGCGAGCAGGGCGAGTGTGTCGCCATCTTTTTTACTCGACTAACTAACTAATGTGTTATTATAAAACGAACGAAACTTACGACAGATCCCGAACGATTCCGAAGATACGGAATATACCGAGGATTTAGTCGTACCACTAGTCGATAATTATTTTAAAAACAAATAAATACACACGGAAAACTACTTAATTAAATATTACTTCGTATGATAATACATTGAACATATTCAATTATTATCATTGATTAAAGAAATGTTTTATGACTTTATTTTCAGTTAAGAATTAGAATATTTTCGAGATTTAATACACCATTATCGTCCTAGATTATGACAAACTAAGCCAACAATTGAGAAACAATTGAAACATTTAGATTTTTGAATCTGATCCAATTCGGATGTTCCGGATTAGAAAAGGACGGATAATTCAAATCGGTTGTTTTCATACCTTTTCGATTCTTTCTCAGTTGTCAATACGATTCTATAACGATATTGAGAATCTGATAACTCAATTGTTATCGATAGGTTTTTAATTCTAACAAATTTAGCGATATTGATTTTAAAGGAAAATGAAAGGTGGTTTATACACCTCGAATTTTTGGCAGCCCGTTTCTCAGCTAAAACACATACGATCAATGTGAAATTGATATCAGTGACACAGAAAAAGTGAACGAAGAGCATGATGCTCTTGGATTTTCAAAAAGGCGAAAATGTTTCGGGTGTTTTCATATTTATCAAGTACAACGTCAGCAACAACGATTATTCGTTACAGAGCACTCTTGATATAAAATTGTACATTTTATTTTTGCTTTTTGGAAATCCAAGAGCATCATGCTCTTCGTGCACTTTTCCTACGTCACTGATATCAATTTCACATCGATGGGATGTGTTTTAGCTGAGAAACGGGCTGCCAAAAATTCGAGGTGTATAACCCATCTTTCATATCCCCTTAACGCAGTTATAATATCTGTTTCACTCGTTTCTAGATTAAATTATACCTGCATTGTTGCTATTTTATAAATACTTGATGAAAATTTGAAGATATAAAACGATGGCAGCTAATTATGACAAAGAAATATACAAACAAAAATAGAAAAAAAAAAAAAGATTACTATACTTGAAAAATGTGGCAACAAATTCAAAATTATATAAAATTCAAATTTGAAAACGTTACTATGAATTTCTTCATTGTTATCTCATCAATTCTTTGTCATATGTTGAATTATTCATTATTCATTATTCATACTCACTTTGTGCGGCTTTACCGTGTTGTTGAATGCCTGAAAGGTAGATTTTTAAAATAGGAAAAACGATATACCAAATGATATTTCTTTATTAACTATTTTTCATGACAAAGAAAAAAAAGGCACTAGCTTTACTGTATGAAATGCAGAAAATCGTATCCTAAAATTAATTTCAATTCTGATATAGTTGAAATAGTCGTCGACTCGTTGATTTTTAAATGAAGGTGATTTTCGTCCTGGCTTGATTAACTTGCCATACGTTAAGCTCCTCATATTCTTCTATGCATTCGTTGACCTGATCAGGTTTAAAACCTTTGTTTGTACATCGTTCTAATATGTCTGAAACTTTAACAGTCTTTTCATCCCCAGTCAATTCTCTAATTAATGCATAAATTCTATCGACCGGATTCTGAGGTCTATTAGTTTGTATTTCCATGTGATTTATAGAATCTTTAGACATTTCAACCAGTCTAATCGCCTCTGATATATCATCTTTTTCAACTGTATTTGATAGGCGAAGACGAGCCAATGCAGTAGACAGACGTAATACTGCCAACAAGTTTCTTGCTGATGTGAAAGTCATGTCGCGGCTATTTCGCGCTTCTTTACGCATTTCGACATAAGAATCTGGAATTAAATAAAACAATTACATTTCATTGTTTGAATTCATTGATAGAATGAGTATCGAAGACTAGAATCATTTTTTTTTTTTTTCAACTTTATTGCAAACTCAAGAATCATGATTTAAATTAGAATTAAACTTGCAGCTGAATCATCGACTAGCTTAGGAAAATTTTAAACATGTGTAAATCCTCATCATACTTACTGACAACAAAATCAGTTAGATCCTCGGTAATAATGGGTTCCTTTTTTCTACAAAGAGCGATATATTTTCTCATCAAACTCATGTCAAGAGTTTGAGTTTTGCTTGGCGGTTGAGTAGAATGTTGATGAACGTAGGTAATGTGTTTTGCCAATCTGTGAACAATAATTAACACCTTGATGTAAATTCTATGTACATGAAGGCTGAAGATTTCAGATTTCTAAATTCTAAGTCTTTGCAACTATTTCTTAAGTTGAATAATTTGAACAATCTCAATCCATATTATTGCAGCCGTGTTTTACTTACCGCAGATCGTTATCTCGGTCTGCCCGATCTTGAATCAACCAAAGTAAGTCAAAACGCGACAATAAAGCAGCAGGAAGTTGTATGTTCTGTTCGATAGTTCTCTTAGGATTATATCTACCATATGCAGGATTGGCGGCTGCCAAAATTGATACCCTTGCATTAAGAGATGTCATTATTCCAGCTTTTGCTATAGATATTGTCTGCTGTTCCATAACTTCGTGAATAGCAGTACGATCAGAATCTGCCATCTTGTCGAATTCGTCAATGCAGCAAACGCCTCCGTCGGCTAACACCAACGCTCCACCTTCCAACATCATTTCGCCAGTTAAAGGATCCTTCATTACAGCTGCTGTTAAACCAACGCCAGATGATCCGCGACCAGTTGTATACTGAGATCTCAGTGCCAAACGGTTTATGTATGACAATAACTGCGACTTTGCTACTCCAGGATCTCCCATTAAACAGATATTGATGTTGCCTGTTGAGAATTAGATTCAGAACTTTATTTTCATAATAATTATTGTATAGTTTGATAGATAAATCATGTCTTCAATCGAATTCCTGATCTTTTCTGAAATAGTTAGTTTATACTTTTTAGCGTAGGGATTACAACGAGTTGATATGTACCTCTGATTTTCATGCCGTCAGGTCTCTTGTCTACACCGCCAACAAGAAGCAGCAGTAAAGCCTTCTTGATATCTTCATGACCATAAATTTCCGGTGCTAATGAACAAGCGAGTTTGCTGTAGAAATCATCTTCTGTTAACTGCGCTAACTCGTCCTCTGTTAACTCTTTCGCAGCGTCATTCTCTACGTCGTTTTGATTGAGGCCAATGACTTTCTGGAATCAAATTTTGCTAGTTGAAAATTTTGATACAGCAAAATTATTTGTTAAGAAACTGATTGTGGTTTCAACGATGTAGAATATTCATCGCTATTTGTGTTTCCATAGTTTTCTATCCGCAACGAATCATTCGAATAATATAAAACCGTGATACCCAATGAAATTGCAAACGATTCTTACGTGTGCTTCCAAAAAGGTTTCACTCAGTAAACCAGATATCATTTGCCTGAATCCTGTTCTCAATAGAGGCAAAAATATTCCTGTTATAGTCACATGATCACCTGGTTGACATTGCCTGGTCATTTCACCGCGACAAAAAATTGTCAATGATCTAGGTATGTGACCAACGGGTACTTGGTCACTCTGAAAAACAAATTAAATAGATTATCTTGTTGAACTTGTAGCGTGAATGCATCTCCTCATAGAATACTATACTTGAAACTCACGTGTTCTTGAATCTTGACTTCCTGGAATTTTATGAACTTTGATCCTCTTGTTTGAAGAGACAATCTCCCGCCTGATCTATTAACACGGCATTCATCACTTGGGCAAAGTTGCAATGGCATGAAACTTAGCGAGAGTACCTAAAATCAATTCAAACATGTGATTAATAATCTGTGAATAATGTGAATATAATCAGAATTTTACGAATATTCATGAATATAAACGAGATAACAAATTCTCTAGCTTTTTTATATCTCTAATCTAGTCCTGGGAAGCTTTGAATGGACAAGAATGATTCTGTTGAAACGAGCTCATAAATTCTTTATACCGGTTGGTACGTTTCTGCTCCACACTGATCGCAGGTATACGTAGCCACGACCATCATAGGTTTAACTTCGGTAGATCTGGTAACGATGCCTCTAACAGTTACCAGCTTCCCGATATGGTCTGCTTTGATGTCTCTAACTGGTAGAGCTTTGGAAGCTGAATAATCCCTAAAGTAAACCTCGCTGAAAAGCACAGATGTGTATATAGAATGTTTGAAAATTACTATTTCCAAAGCGTTTGGTATGAAAAGCTTCTCCCGCTCTCATACTTACAATCTTCGCATCAACTCAGGAGGATAATTATTTTTCGGATCTCTCTGATCTCCGGGATGACGATTACGCTGTTCCATCAATAGACGATGTTCTATATAAACATCCAACGCATCTTTTGGCGGTACTACTCTTTCTTTATATCCAGGTAACATTTCCTGGACTATCTATATGATCGGTTGAAATAAACTTTTCTCAATATTTATAACAGAGAAGGTTTGAGTTCAATCTTTTGAAAACTATTTTCATAAAAATGAAAATAAAAAGAAACAAAAAGATTCGATACTGAAAAGTGCGATACACAATTCTTTCATCTTTTAAAAAGGGATTATCCAATCTACCTCTGATACTAGCGTGGTATAACGACGAGTGTTGTATTGTATAGCCTCAGCCAAATCGTCGTCAAATTCAGCGACGTCGTCTAGATCTATGTTAAATGCGGTTTGTTCTCTGTGAGCTATGTTTGTTAGCTGAGTACGATATTTAAAATTCTTGTTGCCTGTTTTATCATCCATTTTTACATACTCGGCAAAGAACGTCTGCAGTTGTTCTGTCATAAAGAAATTTAGATCGTATAATATTGGCATATTATTACGGTAGTGAAGAGAAGAGAAGAGAACGATCGTTGTACGTTGTATGAGCAGTTTATTCAAATCGATTGTGAAATTGAAATAAATCGAATTGATTAATGCTCTTAGATGTTTTTTTGAAACCAATTATTATGGTCATTTTTAGGTTAAAAAGGTTATGTAGTTTGGTGTCGCATTTAACCTATCAACGAATATTAAAACGGCTTACCTTTGTCTTTCACGTAATCTCTGTCTAGTTTACGCGGCATTTTTTTCTTTATAATTTATAAGACACTTGATAAATGTATGAAAGAATACTAATTGGAGTCTAGTATACGTCTGGAATTAACAAACAATACCATCGAAACTCGGAAGCAAAACGCCGGAGAATATTTTTCCCGCGAAAATTAATGGCATATGTAGTATAAGTGGCGACATCGCTGCGTCAAATAAGGTACTCGGAATATGACAGAGATGGCGCTACTTGTTTTAGACATTTTTTTCAAATCATCAATCATAGCAGCGAGAATTTTCAGAATCGGAAATATCAATATATTAGAGTAACAAATAACTTTAATTTTGTATTTTAAGGGGATATGGAAGGTGAATTATACACCTCGAATTTTTGGCAGCCCGTTTCTCAGCTAAAACACATACGATCGATGTGAAATTGATATCAGTGACGTAGAAAAAGTGAACGAAGGGCATGATGCTCTTGGATTTCCAAAAAAGCGAAAATGTTTCTAGTGTTTTCATATATTTATCAAGTACAACGTCAGCAACAACGATTATTCGTTACAGAGCACTCTTGATGTAAAACTGTAAATTTTATTTTCGCTTTTTGGAAATCCAATAGCATCATGCCCTTCGTGCACTTTTTCTACGTCACTGATATCAATTTCACATCGATCGGATATGTTTTAGCTGGGAAACGGGCTGCCAAAAATTCGAAGTGTATAATTCACCAATGGTCATTTTTTTCAGAATTTTAAAACCTCCGGTAACATTTTGAAAATCGAACAGATCTAGCGCGAAGCTTTAGTCACAAATATTCGAACCGGAAGGCAGAGTTTGCGCGCACTGCAAACTTAAAAGATTTTTTTTTTTGTTTTTTTTTTTTTTTTGTTTGAAAATCAGACAAAACGCTTTTTTTTTTTTTTAAATAATTTACAACTTTTAGGACACTTCAAAGTGCATGCATAGTTTTTTTTTTTCTTTTTAAATCTTTGGATAGTAAATTGTCGAATGTAATGTCGAATAAGGAGAAAGAATTTCTATCTAACGATATTGTTGAAAGAGTTATACATTTTTTGATTTCCCTTCCTAAGAACTATCGGTACATTGCACAATTCAAAAAATATGTTCGAGAGACGACTAATTCGCTTGATGAGAAATAACTTGTAAACTTACATTAGATATAGGATATAATCAGACATCGATTGTTATTCTGAATTATTGCAAGAAGTGATCAGATCTAATGAACATAATATAGTATAGTATGAGAATATTTTTACATTGACTAAATATTAACAGCTCGTGTTTATTAGAATTTTTCATCTGTCGCGAATTCGGAGAAACTCTGAAGTTCTTATCGTACCCGTTTCACCCCTATATATTTGAGTTTTGTTTAATTAAACATTGATAACGAGTGTATGATGAAAGCGAAACAATAAACATTTATAAAACAGTTTATTGATAAATTTTTACGCACGTATGAGTTTAAGAATAAAATAATTCAGGCTTTTACAATATCGCCGAAAAACTATCGTATACATACGAACGAGCTGTAGAATTTTATGTAATAGGTTCTAATTGATACAAAGAAATTTAGGCGAATTAACTTTATGGCAATTTGAAAAGAATTAGTAATTTATTTTGAATGCATTTTTACAAAAAAAAAAAAAAAATGAGTAAAATTTTATGTGCGCAATCTTTGATGCCTTTATCTTCGGAAATAAGATGATAAATTCTTAAGCGATGATGGAAATAAATACTCATTGATCACCATTAGTATTTGAGTGAACATAAGTATAACATGATGATAATTACAACAAAGATATTTATTCGAAATATAAAATTGTCGAGTAGGAATTTTCCTACACATAAATCCAAGATTGTGCTATTGTGCATGTAGCCATATTACGGATATTTACATTTACAATAACTGAACTTAAAATATATTAGAAGAATGCGAAGTAGATCACGCGTGGTAGGGATGAATGAGCGATTTATCTATCGCAGAATTTTTACAGTGCCTTTCACGGGTCGATAAAACCACAATAAAATTAGGTGAAACACTTATTGAGACATGCCATTCTAGATTATTCCAGAATATCGGCGATCGACGAACGTGCATTTTTATCATTTTTTTTTTTTTTTTATTTCTATTATTCACTGCCATTCTTCTATAGCTTACTCTTGTTCAAATGATTGATTGATCTTTATTCACTAAGGTATAATGAATTTCAGGAATCTAACAGACTAAAGTCTTACGTTTTCCAATTTTTATCGTGTAACTATTTTTCGAAAATAATCCTGGGAATAATTCAATCTCGATCAAAATTTCCAGGTTGCAGTAAATTCTTATTCCAACCAAAACCAAAACACATAAATTTTTTTTTTTTCTCGTCCTTCTTCAAAAGTTATTAATTATTATCAATCAACGCGATATAATGACTATATGTATTCTATTGAAATTTTCAACCATATTCTCAGTCTTATATGAAGCTGACAATAATCACTATATCTATACACAGAGAAAAATAACAGCAACAATATTTCTCTAATTGCAATAAAACATTGCTGTATACCATGCCTGCAATAATCATTGCTGAAGCTGTGCTATAAATATTGCAAACTTGTACAGCAATATTTTATTGCTACATTAGCTAACAAATTTTATTGCTACAATAGCCAACGTGACTGCAACAATAATTAGAAAGCAATATAATATTGTAAAATAAGCAAGGAAAAATCGCTATCTTAGCAATATATTATGTTAGCAAGTATTGTTGTTGATATTACGATTCTCATTTTTGCCAGTATATACGTGAATCAGTATGTACATACATATATATATATATAATTATATTGTTAAAAGAGTCTAATGAAGCAAATATGTGAAAGTTTGGAAAATTTGATTTCTGGTATGTGAGGAACTTGGAATGTACCAAGATCATCTTATACGTTAACATTCTTCGGGGTTGATTACTGTTAGGTTTATCTCGAGTAAACCCTAAGCTGTACCTACTCATGTCTAGAGAATATTAATGGCTCGAGTAGTCATCTTGATAAGAAGGTCCTCATCAGACTTGCAGGCATCTTAAATATTCAACCGTACCTGTATGTGCATAATTAGCATGATGCAAAATGATAAAATTCGAAAAAGTCAAACAACATATATAATTCTATACAATTCAAGCATGATCCGAGGCATTCTTTTCCCGATTTAAAAACTATTTATAGGATAAGAAGGACACCGCAGTTGTAAATCTGTAACTGAGTTTAAATTTCAGGGGTGAATTAAAACTCCCTGATTTTTTTGATTTATCGTACGATTTGATGTATAGGTTGACAAAATCGTGCAGAGTATGAATTCTCGAGTCTCTATATTACCTCTGACCTGCAGATCGTGTCAGCCCCGATAACCTCGATGAAGAAATTTTCATCAAGCTTCTCGATTGTTGATAATTCAAACAATTCGATTGCATGGAATGAACTATGATAATTATAACTATAATATGGAATATGTAGATGTGAGAGTAAATTAAGTGAATCTGGATTAGAAACATGCGACTTGTATTGCATCATTTCTTATCGAATCTAGATGGATGGATTTGGAACTATATATATATATATGTATGTGTGGCAAAAATGCAGATCCAGAAAATTTAATTTCACATCGTGACTCAGATGAGCACTTTTATCACGAATTTAATCATGTTCTTGCCAAATAATGAAAAGTTTGTAAACACAAGCCTAACACTTCGATAAACGCAATCTAAAGTGTCGGAATATATATTTCACGAAATATCATTCTTAACAGCTGTTATCTGCCTTGAGTAAAAATTGGAATATTCCACAGCAGTTTTCGGTTTGGAAATAATTGTTTTATTTTTTAGAGGGTAAATTTGGTTACGTTATAGCCTGATAGCTGATACTGAAAATTTAAATCAATATGATAGTAATAGATCGTAAATTTAGTAGAAAAATTTATTTACCAAACTTAATATTAAAAGTAATTCGTTCAAATATATTTAATGACAAAAAATAAAAACTCATTCGTCTTAAATAATAAAAATTATAAATAAATTTTAATCTCCATTTCCTGCAAGCTAGTGGATTCCGTTGATGCTTCAGATACTTACTTTCACTATCATATAAACTGCATAAATATGTATATAGGTACACAGATATAATATTGTAAAAAAAAGTTCATTATTCAAAGAATAAAATGAAGGGAAGATTAAGACTAATGAAGATATAAATAATATTGCTGTTCTTAAAATATCTAAAAAACTAAGTAAGAAGTTATTCTTCGTAATCTTTGGATACAGGGAATCGAATTGCCCTCAATTGTCCTCGGGATCCCTTTTGTCTTGAATTTCCTGTAGATAGAAAAAAAAAAAAAAAAAAAAAAAAGAACGATAAGTTTTTTGAAAAAATCAAACGAAATACTTATTGAAGAGTAATGAATTTATCTACTTCTAATAAATATCGATATTTCTGAATTTAGTTTGCGAAAATGCTCAGTCTGTGGCGAAATATTGCGTACGTCAACTATATATGTATATATGAGAAAAAATTATAGTAGTAGATGCGCTTTCATCACTTGTCACATCTTCAATAAAAAAAAAAAAAAAAAAAAAAAAAAAAAAAAAAAAAAAAAAACTATTCGTCTTTGATCAACAACAGATTTTTTTCATGATTGTGCGAAGGTTAAGAATATTGCCTTCGATATGACGTCGGGGCATATATGTAAGATATACGAACATTAATAAATTTTCAAAACATAGTAGTTCTTCGATTAAGTAGAATAATAATTATGAAAATCGAGTTTCTTTTCTTTTTTTCAATAGTCTGGAAAAATATTACTTACCCGGTTACGACGTTCTCCGAATTTCGACCAAAAGGTAACTTTGCAGGCTAATCGTTGCCCCGTCTGTTTATTGAAAATAGAACACGATTTGAACGGGGGTGAATATAGGTGAAGGGAAACCGCTGGATTTACAGTACTGGGATTTTCGACACGATGTAACCCAAGGGAATCTGAAAAAATTTTGTTCAAAAATCGTGGTTACTTATTCCAAATTTAATTACCATTACAAAAATTTTTCCGAAAGGATTTTATCCTTCGCATAGTATCAACATCTTCATAATATCTTGCTGCACTGTTAGAAAAAATATGTTCCAGTAGGTCCACTATAATTTTTATATTAATTTCAACACTTTTTTCAGTTGAAACAACAGAAAAATCTGTGGTTCAAGTGAAAATAATGTTGTTTTAACTAAAAAAAAGTCTTGAAATTGACAAAAAAATGATAGTGGACCTACTGGAACATATTTTTTCCAACAGTGTGTCGACTATTTTCTCTGATTTTATAATCCAACGAGGTAACTGACAAGTCCAACTACTTGATGCGATTAGAAATCGTGATTAAATACGTACCATTGATATAGCAGACAGAATTTTGGCCAAAAGTGTTTCTTTCTATTTCTCGAATTGACTCTAAGTTTTCAGTGTTAGAGTCGTTTTCAGTTTCAGTGGGCCAGGCGTAACGTACCTGCAAAATACGTTCAATTTCTATACATTATGATTGCTGATAGTTATCACTTCGAACGCAATTGAAAAAACTTCGAAAAAATAAGTAGTAACCATCTAAATCACAAAAAGTTATCATTTGGAATGAATATCTTATAAAATTTCGCGAAATTTCCACCCATGACCCCACGAAGAAGTGATCATAGGTTTTTGAAAAAGTAAGGAAACTGTCTATAATTTCTATGTCAGAAATAGTAATCGTTGATAAATGATAATTATACCTCGGCCAGTTCCCCCTGTAAAACTTTCATCACGCAATGAGCATCTGCATGATCGTGGATGGCAGAGCCATGACCTTCGCCCCAACAGAGTACGATAAGGTTGAATTTTCCATTTCCTTCATCAACCAAGTTTCTCGTATACCTTAAAATCGAAACATATAGTTTAACATATCATTTCCTCAATAACCACAGGCTAATGGAGGAAATAATTTCTATGTAGGAATTCAGATTCTTTGTTCCGTTTATTCGAAGTGCAAAATTCAAGCCTGCAGTCATTACGAACAACGTTTACAACAAATACGCCTCAATTACGATTTGAGACACAAGCATAATGAACAATTACGACAACCTTGAATTTTATTTGTATAATTTTATCGCGAGCTACATAATTGGACCGAAAGCCTTGCAGATATTGATTTCTAGTACACAATATATGTAGTATAAGGCAGTACTGCCAGATCCGAACATGGATTTATCTGACCATGGCAACAATCCAGTGACTAATTTCTTCGGAATTTTTTTACGGCGAGAAAATTCTGTAATACTAGTATGCGGCTACATCGAGAGTCCTAATGATATATTGATATGTAGCTAATTCATAAAAGGCACTTGCAAATTAGACTGCAGTTTACTATGAGCAAGTTGACCGTACCATATATATATTTCACTATATAGTTTGATTGAGAAATACAGACAGGGTGATTATGCCTAATTGTTATAGTCAGTTGTCTAGAACTTTCATTCACAAATACTAAGACAATCGTAATATTATGAACTTTACACCCGAACCCGTAAAGGCAGTTGCACAATTTACGCATGGTACATACAACAATTTATATTGCAGCTTCTACATTTATATTTTGTCAAAAAGAAGGAGCAACTAAAATTTTCTCTTTAAATAGTTATTTTCGATGTTAATTTGGCCGAATGGCTTCTGGTCTTAACGGTGTAATTCCCTTTACTTCCATAAATGGAATGTGGTATACTAATTTTTGAAGACGTAAAGTTGAGGTAGGTACTTATTACGATAAATGGCCCCATTCATGCATGGAAATATTACTGCCAGCTTTATGTAAGTACGCATATCTACAGTTCATGTAGTATAATATAATTGCCTCTGTACCATTCAGCTGGTTCAATTTAATCTGGAACTGGTTTTACTTCGATAACGCTACTTTTATAACAATTGTTATGAAAAACTATAGATATGCTGCTGCCTCAATACTGCATTCAAGTATTGAAACTTAAACTTTATGGAATCCTTCTAATTTCGATATCCACCATGAAGCAAACTTTATCACATCATTTTGAAAATTGCGCAAGACATGGTCCCTAAAGCTTTGCAATTGTTTCATCAGCCGTAATTAACTGGATTTATAATACAACCAGCTGATGTGTTGCTGAGGTTTCTTCCTACACATCTTGAACATGATTTTATGCAAAACGAATAGTTTCTCATTTATCCTAAGATAATTAGAATTTACTGAGGACGTGATATTGCAGCTCAGATCTGGTGCCGCAGTGAAAATCTCTGATGCATATTATAACATCACTGAACAGTTGTATAGGAAAGTGATTGGTTGCAGTAAATATAAACGATAAGTCAATCGCAATAAGCTTGATTCCGAAACAATCTCATGAGAATGTAATATGGGATAGCGAAAAGACACGAATCTAACGATAACCTTATTGAACTATTCGCGCAATTGCTCGTTCGTTACTATGCAATGATCCTAATGTACACTAGAATCGAGTGAAATTGGGACTTCTTTTACAATTTATCGATCGTTTACCTGTATCTGTCAAACTTGGCATATTTCCGCCAGTCATGGGGGTTGCTTTTATATGAATCCATAAGTTCTTGCACATAATCAATGTCCACTACGTCAGTAGCAAAAGCTTGATGCAATTCGCCGATAAGTTCTTGAAGCGTTGAAACTTGAGGTATTAAATTGCCAATCGATGATTTCGAATCGTTTATTAAATGGTTTGATTTTTTATTCATCTTCATTTCACTGTTGTTGTTATTGTTGTTGATCTCTAACTCGCTAGTGTTAACTCTACACACTTCCATCGCCTGCATTTTTAGGATTATAAAATCGCTTTAAAGGTACTCTGGAGGAACCAGTGCAATCGAAGATTTGAATTTGTTAATAACTATGTCACAAAGCGGTCAACTGCGATGAAGAGGATGGATATTTTCACACGTTCTCTGCGTTGAGATACTATTTTATATCACGTGAAATCAGTCTTATACACAAACTGAGAAATGAAACAAAGTGAAGAAATTTCACTTAAAACTTTGAATAAGTGTTCGACTTAGTACACAACTCACACTAGAAGCGTTCAAGTAGCAATCGCTCAAGTCTAGAACAACGGCATCTTATACGTGCTGAGATATCCCCTACTCCTTTCACGCGGTCAAGTCTGATCCGAACTTGAGACTTTCGTAAACTTAAGGCTGAGGTTTGTGCTGTAAAGTAATAACGACGAAGATATAGGTATATGTACAACAATCGAACGTGTATAAAGCGCTCAAAATCGAAGAACAATAAATTAAATCCAAAGTTGTATTAGGAATCTATCTGATCTATTTTATGGTAAAAACTGATAATTCATTCAATACAATTCCGGTAATGAAAGAATGGAATAATTAACTAATCGAAACCTGTAGTAACAATCAGACATATGGATTTGGCACGAAGGTAACATAACGTATATGTTGGAACAGCCAGTCGAGTCATGCGCTGATTTGTTCACATAGAACAGTCGTACTTAAGTTTTGCATAAAAATGACTGGAAACTGCGTGCACGTTTATGAAGTGGCACTGACCGAATAAATATGATCGTTGAGAAGGTGCTACACTGATTACTTTTTGCTTGGGCTTTTATGCTGATGCAGATTCTCGGTCCATACGTCGTTGTGCATTTTTATAAATTTGGAATTATAATCTTGTGCATCAGAGGAGATTGAGAATTATTGAAAGAAATCGAAGTCTGATTCTTGGGGAATAATTATTTTTCAAAAATCATATCCAAATTGAGTGGATCACGAAATTATTAGCTCTAATCACGTTCATTCTGTTTAGGTGTGCTAAGTTTTCTGCAATTTCAAATTATAAATTGAAATAAATGGACGCGATACTTATCAGGCTGAAATCAACATTAGAGAAATCTATCTGGTTGAATTCGTAAAAATAACTAAAACTGTATAATTAGAAAAAAAAAAAAAAAAGAAAAAAAAAACGAATTGTTTGCGTTCACATAAGACGTGGCTCATATAGATTGTACGTAGTACTATACGGATAGTTGTTGAATGAGAAATTAAAAATAAAAACATAGACAAACATGTGATGTTGCAAATATCTGCATCATGTATTTGCGTATGTGTTTCCCCCCTATCTGAGAAATTATTTGATTACGATTGTAAAATCTCGTTTTATGATAATCGCTAGAAAACAACTAATCATACGCGTTTATAATACATATTCAAATAATATTTACGGATTGTGAAACATGACAATAACACTTTATCGTAATGAGCGTAACCGGATATTCTATTCATTAGAAGAAAAAAAAAAGCATAAGAATTGAAGTAAACTTCATTATTATAGAAAAATGACCAAGATAAATTATTGTTAAAAATATATTTCAACATTTGGCAGTGATAGAGATATCGAAATCATTTTATTCGCAATAAATTACTTTAAACTGACACAGTGTGACATACACACAAGCACAGAGACCATGATTCGATTAATTTTTTTTTTTTTTTTTTCTTTGCTTTCCTCGTACTTTTTATCATCGTATTAGCAATTCTTATCAAAACAGAAGACCATATTTTATATGATCACTATTGCGATCATTTTTTCAGAGCAACGATCTCTTATGGATCATTTTGAAACAAGCGTTATAGCCTCACGTTGTTGTATCAAATTAACGATTAGGCTTATACACGCACACCAATAATAATTCTGCGTAAAACAATCTCGTTATACAGAAGGGGAAAGTCCAGTTAGTATGTACGTGAAACGGCATGGTGCAAAATCTTTGGGTTAAGAAAAATTGTCATCCATAATATCTTCAAGGCTTAATGAAAAAGTCAATTTAAAGACAATCCAATTGAATGCTTTCACTCTTATGGTTGTAGAATATTTAATTCTTTCGGCAATGCGGTTCAATATTTGATTCGAGCTTGTTGTTAGCTCTGATCACCAGATCGGTTTATATTGTACATATATGAGCCATAAAAAGGAAATAAATTATTTACAAACAGCTAGCGTCGACAATGAACTTGGGGATGTCAATGTACTATTTACGAGCAAACTTACATCACCATAGAACTTCGCTGGTAAATAATCATACGATATCTGTGGTCGAGCAATTTCGTAATAAAGTATAACGCCGGATAATCAATGTAATGAATAAATTGCAAAAAATAATCGTACAATTTTTTACCCTTACTGCAGAAAGTTCATCCTTTTTTTTTTTTTTTTTTTTTTTTTTTTCTTTCTAATTAGTCTCCATTGCTCAACTTTTTTATTTATTTATTTGTATTAAATTCGTTTTGTAAACAGTTTAAATGCTAAAAAGTGCGGAGCAAGATAACGCGAAAAAATCTGCTTAAATTATGCTAGGGTCATAGTGTCAAATAAATTGAAAAAATTGAGGCCAAATTTGTTGTATACTCTGATATTTTTGCATACATAATATAATCTAACTGTCAACATAAGTATTTGTTAGTGGCATCGGGCGATATACTGATCATGGAAACTTATATACTTGTCTGGTTGATGATTTAATTTTTTTAAAAACATGTTAATGACTACTCTTCTCTACGTATGGCAAGAGAAACAAAATTTATACTCATGAGTCATGACTATCGGTAAAGGACTTTTATTTTGATTGAACAGAGAGTATAACATTACTACAGGAAATTATATATTATAGTGTGAAAAAGTATCTAATGAACATCATTAAGCTAAACTCTACTGATAACATAAATAATATTTATATTTTTGATTAGTTTTTTTTTCATTATTCACATATTTCTTTCTTCGGGAAGTCAACCGTCAACCCCTTAAGGATATTATTATTTTACTATGAATTCAACATACATGCAAATTTTGTCAATCATGGCACAAACGTTATGAAATTATAATGGAATCAAGATATGTAAGACATGCGGTGACCTAGGAGTCTCGATTTTCTGTTATTGTTCATTTTATGCGACAAAATTTCACTCGCATTATGAAAATTTCAATGTCTACTCGTACAGGTTGTTCTCTATGCTAGTTGCTAGTTTTTTTTTTTTTTATTCTTTCATAAAACGTGTCTACACAGTAGTAACGATGTTATAGCTTTAAGACCTTTCTTGACCTCTTGGAGGCGATCCACAGCCAGAGCTGCCACAACGGCAACGACAACTCCTGGGTCGAGGACCTGGAGGATTTCTATCGAGGCTTTTATCTACTAGTGAAGAAACTTGCCCTTGGGATCGTGGTGGAGAAATGCTGCACTTGCAGGTTTTTGGAGTTGTCACAGGGGTCTTCGTCGACTCGCACCTAGGTATGCAAAAATTCTTGATTTGCACGTTTTTTATACAAGAACATCCGCAGGGGTAAAAAATGTCATGAACTCACCAGAGTCATCTCTAATTAATAATTCATTGTGCAGCAAGATCAAAAAAAAAAAAAATTAGAATGTCTATGTAAATGATAGTGTTCACGTTATTTCGCATTTGAATAGGAACCATTCTCTCTTTCCTTGGACTAAAATAGAACGCGTATAACATAACCAGTTGCTAGAATACTCCTGGTTCCGTTATAATTTCCTATTGTTAACCGTCGACTTGTCTATAGTAATGTATGCTTTGAAAAAGTGTAATTTGATTGAACACGCAAAGTTCCGTTTATCGCGAGACTAGAAAATGAAAATTAGCTTCGAATAGCGTATCGCGTGTCTAATGGCATAAGTTCGTATCCGCCAAAATTTGTTTTTCATTACAAATGCTCCTATAAAACTTGTGAAACGCAAAGATTTAGCGATATTTGAAAAAAAGTGTTACGTCCGGGTATCACCATAACAAAAAGCCTGAATTTTTTTTTGTTTTAATTGAAAAAATGTCCAACTCTTCTGTGACAGGAAAGAGTTAATTACCTGCAAGGTGAACTCTTGCAGTAGTAGCATTTGGCTTGTGGCTTTCTTTGAGTGGATCTGCTTTTTCTGCATCTGCAAGGTGTTGTTCTACAACGATCACAAATTTGGCACGGAGTAGTTCTGCGTCCTTCGCATTTACAAGGATTGGTGTCAAGACAATGGCAATAGGGTGCAGGCGATCTGCTTCGAGATTTTCTTTGCTTCATGTTGCAAACTCTGCTATCGTTCGTTGGGCTGTTAATGATTAATTTCGATTGATTTAATTAATTCGAAATTTATCCAGACGATTCGTTGGATGATCTTTGTCGCTCAAAGAGGCGCGATGGGGGGGGGGGGGGGGGGTGTATATTTCCCAACCACATTATACCGACAAAATTTATTTGGCAAATTCTCGATCGGAGATCGGAAACTTCCCAGAAACTGTGATATTGAGGAAAATAGAACATCTTTGGCATAACAACTTGCAATAGTAATGTCAAGTAGAGCGTGTAACTACGTAAGACGCGTTATCTCAAGAAAGTGAAAACACATTAGGCAGATCAATTGCGAGAACTGTAGCAGGAAGTTCCCACTCCACAGAAAAACTAATAAAAATTTGGAAAAGGCCCGAAAAGATAAAGTGTAACTAAATGATGACAAAATATTTGTACGAACCTTGAATAACTTTTAGTTTCTTGCAAGTAACAGCAGCACGGAGTTTTCCCGCATCGATTGCAGCAAGCCAATTCGCTCATTTTTTGTTGAAGTTCAGTCATTACATCAGAAAAGACGCTTAATCTTTGATATGGCAATTCATCCGACCCGTAAGGCCTAACGGAATCGCAGCAAGAACAATCGGGGTTGTCCCTCTCTTCCTGGTTTCTCGAAAAATATTTTCGCACATCTCTTCTTGGCTCCCATGCTGTGACGCAAATGCTCTGATCAACACCGTCATCGTTTTGGATGACACGCCCGTTACATTGACAAATATTTCCATCATAATCGCAATCTGTAACGTCTTGACAGTTACACACGTCAATCGGCATTCCGCAGTAGCTACATTTTTTAATCGGTGCTCGACAAGTACACTTATCCCTTGGTTCTTCGCAGTACACACAGATCTGGGACTTCCTACAAACCAATCCACAACAGTCTCTGGTTTTGTTGTACGAGTTAGATCGAGATCTCGAATTACAACAACAATCCGTTTCTTGCCGGCAGCACAATGTACAGACTCGAAAATCACCGTCTTCCGATGTCGTGCGATAGGTTTCCTGTTGATCATTAACGTCACAACAACGGCAAAGTCGATTTGCATGTTTGCAACCATTGCAAGGCTGTTCTTGAGACTGATCTTGTATGTCACACCTGCAATCTCCTTGAGGTCTGTTGCAGCAAGAACATTGCTGATATTGGCAAGTGTAAATGTCCTCATCTGCTACTCCGCAGTAGTAAGGCTCGCTGGGTTGATTATCAACATGAGAACGAGCAGTTTCATTGGAAGCTGATTGAACTGCATTCTTCCTGTCTGCTATCAGGCTACCCAGCCGTGAAGAGGACAGCTTGGACTTGTTGCCCCCAATGAGTAACTCCGTCGACTTGTCTTCTGTGATAACGGAACTCTTTATGGCGATCAAGGAGCCTCCCCCTGCAGAGCTTCGTACGATAGGTGGAGAATTCTCACGAGTAGGGCTCTTCGTAATGGATGCAGACTTGCTTCCATTCATGGTTTTCTCCATAACATTATCAGAATTTTTAGTAATGCTGTTAGGCATTGAGCCATTCTTCACGGGCTTAGAGAGAATTGAATCAACTTGGGGTTTCGAGGTCTTCATCGGACTCTTACTCTTCTGCGATTCCACAGGTGTATTCTTACCACTAATTAGACTTTTCGCCTTATTAAACGGCCACTTCAGGGAAGATTTCCTCGACTCCCTTTCCAGGCTCGTCCTTGGCTGTACAACCGATTTGTCTTTCACAACCGGAGACGGAGGAGAAACAGGAGAAATGAGCGTTATAAGGTTGGAAGATGTGCTCTTGTCTGCGTTGGAATAAGATTTGACAATTTCTGCTACCGACATTCTCTTATTGCTACTAAAAGTTTGTGACGCTGGAGCATCATCGCTTGCTACCTTTATCGCTTCATCCGTTTTCCCATCATTAATTATTTGTTGTCCTTCGACGGCATTTGATTCCTCTTTACGAACATCACTATCTCTTTTATGAAACCCCCTCGAGTCCTCTCGAAAGCTGCTCATTCTATTCAAATTCTGCTGCTTCGTGGAATAGGACTGGCAATTCGATGCATCACAAGTCTCGTCCTCCTCCATAATGCAAAAATTAGAATACCCGGCTCGTTGTTCCGTTCTGCCGTTGCACATAGAGTTTCTTTGAGTGTCACAGGGTTTACAGTAGTTTTTATTTTTTTGTTGAACTCGTGGCTTGCTCGTCTTATTATTTCTACAGCATACAGTCCGATCGACGTCGCTTTTTCTTCCACTCGAATACACGCTATCGTTTTCATACGTGCAACAATTGCACGTGTTATCCTTTCTTCGTGAATAGTCGACATTATTTTGTGACTCATAACGTTCACGCTGGTTTCGCAGTGATGAATTAGTGACATCTTTGACGTCACAACTGCAGGTACAAACATTAACTTTACCGTCAGAATAATTTGAAATTGTTTCGCAGAAGGAACATTGTTGAATAGCATCACCCCGACCACTGTTACCCGTGGCCAATGTCGATTTTTCAACATAAGTTCTCGAAGTATCTTCGAGACTAGCCACCCCGTTGAACGTGTCAGGGTTCTGTCGTGTACAACAGGGCTCGTTCTGCGATGAAGATCTAGATCGAACTCTAGTTGTACAAAAGTCACCCTGAGGTGAAGAGCCGGAGTTAATTGGCGTCTGTAGATTGTATTCGACAGGTTCTCTGAAAGTTTCATTCGACGTCGTTGGATTGAGACTCGACGTATCATAGAGACAAAGTTCTTCGCCTTCGCCATTCTTCGATTTAATGGGAAGGCACTCGCAATCTGATGGTAGTTTTCCACATACACATTTCAGCGTAATATCTTCAGATTTTTTTCGACTTTTCATCAAGTCGCGAATGGTTTTAGAGGATGAGATGCTTTGACAAGCACACACGTCGGTGGAAGAACAAGCACAACTTGCGTTCGTCACTGTCATTGAATGGCAAGTTGATTCCGACGTCTTCTGTTTAGTTTGACCACCACCCTCGTTTCCTTCAGAACAAATATAGATGTTCACATTTCCTGTCATTTTTCGGTTATCAGCTTTCACGTGCTTCCAAGGCTTAGGAGGCTTGCAAGGCTTACTTGCCTTCAACGGCTTCGATGGTCTATCTGACTGACGTTTGACGCAGGGGCACGTAATCTGCTTGTATCTGCCAAGTGACTGATGACAAATCACCGAGCTAGTACCAGACTTTGATAAAGGTACACAACATGTCGGTAATTGACGTTGCAATGACCTTTGGTGAGAGCTGTAACTTCGCTTCGAACCATTGCTCGCATAAATACTACGAATTTTACCAGAACTGTTGTTCTTGGTGGAGGAAACTGCTTTTTGAGAATGTTGGGTACCACTATTAACATTTTCCTTATTCTGACTTGAACTCAATCGCTGGGTACATGTGTCGTTGTAACATATTGACGGGATAGGTGCTAAATCTTCTTGCTCTTCTTCTCGTCTCCAACACGGTGGATTCGTATCATTAGCCAGATTTTGTACAGCAGCTTTTATCGAGTTGTTTATAATCTCCGTCAGCTTGTCGGAGTTCAAAGTCTTCGACAATGCATAGTTCTTGCATATTTCTGGCTTGCAATGTACGGACTGATTTCCAGAATTTCTCACACCTTGTAGACTTGCATTTCCGCTAATTACCTCGGGGTGTGCAGCCTCTGGTGTTAAAATTTCATTCACGTCTTTGCTCTTGCTTCTTATGAATGAATCTTGGAGTTTGTTTCCGACAGACGTTCGATAATTTTTGCATACTTCTGGCTTGCAATGTACTGACAGATTTTCAGAGTTTCTCACACCTTGTACACTCGCATTTCCGCTAGGTACCTCAGGGTGTGCAGCCTCTGGTGTTAAAATTTCGTTCACGTCTTTGTTCTTGCTTCTTATGAACGAATCTTGGAGTTTGTTCCCGACAGACGTTCGAGTATTCGGTTCAATAGAAATCTGTCGATCTGCACTTGCCTCCAAAGACTTACCAATCACTGGACTGCTCAATTCTATAGACGCTTCTTGACGTTCTAAAACTGTTTTCTGTCTTTCTTTCGAAACGCCATTGATATTCGGATTACAACATTTACGTTTACTTTTCGACTGACAATAAAACCTTTTTGCACGTTTGAATAGATTTTCTAAACCCAAACTTGTCTGTTCGACTTTCGCCGACATGATCAGTCACCATGCGTGTATACGATTTAAAATTAATAGTTTATCAATTAAGACACATCATGACTCTGAAAGGCCACCACATCCCGAAAAATTTCTTTATGCATACAGCTTTAGCGTGCAATGTTAAGCGATGAAACATATGGACCATTTATTCTAATGTCGCCAGATTTTTACTGAAAATAAAAAACCATTAATGAGTTTGATACTATTTTTTTTAGTGACTTTCAAGTGCTTGACAGAATTCTAAGAGGATCTTAATAATTACCTATAAATACTTGATCCTTCGTGGTTTATAGTATGGATACGAATTTTCGGGGTTCTGGGTTCGCTCATTTTCTTACCGTTTTAATTTGCTTATCAATTGAAGATTGCGTGTTCACTCGTTAGTCGTTTACTTTTGGATTTCACTACGTTGTCTTGACTTCTGTTACGTGGTTGAAACCGTTCTTGATTTGTCTATCAAATTAAATATTGGTAATTTAGTAAACACTGATTTTCGACAAGCCACAAACATTTTCACCCTGTATGTCCCATCCATGTAGTTTCACTCTAGGTATATGTATTGTACGTTGTTCTGATACTAATAATTTTGATTGAAGGCTAATTTTTTTTTTGGTTATAGATCGGCCATCTTCACCGAAACAATCGGCAACGAAAAAGTGCAATTGCTTCTACCAGAACTACTTCGCAGAGAAAAAAGTTTACATGAATATAATGCAAGGTTTGATTCACTGATATACTCTGTCACAATCTTGAATCAAATTTTACGAATGTCGAATTTGTGCCGCACAAATAATCCCGTATTTTAATCGCTAATAGAATTCTGAAAATCGTACAGGTTGACCAGTAAATCGTCCGAAAATTGTAGCTAAAACTGTGTTTGCTCCTTTTGCCAGATTCCTCAACATTAAAGGTGGCGAAAGTCCTGCATCAATTACACCTTTAGGACTTCCTTCCGATTCTTCTTTTTCTTCACGTTCATATTCCTGAAATAACCGAGGTAATCGTGCCGTAATAACTATGAAAATACCTTATGATATAGTTTGGAAATAAAATGTCAATAAATTCGTACAGAAATGTGATGGTGATAATGTCTTTTCTTTTCATCAGTTCTGTGAAGGTGATGACCATGTTGAGTTTTTGCTCTGATAAGACTGCGTCGGAAATAACATGGATCGTGTTCGTGATAAGGTGGCACAAAATTCGGCTCATATCTGACGAAATCAACAAAAAATTATTATAAAGCAAATGATGTGATGTGATAATGAATTAGTGTGATAAAATAGCAACGGTCATCCATAACTCGTGCAATGTTGATACTATCATGATCTAATTTTTATGATTTCAAACCATTGAACGAATTATTCAAAGCTTCGGATCTACGAAGACTTCCAAAACATTTGATACATCTGGAGATAGAAGAGCAATGACGAAGAAAGGGTCATTCAATATCATTGACCGTAGATAAAGCGGAGAAAATCATGCAAAGATTTGAATGTACGAAAATAACGTTATCAGTCATTTCGATAACAGAATACTGACTGTAATATTAAATTTAAATATAATATGGATTTCTAACCGTGGTGATACTCCTTGACTAACAGTTCCACACATTGGTATCGTCCTATGGCAGCATTGACCCTGGGTCAAACTGGAAGCATAAAAGTCAATGAAGTAGTTAGTAGAATCCACGATAAAAATCTCATACTATGTATGATGAGAAAAGTGTGGCAACAGGTAAATCGCAGGGTACCTAAGCGCAGATTCATTGTGTCCGTACATGACCAGACCACAGCAAGTGAGATTTTGAGTTGGAGGATATCTTTGTGATTCCGTATCAGGGTCGAAGTATATGTGTTCGAAACCTGTCGCTGATGGATTCAAAGATGCGTTATGAACTCTGTTGTTATCATACAACGACTTGGAAGAGATGTCTCTTTCCGGAGGAGAGTGTTCTCGATGTCTATGACGATTAGACATGGAATGGTGACGATAAGTCATTAGGTTCTCGCTGCGCTTGGGACTCCTCAAGTTCCTGGAGCTCGTACCTTCAAAGTAGAATGTAAACGTATTTAATCAAAATGCTTTTTTTCGTATGGCTGTTAATTGTACCGTAAAATTTTCATTTGTTATTTTCTGAAGACTCTGAGATTCTATCAAATTCGTTGAAGCCAATTCACTTGGCAGAAGTGGAAGTATAATGAACAGGCGAATTACCACGGAGCAATAATTTCTTAGATTTAGTATGTCTTTTAAAATTTGATCTCACCACCGTTGATACGTTTCTGGCAGCTTGGTTGGCCATTTCTACTGTGTGTCTTCAGCCAATGTTGGTATTTGATATGGCCATCTTCGTAAGCACTTAGCGTATCGTCAGGATTAGCATCAAACATGATGTGGCTATTTTGAACCACGTCGTGTTCATATAATGCTTTCCAATTGTAAAAATCATCGTCAATATCTTTAGGGATATTGGTATCCTTTTTTATAGATTCTCTTTTCAACGAGTGAAGATCTTCTTCCTGATCTAACAATAAGAGCGATGCAGGTTTCCTGCAGTTGCAGCTTCCGCAGATATAGGATGCGGACGAAGCTCCAGACTTACAATTCGTATTTGGGCTCGATGAAGACATTTGATTGTCCGACTGCTTCATCGTCTGATTAATTTGAGTCATCTGAGATCTTGAAGCGAAACTACGTGCCTCTGGTATGTTTTGATTTCTAAATTTTTCGTGAACATGAACATGTGACGGGCATTGGCTTTTGATGGAATCGACTGATTCCTTCTCACTAAATTCTCCAAGCGTCGTCCTATTCTTCCGACTCGCTTGTTTCTTCTTTTCTTTCTCTATCATTTCCGTGACGAATTGCTCGTAAATATTTAGCTTGATCCCGTGCTGTTTCAAATGATCTGTTATCACATTTGCAAAAAGCTTTCGCTCTTCATCTGATTCGAAGCGATATCTGAAAAAAAATGTAACACAAATGTAGGTAAATCTATACAGGAGAATGAAGGAATATTAAAACTGGTCTCAAAATTTACCTGGCTAAAGTATATTCAAGTTTAGTCATAACGTCCTGAAAACTTGGCGTAACATTCACGATTTCTGCGCTAGACACAGTTGCCTCCTTATTCGCAAAAGCAGTAGTTTCATTGCATGATTCTACTGGTTCTATGTTCTGTGTGTCTGTTTTAACTGAACACATATTTGTCGTTGAAGATATCATTTGCCTAGGACTTAATATTTCTTGAGCGCTATTGAGCTCGTTTTTGTTAGGCTCTTTCGGGTCGTTTGTTGAGTTTTTATAACCGGAGGATGACGCCGGCGAATATCCTTCTCCATTATGATATCCCGTGTTCAATGTTAAAGGCGATTTTATAGTCCTTATTGAAACCTCCGGCTGTAAGTCTTCCCCAGGATACGCATTCCCTGATTTGCAGACGCAGGCTGATGTCCGAGAGTTTTCGCGTCTGATCCTTCTCACAATTTTAGTCAAAAATGACATTTTATTCTTCCTTTCCATGCACGGAATTAGTTTCGTAGATTGAATTGGCACTTCACTGAACGGAATTACATAATTAGACTCAGAAATGACATTCTGAGGTTGCTGGTCAGCAGGTTTTTGTCTCATGCATTCTGTGGTTTCATATGCATTTCTGGAGTCTTCTTCTAATTTCTCCGAGTTTTTATCCTCTGATTGCAAGGGCTGCGCTAATACTTCAATTTTCATACTGTACCCTTGGCTAGAAGACATTGGTTGAGTTGGAACTGTTATAATTTGACTGGAATTATTCAATATTCCTCGATTACATGAATTTAGAGACGAATTAACAGACGTTGGACTTCCGCGAGTAGAGTTAAGATTCATTGAGGTTTTTTGCAGATCATTTTGATACTCTGTAAACGGTGTTTGATTCTGAGCATTTGGAGCACCGAAATTTTGATTTTGAACTTCGAAATTTTGATTTTTATACAACTCGGCAGCTTGTACTTTTAGTTGATTCATGGTGAAACTAAGGAACAAAATGATAATTTAATTACAAAACTATCCAGACTTCAGTTAACTATATAAGCAATTCTCACTTTGCTATCTGCCTGCGATGACACTCTTCGGGAAAATCTGGTAAACTATCAGTGCCCCCTTTTTCCCTCAGAGTTTTGTAATTCCGTCGAAAGAGTCCGCTGCTTCTAGGAGTTTTCCTCGTTCTCGATGTTGAAGAAGCCGATAAACCGAGTTGTGGAAAAGATTTTGTCAAATTCTGGGCTATGCTGGGCAGCTGTTGTACAGGAACTGATTCAGTGTAATAAATATTGTAGACCTGCGATGGGGTGGCAAGGAATTGTTGCCTTTTTATTCTACGGCGATCAACGAAATGAGGCATGATAGCCGCGCTGATCTTCTTCCCTGAAACGATAGTAAATCTCGTTCTAATTCACCGAAATCAATTGCTACCATACTTGCAATCAATCAGAAAAATAGTTGTTTCGCTCTGTCACCTCTTCAACGTGTCGTTTCGTTGTTATCTGTAGTATCCTCTTCGTCTTCTTCGCCCGTGACTGATTGATCGTGTCTATTCTTTTTTCGAAATGGTTTCAATAGATCCGCAGACATCTCTTTCGGATCGGTAGCCTGGAATTTCCGCCCTTGCCTTGACCCCGTATTACGAATTACATTGGTACATTTTGTATTTTGACATGGTTTCACCCGTTGGCTAGGTCCTGGTAAAGACTCGCTGGCTCGCTGGAAAGAACTTGTTGGAGATTTGTGCTTTTTCGGCTAAGAATAAAGAAGTTTGATTGGAAATACAATCTGGAAATATATCTTTAAACTGTCAATTAAATTGTAGAAAACATCTAAAATACTAAAATTTGTATTGACATTTAAAAACAACTGAGCAATATCAAAGGGGTTTACATCAGCGCACTTCAACCCCCAAATCCTCTTTCATATTTTATGTTGCATTTATACCACGTAGCAAAAAACGATGCGTCCATCACTTTAGAATTCCATTAATTGAGTGTCATGCGATGAACAGAATAGACCCATACACCAAAAATTAATAGTAAAGTACGTAGCCCACTTTTGAACTGAAGGCATTCATAAAGCTGTTAGCAATTCTCGACATGGTATTATCATTCCTTTTGCCTTTCGGTGGATAAAGTTCGGTTACATCTGTCGATACATCCGCCTGCTGCGATGCAACGTTTAAGCTTTTTCGATCACTGAACTTCCTCTTCTGCTGATTCGAAGATCGACGCTGTTCGTACTCGTTCACGACTTCTTTGAAAGCTTCGGTCTCCTGATAAGGCAGTCTATTCTCCGACTGTGAACAATAAAATATTAGTTCTTCACCGTCTGACAAACTCGATTGCATACTGACCTTTCCTGGATTATCTTCCGATGTACTGACCGATCGAAGTGCTTCCACTTCACTGCTGTCTTTACTCGGCTCTGATTGAATAGTAGGGAACGGCATAACAATCCTGGAAGTTTGTGGGAACTCCTGAGCTCTTTCTTTAGCTTCCCTTTCTTGAATCAGTCTAATTCTATCGTGTTCTTTCAGCTCCATTATCAGCTCCGGTTTTTGAAAAATGGGTAAAAACTTTCGCAAAATTGGTGCATCCATGAAGCTTTTTCGGGGATTATTATTTGTGGAGTTTGGTGGATTTTTTACGGTTTCTTCAGGCACAGGCTGGATGTCAAGCTGATCGTATGGGACACGATAGTTCGGACCACAGCACTGATCAACCTTCTCAGGATATGACCTATCCATAACTTGATCAGCAGGCGAATATCGTAGGGGTTGTTCAGGCAGAGGCTGGTTATAAGGGACGTAGGGGTTGGGATGAGGTGACGATATACCATAGTACGGATCAACGCCTTCAGGGTAAGTTCTTGGGCTGGGATACCTTCGAGGATATCTAAAAATCACATTGGCAGCTAGTCATTTATTAATGTCACTCAAGATCCAAGTGAAAAATAATACGTGCCTAATTTGCATTGATCCAAATGCACTCTGGCTTACCTGATGGTAGCTGATTCTGCAGGGTAAGTCCCACTATCGCAAGCTATAGGAGATGAAGGATCGTACATAGGCACTTCAATAATTGGTATTTCAGCTCCATATCCCGGTCTACGATTATGGTTTCCATGGTAATTATCGTAATCATAAGTGGGCCGTTGAGGGTAGCATTGCTCCCGCGGTTCTCTCTCGCGTTGTGAATATTCTCTCCTGTTATAATCGGTCTCAAACATGTCTCTCACCCGTTGGCGTCTTCCGTCTTCTGGACTAAATGTGCGTGGACCAGGGTCATATCTTTCTTCAAGATCGCGTATGCGTCTATCGACATCGCGAAATCCACGCTCACACGTGTAAATATTTCTCTCAGGACTGTGTCCCCGGATATAACGACCTTCGTAGTAATCAGGAGCGCTGTCACCGGAAGCAGGATACCTGGTCAGTCTGTAATCTGGGGAAAATTGTCCTTCAGGACGTTCTGCCGAATGGTAATTCCGCCTTCTGTATCTGTTATCACGATTTGGAAACTCTGAGTGGTGCCTTGACCAGTGCTCTGCACGTTCCCCCATGCGTTCTGAGAAACTATTATCCCTGTATCGTTCAGGAACCTTTTTCTCCACCCTGCGATTTTTCTCGATGTTTTCCCTGCAGTATACTCTCGGTCTTGCTATATCTTCCTGATAAAAATTTCTATCCTCGCGTCTGTCTCTGTCCATCAATTTTCTGTGCTCACTAGCGAATATTCTACGTGGGCTTGTCTCCTCGTCGCTAAAAGTGCTTCTGAAGGACTCGGGGTCTCTTCTTCGCGGGCTATCTTCAGGGTCCGTGTAATAAGATTCGTGAGTGCTTTTGCGTTTATTTTTATACTTTCGCGGTGATTTTCGGTGCTTTTGTGGTCCGGCGTGTCTCCCTTTGGCTCTACGAGTGTCTTGTTGATGAACTTTTTCATAATCGTTGGTGAATTCGTCGGTGTTCAGTAATTTGCAAGATTCTACAGCCTCCGTTGACGTTTCGGTATCGCTTGTATCAGTTTCGAATTTCTCGGGTTTTATGATCCTGGATTTAGCCAGTTTTTTTTTCAAATCTACGAAATCTGTTTGAACTTTACGTGCTGTGGTCTTACGTGGTTCTCTGCTCTTGTCATCTTCTTTCAATTTCGAAACGGTTTCATATTGGGGTGCGATTTTTTCACCGGTAAAATCGAAAACCTTTGGTATGTTACCGAATTTTTCTTTCTTGGTTATCACCATCGATCCCCTTGTCTTCTTTCTCTTGTTATCACTTTCAATTTTATTTTCCATTTCGTACTGTTTTTCTTTCACTTCTTCAAGCTCCTCTCTAAGCTGTAGAACTCCTCGCTTCAAACCCTCACGTGAATCTTCAAGTACTCGTTTTCTTCTTCTTTTTTCGCTAGATGGTTCGCCACTGCGATCAATTTTCTGACGTCTTTTTCTCTTCTCATATATTCGCGTGGCAACTTCGTCAGTATTTGCTATTTCTTCCGATTTTTCTTCAGAAATTCGCGTTGCCCCAGCTAGGGCGATTGATTCATGCCTCTTCGGTTTAATCTTTGACGCTATATTTTGAACTTTCTCTTCGGAGATCGAGGCGCTTATTTCTTGCCTTGCTTTTTTAGATCCACATCTATAAGGCCGTGTCTCTTCGTCTGTACTATCTTTGTCATGAGTAACCAATCGTTTGATACTCTTCTTTACTGTATCTATAATAGAACAGACAAAGGATTATCAGTCTCCTTTTTAGTTTTAGGACTAAAGTCAATAGAGAAACAACTCTTAATCTCTCACACTGGTTTTTCTCATTCAAATTTAATCCTGACGTCGTACTAGATACTCCAGTCACGTTCACTATCTCGTCTGTACTTTCAGTTTGGAAAGATTCTTCCTCGAGTCGAGAACTGAGAGAAAATTCGTCGCTATCTTCCTCGATTGTACTCATTTCTAGCTCGTACTTATCATTTCGATTTTGAGAAGCATCTAATTGTAAACTGGAGAGAGAAGAGCCTCTCGAACAAAGACAGAGATTCTAAAAGTTGATGAAAATTTTAATTTATTTAAATCTCCTCAAGTTTCGAGTGTTTCTTTTAATTCTAAATCATTTTTCTCACCCATCCTTCGTCACCACTTCTTATATTCCACATGTTATTCACACTTGATGTGCTCGACGATGACTTGATATCACTGAGCTTGTTCATGCTTTCTTTTTCCTTATCACTCCTTGGCGTTCCATATATTTTCCGCTCGTTGATTTCGTTGTATTTTGTTTCTTCGATTGCTGGCTTTAAGTATCTAAACAGAATAAATTTTTGAAGGGATGACATGGGCTCGTCGTCGTTGCCAGGTGAAATTGTTAAGATGCATAATAAACTCTACAGATTACCTTGGCAGCTCTTTCGTTTCGAATTTTTTTTCGTGCGGGTATTTGGCGATAGTTTTTTCTCTTCTACTTGCCGTACGTCCTCTGCAAATTTTTTTACTAAATTTTTTACGTCTGCAACGATGAGAATCGTAATTTTTTGAATACACGTTATCGCCTGATGAAATCGAGTCTTCCAAATGTTGAATCTCTTGCATACTATTAATTTTGGGTAAATTCATGCTGCTTAACATTGGTGAGTATTTTCGTGGGCTCAGCAACTCCACCAAATCGTGAGAACTCGTTAATTCACGTTTCTGAGAAGATTCAGAAGTTTCTGCAACCTCGTCAGGATCTGAAGACGAAGATTCAAGCAAACTGGGCGGTTTGGTATTTGCTTGAACCTTCATAAGACGCCTTTGACACTCGGCATAAACCTGTGGCTTCATCTGGACCATGTTCACAATTTTATCAAAAAGAGATGATTTTTTCTTATGGATTCCCCGTTTAGGACACCGACGATCGCACTGCAAATCCCATTACCAAAGATATTGCATCAATCTGATCAGACGCTACGCTCTAAGTTGATGTCTAAAACTCCTTCGACCAGCGGGTAAAAATTTAAGTGTGGCAATGATAAAAGGTGTGACGTGTTAAATATTTGAGACAGACTCACTCTCTTCTTCGAGAACGGTTTCGATAAAATGGCAACAATTTTCCTCATTCGATTACGCTTCTTGCTCCCTTTCTTTCTTTTTTTAAACAATAATTCTTCGTCTTCATATCCTTCGCTGACTTCTTCTTGATAAACTTCCTCTTCGTCTACTTCTTCGGTTGGTAAGGATTCAGTATCTGCTATGGAAGCTGATGATGATGTAGACTGAGCATCGTATGGAGATTCCGGTGACTTTTTCTGATCAGCTTTTTCACGAGATTTTCTTTGTTTCGGATGTCGGCTTGGTCCCTGATCTGACAAATATTCACTTTCTGTACTCTCCTCTTCGGCGGATGGATCGTTAAATACCTATAGTTGTAAATCAAAATCGTACAGCATTAGGCTTCACTGGTATGAAAAGTGAATAAATGTCTTAGCCTAATACCTGGATTGTTACATCATCCCTGATTCTTTGTGCCTCAACATCTTTATACGGAATTCGTTGTTGCGTGACATCAACCTCTCCTGGTGATTCGTCTTGATAGGCTTTGGAGGAAAGTAAAGCATGCTAACCATTAAGGAAAAATCACAAGCAGAAATTGAATTTCGAACCAAATTGAGGGGACATTACAATAACTATAAACAGTCGAAGAGGAACTACAACTTTCTGACTCATCGAGTTCGTCTTCTTCCTCTGCTGCCTCCTCCATCAAACATTTCTTATCGTCACATTCGTCTTCATCGTCATCAACATCATCCTCGTCCTCCTCGTCGTATTCGTCCAAAAGACCTTCTTCAGCTTCAGCTTCCTCCTCCTCTTCCTCCTCCTCCTCCTTCTCTTCCTCCTCCTCCTCCTCCTCTTCTTCTTTTTCTTTTTTTTTTTCTTCTTCCTCCTCTGCCTCTGCCTCTTCTTCTACTTCCTGCTCCTCCTCCTCCTCCTCTATCACATATTTTTCAACCTTTATTTCTTCTTCCGTCAAGGCTTCCTCTCTCAACTTATCTTTCCGTTTCTGACCACAAGGCAGTGGTACCTGACCATCCGAAGAATCTCTATGCGCACAGAATGAACAACAAATTAGTCATCACTCATTCCTTGATATTTTGCTGTATCAACTCACCTTTCCTCGCTCATATCGGACAAATCACCATAGTCGATTGGCTCCAAGCATATTGTGCACAAGTTTTGTAAATCCGCGAAACACTCCACACAGAATAAGCCCGTACAACCTGGCTTTGGACACTTTATCAACGGTGGCTGACTCTCGCGTTCAACAGCACCGCACAAAACACACATACGATTGTCACCTCCGAGACAATGGCGCAAAATTGGACAGCCAGCTACCAGCCGCTCTTTCAAAGTGACTCTTTCGGTAGCTCCTTTTTTATCAGACTTTGAGAATTTTCTCCGCAATTGTCGTCTGGCAAACTTAAGGAAACTACCACGTGACCTGTAACGTAACGTAAGACTCAAAGTTTGATGAAAAAGGCTCATATGTTAAGTGCTAGATGATGAACGTATGTATTGTGTTCAGGTTTGATTGTACCTGATGATGTGGTTGTACAGCCACACCGCCCTTTGCCTAGCGCGATCTGGATGATAGTAGCACATCACTACGTGCCTCAGTCTCAGACCGTAAGGTTCGAAAATAGCCATAATCCAGCAAAAAATGATCAGTGAAATAATTTGGGTGTATCTATCAAGATCAGGTGGAATTGGGTCTGGCAAACATGGCATAGTATCCATATCTACTTCAGTTCCTAGCGGTGAAAAAGCTTTCACAATGCTTCGATATAAATCGGCCAAAAAACCATTCCCACTAACGTATATTCCGACAGAATTCGGCGTCTCAATCTAAGATTTTGAAGAAAAACGATGGACAAATGGAAGAAGATCTGCATAATTTAATTATCTGTTATTATATCGTGTGTGCATGTGTAGACGTTCATATTATACCTTGGACTCGAAGCGCCCATGATATCTTATTGTGCTCAGCATCCAGTACAAGCTGTAATCTGCCATCATGTGAATCCCAAGTTTGAATGTCGTAAGCCACAAAAAAACCGCGGTCTTACTAAGTTTGATCTTTTCAACTTTGATCAGCGTAATAGATGTCAGAGGAATGTACTTGTTCATTTCTCTTCGATTCAGGGGCAGAACTGTCTCTTTATCTAGCCTAGCTCTTCTCAGATCAATTTCTCGCAGATCATTTGTAAGATAACGATTGTCAAATCTCTCACTCGTCAGCCACTTATGACGATAGTGTATCACTCTGAAACGAATATGTATGAATCCGCATATGTGGTTGCAGTAACTTGTTATCTCGTAAAACTGACCTTGTTATAGCAAAATAAACAAGTTATCAAATCATCGTAATGATGCAAGTCTGAAAGCGTGAAAGACTTTTTTTTTTTCGCGATTTTTCTTAATTTTCCAATTCTAATTGAATAGAATTTTAATTTCTCGTTATGTATTAATTACCTCAACATCATAAACATGAAGAAGAAACTTGTTGCAAAACTCATCAAATCAAATACAGTAAGGAATTTGTCTGTACGAGATCTTATCTCAGTTACGATTCCGGTTGCTATTTCGTCGAGACTTTTACTCTGGTTTGTTTCAAAGTGAAAGGAGTGCGAAAACTTCACTTTTACATAAAACATTGCCTTCACATGCTTCGCAAATTTCTTTATCTCTGTATAAAGGATTAGTTGTCATTAGACAAGCGAAAATTCCTAAACCTAAATCTAAAATTGCTCTCGATTTCAAGATAAAATATTTTCAAAAATGACGTTACATATAATATAGTATATATGCATCATTAGGGTGGTTCAAAAAAGACCTAATTTCTCAGATGTTGCTGCTCATTCGTGAATATGTTGTTTGTGATTTTGAAAAATTATTCCATTTTTTTTAGCTCTATGGGACAATATTTACTACTGCCTCAGTGAAGTTAAAATTTCGAAATTTTGCCATTTTTGGCAATTTCAAAGTTCTCAGATCAAAGTCCTCATCTGGCTACCTCTAGGTTCTCATTCAATGAGGATGTTGGTTCAAGATGAGACTCGTACGATAATATTTAGTACTACCTCAGAGACATTGAAGTTTTTTCACTATTTAGGGGTTTTTTTAGAGATTGGATCGCCAGGTGTTGCTCATAAGACAGTCTTTTCTTACCATTTTAAGGAAGAAGTACACGAAGTTTGCAGTCTGTGGGACCATTTTTACTACTGCCTCATGTTACTAATTTTACTTGAAGGAAAGTCGTCCTCAATGAGGCAGTAGTAAAAATGGTCCCGCAGACTGCAAACTGCTTGGATTTCTTCCTTATATTGGTGAGATGAAACTGTCTCATGAGCAGCACCTGGCGATCGAATCTCCGAAAAAACGCAAAATATTGAAAAAAACTCCAATGTCTCCGAGGCAGTACTAAATATTATCGTACGAGTCTCATCTTGAACCAACATGCTCATTGAATGAGAATCTCGAGGTAGCCAGATGAGCGCTTTGATCTGAGAACTTTGAAATAGCCAAAAATGGAAAAATTTCGAAATTTCAACTTCACTGAGTCAGTAGTAAATATTGTCCAATAGAGCTAAAAAAAAATGGAATAATTTTAAAAAATCACAAACAACATATTCACGGATGAGCAGCAACATCTGAGAAATTAGGTCTTTTTTTAACCACTCTAATGCATCATATTCCAAAAACGAAGTACTTTTTTTCACAACGCCCACGATGCTGTCTGTAATAAAAGATACCAGCATGCAGATGAAATCGAAGGGCTTAACCACCCAGCACAACAGACTGACCACGTAGGCCAGGTTGCAAATGCCCCCAAAAAGAGGTCCAAGTGAAGCCTTGCAGTCTGACACAGCCCCATCGAACACTTTTTGGCATCTGTCGAAAGGTGTGCCCAGTTTTTTGTTACAAATGTTCATTACGCTACCGAGCCATTGAAATGCAGCTTTGATCACTTTTACTGGAATCGAATTATCGGCGTTTAGTTTGAACCATACCCGGTCATTTCAGCAGGTCTTTTCAAACAACCAGGTATATAAAGTCGTAGCAATTAAACTTACGTATGCTTAGAACTATTCTCTTTATAGCTAATAAAGCCTCTTTAATTTTCTTCACAACTACTCGTATAGACTTCATAACTTTTGCTATCGAATCTCTTAGAGCGTAAAAAGGCTGTTTGATTAGATCTACGATGGCTCTAACAGCAGCTTTCAGTTGTTCCTGATGAAGTTACAACCGAGATATAGAAATTTTTTTTTAAATCTCCGGTAATAAGGTGCATAATATGTTCATTTTTTACTTGTCCACAAGCCAACGATCCTGACAATACACCCATATTGTGAAGTGTGTTCTTTGCTGGACCAGTTAAAGCCAGGATAAATGCATACGCCATCAGGGCTTGGCGTCCACGCTTCGAGAAAAATTGTGGCAGTAATAAAAATACGACGCATCTATACGAAGAAGAGTTTGAAAATTGATCTTGATAATTGATGAATCAAATCAGAAGAAAGTAAAACTTGCGAAAAGAAGATATACCTGACGCGGTGGGAAAAGGCCAATCCAATGGTTAGGATAATTCCAAAAAATGAACAGAGCAAAGTTGCTGATGAAAGCGTAAAGTTTAATTGAAATACGAAGAACATGAAGAACAAGTAGGTGAGAAATATGCCTCCGATAAATCCAATCACACTTTTCAGAATATAATTCTCAAAAGTCTCGTCTGTTCGGAGTAATACCGCTTTTTCGTGAAACCAAGAATTCTCTGGGCAGGATGTTACCTTTTTGAGCCACTTTTTCAATCTCATTTTCAGTCTGGAACCAAAAATTTATCGATAACTTTACTCTTTTTCCAATAGATTATTTGAAACTCGGTAGAATTTTTCGTCATTTTATATGCGAATTAAAGATTTTTCACGACTTTATAATCATTTATAGGTAAAATCAAAAAACGTACAGTATTTTCTTGTGTCTGATCTTTTGAAAAATAGTATAATGGATCTTGGCGCCCTTAGACACTTCGATAGATCTCATTTTCTCGTCTTCATATATCAATCTCATTTTTTCAAGTCTTCTGGCTTTTAAAGCCAGTTGAAAGAAAGCCATTTTCGTTAATAATATTAAAATTAATTTAACAAGGCTTTAATATTTCGCGGATTATATTCGAAATATTATTTTATTTTCAAACATATACCATTTCCTTATTTTCTTATCATTAACGCTTAAATAATCAGATAATTACTGCTACAAGGAACGATGGATGAGGTTAATTGATGACATTTATAGATAAGGCGAATGCAATATACTTCAATTCAATACATAATTACATTCTTTTCATTCAATTGTTACAAACATAGTATAGGTATAGGTATGAAATGAAAGGTGAAATATACACCTCGAATTTTTGGCAACCCGTTTCCCAGCTAAAACACATCCGATCGATGTGAAATTGATATCAGTGACGTAGAAAAAGTGCACCAAGGGCATGATGCTCTTGGATTTCCAAAAAGCGAAAATAAAATGTACAGTCTTATATCAAGAGTGCTCTGTAACGAATAATCGTTGTTGCTGACATTGTACTTGATAAATATGAAAACACCCGAAACATTTTCGCTTTTAGGAAATCCAAGAGCATCATGCCCTTCGTTCACTTTTTCTGCGTCACTGATATCAATTTCACATCGATCGTATGTGTTTTAGCTGGGAAACGGACTGCCAAAAATTCCAAGTGTATAACCGTTTTCATTTGACGCTAGACGCTACAAAACGCGTTTCTTTTGTCATCACGTGACCTCAACATTTTTTACGCTTTGTAACGCTCAACGCGCATTTCATCTGTTATCACGTGAGTTTATTGACGCTACCGTCAACCCAAAAAATTAGTAAAGTCACCTGATAACAAATGAAACGCGCGTTGAGTGTCAAAACGCCAGTGTCAAATGTTGAGGTCACGTGATGACAGAACAAATGCGTTTTGTAGCGTCAATCGTCGAATGAAAAGGCACCTTTAGCTTTTAAAATTATCAATAAAATTGATACTATAGATCCCTGCATTTCCTGGGGTGCAAATCATTTGTTTATGGTATATAATAATTACAGATCCCTTTCGAAAGAATGCTTATCGCTGATGGTATAACGCGTCTTATCGATTGACAACAGCGCGTTTATATATCGACCGTTTTTGTACCAGTTGATAAAAAATGCGTTTTGTTTTCATCGTTATAAAACCAGATCGCGACACCTGTCGCTATGCGGCTACGGTTACCTTGCGCAAGGTGGGGGGGGGGGGGGGGGGGGGGGGGGGGAAATAGGTGGGAGCGCACAATCTTAACCGATAGTAAGCGAGCCAGCCAGGAGCCAGCTGTGTGCCTGGCAAGTAGTGATCGCCAGTATCTGTTGTTTGAGAATTCGTGCGACGACCACCTGTGAAAAGTTTAATCTGGCGTTAAAATTCTGGCTGTAAAATATTACTACGATGACAACGAGGGAACTATATGTGAAGGTAGGTGAGAACCTGATTATAAATTATACAATTTTAAAAAAAAAAAAAAAAAAGCTCATTTCTATAATATCTCCAGCGGGTTTTTAAACTAACAACAAATATATTTTACCGAACAAAATTATATTCGGTATAAAAATGATGAAGTATACGAATTGAAACGATCGATTGACTATAGTTACTCAGTTTTTAGTATTTTCATAAATAACGGATAAAAAAAAAAAAAAAACATAATTTTAAATTCGTTGTTCGACTACCTACTACTACCACCACGACTAGTATATTCACTCAACGGATGTACTATAACACGTTCAGACATTCTTATATTATGTTCGATATACTAGTTTGAAGGGAACGGTATTGATTCGCCGTAAATAATTGTGTCAGTTGGGTAAAATTCTCTCGCGCATTTCATATATATATATATAATATATACCAATGAAATAATAATAATAATAATAATAATAATAGGTATCTGCTATTTCAATCGAGGAAATTTATTATCTCAAGTGATTCACGAATACATATAATAGCTCGGATTCTCTCTCTGAACAATAAACTCACCGGTCGTCTACATTCGGGTCTTTCTTTCTTTTTTTCTCGCTTTTCGTTTAAGACCTCAAATGTGTCACGCTTCAATAAATATCTTAAAATTTGTGTTCGGAGTTAACGGAAAAAGAAAAAGGAAAGGGAAAGAAAAAGAAAAAAAAAAAAAAAAAAAACGAAAATATCGACGAAATTTCAAAGGCTGTAGTATAATAACTCTCGATTTTTGCTTATTTACTCTGAGTATACGGAACAACTAAGATTCTCGAGCATACATTCCCTTTTATTTACTATATTTATGTATCTTTCTTATTCTTTTTTTTTTTTTTTTTTTTTCTTTTTTTTTTCTTTTTTTTCCTCATCGCACGAAATACAGTTTAAATAGACTTGAAAATGTCACGCTTAGAACACATAATATTCTATAATAAACGGTGCGAGAAAAATGAAAATAAAAGTAAACAGCCAGTTTTGAAAGGCTTATAATTTACTTTCCCAACGTTATGCGGAAATGAATGTCATTAAAAAATGACGTTGGATTATTTATTCCGGAATTATTGATCTTTATAGAAATTTGTGAATTGATCTTTATAGAAATTTCTGAATTGACTTATCGCCTTTCGAAGCGAACGAGCTCAAAGTGGTTTGATGAAATTTATTCATACCTACTACTATGAGATTTGAAATGAAAATTAATATCTATAACGCGTATTCGTGAATCGCGGTGTACATATGTATAGTAACATGCATGCATACATACATACATACATATATACGAATAATTAATTACAAGCAAACGTTTCGAACTGAAGTATTGCGAATTAAAAGATACCTCGAGGGGAACGACTCGAATATTATACTATAGGTTGAAAACTTGACCTCGATCTACCCCCCCCACACGTTTTCTCGACGAGGGTGGGTTGAGTCGCTTCGGGGGTGTGGCGGGGGTGGCGGAACTAGCGAGACTATCGATCTCTACTTGAGCGACTGAGCCTATTTCGTAGCAAACCCCCAGATTTATCCAAAATTTATTCACAATAATTTACATTCTTTGTTTCTTTATTTTTCACGCAATTACCTAATAAAGGTTGAAAATTTGAATTACATCGTGGTAAATTAATTGCGATAATAAATTGTCAGAATATTTTGAAAAACTTTTTTTTTTTTTTTATTTTTTTTTTTTTTTTTTTTTCTTTTCCCCCGAGTATTTTCTCAAATTTCACGATACTATATGAATATTATATTATCATATCCATAAAGCTAATTTATATCTACGCTTCTAATTTTCACTGAAATAAAATAAAATCGAAAGTCAGAAAGTAAAAGAAAAAATGAACGAAATATGAAAAAAAAAAAAAAAAAAAAAAAAAATATGAAATTGTTACATCTTATAAAGTGTTACACGCACACGTATATATATGAGCAGAGAGCAAGAAAATGAAACTGTTTTAAATTTCTATATATCCTCGTAATAAATTACTGCAGTAACACATTGCGGTAGTGTATATATTAGGTATGTTACACTATTCTATACGCTCGAGTAAATTTTAATGAATTATTTATTGAGTAAACTTGTGTATACATATGTACCTACATAATATACATTTGTACCCCCAAAATATAAACATAGCTCTTGAATAAATTATTTAATTTAAATCGAATGAATATTTGTTTCAACTAATTCAACGCGTTTATCAAATATTAAATCAAAGCCATCGAGCTGGTTAAAAAGAAAATATTGTTCAAAGTAAAGAAATTATTTGTATCATTCAAAGATACCTAGTGTTAAAAAATCAATATTAGAATAATTCAACACATCGACTTTTTTTTTTTTTTTTTTTTTGTTTCTGAAGAAACAGAATTAGTTTTCGTCAATTTTTAAGCGAAACGCGGTTTTTTTTTTTTCTGTACAAAGAATGATAAATTTTTACATATTCCTGTATATTAGGTATTATATAGAAAGAATTATTATTATATTCCCACCAGAAAATTTATTCTTACCCATTTAATATTAATATATACGTGTGCGAATTCACAACATATCTATGTGTGACTCTATATTTATGGATTTAGAATTTTTGTACGGATCTTATCATATATATAGGTACGCCATAGATTGACGTATTCATTATCAGTTGCAAGTAGATGCGTATAGCGATAAGATATATTAACATACCTTGAATAATAATTCGTTATACACGGAGAAAAATGTATAGTAAATTTTCTCATACTCATATAGTAGTTGTGTCATATACTTCCAATATGACGATCGTTCCGATACATTATACTCAATGTTCCATGAATGTGAGAAAGACATTCCTATATTCATGGTGACATTAGGTATAAAGTATAGGAACAATCGTCATATTGAAAGTATATGACAACAACTACTATATGAGTATGATAAAATTTACTATACATTTTTCTCCGTGTATTAATGAAATGAATGAAAATACATATATTTATATATATAAAAATAAATAAACTTCGATATATTTTGGAAGTACTAGGTTTAAATTAGAAGAAATTAATAATCAATCGCGTATAGATGATGCGTGTAGGTACTAATACTCGATTATGTATATATATATAGTATACATTAAAGAATCATAATAGAGAGAAAGAAAGAAAGAAAAAAAAAAAACGAATGGAAGAAAGGAAGAAGAAGAAATGAAAAAAAAAAAAGTAACAGTTAATGCTGCTGCAGGGTACTCACCGTGAAAGATACTTAATGAATTATATAAACGCTATTCATCAAACCGTGACTGTATAAAATGCTAGACCGGAATTTATTAGGATAATCGCTGCAGGGTCACGCGTAGTTGGTTGTATAGTATACGCCCTACGGTAAAAAAGAGCTTATAGAAATTCTCACAAAAATAAATTTTAGTCAATTAACATAATATCATAAAAATTTATCGAAATGGTATCATCATTCAAGGGACTCATTCTATACCAGTCGAAAGATGCAGATACAACAATGTGCGTGTTGTACGCGATAAGCTAACATTTGATATTACTGCAGGTAGTTAGAGATTCGGTGACACTAAAAGGCGTAGTTTAAGTTCCGAGCATTCAAAATCCGGAAATTGAGACGCTTTTGAATTTTGGCAAAAGTGTTGAAGCTTAAAACATTGAAATTTTTAAATTATTAAAGACCCATGAAGATTCAAAAATCCGAAAATTTTGGTCCATTTTTTTTTTTTTTTTTTCAGGAATATTGAAGACAAAAAATAAAACCTAAGTTTTATTATCTACCTACTTCAATCGATAAATTGACGATGTTATACGATTTCGAAACTTTTGATTTCCAAAAAGTAAATCTCAAGACGATTAATTTTACCACTTGTGTGGGTTTCGATACCATCAATACAGCAGGAGTTATTAAATAGTGAATGAATATAATAATTATATGCGTGAATGTCAAGATTCGGAGATTTGACCTTCCAGAATTTTATACCTCAGGTGTTCTTCGTTTAAAATTATTTTTAAATCTGCTATGTAGCTGACTTCCGGGGAAATACCCTTTCTAAAAACTGTGACTAGTTGATATTTAAATATACGGAATTTTTTTACCGTTCGATACTACTTTGAAAATTCTGAACTTGAACCTTTTTTACTTTTTATAAAACGGTATCAGGGTCACTTGATGTACTGCACTTATCGTACCGAAATAACAGAGAGAGTGTTTAATTTCAAATTTTTAAATTATACATAGTCAATTGATTAGAAATTATTATTGGTATTAATAATTAAAAAAAAAAAAAAAAAAAAAAAAAAATCAAAAATCAAAACGCTGGATAGTAAATTTCATATGAATTTATTTATAATTATTGCAAAGAACGAAGTATATAACTCGAAGATACTACACCGTGGGAATTTCGTAGTTAAACTTCGCTATACTATACTAGAGACACGCGTTTGTCAGAGATTGTAATTACTGTGAATTATGTATGTCTGTATATATATGTGTATACCTGTCCATGTTCATATATAGCATAGAAAGCTTGAGAACCAGTCCCAAACGATAATCTACTATCTGATAATAATCGGCGCATCATATGTTTATTAAATATTTCGCTAATAAGGAAAATTGATTAATCTAACGATGTGCGAGAATCATTCGTTAACGGGGATGTGATAACATCTTGTATCGTTAATCAATTCACTTGGTGATTAAATGCCCGTGAAAGTAAACTTATTTCACTAATATAATTATAGCTATATGGGAAGGTCGAGACAGACGTATAATATGACTCTATAAAAGAAATTTCGTAAAAAAATTATTCAAATCTATATGAATATAATTATTAATCTTATAAGGATTAATAGTTATGAATATATATCAATGATAAAGACATGAGCTGGGATTACCCTTACGGAAAATACACTCAAGAATTGAGTGTAAACACTGAATTTTTAGTGTAAACACTGAATTTTGGGTGTAAAACTCTTAAATTGGGAGTTGACTTTCAAATTTCGAGTGTCGAACTCCCAAATTGAGAGTTGACTCCCAAATTGAGATTTGACACCCAAATTTCGAGTATCGAACTCCCAGGTTTAGAGTTGACTCCCAAATTTTGAGTGTCCAACTCCCAAATTGATAGTTGACTTCCAAATTTCGAGTGTCGAACTCCCAAATTGAGAGTTGACTACCAAATTTTGAGTGACCAACTCCCAAATTGAAGGTGAACTCCCAAATTTTGAGTGTCGAACTCCCAAACTGAGAGTTGACTCTCAAATGAGTGACACCCAACAGAGGGTCAACACTCAACTGAGAGTCAACACCCAAGTTAGGTGTACGAAAGTACACCTCAGTTGAGAGTGACTACTGAGTGTTATTTTGAGTGTTATTTTGAGTGTTTTTTCTGTAAGGGTAGGAATCTAAACTTAATACCTCCTCAAAAAATATAATCATCCTATAATAAAACCCGCGAGATTTCTTCGTCTCGTATACTCAAGTAATAGAAATTTCTCCCTCGATTGCAGAACAGGTATTATAGAGATTAACTTTGAAATAAAATCATAAGGTTGTCTCTGTAATACGATTGAGATTTTTTTTATTTTTTTTTTTTATTATTATTACCAAAATATCTGCATTCGGATTATAATATTATGTATAAAATGCAATTATAGATATAAATTAAGTAGCCTACTGTTGACTACACCCGCTATATCTATAATACTCACGATTAATATCTCTGGCGAAAGCTCGATGATTATGTTTGTATATTAATATGCGGAGAAAGCATCAGTTTCACATCAAAATAACTAAAATAATAGTGTTTTATTTGATTTAATCACCAATTCTTGTGGTACAGTTTAGTTTATTCCGCGTATAATTGTTGGAAAGAAAAAAAAAAAAGAAGAAAAAAAAAAAAAAAAAAACATTTACACACAGTAAAAAAGAATAACTTGATCCAAGAATTTTTTTTTTTTTCTTTTTTTTTTTCGAACAACCGACAATCTCTCGAGCGAAGTAAAAATTCTCTGGAATCAAGAAAATTTTCATAATTCAAGAAAGATTTTACTTGGTCTCAGAGAATTTCACTTCGCTCGAGAGATTGTCGGTTGTTAAAAAAAAATTAAAAAAATTCTTTGATCAAGTTATTTTTTTTTTTTTTTTTCTGTGCTGCAGTTGCAATGAAAATAATTGCAGGTCCAGTGAAATATAATGCAATTATTACAACGTATAGCTTATTGACTTTTATAATATATCTATTTCTATTGTAAATCTGTAACTACAAAATCAAATTAGTATCGCCTTAAAATAGTATTGGAATTCTTGGAATGGGCGTGGCTTTGAAATTTTAACCTTCTTTGAGCAGTTCTATTTTCGTCACTAGTTGGCGTATCGAAGTTCTAAGCCCTCTCATTGGTTAATGTAGCCTTCTTTGAGTAGTTCTATTTTCTGCCACTAGTTGGTGTATCGAGGTTCTAAGGTTCCCAATATAGAAGAAGAAGAAGAAGAAAAAAATTATTTTCTAAATCCTGCATCTTTTTTATATAATTTCAATAGTACAACACAAAAAGATAACATTTCTTTCCTCTTATTGTCTAAGTGGGAGAAAATACATAAATAATTTCCACTCATTGTTTATATAGTTAGCTGAGATCTAGTATTATATATGTTTATACCTCTGTGATTAGAGAAATGTTAATTTATTTGTAACACATACATATATGTAGGTACTTATTATACTTAAAATTCTCACAATCAGCGTATAATACTATTGTCCATAAAAAAAAAAAAAATAATAATAATCATCATCAAATCTCTATATAGCAGCGGCTAGAAAGTGCTTATAATACCATAAGTATATAGATAAAATATTCAGTCGAGTATATAGTAACAATCATATGTATAGATGCTCTGGAAATGAGCTTAAGACAATTACATATATAATAGTTCAATCTTACAATCATCAGTCTATTCCACTAAACGGTGGCGCCATTTAGGTACATCCAAAATTTGTTACCTTTACTAGAAATCCTCACGCAGTATTCTAAAACAAAGCAAAATTGTACGTCTATTACGTAGGTATACACTGTTGATTGGGTATAGGTATATTTTTTTTTTTATCCAACACTTCACGGATGAGATTTAATCTTATCGTGGGAATAAGAAATATATAGTTGATTATATATTCTTGTATGTGTACACAGCTGAATCTAACACTTTTACTTTAGATCAGAAATTAACACATTCAACTCCTAGTTTCCTTTTTTTTTCCCCTCTCTTTCTCTCTCTCTCTCTCTCTCTTTCTCGAGACTCAGAAATTTTGCAATTTGTATCCAAAGTAGGTACGTTGTATAAAAAATGAAATACAAAAATCGTTGATAATTCTAATATAAAAAAAAAAAAAAACTATCTGTTAGTTTAAAGACTCGAAAACGAATTTTTTTTTTTTTATTACGTACTTATTGTTAGAAACTTTCTACTTTCTGTTAATTTATTTCACAGTTATGATCGAAGGTTAATTAGATAATGGCAATTGAACAAATATTTGTATCTTCGAAATGTTAGGAAGTTTGAATAAATAGGTAAAAATTTGAAAAAGTGTATCTAATCGTTTTTAAAATAATCCTATAGGATTTTGCGCTATAATATTTCCTGCTTGTGGTTTTGCTGTGTAAGAAAAAAAATAAAAGAATAAAAAAAAAAAAAAAAAAATTGAAAAATTCGCGAAAAACGGTATATCTTTCGGAATCGACGTACATACATACATACATACATAGGTATATACATATAATATACCTACACTATGTGATTCTCTAGAGTTCAAATCGGACTCGGTTTGCATAACAAATAGAAAAGATGACGTCACGTACCGTTACACGCCAGTCAAGCGGTTTGTCGTATAATAGTCATATAAATTGGGCAGTTCCAAGGTGTGTCGTCGTCTTATTGTCTTCAACGAACCCGAACAAGACACATAGTATACATATACCTTATACCTATCATAGTAAACAAATAAGAAACAAATGAATTTTCGATAAGGATATAACGCATTTCAAATATTTGCTTAAGGGGATATGAAAGGTGAATTATACACCTCGAATTTTCGGCAGCCCATTTCTCAGCTAAAACACATCCGATCGATGTGAAATTGATATTAGTGACGCAGAAAAAGTGAACGAAGGGCATGATGCTCTTGGATTTCCAAAAAGCGAAAATGTTTCGGGTGTTTTCATATTTATCAAGTACAACGTCAGCAACAACGATTATTCGTTACAGAACACTCTTGATATAAAACTGTACATTTTATTTTCGCTTTTTGGAAATCCAAGAGCATCATGCCCTCCGTGCACTTTTTCTACGTCACTGATATCAATTTCACATCGATCGGATGTGTTTTAGCTGAGAAACGGGCTGCCAAAAATTCGAGGTGTATAATTCACCCTTCATAACCCTTTAAAATATGAACGTATACAATACACATTCATACATCATTCAACAATTGCGATCGCAGGTGTAGGTATTATAGCTACAGGTGCATTGTGAAGTAGACAAAAATTTCCAAAGATTCTCAAAACGACGTGTTGAAGTTCTATATAATTTATAATTATATTTTCATTGTCATCTCTTTTTTTTTTTTTTTTTTTCTTAACTCCAACTTTTGAAAATAGCTAAAACCTAGATATTATTAAATATCTGCATCTCTCTCTCGTTCGAAGTATATGTATACATGAACGTTAATTTCGTTCGGTCCAATTGATTCCCATGATAGCTGCATGATTCTCTAATCTCCTGTATAATCGATCAAATACCGTGCCAATGAATATTGATTGATTTCAATACTTATACCATAGTCAATCAGTTATACATAGTCAATCAAATTAACTCTAAGCAATTTTCGATTTAAAATATCCCGAAAACTATGAATCTTTTTCGAAAATATATTCAGACGGTTTCTTTTTCTTTTTTCTTTTTTTTTTTTTAACAAATTCGTTCAACTTTGAAGCCGCACAGTTAGATTTTTGAAAAGCATAATGAAATGAATTTTTTTCTTTCTTTTTTTGCTTTTCTCCCTTCGAGGGTGCAGTTAAGATAAAATTGATTAAAAAAAACCTGAAATCCTGTGAATCCTATATATGGAAATCTGATGAAATAATAAATCGGTTTGCTTGCGGTATATAGACAGTGTCTGCTATAATTGATTTTCCAACTAGTCTTTACTGTTTTTCACCTCATAGTTACAAATAATAAGAATGACCCAAGAGTTGCGGCCCCTGACCTTATCATGCAACCTTTGCATACCTATATACACTGTGGTCTTGACAACTGACATACTTTACGATGAATTTTATTTCAGGTGTAGATATACATATATGCTACAGAGGTACGAAACCTTTCGATGTGTCACAACTCACAACACAACTTGTATTATATATTATTAAATTTACGTAATGTTATTTAATTGCGTAACATAATATGTATATAATATATACTTATATATTAACTTGTTAAGAATGTTATATACTTCTATTTTCGCGACACATGAAAAAACATTGCATATAGTAGCAAAAAATGATTTGCAGTGAAATGAGTATAAATACAGTAAAAACCTGAACAAATTCAATGTCTTTTTTTTTTTTTTTTTTATATATATAAATTTGGAATCGATCATAAAGAAAATGAAGAAAAATGTTGTATTGCAAAACTCTGTTCTTCAACTTGTGTCAAAAAATATTTTAATAAACAAGAATTCGGTTCATTTTTATGATAATTTACGCGAAATTCTAAAGGTGTAGGTATAAGCATCGTGGGGATATACCGGAAGTTCAGAGCACAAGCAATTCCTACAATTGTGATAAAGAATAGTACGTTACAGGAATAACCATGTCACAGCTAAGATTACAAGGCAAGGTATAACAAGTGACTATGCATAAGATACACGCGTTCTCATGCTGTAAAAAAAAAAAAAAAAAATAATATATATATGTAAACCTATTATAACGTAATACAGGTACAGGTTTAATATCGTACCCACATTACGCGTCTAATACCTATAAAGAACAAAACCTGCGGTAACTCCCTTACGGAAAAAACACTCAAAATAACCCTCAAAATAACACTCAGTAGTGACTTTCAACTGAGGTGTACTTTCGTACACCTAACTTGGGTGTTGACTCTCAGTTGAGTGTTGACCCTCTGTTGGGTGTCACTCATTTGGGAGTCAACTCTCAGTTTAGGAGTTCGACACTCAAAATTTGGGAGTCCACCCTCAATTTGGGAGTTGGACACTCAAAATTTAGGAGTCAACTCTCAATTTGGGAGTTCGACACTCAAAATTTGGGAGTCCACCCTCAATTTGGGAGTTGGATACTCAAAATTTAGGAGTCAACTCTCAATTTGGGAGTTCGATACTCGAAATTTGAGAGTCAACTCTTAATTTGGGAGTTCGACACTCAAAATTTGGGAGTCCACCTTCAATTTGGGAGTTGGACACTCAAAATTTGGTAGTCAACTCTCAATTTGGGAGTTTGACACTCGAAATTTGGTAGTCAACTCTCAATTTGGGAGTTTGACACTCGAATTTCGGGAGTTAACTCTCAATTTGGGAGTTCAACACTCGAAATGTGAAAGTCAACTCCCAATTTAAGAGTTTTACACCCAAAATTCAGTGTTTACACTAAAAATTGAGTGTTCACACTCAGGAATTGAGTGTATTGTCCGTAAGGGCTATATATTGACGGCTAGTTAAATCATCGAGATGAAACCATTTTTAGTCATTCCAACGCTAGTTTTGAAAAAAAAAAAAAAAAAAAAAAAAAAAAAACGACTTGAACCTTCGTGAAAAGATTGTGAAATTTGCGATAGGTCATCAATTTTTGTGTAAAATTACCCATTATATTCTATCACTTTGTTTGAAAATCAGTTCGAATCTGAATAATTATTGAATGAACTCGAAAAAAATGATATAATTATCGTAAGATGAGCTAGAAAAATGACAGAAAAAAAATAAAATCGAGCAGATCAGTTTCTCGAAAAATTCGAATCTCCTTTTTTTTAAACCGTATGGTGAGTGGGGTTCAGCCTGCATAGGTATAGGAGTTCAGCATCGTATATTGACATCTTGGTAAATCCGTCGATTAGAAATTCAAGTCTTTATCGATGAAACAGCTCATCTGTAAAAATAGAATACTAATTCTAAAAATGACGATTATCTGCAGCCATGGTTCAGGCTGTCTCGATCAGCATAATAAATCCTAGGCCTTTCTACTTCACTTCCTTCTTTTTTTCTACCAATTTTAATTAAGATAAAAATTGCCAAATAAGACAATATATAAGATAATATAAGAATTTGAAGATGCGGCAGTCTAGGCATTCTAATTCACAATCCCGCGAAAAATAAAACAGCAAGACTTGAAATTTTGTTCACGAAAAATTGCTATTTTTGTTTTTATATATTCCTTATTCAAATCATACGAATGAATTATAAACGAATTTAAATGTCGTGAAACGTGGTCTTGAAAAATATGTTCTGATCATGAAAGAGCGAGAAAATTCTATCAAATTTCACGCGGATATACCGCGAGCTAAGTTTTCCGGTATTAATCTAATCTGATAAAAAGTTGACCGCAATCCTCATCCGCGAATAAATATACGACAAAGTTGGGTAAATTGTAAAATGATATTATACAGTTTAACGCATATAAGGCCATAACGTTCGCTGTGAGCTAGTCGCAGACAAGTATATAGCCAATACCTTATACTATACCAACCGATACAGTAGAACCGTGAAGCCATTCAAGGTGTCTGGATATATACTTACGATGTACTTTTTAATGTTTTCAATGCGAAGAAATTGTTTTGAAAAGTGAAGCCGCGCGTTAATATACAACATATATATGTATGTATCGTTATTGTCAATAATTTATAGCCGCGTATTTATGATCATCGTCGAATTAATTAAAATCGTATCTCGTTAGCGAATTAATTAATTTAACGATTTTCTTTCATTATATTTCATCCACTCGTAATATCGTAAGAGCGGATTGAAATTCTGCAAATTATCTGGGTTGGAAATTTGATTAATGAAAATTTTAACGAACATTTCGCCTTGTATACTATATTTTATTTTTAAGGCCCATCCCTAGTCGCCCACCTCCTTTTGGTTGAAATGTGTGACATTTCGATTATTATCCGAGCCCAGGCGTCAAAAACGCAAAAAAGGTCAACTTAGCGCGAATTCTATTTCAATTCCGAACACATAGGTCGATTCGAATTCGAATAATTTTGTAACAATGTAAAAACCATCTGTAGACTTTATTTTTGCACGAAACGAACATTTTTTTTGGACCTATGTGTTCGGAATTGAAATAGAATTTGTGCTAAGTTGGCCTTTTTTGCGTTTTTTACGCCTGGGCTCGGATAATAATCGAAATGTGACACATTTCGACCAAAAGGAGGTGGGCGACTAGGGATGGGCCTTAAGGGGGTATCCCCACCTTTAAATGAGTTAACATTCTAAGAAAGAGATTGATATTTTACAGCGAATTTGAGAGTCTAATCAAATCCAAAAAAATCAAGAAGTTTAGGGAGAGTTTGACCCTCATTATCCATACTTAACATTGAATATTATTTTGAGTCTATTAGTAGTTACGCTGAATATAGAAAAATACAAAATTACTCGGTTGTCGCAAAGAATCAGTAGTACCGTTGGATCGATTTTGGAATTTTTGGTCTTCAATTGTTCAGAAGAGATGCCTCTATCATATGAACATAGAACTTTTTGATATGACTATTTTTGGTTGAGATAATAGAAAAAATAGAGAGAAAAAATTGAAGAATTAGAAAAATCTCAGTAAAAACTAAGCGAGTCAGGCAATTTTTGCGATATCAAAAAGTTCTATGTTCATATGATAGAGGCATCTCTTCTCAACAATTGAGGACCAAAAATTCCAGAATCGATCCAACGGTACTACTGATTCTTTGCGACAACCGAGTAATTTTGTATTTATCTATATTCAGCGTAACTACTATTAGACTCAAAGTAATATCCAATGTTAAGTATGGATAATGAGGGTCAAACCCTCCCTCAACTTCATGATTTTTTTGGATTTGATCAGACTCTCAAATTCGCTGTAAAATATCAATCTCTTTCTCAGAATGTTGACCTATTTAAAGGTGGGGATACCCCCTTAATGTCTCGTTTTGTCTTTTCTACAATATATAGCATTGTAGAATATAATTAAAGAATAATTTACATCAAGGATCAGAATCACTCGTGGCTGATCTATGAATAGGTGAAGGTATACCTATCTGTATATAAAAGCGATGTGTATATTCACTTGCTATTAGGATAAGAATAACAGCAATAGTATATTAACAGCGATAATAAATTCCAGTAAAATGACAATTTGCACATGCGGAATTGATATACGTTTGTGACGTAGGTGATAGAATATTTTTTCTCTGTTTTTTTTTTTTTTTTTTTTTTTTTTTGATATCTTCATGAGTCATTTGTGTAGTACTGCAGAGTATCAACATGCGACGCATGTACGAGTCTATTTTGTAAAGCTGTATCTAGATATTTTTGCAACTGTATTATATGAGATAAAAGAAAATGCGAGGGGCTATTCACAGCCGTAGTCATGGTGTCACTTGCGACTGTAGTCAATCCGTAGTCGCAATGTAATCAGTGAAATCATTGTAATCACACATTGAAATCACTGTATTCATGTGACTACATTCTTTGTAGTCATAAGTTGTAATCAAAATGTAGTCATTTGAAGTCACCGTAATCACGTAATCACGTATTACAAATATATGAAGTCAGTAGTGTAGTCAATGAATTCATTTGTAATCACGTAGTCATCATTAAAGACAGTTGTAGTCACTGTAGTCGTTCGGTAGTCGTAGTGCCCGTAGTCTCGCCGTAGTCAGTAGTGTAGTCTCGTGTAGTCAACTACATTTCTGTAGTCATGGTGTCACTCGATTCGAATGTGAATAGCCCCTCGAGAAAATGGTAAAAAAAAAAAAGACAAAAAGCGTGATATGTGAGTTTTGTACTTTATTTTGCAGATGTATAGTTTCAAATTTTGAAGATCCCGTATGGTGAAAATTCTGAATGTCAATGTTACCGATTATTGTTAAATTAGTGTATTTATTGCTCCGGAACCGAGATCGAAAGTTTAGTTATCCAGTTTTATCGAAAATAATCTGACGCATCTGAAACTAGTTTGCTGCTCAAGTTCAAACTTTCTAACCTTTCCTAAAAATTATAATAACCCTGACATATATATGATCTCATCTTTCCATAACGCAGGTTTTCATGGAAATTTCGAAAATGTGAAAGCGCAGATATACATTTTTACATCAAATTTATAGTATCACTTAATTCGTATAATTACGGTCTAAATATATATTACCGTCAATTTTCTCTGCTAAAATCATTTGAAAAAAAAAAATAAAAAAATAATAAAAATAAAAATTGAACAAAAAGAAAAGAAGCAATTTTCGGATGCAGTGCATATGCATTGAAAAAAAAAAAAAAAAAACTATTCACATCACATCATGCCGCAGACATAATTCGCGTCACTAATGCCATAAGGTCGCAAGCGCAAAAAAAAAAAAAAATTCGTGTTTTTGGTGGCAAAATCTTTTCCGTGCCATATAACATCGTTTGGGCATATCCACAAAAAAAATAATTTTTTGGCGCTTACGACCTTATGGCATTAGTGACGCGATATACGATACCACTCGTAATATTACTTTCTTCTATCCGCGAAGATAAGATAGCTCTGCTCAACGATTGACCCGGACATAATATTATGCTTATGCGATACACCTTGCATCAATCTATACCTGTTTCTCAGCCAATCAACCATCGCGTACTATATAAACACTTGGAGAATGTATCCGTATAAAAAAAAAAAAAAAAAAAAAAAAAAAAAAAATCAGCTTCTCACTAGTTATAAAAATTTCAACTGATAAAAGCTCGCACGCATTTTGCGTCACTAATGCCATAAGGTCGTAAGCGCCAAAAAAAATTTTTTTTTTTGCGGATATGCTCAAACGATGTTATATGGCACGAAAAAGATTTTGCGACCAAAAACACGAAATTTTTTTTTTTTTTTTTTTGGCGCTTACGACCTTATGGCATTAATGACGCGATTTGCATACCTTGCAAAAATGTTTATACATGGAACTTGTGTCTCAAGACCGAACTGCGGCCTCTACAAATTGTTCTCTGCTGCAGTACATAAGGTATACTAGACTTAGAGTATATACTATATCTCTTCGAGAAAACATTCGCTAAGAAATCTCTGTGGCTTTAAGCTCGAAAGATTACGGGGCCAACAATAAGTCACGTAGTAAACGTGTTCTTAAAACGGCTAAACAATTACCTCTCGCTCCGCGATATAAAACCGTTAGTTTATATCTATTTCTGCGGCTTTGATCGGAGTTGAAACCTTCCGTAAGGTATACCCCCACGCACTTATAGATCATTGCTTTCATAGATCGGCTATACTCAGCTGATCCTTAGACAAGTTTTTCATAAGTCATTAGCATTGGGAACGGAAAGAAAGTTATTAGACATGTCTAATGATTTTTATACTTTCCCCGAAAATTTGCAGTCAAATAAGAAGAAGAAGAAGAAGAAGAAGAAAAAAAAAGAAAAGAAAGAGAAAAAACTATTCTCGATCAAATTTGTACGTGTATCAGCTGTTCAGATTTTGCGACGTAATCTGTATTACAGATGTATTATAAGCTGGGATAAAATACACGCTCTATACTCTCGGTGATAAAATTCTAGAACGCGCGGTTGATCGGAGAAAGGAATTCTCAGGATACTAGATATAAACGCGCGAAATGTTACTTAAGTATAGCATAATGTTCGCGTGCACGCGAGTGCTTGATAAACTACAATTCACAGGTAGGTAGGTACGCGAAGAGACGGGATTTTATTCGTTTTTACGAGCTGGTCTCAGGTCAGCCTGCGTCGAGTCGAGGTCAGCTACTTATGCCATGTGATTGCACGGGCCAATACATATGGGAATATGCGTATAATTTTTAAATAGCAATTCTAGATACTTTCGTCTCATTCCAATGAACTCATTTTCGCAATAGATATCCGCGTCAAAAAATACTATAGTCTTGAGTTCTAGAATATTTTTTCAACATCTCTATTATATTCTATCGATTGTCAATGTCATCGTAAGAATTCGGCTCATCCTTCGAGCGGAGCACAATACCTGACATACATACGTATACATTAGACCGGTTCAAAAAAATCGACTATTCTTTTTTTTTTTTTCAATTTTCGCATTGAAATACTTTCGGGGGGGGGGGGGGGGGGGGGGGGGGGGGGGGGAAAGATGCCTGTTAAAAGCGGAGCTCTTAATATTAAGATTTAGAGGTCGCTCATCGCGGATTTCTATTTTCCATTTGAATAGCATGAGAAATTTTTTTTTTAATATAATTTCGTAGCTCACAAACCAATGAACAAATCCAAATGACTCATACATATTTTCATAGGAAATTGAACACTCTACAAAAAGCTTTTCTTATCATTTTTTGATAAATTGACTCCTTCCAAAGTTATTCAAGCTCAAAGTTCAATTTATAGTTGAGTTAGCTATTTTTTTTTTTTTTTTTTTTGTGATTTTTTTTTTTTTTTCCACAGTGATAGATACATTTTTTAGAATGTTCAATCCCCTATCAAAATATGTAAGAGTTATTTGGATTTGTTTATTGATTTGTGAGCTACGAAATTCTGAGGAAAAAAAAATAAAATTCCTATGCTATTTAAATGGAAAATAGAAATCCGCGATGAGCGACCTCTAAATCTTAATATTAAGAGCTCCGCTTTTAACAGGCATCTTTTTTCACCCCACCCGAAAGTATTTCAATGCGAAAATTGAAAAAATAAAGAATAGTCGATTTTTTTTTAACCGGTCTAGTATACATACTTAATTTTTTTGATAATACCAATTTTTAGTTTCATCAAACAGTTTTTAGCTTATGGTTTAGGTACTATTCCCTTTCGTTTAGACTGTATTATGAAGATTTCTATACTCTTACTACTACAAATCTCAAAGTGTATATATCGAGGCCTCGTCGAAGCGTAACAGAGCCTTTAAATCCTTTCGACTGTTACACTTACTTTCGGACCGCTCCCACGTATCGTATAGTAGGATTTCCTCTCCCTTTTGTAAAATACTACATATATATGGTAAGCCATAGCCCTCTATAGGTATACGGCTATAACACAGGTTTCGAGATAATCACATCCCATAAGAATACAACAATGGTAATATTTCGCCTGAGAGATGATAGTAGTACTTAATTTTTGTTGACCTTGATTTCTGAACCTGAACTCAATTCTCTCGTTTTTTTTTTTTTTATGTTTTTCTTTTTTCTTTATCTTTTATATAATAATAGGTACAATGAAATGATTATAGGAATTACTCATTCGTCTTGCTATACCAAATGATTGTCATTGTCGGTCAGAGGCGGTTATCGTCCCTCAGATATAACGCTCTCGATTCTTTTTTCCTGTTTCATATATATTTTTCACGCTTTCACAACGGCCGTGACCATTAGAATTATCATAGTACACCAAAACCGCGATATTTTTTTTACAAAACTTCAAACATCATATTCCGTTTTTAGATTAACACTATACGAATTCTAAAACAAACTCCACCACAGGCAACATCGAAAATTTATCAAGGTGGTACTTAAAACTAACGTAGGAGTTGTTTTTAAAGGTGATATCTAGGGCATGTCGTTGGATTCATGTTAGAAAATCATATGCGTTTATACAGAAACACAATCTGATAAAATGAAATTCAAATAGCATGGAAATCCGGAGTACTACGTTTGAAGATATTTTCTTCATTTATTTTCATCTCGCCTGTTGATTAGACATTTTTTCAACATCTGTGACATATACGTCGATCTTATCAGAGATTCTACTACCTCGAAATTGAACTACTTACATCAGAAAATGTAGCAAAAAAATGTATAATCTATTAGTTTGATTTTGCACAGGATTCATTCTATAATAGTACAGATAAGTCCGAATGGGATGTAGTAGTAGTACATTTATACTGTTACAACAGAAATTAGTGATAGTAGGAACCGCCCGCGGCGATAGTACGCTGATAAAGCTAACATCCGTTCAATTAAACTGTGTTTCCGGGATTGTCCTTCATCGACTGGTTAAATTATCTCTTTACACACAATGAACTTCGATCCTTTTACACGTGGTATGTATAAGTATACATACCACGTTGGAACGGAGTCAATGACTGGACCGCGAGCTTTCGAATAAATGTAAAAACGGCGAAAAATCAACTATACAGAGTGAGTCTTCTCTGATATCGAATGAGGGAGGGACTTATTAGCGCAAACGCTCCGCCCCTTTCTATTCATATATTTGTTAAAATCATCAGTTTTGATGGTGCGTGAGAATAAAAGTGGGGTTTCTCGATACATACGGCGATAATAAGTATGAATAGCAAAGGGCGGAGCGTTTGCGACGAGGGGCTATTCACATCCGTAGTCACGGTGTCACTTGCGACTGTAGTCAATCCGTAGTTGTAATGTAATCAATGAAATCATTGTAATCACATTGAAATTATTGGGTTAATTTGTAATCATTCGTAATCATGTAGTCACCATTGGAGGTAGTTGTAGTCACTGTAGTCGCATAGTCGGCGTAGTCAGTAGTGTAGTCTCATGTAGTCGACTACATTTTTGTAATCATGGTGTCACTCGATTCGAATGTGAATAGCCCCTCGGTTTGCGATGATAAGCCCCTCCCTCATTCGATATCAGAGAAGACTCACACTGTATATATTGTATATCGGATGATTTTTCATTCCTTTTTATTTTCTCGCAATAATTGTGATCAACATTAATTAGGCTGATAATTAATTATTAATTTTTTCTTTCAGAACAGCAGAGTATGGATACCACACACAGGAAAAGTTTGGGAAGGAGCTGCGCTCCTTGAAGATTACAAAGCAGGTAGTTCGAGGCTACAAGTAAGCACAGATGATCTTAAAGAGACAAAAGTTATCGAGATTAAATCAGACGCCGATTTACCCCCTTTAAGAAATCCAGATATTCTTATTGGAGAGAACAATCTCACTTCTTTATCGTTCCTTCACGAACCCGCGGTCCTCTATAATCTACAAGTCAGATTTCAAAGGCATTGTATATACACTTACTGCGGGATCGTATTAGTCGCTTTTAATCCGTACAATGAATTACCAATTTACGGAAATGACACTATTTGGGCGTACCGAGGTCAAGCCATGGGCGATCTTGAACCACACATATTTGCAGTCGCTGAGGAGGCCTACACCAAATTGGAAAGGTGAATAACAAAATTCCTTTATCTTATTATATATTCGAATCTTTGGACGAAGAATTTAATCCCAAATTCTGTGTACATGGGAGAAAAAAAATTATATACAGGGTGAATATTCTCCGCGGTCTAATCTGGGAGGAGCTTCGACGCGCCTTCTTCTATTCTTCTATACGTATGGATGTAAACAAATTTGGAGATTAGGGTTGATAATCACACACTATTATTCTGAAGCGAACGAGTATGAATAGAAAAGGGGCGGAGCTTCGGCACGTCTAAGCTCCGCCCATTTTAGACCGGGGAAAATATTCACCCTGTATATGATAATTTTGATAGCATTTCTTGATTTTTTAGTATTTACTTATACTTTTTTGATCATTATACTTATTTAGAGAAAGTCACGATCAGTCGATTATCGTATCCGGAGAATCTGGTGCGGGTAAAACAGTGTCTGCAAAATATGCCATGCGTTATTTTGCCACGGTTGGTGGTTCTTCGACTGAGACACAAGTCGAAAAAAAAGTACTTGCTTCTTCACCGATAATGGAATCTATAGGTAACGCTAAGACAACGAGGAACGACAATTCTTCAAGATTTGGAAAATTCATTGAAATTCAATTCAACAAAAATTATCACATTACTGGGGCTAGCATGAGGACCTATTTGCTGGAAAAGTCTAGAGTTGTTTTTCAAGTGAGTTTCAAACTATTTGAAAAAAACGAAAATTTCATTACTTGTTTGATTAGCAAATTTTATAAGAAAAAGAAGAAGAAATAAAAAATTTGACACAAGATTGAAATGTAATGACAAAATTGTTATATCTAAACGCAGGCAAACGAAGAACGAAATTATCACATATTTTATCAAATGTGTGATGCATCGGCACAGTTACCTAATTTATACTTGGAACGTGGTGAAAAATTTCACTATTTAAACCAAGGAAACAATCCTCGAATCGAGGGTGTTGACGACGCCAAATGTTTCGACGAGACAATAACGGCTCTAACAATGCTCGGATTTACATCCAGGCAGCAGGACGATTTACTTAGAATTTTAGCCGCCATATTGCACCTAGGAAATGTTAATATTGTTAGTTATGAAGCTGAGGTAGACAATGATGACACCGAAGGAAGTACCATTTCTGTGAGTACTTAGACCTTTTTTAATTGGTTTTTTAAAAGATTGCTGAAGTTAGCGATACTGAATGAAAAGTTTTTCTGAAAACTGATGGTCCTTTTTTTTTCCTCTTTGTTCTTTCATGCAGCCTTCGGATCGACATCTTCTTGTTATAGCTGAACTTTTGGATATCGACGTTAATGAGATGCGAAAATGGCTATGCCATAGGAAGATTGTATCCATGCGTGAAGTATTTTTGAAACCTATGAACGTGGAGCAAGCTATTGGGGCTCGTGATGCTTTGGCTAAACATATTTACGCTGAATTATTCAATTGGATTGTTGCTGGGATTAATAATTCATTACAAACTCAGAACAAATCTCAATGTTTCATTGGCGTTTTAGATATTTATGGATTTGAAACATTTGAGACAAACTCTTTTGAACAATTCTGCATTAATTATGCCAACGAAAAACTTCAACAACAGTTCAATCAACACGTTTTTAAACTCGAACAAGAAGAGTATTTGAAGGAGGAAATAGAGTGGACTTTTATAGACTTTTATGACAATCAACCTTGCATCGATCTCATTGAAACTAGATTGGGTATTCTTGATTTACTGGACGAGGAATGCAGGGTGAGAATCATCCTATTCGTCAAACTACGAATACGAACCTATTGCAAGAATTTAAGAAATTTCTCTTTAGGAAATGATCGTCTTTTATTGTTTTAATTTATAGACATTTTTACTTCTCCTAGATGCCAAAAGGTTCGGACAGTTCATGGGCAGAAAAACTTTACTCAAAATGTGGAAAGTCGAAACATTTTGATAAGCCACGATTTGGTACCACAGCTTTTCTAATTCATCATTTTGCCGATCGTGTACAGTACGAAACTGCTGGATTTTTAGAAAAGAATCGAGACACAGTTATAGAAGAGCAAATCGATGTACTGAGAAAAGGAAAAGTGAGTATTCTCTTATTATGATTATTATCATATTAAAATATTAAAGAATAATCTCGAGGATTCGAAGTTCACCTAAAGTTGTTGTTGTTGTTGTTTAATTATTGTTATGAAAGAATTGATTGATCGAATGATCGATTGATAAAAATTGTACATACATTTGTATAATAATAATAAAAATTTGTATTATACCGATTAAACGATAATTGACAATATAATTTTCAGAATAAATTATTGAAGAAGTTATTCAGCAGCGATGATCAGAAACTCGGAGTACCTAATGTAAAAGTGAAAATTTCTGCCCAGAAACCGGCTCCCAGTACAACAAAACAAAATAAGAAAACCGTAAGACATGGATCGTAGATGATTCTTATATATATTATATGTTTATAATTTGCGTAATAAGCTTCACATATCAATTCCAATTTTCTGTAAAGATTTAACTTTATTATTTTTCTATTATCGAAATTCTATGATATTGGTATCAGCTGGGATAAAAAATTGATATGTATAGTTTGATAAATGTTTTTTTTTTTTAATTATTTTTGCTCTGTTTCGTTAAAAATTATTGATTTTTTTATTGAATTATTGTAAACATCTAAAACACTATTTTGATATTTTGATCTTTAAAATATTATAACTTCACTCGCAATTACATACGCCGATGTAGATCGCCTCCAATACTCTGCAGACCTTTAATTGTCCTACCACCGTCACAGGGTTGTATTCAAAAGACTCTTTTGTATCATTTGGCTTTATACACCGCCCACAGTAAGGTATATAGTCGTGCTTAGCATGACTGTTAGCATATTTAATGACTCACGAAATTCTGATCCAATCTGCGATACTTTGAAGATTACAATATGTTTGGTATTTTAGGTATCATTGATTGTTTAATAATATATGGTTCATATACTAAATAAATTGCTTAGACTCAAAAGCAAACATGAAATATAGACCCGTGGTCGAACGATTCTTTCTCCACCTGTAAAAGCTATCAGAGAAAATTCAAAGCTCAAAAATATTTTTCAAAATTGTCTGTATAGCTCTTAGCCATATCTTATCGGTCATATCGTTTAGGTGAAATTTATCATCATCGCATGTGTTACTCATCAGATTGTAAATATAGTTAACTATACATGCGATTTGATGAGTGAGAATCGTGTCGTTATAATGAATTGTCATGAATTTCACTTGAATGATATCACCAATAACTTTGATAGATGAATCTATCGATAAGTTATATGGCTGAGCTATGCAGATACCTAAGTTTGATAAACAATTCTCAACTATCTTCCTGTTAAATATTGTCTCTTTGAATTTTCTCTGATCTTTTGCAGCTAGAGATGATTGTGCGACACTCTTCTGTTTCTATATTCTCATTTTTGATCAGAATGTTTAATTTTTATGAACCATGATTGAACAATTAACGATACCTCAGATACCTATCATATTGTTAGCTTCGAGTTATAACAGAACGGTTCACAGTTCTCTCAGTCATTTTATATGTGAATGGTCATGCTAAACGCGACTATACCTCACTCTGTGCGCTGTAAAGTCCAATCATACCTAAAGAGCCCTTCGGGTACAACTCTGTGAACGCAGTATAACAATTAAAGGCTTATAAAGTATTGGATTAAAGTATAATCAGTATCTTAGTTATCCCCAATTCTTATAATAAATTCTCAATAATTATCACTTCGCGCTTACTACATCCTTCCCTCTTTTGTATATATTGTTATATCTATGTTGCACTGTTATACATCTTTGTCTATATTAGTATTATTATTTTCTTTTATTTTTTGCTCTCTATATTCGCATTCGCATGTCGCATGTCGCATTACTATATCAAGTCATATCACTCTAATTTTTTTTACCGTTATCATTGTATATTTTGCTTTTTCTACATACTGTTACGTTTTTCTTACATTGTTATACTGATGTATATTATTTTTCATTTTTCTATTCTAGTTATTAATTCTAATTTATTTTTCTATCATCTTCTTATACTCCGTCCTATCTTACTTTTTTTTCTTTTTGTCTTTTATACACACTCTGTACTACGCTGATTCTGTTTCACTATTGTCCAATATTACTAAACGGGCTTGAATAAAAATCTATCTATTTATCTATTTCTCTGCTTGGTTAAAAACTTCTCATTTTTTTTGTTATATTATGATATACAATGATATTTTATGATGACGTGATATTTTAATCTTTGTACTATCACAGGTCGGCTCGCAATTCCGTGAGTCATTGAATATGCTAATGGCCACGTTGAACGCAACGACTCCACACTATGTGCGATGTATTAAGCCAAACGACACGAAAGAATCTTTTGAATACAACCCTGTGAGGGCTGTACAACAGCTGAGAGCCTGCGGAGTTTTAGAAACAATCAGAATATCTGCGGCTGGTTTTCCTAGTCAAAGAACGTACTGTGACTTCTATCAAAGATATCGTGGTCTCTGCAGGTTCAGGGACATCGACAGAGACGATTTGAAGGAAACTTGTCGTAGAATATTACGCAACTATATAAAAGATGAGGACAAATTCAAATTTGGTAAAACCAAAGTACTATTCAGAGCCGGACAGGTAGCATATCTTGAAAAACTCAGAGGCGATAGACAAAGAGATGCTTGTCTAATAATACAGAAAGCAGTTCGTGGGTTTCTATGTCGGAAAAGATATCTCAAGATTCGTAAATCGATTGAAGGAATGCAGAGGTATGCCAGAGGGTATCTGGCCAGGAAAAGAGCGCAAACTATACGCTGTCACAGAGCAGCAATCAAGATACAAACGCGAGTTAGGTGTTGGGTAAAGAGGACCCAGTATTTACGATTGAGACGAACTGCTCTGGGTCTGCAGACCCATGGCAGAGGATTCTTGGCTCGTAAAAAGTATCAAATGATGCGTGACAATGCTGCAGCTATTCTTGTGCAGAGACTGGCCAGAGGATACTTGGCCAGATTGGCTTATAAGAAGAAATTGCACAATATAATAATTGTACAATCTTGTGCGAGGAGGTATCTAGCAAAGAAAGAGCTTAAACGACTGAAGACAGAAGCTAGGAGCGTAGAGCACGTTAAAACTTTGAATAAGGGGCTTGAAAACAAGATCATATCTATGCAGCACAAAATCAATGAGCTAGTGAGTATGAATTTCGCTAGATTGCGTGCCTTATTTTCAATGTCTTCATAGTTCCTACATTAAAGATCTGGCATTGAATGATAAAATGATCGGATGAAATGCTTGAGCAGCGAACAGAGGAAAAAATGTGTTGCCAAAGTAGCGTTAGATTATTATTATTACTATTATCTGAACAACCATTAGTTCGTTCTGCATGAAATCTTTTTAGTTCTTACTTATTTTACTCGTTATGGTTTGAAGTTGGAAATTGGAAATGCGGAAGCTACGGCATAAACTTTTATTTGAAATATTCTTCAGTTAAGCTAGCTAGTATATTTCATGCATAAATCAATATTAGCTTTTTTTTTCCAATACCAATGATTTTGAGACGTTGAAAATATGGTGCGTTTGCATGCTTTTTACACACTAATTGAACGCCTTGCTAATTATTCCAAAGTCAATAAAATGTTGTCCGATTTGCAGACGAAAGAAATGCAGCCTCTCAAAACGGCGCAACAAGAAGTGTTGGATTTGAAGTCTAAGCTCGAAGGTCTAAAGGCCGTGGAGGTAGAGAATAAAAAGTTGAATCTTCTACTCATTGAAAAGGAAAAGGAGCTGGACAGGTTGCAAGAAACTCTTAAATCTGAAAGAGACGAAAAGATGGATTTGCTACAGGTTTGTTCAGACTGAAAAATGAACGCATTAGTAACTCGTGTGATAATTTTTTTAGTCATTCGTTAGTATCTATTATTTATTCTCGACAGGATAAGGAAAGAGGCACACGGCAAAGCGACGAAGAGAACGAACGACTTCGTGAAGAAAATGAAAAATTACGACTTGAGTTATCGTCGGCGAATGAGAAACTGAAGACTAACCAACGCGGAGCTGAAGAGATCCTAAAACACCGACTGGAACAAGAAAAGGACTTACTTCTTCTAGATCAAGACCAAGACCGTGGAGCCTACCAGAGATTACTCAAAGAATTCCACGAGTTGGAACAACACGCCGAAATGTTGGAGCAACAAGTTGCAAGACATGTTCCCGGCCATTCCAGGTCTCTAAGCAATGCCTCAAGCTCAAGCGGTCAAGTTGTAGCTACGGAATTGCCGCAGGATGATCAAAATACTGTAAGACCATTTTATCGGCTCGAATCTTCATCATCGAATAACGAAGCATATTCAATAGTCTTACATTCTGTTAAGATTGGTACAAATTTAAAGAAACGTATTTCTTTTCTTACAGGACTTCGGGTACGGATCTGTACGCTCGACGACTTCATCTGCGGCAACATACTCTCGAGTCGAAGCTATAGACTGGAATCAACGTCGATCAGACAGCCCATTGGACGGAGACAATCATTCGACAAAGCCGGCATCTGAATCAATGGACGTTACTCATCCTCCGGTAGACGTGGGTCTAGTTTTGAAGTTGCAACAGAAGTTGAAGGACGTTGAGAAAGAAAAAGGAAGACTGATCAGAATGCTGGAAGACTCTGAGAGAGATACTCCAGAAGATAACATCAGAGCACAGGATAGTTTCAGGGTATGAATGGATAGAATATTCCTAAATCTGACCCATCGTATCAAAGCTTTTATTAAAATCGTTTATAATTTAATGATTATTCAACAGCTACAGGAACTTGAAATGGAAAATGAAAAGCTTAAGATGGATCTCGACTCGCTTAGAAGATCTGTTACTGGAACAGACGCTACGAGTGCTCAACAGACTTTATTGGGTAAGATTTTATTGTACCTATCTCTTCATCGCGACTATTTTTCTTTAGATCTGATAATTAATTAGACGATCTTCAGCCTCGTAATTAATAAACTATCATCACTATCTGCAATAAAGTAATTAAAGATGAGCAATTAATATATAACACATAAATCTTATCACATTGAACTTTCTTATCATCATTGATTCGCCCGGGACTGGAACACGCCTGATTCATGCCTTACAGCGCCGCCATGTCTTGGGCGTTATTAAATTTCACCATACCGACTGGATTGATAAAGCATTTGCTAGAATTATAGAGATAAGATTAAAAAAAAAAAAGACTTATCTCAAACCCACGATTTTACCAATTCAGTTTTCATCGATTCAGAGAATAAAACGTATTACAAATTCTCAATTCTCATATTATATCGGTGGCACAACATGTTACGTGTGATCATCATATTATACTCTCAGTTCTTACTATACATTGAAAATAACAATCTAAACCATTATAGTTTCAATGGGAAAGCTGTAATTAAAAATTAAGATGAGATAAATTACAGCTGGTAATTATTATCAAGACTTCAATATTTAATATATACAAATTTTAGATCAATTCGATGTCCTCCAAGAAGAACTTGAACGTCGTCGTGAAGAATGCATCCAATTGCACAGCGTGTTAGCCGATCAGACGCGAAAGATGAAGAGTTTAAGTTCTAATTACGGACGTGACGTTGACATAATAAATGAGGACGGAGAGTTGGTGTTAGCATTTGAAGCACAGAAGAAGATAAACAGGTATTTTCCCATCTGCTAATTGTTTTTTTGGTCGCCTAGAACAATCAGTGAAATTGTTCGATATTAACTTTTTACTGTTTTGTCATCTTTGCATGCCTATCAATGTATCCTATAGAGTTAAAAAGCGAAAATCTTCCAGAGAGTGAGTTCAGTAGGAGATTAACAATCTATGAAAGCTGCGCGCTGCTTTTATTTTGCTTTCTCAATATTACGTCGCTAACTTGTATAAAAATTAAATACACCTACACTAATTAAGAAGAAAAAATGTAAAACTGTTCAGTTATTATCATTTTATGATTTGCGCAATTATAGTTTATGCTTCTGCCGTAGAAAGTAGCATACTATAAGCGTCTAAGTAATTATTATTAAACAATATTTAATTTTAAAAACTCACAGACAACTAGAAGATGAACTACAAGCAAAGGAAAAGGGCTGGAGATCTCAACGAGATGAATGGCGATCGGAAATCGATAGATTACAGGAGGAGATTCAAAGACAGCAAAAAATTCTTTCCGTAAACTTAAGCAAGGCTCCGCAAACACAGACTGAAGCATACATGCAACACGAAATCACGAGACTGACATCAGAGAATTTGGTACAAAAAATAATATCAATATAGTTATCCTGATTCTGAATGATGGAATGTTTTGCATTTTTACATGGAACTTGACTTATCTACGATATTTCTTATACCGATAACAAATAATTGTCTTTTTCTTACAGGATCTTCAAGAAAAATATGACCAGATAGCCGAAGAGTGTAGAAAGTTCAAAAAGCAATGCCAAATTCTTGCAAAACGTCTCAAAGATGCTGGCTGTGAGTATATTATAATTATTTTTAAATATCACTAATTTTTTTATACATTTTATTGAAAATATAAAAAATTGTTAATTTTCTACCGCTTACGAAGACGAAGGTGATGTTTTTAAGGACAGTAAGGATAGTAAGGATCGATTTTACGGATCTAAAGACGCTGGTGAGTGGGTATTACGTTCTCAGAAACTGTCCCCCTTTCTGCATGAGAAACGTGCTCGTATTCACTTCAACCGTCGTCTCAAACTCTATAACACATAAATGTTAGATAATAAGTTAATCCCCATACTATTGCATATTTTAATTATCTAAATGTGTTCTTAGTACCAGATAGCGTCGAATCTGGCAACGAAACAACAGCCGTATCAACAACAGGAAATCTGTCTTCGGAGAATGGTCGTAACATGCCAGTCGTTCGTAAGAAAGAGAGAGATTACGAAGGACTATTCGAATTCAGAAAAGAGGATATAGCAGTTATTATTCGACATCTTGTTAACGGTATGCAGTTTATAGAATAACGTTTTGTCATAATCCCAGAATGAATTTCCCACAGTGAAATGAAACAGCTATATTTTCTCTCAAAAGTTTGCCTGAACTGATCTTTTCATATTATCTTTTCTATTGTCTAGATTTGAAGCCACGCGTAGCTGTGACGTTACTCCCTGGTCTACCAGCCTACATCTTATTCATGTGCATCAGGCACACAGATTTTGTAAACGATGACGACAAGGTGAGGTCGTTGCTGACGGGATACCTAAACGCAGTGAAACGTGTAATGAAGAAACGCGATGACTTTGACTCCGGCGTATTGTGGCTGAGTAACACGCTGAGATTACTTCATAACATGAAGCAGTATTCCGGGGACAAACCATTCCAAATTGAGAATACTCCAAGACAGAACGAACAGTGTCTAAGAAACTTTGACCTATCTGAATATCGAGTAGTTTTAAGCAACGTAGCTTTATGGATATTCAACATCATTGTAACGCACTTGAAAGAACGAATACAGGCACTCACGGTACCTGCTCTTCTAGAACATGAAGCTATTTCTGGTCTTACTTCGAACAACGCAGGAAGAGCAAGGTCCTCATCTGTTGGTGAACAACCAGAATCTACACAACAAAAATTAGACAAACTTTTAGCAGAGTTGAGCGCCGTAAACAAAACTCTACAGTATCATGGCGTCGATCCTGAAATTGTTGTTCAAATATTCAAACAACTTTTCTACTTCATGTGCGCTAGCGCACTCAATAATTTATTGTTGAGGAACGAACTCTGCCAATGGACTAAAGGGATGCAAATAAGGTAAGAATTTTATAGAAAATCTTGTTTGTTTTTTTAACTTATTCCTTAATTTATATTCTTCTTTATAGGTACAATTTAAGCCACCTTGAACAATGGGCTAGAGACCAGAGGCTTTCACCCGCTGCTGAAGCACTACAACCCATTGTCCAAGCGGCTCAGCTACTCCAAGCGCGCAAGACCGATGAAGACGTAAATTCAGTCTGTGAAATGTGCAACAAATTGACTGCTAATCAGATTGTTAAGATTTTGAATCTTTACACACCGGCAGATGACTTTGAGACAAGAGTCCCTGTCTCATTCATCAGACAAGTACAGGCAAAACTTGAAGAGCGAGGAGAAAAGAATGAGCAGGTTTGTTGCAGACTTTGTACTAAATACTATCATCGATGCAGAGTGTATTTACAGTTATATTCGATTATATTACACTTGATTATTTTATTTATTTACAGCTTCTTAAGGATCTGAAATTTACTTATGCTGTAAGATTTCCATTCAATCCATCAAATATACGACTCGAAGACATTGAAGTACCAGAAGTACTGCATTTACCTATGCTCAAGAAGGTCTAAGAAAAGATTTAGACTTATCTTAGGTATCGAGACGTGTAAGTTAAAAATCTAAGTATATATAAATTAATTTATCTTATTTATTGAATAATCATAACTTATGTGATGATGACAGCCTATAGTTACTATAATAGGGTGATGAAGACAAGAACTGTGTAATATTAGCCTACAGAATTAAGGATTTTCTCTCATATTTTATAAACATTATTATTATTTTTTATTTATCTATTTTTTTTTTTTTTTTTCCTTTTTACTCAAACGAATTTACACGTCTTATGCGTTCCGTACTTAATTTTATAATTTTACATTCCAAAAAAAGAAAAAAAAAAAAAAAATACTCCAAGGCTATACATATAATAATTTGTTATTAGGTAAAATGAATTTGCATATTACGTTGCATAATATAACAATGGAAAAATATTATCAAAATTGTATCATCGTCAAGTGTCTTGGACTTTGCCAGAAGTTGTATTAGAAATATTGAAATCACTATGTTGTTTGAAAAAAAATATAGAGATTTAAAAATATATATATATATATAAATTGTAATAGTGTAATATACATATATTATACGTTGCGTTATACATACATACATTACAGTGTTTATTGTTTCTTTAAATTTGAAAAAGAGATACGCGTATGAACTTACGCAACAATTAATTAATTAATTAATCTATTTAATTATGTACAAATTATTGGCTTATGGAAAGGATACCATTATGTATGATTATGTAAAAAGGAAAAGTATATCTATGTATATGTATATCGCATTAGACCTGGGTAAACTGTATATTTTGTGATACGAAAGTGGATGAGTCTGGTGGAACCGAGTCCACCTCGACCAGAGTGAGTGAAAATGGTGATTAATAAATTATGTTAGAATTTAAAATTAAATAATTTAAATAACTAAATTCACGTTAAGTTAGGTATGTAAATAAATTTTAGTGCCATTTCACCTAATACTACATAAAGGAAAGTCGAGATTCCATATTATTCGCTTGCTTGCAAGCGCTAATTATTTTCATTAGTATTATTAAATGTATGAAGCGGAAACGCAATATTCCATAGTTTGAAAAAAACAAAAAAAAAAAAAAAAACAAGGGTTTATTTAAAAACCCTTCGAAAACTTATAAACTATATATAAATGATAGTTTATTTCTTTGTAAATTAAATAAACAGTGTACTGTTTTGAAATAATTAAAATAAGTGGTATTCATTTTTTGTGCCATTATATTATTTATTATACAATAAAAATCTGACTTCAGACACACCACATAAAATATATACAGATAATTTTATTAATTTTTTATTAATATTATTATCAGAATTTGAAAAAAAAAAAAAACATTATAACTTTTATTTAACTATTGGATGATAAGAATGGTTTTAATATCGCTGGTGCTATCGAAAAAAAAAAAAAAAAAACATAATATTTGTGTATGATATAATCTATAGTGTGTCAAGTTAAATTAATGGTAACATATTCATATTAGAATCGATAATGATGAACAAAAAAAAATAATAATAATAATAATCAATAATTTGGTAATTAATTGATGTCAATCTGGAAGGAAATGATTCAAAATCAATATAGGTATGTGCTACAACATCGGTATTCACATCTTTATGTATTGTAGTCACACACTAGTATCGTTAAATTACCTATTTAAGAATCAAACGTATGTCAGTTTCATTTGCTTCACTAAGACTTGCTATCCTAATTTGAAAAAGTCTTATAACGAAAAATAAAAATTACACCACGTATGCAAAGCGGTAAATATCTCAATATTTCTGTATTTATGTACATTCGCATCCATGGCTTTCCTCCTAATTAATAATTGGAACGACCCTATTTTGATAGGTATAATGAAATGATTGAAAAAGTAACAACATTAGTTATTAAAAAAAGGTAATCACATATATTATCATAATGAATATCTACACCAGTTTAGAATTACATAATAACAACATAAATATAAACGAGCTATGAGCCCCTACCCCCGCCTATTGTAGTATTGAAAAGTACCGAACTGTGCTAATATAACATAATAACTACAAGTCATTGTGTTTTCGAAATGAAACGAGTAGTTACAATTGTTAAACCAAATTTCAAGGAGGGACTGGACTTGCATACAAATTAAGTATACGCAGAACTTAAAATCTATCAGATTCTAGTATTGGTATTATTTTTTGCTCAAGTTGATGACGGAGTCCATAACAAGTTTCTTTATGTATTTTTCATCTGAAACACAATATTATGATTACGCTATAACAATTAATCCTATAATCAGCTTATCAGGGAATCATAATATTTTGAATATTATTCTTGACGTACCGAAAGTTTGAGAATCTTCTAAACCTTTATTGAGACCCCTGGCTATTCTTACAAAAGACTCTTTGTCAGGGATATATTTGGTCTTGTAGTAAGGGTTCAGATACTTCTTTATCCATCCTATTAATTCCGTAGCATTTTTCTTACATCGTTTCTCAGCTTTGGGTGATGAATTGTTAGTAATTGGTATACAGCTTTTCCCATCGTTTGATCTATCAGAAATTTTATTGCTTTGGGTTTTATCATGTGTATGTCCACTGGGACCAGCGACTGTACTCATACTGGGCAAAGTGTTTTGTAAAGGGTTTGTCATTTGCTCTGTATTGTTTGTACTTTGACTCATTTCAATGCTTTCAGATTTTACCTTTACAGAGTTTATACAATGTGATACTGCGCTACTATTATTCTTATTGACGATATCACTATTAGGCTTAGTGGAATTTTCAATATTCATTCTTTGAGATATTTGCATAGCAGTTTCAAATTCACATTCAGATTTTATTTTCAATCCAACTGGAACCGTCGTATCAATTTTGCGCTTTTTGCTAATGTGACCGCTGCTGCTACTACTAGGCTCACTATATGAATTTTCAATTTTTATTTTTTTAGAAATCTGCATCGCAGTTTCACATCTACATTTAGATTCAGGTACTGACGGCTTCACTTGGCGGCCCCGTGAGTCTGGAACCTTTTGTGTATAGTTAGTTATTTTTGGAGTTTTGTCAACTGTATCATCCGGCTTATTTTTGGCATCGAGTAGCTTTGAATTCTTGTGAATTTCATTCGCAGATACAAAGTCATTCCCTGTATTTTTTGACGATTCATTATTTGATTTTGGTTTATTTGATATTTCATAGCATGAAACATTCTCTATATTTAAACCATAGTTCTCCAAATTAGCATCAAGAGTTTCCAATTTGTTTGACTTCGTTAAGGAATGAACCTGGATCATAGAATACATACAATTAATGAAAAATTCAACTACCATAATATGTTTCACACAATTTGGTGGATTCTGTAATATGAAAATGGTTTGGGAAAACTGTTTCTCAAAGTTCTACTGATAATATAAATGCAATTGAATGTTAATATAGAACTTTGAAAAAAAAAAATACTCACCACTTTTGTAATATTGAATTTGTATACATTAACAGCTGTGGTACGACTGAAAACTGAATATTCAAACTTTTTAGCAAGCGTACTCATGTCAGTTTGCGTTAACGAATCTAACGATTCATGATTTTTGAACATGTGGTAATTTTTTGTCAATTCTTCGAGCAATGTCTTATAAAAATGTTCCCTCAACTGCAAAAAATATCAATACATAATTCAATAATCTGATAAAATATATAAATAGTTCCAAATTTTTGAAATTTAAACCAGAAATTTTACCTCAATTGATAATCCTTTTACTTTGATGTGAGTTGTTTCAGCAGATTGTACATTAGACTTTGATGGAACCAAGGTTCCTTGTTTGTTCGCCTATTATAGGAAGATAAAACATTATTTATAATAATTAATAATTATAAATGTAAATTATTCATCAATCAGATTTGTCTTTTTTTCAAATTTTTCACACGATAAATTCAATTGAGTAACAAAATGATATGAACAGCTTTACCAAAATAGATTTTGCAGTTCCTCTCCGTAAAGAAAATTGTTGTTCAATCAACTGTTGAGTCTCACGTTTTTCCTGAGCCTTGATTCTATCACTCGATGTTTCATCGCTATCAGTTTCTGCTTCGCTGTTGAAAATAATTTCACAATTCATTAATATCACAAGTTTATAACATCTGCTATGCCTATAGTATCGTATCGTATTTTTCAATTTTGAAAACAGAATTTTAAAAAATGAACAGGGTAGCGTGGCATTAAAATAAAAACTGTAATCTTTGGGTAAAATTAATTACTCACAATGTATCATACTTTGGTAGTGCGATACCATCGAGAGCAGAAGTTGTGACTCTCCCTCTCCTGCTACTAGTATCCCAATTTTTGAACTGATCAATCCTATCTTGAACTTCTTTTTTGTTGCTGCACGAATCGCACCGATTTATACAAGGCGGAGGTCTATCGCCAAAATGTTTTGAGAACAAAGCATGACGACAGCTAAATAGTGTTGAAAAAAATAATGACGATTAGATAAGAAAAACAATTCTTATAGAAATTATTATCAATCAATTGATTTAGTTATTGATTTGTAGAATTCTTACTTTGCTTGTAAACAGTAATCCCACATTTTTTCAAAACTCTTCCAACGCAGAACAGCCCTTTCAGGCTGACGACTTGGTGCATTGCGGATAAGGAAACTGACTGCGTTACAATCTGCGCTTTCGAAATAAATTCGACAGAACGCAGGTTTTCCATCTCTACCTGCTCTTCCTGATTCCTGATAGTAACCAGCAGGCGATTGAGGGACTGACCAATGGGCGACAAATCTACAATTTTTTAAACATTATAATATACATTAGTATGTTTATATATATTTTTTTTTTTTATAACGCTTCAGTTAGAATTGGACAACTAATAATTACGGATTATACATATCGTAGGTAAATGAATAATATTCATTTAGAAGAACAAAGTACAAATTCACCTAACAGGCCCCTTATCAACTCCCATGCCAAAACAACAGGTTGCTGCGATGACTTGTATTTCCCCTACAGTCCATCTATTTTGTGTTAAGACACGAAGTTTACTTGAAAGACCTGGAATTAAATTTTTATATAATTTGTTATGGAATAGAATTTTTTAGGATTTTAACAATGAGATTTTTCCTCAAAATAATTATACTTGAATGATATGGCATCGTTGGAATTCCCATTGCGGTCAACTTTTCAGACAAAAGTTCGGTCGTCTCCTTTTTGCGGCAATAAATTATACCGCAATTTCTTTTTTCCTGAAATAATAATAGAAAAAAAAAAACAAAAAAAAAACAATCAGATATTAATATTCAATGAATGAATCACTTGTTACATACTTTACTGAAATTGAAAATCAAATCAGTTTAGACAACGTAAAAAATAAACATGAATTGTAGCATACTTTTGGAATGGATTGATCCATCGGTCCCAAGGCTTTCAGGATAAATTCTTTGAGATTTTCGTACGGATTGGGTATTGTATCAGCGAACAATACGTCGTAGTAAAGATTTGATCGGAATACAGGTAGTATAAAACTGACAGGATTTACCATTTTTAAACTAGTAAATACGTCGTTCATTACCTGGAATAAACATTTTTATCAACATAGTTTTTAACGAACAGTAAATTTTCGGGCTATTCTTTGATAAAATTGGTCTCAGAATAAGATATTCTGCAATAATGCTAACGCATAGAGCATTAACTTCCAAAAATCATTACCCTTACACAATGTTACTAATATATTATCTAGATAAATTTACTTCTTTATCAGCTGTAGCGGTCAATGCGATTATTGGTACACTTCTACATATCTCTTTGTATCGTCCCAATTCTCTATACGATTGACGAAAATCATGACCCCATTGACTTATACAATGGGCTTCGTCAATTACGATGTAAGATATTGAACCCGAGTTGTATAGTTCGCGTACAAAATTCTGAAAAATATTTTATACAGAATCAATAATATTATTAAGAATAATTAAAATTTGAAAAGTCTTGTATTTTATTTATATTTACAATTCATATAGAAATAATGTTTTGTACCTCAAAGACACGTGTAGCAGCTCTTTCGGGTGTAACATACAACATTTTGATTGTAGGTTTTTTAGATTGCAAATCTTTTATTATACTAATTCTCTCTTTATCCTTAGTCTTACCGTTTATAGAATTTGCTTTTATATTCAATGAGTTTAGAACGTCGATTTGATTCTGAGAAAATAACAATAAGAAGACATACATATATATATATTATAGGGGTTGTCTTTAATTTGATCATTTTTGCTCACTCACTTTCATTAAAGCTAACAGAGGTGAAAATACAAGAGCAACTTTGTTCTCGTGAAGAGCTGCAGGTAGTTGAAAACAAAGTGATTTTCCAGAACCTGTAGGCATACAGATAAACACGTCTTTCTTTCCTGTGAATATAAAGTATAAGAGAATTAAATTTTATTGATTTTTAATATGTATCTATCATATCGGAATAATAATATACGGATGCATAGAACTCAACTCATAGAAGTAAATAAATATAAGAGAGAAAGATAAGGATCGATACATAAGCATATGACTTATGAGAGACAATACATTAAGTATTAAACACAAAGGATAAGAAATTAACCGAAAATATTATAATATGATATAATAATATAATTGTGAAATTTTTGGGTTATGTTAATTAAATCGATTAGAATTTAGAAAATATTGACAAAGGAATATAGGATTAGGATATTTATTAATATTGTTTACATACTTTGATAAACTGTTTGTACGGCAAGCATTTGAGTTTCATTTCTGAAATCATCGTGACCGAATAGTGTTTTTAAATGTGTTCGTAATGTATCAATCGACATAATTATGATCACACTGATAAAATATTATCTCGATTTATTTAATCAACAAATGATTGAATGAAAAGTGAAATCGCCGATATGGACACGGAACCATAACCTTACACACGCGGTACTAGCGGAAAGTTGTATTACGCGCAAGTCGCGCAATCGATAATGTTACGACGCAATGCCATTCATTGATAAAGGTAGGATATATAGCACATCGTCGCTATTTAGTCTAGTTATGTGAATCGGACTTTAAACCCTGTTGGACATTTTTTTTTTTCACATTTCTATATCATTTTCACAAGTTAGTTTCATGGAAAACCGCAGTGCAAAAGGCGTTGGCTTTGATAAATATAACTTCAATTTATCATTTATATATCGCCTTTAATGCAAGTAAGTATGCTTTTAAATCTGCATACGTTTATCTATCATTAAATAATTTACAAACAAACACGTACGTACACGCGTCTCCAAACTCACTGATCTCTAATATACAATAAAAAAAAATAATAATAAAAAAAAAAAAAAAAATATGACGAATATCTATTTGTACGATTTACAGTAACCTGGGAAAGCAAGGTGATCGGATTTTACTGACTTGCAACTACTACTGACCCTCGTTTCAATTCTTACAGATTTATTGCTAATTAAGTAATTAATTACCCGAGTGCGTATCATCATGGCAACAAGTGTAATGTTGAGAAATACTCTTCGTCAACCTATGTTATTGTTGTAAGTAAACAATATTATCAATATAATTATCTTATTAGTTTGTTCGACTGTTTTGAACATCGTCAGCTACCATACCCTGTAAAAAAATTTTGTTTATTTTGACATGACTAGTATAACCTAAAAAAAAAGAATTTCGAAAAACAATTTCTTTTAATTTGATTTTCAAAAATTGAAAATATTGTAAATGTTTAAAAATGCAACGCTTTCTATTACGAAGAAGACAATACGCTATCATTATCCATCATTTTTACCTCACAGAAGGAAGAACTTGGCAGGTTTTCACAGATTCTTATTAGAACAAAGAAAAATCGATACCACAGGACAGGATGCTATAGACGGTACAATCGCCGACGGTTAGTATAATCCCATATTCAATTTTTAACAATTAATTAAAAATGAGAAACGATAAAAATGTTGATTTATTACAATCTGTTCGATGTTTCAGTGAGGCAAAATTTAATGAAACTTATGGGAATCACCATGGGATATTCACCGTTACAACCGTCGCGTCAACATTTGTTAAAACTATTGCCAACCACGCAGGACGAACTGCCCACACGTTCTATGCAGGATAGTTTTTCATCGGCTATTTTGCCGTTAAGTTCTGATCTCGCGTTGCAAGAAAAATATGTTACATTTTTGGGAAATGTTAGATTAGGAAGGCTCATGGAAGACATGGACACATTCGCTGGTAATATATAATATATTACCACTAATATTCTCTTCTATGAAATTCAATTATTTTTTTTTTATCTATTACGAGTTGAATTTTGTTTTCGTTTAGTTTGGATCGCCAGCAAGCATATACTCAATCCAAGAATGAAGGAAGGGGATATTATACCCCATATATTAGTCACAGCTTTAGTAGATAAAATTGACTTTACGGATTATATTCCTAAGGTATTTAAGGATAAGGTATCTTACAACTTTCCATAATAATGCTAACAACATCACAGCTCGCGAGCTAGCATGGTTTGTGATCATTTTTATTTTACTAATTTTGTAAATATCATCTTATACTGATCAGAAATATTTAGTTCGATCAAAGCTTACTTACTTACTTACTATATATATTATCTCATTTTAGATTAATTTGGTACTTTATAAGTGGCTTTCCATCGAATATAATATGCATTTTTTTTTTTTTTTTTAACAGCCCTAACAATTATATTAATATTATTTACAGATTTTTGCACCTATTAGTTTGATTTGCCATCATTACACTTTTCAATTTTTTTAATATCGGTCTTAGTTCTGCTGTAGTAGTGTTCGATATAAGTATTAGGCACATACACTTAAATCTTAAATATCTACGATTGTTAATATATTACGATAACATACAAGGCTTAAATTAATCTCATTTGTATTTGAAATAATTTACTTTACTAACAGGCAGCAGGTGATATCCGACTATCCGGTCACGTATCATGGGTAGGAAATTCTACAATTGAAGTTGTTGTATGGCTAGAGCAAAAAGATCAAAATACTTGGCACAAACTGACCCGTGCTTTATTTCTAATGGCTGCAAGAGATTCTCTAAATAAACGTTCAGCGTTTGTCAATAAACTGGTCCCCGCGTCGGAACACGAGACAAAAATACTCGAAGGAGGCGAAGGTATAAAAAAAAAAATGTTACATTTTTATACACCTACTACGTATTACCTATAACTATATCCCCAAATTTTTTTGTTACTTATCAAATCAAATAGCAAGAAAAAAACGAAGACAACAAGTTCAAAAACAGTCGTTAGTAAAAATGGTTCCTACCGTTGAAGAGCAGCAAATTATTCACGATGTATTTATCAAGACTATAGATGCAAACCACTATCTAAGCAGCAGGCGAAATTTACCTCAAGGTGCTGTTTGGATGGACTCTTCGGAACTAAGTAATTTGATTTACAGTCATCCAGAAGACAGAAATTATCATAACAAGGTATTGGAATGATACGATCGTTGCGTGTTATACAACTTTATCATTATTAATTTAGAACTAGACAAAGTTCACATTTATCTGATTAAATTTCATCTCAGATTTGTTACATGTGTAACTTTATTGAATAATTTGTTATTAGGTATTTGGAGGATTCTTGATGCGACATGCCTTGGAATTGAGCTGGTCCTCAGCTTTTCTTTTCGGCAAACAAAGACCACGACTGATGCATATCAGTGATATTCTCTTTCATCAACCTGTCGACGTCAGTTCTATAATAAAAATGTTCTCCAATGTGAGTGTAAACTGTCGATTTAAAATATGATGCAAAAAATCTGAAATATTTTGATTAATTATTTGAATACAAAGCAATCGCTGGACTTGACTCTTGTCTTTCAAAAATGATAACATTATGTTTGATTAGGTCATATACACGGAGCATAATATGATGCAAATAGCTGTTCACGCTGAGGTTTACTCTCCTGAAACTAATGAAGTAGAGACTACAAACGAGTTTCATTTCACGTATCAAATAAATGATAAATGTAAACTTGTTATGCCGAGAACGTATCATGGTGAGTCTCATTTAATCTAGTACTCGAATGTTGATGTTATGATTGTTGATGGGAAATCATTCATCATTAGTAAATGATGTAGATATTTTATTTTATTTTATCAACGTTTCTTTTCATTTTTCAGAGGCAATGCAGTATCTGAACGGACGTAGAAACTTTCAACGTGTAATGGGCTTATCAGCGAAATAAATAGCCCAACACTTTCAGCCATAAATAATAGTTTCTAGTAACTTTGATTTAAGCTATATTCGCGATAATGAATTGATATTATTTCAATGGCCATATTATATCTACGTGTTATATTGTTATTATAAATTTGACGAAGTAACGAATCGCTGAATGAATGATTTGCTTCAGGTATGAATAGAGATTGACCATCATTCCGGATATTTTGCATAGATAAATTCTTTGCTAATTCAGTTGGAAACTTTGAATACCTGATTGTTATATCATCGCTTTGCAAAATGATTTATGATAATCGATTATTTAAGTAAAGAATCTTGCATCTGTTTTAATGAATTTATTCTAGTTTTAATATTCAATTATTATGTTTGTATACAAGTTTGTTGATCAATTTAGGATATTATTCACTAATGCTTTGTACTTATGTAATGTTAAGTAATAATATTTATTAAATTATTACATTATAAATTATTTATCATCTAACTTCAATTTTGCGAAAACTCTCATTGTTATAATCAATAAACAAATAAAGATTGATGCTATTCAATCAAGAAATAAGCTATGATTCTGAACTGTATCTTTACGTCTACCCTCATATTAAAATAAATTACTAATATCAATTGCTGATATTGTAACGAAGCTTTACGGAACTTTGTGAGTATGACAACCAGCTCAGGTTTCATTTTATTTATAAAGTATTTCATTGATAGCGGCAGATATTTAGGGAAATATAATTGTAATTAGAATGCCTAGCGCGCGGATTACTACCTATACAAAATTTGCGTAAGGAGGTTTCGAATAGTATATATCGCCATAGATGTTAATTTTGCCAACACCGTTGCGCCTAGGTATATGCAACCTGCATGTCAGTGTTGTAGTTTAAGTTGCATGTTGTAAGGTGGACTGATGCTAAGGGTAGAAGTAGTTCGTCAATTTATCCCCGAGATGGCAATACCATTTAGCACCCCGTTGACGTCGGCACTGACCTAGGAGAGGCACCTGTCGTAGGGTCAGTGGCCTTTGTGGCGTGGAAGGGTTTGTATGGGGGTTGCGCTGACGAGATACGCATGTGACAGAGATCCTGATTCTAATACTATGAACGCAATGAATTGTCGTCAAATAGACATCGTGCTCACTGTCGCAAAAAGATTTTTCTCGTCTAGTTTTTTTTTTTAGTTATTACAAAACATCTCCGATAAACATGGATTCTGTTCCAATTACAACGTTCTATGACTTTATAACAAACTTAGTCGTCAGTCTTCGCGAAATCAGTTGTATTTGGTTAATTGACTCGAATATCATAGTATAATAGGAATATAGTTTATTGGGAACCTTAGAACCTCGATACGCCAACTAGTGGCAGAAAATAGAACTACTCAAATACACTACAGTAACCAATGAGAGGGCTTAGAACCTCGATACGCCAACTAGTGACGAAAATAGAACTACTCAAATACACTAAAATTTCAAAGCCACGCCCATTCCAAGGATCCCAATACTATGATAACTTGTATCCGAGGGAGTAAATAAATAGATTCAATCACAATTGCAATGGGTATATATTTATTTTCCTTAGACAAATACAAATTGAAAATACCTATGTACTAGCTTTAGAAATAAGTAATGTTGTATTTGTATCCACGCTGCATAAATAAATTCTCAGTCATACCAATGATCGATTGCTTCGTTATTTTCCATTTTCCTCTTCATACATGACTTTTTATTTTAAATAACCGAAAGGTGAACGACACATAGAAACAGTACGGAATAGAATTATTAATGATATTATCGTGACGATAGGATAGTAGTAAAAAAATAGTAGTTGAAAACTTACGACCATCTCCTCAGCTCAGATGATTTCTTGATAACAGAAGTCTTCTGGTATATCAACTACCCAATATTTCGTTACTTAGTTTCGATTCTTGACATACACACTTTCATTAACATGACAAATTTTTCGGATTATAATATTTCTAAGTCTAAAAAACGCTGGTATTATTAAATACATTACATAGACGTGTATGAAAATACATGTGCAAATACAATATTCCCTTTTCCCGAACCAAAAATTTCAACACACCTCCTCGGGTCAGATTTTCTCCTGATACCAAGAGCATTTTTCGACTAAAAATTTTAAAAACCCTGTAGTATAGCTAGTATAAATAAACTATACAGAGACGTGCATAAAGCAACGTATGCATGCCTACATCAATACACTCCTCTTTTGCCTCTCCAAAAATTTTAGAACACCTCCTCGGGCCAGATGTTCTCCTGATACCAGGAGTATTTTTCGAGTAAAATTTTCAAAAATTGTCAAAATAGCTAGTATACCTAAACTATATAGAGACGTGCATGAAGCAGCGTATGCATGCCTATATCAATACACTACTCTTTTCCCCCTCCAAAAATTTCAGAACACCTCCTCGGGCCAGATGTTCTCCTGATACCAGGAGTATTTTTCGAGTAAAATTTTCAAAAATTGTCAAAATAGCTAGTATACCTAAACTATATAGAGACGTGCATGAAGCAGCGTATGCATGCCTACATCAATACACTCCTCTTTTGCCCCTCCAAAAATTTTAGAACACCTCCTCGGGCCAGATGTTCTCCTGATACCAGGAGTATTTTTCGAGTAAAATTTTCAAAAATTGTCAAAATAGCTAGTGTACCTAAACTATATAGAGACGTGCATGAAGCAGCGTATGCATGCCTACATCAATACACTCCTCTTTTGCCTCTCCAAAAATTTTAGAACACCTTCTCGGGCCAGATGTTCTCCTGATACCAGGAGTATTTTTCGAGTAAAATTTTCAAAAATTGTCAAAATAGCTAGTATACCTAAACTATATAGAGACGTGCATGAAGCAGCGTATGCATGCCTATATCAATACACTACTCTTTTCCCCCTCCAAAAATTTCAGAACACCTCCTCGGGCCAGATGTTCTCCTGATACCAGGAGTATTTTTCGAGTAAAATTTTCAAAAATTGTCAAAATAGCTAGTATACCTAAACTATATAGAGACGTGCATGAAGCAGCGTATGCATGCCTATATCAATACACTACTCTTTTCCCCCTCCAAAAATTTCAGAACACCTCCTCGGGCCAGATGTTCTCCTGATACCAGGAGTATTTTTCGAGTAAAATTTTCAAAAATTGTCAAAATAGCTAGTATACCTAAACTATATAGAGACGTGCATGAAGCAGCGTATGCATGCCTACATCAATACACTCCTCTTTTGCCCCTCCAAAAATTTTAGAACACCTCCTCGGGCCAGATGTTCTCCTGATACCAGGAGTATTTTTCGAGTAAAATTTTCAAAAATTGTCAAAATAGCTAGTATACCTAAACTATATAGAGACGTGCATGAAGCAGCGTATGCATGCCTACATCAATACACTCCTCTTTTGCCTCTCCAAAAATTTTAGAACACCTCCTCGGGCCAGATGTTCTCCTGATACCAGGAGTATTTTTCGAGTAAAATTTTCAAAAATTGTCAAAATAGCTAGTATACCTAAACTATATAGAGACGTGCATGAAGCAGCGTATGCATGCCTATATCAATACACTACTCTTTTCCCCCTCCAAAAATTTCAGAACACCTCCTCGGGCCAGATGTTCTCCTGATACCAGGAGTATTTTTCGAGTAAAATTTTCAAAAATTGTCAAAATAGCTAGTATACCTAAACTATATAGAGACGTGCATGAAGCAGCGTATGCATGCCTATATCAATACACTACTCTTTTCCCCCTCCAAAAATTTCAGAACACCTCCTCGGGCCAGATGTTCTCCTGATACCAGGAGTATTTTTCGAGTAAAATTTTCAAAAATTGTCAAAATAGCTAGTATACCTAAACTATATAGAGACGTGCATGAAGCAGCGTATGCATGCCTATATCAATACACTACTCTTTTCCCCCTCCAAAAATTTCAGAACACCTCCTCGGGCCAGATGTTCTCCTGATACCAGGAGTATTTTTCGAGTAAAATTTTCAAAAATTGTCAAAATAGCTAGTATACCTAAACTATATAGAGACGTGCATGAAGCAGCGTATGCATGCCTATATCAATACACTACTCTTTTCCCCCTCCAAAAATTTCAGAACACCTCCTCGGGCCAGATGTTCTCCTGATACCAGGAGTATTTTTCGAGTAAAATTTTCAAAAATTGTCAAAATAGCTAGTATACCTAAACTATATAGAGACGTGCATGAAGCAGCGTATGCATGCCTATATCAATACACTACTCTTTTCCCCCTCCAAAAATTTCAGAACACCTCCTCGGGCCAGATGTTCTCCTGATACCAGGAGTATTTTTCGAGTAAAATTTTCAAAAATTGTCAAAATAGCTAGTATACCTAAACTATATAGAGACGTGCATGAAGCAGCGTATGCATGCCTACATCAATACACTCCTCTTTTGCCCCTCCAAAAATTTTAGAACACCTCCTCGGGCCAGATGTTCTCCTGATACCAGGAGTATTTTTCGAGTAAAATTTTCAAAAATTGTCAAAATAGCTAGTATACCTAAACTATATAGAGACGTGCATGAAGCAGCGTATGCATGCCTATATCAATACACTACTCTTTTCCCCCTCCAAAAATTTCAGAACACCTCCTCGGGCCAGATGTTCTCCTGATACCAGGAGTATTTTTCGAGTAAAATTTTCAAAAATTGTCAAAATAGCTAGCATACCTAAACTATATAGAGACGTGCATGAAGCAGCGTATGCATGCCTACATCAATACACTCCTCTTTTGCCCCTCCAAAAATTTTAGAACACCTCCTCGGGCCAGATGTTCTCCTGATACCAGGAGTATTTTTCGAGTAAAATTTTCAAAAATTGTCAAAATAGCTAGTGTACCTAAACTATATAGAGACGTGCATGAAGCAGCGTATGCATGCCTACATCAATACACTCCTCTTTTGCCTCTCCAAAAATTTTAGAACACCTTCTCGGGCCAGATGTTCTCCTGATACCAGGAGTATTTTTCGAGTAAAATTTTCAAAAATTGTCAAAATAGCTAGTATACCTAAACTATATAGAGACGTGCATGAAGCAGCGTATGCATGCCTATATCAATACACTACTCTTTTCCCCCTCCAAAAATTTCAGAACACCTCCTCGGGCCAGATGTTCTCCTGATACCAGGAGTATTTTTCGAGTAAAATTTTCAAAAATTGTCAAAATAGCTAGTATACCTAAACTATATAGAGACGTGCATGAAGCAGCGTATGCATGCCTACATCAATACACTCCTCTTTTGCCCCTCCAAAAATTTTAGAACACCTCCTCGGGCCAGATGTTCTCCTGATACCAGGGTTGCGATTCTGTAACTTTCCGCTAACTCGCTAACTCGCTAACTCGCTAACTTTTCGCTCTAAGACCGTTGGTTGGCTGAGGAGCGTCCAATCGGAGATCGTTACGGGCCGCAACGATCTCCGATTGGACGAAGTTAGCGAGTTAGCGAGTTAGCGAGTTAGCGGAAAGTTACAGAATCGCAACCCAGGAGTATTTTTCGACTTAAAATTTGGAAAAACTCTGGAAATAGATAGTATTTAAAATAAACTATATAGAGACGTGCATGAAGCTGCGTATGCATGCCTATATCAATACACTACTCCTTTCCCCCACTAAAAATTTCAGCACACCTCCTCGGGTCCGATGATCTCCTGATACCAGGCGCAATTTTCGACTTGAAATTTTCCTAACTCTGAACAATGCTACTAGAAATAGATATCTGCCTCTTGATGTCGCTATCGAGTAGCTTCTTATGATAGTTTATGTTGATCTTATGTTGGACTTAATAATAATCAATTTTAGAATTCTATACATAATCAAGTACCTATATACCGGAGATTTGGTATATATATAGGGGAAAGGTGGGTAGCCCCGGACAGCGGGTACCCCCGGTCATCTCAAGTCTTGGACACTTACGCACAAATAAATTTGAAAAATAAAACGTGAAAATTAGGGCAACGATCTTGGTCACATTTTCGCATTTTATTTTTCAAATTTATTTGTTCGTGAGTGTCCAAAACTTGAGATGACCGGGGGTATCCGCTGTCCGGGGCTACCCACCTTTCCCCTACACGAGTATACTTGTGGAGGAAATCGATGCATGTAGTACCTTCCTCAGTCGATGCGATACTAAAACGTCGAAGTGGAAGTGGTCCGTGTCTTACTCGAGTAGATTAGTAGATCATGAACAACTATATCTGGATTCTTAGTTCCATACTTATACTCCCAAAATTGCAGTTTTTTTTTTTTTTTTAATTTATTTTGTTATTTTTTAAATGAATTAGTAATAGCAAAACAATAAGTAACGAATTATATATTTCGCAATCAAAATAGTATACATAGTATATCACATTTTTCAATATCGATGAACCACAACTCCCTTGCTGTGACGTCTACATGGTAAGACTTGAATATTACGCAGCTGGTTCAGATATCCAAGTCCAAGATGCCTTCACAGCTCTATCCCTGCGGAGAACCGTATTCGCGATTTCTGACTTCCCGTTTCCAATTCCGGCAATGGCAGGCACATCCTCTAGACGGTCAACGGTTCAGCAAATCGGCTATTGCAAAAATTCGTTTGAATAAAACAAACATATTATAAATACCGTTGGATAAGTAGACAAGACTACAATCTATCAAAATAGTAGACGCTGATGATATATTCCCGGGTACCTGAAACTATACATCGTACATTAACCACTTACGTCGATATAAAATACTGCCGGATTTACGTCCCAGGTATTTCGACCGATCACTGGACAATTTGATGAACACGTAAATAAAAAAATGATGGACATCAGTTTCCAGTTCAATAGATCGATCATTACAATGAGAAGAAATGCAGCTTTTATATCATGTCTCTTTTACGATAGGAAATAGTTGAGCCAAGTGCCTAGGAATGGGAACTCACATCCCATTGGCGATTTAATTACTTATGCCAACGGTGGTGGAGTTACCAGATCTTGACACATGTATTCCTGATTCGATACAATTTTATTGTTATGATAATACACGTAATTGCAGATACGATCGATTGTATATGGTCGCAACGATAAAGGCAAGGAAAATAATAAACGTTATGGAGGAAAACAGAGATTATGATAATTATCGCCTTAACTATAATTTAAAGAAATTTGATTAGTACATTTTTTTTTTTGGAAGATCCTTGGAAACGATTTCGAAGAATATTTACTCTGATTAAAAATTCAATACGTTATTCTCAGAGATTTCGACACATATGCGCAATACACTTCGTTATTACTATTCCCTAGACATGTGAAACAGTCCAACAGCTAATACGTGTATAAATATAGGTACAAGTGACATCCTGGCGGTGAAAATGTGATAATTTTTCAGTGCTAGTGCGTCACATATTGGTTACTCCACGAACAAAGCTGATACACTCGACTGGTATCAGTAGACCCGTAGCAATCGAATAGGCGACTTCGTATAATTAAAAAAGTGAGTATATTTCATTGTTTTATACAACGAATATAAAGAAATTGTCGATACTGCAAACATATTAAGTTGACTCTTATCATTCATCGATGAATTACATACGTATAAGTATAAAATAGTTGATCGAAAAAATGTTCAAATTCAACATCAAATTTCATCGAAGTACATACAGAATTTGCTTTTCCACATTGCAGCGCAACAATGGGAAGTAAATACGTGATTACATCGCTTGTTTTATTCGCAACTATTGCTTATGTGCACGGATTTGTTTGTCCACTTGCTACTTGTGCAATGGTAAAGTGCGATGGGACAACAGAATCGTCATGCAAAGCTAAAGGCCAGGTCCTAATGCCATACGCTGGTTATTGTGGATGTTGCCCCGCTTGTGTGGAGAGTATTAGTAAGTATTTCAGTGTAAATTAGGTAAATTGATGAAATGATAGTAATCAATGAAATTTTGAACAATTTAGTATTCCTATAAAATTTGATATCTGTACTCGGAATTATTCCGTTACTATAAATTTAGCATAAAATTTGTTCTTCTTGGTATAGATGCAATCGTTCAGTTTCTAATATTTTAAATAATGATATGAATTTACGTTATGCTATAGGTAAAGGTGGGAGATGTGCAGGTTTTTTGCAATCGCTAAGTGAACCGGAAAGAGCAGGATGCGAAATGGGCACGATGTGTAAAAAAATTGCCGAAAACACATTTGTTTGTGATTGAAACTTGACGATTGATTGTAACATGTTACCCACCTTGATCCTGAGTTAAATAAAAAAAATTAAATAAAAAATCTGTATATACGGGATATATACCTTATGCATAAACTTGAATTATGAAGCTATTATACACACCTATGTACATAACTTTATTACGCGTGACATAGTAAATTACTTCAACCTACATAATTATTCGACTATATATGTAGTTCGCTCGAGGTTTGTGTGCTAGAAATTTTTTTTTCCCATTTCATTGCTAATCTTTAATCACAACGTCAGAAAACAAATACTTACCTACCTACTGTATCCTGGGTTATTCGCACCTGTCGCCTCGTGTTAACACCCCGCGTATACATATGGCGCTTCGATATATTCACCTTACGCGTTTAGTTGAACAGAATTTTGAACATTCTGTGATGATTTCGAAGAAGCAATTTGAAAGATCCCCAAAATTTTATACTCGGCGATTCTGTAAGTGAAAAATAAAATGGGATCGCGATTATATATTATAGCTGGAGATATAAATAATATAAATCGATTGTACGATACGTATATGTATGTAATAACATAATGATCAAATATTACATATACTACATGAATGACAATTAGAATTTATAAGTATTTTGTTAGATTTTATAGGTACGATATCGAATGATAGGTAATTATATTGAAAATTGATGTTTTTAAATTATATAATTCTATTGAAAATTAATATTTTTTTATCAACTATATAATTACTCACACTACTCATTACAGCATATTCGCGTTCGATATCGCTAATTTATTGACTAAAACTGATCTCTATTGAAATACTATATTAAAATATACCTACGTACACGTTTTACAAAGATAACAAATTGTAGATAATAATATATTGAAGTTTTGAATGAAATGTGGTTTACAAACATTATTATTTTTTTTTTTTTTGTTTTTGCCACTTTTTGTTCGATGTAAAATAGTAAATCTAATTGTTAATGTGTTATAAATTTTAATAAATTTCGATAACGATAATTATTGACATTTTCTGTTTACTGAATACATTTTATACCGATGTGTGACAATAATAATTCAAAATCGATTTCCTTAGATTGAAAATTGGCGAAATGCTGCATGTAGTATGGTGTAATTATTGTTAATTCCAAAAAGGAGATTTGCAGTCTTGGATTTGAGACTATTATAATATATTTTTACGATGTATGTACGTATAAATAAAATTTATAATATTTGATTGAAAATTGAACTGCGTGCGCAGTTACCTAGTTTGAATATCAGTTTCGTGCACCGGGCGGGCTGGTAACAAGAATATTGCAAAAGCGTCTGGGATACGTATACGAAACGCCGGGTAGAAAGCATTAAAACGTGAAACAATGTGCGACCTTGACCGAAGTTCTGCGTCTGCGACCGCGGGGATAACCGTCTAGCAAAGTTTTAAGTATACTTCACACACACAAACACCACCGACGACGACGTGAAACAGGGCCATCAGAACCAGACGTTTTTTTAGTCCAAAGAAATCGTCTGAACGAAATTTACTCGTTATTTTCTCAACACTCACGAATATCAGATGCGAGTCAAAATATGAATATTTTTTGAAAAATATTTGAACAAATTTATATATTAAGTCATCAAACATAAGTCAGATTCGATGTGTATATTCATCTTAAAGAATTTGCTACCCGATAAGGACTTAAAAAATTCGATGCGATGCAATTACAACTTTTTTTCTCTGCAGAAACGGAATTCATTTCTTTATCGTCGTATGCAATTTTTTCTATAGGTACATATAATACGAAAAAACCTTGATAAAATTTTCAGACATATGAGACGTTTCGTTATATGTGTATTATATTTTATAATTATATAGTCATAATACAATATCCGTTCAAAATCCAATAAAAATTTAAAAAATAAAAATTTTAGCTATTAAAAATAAATTTACAATAATTTAATAATATCTATTTACACAGAGCTTTGGAATCGTGTATTATATTATATAAAAGGAATTCGAAACAGAATATTAATGGATAATCTAAAATGAATTATGATTACGGATTGAAAATTATTAATTCGGTTTCAAAATAGAATAAAATAAAATTGCGAATATATAAATGAAACTTGTTATACATGCAGGTGATAATGAATATGTAATAAAAAGAGAGTTAAGACTCACCAACACCTGTAGTAGAAACTGTCCTGCAAGATCGAATATAGGTACCTCGCTGCATCACCGCGCGCCAAGTGGAATAGCGTGACTTCCCGCATCACCGCGCTTCACCGTGTGATAATAATTCTTGTCGTTTGATATTGACGAAACTTTACGATGAAAAGCCCTTCGCGAGTGAATATGGAGTTGCAGGGATCGAGCGAACAACAGCAAATCTCTTTACACGTCCAGGCCGCACTGCCGTTTCACTCGCACGATCCCTAGCGTCTCGCGAAGGTTGTGCATTAACCGAACCGAACCGAACCGTTCGCCCGGCTAGTTGATTGAAAGGACGAGTTTTCCCTTTCGATTCTTATACCTCAGATGAGATGAGGAGAAGAAGCTTGATCGAGAAACTGCAGTAGATGTAACTTTCGGTCAGGTAGACAGGTAGGTAGGTAGGTAGGTAGGTGGGTAGGTAGACTAGGTAGGTAAGGAACTAAGTGGATATAGTTATAGGTATAGGATCAGGTATGTATATAGAGGGTTGTTTGATGGTGCGGTGTGTTGCTATAAAAGTATATCGCAGTTTGCGTATTATACGCTGATCAGAAAATGTGGCGGGGTGCAGGAATATATGAACGAAGCGCGGCATGCAGAAGGCAGAAAGCAACAGGCAAAAGATGCAAGAGGTGCAACAGGTGAATCAAAGAACTCTCCTTCGATGTAGGGAGGGAGTAAGGGCAGTATTTCAACTCCGAAGGTGGAGTCGGGGCCAAGAACTCGACCATGGTTTTCTCAGGGTGCCATCTATGGCTGCGGCTGATCCCCATCCACTCCTGAATCCTGAAAGCCTTAAGCTATAGTAGCCATAGCACGAAGAGAATCGCCGACTATTAATCATAAAAGGTATGGTGTCTTAAAGCCAACCAGCCAACTCTCGTATACGTATGTACGTACTAGTGGCACTGCATGCCCAGCCCGGTTGCCTGGCAGCAGCTTTGGTCCATCAGAAAAAAAATAGAGAATCTCAAGGAGAAACCGGTTTTCATGGGGGTAGCCAGTTCAGCCAAGTTATCTGTCTGCCTGCAGCATCCCAAGACCAAGACTATAGCCAAGACATTGCTCTGCCCGTTGCAGCATGGTATTTCAAATTCGATTTTATCATTCGATGAAGGAATTATTCTGTTCATTTGTCCATATCGTAGTAATACATGTATATAAACGCAGCTGCACGCACTACTATAGCAGCTATGCATGTGCAACAGCAATTTATAAAGAGTCATTATATCGATGCATATAAAATTTCACAAATAATAAGTATACCTTCCTTTGATTCAAAATTTCTTAGTATTATATGCCAGCACACAATCAGAGGCGCGTTTAAATCTTATATACCTACCTACCTACCTACTACTACTAGTATATATTGGCCACTCGTATTATAAATGCGGTAGCCGAGGTTCGCAGCGAGCTGATGCAGCTGGCTGGACGAGTGGCAAATTCTTTAGGTGAAGTAAAAAAATTTTGCTGCCGATATACGGGGTGTCCTGTGAAAGGGGTTTCGTCCTCGCGACAAGGCCGTTACCTATATGATGTTCGCTTTATGCTTGATACACTCGGGTACAGAGCACGCAGAATATCGCTTACTATACGACTGGATGCTGCATATTCGTAGTATTATAATCGAAGGTCACTACCAAGATTATAGCATATAAAAAGAAAGAAAAAAAGAAAAGGGTACGAGATAAAAGATCATTTTATTATGCTCTTAGCTTTTGGCACACATGCGTCTAACATACATATACCGTATAGCGATTGAGCAATATTGCAAATAGTACGAGACATGCATAGGTACCTTCGATTACATAGTCAAATTTTTAGTCTTTCTGACTTTCGTCGTTCAAGATTTTTTCTTTAGCTAGTAAAAAAAAGAATTTTCAACTGAACTGAGACTATCGATTCTCATGAAAAACTCTGCAATTGTAGAGAGAGGGAAGTGAATAATTCTCCGAAAACCAGCGAGGGCAGTTATATATCTTGAAATCTTCTGTAGTCATTCTTTTTTTCTGGACAATTATTGTTGAAGAAATATTGTGAATTTTGGTTTTAGAGTTTTCTTCGTGGTTATTTTCAGCGAAAATTTTACACTATGAAGATAAATGTTATTTGAGAGCTGATCGTGTACTGTGTAGGTACATTATTTATGCGATCTATTTTGATCCAAGGAATTCAGTGGTAAACTGCATTGGAGCACCAAGATCTCAAGGGCGAAAGATCGCAATTGCAAAAAAAGATCGAAGGTAGTTGAGGTCGGTACTACAGCAATACTTGTCAATGTCATTCCCGGACGATGGTCTGATCTTCTTGTGTCGTTGACTATAAGTTATATGTGCTACTGTAATCTATCCGAAGAAAATATGAAATTAAGAGCGAGAGCGATCGATCGATTATAGTATAATTTTTTAAGATAGAAATTGTGTTACAACTTTTGATCCTTTGACAAGAAACCATTAAATAAGGATTCGATCTTTTTTTTTTTTTAATTATGATTCGATAATATAATTTTTTTTTTTTTTTTTTTACTCCATCATAAAATGATTTTTTAGCAAACTATGGTATTTCATCTGCGATTAGATTCTTTCAAATATCTTTATATTCGGCGCATAAATAATATACCGATTTTTTGCGAGACTCTGCATCGAAAATGACAATAATATATATATATGCCTATATAGTATCAGTATAAAACACGTTTATAATTTATACGGGTGCAGGTGGTAGAGTATAAAGTTCGGTATCAATATCAAGAATCCGTTAAACTTTCTTCAAATAAATTGTCTTAGATACACGAAGAAGATATTTCAGATTCAATTTACCATAATGATTCGTTTGATAGAGGAAATCGAATTCGAATAATTTTGTAACAATGTAAAAACCATCTGCAGACTCTATTTTCACACGAAACGAACATTTTTTTGGACTTATGTGTTTGGAATTGAAATAGAATTTGCGCTAAGTTGGCCTTTTTTTGCGTTTTTTACGCCTGGGCTCAGATAATAATTGAAATGTGACACATTTCGACCAAAAGGAGGTGGGCGACTAGGGATGAGCCTTAAATTCGTTTTTATAACACTGTATGGAAAGTTCTTAACTTTGTGTACCGAAAATTGTACGCAAAATAGCAGATTCCTGATGATCTTACAAAGTGTGGGGGAATTAACGTTCCCGCAAGATTTATCCATGCGGGAATGTTGATTCCCGCACACTTTGTCAATTTATCCATGCGGAGTGTACACAAAGTGCGAACTTCCATACAATACAGTGTTACAAAAAATAGTATATCAACTAGTGAACGAGCCTTTCGCTCGTGCTGCATACTTCACACTCATCGGAAATCACCAACTTTCCGCACTAGTATCATAATATACTAATTTCATACTCCCACGCAATTTCTCGAAATGCAACAAGCATCATCTATTATTAAAAATCGGAACTATTCTCTGATCACCTAAATTACGGATCCTGTCGGTAACGCGTCATACCGATAAGCGTTGCACTAATGATAACACGCAATCGGCGCAACCGGTCAAAACACAAACATCTTTATCCTCTGAGATTCGTAAAAAATCACCGCGAGGTGCGAAGCGCGACTGTTTCTGCTTGACACATGTGTGATTCTGAATTGTGAATTGTGAGTTAAAATTCTGACAGACAATCAATGGACTGTTACGAGGGTCTTTCGATTTTAATATCAAACGAAGAAGACAGTGAGTATGAAAAAAAAAATATATATATATATATAAATACAAAGGGTTCAGGTATTTCGTATAGTACCCGATGTTTACAGAGTTTAACGAATACTTTGCAAAGATTCTTTCAAAAACAGAGGATAACCTCAAAAAAAAATAAATAAATAAAAACACTAATATTATTGCTAAACGTTGAACGTAACAATTTATAGATAATGGTGAAGATTTTAACACAATGTTGGATAAAATCCTACAAAAAGTTTATCACATTTTACCAATCGAAGTTGAAGAAGAAATCAGAGAGACATATAAGAATGACAACAATCCAAGGTAATAAAAAAAAAAAAAAAAACAAATGCGAGATATCTAATTACAGTAGAGTCTCCGTAGATTCTCAGGCTCGGGGCTGTGGATTCTCAGAATTGAGAATCTACGGAGTACTCCCACTCTGCGAGAAGCGGCGGAGCTACACACATACTACACATTCGCTGCGCGCGCACCGCCATTCCAAAGACCAAGGAGAGAGGGAACGTTCTCCTCTTGCGTTCGTGACCATCGAGGGGAAGCGAGAATTTAGAGAGTAGCCAAATTACGGAGACTCTACTGTATTACGAAATTGTGTATTATTATGAATGTGAATAATAAAAATCTGACAATAATTTATCGCGTCAATACTGTTACCTTTATTTTCCTGTTTACACTATAGAGCAGCATTCCTGAAAACTGTATTACACTTTCTCAATGATATACGAAAGTCCATACCTCCGAACAGCAACACATTCCTAAGTGTGAATCAAACAAGTTTAGTAAAAGCAGGAATTGAAATTGCGATATCTATGATGATACCGTGCCTTATATCTGGCGTCGGTATTGGCATAGAACATCTATGCCCTAGGGCGTCTAAATTACCTAACGAAGAACTCACAGATCTTCAGGTATAGAAACTATCATCATTTTTATGTAGAAATTAATTTTAAATCAGAAATCTATGAAACAAAAATTTTTCATAACAAACAAACATCAATAAAGATTCATTTAGTTTCACTTTGTTTCAGAAATATGATCGTTTATCCACAGTTGTTCAAACAATCTACGAATGTTTTAAAGATACAACAATGCGACCGGCAGTGTTACCGCAACTTGGTCCACTGCTAGCTGGTCTGTTGCAATTATCTACCGCGCCGTTAATGAAACCTTTAAAAGAAGCTGATAAATCTGCGGAAAGAACATGTGAGATAGTAAAGTTCAACATGACTACAGATCTTTATAACAAATTGATAAAAGATCAAGAAATATTTAAAGTAAGACTTAATTCGCTGATCGATCTATCACCGCAATCTACTGTTATCAAGGAATTGATGATCATACTTGGAGTTAAAGGTGCTCCTAATTGGCTACGCAGAGAAACTAGAAGAATTTTAATCGGCAGAATAATGAAACCCAAGGGTATCGCTGCTCTGGTAATATCCATTTGCGACGGTGGTTTAGACTCCGGTGTTCACTGGTCAAAGCTAGACGTTATTGCTAAACTTATAGCTACGCCGCAGAGCTCTGACCCAGATTCTTATTACAATTCTATTTCTTATCAGGTGAAATCTTATTTTAAAAAGAGTTGGTGTTTCCTCCTTCCTGAACAATGATACATAATTTTTATATGTCTTTTCCAGTTGTTGGATCTCCTCGATTCTAACGCGAGAGATTCATTGATAGTAGCTAATTGGTGCATTAATGCATTGTACGAAAAAAACCCGGTGATTTTTAGCAAAAAAATTCTCAACAGTATCACAGCTCCGCTGTTAATCAACGCTGAAGAAACTGAGCCTGTAAAACTACTGAAGACTGAGATTGAAGTTACCAAGTGTATAGAGAATCTCTCTAAATGCTTCATCACTAGCGGAGCTAAATTCAAATGTTTACCGATTAGGCTTATCTCTGTGATAGCTGTTCCTCTATTTCGTTTATACAACAAATCATATCGCACTGTTTATGTACATCGAAACAGCATCAGACAACTTTTACTTTTACTTTTAAATGAAAAAAGTATACAAGCAAATCTTTTCTTGAAATTTCTTGATCAAAATGATTCAAACAAATCACATAACTTTGGGAATAATTTGACTTTCCAATTTGGTCCTAACGGGGAATTCGAGATAACAAATAAACGGGAAAATTTAAATTGCGAAGAACTAGGTGATTGTTTATTAAACTTAGTGCAGACTGATCAGAAACTGGGGTATAATTTGTTTTGCTATTTGTTGAAATCGTTGTCGAATAAGGATGATAACTCGATTAGCAAAAATGAAAACTTGTTGTTAAAGTCAGATGATGATGAAAATATCAACGATATGCATAAAATAGAAATAAAATTAGTGTATACAAAGCTATTGTCAATACTTGCTGAAACATCGACAATTCAAGAAGCACATGTGAACGATCCTGAACACATATTATCGTTCATTAAATCATTGATTAACGATAAATCACAAGCCAGTAAGGAAAATAGAGACTATATAGTCACGGAATTCGACGTTTTATACATCAGTCTAATGTTGATAAAAGTTATTTTGACAAATAGAAGAAGAAGTACGATAGAATGGAAGCCATTTAACGAATTAATCGCTTCCTTGAATGAGTTGCAAAGCTTTAATACTCAATCAGAACTCTTGTCGTTGGCCAAAGAAGTGGAAATCCTTATAAAAACACAGGGTACTTCTGCTAGACCGCGTTACCAAGATCTTTCAGAAAAAGATAACAGAGTAACAGAGTTTGATAAAGCTCTTAAAGATCTTGCTGACCCATTGCTACCAGTTAGAGCTCATGGTTTGATGTCTCTTACGAAGTTAATTGAATCTTCAGATCCTGATGCTGTAGCAAGAAAAGACATAATCTTATGTCTATTTCAAGTAATTAATAGGATTAATTTCTACATGTATCGCAGTAACATCCATTACTTCCCTATATTAGCTCAACTAATTTTCCATGAATATTTTCATTATAGGAAAACTTGAAGCACGAAGATTCATTCATTTACTTGAGCGCTATCAATGGAATTGCTATGCTGGCTACCTCGTATCCTCAAAAAGTTATAGAACTGTTGGTAAACGAATTTATTGATGTGACCTCAACCAGCAAGGATAGTACGATTTCCCCTGATACTAGAGTAAAAATTGGCGAGATTTTAGTCAAAGTGACTAGATCCCTTGGTAAATGGATTCAAATATTATTTGATTATAGAATGAGAATCTGCTCTACGATTTTCCTGAAATAATATAATAATCAATTTTTGCTAATCCTAGGTGAACTAGCACCAGTATATAAAAATACATTAATCAATGGATTTCTATGCGGAACAAGAGACGTGGATCCTCTGGTACGAGCCTCTAGCTTATCCTGCCTTGGAGAGCTTTGCAAAGTGCTGGGTTATCGTTTAGGAAATATAATCACAGAGGTGTATATTATAGATTGATTAATTAATGCTTTTGCAATCTTAGAGTAGTTTTTTTTTATGAAGAGATGTTTGACTGTCCCTAAACGATACTGTTTCTATCCCCACAGGTGATTTTCTGCATTGGAAGTATAATAAAAACTGATAAAACACCTGAATGCCGTAGAGCCGGAGTATTGGTTGCTACTTTGATGCTTCAAGGTCTGGGAAAAGCTGCTCTAATTAGTCTTGGAAGTGATCTAGTCCCTTTGTATCGAGCTCTATTGAGCCTACGTAACAATGATAAAGATCCGGTATTGCGTCTGCATGCTCAACTCGCTCTTGATGAATTTGACGATATTGTACGTAACTTTCTCTTCTCAAAGCCTAAGCTTGAAAAGAATATGTTTTTGTTAGAACCAATGACGTGAAACAACAATAACGCGTATGATGATGATAATAATAATTTATGTAGTTTAATATCATCTACTATCCTCTGTATTTAAAAAACCTTTTTTATATGTATTTATTTATATAACATTGATATATTATTTCTTTATTTATAATAAATTAAGATTAAAGATCGAATTCACCTAAATAACAATAGTTTGATTTAAATATGTACCACGAATAAAAATACGAGTATTCAAAAGACTGGAATATAAATTCATAATAATAGATTGATAGTAAATGAGGCCCGATTAACTTTTACTTTATCAAAAAAACCCTAGTCTGTTTTAAATTATCTTACAAAAATATCGTATCTTCCGAAAATAATCCAGCTAATCGAAAGTGATCTCGTTTCAAAGATGCGTATAATCTTTGCGGATGAGGAGTTGACGTTGGAGAAGGCCGAGGAGCAATTGCTCGTAATATAAATTCTTTAGAAGATGGTGCTGGGAATGTTCCGCTTCCCCAGTCTCTGGGTGTATCAGTATCAGGATTACTATTTACAGAAGTCATCATGTGTGCTGCCTGTAGAAATTAAAGTAGTCCGATACATTTTTTTGATAAATGCCAATAGCACATTCATTATAATAGCAAGTTAGTCTATCTTATCATTCTTCGATCGTCAATGCTGATTCCCTTACCTTTTGTGCCTCATAAAACATCGAAGTTATTCGAGATCCAACGTATCCTCTTGAGCCATCAGGAACAGGAACTTCTTTCCCACGCATTAATTGTACTAAAAATTGGGTAAAATCTTTGGAATGATTTTTACCACCAAGCTTGTGTTGCAATGATTCAGCTTGCGCAACCAAAGCTTCGATGCCTTCAATATCGTGTGCAATTTCCTGAAATAAAAATAAATAATAGACACTATTAGAAAATTTATAGAGTAAGTTAAAAATTTTTAAAAATTAATTAGGTGGACGGTAAGACGAACCTCGTATGATTTTAATTTTTGATGTATTGGTTTAGTAGCAGATTGCAATTTACTTAAAATGCTGTGCACAACGTCTGGCAGATTTGTCAATGCTTCTTGTTTTTGTGAATTCAGGGTGCTAAGGCCTGCGTGTATAAGAACTGGAAGTAGCAATTGGGCAATTTGCCCAAGTCGTTGAGAAGTTAAATAATGTATTGCTTTTTCTGCCTCACGAGTATCGTCAAATAAACGTTTCTGACGATGTGCAGGTACTGGTTGCGCCGAAGTCCAAGCATTCGACCAAGGATTGTTGGGAATCATCATTCTCGGCGATAAGTGACCTTGACAGAGAATCATTATTCATTTTAATTCACTATCAGATATTCGTGAGGAACGAAGAAGCTATATTTTAATCTAGCAAGGCTTGTGCTAATTTCAACATAATACATGCATCGCTAAGACATGATTGATCTTTTTTGATAATCTAAGTCATTTGAAGAAATACTCAAAGCTATGTTAAAGTAAATAACTAAATACCATTCGGTTGTCCCCATTCGTCAAAACCTTCTTCTTCGATCCAATCTCGAGGCGAATACCAGCGAATAAAGTCGTCTAGTACGGCGCCTGGGTTTGCTGCCTAGAATTATTAAAGTGGGTTTGAATCTGTATTTTGAAACGGTTTAAATTCTCAAATGTAAATCAATTTGTGCAGACGACTTGAGGACTCTGATAGAATCCAAAAATATTATGATGTTTGGAAAGGGTTTGACCCTTCTTACGCATATTTTACATCACGTATTACTTCAAGTTCAACAGTAATATGCTAAAGACAGAAAAATAAAAAATCACTCGGTTCCCGCAAAGAATAAAATCTAACGCTGGACAGATCTTCGCATTTTTGGTCTTCAATCTTTTCGAAGAGATGCCTCTACTGGATGAGCATAAAACTTTTTGGTATCGCAAGAATTACTGGCGTGGTTTAATTTTTTAGAATTTTTTTTTTATAGAACTTGAGAGAAAAAAATTAGCTTTGTTCCCATTATCTCAATCGAAAATTGGATCATCGACAAGTTCTATGCTCATCTGATAGAAGCATCTCTTCTGAACAATTGAAGTCCAAAACTTCCAAGATCGGTCCAACGGTTGATTTTATTCTTTGCAGCAAGCGAGTGATTTTGTGTTTTTCTGTCTTTAGCATATCACCGTTGGACTGGAAGTATTACATGATGTAAAATATGCGAAATGAGGGTGAAACCTTCTCCAAACACCATGTTTTTCTTGGATTCTATCAGAGTCCTCGAATTCTTTGCAAAAATTCATTTCTATTTGAAATTTTCAACCCATTTGAAGGCGAAGGATATACTTTGAAAGATTCCATATCGGATAGGAGAGAAGCGCTCATAAGTCTTGCTCTCATTTCTGAAGCTCGTTTATCTGTTCCAAGTTGCATCATGACTTCCGCATCCTCCTCTAATTGATCCTCGGTTTTTGGAACTGGTTCCTGTGTTACAGGAAGATAAAGAGATCCTCCAGCCTTGATTAGCTTAAGAGAAGGATGTTTTGCTAGACGACCGGTCGGTCGGTTCCATAAAGAGTGTTTAGCTTTACGCTGTGTCTTTACCAAAGAATCATCATTGTCTGTTGGCTCTTCGTTTGTACATTCAAAAAATTCTTCTTCTGAATCTGAAATTTTCAAAAGAGGAAAAAGGGAAATGGGAATAGGGAAATTACTATTACAGGATCAACATCTTCTACCTAACTCATAGCATAATAAATGAAATTATACCAGAGTCTGGATCGTCGATATCCATGCTTTGAGGCCTGTAGACAGATTCTTCGGTCGCTTTTTTCCGCTCAATGCAACAATTCAGCATCTACATAAAAAAAAAAAAAAGGACAAAGTTTGTTTTCTATTTTTCAACATCAAAGACCTCACGGAGTTAAAATTGAGGTCTGGAATTAATGAATGTATACAAGGTAATTGTATACCTGTAGCTTTTGATGCAGCAAGCAAGTTCGTACAGAGTCTGGAAATCCAGATCCAATTCTGTAATAAATAAAAATCTATTATAATTGAAATAAAAGATGAGGATAATTGAATGGGAAATGAGTGGATAAAAAATCGTGAGAAATTTAGAAGCTATAATGTATTATATAGTAGTAGGTACCTAAAAGATTTTATAAAGTAAACTTTCAAGTTGCTCAATTCTCCGCTCAACGAATCGAGATAAATAGCATAAACGTGGGGTAAGAAAATCGACGGTATATAAATATACCTAAGCAATGATCTTATCACCGTTTTACACAATACTCGAATTTAGAATTTTTTAAATAAAAATTTCATTCATATAGGTACGTAGGCGACTTTCCCTGCCCTAAAGAGTGAGCAGGCGTTACGGGTACTTGGCGCAATGTCTGCGCGATGTCCATACATCGCGACCTTAACATCTTTACGAGATATGAAATTCGAATTTTGAGAACCGGGGATAAAACATTAAAAGAAATAAATTCTTAAAAAAAATCACCGCTTCCAAAAAAAAAAAAAATCGTAATTTTGACTCAAGACAAAACTATATCGAAAGAATTTTTGTGATTTTTTTCGGATTGCATTTGTAGATTTTTTTCCAAATTCCAACTTTTTCTACAAACTTCCGTATATCTCAAAAGTATAAAGTCCTACATGAAAATTTGTGAGACAAAAAAGTTGCAGTTTCGAATAAACTTTCTGAAAAAATTTTTTTTTGGGAATTTCTCGAATCCCAAAAATACACAAAAATTGGTTTTTCAACCAATACGTCGCTTTTGATTTGCCTCAATAATTTACAGAAAATACTCTCAAGTGTTTACAACAACCGTAGGTATATTTTTTTTAAGATGTTTGGCTCAATCGTTTGGAACGTATGCTTATTATTAATTCTTTTTTTTTTTTTCGAACAGAAATCTTACAGATTGAAAAATCTTTAAGAAATCGTGTATTTTTTTTTTTTTTTTTTTTTTTTTTTTATTTCTATCTCCGATCAAATTTATAGAGTTGTACTTGAAATACATACGAGTGTTATCTTGCATATGGTGAAAAAATAAATGATCGATCATATAATAATTAAAGTTAATTCTCTTCTTATGGCTGGTATGGCTAGTGAATAATCTTATAAGACAATCTTTAAGCAACGTATAGGTCTACGTAGTCGGTCTTTACTCCTAGAGAATCAACAGGTGGGCGATGACCCCGCGCTTAGCCGGAGGCTGCAGGCATCTTTCCTTGCCGCGGTCCATCCGTCCGTCTCTGAACGAAGGTACATACATACTGCGACTAGAGAACGATCGACAAGCTAGAGGAACCTGTATTCGGTTTTACCTTTACCTCTTGGCTCTGGCTCTGGCTCTTGCTAGGCCTAGTATTTGCCCTACCGCGATTCTTAGGCCGAGGTAAGAGTCGTACCGTATAGAATCGTGTTCCAAACGGCAGTCAGGCACTCTGGGCAGGTTCTTGCAGTCGTGCGTCGAACGTAAAACTCAAACGACGCTATGCCGACGCCGCGAACAAAGTAACGGTACGCGTACACGGTCACCTATCATCATCATCATCATCATCATCTTGGTATTTTCGTCAGAAAAATTTACCAATTATATTATTATACATGAGTGGTGAAAAACTCATAGATTTTAATTAAGAAAAATTTACTAATACGAAATAAAATTCTCAAGATAAATGAATTTAAAAAAAAAATAATAATAGTATACGATAACCGGGATGCAGTTTCTATAATTTTCTTAATCATTTATTATTATCTATATAAAAAAAAAAAAAATCAAAAAAAAAAAAAAAAAATCTACACATAGGTATGTCAGTGCCGGAGGAAATTCTACTTTACATATATAAACGTGCATCCGGAATTTAAATAAAATAAAATAAAATTAAATTAAATTTGTGCTACAAAATTCAATATTAAGAGATAATTATTATCGGAGCAAACACGATGAAACACATGAGTTAATGAACACTGATACTCGTGCTGTGTGACAATGAGTAAGTATCATCATCATCATCATTACTCATGTTAATGATTTTGAATTTTTTATTTTTTATTTTTTCACGTTATCAAAATTCAAAATCTGATTTACTATAAAATTGATGATATTACGTATAGTCATTGATTCCAAAAATTTATGCGATGATAAATTAAATAACGTTTTGACGCTATTAATTATAAGATATATATCTTGTACATAACTGTTATGCGGTGTCAATTCTATATAGGTGCAGCAGCAGTAGCTGCGTGTAACAGTCATATGTGTGATGATCGCGGATCATTTTCTACATATATATGTATCTGTATAATAAACTGTTATTTTAATATCCGTTTAAGCTCGGATACTTATAGGACGTTACCGTTCGCATGAGAGAGTCCGATGATAATTATATCTATTTATATAACGATCGAGAATCGTACGGGATCATGATATGCTATACCTACCTATATATCGCGTCACTAATGCCATAAGGTCGTAAGCGCAAAAAAAAAAAAAAAAAAAAAAAATGTCGTGTTTTTGGTGGCAAAATTTTTTTCGTGCCATATAACATCGTTTGGGCATATCCGCAAAAAAAAAAAATTATTTTTTGGCGCTTACGACCTTATGGCATTAGTGACGCGAATTATTCTAATATAGAATTAGTAATTTGGTATGAAAAGAATGAAAAAAATCCGCCTGTTCAACGTTCTAGAATAAGAATAAGAAGACGAAGAGGAAGAAAAAAAAAAAAAAAAAAAAAAAAATGAAATCTAGATTCTAGTTCCGATGCGATTTAGTGAAAAACGTTTTGACGCGATATTCCGTGTAGCAGTGACACATTTCATCCGAAATGTCACGGTCACGTTTTTTTTTTTTTTTTTTGAATGAGAAATAGGCGGTGTATCTTGATTTTAAAACATCAAAATCCGGAGAATACGTGAATTCAATATAGCGCAACGCAGTTCTTAGGTCTGACTAATCGGGCGTTCAAGCTATATTCCGCAAGTAAAACCACTCGCAGGATGTTTTCTTAATAGTGAGAGAGAGAGAAATAAAAATAAAAAATAAAAAAAAATTTAAAAAAAAAATAAAAGAAAGAAAAGGACAGCGTAGAAGATCGCAATCTATGGTCTATGAAATGAGTTACGTGGGATTGATTGTATAAATATGTATATTACTATACAGGTGTGGCATTATATATGTTTCAAACGTTATATTCTAATTATTATTTGTTACCTACTATCGCATATATAATATAATTCCGGTATGAAAATAATCTCAAACTTTCATTTCATATCCATTATATTATATTATATTATATATTATCGTATAAAGAAAGAGGAAATCGCAAGGCGTTACATAAAAATAGTATACATAAAACCGCGGGTGTAGGGTATATATATATATCTGTATATAATATCTATAATACCCGTGTACCTTTCAGTTTCTCCAAAACTATCTTTAGAAATAAAATTCTTTCAACGGAATTATTAGGTATTCGAATTGTTTTAAATCAAACTTGTATATAAAGTTTAAAGAATTCCGCGATGCTTTCTCTCATAGTAATTATTTCTCATATAGAATCTAGTTTATATACGCGCTTGTATATATATATATATATATATATATTTTTTAAAAGGGCAACGGCAACTGCAACTGGAACTGGAATTGCAATTGCAATTGCAATTGCAACTGCATTAGTTACATACATTATACAGTATGTGAACGTACTATTTCACTCGAATCACCGGTCTTGCAAGAATGCCTCGGTCTTATACCGTATAGCCGCACTAGTTATCGGCTATATATAATATCTATATGCTCGTCAAATTTCACCCCTGCGAGCACAACTCGACTTTATCGAAAGTTTCGAGTTCGTGAAATATGTGTATAATGAAATGACTAACAATATAAGTGAGGAAATAATTGGTAACGACAATTAATATACAGAGTGTGTCTAATAAAACCTATACTGGCGTCCAAAATTCCATAAGAATTTCAGCATTTTGGAGCTTTTTTTTTTTTTTTTTTTTTATAATTTTGTAGCTCACAAACCAATGAACAAATCCAAATGACTCATGCATATTTTCATAGAAAATTGAACACTCTACAAAAAGCTTCTCTTATCATTTTTTGATAAATTGACTCCTTCCAAAGTTATTCAAGCTCAAAGTTCAATTTATAGTTGAGTTGACTATTTTTTTTTTTTTTTTTTTTTGTGATTTTTTTTTCCACAATGATAGATACATTTTTTAGAGTGTTCAATCCCCTATCAAAATATGTAAGAGTCATTTGGATTTGTTCATTGGTTTGTGAGCTACGAAATTCTGAAGAAAAAAAAAAATAAAATTCCTATGAGCTATTTAAATGGAAAATAGAAATCTTAATATTAAGAGCTCCGCTTTTAACAGGCATCTTTTTTCACCCTACCCGAAAGTATTTCAATGCGAAAATTGAAAAAAAAAAAAAAAAGAATAGTCGATTTTTTTGGAACCGGTCTAAGGCCTATGCATCAACGATTACCTCGATCTATTACGAAAATGAATGAGAAATCAAGATCGCGAGTTATTTAGCGTTAAAGAATTTCTTTGTCTATAGAAAATAAATAATAAGGAAGACGAAGTGAATTCCGTCATTTTTTTTAAACCTAGTTATCGAAATTATCGATCACCGATTTAGCCATTTAACCCAAATTCTAAATAGTGAATCTCAAGATCTCCTTGGAGACGCGATGTTAAATTAAGTTTGTCGCGAATGGGGCTGGTTCTTCATTTCCGCAAGAGCTTCCTAACATCCGGCGAAAGGTTGTGCATCGTGCGGTAATTGCTCGAACCGATAGATTATTTGGACTTGATTATATCGCCTCGGTAGTAAATTTTTGCCTATATAGGTATACAATCTGAGAAAATATTTTAGACGTAAAAAAAAAAAAAAAAAAAAATAATAAAAAAAAATGTTACGCTACTTGGAGAAGAAGCTAATCTCTTCCTTGATCTTTATAGCGTTGTATAACTAGTGTCTATACGGAGACAATGAATTCGGTATGAAAACGCACCTGCATTTCCTGCCGCCGGCAAGGAAACAATTCTATTTGTGACACAAAAAACAAGAAAAAAAAAAAACGAGAAAAAAAAAAAAAATGGAGCGAAGTTAAGCGAATTAATTACAGACAAATTCCCACCCTACTTAAGACAATTTCGTAACAGCTTTTACCTACTATTAGCTACAGTGAAACACGCGACGCTATATGCCATAAAATCCTGTGGCGACTCTATGCAGCTAACGTTTCGTAGTCCAACTTACGAAACTTATAGAGACAGGAACACGCCGCGGCATATATATATATATATCTACGCAATGGGGAATGTGTGAACGCCTCGTATACACAAGCAGAAGCTTTTTTATATACGTGAAACCATATGCCTATAAGAATAAAAAAAGAGAGATATAGAAAAAGACATAGAGAGAGAGAGAGAGAGATAAAAACGTTCCTTTCATATTCATGTAGGTGGTTTGTCTCTCTGGTATACGTTTAATTCCCACCTTTCTGTATTCCACCTGGAACAGTTTGTCCTCCTGTAGATAGCATGAAAAATAGACAAGTTTTAAAAAAAGAAGAAGAAATAATGAAGAAACACCGTGACATTATACCGCTCACACTAATTCGACACCCGATATACGAATAATAGCACATTTCAGATTCCAGGTGAAAAAGAGCACGTTTCAAATTCCGGGTGGAAAAGAGCACATTTCAGATTCCGGGTGAAAATGAGCATGTTTCAGATTCCGGATGGAAAAGAACACGTTTCAGATTGAGAATGAAAAATAGCACGTTTCAGATTCACTCGAAAACTAGCACAATGCAGGTTGAACCGAATATTACTTATTAGCAAGTGTCAGTTAGGTTTATTATAAGATTGAATTAATCATTCAATGATAAAATTGAATCGAGTTTTTGTGCATAATTGTGCATTTCCAATTTCATAATAAACCTACCTGACACTTACTAATGAGTAATATTCGCTTCGCCTGAATTGTGCTAGTTTTCGAGTGAATCTGAAACGTGCTATTTTTCATTCTCAATCTGAAACGTGTTCTTTTCCATCCGGAATCTGAAACATGCTCTTTTTCACCCGGAATCTGAAACGTGCTCTTTTCCACCCGGAATCTGAAATGTGCTCTTTTCCACCCGGAATTTGAAACGTGCTTTTTTTCACCCGGAATCTGAAATGGGCTGTTATTCGTATCGGGCGTTGAATTAATGGAAAAATGTTTCCTTATACGATCGGCGAAAGTTTAGCATTTATACAAAATTTCGTTTTGTTTTTTTTTAATCCTGTTTGGTTGCAGGACATTGGGAAGAGGAATAATTATTCAACTCTTTACTGCTCACAGGAAAATATTTATATAAAGATGAGATTGGAGCCAATTTGTCATCGCAGAATTTCGAGTCCTAATTTATACCGTCACAAGGTCCTCGTCTCGTTTAGACATACGGATGTCCGATAAATGTTTTATTTTGTTAAAAATATGAAAACGGAAGTATAGACGGACGAATACGTTATTAGTCTTGAATCTTGACGACCTCCCAGATACAGAAAATTAATAGGTACTATATATTTTACTCTTGCCTTATATTATTTCGCGACCTCCGAATATCAGGTTTGAATTTATGATAACTGACCGTCGAGCGTCCTGAATTTTTTTTAACACTACGCTATTTTTATTTTACAACTTCTTGTTGAACCTTATATATTCAAACAGCGTACTACAGGTTTTTAATTTATTAAGATAAACGAGAGTTAATAGGAATAAATTATATTTTTATATGTATATTTTATTTTTTTTATTTTAGTTCATTAATTTCGATTGCAAAATTTTATAGAAATATATCGAATATTTTATATATGCATGCAGTAAAGCAGGTGGTTTTTTTTTTTTTTTTTTTTCATTTATCGAACATTGACGCGTATTGTTGCATAGTTGACCCCGTTTATAATTTCATTACGAAGAAATTTTATTATGTTCGAAGATTAATTCCGTATAGTATCGTGTGCGGGGAAAGTTGCGAAGAAACATGTTGAAACCAAGGACAAATACCAAGCGATTGTTATTGAAGGCTTGATCTTTAAGTGAACAGGTTTTGAAACTTCGGTCGCGTATTCGTCATATGAATTTTTTTTTTTTTTTCAATATGCATCTTTATTATATTATGTACCACGACGACATGAATATAATATAATATGAGAATAAAAATCCGTTATACAAACTCACATATTTATAAAATGTCCTGCCCACATTCTATCAGTGATGTAATCGGAAATTCTTATAGGTATACAAAATTACTAAACGCCTCAAACTTTTTTTTAGCAATTTTAATTCAAACCTCATTTTAATATCTAGTTGATATTTATTATAATTTTGTCGTATATTCATATTATGCGAATATTTCGTTTATACATCGAAAATCGAATAATAAATTTATAATCAATAGCTCGATTTGATATTTCAAATAATTATAATATCTATAGTTGATTGAAAAAAAATAAAATAAAATAAAAACGAATCAAAGCCATTGTGAGAAGAAAATAACATTCGCGACAGAGTAGGTGTATATATAATAACACGGTCAATCTCTCTATGTGCAGTATATATACCTCTTAATGAAACCCTTGTATAGAAAATGAAATTCGAAAAATGTTAAGACCTTAGCGCTACTATTCAAACTTTCTAACAATAAGTATATATATATATATATATACGATCGTTTAATATATAATATAGTATAAAACTTGCATATATACATATAGGTAGATTATAATAGCATAAACGGGGAAAATAAATATATATGTCAGTATTCAGAAGTATATAGCAACTCCAGAGTTGTAACACTATGTGAGAGAAAGGAAAGCAAAGCTAGCCATTAAATAGGTATTTCAAGCAATAGTAACTCGCGCGTATCAGGATCAGATCAAGTGGAACACTTTTACGGAAATATATTGCTATAATATTATACTGAAAATATCAATCGATGGAATTCACATTCACGGAGTAGGTAGGTATATACATTCAATTGCCTGAAGCTAAATTCTTGATATTACCTATATATATAAAAAATTCCTGATCATTATTCGATCAACCGCGATTCGATCGAATTTAAATGAAATCAATACCTTGAAAATAATAATCTATGGGAATATTTTTTCTCGGTATATCGCGTAATATATCAAAATCACCGGATATGTGTGCAAGAAGTGACATCGTCGCGCCTCGCGTTCTACATTCGATTTAAGCTCTTTTCTGTTGGTTACGATATTAATAATGTTACGATCTCTGTTCGACGAGAGAGAAAGAGAGAGAGAGAGAGAGAGAGAGAGAGTTAAAAGAGAACGAAAGTGAAAGGCTAGGGATTCCATTAGGCGCTGGTCCTCTCTGCGTCATCTTACGTCTTACGTAGATATTTGCACGCTAATCAATGGTAAAATTTGTTAATTTGTAAATTTGTCAATCATCCGCGTTACTAAATATACAAGAAGAGCATAATCCTCTTCACCATTTACTATATACAAGCACAACTATAAACCGCGTTATCCAAGTTCTCGATCTTTCATCCAACAGGTCTTCGGTTCAACAATTTTTGCATTATTTATGCACGGATCAGTGCAAACTATGCCCAAATATTCCTCAATCCTTGTGACCTGGTTCCAATATCAAATCAACAAGCTACTATATAGTATAGAAGCATTGAACTCCGTTTTTTTATTATCTTAAACTGGTATAGTAAACCTCGTTGATTGGGTTGTTTCGACCTTAAAAATCAACACGACGAATACCAAATTTCGGAGATTATGAAATACTGCGGAACTTCGTAAGTGTATATATGGATACCATATATAATATTCGCATGAAGTAAAACGGGCTGATCGCGCGCTCTATTATCACTGGACAATTATCATCCGTTAATTATGAAGGTAAAGTTGCGTGAAGCTATGTGGTAGCTCGTTACCGCAATTTGCCGGTTACCGGAGCATCATCCAAGCCCCTCCATATGTAGGTAGGTACACGCTGTATGGATTATAGTACACATAGATGATTGAGATTAGAGTGATTCTCACTTCTCTCGCGTAAGTCGTGCGTTATACTCCATAGTAAAATAATAGGGTAGAAACGTAGTACTATATATGTATATATATATATCTGTACAGTAAACTGCACAAGGTATAGAGATATGCCACCTATAAGAGCTAGGCCGAGGAAGTCGGAGCAGAACGCGTGCTACGGTGGATGAGTGCAGGCGTGTACACGATGCTTGGTGCCCCGGTTAACAAGTGTTCCGCGTCCTACTGCCTTGACGCGATGTAGCGGGTAGAGAAAAATTAATTGCCTGTACCGGTGGTTTAGGTATTCACAACCGTAACTACCTATATAACCACGTTTCACTAGCTCCATATTATTATAATTGGACAAATTTTGGAAAAAAAAACAATTTTTTCATAGTTTTCAAATTTTCTAATCGAAAAATTCTTCGAGAATCCTTCAAGAGTGAAAAAGTCTAGTTACATCCGTTGCATATGATGTAAAACATTCATACACAGAAAAAAAGGTTGACTTGAGCCAAGAGAATTATCTTGAATCAAGTCAACCTTTTTTTCTGTGTATATTCGGGTGGTGGTTCAAAAGAGACCTAATTTCTCAGATGTTGCTGCTCATTCGTGAATATGTTGTTTGTGATTTTGAAAAATTATTCCATTTTTTTTTTTTTTTTTTTTTTTAGCTCTATGGGACCATATTTACTACTGCCTCAGTGAAGTTGAAATTTCGAAATTTTGCCATTTTTGGCAATTTCAAAGTTCTCAGATCAAAGTCCCTCATTCAATGAGGACGTTGGTTCAAGATGAGACTCGTACGATAATATTTAGTACTGCTTCAGAGACATTGAATTTTTTTCACTATTCAGGGGTTTTCTTAGAGATTGAATCGCCAGGTGTTGCTCATGAGACAGTCTTTACTTACCATTTTAAGGAAGAAGTACACGAAGTTTGCAGTCTGTCGGACCATTTTTACTACTGCCTCATGTTGCTAATTTTACTTGAAGAAAAGTCGCCCTCAATGAGGCAGTAGTAAAAATGGTCCCGCAGACTGCAAACTGCTTGGATTTCTTCCTTATATTGGTAAGATGAAACTGTCTCATGAGCAGCACCTGGCGATCGAAGCTCCAAAAAAAACGCAAAATATTGAAAAAAAAAAAACTCCAATGTCTCCGAGGCAGTATACTAAATATTATTGTACGCGTCTCATCTTGAACCAACATGCTCATTGAATGAGAATCTCGAGGTAGCCAGATGAGCGCTTTGATCTGAGAACTTTGAAATTGCCAAAAATGGCAAAATTTCGAAATTTCAACTTCACTGAGGCAGTAGTAAATATTGTCCAATAGAGCTAAAAAAAAAAAATGGAATAATTTAAAAAAATCACAAACAACATATTCACGGATGAGCAGCAACATCTGAGAAATTAGGTCTTTTTTGAACCATCCTAGTGTATATATTATACAGATGAATAGATGATTCAAAATTTTTCTCAAAATTCATTAAAATTCGTGGTTTTTTTTTTCCGGATTCGTTGAACATATCATGGGATATTATTATATTACCGGTCAATTGCGACTGAGTATTAGATTATAAGACGATCGTTGTATCTATAGAGTTTAGAAAAACGTATAAAGCTCCACATACATATTATGCGCGAATATATACGATCGCTTGCGTATTTAATTTGCTAATAAATATAGCGATTTTTTTTTAACACGAATATACATATACGAGTGTTATAAAATCGTGATTATAACCAAAGTACCGTAATCTTGTTTCTAATTAGGTATATATCGTATATGCCTATGTCTTACTTGTGCATATCGTATCTCCATCGAACCGTATATACCGAAATGTTTTAATATATAGTTGCGGTTATAAAACTAATAGCAAGATCGTTATAGGTATATATATACGAAGGATCGAAAATATTTAATTATATGATTGCAAAATCCGGAATTATTATTACTCCATAAATAGCGTATTACCTATTATACAACATTCACCTGACATTCACTATCTTTATAAATTCGAAGGTATAGGTAATAATACACATCTTGGTAAACGAATCAATAAAAATAATATCTCGATTCCGAAAAATCGTCATATCTAATGCTAATCGGTTTTTTTCTTTCATCTCAAATAATTATATAAGATAGATTTATATATTTCATCAAAATTTGCATTAGATATATATTAGTGCGTCGGATAATTATATATTCACAAAACATTTCCAAGTTCACTGCGACATTATAAGCCAAATTAGCTATTAGTATAAATATATAGATATTGCATGACTTTTTTCGATGATGAATATTGAATATATATATATACAGAAATAGTCAATCAGGTCATAAATAACTGCACAGTATAAAAATCGGTGTTATAACTTTGCTTGAATCGCTATGTAAGTAGGTACTATAAGTACTACGTATAGCATGTCGTTAAATACTTGTAAAAACGGGATCATTGCGGGATCATCTTTCATGATCTCGACATTGGAAATCTATATTCTACTACGTATTATACAAGACTAGGTTGATAAACTTCGATATAAATACTAGCTATGTGTATATAAATATACAGACGAGAGGGAATGGCAGTCGGGTATAGCCATCGTAAGTAAATAAGTAAGTAAGTAAGTAAGTAAGTAAGTAAGTAAGTAAGTAACGTGAAGAGGTAGTAGGTACCTTCTTACGTAGGGGCATTGACTCGTAACGGATTACACTTGCGTTCAGGTATTCACGGCCCACAATCTGGTATAGTATAATATAGTTACACTATAAGGTATAACGCCTGTGCAGATAATAATATATTATAGCAAACACCGTAATAATTAAATATAATTTCAATTTACATTTTACACATTGAAATAGAGACCTAGACACCGTAAGATCGGTATCCATACGAATTATAATTCTATATGAATACGATAAAGAATGAGTTACAACGGTGAATTTTAGACTATGAGAGAGACATGGCATTCATTGTACTACAACAAGCATAGCATTCCTTTACAGCTTATATCGAAAAAATTTCGGAAGGAACCCACGGTTTTTTTTTTTTTTTCTTTTTTTTTTTTACCTTGTTTTGAATTTAAAGTCTTATTACTCGCCAAAATGATAATAATTTTACCGCAATCTGTAAGTCGAGGTCGCGAAATGACTGAGAAAAAGAAGAAAAAAAAAAAAACGGATGCTATAAGTTATCAAACAACGAAAAGGTATCTGATTTCTGTAGAAATGTATAACAAAGTAATTTTAACTTTAATTAACCCAAGTCACTCTACGATTTTTACTTGCTAGCTATAAGGTTTTTGCATAAGATTAAAGTGGTTCTCGTAAGTCTCAGGTTTGTTCGCGCAAGTTAATTAAATAGCGGTTTTTAATTACGGAATATATGCCTAACGTCTGTGGTATGCAAAATTTGAAGCCAGAAGCGAGGAATAGACAATGCGATGCTGTTACATATACGCTCGCAAGACTAAGTCGCTAACGTGTAATTATTTGGTTCAACCAAAACGAAATTTAAAAACAAAAAATAAAAAATAAAATAAAAAAAATAAAAATAAAACAATCACGTACATAGGTACTATAATGGTATTAGAATTATAACACACTGCAGTTTCTCACCATCAAAAACCATTGCTATTAATTGCTAAAAGAATTAGCGCCTTGGATTAGGCCCAAAGTTTGCGAGATTAGAATCGCGATTTATATTTTTCCTGAAACTGTTGCAAATATCTGGATATACCATGTAGAGATATCATCAGCTACGATGGCCCAAAGTTAAGGCCCATCCCTAGTCGCCCACCTCCTTTTGGTCGAAATGTGTTACATTTCGATTATTATCCGAGCCCAAGTTTCAAAAACGCAAAAAAGGCCAACACTGCGCGAATTCAAATTCAATTCCGAACACATACGTCCAAAAAAATGTTCGTTTCGTGCGAAAATAGAGTCTACAGATGGTTTTTACATTATTTGCCAAGGAAATCGAATTGTGCTCGGAATTGAAATTGAATTCGCGCAGTGTGGGCCTTTTTTTGCGTTTTTGACGCCTGGGCTCGGATAATAATCGAAATGTAACACATTTTGACCAAAAGGAGGTGGGCGACTAGGGATGGGCCTTAAAGTAATAAATAATGTAAAATGAGCAACAGCAATATAAAAACGTGTACAATTGGTCTACAATAATTATTACTGATAGATAATAATTATTTTTTTCTTTCTTTTTTTCATTTTTATAGATCGAGCAGTGATTGAGCTATTGCTATTACTAGCAGGGACATTCTACGTGGTAGCCGCAACTTCTCCATGTCCATGGGAGGATGGTGTTGCAGAACTTCAAGGTTCCTGCATATGTGACTATAATCTAGCGAAAGAACTATCTGTACAATGCGACGTTGTGGATTATGAAAAACTTGTTGTAACCCTGCAACGTTATGCGTCAAACATTGCGATAGATCTTTTATACGTTAACGATAGTTCGATAGGAATTTTGAAGAACAATTCCTTCTCTGTAATGACTATTAATAATATTCAACTATCGGGATGTCATATAAAAATAATCGAACCTGATGCATTTAAGGGTCTGGAAAAATATCTAAAAAATTTAAACCTTAGAAACAATGAATTGACCGAGGTACCATCCCGCACCATAGAAAATCTGCATAATTTAACGGTACTTGATTTGTCAAATAACAAAATCACCAAAGTATCTGACGACGCTTTCGCTAAACTAAAACTCGTGACGCTTAAATTATCCGACAACGAAGTGACTATTGCCCCTGGTGCATTTCGGGGATTAGATAAAACTCTTAAGAATTTAAATCTCAAAGGAACGAGGCAGAAAAAAATACCAGAAGCTCTTAGAGGCTTGAAGACTTTGGCTTTCCTTGATTTGTCGTATAATAGCTTGAGAGAACTTCCCGGTTCGGGAGGACCCCAGGCATTTGATGGACTCGAATCTTTAACCGGATTAAATTTGGAAAGAAATTTCGTCCAAAGTATCGAATCAGACGCTTTTTACGGCGTCAGAAACACGCTAAGTTCTCTAAGTCTTCTCAGCAACCTAATACCCGACTTTCCTACTGCAGCTATAAACAGTGTTCATGATTTGAGGGTGAGTATCAATTACGAAATTATGCAGCAATACGTACATTGCGAATACATTCTAAACGCGTTGTTATCTCAAGGTCTTGGACATTGGTTTCAACCTGATTACCGTATTGCCGACTAATGCATTCCAAGGAAATCCATCGCTAACTCTACTTGCGATTGACGGTAATCCACTGACCACTGTACCAGAAGCAGCGTTGATACATCTCAACGGAACTTTACGTGGTTTGAGTTTCGGTGGACCCTTCCTAAATTGCGACTGCAGGCTCCGTTGGATAATTGACTGGATACGTAAACAAGATTTGCAAGTAACCAGCAGAGAAAAACCACAATTTTGTGGCGATCCCCAACAGTTAAGGAACAGAACATTCTACAGCATCAGGCCTGAGGGTATGACATTGACCCGTCGATGTAAATTATATGCACGTTTAGGGTGTTTTTTAAGAGAAATTAATAAGCTGTTAATAATGTTTCCAGAAATGATCTGCCCTGTTACAACGATTGTTTCCACTGCCGTTGGCACAGTGGAGAGTGTGGATGCAAAGGACGTGATAGGTTCTGGCCAAGATGTAGTAGAGTCAGTATTGCCCCCAACTCTAACATCAACAACCACAACCCAACGACCATCGACTGCCATGCCAACGTCGAGTACAAATCGTCCATCTGGTAGTGTAGAGAGAGTTACCGAAGCGCCAGTTATTTCTACAACAACGTTGAGAACAACTAGCAGACCCACTATGAGCAGAACTGGAAATGTAGTTATAACCAGAACGACGATAGCACCTTTGAAACATCAACAAGAGCCGAATATTTTACAGCAACATCAACCTAGACCACCACTTGTGCTAGGATCTCCTCTTTATAAAGCAAAATCTGATAAGGTTATCGTAGTTAAAGATGTTCTGAGACAAGATAATACAGTTATTATTTACTGGGACACAGAGGTTTCAAATATTCTTGGATTTAGAGTGATTTATCGTCTATTTGGAGAGAATAGTTTCAAACAAGCACCACCGTTAGAAGCTAGCGAGCGTGAATTCAAAATAAAGAACGTGCCGTCGCAGGTAATGTTCGATATCCACTATTTGATCATAAGCAGGTTTGGAAAATGTGTAACACTTATATATTCATGCATGTGTTTCAGGAATGCATGATAGTCTGCGTAGTTTTATTAGAGGAGACTAATGTAAGTCCTGGAAATGTTCCATACAATCAATGCAAAGAAGTTAGAACAGAAAATTCCCCAACATCAAACATGGACAAGATAACAATAGCAGCGAGTGCCGCGATCTGTGCGACAATTGTTGTCGCCGTGATAATTTTCGTTGTTGCTAATCGACGAAGGGCCAGAAAACTGCACACTCTGCATAACTTGGATCAAACTAAAATGGGCGGACCCATTGCAGGACTACCAGTAAATTGTTGTTCGGGAATTGGTACAACTCCTAGCCCGGGTGGACCTTTGTCTTCGTTAGCAACTTTGAGCGCATTTAATAATCAAAAGGATTGGGACCAAGTGTCGGCCTATAGTACCAGAAGTATACCAAGGCCAAGAGTTTTTCCAATGGAACGTCAAGGTAACATATATTTTTCAATTTGAATACACAATTATCAAACAGACTCCTAATCTTGTCAAGTTTTTGTTAACAGGTTCGATAAATAGAGCCGCATGTATCGACGACATGAGATCTCAATCACAACATTTTGGTGGTGGTAAAGTTTCTACTCGTTCAATTGCCGACGGACAATCTCAGCATAGTTTTTCAAATAACTCAACGAGATACTTTGGCACTAATCCTGTGCCAACGAATCTTGTCAGTTCAAGACCAGGTAAGCTGACTTTATGGCTTTATATTATTCTCGCTATATAAATGAAACCGGAATACTTTGATTGCTATGCATTCAAGTTTTTATAATCTATGGATTTTTCTCATTCAGAGTTAAGGCAATCACGTCAGTCTCTAGCGGCAGCATCGGACAGGCTATCACGTGCCAGCTTCCCAGCGAGCCATGTGCATCAGCCACATACTTCTGCTAGAAGGCAACGCCCGCGATCGCGTAATCGCGCTTTGGAACAACATCCGCCTCGTCCTGGGAGCCGCTACAGCTTAGCAGACTCGACTCACACTCTTAATAACTATGAGGAAAATAACTGGACAGACCACGATATGGATATTTATATGGCTCGGAATCCAACTACAAGAGGCGGTCTTGTACCATTATGATCTAATGTTCATATTCATCATTCTGCTCAAGCACATTTAAAATCGTTTAGCATAAGCGTATGATTAGCTAGATATTAATTAATGTATTATACTCTAACGTTTAAGACAAGTAGATTATAAAGTTTAAAGATATTTGTATGAAAATAACACTGCTAGAAGCCTTTCCGAGAATATATAATAATTATAAAAACCCTAGGTATTAGATATATTGTTTAAATTCACTCAAGTTTTCAGATACTTATATTCAATCGACATCGCGAATAGGCAGCAGCTAATTATTCGCTGAGCTAAATTCACCCCCCTATTTGGTTGCGCAGAGATTAAGATTTAATTACTTCAAACTTGGGACAAAATTCAATGTTCGAAGACAAGGAAAGAATCAATAATGCATAAGAAACAAAGAGATTAACTCTTGGATATCCGAAGATCTAACATATCGCAGTGAAAACAATGAATAATTAAGACTTGTATAAATGATTCTGTAAAAGGAAATGTAGAACATGTGTCGATGCATACGATGAGTACATACATATATGGAGAAAATTATTCAAGTGAATAGTTGAAGAAACAATATAACGTTAATGGTCGTTTAACAATTTGATGAATATCATTACATGCTAATGAAAACATAGCTTTCTACTCACTCACCCTGGAATGAGGATATTTCTTTCCCAGCGAAATCTTATTTCTTGAATAAACTCGTGCCATAGATGTGCCAAAGCTGGAGCTCCGCCAAGATTATGCGCACAGTGAGCTGCGACTATGGATAATCTCCATACCAGACTATCTACTGCAGCAGTCTTCACGCCTTTCCATTGGTCATCTTCAACGTTATAACCATTTACATCGGTGTACGGTGCTTTCTGAAATGATTATGATAATTAATGTAAATTAGAATTGTTAATTCTTGAATTTTATAAGAATTTTTAAACAGAAAACTCATTACCGGATTGTCCTCAGCGTCTGGGAACAGAAAGTATAATATTGGCAATAATATATCTTCTGAAATTGGACCTTCGACTGGTTTAGATTTCTTGATAGCTGCTTTACTGACAACTGTTGATAGTGCAGGTACTCTAGATTCCGTTAATGCGTTAAAAGCAGAGCTTAAATTTTGCCCATCACCATCAGAATAATTAGCAAAATCACCTAATAATTCAGACAACGACTTCTGATTAGAACACAAATGTATGAAGTCTATTAGATATTCTCCTAGCAAGCAAGCGGGAGACGAAGTCATTTTCACTTGAACGGACCATTCGGGGGCTTGTTGTGGCTCTAAATCTGTATAACTTTCACTGTCGACTACTACATTTTCTGGCATTTCTGGCCAACTTGCGAACAAGTGTAGCTCCCTGAAACACAGATAAAATATCGTTAAGATTATGTTTGCTTGTTTCAATATTCATCAACAGAACGAGTGTCATCATTTTTAATATTTAAAGCATAATTAATCTTATGACAAACTACTTAACATGAAAGACTCGATTTACATTCCTAATTATTATTCAAGATTTCTTATTTATCATCTCAACTAAATGACCGTATATTTCCATCCCCTCACCCGACTGGGTCAAACGTTGCACCAAAAGGAAGTTTTCCTAGTTCAGCAACTCCCAGGGTTTCCCCTTGCATGAAATCAAAATCTGGAGGATCCTGAGTCCACGTGCTGCTTGTCCAATCTTTAAGTAAATACGAAAATCTAACAGAGACCATCGCAGGATCCAATCGCACGCTACATCCTTCCGTAATCTTTTGTTTAAACAGCGTTAGTAGCCCTGTAATATAAGTAAGATTAAATTTATATAGTCGTATCTCAACATTTTCCTGAATATTTTTTTAGAAGAACAAAAGAATGGTAAGTATTATCAATGCCAGAAAAATTCGATTATTCATGTAACAATTACCATTAAGGTATTTGCAATGAGGAGGCACTTTCTTCAAGTGCACCATATCAAAATGACTGCAAACTCCACGTCCCTCGCTTACACCCAAATAAAATGATTGCCATTGCTCTTGAACTTGGACAAAAATAGGGACTTCACTGTAATATAAACAAGAAATAATCAGATCATCGACGACGTACACAGCGATTGTCAATACTTTCAGAATATTTGATTATACAAATTTAGAGAAGACTATGAACTCAGGAATGAAATTCAATGTCTAAATTCCAGGTCTTTTTCACTATTCGCAAAGTTGTTAAACTTTTCTCATGCTTTTCGAGGAATAAATTCGAGTTTTTGAATGTTGGAAATAATACAAACCAGTTAGAATTATTAGCTGCTATTGTAATTGAGCTGAGAAGTATCTTGATCCTTGTCTCATCGGTAATAGCAACTTGTTTTGTAGGAATTAATATGAGAAATTCTCGCACTCCGTAATAAGTCGCAATATCTAAATGTTCCTGATCAAGTATAGCAAAATCGTTTACAGAATCAAGCGCATCTTGTAAACATTGACTTTTAGTATCCTCGCATTCATCTATAGGACTTTCAATACTTTCTTCATTCGATATTTTCAGATTAAAATGTTTCAGCGAAAATTCAACGTCTGAAAAAAAATTTTCATTTTTTTTTTTTTTTTTCATCGCATTGTCGATTCTATGAATTTTTAAAAATGAATTTGTGAATTCCTCGTATATATTTAATGTAATAAATAATATTTGACAATAAGGTATAAAAATGGAAGAGTTCCATTTGTGTGATAAAATAGAATACGTATAAAAATGATTATACTCGTTGTTATTTAACTTAAAAGAAAAAACAACAAAGGAAAAATAAGACGATTGACAGTTCGATATTATAATGATGTGAAAACTGACCAGCAAAGTGTAATTTTTCAGACGTTTCCTCCCACGGTAGATTAATAAAATCTCCTTTTTTTAATATGGGAGAATTTTTAATTCGAGGTAATTTCCATTCGCGTATTATTTCTTCTAAACGAGCTATAAACACTTCCCATTCGGAAGCTGTTGTGAAATCGTGATGATAGGTGTCTTCGATTTCAATATTGTTCATTTTGACGATATTTCACTTATTGTAGCTGCACATTCACTTGAATCTAGTTTTCACATAGGACATACATACAACTTTTTCTCTGCGGATCACCTTATTATTATTATTATTATTATTACTTTCAATAAAACGTCAAAATTATAGGTTAAGAAAGTAAGCGAGAATACGTCTGTGTACATGCAATCAACGACTTATTTCGACTTATGCCTGATTCACACTGTATTATCAATATTTACTACACAACTATACGCTAATCACGAAGACTTGTGCTGCCGCCAAAGCGAGTGCCCCTCGAAAATGGAAGCACGATTGTGTTTCGAAATGTAAAGGTAGTATTTCATGCATGCGACTGCGCGACAATTGTCGCGCGACGAAGGCACGCTGTGTGGTTGAAAATTGGCGGGGAATGGGTGAACACCCTCTCGTTTTTCCACGGATATACTATACAAATGTAGAAAATTGTCAATTCCTATCGTAGCGTATAAGTATTTTCAATAAAATCATCACCTACCGTTGTGTATTGTGTTTAATTTTCACGTATTATATTATAGTACGAATCGTACGGACACCCTGACGCCATCCCTCGGTGTCTAATTACAACTCTAATCGCGCGGAATGATTTTACTACTCCTTTCATTCACGGATTCGTACTTTACATATTATATCTATGAACATAATATTATACATATTATGGATATCTACTATTTTTCTACTATACAAAAATTCGCATTGTTAATTTTATTGTGTTATACATATTATTATAGTATACATACTATCGGAGTGTATTGAAATATGAATAAATTGAGGAGTGAGGTAAGTCCTTTTGAGATAAAAATTCATATAGTGAATTAAGTGCATGCAGTGTTTTTTAAATCTACGAATGGTATGAAATTCGTATATAGGTATAATATAGCCACGGTGGAGTATTTTTCTCGTTGTCTCATCGCCAATGGATTATTATTAAACACCTATTCGTCATTCCCCTGTATCCCGAGATTCAGAGTGGCGAGTTTCGCATGAAACTTAACATTAGTATACATATACATCTGTCGATCTACGTTACGGCAACGCGAGGCCGTTGATACGAACTATCTCTTCCTCTTCCTCTATATACCGCGTAGAGTGGCGGGATAACATTTACTGTTCATATACCACGTATTCATGAAAAATGGCATATAATATCTTACTGGAAAACCTGGTATTCTTAGAAAATTATCAAACGTCGATTTTCAATATTTAATAAAGTATGTAAAATATGTCTGGATTTTTTTTTTTTTTTTTCCTTTTTCTCTTCCATTCACTTATATACTAGTCGCAGAACAAAAATTGGATCGAAGAATTATTGAATTTTTGATCTTTACTTTTACATCGTCGTTATTCATCGCAGTGAGGTCGAATCCTCGTTCAAAAAAAATTAAGATCTGTTATACCATCCAATGATGCTCCTAGTTCGAAGGGACAACTGCTTCGTGGGCAGCGCATGGTTCATATCTCTATCCTGATATCAGATCTCACGAAACTGTGATTTGCTTATCACTATTTTTAAAACACATGTGTTCCATGGCTCACGTTCATTGCAAACACGATAATACATGGTATAGGTGGTATTTTATTGGTCAGATCTAACGGAAATATAGAATGATTATATCTATAAAGCCGTGCCTGTTGAATGCAAAGCCTGAAAGTCTGAAGAACGGTTCAAAGTATTTGTATTACAAGAGAAATATAATTCTCGTTGATTTTAAACACTGTGGCAGCAATATAAAGTCGAATAAAAAAATACATGCAAGGATTGTAAGAGCTGCTATATTATAATCATATATAATTACAAACATTTACTATAATCATATTCGCACGATATGTAAACGCGATTTGAATTTTTCTTGTTCCTGTAAAATTTTACAAAAAATCAGCCAATGTGATTACATGTAACTGATATCTTTAAAAAAGATAATTATTGTATGAAATAAAATCAGAAGAGATTCTGAAAAGCTTCTATTATCCATTCTTATAATCCATTTCATCATCGGTTATAATTTTATCGAAAGATTCCGTTTTCGCATTCGTTAGTTTAGATCTATTTAAACTATCATTGATCGTTCTTAACTTAGAACTTTCAGTTAAAACCGGAACTGCAGCTGTATCATTCGCAGTTGGCTGATGATGTTTGATGATAATTTTCCATCTCAGAGTTGTTCCGGCTAAATTTTCGTTCTTCGTACAATTATCAGACGTGTACGAAGTTGATTTAGTGACCAAACCATCTTCGACTGTAGACGCACGATTAGATAATTCTAAATCATGCTTTTTTTCACGACTTGTTAATCCGCTGCACGGATTTAATTTCCCTAGCTTGTTAACCGAATTATGTTCGGAGGAAACGCAGTGCAGGACATCAAATTTCGGCACTTTATATGATTTTGAATTGAAATCACGATCCTTGGACTTTTCTGATGATTTTTTCTCATTATTATTATTATTATTATTATTATTATTAGGTAAACTAACTTCCTGACGATTCTTTTTGCCTTCCGATATCTCGACTTGACGTGTTTTAGAAAATTTTCGAGGATACGGTAAGCAGGATTTACTACCCATTTTTCGACAAATTGACGAAGTGTGTTTATCTCTCGTAGGTATTTCTTCTACGCCAATAAGGTTTGATATTTCTCTAGAAGTATCATCAGATACGGTGATATAGACCTCAGAGCCTTGTTTCATTCTCTCTTTTACTTTCTTATTATTAAACTTATTAGCGCTAAGATTTTTCTTAGCCGATGCAATTTCCGACATATTTTCAGCCAACGATCGTTTACTTCCTGCTGGTGGATTCAATGGGTTCGGATCTTTAGGCGGTCTTTCGTTCTCTTTCAAATCAGGATGCAAGGATGAAAATTTATTCAGATATTCATTCGCTTCTATGATGCGTGAATTTTTATTATAATTCGATGGACCAGCCTGCGCAGCATCTTCATCTAACAAATCTTCGTCTCTGTTAAATCGTAGATTTTTATTCGATGGTTCGTTCGACAAATCTCCGCGTGTTTTATTCTTAAAAAAATACGAATTAGACGTGATCGATTGCATCGCAGAATACACCTGTTTATCCCTCATCTCTTTACCAGCCGGAACGATACCAATCGGTCCAAAAGACGATTCTTTATCCTTTTTATCGTCCAAAAATTCTTGTATATCTTTTTCAGTTGCATAAAACGAGAGAGGTACACGTTTCACGACAAGTTTCTCAACGATATAATCCCACTCATTAGGATTATATTCTTTAAAATCGGGCTTCTCTTCACGGTTACGTCGTCTCCAACAACAGCTTAAAATCGATGTCCAGCGAACAGCGGACGTCACGTTACTCCAACATGAAATATCGTCCGATATTCTACTACGTTTATTACCACCATCGCCTGAATATATAGAATCTACATCTCTAACTGTTTTACGACTCATAATACAATGGTATATAAATAAAAGTTGAATCAAAAATCTCGTCTTGGCAGCATGGTTACATGCTTTGAATACACATTTACATTTACTATCATATTCGAATGTTTTCGCGCGGCTATCTACGACCGAAGTTTAAAGAAAACAAAAAAAAAAAACATACAAATTTTAGGATTACATTATTTTACTAGCGAATTACAGGCATAATGAAAAATTCTGTGTCCCCATGTGACGAAATAGTACATTTTTGGCATCAGACATACGAATTTTCTGTAAAGGGGAAATGAAAGGTGATTATACACCTCGAATTTTTGGCAGCCCGTTTCTCAGCTAAAACACATCCGATCGATGTGAAATTGATATCAGTAACGCAGAAAAAGTGCACGGAGGGCATGATGCTATTGGATTTCCAAAAAGCGAAAATGTTTCGGGTGTTTTCATATTTATCAAGTACAACGTCAGCAACAACGATTATTCGTTACAGAGCACTCTTGATATAAAACTGTACATTTTATTTTTGCTTTTTGGAAATCCAAGAGCGTCATGCCCTCCGTGCACTTTTTCTACGTCACTGATATCAATTTCACATCGATCGTATGTGTTTTAGCTGAGAAACGGGCTGCCAAAAATTTGAGGTGAATTTAAAAACACGTGATATTTAGTTATCAGACTCGTCGACAGAGAGCGTGAATGTCGGAGTAAGAATACGGCGTAGTTTGGTGTTCTGAATATTGTTTTACGTTGTTGTTAGTCAATGACTGTGAGAGTTGTCTGGAAGTCTGACAACTGTCAGATGATAATCACACAGGCGAGGTTAAAATATTAAAAATTCGTAATGGCAGCTGAAATTAAGCCAGCACCGGGCGTAAATAACGAAAGATTTAGCACTACTCGAAAACCAATACTATTATCAAAATTAGAAGGTTGTAACGACGATGTGAACGGAGCGATAATCATTCCACGAGAAGATGGTGTTATCAGTATTTGCGATGACAGGTATGCTTGGCCGAGCCTATTTTTTTTTTTTTTTTCTTTATTTTCATCAATTTGACAATTTTTTTAAACAAAGAACCTTTACGACACTACAATATTATTATCAACAATCAATAATTACCAGAATTTATTTAATCACAAAACTCTACATGTCGTCGTCAATCTTTTGCGCATCAAGATTTTATTGCAGGACTCTGCAATTTCAATGTAATTTTTAAAAATTCGTCGTATTTTTATCTTTTTTTAGTTCTTAGTTATTTTCACATCATCAATTCTTTCTCATATATCATTTTTATACATTCTCTTATTCACGTTATGATACAAAACTTTTTCTTTAAACATAAATAATATTTCAGATGCATACGCATCGTACATACTAATGATAAATCATCATTATTCATTAATATACACGAAGAAGAAAATACAAAAATTCTTCATTTACATTATTAAAACGAATATTTCTATTTAAATTTTTGTTGATTTTCTCTCTCTCTCTCTCTCTTGTTCCAAAATATTTTCCAAAAATTTTCCAAAAATTGATTCAAATTGTGAAAAAAAGAAAAAAAAAAGAAACATTTTCAAATATTTCTAACTGTTTTTCAAACATAGGACAGTGAGAGTATGGCTAAAACGTGATTCCGGTCAATATTGGCCTAGCGTATGTCAATATATGGGTGCAGCTGCGACAGCGATGAATTATTGTGCGGAAACGAGGCAATTGTTTGTTGGATTAGAAAACGGTGCTATAAATGTATGTATTATATTATATTATATTATCGATGATAAAAAATATCGAATCTTAAATGGTTTATTTTTTTTTATGAAAAAAAAAAAGAAGAAAAAAAAATATATTAATGAGATTAAAACGATTCTTCGTTATCATTTAATAGGAGTTTATATTGGAAACTGACTACAACCGCATGACTCCTATGCGCGAGTGTCTTTCTCATCAGGGAAGAGTGACTGGAATTATTTTTGCTTTGAATTGTGAATGGGTACTTAGTATCGGACGTGATAAACTCTTTCAATTTCATTGTTCAGAAACAGGACAAAGAATTGGTTCCTTTCAAACAGATGCTTGGTTTACAGCGTTGCAGTATCCTTTTTTTCTATTACCTCATATATATATATATTATATTATATATGATATTGAGAGGAGATATTAAAAATGTTACCTTAATTAACACAATCATAGATTTGCCTCGTTAACTAAGCATGCTTTTGTTGGAGATTATTCGGGACAGATATCCATGTTGAAATTAGAGAGTACAGGCGCTAGTCTAATAACTACTTTGAAAGGTCATACCGGAAGCATTCGTACACTAGCTTGGAATGCTGAAAAAGATTTATTATTTTCCGGTAGCTTTGATCAAAGTGTTATAGTATGGGATATAGGAGGTTGCCAAGGCACCGCGTACGAACTTCAAGGTCATCAGTAAGTATTCTATGCACAATGCACTAGGCCTTGCCAGTTATTTAAATTATCTACTTTGATGATCATTTATTCCCTTTTTTCATTCGCTGTTCATGTAATGAAAAAAAACTCCGTTTTTAGTAACAGGGTAACGGCTCTGTGCTACTCAAACGCCGAGCGATTGCTCCTATCCGGAGGAGAAGACGGAGTGATTGTAGTTTGGGATATGTCCGCAAACCGGAGGGAAACTCCAGTCTGGGTTGAGTCAGATACGTGTCAGGTGAGCTAGTCGCATTTAATGCTTAGGTACGGAGTCAGAGTTCAGTTAGAATCTAGAGAACTGAATGATGTCTGATTTCAGTCATGTGGACGTCCTTTCTTTTGGAATATCAAAGCAATGATGGATCAGAGGCAACTTGGTTTGAGACAACATCATTGTCGCCATTGTGGTCGCGCTCTGTGTGCTCGTTGTACAACTCAGCGCATACCGATACCAACAATGGGTTTTGAGTTTGAAGTAAGAGTCTGTGATCCCTGCCATACTCAACTTAAAGCAGATAAGTAAGTGGCATAAAAGAATTGAGTAAACATTTTGTATTCAACGTTATGGTATATGTACTAATTATTATTTGTCTTCAGCCAAACATCGCTGGCATCGTTCCACGACGCTAAACACAGCGTGGTTGGTATGGATTTAGATGCCCCTCGTCGCAGACTGCTAACTGTTGGCCAAGATCGAGTTATCAAAATTTGGGACGTTAGCGCGCTACTCCAATAAACTTCCTTATTAATATGTTATACGTATATGTAAAAATGTTTATTCATTGGTCAGATTGATATAATATGTGCGATTGAAAAATGGCAGGTAATGTACACATTAAGCGGCGGCAATAGTTTTTCAGAATTTTTCGGTACGATATATATTCAGTCTTCATATACTGAATTATGGGTTTTCATCTATTATCTGTAAGATATAGTAATCGAGAAATACTTCCATAAAGTTTATAAAATGCACCATGTACCATAGGTGGGCACAGCAGCAACAGTTTTCTCATATTAATTTCCATTTCTCTTATTTTCAAGGTAAACTAGATCGAAATAAGCGAGGATGTATCTTTTTTATCCGATAGCCCTGTTCTCTTATTTTACAGTCAACAACTATTCGTCATTTTTAAACTTGTTCAGCATTTAAATGAAAGAAGAAAAGTGATCATAATGAGTTTAATTCTCAGTTCTTTTATAACATGTATAATATTGTATTGGTAGGAATTCATAATCAGGTTTAAACAATGAACAAAGAAAGATACGAAGAAGAAGAAGAAGAAGCGTAATTAACTCTTCAATTCTATTAAGTAATGAGATAAACAGACTTGCCACCGTTTTATTAATCTCTGATATCAAATTTATCCTCAATTATTGCCAAACGCCTGATAAAATATATATTAATTGCATGTTATTATTATTATTTTATACAAGTAAGCATCGAGCATGTAACATCAATTCAGTGAGACTATGAAATTATTATTTTTTTTTCTTTCCTATTTATAATAGCTCAGTTTTTTGCTTGATACTCTTGCGACCCAAGACTCGAAATTATTAACATTAACTTTATCAGCTCACACCTTGCTATTTTATCTGGCTTGTTAGTGATCGATGATACCTTACTGATTGATACTCTTAACTATAATTTTATCGAAATTAAATAACTGGTTTTAAATCAATTCGTTAAATCAAAGTGTTAAATTAAATTAAATACAGATTTATACAACACGCTTCAGCGCATGCACGCATAGCAATGAATATTTTCGCTCTAAATCCTCGAAACTAAGTCCTGGATCAATAATTTCTAATACCAATCATCCGATATGTAAATCAAAATAATTAGTATTATCAAATAACAGGGACCAGGCAGTTGGATTATTATAATTATTAATTATACAACGAAAGTATGTTCGAACGATTTAACTCAAAATTGAGATCATTTCGACTGAGACTAATAAGTGATTGATCATTTCGTTAATAAGTTGATGATTTTCCTATACCCATATATACCATCAACCGTGTAGTAAAACATTTTGGTGGTTTTGAAATTATTATTATTAGTCAGACCCTGTTCTTAATTTTTTTTTTTTTTTTTTTTTTACATTTTTGTCAACAGAAATTTAACGCAGTCTCTTGCACACTATGTTAGGTTTACATGTATGTAATACTTCATTATTTACGGGTCAAATGGGTACACACTATTTTTCGATATTTTTCTAAGTAGGTATTTGATTTCCATATACTAATATGAGCGTTACTCCAACTTTTTTCAAATAATTAATCTATCCATCGCATTCTTCTTTCTATCATTTATAACACATTACTTTCCGCTCTGTCCAAATGGATATTTTTAAATCCTGAATTTCGTTCGGTTTGCTTGATACGATATAATATTATGTATTAAGTGATATAAAAATTTTGCTTTTTTTTTCTTTCTTTTTTTTTTTATCATCACTGTGTAGTTACATCGATGTCACAAGTTTACTAATGTTATTTTATGTTGTGATTGATATAATTATATTGCATGATAAATATTAGACGAAATATATTATATTATTATAGTATTATATACGTGTGAGCACTATACATACGAGCATTGTGCAGAGAGGCTTTTCATTCCGACAAATTTTATTGATATTATCAAACTGATTGAATAATGTTACTATTAAAAAAAAAAAAAAAAAAAAAAAAAAAATACGAAAACATACAAAATTAAAACTCGGAACGTCTGCCTATATATTATATGAAATGCCGCAAAAACCCATTTCATTACCACCTTATTATTATTATTATTATTATTATTATGATTATAATTATAAAAAAAAAAAAAAAATATTGTAAATGAATTGGTTATTTTAAAACTGCAAAAATTATGTATAAACATTATAAAATATAATATTGTGTTAATCTAAGCTTGTTGAATAATGAAAATTATATCATTTTCTTATTATTTTGTTCTCATTTTTATCATCATGTATCAATGCCAAAATCATTTTAATTAATAATTTATTATACATTTTACAAACTATACATACACACATAAATACCTATTTAGTATAGCGCAACTCAATCATTCTTATAAGATTATATTTGCGATTCTATTGAAATTAAAGTACAATTTAATAAAATCATAACATTTGCGGGCATAAGATTTTTGAGTTTGCAAATTGATAATTTATTTTCGGTCAATTTCTAAATTTCTAAAGATAATAATCTCAGCCTTGGAATGATAATAATTTATCTAATTTTTTTCTCATTATTATTTATACTAGTATTCGGATTTATAATCAGTTTCTTATAACAGTTGTAAACTATTTTTCCTCACAAGATATTATATAATATATACAACGAAACTAAATTTATCCTTATTAATTGTGAATTGCAGTCCCTATAGTATACATAATAAATCTTATTATTGTTTGTATTGGCAGTAAGGTGCACAGTGCAATACACACGGTACCTTGTCATGATAGCATGTGCATGTTTTTTTTTTTTTTTTTTTTATTTTTTTTTTTTCCCGAGTACGTTGCGCACTGAAACATTATTTAATAACACCCAGGATTCGTACCTATTTGAAAAATATTTCAGTACTATACCTATATACACTGTATTGGGCATTTATATCCGCATTATTAATTTATTAGCGTAATACGTATATCAATGAAATTAAACTATATATACCAAATAAATGACACAGATTGTATATATAAATAATAACTCAGATACTATATTATCATATTATATATGGGTGAAACTTATTTTCTTGCTATTTTGTGATTAATTTTTATTCCTATTTGATAATCTATATATATAATATATATTTCCAATAAATTATTATCAATGGTACAAACGACACGAATTCTTTCATTCATTAATAATAATAATTACGCATGCTATGTGCGCGTAATTCCTTCAGACGTATACATACATAGGTATAGAATTTTCAAAGAAAATTTGATTTTCTGTTTCTTATATCATGAAAAATATTTCACCAATTCTTTTATCAAACGATTTATTCTCTTCATAAACGCTCCATCGATATTAATTCTTATATATATATATAGATATGTGGAAAAATTGTCAAGAAAAACGATAAAGGGTGCTCGAGCAAATTTTACCTTGAATGAATCATCGCTTTTTAGGTATACGTTCAGGCTTAAATTTCGATTCTTCTGAAACAATTCTTATAACTTTCTTAACATCTTTTTTCAACGAGATTTCAAATTCTCGGTGTTACTTTAATTCGTATATATATATATATATATAAGATTTCAGTCAGAGAAATAAAGAAAATTCGAAAAATTATGAAATCAAAATAAAGTCGTTGTCGTCGTCGTCGTTGCTTGTGATTGTAAATATTAATTCAACGCTTAGTTACCTAATTAGTTGAACTAACGATAAGTATTTAATTATTATTATTCTTTTTTTTTTCTGCGATAGCTTGATTTTTCAACATATCATTTTTCCTTATATATTACTATAGCTATTATATAGGTAGGTATATTGTTTTCGTACACACCATAATAATAAAAAAAAAAACAAAAAAAAAACCGCGATAACGTACCGTGTGGTCGATATAAGAAATACATCGCGTCACTAATGCCATAAGGTCGCAAACGCCAAAAAATTTTTTTTTTTTTTTTTTTTTTGCGGATATGCCCAAATGATGTTATATTGCATGAAAAAGATTTTGCCACCAAAAACACGAATTTTTTTTTTTTTTTTTTTTTGGCGCTTACGACCTTATGGGCATTAATGACGCGACATTACTAGTTATCCGCAATATTAAATATTATACTGTTATACAAACGGGCATCTATATAATTATATGACGGATTATATAAAAAAATCGTGTTTAGCTGCTAAAACTTTTACCGAGTTCTTTAAATCTCGTAGATTCAATCGTTTGAAACTGAATTAGTTCAGCGGTCATAATATTATATGATTCAAATGCATTATAAAAATCTTATAAAAATTTACCGCGACATCAGCTGCGGAATAATTTTTATTTATTTATATAATATAAAATATATTCCGGACCATAAAAATTGAATTGAATTTCTAATTTTAAATAAATTTATTAAATCGTTAATACTCCGACTTTATTATATATATAGATCTGTAGACTGTAGACAAGAAAATATATAACTGAAGCTTCGCAAATACTACGTCTCATACAATTATTCGCCAGGCTTCTTATTACGTAAGAAATTCAATACGCGAGTAAAATATATACCTATAAACATAGGTATATGTATTTTCGTGGCTCAGCGATTCGGTATTAAAATAATGCTGCACGCCATCATCTCACATCTGCGATAATATACACACCTGCATATATATATGGCGGGATTTTAATTAGCAGCATATAAGTGGCAATCAATAAACTCTTTCCAAGATACGCTGCATTTTTTTTTTATTTTTATTTATTTTTTGCAACGAAATATATGTAACTATATACAGTTACATAATCAATCGGAACCGATAACTGAAACGAAAATTTTTGATTTTTTAAAACCGATATCGTTAATCGTTATATACATACGAAATTTTGTAAATTGAAGAATACCTAATATACGAATTCCCAAATCTTTTTATTCGCGCAATTATTATACTTTTGGCTCGTATCCATGTCTTTATACGATCGATATCCTCAAGTGTGGCCAAATGTTGGCGATTAGATTGAATTATGCGAGTAATATAATATCACGAGATTCACGAGATGAAAAAAAAATGGAAAATCACGTTTTCGTCACACATGCTTAAAGTTCAGTGTTAGACCGTCGCGAGTAACAGAAATAGATTTTCTGAAGTTATTTAAAACTGCGCGGCCTACGCTTATTGGTTAGCAAATTTATTCCAGTGAATCTTTCTAAAGCCTGTATATATATACTTGTGACCTATATATAAAAATATGACGCAATAATCATCCTGAATTTTAACAAGTGTATAACAACACTTTTTTTTCCAAATTTTGGAAAACCATATACATAAGATTAATGTCATTGATTATTTAGCATTTTCGTTCTAATTTCTTTAAATATATTCGCGCGATCAAAATTTGACGAATCCAGTTTCTGACAAATTCAGAAGAAACTGTCCTGCAATCATAGTGATAAAATAAACCTATACATTAGACCGGTTCAAAAAAATTGACTATTCTTTTTTTTTTTCAATTTTCGCATTGAAATACTTCCGGGGGGGGGATATGGCTGTTAAAAGCGGAGCTCTTAATATCCGCGATGAGCGACCTCTAAATCTTAATATTAAGAGCTCCGCTTTGAACAGGCATCTTCCCCCCCCCCCCCCCCCCCCCCCCGAAAGTATTTCAATGCGAAAATTGAAAAAAAAAAAAAACGAATAGTTGATTTTTTTTAACCGGTCTACTGTATATGCATCATCAATAGATTATCGCTGAACTCTAAAATTTTTATAAATATCAGATGTCTAATTCTATATTCTGAAAATTAGTTCAATACCCGACTAAACTGAATTTCAGATTAGAAATACGATTCCTAAGTATACACGCGTATAATGCCTAACATGACGTCAATTAGATTGCGTTAAGTTTTGAACGTTATACTATAACGTAGGCGTATACGTAGGTATATATCAATATAGACACATGCGTGGGCGATATGACGTCCTAGCTGTTAAACGTTAGTTGAATTTGGCATTCTATACGTTTCTAATATTTTTTTTAATTTTTTTTTTTTTTTTTTTTTACTCTATACACGCGAATAAAACGATCATGCGATCAGACTGATCACTGCAGCGGTTACGTTATATAGTCAGACAAAACGGATTTTATTAAAAAATGACCAGAGGGTTTTCGACCGTCTAAATTAATCTCATTAATAGTTTATTCGCTCATAATATGTTAAGCCGCGCATCATCGTCAAAAGAAAATAGCTTTTAATAAAAAAAAAAAAAGACTTATAAAATCGCGGGACAATAATAATTAATACACGTGGAATTTTGCGGCACGTTGCTCACACGTTTCTTGGCGGTAAAAACTCATGCAACATCGACTTAAGCATACCTATTATATATTATGCTTTAGTATTAAGGCGCACAAGTTTGGCAATTTGCCAATAACAATTCTCCCGCCCTTCGTTTCTGAGTGGGTCATCTATCTATTCGTCTATCTATTAAATGAGTAAGAATTTTCATTTTATTTTCCCTTCCGGTGAAGGTGTAGATTAAAAAAAAAAAAAAAAAAAAAAGAAGACCCAAAGGCCAATAGTAACACAACTTCTAGCACTTGACATTGTATTTTCACCGTATATTGCATAACATCTCCTTGGAAATTATCTTATCTTTGAACCTAGTATATTGTCGTCAGGAGAGGCGAAAACCTTGAGAAGCCGAAACCTTGAAAGAGTATAATAGAATGTTGTATTACGAAGAAATATAAAAAAATAAAAAAAAAAAAAAAAAAAAAAAAATGATCAGAATAGAAAAGAGCTCGAAAAGATGACACAGAACGGGAACGAGACCGGGTTCTACACCGGAGTTTGTTAGAAAAGCTAAGCTATTCGTTCGACAGGGGAAGCAGGCATCAGCGGAAGCCTGCAGCGGACGTACGTTCGTCATAGGCGTAGAATATAATTCTCGTCGTTCACCGTAGTTATGCTAAATCGCTTCTCATACTGATCGCTAAAAAGGGACCGTAGGTCCCCACGCCAGTGACCCCGAGGGATCTCTCCAGAGTTCACGATTTCATCATATAGTTACCCGACAGTCTGCCATGCGGACACCGCGGTCTATAAAACTAAACTCACCGCAACTTATTTAATAACTGTTACATACATATACGATACGATAGCATTATTTTCAATATTCAAAATTAGTTATATATACGCGTTTAATTAATTATAATCTAAAGTAAGAATAAAAAAAAAAAAAAAAAAAAAAAGGTGTATCGTCATAAACACATGTGCGGCTGCCTACAGTTGAAAATATCCATCAGACATTCATTTCCGGAATAATGAATTAATAATAATATTTATATTAGCACCGATTGCTATACATATACCTATACTACTATAGTATCAACGATACAAAAAAAAAAAAACGAACTGTTAACATTTTTTTTTTTTTTTTTTTGCGTAATATAGTACTTTGAACATATAATTATAAGAACCGGTGTTACTGAACTGTTCTACGGCGTATACACTCTCGTCTGAATTCATTCTGGATTCGCAAGGTGCGCGGTTTCGTGAGTCGAATGGTGGTGGAAGAAGTGGAAGTGGAAGTAGAAGTGGAAGTGGAAGTGGAAGAATTGGAAGAAGTGGAAGTGGAAGAAGAAATAGTAGTAGTGTAGTTGTAGTTGTGGTTCGCAGGACTGCTGACGATAAATACGTAACATCAGGTATATCGTGTGCGAGTGAAGAACTGGCGCGCGGTTGTATATGAATATGAATATGTTTTAAAATCTATTGCGAATTAGAGACGTTAGTGCACGCACGTGTATAGTAGTAAATTTATACGAGTGTTAGTTTTTAAACACGTTAGCCGGTAACTGCAGTACATATAGTCAATGAAGAGTGGGGAAAAATTTTGCGTATAACGTGGTGGTGCTCCTCCTTTCGCTAGTTCGTTACTTTTACTTCTATACCTCGACGGCTGACGACATAGTGATATAAAATTTCAGCCATATGGAGTCAACGAGTACGGATTCCGACCACGTGTTGTTCACTTGAAGCCACGCTGTGTACGCGGACAGGTGTGTTCGCCCGCTTGTAATATACACACACGGGATAAATGGGATATCAATGCGACGAATATAGTAATAATAATCGTTGCGTGAAATTTTTACTCAAATTAGAATTATAGTTTAAATTTTTGATATTTGTTGAAAATAAAACAAATATATATAATAAGAATATAAAAAGAGTAAATTTTTCAATTACTAAGATACAATCGACGGTATTAATAAAAAATGCCGGACAAAGTAGCACCCGCTGAAAAACAGCCATTCAAAAGATCGTCGAGTTCGGAAAATGATATTAAAATGAAAAAAGAACTCGGACTGTTAGACGGTGTAGCTATTATTGTAGGTATTATCGTTGGAGCTGGAATATTCGTTTCACCAAAAGGAGTTTTAAAACACAGTGGGAGCGTTGGACAAGCTTTATTGGTATGGATATCTTCCGGGTTGTTATCTCTCGTCGGAGCACTATGTTACGCGGAACTGGGTAAGTCGTTTTTTTTTTTCTTCTTTTGCTCTTTTAACATATATTACATTATCATTTCATGTTTCGTTCACACTTTTTCATTCATCATTTTTTATCATTACTATTACTATACGATATCGCGGTTGTAAAATAGTCTTAAAATAGTTATACGGCAGCTGTATATATATAAGATGATGTAAGATTTATATCTCATGTCAGGAGCATGTGTAAGGCTTTCGATATACTGATTGCATTCGAACTAAGGATAACGATGTATCTTTCATCAGATTCTTAGCTAACTAGCAAGAATTCGAATCAAAATTGCGTCGACTATTTTTCTTGTTATAGAATTTGATTTTTTTTTTATTTTTACGAACTACTATTATAGCAGGTACTAACCGAAATATATTTCGCGTCACTCATGCCATAAGGTCGTAAGCGCCAAAAATTTTTTTTTTTTTTTTTTTTTTTTTTTTTTTTTTTTTTTTTTGCGGATATGACCAAACGATGTTATATGGCACGAAAAAGATTTTGCCACCAAAAACACGAAATTATTTTTTTTTTGGCGCTTACGACCTTATGACATTAGTGACGCGATTTGTGATGAAAGAAAATTGGAAAAAAAAAGTTGCACAAAACGGAGCAAAAAAAAAAAAAAAAAAAAAAAACAAGATCAGGGCGTAATCGCAACTTTCGAATATTCTTACTTTGCTTATATTATGATGACCTAAATCAGGACTTGAAATTTGTAAAAATATATTCCTATGATGTTGATTGATTAGTTATATAGGATATAGGATTAGCATGCATGCAACCGCGTATTGGATCGCGGTGCCAACTATGCGCAGATAAATTATGTAAATGCACAAATTTTGGCAACTGATCATTGTTTTTCCCTAACATACGGGAAGAAGTTAAATTGACTTTGTAACAAAATTCTGTTCCTATGTATACCTTGAGCCAGCGCGACGATCATTTTCCAAACCTTGTGCATGTAGTAGATATCTTCTTTGTAGCCTTCAAAAATATAAATCAATTTTATTACCACCTAGTACCTCTTATCTCATTATGTGAAGCTGACATTGCAAGAGATTTATACTATACTATGCTAATTATAGATTTTGAAATCTTTCCATTAAGTATTGTTAATTTAATGCAAACGCAATTGTTCTAATCTATACTATTATACGTTATTTACTCGTTGTTTTATCGTTAGAAATTTGTGCAGAAAATAACTATGTACCATTGTCAGGGTATATTAAGGTGCTTTCCTAGGCCACCAGTCCTGAAAACATTGTGAAAAAATGTGATATTAAACGGAATATCTCTGCCTGGGCACCGAAATCAATGAAACAAAATACGTCGCGCAATTCTATGTGCAACTCCGAACATGTACAGCCCAAAAAATGTTCGTTTTGCGCGAAAATAGAGAAGATATCCATGAAAAACGGTTTTAGAAACGTTAAAATAGAGAAGATATCCATGAAAAACGGTTTTAGAAACGTTTTTCATGGATATCTTCTCTATTTTCGCGCAAAACGAACATTTTTTGGGCTGTACATGTTCGGAGTCGCACATAGAATTGCGCGACGTATTTTGTTTCATTGATTTCGGTGCCCAGGCAGAGATATTCCGTTTAATATCACATTTTTTCACGATGTTTTCAGGACTGGTGGAATTGCCTAGGAAAGCACCTTAACACATGCTAATAATATGAAGATCGTGCATTAAATTGTTGAATATTATTCTTATATATACCTAGAGCTTAGAATCTTATATGAAGATTGGGTAATTGCTACGTGGTTTGTGAGTTGGTCTACGAAGCTTGAACTTGAATAAAGATCCTTTAATTATTATTTCGAAATGACATTGAAGTTTTTTGCATCGTTGGAACGCAACGAAATTCAACGTAAATTTCAAAAAAATATACAGAACATAAAAATGATCCTACTAGATTTGTTAACATTTTCAAGTTATTTATAGTCGTTTTCACTTTTCAAACACAGCAGGATCATTTTTGGGTAAATTAATATATTTAAATTATTATTATTATTATTTTTTTTTTCGGATTTCGTTGCGTTCCAACGATGCAGACTTCATTGTCATATTTCGAAGGTATATAAACTGATTTATTAATTTTAAATCAAAGCGACAGAGTCAGTATATATATATCATCGTAAATTATTTCTTAAGCTTGAACATCTAATACACGAACTATTCACAGAAGTATATAGTATACATATATGCTTGTTACAACCTTGGTACATATAGGTAATACGTATCATAGGTAATCTGTTACCGGTGATAACAGTCACGAGAGATTTTATCCTATATGACCTCGAAATTCGTCCAATAAATACAGTGAGAAAAGTACACACATATATTTAATTATCATCTCACGCAATGCGGTGTGTGTAAGTATAATTTTACGTACTATTATACGTATATATGTATGCGTCTGTCTTCGACACGTGGGATATAAAAAATTGTTTCCAATTCAAAAAGCATTAATAGCATTAATTAGTTAAGAAAATTCTCTTGTTTTTTTTTTTTATCTTACAAAAAACGTTGATCGATAAATATCTGGCAGTTTGTGACCATATTTGTCCGAGGGTACACCGGAAACTAAACACACATAGGTATACACACATGTGGTGACACCCGCTCTGTGAAGTCAGCAACTGCGATCACAAGCTTGCTTATATTTATAAGTATATCTACATACCAATATGAACAGCGTTAAGCTGATTGACCAGACGATTCAAAAACTTTTTTTTTAATTTTTTTAGATTTTTTTCTGTCCAGAATATCCATCGATAATTCTTTCCGGAATTTATATATAATTAAATTCGACTATAGTATGTATCGCGCATAAGGCAATTGGAATACATCGCGTCACTAATGCCATAAGGTCGTAAACGCCAAAAAATTATTTTTTTTGCGGATATGCCCAAACGCTGTTATATGGCACAAAAAAGATTTTGCCACCATTAAAAAAAACGAAATTTTTTATTTTGGCGCTTACGACCTTATGGCATTAATGACGCGACATGTATTACCTTTTTTTTTTTTTTTTTTTTTTTTTTTTTATTATGATTGTCGGAAGCTGTCTATACAGAATTAATTCGTACACACATATACAGACCTATCATATATTATATGCAAAAAATAGCACGTGTTGCCGACACCCTATAGCTTTATTATCATTCTTGACGATGCAGTTTTTGTTATTACATATTGTCACGTCGAAGACGACTTTTATGTTGCTGATCTTCTTCTTGTTTATTTTAAAGTCTAGAATTCCAACATAAGGTGATATCAATATTTTATTACCTTATTTTATAAGAAATACGAAAAAGAGAGAAAGAGAAAAGAAAAAGAAAAGAAAAGAAAAGAAAAAAAAAAACGATTTCTATTTTCAAGTATAGAAGCGGAAAAAAGGATCCATCTATAACACAAATAGGTAGGCGTAGAGCAATAAATTTAGTCCTGAGAGAAAAACTGCGCGTTCCTTTTCTCTGACTTCAATGCTGCCATATTGCGTTCTATAAGAATCAGCATTTTTTTTTTTTCCTCATAAACCATCAAAAGTAATGAGGAAGCAAACAATTTATACTAATTATTATCACTCAATCGTCAAAACGCTAATTAACCTTGATCTCTTTGCCTGGAAGCATAATATATGTGAACGAATATTTTTTTTAGATCTTTTTCGACGACGGATTTTTGAAGTCTATCATTTTTCCTAAGTCTTCCATATATTGATAGATCTATATATTGAAAAATGGTATATATATTTTATTTTTTTGAATGATCGTGCGGAAGAATTCCACCTCGTATAAAGCGGGCCATTCGTTTACGCAAGATCAGAAGTAGTATAGTACGTCGACTTCTGCACTGGCCAGAAAAACAGCTCCTGGACCAAACGGGACGATCGCTTAACGGTTTTCTTTTAAACCATATTTCCAGGAACCATGATCCCCAAATCGGGAGGCGACTACGCTTACATCAGCGTTGCTTTTGGACCACTACCTGCGTTCCTTTACCTCTGGGTGGCTCTCTTCATCCTTGTACCAACAGGAAATGCAATAACTGCACTGACCTTTGCTCAGTATATTTTGCAGCCTGCGTGGCCTGGCTGTGAACCTCCTTACGTTGCAGTCCGTCTTTTGGCTGCAGCGATCACATGTAAGTTCGAAAAATTCTACTTATGACCCATCGTCAGTCACATATACCTGTACCTACTTATTCAGAGACTCGTGTGAAATCTATATGAAATCTAAAATGAATGAAATGCCCGTCCAGAGAATGTCAGACGGTGCATTCATTAGAGTAATTTGATCCGAAAGAAATACTTTTGACGTTCTATAACTAACAAGACGAAATTTTGCATTCAATCGTTTCTAATTGGACAAAGCAAAGCAACGATATGCTGCAGTCGTCGTTCAATGCCGCGCGAGATTGATGTTCTTTGTCAATGAATTACTCGCGGATAAAAAATTGGCCGAATTTGTTCTGTGGTCTGATTTAAACCGTTAATTAAATCTATGGGAGAGTGGATTTAAGAATGTTCTGGTGGTACAATCGGCATCAAAACAATAAGACAGACAAAAACCGAATTTGATAATTTTGGATGATATTAATGCGAAAAATGATGGAATAATATCGAGGAGCGGATATTCCCACAACATCAGAAAATGAAAAAACTCTCAATTTAGTGACAGAATTTCGAAAATACCAATAATGACGAAAAGTTGTAAAAACATTTTACAAGTATGTGCTGAAAATGGTTAAAATTGTTCATTTTTGATCCGATTTCAAAATTTCAGGGTTTGTTATACTCGGTGATAAAATCTCTACGAACTCACTGGAAAAAGTTTTGCATAAAATACTCATATTTGAGTAAGAATTCAGTTGTTCACAATCCGAATGCATTCTGAGATTCATATGATACATATACTGTTACATTTTTGACTTGAATATGAGTGTTTTATGCAAAACTTTTTCCAGTGAGTTCGTAGAGATTTTAAAACTGAGTATAACAAACCCTGAAATTTTAAAATCGGATCAAAAATGAACAATTTCAACCATTTTCAGCACGTACTTGTAAAATGTTTTTACAACTTTTCACGATTGTTGATATTTTCGAAATTCTGTCACTAAATTGAGAGTTTTATTTTTATTTTCTGAGGTGTGAATATCCGCTCCTCGATATTATTCAATCATTTTTCGCATTAATATCATCAAAAATGATCAAATTCGGTTTTTGTCTGTCTTATTGTTTTGATGCCGATTGTACCACCAGACCATCCTTAATGCGGTTGGGTCTTATATTCTTCTTATCCTTTTCCTTTTCTCTAGGTTTGCTAACTGCGATAAACTGCTATAATGTGAAATGGGCAACACGGGTACAGGACATTTTTACCGGTACGAAAGTATTCGCCTTGTTAATAATAATCGTCACAGGATTCGTATGGCTCTGTATGGGTAATACGGAAAATTTTCAACAACCATGGGCCAATTCGAACACACAACCCGGTTACCTAGCATTGGCAATGTATTCGGGATTGTTTTCCTACTCGGGTTGGAATTACCTCAACTTTGTTACAGAGGAGCTGAAAAATCCTTACAAGTATAAACATATCTATACTACACAATATAGTACACCTCGATAATCACTCTTATTATCCATATTTATTTATTTTCAACAACAATTTTAGAAATCTGCCAAAAGCGATTTGCATATCGTTACCACTGGTCACAATAATCTACGTCCTGGCAAACGTAGCGTACTTCGTGGTTCTGACACGAGCTGAAATCTTATCATCAAACGCTGTCGCGGTGGTAAGTCTCACGTTTTTTTTTTCTGTTCACCCTAAGAAATTTTTTAGATCTTCAACACGTGCAGGACATAAAATTTTTTACGGTCTTTTAGACGTTCGGAGATAAATTATTGGGCGTGATGTCATGGATTATGCCCTTCTTCGTGGCCTGTTCCACTTTTGGTGCCCTAAACGGTGCAATTTTTGCCTCATCTCGTCTCTTCTTCGTCGGTGCACGTAACGGCCATCTACCAACGGCCATAGCCCTAATTAACGTCAAAAACTTGACCCCGGTGCCTTCCCTAATTTTTCTTGTAAGTATAACCGAACATGTTAATCGATAATCTTTATTTTCGAGATATGATTTACGCTTGTAGCTTGTATGTATTGTACCACGTGTGTACCAATAATGGTCTAGATAGTAAAAATGCGACGATCTAGTAAAACGAGAAAATGTTGTGGATCTAGAAATGACAGGGTCCATTAGTTCAACCAGATTGAACAATAAACCACTTGATAGGACATGACCTCCGCCTTAAACAGCGAGAACGGTTCTTAGAGCGAGAATAAATTTAATGCGCTAGTCAGCTTATATACTGATAGTATATATAACTCGTTCATATTGTAACTTAAGATTGACTCACATGAAGTTTAGAGACATAATCAGAGCACGTATCTACATACGTGCGCACATCTATCTTCACATCTGTGATCTCGTATTAGGTGACATTATATGGGGGGGGGGATTGGGTCGAGGTTTAAAATTTTTGAAATTGTGAAATGTCGAATTCGTCTTAGACGATTCCGAATTTTTCTAACGGTTGAAGTTCAGAATATATCATCAAATTTCGAAATGCAGACATGCTAAAATAGTATATTGTAAACCAAGGGCGTAAAGTGGGTTTTTTTAGACCGAGTGTGGAGATTGCAGTATGAGTCGGAGGCAAGTGCAGTTGCGACTCGAAGACGAGTACTGCAACCACACAAGGTCAAAAGGCCCACTTAGCCCTTGGTGCACACCATATTTTTTGTGACAGCACGATTTGTGCGTTTTTGAGCAATTTTGAAAAAATGGGCGAAAAAAGTCAGTAGCGGGCAAAAAAAGGTCATTATTGCCCGCTAAAAGTCGATAGCGGGCAAAAAAAGTTCATTACTGCCCGCTCAAAGTCGGTAGCGGGCAAAAAAAGTTCATTATTGCCCGCTAAAAGTCGGTAGCGGGCAAAAAAAGTTCATTACTGCCCGCTATCGACTTTTTTTGCCCGCCGGTACAAAAACGTCGATTTTACGCCCCATTTTTAGGTAAAAAAAAAAATCGCAAAAATCGTGCATGTGTGACAAAAAAAAAATGTCTAAAATGCCCCTTGATACTTTGTGCATATATGCGAATAGACGAAGTGGGTGATTGATACGTTACATACTTGCATAGTTAAATGGATTGGTAGTTAGATAAAATAGATCGTGTGTGTATATAAAGCGCGTTAAAGGGTTAAATATATCGTATAGATTCGTATAAACGTTTTGATACAATTAGATCAGATTCGTTGAGCACGTTACACATACTATCTAGGTATAATAAGTCAAATGAAAATAAATAATTTAATTTATAATCGCAGTGCCTCATCACATTGCCTCTTCTAGTCGTCAAGGACGTCGAGTCGTTGATAACATACGTTAGTTTCGTTGAAGCTGTTTTCACGACGTTATCAGTATCGGGTCTTCTTTGGCTGAGGCATAAAAGCCCCGATCTAGAGCGTCCTATAAAGGTAAGTTTCCTTTTTTTTTTTTTTTTTTTTTACATTCTTACAATTCGCCGAATTTTGGAAATAATTTAATACTACTTTTAGATCTGATTAATTTTCTTCCTTCTTTAAATTTGACTACAGGTATACCTAGCTCTGCCTATAATCTTCTTCATCATTTGTGTATTCCTGGTTGTGTTTCCTTGCTACGTTTCACCGGTCGAAGTTGGCTTGGCGTTAATTTTCATACTAGCCGGTATTCCAGTTTATGGAATTTTCATATACTGGAAAAGCAAGCCAAGATGGCTCGTGATGGCTTCTCGTAAGTTTTTCATTTATTTTAATTAATTTATTAATCAATTAAACCCTACAGTTATCACACAATATTACCTATATAATGGCGCTCTAAACGACCTTATGCCATTAGACAAAGACACTTAATTTGTCTATCAATTTTCAAATTGTGTTGAATTTAATTTTTGTGTCTTATTCGTTTTTTTTTTTTTTTTTTTCAGATAACTTTAATACGGTTTGTGCGAAGATGTTTATGTGCGTTCATGAAAGCAAAGCTGATTGATCGAATGAGAACTGCAGTTCTTCACCCTGTATGTGTATAAATTTTTGCCAAATATTAATAAGTCAGGTAAAACACGCAGTATACGTCATAATAATTACGATGTAGGTGTTTTATCTTGGGCACAAATACTATTCGACTGTTTTTCAATTTAGATAATGCCAATTAATTAATTTATTATAATCGATTTCGGTCCTACGCGCCTTTTGACCCGAAGTGCCTTAGCAATAATTTTTATTACCAGTTTTTTTTTGTTTTTTTTTTTTGTTTTTGTTTTTCATATTTAATATTTTCATAATATGCGTTATGCAGCCGAAAAGCTGTATTATTAATTAATTAATAGCAGTGTGAAAATTGCGAATTTTTCAAAATTATTTTCACCATGTTATATAATGTAATATATAATTTGTTGAAATGCGATTTAAATCTTTGAAAAAAAAAAAAAAATAAAATAAATAAAATAATTATATTTATATATAGCACAAGTAATAATTGGGTGTACGGGGGATATTATTACTGATTTATAAATTTTGAATAACTTTCAAATGAATGAACAATAAAATGAAATTTTCTTCTCATTGCACATAAAATTTTTGAGGAAAAAAAAAATCTCGAGCCAATATATCAATTAACGTGAGATTTTAGGTGTGTATAATATCTGCTCATATCACACGTCACCTTTATAAAGACATAATACTACTAGGTACTACTACTACTACTACTAGGCATGGGGTTTGAGCATATTTTTACAACTTTATAATGGCTCTATGAAAATTAAGTAATAATAAAAAAAAAAATTTATGTACCTGTATTTAGTACATATAGTATAGCTACATTAACTATTTAATAGTAAATGCCAATTTTGTTACTTTATCTATAAAAATGTCTGTAGTACAGATTTATTATCTTTAATAATAAAATAAAAGAAAAGAAGAAGAAGAAGAAAAAAATATAACAATGTTACGTATAATTAATCAATCGAGTGTTCTGTTGATTAATACATATAACTCAGAAAAATAATTTTAGTAATTAGTTTGAATTCGAGAATTCGAGAAATCTAATAAGAGATTTATTTTCGAGGGTGATATAATGTTTATTTGGCACATATAGAATTATCGTACTTATAGACAAGTATGTATATATTTATATGACTAGAGGAATTTATATGAACATTATAAACCCCAGCGGGTATAAGTTTCAATAATTATTCTCACTGTCTCATCAAAGATATACCTATATAATATACTTTATATTAGAATGGTCCTTAATTCGGTCATATTCGAATTTCAATCTTCCCATGGGCCAGAATGTTGCCAAATAAAATGTAAAAAAAAAAAAAAAAAAAAATGTAGCCAAAATTGTACCCCAGGTTCCTATCCCAATTCTAAGTACTGCTCCCAAAGCCTTTGAACTTTTCCATTGGAGTATTGAAATTCGAAAATAATCAAATTAAGAAGCACCCTAATATACATGTTATATATTTATACCTATATTATAATATACTATAATATGTATAACGATCAAACACGTAAAAACGAGAAACATTAATTAATTAATTAATTAATTAATTAATTATTAGACAATAATAAATTGTCGACATTTTTTCATTCTTTTTTTTTTTTTTTTTTTTTTTTTCAAATAACAGTATAATTTATTCAGTATTGTATGAACTATGCTATTTTTACCGAACCTTATAGTGCAGTTTCGTAATTTATTTCAATTTTTCATACAGTTGAATGGATATAAAGTCGAGTCATCGCCGGTCGTGTCGCGTAACCTTTTGAAATTTTAATTATTACCACGTTTTTTATACTCGCGATTCGCGTATACTCAGACAATATAAATTTAACGACAACAACAACGACGACAACGACGACAAATATCATAAAATAAAATACAACTGACACTCAACATTTTCAATCTTGTATATTTAAAATCACTTTATTATACTGTAATCGCAAACCAAACGATCGAGCCAAGGCGTCGATATTCTTAAAGCTATATATATATATACTAAACGATATAAGATATCGTCGTATTATCGGTGATAATATTAATTCAAAAAAAAAAAAAAAAAAAATAAGAAAGAAACAAGAAAAAAAAATACGATGAAGAATAAATTGGCAACATTTTCGTTTAAACTTCTCACGCATATACATATATATATATATATATATATATATATTAGACCGGTTCAAAAAAATCGACTATTCTTTTTTTTTTCAATTTTCGCATTGTAATACTTTGGGGGGGGGGGGGGGGGGGGGAATATGCCTGTTAAAAGCGGGGCTCTTAATATTAAGATTTAGAGGTGGCTCATCGCGGATTTCTATTTTCCATTTAAATAGCATAGGAATTTTATTTTTTTTTCTTCAGAATTTCGTAGCTCACAAACCAATGAACAAATCCAAATGACTCTTACACATTTTGATATGGGATTGAACACTCTAAAAAATGTATCTGTCATTGTGGAAAAAAAATCACAAAAAAAAAAATTGTTGACTCAATTATAAATTGAACTTTGAGCTTGAATAACTTTGGAAGGAGTCAATTTATCAAAAAATGATAAGAGAAGCTTTTTGTAGAGTGTTCAATTTCCTATGAAAATATATATGAGTCATTTGGATTTGTTCATTCGTTTGTGAGCTACAAAATTATTAAAAAAAAAAAAAAAAAAATTTCCTATGCTATTCAAATGGAAAATAGAAATCCGCGATGAGCGACCTCTAAATCTTAATATTAAGAGCTCCGCTTTTAACAGGCATCATTTTTCACCCCTCCGAAAGTATTTCAATGCGAAAATTGAAAAAAAAAAAAGAATAGTCGATTTTTTTGAACCGGTCTAATATATATGTATAAGTGAGAAATACAATTTACCTATAATATATAATATATATATATAATATTTATATAACAATTTTTTTTTTTTTCTTTTTCTTTATTACGTAATAACACGATGTCGTTTGCACCGTGAAAAAATGTTTTTACAATATCGAATCACATTTTCTTGAGCAATTGATCATTGCTGAAGAATTATCCCTCGGCAAGCGGGGGAGTAACCCAACCATATTTTTCGTGTGTCTTTACGAGACTCCTGAATGATTCCTCGGCCGATCTTCGGTTGAATTCTTTATGGCTTTTTGTCTTTCTCGCTATTCGTCCCTGTAACATTTTTACAACAATTTATTAGTACAAAAACTTCTTTTTTATTTACTTATTTATTTATCAATTTGTTTTATCATCAGGTTTCGCGTCGTAAATCCGTCATACTGAACCCGTAATTAACTTCCAATATGTGCCTGAAGTTCTGAACGTTCATTTGAACGAAATTTCGAAAATGGCAAGCTTACCACGATTGTTAATCGACTAAAAATATCTACAAATTTGAGATAAATTGAAGACGGAAGGTCAATTATAGAGATTTCGAAATTTAGAGATATTTTTGGTCGATTAACAATCGTGGTAAGCTTGCCATTTTCGAAATTTCGTTCAAATGAACGTTCGGAACTTCAGGCACATCTTCCAATCACGATTTTTTTTTTTTTTCTCTCTCTCTCTCTCTACAACACAATTATCACAGTCGTGACGGTAACAAGAGAGTGGAATATGATACGGATACTATATATGAATTATCGATAAACGCTATATAGTAGGTATATAAAGCGCAGTCTGAATTTAACGAAACTGCACAGAAAAAAAGTTTAACTTGAGCCAAGAAAATTATCTTGAATCAAGTCAACCTTTCTTTCTGTATGGTAAAGAATTTGGACCACATTTTTTTTTTTTTAAAGTTCCGAATTCGTTTGGGACGAACTCAAAATTCTGAAAATCGAAGGATCCGAAAATTTCGATCAATTTCTCAGGATGTGAACTTTTAGTGAAATCCGGAACTTCGATCTGCGGCCTCGTTTTTTTCCCGCGTTTATATACATTTATAAAAATGTTGTAACGTCTGCGAAAGGAAGTGAAGTTTATCGCTATGGCTATCCAAAAAAACCACAACATCCTTTTTCTTACCTGGCCCTTAACTATACTAGCAGCAAACTGCGTGATTACAGCCTCGATAGTATAAGCGCTTGCCCAACCTCGCGGTGTTAACAATTCCATACATATGGCACCGCCTTCCATAACGAAACCTTTCTCAATCCGTGGTGAAATGACTCTCATAAATGGTGGTGCGAATGGAAAGTTTTCGGGAAAAATAACGTGCAGTAATATGTAGGGTACTTCCAACTCCCTCATATCAGCTGCTAGTTCACTCTCAGGGTCAACTTTCTGTAGTCTAACATGCCACTCGAAAAGATTATCGTTAACAAGTTCGGCTGTGAACGCAGCGTCCCTACGATGTTGTAGCCTTTGTACTTCGCTCAATTCTTTCATTAAACGTCGTAATCTTACACCACGTTCTGGCACGGTGTTTACTGTCTGAGAGCAACTAGCGCCGGATTTTTTCGCTTTGAAAAAACAACTGTTTGAATGACTGCATCCAGGTGCAGTATCTTGCAACGTTCCATCGGAAGGTGTTACAGCGTCTGGACGATGATGACGTGTGAGTAAGGATCTACGCGATGGTGAATTTGTCGGACCTGCACTAGCACCTTCAGGTTCGCCAATTTTTTCCGACGAACGAAACAGCTTTCTGAATGCAGCCACTACCTTGTCCTTTGATCTCGTAGTCATGACTTCGCTGGTGCCAGGACTTTATTAATCTTCAGACTTTTAGCAATGTAAAATAATTATATCCGTGGCTCGATCAGTTGCTGTAAATTTATGCAATAATATAACAATTTAATAATCAGTTAGGTAAGATCGACGACCGATACGAATAACAGCACATTTCAGATTCCGGGTGAAAAAGAGCACGTTCCAGATTCCGGATGGAAAAGAACACGTTTCAGATTGAGAATGAAAAATAGCACGTTTCAGATTCACTCGAAAACTAGCACTATTCAGGTTGAACCGAATATTACTTATTAGCAAGTGTCAGGTAGGTTTATTATAAGATTGAATTAATCATTCAATGATAAAATTGAATCGAGTTTTTGTGCATAATTGTGCATTTCCAATTTCATAATAAACCTACCTGACACATACTAATGAGTAATATTCGCTTCGCCTGAATTGTGCTAGTTTTCGAGTGAATCTGAAACGTGCTATTTTTCATTCTCAATCTGAAACGTGTTCCTTTCCATCCGGAATCTGAAACATGCTCTTTTTCACTCGGAATCTGAAACGTGCTCTTTTCCACCCGGAATTTGAAATGTGCTATTATTCGTATCGGGCATCGAGATAATGTTCATTACTGTAACTTATATAGTCTTTAGCATGTACCTAATATAAACGTAGAAATAGAACGGGGTAAGTATAATTATAATTTTTTTTTTCTTTCTTTCTTTCTTCTTTTATTTATTCAATTTTTTCCAGTTCGTTAACAGAGAAACAACTCTGTACAGCGTACCAAGAGCATCTTGAGAGCGGGTTTAATTAGAACGTCTAAATATAGGAGAAAGAATAAAAAATAAATAAAAAAAAATAAAAAAATAAAAAAAAAACAAAGTCAAGAGTATAAGATTTTAAAGATCGTAGCTACTAACGCATGTAAGAGAGTTTTTATAGGAATTGCATGTCAACGAAAACGTGTGTGTAATTTTAGAATTTTGCAAACCGTAGGTATCTATAGATAGAATATCTATACACGAAGCGATATACTCATCGTCAAACTGTAGATCCTGACAACAATAACACTAACACAAAGTATTATCATATAATATTCTCACGCAATTTACGTTAACAAAAAATGTTCACACAACAAATGCCAGTATATTTACTAATAAAATTTACTGACATGCAAGTTCACGCTGATGAAATAAAGGAGATAAAGAAAAGAAGAATAACCAGTATCATACGCGACTGCGATTAGTCACGGTTGTATATGTATACTATCTCTATGCATATATGCATATGAGCACAAAGCCACTGATGCAGCGAGTCATCGCTCGACATTAGACAATACGGGTATACTTATACACACTATACGCAGTAGATTCTTTATCCACAAAGAGATAATGCCATGCGCCTATATAGTAGTGTATAATGTTGAGTGTTTCTAAAATCCGTTTGAAACTTACCCATTTTAACGTGTATCTCAAATCAAGGTATAATATCCTGGCATATGAAAGACGATATTATAATGAAGAGCGTGACAGCTGCAGCACAATGGTCCAGACAGTGTGAAATTGAAAAGGGCGCAGTCTCCGCCCTCATTGAACTAACAGACGTCCACAAACGGACGTATAGACTCGCGACTTACTGTTCTCGAGTTCGTATAGCACTGAGTGCGCGAAGTGCGGAATCCAGAACGAGGAAGTGGTAGACATAAGTGTTCGCGCAAACTGGTGACTGGAGAGGACTGAGGTCTGAGGCCAACCGTGCCGCCGGCGAGGGTTGAGTCGCCACTGATGCGGGGGTTAGAGGGGATTGAGGGGGTTGCAGTGAACTAGGGATATCGATCCAGCTCGTATTGTTGATTTTAAATGCTTTTCATTCGCGGTCTAAGAGATCACCGTCACTGGGCTATAAGAAAAGTAGCATAATACTTTTCATTTTGCGCATATAAACATAAACGTATACAGATATATGTAGAAATTGTAATATAAATTTCTTTTCTTTATTATATAAACCAATTGAATAACTAACTTAAGGTGCACAGAGCTGTGGTAATGAACCGACAGCATCCGAGACTAACTCGATGTAGAATTCATTCCACAGTCGGCAGAGCTGATGCTGGTATATGAAATTATTGGTGGAGATACATTGCCGACTGTGCCTCAGATTCGGATGAGGACAGATATATCACTGGCTATATTACGGCTATATTATTACTGGCTATATTATTCGTTTACTTCACTTAGTGTGATAATCGACGTTTCTCATTCTTCTCTCATTCTTCTCACCTCATAAATTAAAATTACGTACAACACTCGACGGAAAAACTTCTTCTGATCTCGTGTGATTGCGAAACTCGCCTTCAGCTCATGCTGCAACCTCGCACACTCGTCAGAAAAAGCTTTACCGCACTCGTATCGTAATGTACTATTACGTGTATCGGTAATTAGTATATTATGATACTAGTGTGGAAAGTTGGTGATTCCCGATGAACTACTCCAAGTGTTCAGACGTTAAAGGAATTCACCCTGTATAATGTATTCAGTGTTATACGTATTTCGATCTTTCTTTGTTCTTGTTCTCGTTTATAGGTTTCATATATACATTTACAACAAACTTGAGTCGAGATGCACTGCGCAGTGCGAAGTCAATGACGCGGCGATTCAACGCTGATCCTCGTTCATTGACCGTAGATTTATTCTATACACCGTATAGTTATAGGTATATAAGCGGACTGACGCAAACGCAAACGCAAACTGCGACTATAATTAATGCCTGCGGGAATAGGGAGAGTGTCAACTGCAAAGTACATATATATGTACGACATAGTATATAAGACATAGCGCCAATGTTATTGTCAATATGAGATATTCGATTATAGTCTTATGGCTATAAGAGCTTTGATAAAATTGTTCAGTGCCGATGACCTATTATGCGCTAATGACTTGACACGGAAAATAAGTGATCGTTGTCGCGTTAGTAACTTCTACTATAAAGAAACAATGACCAGCGTCACGAATCACAGTTCGACTTTTATACCTACTTCGTTATCTGCATTAAAATATTTGTTATTCGTTATGAAAAACGAAATTTTTCTTTGTCCGGAGTATTTATCTACATTATCGGACTGATGATATGATTTATTCAGATTTTGACTCTTATCTTTGGGTTTTTTTTTTAGGCGATATGAGTACGTAGCAATTGTTGAAAGTTCGTTATCGATTTCGAACAAATCTTTCGAGCAGAATTTTTTTTTTTTCCAAACTCGTTTGTTTGATCAATCCACAGTGCAGAAAACTGAAAGTAAATTCTATAACATTGAACTCGTCAATTTATAATCATCATTATGTTAATGCGAACTGTTTAAAATAACGCGAAATATAAAACATGCGGCGATTGACGCACACGTGTGTGTATAGTATAACCATGCGTGTTTGACATCTGTTAAAACATTGAAAGATACTCAGACGACATAGTGTAGATATACGGTGGTTAGAAATGAGTATATCTTTACCGCAATATGTGAAATTAGAAAATATTTATTAGCCATAATAAATAAGGATTAATAAATTTTATTTCAATGTTTCTTTTTATTTTTTTTTTTTTTTTTATTATTATTTTTCCTTCAATGGTGATATTACATAACTGCGAACATATCTGTTAACGAATATCCATTTAGTTATGTATTTTGCTGCGTAAAAAAAAACAAAGAAAAATCCGAAATATTGTATCCATGCCCACTTTAATTCCTCCCACACGTCCGGCTGGTAATTAATCATTTCTGAGGAATAGAATAGTTCTATTCGTATCACGGTTTTTTCTTCATTTGAAAAACCACTTTCCCAGGTCAACGCGTCATTTTCTATTTTAGTAGTAACTGTGAACGTAAACGTAAACAAGTCGTATAAGTAAATAATATATCGTTAATGCGATTGATTTAATGAGGCTGAATCTAGCAGCCGGAGCTAGCGGCTGCTAGCCCGTTAATGAGCGATTACCAATATTTAATAATTTTCCAAAGATCATCTCCCGGGGTTTTAATTTTTTTTCTCAGTTCGAATGTCAGTCGTGAGTATGCATACGAAATTTGAACTCGATATTCGCTTGCAATAACTTCGCGCGCTCCGAGCGGCCGCTAGCTCCGGCCGCTAGATTCAGCCTCATATTGATTTATACATATACAATTAGGGTGCTTTTTTTGAAACGACTATTTTTTTTTTTTTTTTTGCAACTCCATTGAAAATCTTGTAGACGTCGAAAGGGGAATCCTGTCCAATTTTTAGCTCTTAATTCCGATTCTAGTACTCGCGCTTTCCGTTTTAAGTTTTTTCATGCTAAAAGCATGTGAACATTACGACTTTTTCTTTAGTCGCACAAAACTCAGCCGCATTTCAATGGATTGTTCTCATCCAAGACTCATTTGACAGAGAATTTAGTGTTCTTCAAAAGTGCCCAAGATAGTTTGACTGACTTGAAAATATTGAACTTGACATTTTGTTGGAATTTTATATTTAAAAAAATCAAAGTCCTCATATCTTTTGAAATACTGGTTTGAGAGACTTTATGTACTGGACTTTTTTTGTAGAGAAATAAATTTCCTACAAAATTGTTCCGAAGTTTTTTTCTCCAAGTCCAACGGTTTATTCGCCCACACCGAGAAAGAAGAATTATGCATAAAATCGACTTTGGAGGCTCGCACAAGTGCGGCGGTTGAAACCACAGCCAAACTACCCAAGACATTTTTGAAGAACACTAAATTCTCTGTAAAATGAATCTTGGATGAGAACAATCCATTGAAATGCGGCTGAGTTTTGCGCGGCGAAAGAAAAAGTCGTAATGTTTACATGCTTTTAGCATGGGAAAACTTAAAAAGAAAAGCGCAAGTGCTGGAATTGGAATGAAGAGCTAAAAATTGGACAGGATTCCCTTTTCGACGTCTACAACAAGATTTTCAATGGGGAGTTGCAAAAAAAAAAAAAAAAAATAGTCGTTTCAAAAAAAGCACCCTAATATATATATTAGCTGGTAGGTACATTATACAAGTACATTTTCTGCTTGCATTATCTGTAAGTAATTTAAATAACGAATGATCATTAATGTCCGTAGTATAATTGTAGATATCATGTACACCGTGATTTTGTAAAAGATTTTTTTGATTCAATCTCAAATCTCCTACAATAAATATCCTCTGAACATCGAGGGGTATGGTATAATGAAGGGCAGTCATTGCTTCCATGGTAAGTTTAGTATTTTCCTAAAATATGACAAACATAGAAATTGACATGATTTATATAATTATAATTGATGAAAATTCTCGATCATTTTCATTCGTCATAAAGATTTTTTTTTATCGAATTAATGAACAATCATTATTACACACCTTTAATTCGTAGTTGAAAAATAATAGAAGCCTCATAAAACGTATCGGGAATTTTGCGAAGAAATGTAATTCGAATTTTAGTACGTCGTTTAATCCGTCTTTATTTATATCAAGTTCTTGTATCTAAAGATCGAGGGATCAACGTTATTTAAATTAATATAAAATCGCGTGAAGATTTTCAAACAGTTATTTTTTTTTTTCACCTTTGTAATCGTACAACTGTCCGAAATTTTGTTATCTTTATATGTACGAAATGTTGAACAAACAACAGGGTTTACATCCTCTTCACTTTCGGCTAACAAAAGATACTTGTGTTTGAATATTACGTCTGGGATTTCTGTATAAACTTCATTTCTTGCCCAAAATCCTGTTAAATAATTCTCAATTTAATTTTAGCTTTGCAATTCATGAATTTATGATCATCAAACGTGTATGTACACGATTTAAAATTTGAAACAATGAATTGAAGAAAGTTTCGATCAAATCTCTCTGCACTCACCTCCCGTAAGTTGAACAATTATAATCGGTATTGAAAGCGTTATTGTTGTTGCAAAAAACACTACTAGAGTTCCATAAGAACATAAGTTTGTTTTATATTTATATTTAACAGATTCAGAAAATATGTCTAGTACCGGCATGTTGCCGCGATCGGTTACCAGGCAACTATCATAAACTTGTATTAGTGAAGGCTACCGTAGTAATAACTAAAAGGTCCGCAGCGCCAACTGGACAAAAAGTAGCCAACTAAAAAACTATGTTGTTTGAAATCCGATGGAAAGATAAAAAAAAATTACATTTTTCGAGATAACATAATCACCTTGTTTCCTCATTTCTATTTTTCGCTTATCAGTCGATATTTATAAATTGTATAAAATATTTAGGAAAGTTTTGTTATTATCGCAGTTTCACTGGCCCCTCTTCGATGATAAAATTCACACCTAGATAAATGTTTGGAATTCCATACATTTACCGTAAATGTTTTATAACTTGCCGAAATTTTTTTTTTTTTTCTCTCGATTGTAGAATCATCGAATAGTATCAGTTTAGGGTATATTAATTGACACCCGTATCATATACGGTGAAAATGATTTTTTAACAAATTTATTACAGTTTATATAAATAGCTAATGATTAGATTTTAAGGCTTAGAGTGGCTATCGCCGGATTTACATATTATAAAACAAGATATTGTGTTCATATGTATTGATATTCACTTTATATATGTAAAAATAGTAGAACTCCTCCATGAGTGAATATAATGATAATAAGTTAGAATTAAGATTGTAAGAGAAGAGGTATTATAAATGTATAATATAATATAATATTATAGGAATAATATTTACAATGGAAGGTGTAAAATTATTTCAATATATAGAATCATGTATATGTACATTAATAACACGTTGCTAATTGTTAATCAGAACGTGTTTGTGTCTTTGTTAAACTTGTGGCACCTCTATACAAATACACCTGGCCAAGAATTGAGAGGTCTATCATCACTTGCAGAGCCCCACATATTCCAAATTGCACAGGAGCTTCTCTTGCTATGAAATAACAAGTTTTGAATGTGTCGCCCATGGTCCACATGGCCACCATTGTAATACTGAAATAAATATTTAATAAGAGGCTGGTAGAGGGAAGAAAATTGCATAATATTCGGAAATTTTGGAGCAAGAATACTATGTAAAGTACTCATGAGTCTTACCTCATTCCTTCTGTAGACTGATGCTGAAAATTGTGAATTAATTGAGGAACTCCAAGCATCGCTTCTGTAAGAACAGCTAGGAGTCCCACCGTCTCAACGAATAATAATACATCCACAAAAAGGTACATGACTACAGCTCCAACGGCTCCAAATAGTAGTATGAAATCCAGATATGATTGAAAGTCTGTCCATTGCCAAAAGAATTTAATGTCCAAATCTATCCAAATTAGCATTGAAACACTTTTTTGAAATATTTATGTATATTTCATTGAATTATTAGTGACTTGGGGTAGTAGGTATTATAATCTGGAATATAGGCAACTCAAATATTGTAACATTGTTACCACTATGTGAAAATTTAATCCACTATGATTAAATGGAAATTCTAACAACATAGTGCTGTTGTACTTTGTATCAGATAATAAGTTTAGGTATTTTTAAAGTGAATGTAATTTTCTTAGGTAAAAAATGTAAATTATCAGAGAAATTAAACATACCCGTAAACACTCTCTCCTTTGATTTAATAATCTGATTTTTGTTTCTCACATTGATGCAAACTTTGATCATTACAAGCATGGTAAGATTCATGAGAATACTTTGTAGTAAAAGAGGAGTTTCAAAATGCTTTCCAAACCTGTGAAGAAGAGAAACACGCACCAATCATGGATATTATTGATTAATCAAATACTATCATCATCGATGTAGATTTTATTGAAAAAATAAAAAATAAAATACAAACCAGAATAAGATTCTGAGAGTATTGGCAACGAGAAGCGCAAGGCAAACGTATAGCGAAAATCCTTCTGAATCTTCTTTGCGTTTTATTTCTCTATATTGAGGAATGTAGGGTACTATACCACCGAAAATCATAGCTCCTGATGCTACGAAGCTAACGATCTTTCCGATGTTCAATTCTTCATATCCTTCAAATACATTAGCCATTTTTGCTAAACTATAATATGAATGTGACTTTGTGTATTCTTAATTGTTTTCAGGTTATGTATTCAGATAAGAAAACTTGTAGATATGAAACAGGATGAAACTCTGCTTATAAATACATAGTATATTCTAGTGAAATATTGAGAGGGTAATAAGACAAAATTGAAAATATATTTTATAAATGATTCAGAAAATTTGAACCTATAATCATTGTGTATTTAATTATTCTTTTTATTTATCAGTCATATTATTATGTAGTATGGAATTAAGATAATAAATTCATTATTAATTTTTTGACACAAAGAAACACGGGTCTGTCTATATAACATATCACATATTAAAAATTAAGTTTCTGCGTAGGTATATATCAATCCACCCATAGTAAAATTGGTAAATATTTTCACAGATGGTTTTTCTCCCTTTTATATTTTATTATTACAAAGAACTATAGGTAGTACTGTCACTTGAAAATCGTATTTTTTATTTTCATTTTCTTTCAAGTGGATTTAAACCTTTTTTTTTTTTGCCTTTTTGGCTTATCTCCGATTTGGAAGGTAGCCTAGTGGATTTAAACCAGATGTGACAACATTTCATAAAGCCAGTTCTACATGAATGTAGCCGTAGCGTGGATTTTGTCGCTGACAGACGAAACGTTGTATAGCCATTGGTCATGCGGCGTGACGTCATTCTCAAATAACAAGCGCTTTATATGCAATCCGCGTGTCAGTATGAAGTTCGGTTGCATATAATAAGGCGTACACATGTTTGTTGCAAAGATAGTTCATCAATTCGTCCGTGAGATGGCAATTGACGAGCAATATGACGTGAAGATATCGAAACATATTACTGGATACATTTGAATTAGAGTCCCTAGAATAAACAGTCTAGCAAACGCATGACTCTTTTTGGACATGGCTGCCGATCTAGTGACTTTAGTGTAGTAACAAGCTCGAACCTGGCATTCTAACCTCGACTTCCACAGTCCTTAACCTCATGTCGTGGAGTATGGACTTGCTGTTAATGTAAATTTAATATAAGAAAATTCGGAATAAGTGGTTTGGTGTTCAATATTTATTTCTACAGTACCCCACCCGCAATGCGCGCGAACATTCAAACTTCGCGCGCACGACTCGCTCAAACATGGCGTCGCGTTTGCTAGACTCTGTTTATTCTAGGGACTCTAATTTGAATTATTGAAATATTATTTTCGATTAATTGTCAGTCAGTAGAGCCTCTTTGCCATGATTTTGATGGATTTGACATTCACTCCGGGGAAGACGACTTTTCCCTCGTCGTCGAGAATCTCGGAATGATTTCTTTCGAGTATAACTTCATAGCCATTTCGAGCAGCCACGACCTGAGACTCATATGCCGAGAACAACGTCGCGCTCATAGGAATTTGGTAAGTGATGCCAATGTCTTGACTGCAAATTGAATTGGGTTTTCAGTTAGAGAATTTACCATTATTACAAGCAAATTAATCTATATATTACTTCCGATGACTATCAACGAGGTTTCTTCAAGTGATCATCATTTTACACACAATACAAATACATCCGGCGGTTTTAGGGTAGGCAATACGATTAGTAAGTTTTCTACACTTCCCTAATTTCCAGCACTTGGATTTTAATTCAATCGAACGATGTTGGTCTTTTTTTTTTTTTTTCTACGAATTAACGAACAATTGTGATTGCTGAAGAATAAATTTGTCTGATTATTCAATCGGTACTCACCGAGCGCGGATAAGTTGCTGTCCCAGACCCTGTCCTCTAAGGGTAGGCAGAACACTGAGACCCATGCTACTCAAGCATCTGTCGACGCCGTATTTCTTCATTGGATCGGCTTCTTGATACAATGGTAAAACCGATCTTATCCATTTCTCGTTAGCTTCTGCTTTGAACTGCGAAATAAACGAGTTATTAAACATTTCGGATTTCGAAAAATCACAAATGCTTTGTATTTTCACCCCCAAAGTAAAATAGTACATTTCAGTATGAGTATGGAAAGGCTTTTTTGACAAAACGAGAGGTTTACGGCACGAGCCGAAGGCGAGTGCTATAACTCGTTTCGTCAAAAAGTCTTTACGTACAAGTAACGATTATATTTTTTCATCAGGAAAGCCACAGAATCGCGACGAAGTCGCGATTTTGAGGCTAGAATGATGAAAATACAGTTTTCATAACACGCGCACCGAAAGTGGGGTTTTTTTGTCCTCATTTGAGAGCGGAAAATAAGTCTTTTTGAGTCAGGATCCAATTCGTTAGTTTTTCAGGTCCTAGGACAAAAATGCTGGTCAAAAATGAAAATATTTGTCCTCCAGTTCCGAACGTTGCCACCATGCGGTGACGTCGATTTTGGTCGATCGGCTATCCAGTTAGAATATATATTAGTGGGTTACCTGAATCCTGACTCAAAGACTGATTTTCCGCTCTAAATGAGGACAAACCCCACTTTCTGTGCGCTTGTTATGAAAAGTATGGTATGCAGCATGGACAGATTGACAGTAATTTTTGACGCGGGCGAAGTTGGCTGCACTCGACTGTGGCTCGGGCTTCGCCCTCGCCTTCGTCTCGTTCAGCCAACTTCACCCTGATCAAAAATCACTGTCGTTCGGTCCTTGCAGCATAATATACTATAACTCTTGAAGAATCAGGTATGTAATCTAATGATTTATGTACTAAATAGTACATTACGTAACGAGTGCGCAAAATAGGTGATTCCCGCACGAGTCGGGTTTGTCACCCGAGCGAAGCGAGGGTGACAAAAAAGACGAGTGCGGGAGACACCTATGCGCACGTGTTGCGTATACTATTTTCCCTAACGAGCTGTGCAAAATTCGACAACACTGGCAATCTGACGGGGGGTCCAGGGGCGCAGCCCCTGGTAGGGGTGCAGGGGGCAAAGCCCCCGCCGGGGGCTTTGCCCCCTTAGATGCCCATTTAGATGTTTATTCAGAAGTGCAATAGCAAGAAGTGAGCTACTTAGAAATATATCGGATAATAGGTAAAAAATCGTGAACCGAAAAAGTGCTTTGGTGGTGGAGGTGCTTTGTTTACACTTTTGAGATCCGACCTACACGTTAAAATACCATCACAATATAGGAAAAGAAAAAAAATAAAATAAAAAAAAAAATATAAATACTGAAAAAAATGAAAGAAAAAAAAATAAAATAAAAAAATCAAAATATTGAAAAAAAAATGAAAGAAAAAAAAAATAAATTAAAATATTAAAAAAAAAAAAAATTAAAAAAAAAAAAAAAAAAATAATGTATATATACATTTACCTATATATACCTATATGTATATTTTGTATACGCAAATTGTATTTTGCGTACGCTAAATGTATTTTGCGTACGGTAAATGTATTTTGCGTACGGTAAATGTATTTTGCGTACGGTAAATGTATTTTGCGTACGCTAAATGTATTTTGCGTACGCTAAATGTATTTTGCGTACGCAAACCTATTTTGCACACGCGAACCGCATTTTGCGCACGCTAACGAAATGGGTTAGGGAATCTGGCATTTTGCGTACGCAAATCCGTACACAAAATCGAATTTTGCACACGGCGTTAGGGAAATTATTTTTTCCTAACTCAGTGTGCAAAATTCGATTTTGCGCACGCAAATGAGTGTGCAAAATAGTACTTTCCCGCACTAGTGCGCAAAATAAATATAATTGAAACGCAACACCTTTTCTTTGTGTATTGTAACGTTGAATGAAAGAGAGAGAATTCAAGGTGCGGGGAGATAGAGCTGGTAAACGTAAATAAACAGGATCGGCATCGTTACCAATTCCTTTAAGCGGACACTTCATCCATCTTATATACAATAATTTGTATATACTTGAAAATTCAATATTTCATACAAGATACCAATGTTGTAGAATTTTGCGTAGCTCGTTAGGAAAAATAGTATACGTAACTAGTGCGCATAGGTGTCTCCCGCACTCGTCTCTTTTGTCGCCCTCGCTACGCTCGGGCGACAAATCCGACTCGTGCGGGATTCACCTATTTTGCGCACTAGTTACGTAATCTACTATTTTCTAACTGAGTGCGTAAGATCAGTTTTTTTTTTTTTTAGATTTTATTCTCAACACGCGTTGACTATTCTTATTGTGTCAAATGAAATTTATTTTTTCGGTACTCGGGGCGTCTTCGCCCCCCGAACCCCCTGCCGGGGCTTCACCCCTGGACCCCCGCCTGACGGTAGCAAACACCTTTCGCATGCAACACAGTTTCCGCGATGCATGGCAGTTTCCATTTCGTTGTAAAACATAATATAAACTAATTGAAAGTATTTATTTAGGGTCGAGTATTTTGTTTGGGGGACACTTGGACTCGCTTTTCTACGCTTTACTATCTTTTTCGATTTTGATATATGCACTGTCCCGTTGTAGAATCTGAATAAATGCATAATAATATTATGCTGCACATTTGTTCCGAATTTTACGCAAACTATTGCAAAAAATAGCGTATGCAACGCGTGCGTACGATTTACGCACTTGTAGCATAATATACTATTACAAGCTTGTTTGAAACTAACGATTGCGCTGGATCACAAAGGCAGTCTTTATCGCATCTCTCGACTGAAGTTGCTGTTGCCCGTGAATTCGCTGAACCGTCTCAGAGTCACAGAGAAAGTCGCACTGTATGGGATTCATCCGATATAAAAGAGTTAATTCGCTTATACAATAAGGATCATCCCCCGCAGTTCAAGAACACAACTTTGAAAAATGACAAAGTTTGGCAAATGATTGATGATCACTTGCAAAACTGAACAATGGATCAAGTGAAGAATGAATTCAAATATTTGAATTCAAAATATACTGAAAAATAAATAAAAATAAATAAATAATATGAAGTGCAAAAGCAGTATAGAGCAGCAGTGATAAAATTTCAATATTTAGATGTAATGGACGCTATCTTTGCGAGGGATGCAAACATTTGCCCTGTTAGTACAGCTGCGTCAGCCAGAGAACGACAGAACTTACCTGCCAACATTGATGCTGAGAACAGCAACCACTCATCGACAGTGAAGTCGATGATGGTGGTGATCCGCCTCACAATACTAGGAGAGAAACCTCCGCCACAAAAACAAAAGAGGAGTCAACTGGCTGCACAGTTGAATACATAACGAAGATAATTCGAGACTTAGAGAATCAGCTAGACAAACCCGTCATGATGAACATTTACAAAGGCAGGACGCAGCGCTTGATATTTTGAAAGCAATAATTTTCAAGAATTTACATCAGTTTTGGGAGGTCATCCATTGTGCTCCACCCCCCTACATTGAATATCAGCACGCCGTACCTGCTTCTTGGTCTTCGAGACCGCATCTGCGTCTTCCGCAGTTATGACGGCGAGAATATTGACACCAGCTATCACGGGCTTCGCAGCGGGGTCAGAATTCACCTTAAGAGCGACGGCAGTAACTCCCTGACGTACAAGATTCCTCCAATATGTCCGACGCTCGCGAACTGCGATAGGATCATTAGCAGTACCTATGTATTAGGGAAATGATCATCCCTTATTACTTCGTTTGTAAAAAATGCTACTTTTGGACTATAAGGACATTTTTCAGTGTTCCGCAAGAGTCGGTCAACCCGAACATTTCTCTGTGTGATACAATCAATAACAATTCAACAAATAAATGTTGCAAGCTTGAATGCATTCAATTCGGATATAAAAACCTGATCTGTAAGATGGATTGTCGCTTATAGAATACTATTTTTACCTTTGTAAATGTTTGTTTTCGAGATATGAGTTTGATGAACAATTTGTATGGATCTATACTCAAGGGGGGGGGGTGTCTACTCGATTTTTTTTTTATCGAAAAGTGTTGGCATGCCATTTATTTCGACTTATATCATAGCCTTCGCATAAAAAATGCAATATCGGCCTCTGTAGCCCGATTCTATATGGAATTCCGAACACAACCATCCAAAAACATCTTTATTTTCGACAACGATGAAAGGGCAAAACTTATTCCACGATTTTGTGGTAATTGCCGCTCCCAACCGTGGAAATCGCAAAAATTACCGATCAAACGTACCAGTTCGAACTCATCACTCGTCAAACATCGGCTGCCGAAAGGACAGGTCGATTGATATATCCCCGTTTCGGAGAAATTCGAGAAAAGAATAGACGGGGTCCGTAAAAATCGTGTACACCCCCCCCCCCCCCAAACTGCGGTTCAAAGCTTTCCGATAAATTTATCCAATGTATGAATGTATGAATACGCACCCAGTTCAACGCATCGTGGTTCTTCGACAAGGTAGTATTTGATCATAAATTCAACCACCTCATCCTCCAACTCTTCGGGCACTTCCTGAACGGAGAACTTCGGTATTTGGCCATCCGCCGTCTTCTTGCGACCCGCGACGACGTGCCATATATGCGGAGGACCTTCTGGCCGCTTCCAGACATAAGGCGTGGGAAACATGTAATCTACGTACTTGCCTTCATTTCCGTTAGCAATGCAGGTCATCGTTATAGTATAGTAGCAGACACAGTGTCCAAGATCTAACTTAGGTGTGAATTTGTGCGTCTAGTTGTAAAGCGCAGCAACAAACTGAAGCTATACCTGCACAAGTCGTCGCTACAATATATAGAGGCAATTAACAAACCTGATAACTCTTTAACTACGTCTTTATAGATACGAATATACGCAAAAAAAGTGCTGTTGAATTTACAAGGTGAGTAGTAAGTATATGGACAGCACTTTTTTGCAGTAGAAATTATCACGATTGTGATAACATTAACTCATATAGACATTGAAGGCCACTTGCTACGATGTGGCCAATACAAGAATTGTGATAATTTCGACTGCAAAAAAGTGTTGTCCATATATTTACTACTCACATGGTTAATTCGACAGCATTGTTTTTTGCATGTATATTTGATAATTATTTAATTATCTATAATACCTATAATTACTATCGGGTCGTAAACTCGGTACACGTGGGTTCAAACTCCGATATCTCTTCGTGAAAAAAATCTTAGAGTATCATGCAATAGAGTTTCTGAAACTATGCATGTAGTCTGCTACGTCGAGGCGTCACTTGCATAATTGTTGTAAAAAATTTCGAAGCAGGGATATCATATTCCTATATGAAGGTCAGAAAACGTATAAGTTTGGCGTATTTGTATATCCGTAACTCTACTTCAACTTGTCGCCATTTCTTTTATAATATTATAAAAAATTTGTGTGACTTAGAAATATTCAATTCGAAAAAATCTTCCTGGTATCAAGAGAAAAACTGAGCCGAGGAGGTGGTCGTGAGTTTTTGTGTACCTGAAAATGCATTTATTCTAACTTCTTACTACTATATGCTATATCGTCAAGAGAATATCATTAATAATTCTATTCCGTTATACTGTTCCTACGTGGCAGTACCTTTTGATTATTCAAAATAAAGATCATATATTCAGAGGAAAGTGGAAAATAAGGGAGCAAATGATCATTGGTATGACTGAGAATTTATTCATGCAGCGTGGAGATATACCGGGAAGTTATTTGGAAGCCGAACGATGACTACATTATAGCTCGACCAACACACGCTCGCGTTGCGTTCGTGAGCTTCTACTCGCTGCAAGTGACTGCCATCTCGACTCGCCCGGCGCCTGGCTCACACTATGGATGAGCGTGGCCTTGACGACAGGCGCCGGGCGAATCGAGTTGGTAGTCACTGGCAGCGAGTAGAAGCTCACGTACGCAACGCGAGCGTGTGTTGGTCGAGCTATAGTGTGGTCATCGTTCGGCTTCCAAATAACTTCCCGGTATATATATATACAATATTACTTATTGCTAAAGTTACATAGGTATTTGTAAATTGTATGTGTCTATAAAAATAAAAATGTATACCCACTGCAATTGATCGAATCTATTCATTTGCTCCCTCGCATACAAGGGTTATCATGGTATTAACTATATTTGTATTACTATGATATTTTAAGAGGAGATGAAAGGTGGATTATACACCTCGAATTTTTGGCAGCCCGTTTCTCAGCTAAAACACATCCGATCGATGTGAAATTGATAACAGTGACGCAGAAAAAGTGCACGGAGGGCATGATGCTCTTGGATTTCCAAAAAGCGAAAATGTTTCGGGTGATTTCATATTTATCAAGTACAACGTCAGCAACAACGATTATTCGTTACAAATCACTCTTGATATAAAATTGTACATTTTATTTTCGCTTTTTGGAAATCCAAGAGCATCATGCCATCCGTGCACTTTTTCTACGTCACTGATATCAATTTCACATCGATCGGATGTGTTTCAACTGGGAAACGGGCTGCCAAAAATTCGAGGTGTATAATTCACCTTTCATATCCCTCTAATTAACTTAATACAAATCATTTTCCAAAAGACTGACGATTAGTTTAATATATATTCGTAGTTACATCGTAATTGGAAGAGCATCGTCGCTGGACAGAGACGTTCGGACTCATTAAACTCTTACCAACTGTAATAGAACGACAAGTATTAAAATATCAATGCATACCAGTAAATTACTCAAAAAACTATACAAGAAGAATTTTTTTCGATCAATTCGGAGGATGTCAATTTTACGACAACTATCTTCGATCAGAATATTTCTATTGTGATGTCTGTTAGAATTGTATTTCGTTAACGCAACTCCCCATGCGAATCCTTTGACGCCACAAAGGCCACTGACCTCACCGTCATCGCGTCATCACGACAGGTGCGCTTATCCTAGGTCAACGGTAGGCAAGTAATTTCTAGTGGGGTCCAGATACTTTTGGCTACTTTTATTGAGGTCCAGAGATAAAAAATAAAGACTTCAAATGGACTACAGTTAATTTCGGTGAGAATGGCGCTAAATATGAAAAAATGAAACAACAAAAATACTCAATATAAAATTATATGGAAAGATGATGCAAATATGTTTACACATTATACCGCGAGGCATAGGGGAGAGTGGGGTAATTGCGAACGCGGGGTAAATCCGAACAGGCCATTTCTCTATGTTTCCTCTACCCAATCTCCGCAAACCGGTGCATATGGAGAGCTATCTCAAATTGCAGTGTTGACGCCCTATCAAATGTAAAAAAACTCGTAAGATGTTGGAGGTAATAACCGTAAATACATTTCAATGAATTTGATCTAATTATTCTTAGGTGTTCAAATCGATGAAATGACCTGGTTTTATGTAATATAGTGTTGAATATTTAGCTTCAGAAAGTAAAATCCATGACGATATCATCGCCCACCTTCAAGTTCAGAATGTGAGGCCGTGTTTCTTTGCAATGTTACTTTCTATCGATTTGATCGTTTGGGGTAATTGCGAATTGCGTAATAACAGGTTCGCAATTACCCCGAGCTGATATTTCTTCACCATGTGTTGTTGGAATATTGATTATCTGCAGGTACTCGGTTGATTCTTGATGTTTTATCCCTATTTATTATCGGATTTATCTCAAGTCTAGTCGTCCGGGCTACCCCAAGTGCTGTTCGCAATTACCCCAGGGGGGTCGGGGTAATTGCGAAATGCAAGGGTTTCGTATTTATTCAATATTTTAACCTAATTCTTGATTTAATGATATAAATTGTGATGGATTGCCAAGATAAGATATCATAGTTGAGGTTGCAATAAAGAAAAATTTCATAACTATTTGATTTCCTCGGTTTTTTTCCAATCTCCCTTAGGTGTTCGCAATTACCCCATCTTCCCCTACGCACTCAGAATTTTTGCTTGAATCATTTATGGGCCATTCCACATGAACCGGATCAGTCAGCTCTCGGATATTTTTTGAATTTTGCATATCGATTGTCCTCGGGGAGTTAAATTTTTGTGCCAAAGGATCTTTCAATTGGTGGAAAATTCGTTGAGTTATTTGCGTAAACAAATTCGAGCAAGATTTTTTCCAAAAATTCATAAATCCGCCAAGAATCACATTGGACGTGGTTTGATAATAAAGGCACGAGGTGTTCGTTTAGGAATAAAGGCACGGCTTTCGTTTTGGCAGTCGTTCGTTCGAAAATAAAGGCACGGCTTTCGTTTTGGCACTCGTTCGTTTGAAAATAAAGGCACGGCTTTCGTTTTGGCAGTCGTTCGTTTGAAAATAAAGGCACGGCGTTCGTTTTGGCAGTCGTTCGTTCGAAAATAAAGGCACGGCCTTCGTTTTGGCAGTCGTTCGTTTGAAAATGAAGGCACGGGTTTCGTTTTGGCAGTCGTTCGTTTATGAATAAAGGCACGGCCTTCGTTTTGGCAGTCGTTCGTTTGAAAATAAAGGCACGGCCTTCGTTTTGGCAGTCGTTCGTTTGAAAATGAAGGCACGGGTTTCGTTTTGGCAGTCGTTCGTTCAAAAATAAAGGCACGGCCTTCGTTTTGGCAGTCGTTCGTTTATGAATAAAGGCACGGCTTTCGTTTTGGCAGTCGTTCGTTTGAAAATAAAGGCACGGCGTTCGTTTTGGCAGTCGTTCGTTTGAAAATAAAGGCACGGCCTTCGTTTTGGCAGTCGTTCGTTTATGAATAAAGGCACGGCTTTCGTTTTGGCAGTCGTTCGTTTGAACATAAAGGCACGGCGTCCGTTTTGGCAGTCGTTCGTTTGAGAATAAAGGCACGGCCTTCGTTTTGGCAGTCGTTCGTTTGAAAATAGAGGCACGAACTTCGTTTTGGCAGTCGTTCGTTTATGAATAAAGGCACGGCTTTCGTTTTGGCAGTCGTTCGTTATTGGCGGTCCAGTCTTCTATCTTCCGCGGTCCGGATTCGGACCGCGGTCCGCCAGTTGCCTACCGTTGTCCTAGGTCAATGCTGCGTTGAAGCGGTTGAAGCCAACAGGATGCTAAATGGTATCGCCACCTACCGAGCAAGTTATGAACTACAAAATGTGGCATGTGGAGTTTCAACACCCACGCACACTCTTTCGTAGTATTTTGATTGGCGGAAGTCTGGGAATCCCCATTCCTCCGCCAATCGCAACCTTCGATTTTCTCGACCACGGTCTTAAAACTACTTCCATCGCAGCGACGTCCTTATGATTCCCGGTTAGTCCACTCGTCTGTAAAAATAATCAAGAATGTAGGAATAGGAAACAAGACTTTCGACAAAAATATGTATTAAGGCGGCGAAAGGTTTTTTCAAATACATGTTTTAATCTATCAGAGTAATTAGCTGATTTTAAGTTCGTTTTTCTACCTATCGTATGTACTACACACATACAAACATTTCAAAAAAGGTAAATTCGAAGTACTAATAAATAATAAATATTTCTTAACCTCAAAAAATTCAATAAAACTTTTACTACTAGTCTAAAAATACATTACCTCACTACTCAGATTAGTCAGTAACGAAAACTATGAAATCTCAAACGTTTCTAACGATCAATCAACATATTTAAACCCTCGTACCGTTTTTCTGTCATAAATTTACAGACAAATTATAGGTTAGGTATCGAAAAATTCTTCTATAGTTCGATAAAAATAGACAACACCACTAATTTCCTATTGTCTAAATATCCCAAATCCAAAATACCAATCATCAGGTTTCAATACACGTCCATGGTCATCCGTACCTAATATGAATACGTTATTTTTTCTCTCATGATACATTCATGTGCATCTTACTAACTGCACATTGTATGCAAATGGCACTTAGGTCTGCCTTTATTTTCCAATGCTGATGTAAGGATTTTCAATCATACTAAATACACAAACAACGAAGTCTGCTTAATTTAGTCACATAGCAATTATGAATCATGAAACTCTTGTAACCAATCCCAACTGTTGTTTAGTCATATTTAGAACATCTCTTCTCATTACATATTTATAGCAGTATCTATCTAATCTGTATATGAAAGATTCTTATTTTGCTATCTAAGATCTTGCCAGTTGATTAATAGAAGTCTGTTACCCCTGCAATTATGAGATAATAAACTCAGAAGCTTCATCGATACGATTTAGATATATTACAGACTTCTTTTTCTCTTTCACTTACAGATAATAGAATATTTTCTTTGAATCAAAGAACATCATGGCTTCAGTTAGGGTGATTAATCGTTTTTTTTTACGTGGAATGTACAGCAGTCGTCATTTATTGCTATATCACAGTCCTTCGACATCAACGTCGTGCTATGCATGTCTACCTTGCAATTTCATACAAGTTAAATCGTATTCCAAGGTAAAACAATCTGATGCTTCAGTCGCCAATGTTGATCGCAAAACATCTGATCAAGTACAAGTTGGTTTTGCGGAAGTAGGTAATTTTTTTTTATACTTTATTAAATATAATTTCTCAATCAATTACTTGATTTCTTCTGTTTAGATTTGAACAACTTTCACCTATTTTTGAATTTCACAAAATTAAATCTAAGTCTTTATTAATGATAATTATCATCATATTTTCAGTCAAAGAAAATACCAAGTCCGTATGGTACCTGGGAGTTATTATAGCCGGTGTTGCCGTAACTGCGGCGCTATTTTTTACCATATTTAAAGAATTATTCTCAAGCAAAAGCTCTAACAACATTTACACAAAGGCTTTGGAACGTTGTAAAAGCGATACAAGGGTAATCGATGCACTAGGAGAACCCATCAAAGCTTATGGCGAAGAAACACGTCGTGGTAGACGTGGTCATGTTAGGTAATTCGATACCAATCAGTGTGCGATTATTCCTGTTTCCATTAGCCAGAAGCTCAAATAGTATATTTTTGTAAAACTGATGAATCTATTGAGACAATAATCGAAAAATTAAACTTACAGCCATGCATTTTATGAGACGAATGGAATACCCCATGTAAGAATGCAATTCTACATTCAAGGAATACGAAAACGTGGAACAGTACATTTAGACATGCGAGAGGTGAGTTTAGCCCCATTGCCTATAATAAAAGTGTGGATATTTGAATACAGAATATTCTCTGCTTTCAGGATGAGTCTGGAAATTTTGTGTACAGATATTTATTCATACAACTCGAAGATATGATGCGTAACGTTATAGTACTGGAGGATAACAGATCCTCAGAAATCGGAAGTCTCGAAACGAAGGAAGAAGCTTTTCCTAGAATTGTATAAACGCTCGCACATTTATACACAAACTTACCTATTTGTTTTATCATGTAAATTATATGCGTTTACACAATTATAATATTAGAAATATTGTGAACCAATTTGGAATTGAATTTATAAAATAATGTGATAATTGACCGTATTGCGGTACTGTTATTATTGTTATTAATTTGTTGATAATAAACTGTAGGAATTTATCAATAAAATGTCTTACATAACAATCATTTCTCCATTTAATTACCCATAATATTACATATAATACTCAAGTGACGAGCTTTGAAAGAATAAATATATAACTAATACCATAAATTATCGCGATTTTTTAAGTAATAATTGTTAAGGATCACTGACGCAATTTATATACTCGTATAGAATCTGCGAAGGTCGGTTTACCGTTTATATTCGCATTAAGCTCTATGCATATAGTTGCATTTTTCCAATGGTATTACAACTTTGCATACTTCTCGTTTTGATATTTTATCTTCTAATTAGACGCACATAAAGTTATAAGTAATAACAACTTGGAGTTAATTAAATTAATATAGGAAATGAATAAAAGCGATATTCATATTATGCTATAAATAAATGAATTCGAATAACGGTTTTAAAAATGCTGGTTGCATTTTTTTAAAAGTTTTTTCGTATCTATAGCTTTATTATTCTTAGGATTGCATAAAATCTATAGAATATAATGGAACATCGAATTCTTAGCTGGGCAGCTAATAAATCGCGTCCCAAAAGGCCAAGAGTTGACGCGCCAATCATATCATAAATTTTCTTTCAATATTCACAGCTATAGCAAATTTTATTGAATATTTATAAAAAATAAAAAAAAAGGAACAAACATTTCAACATGAAGATGTTGTTTGATTTTGGTGATATACCTACTTAATTAATTCTGGGCGTCGTTGGTATGTGATTCTTATGCATGAATAAATCGTGATATAATGTGTTTCTTTTTTTTTTTTATTTATCTATGAAGAAAATTTTGAACAGGAAATTCCAGAAGTCATGATAATTATTCCGTTTCGTATGATGTAACTTGAAATATTTTATTAAAAATATTCCGAATATTTGATTGCCGTTTACAGAATGACTGAAACGAAAAATGAACTCTATATTAAGAATTTGCGGTCTGCATTTTTGAATTACGTAACATTACCGCTCCTTGAATATTAAACAATCCGCGATATTTTATACCCGAAAAAAAGTGCCAGGGTCATTACTTTCGTGATAGTATATATATTCCGCGTTATTATTATTTTTTTTTCAATAAAATATCTAAACAAGAGAATACTGGCTTTGCAATAGTCAGCTATAGATTCAATTATCGCCATACTATTATACAAGTTTGGCTGGTTTATCTAGTTTCGAAAAGTGACAGGTTTCCAGAGTCCAAGTTAACATACAAATAGTTTGATCATTAAGATTTATTCGCAAAGCTACATCCAGCATAGACACCGATGTCTGAGTAAAGATAGAAGATAGAAAAATACCGTAGGTTGATTTGGTCATTTTGCATCGAAATTGTTACGCAATTTATAAATCTTGTCTGTTTGTAAGTCTAGTCGTGAACTTGTGGAGATTATAATTGGCGTGTTCATTTCGTGGTAAGGCTTAGTCTTTCGACAACATTCAGCATCGCAGCATCGCGAAGAATCTCAACTAGTCTCATACGATTTGCATACGTGCGGAATAAAGAGGTAAGTCTGGAGATGCGACCAATTTTCATTTACTACACGAACCGATGTAGAGAATAATAAAATTAATTGCTTATCATTTTTTCGGAGATATTGCATGAATAGAAATTGCATCACAATAAATTCTATTCTAAATCTGATTGGTTCATTAGCGTCACTTGAGAAGCATCGAAATTATTTGATAACGAAAGATATGTACAACTAAAATCCCTCGAGGAATTTTAGGAAAGAAAATTCGAATGCTTCTACAGTTTGAATTTTTTTTTTTTTTATGTCGAAATATAATAATCAGTTTGCAAATCCGTTCTATTACGGTAATTTCAAATTATATTTTTGATATTGAAATTTCTTTACTATGATTTGTGTGAATATGAGAAATTATCACAAAAAGTCAGTAAATAATTGAGTCTCCAAATTTTTTTTGGCCGTCGAAGATAAAAGTGTAACGAAAAATAACTGATATCTCATGAGATAGGCGGGTCACGTTAATATGAACGAATAAAAAAAGAAATAATAACAGCGATAAACTCCGAGACCCAAACTTAACGATGCTTGCATAAGATTTTCATATCAGAAGAATGGCTTCTTCGGGAACTAGACCCAGGGCTCCCGGTCCACGCCGTCCTCCTGCTGTCCATGAAAAGGACAAACAGTTTCAACGCAATTTACTCGTAAAATTAAGTGCTGATAGTAAGAGACGAAAGGATTTGGATGTAACTGATGAAAAAGTGAAGAAAAGTAAGTCAAAGTACCAATTACGTCTTTCATAATGCCTTACAGTATACTACTATCCGTACTGAAAATTTCCAGATAGAATCATCTGGTCGTTCGAAATTCCTATGAAATTTGCTGGAAATCCAGCAGGTTTCAGATGGAATTCATTGGATTCTGCTAGCAATCCACTAGATTTCAGATGGAATCCATAGGAATTTCGAACGACCAGATGAATCCATCTGGAAATTTTCAGGACGGTTATACATAAAGCAATTCTCTGAGAAATAAATAAAGAAAGTAGATATGGAATATCGAGATAATAAAACATACCTATTTATGTAAACAGATTCTAAGTACTGGTTTCAATTATTTCTCGAAATCGGTTGATTCATTACCTGCGCGTGAGTGTCCGTATCATAGATCGAAGTACAAGCGAAAACGAAACAGTGCTGCAATTTCATTTTTTTCTTTTTTTCACAAAAATATATCGTAATCCGCATTTCTGGTCTGCATAAGCAGAGGATCGCATCACGACGTATTTACGATCATACTTCACGTTGATAAGTCTCAGGAGATTCCGCATACATGTATGTGGACCTGTTTGCCTTGACTACAAAATCTCTCGACTGCAGTGCCTCAATTTTTCATTGATAATTTGGATGGCCTCCAACTAGGTAGCCTAAGGTCAAGTGCTATTCGATAACACTGACCATACGGGTAAAAATAATTTTTCGAGAGAGGCAGCTGATCTATAAATTGTCGAGGAATACTTCTTTGATGCTATATAAGAGATGCAGGTCTATACTGTAAAACTTTATTAATACCGTTATTCATAGATTATCATACATATAGGTATCTACAAATGTAAATTCAGATAATCGCTTCACCGAATCAGAATTCAGATATTCATTATAGGTGTTTTTTTAATTAGAGGTAAATTATCAGAATTCCAATATTGTTGACGTGTTGACTATGAATGATTTTTTTCTGACGATTAGCTGGTCGTTAGATTCCGAATTTTAGACCAAGAAATGTATGGGTTTCCACTAAGGCAATACAAGCCAAGATATCGTTCGTCTATAAAGACTGTAATTTGTTTCTATTTATGTGGTTCCATCGAGGTCGTGTACTAAAAACATCTTACTTCCTATTTTTTATGACCATTCCAAAGATTGAAGGTCCACGATTTCCTTACAGTCCTTGAAATAGGTTTATGTGCCGTCAACAATTGCCCAGATACAAAAAGGGCAGACCTTAGCCTTGCCAAGTCTTACAATTCGAAACTGGGGAAACATAATTTCGTAAAATGCTATATCAATAAAAACCTCTTTTCAAAAAGCACTTTGTTGCCCTATTTGTCCAGATGCAGGTGATAAAAATGATACTTCGACCGGTCTGTCTCCACTGGTGATCAAAGGTACTGAATTGTACACGATTCAAAATGCAAAGGTCCATAACACCATCGAATACCACAGTTTGGTAGCTGGTGAAGTTCCAACTCCTGTATTACGTCGAGGACAGTCCTTCTACATCGCTATACGATTGGATAGACCATTTGAACTCGAAGGCGACGTCATACGTTTGGTATGGGAATTTGGTAAGACTAATATAATTATTGAAATGTAATAAGATCTGATGAATACAGGCTTGTGATTGTATTACCTATTTCTGATCAGGACCAAAACCCTCCGTGCCAAAGAAGACTAGAGTAGTACTCAAACTTTCTGAAGAAACGGCTTCGGTACCATTCAAGAATCACACCAGTTGGCAAGTGCGATTGGATCGCTACGATTCATCTTTCGCCACTTTGGAGGTAAGGTCTTTCTCATCGTCCTGCACGTGTGTGTTTCAATTCTATTTTCGGGTTTTGAGTTAAAACGAGTATCATTTATTTTTTGTTCCTTTACTTTACACAGGTTCAAATTCCAGCCTGGGCTCCTGTCGGAATCTGGAGACTGAAATTCATTACTAATCGACGTGGTCGAGGCGAGCCTAAGAACACATATGAAGTTGCAGAGGAGTTTTACATACTTTTCAATCCCTGGTGCAAAGGTAAATTAATATGGCACATGCAGACAGCTGTTGTCATTAATAATTGCCAGCAATACACACAATGCGTGTATATCTAATCATATCAGGCTTCAATGACTCGATTGTTTTCGAATTGGGTAAAAGAACTACAATTACAATTTCCGCTTTGTTAAGTGTTTTCGTAGTCATATACGTGGCAGCATGAAATTAATGAGTTTTTGCCATTCACCTTACAGCTGCACAATAATGTGCAATATTATTTTGCCAAATATGTTAAATTTGAATTCATTGCATGACACAGAGGATACCGTTTACATGGAAGATGAACAGATGCGTAAGGAATACATCTTAAACGACAGTGGTAAGGTATGGTGTGGTTCCTTCCGATCTCCTAAAGGACGACGTTGGATTTTTGGACAATTCGAAGACGTATCTCTTCCAGCATCAATTTATCTCTTGGAAAAGTCTAATGTGCCACATTGGGAGCGTGGAAATCCAGTCAAGATTGTCCGTGCCATATCAGCCGTTGTGAGTATTTCTTGCACGTGTATTCTCAGGAATATATAAACTATAGCTAAAATACCACAATAATTAGTATCTCTGTTACATAATCTATGAAAAATTTAAACTTTGTGCCACATTATTCCAGATAAATGCAGACGATGATGATGGTCTGCTTGTCGGTAGATGGGACAACGATTACAGTGACGGTACAGCACCAATCGCTTGGACTGGAACTGTGGCGATTCTTGAAAAATATCTTAGCGAAGGAGGTACGCCGGTTAAATATGGTCAATGTTGGGTATTCTCAGCAGTCACTGTCACTGGTAAGTTCATCTGTACTATATATATCTAGTGATATTTGTTAACAAAAATTCTTCGAAACAAATATTACACATAATTAAGATCGTAACAACGACGAAGCCAGCTCATAATTAATAAATATGATTAAAGTATGTCGTGCACTGGGGATTCCTTGCCGATCTGTTACCAATTACGTGTCCGCTCATGACACTAACTCAACACTAACGGTCGACAAATTCTTCGATAAGTTCGGTGGTGAGATTCCACTCGGACCGGATGGAGATTGCAATGACTCGTGTTGGAATTTCCATGTTTGGAATGACGTTTGGATGGCGAGACCCGATCTTCCGGTAGGATACGGAGGATGGCAAGTCATCGATGCTACACCTCAGGAACAAAGCGAAGGTACTAAATCCCGCACCATTATATTCCTATGTGGTTCAAATTGTGTCAAATAAATTTTCTCGACTTTATGTGCGTATTTACGCATGTACTGCGTACTCAGAAAAAGGTCTTGTTGACACATCCAAAATTTGGTTATTACATGGAAAATCAAATTTTTTGTTCAGTCAACCAAAAATTTTGTTGGGAAAACCAAAATTTTGGCTATTCCAACAAAATTTTTGGTTGACTGAATGAAAAAAATCTCAGTCCGTGTACATGAGAGAAAAGGAAAAAAAAAAATGTCTCACTCAATTTAACGCCATACCATTTTAGGTATATATTGTTGCGGTCCCGCTTCCGCGGTGGCTGTAAAACGCGGTGAGGTTGGTTTCCTGTATGATACTCCGTTCGTTTTCGCGGAGGTAAACGCTGATATTTGTCATTTTAAAGAAGACGATGATAGCGACTGGGGATTCTCACGGATATCGCTAAACCGTTCGCAGTAAGTTTTGGCGAAACTGAATTATTTTCATCGGTATAATAAATTAGTATAATGATTATGCACGCGATTTCACTTCATCTGCAGTAATACTCCTGCAACTCTAATTATACCTGCAAAACAGAAACCACTTCAACACTTATTGCAGTTTCGCGCCTTGTAAAGCAAGTCGGGAATTTATTGTTTCTCAATCTTATAGCTCCATGTATGTTTATTATGTACATCAAAGACTTGGAGTGACGTCAAAATGCTGCATTTACGCGTAGGCTGGGTTCTAGTAAACTGTGATACGTGTGTATATTGACAAATCGGACGTTACTTAATTATTGTGCGGTTATCGCCACATTATTCTATATAATATGTATACTTTATTACAGTGTGGGACGAAAGGTTCTGACTAAGAGACACGACGTTGATGATGATCATGGCGATTCGGACAAAATCGATATTACTCACGAGTATAAAAGCCAGGAAGGTATTAATATACGCGTTGGATTATCGTCAAACAAATGCAAACTAATTATTCCACGTTTTTATTTTACGTAATATTTGTCACAGGATCGTCTCAAGAACAACAGGCACATTTAAAAGCAATAAAAGCCTCTTCTCGGGCTCAACAATTGTACGACTTTCCCGATACTGGTAATTACGATGTCGATATGGACCTAGTCGAAATCGACACCATCCCATACGGAGATAGCTTCGACGTTACTGTCAACATTCATGTGAGCATCTTCCTTTCATTTATGCGAATTTTTTTATCACCAAAATAACAAAACGAAATGAAGAATTAGAAATGGATATTGAATCAGAACTAGATATTCTTCACTTCCTTCTATACTTGTAGAGGAAATTGCGACAAATTGTTCCTGAGTTACTCAATTCTTATATACTCATAGGTCGAAGACATATCGCAATAAAATTCATTCATTGGAAATAATTGTCATTCGAGATATTATACGAATTTTTTTTATAATTTTCAATACGAAAATAGCGATGATTCGATGAAAAAAAAAATAACGTAGTTTCATCCCAAAGGTGAAAATCTATTGTATGTATACTAGGGTGTGCAAAAAAAAAAAAAAAAAAATTCAAACGCACATCAACATTCCGGTAGATCATCTCAAATAGAATATCTCAGCCGAATATGAGCTCTTAATATTGATATTTAGAACTGCCTAACTCAGTTTTCCCATTTTTGATTTGAATAACACGTGAAAAAAAAAAATCGGAAAATTTTCGAATTGTTTTTTTTCTCGTAACGGGCTTGATTCAGAAACTTTCTGAATACAGATTCTTATAGGAAATTTCACGCTCTACAAAAAAGTACTGAGATAGAATTTTCCTAACTCTCACCGATTAAGAGATATTCGCCTATAAACATTGAGTCATAGCGTCATAGAGTCATACGACTCTGGGAAAAACAATTTATTTTTCAACCGCGCATCAAAATTTCGGTAGAGCATCTCAAATGGAACATCTCAGCCAAATATGAGCTCCTAATATTGATATTTAGAACTGCCTATTTCAGTAACTAAAATTAGTAACTAAAATAGGCAGTTCTAAATATCAATATTAAGAGCTCATATTTGGCTGAGATATTCTATTTGAGATGCTCTACGAGAATGTTGATGTGCGTTTGAATTTGTTTCTTTTTTTTTTGGCACACCCTAATGTATACCATGTTTCATGTATTTGTAGAACAAGTCAAAAGAGAATCGTACAATCACGATGATTCTTTCGGCATCTACGGTTTACTACACAGGTACAACGGCCCACCACTTAAAAAAGACGCAAAAAACGTTCGCGGTAAAACCGAATCAAAGTAAGTGTGTCGGTGAATTGTTGCTATTTTTTTATTTATTTATTTTTTTCGTTTGTTTCTTTCTTACTTTTGCGGTTGATCACTGAAAATGATTTTTTTTTTGTAAATCGTGAAATTATAGAAGAGCAGCTCTCATTGCATCTGACTTTCGATGAATATCGGGATCACATGGTGGATCAAGGTTTTTTCAAGATCTATGCAATCGCAAATGTCGTAGAGACAAAACAAACTTGGAGTGAAGAGGACGACTTTCATCTTACGAAACCAAATCTTACGGTTAAGGTAACGCTGATCATTTATCGTAACTAAACGTATTTGTTCGTATGGCATTTCACAGAATTAAGTAACACGTAACTTTGTAACAACACACACACAAATAATTACTACGGCTAGTATAGTCAAACTTGATTTACCTATTTGGCTGCGAAACTGGATAGTAATAAAAAATTGTAATCACTATCTTACCCACGTGAACTAAAATACAATTCATTTCTCAACTCCATGTTAGGATTTGTGGGTACCGAAATTCGTTGGAGGCTAACGAGCAGATAATTAAATTCAGTAATTAAATTCAGTAATTAAATTGAGTCTACTATAATATTTATGGTGATTAATGATTATTTTCAAATTAAATTATCATTGATTTTTTTGGATTTTTTAATTTCATTTTCATAGCAATGACGACGAGTGCGAGCTACAATCTTTCACTGTAATTAAATCAATCATAGGTTGACATGCTCCCGCATTTGACATTTGACATATGACATTTATTTGATTGAACGCGATATTAACCGCGTGTATTTTATAGTCGAGGAATGATAGCTTGCTGCACTGTGTTATCCAATCTATGATGCAGATGATAATATACATGTTTTTTGGTCTGTTAGAGAGTTCTTTTTCAATAATTGCTGAAGAGACTATACATAGTGACTAGTTAGTGTTTAACTTGTTTTACCGGATTCTCACGATCGTGTAAGAAATGTTGTTTGAAGAAACATTGTTTACGTAGTCTTGTAACTATGTGTGTTTCAGTTAAACGGTGATACGGTCGTTGGTAAAGGTTGCGAGGTGATTTTCATATTTAAAAATCCTCTGAAGATTGAGCTTACGGATTGTAAGTTCAGGATCGAAGGTCCGGGACTTCAAAGACCCAAAGTCATAAATTTCAGGTAATCGATAACTAAAATTATGTTTAAACATGCGCTGCATAACGATACATTACCGTGAATTTATTCTCACGCAGGAACGTCGGTCCAGAAGAAGAAGTCACTATCAAAGAATGGTTCGAACCTAAACGAGTAGGGGAGAGAAAAATCGTTGGATCATTTTACTCAAATCAAATTAGCGATGTGGCAGGATCAGTTACTGTCACAGTTTACGAATAAACGATTTATATGCTTCCATATGTTCTATTGAATTTAAATCAATTATCACTTTAATTATTAATTATTCATATTAACAGACACCTATATATGTATTAAAAAAATAAAAAATAAATGGGTCAGGGAAAGAAATCTTGTTACATATTATTTCCTCCAGTTGAAAATTCTCCTTATAAATCCTCATACTGTGTATTCTTCTCATCGATCGAGGCATCGTCATTATAATCAGGAAACGAAGGATTTGCTGAAGAATAAAATTCAATAATGGCGTTAGACGATGACTTTTTTTTTTTTTATTAAAGCGGTGTTTGAAGTATGCTAGTTGGCATGATTAGTAACTTGAGGAATTCTTGATTTACGGTAATCATTATAGTGGCAAAAAGCTGATAAATTCACTGCCGTAAACATCTCACCAACAAGTCTTACATCACCACGTTCAATATACCGCTTGACTAGTTAACGGCGAAGAACCTGGCATTCCATAAATCCTAAGTGCAGAAAATGTGCATTGCGTATACGTTTACTACTAGAAGAGCGCGTTAACTTAAAACAAACGAAATGTTTGCTTTCACGGTCGTCTGCTTATGAAAACTCAGACATTTCACACACTATGTACCGATATAATCTTTAGCTTTCACAGAAATATCCATGACGTAATATATACGGCCACTCGGTTCGTCACAGCTGCACATCTCGCAAAAACCATTTAAGTACATTAATTACTGCTAATTTCATACCGCGAATAGCTGCACCGTGAAATATTACGATTACACATATATTTGAACCATGAATTTTTAGGTCTAGTTAACATATCTCGCGACTGATACACGAAAAAGATATCACACGTTCAATAGACACATTCCTACAATTTGAATACTAAAACAAAGCGATAATTGAAAAGACATGTACACAATGGACATTTGTTAAGTCAACAATACTTTGGTATGTGGTTTGTTCGTTAGCATAGGCACGCAGACTCTTTGCGGTCATTATTGAAATTGAGAGTCACTCGTCTGCAAGGTGGGTCAGAAATAGTTGTTTTGGTGAAAGTGATTTCAGCTTCGGTGTCTTTGAGATATAGGTAGAATAGTATGTATTGGATACTTGAATTAAACTGAGGTCGTTCATATAGTCGTCGATGAGTATCGCGTCACCGTTAATTATTGCAATGTTTCATACGATAGCTACTGTATAATCGTTGTTACGTTCAACCAGTGCATATATAGTTATTTGTCAGACAAATTTCAATCCATCATGTTTAGGAAGATGATATCACTTCCGCAATACAAATTATATACGAGAGTAGGTAGGGTTCAAGCGAATTAAATCTTTCTGTCTACTGGTAATTCATGGTCATTTATAAATTATATATAATGAAAGCATGGTGAAATTGGAAAGATTCATCATAATAATTGCCCATGCTGATTGAATAAATTGAAAATTGGGTCATTCACGGCGTCTCATCAGTACGACTTCTCTGTAAGTCGTGAAGTACAGTAGTTGCATATTTAATGATGTGGGCGCAAAGGTCGTCGAGACCATAAAGCCACGCCTAGAGAGTATAAGAAAGATGTTCAATTGATTACATTAGCTCCTTTGATTACTTGGTAATTCATGATTTTCCAATATTACCGCAGTCAACCAGTCTACATAGTATATAGCTTTTAGTTTCGCGTCATTCGCGATGTCCTCGTAGTTTATACGCGGGACCCACGTGTCGTCAGTCTTGAATCAGGTTCGAAGGGGAACGTGTGTGCTCTCGCACTAGTGATCGTGAATTATTATACACATCATCGCAGCGACCTACTTCTTGGTGTTAAACGCTCTATAGAGTGTAAGGAGTGTTATTTTAAAACCCAAAGGTGCATCGAGGGTCTTTCCATATTATTTTTTTTTTTTTTAATATCGTCAAGAGATCGAGTGCAAGATGGGTAATTGTTGCTCGGTATGTTCGAAATTTCGCGCTGTATTTCGTCCCCAACAAGACGGAATGCCGATGACATCTCTATGCACAAAACCAGAATGTATGCCGAAGCCACCTCCTCGGGAAGATTACTCTCCTGGTAGGTATTTTCATAATTATTATTGCGATTTCGATACATTTGGACAATTATTCATTATTGTGTCAATTATTGGACACACATAGACATATTACCTGAATCTTCATTGAATACATTTTCCCAATGCGGTACTCTCTAAATTCGAATCAGTGGAAAGTCACTGATGGCAGTGATAAGTATACCAAAATCACTGACAATCAGTAAAATTTTCACTGCCATCAGTGACTTTCCACTGATTCGAATTTAGAGAGTATGATATTTTCTGCAAGGTGTCCTCGACATGAGGGCTCTTGTATAACATAAATATCATATATGCAGAATCCACTATGCATTCGGATAAATTTAGTAAGATCGTTTGTTCGCAATTATCCATAAACTAGATATATGAGAAAATTGAAGAGAACAAAGATGAATGGTATCGTTTCAAGCAGGATGGCATGTGAATAGTTTGTTATTAGGAATATGCATCTGTGCATATCATGGTTCATGTAACATCATTAATAATTTTCCTCTTATTCAATGTTCGTATATCTTAGTCGCAGTTGTGTTGCGGAGGTGACACAACGAATTTGGAATTGAAATTCGAATGGTATTTTCCAAATCACTATTTCCATTTCGATAACACCTTCAGGAATCTTGATGATACTCTAGACTGAACATTAGATGAGATTTTGATTGACACCGATGAGTTAACTCACTTGAATAGAATTATTTTTGAGGATCCTCGAGAAAATTTTGCTTAACAAAACTGTAACGAAATTGAAGTGGTCGTTCTTGGCAAGGAGGAATATATTCATTCTCAGAAACATAAGCATTTGAGACTGTTCTGACGAGCTTTGAAAACAAACCTAGCAGTCAGCCGTCACTCCCAATCAGTTCCATAAGTCATGTGAGATCTACACACGTGCGTTTGCACTTTCGTGAATAAGTTTGACGATTCTCGTATCACCATGATAAAGTCCAGAAATACTCTTATACATATTATAATGTGCGTTATTATATCAGTTTGGATGAAAGTAATAATCTAAATTGAGAATTCTGACGAAATTTCGAACGAACTGTTGTAGGTGCGAGAAAAGCGTTAGGCTGTAAATTTATTTGTGTTATAACGTCATGTCTAAATAAAAAAACATGCTTTTGGTTCTTTTTTTTTTTTTTTTTTCATCGTCACCTATCATTGCGTGATCAAAAACAGACTGGCAATCAATTTCGAGAAGATCAATGAACTTGAATAATCACTGATAAAATGAACTAATCAGTAGTAAAAATAAACAAAATCAGCTGATGATGAGCAAATACTGTTGAGACATTATCTCTCACTATATATATAGTTTATGTTAAACCAATGAGGCATTTTCTACATGAGAAACATGAAGCATATGCGGTTTTCCTGCAAGTCAAAGTTATACCGGATCTAATATATACGTGATCAAAAGTTAGATGTGTAAATCAACCGTTTCCTCGAGTACCCTAATACGTCACTTTTATCCGCATTACGCATTGTGTAAGATTATCTTGAAAATTTGTTTAACAATCTGACTATAAATATCTTATGACAAATTGACGTTGCTTTAAATAGTTTTTTTTATAGATGAATGATTCGCGTATGCATAATACCTACACATAGACACCTAGACACAGTAAGTTGATCGATAATTACTTATTAATGAATTAAATATATTCAGCAAATAGTTGGGTATTGATTTTAATATAAAGTTATGAATCACTTTTAACGACACATTCCACACCGTCTACTGGGACTGAATGATCTTTTTTCACATATTTTCTCTCTCGTTTAAATATCGGAGCCACTTAGCGTGAGATTAGTAGTCAAATCTTGGTTTGCTACCGGTCTGAGAAGACAGTGTTGATGTCGATGTCTCGGTATGTGTTTACAAATCAGAGCCAGGTAATTAATGAAAATCCGCAGGTTGTGAAATCGACAAGTCAAGCCAGTGATATCACTGCATCATGACGTAGCCTGAAGAGTCTACTGCCTATCTGTTTCTTTTTTTTATTGGGAAATAGTTTTTCCGAAGTCCAATGCCTACAATAGATTTATATTAGTCTTATACGCGATAAGCTGTGGCTTAAACCTCCGCAGCTAAATCTAGCCTTAGAGTATATAGTACAACATCGACGCTATTAGACCAGTAAATTTAGCACAATGGGCCACTACGGGCTCGCGTGGATTAGTGCAATGTTTAAGGCTCAAGGACGTTACATTGGAGTTCCAGCGAAAGGATTTGAAGATCTAATCGCGGTTCCCCTTATGCTTATAGAAGCTGCGACTGAGAATCTTGGAGACCCTGGCCTTGCCGATTTCTTTCTTGATTACATATTATGTAGATAGAAAGATTTAATTTCACGAGTAACAGAGGGTAGAAAAAAAAAAAAAATCGAGAGAAAATAAGAGGAGATAGTGGTTCGAAAACTACGATCTGTCGTTCGACTATAAAACTGGTCATATATATCATTTCTGCGTCTAACTTGTGTATGTTCTTCTGCATACCTACATAGTAACACGTATAGCAAAGTCTTCGCGTATGGATATATATCTCCGCATTTAGAAGCCTAATCGTTTCTGTTTAAGAGTATATATATCTAATCGATTTCTAATCGCTTCTCACGATTTCATTACCTTAACGGCTAATGACTTCATATGCCAGATTTGGTGTTTTCGAGCTGTTCCTGATAATTTATGTACGTTCACGGAGATACGTGTGCCGCATCAGATTTTACATTCGATACATGTAATTTGTCTTCTGACATAAGTACTTGAGGTGGCTTTTATCATTTCGAATATCCTCAAAGTAATCTTGATGAAACTTTGGATCATTAGACACGCATATGTAACCATTGTTTCATGAACATCGACTGATATGGGGATGAAGTCTAGTCTGTATTCTCAGGCTTTTAAAACCGTTCAAATAATTGCATAACTTTGTTTATAAAATGACTCGAAAAATATTTTCGTAAATTAATCTGTGCCTCGGACAATGCGTAGGTATTATATAGAATTAGCAGCTTTGGATAGAGGATATAAATGACAAATTTATGCAATAATTGCTTTAGCGATCAACGAGTTAATTAAAACACACATCCTTTCAAATTCTATTTAAAAACAAGGATAAAAACCACTGCGTTGTAGTCGCTAATGACTATTGTATACGAAACTGATACTCTTCGGTTATATACAAATCAAGTCTAACAAACCATCAAGATTTTGCGGGGTTTAATTTGCAAGAAAAACGCTGGCACATGGTAAAAAAAATTTCAATTAATTTTACATTGCGAGATTCACGCAGACTCTGCAGCAATTGCAAGTGCATTCAGAAAATTGATTAACTGATAAACGATTAAAATTTGAACTATATTCCGATTAAAGTAGGTATTTGATTATTCTGTAATCAGAGTAATTTTTAGTCCAAATAAAGCCTGCTCAAAGTTCATATATTTCTATAATTATGTTTGCAAGGCTAATTGCTAATTATTTATTGCTACCCTGTAATTTATTAATGAAAATCTAGTAGGCGATGTGGTGACTATTACTAAATAGATTGTTCGGATTGATGAAGTCTGGTGCAGGTGGCCTAGGTGCATCCATGTATGGTTACGTTTCAGCGTCCCACTATGAACCTTGAGCTATCCTACAGGTAGATTGAACAAGCACATGTGCAAAGTGCACCATGCACTGAACCCACTTGCAAAACTGCATCTGTGTAGGCTTATAGTTCTGCGATCGAGTCTAGGTTATTGGATAGTAGTCAGTATTCGCGCTTCTATTAGGCAGTGACGCTCGGCACCGCGACGCCTGAGATCCTTTATACCGGTTACCCTCGACCAGCAATGTTTTACAGATTTTACGACCGCTACCGCGTGTTCAACGACCGACACCGACGCCCATTCCCTTTCAGAATTTATTGTGAGTGCTGTATTAAATTTACTATCGTATTGTGTCTTTCCCTTTATACTTTTTTTTTTTTTTTCTTTTTTTTTTTCTTGTTTTTTAAAACTAGTAAACTAGATCAGGGACTTAGTTTGGTCATTATTAAACTTCACTCTAAATCAACTTGACGATAACACAATTATTAATCTAATAACAATCGTTTTTTACCCAATAATTCAAAGATCAGTTGTAGTCGGTATGCAAATCGGCTACACAGTGCACTTCGTCTAGATCATTGTCATAGCAATACACATGCGTCACCATATGACAATGGGTGACTAATTTTTCTATGTATAATGAAAATGTCACCTTAGATGGTCGCCAGATTAAATTGTTCGTAACTAGCTGTAAGAGTATTTCAGAATAATTTTCATCCGGGTAAGAGGACCAGACTTCTCTTAATCCTCATATTTTCTTATAAAAATTAGTCGAATCTATTTTGAATATTGATCTCAGAGAGCAAGAATGGCATCAAGTTTCTCAAACAGACGGTATTCGCGAATATAGAATCTCAGCCAATTTTAGTGATTGGCACAAGGCACTTGTAATGCAGACAGACGATGAAACGATTTTGCATATACCTGTATAGAATGAAGAAGACTTTAGAAATGACTTGTTTTTTTTTTACACTCACCAGGGGAAGACCTCGGAATTTCGGTACTGACTGTCGTCAATGTCGATCAATGCATAGCAGAGAATTCCACAGCACATAGAACTTCGAGATTTGAATTATCGAACCGTCAGGATAATACTGCTAAGTTAATTGTTCGAAGAGGAGACCCATTCTATATCAAATTATTACTATCGCGTGAATATGATCCAGCAACTGATGGAATATCGTTGGTATTTACTTTGGACGGTGTTGCAAAGCCACAGCATGGACATGGGACTTTGGTTGCGACCCCAGTTCTCCACCCTGGGAGTGAGGACGAAGGCTCCTGGCACGCAGTTTTGGAATCTTCCGAGGGTAACATCTCACGAATAAAGGTAAGCATTGTGTGCTTGCTAATGTGCTCAATGCTAAAATGTGGGTTGGATCGGCTTTTCACTTTTTATTTTGATCGTAGATCACACCAGCAGCCGATGCCAAGATTGGTAAATGGAAATTGGACATTGACACGAAGTGGAGAGACAACGGCGCGGTTAGTTACACAGTGAAAGATCCATTCTACCTCCTTTTCAATCCATGGTGCGAGTGTAAGTGTGCTTAAAAATTTCTCAAAATTTGTCAAACGTCATAAAATTCGCATAAAATTCATAACTGAAACGATTTATTCCGTTTTAAAGATGACACAGTCTTTCTCGGAGACGAAGATGCCCGTCAAGAATACGTTATGGCAGATTCAGGGCTGATGTGGCGTGGAAGTCACAACCGACTGCGGCCAACTGTATGGAAATATTCGCAATTCGAAAAGGACGTCTTAGATTGTGCTCTTTACCTTGTGATCGAAACTGGAAACGTAAGGGTAGCTGCCCGGCAAGACCCAGTGGTTATATCTCGTAGACTATCATCTGCGGTAAGTGATGAAACTTTTACCACACGAAAAACTCGGTGGAAGAAGACACACAAAAAATAACGATCCTCGAATCGTTCGTTTAAATAATTAGATCAACTCACCGGACGACAATGGAGCAGTTATGGGCAACTGGTCGGATGATTTCGGCGGTGGAACTGCGCCGACAAAGTGGATGGGCTCCCAGAAGATCCTCCAGGAATATTACAAGACCAAAAAGCCCGTGAAGTACGGTCAGTGTTGGGTATTTTCCGGTGTGCTGACAACGGTTTGTCGCGCTTTAGGGATACCTTGCCGTCCTGTGACCAACTATTCGAGCGCTCATGACACCCAGGGCAGTCTAACGGTGGATTATTTCATTGACGCTGAAGGGAAAGTAATGGAAGAAATGAACAGCGACTCAATATGGTGAGTTGAAAGCTGATAAATCGGCAAAGAGAAGATTAGAAGCGATCGTTATGGAGGAAACCGGGTTTATTTATACAGGAACTATCACGTATGGAACGAAGTATGGATGGACAGGCCAGACTTGATGCCAGACTGTGGGGGATGGCAAGCTATAGACGCAACACCACAGGAGCTTAGCGAGGATGCTTATCGATGCGGTCCAGCATCCGTTGCAGCGGTAAAAAAAGGCGAGGTGATGCGACCTTACGACAATGGATTTCTATTCGCTGAGGTGAACGCTGACAAAGTATTTTGGCGATACAACGGACCCGTTCAGCCTTTGAAACTTATGAGAAATGATACGTTTGGGTAAGTGATCGTGTTGAAAAATATCAGATTCTCTGCACTTTGGAGATCATTTTTTATCAACGTGTTGTCATTTTTGTACAGAATTGGACGTTTCATCAGTACAAAGGCGGTTGGAAAATGGGAACGCGAGGACATCACGCACATGTACAAGTACCCTGAAAGTAAGCCAAGTCGCGTAGTTGAAGCGAACGTTTCTTTTTTTATTAGAATTATTTATTTTTCATTCGATGAACCTCACGCAATATCATCTTGTCAATAGAGTCTGGAGAGGAAAGAGCAGTCATGTTGAAAGCATTGCTTCAGAGTGCTTCATTGTTCAGTCGTTACTACCTCAACGAAGAGTTCAATGATGTTAAATTCGACTTTGAACTACGTGATGACATTATCATTGGACAACCGTTCAGGTAACACAAGATATTTCAAACATTAGAGTTCATGAAAATGAGCATGCATAAAATCAACGGATTCATCAGGAATGTTTTTCAAATTTTCAAATTTTCAACGCGAAACCTCAGACGTATAGGAACCGAATTTCCTTAGTTAGAACTACAACTGTGATATCCCCTTTTTTACTAGTGTGGTGCTGCTGATAAAGAACAACAGTGAAATTCGGGAGTATAATGTTTCGGTTATCCTTCGGGTCGAGGCTGTTCTTTATACTGGACGCGTTGGAGATGCAGTGAAACGTTCTGAGACCGATTGCCTCGTCAAACCCGGCGGTGTGGAAGAAGTCCGCCTCGAAGTATCCTGGAAAGAGTATGGACCACGATTACTGGACCAATGTGCATTCAACATTGCTTGTCTCGCAACCGTGAAAGACACTAGCTTCGAATACTTTGCACAGGACGATTTCCGTGTTCGAAAACCTGACATTGATATCGAGGTAATTATTGGGTATATTTTATCACACTTTCTTATCAGTATGCAATTTGCTATTTATCTACCCTCTTCGCAAGGCCATCGAGGATCCATCTCAATAAACACGCAATTAGTATCGAGCTTTTAAGGCCAGATTGTAAACAGTGTGACCCATATATCCATATTCGCGGAACGAAATGCATTGAGCGTTAATAAAGTGATGCATCTATTGCTTCGCCGCATCCGCTACGTGTCAGATAATCATGTTATGCAAAAATTAAATAGAAAGTAGAGCGAGGCGAGGGAAATTAGATTTAGATTGTTCATTTGTTTGGAAATGTTTTTCATTTTCCAAAGTCCTGAAGAACTTTAATGTCGAATAAATAATGTAGTGCGTTTTTCTCGTAGTACATATTTTCATCCCCTAAGATGTGATATAAATTTTTTTATCCGTTCGTTAGATCAAAGGAGAGTCAACTGTTGGTGAAGAACTGAATGCCATAGCAACGTTTAAGAATCCATTGCCAATACCGTTGAAAAAAGGAAAATTCCTTATCGAAGGACCTGGCTTGGACAAACAATTGAAATTGAATTTGAAAGAGACAGTCGAGGTTGGCGAGAATGCTAGTTGCGAATTTTCTATGGTACCAAAAATGGAAGGGCGATCAACCATCGCGGCAAAGTTTTATTCAAAAGAATTGGAAGACGTCGACGGATTCATAAACTTCATGGTAAAGTCTGTTAAATCTCCTACCAATGGCAGACGGACGAGTGACATTATCAATGAATAATTTAACGGATATAATATCTTTGATTCAATGAAGAAAAAACTCATATTTCATTTGTGAACAATTTCATGCGCGGTATGAATGATTCATGAAGATATATTTTCATCGTGTATACTAGAGAGTGAATTGAAAAGAAAAATTGATCAGTGACTACCTATACGACTATACACGCCAGTCCTTCTGACCATGAATTACTCACTGACAATTTATGCTCTCGTCATTGCGTATGCATATAAGATTTTTTTATTTATTTTTTTTTTTATTAGTTTTTCACAGTGTTTATAATTTTCATTAATTATTACTGTAACTATAGTTAAAAAATTATCAATTTCGAAGATATTTGGAATGAATAAATAAATAAAAAAGCAACTTTTAAAAGAAAAAAAAAAAAAAAACAAAAAAAAAAAAAAATTACCGACTCGAAACGAAGACTTTGCTTTAAGTGATAACTAGAAAGCCAAAGTTAAATTATCTGCATTTCTAAATTCTGCAAAGTTTATTGTATACGTATAATAAATTAAACTTTGTGTATTTTACTTTGCGGAAAGGAATTACGCCTATAGCTGTCGAATAAAGCATGATTTTAAGGTTGTTGTAAATTTTCGTGTTTTTATAGTCAAAGTCAATTAACATAGCGTATCCTAGGTATGTATACCTAGTTTAGTGATTAAGCAAATAATAAGTTACCAATTTTATCCTAAAAAATCTACCTAGGTATTTATTTATTGTAAAATATTTTGTAATATGAAAAAAATGTAAAAAGAAAAAACAAAAAAAAAAAAAAAAAAGTTGGAAATAAAAATTATTTACGTAAAATTCAGATTTGATTTTTTGAATTTTGAATCTAATAATTATCTTCGCAATCATTAATTTTATTATCAATGATATCAGCGCGTTACGCCTCAGAGTATGCAACCCTATACACATTCACGTGATGTTGTAAGCGAAAAGGCTGTTTCGATATAATATGCGTAAAATTTCATTTTACCCACTTGTTGCATAATATACTATTTTGCTTCAAACAGCTTATCAAAGACAAATTAGGTACCAACATATTATTCCGAAAATAATTTTAGTCCGACTTGAATCTGATTGTGGTATAATATAATTCTATTTTTCTAATGCCGTATCCAAAGGTTGTGAGCCGTTATGGATTTACAACGATTTCTATATATGCTATATCTGCTATATATGCCTGCAGCAGGGTCCGTTCACCGTACAGCTATGGATACGCGCACAGCGTGATTATTAAAAACATTAGGGCGGACCGAGTTCACGCTGATACCTGCCTATACCTGACCATACGATACATCATCATCTATGAAATTAATGTTGAAATATGCGCGGCGTCAAGTGATAAGGTATCCTTCGAGTGGGAGCCAGGTAGGGCCCGGTGAGATATGTCTAAATACATAAACGTGATGTTTGATGGACGGGTGGCGGACCCTGAGGCCATGTCCGCGGGGGTCCAACCGAGACTTTAAGGCCCCTGGTTAGTATAGGGCCCCTGGCCCAAGCTTTCGGTCGCGGCACCCTGCTACGTACCATGCATCAACACCCAAGATCCCATTATAGCTCATCAAAATAACAAACACGCCTCCTTCACTAAACCAACATTCTTTGTTCGCATCAAATCCTAGTATTCATCAAAATCAACTTGACATACGCCAAATGGGCTTCACTCCCGGGGGTTGTGTAGGCTTGGAATTTCATTCTAGAATTATATATACGCCACTTTCGTATGTTATTTACGCCCGCTATTATATCAGAAATTGCATATGAATTTGGTATAGAATTTCTATACTATACGATCAGATTTTTTTATACACAAATCGAAGAAATGTCGAAACCGATTCGTACTCTCTTAATTTTTTGGATTGAAAATCCGGCAACTCCAAAGACAAACAGTGAATTTATCAGTCCAAAAAATTTAGAGAGTAGATTAGGCCGGTTCAAAAAAATCGACTATTCTTTTTCTTTCAATTTCCGCATTGAAATACTTTCGGGGGGCTGAAAAAAGATGCCTGTTAAAAGCGGAGCTCTTAATATTAAGATTTAGAGGTCGCTCATCGCGGATTTCTATTTTCATTTGAATAGCATAGGAATTTTTTTTTAAATAATTTTGTAGCTCACAAACCAATGAACAAATCCAAATGACTCATAGATATTTTCATAGGAAATTGAACACTCTACAAAAAGCTTCTCTTATCATTTTTTGATAAATTGACTCCTTCCAAAGTTATTCAAGCTCAAAGTTCAATTTATAGTTGAGTTGACTATTTTTTTTTTTTTTGATTTTTTTTCCACAATGATAGATACATTTTTTAGAGTGTTCAATCCTCTATCAAAATATGTAAGAGTCATTTGGATTTGTTCATTGGTTTGTGAGCTACGAAATTCTGAAGAAAAAAAAAAAAAAAAATTCCTATGCTATTTAAATGGAAAATAGAAATCCGCGATGAGCGACCTCTAAATCTTAATATTAAGAGCTCCGCTTTTAACAGGCATCTCTCCCCCCCCCCCCCCCCCCCCCCCGAAAGTATTTCAATGCGAAAATTGAAAAAAAAAGAACAGTCGATTTTTTTGAACCGGTCTAGAGTAGATCTATTTATACAGTAAAATGTTGATGTATGATTAATCGATTTAAATCAAGAAAGTATAACACGATTGAGGATACAGGCATCTATAACTTTACTCTACACGGTTTACAGTTCAGTATTTTTATCGGTGGAAAATGAGATATATTGTTCAAGTAATTCTCCGAGAGATGGAACCTGCGTAAGGTCTTACGAAACCAGCGATTGATCTTGGAAACGTATACATATTGTTGAGAGATCATTTGCAAATAGCTAAATACATTGCGATTGAACATTTATTCGAGAATAAAATAAAAAATAAAAAATAAAAAAATAAAAAAATTAATGAAGATACTTGGAAAAACTATAGAGAATCAATAATTTAATCAAGAAATGGTAAAGTGGTGGGCAAACGATGAACACTTTAGTTCTATCATTTCTCTATATATATCGATCTTTACCCATGACAATATAATTCCATTATATCCACCAAAACTCTTCTATTCAATACCAATCAAATAATCGATACCATTTCTTTCTCTCTTCGTGTTTCAATTTACGAGTATTCGCTCACTATACTGCATAGAAGTTATATACTCATACATTTATACCTTATAGGTATACCTAGTCTCAGGGGATTTTATCCGGGAAAACACTGTAATCTAATATTTGTTTTTTTTTTTATTTTTACGAAAGGCGTGATAGCCGACAAGCCAAAACTAAGATAAAGCACCGTTTGTTATAAGCTGATAAATATATAATTTGCCACAATTTTTTTTTTTTTTTTTTTATACAGCATATATTTTTCTGCTCGTATACATTTATATATTCATATATGTAAATCGATTATTTTTTCGAAAAATTCTTAACAAACCTATACTTGCCAATCGTTAATTAGCTATAATGGTTTCTCATTATATAAATCGAGTTTTTTTTTATTTTTTTTATTTATTTTCGAACGGATGAATTTTTTCATCATCGCAATATACGTACGCACGCATGCACGGTAAGGTTTCTTTTCTTTCTGTTAGAGTTGGGTATATTATATACCTACACTTCGAGTGGTAAATGTAGGTAGGCCAGATCCTGAACGTAGGCCTCCCATACAGGCGTCTGCATAAATTTATACACGCTCAAGGAGGATCTTAGGCATAACGCATATGCACCGCGGTATAGTATGACTAATCGTAAATGCGTGGGTATAAATAAATAACACTGCTTGAGCTCACTTGGCTACCTGAAGCATTTAATAACCGAGAAAACGAGCTGCTGCTGCTGCTGCTGCTGGTTGCTGGCTGTTGGCTGCTGCTGCTCCTCCTTCGTACTACTATGGTGCTGTACAGAAGAACGAGCGAACGAGCGAACGAGCGAAGAGATAAGTATTGAATTAATTACCGTAATTAAAGAAATTAAGCGACCATAATATACAGTTGGCGCGGATACCGAAGATACTTTACTTAACACACCCGAAATAATATGGTATACCATAGACTCTAGAACCCATACGTACACATGGAAGGATACATTCCCTATGTATATTGTACATAGGGATGATCATTCATCATTTTCGGATTTCAATACTTCCATGCAGATACATGACGTCTCCAAATATGTACAAAAAAATGTAGCCAAAAACCCCAGGTTCCTATCTCAATTCTAAGTACCACTCGAAAGTATTCGAAGTTTCCAATTTGAATAAAACACGACGTGTGACATTTAAGTGGTTAAAATTTTTTTTTCTTCCTATTGCAATATAGCTCCGAAAAATCTGAAACTTGGTACACTGCTTATCTGTATGTAGTAGGTATTTCATGAAAATTCGACAGACTTTCAACGGTACAATTATTTCGGAGCTACAGCACACTAAAAAAAAAAAAAAAAATGTCTTATCTCCAAATTGTGATGAATAAGAACTTTGTCGGTAAAAATTTGTACATTTTTGAGACGTTCTGGCCTATGCGAGAGCATTGAAATTAAAATAAGACCGAATTAAGAACCACCCTGATATATTTCTCTATATAGTATACATCCGATCGGCTTCCTCAATATCAACGAAATTGTGACGCAAACTGATTTCTATAGGTTCTCACCTTCGTTTGACTTAACAGATGTGATAGATCATAGAAATAAACCACTTATACACGATTTCATCGTTCCCTTACCTGACAAAATAATATAAAGAGCAGAATAACCTGCGGGCTGACTGAGCTAATCCCCCGTATGGATAGGACATCTATACGTAGAGAGCGGTCAGTTGTCTACCCTTGTTCGGAATGCATTATTCTTTTTTCCGAAGCTGCTGCACAGTCCTCCCTGTTGATGGGATATATGTATATTCTTCATCGTATATATATAGGCACGGCAAGGATACGGTACGATACGGTACGGCACGGCACGACACGGCACAGTGCAGTGCATATATAGGATTCGGTCTTCTCTCCGCGATCTTAGACATGTGATAGGATATACTTTTCTTGAAACACCTGCGCCCTGTACCCACCCGTACCCCATGCTATATAAGAACTCATGGTTTAAACCAGACTATAGGAACAGCAAAGAACTATCATCATGACTAGACGCTCGTGCGGTTGTCACTGTCAACCAAACTGCAGCCTCTAACTCAACTTGATACAGAGACTCCCCGAGGACCGTTGTTAATCGGATTACCATTTCATCGAATAACCAGAATCTAGGTGCACCGCAAGAATTGACACTTTCGTTAATCAAACTCGCAAATCATTCCCAGATAAATGATGAAACCCGGTTATCCTATATCGAAGTACTAGGTATATAGGTAAGACTTTGATTGATTAATCATTGACTCAACCACGGAAAAAAAAATTGTTGCTGAATTTACTACGTTGAGCAATTGGTATAGGGACAACACTTTTTTTCAGTAGAAATTACCTACCACCACAATTCTAGTATTTGGTACATAGGAGCAAGTAGATTTCAATGTCCTAATGAGTAAATGTTACCACAATTATTGTGGTCATTTCTACTGAAAAAAAGTGTTGTCCCTATTCCAACTGCTCATTTTTTTCCGTGAAGACATTGATTCTGTTACACAGAAAGAAAAGTTAACTTGATTCAAGACAATTTTGGGGTCCAAAAATGAAGACCCAAATTTTTGATTTGAGCCGAGAAAAGGACCCCGCACATTTCTTATGGGAACTGGATGTCCAATGGATTTGGCTGAATTTTTCAGGTTTCGTAGTTCACGCAATGCTGATCAAAAGTTACCATTGCCACAACTTCCAAAAGTGAACCATTCGACATTGGTAAGCGGTTGAGGTTTAAAATCGGTCCATTATTCTACTCGCAGTTCCCCTGATCTGTGAATAAATAGCCCCTCGCTTTTACCGTTAGGTGATTTTTTAAGTATAGGTTTTTCGACTCATCACTTCGTACTTGAGTTATTAGATAGTCAGATCCGGGTTAAAAGTTAGAAAGTACACCGAACAGAAATTCCTGCCTGCAAAATACCTGCACTTTTGGGTTGGAACTGATACTACACGAAATGGAATTTAAACTTCAACCGCTTACCAAGGTCGAGCGGTTCACTTTTGGAAGTTGTGGCAATGGTAACTTTTGATCAGCATCGCATGAACTACGAAACCTGAAAATTTCAGCCAAATCCATCGGAAAGCCAGTTCCCATAAGAAATGTGCGGGTCCTTTCGGTCTTAATTTTTGGACCGCAAAAATTATCTTGAATCAAGAATAATTTTCTTGGCTCAAGTTGACCCTTTATTCTGTGTATGGTGTGAGAAAGATAAGGTGTGCTGTGAAGTCTGTCACACCCGTTCGAAAATTTCTATCTAAGTGTATATATTTCGGTCCGGTTTTTGTTCCTCGTTCGTGTTACATTTTCAGGGTTTACATTTTGGTTTTCGGTAGGACAACAATACGCGCAGGGTTAGAACTAAGAGGGTGCGGGTATTTGCTCCCGTCGCTCTTAGTCTGCCGACAGTTTGTACAAACAAACACTATTTCGTGCTGGTTGTACATACTATATGTATATATATATATATATACAGACGTATATCTATACTGTAGTTTTCAGGGCAGGGGGTGGCGAGTTGCGTTGCGTTGCGTTACGTTGCGCTGCGCTCTTCTCTGTTTCGCTTTACGCTGACGGCATGGGGTAGTTATAGGTATATGTATATTCGTATACCTATACATATATGCATATATACTATATATACAAGGCTAAAGCTCATTACGCATGCACCCCGTGCAACGGGGAACGCGGTGACTGACTGAGTGACTGAGTGAAGCTCCTCCCGGGTTAACAGTCTCCGCCTGCCCGGGTAGAGCCTCCTGTGCAAACCTGTAACCTCCCCTGCAGCCTTTTGCATATTAGCCATGGTCTGGATGAACCTATATACTACCCTGTATATACATACTAGATACCTACATGTGTATACGTTAGAACCTCGCAATGTCGACCCTACATCGCTATAGTCACTTTCCCATAATCTCTCTACTAATATGCTTGCTACAATTAGGGGAGCGCGCAATTCGCCTACTAGATACTACAAATACACACCGGTATACATGGATACTATTAACTATACTCACAGATATTAGTATTTGCGTGAAAGCCATTTCGAAACCACGGATAAACTTTGATGTACTTATAAATTAAATTTCAAACTAAAACATGCTGCATTATTCAATTAATTTATTAATATTATTTGATCTATTCCTCTTCAAGTTTCTATACGAGTATTGTATATGGTTGGCAATAGAGTGTGAAGAAAATCATCATTCGATAAACTATATTAACGAATATCGAATGTAGGGGAGAGTTGCCACTGTTGGACCGCCACCTAAATTGGACCGTTTCAATTTGGTAATTTTTTGCAACAGTATCTCTTCGATTTTGAGAATTGTAAAAATAGGAATGTTTAGAGAATTTCTAGTACTGATGGTATCCATTTTTACAATTCTCAAAATTGAGAAGATACAGTTGCAAAAAATTACTAAATTGAAACGGTCCAATTTAGGTGGCGGTCCAATAGTGGCAACTCTCCCCTACTACTTCACTCAGAAAAAGGTCTTGTTGACACAACCAAAATTTTGGTTATATATATGCACAATCACATTTTTTGTTCGGTCAACCAAAAATTTTGTTGGAATAGCCAAAATTTTGGGTTGTCCCAACAAAATTTTGGTTATCCGAACGAAAGTCTTGGTTCACTGAACAAAAAATTTGATTAACTGAACAAAAAAAATTTGATTGTGCATATAATAATATAACAAAATTTTGGTTGTGTCAACAAGACCTTTTTCTGAGTGTTGATTCAATTAATTTCAATTATATAGTGACAATCTTTGACAATAAATTAATATTCGATATATGATGATATTGTTACTTGCGATAATAATGCATAGGGGTTACTGCACGTAACGCAATTCGTAACATCGCACTAATAGCTACTATAGTTGTTCATTGTTGAATATTTCTTGAATGGTTTAGTTATACGGTCACTGTATACTATAATATAGTATATGTCTTGAATAGTATAGTATACTATTCGGTGTTATCATTATTCATGAAATTCTTTGAATCTGATGTTAAATATATATACATATATATACACGTGAAGAACATATATTTCCGTCTGAGATCAAGCATGATGATTTTCTTTCGGTTCAAGTTACACCATCTCAAATCTATGGAAATATACGTGTTATGTAAATACGTCTTACTTAAGGTATATGTCAATTATCGACTTATTATAAGGAAAGATATACCATATGCATGCGGGTACGTCGCTTGTTAAATTATTGAGTAAAATCATCGAGTTACACACAGAAAGAAAGGTTCACTTGATTCAAGACAATTTTGGGGGGTCCAAATATGAAGAGCGAAATTTTTGGACCCCCAAAATTATCTTGAATCAAGAATAATTTTCTTGGCTCAAGTTAACCTTTTTTTTTTTTCTGTGTAAGTAAATTTTGAGTCTCGTCAACCTTATATATATATATAGATTGAATGTCTTATAGTATATATGAACTAGAGGTGTAATCGTCTGGGTATATAATAACTTGTTTAGAAATAAGGTTTTAGAAAGTCCCTAGGGAGAGATTCGGTTCCCGCTTGACATCGAAATCCCGTGACGTATCTAATTGGAGCCACTTTAGCGGCGGGGCGGGTGGATTGGATAAGCCATAAGCCACCCGGACCCGTTGCGCAGGAGATCACCCCGGGGCTTATAACTGCTGGGGAATCTCCCGTACCTAGGTACCCTACCAACCTAATCTGACTCGCGCTTCCATAGTACCTACCTACCTACTGCGCGGTGCTCCGGACCTCGGTTGTATCTCCGAGTGGATCCGGCGTAAATAATGCCGATTATCCCCACGGCAATTGTTTTATCGACCGAGCACGTTGCTCAAGGGGGCGGCGGAGGGGGGAAGGGGGGAGACACAACGACGACGACCATGGGATATGCCCGGTTCTCTTTCTCTGCCCGCTATACTATATATATATATATATATATACCCCGACTAGCAGGACATTAGAGAGATATAGGTATACCTAGAGGGCACTTTTCTTTGCGCAGTAACTGAACGAAAGAAAGAAAGAAAATAAAGAAAGAAGAAAAAAAGAAAAAACAAAAAACAAAGGGAAAAGGAAAAAAGAAAAGACGAGCTTTCTTTAAGGACACTGGGGGATTCGAGGGTGCGCGCAAATCTCCTTCCGCGTCGTTCGTTGCTCGGTAACAGGAGGTAATTTGATAACGGGAATTAGCGAGAATTGATAGGCAGTCCTTTGGCTTCAGATGTTTAAGGACAATTTACGCTCTGAATAAAATAGAAAAGTTTAAAACTTTGTCGTTATATACCTACTTATACTTACCTACCTACCTTATGCCGTGAGGCGCGATATTATATCTTTTAGACAATTATTAGACATTATACTATACTCATGTTAAAGTATTATATATCGTTCTTCACGTTACGAACGAATGAATGAACCTTATTTTTTCTATTGTGGATAAATTTTACACATCCTCCGCCGATTAGCACTGAACTGAAAATGATAAGAAGAAAAAAGCAATTCGGAGCTGATTACGTTTTCTTTTTGTTTTTTCTCTTCTTGTTTTAAACCTATCTAACTAGAAATTCTTTTATCACTGTGAGCATTTGGTTTAACAGATTTGTACCATCGCATCGTCGAAACGAAACCCAATTGTCTTTTTTATTTGTCAATCGTATTTTCGTTATACACACATTGAAGTATAATACAGCTATAGACGTAGTAGCTTACGTATAGGTGTAACGAGACGTGGAAAAATAGTCAGGAGATAACATAAAGATTCGAACAAACGGGCGGAATTTATTACAGGGCAGTTGGTCCGTTTTTACGTTTGACTGAACCGCACAGGTTGCGTACATATCAGACATACGGTGTATAGGTATAGTGCACCCATATCGCGTAACGTAAATGTTATATAGGTACATATACGAATTCATCCTATATATTCGCTGATATATCCTTTGTTTTTCATCTATTTAGTAAAAATAAAGATTGGAATGATTGGGACCAGTACAGCGAGTTTTTGAGAAATTATCATAGTCCGAAATCAATTTATTTCATAACCAAAGTTCATTTCACATTAAAATATTTTTCTTTTTCAAAATCATGTGTCGTAACGATTTTAGAGCACCGTTGGATCGATTCAGGTAATCTTGGATTCATTTTCTTCAGAAAACAAATCCTTATCATGTGTATGTAGGAATTTTAAAATAAAAAATTATGTCATAAGTTATGATCAATTTACCAAATTTTCAAAAATTATTATCACTCATTTCTTAAATAACTTGGCCAAAACGAAAAATTTTCAAAATTCCTACATTCACATGATGAGGATTTGTTTTCTGAAGAAAATTAATCCAAGATGACCTGAATCGGTCCAACGGTACTCTGAAATCCTTACGACACATGATTTTGAAAAAGAAAAATATTTTCATGTGAAATGAACTTTGGTTATGAAATAAATTGATTTCAGACTATGATCATTTCTCGAAAAGTCGCTGTACTGGTCCCCTTAAGTCGCTCATCGTTGTTTAAAGCCTGCGATGAGGAAAAGCGATTATTTGCTCTAGTGTTTCGAACTCGAATACATAGACGCGATAACTGCGGCTACACCGTAGAACGAGATAACAGCTTCTTACAAATTTAGAACCGGGTTCTTAGCAACGAAATCTCTACCACCTACCTACTACTGTGTTAAAGAAAAAAGAAAAAGAAAAAAAGCAAAAAAAAAAAAAAAAACGCGGTGGCATAAAATTGTAAAAGTGTGTATATATAACCAGAAGAGGCAGGCAGATGGCGCCCTGCGTTTGAACGCGAACGTAAATCCATCATTCTTTTCCACTGGCCCTTCTCGCGTTGAACCTCGTACTAGCTACCCTTAATGACTAAATAAGTCGTTCAATTAAAAAACTAATTTCGATTACAGTCCCAGAGCGGCCGTTCGGCGTTATACCTACGCTGGAATAAGTACCAGAGCGATCAACTCGCGGGTCTGAAGGTTGAGTTTCCAGACTCTCTCTCAGGTTCCCAGCATGTACACTGGTGGTTGTCAATTTGAGCCCGGGAGTCTTAATCGTTTTTTTTTTTTTTTTTTTTTTAAGCACCCCGAGTTATCATAAACGACGAGGAGTATACTGCACTGGTGCCGTTTAATACCCCAGAAGCAACAAGGGTTCATAGTAAACGAGCTAAATTATCGCTAACGAGTTTGGCGAGCGCACTATGATACCAGCTATACATATATATCGCTCTAATCGAGTAAAAATATCTTAGGCTCATCAGAATTATTCTATTTACACAATGATATATTATTTAAAATAATTGAAAATTATGTGACGCCTACACAGAAAGAAAGGTTGACTTGATTCACACTCAGAAAAAGGTCTTGTTGCCACAACCAAAATTTGGGTTATTATATTATGGACAATCACATTTTCTGTTCAGTCAAGCAAAAATTTTGTTGGATTAGCCAAAATTTTGGTTGTTCCAACAAAATTTGGTTCTTCCAACAAAATTTTGGTTATCTCAACGAAATTTTTGGTTGACTGAACAAAAAATTTGATTGACTGAACAAAAAAATGTGATTGCGCACATAATAACCAAATTTTGGTTGTGTCAACAATACCTTCTTCTGAGTGCAAGATAATTTTTTTGGCTCAAGTTAACCTTTTTTTCTGTGTATGCTGCGGATGATAATTATAGTAACGTAAATTAATGAAAAGTAAGATGAAATCTGCACTTTTCTTTGCGGGTAAAAGAAGAAGGCTCTCTCTCACACCTAGTGCGACCAAACCATAAGCTTCGAAAAAATATACAGAACGCGAGATTACAATAACAAATAGCGCGAAAGAAGCTTGACTATACCTAACGACGACCACGACGCCTGCACGCACCGTATATTATATACGAGAGCTCCTGTGCGCACTTATCTTATACACGTGACAAATAAACGACATATGGATGCACTCGAGGAGTTGTTTGCCAAACATTATAACTACGACTTTTTTGATGGCATAAACTCTTGTTTTATGGTTTGTATAGGGGTCGAAATATTCATTTTTATTTAATATAAGTGGAGAATTCTAACTTGAATCAAAAGTTTGACGAAATGATGATATAATTCGTTGATATTGTATATTACCTTCAAAAATTGATCCTTTCTCATATAGAGCGTTAATTTTGACGCTTTTGAATCCTGGGAGACGCCAGGACGATCCTGCAGCAGACGAGATGGGCGGAAGAGGCACGAGCTACTCAAGCCGGTTGCTAGGATCGAGTGGGTCTAGTGGGCCCAAAGTAAACGACGACAAACTGCCCGCCCGAGTGGCTCCACTTCACCGGATCACGTCTAGGTGCGCATCTGTATATGTATAGGTGTGTTTTGTAGATATATACGCACAAATATATATATATATATATATACGTATGTATCACAGAGATACAGACACATATTATTAAAGTATATACAAGTGTATACATATTCGGATATACAGCTTATATTATAATGAAAATAAAAAGAAAAAGTGAACAACGAGCGGGTGGAGAGAATTCATCTCCGCAGACATTGCATATGCATATATCTACGTGTCTCAAGGGGTCTGTGTAGCTCTTGTAGTAGGAATTTTGGAGCCAAATTTTCGAGGGCGTCGCGGCGCCACACCCTTGAAAAACAGGAGGCATGTGACACGTGTACCTTGGTGCGTGCCTCTGCCTCTGCCTCTGTCTCTACCAGTTTGAACTGCTTTGCACCGTGCGTGGGTTGGCGATTGAAGAAGGTAGGTAGAAAGGTAGGAAGGTAGGTAGGTAGGTGTGTTACGCTTGGTGTTAGAACATGTGTAGGGGCGTATGGGGTGGAATGAGAAGAATCAAGAGAAAGAGAGCAAAGCGAGAGAGAGAGAAAGAGAGAGAGAGAGAGAGAGAGAGAGAGAGAGAGAGAGAGAGAGAGAGAAGGCTTCAGCTCCCATGAATAAGGCATGGCGAACAAGCGCCGCGCATCCACTTACGACCGTGAGGAGAGCTGAATCGGAGGTATATAGTATATAAACCGACAGAATGGACGTCGCTGGTTAATGATCGTGAGGGAGTACATATGGGAGGATGAGAGGTAGGGATTATACCAGCAGGTAGAAAGTCACTAGAGAACGAAAGTGCTGAACCATCGTTTTAATATTTATGGGTGCACACGTCCGTCAGTCGACCGTTTCGTCTTTCCATATAATGCATATTATATATAGGGTATAAGATATTCCTAAATATATATATACCTATACATGCATTTGAATTTATAGATCATATGGTTCCTTCGCGCTCTTATTATTCATATAGTATAGGTATAGTATAATAATTTATCATTCAACACTATATAGACGCTGCGCTGCGTCTACCTGCAATTACTGATGTTGCATTGTCACTCGAGTTACATGGTGCGCGCACCTTACCACCAATAATGAAATCTATAATATAGACAGCTTCGTGTATCCATATTTGATAACTATATATCGACGCCCGATACGAATAACAGCACATTTCAAATTCAGGGTGGAAAAGAGCACATTTCAGATTCCGAGTGAAAATGAGCATGTTTCAGATTCCGGATGAAAAAGAACACGTTTCAGATTGAGATTGAAAAATAGCACGTTTCAGATTCACTCGAAAACTAGCACAATTCAGGTTGAACCGAATATTACTTATTATCAAGTGTCAGGTAGGTTTATTATAAGATTGAATTAATCATTCAATGATAAAATTGAATCGAGTTTTTGTGCATAATTGTGCATTTCCAATTTCATAACAAACCTACCTGACACTTACTAATGAGCAATATTCGCTTCGCCTGAATTGTGCTAGTTTTCGAGTGAATCTGAAACGTGCTATTTTTCATTCTCAATCTGAAACGTGTTCTTTTCCATCCGGAATCTGAAACATGCTCTTTTTCACTCGGAATCTGAAACGTGCTCTTTTTCACCCGGAATCTGAAATGTGCTGTTATTCGTATCGGGCGTCGATATGTATATCTTCGAACTATAAGTGTCTTCGTATTAGAACACACATCGTTCGAGAGAAGGTGATTTTTTGGGTATGAGACTTGGGTATCAAGACTATGTAAAATACTGTAGTTATAGGTATATAAGCAGGAACGTTGAACCGTCGCATTTATGACTAGCGAGCGACTGGTGCAGGCTTGGCAAAAAAAAAAAAAAAAAAAAAAAAAAAAAAACGGTGAAATATATTTCGATGGGTGGCACGAAGAAAATAAGAAAACAAGAAGAAGAAAAAAAAAGAAAAAAAAAAAAAAAAAAATGAGAAGTATAAAGGAAGGAAGAAAGAAACGGGAAAGAGAACTCCACAGCGTGTCACCAGACTCCCAGTACCATGGACCACACGTGGTCCACCCATTGCTCGAGTCACGCGTTATACGCGACCCGTTGCCCGTTTGCATATATATACGCAAACTTAGAACATAATACGTGTAACATATACTATATGACTTGTGTATCCATATACATAGACGCACATATGCCTGCATCGTATATAAGTATTTCATATATTATATACCTATATTCATATACTAATGTAGATAGGTGTAGCTCGGAATATACGTGTGGCTATAGAAACCTACCTGTACAACTATATGGCCAGGATATATCCTGGCCTTGGAATATGGCTTTAGTATTGTAACATATGGGTCTAGGTCAGCAAACGATTCAAAATTTATTATCATTACTTATGGTCACACCTCGATTAACGATTTACTAATAATTCTAATCAAGATTATGTGAAATGAATCAAAAGAATTTGAGAACAATTTGACTAGTTCGAATTTCTGCATTACTTTGAACGAGTGAAATAAATCCATGAATTCAGAGGTTGAAGCTTGTCTACGCGTAAGACAAAGGTGAATTTCGTCCCTACGGAGTTCACCACCTTTCGTTGAATAATTAAACGCAGTCTCGTTGTATCTTGGCTTGGTAAAAGCGAGAGAGAATTACACACTCTGAAACGTCAGTTGTCACCAGTCACGCGTTTGTGCTCTTTTAAAAACGAATTATGACTCTTATTACACCCTCTCGAAAAAGTTATACATTTATATGGTATAGGTAGTACCCATTTCAGATACACATCCTCATGAATAACTCGTCGAAAGTCGAAATAACGTACATCACTTTTTGACGAAAATTAAGACACGTTCAGTCAGTCACTTGAACTCTAAATTATTCAACTTTCGTACGTGGTGCTGAAATGATGTGAATCCTCTAAATCTTGATCCTCAATATCCAACATGAAACAAGTCACTTCCTTATTCCCATACCTTCCATGATCCTCATGGGTATTGCACACAAGTGTATGTACAGTGTGATTTATTTCACGTGAGCAATTTCAACATCCAAGGGTTCGCAATTAACCGAATTAGGTACAGATGATAAAGACACAGCTAAATATACCTTGACCACATATATTACACTTACGTATGTAAAAACGTAGGTGGATTTATCATAGAGATCTTGTTAAGTGGGTGAGCAGTAGTAGGAAGTTAGAAATGCCAAGTTGTATAGTGACAGGGTTCCGGGGGTTCGTTTGAGACAAGTAGGTCGTTGTATGTATGGTATACATATACTACGGAGTCCGTTCCGCGTGGGTGGCCTAGAATCGTTTCTACTCCCACTCAAAGGCCTTTCGTCCCTTGGGATGATGAATGACTGCGCCCTATGGCCCCTTTCCTACAAAAAAAAAAAAAAAAGAAAAAAGAAAAAAAAAGAAAAGTCGAGGCCTGGACCTCGTCGCGATTTGCATCCGGGCGCTACCAGCCCGGGAACGAACCCTAACTTAATCCTGCAGCACCCGCTTTGGTCGATTCAACAGCGAAGGCGTAAATGTTATACTTTTAAAACTGTTGGCTGCAGGTTCACTGAGTAATTGTAACATGCGCAGATTATCGTAATACTAGGTAATACAATTTTCAACCGTTTAAATATGACTTAATTCTTGAGATCAGTGATGCTGTGAAGAAGACAACGTACATCCCCATTGAGGGGTCCGGTTGAAATTCAGAATTTTGAAACTTCCGGATCTTGAAATTCACGCATGTGCCCATTCATTCAGTGTTTGATAACTCGGGCTGCATTGATCGGATCGAAACGAATAAGTGGTCAAATTAATCGTCTTGAGATTTACTTTTCGGAAAAAAAGACAAGTTTCAAAATCCTATCAATTATTTATGTATAATCACGAAGTTATCGATTGAAGTAGATAAAATGGGTTTCCGTGAGGAAGGTCTTGATATGAAATGCACTGTTTTTTGTCTTCACATCCTGAGAGATGAACCGAGATTTTTGGATTCTTGGGCTTTCGAGGGTCCCGAATTTCGGAGAATTGAAATTCGGAACTTCAACCCAGCTGGGTCCCCGCATTGATTCGTGTATCACAAACTGACTTCTACATGTGTATATCCGTAGGAAATCTGAAGAACATATTATAATATCATACAGCATGTGAGATATGGGTAAATGTCCGTGTATTTAGGTGCAGGGCATATAAGCAGCCAATAAAGAGATAGAGCGAGATGTATGAGGTAGCAATGTGAGAAGGTGAGACAAGGTGGGCTGAGGACCATCAACCAAAACCAAGGGTCTATTTTGTGGCTGATTTTACAAGCCGCTTAGCAACCTCGGCTACCTGAAGGAGGAGGTTTCGGCTCTTCGTATTAAACGGGAAATCCTTTGTGGTTGACTTCGTGGGCACCTAGCGTTTCGAACGCAATTCAGATGGCAAATGCGATATTTTGACGTGCCCCGAAAAGAAAATTATAATGACAATAGGATCTCTCAGCGTGAACGTGTGACGTATATAAACGCGTGTATTTGTATTTGTGTATAAGCCACTCTCACACACACTAACTACATACCCATGCAGCCTGCGCCTGGCAGATGTGTATCTTGCCAACTTTGAAATAACCCCAACACCTATTGCTGCTGGAGGTATAATACATGGATTAGGTTTACCTACTTTCTAATATGGAAGCCACGTTTTGGTACTACACCCCATCTCTTCTCCTTGACTTGGCACACTGCACTTGACGCCACGGTGGACAATTCTAATCCGATTTATGATACAATACAGTGATACTTATCTATTGTCTTCTTCCTTTTTTCTATATTACAGTCTACCGATCAAATGTTACATAATCTATAATCATACTTGTATACATGTATAAGTATAAGTACAGTAGTTCATCAAGAATGGAGGAAAACTATGTAACGAATTAAAACGAGCTTCGAGAAGGCTCGGAGCTAGCTAGTAGTCACAAACCGTAATAGGCCAGACGTCAGTTTATCGTGCATAGCGCACTCGGTGAAATTTCCGTACTATTTTCGATGTGCAAGTGCTCAACTACAAGTTATCGCTTCTTGTTTGGACAGTAGATGCATGAATAACACTTTGAAATCGAGTCATCAAATTTCTTCAGAATAGTTCATGGGCTTTTGATACATCAAGTCAGGATTCACGAATCATCGCCTTTCATGGTTTAGGTACTGCCAAAGTAAGAGCAGTTATCGTAACGAATTGAATCGACCGTTGTTCAGACGTTGCATTCTGTGGTCTCCAATGGTCCGGAAAACAAGCCTCAATCAGATTTAGTTCTAGAAACCCAATCAGTATATCCACAAGTTGCCTATTCGTCTAATTCACCCTAGTTTCTTGAAGTGCTTTGAGTTTGGCTACATCGACCATGCGATTCACTCAGATGACAGTGAAAGAAAAGATGTTAAATTTGACCTGATCATGCTCAAAAAGACTGATGAATCGCACTGAGAGAACTAAAGTGTTGAAAAATTGTCTTGAGATCCGCCAGTCGTCAAAAAACAACCCTTATCACACCAGACGCTGTGATCATCGTAGTGATCGACTAAATTTGAAGATTAACTGAAACTTTAGTTTTCGTTTATGTAATAACTGACTCCTCGTGTCTGAAAGCATCAGCCTGTTCTACTGATTAAGTCTATAATATAGTAAAAAGCTGTTGATTTTTCTCGCGCTATCGTGGTATACGCTTTAACGGAAGAAATAGCAGTGCGCGATTCCCAGAGAACAAACATGTTACCAGTCCAATCGATCTGTTTCAGCACCGTGTGTTCCGGAGCGGAAGGTGGCTATCCTCTCCCTTCGAAGCTGCACAAGCGCTGGTAGGGCTAAATAGGCGCTGCAGTAACGCCTTCTTTGTAAAAGCGTTATCGCGCGATAACCCACCCATATTATTTTCTAACAATTCTTATTGGCTATGCGCGCGATGGGCGTGGTCTGCGCTGTGATGCGCGCGCATATGCTTATCGCCGGAAGCATGTGAACCCATGGTGGGGGTAAGGCTAGGGGAGGAGGAGTAGGAGGTCAGTGAGGTTCGGGAAGTCGGCTAGCGCAGACGCGTTGTGTGCCGTGTAAACGTAGGTACTCGCGTTTCTCCGCACGGTTTATTATACGAGTGGCGAAGAATTGGTAAAAGGTAAAATTCCCGAGGACTAATTCATGTGCGGTTTATCGGTGCGAGAGAAATATCGGTTAAACATTAACGGTGAATCGTTATCAGGTACTAAGACGGTTAAATAATAACGAAAAATAGTGAGACAGTGCGCGGAATACCATAGTGCAGTGTCTTTCGAAGGATGCCTGCCAAAGGGGAGAGGGGCAAGGCGACGGACTTCAGCATAGCGGCCATCATGGCGCCCAGGGGTCCGTCGTTTGGACATTACCACCTGCAGGGTCTCACCAACGGCGCCAGCAACGGTATACACTATGACACCAACGGTTCCGTCAATCCGACGATAGACCACCCGCAATAATCCGCTAACAGGCCACAAGTCATTTTCAAAGATAAAACCTGCATATGTACCGATCATTTCTGGATCTGCTAGGATTAATGAACTGCATATATGCTCCAAATCAAATTAGCATCCAATTCATCCAATATTCATTCCACGGGGTCCTACTCTATGCAAAATTTACTTAGACGGGTTCAAACATAGTTGCATGGTCTTGGTGCTATGGAAACACTTGATGTTCCTCACGAGGACCGACGGTATCTGAAAAACTGTGCGCTCCAATGATCGGGGGATTTCATGACGAAAATTTGCTGAGTAAATTTTACATATTGGTCCTGCAGGAGGCGATAACGATAAAATTTTCAAGACAAAAATCTAATTGGTAGTTTCTAAATGACTCTGAACCTGCAGCAACGGATTAAGTTATTGCTACGTGGTCAGATTAGCTGGCATGAAGTTATCAACGTTAAAAAAATTATCGGTTCGAACACGGGTATAGATTCAATCGGTGTTCAACTCGTGATCAACGGTTATCCCTGTTCCCTATTAGCCTCCAGCAATGCACGTATATACATGCACTATAATTATTAAGCCGTAAAAATGATCTCTTATAGGTGGGCTGACACTAACCCTGAATAACACTTGCTTTATTATACTGTAACCAGCACGATCTAGAAGCGATCGACCTTCTAACTGTAACTATACTGTAAAACGTTGCATTCATTAAACGATCATGCATAGTTATTTGCGGTTTGTAGTAACTGCAGTACCATTTCATGACGTATGTCATTATAAAAAACCGAAGTCATAACCGAGGAAAAAAAAACGTTGCATATGGTATACCATTAAGTATTACGTACATAGGAAGACGCTTGTTTTTACTCCAACAATTGCCTACCTATTTCTCCTGATCATCAATTCGAGTTAAATATATATATACAGCGATAAAAATATCCACAGGTAGCTGATGGTGTAGCATCACCTGCACGTTATAAATCGAGTTTTTAATATAAATTTTATTCCAAAAATAGGGATATGCGAGTAATAAAACAAATATTTAACAGAATTATATATTCCATGCAAATATACTGCAGCCAGATACAAAAATTTACTTTTAGATACTCAGTTTTGGACATACTTTATCCAACATTATTTTTTTTTTTTTTTTTACAATCACGTTATATTAATAAGGGAAAACGGGTTTTTAAGAACTAAACCATTGGAGCTATTAATACTATAATGGCAATGAAATATGCTTCCTTCTTATTGCAACTAGACATATCACAGTTGGTTAGTTTACCAATACAAGTGAATAGAGTCAGAGAGGAGATCTCGCCTTATTATATGCCAAGGCATAATAATTATCAATTACTGTTTCTTTCACAATTTTTTTTTTTTTCTTCTTCTTTTTTTGCTGTCTGTATATTTAATTGACGGCTCCAATATACGCCACGTACGATCACCCGTTCTTTTACGACTGAACGTTTGTGTATTACCTGTGGCGTACAGGTAGAGAGAAATTAATTAGACGTACTACTATAACAGCGTGTGTGATCGTTGAAAATAAATAGCGATTTATGTTCCTGCAGTTGAAGAATAAGACTCGATTTATATCCCAAAACCATTAGGTATACCTTACCTCAGTTTTTATGATCTTTGACATCCGGTCAAAAAATTGAAAGTATGATATATATATTTACCTATATATCCCTTTAATAGTATGGAAAATAATTCACTAAGTAGCGCTTATAATAATTGATCAGGCAAATTTTCTTTGAACCCTTGAATTTTCGTTGGATAGCTAGCTGGACAAATATAGTTTTTGCACCATTTAAATCAATCGTCAAGATTTTATTAGACGAGAGAATATATATGGTGGAAATAAAAAAAATGTTCATTCATATATATATACCGAACATGCGGTCTCAATAACATGATCATCGTACATACTTGTTAATATATATATTCGTAACAAGCTAAGGCTTGTATGCAGTAGCCAATTAGAAGTGAATTACAACTGTAGCTTAATTTTCGTCTTCGTCGTCTTCTTCTTCTTCTTCTTCTTCTTCTTCTTCTTCTTCTTCTTCTTCTTCTTCTTCTTCTTCTTCTCGAAAAGCAAAAAAAAAAAGGTAAAAAAAAAAAAGGAAATATATATACATTATGAACTTGGCAAAGTTTGCTCTACTCCATTACCCACCTATTTCGAAGGCGCGTGGCTTTAATCTTCTTGCGCCGGGTGCGATTCGCGCCTCGAACCGACCTTCTCCAAAAGATATTAATTATTTTTGGCACAAGCAGGTGTCCCGTTTAACCGAGGCCCGCTTTTGGCCGATCATCTGCTACTGACTTTCACAAACCACGGTAATTCTCTTAGGTATATAATACATATTCGCAGCGTGATTAATGCACTATTTGGTCATATATATGTATACATGCATATATCTATATAATATGAATGTGTGTATCTTGTATATATATATATATTCGAGTTCTGCTCCGAGCCTTTATAACACATTTCTTTATCTATCTACATCCATAACGAAACTGTCAATAGCGAGTATAACAGAAATAATGACGATAAAGATTAACATTATATAGATCGGTATATATATATCTGCGTATAGAGGTTGGTCATTGCAATTAAATATATAAATAGTAATGCATGCAACTGTGGTAATACAGATATGTCATAGTAAATCAGTGCAAATTATTATTATTTCTCTTACTAATAATAATTAGCCATGACTAATTTAGTATCAAACGTACATACCTACCTATATATGACGGGCATATATTGCAAGAAACAAATCAAAAACTCGATTCATTAAACAGACTATCAAACCTTGTGACATAATAAGGACTTCGTTGTAACATATGCTGCACGGATGATATTATAGCCTCCTGATGGGTACTTGAACGGAAACTAGTTACCACTCAAAGTTTCAAGCTTATATGTATATAGATTGAGATATCATTATGCCATGCGCGTTGCGACGTCGATGATTAAGTGAAACGATTGCGACTTAATACTTATCAGAGGAATAACATATTCTGTGTGAATTTACTGCTATCACTCAGAAAAAGGTCTTGTTGACACAACCAAAATTTGGTTATTATATGGACAATCACATTTTTTGTTCAGTCAATCAAATTTTTTGTTCAGTCAACCAAAATTTTGTTGGCAAAACCAAATTTTGTTGGGACAACCAAAATTTTGGCTATTCCAACAAAATTTTTGGTTGACTGAACAAAAAAATGTGATTGTGCATATAATGACCCAAATTTTGGTTGTGTCAACAAGACCTTTTTCTGAGTGCATCCATCCGGATCATGATGACTGATAAATTTTATTCATGAAAGGTAAAAGCTTGGGTGTGAAAACGAACCCAGCACGTGTATACCTAATTCATTATTTGATCTTTGTGTTATTTGGCGATTGAATAAATCTACCTTTAGATTATACTGAGAAGTGTGCGAATGCAGACACCCCGTAAATATATATCTTGGGTGTGGTGCAGCAGCAGCGGTGACAAGTAAGGTTGTCGTAAATGTATTAGTGGGTGGGCTTTCAGTATAGATAAAAGTGTATATACGAAACGACGTAAAGAATCGCAGATTCTACGCAGGTTGCCACTCCTCAGCAGGGTGCCTGTCGAATACTTTGCCCGGACGTGGTGCAGACAACGCGCAGACGCCGAGGCGGTCATCTTGCGACGAAAGATCGACTTGGGCGGTTTTGTGAAATTCCAATTTTCTTGCCACTAGAAAACTGTGTAAAGAGTCCGCAGGATTTTCTACCGTCTTCTCATTGTCACCGGTTTTCTATTCAAATATAGTACCTACAGAATTTATTACAGTATGACTGATTTCTAATTTCACTTCCATCCAATCGTCTCCCAATATCTACACGAATAAAATGATAAAAAAAATTTAAAAAAAAAAGAAGAAAAATCATCATTCAGTCTCGCGAAATTATCAGCAGAGCGCAACAAGCTGATCAAAGACGCGACATGAATGCAAAAAGCTGATGAAACAGATCAGAGCTAATTTTTTGGAAAACTGTACGGGTATAAGAATATGATAAGAAAATTTGAAACTTAATTATAATAGAGACGCGATATTGTGTACGATAACGTTTAGGTTTTTTTAATTGCGAGAATATAAAGTGATCACGTGTTGATGTACTGCAGTAAGTTTTCAATAAGAAAAGAAAAGAAAAAAAAAAAAAAAAAAGAATCTCCATCAAGAAAATGAAACGCTATTAATTATTTACGGCAATGCCTGAGTTAAAAACGACGTTGAATAATCACAGGTAAATTAGACTCGCGAACAAAGTTACATCACGAGTGTATAGGTATACCTATAACCGGTAGTTTGCTGCTGTGTAATATGGATAAGAAAAATAATGAATGGGAAAGAGTTAACTGGCATTAGACGCGTAATTATCACCTGTACGCGTATACCGCGCGTAGTTAACGAATAATAGCAAAATGTCAACCAAGATTCGCGCATGCGATCATTTGCACGGATGTATATACCCTATAGGTACTTATACATAATCGCCCTATGTCACTGTAAATAATTATACCATAGCTATATATATACTGCGCATATAGGAATTTGTTCATAAAAAAAAAAAAAACAACAACAATTTTACTCCTTATCTTTCTGATTTTGAATTTTACATCCGACTCTTTCTTTCGTCGAAGTATAGTAAAAAGTGCAGCTATGAGTCTGCATTCTCTTATTTGGCGAGAATTATATCTGAGGATATGATAAATTTGAATGTGTTGCACGCAAAAAAAAGTGCTGTCAAATTTACAATGTGGGCAGTAAATATAGGGACAGCACTTTTTTTCAGTAGAAATTATCACAATTGTGGTGACATTCACTCATGTAGACATTGAACTCTCTAAATTCTCTAAATTTGAATCAGTGAATATTCACTGATTGTCAGTAGTTTCCACTGATTCAAATTTAGAGAGAAGGCCACTTGCTCCAATGTACCCAATACTGCAATTGTGATAATTTCTACTGCAAAAAAGTGCTGTCCCTATATTTAGTGCTCACATAGTAAATATGACAGCACTTTTTTTTGCGTGTGTCCGATATAAAGGGTTGCTTATCATTTTTTTAATCTAATTTGACAACGGAATGGTGCGGATGTTAATTATTTTCAATAATTTGTTTCAGGAGTTCGAGCGACGCCCGCGGATTTGGTGGCCGCCGCGACGGCGGTTGCCGAAGAAGTTTTGGACGATGATGACGAGGGTGATGACGGCGTGGGCGAAGCCGAAAGCGAAGATGCGGAAAGGTCGGTTAACGACGAAGAACAAGAGGTGGATGTTGACGTTGAGGAGTGTAGTAGCGTTGAGGAATCGTCGCCGAGCGTCGTGGACGAACACGTATCCCATAAGTACGACGGCGACGTTGACCGGAGGCATCGCCGACGGACTAGCTGTAATTCCGACGAACTAAGGGACGTCGAATGTCACTTGGAGACCAAAGAATTATGGGACAAATTTAACGACCTCGGAACTGAGATGATAATCACCAAAACTGGCCGGTACGTTTCACTTTGAACCCTTCGATTCACGCCTTGACGAAATTAGTTGAACATCAAATTTTAAGTCATGGTTATAGAAACTGGAGTACAAAAATATCGGCAATTGTCAATTCCAGATGATTTAGTACTACTACCTCGCAGTAAACAAAAAAAGATTGAAAAGAATCAAAATCTGGCCCTTGGCCAATCCGGAATTTTTTAAGAAATTAATTAGTTCCAACGAATTTCGATATCTTTCGTATGTTGGGTTTCATTCAATTTTAAATTACTAATCGGAACGGATAGACAGAACGTTTGTTTCGTCAGCGAGAATTCATTTGGATGATAAGAAATTATCGATAGACAATCCGTTGAAATGAATTCGGAAGAAATGATCGTTCAAATCTGTGATCTCTGAGATTATCAATCAATCTTTATAGTACCTCGTTATTATCATTATTGATGTCTCTTCTCTCATATTCTTTAGTGCAGTAAAAGTCAAATCCTTTCTGTAGGTTCATCAGATGAAATTTTCGAGTAAAAATGATGAAAAAATGAAATCGTGCGGTTGTAACATGAAGCAAGAGGCTCATTGCGGGTGGGAGTTTGGCAGTCTCGTTACAATCCAACGAAAATCTCTCCTCATTCATACTTGTTGATCGAATTCCGCTTCTGTATAGTGCTATAAAAAAAAAAAAAAAAAGCACCAGCTCCCAGCCACGTAGAAGGTCCCTAGCGACGTTCAGACTCTGTGGTTCAGTCTGGTCAGCGTTGATATTTTACGTCTCCATCAATTCCCCGATAACAGCTGGAGTTTGTTACTCTGAAGCCAGTAGTAGCTGATATAAATATCAGTCCGACGAAACGACGCGGGTGATCTTATGGTCTGTAAACGTTGCAAATCATACGTTGCTATACGATAATTTTTATTTTCTTACAACGATTCGGTTATGTATTAATACATTTTTCATAACCATCAGCTATACCGAATGCTATATAATTGAATAGATTCGTTTCCGAACCCATAATCCTGTTAGTCGAATAGTTTCTATAAATGTTACAATTCATTCTTCGAGAGTCAAGGTAAACTATCCTCTTCACACCCGACGTTTTCATGCACACGTAAAGAAATCAACATTGTTTTTTTTTTTTTTTTTTTTTTTTTCAAAATTGATGTCATGTTTCTTCTTATAAGGACGATAAGGTTTCTTCAACGGAAATGGAAAAGATGGCCGAGTTCCTTTTTACTTTTTTTTCTTTTTGTTGCGAACACTCTGTTAGATTACAGACCTGTTAACGACTGCACGGAGCATTCCTTGTTAGTGCACGTATTTCCACACTTCTGATAATCCATTCGTGTGACTTTCTTCAAGTTAGCTTATCTCAACGTTCCTTCGTGGTCAGGAGTACTGCCTCATTTCTAGGCCGTCAGGCTTGTGGTTGTTGCATTGCTCACTACACTATATGAACATATATGCATGTTCTAGGCAATTGAAATATTCGTGACTTACATTATCTTACTATCACTTATCCTATTATCACCATTCCTTTTTGTATGTATTTGGAGACGTTCTGGCCTATGGAAGCATTGAAATTTGAATATGACCGAATTAAGAACCACCCTAATGTCCAGAAGAAAATGTTTCGTGCAAATCTGTGACTATAATGATCAGAGAAAAAGGTCGACAACAAAATTAATCACATGTCTATGAATCCTGAAATATTTAGATCAAATAGCCAAAGCCCTATTCTCACTGTGTGCTTTGACTACAATATTTAGCTACTTCAGTGCTTTTAGTTTACTCACCCTTACCGATCTACCGAGTTCAAGGCCTATCGATTTAGCGTGGATTACAAAGGTGTAGATAATGATCGGTGTATAAATTTTCGGCTCAGCTTTCGTAGCCAAAAACTTTTCATACCATTATACTATAATAAATAATTATAGTATACTAGGCCGGAGTGAAAAAGGTCGATTTTCGCGGATCGTATTCTAATAGTGCTGGAAAGTTATGTCTTGGCATCACTCAAAACTGTGCCAAAGGAAAAAATTTACAATAGATATCTTCTGTTCTGGCAAACGCCCCAAAGTTTTGAATTTTTTAACATGGGGTTTAAATGGAGAAAAAAGGCAAAAAGACAAATTAGTACTGAAAAATTCATAAAAACTCGCTGGGTAGGCCGATTTCAGTCTTCCTACGCTTATTCGAAGTGAAAAGAATATAGCTTTCGTTTGACGTTTTGAAATTCAGAATATCTTCCTTAGTTTCAAAGATACACGCGTTTGAAAATCGAGTTTTTCCCGAAAAAACTCTATTTTTCAATTTTGTATTTTCTAAAGTAAGTAAGATATTTTGAATTTCAAAACGTCAAACGAAAGCTACATTTTTCCCGCCTCGAATAAGCGTAGGAAGACTGAAATCGGCCGACCCAGAGAGTTTTTACGAATTTTTCAATGCCAATTTGTCTTTTTACCTTTTTTCTCCATTTAAACCCCGTGTTAAAAAATTCAAAACTTTGGGGCGTTTGCCAGAACAGAAGATATCTATTGTAAATTTTTTCCTTTGGCACAGTTTTGAGTGATGCCAACACATAACTTTCCCGCACTATTAGAATACGATCCGCGAAAATTGACCTTTTTCACTCCGGCCTATAGTATACGTCACGTAAGAAATCTTCACAAATCAGTTAACCGTTTCCTTTTTTCACTTTATCTAAACGAGTTTTTTTTTTTTTTTTTCTCTCAATGATATGACGATAGCAAATTTCGAGTAGGAAAGGATAGGTACAAAAATTATGTCTATAAATTTTTGAATTATATGTTATACTATGCATTTGGCATCCGAAGTCAGAAGTTAAACTTCAAGTTTGAAATCCGTTAAATGAATAACGCTACTAACCAGCTACCTAACTCAAGTTAACAACCCTGCAGGAAACCTAGGTCGAGTTTATTTTCAAGGCGGCATAGCACACCCGTTTAACAAAGTGTCAGTCTCGGGCGACAATATGAAATTCAGACCAATCAGGTGGAATTGTATGTCGCGACAGGCGGTCCCTTGCCTTCGTCCCTGTTCACTTTAACTCCTCTTCACTCGGTCAGGTCTCTTCGTCGATCCTTTCCCACGCTTTGCATCACGCTAATTCAACACCACTGGTACAGCTATAAGGTAGTCGCAAAGTTTCCGAGTATGAGACGCATTAAACGCGAATAATTTTATACGCGAAATAAGTTATTTTTGAAAACATATTCCAATCGCGATTCTATTACGTATTCTTAGATTTGAAGAAAATTTCGCTTCAGCTTGATATGAATATAAGTATATAGATATATAAGAATCGGTATGCAGATTTTTATTCTCAATTAGATAATTAAATCAGAATTCATTAGGTCCTGCCTGTATAGTTATTGCGATTGAAACAAACCGCTCGTAGATTGAATACAGAAATGCAGACCGAATTTCATCAACGATATTCTTGACTCTATAATATATAGAACAAACGGGGACGATTAAAATTCGGTTAGGAATTAACATAGCAAGCCCACCTAACCGACAATCCGAACTCTGCACCCTTCGGATTTCTCGCAGAGAAATTATTCTCATCATTTTTGTCGATTGAATGAATGCTGAATTAAATAGCTCAGTTTCTTCATGCTAGTGCAAGTTCTCAGGATAGAGAGATGACGAAAAAGAAATGGCCGCTTTTTGGATGTGGATCAAAATTTTTTTTTTTTTTTTTTTATCTTTAAAACTAAAAGAATAAGGCTTTCATTGAGCATTTTGAGATTTTTAAATTGTTCGTCTATCATAAAGAATCGATTGCTATTTATAATTGTTTCAAATTGATTGTCAATTCTTGTTCTGATGAACAGAGAAAAAAAAGAAGTTCGTCCTCAAGGGGACCAGTACAGCGACTTTTCGAAATTATCATAGTCCGAAATCAATTTATTTCATAGCCAAAGTTCATTTCACATCAAAATATTTGTCTTTTTCAAAATCATGTGTCATAAGGATTTCAGAGCACCGTTGGACCGATTCAGGTCATCTTGGATTCATTTTCTTCAGAAAACAAATCCTCATCATGTGAATGTAGGAATTTTGAAAATTTTTCGTTTTGGCCAAGTTATTTAAGAAATGAGTGATAATAATTTTTGCGAATTTCGTAAATTGATCATAACTTATGACATAATTTTTTATTTTAAAATTCCTACATTCACATGATGAGGATTTGATTTCTGAAGAAAATGAATCCAAGATGACCTGAATCGGTCCAACGGTGCTCTGAAATCCTTACGACACATGATTTTGAAAAAGAAAAATATTTTGATGTGAAATGAACTTTGGTTATGAAATAAATTGATTTCGGACCATGATAATTTCTCGAAAAGTCGCTGTACTGATCCCCTTAAGTCCAGAAAACTAAAAAAAAAAAAAAAAAAGAACGTGGCTATTGCAATTAGTTAACGTAGATCGTAGTCATGTTTGTAAAAGAAGTAAAAACTTTTATCTTCCATAGTTATATAGAGATTTCAATGAACAGCTGTGTTAAAAAAAAAAAAAATTGAAATAAAAAAACTGAGAACGAAAAACAATTCCGTTTGAAAGTGTCTTTTTTGATTCTCTGATGGTATAACCAGCCCCTCTATAAGATGCACGGTTTGCAAGATGCAATTTTCGTAATTATCTGACGCTATTACTACCTACCTCCATCATAATCGTGGCACCGCATCACCTGCCGTCTTTCGTTCTAACATCTAACTCGAAGGAAAGTGGCTCTAAATGTCTACATAGATTATAGTTTTGATGCGATAAGCCTCAGCACTGGCTCACCACGGTTCTGAAACAAACACGCGAGTTAACGGTTCGTCCTGCGTGGAGGAGTCTTACTGCTGCAGTAATCGCGTTGCAACGAACCGAAGCTCTTCCTCCTTTTCTAAAAATCTTCGAAAATCGCTTTTGTTTCTTTTTATTTTGATTGAGGTAATTTTGAATACAGTGAACTAAATCGTGGTTAAACAAAAAAAAAAATCGCTGCAGTTATCTGCGAAATGACTTAAGTCGGTCTTATAATATCCGCGTTAGAAATGTGAGAGCGACTACTGCAGTAGTAAATTGAGATCATTGGTTCAGCTACCGCTCCTTGAGGTAAATAAAAAAGCACCAAAAGAAACACAATACTAAAAAGCAGAGAAGCTCAAGTCTCAGAGCTCGGACGCCCAACTAACGCGTTTGCTATGCCCATGGGGTCAGTCTGGAGGCAGGATATGTCTATGCCTTGTCACGCGAACCGTTCATCAGCGACATCGCCTACTCTGCAGCACGCATCCTTGTAGTATATGTACAGTCTGTTTGAGTTTGTATCGTGTACCTTGTCTCGTACCGAGAACATTGTGCAGTACACTGATGTACCTTTTGTACATATATATGCATGGATATTGAACGGAGCGTGCAGTCCGAAGTACTAGTCTATCAATGTACTATATGTACATCTATGCATGTGTGTACTATATGATTGTGCGGTGTTACTATTGTACACATATGATATCCATGCATGAAAGATAGTGTATAAAATCCTCTATATGTATATGGCTGTGTGTATATTTGTATACGGCTGCGTATAAGAGCAAGCCGCAGGACTTAATGTAAGGTACGATACGCGCAGACATAATTATAATAGTGACACCACCTGGTGCAGCACGGCAAAGTCGTTAACTCAGCAAACAGTTGAGTAACTTAGATCGCTATAATATCCAGTGCTTCCGTAATCCATTTGTTCGACCCTCTCGTCCGCGAGTTGACGAGCTCCCAGAGCAACCCGGGTCGTCCTGTGTAGTATTGCGAAGTGAGGTAGGTATATATATATGGAGCGGGGTAGGCTTGCGATTATAGGCTCGTTAGAAGTAAATAGGGCTGTTTCTTTCGGTTTAATTTACAAACTTGTGATCATATTAAATGAAAAAAAATTTGTTTAAAAAATTTATACAAATTTTATATTTTATCTATAGCGAAATTTCATACACTTTGAAATACAACTGTTGATATATTAGCTCAGCACTATACCGCAGAGAAGAGCTTTTATCATATGATTTTAAATATTTTATTCGCATATAATCTCATTTCTTTATACTCATGTTACAGAACCTTTAACGAGGTAACGAAATTCACGTCACGCGATCCACTGGTAGAACAAAGTAATTTATTTATTCTACTCAACATCCGGCCGTATTTAACATACTTCTCCACACACACACACACGCATAATATATATATTTTTTTTTTATTCCTGCGTATGCAACCACGATATACCTACTAGAATTATGGGACGGTCTGCAGAAGCTGCTAGTGGTCGATAAGGCTAGATGTGTTTTCATTGCACGTTGCGTTATCAACAGTTTAACAATTAGTGGTCAATGCATTTTTCAAGTGCAGCATTATTTATACAGTGTAGATTAAACTTGGGCATAAAAGCTATGCAACTATGCTGTAACTCATTTTATTGACCATCATCATTCCTAGCTATAATATGGGAACAAGCATTGAACAGCTTTTGATTACCAATATGTTCAAAGAATTTTTCATCTTTCTATTATTCACCTAATTTACCTAGTATAACTAGAGATTTTAGGACCTGTGATGATGATGATGATGATGATGATGATGATGATAACAAAAGTCTTGTGTCGTGAAATTGTTTTATGCGAACCTAGTGCAGGGACCGAACATTTAGGTCGATATTAAAAGTATGAAAGAGATGTTTCTCAAATGGGCAAACTGCCAGTAATCCTCCAGTAGATGATAGTAATAGCGCCGCAGAATTGGCTGGCGAAAAATACTGGCATTATGGGTTTGTTGCCCAAAAATAAAGCCGCAATAACGTTCAAAGCCACATAGGATATTAATGCCTTGGCATAGTTGGCGTAGCTCAGATCATAGCAAGTTTCGTTATTTCCTGTGTTATTGGTGGTGAAAATACTTTTTACTACAACCGATGAAGACGGATTTTGATTAGCTCCAGTCGTTGTAGTAGTAGTGCAGACGTCATGAGAGTCGAGGCCAAAACCCGGCATATCGTTATTATTAAAATTATCAATATAACGACCGTTGTTATAGTTGATGGAATCCACAGGGTGCTTCAAAGTCTCTGAGGAATTTACGTTGAAATTTTTTACTAGCTCGTAGGTGGACGTCCGCGGTATGTCGTCATGTGATTTAGGCCGATTACATGGCCCCTGACATGTTATGGGCTCTTGTCGAGGTGACGAGTGTTTGTACGCGCTGCAGAGGAACGGCATACTTCTAAAGTGTTTCTTTGATCTTGCTTACTCTGCTAACGTGCGGTTCGGTTCGGTTCGGTTTGGTTCGAACGTTCGGATTTTATATAAGCCCATAGTATCTCCAACCAGCCGCGTACAAAAATATTACCGCGGACAGTAACATCATTCTGTGAAAAGTTCCAACGTTTCAGGTTTGGGATTCAGGAGTCACGTCTCATTCCACAAAGGAAGGTATAAAGAATCATATATTGGCTTTAATTCAACCGTGTAAATTCATTCAGAATTAAGATAGAAAACCAACAAGACGTGCAAATATTCACCAAAAATTTTCGATCACTTTTTCACGGTCTAAAAAAATGATCATAATGAAAGCTTGACAGAACATTTGCTGATCGATTTTATTTTCAAACATTTATTACCACGTTCATAGTGAAAAATACGAGAAGACTTGTCTTGCTTGTCTTGCTATTGAATGTGCATTGGGGGTTTTTTTTTTCCTTTTTTTCAGAATCTCAACAATTCACATCAATTATTATTATTATCTAGGCACGTGTGAGTCCCAGTGCATCGCGTCAGTTTATTACAAGTATAGTGGTCAAAGTCCGAGGTTAAACTCAAGGTACACAAGGCATACCTACACGAGGCATTTCCATCTAAGGAATCTGACTTGTGTTCCTTTTTTCAAATCGTTGCGTTGAGTAGCGTCAGATTATTGAAACGAGGTGATAAACGAGCTGCTGCTGCAGCTAGATGCCTTTTATGTAGATCCTAACAATAAATTTTCTCGCGTGTTGATTGCCTTGCTGTGGTAGTAGTAGAATTCACTATTTCAGGTTCAAAGATTTTGCAGAAGCTGCAGCGTCAAGCGTTTTTGCATTTTCAGCAATGAATAAATTTTCTCTTCTTGCGTACTTTGATGATCCTATACCACATGCTCACACAATCTTCGTTCTTGATCAACATCTTGATAAACTTTTAATACCAACTACATTTTCCATTTTCAAAATGTTATACGAAGCTAGTGGTAATGATCGGGTGAACACAGTCGGGTTAAAATTTCCAAGCGCACTGACCGCAGTATAGGTATATGATATATCGCCGAATGAATTAGGACGTCGTAAACGTACGTTCAACCAGAAATTATTATTGAACTCTGAGTCGTTCAAATCAAACCGAAACGTACACCCATATACACATTTCATATATGGAATGATTCTGCAGTCTAAACAATTTTTTCGGCCCAGACTAAACTCTATCAAGACGTATTTATTAATATCTATTAGTCCTTTGAAAATACTCACATCAGCATAAAAGAATCCTTATAATCTGAGGGTGCTATTCAGATTAATATAAAGTCCTTTTAACTGATTTTTCACATGTCTTAAATTTTAGCAAAACACTTGTGAACGATTCGTCGACAATTAAATGATTTATATTTCATTGGTTTATTTCCACATGACAGGAGGATGTTCCCAACCTGTCGAGTATCCTTCAACGGACTCAGAGCAGAAGGTCGGTATGCAGTGCTGATGGACATCGTCCCTGTGGACAACAAGAGGTATAGATACGCCTATCATAGAAGCTCGTGGCTCGTAGCTGGAAAAGCAGATCCACCAGCACCAGCCCGTCTTTATCTTCATCCCGATTCACCCTTCACTGGAGAACAGCTACGCAAGCAGGTCGTCTCTTTCGAGAAGGTCAAGCTGACCAACAACGAGAACGATGAGCAAGGACAGGTAACTAATCGCCCAAAAAGTTTCCTTTCATTCCTAGATACATATGTTGAATTTCGGTCACATCTCACCTTCTTCTCACGTTAATATCGCTTTCACTATAACACATATGATAACGATCATGCAAAAATATAAATTGACAAGGTAAAGGTTGAACAGATTTTGCCAAATCCCATTATATTCCGGATCGTCTTGAAATTTTCATGCACAGGCCAAGCGCAGGTGGATGTATGTGAATAACACTTACCAACTTTGTTGAGTCGTGAACAAATCCTTTGCTTGACAGTAGCTGCCACTTATTCTTCAGGTAAAATACCATGATACCAATTTCGCAGAATTCGGTTTTGCACATAGATATGTGCATTGATAATCGCGTATACCTAGATGTATGTAGGTAGATAATATGGGACCTTATACTCTGCCATTTGATTCTATTAGCAAGTCCCGTTACAGGTATCCTTGGTGCAGCACGAGACTCTGCCACTTCGTTCAATTACGAGGGCATGTACGTCACGGCAGACACTTGGCGTTTCAGCCACACACGTAGCCACAGAGTCGTTATTATACAGTCTACTACAGTCGAGGCAAAAAGCGTATGTCACACGATCGGAATTATGCGAGATTTTTTTTAAATTATTCTAGATTATTCGCGGTCTGCTATAGGATGCGGTCAAAAAACACGTATACCTATTCTTCATTTTTTAGTATATCTATACCGTAAGCCTCATTGGACAAGAAAAAGCGTGAAATTTCAACCAGATCCAAGAATATTCGTATGGGTAATTGATATTCAATAAAATCCGAAAATTTCGTGTGGTTTTTTGAATTTTGCACAATTTTGCACAATGTGCGGAAGAAAGAAAGTATAAGAAACGAAATTTCTGCCCACTTATACTGAAAAGATAACAAAAACCCGGAAAGAGTAGTAAAGATGACTTCTGGTTTCTTGTGAGAAAACGTGATATTAGAGATGAGTAAGAATTGTCCCACTGTATCCATGTATATACAATATACATACATAAATTCAACACTTACGATGAAAATTTAACAAGCTCCTTTTTCCATTCATTAAATATACCTACTCGTACAATCTATCGGTCCAGTGGAGTCCGTATAGAACAGCTACATATAGCTACCTGACCCAGTGTCGTACGGATCATATTTAATACCAGAACGAGGTTTAGGAAGCGGTATGGACATTACCGTATCGTAGGTGGAAAAGAAACCCTCTCTTATACATATATATATATATGTAACCTGGGCTATACCCTATAGGGACAACGATGACCCCGTATAGGCTAATAAATTGTTCGAATGTTTGCCCGGACCTTTTGTCATGATGATTACGAGCAGTAGCCTATACGCCCGCGTGCTCTTCACCCGCTGCGTCCAGACTCTTGCCTCCTGTAGGATTGTACGTAGGGTATATAGGTGTATATAGTGTATACATACATATATATGATACGCCTATATATCTACGATATATAACGGCACATACACGGTATATTTTTACTTCTAAATACATAATGTATATATTTATGTACATATATGTATGTATAAGAGTAAAGCATGTCTCTCTCTCTCTTTCTCTCTTTTTTTTTTTTTCTTTTTTTTTTTTTTCATCTTTCTCTCATGCGTTCTGAGACCGCGTTGCATCGTAGTCCGGGACGCCAGTCAACTCGACGACTCGGAACTCAAGACTCAAGTGGTAGGGAACACATTCCTTGGCTGTGGCCACTATTTCATCGTTTCGTATGACGCGATATTATAAGACCCCCGCCTGTGACTGCCCACTCTACAGGGTGGTCCAAAAACTAACTGCAGATGATATTTACCTACAATTGCTTCTGATATGCGCATATATATATATAAAATTATATATTCATTCCACCCTTATTATACAATACCCCACATATTGTTCTTAAATTAAACCCATTTTCTCTCTATTTTTATACGTATGTATGTATACTACATCGTGTTACCATATTCACGCTTATAGTATAAAACATTTTATCATTTCATAAACTATCTAATATAGAATCACTTTAAACCTACTATATACCTAGTTTGTTGTTTGCCCAGCAGCGCCGGTAGCCGCTTACCTCTTTACTGATGTGTGCATAGGCTAGTATACCATAGAATTATAGTGTATGCGTATACAGTAGCGCATACATATGTATATTATATATATAAAAAGCAACACGGTTGCAGTATGAGGGAAAATTGTATTTAAATTGAAAAAGAAAGAAAAAAAAAGAAAAAAAAAATGCAGGAATTGAGCTAGTCTACCTTTTGCACCCTCCTATACAATTAGCCTCGGTTTAAACACGGAGTTGTTTTACACGACTGGCCTCACGTCGCGACTTTGTATACCCGATGTCACGGAGGTGAATTTAACCCGGAGCCCCCCCCCCCCCCCTTAATGCCTTTTTTTTTTTTCTTTTTCTTCTTCTTTTAGTGTTAGTCACAAATCCGAGAAGAGCTAATTATGCGGTTGAAAAATTTTCAACATAATTTTTTTTTTCTTCTTCTTCTTCAAACACCTACTACAAACAATCTGCAAATTGATTATTATATTTTAGGACGATTATATATCGACGCCCGATACGAATATCAGCACATTTCAGATTCCGGGTGGAAAAGAGCACGTTTCAGATTCCGGGTGGAAAAGAGCATGTTTCAGATTCCGGATGGAAAAGAACACGTTTCCGATTGAGAATGAAAAATAGCACGTTTCAGATTCACTCGAAAACTAGCACAATTCAGGCGAAGCGAATATTGCTCATTAGTAAGTGTCAGGTAGGTTTATTATAAAATTGGAAATGCACAATTATGCACAAAAACTCGATTCAATTTTATCATTGAATGATTAATTCAATCTTATAATAAACCTACCTGACACTTGCTAATAAGTAATATTCGGTTCAACCTGAATTGTGCTAGTTTTCGAGTGAATCTGAAACGTGCTATTTTTCATTCTCAATCTGAAACGTGTTCTTTTCCATCCGGAATCTGAAACATGCTATTTTTCACTCGGAATCTGAAACGTGCTCTTTTCCACCCGGAATCTGAAATGTGCTCTTTTCCACCCGGAATTTGAAACGTGCTGTTATTCGTATCGGGCGTCGATATCGGTGTGGAGTTTTCAGTCGAAACTAATGTAGATAATATTATACACTGTGATTTTTATTTATAAAGAATTTGGGAAAATACTTAATTCGGTGATTGAAAAATTTTGAGACACTCGATGTAGTGTAAGACTGTAGGGGATTTAAATTGAATACAAATTTGGATAATTACTACTGTATGAAAGCGATACTCGATTAGTGAGTACATCTCACTACGTGTAATACAGGGATCGGAAAGCCGTTATCTGGAAGGATGGTTTAAAATAATTTCAAGTAGACACGCAAAGGCCGGGGGAAGAATATTACTTTAAATACACGTCAGGTTAGCACCGCTTATATATAGGTATAAATATAATATATATATATATATATATATATATATATATATATATATATATATATATATATATATATATATATATATATATATATATATATATGCGTATATATATACCTGTCTTTTATAACAGGAAACATTATAAGCGTGCGAATTGTGAAACGTGTGAATATACAAAAACGATATATATGTAGGTATATATTATTTTCAAAAACGTATTATATACAGTATCTCATCATTGCAGATCTGTAGCTAATACGATCTATATAGTAAAGTATAATAAGATATAGAGAGAAAGAAAGAAAGAACGAAAGTGAAAAAAAAAAAAAAAAAAACGGAAACTGGACGTAAGGTTTTTTACTTAAGTTATCTCATTCGATTAGCTGCTCACACTTATCTGATCTTCAATCTATAAACTTAAACGTATACAAATGTAAATATATATGTATATATGACTTGGATATGAAACTGTTAGTCTGATATAATACTGTATACTTATATATCCGCGTATATTCATGTGTGTGTGTGCGTTTTTTTGATATGCATAGATATGTACATTTCGAATATGTGTAATATATATATATATATATATATATATGTATATATACAGACATAGAATTTACATTCATATACGTATTTATACCTACACTGATGTAAAGAGAAAATGAAATAGAGAGAGAAAGAGAGACTTAGGCATATATAGGTACAGACAGATATTCTCGTGTCCACCGGGCCACCTGCAGCCGTTAGGTAAGTTTCAACAGTTGCGAGGACGCAGCCGCCTCCATATTTCATATTAGCTATAATATAAGTCTGATCCCCCTCCCTCATCGCCCCTTCTAGGATCATGTATGTATATATTGTATATTATATTGTATAAGTATATGTTTATTTATATATGTATTATATATATATATACATATATATACACACATGAAAATATATGTATACGAGGACGGGTATGGTCAGACGTATGCTAACGACGTGGCCTACCTGCCGGCCTGTCCGGTCAACGCTTATCACATACTCAATAAACTACGTAATTATCAAACCCAAGTGGGCGCAAGTCCTTTTTATAAATTTCGTACACCTTTAGGGGTATATGTATATATATATATATATATATATGATATACCCTATATATATATAGCTATATGTACCTATATAGTTTTTCCGGTACCGCATGCAGGTACTACGTATTATTATATATATATATACATATATATACGTTTTTTGGTATCCCATTGCGTGTTAGTTTTGTTATAAATTTTAATTTTATATTTGTAAACGCCAAGAAAATATACCGTTTCTCGTAAAAACACATACTATAGGTATTTTATAATATCGCGTGTGGAAAGCAGATAATTATTCTATTTTAAAGGCTATAGTTGTTTTTTTCTTTTCTTTTTTTTTTGCTTCCTTCCTTCTCTTTAACATTTGTGTTTTTATTTTTTATTTATTTTTTATTTTTTCTGATCATACTTCGCGGGATCTATTCCCACATTCAAATATATATATAAATATATATATTAGGTACCTATATCGATTAAAAATTACCACTATGAGATATTAGCAAAAAAAGATGTTAACCTTTCCTGATTAGTTAACACTGCGAGCTATACGCAATTCCCGCGGGTTAATCGGCCGCGGCGGCTACTGTCGAGGTCGATTATTATAGCCGAATATTAGTGCCGAGGTCTTTACGAAATTTTTTCACTTGGTATAAAAATAATAATAATAACAACGAAAAAAAAAAAAAGGAATAATTCACTGGCCGGAAATTATTAAGAAAAGATGAGAGAGAAAAGAAAAAGAAAAGAAAATTCACGTATTGCAATAAATTGTTCAGTTTTCTCGAAATATTTGTGCAAGAAAAAAAAAAAAAAAACAAAAACAAAAAAAAAAAAAAAACATGACGTGTCACAAAGCCGACATGTCGTCTGATCAATCAATCATACAAAAAGTATTGAAAGATAATGAAAAAATAGAAAGAAAGAAAGAAAGAAAAAAAAAAGCACGAGACGGACCGGTTTTGTAATTAATCGACTCGATTCGCGCAAGGACGACTTCGGCATGCAGCATCTCTTCTCTCGTATTAGCGATTTCTTTCATAGATGTATCTATATATATATATATATATATATATATATTAGACTGTGTCAAAAAAAAAACGACGTCTTCTTTTTGTTCGGGCCCTTTCGAAAATAGTTAGTGCTTAATATAAAGAAATTTGTCCCCAAAGCTCAGCTATGTAGCTTGAACACAGAATTAGCGCATTTGAAAATAAGATTTCCCATGTATTTCAAATGGCAAAATTTGTTTATCCTAGTTTTATTTTTATAACTCTCTTTATTCAACTGATAAGAATAAAGTGGATATACGGTTTTGTAGAGAATTTTATGATCTACAAAAATGGTCCTTTGGCCCAAGTTGCTCGATTGAACCGTTAACGAGTTACAGTGGTTTAAAAGTCATATGTATATTTGATTACTACTTACTTTTCGACAAATTAATTAAAAAATTTTTTTTCATTCATTTTCTCAGAAATTTTTTTCCCTTCAAAACCGTATATTCACTTTATTCTTATCAGTTGAATAAAGAGAATTATAAAAATAAAACTAAGATAAACAAATTTTGCCATTTGAAATACATGGGAAATCTTATTTTCAAATGCGCTAATTCTGTGTTCGAGCTACATAGCTAAGCTTTGGGGACAATTTTCTTTATATTAAGCACTAACTATTTTCGAAAGGGCCCGAACAAAAAGAAGATGTCGGTATTTTTTGACACAGTCTAATATATATATAGGGGAGAGCGGGGCAAAACGGGCAGCGGGGCAAAACGGGCACCTCGGCCAAATTTTCGAAATTAAATTCAGAAAAAAATCAAAATTCATTGGGAAACAATTTTTATTGAAAAAAAAAAAAAATCTAAAATTTTCCAACTTTTTTTTTTATTTTTCGGGGGAGCTGCCCGTTTTGCCCCGCTGCCCGTTTTGCCCCGCTCTCCCCTATATATATATATATATATATATATATATATATATATATATATATATATATATATATAAGCAAGTGCAAGAGTTTTGAGCCCTGCAGAAGCTGTACAGCCACGATAACTGATCGATGTGTACCCAAAATATAATATAATATAAAAAATGATATGCGGTACACATATGTACATATATGTACCTACACATACATATATATATAAAATATACAATATACATACATATAGATATATATATATATATATATATACCTATAATGAAATACAACGTTAGGAAATCGTCTTGGGCCTCGGGGTCGATTGTCACGTGATTTAAAAATAAAGAAAGTCCGTGAGTCCGCGGGGGGCTAATCGCTACACGCGTAGAATACTCTTTGACTAATCGTGTCGCGTATAATACCGGTCCACGGACGCGCATACATAGTCAGATCTCTCGAGTTAGAGGTAGTGACTATCTACCTACCCGGTTCTCGTATCTATACAATCTACATTCTACTTCTTATGGTTCTTCGGCTCATATGCATGGTATAGCCGCATGGGTTAGATATCGTGCGATATCGTATATGCGGGGATTACCCCACCACAACTATATTCAATGCGAGCGATGAGATGAATCAGATTTTTCGGACACTACTATATTCATTCAAAACATTCTCATGCTGATATAGGCGCGTGTGTTAAATATTTAACGATCAACATTATTACGTGTACTTAGCCTGTATAGCTTTGTGTTCGTAAAAAAAAAAAAAAAAAAAAGGATACGTGTTTTTAAAAAATTATACATCACTATAGGTATACGTTTGAACAGTTTTTATGATCGAACTGCGAGAGAAGGTCGAAAAGGTTTCGTCAGTTTTTGAGGTGATCATAATATCGTATCGATGATATCTTGATCATAGGAAAAGAAATAGAGAAAGATCAAGCAATATCGGAAACTCAAACATTACGCCATAACTTCTAAACAAGCCGAAATTTTTCAACGAAATTTATAAAACCGCAAACCCCAATATGCGTGGATTTTATCTCAAAATTAGAACGGAATTGGTCAAGTGATTTCTGGTATATATTGACCGTCAAAACTCAAAGTTTACCAAAGGAAACACATTATTTTTTTTCACAGTCATCGCAGAATAAATGTCGAACCGTAGAAATTGCCTCGGATAGACTTGAAATCTGAAGCGATGTAGTCTTGTCAAGAAAATTTTATCAACTGTTTATAATTCCGTAATATGCATGTATACATGTGCGGACCATATTAGTTTATACAAAAAGTAGTAGTAAAATATTTGACGAAAACATTGTGACACGTGAAAAAGACCTCCCACTGTTTTCTGCGCAGCGATTTATAATGGTACGAAAAAGAACATTTCAATATAGGGTCACACACACTTGCATTCAGAAAAAAGTCTTGTTGACACAACCAAAATTTCGGTTATTATATGCACAATCACATTTTTTTGTTCAGTCAACCAAAAATTTTTTTGGAATAGCCAAAATTTTGATTATCCCAACGAAATTTTTGGTTGACTGAACAAAAAATTTGATTGACTGAACAAAAAATGTGATTGTGCATAAAATAACCAAATTTTGGTAGTTATTTTTCTGAGTGTGGTGGGCAGACTAGTCATATTTCCGAATTTACTTCAACTTCTCATTCATCTAGGTAACGAATGAAAAAAATGTCTAAAAATCTAAAAATGATCGAGCTCATTTCCATCAATAATCACTGATTGTTATATAAACAAGCTATCAATAATTGTCAGCGTTGTATGGTCGTTTGATGTTCCTCGTCAGTAGTATTTCGTTTCTGTTATAAAAATCTATACTGATGATTGACGTTTTTGAACTGTCTATTGTAGTTTTATACACAGTCAATCTTTAAAATATGAAACTTTAAGCTTCCCGATTTATCTAATAATTGTCAATGCAGTTACTTTATTCTCACATTCAGAATAGAAGTAGATAGACACCATGTTTGATCAGGATGATCATTCAATTATTATTTATTCACTAATTGGACCAGAATTTTCGATAAAAATCAAAACTTTTACACCTTTTTGTACATTTTGGACATTCGTTGAACGACTGGATAGTGGAAAGTGGAAAGTCGATACGTTTTTTCATTTGAACGGTACAATTCCCCGAAACCTGTTGCATATATTTGGAATACAGAAATTTGGAGATGGCAAAAACCGATTGAACCATTCCGTTTCATGATTTTCAGAAAATCTAAACCCTGTAGGTCGACACAGACCGGGGGTATTAATTTTTTGGATTAAAGCCGTAGAATGTGAAATACGCTTAACGTTGTGCGTGCAACGGGGATATATAGGTTTAAGCTATACGTTAGAGCCATTAATTATTCAAATATTATATCTGCTTGGCTTAATACCGCATATGGTCAGAAAGAAGAATATCGGAGATTCATAATTTTGACGTCACATCTATGTGACATGTGTATTTTCAGATTATCCTGAATTCTATGCATCGGTACCAACCAAGGATACACCTGGTCCGGTGTCGGTCTCCAGACGACAACAGTCCGATCACTGATCTACAGCACGAAGAACACAAGACTTTTATCTTTCCAGAAGCCATCTTTACAGCGGTCACAGCGTACCAAAATCAGCTGGTAAGTAATCTAGATCATCGATCCTCATCTCACTGCTGCAGCAGCAGCAGCAGCAGCAGCAGCATTGCCGGACCTAATTTCACTTTTTAGTTCCATTTGAACTTCCCTTTTTTGATGGTTTATCATAAAGCCAGTCATGATCGCCGTGAACGTGAATATATCTTTAGTGAAGTCAGTCAGTCAGTGAGATTGACGTGCAAGTCAGATGGCGTTTTCTTTGACGACGAATTAAGAGGCTAGAGACAAGGACCTCGTTTTAGACAGAGCTTTTTTCTTACTTTCACGTCTGGTTGACAAATTGACTGATGCTATGGTTCAGCTGTTACAGTCATGTCGTTGTCGCTTCGTTATCGTTTCAGATTAAAATTATGTACACATCACCCACGTGTGGTGGTACTATATTAGTGTTTTGCAACAACGAAAAAACATTGACAAAAAAAAAATACCAATGAGTTTTTTTTTTTTTTTTGTTACCTTTGACGAATAGGTCAAATTCCAACACGAATAACAGAGTTCTAATTAGGAATGCATATATATAGGGTAATTCCGGGGTAGATGGCCGTATGGGAGAAATGGCCAGCGTTAATATTTCTTATGTTACTCGATATATGGCACTGCTTATAGAGTAAATCGCTTCGTACCGAGCATACGAACGAGTAAAAGTTCAAAACTGTCGCAAAAAATATTAAAAAGTGAGTAAAATCTTCCTTGTTCGATTTTGACTGCTGGGAATTAGTTGAGCACGTTCACTGTTCACGTGCTCACTATATAAATTTTGAATAATTACATATTTTTACAACTTTTATGGTATCATTAGAGACCTTTGTTGTATCCTAGCGTAGAATCATTTAAGGTTACTTCCGATTTGTTTAAATAATCGATATGGCCATCTGTCCCGGACATTTGGGAGAGATGGCCAAAACCGTTATTTCTGTAATTTCGCTTCATTTTAGTTTCATCGATTTATGTAATGACAGAAAAATTGTCGATCATAGTAAGGAAATGCAAGCAAGTGGATTCCCTTGGCATTGATGATATGAAAACAATTGCATTCCAGTTCGTAGAGCATTGCGATTGTTTTTGTACAGGAATTAAATTTGCCCACCATTAGTGCACGAAAATTGCACAGAATTTGATGATTTAGCTTAGTTTGTGCGCAGAAGAAAAAGAAAAATATAAAAAAAAAAAGTCGTGAGTAAAGGTAAAGGAAGAGTATAAAGCATATGGCCATCTCTCCCGACCATACCGGGAGAGATGGACAATCGTAAGTTTTTTTGAAACTGTTTTTTTTTTTTTTTTTTTCAATGTCATATCGATCAAAAATTATATGTGTGGTAATTTTATGATAAAAATATCTTCAAAGTTTGCGGTGAAACCAAAAATATTGTTTCAATCATCATAATTTGCCAACCATAAGGTTTCAACAAAACTATGGCCATCTACCCCGGACTTACCCTAGGTGAAGATACACCGAAAATGACACTATCGACAAATTTTTCCAACAATAATTATTTAAGAACAACATTCCAGTCAAAAACGTATAACCCTGCGTATTTATATTAATGCCAAAAAAATTGTTTGACTTAATTTCGATGAAAAAATTATCAAAGAGCATCCTCAACAAAGTCTATACCGAATTTTTTTTAAGTTTAATACAAATTTTCCGTCCTAATGACTAGACTAGTGTGAGTTTCAAATTTTATTTCAGAAAATGCAACCTAGCTGCTAGATCCTATAGCACTCAATAAAATTAAAACATTTTCTCAACTTTTGCGTACTACTACCCATACCTCGTCTCATTTCTGTAGCCATACGCGATCAATCAACCCTGAGCAAAAAGTGAATTATGGTTCTCGCCGCCCTGATCGCTTTATTCTTCTTCATACCTCGCCTCGTCTCGTATATATATATATATATATATATATGATGACGATCTCATTTTTCCTAACTCATTTCGAGTTGGTTTCAACGACGATCTCGACGTCTATACACACGGAAGGTCTTGCCACCGTAAAAAATAAAAAATAAAAAATAATGAGAAAAACAAAAAAAAAAAATGAAAAAAAAGATTCGGTCATACTCTAAAACCTATTAATTATTTATTCAATCATTTAATGATGATCGTTTCTTTTTCTTACAGATAACCAAGTTGAAAATTGACAGCAATCCATTCGCCAAAGGGTTTCGCGATTCGTCAAGACTGACGGATTTTGATCGGTAGGTAAAAATTTGTTATTTATTATGTGATACCCTGCTGCCCCACCCATTTATTCAATTTCATCAAAATTTTACTAAAGTTATATTATAATCGAATATATTGAAAACATCATATAGGTAGATATATTGGAAATAATTCCCACTTATATATACCTACTTCCTTCGTGTCTCTCATATATGTACCTCACTGCAACCCAGCTTCAACACCTGCCGTACAAAAGCTATACTTATCTCCGTATAATTTAAAAGTCAGCTCCGATTCAACGTCAAAATATTTAACGACAAAGAAAAGTTGTTCCGACGCTCCATTACGTTTTCCCTACTCCAGGTAGGTAGGTATATATATACCACCAAAGTCCCAAACACGTGCAAAAGGTGTTGGTCTATAAATTTACGAAACGACCCCTCGGCGCACTTATACCATAACACTAGCTTACACATACATTGACTCACTCACTCGCCCGCATTAGATTCAGGGTTTCCTTCTTTAAGGGAACGCGACACACCCCGACCCCAAAAGATCGTAGATTGCCAACGACAGATGAGCTCTGTAGGTAGAAAGAGGCGAAAAGCGAATTACCGTCACGCCTGGCCAAGGGAACGCTTGATTTTTCTTCCTGTCCTTCAAAACACAGATATAATGCATAGAAAACTAAAGTATGACCTTTTTTTTTTATAAAGAATAAAAAAATGAATAAATACACTAAAATAATCGATAAGCAAAGTTTAACATGCATATTTAACGTTTAAGTAATTGTTCGGAAAGATATACACAGAAAGTATTGTCCCAATTTTCTTGGTTCGAGAAAATTTTTGATTTGATCCGAGAAAATTTCGGTCTTCATTTTTGTACCGCAAAATTCTCTTGAATCAAGTTAACCTTTCTTTCTGTGTAGTCTAGCGATTTTGTGCACCACGCACACTCACTGGATGGTACATGTGTATATATGCAGGAGAACGCGCCCTCCGAATTCCTCCACACTCCTTGAGCTCGCAATAGTCCGATATAGTCGGTCCGGCCAACCGATAATGCGGAAGGGCCATCGAGCATGCGCGCGGCGGCACCAGGCTTAATGAGAGAGCGGCCCGTCCACCGCAACAGAGCGCGAGCACCCGCCCACTTCACGCCGGCGCTGATAGATAGATGGCCCTCGGGGTCCTCGGGATCTATCTATCTCTCTCTTTCTCTCGGCAACCTAGCGAACAAGTACTCCAAGCTCGGGTCTTCTCTCTGGCCCGCGGGGCAGGGAGGCCAGGACGAACGACCCAGGGAGAGCGGCCAGGGAGCGGTCGGAGAGGCCAGGGAGGGCAGAGCATTCATCTATATTAGCTCCGAGAGCGGGCGGCCTGTCATTACCGCCGCCGCGCTCTGGCCCCCACCTTCGTACAACGTCGTCCCAACGCGTCGGCCCATTAGCGGGCTGCATTACCGCGAGAGGGAGCAGCGAGGAGGAACAGAGGAAAGCCAGAGGTGCTGGCTGGCAAGGCCTGGCAAGGCAAGGCAAGGCATGGCAAGGCTAGTGAGACCGACGAACAGGGCCGGCAGCCAGCAACGGAGCTAATAACTGCCGTTTAAAACGCAAAAACAAAAGCCGGCCGAATCGAAACCGCCGCGGTTATAAGTCAGGTTTCGATCTCCGCGAGAGAGAGTCGTTGGTCTGCTCTCTACGGCCACATACATACATATATATATATATATATATTTCTATCCTCTGCACCATCACTTGTATCGAACAGGTATATATATATATATACATGTGTGTTACACGGTTAACGCTCATCGTCGGCGTCGAGACGAAAGCGTCAGGGTCATTACCGCGGATCATTACCTACCAGACCCTACCGTGCGACGTTGGGCGATGGGCTATACCGACCCGCAGACCATCTACCTATATACCCTTTCTGCCCCCGTACCGTGGTATAGTATAGTTCGGTCCTTTTTACTTTTGGGACCTCGTGTCCTACTCACTCCCGCACACTTCTTTATATTATACTATCGCGCATTGTCAGTGAAACTCTGTAAGAACGGACATACTCAATACTATATATATATATGTATAGACCTATACTATAATATCTCGTTGGAGAGGGCCGCGCGGTCGGCGGCAGCCGGCTAAATTACAGGCTCGAACATATTTTGTTGTTTTGTTGTTTTTCAACGCGCCGAAAGGAAATGAGCGAGCGAACGCGTCACGCCAACCCAAACCCGCTAATTTCTATTCATATTTTATGGCTATTAATTTCTTCGCTGTTATACCCTCCGTCTTAGCCGCTTCTTCTTCTTCTTCTTCTTCTTCTACTTTTTCTTATTCTTCTTATTCTTCTTCTTCTTCTTCTTCTTTACTACCTCTCATATGTCCACTCTCTCTTTCTTAATACCCATGCGCACGGCATTGCGCGTTGGCTCCTTCACCCGGGGGTCACCACACAACCAGACCCCCTTATACGCACCTATTTTTATATAAATATCTATCGACGTTGATAATCCGTGAGCAAAATGGATACATATACACATATATGCATATTATTTATGTGTGTGTGTGTATAGGATAGGGCGGCGGTTCGGTAGAACGATGGGGTGCGGAGGTAGAAAAACCATTCGATAGACGACTACCTTTGCCCATCAACGGGTGTAACCTATCATTATCTACCACTTACCTAATGCCTGTGTCAGAGAAGGTAGAGAATAACAGGCCTTCGCCATTCGGTGGAATTCACCTTATTCTATATACTATACCTATACCTGCGCAGCACGATTACCAAATAATCATTCTTTCATTGGAAAGCTCTCTTAAACGTGTGAAGATATCGTGCATGGCACTTAAGAGTCAAATATCGGGGATATCCCTTGTCGTCAAATTGGACGATATACAAATGTGCCTTCAGGGTATATATACTAGCGCTGAATTATTCAAATATCTACATGATATGTATGGGTATGCATACCAACTAGGTACTAGTATACACGCTACCATAATTGAGTATAAGCTACGAATATTATACATGAGAAATGATATGTAGTGGAAATATTTGGTTGTTTTGTAAGAAAAAAAAAAAAAAAAAAAAAAAAAGTAAAAGCTCATCTTTCTATATCTACTATAGTAACAATTTAATTGCGATAACGTTTCAAGTAGCAGATATAAATATTCTTATATAGTTCGGATCATATATAGGGATGGATAATACTTTGTAAAAAGGAGGGTAATATTATAGCGAGTTCCTTTTTACTCACGCCTCATCTTTCACCTTTACTCAGGTTGTAAATCATAACACGCGGTGATTAGTTTACCCGACGAGAATTCTTAAACAGCCCCTGCGGGCAAAAATACTCCAAAGACTGGGCTGAGCCTGCACACGGCCTGAGGTATACACCATGGCATATCTTGCAAACTTGATATTAAGTAGTTTCCTAGTTTATTGTTAGTCCTTGCTGATGCGTGCCAGACTCACAATTTTCTTTCACCTCTATCGAAAGAACGTTTCGCGTTTCGTTTCTTTAAAAAATAAAAATAAATTAAATTAAATTATAAAGATAACAACCACTTTCTTTCGCTCTCTATATCGATCCTTTGTTCGATATTTTCTTATATGAAATATACGAAGAGAAAAAATCAGTATGAGATATCGACGAGCAACGATTGATCAGCCCCCGACGATTTAAAGTTGGCAACGATTAATACAACTTGTATAAGAACAGAACCGTGCGCAGATATCGAACTGCCAATACCGCCTTAATAGAGTTTGGGGGCCTTGACAGCGATATTTTACGAGAACGAGAAGAATGAATGGTAGCAGACGTGGCCGTGTGTGGTCCGGCACGTCCGGGCACTACGAGCACGCCGACGATTAGCTCCAGGGCCCCTAATCCCTCTGGCTTGGGTCGGCTGGGACTCAGCATATACAGTATCTCAGCCTCATGGCCCTGGTATATATATGCCCTTAGGTAGGTATGCATATGCCCGTGCGCAAGGTGTCGTGTTACTCGCTAAGCAGTAAGGGCGAGATGTGAAGGTGCAGGAGAGGGACGAAAATATTAAGGAAATAAATAAAGAAAGAAACGGAATAGCTTATTTTCTTCGTCCAATTCTTGCGGTCCATATATATACTATACCTACACCCGTTCATATTATACACACCAAAACCATTGTTCTACAACATTATACGCATGATTCGCACAGTCTCACCTTATAAGTTCTTGACTTTTCAAGTTGCTTTTTAAAGTGAAAAATAATTTATTTCTGCACTATGATACTTACAGAATCATTGCTTGCCTCTGCTCTCGATATTACACCTATCATGTGCCATAATCGTGTAATACACAGAAAAAAATGTTAACTTGAGCCAAGAAAATTATTCTTGATTCAAGATAATTTTGTGGGTCCAAAAATGAAGACCGAAATTTTCTCGGATCAAATCAAAAATTTTTCTCGAACCCAAGAAAATTGTCCCAATTTTCTTGGGTTCGAGAAAAATTTTTGATTTGATCCGAGAAAATTTCGGTCTTCATTTTTGGACCCGCAAAATTGTCTTGAATCAAGTAACGATTTTGAAATTTCTTCCTGAAAATGATCCTGAAAGAAAAAAAGAAAGAAAGGAAAAAATCGAAACGATCAACGAAAATTCACGACCATTTTACATCGTGTTTTCAGGGATCCGATGGAACTGATGGAACAACAGCTGGTGCGCTGCGGCGTGCCACCACTTCGACTATACGAACACCTCGCCATGTCGTCCCCGGGGCTGGGAGGAGGCGTCCAACACGACGGTAGCGGACAACACGGCGGTCACCCTCTGGCGCCCTGGCTTCCTCCTGCCTCCGCCCTAGTATACGGTGGTGTCGCGCAGGCCCATGGACGCGGGGGTATACCTTCCCCGTTTGCAACACATTTTGCAGCGTTTCCAACCCCCACTACAACCAGTCTACCCTGGCCCATGCTCCCTCGACGACCCTCGCCTTCCTCGACGGCGACGGGTATGAGGTATGCGCCGTATCCACCCTCGTCCTCAACTCCACCACCGCCACGTCCGCCACGCCCAGCCACCCCCAATTAGCCCCGGAACTCCGCTCGTTCTTTACACCCTCGTGTATAGTCGCTAGAATATATATAAGTATATATGTTGTATAGTGTGGTAGATAAATATTCGTCGGCGATTTTAGAACGTCACCGAGGAGCCAAAGAAGAAACCCACGAGAAAGAGAGAGAGAGAGAGAGAGAGAGAGAGAAAGAGAGAGAATATGTGTGTGTGCGTATGTTTAGAATTTTTTTTTTTTTTTTTTCAATATTATACTAATATTCGCGATTAAGGATTCCGCGGATATATTGAAGGAGGTAAAAAGCAGAAAGCGACAAAAAAAAAGAAAAGAAAGAGATCAAATCGACGCCCGATACGAATAACAGCACATTTCAGATTCCGGGTGAAAAAGAGCACGTTTTAAATTCCGGGTGGAAAAGAGCACATTTCAGATTCCGGGTGGAAAAGAGCACGTTTCAGATTCCGAGTGGAAAAGAGCATGTTTCAGATTCCGGATGGAAAAGAACACGTTTCAGATTGAGAATGAAAAATAGCACGTTTCAGATTCACACGAAAACTAGCACAATTCAGGCGAAGCGAATATTGCTCATTAGTAAGTGTCAGGTAGGTTTATTATGAAATTGGAAATGCACAATTATGCACAAAAACTCGATTCAATTTTATTATCGAATGATTAATTCAATCTTATAATAAATCTACCTGACACTTGCTAATAAGTAATATTCGGTTCAACCTGAATTGTGCTAGTTTTCGAGTGAATCTGAAACGTGCTATTTTTCATTCTCAATCTGAAACGTGTTCTTTTCCATCCGGAATCTGAAACATGCTCTTTTTCACCCGGAATCTGAAATGTGTTCTTTTCCACCCTGAATTTGAAACGTGCTCTTTTTCACCCGGAATCTGAAATGTGCTGTTATTCGTATCGGGCGTCGAAATGAAAGACACGAAAATTCGTTGCTTCAATAATTTGCCATATGGTACCTACCTACAGCGTTCTCAATTCTCTCGTAATTACTATACGTCAACAGCTTTCGAATAATCTGTATAGACCGCAGACTACACGTGAAGTTCATATATGTATATTGTATACGCTTCGCGTGTCGATTGATATAGGTATTGCCTGATGCATGCATGCACATTGCACAAGTGCAGCTAATTCGCGATACCTAAAAATTTTAAAAAGTATAAAATACCATAGAGTTGAGAATTCTTGAATTGAAATGGCACGTTCTTATTTCCTCAAAGAGATAGTATTGTATAACACCTTATACAGAAATATTGTAATAGTACTAAAGGTGAAGACGTTATAATGCGACAGTTCAAGATGCAGTATGCGGAATTTAACACAATTCATATATATAATAGATTCGATCATATCATTAATTATTCTGCTATTATTATATAATATTGGCTGCCTCTTATAAATTATGCAGATATACATACGTGCAGTATTGTTCCGGCAGATGATTGATTAGTCGTTATAATTAATGAGTGTATAAATTGGCTGTAGTTAGAACGTAAGAAATAACGGATTTACGTACCTAATACCTACGTTTCTCACTGGTTGATTTTTCATCATTTTTATTCACTTTGCTGGTCAAAAATAATAATAATAATAATAATAATAATAATAATATCGTTTTATTTTCATTTACTTAATTTTCAACATAAGATTGTAAAATTGAAATTTCACCTTGATTGCTTTACTCGGTGTGATGGAAAATAAAGTGAAAAAAAAAAAAGAAGAAATTGAAAATTGCGATATGAAATTTTCATGTGTAGTAGTATAAGTTACGTTGTTACATCTGTCTATCAATCGAATTTCGACCAATCTATAATAAACAGTGAAAAAGAAAAAAGAAAGAAAATTGGATTAAAATGAACTTCGTCTATTAGTTCACGCAGTTATATATTATAATATCGTATATCATATTTATTATTTATATCATCACACATCAGTGTAAATATTTTATTGTTAATAATAGTTAATATATCTATGTATATTATATCGCAGCGTGTACGCGAAATGAAACGAATGAATAATAAATTAGTATAAATGTATAGTAGCGCATGATGGGGCTGCGCGAGTGTATAAGGGAAGAAGAAGAATTATTATATTGTATTGTTGTATGAAACCGTGTGTGATATCAATGATTATACATATAAATTATATCAATATATATAATATGTGTACATATATATAATATAATATAATATGTATTAGCGAATATATATATATATATATATATATAATGCGTGCGTATGTATATGCGGATGAGTGAGTAGGTATAAAAGTGCAGCGAGTTCGTGTAATATTAATAGTTGTATCATACCTACCTACCATAATAGTATTAACTCGACCTTCTCATAAAAGGCAGTGGAAATAAAAAAAAAAGAAGAAAAAAAAAAAAAAAAAAAAAAATTAATTATAAAAAAAAAAAAAAAAAAAAAATGAAAATTTGTAAATATAATTATTAATTTAGAAATCTGATAATTTTAGTAATATACATACTATAGGTTTTATTCCGTACTTTAGTTGTAGGCGTAATAAAGAAAAAAAATAAATAAATGGAATTTCAATAATAAAAAAACAAAAAAAAACAAAAAAAACAAAAACAAAAACAAAAACAAAACAAAGTAACAAAAAAATTGATAAATTTTCACCAGATTGCATACCACCTATCCCACATATCAATATTTTTCCTAAAATTTCATGCGATTTTCTGTTTACCTAGTCGAGAAAAGAAAAAAAAAAAAAAAATTTTTTTTTTTTGACACGCATAATTTATTATATTCGAAAATATTTACTAAGAGAAGAGAATTTAAACGCCTACTTCCTTCCAGCGCGAGCGGAAGGATAGTCTGCTCTGCTCGTGTGTGGTCTGGTTTCAGGTTTACTACAGCATCCTTCTTGCAGCTAATCTGCACGATATACGAGTACGTAGGTAGGGATTAAGTAGAAAATCTCTCACCTAGAGGAGTGAAGTGTTTTTTTTTTTTTTAATTTTTTTTCTTTTTTCTTTTTTCAATTTATCGTACGTGGTGTAGATCAGCTTGGGAATATTTCTTCAAGCTTTCTGAATATCGCTCAGGTTTTATATTGACTGCAGTGAAAATATTTCAATTTGCGGAAAAGTTTGGCGAAAATTTTTGTAGCTTTAATGAAAATTACGGAAAGACTACGCGACGCGTCAACTGTTTTCACCGATTATAATATATTGAAGAAGAAGAAGAAAAATGTCACCGAGTAAAAAAAATATGATATCAATAAAACGAAAAAAGTAGAAAAGAAGATAAAAATCATTCTGCATCGCAGACATTCGGGCAAGAATTCACGTTCAAATATCGAGTCATAATTGCGGTTTACGCGTTTTCTTCAATGCCAATTAAGGTCCCATTTATCCCTGGAAATATATCATTATAATAAACTGTCGAGATGCAATTGACCTTTAGCTTCGTACCGATTAACCAAGATCTTATCTTCTGATCTGAAAAGATACGTGCGTCTGCACTCGAGCTGGAACGCCCGTAAAACTGCTATACTATATATATATATATAAATATATATATATATATATATAGAGAGAGAGAGAGATATTATATATACATATATATATATATGATACGAATAACTGAACCTTTGAACTCTCTCTCTGAGCCGTTTGTAAATCCTTGTTTCGATACAGAGCTGATTGTGAGAAAAATATATGTGGGGCATGATGGTACATATATGGAATGCCTCCAAATATACCGAGATGTGAATATATATCTGAAATCGTCGCATGATTTCAGCAGCTTTGAAAATATGTAATATAAATCCGATCTCTTACTTCGGGCTTTTGTTGTAACAGACCAAATGTGACGCACCTTGTCCTCCGGTATGTATATGGAGATTTGACATTTAGAATAAAAGCAAAAGCTTAATCTCACACTTCGTATAGTACCTACCTATACACGGGGTGCGCCGTATAATTTATTCAATATCGCATTTGAGATCGTCGAAGAACTGACTCGCAGCAACGAGAATCGTATCACAGTTGAATAAAACAGTTCCATGCAATTAGTCCGAACTGATGAAACCAACGAAAGAACAAAAAAATAAGAAAAATGTCTATTATAAAATTTGATAAAGCTGTGAGAGTAGCGACGATGTCAAGAAAATCTTCAAATCTTTTTTTTCTCTAATCTGAATCCTGAAGGCTCGACGTGTCTTTGTATGTTGATTGATTAATGTGCCATTTGATCTTTCAGGACAAGCTTTCACGGGGGAAAAAAAAAAATTGTTGCTGAATTTACTATGTTGAGCAGCTACATATTAGGACAACAATTTTTTGTAGTAGAAATTAGCACAATTCTAATATTTGGTACCTATAGGAGCAAGTAGTAAATTTCAATGTCCTAATGAGTAAATGTTACCACAAAAATTGTTGTCATTTCTACTGCAAAAAAAGTGTTGTCCTATATTCATCTGCTCATTTTTTTACCGTGTTACCTCACGAAAAAAAAATCTTAGATGAATTATTCTGCAGACGATAAAACTCGCTGATCAGCTCATTCCGTAAAATTAACTGCAGGGTGTGGTCGAGGTCGAAAATGGGAACCGTGTGAGATATTCACTGCATAGTGTAATTCCAAGGGTTACAGAACTCGGATGAAAGCTGTAAACGTTTCTTCTCATCAACTTGCCAATTTCCACGTTAAGTACCTGGTACAGAGTTTAACTAACGCAAATATTTCACGTGTGTATAGGTATACCTATATGTTGGATATAGATGAACTGTGCGAGCCAATGAGAAGACGGATAGAATCGTATGAGCAGACCAGATTGGCTGAGGCTGCGCGACACTCGGTCCATATCGGTCGATTCTATTCAGTGCCGTATATTTTCATCATGCTCATGGAAGTTTTTCCGAGCATGATGAAATAAGTTGTTTTTCTCGAACGTTATCCTATATAGTACAGATCTGTCCGAGTCGCCAGATATATAGTTATATGGGTAAAATAAAATTTACGCTAATTGCATAAAAAAACGATTTGCGGGAAATGTATGACCCATGCATGATCTCGAAATAAGAGAAACAGTCCCGTGAGTGCATCTTCCATACTGGCGAGGGGTCATAAAATGGAAATCAATTATATCTACACTTAACCACTTAAACTGGTTTCGCTACGGTCCTAAACCGCCGCCTGGTCCCGAACCGGGCTGAACCCGGTGAGCAGACGGTGAGCACCGCTGGAGGCTGTGCCAACGACGGGACCGGAGATCATTCGTATCAACATAATTACAAGCTGAGGAAGCCGGCTCTTTTCCCACTCCCTGCATATATATATATATATATACAACTATACAAATTTCAATACATGTTAAAGTATCGATGTATATATAAATATATATATATGCATGTGTGTAAATTCCCTCCCTCACCGAGCTCCTCCCATCAGTAACAGCATGACTATCCGACGTGCACCACATGATCGTGCAACACGGAGGGATACTTCAGGCAGCACTCCTCACCCACGCATATATATATGTATATACGTACGCACGTGCGCACGAGGGTACTACGCCCTATGGATGTGGGGAGAAAGAGAGAGATAAAAGGATATGAAAAGAGGAAATAAAAAATAAAATGTATATAAAATTGAGAAGAAGATGAGAAAAGGAGGAGCTGGATGTGTAGAGTCCAGCGAACGACTACCACAAGCGAGTGTTATTCGTAGTTGCAATTATTCAATTTATATTTTGCAAAAGACGCAAGACGTTCGTGAGCAGCATTAACGTGACCGAGTTCAACTAAAGGGTCGAGGTGTTAGTCATGGAACGAAACTTTGAAATGGCTGCATCTAAAATAATTGCGCGCTGACAGGGCGTGAAATGAATTTATTTCATTTCAGATAGGTATAACAGAATTACACGCCAGTTTAAGGAGCGATGAAGCTTGGGTGGCTTCGAAGACCAGGGCGAGGTGTCCAAAATAAATATATGATTAAATAAAAAGAAGATTATTATTCATTTGAGATTATAATTGCGGTTCCTTCCAATCAGAAACTCACCTCCGCCATTACACATATTTATGCAGTATTAAGCCGAGGGAAGTGCGATAATTAGCTTGTCCAAGTATTTTCGAAACAACTCTTCAGGGCCTTTTTTTTTTTTTTTTAGTGCGTTTTTCATTTTTCAACGCTACCTAAAATTCGGGTTTGACCTAACATCTTTTCGAACCCATGTGAAGACGATGGTTTCCGTCGGACAGTAGCGTACCCTTAATAATTGGTGTCCCGAGGCTAGAGCTGGAGAGTTTTTTTTTTTTAGAACTTATGAGTTTAAATTATTATCACAAGTCTAGGTATGTGAATAGGACGAAGAAAATTCATTCTTAAATAACTATCATACGCGATATATCTAATAACAAAACGAATAACATACATATACCTACCTGAACAGCATTCACACTAAACCGCATCTTGCGCTGCAGAGACATATGATGCATGAGCTCCACGATGAGGAATTCATTTTATCATTCACGATTAAATCTTCAGACAGAACACTGTCATTTCTTCTGGCTACCTATGTAACACACTGTATATGTATTGTGTGCACCTTGCATATTAAAACAACTTGACCCTTTACCAGTAGCCTTATACGAGTATATATAGTATTTTTGACTCCTATTCATCATACCTATCTGCGTATTCTTCCCTATTTACTGCACAGACACGCGTATAATATGCCACTATGCCTTTTACATTTGGCACAATACGAAGTCAAGATTTTGCGGTTTTATGGGCCAAAACCCTACAGACTGCATCACGCAGAAAAAAGTGCTGTCAAATTTACTATGTGAGCAGTAAATATAGGGACAGCACTTTTTTGCCGTAGAAATTATCACAATTGTGGTGACATTCACTCATGTAGACATTGAAGGCCACTTGCTCCAATGTACCCAATACTGCAATTGTGATAATTTCTACTGCAAAAAAATGCTGTCCCTATATTTACTGCTCACATAGTAAATTTGACAGCACTTTTTTTTTGCGTGCATCATGTTTGAAAATGGTTTGTGAAATCAGGATTTTTTACTCATGATTACCTCCCAGTTTAAATAAGAGCACTTTTCTTTAACGACTCATATACTAACCGAGAGATTTTTAATACGGCAGTATAATTATACTTGCAAGTAATGGATTTCCAATCTCTTGCAGATTTGCGCAGGTAAGAAATATTATCTATAGTATGTAATATCGAAAGTTTACTTGCAAGATAATGAAAAAGAAACTACGGTAATTAGGTAGGCTAGATATTAGAGGTATGTATTTCGAAAAGCAGTTCCTCTCGGAGAAGTAGGTAAATATAGTAAGAAATACGAAATGGAAGTCTGCCATCTGTCAACCCCGTTGAACGAAGGGGCGGAGTATACAGGGTGAGAAAACCTTCGGAGAGATTCTCTCATTCCAATAATTCGAGTCAGAAATGGAGTTTCTTATTTTTTTCCCGAGTCTTCTTTCGTACTTTTCTCGCAATTTTAAACAGTTAGTTCTACACCCTCGTCCGGTTTTCGCCCAAATATCTTTTAGACAGGTATATCTCCCGCACAAGAATCGTGTCTCGAAACTAACTGCTCGGGATTTTGACTCCTCGAATTTTCCAAGAAATGGAAGTTTGGATTTTTAGTCAACAACAGGTCAGCAGTTCTTCAACTAACGTCAAAATAAAACGGAGGGGTTGCAGTTCGCCAAAAATCTGCAGCATTTTTTTTTCACTTTCCTTTAAATTTTCTATTTTTTTTTTTCTTCATTTTTTTCCTCTAGAATGAAACTGGACCAAATAATTTTGCCTCCAATTTAAATTAGCAATTGGTAAACGTTCTAATCCCCAATCTATGCAGTAGTATCATAGTAGTACTACATTCACATCCACCGAATCTATGCAGTATATAAACGAATGTAGTATTAATGTACATGTGGAACAGCAAGAGGCGATTCGAATCAATGTAACAGGCGCGAAAGTTATCTGCACCGATAATCCCCAGAGTCCAGTTAGCGCTTAACACTCTCATCTACTTCAACGCTTAAACTTTACGCAATGGTTACTTGTCAAACGATGCAATTCAAAGTGCTACTGCTGCTGTTGCTGCATAACATGACGTATAAATTACCTATATAACAGGACGCTGTTAACATAACGAGTTATTTTTATTTCTCACCAGCATGTAGAAAGTCGACATGGTGATTGCGTATAGTTTATCTTAATTTCCTATATATTTAGCTAATTATTTCTACAACGTTATTATATTTAATTGACAATTGCATGACATTATATCCAAAGACTTGATATCTGCTGACGTTAGACTCGAGTATATATCCGGCATTGCACTCGGGTAATATACATGGTCCATGCAGGAGATGGAGTTAGTGAACTCGGAGGTAAGGACAGCGGCCAAGATTGATCGCAGGTTCGGTAGTAGTCGTAGTAGTAGTAGTAGTAGTAGTAGTAGTAGTAGTAGTAGTAGTAGTAGTAGTAGTAGTAGTAGTAGTAGTAGTAGTAGTAGTAGTGGTAGCAATGTCAAACTGAAACAGGGGAAAGATGAGGGACCCAGAGGGCCTGCAGAGGGAGTCGCGACGTGGAGCATCGTTCCTGGGGTAGCGATATGGGGTAGCACAGTGGTAGCGAAAGCGCGGAGAAGCCGAGTGGAATATGTAAATTAGAAACTCCGTGTGAATGCGGAGATTTATGAGTCCCATACACATTTCTGGGCGCAATAAATATCAGTAAGTAGCGACGCGCGAGACGGGCCGGTTGGGATGCTGGGTCACCGTGGGTGGCTGCTGCCGGTCCTCTCGCAGGTCTCTTCCTCTCTCTCTCTTTTCATATACATACCTTTCTCTCTTCTTTCTTCTCTCTCTTCTCTCTCTCTTCTCTCGTTTTTCTCTTTTTTTTTTCTTCTCTTTTTCTCTTGCCACTGCGCGTGCACGCATGTACTACTAGGTAGACACACACACACACATATGACATACTCGTGAGTTCTGGGCCTACGCATCATCCCAAGTTGTTGCACACTCGCAGTAAAAGGGGACCGTGAAATCCGTCCAATTACAAACCGAACGCGTCGTGTGGTCGGAAACTCATCACATCCGTCGAGGCCACCAGCCTCCCACAGGTCACCTCAACTTCATCGAATCAACTTACAACTGGGTATAAACGGTGGAATAAATTCTATACTACACAGAAAGAAAGGTTGACTTGATTTAAGATAATTTTCTTGGCTCAAGTTAATCTTTTTTTTCTGTGTACTTACTTCTATACACTCAGAAAAAGGTCTTGTTGCCACAACCAAAATTTGGGTTATTACATGCACAATCACATTTTTTGTTCAGTCAACCAAAAATTTAGTTGTAATAGCCAAAATTTTGGTTGTCCCAACAAAATTTGGTTTTCCCAACAAAATTTCGGTTATCCTAACGAAATTTTTGGTTGACTGAACAAAAAATGTGATTGTCCATATAATAACCCAAATTTTGGTTGTGTCAACAAGACCTTTTTCTGAGTGTAGGTACACGAAACTTGGATATGTGATTAATTTATATTATCGAATTAAAATATGGATCAGATTTTTTTTTTTTTTTCGAAATATTTAGCGACCACGGAATGGATGATTGTATTTTTAAATAATGATGAAAATTGTTTTCCCGTGGGTGCTGGTTATATACCTATAAGGGAAACGTTTTTTTCTTTTAGTCTAAAACACCGAACGCTCGATTATATCTATAAAGGTATACCCCGGGCGTTAATGACTCTATCCCTACTATAATGAGAAATTATTGAGCGTGAGAATGTGCGTAAACAGTGACATTAAACGTTTCGACGCACGGCGCCGGATGTCACCGTCGATTATAGAACCAGCCTTATACTACTACCATTGAGCATCAGAAAATTACACACGGGAAATAATTATGTTATAAAAAAGGGATTTCGACGAGCTTTTCTTCTACTTTTATTTATTTCTTCTTCCTATTTTTTTTTTTTTTTTTTTTTTTTTTGTTTCTTTTCTTTTTTTTTATTTCTTTTCGATCCTTCGTAAGCGTGACTAACGTTAGTTTAAATGTTTACTAGCTAATACCGTGCGAGAAAGTATATAGTATACACAGCAAAAGATTATAATGGAAAGTTTTGATAACTGAATATCGTATAGCCGGGTTATATAATAATCCTTGATAAAAAAAAAAGTAGATCGCGTACGAACTATAGTAGTACATAGTTGAAAAAGAAAAAAAACAAAAAAAAAAAACTTTTTTTCCCACGAATATTACATCATCCCCTGACTGTGATAAACATCGCAGAATTTCTGACAATATTTTACGGAGAAAAGTTTCGATTTTAGGGTCAATGTTATAAATCGCAAAGATTTTTTTTGATTTTTTTTTTTTTGGTTTTTTTTTATGGGGTTGAAAATAGTTTTGTTAACGCGATTGCGGTGAAAGAAAAAAAAAAAAAGGAAAAGAAGAGAATAGAAAAAAAAAAAAAAAACCAAAAAATGACGCAACGGCGGATAGTAGAGGTAACGAATAATGCGCTTAACTTAATAGACAGATTTATGGATGCTTATAGGATTTAAACTCAACAGGTTGGATGCCTTAAGCTTTCCTGGGCAGTAAGTATCATTCACGGGCTCCTCGTTCGTAGGTTACCTCTAACTTCTATGTCACGAAGTAAAGGTATAGTATATAGAGACGGAGGCACGGACCGTGCGGCAAGAGAGACCAGCAAGGAACCGAGACCGAAGGTAGTAGAATCCTCCTCGCTGACCTGCAGGGCATATGGGTGGGACTATTATTTACAACAGTCTTGGAGGTGCGACACAATGCGTTGCGGGTTTCCCTCTTGAAAGTTTAACAATATCACTGCGATTTATGGTCAAAACTTTCAACAAAACTGTCAATGGTACCACCCCTTGTTAAGGCCGATTCCTACTGCGAGTAAACGTTCAAATATTTTCACCATAAATTATTCTTTTTATATCCGCGTATATAAACCCATGCGCCTTATGTTATTTACAACACGGTGACCTAATGTACCAAGGACCTTTACCCCAACAAACATTTTCTTTTTTTTTTTTTTTTTTTACCTGTTAAATTCTTCTAATCTAAAATTTCTAAGTCGATGAGACATCCTGATGCGGATGCATGCATGCCCAATGCCCATGCAAGGTTACGACCTACTGGACGACCAAATTTTAACCACCACCTTAATAATTTGCAGTTATTGTATTCAACTAAAGAGATATTATATTATCGGTGAATAAAAGAAAGTAAATAATATGAAAAAATCCCGTCATTTCATCATGGTAACGTACACTCAGAAAAAGGTCTTGTTGACACAACAAAAATTTGGTTATTATATGGACAATCACATTTTTTTGTTCAGTCAATCAAATTTTTTGGTTGACTGAACAAAAAAATGTGATTGTCCATATAATAACGGAAATTTTGGTTGTGGCAACAAGACCTTTTTCTAAGTGTACCTACCGCATCTTCCTATCAGCAGGAAATCCACAATTTCTTTTGGTCCGAGTAGTTAAATGCTTGGATCTTATACGGATCAGCGAGTTGCGAGAAACCGGAAACAGGATACGGGAGTGGTTGTAAATTGCACTGACTTTGGCACGCGACGTTTTACGTGAGAATTGGCTCGAAGGAAAGGAAGTTAAACTCTTGTGCAAACAATGGATATCTAATTGGCTTAACAGTGGTGTCAGTCCATCACAAAGTCTGTGATGCAGTCACAGACTAGTGATTAACTCGTATTTAACGTATTTAGAATGTTAAATCATTATAAGATTTGTACGAGCAGTTTTTATCTCAATTCCACGAAAGCAAAGACTTTTAGATTGATCGTGATATAAAAATGCTGCTAACTCGCCTTTATACAAAAACACACACATATATACACGCAACTAAAGTATATATACGTCTATCAATCAACTTGACTTGAAGTTATTTTTTAAAGTATTGCAGCCTCAAGACTCAAGGCTTTCCCTTAAATATGCTTAAATTTTCAACACACATTTGTTTTACTATTAATTCTATACAATTTCTTCACGCAGGAAACGTACATTACTTCAATCCCTTACCGACTGCATAAGTGTGCAGTACTTTATCAGCCGTATAAAATACCAAATTTACTATTCATTAAATTAATTAACATTCTATTGTCGACGAGTTTTTTTCTTTTCCTCTTTACTTAGATCTTTTTTTTTTTTCACTCCATCTATTACTTTTTTGTCTATATCGAAGCGTTTTCTCACAGCTCCCAAGGAGTCACAGTTGTGTCATCTTTGACTAGTAAGTAGGGAAAAAAAAAAAAAAAAAACGCGTGTATAAAACGAATGGAGTTAACAGTTTCCATCATCATTTAATATACTGATCGTAAATAAAATCTGAAATCGTATGGTTCTCACGCAGTTATTCATTAAAATAATTTAAGCGGAATTATTTGCGGCTAAAATGATAATGAAAGACCTTCACTTTGTCAAATTACACAAATAATTCCGTCCGTCATACTCAAAACATAAATGTTGTGTATAAATTTGGTGGAAAAATATTTATCTATCGAGGATTTCCGAAGCGTGGAAACGTGGTATTGTTCGGGGTAACTTTTGTCCGTACGAGGGGTAAGAAAATATTCCGAATTTTCTGACCGGAGGCAAACAAGAGGGAACCCGATTTTGTTGAATCGAAAAACAGCTGTAACAAAACCCGCGATCCAACACGCTCTCAAACTCTCGAGATATGTTATACGTGCTATGATGAAAAACACCAATTTCTTCAATAGGAAAAACAACCCGATAGAAGATATAGAAGTAAACTTTTTCTCATCTTGTGTCTTAATCTTCTAGCTATGCTGACCCCGATTTTTACAAATTTTCAGAGAAAGTTGCCAACCTAATGGAAAATAATTTTAAGCTTCGGGTTCACCCCCTAAGAAGAGTGTACCTATCTGAAAACGACCTTTAAACGTTTAAAAACGTTTATTGCTGAGACAGTCTCACAGCCGGAACCCGAAGGGATAGAGATCCTTCCTATGTCCTTTTAGAATTTAGCGACTATCGTCGCATAATATCCGGACGTCACCCGCTGGGAAGTACCATGTTGACTCTCGCTGTGGTCAGAGCGACAAAGAAGATCCCTTGATTCGAAACGCACCCCAGGATATTCGACTCTTGAGACTGTAGGACATTTAAGGGTAGTACACCTAAAGATTTCTCTGATCCTGCAGCGAAAAGCAAAATAGACGAAGGATGACGAAACCCCGGCGAGTTTTCTTATGGTGAAAATTGAAAATAAAATAGGATACCGTGTCTATTGCAGGGGGGATGGAAACGAAGACCGTTAACTCGATGTAAATGGGCGTACAACGACCGTGCCTTTTCCACGATCTTTATTTTGATGTTTACATCACGAAAATGGCCTTTTCACGGACAACTTCACGGTGAGATGAGATTGCGCAGGCTCAAAAGCACAAGCACAAACACAAACACAAGCATCAGAGCACCGCATATAGCGTTAGCATAGCAGCTTCACGCCGCAGCGTGACATTCGAAAAGTATTCAAAGGGCCCGAGACACAACTACTACCTAACACAACAATTTTCAAAGCTCGAGCTTCTACTTCCCTATGCGCGACTTCTCACTAACAAAATTCACCTCTTCATGTGCCCATCTATTGCCACGTTAAATTTCAATAGGGGGCGTGTTACGACCGGTTAATTTCTCATAAGGGCTTATAAGGCGAATCAGCTGAACGGATAATATATTACGAAACGAATGACTACTCGAGGAAGCTCGCTCGATTTTACACGCTTTTTAACTCTCTATACAATATTGACAACGAGACTATAACGCTGTACCTAAGTCATAAGCACGAAATTTTTATCTGGTTTTGAAATTGTTCCATTATTCTTGGGATCCGCATGAAATTTGAATTATAATATTTTAAATAGCTATTTAACCGATTTTTATTAAATACATATATATAGTGAAAATAATATATAATATTTGAAAGTACTTGTGACGCTTCTGTTTGGAAATAAAATAAAGTAAAAATTTAGTAGGTATCGATGTTTGGGTGATACTATGCGTGATGAAAAGAAATAGAAAAATTATTATTCCGAGGAATTATATCTTCCAACTTTCTCACGCGATATAGTATCTTTTGACGATCAAAAAAACGCTAATTTAATTAGGAAGACATCAAAGATCTATACCTACGATTATTAGGTAGTAGGTACTACTATAGGTACGAAATAAGAAGAAAAAAAAACAAAAAACACATTTATTCGTTTATTATATTTATCAAATTGCGCAATGATCATGATAATTATTGGATATATAATTATATACCTCAGAATCAGGCAATGAAAAAGAAAAATAAAAAAAGAAAAAAAGAAAAAGAATCGTGCACGACATAGCAGGTGGAGACATCTGTCGAGCGAATAGAAATTCACACGAAGAATAAGAAAAAAGGAAGAAAAAAAAAAAGAAAAAAGAAAAATAACTTTTGTGTATAAAATGACATAAAAATCGTTCGAAAATTCTTTTCTGACAACCGTAGAATTTTAACTACCAGGTCACTAACACGGCAAGCTACCTAAACCGATTTGTTTCGCTAGGTCTTTTGTTCGGCTAGTGCGAAGGGCGGAGTTCCAGGGCCGGAGTTATAATTTGCTGATCTTCGGCGTGGCTCGCAGTCCTATCAATTAACACTTGAGATAATAAAGAAAAAAGTAAAAAAAAAAAGCAAAACTATAGGATAAAGAATCCAGACAGAAATTAATTATTATCTTTCTAATACTCTTTAAATATTTAGTATCGATTTTTTTGATTTCTTGTTCGATTTAAAATATGTTTGCTAACAAATCTGCGATTCACTTTTGAAAGACGCTAAGAGTTTTGGCGAGTAACGCGATAGTGGCGGGCGAATGGCGATAAGTTCGAAGCTGCAGAAGCTGGAGAACGCGTTCGCGTTTGCGCAAGAAATTTAGTAACGTCCGACGTCGCATGGCACATAGCATAGCATGGGTATAGCCATGGTATGGCATGGCATGACATGGCATAGGGGCGAAGAGTACAGGGCAACTCGCCAACCGCCAAGTAAAGGCGAACGGTCGTAAGAGGAGGCGGAGTGGCAGGGAAGCAGGGAGAGACTATTACGAAGGCATGAATATGAATGAGACGAGAGCTGGGAGCGAGCGAGCCAGCAGTATTCAATTAGTCTCCTAGTAATTAGCCGGGAAATCTTCAGCTTTGTCGGCAAGATGCTACCCTGGCCAATACCTACCAACCGTCCAGGTCGACAAGAAGAAGCTCCGCACGATTTCTGCGCCTGTGCATGTGGATGGATAGTAGCCAGGGACGAGTTGTACTTGTATATATATATATATATATATATATATATATAGTTACTACCTATACTACGTATTATACGTATGCCGCTTACACCATAAGGGACATGGTGCACACTTACGAATCCACCATCGCTGACGACGACGTGTTTTTGTTGCGAACGTAGACACCGCGCTGTAGAATTAACTACAAATTGATTTCTGCCCGGGAATACCCTGTAGCTATATATATATATATGAATATATATCTATATACCTACATCTCTTGGTACGACCGAGTCGTATTAGTAAGATCGGGACTCCATAAGAAATTCTTACTCTACCTGCACCCTGGCAAAGCTGACTTATTCCACTAGTAACGTACACAGAAAGAAAGGTTGACTTGATTCAAGATCATTTTGCGGTACAAAAATGAAGACCGAAATTTTTGGAACGCAAAATTATCTTGAATCAAGAATGATTTTCTTGGCTCAAGTTAACCTTTTTTTCTGTGTACGTGGCAAAAACTGGAAATCGACGCCCGATACGAATAACAGCACATTTCAGATTCCGAGTGAAAAAGAGCATGTTTCAGATTCCGGATGGAAAAGAACACGTTTCAGATTGAGAATGAAAAATAGCACGTTTCAGATTCACTCGAAAACTAGCACAATTCAGGTTGAACCAAATATTACTTATTAGCAAGTGTCAGGTAGGTTTATTATAAGATTGAATTAATCATTCAATGATTAAATTGAATCGAGTTTTTGTGCATAATTGTGCATTTCCAATTTCATAATAAACCTACCTGACACTTACTAATGAGTAATATTCGCTTCGCCTGAATTCTGCTAGTTTTCGAGTGAATCTGAAACGTGCTATTTTTCATTCTCAATCTGAAACGTGTTCTTTTCCATCTGGAATCTGAAACATGCTATTTTTCACTCGGAATCTGAAACGTGCTCTTTTCCACCCGGAATCTGAAACGTGCTCTTTTTCACCCGGAATCTGAAATGTGCTGTTATTCGTATCGGGCGTCGAAATAGTGTAAAACTTTTAGTTTGTCAAAAAAAAAAAAAAAAAGGAAATATATATTCGTAAAAGTAAAAGAAACGGAGATTTTCGACTATCTTAACTGAAATGTACCGTGAATTTCGAAGTGAGGAAAAAAGATCGGACGAGACGTGTCGTTCGGTGATAAGTTATTCTTGAAATAGCTAAAACGATGAAACAAACGTAAAGGGAATTTTTTTTTCGCGGTGACATTAGGATGCAGAACCTGCGGTTCACGAATCTACGACGTCGTATTTCACCCTGGAAAAGTACGGGGGTAAAAAAAAAAAAAAAAAAAAAAAAAAACTACGATTATCTGCGACTACAACGCGTGCCAGAGGCATTAAGCTGTTCGTTAGTCACATGGGAAATGCGGGAATATACGCGGAGTTTGATTTCGGCTTTGTGAAACTTTTTAACGCTCTGAAATAACTTGTGCGAATTCTGCAGGAAACCACAAAATCTTTTGCGAATATTGATTTCAACTGATCGTTGAAGTAGGATAACTTTAAACTCATTGATCAGATTCAGCGGATATTTTGACACACGAAATCGATCTATCAGGTAATTTTTGAAAGGCGAGATTCCGGAATTACCCTAAACCCTCGCATACATATCCTTAGGATTCGTATGAGGGGTGTCGGGTTTGGTTATTTTAAGATGGCAAGAACTGCGCTCTCTCGCTTTTGACATACTGCTAATGAAAGCCAACGAGCTTTTCGTTAAGCACCACATGTCACACAGTTTGTGTATACACACTGTGTCAAATCTCGTTTTGCCTGGAGGGGGACGACGAAAACATGGCACGAAATCGTGTGCGCCTTGCCAAGATCATAACAGTATTGTTTCATTTCTATTATATAAACCATATAGGTATAGGTATATGTAATACGACAAAGCCCCGTGATTTCTAGTAGTAATTAAATACAGAATTATTCTGCACATATGGTACGCGCACATATTGGTGAACGTCATATTAAATATCTTTGCCTGCATATTATAGGATTAAATCTCAAAATTTCAATACGTAAATTAATAACTTTGTTACGTATATAGGATTGAATCTGAGTAAATGAAGAGAACCGCATGAATATCACCAAATGTTTTATCTGAAAGAAGTAAAAAATAAAAAAATAAAAAAAACTGATAAAAGATGATTTGGGCTAAGTTTAACACAATTATTTTCACCCAATACTCTTGAGCTGGTTCAGATATACTAATTGTAAAGTTGTTGCTTTAGCAAATAAAGAATAGATGTATACCACATCTCTAATGAGATCGTTAACTAACTTATCAGTCAGTCAGTTATCGTTAAAGTATCATGAATAGCGAATGAATATCTGACTCCGGAGAGTGAGAAATTGTTAAATATGAGTTTTCGAAACTGAAATTAACGTTGATGTACCTAATTGCAATGTGATTTGAAAATAATTATATGTGATGTACTATGTGACATTAGTGTGAAACATAATGTAACCCAAATGAGTTTTAAATATCGATTGATATATATGAAGGTGCGTTAATAAACTGTGCGACGAAAAGTTTAGTTTTTAGTATTTTTTATTAAGTTAAAATTTAATATGCTGCATGGGAGACATCATGGTGCAGGTGGAAGTAGTAAGATTGATCGTAAAAAAAAATTATATATTGTATATATATATTTGTTGACCCTCCTTGATACGGTATTGGTCGATAAAAGATAATCCGTCGTTCGTCATTGGTCACTGAAATAAGACCAGGCTGTCGCACTAAGGTATATAAAGTTTACGTTAGATAATCCTCAATTCTGGATGACACTTAGGCGGTTCTCGGTCCCTCGGAAAACCAGGAGAGAAGATATGCGAGTGAGGAATAAAATCATCATTAATGCAAGCTGCAGAGTTCGAGGGCGCGGTTGCACCCCCACGGCGTGGGTGGCCCTAGTCACCCTCGACCAACTTGGACCACCATCACCTACCCTAAGCCTCTCGCTATGTCGGTACACTACACACAACTAAATACCAAAATCACCCTATTTCTCCCTTACTTAGTTACCCTCCGGTATACATGACTCTGACAAGGTTACTACATAACCAAACCGTGTACCACAACGCCACTAAATCACAGCTAAGGGCTGCTAAATAGCTTCGCTCTCTTACATAAGGCATTTCTGTCTCTCGTTTATGTACACGAATTTCATTCGCAATTTTTTTCTTTTTTTTTTTTCATTCAAGTACTTTATCTGCGTGAACTTTTCATTGAAATATCAATCGCCTGTTTGGTCAAAGTTCATTAAATTAAAGAATTAGATGAAATGCGAGTCTCAATTAGAATGATAACTTTTGTCTTATATTTTTTTTTGTCCTCGCATTCTTAGAAATAGACCGAAATTTCGGGGGTCTGTACACTGAGAAAAAGGTCTTGTTGACACAACCAAAATTTGGTTATTATATGCACAATCACATTTTTTTCTTCAGCAAATCAAATTTTTTGTTCAGTAAACCAAAAATTTCGTTCGGATAACCAAAATTTTGTTGGGACAACCAAAATTTTGGCTATTCCAACAAAATTTTTGGTTGACTGAACAAAAAATTTGATTGTGCATATAATAAACCAAATTTTGGTTGTGTCAACAAGACCTTTTTCTAAGTGTACTTTCGGAATTTCGAATCTCGTCTCAAACCGCTAATTCTGGAACCGAAATGAGCAAATTGTCCGCATTTGGAGGATGAGGATATGTTGAATGATCTGTGCAATGTAGAGAACCTCGCCGTTGTTTCGACCGGTAGTTTCAGCTCGTTGAAGCTATCGGTCAAACGTCAAGCTGTGCTAAGCACGAGCCATTAAATGTGATTTAATAAATTACGTGATAGATAGCCTTGGAATAAGATACATCCAAGGATCTGTGCTTGGTTATTTGTATAGTGATGCATCGTCCGACAATTTTACATCGAATCTTATGATGTTAGGTATAGTTGTCGTGAAAAATAAATTCAATCATGATTAAACAATGACCTGCTACATGTATATGATGGATTCCACGCGGAGCGGACCACAAAAAGACCTCAATGTCCCATTCCAAAACAAACGTGATTCGATAGGAAATTTTCCGAGCTTTTCGAAAAAAAATACGAGAAAGATCTTAAAAATGACATAAGTGGATAAAAATAGAGTTTTGTGTTGGAAAACGTTTTTTCGACATTTCGAAAAATCAACGCAGCATCAATGCAGCCGTGTCCCATTCCGAAACAAACGTGATTCGATGGGAAATTTTCCGAGCTTTTCGAAAAAAAATACGAGAAAAATGCTAAAAATGACATAAGTGGATAAAAATGGAATTTTGGATTGGAAAATGATTTTTCGACATGTTTTCCGATAGTCACGGGCAAGATCATGGGCTGAGGTGAAAAAGGGTGAAGAATACTACAAATCACCACCCCATTACTTTTTTCATATGACATACCGTTTCTAAGATATTTGCCTCCAAAGACATCAAGAGCGTAAAAAATGAAAAACTGAAACAGCTCGTACACCATAGGTAACAAAAGCTACATATGTCGTACATACATAAAAAATGCTAATTCTGAGGGTACTAAAGGTCATCCAAAAATGAGAAAAATCCGTGACATCTAGGTCTTTTTTGTTCCGCTCCGCGTGGAATTCATCATATATGTATAATATTATGTGCAGAAAATACCAAAAAAATTAAATGAAATTTGATTAGATGTTTATATAAAAGATTATTCTGCAGCCTGCATGTTTCAATGAATAATCTCGTGTCATTTCCCAGGTGGTTTTTCAGCCATAAGCATTAAATTCATGAGAATATCTCGGCTACAGATGGGAAATGTATATAAGTATATATATATATATAAGGTAGGTATATCATATTTCTTATTACTCAAAAACTTGACTAAGCTGGCAATTTTTAGAGACGTTTATTCATCTCCGTTTTATTATTATATAAATGTAGGTATACCTTTGGCAGAAACTTTTACATATAAGAACGAGATAGTAGTCTGGATTCAAGATCTGCTACAGATGTCTCGCTCCTCGCCATATATATTATATAGTTATAGTATAATATATAGCTGTTAAAACCACAACCGCGCACCGCAACCACACGTAAAATAAAATCCCTCTAAAATCTACAGAAGTAACTTGTTGTAATCTAATTCGCAGTGGTTTAACTGTACGAGAAACATGGTCCATGCATGGGCCAGATGTGTCCGCTCTACGGTCTGAGCAATAATTATCGTTTCTATACCCGTATATATTGGTTATTGAGGTTACGCCTAGGGTTCTCATGGATACTTGAACTATTGCTTGTCCAAGTCGAAGCAACCATCCAACCTACCAACCAACCAACCAACGCACCAGTCATAGTCCTACACGTATAGGTAGTTACATGCATCGAGAGTTTCCCGATTTCTGGGCAACCTGATACCCATGCGAAGGGCCGTGAAATCAAGATATATAGCCAAAGCCCTGGAGGGTGGCTAAAGCGTTAGCCCGGTCACCCTTCGCCTTTCCATTTTCCCTTTTCTCTTTTCCCTTTTCCCTTTCAGTATTATCTCTCTCTCTCTCTCTTATACGTTAGCTAATAAATATCTGCACGACGGTGTATACTCGCTCGCGCCCTACCGATACGTTTATAAGGTACAGATAGGGTCGTCCTGCAACGGCACGTGCCCCACGCCAAAGTCTCTCCCTATTTTATATATGACAAGATTTTTATTGGCAGTAATGTCTCATCCGGTATAGAGAATAATCGTCTATACAATACATCAGCTTGTTTTTTTTTTTTTTTCTTCTTTTTCTATAATCTATAAAAACACGTCATGATTTTAAAATCTGACTAATTCAATTAGCTGTGCAGTTATATAATTAACCAAACGGTATAAAGAAACTACGCCTAAGGCGCCTCATTTCAGTCTTAAATCCCATAAGCTAACCCAATATCCTAAGCACCAAGGTGCGTTTATAATACATACCTACATGTGTCAGTCTTTGGTATAAGGCGTCGCGACTGCTACGTATAACCAACAGATGGCCTCGACGCCTCACCCGCACCCGCAAGCAGCCACCTTGATTTGTGGTCGAGCATTTTTCAAGCCATTTGGCTCGCCTATAATTTCGGCCCTTCGCGTGTTTCCCCATTGCCTTCTGTTTATTTTCTTAACGTCTTTCTGCTTAACAATTGTGTAATACTTTGCTTCTGGGGTCTTATTCCGCGGTAAAGCTATAATATATAAGGTTCATATACCTACCTTATATATTATATACCCGCAGAACAATGAAAGACACGCAAACGTGTTCACAGATCCGGATACCTCACCGCAATAAGAAATAATCGTGTTTCAGGTAGGTTTAGACTTTAAACTATAGTATCAAAACCTGATGTGCGAAATTTAAACACGTGGATGCAACCTGCTGCGCGGTAACACTTTCACTGCCTTCAATTTCCTTTTCATTTTTGGATATCGTTTTTATTTTCTGTTCCTTTTTTTATTATTATTGATATTATTATTATTCTGTACCACTGCAGGTCGAATTCTTTTTTCAAAGTTTTACCGGACATACGGTGGGTCTCTACATCTGTACATATATGCGGTTGCTGATCATCCCGGAGGCTAAAGCCACGATGTAATATTAAAATTACTGACGATATACGATGGAAACAGAAAAGGGGTACATGACAGGAACGCTTCGGGATAGAATTACCTATTATCGTAACTATTGCGATTTAAGTCTCGCTGGCAACCTGTCGTTCTATAGCTTTGTTCCTTCGAGCTCTTTCCAGCTTTTAGATATTCCTGTTTTTTATACTCAATTTTATCCTCGCTTTTTTTTTTATTTTTTATTTTTTACTTTACTTTACTTACCATACTTCATAGTTGTCAGTGTCACGTATAGTTTTAAATATATATGTACATATGTATGTATGTATGAAAAGATTTTATCGACGGATTAATAGAGATTCGCAAATATCGAAAGGTCACATTATATATTTAACTCGTAATAACTATATAAATTATATACGAAAAATAAATCAAAATTATCTAGATTTTGTTTTTGAACAAGTTATAAATCTGACAAATCTGTTGTACCTATGTGACATTCGATCCGCTACTGTATATATACGCATGTTATATTTTTTTATACATGGATCATTCTTGATGAAATTTGTTCAAACCTAATTTCTGTGTACCTATACAGATACGTGAGATTTTCACTACTTTGGTGAAAAATAAATGGTAAGATAAATTTTTATTTTTCCTATATTAACTCTGATGCATGTTGAAAATAGAAAGCATATCGACAGCTTCGCGGAAAAGAGATACTGTAAGGATAATAAATCCAGAGGTAAAAATCCGCTTGGATAAATGTTGGATTTTCAAAGACCGCGATAATGTGTGATAAATGGAAAATGTAGAAATAGTATAGAATTTACTTCAGTCGTTCGAATCGACAAAGAATAACCTATATACGATTTTTCTCTACTGTGTGTAATGAGCCACGGTATTAAAAAATTAAAACAAAAGGCATATTTGAAATATGAAAAAATCGAACAGAAATCAAACTTTGATTTATATCATTCGATATCGATTATAGCTGTACCTATTTCAAAATTATTATACCCATTAATAAAGACTCTTCCTTACAACCAGTCATGCTAATTCTGGTCTTCGGCGGTGCAATAATTGGTAAGAATTGGCCTATTCGTCTTTATAGCAACATCTCAATTTCCTTTTTTCTTTTTTTCTACAACTATTATAATAATTCATCTACTTTTTATCAAAAAATATCTGCAGTCGAACTCAAGAATTCTTCATCCTTTTTTTTTTTCTTTTTACCAAATTAAGATGCATGCAGAAATATTTGACTTGACAAATTTCTCTAATCGGAAAACGTGTCAATATCTTTCTCACGGATCGGTAGAGGAGAAAATTCGAAAAGAAGAGTATCTTTGAGGATCAAATACCATCACACCAATTTTTGCTGAATATAGACTACTATACCGAAGTCGAGAATCATCACAATTGCTATAGAGTAACTGGAAAGAGGCCTCATTATTAATCGGTATATAAATCTCGACGTTTATAGGTAGGTAGGTACAGCTATAATATAATCGATGGATTAGTATAAATCAAAGTTCGATTTTCTCGAAATTCGAACATTTTTTTTTTCCTCCTACCAAATTCGAAAGTTAACAAATTTAATGCCATTTGTATAATTTATGAGATTAAGGGGGAAATGAAAGGTGGATTATACTACACCTCGAATTTTTGGCAGCCCCTTTCTCAGCTAAAACACATACAATCGATGTGAAATTGATATCAGTGACGCAGAAAAAGTGCATGATGCTCTTGAATTTCCAAAAAGCGAAAATAAAATGCACAGTTTCATATCAAGAGTGCTCTGTGACGAATAATCGTTGTTGCATGCTGACATTGTACTTGATAAAAATGAAAACGCACCCGAAAGATTTTCGCTCTTTGGAAATCCAAGAGCATCATGCACGGAAAAAAAATTGTTGCTGAATTTACTATGTGAGCAACTACATATAGGACAACACTTTTTTGCAGTAGAAATGACAACAATTGTGGTAACATTTACTCATTAGGACATTGAAATTTACTTGCTCCTATAAGTACCAAATATTAGAATTGTGGTAATTTCTACTACAAAAAAGTGTTGTCATATATGTAGCTGCTCACATAGTAAATTCAGCAACAATTTTTTTTCCGTGTGCCCTCCGTGCACTTTTTCTGCGTTACTGATATCAATTTGACATTAAGATCGAAATCTGTTTGGGAATTCGCATGAAACACGACGCTTATTCCATCTCTTAAAAAGTTTCACCGTTGACTGAGTCATCGACGGTCTACGTCGGCGTCACGTCCGCGACGGTTTGACACCGCACCGAGACCCTGGAGACCCCCATGACCCGAACTCTGTAATCTGGTACCTCCGCCTGGCACGGGCCATGACTCCAGTTAGATTGGGTATTTGAGTGGTATAGCGTCCCGGCGCGTGGCACCACGACCGTGCCTTGCTAATAGTATTAAGTATACGAACCGTACAAAGTAGGTATAACCTAAGCTGTAACGAGATTTGCACGCGCCCCCGCTCTCAAATTTAGGGCGCATCTCTTTCAGACAAATTGTTGGGGTTGGGATACAGGGATGAGGATGAGGATAAGGACGGGGATGTGGACGTGGAATAGGGATGAGGGACACACGCTGCAGAATGGGGCTGGTTAGTTACTAGAGCCACAATAGAGTGACACTTGCCGGCGACGCCTTCCTCGTTAAATTACATTTATCTCCGTGCATTTATTCACGGATACAACACCGAATTGGTCTTTTTTTTTTCCCCCCTATTTTTCTACCACCATATAATACTTCTATCTCCATCTCTCTATATGAAAGCACCGGCTGTGTCGAGGGAGTTTGTTGCCTGCACGCGCCAGGCGCCAACATCGAGCTTCCGAAATTTCAGCGCTGCTGAAAGAATAGTGAAACTGAGACCTGCGCGCACCCACTAAATGAAGAATGAAAACCTGAGGGTGTAACCCGTAAACGCGAGTCATCTCGCACGAGTGAGTGCCCAGGCCTGCGGGGATCCGGTTACCCCGGGTCAACCCGCCTAGGGGCAAAGGTTGTAATCAAATCTACCAAGTCAATAGAGCGTATGAACCATACCCAGAAATTATTTTATTGAACTTTACTAGTGCCGAAAATTTGCCACATCTTCAACGAGTTTCGAGATATTTTACATTTTTTCTTCCCACTTTCTCTTACTCCCTTAATTTCTTGGAGTGAAAATTGCACCACTCCGAGAAAAATAGAGTGAAATTTCACTTTAAGGGGACCAGTACAGCGACTTTTCGAGAAATTATCATAGTCCGAAATCAATTTATTTCATAACCAAAGTTCATTTCACATCAAAATATTTTTCTTTTTCAAAATCATGTGTCGTAAAGATTTTAGAGCACCATTGGACCGATTCAGGTCATCTTGGATTCATTTTCTTCAGAAAACAAATCCTCATCATATGAATATAGGAATTTTAAAATAAGAAATTATGCCATGAGTTATGATCAATTTACCAAATTTGCAAAAATTATTATCACTCATTTCTTAAATAACTTGGCCAAAACGAAAAATTTTCAAAATTCCTACATTCACATGATGAGGATTTGTTTTCTGAAGAAAATGAATCTAAGATGACCTGAATGGGTCCAACGGTGCTCTGAAATCCTTACGACACATGATTTTGAAAAAGACAAATATTTTGATGTGAAATAAACTTTGGTTATGAAATAAATTGATTTCGGACTATGATAATTTCTCGAAATGTTGCTGTACTGATCCCCTTAAATTGAGTGAATTTCACTCCAAGCGCAGAGTGAATTAGCACCAGTCCAAAAAAAATATAGGTAAAAATTCGGTGTACCTACACTACCTAATTTCGTCGTATGATTTTCTGACGAACGTTAATTTATTGTTCCTAGTTTTTTTCCTCGGATCGCATCGCCGTGAGTAAAGCTTACCACGTCTCCTTGTTCGAGGAGATTAGACCCGGTCGACCGTTTGTAGATCTTGTCCGGATAGGCTGATGGCTCACTTGTTCGTCGCCGCGCGTTCAAGAGCCGAGAGCTGCATTTCGTCAGCGACCACTTCCGGGCCGAAACCCTTACCTAAAGACTTAAGTGTGTCTGCGGGCGTAATATAGGGCTGAAAATTTTTACTGCGCTTTGATGCGCTTTCGTCTTACATACATACATACCAGTACTACATACGTAAAAAATTTGTGAAAAATTTTCTACGAAAGTTATATATATACTAGGTGTAGAGGTATACTACGCGACAATAATACACCTAAGACACGCGACGATTAACAAACCGGTGCGGTTTAAGCGCAGTCCTATATACGTTGTGAGAAGTAAGAAATACATCGCATGCGCATGCATGCATCATGCATGCATGCATATTGCAGTTCCATTGCGGAACAGGAGAACCGTTGTTAGCCGAGATCGTTATAGCCAGATATAGCTATATAGCTTTACGCAGAAGCTTGAAGTTTTACCCGCAGCTTATAGACGCATGTAAGTATATATTTACCGTATATTTTATAATCGGACGTGTCTGCTAAATCCACTCATATCATAAGTCTTTGATTATATATTCAACTGAAAAATCGGTGATGATTGGATATTACCTTGCTAGCAGTTTATCTAGGTATACATATAAAAGTGCGGAAGGCAATATTCCGAGCGGAAATCGCAAGTCGATTTCCACCGTTTAATCGCATTAAACTTATATACTTGCGAATTTCTTAAAAAAAAAAATGATCGCCATTAAGAATTGAGGAAATAGCCATTCGAAGCCTTTTCTTTTTCTTTAAAAGAACTGTGTGTGTAAAGAAGACGATGCATGAGACAAACGAAACGTAAGATCTATCATGAACGGAGTATATCTTGGTAATGATAATGTATACTCAGTGGTTTACGCCCCCGCAAATGTTTCACCCCTCAATGGTGTAGCCTAATTTATCCCTACAGTGCAGGATTACGTAATGTATAATCATTTCTGTTGTCAGGAAGAAGAAACGAATGCCCTATACAGCAGTCCGCATCTATATACATATGCGGTGTGGTAGGTGCGGCTGTTATGGCCTATTGTTATTTTCGTTTTATGATTATTGTACGTTTTTTTTTTTCTCTCTCTCTCTCTCTTTATTGTAATAATGGTTCGTTAAAAAGACAAAGTTTGTTGTAGAATACAAAAATAAAGAAAATAAAAAATGATAACTCAAAGAAACATAATATATGAAATTTTTTTTTTTTATACAATGAATAATAAAATCCTCGTAAAATTTTGAACAATTTTAAGAAAAAACGAAAAAAAAAAAAAAAAATTTATTCTATTCACAAAATTCTGCCCAATTCTTTGATCGTATCATTGTTTAACATAAATATATAAGTCGAAAGTTATTCATATTATATGGACGTCAGTATATATATATATATTAACGTAACGCGTACGTGAGATTATAAGCAAAGTCACGGAGAGATCAACTCGCACAGGGCTCCGGCATCAATATGGTGTGTGGCGATACATGATCGGTGCGAGAAAATAATCTGTTGATCACCGATCATCGCGGTTCTTCAAAGGTAGAGCCGCCCCACCAATTAACACCGAGAAGACCGCTATTCGTTGTGTTGGTATAATTTTCTACTATACGATCATCAGTTTAATTCTTAATTCTATATTATATTTATATTGCTTTGAATTTTATTTTTTTATAAACAATATATAATATAGTATCGATCATGACTATACGTTTAGTTTAATTATTCATTTTTTTTTTCTTTTTTTTTTTTTTACTGCGCAAGCTTCTTGCCATTTATTGGACGTATCGAAAAAATTGAAAAAAAAAAAAAAAAAAAAAAAAATTAAAATTAAAATGAAGAAAAATTGTAAACCTCTTTTGAAGGCTGATTTATTAATGGAATTTTGTCCAATTCGTTGTTTCACACTTCAATATACATAGACGTAAATAATTCTGTCTGCTAGCATAATTAAAATTATTCTAATAATGCCTACTCGTCAAATTTTATAATAGTCTTATATTTCATATGGCATATGAAAAAAATCAGCCTAATTAAGGAACACGGGGAAAAAAAAAAAAAAAAAAAAAACAGGGGAAAAATAATTGTGAGTCTTAAGAGATATTAAATCTTGTAAATGTCGTATTCGTATAAGTATACCTAATTAGAGAACTCACAAGTTATAAGGAGCTAATTTTTGGTTATCATTATCATCAGTCAGACTAACTTTGTGGCGTGACTATTCGTGACTCGAAATTCTTATCTACTCTCGCAGGTAGGTAGGATAGGTATTGCTGTCGAGTTACATATACTTTATTTTTTTTTCTTAGTTAGTAGTACATATTATACCTACCTGAAGAGTGAAGAGTCAGACCACCTGACTTTACACAAGACTTTTCGCTAAGTCACGGATGGTAATTATTGTGCATATCCTGTGCATATATTTTTGAAGAAGAAAAAATTGAAAAAAAAAAAAAAAATACGAAAAACAACATAAAAAAAAAAAAAAAAACGTTTCCTTTTCTCAGACTAATAATTTCGCCGTTTTTAATTTATTCCAATCGTTTATATGAATTGATTGAAATTATTCTTTCATTCTTCGATACGTATACGTAACTTAAATTTGAATAGAACTTATTTTTGACGAGTTAAGAAAAAAAAAAACTCCCTCCGATAGACGTATAGGTACGTACGTAGTACCTCCAATCGATATTCAGCTTCTCACTCTTTCCGCTTATTAAATTTACTCGGTAAACTCGAGCCTGAGATGGGCATCGAATCGATTAAGTATAATTACGTTTTCTTTTTACGAAAATTAAACCGCATCCGTTCTAAATAGCCTGATTGCTAAATATATAGGCATAATAATGTTTTGAATGAACTATATATATGCTGAAAATTCACGTTGCCTATGTATATAGAATTTAAAAAAATCTTTGTACCACGGTCACGCGGACGTCTTTCGAGCGCATAATATCTTTGCTGAAAATAAAGAATATACTAAAAGAATGAAAAAAAAGCGTAGGATCAGGTCCGTGCAATAACTCGAGAGACAACGTGTGTCTTTCAAAATTGTTCTCTGCAGGGTCGACTAGACGCCATTTGCTTTTTCCTTATGGGTCATATATATATATATATATATATATATATATATATATATATATATATATATATATATATATATATATATATATATATACAGGGTGACCCAAGACCCCCGGACCGGAAGGAATGGGTGAATTCCTCGTTGGATTTTGAGACGAAATTTCCTTTTCGAAAACTTCGTCCGATCAACGGTGTCCAAGTTATTAAAGATAAAGAGTAGCCAATCAGCGCCTCGCTTTAGGTCCGTGCCAGTGCCGGGTCAATAGTGAACGGCGGGCAGGGCCCGTGGTTTATTTTACATTTGGCTACTTTCTTCTTCACTTTACGATCGACGCGTATTATTATTATTATTATTATTATTTTAATTTTTATTTTTTCTACCGGACCGTAGTTCTACGTGTCCAGGTTGACCGGACCGTAGTTTTCCGTGTCCAGGTCCAAAAAAAAAAAAAAAAAAAAAATAATAATAATAATAATAATAATAATAATAATAATAATAATACGCGTCGATCGTAAAGTGAAGAAGAAAGTAGCCAAATGTAAAATAAACCACGGGCCCTGCCCGCCGTTCACTATTGACCCGGCACTGGCACGGACCTAAAGCGAGGCGCTGATTGGCTACTCTTTATCTTTAATAACTTGGACACCGTTGATCGGACGAAGTTTTCGAAAAGGAAATTTCGTCTCAAAATCCAACGAGGAATTCACCCATTCCTTCCGGTCCGGGGGTCTTGGGTCACCCTGTATATACATACATCTACGTGTATAAATATACTTATGCATAGCGTCCTTGTGGGCGTAAGACAATTTATAATATCTAGGGTTTCCCGAAGGATCGATATATCCGGGCTCTCTTTATAGAAAAAATTTGCATTTACTTGTCCGAGCGCAGTAAGCTCGATTTCGATATACGTTTAATATACCGATCTGATCCCAACGAATCGGTATTGCGGTTTCCTTGATCACCGCCAAAAACATATTAAGAATTTATATACGCGATACCTTTTACAGAACGATGGAATATCTTTCGTACCCTAATTTAAGCGGAAAAACTATACAGGAATTAGATACCTATGTCGACGCCCGATACGAATAACAGTACATTTCAGATTCCGGGTGAAAAAGAGCATGTTTCAGATTCCGGATGGAAAAGAACACGTTTCAGATTGAGAATGAAAAATAACACGTTTCGGATTCACTCAAAAACTAGCAGAATTCAGGTTGAACCGAATATCACTTATTAGCAAGTGTCAGGTAGGTTTATTATGAGATTGAATTAATCATTCAATGATAAAATTGAATCGAGTTTTTGTGCATAATTGTGCATTTCCAATTTCATAATAAACCTACCTGACACTTACTAATGAGTAATATTCGCTTCGCCTGAATTGTGCTAGTTTTCGAGTGAATCTGAAACGTGCTATTTTTCATTCTCAATCTGAAACGTGTTCTTTTCCATCGGGAATCCGAAACGTGCTCTTTTTCACCCGGAATCTGAAATGTGCTGTTATTCGTATCGGGCGTCGATATATACCTATATACCTTAGGCAAGGTGATCATATATAAGGCTACTGACCGTAACATCATATAGATATATGCGCGTATGCGCCTATATTATATATATTTAAATAACAAATTTAATAAAAATTAAAATATTGCTGCTACATCGATTACATAAATTCAATTAAGAAAAATATTATATTCTTGTATAAACTAGGCCACTGTAGAACGTGACGTGCAGATTTTCTGTACACCAACACACGTATTATATAGTACTATATATAGGTATATATAAAATAAATTAGTGGTAGATAGGCGCAGCCGCCGGTCCTTGGTTGCTGTAATTAACTTTGAGAACAAGTCAGTTCCTTCCGCCCGCAACGTTGACTTCCACCATGACGGGTCTGCCTCAGGCGTAGAACTGTACCACATATAGGTATATATATTATGTATATATATATATATATGTACGCAGGAAAGGAAACGATTTTGCGCAATCAGGTTCCGCGTGTCTCGTTTATAAAGTACACAAACCGGATACGGATATCGTCCGTCCATATCGTGATCCGAGGTACCTGTATATCTGCAGGTACCATATAGTATTTATATATATATACACCTTTGTCGGGAATCGACTTTTGTCCGTAGATCTCACCTCTCGTAAGGTTATAGATCGAGCCAAACCTATTTTTTATTTACTCGGTCTATGTGATATAGTACTACTCACAGCGAAAATATAAGGAGCGAAGGCGAACTCGAGTCGGCATATATATTTTAGTATTTATCGATATGATGTCTGCGATAATTGCAAACTGCAGATAAGATCGACGAAAGTTAACTTTAAATTACCGCGCATGGTCGTGAGACCGCCTAATAGTCTTCGGTATAGAAATCAGAAAGAGAAAAGAAAAGCTGAGTCCAATGTTATACCTATCTATGTAGAAGGCCAAAAAGCACCAGTGGATTGGAAAGACGCGGTAAGGAAGAGGAAGAAGAAGAAGAAGAAGAAGGGAAGTCGAGAAAGAAAGAGAGGGCGGATGTGTCTGAGGTAATTGAGGCTGGGGGTCATCCGGGTCGCCAGAATCACGAGTCACGAACGAGTGGCCGTGAACAATGCGCCAAGTCTGGGTTTTTTCTTGATCGGTTCCTTCCCTCCTCGTGCGCTGGAAAGAAGGCCTTCTTCTTCTTCTTCTTCTTCTTCTTCTTCTTCTTCGCGACGATCTCCGCCTTGTATAACCGGCATCAGCATCAGCATCAGCATCGGCATCGGCATCAGCATCGGCATCAGCATCGGCATCGGCATCGGCATCGGCATTGCTCGCGTCGCCTCTGTACTTATATTAGATTTGATTCGAGGTTCAGATTAACATTGAAACAAACGTTATTTATTACGAAGTCATTACGAAACGGCATGTGATGACCCACGATATTCGTCCCGAGGGGTCGAGAGTGCCCAGCGCTCTTCGCGCTCCTCTTCAGAGAAATAGAAAGAGAGAAACAAAAAAAGAAAAGAAAAAAAAATGTATATAAATAGAAAAGAAACGCAGTGCGATATCCTCCGCAGACCCCACAACCCCGCTGCTGCACCACCACCGCCACCAATCTCCCACGCCACGGGCCCCAACGGGGCAATCGAAGACAAATTAGCCTTGCGTGATGCGCGTTGATCCTCCGATAGCGGAACACAACAGACACGTTACGTGTCCTTACCTATAACGTTCTGGGCCCCCTTGCCGCTGCGGGCTGCCTGCTATATATATATGAGACAAAGAGAGACAAAGAGAGACAAAAATAAAGAGAAAATGAAAGATAAAGAGAAAGAGAGAGAGATCACACCCCAGATAGGATCTCGTCGGTATATCCTTCTAGGATGTTCACCCATCTCTTCTTTCTCTCTCTCTTTATCCTCATTCTTTGGTACTTAACACGCGCACGTAGCCGTATAATACTACTAAATACAATGAGTCTCATTGACTCTCAAGAATCCGTATCACATAGCGACGCCCGATACGAATAACAGCACATTTCAGATTCCGGGTGGAAAAGAGCACATTTCAGATTCCGGGTGGAAAAGAGCACGTTTCAGATTCCGAGTGAAAAAGAGCATGTTTCAGATTCCGGATGGAAAAGAACACGTTTCAGATTGAGAATGAAAAATAGCACGTTTCAGATTCACTCGCAAACGAGCACAATGCAGGCGAAGCGAATATTACTCATTAGTAAGTGTCAGGTAGGTTTATTATGAAATTGGAAATGCACAATTATGCACAAAAATTCGATTTAATTTTATCATTGAATGATTAATTCAAACTTATAATAAACCTACCTGACACTTGCTGATAAGTAATATTCGGTTCAACCTGAATTGTGCTAGTTTTCGAGTGAATCTGAAACGTGCTATTTTTCATTCTCAATCTGAAACGTGTTCTTTTCCATCCGGAATCTGAAACATGCTCTTTTTCACTCGGAATCTGAAAGGTGCTCTTTTCCACCCGGAATCTGAAATGTGCTCTTTTCCATCCGGAATTTGAAACGTGCTCTTTTCACCCGGAATCTGAAATGTGCTGTTATTCGTATCGGGCGTCGATAGGTACTACGTACTTCGATGTTTTCTTTTCCCCCCTTAGAGTATAAGCAAAGTATCATAAAATTTCAGGAAACTCTGATATACCTTGCGCATTGAATAATATAGAAAAAAAGGTTGTTCGATTGACATGAAAAGCCGAATGTGTAGTTAGTTCGTAAGCCATGCTATAGCCACAAAATGGTCAAACTCTTCGGGGACAGGGCGTCGTAAATCGTTGCAATAACGGAGGGGTTGGTATACACATAGGGGACGTTGTAGAAGACCGCCCAAGTCATCTTCTGCGGCTTTAAGCTCGCAAGGATGAAGAGAAGATAATAGAAAAAGAAGAGTATAGAAGAAATAAGGAGAAAGCATCATTCCCATAGGAGAATCTCTTAGAGCAGTGTGCGGCGTAACCGAAAACCACCGAGAATCAAAGAGGCTCTTTCACTCGATATACCTATACCTATATGTATTCATATATATATAAGGGAAAATCTTTAGGCCAGAGAATACGTGAAAATATTGAAACGATTCGATCCATGAGGTTATATGTAGCGCCTGAGGCATAAGGATATCTAAATCCACCATGAAACTGCAATCTTGAAGAAGAAGTTTAACCCCTCGGGCATAAATCCTATGAGAACCTTCGGACGCTGACCGAACATATAGCCAAGGGTTTACGAACTTTTTCTACCGTTACCACTCATCCCTTTCGCCTTTGGCTTCCCTCTTCTAATTAATTTATCCTAACTACCGTACCTGTCTAATAGAAAGAAAGCGGAAGTGCGCTTTCAAGACTTTGCACAGCTCGCAGCTTGAGCATAACCACTTTATTACAAAAACACTTTTAACACAATTTATTTTGCAATTAAGAAAAGCTCACTTTCATTTTACGTCTCCTAGAAAAATTGTCCCAATTTTCTTGGTTCGAGAAAAATTTTTGATTAGATCTGAGAAAATTTCGGTCTTCATTTTTGGACCGCAAAATAATCTTGAATCAAGTCAACCTTTCTTTCTGTGTATATTATTATACAAGGGGCTCGTTTTTGTCAATAAAATATTACCCAGCAGGCGGTGAAACCTTAGGAAATTAAGAACTGTATTGGGTTCGCGACGGCTGCAGCGAGAGCGTACCTACCATCGCATCGAGCATAAGAAATCCGTCTCGCCTAACGAAACGACCGTCCATTAAAAAATAATCAATTTCTTTAGAAGCGTCGGTGGAAAAGGGTATAACATGAAGAGAGCCCGTAGCACCAGTATAATTACAGAGCGTGTTACCCCTTAGTGTTAAGAAATTACCCCTTCAAAAAATAAATCACTTTTGCCCACAGGCTGTTACTATACTTTTCTAACATACCTACATAGCTATATAATACGCGTACATATATATATATATATATATATATACACCATATATATATATTATAACACATATATACATGCGATATAGTTTATAGTTTTATATATATATCATTGAATAGGAAGCGGCGCGAGAACTGCAGCAGGGGTGAAAAATACAATCATTAAATACTGAGGAAACTAGAGACCGGAAGTATTTCATTGAAAAGGTAAAAGACTAACGTTTCCGGTTCTTCTTATACAGTTTTGAAAAATAATATAAGAATTAATAAAGTATAATAAGAAGAATTTTTTGACTCACCTGCAGTCACACAGGTTTTTTTTTTTTTGTTTTTTTTTTTTTTTGAATGGTACCTACTTATGCCCGTAAATTTAAAAACCGATAATTATACGTTGAATTGTTCGTGGTAAATTTAAGAGTTGAAAAAAAAAAATAAAGAATCAAAACTCTGGCTGACCAGTAAAGTGAATATATCTGTCTTGGGCATGCCTCCTCAACGGTCATAAATCAACTACCGCAGCGAGCAACATAGACCTGCCATCACCAATGAAAACACACTGTTGACCGCGGGGGGGCCTCGGCTCTGGTTATGGAAGGCAATTAACTCAATTGCCCTAATGGACCGGGCCGAGATCTCTTTTGACAATTGAGTCGGCAAGATTCACGACGTCTGTTTGGACAACCTTAATAATCCCATAGTATATACATTCACTATATATGATATCATTTATCCGTAGTATACGGATTTTCCATCCAGCATCTCTAAAAATTATATAATTTATTCATCAATTTTAATGCGAAGATTCTTACTGAATTTTGATATTAATCAATGCGAGCTTTTAATCTGAACAAGAAACGAAACTATTGATATGATGATGCAACCTTGCACTCAGAAAAAGGTCTTGTTGCCACAACCAAAATTTGCGTTATTATATGGACAATCAAATTTTTTGTTCAGTCAAGACTTTTTTCTGAGTGTGATAATTTTTTGATGATCGTATAACGAAGTGAAGGACATTTTTCTTCTTCATCTTCATAAAAAAAAAAAAACAACATCTTAAGATTTAGTTCGGATAGTTCGGAAGTTAATTAGCATACTAAGAGAATCAATCAGTATGCGTCTATACCAATCAATTAGACTTAAATTTTTTTCTCTCACTTTCGTTGACGCCGATGATTATATGTATTAAAATGACCGCTTAACTCAATTCCCCGCCTAATGAAAAATCAGACGCAACTTTCTTATGTGACTAAAGTCAGTAAGTCCCCCCCCATGTCAGTCAGTCATTCAGTCACGGCTGTCGCTTGACTTTGGCTACGTCTACTTGGCGAGGTGATAGAGCGAAGAAGGTTCGGTTCGTTCGTCTGTTCCTCGCGCTCGCCTTACTGCATACAATGGGATCAATATCCCGCTGTGGGATCAACCCTTAATCCTCCAGGCATCTGTAGGCCACCTGCGGGCGCGTGTTTCGTCACGGCTACCTCCTCGTCCTCGCATCCTCATCCTCGGCCTCATCCTCATCCTCATCCTAGTTCTCGTCATTCGTCCCGAAACTTAACTTCTTTCGGTCTGCAGCAGTTTCACGCCGAGGTGTCACTGTCACTCGCTTTTCCGATCGCAGTTTCAAATATTTAGACAACCATAGGTTGTAGAATCTTTTGTCAAAGGCATAAATCGATTTTAGAGACGCTCAAAAATGCCAAAACTTATGGCATGTTGCCATTCAGTGGTCTGATCGATCGGGATTTCAGACAGGATATACCGTTACTTGCTCATTTTTGCCCGCAGACGTACACCTCGCCCTTTCATCTTCAACAATTCGGACAGACCACCCGGATAGATCGAGTGGTTTTTACCCCAACCCCGCAAAACATGTCAAACCTTTGTCCAAAGGACATCGAATTTTCAGATTCAAACCATTATACGTAGCTTCAAGTATTGTGCGAAATACTCTAAGGTTCGCTTAAGTGGTTGGACCGATATTTTTCTCAACTTATGAAGAAATCCGTGTGCATGACTTAGAGCACATTATGGAACTTCATGTTCTACATATCACGATTTAATAATGAAACTTTTTTAAGCCATAAATCTTTCCATATATGTTGTTATGTTCATGGAACTATATGTACCCCTATGTATATATACGTCTTGTGTAGCTAGTACACCGACCATTCGACCAAACTGCGAGGGTATCGAGTGTCTCGACTCCATTAATAAATCGTGAATTGACTTCTTTTCTGTTCTGTTTTATAAGCCTCACAGTGAAACCAGAGAAAGTCACCCAAGCCAAACCAAACGCCAAGTTTGATTTCCTCGTGTTTGACATGCACAAGATTTGCAGCAGTAAGGCCGTCCAAATATCCGCTCTACTGGGTTCGTATCTACGTATGTGTGTAAGTCAATCTGTATGCAGCATTCGCGCGGTTGTATATACGAAGCAAAATCGATATAGAGAATGGAACGATAATTTTTATCGACTTTTGTCGGTATTTTAAGAAACATATTGGCGGATATTGTCCTCAAAATTTGGATACTGTTACTCGCGGTGAATCAGTTAGTCTAATTTCCTCTTCGCTTCGGAATACCATAGGCTCATGAAAAAATCACCTTTTGGTAATAAACTCATTATCATATATACAAACGACAGGGTATAATGCACGAGTGACAAAGATTCAATTTTGATGGTGAATTGATTTGTTCAGGTCGTATCTTTCGATGTATTATTCAGGGTAGAGATAGTCAGTCGACCTCTTGCCGCGATACTGTCTTTGTTCTACATACATATGTCGTAGTTATCCACCTTGTTCCCATAAATGAAATATAGTGGCTGGAATCTATATCGGCTATAAGTAGAATAAAATAGCAAAGACGTGCATGTAGTACAGAAAATGATAGACAAATCGTTTACGATTTGAGAAATTATTCAACTTGTTAGTTCTGCTTTGCTTCGGTTATAGGTAAGTTAGTTTTATACTATCCGGTTATGATCTGTCTCTCGGCACGTCAAATCAAATAAATATTTCTGTAGTATTATGAAACAATTATTTCTCTAACTACTAGATTCGCGGTAATAGAGTACAAACTTATTTTCCATCTACAACTTGTAAGATATCATAAATCGATTATAAAAAGTTGCGAAATTTCAATTTTCTGCCATTTTAGCGAACACTCAGAAAAATAAGAACCAAAATTTGGTTACTACATGCACAATCAAATTTTTTGTTCAGTCAACCAAAAATTTCGTTGGCAATATCAAATTTTGTTGGGACAACCAAAATTTTGGCTATTACAACAAAATTTTTGGTTGACTGAACAAAAAATTTGATTGTGCATATAATAACCGAAATTTTGGTTGTGTCAACAAGACTTTTTTCTGAGTGAATGTATTATAAATCGGTATCGGAATAGTATAAGCCTCTTTGCTCTCTTTCATCTCCGAGTAATAAACGCTGGTTGAAATTCACCTCGTATCTTGAAAGCACTGCAAGAGTAACCCGAATCCTGGGGGAGTTGAGTAGCTAGCTGGCCTCGACGAAGTTCTCTCATTCATTCGCGTGCACGACCTCCCGCGTGTTCCTTAATCCCCATTTACAGTTGAGCCAAGTCAGCTGTACGATATGTAATCGAACTTAAGTATACGTACTTAGAAGTTCCAGTTCCTCCACTAGCTGCTGCTGCTGCACACGGTTCTATTCCTATTTCGCCAATTACTGAGCGATTAGGATTTTAGTAGCGTAATACAAGTAAGATGATACCAAGATAAGGGGTCTCCTCAAATCTGCGTCCAGTAATCCGAAAGGAATCGATAATATCAGCTAAAAGTTCAAATATTTCGAACCATAGAATTATGAGCAAAAATAAATTGCGAATAATTGAATAAAAAAAAAAAAATATATTCCAGAATCCATGGAGTCTTGAAGAGACTGTGGGCATTAGGCAAGCTTTGAGTATATCGACTTGAAATTTTATACGATCGGCTTATCGAACCGAGACTGAATTTCAGTCTGTATTAAACATCCATCGCCTATTGATTTTCGCGAATTTGAAACGGCATGCGTGTTTCACAGCCTCAACATCTGTACTCTTCAGTTTAAAGTATATATACCTTACAAAAAAAAAAAAAAAAGAAGGTGACTAAAGATTATTTTCGAGATTATCTATGAGAAAAGAACTGCGTATGATAATAATAAAAATCAAAGAAAGGCCCACCCACTGAGTATAAGAAAAGTTTGAGAAGAAATAAAAGCATCACGTAGTATGTGCAGCAGAATCTGATTTGCGATCAATTTTCAAGATAAATTCGAGAAATTTATGTACTACATTATTTCTCAAGTGTAATAGTTAGAATTCCGCAAGATCGTAACTTTCGCAGCAAATTTCTTGGCATGATAAATATGAATAATTGTTCGTCCGTTTTTATTTTTATTTTTTTTTTGTTTTTTTATTTTCGTTTAACTAAAATTAATGCATATGCACTGATCTTGCAGCTTTACACTCGCCATTCCGTATTCTGCAACAGAACTGCTTACACCTCTGCACTGCACTTAATTTCCTCGTTTGCTACAGGAGGATATAAATTATAAATCCTTCTCGACAAGCTTCCACATTACATTTAAGCTAACTTTATTATTTTCAAACCAGTGCTAATGGCTTATATATTCATACATATTATTACATATATACTCATAGATGTACAATATGTCTATAAAAATATCTATCAGCCCAGGATTTTTGGTTTAAGGCCAATCCCTAGTCGCCCACCTCCTTGTGGTCGAAATGTGTCACATTTCGATTATTATCCGAGCCCAGGCGTAAAAAACGCAAAAAAGGCCAACTTAGCGCAAATTCTATTTCAATTCCGAACACATACGTCCAAAAAAATGTTCGTTTCGTGCGAAAATAGAGTCTACAGATGGTTTTTACTTTGTTAAAAAATTATTCGAATTCGATTTCCTCGGCGAACAATGTAAAAATCATTTGTAGACTCGATTTTCGCACGAAACGAACATTTTTTTGGACGTATGTGTTCGGAATTGAAATAGAATTTGCGCTAAGTTGGCCTTTTTTGCGTTTTGTACGCCTGGGCTCGGATAATAATCGAAATGTGACACATTTCGACCAAAAGGAGGTGCAGGGTGACTAGGGATGGGCCTTAATGAAATCTCTTCGATTCGTAAACATTTTCAATTCACATATTATATAGTATACGTATTATATCTGAGTAAACTAGAGCTAACGATCATGATCATTAAATATATATACCTATACTTAGGTATATGTATAAGTTTTTCAACCCTGATATCCTTTCCCATAACAATTTTGTGTAAACGTAGCTCTTCTCGCTTACGATCAGTTTCAGAAAATGAGGCAAACCACAAAGGCTACCACAAAGGTAGGAGCATTTTATAACCAATGGCAAAAAAAAGAAAGAAAAAAAGAAAGAAAAAAAAAAAAACGGCGCGAATAAGAGTCGTCGATGTATCCTCGAAGAGCGATCGCGTGTCTTCTCGTCGATTTCATCGGATCATTGACTCGTTGGCACGTTCGCGGAAAGCACCTCTCGTCTCGGGGTGAAAAGAAATTCTCTCAACTCGTAATTAGCGCTGGCCTGTATAGGAATACATAGCTTCTTCTCTAAGATCGTAGCCTGCTGCAGCTATAGAGCGCGATGCATATATACGTTGGAATTTACAGTACTGTGTATCATGCAGATGCATGGGTACAGCTGAGACTCTTAGACTGTGAGACTCTGATGTTCTCGCAAAGTTAAGAACAAGAATACTTCAGTAAAGATCTATCTGTGCAGCACCACGATGGCATGGGCACCGTAAGTCTTCACAATTGCATATATACACGCCTCGGTGAATACTGCATTTCTTACCTACCGATTCCAAAGCACGCAGAAGCATCGCCGGAAGTAGGCGTTTCGCGTTATACCTATATAGGTGTGTATATATATATATACATGTATATACGACGTCGGCTGACGTCGCGTCGGCTAGCGGTCAGTTTGCTGCAGGCAAACCCTGGATCACTCGCCTCTCTCGTTCGCGGGGTAATTAACGATTTAACAGACACGCTGGATGAGCATAGGTCCTGCAAGTTGCGCGCACACATCAGTTAACCAACTTGTTATTAGCCCTTACTTTAACGCTGACCTGATGCAGTATATATAGCCGCCTGTTTCGAGCGTCGTACCCATACGTAGTATATATACGAGTGTATATGGAATAGAGTATATACCTGTATATATATAATACATATATATGGCGGAAAAAGATAGCATGGCTCCCCTTTCTTATAGCCGTTGATGTTTTGTGTATTCAAATACGTAAGAAGGAGTGTGCAGTATATATATGCACACCGGCAATATATATATATTTAAGAGAGTCAGAAATAGAGATAAAGGAATTCTCGCACGCAAGGTATAGCGGCTATCTTAATGGCTTTATAATGCCTTCATTTCGCATTAAAACTCCGCTAAAATTCACGAGGCTAACAATGCTTTTTTTTTTTCAATATTTCTTACGCTTTAACCTGTGCTGAAGCAGACCGGCGAAAATCACACCTCGCAAAACGATCTCAAAGCTTTGTTCAAGTAATCGGTTCTAGTATTTGATTTGCGCAAATTAGAAACGGAACACAGATTTAACGATATTTTGCAACGTCGCGAATTCGATACTTTTTGCACAATAAAGTGTAGATTTTAATACTCTGCGAATTTATGAATTCGGATATATTTTCAAATTATATAAAAACCCGAATTTCTTACATACATCGGAATTACATTGATTTTGAAACTCGGTCAAATTTCGATCTACATATAAATTCAACCAACGTTTTTGTTACTCGAATTACCTATAAAAAAATGTACACGAGGCAATTTCATCATCTTTATTTCACTATCTCATCCCATACCTATAGATACTCCCATTAAACGATATTTTTCATCATACGACTTCAAAGATCGGTGTGTGACTATTTTTGTCCTGCGGCGATATTTTTCGGATATTAAAATCGATAAATAATTTCGGTACCATGCTGTCTGCTATTTTACACTTCACAGACTAGAAAAACCTGTTCATTTATTCGCTAACTTTATGTATACATATCTGTTGCCATAAAATCTTTTTTTTTTTTTTTATTTCGATTTCAAGAATTGAAACACTATTTTATATAGAAACTTTGTTGGCACTTGTAGATTTTTTACGTGGGAGATGAAAGTAAAAGATATTTTATTGCTAAATTTTTTTATCACTTCTGATTATAAAAACAAACATTTTTTTTCAACACGCACAAGTGATATAAACATTATTGATAATCCGTCAAACGAATCCATCATACAGTTTCGAGCATAAAATCTATTTGCGAAACAAAATAAATTTCGGTATTTCTATAATGATATTCAAAAATCTATAGTATGACGTAGTTTCGATCATGTCTCTATTTTCCATCTATTATAGGTCTGATAGAAAATGAAGAGTTCCTCAACACCCTACGGTGTAATAATTCTCGGAACAAGGTTTTCAATGCCCACTTGTGAAGCAACAGACTCTGATCGCTGTTAGGGTGAACTTATATATGAAGCCATTACCATTACATCATTGCCCTTCTAGAATCGTGCAGGGACAAATTAGAGTGTGCTTTTTGCTGGTCTAATGTCTTGTTTTCCCATGAGAATACGCAAGTGTATAGTTCACATACAATATAAAGCAGTTGAAGACCGAAAACAACCCTATAGGTACATCGAAAAGCATATGCTTCATTGTGAGAGTATTAGAAACGATTTAACGATGCATCAATTAGACGAGGACTCTGTTATTTTATATAAAAACGTTGTACCTGTAATGAAATTGGAATAAGGCAAGCAAATCTTTGAAAAGAAATACGATCACCGATCAGATAGAATAAAAAATAAAAAATAATAATAATCGGAGGTCAGAGCGCGCGTTTAGCAAATTATAATATAGATGGGTTTATGGGAATTGGGATCCTGTCGGTAATGGGGGCATTTAGTGCCCATGGAGCCGTCGGCTCTTCAGCCACCAGCCCTGGGGATGATGGATGGGTTCTCACTAAAGTACGCGGTCTTCGTTCCAGCTCATCTTCGACCCATTTTCACCCTGGAATTACACCGTCTTGGTCGCCGAGAAACGAACTATATATATATATATATATATATATTTTTTTTTTTTTTTTTTTCACTCTCTTTTTCATCTAATGGACGAACCGATCTAAAGCGCCTATATGGGCTTCAATTTACACTCTCTAACTATAATTATTGTCAGTGTCAAAGGTCGGATGTGTATTTATGTAATTTATCAATAGGAACTTACAGCAATTGCTTTTTATTCATCCATATACTGATATAACCCGATGCTTTCAAATCCCATTTTGTATCAGCATCTCTAACTGATTGAACTGCAAAGTACACTGCGATGCTACAATTTTTCGTAATGCAGCAATCGAGGGGTTAACTACTCGTGAAATAGTTGGGACAATTAGCTATAAAATGGTACGAAATTATTATGAAATGGTCTGAAATGGTTTGGAATGATTGTGAAATGGTATGAAATGCTTGTGAAATGATCGAGAAGTAGTGTGAAATGCTTGTGAAATGGTATGAAATGGTATGAAATGGTATGAAATTGTATGAAATAATTATCAAATGGTATGAAATGGTATGAAATGCTTGTGAAATGATCGAGAAGTAATGTGAAATGCTGGTGATATGGTATGAAATGGTATGAAATGGTATGAAATGCTTGTGAAATGATCGAGAAGTAGTATGAAATGCTTGTGAAAGGGTATGAAATGGTTGAAATTGTATGAAATGCTTGTGAAATGGTATGAAATGGTATGAAATGGTTTGAAATTGTATGAAATGTTTGTGAAATGCCTGTGAAATGGTATGAAATGGTATGAAATGCTTGTGAAATGCCTGTGAAATGATATGAAATAGTTGTGAAATGATATGAAATGATTTTGAAATGTGAAATAGTTGGGACACACAAGTTTAAAGTGGTTACCCCCTCGTCAGCAATGTACTGCAGTTCTTTGATTCCATTTCCGGTCGGATGGACAAGCACATGGAATACAGTAACCATTATGAAAAAGACAGCAACTATATTGCCTGCATGGACCAAACGTAACCAATGCTGCTCTCTCTCTCTTATTCTTGTTCTAGTTGAGAATTGCAGCGAGTTAAAATTTTGGGCAAATTAAATTGAGTCTCATGGGGTTGAGTTGAGAAATTGACGAGTTATATATAAAATAGAATGAGATAGATGTAATCTACGCTTGTCAAATCAGCTGAAAATTCATATAATATTTATATTTCTTACCCTTTTTTATTATATTTATGTGTTCTATGCTGATTCTGGTCTGGCCTATCTGCAGTTTCCTATAAAATACGTAAAACGGGACTAGGAAAAAAGTGTGAAGTAACGAAGCAATCGATAATTCTTGTATCTGTTCATTTATTGCTGAGGCATCGATACAGTATTACCTACTAATTGCGTAGTTAAAAATTATTTACAATTTGTTATTGTTTCTTCGAATTAAACATTCGTCACAATTTATTGATCAAGTTCATTTATTCACTTACTTATTCGATTTATTGAGAAACTGACAATGAGACTGGACAACGGATATTCGGGAATTCAAAATTTTGGCAATCTGGATCTGGAAAATCTTTAGTACCACTTTAGCTGTAAATGAAATTGCGATAATCTGAAGTGATCAGTATAAACGTAAAAATTGTTCGTTCCTTTGAACGCGAGAAACCATCAAATTAGGTACAGGTTTCGTTGTCGAATTCAAATGAGATTAAATACTCAATTATAAAGCATTATTCTAGAGTGTCTCTCAAAGTCCGAATTTCTCGAAATTAGGATATCACGAAGAGCCTAGATATTTAAAACGCAAATTTCAAAGTATTCCTGAATATTTTATATGCGTTCGCACGGTGGCTTGAAATTATTTATTTCAATAGTTTAGTGGAGAAGTTAGGGTAGAATTAAGGAAACTGGAAATGGAATGGGTTACGTTCGTTTGAAAACCTACAAAGATGAGGTTTTTTTGTTTTCATTATTTGTTTTCATTATTTTTTTTTCTTTTTTAATAAACATTGAGTATGATGTTCAGTACAAGAGTTTATTGGGTATATTTACAAGGGAAAACTTGCACGGCGATAGGTATGCGTTTTCACAACACAAGCATTAACAATATAACATTCTATGCTAATACTAATTCGTGGTAGCAATAATAATTATTAGCTAATTGTAAAAACAGTACAAAATACATTTTTACTGCACGTGTTTATGCGGTATATACATATAATATATACATACAAATATATATTAGGTTGGTCCTTATTTAGGGTGTTTTTGAAATTTCCTGCGTACGTAAGCAAGGCGGAAAAAGTTTGCAAATAAATGAGAAAATAAAAAGTACGCGAAACCTTAAAGCTTGTATAGGTAAACTCGAATTACAGCCTCCAAGGCAGTGAAATTTCACACAAGTCTTCCTCACAGTCATAAAATTTGGCGATTTTTTGTAAAATACCTACGACCATATAGGGAAGATGTATATATACCAAATTTCAGATTTTTTGAAGCACTATTAGGGCAGGAAGAAGAAATAATAATAATAATAATAATAATAATGCAGTGAGCCCGAATTCCCATTGAAATTAAAGTTTCTTTTTTATTTATTTGCAAGCTTTTTTCTCCTTGCCCGTAGGAAATTTCGAGAACACCGTAAATAAGGACCACCCTGATATATAGATATAAATATATATATTATATATTTATATTATTCATATTAAAAGTCCCTCGTCACATTAATACGTAATTTTTCAATAATATATATGCGAAAATAAAATTGAGAAACAAATAGGTAATAATTGAATGAAATAAATGATTTCAAGGCATTTATTAACCGAACCTTGTTAGTGATATAATAAAGAGGGACCATAAAATGACACGCCTACGATCTATTGCTCTGAAATTATTATTTTTTTTTTCTTCAAACCAGTAGTACCTATCTGGTTAAATTAAAAAATAATTCTTTTATTTTCACATGTAGGTATAGGTACAGATATAATAAAATTATGGCAGTTATGTTAAATCTCCGGTATTATCTATAAGAGGTGTAAATTAATTGACAATGTTATCATATCCCCGATCTGAAGTAATAATATGTATGACAATTTAATTATTACAGTGATTTATTAATTACTGTAATATTTAAATTGTTAGAGTGATAAAAAAAAAAAAAAAAAAAAAAAAAAAAAAAAATCAATGGGATTTATACAGTTTTTGACAAAATTCTTCAATTTAGGTGATATTTATCATTTCATTTTCACATTTATGTATTAGTAATAGTAATACATATACATGATATACGTGAAATATTGATAAAAGAAGCTGCGAATATTCGGTGAATAATTATAATATATGAATTACGAACCGCGCAGTTCTCCACGTGCCGCGCAGCGCAGCCGTTCGTCTAATATTGCTTTTTACGGTCACTAGAGTTGTCATTAATTATAAGAGATAATTAAACTTCGTCCGACACGCGGAGGCAATAACTTCCGAGGCCAACCCCTTTATTTTTAAAGTATGGTTTTTAAAAAAGGATAACCGATCGTGAGAATCGGTATACCTATAGTATACCTTATACATACCCTATACGGCTCTGTAATATTTTCTGCACGGCAAATTCGATGATATTTCAGATTTGAAATATAAGATGATTTTTTTTTTTTTTTTTTTTTCAATTATTTTTATTTTATTTTATTTTATTGAATGTGATTCCTCAATCGCAGATTTAAAAAACAAAACTCACGCGGGTTTAAAATACGTATTCTGTACTTTTTAAACAAAAAAGAAAAAACAAAAATTCAAGCTAGCCGCGTATATTAAAACATAAATAACAATATAACGATTTAAGTCGTGATATGAAATATACAGCTTATATAATATATTACAGTAAATACTAATAGAGGCAGATAATATTATGACCTATCGATAATATATACAATAGTAAAGTAACCGATATGATATCACCGAAAAATAAAATAAAAATTTTATTTTCCGGTTCAGCTCTTATTACTTCCCGCGTATTTAAAGTACGTCTCGTGCGGTTTGAAAATTATTCCCAAATTTTCTCGAGCCAATTATTATTTTTTATTTTTTTTTTTATTTTTAGAATTTATTTACACTATATTATAACCAGCTCTTTAAATGTCAAACTTACCGGACAACTGCACGCAGTCGAAGAAGAAAGGTTCGCATAAAAACGCGATAACGAATTCTGCATAGCCGCACGCGTCTATATATCACGGAACCGCTAAATAGACAGGAAAATTGTTGCCAATATAAATAAAGGCGGCCGACTACGACGGTGAAAGATCCTGAGCCTCACGACAAAGACTATCAGTAGGTGATGGCGTAGCTCTTCTAGAAGGTGATGGTGAAGGTGCTGAAGAAGTTAGAGAAACTCCTGCAGGATTAGCCGATGTATGATAAGGTGAGAAACGATGATGCGCCAAAGCCAGAGCGGACGGGTACAATGGTCTAGGTGCAGCTGGTCCAGCTGATGATTGCTGTGCATTAGAAGCAGCCAACTGTTGTTGCTGATGATGATGTGCCGCAGCAAATAGAGTTGGTCCAATTGACGATGCCCACCATAACTGACCAAGCTGTTGTTGTTGTTGTTGCTGTTGTTGTTGCTGTTGCTGTTGATGATGACTGGAAGAAGCTGCGGCAGCAGCTCCAGAATACATCAACGCCGGATTAACCAAAGGAGCATAAGGACCTACGGCAGCAGCCGCAGCAGCACGGAGAAATAGCTGAGATCTAGCAGCTAGAAGAGCTTTTTCTTCGAGACTTAGGTTACTGGTTGTTCCAGCTTGGAGCTGTTCCATTTCGTATGAAAGACGGAGGGGAGAACGAAGGTACTGTTGTTCGGCTAACATCGACTCCATCGTTTCTCTGAAAATTAATTTTTTTTTCCAGGTCTATCTTCAAGGAAAAGATAATCTAATACGCAGTTTTTTTGAAGGAAGTCGTCGGGAAAGTTAAGAGACCTGCTCCGTGATGCTGATAAGCAATTTACGTATATCGGGTAAAAAGAAAGAGGACCGCATGCAGATTAGAAAATCGTCGCATAATGGAAAATAGAGCAAATTTATTATGCAGTCACAAGTGACTTTGGATTTTAGAGACTTGAAAGAGTTATGAACTCGTTATCCCTATTTCTCATTCATTGCATTCTGTGATAGGAGCTCAACGATGAAGAAGTTCAAGCTGCATGATTAATTTCAATCATAAAATGATCAGGTATTCATTCTACGCTGACATATTTCTCTTTTTAGGTACTTTCACATAGTAAACTCTTTCACTTCGCTTGCTATAGATGTGCTACATCGATGATTGAATTAGAATTATGGTTTAAAAATGTGGAACCTAAAACGGATGTAATTTTGAATCGTGTAGGTTTGCACCAATTCTTCTTCTATCTTTTCGTACCGGAGATTAAACCGAGAAGACTCGATGGTGAAATGAATATTGAGTGTATAGGTACGTGGAAGTATGATTGCCTAACTCTATAATTCAGGATTGCTAACTGCTCTCATTAAGTATCTCAATCACTGGGGTCACGAGACTTTGGGAGTTAATGGTATCTACTCACCTCTCGAATTCGGTCAATCGTGAAGAGTCCCTGAAACCCTTAGCAAAGGGATTGCTGTCGATCTTCAACTTCGTTATCTGTAATGAGAAGATAACAATATTGAAGTGTATAGTTCTCTTTCATCAATTTCAGTTGACCTTTAATCCACGTTGGTTTAAACGATGTCCGAATATCTCCTAGTGGTACTTTTCCATCGAATGTCTGATTAGTCATAAGTCGACAGGATGATCGTATAATTAATTCTCTCGCAACGCCCTAATTCAAGTTATTTAATTAACGAAGGCAAAGAATATAACCGGAACCCAACGACACCTGAGATATTCGCAGCACTTTCCTGGCTACCCTTCTATCTTCTGTCTTCTTTCCTTCCGTCCGCATGCGGTTCATCCCTATGCAGTCAATCGAGTCACGCTTATCCTTCTGGGTTTAAAAAGTCGAGCCACGCGTGTCGCCCGCGCACCCAGGTGTCGACTGGTATTAGCTAGGGCGACACGGTGGTCGTTTGTCTGAGGTATTCCGATATCTGTCGACGATTTTACCGCCAAAGGGACGAACTTTTACTTATACAACGAACCTGACGCTAATCGGTATTAGCGAGGTTTAAATTCTCTCAAATTTCACGTGAAGAAAAAAAAAATTTATATATAATATATATATACAGATCAAAAACCCCATATGGTTTCTAAAACACGAAAAATATTTGACAAAATTTGTTCGCTCACTTTCGTCTTGATAAAATCTTCCTAGAACCAATCCGCGAAGTGCAACATTGAAAGATCTCATCGATCATGCAAAACTTCTACGTAGCTTCGTAAAAACGAGCGTCGCAACGCCTATAATACTTCCTCAAAGTGTCACTCATACGTAAAAAGCCAAAGTGCATGCAGACTTCACCGCGTGCACATATGTACAATTCCATTTTCCTTAATCGTTTGCGTCAGCCAAGGTGTACGTTTTTGAAGCTTTTGAAAGCAGAAAAAAAAAGAAAGAGCTCTTCACCAAATTGGTTTATTTAAACGTTGTCAAACTACGTGAAGTACCATACCAACCATATATATATATGAAAAACGCCGGTGCGAGTATAAGAAACGGCGAGAGAATGAGCAGCCGAAAAGAGGGAGAAATAGAAATAGAAAGAGAAAAATTCTCGCCTTGAAGGGTATAGTGTGGCAAAGTGAAGTATAGCGAAGTGAAACGAGTGGGTGGTCCAATTAGACTGGGTGTTCGCGCGGCGCGGTACGGTGTGCACAAGCACCAGCACAAGCACTAGCACAAGCACCAGCACTAGCACTAGCACTAGCACCCAGCACCACGTGCAGTGCCCCGTCGTTCGACCGGGTCATAGGGAGGAGGGCGAGCTATACCGAAGCCTTAGCCAGGGTAATAAGACTCTTTCCTTTCGTCCGGGTCCTCTTCTGGGTCTGGGTAACGATTCCGCTGACATCATTAGCCGAACATCTGGACCGCTTCCACGTTGGCTCGTCGACACTTTACGATTTCGCATTTCCACGCTAATTCTAATACAGCTACTGCATCCTATACTCTGAATTAACAGCACAGGAAACGATATTCCGTTATTACTATGTACGTCTAATTCGGGAAGGACAAAGATTTTCAAAATATTTCTGTTTTCACAATTTTCTACATTTTTATTATATTTTCCCACGGGAATATATTTTTTTTTTTCACTTACAAAAAAATCTATGAAGCAATTTTTTTTTTTTTTTTCTCTCTTTTTTCTTTAATTGGACAGGGTAATCCCAACTATCGATGATTGTGTCGATTTTTACCAGGACTCCAGGATTTTATTCGTATATCTGTTCTTCTAATTTTTATATACCGTTACGTACCTACATGTGTAATTGGCCATTAATTGCCTTGATAAACATGCTAATAAATGAATCTGTACGGAAGTGACGTAATCGAGAATCGAGACGGCCCGTAATAAGAAACCGAAGGAAGAAGAAGAAGAAGAAGAAGAAGAAGAAGAAAAAAAGAGAGAATATTATCGATCAAATGAAATTTTTTTGTCAATAATAGAAACTAAAGTCATATATGGAATTAATTGAACGCGTGATCATTAAATCCATTATATCAATAAAATTAATATAATATACCAAACGAAAAGGAGAATAGAAAGGAACTTTTTGCCTCTAATTCGTTCCACGAGCTATTCAAGTACCTACTAGTATTCGTTATTTTATTTTTGGTGATTAGTTTCGGTTGAAATATCTCGAGATTACCTATACTGTGTAAAATCATTAAACAACCCAAACTGATGTGATGTGACTTATCTTTCGTGTTGAGGATATAACAAAAAGAATTTAAAAAAAAAACAATAAAAATCGGCGACATCGAGATATTCTTTCTTTTCTTGCATGGGATCTATCGATCCATCGATCGATTAGAAATTAATATTATAAAAATTACGATGTATGTAACCGATTATCGAGTAAAATAATGAATTTCTGCGTTTTGGCATTTATAGATTTCTCAAAGTTTTCCCATAATTACTTTGAAAACATGAAAATAGCATAAAAAAGTAGAAACATAAAGAAGAAGCAATGATTTTTTCTAAAAACCAAGATTATATTTTTTCATCTTTTTTTTTTTTTTTTTTTTTTTTTTTTTTTTTCTATCCAAATATAAATCTCAAGTTATTCTAATGCGATTGGATGAAAAAAAGATAAAAGGAAATGGTGCTTTTTTGGCTTGCGATGGCATCAACGTGTATAAGCTATGAAGCGAAATCTTTTGTGAAATGAAGTTGTAACATGGAGAATAAGAGCCTCGAAATCTTTTGCGCACATACATGCATAGATAGATGTATATATATACAAGGAAACATAGATACGTATATATATATGTATCTATTTATATATTTAATAGAGATACACTCATTGAAGAGAGCGTGTATAGTAGCGCGGTGAGAAGAAGCTTGAATCTCAAACTGAAGCTACGTGAGTCATTATACATCGCGTAGCTATAAGGTGACCGTCTTTTCGTATCTTGCAAAGGGAGTCTAAGCTAACGCCGACGCCACCGACGCTGATGCCGCCGTGTGTGGCTTCGAGCTGCTGTCTCATTTGAGCCCGATTATTTATGTTTTCTTTCGCTCAGCCGCCGACGGCGACGCCTGCAGCCACTAAAACCATCGCCTCCTCCTTTGACCCCCACCCACGCGCGTACCTACTATACATATATATGCCACGTAAACTTTAAGGAGAGGGAAGCCAGAAGTAAGCGAAATTTTTACCGAGTATGTATACCGCTAACGACGTCCTATACCCTAACTTAAGGGGACCAGTACAGCGATTTTTCGAGAAATTATCATAGTCCGAATTTAATTTATTTCATGACCAAAGTTCATTTCACATAAAAATATTTTTCTTTTTCAAAATCATGTGTCGTAAGGATTTCAGAGCACCGTTAGACCGATTCAGGTCATCTTGGATTCATTTTCTTCAGAAAACAAATCCTCATCATGTGAATGTAGGAATTTTGAAAATTTTTCGTTTTGGCCAAGTTATTTAAGAAATGAGTGATAATAATTTTTGAAAATTTGGTAAATTGATCATAACTTATGACATAATTTTTTATTTTCAAAATTCCTACATTCACATGATGAGGATTTGTTTTCTGAAGAAAATGAATCCAAGATGACCTGAATCGGTCCAACGGTGCTCTAAAATCCTTACGACACATGATTTTGAAAAAGAAAAATATTTTTATGTGAAATGAACTTTGGTTATGAAATAAATTCATTTCGGACTATGATAATTTCTCGAAATGTCGCTGTACTGGTCCCCTTAACCCATACTTCGCGTTATTATATTATTGATTATTAATTATCGAAAGATTAAAATTTATTTAAATTTCATTATACCATAATATATAATAAGGTACCTTATCATATGCCTAATGATTAACGAACGATTATCAGGGACTCAAGATCGAGGTACATATACCTATATACATTTAAGTATTCGTAAAATCATTAGTCTCGTTGCATTTGACGCGTTTCCGGAAGTGGAACCAAGTGCCCCACTAAAGAATGCATGTCAAAATTGGGCGGCGCTTGTCGCAAGTCTCATTTATCTCACTTGTTGTCTCGAAGTATAACCGTATACTACTATACGCGTTTCTATAGTAATCTAACATCGATTTTTACAGATTATTATTATTTTCTTTTCTTTTTCTTTTTATCCTCAACGTGAAAAAAAAAAAAACCGACAAACGGATGCAAATTATGTTCCATCTACCTACCCTTCTCATTAAATTTCATTCAAAATCAATTTATCTCCGTTATAGTAGGTACATAAGACGACGGATTTATGTTTATAAACATTATGCGACAGATTTTTAAACCGCGTATTATATTATAATCGATGGATAAAAATTTAGGGCGATACAAATTTTAGCCTTTTTATATATTTCTTCCGAAGTTCTTTTGCGGTTATATATGAAAGTTAAGGCCCATCCCTAGTCGCCCACCTCCTTTTGTTCGAAATGTGCCACATTTCGATTATTATCCGAGCCCAGGCGTCAAAAACACAAAAAAAGGCCAACTTAGCGCAAATTCTATTTCAATTCCGAATACATAGGTCCAAAAAAATGTTCGTTTCGTGCGAAAATACAGTCTACAGATGGTTTTTACATTGTTCGCCGAGGAAATCGAATTCGAATAATTTTTTAAAAATGTAAAAACCATTTGTAGATTCTATTTTCGTACGAAACGAACATTTTTTTGAACCTATGTGTTCGGAATTGAAATAGAATTTGCGCTAAGTTGGCCTTTTTTGCGTTTTTTACGCCTGGGCTCGGATAATAATCGAAATTTGACACATTTCGACCAAAAGGAGGTGGGCGACTAGGGATGGGCCTTAATGAAGAGATATACCGTATGTAGATACCCTAGACTCCTGCCTTTTCATAGAAATTGAAAAATGATTAAAAATCGTGCCGCGGAAGAAATATTTGTTTTCGATTTTATTTTTATTTTTTTTCACTTTTTTGATCGGTATCAAAATTTATAAATAATAACTTATTTACACTATAACACGTGTACGTATATATAGCGTGAAACCGCAGCTGCCAGCTGCAGTAAATCTTAATTGTTAAATCGCGCGAGTGCAGGCGCAGAAAAGACACGCGAAAATGGAAAGGAGTTTTATTATACCTATACTTGCAGTTCTCCGCAAATGGTTTTACCCGTGAAAATAACGAGATTAAAATATGGGTAAAATCCTGCAGTAGTATAACAACAACAATTATTATTGCAGGCCAATTAGTTTTTTTAGCAAAGCTCTAAGTGAGTCTGACTCAACCGATCCTCGAGAGATTTTATAGTTCCCGGTTTAACAGACGAATCATTACGCTTCGTTTACGATAATCAGAAAGAGTAAAACGTAGTCTTTCTGCTACTAAATTTGTTAAAAAAAGAAAAACAAAAAACAAAAAAGAAAAAACAAAACGATAACCTTTGAAAAAAATTTGAAAATTTTATCTACCTACAAAAATTTTTTGGTAGCTAATTTCAGAAACGTCTTTTTTGATAATCTGACTAACGGGGTGGAGTATAAATCGAGAATGTTGGTAATCGTTGAAGAAAAAAATGGGCGGTTTCAATCCTGAATAGCCGCCATTAGAATATCTAAAAAAATGGCGCCATACTTGTATAGTTAAATCGATCTTTTATCTGACTCTTGAAATTTTCGAAGTAAGTACATACTTTGTTTAAAATGATAAACCTTGCGTGAATTAAGGCCACAAGTGAATAAATTTAAAAATTATATCTATAAAAGCCTGAATAATTAAAAGCCCGTAATTTTTCGCGCTCCGTATTTTCAGAATAAAAATATCGTCTTATATACGAAGAGATTGAGACGGTACCATACGTACATCGTATAGGTCGACATACACATACGTGATTTTGACAATTCACTTCCCTCCGTGATATATATCACAAGTAGGTAGGATATAATGAATAAAGGGGGCAAGAAACGACGACGTCTGACGATCACAAGTCGCTTTAAAGAACTCCGTTGAGATGGCGGTGCAACGTCAGTCAGTCTGATGACAGGGTGTCTTAAGAATGGTTAGAGGAAGAGAGTAAAAAGAAAAAGAGAAAGAGAGAGAGAGAGAGAGAGAGCGAAATATTGAGGTTCGCGGTATGAAAGGATGAACTACTGAGGGAGGGAGGGAGGGAGGGGGCAGTTAACTTATGAATTATGACGTGTGAGCGAGAGAGATGGTTGATGTGAAACGCTCGTAAGGTCATTACGAGGACTAAAGTCAGAGGGCAGCAAAAAGTGAAACGACTTAGACGATGCAGTGCATACGGGGCCAGGGGGATGGATGGATGGATGGTATTACTGTACGACGCTGCATATATACGTCTGCCGTTGGTTCTGCAGCTCCTGCTATACTGATTTCTTCTCTCATATACGGGAAGTTGGTTCATAGCAAAAAAAAAAAAAAAAAAAAAAAAATCCTGTTAAACGAGAGACGAGGGTGAAACCAAGGGGGACGACGCTGCAGGAACCACCGATCTCTATGTACCGAAAAGAAGCATCCTTAACTCTTGCGCGGAACGCGTGAAAAACTAACACGACGTGAGATTTTAGACACACGTGAAGATTATATCGACGCCCGATACCAATGACAGCACATTTCAGATTCCGGGTGAAAAAGAGCACGTTTCAAATTCCGGGTGGAAAAGAGCACATTTCAGATTCCGGGTGGAAAAGAGCACGTTTCAGATTCCGAGTGAAAAAGAGCATGTTTCAGATTCCGGATGGAAAAGAACACGTTTCAGATTGCGAATGAAAAATAGCACGTTTCAGATTCACTCGAAAACTAGCAGAATTCAGGCGAAGCGAATATTACTCATTAGTAAGTGTCAGGTAGGTTTATTATGAAATTGGAAATGCACAATTATGCACAAAAACTCGATTCAATTTTATCATTGAATGATTAATTCAATCTTATAATAAACCTACCCGACACTTGCTAATAAGTAATATTCGGTTCAACCTGAATTGTGCTAGTTTTCGAGTGAATCTGAAACGTGCTATTTTTCATTCTCAATCTGAAACGTGTTCTTTTCCATCCGGAATCTGAAACATGCTCTTTTTCACTCGGAATCTGAAACGTGCTCTTTTCCACCCGGAATCTGAAATGTGCTCTTTTCCACCCGGAATTTGAAACGTGCTCTTTTTTACCCGGAATCTGAAATGTGCTGTTATTCGTATCGAGCGTCGATATGAGGGTTGAACTAATTGCAAAAAAAAAAGACAATCATCATCAACACATCAATAATCTTTGAAAGTAATATTTTGGGGAAATGATATTATAACTTTGAGAAAAACTTATGCTATGTAGGATAACGAGGGATGTGTGCGCTGTGCGCAGGACGCCTTGAACACGATTTAAGAACGAGATATATACCTCGTTGAGTTAACGTCCTACCAACCTACCTACCTATCTACCTACGTATTTAAAAGAAGTCATAGTAGCCCGGAGGTAATTGCCGGAGCGATCTCTTCACACCTCATCATCGTCATCAACAGCCTAGGCGGGGCGCGTCGCGTAGTCGTCGCCGGTATACTGCATAGTAGTGAGTATGGGAACCATGGACCACCCGCTCGCACACGCGCCAGTATTTTCTGGTTACATCACCTCCAGCTCCCAAACGAAGAGAAGAGAAAAGAAGAGAAGAGAAGAGAGAAGAATAAGAATAATAAAAAAAAAAAAAAAGAAAAAAAAATAAGAACTTTAAGCCACAGAGAGAAGAGTTACATAGGTTATAGTCATGGTATGCTGTGCGGCGAGGTCCATTCGTCTATTGTCACCTCTCAAGATCAGAGATGTGCAGCGGTGCACTAGATTCCAAAGATTCTCGCCGCGTCGCGTGCGGACAGCGCACGCGGAGGTCTCTTGGCAAGTATTGGGGCTCCGGGGTTTGCGGGAAGTAAGCGGCGAGAGCGCCGCGACGCCCATAGAATGCGGCGACGTCGGCGACCTGGACCACACGCGCGCACTTTCTAAACGACGCCCATGAAATATGATAATGCAGATCCGCAGCCAGCACCTTGGACAAACCTGGCCATTAAGTGCCTTTTGCGCGAACCTGCACCACCATCATTGCAATATCTTAAGTAGTTCTTAGTCTCACCTATTATGCGAACCGCAAACGCACGGATGTGCAGCAGTGCACAGAAAAAAAGGTTTACTTGAGCCAAGAAAATTATTCTTGATTCGAGATAATTTTGCGGTCCAAAAATGAAGACCGAAATTTTCTCGGATCAAATCAAAAATTTTTCTCGAACCCAAGAAAATTTTCCAAAATTTCTTGGTTCGAGTAAAATTTTTGATTTGATCCGAGAAAATTTCGGTCTTCATTTTTGGACCCCCAAAATTATCTTGAATCAAGTCAACATTTCTTTCTGTGTGTTTCACTGTCTGACTCCGCTACTTTTAACCCAAAATTTAATGAAAGTCCATTTTTGCAATGACCTCTTAAATTTTAGGGTTTGGGGGAGCAATGGGATTTTTTTAACAATCAGACCGAAGGGTTTGTGCGTTTTCGTTTTATCGCATGTCTTAAATATTATGATTATATAATTGATGATGAAAAGTTAGTGTTCCACATATTTTCATATAGGTAAATTCTGTTATCGTTATTTAAGAGCGTAACCGTCAGCGTCAGCGTCAGCCCTTCAACTAGGTAGATTAACCTTAATTGACAAAGATGAGGTAAGAGACTAAAGGAGGAGGAGGAGGAGGAGGAGGTGGAAGAGGCGCATTAATCCAGTACGAACACCTGATTCGAAAATGATTGGTACATAGTAAAGAATAAAGGATGAAGAAATTCTGGGCGCAAGTACCAAGTAGACTCTCGACGCGACGTTGTTAGACTTTACGGATAACTAATATCCAAACAACTTTTTAAAGTTTTGTTCAAATCCGAGCCTCATTTATCAGTCTTAAAGTTTCCCATCTCTAAGGGTTAGCGTAAGACGATGATTATTCTTTCCTATAGATATCTACACGCGTGTAACAAGTAACAACGTCGAAGACAGTGGCGTAAACCCCCGAATGACGAATTTACGAAAAAATTTCTAGGATTGCAGTTTCACATTATTGGTACTAAATTTTCGTCCCTAACTCGCGTTTCCTTATCGTTTTACAAGAAATGAATAATTTTCAAAGACAATTTTTTAAACGATTAGGTATGTCGCACACAAGTGCATAAGGGTATAAGAATGGAAGGTTACTGAAATTTTGTTCCTAAGTTACTATACGCCATTGATAAAAAAAAACAGTTTGGAATATAGATAAATTAAAGACACACTGCATGCTTGAGGTGTAAGTTTTGACATCTTGGAACACAAAACTCTATTTTTTTTTTTCTTTTTCACCCCAGATTTTGACTGCTGACAATAATTACGTTTCTACGAGGGTGTTTTGACTCGTTTCGTGTATACTACTAACGGGCTAAGCTATACATCTGCAGAACTAAACAAATTTCATCTTTATAGTATATCTTCTCTTCAGGGATATTTAAAACTTTAACCACAAACATCAAAGCGGACGACTATATAGAAAATAATGAGATAATAATTAAAAATTATACTCCACCCCTGAAGAAGTTGTCTTACACTATAAAGTTAATGTGTTTTAAGGGGACCAGTACAGCGACTTTTCGAGAAATTATCATAGTCCGAAATCAATTTATTTCACAACCAAAGTTCATTTCACATAAAAATATTTTTCTTTTTCAAAATCATGTGTCGTAAGGATTTCAGAGCATCGTTGGACCGATTCAGGTCATCTTGGATTCATTTTCTTCAGAAAACAAATCCTCGTCATGTGAATGTAGGAATTTTGAAAATTTTTCGTTTTGGCCAAGTTATTTAAGAAATGAGTGATAATAATTTTTGCAAATTTGGTAAATTGATCATAACTTATGACATAATTTTTTATTTTTAAATTCCTACATTCACATGATGAGGATTTGGTTTCTGAAGAAAATGAATCCAAGATGACCTAAATCGGTCCAACGATGCTCTAAAATCCTTACGACACATGATTTTGAAAAAGAAAAATATTTTGATGTGAAATGAACTTTGGTCATGAAATGAATTGATTTCGGACTATGATAATTTCTCGAAAAGTCGCTGTACTGGTCCCCTTAATCTCTTTCGTATATAACTTTAGCCTGCAGAAACATGCATCTCCGATTTTTTTTATCCTTTTTTTTTTCAATTGATTTCCAAAATGTGGTACACCAATCTTCACAAACTTACCGTCTTGACTATGATTCTACAAAATTCTTTGTAAAAAAAAAAAAAAAAAAACTGGATTGTTTTTGTTCAAATGATGCACAAGCTTCACAAACGTAAAATAAAGTGATAAAAAAGTAAAAAAAAAAAAAAGGAAAATTGTCTCGTTATTATTTTTACGGAAATAATTATATAGAATACTACTTTTTCTATAGAAATTGAAAAATAAGATTTATTCAAATACAGAAAAACGACTTACGAGTTGATTTTGGTAGGCAGTAACGGCAGTGAAAATAGCCTCCGGAAAAACGAATGTTTTATACGGTTCTTGTTCGAGGTCAATAATGGGTCCACCAGCTCCAGAATCGGGTCGTATAACGAGGTGAATTCTTGGCTGATATTTGTGCATCGAGTTCAGAACGAGCTGGAAAATAAAGAATTCATTCATTTATTATATAGCCGCTAACGATGTATCCCATCGAGATCTTGCGTAGCTCAAGATGTTTTGGAGAAGAAAAAAAAAAAGAAAGAAGAAAGAAGAAAGAGAAAAAAGAGAAAGAAGAAGAAAGATACAGTTTAAAAACCATTTAAAAAAATAACGAACACTCACGTGGCCGAGTTTATCCAAGTCGTTGTTGGTCAGTTTAACCTTCTCAAACGACACGACCTGCTTGCGCAGCTGCTCACCAGTAAACGGCGAGTCAGGGTGAAGATATAGACGAGCTGGTGCCGGTGGATCTGCCTTTCCAGCTACTAGCCATGAACTTCTGTGATAGGCGTATCTGTACCTTTTGTTGTCCACAGGGACAATGTCCATTAACACTGCGTATCGACCCTCTGCTCTTAGGCCACTGAAGGACACGCGACAAGTTGGAAACATCCGCCTATACATACAATAAGCGAGACTCAAGATGTTAATATTTCTGTCGTTTTTAAATTTGTTAATAAATCGGTGCATTTTTATTTATTTTTTTGATTTTTGTCATTTTTATTTGTAAAAATAAATAATCGAAAATTTAGAATAACGTGTTTAAGGGTATAAATTTGATACATGGAACATACGTCTTAATCACGCGATCCGAAAACCCGGGTGAACAAATTAGGTTGCACCCCGCCGGTTTTTCACGCGACCTCTCAATCGCGGTTAGATTGTAGCGTCGTAACGTGTTATAAATTGTTATATATCGACTATACGATGAATCCATTAGTTATACCCTGATGGCTTCGGGCGACAGAACCCAGCGCCAAGCTTGTGAAGAATATAGAATTTAAGGTGCCACAAAATAAGTGGCATGTCCTATGTATTATATTATACATATGTATGTACTATATATTTCATGACGTCAGAAACGATGAATTTTCGTCGACAAATATTAAGCCTGAAACGGGGATTATGAGTGACGATTTTTGTTGAAATGATTTTTTCACACACAGAAAAAAAGGTCAACTTGAGCCAAGAAAATTATTCTTGATTCAAGATAATTTTGTGGGTCCAAAAATGAAGACCGAAATTTTCTCGGATCAAATCAAAATTTTTCTCGAACCCAAGAAAATTTGGAAAATTTTCTTGGGTTCGAGAAAAATTTTGATTTGATCCGAGAAAATTTCGGTCTTCATTTTTGGACCCACAAAATTATCTTGAATCAAGTCAACCTTTCTTTCTGCGCATAGAAAAATTAAAAGAAAAAAAAAAAAAGTATACACTCAGAAAAATAACAACCAAAATTTGGTTATTATATGCACAATCAAATTTTTTGTTCAGTCAATCAAAAATTTTGGTTATTCCAACGAAATTTTTGGTTGACTGAACAAAAAAAATGTGATTGTGCATATAATAACCCAAATTTTTGTTGTGTCAACAAGACTTTTTTCTGAGTGTAGGGTGTTTGCCTAGTGATTTATCGACGAAATTAGCTTATCGTTGGGAAAGCAGGTAGTAGTATATCTGACGGGGGAAAGTAACGAACCAAGAAAAAGAGCTAAATAGGGAAAGACAAGGCGAGAGGGAAAAGATAAAAAGGAAAAGGAAAAGGGAGGATAAGGCGACGCGCACCTAATTGCCCGTCCCAGTGTTTCTCAAGCGTTGATCCCCTGCGAGGGAAAAACGCGAGAGTGGCACTCGGCAGCGTTCGCTCGCGCCTTGGTAATTAGATCTGCGTCGCAACGCTGGTCGTCGCTCCCTTTACCCGTCAACTTATACGCGCTCACCCTTTCTATCGCAGTATTTTTCTCGCTCTCATTTCCCCTATTTCTTTTTCCCGCTGTTAATCCTGACTACTACTACCACTACTTCTTCTTCTTCTTCACTGACGTTCTTCTCCTCTCTCGTTAGTTAATCTACCAAAAACCTGTACCACTCTTTTTAGCCTGTTGTTATGCTGCAGCATGTATATATATATATATATGTGCAGGTTCCCACGTCGTAAGAGATACGAGCGAGAAGAACGAGCATATCCACCCCCTTTCTTCTCCTCAAAACTAACTCGCCCTCCAATCCAATGGGCACGTTAAATTCATTAACAAAGGACGGTTTGATAAATAAATGCATTACTCACGACCCTAACGCGCTCGGGATGAATGCATACCAAGTCAACTCGAAACCGAGACTCGAGCGACGACTTCGGTCGTAGAAATTGTAGAGGTGGAGGTGGAAGTGGAGATGGAGATGAAGGTGGAGGTGGAGGTGGAGGTAGAGAGATAAGATCGGCGGGTGTCCCCGCGGTTTAGTGCTTCAACAGCGGGGGGCACGACACGGTATTAATGTTTGCCTCCGAGGTTTGGTATAGTACTGCAGCCCGCTACATATAAGACAACCTTGGGGTAGCGTGCCTAGATTTGTATTTAAGAAAGGTTCTGGTTTGACCGATCGTTGGGATCGGTTCGAATATACGGTTTAGGCGAAAGTTGATGCTGAGCTTAGAATCGTCTTTAGACCTTCATCTTTATTTCTCTATACGAAACACTTTGGATCAAATGATACGCGTAACCCGCGCACGGATCATCTCCTTTGTTCCCTCAACGTCTATTTCGATCCTGCACCCGATGTCAGACCCCACCCCAGTTTATTTTCAAATTTGCCTCTTTTATAAGATTCTAAAACTAAATTTCTAATCTTTAAAAATCTCTATTTATTTCCTCCCTTTTTTTCCATTTCCAGTTCCATTTATTCAACGTGTATTTGGGGAAGAAGGGAAGAAAAAGAAAAACTGGAGAAATACCTACAGGGGAAACTACTGCAACTATATATTCTTCTGCCGCTGCCAGTTCTATAGAATCCGTGCAGTGAATTCTTTCGAGTTGTAAAATTGCCAACGATCACTCGCTACAGAAGTTTCTCTCGCAATGCAGTAGAGAAATATAAGAGTTGAATGAAAAAAAGTCTACATGTAGAGTCTGCGGTATATACACGCGAGCCAACCGACACCGTCGCGACGCGGTATACGTTCTGCATGCTGGCATATGGATATGGCGCCGACGACGTTGTTTCAATCGAGTACACGTGCGAATACTTACTATACGTACGCGCCTAAGATTTTTATAACGGTTGAGAAAATTTCACGAGATAACGCAAATAACTGATAGCAATTAGTGTTCAAAGGTAATATGCGAATAGACAATTATTATTGCACCAGTGCAAAAATTAATGCAGCTATGAGACAGGAAATAAATATTTTCTGTAACACAGATGTATGGAAAGTTCTTACTTTGTGTACCGAAAATTGTACGCAAAATAGCGGATTCCTGCGGTGATCTTATACAAAGTGTGCGGGAATCAACATTCCCGCACACTTTGTCAATTTATCTATACAGATGTATAGACAAAGTGCGAACTTCCATGTAACAGAATTACAAAAAAATGGTGTATGAACTAGTGCGGAAAGCTCACACTCATCGGGAATCACCAACTTTCCGCACTAGTATTATAATATACTAATTTTCATCGATGTTATTAATCAAAAATGAGACATTTTTTGGTCGAATGTATTTCGAGTCGATATAATAGGATATTCCCACGGGTATTTTTGTGCCAATTTTTTCTAGTTGGTGGAAAATTATTACGGAACTTTGATTTTTATGATATATAGCTGCGTTATTACGTAGTACGTCAATATAATGTAATATTCGTGATGTAATTATAAAGCATTCTAAAGCGAGTCATGACTCCCACTGTTTATTAGAATTGAAGAATTTGAAAGTCGTGTTACATCATGGTATAATTACCGATCACTGATCACCAATTACTAATCGTCAATAGTAACCCTAACACAGCTACTACCTATCTGTTACATAATTCATACATCCGCCGCGTGAATCCGAATGATCGAGCTTCGCAAAATTGCACACCATGTAATTATTTTGATACTATATTATAATTGCAGATGTTAAAAATCAGGCTGATATTCCTTTAAAATCAGCGTGTAATTATTATCCTATAGCACGTCGACTGAACGCATATATAAGATTGTTAGAACAAATTAGGTAATCATTAACTTTAACTAAACGAGAATCATCACGAATCGAAATAGGTACTCCTAAGAAAGTGTGTGTGTTGGTACGGTTTATGACTCGGTGAAAATTGCCTAATGAAATACACAATCATAGTTCATAGTAAAACGCGATTCTGCACTAAAATTCGCTCTGATCTGTCCGACAGTTATCGAGATATTCTGCAATGAAATTTCGAACACCTCCACCTCCCGCACTAATATCAGTTTTCAGATTGTGTAACATTGTGGCGAAAATTATCTCGGAGTGCTAAGAAGTAAAGGCGAAATAAATTTCGCTAAAATCGAAGGTGCGAAACAGGGATAGACAGAAAAAAAAGGTTAACTTGAGCCAAGAAAATTATTTTGATCTGATCCGAGAAAATTTCGGTCTTCATTTTTGGACCGCAAAATTGTCTTGAATCAAGTTAACCTTCTCTCTAAATTCGAATCAGTGGAAAGTCACTGATGGCAGTTACAAGTATACCAAAATTACTGACAATCAGTGAAAATGTTACTGATTGTCAGTGATTTTGGTATACTTATCACTGCCATCAGTGACTTTGCACTGATTCGAATTTAGAGAGTTTCTTTCTGTGTGGATATAGTCTAAACACACACCGTCCCGTCTTGGTGATGATCATCTCCGTGCCCAGCTTGTTAAACTTATCCCAAAGTTCCTTGGTCTCCAAATGACATACGACATGCCTAAGTTCTTCGCAATTCGATCGTTCCTGAAGTAGTGGATTCGTCGGAGATGCAGCCTTGCCGCTCGTACTTCCAGCGTCGTCGTTCTCCGGTTCATCCTCTGTGTCGACAGGATCTGGGGGGGGAGGAGGTCTTCCTCTAGAAACCCCCGACCCACTTGGTTCTCTCTCTGCAAAAAAAAAAAAAAAGAAAAAATTATGATGTTTTTTTCTCTTTAAAGTTAATTTATTGTACATTAACAATTTATTATTATGTACCCTGCGCACTTCAAATTTTTTAAAATCAATCCCAGAATTCGATATCAAATTTTCATTCATACGGAATTCATCTGGGGGGAAACGAGATAAATCAATCCATAAGCTACGAAGGGCATTTTTCAGAGACACTTTCACGACCGAGATGATATCTCTTCATCTGTGTAAAGAACACTTCCGAACAAGGGGTCATTCACTCAAAATTTTAGTGTAGGTACAAATGATTTCGTGATTTCATATGATTTCCTTTATAATTCTGGATGATTTCTGCTGATTTTCGATTATTTCAAAGTGATTTCGAAGAATTTCAATTGAATTCCTGTAATTACCGAACAATTTCGAAGAATTTTCGCTGACTTTCAGTGATTTCTCAGTGATTTTTGTCTGATTTCAACTGATTTCAAACCAGGGTGTACAGCTGATTTCAGGAGTTAATAGCCCCTCGGTGTAGATGTCATTTTTTTGCACTCGAGTAGTTCATTCATTCATTTATTTATTCATTTAATTTTATAAAAGAGACAGACGTAGACGTAGACGTGTGTCTAAATAGGTGGCATAAAACGTTGGTCTCTTTGGCCATTATTCTGCTATTCTACTTATGTTCAAAGTGTCTCTCTTTTAGCTGTCCGATATATGTATAGATTATACTCGAGACTTGTTTGTCAAATAATTAAATTATGACGATGATGGTACAGAGCTGACTAGCAGTGAGTGAGTTGTATAATTTACATAATGACAAAGCCGCGATAAACCATGAGACAAATCAATCAAGAATCTATATATTACAGATATATAGGTAGGTACTGAGAATATGCACACCTCAACAATTACGCAAGAAGTTCTTTGATCGAATATATTAATTATGTACTGCGCTTGGAAGCTGCGGAATAGCAAAAATGAAGAAATTAAACAAGAAAAATGACTTCATTGGATTTTTCTTTCGGTTTTTTGTCACTTGAAATTCATAAAAAAAAAAAAAAAAAAAAAAAAAACAAAATAGGGATTAAAACATATAATTATTTTACATGGAATTTATACTTCAGTTGCCCAAATTCATTACCTATGGATAGTAAATTTAGTAGATTATCTAGTTCGCTCGTTTGGGACATAATATGAAGAAACATTGATTGCAGTAATAAAATTGAAGAAAAAGAAAGAAAAAAAACAGAGAGAATTATAATAATAATGAAAAAAACCGACTTTAAGTCTTGCGGCTGTATATAATTTATACTTAAACGATATGTATAATATTAACGATATATGGAAAACAAAACATATCCCACCCGTAAGGCATTCGTATATGGCAGAAGCTATAGTGTTGATTGAACGTTCATCGTGAGCTAAATGATGGGTACTTAGCGATGATTAAAAATTCAATTGCCATTTTAAATGTTTGAAAGTATAAAGTCATTGCGAGATAATTTATTACCGTAGTACTACTACGCTATATTACTACCTTGGTATAAATAATGAATCGCGCTCGTTTTAAACGTACATAGATCATTCGTATCGTACATATATATTAATTAATATAATGATGATAAATTTCTCCAGCTATACGATAAAAAGAAATTCAAATTTTTTTTTTTTTTTTTTTTTTTTTGTTCACTGTTTGTAGTCGCAGCTTCACCTGACAGGTACCAGCGAAATTCGAAGTATATAAGACGTATTTAAAGTGCAGATAAACACGAGAAATCTGCATATTTGCAAAATATTTGCGGTATCGAAAACAAAAACTGATACAAGACCTCGAATGTCTTTTAAATTTGAAAATTGTTTATCGCGCTTCTGGAGTAAAACAATGCTCAAGTATTTTTCATTTTTAATTTTTTTTTTTTTTTATATACTTTTATCACGCGAAGTGAACCAGTTCGCAATAATTCTGCAAGGTAGGTATATATATATAACTCGGTGGATATAAAATGGCGGTTTGTTTCGATGGATGCGCTCAAGGTTTGCGCGGGAAATATATATATATATATATATATATAGAGGTATATAATATTGCTGCATAGCATGTATATTATAAGACAGATGGAATTTCTCCGCGTATAAGAAATTTATTTTCAAAGCTTCAAACAGAGTTTTCAAACAAATCAATCGTACTATAGAAGCATAATATCGTTCTTAGCATATACCTACTAGCTCGAGGATTTTGAAAATTCGCAAACCGCATATTAAGCTTATATATACAAATAAATAAATGAAAATCTCTTTCACTGAAATGACCGCAATCCGATATATTATATACATCATACTGCACTTCTCAATGTTTTTACAATCATTATACATATATACCTTCGAATAATTTTCGGTTAGATATATTATATACACACATTCGGCAAAGTCATTACTATATATACACAGAAAGAAAGGGTAACTTGATTCAAGAAAATTTTGCGGTCCAAAAATGGAGACCGAAATTTTCTCGGATCAAATCAAAAATTTTCTCGAACCAAGAAAATTGGCACAATTTTCTTGGTTCGAGAAAATTTTTGATTTGATCCGAGAAAATTTCGGTCTCCATTTTTGGACCGCAAAATTTTCTTGAATCAAGTTACCCTTTCTTTCTGTGTACTATTGTCGTTAGTTATATCTCAGATATACCTACTACGCTATACGTCCCGTGTAGAAATTTAAATCGGGATCTGGTCGGGTCCCGACCAGTCAGCCCCGTTTCAAGTCGGGCGCTGGTCAGGATAACTGGCCAGAATCCAGCCAGTAGTGTCACGGTAAAACATTAAGTTCCTGGCCAGGGACACCTTTCCCTAGCCGGAATCTGGTCAGGCACTAGTATCGGGCCGGTACGAAGATTTTCTTCCAAAAATTCTCTGGGATTGATAAAAGGATTTATAGGTGTAAGCTATTACTACGATTTGGAATTATTTTTATTATACGTACATTTATTATTATTTATTTATTGTGTTATTTTTATTTTTTTATTTTATTTCATTTTTTTGAACTTTAAAATTTTATCATTTCTTGATTTATTCATTTATTATTGGTTTTCAACGCATTCCAATGAACTCAGTTTGAATTCGAATAATTATTCTTATTACGAAACTGTTCACGAAAACGTGCATACCTTTAGAAATGCATGTGCGGGTTCTTCGACTTCAATACATTCATCGGAGTCGGATTCATCCGCACAATAACCCAGTTCTACTAGCTTCTTTGCTATCAATCGGCGTTTCCTAGTACGCCGCCGATTTTGATCCTTAATCTTACGCGGAAGGTCCATGGCAATATACTACAAGCTTCAATATATATTACGTACAACTCTATCAATTACATTGAAGTTAGAAATCGGCAAATAGCTGCACCCGATAACTGAGAAGACGATGCGCATGCGTCTCATAGGACAGTCAGAAAATTAAAGTGGCCGGTATGAACATTATCCCATGTTAGTGACCAAAATTAAGCTTCGGTCGAAGATAGTCCGGCCAGAGTCTGACTAGTACCCACCAAGGTGATAGGAAAAAATACCCCAATCAACCCCCGTTTAATACCCAGTGAGGTTTTTTAGTAAATCAAAACTATCCCGACCAGTACCTGATCAGTACCCGATTAGGAATCTTAATAGAAAATATCCCGACCAGCACACGACTAGCGCCCCACTTCTGATCGGGATAAGTGGGGCTATTTCTACACGGGGTAAACCGCAAATAATCTCGATTCAATTTCGTTTCGAATATGATAATTTAGGAAGATTATAGGTATAGGATGTATTTCGTAAATGTATCGCATCAAATTTTCTGATCTGGATGAAAAAACAAAATAACATTCACACTTGCCAAGACTTTATTTTTTTTTTTTTTTTTTTTCATTTTTAACGCGAATTATTTGAAATTGAATTTTCTCAATAATATTAATGTATTGATCCGAGAGATACAACCGCGACGTACCTGTATACCTATAGTACACAACGCCACTAAATAAAGAGAAGATAAATTTCAATATAAACTGAAAAAAAAAAAAAAAAAAAAAAAACAGCTGATGTCGACGCAACTTGTGTTATTTTATCATACAACTCAATTGGCATTGTTAACAGCTCCTTCACCACCGTCACGCAAGTGGGATTTCATAAAAGAGTCTTACACAGAAAAAAAGGCTAACATGTGCCAAGAAAATTATTCTTGATTCAAGATAATTTTTCGGTCCAAAAATAAAAACCGAAATTTTTTCGGATCAAATTAAAAATTTGAAAAATTTTCTTGGTTCGAGAAAAATTTTGATTTGATCGGAGAAAATTTCGGTCTTCATTTTTAGACCGAAAAATTATCTTGAATCAAGTCAACCTTTCTTTCTGTGTACGGTACTTGCGCGATGTAAACCCAGCTATTATCGCGCATAAGTTTCGTTCATTCGACTGTCTATACCATTTTTTTTTTTTTTTTTTTCGTTTTTTGTCACACATTTTCGAACACCTCCAATGTATATCTTTGATAATGCGTCACATACATACATACATACATACATACATACATACATACATGATGTACATAATATGAAAAGTATATGAAAAATAACAAAGTTTTTTTTTTTCACTATAATAACAATAATTACAAGGAACATATACTAGTAATACATATTATATTCATTTATCTATAGTAGTATATGGTCTATTCAAATGTAAAGTTAAACTCTATATGGATACTAGATAATACTATATAGCCGAGTAAATATATACCGCACACGCCGTTTGTCTAGACGTTTACACGGTATATATAATATAGGGATGATATTTTAATTGATGCGTTTTGCTTCTGAAGTGGCTACTATATACGCAAAGGCATCATCAGAGATGCACACCGGGACTGTTGCTACTGTAGCATGGGTGAGCTGGTGCTTGCGGTGCTGCTGCTGCTGCTGCTGCTGCAGATGCCTCGACACAAATTCTTTAAAGAGGAAATAAGACGCTATTTATAAGAATGGCGGCCGTCTTTCCTCCTAGCTAACGTTCTTATACCGTGAATATTCGTGGATGAGCGACATGCCTAGAACCGAAGATATCCGAACCTAGTACGCCTTATTGTATGCAACTGCAGATACATGTGCATGTATATTAAATCTATACATGAATACGTCTATGTATGGGTATAGACGTCGAGCTGTCAAGCTGTCATCTGCTGTAGAGCCTCTATGTGCATTTGTCGCGAACTTTTATTAGGTTATTAGGTTATTCAGGTTATTATTACCGTAGGATCAGTGATGAATCAATTTCGAATAATTACGTGTGATTAATTAATTAATTAATTAATTAAATAATTAAATTAATTTGATCTGCCAGCCTGTCGAAGCAATGATATCTAATAGGTTAGACTGTCTCCTGTACCGCAGATGTGTTTCGCCTAAACGTGAATAATGTTTCGCCGTATCAGTGATCTACGTAACAGCAGATCAATGTAAGTCGAAGTGAACGATAACAGGTAAATCTTATTATAATCGGTGCAATAGTAATTATACTCTATTTATGAGCACCCTCAAGTAGTCAATTTCTGCGGTCCACAGGTACAGCACCTGCATGAACACTGGCATCAACCTCCTACTTCCTTTCAAACATCTTTCCTGCTCGCTTATACCAGAGGTCACCATCGATATCACAGGAATTCCAAGACTCGCGTCGTTATCCCGTAGGATTTACTCCTGTGGTACTGAGACCCTATGCTACAAGACCATATCGCAAAGACTCTGCGGCCTAGACGAGCAAGATTATACTGTTAAAATGTAATTGTGAAAAAATTGTACAAAGGCAGGTAACATACTTCAACGCTCATGTAAAGTCATTTCTTAAGACAGACTTGTTTCATATCCAACTACAGAACTACACAGGATAATCTCACAAGTTCTTCCATGCCAGTGTTACAAATTAAATTAACAAACTGAACAATAAAAGATTGAGATCAATGCAAAATAATAATTATTATCATTAATTATTAGTGAAGAGTATACTATACTGTAAAATAATAATAGTAATAATAATAATCATTGGTAGATGAGTATTTTACGTTATCTTGATAACTTGAACAAAATAGATGTTTAAACTCATTTTAATTATCATTAATTATTATTATTTATTATTATTCAAGTGTATACGGTGAACAAGTTGAACAAGTTGTGTATAGGGTGAACAAGTTAAACAAGTGAATGATATATTTATCATTTAAATATTCTCGGTCTATTATAAAGACGCCACGCGACGTGCTGCCAAGTTAATTACTGCTCAAGGTGGCAGTAGTGTTCTTGACCAAGAACAAGGAGCTGCAAGGAGCCACAACGTGCCACAACGTGCTGGGCTGTGGACAAAAGCGAGTGTAAACATTTTTGAACGGTAATTATATCTTACTTATTTACATTAATAAATCGGTAAGCCTTGATCCAGCGTGTGCCGATTACGATTGGATATCGTTAAGTGGCTTTTATTAATTTAAAGTTGGAATGAAAATTTACAGAATTAAGAATCCACGTGTTCGATCTCCATTTTTTTTTCATCACGTGAAAGACGTTGAATTTCGTCGACAAATTGAGCGCAAACGTTGAGTTGTTACTAGCTGATGAATATAGCTGACAACTGTACCTTAACGAAACTGCTCAAAATGTCCGCCGCCGCAGTCGATGCACTGCTGTAATCGATGACGATAATTTGTTTTTGCACGTTGTGGCTCCTTGCAGCTCCTTGTTCTTGGTCAAGAACACTACTGCCACCTTGGGCAGTAATTAACTTGGCAGCACGTCGCGTGGCGTCTTTATAATAGACCGAGAATATTTAAATGATAAATATATCATTCACTTGTTTAACTTGTTCACCCTATACACAACTTGTTCAACTTGTTCACCGTATACACTTGAATAATAATAAATAATAATAATTAATGATAATTAAAATGAGTTTAAACATCTATTTTGTTCAAGTTATCAAGATAACGTAAAATACTCATCTACCAATGATTATTATTATTACTATTATTATTTTACAGTATAGTATACTCTTCACTAATAATTAATGATAATAATTATTATTTTGCATTGATCTCAATCTTTTATTGTTCAGTTTGTTAATTTAATTTGTAACACTGGCATGGAAGAACTTGTGAGATTATCCTGTGTAGTTCTGTAGTTGGATATGAAACAAGTCTGTCTTAAGAAATGACTTTACATGAGCGTTGAAGTATGTTACCTGCCTTTGTACAATTTTTTCACAATTACATTTTAACAGTATAATCTTGCTCGTCTAGGCCGCAGAGTCTTTGCGATATGGTCTTGTAGCATAGGGTCTCAGTACCACAGGAGTAAATCCTACGGGATAACGACGCGAGTCTTGGAATTCCTGTGATATCGATGGTGACCTCTGGTATAAGCGAGCAGGAAAGATGTTTGAAAGGAAGTAGGAGGTTGATGCCAGTGTTCATGCAGGTGCTGTACCTGTGGACCGCAGAAATTGACTACTTGAGGGTGCTCATAAATAGAGTATAATTACTATTGCACCGATTATAATAAGATTTACCTGTTATCGTTCACTTCGACTTACATTGATCTGCTGTTACGTAGATCACTGATACGGCGAAACATTATTCACGTTTAGGCGAAACACATCTGCGGTACAGGAGACAGTCTAACCTATTAGATATCATTGCTTCGACAGGCTGGCAGATCAAATTAATTTAATTATTTAATTAATTAATTAATTAATTAATCACACGTAATTATTCGAAATTGATTCATCACTGATCCTACGGTAATAATAACCTGAATAACCTAATAACCTAATAAAAGTTCGCGACAAATGCACATAGAGGCTCTACAGCAGATGACAGCTTGACAGCTCGACGTCTATACCCATACATAGACGTATTCATGTATAGATTTAATATACATGCACATGTATCTGCAGTTGCATACAATAAGGCGTACTAGGTTCGGATATCTTCGGTTCTAGGCATGTCGCTCATCCACGAATATTCACGGTATATACTATACCTATATATTTTCTCATACGGTAGTCACGGGGGGGTGGAGGAGGGGAGGAGGGGGGTGGAAAGAAATATATATATATTGTTCCGTCAAAAACGTTGGGAACTCTTTCCTAAAGCGACGAGTGTTGACAGACAGGAGACATACGAACGCGAATGGACCTACATAAATTACAATTCATAGAAATTGACTACATGACGATTTTCTATATTCTCTACTTGGGGGAAAAAAAAAAGAAAAAAAAAAAAAAAAAAAAAAAAACAGAAAAAACAACGTGGACAATTTTTTTTTTTTGTCCCAAGAAAAAATTTTCTGTCCCAAGAAAAATTGTGTTGTCCCAATAAATTTTTTTTTTTTTTTTTTAAATCAATAATATCATATAGTAGGTGCGTATATATGAAAAATCGTGATTGATTGATTAAATAAACGATTAATACCCGATGACGCGTGTTCGATTTAAGAATTAGAAAAAAATTAAAAAAGAAAAAAAAAGTGAAGAAACGAAAAAATTTGTCAGACTCTTGGGTTAGTAGGTATATGTAATCGTTTCGTATTATACGTATATTTACAATCACTTGTCAGTTAGATTAACTCTAGAGAGGTGTTACCGAGCACCGTTCATACTTTAGAGTGTATAATAATATCCGCATACCTATACTCGTCTGAAATAATTATACCTATACGATTTTTTATTTCTTCATAAAATTATGTATCATGAAAATCTAGAAATTTTCAAATCGCAATTCTGTCTTGTCATTTATTTCAGAATCGAGTCAATTTTGCAAAACTATTTTTCCATATCTAGAGAAAAAAAAATTTTTACTTTTCTTTTTTGAATTCGTTACTTAAGTCAGCGATTAGATTATAAGATATATATATATAATGTATAATAATATATAGGAAGATACACAATAATTAACGATCTTCGTAAATATATCTACCGCGATCGCATCATAAGTCTTTTTCGAGATGCCAATCTTCTCTCTCTCTCTCTCTCTCTCTCTCTCTCTCTCTCTCTCTCTATTTTTCTCTTTTTCTCTCAAAGTCTATATCCAAGAGATTTTTTTTTTTTTTTCTCTCTCTCTCTCTCTCTCTCTCTCTTTCTGATAGTAAAATTTTTTTTTTTTTTTCTATTGCTGCCTACTGTATACCGCCATATTGAAACAAAATGGCGTCGATTTAGTTATTAAACAATCTTCAACTTTACGCGCGGATTTACGACTGCTAATAAAACTCATCTTATCTGTCGACGGTTATATATATTATATTACCTAACTACTATCTTTACCGACAATGTTTTAAACATTTTTTTTTTTTTTTTTTTTCTATTTTTTTCGCGACTTATAAATTAAAATAATATTTTCATCAGCGAGAATTAGATCGTCGTTTAATTTATAATATATCGCGAAAATCTCTGACTATTATGCTATAGATATAGATGACAAATTTTCTGTTTACAATATAATTTGATATTATATAGCGCTCATAATTCTTTTTTCCCCGCAAAGTAGTTAGGTATAACGTGGCGTGGGGTCTAACAGCTCGACGTTGTCTAGTGTAGCTAAAATTTCAGGAAATAGCTGAATTTACAAATCGTCTAAAAAATATTTTATTTCTTCGATAATTGACGACGTAATTTTGTTATTTCTTCATTTTTTCTTCATTTTTTTTTTTTTTTTTTTGTTTTACTTGAGAGAAGGGCCGCGCATATATATATAATACTTCGTTTGCAATTCGTATAAATTAAATAATTACACAGTTTTTAATTGGAAATATGATTCTATAATATGTTGCAGTTGAAAATTGTTGCGGTATTCTATTTTGAGAATAAATTAATAAGAAAATCAACGATATATATATATATATATATATAGATATTGTATCTATCTATCTAATTGGCTTAATTAAGGCGTCTAAATTTACATGCCACTTAATGCCTCGTGACTTACTCAATGCGAGAGCACGTGACAAGATTTATACGTCAAGGTAGAGCAAGTATTTAAAAATATACTTCAAGGATCATTATAGTCTACTACTGTTATACACGATCTCTAATATATTAATTATATATTTCCATATACATATTGCAGTGTTTAAAAAATTTATTCATTTTTATTTATTTATTTTTATTTTTTTTTAATTTTTCTCGCGAATTAATAGAAGAGATCGTCTCCCTATAATTATCACCGATATTTTTTAAAATTAGTATATTTAATATTATATACAAATCGTTGTAGTATATATATATATAGGCTCGCGCCTAAACTCCTCAAGTGTATACCTATTTAAGATTAGAAACTAAACGGTATTTCACTTCGTCAGGCTTTAAATTAAAAATTTAAAAGCTTTCGGGTCTCCCATAAACGATTAGATAACTAACGAAGCAATGACTCAGTTTAGGAACGACTATATAAGAACCAAACTTGGTCTATAGCCATGTATATCTCTTTTTCTATCTCTATATACATGTATTTAAACCTACACGCTATTCATACACACGACTTCACCTATAGCTGGTGAGAAGAAATAGGAAGGAATAATAAGATGATGAAGAGTAAAGAAGAGGAAGAGGAAAAGGAACGTCTCGATCCACGTTGGGTCTAGTGAGTCTAATGGGTCTAGTATGGGTCCCGAAGTAAGTTTGGGACTCGTATGTATATATATAGCCGTGCCGCGCAGCGCAACCGGCTAATAAATTAATGGTCGCTTTCCGTGTTGGTCCCCGCGTAAATTGTAATGTTTTGTAAACAACGAACCAGTGGGTTTCCGATGCCGGGGGAGATAGGGATCATTCCAACAGTAGTTAGGCCGGCTGGTAGGTAGTTGGTTAGCACCTACGGGCTATACGGGTGCCTCGAGACTTTAGATATCTCCCTTTACTCTGCGCACCGATCCCGATCGCTTATGTCTTTATGACTAGCACCTGGTCCAACTCTAAACCTGCATCACACCGCTATACGTGCGTAAGCTAAGAGGAGGATAGCGTCTTGTAACCATATTACGGTTTTGCGGTCTATACGCTCTACTGCGCAACTACTACATAAGACGTGGCGCATAATATAAACGGCTATTATACTATATCAAATGCGCAAAGATTGATTGAGACCACTTTTTTACTTTACCGCACAAATATTTCTCGATCTATTATCCCTAACACATCGCTGCACTCTTCAAATTTATCACGGTATGATAAACCATAACATCAGGGTGGCTCGTATAATATGACGATCGAAATTTTCAATATTTTGGCACTAGTTTTATTATACAAGCGTGAATTGCTTAAGTGGGATGCGAAATTTTTTCAGGAAGTCAAAAAGGCTTCTATATAGCGACGCCCGATACGAATAACAGCACATTTCAGATTCCGGGTGAAAAAGAGCACGTTTCAAATACCGGGTAGAAAAGAGCACATTTCAGATTCCGGATGGAAAAGAGCACGTTTCAGATTCCGAGTGAAAAAGAGAATGTTTCAGATTCCGGATGGAAAAGAACACGTTTCAGATTGAGAATGAAAAATAGCACGTTTCAGATTCACTCGAAAACTAGCACAATTCAGGCGAAGCGAATATTACTCATTAGTAAGTGTCAGGTAGGTTTATTATGAAATTGGAAATGCACAATTATGCACAAAAACTCGATTCAATTTTATCATTGAATGATTAATTCAGCCTTATAATAAACCTACCTGACACTTGCTAATAAGTAACATTCGGTTCAACCTGAATTGTGCTAGTTTTCGAGTGAATCTGAAACGTGCTATTTTTCATTCTCAATCTGAAACGTGTTCTTTTCCATCCGGAATCGGAAACGTGCTCTTTTTCACCCGGAATCTGAAATGTGCTGTTATTCGTATCGGGCGTCGATAGAGTCTCTGAATTTTTGCCGAAAATTATTTCGCGGTGAGAACTCTCTAAATTTCTTGGAATGAAAAATTGACTATTTTTTTCTTGGAGTTGCACAATTTTCAAATGAAAATTCACTTCCTTGGAGTGAAAATCGTGCAACTCCAAGAAAAAAGAGTGAATTTTTCACTCCAAGAAATTTAGAGAGAATATGATAAATTTGAATCAAATTTTTGGCAATTACCTTACTGCAACGTATGAATATACTTATGGAATCAAATCGTTCAGTTTATGTTTCTTATAGCGGTGTTTATCTGCACGCATATATAATTTCTCAGGTGTGAATCGTATTTGTTGAAAGGTATTCGTATACTAGAGGTATATAGTATATATATATTCGAGAAACGAATTGATAGTTGCGGGCGTATATAATAAATCTTAAAGTGGGTTGGCGTGTTGCCTAGAGAGCTTTGTTGCAGCGTTAAATAACGTTGCGTATAGATATGAAGATAAAGTTGTTTTTTTTTTTTCATCATTCTTCAGATTTTCAAACATATCACGCATTAATTGTATTGCAGATGATCAGATGCAACCCCGGATATATAATTAAATATAAAAATTGACAAATGTCAATCATGATGTACGATTTCAACCGTTTAACGAAAGAATGATCTTACATCCGAGGCCTATATAATAACGACCAACAGAGAACAGTTCAGCAGCGTAATTCAGCCGAAGTATAAACTATAATATGTGTGTGCAATGATATAACGGCATGGTTGAGCAATAATTCATCCCTTTTATATCTCTGAGTTATTTCTTCGCAATTTTTGTGCGGTTTCGTTTGATATTCAGCACCCGAAGATAACCATTTATTGCACACTTTCCCACGTCGGCGTTACGTCCCGCAAGCACATAGGTATATATACCTACATGTATACACTTATATGTTCAGATGCGTATACCTATGTATGTACACTCGAGAATAATAAAATACTCTAAATGTATATTGCGACTATTCCTATATCGAGCTTTTCGGACTTTTAAATTGTAACCACTCTCCGCTGCAGATGCGTGTAGACAAAAACAAATTCGCATTTATACTTCGCCATGGCTGTGCATCTATTAGGGTACACTCAGAAAAAGATCTTGTTGCCACAACCAAAATTTGGGTTATTATATGGACAATCACATTTTGTTGGAATAGCCAAAATTTTGGTTGTCCCAACAATATTTGGTTTTCCCAACAAAATTTTGGTTATCCCAACGAAATTTTTGGTTGACTGAACAAAAAATGTGATTGTCCGTACAATAACCAAATTTTGGTTGTGTCAAAAAGACTTTTTTCTGAGTGTACGTGCACTGAGAAAAAAATATTCCTGGAATTGCAATAAAACAGCAATAAAACATTATTGCTGCATACCAACCTGCAATAATCATTGCTGAAGCTGGGCTATGAATATTGCAAGCTTGTACAGCAATATTGTATTGCTACAGTAGCAAACAAATTGTTGTATCTGCAATATTTTATTGTTGAAGCAGCAACGTAACTGCAACAATAATTGGAAAGCATTATAATATTGCAAGAAAAAATCGTTATCTTAGCAATATTCGGTTAGCAAGCGAATTATTGTTGATATTACGATTCTCATTTTTCTCAGTGTGGTCCTTAATTTAATCATTTTCGAATTTCAATGCTTCCATGCATGCTTAAAAAAAAAATGTTGTATAAATATTTGAAGTCTTTGATCAACCGAATAATTAAGCCGAAATACTGTTGCAGCAGAACTTTACTTCTATATACTTGATGGGGATTGATGTAGAGGTTACTCTTTCCTCGCTGCTGATTGTAAGTATAATTGTTTACGGTATATAATCGTACTATATACGCACCCTCAACCGTGAACAAAATAATATAGGTATATAGTAATGCAAAGCGGATGTGACCTTCCATGAAGTTATTTTTGAAAAAGCCATTTCTCTCAGCCATATTGCACCTCGGTTAAAAAAAAGAAAAGAAACAGAGTAAAAAAAGCGGTTTCTGCAGCGCGCGGTCTGTCTTCGGTATAGGTATAATATACGTGCAGAAAACAAACCGCACTACGTCGCATGTGAACAGACAACTTGATTTTTGGTTCTAGAAAATTTATAGGAACCGGGTTGTAAGTTCCGAAATTTAAAAATACCGAACCGCGAGTCGCGGTAGCTGTTTCGAATTCGTTTGATGAGATGATTTCGAATTTTTAGAATAACGTCGAAGTTCAAAGCTGAACGTTGAAATGCAGATTTCGGTTCGAAACTTCGAAAGTCTAAACCCGCCTGCAGTAGGATCATCAGCCAACAAATCCGAAAATTTCGATCCATTTTTCAGGATGATTTTTCGGGATCTTGAAAATTCTAAACTTCAACCCTATGCACACGGAAAAAAAATTGTTGCTGAATTTACTATGTGCGCAGCTACATATAGGACAACACTTTTTTGCAGTAGAAATGACAACAATTATTGTGGTAACATTTACTCATTAGGACATTGAAATTTACTTGCTCCTATGTACCAAATACTAGAATTGTGGTAATTTCTACTACAAAAAAAGTGTTGTCCTATATATGTAGCTGCTCACATAGTAAATTCTGCAACAATTTTTTTTACGTGCAACCCCCTGCAGAAGATTGGAGATTAGGTATAGGGGAGAGTTGCCACTATTGGACCGCTACCTAAATTGGACCGTTTTAAATTGGTAATTTTTTGCAACTGTATCTTCTCAATTTTGAGAATTGTAAAAATGGATACCATCAGTACTAGAAATTCTCTAAGCATTCCTATTCTTACAATTCTCAAAATCGAAGAGATACTGTTGCAAAAAATTACCAAATTGAAACGGTCCAATTTAGGTGGCGGTCCAACAGTGGCAACTCTCCCCTAATATAAACGAATAATCCTGGACAATTATATATAATGAGAGCTATATACGAAACGAAGCATAATAGTCCATCAATTCATCACAACGACAACTTCTGTGTATAGTTGCGGAAAAATCGATTAGCGATGAATAATAACCGCAAGTCTCTATGAAAAAAGAAAAGTGTTCCCAATTTTGAAAGTGTGATACAATATATTTCACCCTCTTACCGTGTTGATGTAATTTTCCACCGCCGACGGCTTGTTGCTGTGAATTTCTACTACTACTATGATTGTGTTGTTGTTGATTGCGTGAATCTCTCCTAGCCATAATGGCCGCAATACTGAAGTCCGTGGCGCATGGCCGATTAGAATTACAATTATTATTAAGGTTGTTCAATATTCCAGGTATACTGCTGTTAGGTGATGGGCTTGAGCTATCATCGTTGGCTGTTCCTTCGTCTCTATTACATCGTGGTATACCAGGTACCGCAGTAGTAGTTGTAGTCTCGGCCTGCATTTTACCCTGCATCAGGCGTGCAGAGCAGGATGATTCTTCTTTATCACCGCAACCGCCACCGCCACCGCCACCGTCACCGTCACCTCCACCTCCTCCACCACCACCACCGACGCCACCACTACCCCGCGTCTCAGTAGCAGTCAGTCCTAATCTCTTCCTACCGGCGAAGGTCCGCGACTCCAGCAACATTCCCTCCCCAGCTAATTCTATTTAACAATTACTTGGTATTTTTTTGTTTCTTCTTCTTCTTCTTCTTCTTTGTTTCTTCTTTTTCTCTCTTTGTAGTTTCTTTAACAAATTTTTAATGAATAGAGATAGGGTTGGGGGGAGGAGGGGGGGGGGAGGAGAGTTTTTTCAAGTACAGTCTGTTGCTGAAGTAATGCGCAATACAACACCCCCGTAATAAATAACGCAAGCAACGCCACGCTGCTGCTTCAGCAGCTTTTTCTCCACAACGTCAAACATAATCACGCATTTTGAATACACATATGAACTCGAAGACGACGACGGGCACAAACTCATACCTATATATATACAACAAATATATATATTAGTTATTCACAATTTTAATATACTGACACATACTGATCACATCCGGTACACAACGATATAATTCATATTATATAGTAGATATAAAAAAACGAAGAAAGGGGTACAGTATAGCAGTACAGACAATGAATATGATGATGCAGATATTCGAGTATAAGTAAATTATCTTTCTAATATACCGTGTGAAATCGATATTTAAATAAACTTAATAATCGACATTATATATTTATTATATAATTATTACATATATTATTTATCTTTAAAATGTTGATATATATTTTTTGTTTATTCTGCACGTTTCGAGGCTTGAGAATTAGTGAAAATTCGTCAGCTTTTTAACCCGGGCGCGGACGTGCGGACAGACGGTCCTCGTAACAGACCCAGTGCCTGGCAGACTGACCTCAGTCGGCAGGATGGTCGTTGGTTGGCCTCCCCCTCCCCGGTATAACTACAAACTCCCCTGCCCCTCTCTGTCTCTCTTTCCCCTGTTCGAAACTGTTCGCGATCAGAACGGGTCGTACTGTAGGCGTGGTGTTTCGTTGGGTTCTGGTAAACGCCCCGAGAAAATTAGTCAACGCCCATAGTGTAGATTTTGTAGGTTGGTTATGGCATGCGCGGTAGTATACTTTACGTGCTTTAGGAGGTTTTCAGACTCTCCTACCACTCGGCAATACAGAAACACTAATACTTCGATACCGTGTAGATGGTATAAACCTCTACTGTATACATCTGTGTGCGCCAGTGCGCCGTACGCTTACGCGTCTCTTCTCTTCTATTCTATTATATTCTCTCTGTATATATGCGCGCGCGCGTTCTAAAACCTCCTCGAGTTTTAACCCACGAGGGCGCGTACGCGCATGCGCATAAGTATTTTATATATACAAGTACGTTTTATACCCTCTACACTGTATAGTATAAGTATAGTATAGTATCGTTCTCTAACCGAGGTACCTACATACATATATCTACTCTCGTCGTACCTACTACGCGCCATATCCTTCGGGCTATACAACCAGCTGCCATTTTTTATTCTGAGAGAGGGAAAGAGGCAGAGACGAAAAGGGAGAGGAAGAGGAAGAGGGAGAGAAGAAGGAGGAGGAGGAGGAGGAGGAGGAAGGGGAGTTAGGAAACAGGGAGGGGTCCTTCTATACTCCTGCTGCTGCTGCTGTTGCTGTTGCTGCTGCTGTTGCTGCTGCTGCTGCTGACAGGGAATGCTTTCCCTACAACGCGCTACGCGGGTGAGTACCAATTTATTGTTTTACGCTGCCGGAGTTTAAAACGATACCTACGCGCGTACTTATGCGGGAACCTCTACCTCTCTCTCTCTCTCTCTCTCTCTCTCTCTCTCTCTCTCTCTCTCTCTCTCTCTTTCTACCTACTGCTTCGTGTCGTGGCGGTGTGGCGGTCGCGGTGGTATGGATATGGGAGGGATCGAAACGCGGTACCACCCGACGAACGATCCCACTCTTCGGTAGTAGATTGGTATATTATCTAACCACCACCACCACCGTTTGGACCAATTATCTTGTTATTATGATTATTTTTTTTTTTTTTTTTATTTGTTTTTTTTTTTATTATTATTTATGCATCTAGAGTATATCGCCGTACCTACGCATATAAGCGAAACGATTTGACTCGAAACTACTGTATACCGAATAATTTTTTTTTTTTTTTTTTTGCTTCTCTTGTTTATAGTTTTGTTTTTTATTCTTCACCCAGAAAACAGTGAAGCTGCAGAAGCACTTCTTTACGGTTTAATTATATACTATACATGATCTTTGCAGCGGATCAACGCGATCTAAAATTCGGTTTATCGTAAACGAAATTATATTAGCTATGTATGGATAGTTTTTTCGAGACGTAGGGGATATCCTAGCCGCTTTTTTTATCATTTTTTTTTTTTTTCTTCTTCTCAATTATACAGGCTGATGAAACTCCAGATCGTATAGCTTATGAAAAAGTTGTTGAATAATAATTTTTCAAGCTCGTATGGACTTCGAGTTAGTTTTTTTTTTTCTATAAGTAGTATAGATATAATCGAGAACTACTATAATGGTTGATTATTATAATATGCAACTGTACATATAAATAAAAATTTATACCTACGTCATCGACTGATATAATTTTATAAATATGTAATGTATGAAATAATTTTTATCATACCTATATATAAGAAGGCATGAATTGATTCAGAAGAAAAAAAGCTACACGTAGAGAGATCTCTTCGAATTATATACACAGTAAAAAAATTTCCGTCATTTTTAACACAAATTTTGTGTAAAAAAAGAAAAAAAAAATTTAACACAAATTTCAACATAAACGTTTTGTGTTAAAATAATAATAACACATTTTTATGTTAAAAATTACACAAATTTATGTTGAAATACTCTTATAGTAACACATTTTAAATGTTACTTTTATGCGAAATAACACTTTTTTGTGTTGGGAAAAAAATGAGAACGAATAACACAATTATTGTATTGTGTTAAATTGATACTAAAAAGTGTTAAATATTTAAGAAAAAAATTTTGAACACAAGACTTTTTTGACGCAATGATCGGAAAATTTTTTATTGTGTACCCACAGATGAGCTAAAAAAAAAAAAAAAATTGTCGACTGTAGAACTCAAAATTTGTGACGATAAAGCGCTTTTTGAAATCGCTCGATATATTAAAAATGTATAATAAAAAAAAAAGCAAGATATCATACTTCAAGAAACTTATTCAGATATCGTAAATATTTAGTAACAGAGTAGCTTTATTTCTCGCTGACATCTTGGTGAGTATAATAAGGTACGCGCGTCTTCATGCGCGTCTGGAAGCTTTTCGACCCTCGAGGATAGGTAGGTACATAAATATATATATTTATAATATTATACAAACCCGGTCAGCTCTGACTTTCCGGCTGCCTATAGCTGGCTGCAGTGATCCACGGATTGGCTTTTTGCCAAAAAAAATAAAATAAATAAATGATGGGATTCACATTTCCACAAAAAAACAATATATACAGCATAATGCACACTGTGCTGCATCAGTCGATAAATTAGGGCAAAAAATTTGTAAATTTGAAGTTCGTCACGTTAACGTAACACAATTTTTTGGAAAAAATTCACTATTTCACACGAGTCGAACGTATTGTTAGTTACCAAATATGCGAGATAAGTGTGTTTTACTCAATTCGGAAATTATTGACCGTATTTTGGTGTTTTTGAACCGTTCATAAGTCATGATGAAATCAAGAAATTTTTCCAATTATTTTGTTGCATTAACGTTACGAACTTCAACCTCATAAAAATTTGAGTATATCTGTTATCCTCTTTTTCTTTTTCCAAGCGATTTTTTCTATGGGATTAAATTCATGTATAATACTGGTATTATACCATAGCAATATATGACGAAAGCTAATATAGGTATAAAGATTCAAAGAAATAGGAACACTATCTGCGAAATGAATAATTTCACTTGCGTTAGTTGATCCCCATAGCACGAAGTATGTAGTACGTGGGTGTAATATCTACACGCCTCGACCCAGCTCTAGCTCTGTGCAACTCGCTTAGAGATTTACGTCTTGACGTCACGAAGTCAGTTTCAAAGCTTTCAACGTCATGGTTATCTTTTCATTCAATATACAGGTATAACGCTCTCTTTATTGTCATAAAAGCTAAACTATTATAGTATGAAACGATTATCGAGCGATTTTTTTATTTCGAACAATTATATACTTATAACCGAAATTTCGATCACGAAGATGCAAGATTCACTGACGATATGCAACATTTAAGTGCATTCTCATGCTATAGGGTAAGTCCGGGGTAGATGGCCATGGTTTGTTTGAACCTTATGGTTGGCAAACTATGATGATTGAAACAATATTTTTGGTTTCACCGCAAACTTTGAAGATATTTTTATCATAAAATTACCACATGAATAATTTTTGATCGATATTACATTGGAAAAAAAAAAAAAAACAGTTTCAAAAAAACTTACGATTGGCCATTTCTCCTGGTATGGTCTAGGATAGATGGCCATATGGTTTATACTCTCCCTTTACCTTTACTCACGACTTTTTTTTTTATATTTTACTTTTTCTTCTGCTCACAAACTAAGCTAAATTATAAAATTCTGTGCAATTTTCGTGCACTAATGGTAGGCAAATTTAATTCCTGTACAAAAAAAAAAAAATCGCAATGCTTTACGAACTGGAATGCAATAGTTTTCACATCATCAATGCCAAGGGAATCCACTTGCTTGCATTGCCTTACTATAGGATCGACAATTTTTCTGTCATTACATAAATCGATGAAACTAAAATGAAGCGAAATCACAGAAATAACGGTTTTGGCCATCTCTCCCAAATGTTCGGGATGGATGGCCATATCGATTATTTAAACAAATCGGAAGTAACCTTTAATGATTCTACGCTAGGATACAACAAAGGTCTCTAATGATACCATAAAAGTTGTAAAAATATGTAATTATTCAAAATTTATACAGTGAGCACGTAAACAGTGAACGTGCTCAACTGATTCCCAGCAGTAAAAATCCAACAAGGAGGATTTTACTCATTTTTCAATATTTTTTCGCGACACTTTTGAACTTTTACTCGTTCGTATGCTCGGTACGAAGCGATTTACTCTATAGGCAGTGCCATATATCGAGTAGCATAAGAAATATTAACGCTGGCCATCTCTCCTATACGTTCATCTACCCCGGAATTACCCTAGTCGTATTTAATAATTTTTGTTAACACTTAATTCCGATGAGGTTTGAGTCATGAAATAGTGAATTTTTTCCAAAGATTGTGTTACGTTAACGTTACGAACTTCAACTTCATTAATTCCGGGTGTTTCTGCGTCTTTTTGACAAAAATTCCATACGCGATAGAACTGTAAATCAATTTTTTTGTTTTATCTCATTTTTCTTCGGTGAGGAATCATTCCTGTATATATATTTAAATTGTAATTCATATATAGACGTGCGAGAATAATCGATAATATGTTGTAGTTTTTTTTTTTTCTCAGTAGTTTTATAAATTAAGATGATACGAAATCGGCGTTATACTGTTATTAAAAAAAAAAAAAAATTTGAACCGTAGTGAACCGAGTGACCTGATTCCTAGTCGTAATTTCAATTTTGTAATGTATGGTAGGTACTGTAATTTGACGAGCGTAGGTCAAATAAAAGGTTAAACGATCGTCCCGGTATATAGCGAGACGAAATGTTGAATTAATAGAAGAAACCTACTAGTTTTAAAAGATCGCACGAATTATAACCGATATACACTAGACTGTGACCTGGTTACAGGATGAAATTCGTCTGTACTTACATCCTGTGTACGTCATTTGAACTCATTTTTTAAATTTTTTTTTTAATTTTTCGTACTATAAGGTAAAACCGGGGTAGATGGCCGTATGGGAGAAATAGCCAGCGTTAATATTTCTCATGTTACTCGATATATGGCACTGCCTGTAGAGTAAATTGCTTCGTACCGAGCATACGAACAAGTAAAAGTTCGAAAGTGTCGCAAAAAAATATTAAAAGGTGAGTAAAATTCTCCTTGTTGGATTTTTACTGCTGGGAATTTGTTGAGCATGTTCACTGTTTACGTGCTTACTATATTAATTTTGAATAATTATACATTTTTACAACTTTTATGGTATCATTAGAGACCTTTGTTGTATTCTAGCGTAGAATCACTAAAGGTTACTTCCGATTTGTTTAAATAATTGATATGGCCATCTATCCCGGACATTTGGGAGAGATGGCCAAAACCGTTATTTCTTTGATTTCGCTTCATTTTAGTTTCATCGGTTTATGTAATGACAGAAAAATTGCCGGTCATAGTAAGGTAATGCAAGCAAGTGGATTCTCTTGGCATTGATGATGTGAAAACAATTGCATTCCAGTTCGTAGAGCATTGCGATTGTTTTTTTAACAGGAATTAAATTTGCCCACCATGAGTGCACGAAAATTGCACAGAATTTGATGATTTATGCTTAGTTTGTGAGCAGAAGAAAAATAAAAATACAAAAAGAAAGTCGTAAGTAAAGGTAAAGGGAGAGTATAAAGCATGTGGCCATCTCTCCCGGCCATATACCGGGATCGGTGGCAAGTCGTGAGTTTTTTTTTTAAACTGTTTTTTTCCAATGTAATATCGATCAAAAATTATGTATGTGGTAATTTTATGATAAAATTATCTTTAAAGTTTAAATATTTTATGATGTAAGTATAGTATTGAAGTCGCATGAAATGGCGCAGCAAAGCTGCAAGAAGAAAATATGTAGGTATACCTATACCGTTTGTTCTTATAGTTATAATAATATGTTGCTTTTGTAAGCGATACTCGATGTGCCATTTGTATAATTTTTTTTTTTCTAGAATCGATCGGCTTGCGAAATACAAATACAGCTGTAAAAATTAAACTTAATAACTTGGACTACCTAATCAACGCAACTGTATAAAATAGGAGCATATTTTATGAAAAGATGCGCGAGAATCTACAATTTTTTGTAAATTATATATCCACCGAAATGTATAACTTTTCATAGAAAATTCTGAAGGAAGTAAAAAAATTTCTACCATAAGTGTATGAATTGTTGTTAAATTTGGAAAAGAATTATATATACCGTCAATATAAAAGTGCAGAAATTGTTTCTACGACTGGTTTATATTAAGAAGAACTAAATCAAGTTTATTTGATCTATAAAGGATATTCCTATACGTACAAGTGTCACGTATACCTACCTGCGTACTCGTTATGCGGAATTGATATTTGCGAGAAAAAAAAAAGGAAAAATTGACGGATCAGTGAATTGTCTTACCCGCCAATAACCACATATGATTGTATAAACTATATAGGTAAATTACTAATTTAAGGCCCATCCCTAGTCGCCCACCTCCTTTTGGTCGAAATGTATCACATTTCGATTATTATCCGAGCCCAGGCTTCAAAAACGCAAAAAAGGCCAACTTAGCGCAAATTCTATTTCAATTCCGAACACATACGTCGAAAAAAATGTTCGTTTCGTGCGAAAATCGAGTCTACAGATGGTTTTTACATTGTTCGCCGAGGAAATCGAGTTCGAATAATTTTTTAACAATGTAAAAACCATCTGTAGACTCTATTTTCGCAAGAAGGTGGGCGACTAGGGATGGGCCTTAAGGCGTTTCAGTCTTTTGAACACTGCAGGTATCTATAAGGCAAATGAACATTGCGTTCAATTCCTTTCAGAATTATATGTTTTGAAAAATTATTCCATACTATAATAATAAAATATTTTAATAATTTTATGAAGAATATGTAGAAATATGAGAATGTTCAAAGTATATAACCGCGGACGACTGCGCAGATATCAAAGAAAATGAAAAGCAGTAGTATATATAGGTAGCTATACGCAGTAATGTCAAAAATAAAAACTGCATTAACCGAGTCTGGTTATATACCGTGCGGTGCAGCGTATAAAGGCCATATGTTAGTTTCGACTATAAAATTTTGTTCATGATGTAGGTAATTTGGGGTATATATATATATATATATATATAAATTTCTAACATCTATACTAGTTGCACCCATAATGCTTTACCACTGCAGTAGCAGCAGCAGCAGCAGCAACAGCAACAGCAGCAGTAACATAGAAACGACCGTATAGTTCGCCGACAATCCTGTGCCTGGGTAAGTATGTAGCATATAGCTATATATTCGTTTGAAGTGGTTTCATCGTCCTGTTTCCCGTCGAAAATTAACGCCCGTAGTTATATATCTTACCTAATATATATACTATAACGTATAAGAAGATAATAATGATAATTATAATCCAGACTCAGCAGAGATAAACGTATATAGGTATATATATATAAGAGTTAGATGACTCGTTGCAGACTTTTCAGGCATATATAACTATAAGACTCAGTTTCGACCGCGGGGGTGCAGAAAGCCGTCGGAAATTATACTAAAGGAAGACGTATGTATGTACCGGAAATTGCGGTGATGCAGTCGGAGGCTGCGGCTCATCTTTGACATACATACGTGTGTTATTTTTTATACTTTGAAATGAAACTATTCCATGTTTCTCTTTGACTATATAATATCCTAACATATATACGCTATAGTCTTTTTATCACCGAGTGCACCGGAATCTCGGTTTTAGTTCTGCACGCTTAAATAACGAGCGAGCTTATATCGACGCCCCATACGAATAACATCACATTTCAGATTCCGGGTGGAAAAGAGCACGTTTCAGATTCCGAGTGAAATAGAGCATGTTTCAGATTCCGGATGGAAAAGAACACGTTTCAGATTGAGAATGAAAAATAGCACGTTTCAAATTCACTCGAAAACTAGCACAATTCAGGTTGAACCGAATATTACTTATTAGCAAGTGTCAGGTAGGTTTATTATAAGATTGAATTAATCATTCAATGATAAAATTGAATCGAATTTTTGTGCATAATTGTGCATTTCCAATTTCATAATAAACCTACCTGACACTTACTAATGAGTAATATTCGCTTCGCCTGAATTCTGCTAGTTTTCGAGTGAATCTGAAACGTGCTATTTTTCATTCTCAATCTGAAACGTGTTCTTTTCCATCCGGAATCTGAAACATGCTCTTTTCCACCCGGAATTTGAAACGTGCTCTTTTTCACCCGGAATCTGAAATGTGCTGTTATTCGTATCGGGCGTCGATATATCAAATGGATGAGTAAAAAAAAAAAAAAAAAAATGAAAATAAAATAAAATTACTGCAGTGTTCAAAATTCTACGCTGTTTATAGCCGACGACGAACCCCCGCAGAGATTAACTCTGTATAATCCAAAGTCGGGCGTCATTGCTCGTCAATTTTTTTTTTACATGTAACTCAAGGTGTCACATACATATATATTTAAGTACGTCGATGTAGGTACGTGTAGTTAGTAGGCTGATATAGGTTGTATAGGTAGCGACTACTATGAGCGAGTATAGAGCTCGAATAATGGGAGGGGCTTTCCTCTAACCCTCCCAAACAAAACTGAAGGGGAAAACGGTCAATCACTTAGAGGTGGTATAGAGCTGTCTGTACGCTACGCCCTGCGTCCGTCTTATACTTTACGTACGCGTTCGTGTACACAAGTGTGCGATTTAAACGCGTACAGGTATATATATATATATATATATGCGCGACATAGATATATATAGCTACAGCTATAAAAATTGATAAAATAAATATGACAAGTATTTTGCTGGGTTTTTTTTTTTTTTTTTCTTCAAAATTTCAAATTCAAATTCTATTTTCGTATTTTCGAAATAATGATGGAGAAGATCAATTTTTTTTATTTTTTTTTTTTTGTAATTTTTATACAGCAGTTTATATTTCTCGTCCTGAAATATAGTTGAGTACCTATATACAAATATATGCTTAAAACCCCGGAGTAGTTCGTCAGGAATGATATTCGGTCCCATCGCCCCTGCAGCAGCAGCAACAGCAGCAGCAGCTCAGATCGCCACGGCTTGTGCCTCGCTCTTCGTTTGGATCTCTTCTTAATCTGCTTAGCTTGACGCTGATCCGGACAAATTGCCGTTCGGTTACGCGGCGATTATTTTCTATATATGTTATTATAGAACGGAGGATGAGAGAATTCGGGCTAAATAAACACGAAGGGATATAATATCAGATCGACGCATCAGAAGAATAATCGTACTATAACTGATATGTTGTATAGTAGTACGAGGTTCGTCAATTTATTGACTCTAAAAATCTAATTTCTACGTGTGAAATGAATTAGCGTAAAGTAATAGGTATTATATATTATGGTATACCTACACAGAAAGAAAGGGTAACTTGATTCAAGAAAATTTTGCGGTCCAAAAATGGAGACCGAAATTTTCTCGGATCAAATCAAAAATTTTCTCGAACCAAGAAAATTGTGCCAATTTTCTTGGTTCGAGAAAAATTTTTGATTTAATCCGAGAAAATTTCGGTCTTCATTTTTGGACCGCAAAATTTTCTTGAATCAAGTTACCCTTTCTTTCTGTGTACCTATTAGATCCGACTGCACCCCTCCGCGCTCTCTGTTCTTACGCACTTTTTTCGTTAAACCCACACCTAGTCGTCCCTCGGACCTATCGAAGATATGCTTGTGAAGGTATAAGGTAACGTATATAGGTATACTATATATAGTATATGTTTAAACCATATATAGTGTTATTCTATATACTGAATACACGCGGCCTCTTCAAAGGCTTGCGTTATGCCCTGAACCGCTGGTGCAGCACCCGTCACGCGACCTGTTTACCTTTGTGCCCCGTAGTATTGTCGTTCCTTTTCTTTCACTTTTTTTTTTTTTTTTTTTTTTTTTTTGATTTCTTTTAACATTATGAAAGACCAAATAGTGATATACCCATATATATATTAGAGGTGTGTCGTATCGTGTTATATATTCACGGACAAATGTTGATACCTGCTTGAATGTATATACGATATTAATACTTATGTGTAGGTATATGGATATATATTTGTACCTACAGCTACTATACCTACAGCATCGGTTTCTCTGAGTTTTTGAGTGACGTCGAAACGCCGGCTGTCAATCACTCGACATATCCGAGGGAAGGTTTTGTCCTTTGTTATAGACGTTATATTATATGTTTTGGTTTAGGTCCGGACGGCCACACCCTACGCATTACCACCCTGTGTCGACGTATTCTTTCTATATACCTACCTACCTACCTATACCTACTCGGTGTGGAAGATCAGAAAGAAAGACGCAGAGGAGAGTAGAGATATATACCATACGTATACCTACCTACCTTATTCTTCTTCGATTTTTTTTTTTTTTTTTTTTTTTTTTTATTTGGGAAGGACAGCTACCTTATAAAATATTGCCACCAATGACTCGCGCCTCAATCGTTAATAATATCTCATATAGATAGACCTTCGTATAGGTAATGCGGTTAGATTCTACAAAGAGTTAAAAACAAACTGAATTCGTTTTGAGACAATTTCGAATTTTTAGCAACGTTATGGAGTTTGCAGGAAAATTCATATTCCAAATCTCAGGACGATTAATTTGACCACTTATATTGCTTATTTCGATACGATCTATATAATATAGTAACATACAATCCGAGTTATTAAACACTGAATTATAATATATCCGCAAATTTCAAGTTTCCGAGATTTGGGTTTCGAAATTTTGAATCAAGTATTATATTATATATACAGCAAGTAATTAGGATTTATTAAAGGAATAACTTATATTATTTTATAGCTAATTATTATATTACACCGACTGTTATGCAGTTGTGCAGCGCGGAGATTAGGTATTTCGAAGAAAAGACTGCAGCTGTACGACACACCCGTGACAAATCCTCGTTTTTGTTCACTAATTATATAGGTACACTATTCCTATCGTATAATAATTACGCTGCAGCTACCCTGGAGTTGGACCAATTGAGAAAGGGTTAATTAAGCGATGGGAAACAGCAGCGGTGTGCCAGCCACTGCAGTGTTAAAGCGGTTCTTATACCACTTCCTAAATTTCTGAATATATACATTCATAAAATTTGTACAAAGAATGGAACGAATTAACCAAAAATATACTCGATTGTATTATATTCTCTTCATTTTTCCCAAGATATTTTATCCGTCGAATTGTTTTCGACAAATTTTTCCAAAATTTCTAACAGAAATATCAAATTTTATTCGTAATTATATTTTATAGATTTAAATCCGTACTTTGATTAAACTTAGAATATTGCAGAATGCATCAGGATATGAGCGAGTTGTTCCCAAATGCACCATATACCAGTATTATTACTATAGTTTTCCTTCGACTCGGATATATCAGACGTGTGGTGACTCGAAGAAGAAATCAAGCGTCTAGAACGCCAATCTTGATCTCTTCTATGATCCATGACGAGATTGTGTATAGTACCCCAAAGGGTATCCCATACGAATGTAAACCATATTGTGTCTCCGGCAAAAGGAATATATAGGTACAAGAATTATATGATAAATGGACATCAATTTCCAGAACGAGTCAAACCTGCGCGGTACATTTATTTACCTATGGCGATTTAGTCCTCATTGTGTTTTCATGCTAGCAGTATCCTTACCTTATATTTTCGAGTGATCACTTCCACTTAAGAAATACGTCTCTCTTTCGTCTTCATTCTTCATTCTGTAGGTATGCATGTACCTATATATGAGCGGATCCACGTCACTTCACTAAAAAAAAAACCGTCAAGTCACGGATCTTTGCGCCATTCGACATATCTTTAGTACTATGGGGAAAAAAAATACGACTTCAGGGATTTTTAAAAATTTTCAAAAATGCCGGAGTTAGAGCTATTTGAATGTTGGTAAGTCGCTGTTGCACCGCTATGTTTGAAAATTCATATCTCCGAAAGTATTTACCGGAGCGGACTGATCCTAAAATCATTTTATTCGTAAAAGAATGCGCTTTCATAAAAAAAAATGTTGTTTTCAAAAAAAAAAATTCTTTCAATTTTTTTTCGTCGTTTTTATTTTTAATTTCGCTGCCATTTCCGCGGGACCTACAGGAATCCATGGAGATAATTTTTTTCGGATAGCCGAATCTTTGCCCTTCAAGCCTAAAAAAAAAAATTCATGGAGAACCTATTTGGGCCGGAGAAAAAAAATAAAACGTCTTGTCGCGCGTCGCCCCGCGCCGATCTTTTGCAATATTTTGGTGGCTCTGAAAAGGGCCGATGTTTCTAGCGATGATTTGCTCGATGGCACTTAGTGTAGGACACCTCTGTTTGAAATTAATTCATAATTTTCATGGATTCAAAATTTTCTGATGCGGAAAATAATTTTGTTTTGACGAGTTTATGAGATATTGGAATGACCGCATGTAATTTCAGAGTGCCACGAACTGTCAAGGCTTTATCAAATCGATTTTGTAGAATAGATTCTTCCGCTGGATGTTCTGCAGCCGTACAGTACGCAAAAGATATGCCTTCAACCCTAAAAAGATTTTTTAGGGTTGAAGGGGAAAGATTCGGCTATCCGAAAAAAATTATCTCCATGGATTCCTGTAGGTCCCGCGGAAATGGCAGCGAAATTAAAAATAAAAACGACGAAAAAAAATGGAAAGAATTTTTTTTTTTGAAAACAACATTTTTTTTTATAAAAGCGCATTCTTTTACGAACAAAATGATTCCAGGATCAGTCCGCTCCGGTAAATACTTTCGGAGATATGAATTTTCGAACATAGCGGTGCAACAGCGACTTACCAACATTCAAATAGCTCTAGCTCCGCCATTTTTGAAAATTTTTCAAAATCCCTGAAGTCGTATTTTTTTTCCCCATAGTACTAAAGATATGTCGAATGGCGCAAAGATCCGTGACTTGACGGTTTTTTTTTTTTTAGTGAAGTGACGTGGATCCGCTCATATGGGTATATGTTTCTGATGCTGATGAAATTTATCAAATACGACACATATACTACATATTATGCGTATATATATATGTGTTATTATAAGTGTATCACTTTACACAAGTAGAATAAAAATAATTAATTAAGGCCCATCCCTAGTCGCCCACCTCCTTTTGGTCGAAATGTGTCACATTTCGATTATTATCCGAGCCCAGGTGTAAAAAACGTAAAAAAGTCCAACTTAGCGCAAATTCTATTTCAATTCCGAACACATACGTCCAAAAAAATGTTCGTTTCGTACGAAAATCGAGTCTACAGATGGTTTTTACATTGACTTGTTAAAAAATTATTCGAATTCGATTTCCTCGGCGAACAATGTAAAAACCATCTGTAGACTCTATTTTCGTACGAAAAGAACATTTTTTTCGACCTATGTGTTCGGAATTGAAATAGAATTTGCGCTAAGTTGGCCTTTTTTGCGTTTTTTACGCCTCGGCTCGGGATAATAATCGAAATGTGACACATTTCGACCAAAAGGAGGAGGTGGGCGATTAGGGAAAGTCTCCCTCTCGCTATATGTGCACTTGTCGCGTATAAATTACTGTATAATGATTAATTTTCTCCTTAGCTATTAGGTACATAAAAGAGGTAAAAATTACTTATTATATCATGTAAATTAATCCAACTGTAACGAATCACGTAATAAACTATTAAAAAAAAAGCTCTACTTTGTCGATCATCTTAATTTCAATTACCCGCAACGCAGCTGGGCTCCAGTATAACCATGTACACCCGATTTAACCTACTATATTATAATATATACTATATATCATAACCATGAGGTTCGAATATATTGAATAAAATTTCCGCCACTTTGATGATATTATACACCTGCAGAGAATAATAATAAGAAGAACAAGAAGAAGAAGAACAAGAAGAAGAAGAAGAAGAAGAAGTTAGGGTTCGATGTGGTATCCATCGCCATTATATTATCGGCATTACATATTATTATACTATACCTTGGCGGGTATAGTATACGTATACACGAGGTATAGGTAGCTGTATAGCATATATAGCCAAAGAAATCCATCCCCTCTTTTCTCCTTTACTTTACTTTACTTTACTTTACTTTCTTTTCCTTTCCTCATCCCTACTATATATATATATATATATATATATATATATATATATATATATATATAGTCGCACACCACCACATACGACTCTCTTCTGTTTCACCGCCCTGTAATCATCGCAAGGCGGTGGCGGTGGCTGCTAATTATGTTTCATAACACTTCTTTACCCCACCCTGAGGAGCCGACATCCATCCTCGCCCTTAAGGGCACCTCGTCATTTATTTACATCATATATTCACCTGAAACTGAAAGATGTGCCCTTCGCTGCGCACAGTTTTCAGGGTAAAAAAAAAAAAAAAAAAAAAACTGAACTGAACCGAACCACCGAATCACCAAACCCGCGAAGGAGTGATGGACGCCGATTTTTTTCACCAACTTAATTTATATTCACTCGGTATAATCGTTTACGATCATTCGAACCTGGGCGACATCGACAACACTGCGGCACTAGAACAAAACAACAGCCCACCGTGTTCAACGATTTGCCCGAGGTGAATTGTGCAGCACTTCGCTGCTGCTTCTCAATTTTGTGCCACACAAATTAGTAGACCCTTATCGTTTATGCTATTTTCTTTTTCTTTTCTCTTCTCTTCTCTTCTCTTTTATTTTCTCTTCTTTTCTTTTCACGAAGAACTTATATAGTACGATTTGATATTATATATACGCTGTGTACGTGCTGCGTGTTGTATACCCGTTTATTTCCCTCGGTGGACAGCTTGCAGGCAATGTTATAATTACGTAGGTGCAGAATGGTTACTAATTTGCGGATACGAAACACACTAGAATACTGGCTTATTATACCGTCATTTTTAATTCACGAATAAAATGTTAACTTAACGTCCGGTGAGTCCCAAGCTAATAAGAATAATAACGAAGCTTATGAGTTTTTCTTAGAAAATCGGCTATATATATTAGACTGTGTAAAAAAAAAAAAAAAAAAAAACGACATCCTCTTTTTGTTCGGGCCCTTTTGAAAATGGTTAGTGCTTAATATAAAGAAATTTGTCCCCAAAGCTGAGCTATGTAGCTTGAACACAGAATTAGCGCATTTGAAAATAAAATTTCCCATGTATTTCAAATGGCAAAATTTGTTTATCTTAGTTTTATTTTTATAATTCTCTTTATTCAACTGATAAGAATAAAGTAAATATACGGTTTTGAAGGGAAAAAAATTTCTGAGAAAATGTATGAAAAAAAATTATTTTTTTTTTTTTCATTAATTTGTCGAAAAGTAAGTAGTAATCAAATATACATATGACTTTTAAACCACTGTAACTCGTTAACGGTTCAATCGAGCAACTTGGGCCAAAGGACCATTTTTGTAGATCATAAAATTCTCTACAAAACCGTACATCTACTTTATTCTTATCAGTTGAATAAAGAGAGTTATAAAAATAAAACTAGGATAAACAAATTTTGCCATTTGAAATATATGGGAAATCTTATTTTCAAATGCGCTAATTCTGTGCTCAAGCTACATAGCTGAGCTTTGGGGACAAATTTCTTTATATTGAACACTAACTATTTTCGAAAGGGCCCGAACAAAAAGAGGATGTCGTTTTTTTTTTTTTTTTTTTTTTTTTTTTGACACAGTCTAATATATATTTATATATGTGTAGGTATACAAGTGTTCGAAAATTAACGATATTAGTATACATATACCTACCGCAGCTAGCTGTCTGCGTATGTGTAGGGGATGCTGCAATGTGTGATTGACCTCCTTTCTTCAACTCGATTTCTCATCTCGCGATTATATTTTATGTCTTTTTTTTTTTGTTTTTTTTCCTAATTAGCAAAACAACCTTAACTCACGTTCTGCGCACGATGAAATTAAGTCATTATATTGACCATGATGCGGTAAGTACGCTAACGAAATTAAGACATCAAACTCATCAAACTTCCCGCATATGACTTGAACAACGTTTATCGTACCTGACAAGAATATATTCGATGAAATATGGATTTTTGAAGATATTATATATTTCCTCAATTATATAATTGTATATGACGGTAAAAATGAAATGGAAAAAAAAAAAAAAAAAAGTGCAACCGAATTTATTGCAGTAAAAAATTTTTAGCTTCATAGAAATAATTATTGTAACATATATTATTATACGTCGTGCTGCAGAAAATTTTTGACCAAAAATATCATGTAACGTTTTTGGATCCTATAAGATTTGAGATACTGCAGCTTAAAAAACGCTCCGATTTCCGGACCACACAAAGACGATCATAACTAACCGCGCAACAGTTGAAATGTTTCAAACCCTGTATCTTTGGTTGAATTCTTGCACTGGCGCATATGTGTATCTAATTTCCGTATTTCCTCTGACCTTTTCATAAAAAAAAAAAAAAAAAGAAATCCTTATTATAGTCTCGGAGTGGAACGGAACGACGATATTTAAATTTATGATGTAAAACAATTTATTCGCTTACATCAATGCGAGATTAGGTGATACTAAAATAGATTTGGGAAGAGAGAAAACCTCGTAGGACGATTGGAGAATTTTTTTTTTGTTCGATATATAATAATACAGTTGAGCGTATGCATATACCTAAGCTTTCAAAAAAAAAAAATTGGAGCGTATCGAAAAAAAAAAAAAAAAAAAAAAAATTTTGATAAATAAATCCCGTTTGTAAAAGTGAAAAAAATGAATGTAGTATGTAACTATATCCATCGAGGAATACCCGAAGGGATATCAGTCTATGCGACACATATGTTTGACGAGACTTGCTACTACGGTTTAGTTATAAAAAGAATATAATTTACAAATCGTTCTTCCCCGAAGCGTATATTATATAGATACGACAACTATAGGATTGAATTTCCAAACCAATTTCCGCATATATGATGTTAGCCACAAAATTCTTGGTGCAGTTGGCGCACCGTTGCAAGCAGCCGCGGGTTACGCTACATACACGTAGACGACTTGTTGGGCTCGGTAATTTGGACCACTTATAAAAATGTCGTTTCGTCGCGGTTTAACCGCCCGGAAATATTTATTTTTAATAATGTGGTCACCGCGACGTTCTTTCGGTATAAAAGAAGAACAAAAAAAAAAAAAAAAAAAAAAAAATAGAGAAAAGGGGAGAAAAAGAAAAAAAATAGGAATAAAAGTCACATGCATGCGACGACAAGAACGAAATAAACGCGAGAGTTCCATCGCTCGATTGCAACAGCCAAAAGCCTGCGCAGATATATAATGCATGTGTTACTTTTTTTTTACAATTTTTTTTTTATTTATTCATTTTTTATTCATTCACGTAGCCGCACGTACATACATTGGTTTTTTTTTTTTTTTTTTTTTCATACGCGCTAATTACGCTCCGATCAATTTATTCAATTCCATTAGCTCAATGAATCGACAATATGTATACCTATATATACCTACACGCCTGGCATGGAACTGTATAAATACGTATACGATACACGACGCACGTCTCTACACTCGATTCCACTCGGGGCAATAAACAAATCGTATTGCTTGACACGCTGGGAGGCTATTTTCGTTCCGGTGACTTGCGATCGTATGCGAAGGATCGTATACGACCACAAGTCGGATGGACGTATTCGTATACGAGTGAAGCCGCACACGAGCGAACGGATACGAGTGTGATTCGTCTACGAAGGATCGTATGCGACTATGTACGTATACGAATTTGTCGCGCGCGTCCGTTCAAAACGTATACGAATCAGGATCGTATACGGAAGCGCGTGAAAAAATTGCCGTATACCAGTGTTGACTTCTATCGATTGTTACGGTAACGTTTTATGATTACGAGGAACGAATAATTCGTGAGATGGATTTCTTACCGATAGTGTTTGATTATAATGACGCTATGATAGATGAGGTAGGCAATAGATTAAATCATCCCCGTACGTTTTATCAAGCAGAAGATGCTTTTGAACTCCGCGACGAAGCTTTCCGCAATATTTTCCGAATCAATAAAAATATGGCTGATGAATTGATAACTTTGGTGACAGATCGTATCCCACCTCCAGCTAGACCGGCATTAGCACTAGATCCCACTACAAAAGTAAGTGTAAACTATCTTCATAGAATATTTCGAATCATATTTACTCTCAGTACTCACTACGCAGTGATATAAAACTAATAACTCGTGTTCTCAATTTGAGGTTCTGACAGCATTGCGATTCTTGGCCTCCGGTAGTTACCAGATGGACATAGGGCTCAATATCTTCATGGGTATCAGCCAACCTTCTGTTAGCAAATGTCTTCACCAAGTAGTTGATATTTTAAATGAACCAGAGATTTTTAACGAATGGGTCTACTTCCCAAGAAATTTACAAGAGCTACAGGCAGTTCGTGATGGGTTTGTCGTATTTTATTTGTGGATGATATATTTTTCATGGATTCCCGTGAGTTGGTTGATAATTCTACATCTTTATTCACAGATTTTATGATTCATTTCGCTTCCCCGGTGTAATCGGATGTATAGACTGTACCCATGTAGCCATTGTCCCACCAAGACATGACATAGAGTATTTATATATAAATCGCAAAGGGTATCATTCGATAAATACTCAATTGGTATGCATTTCTCTCTTCAAACGGATTTTCAATGAAAAATTAATATAAATCTGTAAAGCCATTGCTTCTCATTTTTACAGATTTGCGATGCGAACTATAGAATAATAAATGTCAATGCACGGTACTCAGGACGTACACATGACAGTTTCATTTGGAATAATTGTCAAGTTTTACCTCTGATGCAAAGATTACACGCTGCGGGACACGATCGCTTCTTTTTGCTTGGTAATGATATCGATTTCATATCACGTGGACACGCGGTTTTTTAGAGGATTTTTCTTCCACAAATTTCTAGGAGATTCTGGTTATGGACTCAGACCGTGGCTTATGACACCCATCACCAACGCGGCACCGGGTTCACCAGAAGAACGATACACTCGACGTGTCACTTTGACCAGATCGTTAATTGAACGTGTCAATGCAGTGCTAAAAATGCGCTTCCGGTGCCTCTCAAAAGAACGTGTACTGCATTATACTCCCGATTTTGCAGCAAAAATAATTAATGCATGTGTTGTTTTGCACAATATGTGCATTGCGAATCGTATTTTGCCACCAGTTATGCGACGAGAATATGAAGGAAATATTGAGTGGGGTATGCATGCACAATTCCCTGACGATGGAGTCGACAATGCAATAGAAAGAGTTAATCCAGGACTCGCACGAGGTCGAGCTTTCCAACATCGGCTGATTCAAGCCTACTTTGCCTGAGAAAAAAAAAAAAAAAATAAGAATGAATTTCTGTTGTGTAAAAGTAACTTGATTAATAAATACTCAAGTAATGAGTGTTAAACTGTTTTGAAACTAATGAACCCAATCCACGATATCTTTCAATTTGTTTATTTCTGTTGAGTTACAAAAGAAAAAGGAATTTTCCACTGGATAAACGGTTTATGAACGTTTAACGGCTTGGGCAATTTTCTCAAGAGCCCTTGCCTTGCGGGCATTCACGAGCAAATTTTGCTCCATTATTTTCAGTTTTCTATTGGCAATTTGCTCGAGAGCCGTTGCCGTACGGGTATTCAGGAGCAAATTTTGCTCCATTATTTGTATTTTTCTGTCCCAATACATTTTCTTGTTTTGCATATCCTTGTTCATGATCATTGTCATCTCACTTGCATGTTTGATTCCGTCATCCAATCTTGCAGCTGGAGTAGGACGTTTCGCTGAAAAACATAAATATTCAATCAAAAATCAAGTTTTGGATATAATTTAATCGCGAGTGAGCAATGATAAGCAGATTAGTATATTTTATTCAATAGTTTTGTCTCATGAATGGATGATGAAACTTGTTTAAAAAATTATCCATTATTTTCTATCAGATGTCAATGAAAAACGCAATTGTGTTACCTTCAATCGAGAAAAATGTGATTTTGATCGTTATTCGTAAACGAAATAAGTAGAATTATTGATTTTCTCATGCATTTTTCTACATAATACAATAAGCCATAAAAATCTCATCATAGTAGATACCTCGTTTTAACTCTTCTTTCACAGAAATTGTAGGATTTTCTTTATTTTCAAGATGTAGTGGACCATCTTGCTCGCTTTCAGTCTTGAAATTCTCCATTGCCACATCGTTCTTCTCGAGTATTTCCGTGTTCAACGATTTCGGACTATCTGTGAGTTTTACTAGGAAGGGTGGAAAATCATCACTATCATCATTGGTATTTGTTTGTTCCATTTGCTCATTCGCTGCAACTGCCTCATCAAATGCCTGAAAATCAAACAATAAATTGCAATTTTAGGAATGAATAAAATATTTCAAAAAATTGGAATAAAGAGAAAAAATTCATTCTAATTCACCATGTCAACAAGCGACTCCTTCAGATTCGGCAGTCCGTAAATGGACACTGGATCTAGAATTGACAACATAACTTCATCCTCGGGAGTCAGTGAAATTTCGACAAGAGGTCCTCCACCAGTTTGACGACGAGATTTTTCCATCTCTGCTGCTGCCTTCTTCACTTTCCCTTTCAGGTCATGATAAGTCTGCGAAATCATGTAATATTATTCCATATACCATTTCACAAATAATTGATTACCAATATATCCATTATCATCTCACCTTTCTCCAAGCTTGCCATTCTTTCTTCGGGCCTTCTGCCCCATTCAAGGCTATGGCAACATCTTGCCACAAAGCTCGAGCATTAGCATTCGTGAATGTGTTTGAGAATTTTCCTGATCGCAATTCAGGGTGTCTTGCCATGAAATCATTGAGGATCGATTTTTGTGTTGGGGTTATGCCTCGACTTTTCTTCTCTTTCTCCTGGACTTCTCCATTGATAATATTGTATTTAGACATATTTTCTTTTGATGCAACTTGCGCTGAAAATTTATCCTGTTCACTGCATCCACTTTTATCGGGGTGGGGGTCGAAATTTCGAAAGACCAATATTTCGAATGACCAATATTTCGAATTTTAAAATAGCGATGGTACGAAATTCAAAAAGGCCAGTTTAGAGAAGGCCTATCAAGTAGTAACTAAAAAATTACGTATATCGAAATGTAGAAAGATATTTGTACTAAAATAAAAAATTGGAACGGTTTGAATTGCGAAAGACGAAATATCTAATTGAAAAGACAACGAAGCGTCTGATAATTCGAATAGTTCAATATTTCGAATTGTCGAGACTTCGAATCTTCACGTATTCGAATATATTTTAGCGACAGACCGAAAATTCGAAGGGTCAGAATCTCGAATCTTTCATACGGTTTTTTGGATGATGTTTCAATAAACAATAAAAATTTTGAACTAAATTCATCTACGCAGAGAAAATACGTTCGAAATATTATTTTTCGAAGTTTAAATCTTTCGAGATTTTGGTCTTTCGAACTTCTGGTCTCTAAAGATTAAAAATTTAGAAATATTGACTTTATACATTTATATTTTCTACATTATACTTATTCAGAGTAAAAATTATCAGAAAATACATTTTCGAATAAACCAGCGTTCTGACAGGTGACCGCCTGCTGAATAAGTCATTCGAAGAAATGATCTTTCGAAAATAAGAATTTCGAATTAATTTGTCTCTCGCTATTTTTGTATTCAAATTTTTAATATTCGAATTTTTGGCCGTTCTGAATTCTGATCTTTCAAAATATCGACCCCCACCCCTTTTATCGTAAAAAATGAATTGAAACTGGTTAATTGGTTGAATAAAATATGTGTAATCATAAAATCTGTGAGTATTAGTGCTTTAGATATAATAATTTTAATATGTTTTGTGTGATTCCTTTTTTTTTTCAACTGTTTGTTTATTTGTTTCTCGAATTTTATTTGTCATGAATCATGATATATTTTTCATGGATTCCCGTAAGTTGGTTGATAATTCTACATCTTTACTCACAGATTTTATGATTACACATATTTTATTCAACTAATTAACCAGTTTCAATTCATTTTTTACGATAAAAGTGGATGCAGTGAACAGGATAGATTTTCAGCGCAAGTTGCATAAAAAAAAAATATGTCTAAATACAATATTATTAATGGAGAAGTCCAGGAAAAAGAGAAGAAAAGTCGAGGCATAACCCCAACACAAAAATCGATCCTCAATGATTTCATGGCAAGACACCCTGAATTGCAATCAGGAAGATTCTCAAACACATTCACGAATGCTAATGCTCGAGCTTTGTGGCAAGATGTTGCCATAGCCTTGAATGGGGCAGAAGGCCCGAAGAAAGAATGGCAAGCTTGGAGAAAGGTAAGATGATAATGGATATATTGGTAATCAATTATTTGTGAAATGGTATATGGAATAATATTACATGATTTCGCAGACTTATCATGACCTGAAAGGGAAAGTGAAGAAGGCAGCAGCAGAGATGGAAAAATCTCGTCGTCAAACTGGTGGAGGACCTCTTGTCGAAATTTCACTGACTCCCGAGGATGAAGTTATGTTGTCAATTCTAGATCCAGTGTCCATTTACGGACTGCCGAATCTGAAGGAGTCGCTTGTTGACATGGTGAATTAGAATGAATTTTTTCTCTTTATTCCAATTTTTTGAAATATTTTATTCATTCCTAAAATTGCAATTTATTGTTTGATTTTCAGGCATTTGATGAGGCAGTTGCAGCGAATGAGCAAATGGAACAAACAAATACCAATGATGATAGTGATGATTTTCCACCCTTCCTAGTAAAACTCACAGATAGTCCGAAATCGTTGAACACGGAAATACTCGAGAAGAACGATGTGGCAATGGAGAATTTCAAGACTGAAAGCGAGCAAGATGGTCCACTACATCTTGAAAATAAAGAAAATCCTACAATTTCTGTGAAAGAAGAGTTAAAACGAGGTATCTACTATGATGAGATTTTTATGGCTTATTGTATTATGTAGAAAAATGCATGAGAAAATCAATAATTCTACTTATTTCGTTTACGAATAACGATCAAAATCACATTTTTCTCGATTGAAGGTAACACAATTGCGTTTTTCATTGACATCTGATAGAAAATAATGGATAATTTTTTAAACAAGTTTCATCATCCATTCATGAGACAAAACTATTGAATAAAATATACTAATCTGCTTATCATTGCTCACTCGCGATTAAATTATATCCAAAACTTGATTTTTGATTGAATATTTATGTTTTTCAGCGAAACGTCCTACTCCAGCTGCAAGATTGGATGACGGAATCAAACATGCAAGTGAGATGACAATGATCATGAACAAGGATATGCAAAACAAGAAAATGTATTGGGACAGAAAAATACAAATAATGGAGCAAAATTTGCTCCTGAATACCCGTACGGCAACGGCTCTCGAGCAAATTGCCAATAGAAAACTGAAAATAATGGAGCAAAATTTGCTCGTGAATGCCCGCAAGGCAAGGGCTCTTGAGAAAATTGCCCAAGCCGTTAAACGTTCATAAACCGTTTATCCAGTGGAAAATTCCTTTTTCTTTTGTAACTCAACAGAAATAAACAAATTGAAAGATATCGTGGATTGGGTTCATTAGTTTCAAAACAGTTTAACACTCATTACTTGAGTATTTATTAATCAAGTTACTTTTACATAAATTCGTGACATATTTTCACTCTTCATTAGACTAATGTCTCATTCTGACTGCCTCACTCATAACACGAGTTATTGGTTTTCTATCACTGCGTATAATAGTCAGTACTCAGAATAGATGTGATTCGAAATATTCTATGAAGATAGATTACACTTACCTTTGCAGTTGAATCTAGTACTAATGCCGGTCTACTGGAGGTGGAATACGATCTGTCACCAAAGTTATCAATTCATCAACCATATTTTTATTGATTCGAAAAATACTGCGGAAATCTTCATCGCGGAGTTCAAAAGCATCTTCTGCTTGATAACAAGCACGGGGATGATTCAATCTATCGACTACCTCATCTATCATAGCGTCATTATGATGAAAAGTATTAAGAGATCCATCTCACGAATTATTCGTTCCTCGTAATCATAAAACGTTACCGTAACAATCGATAGAAACCAAGACTAGTATACGGCTATTTGTTCACGCGCTTCCGTATACGATCCTGATTCGTATACGTTTTGAACGGACGCGCGCGACAAATTCGTATACGTACATAGTCGCATACGATCCTTCGTAGACGAATCACACTCGTATCCGTTCGCTCGTGTGCGGCTTCACTCGTATACGAATACGTCCATCCGACTTGTGGTCGTATACGATCCTTCGCATACGATCGCAAGTCACCGGAACGAAAATAGCCTCCCTGATATTCGCAGGTATCAATGCTAAATAATAATCCATCGGACCATTGCATGCATTGCAGTGTGTATGTATAATTTATATGTATATGTCCTGCACATATGTATTGTTTTAGGTATATATGTATAAACTGATTCCACACCGATGTTTGATTGCAAGCCTGTAAATATTCAATCAATACCAATCACACATAGGTACCTATGATGGTACCTGTATGAGAGAAAATTGATCCAAATATTATAACGAAGAAGAGCGATTAATGAATGTAACAAAAACTGAGTCGAAAATATAGTGCAAGACAGGTGAAGAAAAAGTAAAATTGAAGTAAAGGATTGGTACACAGAAAGAAAGAAAGGTTGACTTGATTCAAGAGAATTTTGCGGTTCAAAAATTTTGATTTGATCCGAGAAAATTTCGGTCTTCATTTTTGGACCGCAAAATTGTTTTGAATCAAGTCAACCTTTCTTTCTGTGTACAGATGGTGAAATGGATTTTTCGATAAAATGAATAAAGAATTTCATATAAAAATGGATATGGCATATATATACGTAGTATATAATCGACCTGTAGCTCAATGGGAGTTTTATCACGCTCGTCAAATTAAAGTCGTACGCGATAATATAAGCCCGGTTAATAACTAGTCGAACAATTTATTATAGATTATATTGACAATAACTGTATAATTATATTGAAACATATATAAATAAAAATAAAACGATTTTTGTTTCATTTTTTCGTAAACACATATTTCCATATCCATATATAATATAAATTCTCTGGCAGAATTTCGCACAAAGTTTATATTAAAACACGTTCCAATCAACGAAAAATTATCCCATGTCACATCATTTTTAAACTTGCAACTATTAAGCCATTGAGGTATAAAAAAAAAAAAACCGTTTTTATCAGATTTTATCAGGTTTACATACCTACTGGGGATAAAATGTCTACCCGAAAGATCGATTTCATTAAATTATCGTTCGATAAGAAACAAGCCTCGAGTGTACTATATATATCTATATGTAATACAGTAATTATTTAGCTGATTGATCTACAGGTGTCGCGAATGAGTTACTAATTGGCTCAAAGTTATTCGCAACCTGCTGCAGGTATATATAATCGGTTAATTTATTTCCAGACACACATGCGTATTATATCTTTATCTATATTGTAATATCTTGACATAAGTTCGATTATCGCCGTATTATAGCATACGAAATGAATATAGTTTCAATATTAAATGACATACCTTGTATTTTGATAAAATAAATATAGCAGAAAATTTTTTTCTTTTTTCGACTATACTAGATCGAAAATTGTCAAATTCGATGTGATTTATGTACTATATATGATGATAAGTGAGACGTGAATAAATTCATGATATTTCGCGTATAGTTTATATTGCATTATACTGTTATTCCGCTTTCGCGATTGTCTGTAATTAGTGATTCGTTATTCGTGACAGCTCGAGCCGACCCGGATGATTTGTACATTTTATTATTATAACTTTGCGTCTATAATTACGAGCCAACGGATCGACACGTAGAGGTTCACCTACGTATATCTATACCACGTATAGTTAGATTGTTACTATATACCTATACCTATCTACCCTGTAGGCAACAACTTGTCCGCGATCGTTGATTAAACTTTATATAACGCCCTGTAATTTAACGATAACACGGTGGTCCCGAATACATACCTGGCTGGCGCAAGCCATACACACATCGACTCTCTGCTATTATTACCCTGCAAACATGGCCATACCTCTGATATTATACTCTCTGCACGATCAGCTATAGGGGCCTACGATCAAAATATATTCAAAAAAAACAAAAAAAAAAAAAAAAAAAAAATTTCATCATCTTAAAAATTAGCACGATTTTTTTCTCGATTCGAATAGCTCTTAAAATTTTTAGTGTTAATCCGTTTCACCCGTTCAGAATAAATCGAACTATAATAATAATATAATATAATATAAGTATAAGAAACGCGAATTTTCTTCTCAACCGATTTTATCGTTGGGATATAAGCTATAAGTACTCCGTACTGCAATCATGCATGTCTATAAGTAGTACAAGTAAGTAGCCTTTTACTACACCGAGATGATCGACACCATGGGAATTTTCTTATGCGGTATTGGTGAATTCTTGAAGCACACCGGGTTAGAGAAAGGTGTTGAGCTCTCAAATTATAGGCCATTACGTTACATGCGCAGGAAACTGTTAATTTTTCGACCAAAAATTATAACCGGTTCAAAGAAACCGAGTAAAAACTGTTCAATTGCTTTCAACCGTGACGCACGTATATATATAATATATCGCGTCACTAATGCCATAAGGTCGTAAGCGCCAGAAAAAAAAAATTTGTGTTTTTGGTGGCAAAATCTTTTTCGTGCCATATAACATCGTTTGGGCATATCCGCAAAAAAAAATAATTTTTTGGCGCTTACGACCTTATGGCATTAGTGACGCGATATGTATGGCGTAAAGAATTATTTTTTAATTTTTTTTCTTCATCATACTTACTTATATATACCCTTGCAGAAAATTGCAACCGTAGTTCTTATTGCTAATATTATTTCCATCGTTATCGTTATCATTATAATTATTATTATGATAATCTGCGCGTATATAGGTTTATTGCAAACTATATTATATAGGGTAATTCCGGGGCAGATGGCCGTATGGTAGAGATGGCCAGCGTTAATATTTCTTATGTTACTCGATATATGGCACTGCCTATAGAGTAAATCGCTTCGTACCGAGCATACGAACGAGTAAAAGTTCAAAAGTGTCGCAAAAAATATTAAAAAGTGAGTAAAATACTCCTTGTTCGATTTTTACTGCTGGGAATTAGTTGAGCACGTTCACTGTTTACGTGCTCACTATATTAATTTTCAATAATTACATATTTTTACAACTTTTATGGTATCATTAGAGACCTTTGTTGTATCCTAGCGTAGAATCATTAAAGGTTACTTCCGATTTGTTTAAATAATCGATATGGTCATCCATCCCGGACATTTGGGAGAGATGGCCAAAACCGTTATTTCTGTGATTTCGCTTCATTTTAGTTTCATCGATTTATGTAATGACAGAAAAATTGTCGATCATAGTAAGGCAATGCAAGCAAGTGGATTCCCTTGGCATTGATGATGTGAAAACTATTGCATTCCAGTTCGTAAAGCATTGCGATTTTTTTTTTTTTTTTTTTTGTACAGGAATTAAATGTGCCTACCATTAGTGCACGAAAATTGCACAGAATTTTATAATTTAGCTTAGGTGGATATACATAAATGCAGGAGGTTGAGTATCTTTTTAGATCGTATAGGTATATAAATCTCGCAAATAGTTAAAAGCGTATTTTTATTTAACTTTATATAGAGAGGAAGATCTGTCCAACCACAACCCCTATCGTATATAGCCTTTGGTGCCGCAACTTCCCTAATCTCCATCTTCAAATTCGAATTCCGTTTTAGAAGCGCAAGTCTGTGCCCGTGCCCCGCATATTCATGGCTCGATTTAGTTGTTGGGAAACGGTCCGCAATATTCTCGGATGTTATCCGAGGAAGATATTATAGCTACTGTGTCAGATGTTGAAAATGACCGGCTATCCTCTATCCTCTATCTAACCCTTACCTACATATATATACATAGCTGCCTACGAGGACCTAATATACTATTCGGGGTCGCGTTTGGTCCGGCCAATAGTCAACGTAGGTAGGGGAAGGTGGGGCAGAATGGCCGGATGGGGCTAAATGGCCGCAAAAAAAAAAATTGACTTACTCGCATTTTCGCATCAAGGGGGATCGTATGAGACCCCTTGCAACGCGATTCCGCTAAAAGTGCTCAAAAAATTTTAGGGTGGGGCTGAACGGCCACCCTAATAAAAGTAGCGAAATTGCATTTTCACGTCGAAGTGAGTGAGATAAAACTATATGCAGCGTGGTTCCACTGAAAACCATGCAAAACTGAAAGGGTGGGGCAAAGTCGCTCACCCTACACTGAGAAAAAAATATAATTGAATTAACGAAATATTTTTTTCAATAGTCGCAATTAAAAATTTATTCGGAACAAATAAGTTCCAATTGGTGTGATTAAATATCATATGAAATTGACTGATTTTCACTCACTTCGACGGGAAAATACAATTTCGCTACTTTTATTAGGGTGGCCGTTTAGCCCCACCCTGAAAATTTTTGAGCACTTTCAGCGGAATCGCGTTGCATGGCGTCTCATATGATTCCCCTTGATGCGAAAATGCCAGTGGGTCAATTTTTTTTTTGGCGGCCATTTAGCCCCATCCGGCCATTCTGCCCCACTTTCCCCTATATACTTTATTTACAAAGTTTTCAACCTTTTCCAGAACCACCTCAAATTTCATATAGTATATCAAACATTATTTTACCTTACGATTTCAGGTTCTCAAATTCTTAATTTCGAATTATTTATACTATGCGCGTTTCTAGAATTTTCATAGCGAATTATAAAAATTATGAGGGCTGCAATTGTGGCGTCAGGCACTCGGCATGTACACAGAAAAAAATGTTAACTTGAGCCAAGAAAATTATTCCTGATCCAAGATAATTTTGCGGTCCAAAAAATGAAGACCGAAATTTTCTCGGATAAAATCAAAAATTTTCTCGAACCAAAGAAAATTTTCCAAATTTTCTTTGGTTCGAGAAAATTTTTGATTTTATCCGAGAAAATTTCGGTCTTCATTTTTTGGACCGCAAAATTATCTTGAATCAAGTCAACCTTTCTTTCTGTGTTACCTACTATAAATATATCATAATAACGATTATGATTAAAGTTATCCCGCGTTTAAATGACTCCAATAATAATTCGTTGTTGAGATATTGTTTCAAAGTTTATATTATAGAAATTTTCGACCCCTCTTTTGAACTGCTAAAGCATATAGGTTCATATATATGCGCGGTTATAGATCACCAAGAAGATGGGAATAAAGGGAGTATAAAGAGTGGAGACACGACTGTAATATGGTCTGTATAGATATGTGTGCTGCAGGTACCCTTTATCCTGACACGGATCCATATATACCTATATATATATATATATATATATATATCCTACAGGACCAGGGTCCAGCCCAGCTGTTACAAGTCGGCAACGTCTGCGGCCTGGTGTGCTGCGCGAATGTTAACGTCCCGCATTATATGCCAGAGAAGAGAAGAGAAGAGAAGAGAAGAGAAGAGAAGAGGTTGTTCGGTCTCGGTCAGCTATAGCTGCTGTGTAGAAAGAGAACGAATTATATTTTATGGGTAGAAAAATCCTACGAGGAAAGAGTGATTTTGAAAACACAGCGTGTTGTCAACTGCCGAGCTGGTCCCTATATTCCGCAAGTCAAGTGGTGTAGGCATTTTCGCTCCTCCAAGGAGGTCCGCAGTTATTTTATGCTTAACCCAAACCCCGAATTTCTGGATTTAGAACTTCATTTTCTCTTACCGCGTATAGCAAAAAAATTTTTTGCTTTATGAATAAATCTGAAAAAAAAAAAAATAAGTCACAGAGAGAATTTTTTCGAGTCAATTAGCCGGAATTATATACTTTAGCTAGTAATTTCACCTTGAAAATTAGCTATCGCTAAAGTTTGGCCAAAAGTTTAAGGAAGAAAGTTTTGAACTGAAAACTTCAGTTAAACTTTTATGTACTATATCTACCTTAAACTCGTAACTACGGTATACCGGTAGGTAGGTACTCGTGGAGTGAATTTTTAGTCGTTAATGAAGCGAAGATTTTCGTGCCAAAGTTCAAATGAGTTTGTTATGAAGTTATGGTATATTGCCAAAGCAGAAGCAGAAGCAGAAGCAGAAGCAGAAGCAGTAGAGTAGAGAATTAATATCGAGAATTTATCAAGGGTTGTATTTTATTTCTCGACGTTATTAACACTCCAACAAAATCAACTATAGGATAAAGAATAAAGAATTTTGTTCTTCGTTCAGTCGATAGTATTTTAAAAATATATATACGCGTAATAATTGTTGAGCAATTAAAGAATGAACCCATCGAAACTCTGAAGAAAAAAAAAGACTAAATAAATTCTATCAGAAGATTCGGATTGTATTTGAATGATTAAAATTCGATTTCTTATCGTTAAGAATGATCGTGGGCGAGGCTAATTGATATTCTCTCACGATATATACCGCGAGTGTTGTTGCGCACTCATTCCCTTATGGCACACACAGTATATACTTATATTCGTTGTTGTGACATCGCACCGATTCAAAATGACAAAAGGATTAAACTGTTTACGGTTAAAACTGCCGTGAATTACACGCCTCTCCTTTTTAATCCTTGATTTACGAGGGGCACGAGGACCGAAAGAGGCGCATCGCAGGGTTACTAGCGCAAAGGGATCCTCGATCCCCGTGGAGAATTCAGCCAGTTAGCCGCCGCGCGAGGGTGACACCCTTGAATTAGAAGAGGCGCATATAGAAACAGACCCAGGAGTAACGCGCGACCCGGATATATTAGGTACAGGGTATAACATAGTAGTACCTACGCCCATATAGTTTTACATCGAAGTAGAATATCGCCAGCTAGCATTTGCACCACGCGGAACGGTACGGTACGCGACGAGGCGGACGACACCTACTCGATTCGTCGCGCCGCAAGGATTTAAAGATAAGTATAGCGCCGTGACAATCAGGAAAACCGAATGCGACCTGATTCATCACATAAATTCACTTTTTTACTATATACAGGATTTACGATTCAACCGCGTGCATTTTTTTTTTTTTTTTTTTTTTTTTCAACTTCATAGTTTCTGAAAATTTGGAATCGTCTCAAATAAAACGATTTTAGAATTTTGAATTTCCCCGAATCGAAATTAAAACCTGTATAGGAATAATATTCTATACGCAAGATCCTATCGAACCCCGATACGAATAACAGCACATTTCAAATTCCGGGTGAAAAAGAGCACGTTTCAAATTCCGGGTGGAAAAGAGCATGTTTCAGATTCCAGATGGAAAAGAAAACGTTTCAGATTGAGAATGAAAAATAGCACGTTTCAGATTCACTCGAAAACTAGCACAATTCAGGTTGAACCGAATATTACTTATTGCAAGTGTCAGGTAGGTTTATTATAAGATTGAATTAATTATTCAATGATAAAATTGAATCGAGTTTTTGTGCATAATTGTGCATTTCCAATTTCATAATAAACCTACCTGACACTTACTAATGAGTAATATTCGCTTCGCCTGAATTGTGCTAGTTTTCGAGTGAATCTGAAACGTGCTCTTTTCCACCCGGAATTTGAAACGTGCTCTTTTTCACTCGGAATTTGAAATGTGCTGTTATTCGTATCGGGCGTCGCTATATAAGCGGTTCCGTGAAATGCGCCTGTATAATAATTATATAGTAAAGATTATTGAAAAATGACCGTTTGAATGTTATATATAAAATGATATATGACCGGTTGAATTAACAACTAGTGAGAATTGAATTTCGTTACCTATATCTGACGATCGTGCGCGCCTCCGGTTTTAGTCTTATATATCAAAAGTTTAGAGTGTTTCTCCTCACAGCTCTTTCGTCCGCTCTCACTCAGTCAGTCCATGTAAGATTGGTCATGTCCGCGCGCCGCGCGTATATAGCGCTGCGCTGCGCTGCATCACATGAGAGAGTCTGAAACGTGTACGTTAAGAGAATGCATCGAAGGAACGCGCCGCCAAAGTAAATTGATTCAAATTAGTTCCCTAATAGCATGTAATTGCATCGCGCCGAGGAGCTGAGGCATCGAAGCCCAATTCCCACTTCTACTTCTTCTTCTTCTTCCACACAGTGTACGCGGCGGCAGGCACTGCGCCGCACATCTCGACTGACTACCTACTACCTGCAGCACTGTGCTGTGCTGCGCTTCACTTCTTCTTCACATCTCTTCTGATAGGTTATTATACGGTTTGCCGCCTAATACTTAGGTCGATAGGTGCAGATATACCGCCGCGCCCCGTTCTTATTCTACACGAGTATATTACTACGTCCGCAGCGCTACAGCACGGCTATACCTACTATATATATATACCTTCAAGCGTCAAACGGTGTTTTCGGTACTGCAGCGCGGGTCTGTTTTTCTCGATCAACTCTTCTTCCTTTTTACCTCTTTCCTCTTTTCTCTTTCTCTCTCTCTCGTCTCGATTAAGATCTTTCTTTACTTCAATTGATCAAACGATTAGAAATACCTTCTTTAGAATATAGGTAACACTAATTCTTGCACTGATATGTAATTCTTATATACATCGCTATTAGATACTATATGGGTATGTCTATTATACCGCTTCGAGTGTTAAACTTTGATAATGAGTACTCGGGTGTATAATTGTCGGTTATATCTAACGTCCCTCGCGATCTTTAATTATTATCTGTCTCATAATCTATACGTCGTATTACCTGCAGCCCTCTTTTATATATCACATGTAGACTATATTATACCCCTATGACCATATATCACTATATTGATATATATATATAGTATACGTAATGGGTAGGGCACGTCAAACGTACGACGACGAGACGCGGGACGCTCGAGGCGTGTCAAAGTAGCAATTTTCTAAATAACACGTCTGCTAAATCAATCGAAGAATCTCGAGTTTCGAGATAGATGGGTAATATGCTCGTACATATATATATATATATATATATACCCTACGGGTTCTAATATAAATAGAGTCATTAAGAATTACCCTATTTAAAAATGAAAAAGAAGAAAAAAAAATGTCAGAAATGAAACTAAACCCATTGAAATATAATTCCAACAAATATCTATCTATACTCAGTGAATCCCGCAGAGCACAATATAGCTCTGGCACTGCTGGTATATATACTAAAGGTCCGCCGGCGTCAAACGGAGCCCAAAATCCGTCCGCACGTTTCAGAGAACATCGCAGCACGGGACACGTCAACCTCGTCAGTGGTCCATTCGTTACACTAATACTAATACATCAAGGAGTAGTCAAGGAGTCGAGAAGTCAAGGAGTGTATATAAAGTTTAACATGTACAAAAATTCTGTATTGTATATAAGCTGCGGAGATGATCGGTCGATGTTTAGTATAGAGAAGTCCCATATATATATATATATATATATGTATATGTGGGTGTGGATGTGGATGTATATGTTGTTCGAATGTCCGAATGATAGCAGAGTCACTGGTAGCCAAGAGAATCTGGTATGAGGGTGGGTTGACGAGTGGCAGGTTGTACCCGGAATGCCCACCGCGGTGCGTAGAGCTCCTCGCAGTGGGGACTCCCCCTTATTCTAAGTGCGATGTTATCTACACGGAGTGGGATAAAAGCTGAAGCAGCCAACTACGATGATACTATACTATATATACGAGTGTCAGAGAGGATGGCTGAAGTCTGAGGGCGGATGATAGGTGAGGGGAACTGCGCAGGGAATATAGGAAGATCAGGAATGCGGTGACCGGCAGGCATGGTGTGGCCGAGTCCTACAGGAGGGGAATAAAAATAAACCTAAAATATCCTATAAAAGAGGAAAATAAGGGGGAAAGAGGGATACGACGTGGACCCCCGCGGAGACTGCGCGAACCTCTACTCTGTGTCCTCTTCTTCTTATACTACCTATACTACCACCACCACCACCACCACCATCCCCCTTGTCATGGATCTATTCACTACTGGTTAGGGTTGGTTTATGGTAGCATTAACGACAAAAAATCAACTTTGCATCGCAGAAGAACGTACGTGAAATTTGAAAACAACGTATCGACGCCCGATACGAATAACAGCACATTTCAGATTCCGGGTGGAAAAGAGCACATTTCAGATTCCGAGTGAAAAAGAGCATGTTTCAGATTCCGGATGGAAAAGAACACGTTTCAGATTGAGAATGAAAAATAGCACGTTTCAGATTCACTCGAAAACTAGCACAATTCAGGTTGAACCGAATATTACTTATTAGCAAGTGTCAGGTAGGTTTATTATAAGATTGAATTAATCATTCAATGATGAAATTGAATCGAGTTTTTGTGCATAATTGTGCATTTCCAATTTCATAATAAACCTACCTGACACTTACTAATGAGTAATATTCGCTTCGCCTGAATTGTGCTAATTTTCGAGTGAATCTGAAACGTGCTCTTTTCCACCCGGAATCCGAATTGTGCTGTTATTCGTATCGGGCATCGGTATGAAGGACTACGAGATGATGATTGATACTGAATTCTCTGCAAGGGGATAAGAGAAGATCGCATTTTATATTATCTTAAAAAAATATAACGCGGCATAAAATTATAACTGAAATTTATGGAGATTTGATATCTGCTATTGAAATTATATTACGTTCCACGTCTTGCATCAGTCTATGAAATTCTTTGTTCTTTGATATTTTAACCCGCATTTTTTGTTTCTTTAGACAATGAGAACCAGATAATCCGAGCCTTGATGATGACTGCGAGGAAAAAACTTTAATGAAATTGTTATTATCGTGGATTAAGGTTTTGCGGGATCTACTCTATATACCTATAACTATTCCGAGTATAATCTAGGGGCATAAAGCATTTGTTGGTTCTTCACGTTATCGCGCGAATTTCTCTACCTTAACTTCCGGTTTTAAAACCATTGTTTATACAGCCATAGGGTATTATATATATCTGCGCAGGAATTAAGACGCACGCGAACTTTTCAATCGATATAGAATATACTATATCCTAGTCGTATTCTAGCTGTAGCGTCTAATTCATTCTGTAGGTATAAATTTCTGATTTCAGGACAAAGACGACACTGCAATCGCTTACAAAATCGCAGGTGACAATATTTTATCTTCGTTTCTTAATTATCTCCGCATACTTCGTTTCATATGGTTATAGGAATGAGTTTCTTCAAAACGAAACATTGATAATCGCAAGAAGATGTCTGAAGCGTTGATCTGTACCTATACGCAAGTGCTAAGCACGACGTTTATAGTTATCATTTTTCAATTATTTTTATTCGAACTCAAGACGTACACTACGCATCGTTTATGTTTTTAATCTCCGCCAACATCGAGATTGTTTAAAATTCTTTGCTTGGAAGACCATGGCAAGGTTTCATATGATACCAAACCAAGAAGAAGAAGAAGAAGAAGAAGAAGAAAAAGAATCGATATATATCGGAAATATATCTCGTTTATTATTTATCAATCACAGCTATATAGCATCATCTTAAAAAAATGGTATTATTTGACTCTAGATTTGAATTATTATCACAATAGCTCATCCAGGTACGAACATAGTATCACACGGCTTATTATTTTTCTATCCAAATTTATACTAAGTGAAATATTACTGCTGCAGTTATAACTATATTATCCGATTAATCATTTTTCATTTTGGAAAACTAGATCCATATTTTTTATGCAAAAATATTGAAAATTTAGACCATCCGAGTCTGAAGATAATACAAAGAAATAATTTATCGATGTTTATAGAGTCGCTATCATGCGAGCTTGACAATAAATTTGAAAACGACGTATATACCTACCAGAAAGAAAATCATTCAACCTTATGAAAAATTACACGAATATCATATCGTTTTCAACTTTTAAGAACATCGTGTGATGCGGAAAATAAAATTGTGTCTAATCAAGCCAGGACTCCTCTTTTACATTTATACGAAATATGTACTCAGAAAAAGGTCTTGTTGCCACAATCAAAATTTGGGTTATTATATGGACAATCAAATTTTTTGTTCAGTCAACCAAAAATTTTGTTGGAATAGCCAAAATTTTGGTTGTCCCAACAAAATTTTGGTTATCCCAACGAAATTTTTGGTCGACTGAACCAAAAATTTGATTGTCCATATAATAACCAAATTTTGGTTGTGTCAACAAGACCTTGTTCTGAGTTTGTATAAACGAAAGATGTAAAAAGGTTCTCTCGTCAATTTAGAGCAAAAGAGTCGTTGCACCGGTGCGCATATAGACCTCCGAAGTCTTTAGCTGGTCGCGTTGTGTTGACCGCACGCTTGTCGCTCCAAAAAATTTCGTTCCTTAAACTTCATGCCGGTTTCTGTTTATAGTCACCGTGGTGTACAAGACCGAGTGTTTCCGAGGCCTTTATTCCTGCGCACCGGTATAGTGCACAGACTGCACTCCACTCGGCTGCCGCTAAAATTAGTAATTGTACAACGAACGAACGAACGAACGAACGAACGAACGAGGCGTGTTGTCGACGCAAAAGTTCAAAATTCTTAAGCTGGCCGTGACGCGGTCTGCAGCTAACTCGTACCGGCCATATTTCGCAGGTTGATTTACACGCTTCTCTCTGTTAACCCCTTCAGAATATACCTATATATATATATGATGGTGAACTATGCTGCAACTATATAGAAGAAAAAATTCACCGCGTTGCATATATTCAGAGAATCCACAAATCAAATAGAAAATATAATTAACGCAGGAACTCCAGTCGCCAGTATGTAGGTATCTATCTAAATCCATGCAGTATAGGTATAGGTACAATCCAAAGACTGCAAGATCGTCCCGTCTTGTGTCCAAAGATTTACGAGCGATATAGGTAGGTATGGATATAACACGGAATATATAGAATGTATATGGGAAGTTTAGTATAGGAAAGTGAGAAACTGGCTTAAAAGAGTAAAGACCGAGTCCAGTGCATGTTAAAACAGTTGGCAAATCACAATATGTCATTTCATATATACATATTATACATATATAGCAATTTGAATAGGAGCTACGGTTTTTAATTACAAATGATAATTCACAGCCATCGCATAAACCTGTGCATCTGAATCTTTGCAGACCTCGGCCATACTTCTCTGCAGTTATAATATTCATTATATCCACGCGTTTCCTTCTCACTCTCCTTATCTTCTCTCTTATTAATTTTTATTTTATTTTATTTTTTTTCTTTTTCTTATATTTTTATTCTTCGTCTTTGTTTTGCCCGGTCCTTCGAACCGCTGCAGTTATTTCTCTCATCTCGCGCTCCTACATACATACATACATACATACATACCGAAAGAAACTCGTTGGTATATACCTGACAGAGGGTCATTTGTCCTTTTAATAATTATAAGAAGGTGTGACCCCCACACCGGGGCCCTGCAGCCGTGAAACTCCGCTCGATATTTATGCATCTCGAATATCCTCCGCGGAGAAAGAGAGAACACCATCAAGGTTCTATATTAAATTCTTAGTTGTGGTGATGCTCATGCTGATGCTGATGGTGATGCTGATGCTGATGGTGGTGGTGGGTATATACTCCGGTGGTTTCTGTTCCTTGAACCGCGGGGGGCGACGTAAACTAACAGCCGGTTAATTATTGTCCTCCTACCCTGGAGCCCCCTAAGGATGGGAACTACTACCATGGTAGCATTCAATTAGCCTCGCTGCATGTGAAATATTATTGTCCGCCTCGTTTCATGCGTTCAATTTTTAAAGGAGGAAAAGAGAGACGGACTATGTGCAGTATATATATATATATATCTATATACGTATAAGGCATGGACTTAGGAGGATATTTTTAAGGTGTTTTCAAGACTACGGACTACTTGATTCACCTTTTACCGCTGCATAGTGTGCGCGAGGAGGTCCCATCCGGTAGGTTTAGGACCCAAGTTTATTCATTCATTCGGTCATTCGTTAGTTCATTCGTGGTTTTCTTTACGCTACAGCTAGCAGCAGTAGGTATAGAATGAGAAGAAGAAGAAGAAGTGTAAGAAGGAGAACACGCATCGCCCGGGTCTTTGAGAAAAGAAATTAAGTATTCGGAATGACATCGAGAGACTAGAATACGATTCTCCTACTCCGCTCCGCTCCACCCGCGAGTGGGAAAAGCTTCTGTTTACTTTTATTTGCATTCTATTTATTAGTGCTACCGGTTTTTCTTTTTCTATATTATGTACCTATACATCTTTCCGCTTCCTTTCTTTTCATTTTATTTTTCACAGCCGCAGTCGTATAATATCCTACACAAACGGGACCGGAAGTGTTTTAATTATACAAGTAATTCTTATCACGTATCGATTTTTTTTTTTTTTTTTTTTTTTTATCAGATCTATATAATATTGACTCGACTGTTTTTATAAAAGATTTCAAAAGATTCAGAATTAAACTTCATTTAGTCTCGAGTTATACGATAGAACACAAAGTTGGGTTTCTCGAAGCGACGTCATATTGAGAATCTTCAGATTATTTTTCTTTTTTTTTTTTTTTTTTTTAATATAAAAAGAAACTCAGCAGCTACTACTATACAGACCCTGTACGAATTGACTCGTTCGCTCACTGTCTCATCAAAATTCTAGACCCACTTCTTTTTTTGTTCTTTTTTTTTTTTTTACTTGCCTACTTTTTTTACTATTTTGTTTTTTTTTTTTTTCGTTCAAATAGAGAAATATGAGCCTGCCTCCCCGCACGGCTTATAGGGAAACTCGAATAATATACAGGTATAATAATAGGGAACAAAGAATTAAAAAAAAAAAAAACAAAGGTATAAGATAATGGGAAACGATAAGAAATTCAAGATGAAACAATATAATATGTAGATATAGAAATAATAATTAATATTATGTAAACGAGAACTATTGATTTAATCTTTTGAAGTCTTTTTGAAGACATACAATGTTTAATTATTACAACAAGATGAAAAGAAAAAATAAATAAATAATTATAACGACAACAAAATGAAGTTTGAAAAATATTTTATGGTCACTTGCGCGGGTTGTTAGTAAATAATTTTGTTAATAAACAATTCTTTTTCTGTCATATACAAACACTGAGAAAAAGGTCTTGTTGACACAACCAAAATTTGGGTTATTATATGCACAATCACATTTTTTGTTCAGTCAATAAAATTTTTTTTTGTTCAGTCAACCAAAAATTTCGTTCGGATAAATTTTGGTTGTTCCAACAAAATTTTGGCTATTCCAACAAAATTTTTGGTTGACTGAACAAAAAAATTTTAATTGTGCATATAATAACCGAAATTTTGGTTGTATCAACAAGACCTTTTTCTGAGTGAAAATAGTTTTGATAATTATTAAACTGCAACCTGATACATATACGTCAGGATTAAGCAGTATATACTTTCCACGTTATTAAACCCGCGGAGTCAAATACCGCTCATATACTACTACCTATACCTACCTACCTAATTCCTGCATTTCTCATCAATCAGATGTAATATAATCAACAGCAAGAGCTACCAAAATCAGTTTATGGTTTAACCACGAATCTGTCAACCTGACAGATGTTAATCTAATGCGTACCATCAGTTTCTAAGGGACCAAAAAATATATCTCTTAATTTTTTTCTTATAATGCTATAGTACTCTACGGCTACGCCACTATATAAGATGCATATACCTATATATATACTATATATATATTATAATATATGCAGTGTAAGTATATAACGGTTTATTATAATCCGATGAGAATATCGACAGATTATAGAATGATTATAGTAGAAACGAAGAAATCAGCACCTCGGTCAAATTTTTATATCGAAAAAAAAAAAAAAAAAATACGAAAACTTCATCTTTTTTTTTCAGAAATTTAGACGCGAACTCGAAATCAGTAATATGTCTGCAAAAAAAAATAGAAAAAAAAAACAATAATAATACTAAAAAGTTATTTGAAAGACGACGTTAATTAATAAAACTGTCTGAAAACATTTTACGAGCTCCCTATAATCAATTTACTCCTCGAAGTTTTTTCATTTTTTAGGTACCTATAGAATTGTTATCTTCGAATACCTGTAAATGCGATTGAAAAATTTGTTCTTTCCATTTATTTCTTTATTTCTACATTATTTAAGAAAACGAGAAAATACAGTCTTAATTATTAATGAGATGACGTAAGAAATGAAGATGTGTAGCATAATAATATATTATGCAGAAAAATGACATCTCTTATGTACAACAGAACCGCGATTCGCGTTACGGCGGGCGTCAACGTCAAAACTAAGGGTGCGGCGGTGGCGGTGGCGGCGGCGGCGGCGGCGGAGCGGGCGGGCGGCATCTCTTAAGTCGGTCTCGATTCGCCCCCGCATTTTCCTCGCTAGTTTTACTCCCGTCCGTCGGGTGTTGGCTGTTACCACTTGCCCCTTATGTCCCAGTAGCCAATGAAACTCTCACCGTGAATATAATACCGTGTCGCCATCTATTGCCAAACCGCTAAACCTACTCACAAGGTTGATCCATCCTTCTCTCTCTCTCTCTCTCCTCTCTCTCTCTCTCTCTTCCTATGTGTCTCCTATTCGAAATAATGATAATAATAATAATGATAATAATCATAAATTAAGTGGCGCTGTATAGCTGTAGCCGAATTCGAAGATCCTCTTCTCTTCTCTTCTCTTCTCTTCTCTTCTCTTTTCTTATTTTCTTGGATATAGTACATATAACGACGGGACGTAGCAGAGGAAAGGCGGCGCCCTCGACGCCCTCCGACTCGCGTCGTCGACGCGACGCTCTCGACGCGTCCCGTGTTGCGCGGGTTGTCTGCCTGCTGGTTTCCCTCTCTTCATCTACTACTATTTCCCTTAACAAAACCCGGCGATACCACCCTCGCAGAAACCAGTCGAGCTAAAGGGATGGGATGGGATGGGATGGGATGGGGAAGGGGACGGGGATGGGGGTAGCTTCAGTCGTTCTTTTAGTGATCCCAAGAGAGAGCAGGTTGAATGGTGACTGGAAAGGGGGCTAGAGGGGGAATAAAAGGGGGCGGGGGGGGGGGCGCCGGAGCGTGTAATTGAGTCCCGTGCGCGATCGCTACTTTATCGACCCCCCCACACCCTCGTATCAAGCTGCCGACCTTCTCCCCCACGCGCCCCACGCGCCCCATGCGCGGCATGCGCTATTCGAGTGAACTATACGCGCCACCCCAGCACGCCCAACGACTACTTTAACCTCTCTGGCTCTTTGCCTTTCTCTCTCTTTCTTTCAGCGATTCTCTATTCTTGCAGTACCTACCACTACCTACCTAGGTTCCTTCAGTGTCTCTTTCTACCTCGCTCATTCCCAATCTCGCTTTTTTGCGATAGGTATCTTTATTTCTCTATTGGACGAACGAATTATTGAGGTTTTCGAAAGCTGGACGACCCTTATATACGGCCACGATTATACGTATTGCGAAAATTGATGAAAATTTTACACACTCGGTATACGCAGTGGCGAGAGGCTACGGTGAAAACCGATTTACTATCGAGAAACGTTCTTTAACCTTTATACCTTATATAGGTTCAGGGTAGGAAGTAGGTACATAGGTATAAAAGCCAGAAGGTTGATTCGAGATAATTTTGCGGTCCAAAAATGAAGACCGAAATTTTTTCGGATCAAGTCAAAAATTTTTCTCGAACCAAGAAAATTTTGAAAATTATCTTGAATCAAGAATAATTTTCTTGGCTCAAGTTAACCTTTTTTCTGTGTACTACATATACCTATAACCATTCAAAAGCCTAGTGAATTACCAATTTTTCGTTTCCCATGATTGTGACTTTACTGTGTCATCAAACCAATATGAGAAATATTTTTTTATCGCTTTTACAACCTTTCGAAATTCACTAATGCCCGTTCATCCACAGGTAGGTATACGCTTACCCCGTACTTAAACCAACTCGAATTATTAATTAAATCGATTTGATAATAGCAGAATGATATTTGTAGCTATACTGCAGGGTACAGAATTAATAATTGAGTCATAAAATTAGAAAATTACAATTGTTATATCAATACAGGCGATTGTTCAATTCAGTTATTGATACCTACGATTCTAATGTATTTAAATTAATTTCCTTGTTTTCTTAAATCGTGTAAAACGTTAATTTAAGCAGAAGATCTAATCTACTGAAAATATTTCTTAGTGTATAAGCAGTATGAAGCGGTTTTTCAGAATCAGCCTGCATATTGTTGCAGGTGCGGTTTGGATATTAAATTTTTATAGACTAAAATTTTATGAGGTTGAAGTTCGTAACGTTAACGCAACAAAATAATTGTGCAAATATCGTGATTTCATGACTTGAACGGTTCAAAAACAGCAAAATACGATCCATAATTTCCCGAATCGAGTAAAACACACCTATCTCGCCTACTTGGCAACTTTAACAACGTTGGAGTCATGAAATAGTGAATTTTTTTCCAAAGATTGTGTTACGTTAACGTTACGAACTTCAACTTCATAAAATTTTTCATAGTTATTATACATCGAACGATTTTCCCGATCTCGATTATTATAATCGTTGTATGTATAAATTTAGGGGATTATTAATTTTAATAATCGAACCAGCGTTTGGTATCTACTTTTTTTTTTTTACAATTTTTCTTATTCTTATTTTACATCCTTTTCAAATTTAACAAACGATCAACCATATCGAATTTAAAATTGAATTCAAACTTAAATTATTTCTTCAAAGGAACGAATCCCAAGGCAAACCTGCAGAGCTGTATATCTGATCAAAACGGACAGTATTTATTCCTCCTCAGGATTTGACACGGAATGGCTCCCGATCCTCGACTCCTTGTAAAAATAAAAAAATAAAAAAAAAATTAAAATAAAATAGAGACATCCATGCGCTTCGATACTTTAATCCGATTGAACTCGAGCTCTCAAGATATACGCCGACTATATTTGTAACCCGATTTCTTATACCTAACGCCGCGCTGGCACCAGATATAATATAGGACAGTGCAGCGCAAAAATTATTTTATAAAAAAATAAAGAAATGAAAAATTCTTCAAGTTGAAATAAAGAAGAGAAGAACTGCGTTTCATGACTGTAGTTGGAGAAGAGCGCAAGGCAACCGATATCTAACACCTTTTTCGGGGTACCGGGCTGAAAAAAGAGAAAAAAAAAGATCGCGACGAAGATACATCGTAGATATTTCGAATCGTAGCTGATCTCACCGCCCACTATCCTCGGCTCCTTTTCACTCTTGAAAAGTTGTATAGCGCGAAAAAAAAAAAAAAAAAAAAAAAAAAAAAAAGAGCGAGAAATAAAGAGGGATGGAATCGAGTGCGGATTGACGTACACATCGCCGGATTCGCACGCTCGGGGCTCGAGCTATTCAAGCTGGAGTAACGGTTAGGGAGGTTCGCGTCAGGGCTGGAAAGGGATGAGAGTGAGATCGCGGTTGCCGTAGCAACGAAGCACTCGTAACTATACCAAGGCTCGAGCCTCTGCACCGAGTCCTTGTTTCCCTGTTTCCTTATTTCTTGTTCTTCTTTACAAAAAAAATCGAAGCCAAAATTAATCTAAAGTCTTCAATAAATTTTGTTATAAAAATTCTGTTCGATCAATGATCCTTGAATTTATATCGCTACATTCATAAACATTATATAATTCGACGCCCAATACGAATAACAGCACATTTCAGATTCCGGGTGAAAAAGAGCACGTTTCAAATTCCGGGTGGAAAAGAGCACGTTTCAGATTCACTCGAAAACTAGCACAATTCAGGCGAAGCGAATATTACTAATTAGTAAGTGTCAGGTAGGTTTATTATGAAATTGGAAATGCACAATTATGCACAAAAACTCGATTCAATTTTATCATTGAATGATTAATTCAATCTTATAATAAACCTACCTGACACTTGCTAATAAGTGATATTCGGTTCAACCTGAATTGTGCTAGTTTTCGAGTGAATCTGAAACGTGCTATTTTTCATTCTCAATCTGAAACGTGTTCTTTTCCATCCGGAATCTGAAACGTGCTCTTTTCCACCCGGAATCTGAAATGTGCTGTTATTCGTATCGGGCGTCGATATGATAGTTGACACAATGCTGCACTCATCTTTGTCCTATTCTATTTTTTCCATTTTATTTTAGCTTTATAAATGAGTGAGTTGAACCTAATTATTGTTACCCGCGTATTCGATGAGTATATATATATTATATACTACCTATAGGTAAAGGAAGGGTTGATATCGTCAGCAAGACCAGTGATGGATTGCGGCTCCGTTTCATCAGAGAAATTAACCCTTCGGCCCGAGAGGAACCTTCCAGGACCTTCCACGGCGTGCCTGATGCGCGTAATACAGAAATGATTTGATTAAAATGTAAAGGAGCCTGTCTGCCTTCTCTCGGTCTACACCCTCTGTTTGCGCATTTCACGGTTCGCCTGTAAAAAGCCTGGGGCCACGCCGTGACTAGACAGATGGCAGTCGCCGCAGTCAATGGTCTGAGAAATTGGATCGCGTTTTAACTCTCGCTCTCGCGCTCTTCATGCTTGCAGTGCAACACCAGTGGTTGTAGATCGGAAGCCTTTTTCGCCCTATGTAAGAAACTACGCGATGAAACTCCAAAATTTCTACTCTTCAACTCTCCAACCCTTGCATGCAATTCCACAATATAATTATTACAAAAATCAAGACGATGAAGAGGCAAAGATTTAGTAATTATTAGCGTATACTATAAACGTATATATAACAAGCATATTGTTGCGGTGGCTCAAGGATAATATGTACACTATGACAATATGCGAGTCTTGGCTATAGATTAAAGGCGTATTGTAATCTAATCGGATATAATGATAAGGGTATATAATACACACATGTACGTATAGATAGATAGAAGTACTCGAACAGAATATCACAAGCGAAAGGATATGCAGATATAGAAGTGAGAAGGGTATAGGTAGTAGATGAGGAAATAGGAAGGGGTTTCGGGCATCAGCGTGGGCAGCAGCAGAAGATCGAAGCTGGTAGCTGTAGGTATAGGTATAAGAGCGAAGGAGAGAGGGTGAGATGAGAATAAGGGCCAGCATGAGAGAGGATGCGGAGTTGGGAGGGCGACGGCAATCACTGTGAGTGGGCGACACGCGCTTCGAGAGGGTTATCAGGCTGATGAGACCGCGCGAGGGGATGCGAGAGGGGTTTATCAGAACGGTTTTATGTCCACGACGCTATAGGTATAGGTGTACCGTGTAGTATTATAGTGTAGTGTAGAAAGGAATAAGGACGCGAACGCGGGTAGTAAATTTTGAGGGCGCCATATGACGCCGGGGCAAGGGCTGGTAATGACGACAGGGGATCACCACGACATGTGGCCTCCTCGTTGCACGACCGCACAATTTGTATTAAAATTAGAAATAATAAGAAAAAAAAAAAAAGCCGAATAGTAGTACCTACCTACCCACACAGCACCCAATATTGTAGCAACATTGCAGCAATATTGCAACAATGTTGCAATATTGCAGCAATGTTGCAATATTGCAGCAATGTTGCAATATTGCAGCAATGTTGCAATATTGCAGCAATGTTGCAATATTGCAGCAATGTTGCAATATTGCAGCAATGTTGCAATATTGCAGCAATGTTGCAATATTGCAGCAATGTTGCAAATTTCGGTCTTCATTTTTGGACCACAAAATTTCGGTCTTCATTTTGGGACCGCAAAATTATCTTGAATCAAGTTGACCTTTCTTTCTGTGTGCGCACTAGTGCAAAATATCTGACCTGTTACCTATATATATTAACTAGTGATGTATCAATACGGTCAAGCGGCAAGAGTCCATATAGGGGATGGGGAGAAGAAGGGTGTGATTCGATTTCCGCCCTTTTTTTCATGAGATTGGCTCAAATTGATTGCGTTTCACGTTTATTTTGTTTTTTTCGTTTTTTCGTTATATAACTACGAACTTTCATATAGAGTTCGAATTCTTTTCATGATATGTATATATAATGGTTGGGACCGCACCTCCCTAATGCAGCGTAGGAATACGAGAAAATTCATTGGGACCTCTGTTTGTGAGAAAGAAGAGATTTCCACGCGTTAGGTAGGTATATAAGAGATTCTTATTAGCATAAATTCCAGCTTCTGTAAATATCTTCACATAAGCGTATACCAAACAAGATGGCTGTTAGTTGGACAGGCTCGAACCATAGGTGTAGTAGGTACATACTGATAGCTTGATTTTACTAATCCGTTGACGGATTTATCATCTATCTTCGTAAAAGCTATATAAGATCAAGCGTAAAACGTCGATGCTGCATATATATTATATACCTACACGCTTATAGGTATATAGCGCGATAGGTATATAGACATTAGTATATAGAGGCTCATATGCAGGCAATAGCCTGACCCCGAATTTCACTTTCCTTGTATAAAAAAAAAAAAATACGTGCTTGCGATATAAATTATAATTATTTCCATATCCACGTGTGTCTCATATTGAAACTTACAACACTGATCGTGAAAATATAACATCGATTATCTTGTACGTGAACAAGTATTTAATTACTATATACCTACGCACGTACGCGATGGGTAATTAATTGAAACGTCTAACCGCCTCTGCGCAGCAGCAGCAGTAGCAGCAACAGCTACTATAACAATTATATTGGAATTCATCTTTGACACTTGAGATGCCAGCGGATGAATAAAATACATGATGAATGCGAAAGAAGAGAATATAAAAAAGTATAAGTGAAGAATATATAATTTCGTCATTTTCTATATAAAATCGGGATGTTTATATATAGTATATATATGTGATATATACCTACTATGGAAGGGTGCAGAAAGTCCATTAAACGTAAGCGGTGCCAACGACGCGAGTCCCAAAAGTTTGTCGCAGACAAGTAATTGGGGAAATTGCTTCGCGACAAACCCGTAAGTGTTTCTACGGTTCCAGCCGAAATGGCAAACAGAGTTTCCGCCTCTCTTATTGTTGGTCTTTGGCGGACCTAATTCCCTAACTAAGCCCAACTAAATCCCAGCTCCTTCACATAGCGCACGCAGGCGCCTTAACCAATTTACTATATAGGATTAAATACCTACCCCTTCTAATAAATATAGTTAGCTATGTAGGTGGATAAAATTTGATAATAATATCGACGCCCAATACGAATAACAGCACATTTCAGATTCCGGGTGGAAAAGAGCACGTTTCAGATTCCGAGTGAAAAAGAGCATGTTTCAGATTCCGGATGGAAAGGAACACGTTTCAGATTGAGAATGAAAAATAGCACGTTTCAGATTCACTCGAAAACTAGCAGAATTCAGGCGAAGCGAATATTACTCATTAGTAAGTGTCAGGTAGGTTTATTATGAAATTGGAAATGCACAATTATGCACAAAAACTCGATTGAATTTTATCATTGAATGATTAATTCAATCTTATAATAAACCTGCCTGACACTTGCTAATAAGTAATATTCGGTTCAACCTGAATTGTGCTAGTTTTCGAGTGAATCTGAAACGTGCTCTTTTCCACCCGGAATCTGAAATGTGCCCTTTTCCACCCGGAATTTGAAACGTGCTCTTTTTCACCCGGAATCTGAAATGTGCTGTTATTCGTATCGGGCGTCGATATGTTCATCTTACTCTTTTCAGCATCGCATATGAAATTTGAATCGAGTACAATATGACTGTGACGTTCGTTCGACTTTATGGATGGGCGCATATCCTTAAGTGGGTCGTTATACCTATATGACAGTTGACAATGATGAGCTCGAGCCAGAGCTAGTAAGGGCCTCGTTTGTTTAGTTGATCCGTCAGTTGATCCAATCTCCCTGATTACGCGGAGACAAGCGTTCGATGCGTTGTCGAATAAATTTGACAAGCTGAACCTGGCCGAGATCCAGAAAGCGCAGCCCAATCACGGGTCATTACGTGTCGCGTATATCTCAGTCAGTCCCCCCCCCCCCCCCCCCCCCCCTAATTCCTCCCTTTAAAGGGGGTAAAGAATTCGGGATCTTATAAAGTCAGACATTGCGCTGTATAGCACAGCTCGCGCAACTGTGCATATGGCTGATGTCGATCTGTCGGATCATCGTTAGCCGATCTGGCGATTATACTGCAGCGACTGTCCTGTTGCTGCTGCTGCACAGGTACCACCATATTGTCTGTCACTCGTGAACGGTCCCTGATCCTTACTCGCTTGTATACAACGAAATGACACACCTATCTACCTACCTACCTACCTACCTACCTACGTCTCTGCAGCATCAGCATCCCGTTTATTATATATACATATAGGTATATATATAGAGAGATAAAGATATACCGCGCATTCGTGCGCATCACTGATCCTAAATAGTTCCATGGATGCGTTGTGCGCAGTGATTGATCACCCTCGAACTTACCAAGAAACAAAATCAACTCTCCCCACCCAGAATCGCATTAGTATAGCTAGAATTTTATCATCCAGACATATATAGATACCGCGTTACAATTCCCACCACCCACGTTGCTCGGAAATTTTTATTTCGTATTTAGGCTCATGCACGTTGTAATGAATTTTTTTTTTTTTTTTTTTTCCTTCTTTCTTCCATACGGCGCAATTAGTAAAGTTATATGATAGATGCACCTACTATATACTAGTACGGAGGTTTAAATCTTAAAGAGTATAATATATATGGTGTTATTAAAAGCTGGTATATTTATTTCTTCTAAGAACACTTATGATGAAGACTGCGCAGTATAGTGCCTATATGAATGCTCGGAGTATAATCCTGCGTATGTATGTAACTCTTGAGAAAATTCATAAAAGTAGGGATGAAAACGCGCGGGGTGCAATAGCTATATGGGATATATAAGTAGGTATATGTATGTAGGTTTCTGGTCGTATGCATGTAGCGGTGCAACGGTGCAGCTATATAGGCGTAGACTTATAATTACTGGCCTGACGTCTTGTGTTAGCTATTTATCTCCCGCACTTAGAACTTTAGTCCAAAAGAGGATCCACTAAACTATTAACAAAGAAGAGATATGTACAGGACACGTGCCACTTATAGCTACCGACTCCGCTTATCATCCTGGCGACGGTCGGCGGCGGTATAAGAACTGCAGCACACCCATCCTCTCTATCCTGTGTATCTGACTATCCGACTATATGACTACGCCATGTATGCTTTATACTGCTCATATAGTAGCCATATGCCGGCATATATATAAGTCCCTCAATTCTTTTCGTCTGTCTTTAAACGCGTATATTATAGCCGCAGTTTATCTTGCCGCCTAAACATCATTCAAGGATATCTTCACTGTGAAGACTATTTGAAGTTATTCTGTATACCGAAATTATCAGTTTTCAGGGGCTGCGTATTTTAAACTTCCGAATATGCGGTCATAATACGATCAGAATAATACCACTACCGAAATTCGTAATTTTTCTATCATCGAATGGGATATGATGTAAGATTCTGAAAAAGCAATTTTACAATAATTATATCCTATATGCTGCGAAAATATCTCGCATATATATTTCTTATGCAATACGTTTTATACCTTCACCGGTTTATATATAGGTAGGTATATATATATATATATATGGCTGGTGCGTAAATAGCTCTAGTTTAATTACCGATAATTATACGATAACAGAAGTCGCTAGGCATTTAACGTCGAAGCGAGAACAGAAACGGTTACTATACTACACCATATAGGTAGGTAGGTAGGTATATACCTATACATATATAGTCCCTAGTATTTACGTCGGAAGCAATAATATATAAACGTTCGTACTAGTACTACTCGACGAATTAATTGAATTGTTATGGTTTCCGGGGGACTCTATACCCTAAAATTTTCCCTCTATTCAATTCCGACAACGGCATTACTACATATTACATATCCTATATATACTATAGATAATCTACAATAATTGAACCCACTACACAATTATACTCGCATCATCCACCAGCTTGTTTTTTTTTTTTTTTTGAAACTCATCTCATTTCTGCACCATAAAAATCAAGTACTTAGGTATTGTCAATCGCTGTTATCAATAAAGACGCACACGTTCGTGTGTTACGGGATGAGATATCGACGCCCGATACGAATAACAGCACATTTCAGATTCCGTGCTGGTTTTCGAGTGAATCTGAAACGTGCTCTTTTTTACCCGGAATCTGAAATGTCGATATAAGATGCGTCGTTTGAATTGATCTTTATGTAAAAACCGAAACTAGAGTCCGCAGCTCGGTTCTGGTTAGGGTACACAGAAAGAAAGGTTGACTTGATTCAAGATAATTTTGGGGGTCCAAAAATGAAGACCGAAATTTTCTCGGATCAAATCAAAAATTTTTCTCGAACCCAAGAAAATTTTTCAAATTTTCTTGGGTTCGAGAAAAATTTTTGATTTGATCCGAGAAAATTTCGGTCTTCATTTTTGGACCCCCAAAATTATCTTGAATCAAGAATAATTTTCTTGGCTCAAGTTGATTTTTTTTTTTTTTTTTTTTTTTTCTGTGTAAGTATAGAGATTTTGAGTGGCATTCCGGAATAACGATAGTCTGCAGCGGCAGAGGGTTCAGAGGTATAGGTACTATAGAGGCATGAGGCGCGAGGTGCCATAAATAGATGCATTATATACATGAAATAAACCGTTGAAGTATCCTAATAGAATGCTAAGGCTATGTGTGGGCCATGAGATGTCCTGGTCCGTGTTGTCCCCCCCTCTTAACTTTTGTTATAAGGTCCAGGCACCGCGGGCGACTCAGATGGTATACAGCGATACAGCGCCCCCTACGACATGCCACAGATCTCACACCATTACTCAGTCAGTCCGGTTGTATAAACACTTGGGGCCCTTGGTGTGACCAGTACGAGAGTGGCTGGCCGCCCATCGTGCGTGGGACACCGCGTAAAAATGAGTTGTGTCAACGTATCGGGCGACCCCCCGTCTAGATGTCTCCAGGTGGGCATAGGTTGCTTTATAATGCAACCTTTTCTTATTGTTACTGAAACCCATGCAACGCGTGGTTTTTGTGCAACAGAATATGCTTCTATCGCGCCTATACGGAACTCCGCGGGGTTCTACCAAGAACGAACTATATATATACACACATTTACCTTATACCTCTATATATACACACGCTTATACCTTTATATAGAGAAATGAATCTACATGCCGCTGGAGGAAAGGTTAATCTTAATCATATAATCAGCCAATAATATCTCGCCATTGGATTTAACCGTCCGAGTATTTCAGATTCCGTCCTCGCCGCTGCAGACAAGTTGTCTACAGATTTTAGACTTTTTAAAACGAGTTTACGAAAAAGTTTCGAATATGGTCAAAATTTCCAATTTTTCATCTCATAAATAATATGAAATTCGAGGCAATATATTTAATGACTTTGCGATATTGTTTAAGAAAATTGGATAATTTCAATATAATTTGATAACATTTTTTTATTTTTTTTTTTTTTTCGAAGAAACTCAGACATACGCGTACTACCTATGTTAATTTAAAATCGGAGTTTTAGCCTGCGCGCGCGCAAAGATATGCACAGAAAGTTACGAGAGTGTAAAGTGAGAAGTTATAGTTAGTACCGAGAATACTAATCACTGTATGATCGTTTATTTTGAGAAACCTTCCAACTAGTTGGTTATTTCGCAAGGCCACCCAGCGTGGCGCCACTCAAGTATGCATAGAGCCAATACGAGCCAACCAACGACCGATGTACCATACTGCTGCAGGTACAGGTATAGGGGGGGTATGAAACTAAGTAATTACACGGATATTACTTTTCTCGAAAATTTCAATGCTATAAGTTTCACCGCGTAGAATTCCCGCGCTTCTTATACCATACCGCGAATAAATTTCATTCGTTTTTTTTTTTTTTTTTTTTTTTTTTTTTTTTGTTTTGTTTGCTTTATTACTGACCACGCGAGCTTCGTGGACTTTGAAATTAAAACGACTAAGTCTTATCGAACGAACCGTGCATAAATAAATAATACGATTTTTACAGGTAACACGATTCCTATAAAGATACAGTATATAAACGCAGATGCGTTCTCATAAAGCAAAGAAAGGTGTTGAAAGAGAATGAATCAATCATATCGACGCCCGATACGAATAACAGCACATTTCAGATTCCGGGTGAAAAAGAGCACGTTTCAGATTCCGAGTGAAAAAGAGCATGTTTCAGATTCCGGATGGAAAAGAACACGTTTCAGATTGAGAATGAAAAATAGCACGTTTCAGATTCACTCGAAAACTAGCACAATTCAGGCGAGGCGAATATTACTCATTAGTAAGTGTCAGGTAGGTTTATTATGAAATTGGAAATGCACAATTATGCACAAAAACTCGATTCAATTTTATCATTCAATGATCAATTCAATCTTATAATAAACCTAACTGACACTTGCTAATAAGTAATATTCGGTTCAACCTGAATTGTGCTAGTTTTCGAGTGAATCTGAAACGTGTTCTTTTTCATCCGGAATCTGAAACGTGCTCTTTTTCACCCGGAATCTGAAATGTGCTGTTATTCGTATCGGGCGTCGATATACTATAACTTCAGCTGCAGTTGTTACCTATTGGTTGAAAAATATCTAACTTACGTAATTCAATAGCTTATAGGAAGAAAAAAAAAGCAACGATAATCTGCGTACGAAAACTCTATATAATAAGGAATCGCGGTAAAAAAAAAAAAAAAAAAAAAAAAATGAGATGAGTTAAAATCAATCCGTGCGGTAGAGTATAAGGTATTGTCATTAAACTTGTACGCACGAATAGCGTATAGTTTCATTTTTATATATATATATTTATTTATAAAAAAAAACCGCGCACCGGTGTGATGCGGCGGTGATGTGCGGCGTTGTTGCGGTGGCACGTGCGAACGCAGAAACGTCGGGGCAAAGGGTTATACGGCGAAAGGTATAGTGGGGCGCGTATAGTAACTAACATACATACTATATAAGAAGAAGAAACGGAGGCAGTCATTTGATGGAATTGCTAAGGAAGATAGTCCCGGGCGCACCGGTCGCCGACTGTTACCGTCCGTCCCTTGGACGCGGTACCGCGGCACTCTGTGCCTTGTGGTTACTTCAATTAGATGAAATCGTGCCGTATATATGCGCCCGATCGGGTATAGGGTACCTACTGCTGCTGCAGCAACTACTACTATATACTAGCCGTGTACGCGCGGTTCAAACCGCTAGTCACGAAGCATTTCGTATAGGACGTGATTCCACCCTTTATATTTATCATCAAACCTACGACTATAGACGACAGCGCTTCTTGTTTCTTAGCTAACCATACCAAGACATAGATATATATATTATGCCTGCAGGAGCGTAGTATACGATTTTCTTTGATTAAAGTTTATAGAGTCGCGTATATAGCTATACTATATATATATATATATATATCGGTTCTTCGTAAAACTATACGCGATTGCAAAATACTACCTATATATATATGATGCGGATGCGAGGAAGCAATGACTTCTATATACTACTACTGATCACTCAGATCAATTTTGCACTCCTTATTTTATAACCGCGCATACATAATAGCTAAGACTTTTAGATTTACGTAGACATACAGCAAATATAAGTGGTACCTATTCGGAAGAAATTTCATTCAATTATAGTGATATCAAAGCAATCAGTATATAGAAACCGATAAAACCCGTGCAGATCAATCAATGAAATTTATGAAAACCCATCAGATATAAGCTGCGTTAAAATAAAATTTCGTAGTAAATATTCGAAACTTTAGTAGTATGGAATTTATTCAAATTTCTTATACTAATTCGCTCATGTATGTATACACTAGGGTGCTTTTTTTGACACGACTATTTTTTTTTTTTTTTTTTTTTTTTGCAACACCCCATTGAAAATCTTGTTGTAAACGTCGAAAAGGGAATCCTGTCCAATTTTTAGATCTTCATTCCAATTCCAGCAATCGCGCTTTTCTTTTCAAGTTTTCCCATGCTAAAAGCATGTAAACATTACGACTTTTTCTTTCGCCGCGCAAAACTCAGCCGCATTTCAATGGATTGTTCTCATCCTAGACTCATTTGACAGAGAATTTAGTGTTCTTCAAAAGTGCCCAAGATAGTTTGATTGACTTGAAAATATTGAACTTAACATTTTGTTGGAATTTTATATTTAAAAAAATCAAAGTCCTTATATCTTTTGAAATATTGGTTTGAGAGACTTTATGCATTGGACTTTTTTGTAGAGAAATAAATTACCTACAAAATTGTTACGAAGTTTTTTTCTTCAAGTCCAACTGTTTATTCGCCCACAGCGAGAAAGAATAATTATGCATAAAATCGACTTTGAAGGCTCACACAGGTTCAGCGGTTGAAACCACAGCCAAACTATCTGGGGCACTTTTGAAGAACACTAAATTCTCTGTAAAATGAATCTTGGATGATAACAATCCATTGAAATGCGGCTGAGTTTTGCGCGGTGAAAGAAAAAGTCGTAATGTTTACATGCTTTTAGCATGGGAAAACTTAAAAAGAAAAGCGCGAGTGCTGAAATTGGAATGAAGAGCTAAAAATTGGACAGGATTCCCTTTTCGACATCTACAACAAGATTTTCAATGGGGAGATGCAAAAAAAAAAAAATAGTCGTTTCAAAAAAAGCACCCTAATGTACACAGAAAAAAAGGTTAACTTGAGCCAAGAAAAATATTCTTGATTCAAGATAATTTTGCAGTCCAAAAATGAAGACCGAAATTTTCTCGGATCAAATCAAAAATTTTTCTCGAGCCAAGAAAATTTTCCAAATTTTCCAAATTTCCAAAATCCAAATTTTCTTGGTTCGAGAAAAATTTTTGATTTGATCCGTGAAAATTTCGGTCTTCATTTTTGGACCCTCAAAATTATCTTGAATCAAGTCAACCTTTCTTTTGCTATGTGTGCATGTGAGTTTATATATAGTGCATATATCTGTAGGTATATATATGCTTGTAGTATCTACATGTGTGTACGATATAGAGACCATCTGCCTCGTTCGTATATTACTACCTATTAGGTAACAGACTTGCGCGGGGTTCACATTTCCATAATTTTCCTATATGCTGGCTCTCCAAAGCTGTTAATAAAGCCGAAAAACTCTTACATCTTGCGGTACCTAGGTACTATAAGTCGTAGCTGTATATACACAGCGTCCGGCACGCAAACGAATCCACACAGAGAGGATATATATATATACCCTTAATTTGAGTGGGACGAGGTATAGGAGAGGATATAGTTAGGGGATAAGGTAAAAGGTAAAAGGTAAAAGGTAAAATGTATAAGAGGTATATAGTGGTAGTATAACAGCACACGCATAGAAACCACGTGGAACATTAAACAACTGTTACTCGTTCGCGTTGCTTAGAGTCGAATTGACAATAGAAATAAGTGATTCCACTTTGGCCTGCAATTACGAGGGTCTTTTCAGGTCTAATGTAAGCAGCAAGTGTTAAGCGGACACGAGGCAATCTCGTGCCAGAAACTCGTAATAGTCTTCGTGATGTAAATCAACTTTAACCACAATTACGTTTATAAAACCGAGTCGAGTCACTCTCATCTCGAAACAATCGGAAATGAATTATTCTAATATATCGCGTCACTAATGCCATAAGGTCGTAAGCGCCCAAAATTATTTTTTTTGCGGATATGCCCAAACGATGTTATATGGCACGAAAAAGATTTTGCCACCAAAAACACGAAATTTAATTTTTGGGAGTTACGACCTTATGGCATTAGTGACGCGATATAGTACTTATACCAACCATTTTTGTGAAAAGGTTGAATTTAGACTAAAGTTATTAGAAAAATAGTTTTATTATTTTTTTTTTTTTTTTTTTTTTCAAACAAAAAGGAGAAATCAAGCATAGTCTAATTTTTTTTCATTTTTTTTTTTTTTTTTTTTTCATTTTTATTGTTGTCCGATCAAGCGAGGAAAATCTTAAACACGCGTCCATTAATACAAATTAACTATATATCCTATTATTATACGCTATTATATGTGTACTATCTGTTTAATCGCAAACCCATTCGGACGGGTATAATGGTCGATGATATCTTATATAGCGATTGCATGGAAATTAGTTGGAAGCAATGTTATGCAACCCTTCGAGTTGAGACCGAAATTTGTACATCACGAACGTATTATAGTAATATGTCATAACGTGTCCGATGAAAATAAATTTTAAATAATATTATATATATTTATATATTATTATATAAAAATGATGGATTCGATTATTATTTATTTCATAATTATTCATTTTATCGAACGTTAATCGCTGCCATCAATTATTATAAAACCGGATATTGTACACATTAACTATCTGATAAAAAAAAATTTCCGCAACGGTGTAAATTCTTTTTTTTTTATTTTTTATCTAGTTAAAATCAAAAAGATTAAACGAAATATTTTTTTAAAGCTTGAGCTACGGGCTAATATGAATTTAAACAGTATAGAATGTAACTCGTGGTTACGATGAAGAAAGTCAGTTCATTTTTTTTTTTTTTTTTTTTTTTTTTTTTTTTTATAAAATATCATGTATAACGATGCGCCTTATGATATGAAACCCGAGAATCATGTTTGTCGTGCATCTATATGGTTTATGAATAATACCGCATGCAGGGGACGCCACCAATCGATATGTGTAATAGCGACACCAGAAATAATTTGACGAATTAATTTAATGGGCGGCAATCAGTAAACTAATATGAATCTCGTGTCTCGAATTTTTCACTTTCATCGATTCATCGTTGCAAAGTGATTATCGTTGAATTATAAATTAGTCGCACACATCAATGATTCAATATTGGCTCTAAATTTGAATTAGTGACTGATAGTCACTGATAACAGTAATAAGTGTGCCACTGATTGAATCAGTGGCATTTTCTTAATGGTTCTCGTTTGCAATTCGAACTCTGATAAATTTTATTGCAAACTACCTAAGTGTGTGAAAAAATGTTCAGTTCTTTAGGCATTCGATATTTCCTCAGTCTTCCCTATAGTACGAAATCCAATTTCGATTTCAACCAAAATTATACAGTATTTAAAAAAAAAAAAACATTATATAATCGTGAAAATTACATTGATACAATATTAGTATCGAGAATCACTTTAATTCAGATTAGACGTTACCTCGCTAACTATATACTATTCTCACATTCGGACGAAAAATTTGCCGAATTTATATACAACGAGTCTGTTCATTGCTGACGATTTGCTGTTTAATATTGTAAATAAATTTTCCATAAGGTATTTTTCATCATTTTAACTGAATAAGCAGTCTTTCAAATTTTTCAATTGTTTGCTAAAAGTCAATATAGTAAAGTTAAACAATTAGTCACAATATGGTCATAGTATTCTATTTACATATTATATGGGTCATTATTTCGAAAACAAACACTGTGCAGTTACCAATTTTTCTGTAACTTTAGATAAAATATATTCATTTATATTACAGTTGATATATATAATTGAGATCCCAGTTTCAAGAAGTCATACAAGATTAGAGAAGATTAGATTATTAGATTAGTTCAGATTTTCATACAAAAGAGTATAAAAATATCAATGAAAATATCAAAAACAATATCTGATGACAATCTCATGTCTAAAAACGAATTAAAAAAACAGCACGTTTTACAATACTGTTTTGAATTCGCACTTAATACACGATATTTTCTATTTTTCCAACAAAAATGTATATTTTGTGAAATACATAATTTTTTTGAAAAAAAAAAAAAAAAAAAAAAAAAAATTTTTTTGTCTTTGTAAGATTTGTTTTCGAAAAAATGCACCATACATGAAGAAAAAAAAAAGTGATACTTTTTCAAAATATATAAATTTTAGGTCAGAATTTCGTTGACCTATGCTCGTCCTGAAAATAGCTATAACAAATGATTCAAAAGATGGATAAACGAATATGAATTTATTCAACCAAATATATATATAAACAACAGTATAGTATATATATGTAAAGATTGAATATACTATATATTATATAAGAATTTTATTTAAAATATAGAGAGATATAATGGCATAGGTACGTTTTTATGATACATAATAATAATATATAATATAAATTTCTTTTAGTTATCACTACACTGCCCGCAGTGATTTTTTCCCAGTATCCGTTATAATAATAATAATAATAAAACAGAGAGATAAATGCTTCAGTTCAAAATGCACATTATTATAGGATAGGGGCAATAATCACAATAATAATAACCATCGCGTTATACAATATCTAAATCTGAGTAGGTATATAACGAATGAAAATAAAGTTCTGAAAATCTCTATATCTCTTTTTTTTTTATAATCGTAGATCTTTTATAAAACTACGACATCAATCGCCACGCTTCACTTGGTCACTTCATGAATTCCGTGCGCAAGGTATTCAACATTCTTCGACGTAACTCCAGCCATAGATATTCTGCCGTCTTTCGTTAGGTAGATACTGAAATTCTTGGTCAGATTTTCAACCTATGCAAAACATATTGAATATATTTAAAATTGAATTGATTAAAAGTCGAACACAGCTAAAAAAAAATGGTCAAATTTTATATGAAGATTCAAATTCTATGCGATGAATATACCTGAGGCGGTGTCAGTCCGGTGAAACAGAACATTCCAATTTGGTTTGTAACGTGAGACCAGTCACGGGTAGAACCTTCTTTCTTAAGATTATCGCGTAGCTGAGTTCGTACTGAAATAATTCTATCAGCCATGCCCTTAACTTCGCCAAGCCATTGTTTTTTTAGCCCTGCATCTCCCAATATTGTGGTAGCAATACGAGCGCCGTGAACAGGTGGATTGGAGTAAAGCGGTCTGATCAAAATCTTTATTTGTGACATGGTGCGAGCTGCCTCCTCCTTGCTTGATGATATCAACGTAAACGCACCCACACGTTCACCTGAACAATTTAAAATGAAAAATTGGTAAAAAAAATCCCTTCAGAGCAGATCAAGCCGAGAAAACCAAAGGTTTTTTCATCAAATACTCATTATTCATGAGTTATTGAATCACGGAACATTATGCTCACCGTACAATCCCATATTCTTAGCATATGATTGGGCTAAACAAAGAGTGTGGCCATCCTTGATGAACAGTCTAAGAGAATGGGCGTCTCGGTCCGTATCACCTGATAATTAATAATAAAATTAGTAATCATATAACATTGGGAGAAGAAAGACTGTTCGAAAAGAATATGATATTGGCTGAGTGCCACGTGAGAGATACTTAGAATTTTTAAAACTGTTACGTCACATAATCTAAAGCAGATAACAATTTTAAACCAATTTCAGTCCCTTGAGATTAAACTTGAGTTCATAACGAGGGAGTAACACAACTTCAAACTTGTGTGTCCCAACTATAACACATTTCAAAATCATTTCATATGGTTTCACAACTATTTCATATCATTTCGCAATCATTTCACAAGCATTTCTTACCATTTCAGAATAATTTCATAGTTAATTATTGCAACTATTTAACGAGTAGTTACCCCCTCGGTTTATAATGTCTGTTGAAATGTTTAATAAATGTTTTTCAATTATTCTTACCGGAAGCAAATCCTTGATAAGCCATGTCGAAGTATGGGAATAATTTTCGCTTCTGAACTACTTGAGAAATCTCAGCCCATTGATCAGGACTTGGATCAACGCCAGTAGGATTGTGAGCACAAGCATGGAGCAGTATTATAGAATTTTCGGGAATTTTCTATAACAAAATATACCAAATTTAGTGATATCATACATTCGAGTGATATAACATGAGCTGACCAACGCAGAAGTCAACGTCTTTTTTTTTTTTCTCTAAAATTATTTTCTAACGAATGACAAAATGGATAACATTCAACGACGTCAATGTGTTTTGAAACTTCATACCTCGTCCAATGATTCTTACAAACTCCAGATGGCTAAATCTGTACCTAGTAAAGAATTTTTATTTTGTTCATAGTTAAGCAGCAGCGATGAACATGATTGATTAATTTTTATCCTATTCTAATTAAACTCACAGATATGTCTTCGATAGCTCCTTGGAAGTCGAAGCCACAAGTCTTTGGATCGTAGTAACGGTAGGCTTTAACATTTAGACCAGAATGCTTGAAAAGAGGGATGTGGTTGCCCCACGTCGGTGCGGGCAAGTAAATGTCTTTATTACCGGGGAAAAAGTTTCCCAAATAGGCTGCGCCAATGCGAAGAGAACCGGTACCGGATATGCCTTGAACAGTAGCGTTCTGGAAAATAATCAGCATTGTAAATTCCCTTATTTCAAGAGAAAACTTTGGTTGAAAAATCCTCAGTATTTATTTCTAGAAATATTTGAAGAGAAAGGTGAAGTATTCAACACTTCTTAACTCACCAAACCATTTTTGACTATTTCGCTATTATCGCCAAGAGCAAGATTAATACTGTGCTTGCAAAAGTCAGCGCTTCCTCCTATCGGAGAATATTCGTGGTCGAGCCCACTGGCGATGACAATTTCCTCTGCCTGTAAAATTGAAGTTATATCTATGAATTTGTATTACTATAACAAAACCCATAATTACAATTCCAAATATTGAACCATAGTACCTTACGAACGCTGGGAAGTACGTATGGCTTTCCATTGTCATCGCGATAAGCTCCGACACCAAGATTTATCTTCTTGGGATTAGTATCTCTTTTGAACGCTTCTGTTACACCAAGAATCGCATCAGGCGGTCCCATCTCAACCTTGGACCACCATGCGCTATATATTGAAAAAAGGATTATAAAAAATATTTGTCAGAATAAATGCGCAGATGTTTTTTCAATTTCATGATAAGTTTGAATGGAAAATTTTACAATTATTTCTTACACAGCATGAACAGCGATGATCGATGATAACTTTAATCATTAATTAATTACGATCAATCAAAGCAGAATAAATTGTGATAAAAGAATTTGGGTTTCTTTTCTTTTCTTTTCTTTTCTTTTTTTTCTGTATTGTTTTTAGAATTTTAAGCAATTACATAATTGCTTTGAAAAAAATAGTAGCAGGATGTTTAATAATAGTCTCTAGGAAATTAGTCTTAATTCTTCAGTTCCGAGTCATGAATTTATAATATAATTTTCTTTTTTTTTTTTTTAATTGCATTCATGATCATATCAATCAATCTGATATGTAATACGTGAGGTAACATCCAAGTTAAATAATCTTTAAAATAATGTGAAAGTAGTGTGTGAGTATACGAATAACACAGAATTTTAATTATCTTAAAAAGATTTTAAAAAAAAATAAAAAATTCTAGATTATAATTTTAAGATTAATATCATCATTTTCCGATGTAACATTTAGTTACATACAGTGTACGCGCGATTGATACGTGAAGGTCAAATGTGGTAAAGGAAAATATGTTGTATAAAAAAAAAAAAAAAAAAAAAAAAAGAAAAAAGGAAATTTAATAATATACTTACATATTTTTTAAGGCAGTTGAATAAGCATTATTGCTGTTCTTCAAACAGTTGAACGAAGCTGTTAAAAATTTCGTTCTTTGAGTCATGATTAGATAATTATGTGAAAATAAGTTTTGACGGAAAGGTTGTGTGCCGTTAGCGGGCGCAGCTTATGAACTTGAGATTTCAGAGTTGAGCGAGGGCTGGGGCTTTGAATAATCTACAGACCCACAGATAAATAGAATAATCTGATCTGCTCATGCGCCGATGTGAATTTCCAGCAATGCTTACGTCAAACCCCCTATTTGTCACATGTTAATAAATATTTTGAGGTCATCTAAGGTCATTCTCATATTGTTTATTGATAATAAATCATATCTAAATTAGATAGTTTCATATATGAACAAACAACAATTGCAGCATCAATTTTTTTTTTTTTTTTTTTTTTTTTGTTTATTCCGGCTTTACGAATCTCCAGACGATGCAGAATCAAAGAAATTTCAACAGTTCTACAAATTTCCACGACTTTAAAGTCTACCTAGTCAAACGTATAGTTAGATTCACATAAAAATTTTTCTGTTATCAACATCTTATCTACCTTTGGTATTCATTTACCTATACCTGCACCGATCTCGTTCTGCACTTTCGAATATCGATCGCAATCGCATGCCTACAGATGTTAAGACAGTATTCTAGCGTATCAACAACGGTAGTTTGGTACTTCCACTTTTAATTACTGCGTTGTTAAAAAAGAACGCGATGTAGAATTTAGTTTAACAGCTGGTAACAACACAACCGAAGATAACTGCCTTAATCACACTCATGGTATAATATAATATACCTACACGTATCTGAGAAGCGCATATTTTGCTGCTTATCAACGTGAAAATAGTTCGAGAAATTTCAACACGTTTCGAAGCGCAAACGCGCTATATGTAATTTTTTTTTCCTTTGTGTCTTAACTCGCGATGAATCGCGACTATCTTTCAAAATCGAATTATTTCAGACTTTTTTTTTTTTTTTTTTTTTTTTTTTTGTGATATAGAGATTTTCGAATTCTTTATCACATTTCGTTCGATTTGTTAAAATATTAAAACTTGAAAACGTAATTGTTTTCTTACTATACTACGACGAGTGAGATCGTCAAATTACGAGACACAAGATAAGAAAAGAATAATCATATTATAGGTAGTATAAGAAATGAAGAATAAAATATGAATTCAGTTATAATAATTGATAAAAAAAATTGTTGGTATCAAAGTATGTATGCGGGAGTATGTATATGTATGATAAAATTTTCCCCACGACCCACGACGTGAAATACCCGCGAGCTGATGGGTGTCTCAACGTTGGCTTGGGCAAACAACAAGAAGCGGACAGATGTATAAGAAGAAGCCGAAAGGTGGGTCCGAACTCCGAGGGTTCGAACTCACCGAACTGAGGTTCGGCGACCTCTCACAAAATTCAGGCGCCTGCTTGCCTGCTTGGCCTGGCCTGGCCTGGCTGCTTTCATGCGTGCCCAAACTCTTACCGAGTGGTTTTTTGACGGTTCCCTATATTATACGCGTTGAACAGGGATGGAGAAATCCGGCGTATAATGCCCAGGCCACCCCAACGACCCAGCGACCCACATTAGGTCATTGAACTTGCCTCGAGGCTTTATGCACCCTACCGAATTTCGTAAAATCGCCAGGGGAAGTGGATTTCGAGGGTGTCGAAGGGAGTTGCGGGGAGAGTAAAGGGAGTTAGGACCACGCCTTTGGTTGGCCCTAAGCTGTTACGCGGCTCCTATTTCTTTACGGGGGGAGAGAAGAGAAGAGAAGAGAAGAGAAGCGAAGAGAAGAACCGAGTCTCTGTGTATAGCTACGATTCACTGCAGCGTTCGTTGCTTCGAATTCATTTATACTATGATCCGTAATATTTTTATACATGAATAGAATTCAGCCCCATATAAATAAAACTATTCGTATTCACGTTCTATATTATACAGTTTTTTTACAAAACAATTTTAATTATATTGAAAGAAGAGAAAAAATTATGTAGAATATATAAATTTGTATAATATATAGATCGAGATTGATACTCGTGATGCAAATTTTCACTCGTTGATGTGCCGAACTTTCATTATTTTATATTATGGATAATTATTAGTTGAGAAAGTACATATATATAGTAGACCGGTTAAAAAAAATCGACTATTCTTTTTTTTTTTTTTTTTTTCAATTTTCGCATTGAAATACTTTCGGGTAGGGTGAAAAAAGATGCCTGTTAAAAGCGGAGCTCTTAATATTAAGATTTCTATTTTCCATTTAAATAGTTCATAGGAATTTTATTTTTTTTTTTCTTCAGAATTTCGTAGCTCACAAACCAATGAACAAATCCAAATGACTCTTAGATATTTTGATAGGGGATTGAACACTCTAAAAAATGTATTTATCATTGTGGAAAAAAAAAAATTACAAAAAAAAAAAAAAATAGTTAACTCAACTATAAATTGAACTTTGAGCTTGAATAACTTTGGAAGGAGTAAATTTATCAAAAAATGATAAGAGAAGCTTTTTGTAGAGTGTTCAATTTCCTATGAAAATATGTTTGAGTCATTTAGATTTGTTCATTGGTTTGTGAGCTACAAAATTATTGAAAAAAAAAAAAAAAAAAAAAATTTCCTATGCTATTCAAATGGAAAATAGAAATCCGCGATGAGCGACCTCTAAATCTTAATATTAAGAGCTGCGCTTTTAACAGGCATCTTTTTTCAGCCCCCCGAAAGTATTTCAATGCGAAAATTGAAAAAAAAAAAAAAAAGAATAGTCGATTTTTTTGAACCGGTCTAATATATAGGTAATGGATATGAAGGGAGAAAAAAATGAGAACAATATCGATTTAATAACTGAAAGTGTTTATTGTAATAAGTTTTTTTATGTATCTCTATTGAAGGAATAATAATATTATAATATAATATTAATAATGATAATAATATTAATAATAATGATAATAATAATAATATTAATAATAATTCAGTTATACCAATAAAATCATGTATACATACCAACAGACAACCTTGTAAATTTAAATATAATGTTCTCGAGTCTATTATATACAAAATGAAACAACGTAACAACACACAGTCACAACGGTCAACGAGAGCCGCGATGCAGTCTACGTACAACGCGATGCGGCTCTGTTTGCATAACTAACTATTACACAAACTCTACTTAATTAAATGGATTATGAACTTAAGGTATATATTATCTAATAATATTTATCTTATTTATTTATTTTAATTTTAATTTTCTTTTTTTTTTTTTTTTTTTTTTCTTTTTTTTTTCCGCTCAATTTTCATTTATTTATTTATTTATTTATTTATTTTTCATTTTATACCAATATTAACTTAATTATAATTATATATATATATATGCAGTAACGTGCAATATACATCTTAATGGCAGGCGGTTCGCGTCAGAAATATGGCGCTGTTTAAGTGTTCTGTATTTATTTTTTATATTATTTATTGTAGTACTATATCGACAATTGCTAATTACGCCAAAAGTTTATTTTTCTTTTTTTTCTTTTTTTCCTTGATTACACTACTCGCAATATAATCACGCTTCGTTCATATAGGTATAGTACGTAAAAATAAAACCGATAGAAATTTCACCGTCTTTCAATATTTTTTAATTTGACTTTTTTTTTTTTTTTTTTTTTTTTATGAAGAGACACGAGGATCTCGTGATCACATTGCAAGTTGCGCAGGTGTCGTTATACGTATATAGTTAAACGTTTTAAAATGAGATGTGTTCATGAGAGATGAAAATGTAAATGTAAATACTATATTTTATCAGAAGCATGACGCGGACAGAGCTACGAAGGCAGCTGACATTTTTCTATATATATATATATATTTTTTTTTTTTTTTTTTTCAATTTTTTTTCTTTTTCTCCAATGCGGTACTACTCATCTCTTTTCTTTTTGATCGTGGAAAAGCTATATATACGAGACTGTAGTCAATGAAATGGTACCGTTGAAAAAATAAATAATTCTGTCTTTATTTTTTATATTTTTATATATTTTTTTTCATTTTCATGATTTTCATAATATGGGTTTTTCGTTTTTATTTTTTCTTGTTTTCCTTTTTTTTTTTTTTTTTTTTTTTTTTATTATTCTCTATTAATGTGCCGAGGCTGCCGTACGTGGCTAATCCGTGACTATATAAACGTAATATTATGTTTTACACGTAATCAGTTCGATGTGCTGGGGGGGGAGACAGCGTGGCGTGGATAACGTGTGTACCTACTATATGTATATATACGCTATTCTATACTATCCGCTCTCAAACGCTGTCGGACCGCCATACACGCCTTATAATATAATAGGACCTAGATACAACATAACTGGTTTATAATAATTACTATTCTATCCCTTATACTCCACGCTACCTTTCGTTTAAAATTACATCAGCTTATATATCCACGCGAATTATTTTAATTTAATATATTTAATTTTTTTTCAATTTTATATTATTTTTTTTTTTTTTCTTTTTTTTTTTTTGTATTTTTTTTTTTTTTTTTTCAATTTATTTTTCATCCAACTGTATTACCTAGCTCTGCAGGCTGTTTTTTTTTTTTTTTTTTTTTTTTTTTGTTCTTTTTCATTTTTATTTTCTTTTTCTTTTCCTTTTTTTCTCATTTCCAAAGAAATATACACATAATTTACTATACAAACATCGAAATGAGCGAAATAACTTTATTATTATTATTAATTTTAATTTTTTTTTTTTTTTTTTTTTTTTTTTCTAATCAATATACGTCTGCTGCTCGCATTAAGGGATAAATAATAATAATAATAATAATAATAATAATAATAATAATAATAATAATAATAATAATAATAATAATAATAATGATAATGATACTAATAATAATAATAATAGTAATAATAATATCGAGAAGCTGCGTGGAACGTTATTAACGGGTTGCGCGCGTTTATATGCATATACACACATATACATATATATAGTTAGAAATTTAAACCGTACATAGGACGAATAGTTTCTCAGAAATATAGTAGTAATAAGTAATAAGTTTTATAGTACTATTTATTAAATAATTATGAACGTATTATTATTATTATATGCTTGTACTGGCAGTGGGCTCAGCTATCCTCAATACTCTGGTATTAGTACGGAGTTCTTATCACAGAGATATCAAATGGTTTTTGGTGCTTTACATAATAGCGTGTAGCTTAATTTTATATACATTACTACCTCGTTATAAGCGACTGTTAGGGCGGTTAGGGGAATAGGATTCCAAGAAATTCGTCGCTGAAGCGTTCCCCCACTACTCGGAAATCGCACATGTGTCAGTGTGTCGGTGAGCATCACCACTGGGTGTACCTTAAGTATACAGGTAGAGTGGGGGAAGCTATAAAACTCGCTCAAGCGGAACGAAGGGGAAATTCGCTTATACCGAGTTCGCTTATAATGAGGTAGTACTGTATAGAAAAAAAAAAAAAAATTAGCTACACACATGCATACTTCGGTGCCACATAATAATCCAGATTATATAGAATAAAGAAAATAAATAGGAGAAAAAAGAATAAAAGTTTATTTTATAAGGACACCTTAAAACAAGGTTGAAATGTATAAGAATTCATACCAAAAAAAAAATTAAAAAAAAAAAAAAGATCCGGAAATATAGTTTTCGAACATTAATAATAATTGTCACACAGTCGTAGAAAATAGATTTTCCATGAATATTAATTATTGCAGAGAACGTTTGAAAAAAATAAATAAATAAATGAAAAAAAAAGTTTTTTTTTTTTTTTTTTTTTTGTCTTATCGAACTAGCGCTGCACCATTCCCACTTTAAGAAAGTATATATATAATTTCGCAGGTAAGTGGGAAGAGGTCTGTGGTATAAACGCAAGCCATGCCATATACAACGTATACCGCAATTATTACTCTCTCAATAACTTTGTGACAAATCTAATTGAATTAATAGAATCAGAAGATACCAAAATTTGTGTTTTTTTTTTTTTTTCTCTCCTGAATATTTGACCGTTGTTCAATGATCGTATATATACACAGAAAGAAAGGTTGACTTGTATTGATTCAAGAAAATTTTGGGGTTCCAAAAAATGAAGACCGAAATTTTTCATTTGATCCGAGAAAATTTCGGTCTTCATTTTCTGGACCCCCAAAATTATCTTGGCTCAAGTTGTCCTTTTTTTTTCTGTGTACTACTATTTATATACCCTTATGCGGCACACCCGTCGGTTAATACTAATTAAATCGTGAAAAATTGCAATAACCATGATAACCATGTTATTATACGATATAATATCGCGAAATTAAACAATAATCTCACAGACGAATCATACAAGACAAAATTATACATAGGTCACTATTAAAATTCCCGATTCTTAGTCTCTCTCTCTCTTTCTCTCTCTTTCTCTCTCTCTCTCGCTTTATTTTTTTTTTTTTATCACTCTCTCGTTTTCTCGTACCTCCCGAACTACGAAGCTCTAGCAAACTGAATGACAGAGCTTTGTCTCTGCGAGGCAATACCCGTTCTTTCACTTTCCATCGACTCGAGTATCATCTTGCACCTTTTCCTAGGTGGTAATATCAGCGTTTCTCTAACCGGTATAACAGCAAGATCCAAAGGATCTGGTGACGGTGCAGGACTGACCGGATTACTACTAGGCGGTGTGAGTATAGGCTGTCTTTGAACAACACCATATTCTCTCTGTCTTTCTTCCTCAACAGCTTCTAGGGCAGCTTCAACTCTTCGTCTTGCATCGTTGCCAGGTAAATCAAGAAGCGAACATTCTGTATTACCGTTCGTCGTCTGCATACTACTATACGTTGAATATGTTGTCGTTGCTGAAGGCGCTGGATAAAGATAGGCATGTGCTTCAGATGTGACAACACGTCCTTGATTAGATTGTTGGAAGTTGGTACGATCTTCAGCGGCAGAAGCAGCCGCTGCTGCAGCTAATAATGCTGGATTAACACCAACCGGATTAGACGGTTGATTATTTCCGTAATGATGATCACGTGGGTAAAGATAATAAGAGAAATCACGTGGCTGGTTATAAACGTTGGTATTATTCGTTACCAGAACACTTTCAGTCTTGTTATTCTCTTTGTCGCTACTTGTGCCTCTATTGCAATTACTTATTGTAGCTCCGTTCGATGATGATGATGACGACGACGAAGATGATGAAGATGATGAAGAGGAAGAGGAAGAAGAAGGTGAAACATTTCCACAGGCCTGAGAGATTTCAACGACTGGTTCAATCGGCGAATGAGTTCTCGGTGAATTAGAACCATTCGATGACGACGATGAATCAGCGTGTGTTTTAATGTGTAATTCCATTGTTTTTTTCGAATTAAATGTCTCGTGACAAAGTGTACACTTGTAGACTTTTTCACCGTAATGAGCAACCTGATGAAGTTTAAGCACGTGATTATAGCCGAATGATTTACCGCAAATATCACATGTGTAAGGTTTTTCACCTGTATGTGTCCTAGTGTGTACTTTGAGTTGTTTAGAACACGTGAAACCCTTGCCGCACGCCTTACAAACGTATGGTTTTTCACCCGTATGCGTACGCATGTGTATAACCAACTGACCGCTTTGTATAAAAGTTTTAGCGCAAACGGAACACTTGTGAGGACGTTCGCCTGTGTGTATCCGCATATGACGATGAAGTTTACCGCTATGTTCAAATGCCCTTTCGCAAACGTCACATTTATAGGGTCTTTCCTTTGTGTGAATTCTCCTATGTACGCTAAGATTTTCCTTTACGGAAAATGACTTGTTGCAATATTCACACTGGTATGGTTTTTCACCTGTATGTGTACGATAATGTCGTGTAAGTCGTGCCGGTACAGCGAAAGTTTTACTGCATATATTACAACGGTATGGATCCTCGCCTTCTTTACCATGTGATCGAAGATGACTTTGATATACACTTTTTTGATTGAATCTTTTATGACACAACAGACACTGGTAGATTTTTTCGTCTGTTATAGATGCCATTGATTCACCGTGAACAGACGACTGGTTTGTAAATACAGTCAAATCCGGACTGCATACCAAATTCTTTACGGAATTCATTGCTTCGATATCCGCAACTCTACTTGCAACAGGCATCGGTGGTGCGTCACGATTAGAGTGCAGAGCCTCGGACGGGTAGAAGCTCACCATTTTCGAAACACGCTCCCAAGCGTTACCTGGAAATAAAATAAAGAACAAACTAAAATTTAGATATATACATTTTTTTTTTTTTGTTTTTTTTTTTTTTTTTTTTTTTTTTCACACACATTCAATAATATAAATTATCTTAACATCTTATAGTATGTCGCGCAGAGGAAGTGATTTTTAATGAACAAGAAATGTAGAGAAAAAAAAAAAAAATTGTTCTTCATATTTAAACAGTCCGTACCGGTTCCTATTCTTGTTGCTGTTGTTGTTGTTGTTGTTGTTGTTCCATTCGAGATACGATGCGCGGTTACGTTGTGCGTCATTTTTTTGTATATAATATATAGCAATGTGTCGTGATGATAGGTATATAAGATAAGATAATATATAATATGGTGAGGTAGTGTCTATAAGTTATTATTATAGAATATATAATAATTGAGGTAGTAGTAATTTATATCGAGGTAACGAGGCAACATATATGAGGTAGTTTTAATATTTCTCGTCTGAGGTAGAGTACTATAGCGATTATATTAATAATATAATATATTAATAATATTATAAAACGACGATGGACCAGTATAATATATATAGTTAATTAATAAATAGGCACAAATCGCGAAGGCACTGACGCGGCTTATCCTATACAGTGCAGCGGTAAAGAAGCCGCGCTCCTTACTCTAGGGATGCGAGTATGCGTATGCGTTGATTACGGGCCTCCCGAAACGTCGCGTATTGCAGCGGATCCCCCCCCCCCCCCCCCCCCCCCCCTTCTCTACCCACCATAGAAGCTAGTTTTCGGCTCAAAACGCCCACTTATGCACTGACACGCGCGCGCGCGCGCATGCACAACCGTGTCTCTCTGAAGAACGTTCGCATCCGACCTCCCTAAACGCGGTATACATAGGTACTAACGTATATATATATATGTAAAAAAAAAGAAAAAAAAAAAAAAAAAGATGAATATATGTGATACACATAGCGGGGATTTACTACATAACGTAGATGATACGAGTGTGGACCCGAAAAAAAAAAAAAAAAAAAAAAAAAAGGAAAATTTTCATTTGCCTGACACACTAAAAGAGGCTCGGCTAAAGGTGGTATTTATTGATTTACCCTGTACCATCGTGCTACGGTAGCGAGGGAGCCAAAATATATTCTCCGTCAATATAGTAGACCCGATGCGTATATCTTTTTCTCTGTGTGTTTAGTTCGAGCTATACTATTTAATTATTAGCGAATTAAAAATAAACGAGAATAGGGATAGAGATAGAGATCGAGATAGAGAAAGAAAAAAAAAAAACGGTAAAAAAAAATCAAGGCCGACCGGAGAGATATTTTAAAAGCTATAATTCTGTCGAACTTTTCTTCTTTACACGTCTCGTCCCCGTTCGGTATATACCAATGTTAAGCTAATTATAAATCTTAGTCAAATGTATATAGGATAGAATATCTGAAAAATAATAGCAAAAAATTAAAAAAAAAAAAAAAAAAAAAAATCTATCGCCGCGATGACCGGAGAGTTGAATATGTATAGTATTAGGTATATATGTATTGAGGTGAACTTGAAAAGTAAGATCAGTGAAAAAGAGAAGAAAAGAAGGAAAGAAGAAGAAAAAGAAAAAAAAAAAATATGATCGCGTATCAATAACGTAGCGTATTTTTAAAACCGGTGCTCATCATCGCATCTTTAGTAAGTTGGCTCCGTGTTATCATCATATCGGGATAGTATCAATGTGGTAGGTTGCACGCGCGTCGACCGACAGCCGGAGGCAGCAGTCGGGGTCGGCTTTGCAGTCAGTCTACCCGACGAGAAAACCTATGCTGCTGCCTCCACGTGTATCTACTACATTTTTTTATAGCGATCACCGACCTCGTGCAACTCGCCGCGATGTAAGGACGGCGCGTTACATCACATATAAGAGTCGTATTAAAACTACGATAAACATTAGTTTTACTTATATTATATTATAATATACTATCCGAAATATTGATCTTCAATGCCCGAGACAAATTAGAATAAGAAAGAAGAAAGAAGAAAGAACAATAATAAATTAAATACAAAATTCTATACAACCCAAAAAAAAAAAAAACTACTAAATTATTGATTGATCAAAACCCGCTACTATAGGAGAAAAGGGACGGAGGACAATGATCCTTACCAGTCGCAGACTCTCCACTGCGCGTTGTGCCGTTGCGCACTTACGTTGCACCGCTACGCAATTTACGCGTAAATATTTATTTCCAATGTTTTCTTTTCATTTTCTTATATATATATATATATATATATTCTTCTCTTTTCTTATACATATTATAGTCGCGATAGATAATACAAACAAATATATACGAGTCTCGATGCACGTAGTATCGTATATTTAAAAATCTTTTTTTCTCATTACTTTTCCCATATTACTTATAACAACTTATATTAAACTCGGTCCAATATAATTCTAACGCATTGGTGTCGAGGTTTCGATCACTCGCGTCAAAATTCATTGACAAATCGTTCATTGTCATTGGAGATTCGTCACGACCTTCTCGTTTACTGCCGTCATAGTAGTAGTGGTATAGTATTTAAGATACAAAGTCGAGATACTCGAATGATTTTTTTTTTTTCTCTATCTTTCATAAAGTCACGCAGGTTGTTGTATTTCTTCTTTTTTCTTTTTTTTTTTTCACTATATATTTACTTTTCAAATATTTTTTCAACGCATGTTATTTAGCTCGTTAGACTCTGGTACCTCGACTATATATTGTTACCTCAGTCATCTTAATCCTTTTTTTTTTTTTTTTTTTTTTTTTTTTTTCTACTCCCGGGAATTTGAATGAACTCATGATAGGTGTAAATATGATGCGTCTGATATTTATAAATTTTACTTTTTTGAATATAAAGAAGAAGAAAAAAAAACTGATTGAACATACCTGATCGGTGTTCCGGGTCCTGTTAACTTCATATGCCAGAATTTAGTTGTGTTTAATTTCACAATGATTGTTTCTCGGTTTTAAATGTCCCAGAATAAGGTAGGTGGTGAGTTATTTCTATAATATTTTCGACACTCGATGAACAGCACAAAACAATTGTTAAGATACGCGTTGTTATTTATTGTATTTGTATTTGTATTTTGTTGTATTTCTCTGTCACGTAATGGTGCTTTTCACCACCTTCAGTGAATTATTCCGCTAAAAATGACTAAAACCGAAGGACCCGCCTCGGAATGGCCAATCATACTGTGTAATGTTTACCTCCTACTCGAGCCGAAGAGATACGAAAAATATCGATGAAGACCGAAGAGCAGACCTCGGAGCCGTACCGAAGCCAGGGACGACGCGTCTCCCGGCTTCCCCCACCGTACGTATCCCTTCCCCCCTCCCCCTCTCGTCCTCGTAGCCGAGACCCCTGAGCGCGCCGCGCGACGACGACCTACAATTTAGGACGGCAAAGTGTTTCTCTCAGCACGTGGAGGCGGTCGTCGTGGTTTCCAATATACAGACGACGACGACGCGCGTGCGAGTCCAACAAGGACGGCGCGAGAGAACGCGCAGAGGACGCGGTGACCTGCGGCGCGTGCATCTACCACAGTCGACCGAGGGCACATACACAACTATATAACGCCCCGTTTATACATTAAATTTAATATATATATATATATATATATATACGATAGACGCAGAGCCATACAGTCACTACATATAACGCACGACGCTTTGTCATTGTTGATCGTCGTGCCCGTGGTCGCGCTGTTGGTTAGAAGAACTCTTAGGCGTATGCGAGAGAACAATTTCTCACACATGTTAATATCATTCTGTGTATATATATATATATATACGACTATAATGTATACCTCGATGTATGTTTACGAAAACGCGCGCAACGAACACTTGATTGCAGCCAGTTGCGCGTCTCGGTTATCTTTCTTTCACTTTCAACCGAAGAAAGAGAACGAGTCGTCGTCGTCGTCGTAGTCGTCGTAGTCGTCGGTTCTATCGTCTCTTATTTTATAAGATGCAACTTATTTTATCGCCTTTTAAAAAACCCAGCCCGCCCGAGTTTGACCTCTGTCAAGGCACGAGGACGAAACGTAATATTCTATATAGCTATGACCACCCCAACCCTGGGCTAGCCCCAAGATATAGATTGACTCAGTCCCCGCTTTATTTATATATATAGTAGTGCGTGCGGGACAGACGATATTGTATTTTAGCGTAGGACGTACAGTCAGAATAACTAGTTTAATATTTATATTCATATATACAAAAAAAAAAAACTAGTCTGGCATTTTTTTGGAAAATATAAATAATCGATTTCATCTTAGAAGAAGAAAGAGAAAGCAGGGTTGAAATTTTTTTTATTTTTTATTTTTTATTTAAATACATTCAAGGGTAACGTAATAATCGAAATTGATTATAACGGGGTTGTAAAATCTTTGTTTTACTCTTATTCATTTTTTTTTTTTTTTTTTTCAATATATTATATTCCAATAATAGTATAGGTACAGCTGAAGGCCCTAATTTTAGTTTTGAACGTCATCTGGTAGACGACGAATTACTGAATCGGTTGCACACCGAGAGGTTTGGGTGTAAAAAAATAAAATAAAAAAATGAAAAAAAAAAAAAAACATTTGTCGTATGGTTTCTCAACGGTTTGAGAACAGACCGCTGGTCATCGTTGTAGGTATGTTGGCTTGTAAATCTCGGCAGGAACTACATATATATATATGTATAGTAGTCTCGACGGTTTGTATTTGTAGCCTAAATTTTGCGAGAAAGGAGCGAAGAAACCAGGTTGCCAAAATTCGATTCACCGCATGTCTTTAACTTATACTCGTTTTAACTTTAGAAAAAATTATTGAGTAGGTGTATAATATATATATCGCGTCACTAATGCCATAAGGTCGTAAGCGCCAAAAAATTTTTTTTTTTTTTTTTTTTTTTTTTTTTTTTGCGCTTACGACCTTATGGCATTAGTGACGCGATATATAATTAATTAATTATTATTAACAAACTTGACGCAGAAATTATTTATTTTTTTTTTTTTTTTCAACTAACTCGATCGCGTATTGATGTTTCACAATTGAATTGTAAATAGTAGTATAAGTATAAGTCGAGTAAATTTTGAGTTATTTTGATAACCTTTAAAATCTCGTTTACGAGAGCGATGCCCCGGCACCAAAGTTTCATCTTCTTATATTCTTATAACCAAGCGGTTTTTTTTTTTTTTTTTTTTTCTTATCTATGTACATACTTACACGGGCTGAACGAACCAAATAAAATACACTTTATGTGCTCATAGCTTCTAAGAATAAAGGTATGAGGCTTGGAATAATTTTTTAATCTTTCAACAGCCTCATGCCTGCCTTTATATACCAATACCACAGATATTTACAAATATATATATATATCTGATAGTATTAGTTTCCGTTCGAATATTTTCAATGAAATTTCTTCAATACATCGACAATAATTAGTAGAGAAGCTCTTCGTTGTTTTTTTTTTTTACTTTTTCTACTGAATATATTTTTTGTTTTTAGAGTTTAGAATAATATTTCTTTCACTACTTATATTATTTTTGTTCTCGTTCGTTTCTGATCGGTATATATATATATATATATATAAAAGTTTTACAAGCTATATATATGTATGTACGGTTTTTAATTTATTCTCATTTCAAGGTATTACTTTTTTCTTCTCTTTCTTTTTTTTTTTTTTTTTTTTTTTTATATATATTTTGTTATTATATCATATAGACGGTTTGAAGTCTATAATACGGTAAAGTTCATATTTTGTGTAACCTGTGATAATTTAAAAAAAAATTGGTGCTGGCGCATTGCGCGTCGACTGAAGAAACCAAAAACAAAAAAACAAAAAAATGAATTCGTTTTTTTTTTTTTTTTTTTTTTTCCAATTAATACAAGACTGATTGATCAAAAATTCTTAACACAAAAGCGATTATTAACGATATTTTAACATCAACAGTTTTTAAAAAATATTCTCTCCATACGATTCATATATATATGTTTCCACATATGCATTTCTTAAACCCAGGTGTATGTCGCAACTCGTATTTTCCCGAAACCTTTCTACATAATATATATATATATATATGTATAACTTGTTCTAACAATACCCTTTGAATATTTCGATAAATGACGAGAAATAAAAATAAAAATAAAAATAAAAAATAAAAAAATAAAAAAAAAATCATTCTTCGTATACTTATCGCACCCTCGTCTGGATGGAGTAGGTAAGTATTTTAAAATTGTTATTTTCTCAAGCGAAATAACATACATTTCACTTATAGTTAATTCGTTTGTAATTATACCTATTCGTTTTTTTTTTTTTTCATCTTGATATATAGTATAATATGTATATAGGTGTATGTATGTCACGAGTGTATACAGCATAAATATATACATATATATATATATAGGTATATTAATTTAGAACTTGTATACTACTCGATGACATTACGAGATTTGCCCAGCAACCATATATTATATTATAATATAGACGTGATTATTTCATTGTTTTACATGCATATTATCTGACGTGAGCGGTGTGAAGGGTGAGTCACTGAAGCGGTTTATAGTACATACATAGCCGGGTATATAGAAACGATGACGACACTACGAGTTGGACGATGGAAAATTTGTTAGGATGGGCCAAGGAAGGAAGTAAGTGAGTGAGTAAGTAAGTAAGGGCTTCGTATCTATATAGGTGTATATATATATATATAAAGCTATAAACGAAAATTGATCATTATCTGAGATAACAGTAACTTTGAAAGTTGTTTTCGAAAAAAATAAGTAAAAATGTTTTTTTTTTTTTTCTTTTCTTTTCTTCGCACACAGCTATCTCATATGGCTGTAATAATATTATTCAACAAAAAGTGTATAGAGCAATGACCCACTGTGAGAGCTGCACGTGTAGGACGAGAAACCACGACTACTGCCTCGGGCGGGGCAACGGACGCGGCGTGGTGGTGGTTCTAGTCCTCCACGCCCATGCTATGGCGAAATATATCATTTATTATTATTACCTTATTAAATTCACAGTCAAATATAATATAATGTATATTATATATATATTTAAGGACGAGAAAGAAAAAAATAAAATAAAATAATTAAGAACGAGAAAAAAAAATAATAAATAATAATCGTTTGTTATAAATAAAAATATCATTATGACTGTGAGAGTATAAAATAAAAGAATATATATATATATATATATATAGAATATTTCGGGCAATAATAATAACCACGAGCTGTCATTTGTCGTTGCGTGCGCAACAGACGAGAAGTCGACCGAAAAAAATGGAGGGAGAGAGAGAGAGAGGGATATAAAAAAAAAAAAAAAGAAAAAAAAAAAAAAGGAAGAAGAAGAGATTATTCGATCGACGCGTTACGCTTGCCAACGCGTCATGGCCTCGACCTTTCCTTACTTTCCGCTTGAAGCGCTAGGATCGCGGTGCGTAGCCATATATACATATATATGTATGTATATATACCCTCTCTTTAAACTTCGGGTTTGTAAACAGTGGTGGTGGTGGTGGTGGTGGTGCCTGGCTATACGCTATACCCCCATTGACGAATACCCATCATCCCTTTATTCCTAAAAATATAATACGAATACTACGATAGAGCGATGTAGTTAGTGTTCATGCAAGAAGCGTATTATTCTTTTCGAATGTTCGGTATATATAGAGAGTTCTTTGACCGAGAAATATAACCATAGCCAAAAATCTTAAGGAACCAATTGTGAGGCCCCGACGAGCTGAAAAGTCTGGTCTCTGGTTTGGTTTGGTTTTTTTGGGGGAGAAGCTAGCTAGTGGCCAGGCTATACGAAACGACAACTTGACGTTGTTGCCTCGTGGCCCGTTTTCTTCTCCCCGGTGCGGACCGCTAGCGCTCAAAGCCGCTCGTTCAGACGAGTCGAGTCGATTCGTGCGCGGGTTATAGAGAAGCGGTGTAGAGCCGGCGAGTGAGAGAGAAAGAGAAAGAGAAAGAGAGAGAGGGAAGAAGACGAGGACACAGCTCGGCATCTGGTTTGGTGGGGGTAACCACTCTACAGTGGTGTTGTACCTTGACCAATCTCAACGCGACTTGTTTTAAGCTACGCAGCAACGACCTTAGAACATCGCAATCGCGTTGAAACTGAAATGGCAAAGGGAGTTTATACCGTCGAAATTATAAATGCCTGGGTTGGGTATATATATAGGTATATTTCGCTGTAGTTAATTATTGTCAGCGATGTATTTAATACATATGAGTTCGCAAAGAGCGTATACGTGGAAGTATTCTGCAAACATCAGAAAAAATGAAAAAAAAAAAAAAAAAAAAAAACTAGAGGGAGGGGGGTCAACATTTTTATTAAAATGCCACGCGTAGCGCAATTTGATTAGAAAGGCACGACCTGGCGAAATGATAATTCTGAATTGATGCGAACTCGCGAGGTGAGAGAATCGCTGTTCTATTCTTTACGATTTTTTGTCAAGGAAGTCAAATTACGTACACTTGTTGTTCGATTCTTTTTGTTTTTTTTTTTTTTTTTTTTTTTTTCTTTTTGCCGCTACTTCTTCGTGGTCAGCGCAAAATATATATAGAGAGACTCTTGTTTTTTAAATTACTGAATCTACAAACCCGGATGTTCAGAATCAAGTTATTACGTTAGCAAACATCTGCTGGTGCCTTTGAACTAATATTTACGTATGCATGCTTAAAAAATTACGGGATTTCATCTCATTTATATATCGCGACACTAATGCCATAAGGTCGTAAGCGCCAAAGAAATTTTTTTTTTTTTTTTTTTTTTTGTGGATATGCCCAAACGATGTTATATGGCATGAAAAAGATTTTGCCATACCAAAAGAATGAATTTTTTTTTTTTTTTTTTTTGGCGCTTACGACCTTATGGCATTAGTGATATATATCGCGTCACTAATGCCATAAGGTCGTAAGCGCCAAAAAATTATTTTTTTTGCCAATATGCCCAAACGATGTGATATGGCATGAAAAAGATTTTGGCACCAAAAAAAAAACGAAATTTTTTTTTGGCGCTTACGACCTTATGGCATTAGTGACGCGATATATATATATATCTATAATTCCTATAATTTCTGAAATTTATTTACGACCGATTTAGTTCACCCAAAAATAATAATACATATAATAAAAAATTGTCTTATCGATACCCCCGCGCGAATACAGTTTCGAGTACGAGGTTTTTTAGGCTAACTAAATCATATTATATCTTGTCGATATTATCAAAGATATTAAATCTCTGGAATTCCAGTCTTTTATCATATATTTTTTTTTTTTTTAATTCATTTATTTATTTATTTATTTTTCTTATCAAGACCCTGGAATTATTTTCACCTGTAGGTATATACGTCGAGAAGCACGTGATTCATTAATACCGCGCGCTTCCGGTGAAATCAATACGGGAATATCACACTGCGAAATGCGATACAACATTTTCGAAAATAGGTGCATGTTTTTTATCGGCAAATATAAAACTCGTCAATGATAGTAAATAGAACGACTTTGCATATATTCGACCAATACTTATTCGTTAACTCTAGAGATAAAAAAATGATCAAATATATCAATTTTTACAGCTTTTTTTAATTTTTACATGTTTTCACGGTCATTTTGATAATAACAAATCTGAATAATATTATCACGATAATTTGACTTTTTTTTTTTTTTGTCACCTTTTTTTCGACGAAAATAAATTATCAATTATCGCGTGAAAGAAATATTGATTAGTATAACTTCGAATCGTAAAAATAAATGAAAAAAAAAAAAAAAAAAAAAAAAAAAAAAAAAAAAAAAACGATTATTTTTTGAACAGATAATTGAAGAAGAAAAAAAATCATATTTATACACACACGTCGTTTGAAATGAATTTTTTTTTTTTTTATTATTATTATTATTATTACTTGTCTAATTATTTTTGTTCGCGTAATATTTAAGCGCTCTGTTCTGCTTATTAATCATCGAAATGCTCCGATGGATATGAGCTCGGTCTGTATAAGCAAATTCTGAATTACCAACGGCGTACTTATATTCACACGTTTCGCAGTGCAACGTATGTACCTAGTACAAGGTTGCGCAAGTAGCAAACTGCAAATTGCAGCATACTACATTCAATCAGGTATGAGTAAAGTGGTGATTATTCTCACTGACCGGTAACAGGTATTAGCCGCCTAGGTTGGCATAATCACGCTGCTTTTCATCAATATACAAAGAATATTTTTTGCAGAAAATTTAGTGCAATTTTTTTTTTTTTTTTTTTTCATCGACATATGATCTGAACAATTACAAATCATTCATTAACCGCATTCCGATTTCGTGTATATTAATATATATATATATAGAAAAAGACGAAAAAAAAAAAAATAAAGAAATTCTTTGGGTATAAATATATGTATATACATTTTTCAGACAACGAAAAAGAGAAAGTCGTCGTCCAGACGACTCAAAAACCCTTCGGATGACTGAATCTAAGAATTTCAAGAATGCACGTAAAATATCGAGAAAAATCACGTAATTTTTGTGACTTTTCTTGATCAAATACTTTTTCAGTCCATATGACTTTATATACCGTGAGAAAAAAAAAAAAATAATAATAATAATAATAATTTCTTTACGTTTCTCATAAATTTAGACTTCGCAGGATAAACGGAAAAATAATTTTCAAGGACCATATGTTATACTTAAATTTGTTTTTCGGAATTTGTTTTTCGGAAATTAAAAATACTCAATTTTTTTTTTTTCTATACTAGATTTCTTTAAAACTGATTCATTCAGTGATTTATATACCATCGTCGATCTCTCCTTACCCCTATATTATACATCAAGGAGAGATCGACCGAATTCAATAAATAATTTTTTTTTTTTTTTTCTTGTTCAACTTTTATTTAAATTCTCTGATACATTCCGCTTTTTTTTTTTTTTTTTTTTTTTTTGAAGCGAATAAAAATGAAGAAGGGTCGAGTTACTTTTAGCACTCGAATCGAGCGTTCGAAACAAGGGAGTTTGCCGATATTTGGAAAAAAAAAAAAAAATTTGTCCATCTCTCCTAAATTTCTTCGACCTTCGCGCATGAAATCACGTTTCGTTTAATCATTTCGTAAAAAAAAAAAATAAATAAATAAAATAAAAAAGCTCTCCGAATTCGATATATATATGTAGTTTCTAACCAGAAACTTCCTGCTGCGATCTTATGATTGCTCTGCTCTGTTTCAACTATATAATTCGAAGCTATAATTTAATATTTCGACTCGGAATGGGCCGGGAACGAACCAAACCGAACCGAACGGCTCTTGTTATCCCTACATATATAGTTGGTACTTGTGGAACTCATGGGAAAGGTCGTTGACCTAACACGCACGTGTGCAACCGGTGCCATAGCGATAGTTGCATGCAGTGTAGTAAAGTGAGAGACGAGCCACAAGGCCGTAAACTAATGCACGTTCACAGCTTTCTCTTCCTACTTTTCTCCGAGCTAACATAAGCCGATATGCGTATGCGTATGCGGTTACGCAATGCCAACTCCTCGTCGGTATTTATTATCGTATATCTCCTCTCTCTAGTCTCTCTCTACCTCTATAACGATAACATTAAGGTCGGTGGCCACTCGCCCCTTAAGTTCTATACTCAACTTTAAATCCTGAAATTTGACGTAGGATCACGAAATATGATCATGAACCCGCACGCGGACGTGAGGTGCCCACTAAAATGCAAGTTAGGTAATACGTCGAGGAACACTCAACAACGATCTATTTTTCGTTATATACAAATATGAGAATAATTAAATAAAATTTACTCTAATTTAATTAATTCTCTAATTTAATTAATTCAGTCGTTATTTTTGGAAAATCGGCTATAATATTTTCTCAAAATGTAATTACGGATCCTGAATGAGGAACATGTTTTCTGTGTGTTATAAGAAATGTAATTATAGTTGAAAAAAAAAAAAAAAATTGTTAATTTAACATAAATTAACGTGAAACCTTGAAAATTTCTGAACTGCTATACAGCTGGCGCAGTACTTTCTCTTGACCTCGGGTCTTGGACAGTTCAAAGTCCTTTTTCTAGCTCTTTCATTTCATTTCATGTATATTAGACTGTGTCAAAAAAAAAAACGACATCTTCTTTTTGTTCGGGCCCTTTCGAAAATAGTTAGTGTTCAATATAAAGAAATTTGTCCCCAAAGCTCAGCTATGTAGCTTGAACACAGAATTAGCGCATTTGAAAATAATATTTCCCATGTATTTCAAATGGCAAAATTTGTTTATCCTAGTTTTATTTTTATAACTCTCTTTATTCAACTGATAAGAATAAAGTGGATATACGGTTTTGTAGAGAATTTTATGATCTACAAAAATAGTCCTTTGGCCCAAGTTGCTCGATTGAACCGTTAACGAGTTACAGTGGTTTAAAAGTCATATGTATATTTGATTACTACTTACTTTTCGACAAATTAATTAAAAATTTTTTTTTCATTCATTTTCTCAGAAATTTTTTTCCCTTCAAAACCGTATATTCACTTTATTCTTATCAGTTGAATAAAGAGAATTATAAAAATAAAACTAAGATAAACAAATTTTTCCATTTGAAATACATGGGAAATCTTATTTTCAAATGCGCTAATTCTGTGTTCGAGCTACATAGCTAAGCTTTGGGGACAATTTTCTTTATATTAAGCACTAACGATTTTCGAAAGGGCCCGAACAAAAAGAAGATGTCGGTTTTTTTTTGGACACAGTCTAATGTATATATGTGAAAATAAGAAGAAGAAGAAGAAGAAGAAGAGACAAAAAAGTATCAATTTCTTTGTTCTGATATAATAAGCCCTTCAACTATTCCTCTTCTCTAACTTCGTAAAGGTATATGAGTATCTCTTCTGTTCTGAGAAAGAAAGTTTGAAAGAAACCGTACAGCGTGAACAAGGAGATCACGTATATTGAGAAAGACTCTCGCGATTGAGGGGCGTATTAAAACCGGTGGAAATCCTACGATCGTATATAAGTGTGGATGTGGATGTGGATGTCGCAACGTTTTCTCTATACGAAGGTAAAGGCGAAGGCAAAGGCAAAGGCAAAGGCGAAGGCGAAGGCGCGCACGTACATTGCCCCGAAATTTTCGGCTCTAGGCTGTTGAGTCTAAGGTCTTGTAACGACGTGCGCTCGCAGTATTTTGTGGTGGCAGTACGCAGTCCCACGTTGCGTAACTTAACGAATGTGCTGCTGCTGCTGCTGCTGGCTGCTACCATCCACAACAATCTTGTCGCAACCGAGGATCCGGTAGGGTCTATTATTGATCGTTGTGCTGCGCTTGGGTCAATGACTCCACGTGCAGCTTGTCGAAATAACACACCCCTCCATGGTACCAACATGATACTTACTCTCTCAAGCTTTACGAATGAATACATACTTTTCGAGTTAAAAAACCGAATAACCGCACGCGCGCACTGGCTTCATTCTATATAGATCTTGTGTTTGGTATATACATATCGCGTCACTAATGCCATAAGGTCGTAAGCGCGAAAAAAAAAAAAAAAAAAAAAAAAAAAATTCGTGTTTTTGGTGGCAAAATCTTTTTCGTGCTATATAACATTGTTTGGGCACATCCGCAAAAAAAATAATTTTTTGACGCTTACGACCTTATGGTATTAGTGACGCGATGTGTATACCTATATATATGTATGTATGTATGTATTTGAAATTCCAATTCTTGAATACAAATATACGTATATTACATATAGATATATGTGCAAAACTTCTTCATTACTCATTTCCTCGCAGGCCTTGACATCAACGTTATAATAATATCGTATGCGATATAAGATCGAGTGTTTCGTTCCAAAAAAAAAAAAAAAAAAACGTGCGACAATGCCTAATATTATACATACACGTGTGTCTAATCTTAGCTTTAGAATCCTGAACATATAGAATATGAATGTCAAAAGGATAAAGAATAAAAACTAGCATTCGGTTTGTATTTAGTATTGAGTCCCCACCGTGTTTCTCTAATGCTTAAATACATGTAATTAAATAATATTCAGGAATCTATATATATAGTCGTAGAATTTTGAAATATTTTTTATACAATATAAGAAGATGCGTTAATTAATTTCGTAGATAAATATTTCTCGCGATAATAGTAGTAGCTGAATTAAAATTAAAAAAAAAAAATTAAATAAAAAAATTAAACAGCATGTGACGCAGCAAATGTTAAAATGAAGTTTGAATAAACGTAACTTTTGTTGGTTTTAAAGACAAACATAAATTCTTCAAGGCTGTGATTTATCTATTTCTAATATTCATACGATATTAACAAAAAAAAAAGGTACGCGCCTTATTATACGCAACCAGTAAACTTATAATTCATAAATAATCCGCAAGATGGCATTAAGTATCAAACTAGAAACTTAGGCGACACCGGTGATTATTTTAGGAAATAATTTTGCCGCCAAATCGAGTTATGTTACCCGCTGAGTTGATCAGGGATATAATCAGTCGGTAACTACTTATCTATCTTATTCTGTTTTACCACGATATCTCGTCGATAAAGAAGCTTGTAGAATCGGAAGGTAATTGATTTTAAACACTGGAGATCTAGATCTCTACACTGTTACTGTTTCTGTTATTTATGTACTCCTACTTCTTTGTAGTTTCGAAACTAGTGTAGAGAGCGCGACACTAGTATGACAAAAAATTTAAAGAAAAGTATCTGGTAGCAGTGAAAAGGAGGCGATAATATTATTATAAGAATTATTGTAACAATTGTGATTATATTGAAAAATTTCTGAAACAAAATTCACATGTTATAACGTTATCACATCGATTATAATTCGTGCAATTAGTTTATTCCATACGATTTATAATTGAAGAAGTTTGGGATCCGTATATTATTGAATATGTTAATATTATCGAAGAATAATAAAACAAATAAAAAATCATATCCTGTATGTAAATAAAAATTCATTTCCAATATTATTACAGCGTGTAATACGTTGTATAGCTGAAAATAAGAAGTAACAAAAAATGTTATGAAGAGTATATATGTATAAAACAAATCGCATGCGAGACTCACCACCCTGCAAAGTCTCATGATAGACGGGAATACATCAGAAAATAATCCAATTCCTTGAGGGGGAGATTTTTCGTAAAATTTATAATCCAATAATTAATGCACTTTCACTACACTTCGGGTTGTATTGGATATTATGAAAAACAGAATAAACACAATATTTTATACGCGTATTCCTGCATACTGTGTGATGATCATCGTATATGATTTTATATTAAAGAAGACAGGCTTCATTCACATTTATTCACTAAAATCAATCACTTATATGTGTATTATATAAAAAAAAATGATATATATATATTCCTGGTTGCGATGAACGAGACGGTTTATAATACATATTTATGGTATTTTAGTGTTTAGTCGAATTTATTACATTAGAAAAAAAAAACACTGAATTTATTATGCACTGAAATAAAAATGAGAAAAAAATCAAAACTAGTATAAATAGATTTAAAAAGAAAAGAAAAAAAAAAAAAAATGGAACCTTTTCTTGATATATTTTTCGAGTAGTAAAAAAAAAAAGAATATCATATTATGACTCTCGTCGCAATGTGCTACATAATACTGTTTACGTACATCTTCATACGCGTCGTTAAAATTTCGAGATTTTCGAAATTATTGAAATCCATCTACTTATGTTTACGATATGCAATTTAGAAAGATAACTTACTGATTATTATAGAGCCAGTGTCCAACCGTCTATTTATTTACGGTATTCATTCGAATTGTTTTCTTTCTTCATTTTCGTAGTTAAAAAGTAATAAAACAATTATATTAAGACGCGCGTGATAAAAAAAAACAAGGGAATGATCATATATCACTCCGCTAGGTCGCGACTCCATGCGGATTAATAAAGTAGTTCCGTCATAAACGAAAACCTAAAGTAGGCGATTCGAAAACAATGATATACTCAGCAGTCCTCATAATTCTTTATCTGCCAAATATACCAAAACTACTATTTTTCTTTCGTTTTCTAAAAATTTATTTCCTATCAAATATCGCATATTATGAAAAAACTAACCGTGGAAAAAAGTGAGAATCGCGTACCCCCTCAACGCCGCCATCTTTTCTAACTTTATAATTTAGAAAGATAACTTACTGATTATTATAGAGCCAGTGTCCAACCGTCTATTTATTTACGGTATTCGTTCGAATTGTTTTCTTTCTTCATTTTCGTAGTTAAAAAGTAATAAGACAATTATTAAGACGCTCGTGATAAAAAACAAGGGAATGATCATATATCACTCCGCTAGGTCGCGACTCCATGCGGATTAATAAAGTAGTTCCGTCATAAACGAAAACCTAAAGTAGGCGATTCGAAAACAATGATATACTCAGCAGTCCTCATAATTCTTTATCTGCCAAATATACCAGAACTACTATGTTTCTTTCGTTTTCTCAAAATTTATCTCATATCAAATATCGCATATTATGAAAAAAACTAAGCGTAGAAAAAAGTGACAATCGCGTACCCCCTCATCGCCTCCATCTTTTCTAACTTTATGATAATTTAGAAAGATAACTTACTGATTATTATAGAGCCAGTGTCCAACCGTCTATTTATTTACGGTATTCATTCGAATTGTTTTCTTCCTTCATTTTCGTAGTTAAAAAGTAATAAGACAATTATATTAAGACGCGCGTGATAAAAAAAACAAGGGAATAATCGCATATCACTCCGCCAGGTCGCGACTCCATGCGGATTAATAAAGTAGTTCCGTCATAAACCAAAACCTAAAGTAGGCGATTCGAAAACAATGATATACTCAGCAGTCCTCATGATTCTTTATCTGCCAAATATACCAAAACTACTATTTTTCTTTCGTTTTCTAAAAATTTATCTCATATCAAATATCGCATATTATGAAAAAACTAAGCATAGAAAAAAGTGAGAATCGCGTACCCCCTCAGCGCCGCCATCTTTTCTAACTTTATGATAATTTAGAAAGATAACTTACTGATTATTATAGAGCCAGTGTCCAACCGTCTATTTATTTACGGTATTCATTCGAATTGTTTTCTTTCTTCATTTTCGTAGTTAAAAAGTAATAAGACAATTATTAAGACGCTCGTGATAAAAAAAACAAGGGAATAATCGCATATCACTCCGCTAGGTCGCGACTCCATGCGGATTAATAAAGTAGTTCCGTCATAAACCAAAACCTAAAGTAGGCGATTCGAAAACAATGATATACTCAGCAGTCCTCATGATTCTTTATCTGCCAAATATACCAAAACTACTATTTTTCTTTCGTTTTCTAAAAATTTATTTCCTATCAAATATCGCATATTATGAAAAAACTAAGCGTAGAAAAAAGTGACAATCGCGTACCCCCTCAGCGCCCCCATCTTTTCTAACTCTATGAATGACAAAAGACCACCACTTGTTACATCTCTGTTTATATCTTGATTCCAACTGATATTTACCTACTACCTACTTACTCGCTTACTCACTTCCAATACTTCACTGTGATTGAACTTATAACCGTTTTTTTAATAATTAGAATCGACAAAAATAGAGGAATAAAGAGATATTATTTCTCATCCGAGACGCGGACGCGAACTAGTAACGGTCTCGGGTTGACTGTAGGGCCGCGCGGGGGGGTGATAGGTAATCTTTCCACTGTCGCAAATTTTTCATCATATTCAAACACCGACGCATCCCATTGGTCGGATTAATTAGATCCAAATAATATTCGGCCAATGGCCTATCAAGAAATGTCTATCGTTATTAATGTTCAGGAACGAGAACCGTAAACGATATTATAATATCAAGATAGGAAAAAACAATGAAATGATTTAGTTTAAAAAATAGAATAAAATTTGTTTTCGTTTGATATATACGTATAATAAAAATTGAAAATTTAAGAAACTTACATTTCAGAAAAGAAACAGTACAATACGTTCCAGATAAATATACGTATAAGCACTGGTCGTGAGTCGTAATTATTATGTATATGATCGAAAAATAATAAAATATAATTTAACACGGAGAAAAGTATAGTTCAATCAAATCAAGACAACGAAGGGTTGATGTCATGGCGGTCGACCGAAGCACGATGTAAACAAACTTAACCTTGGAACGAATTTTTACTACTCTGTGCTTTCCTGTATCAATATTTTAACTATATATTCTTGTATCTTGGTATCAATAAAAGATTGAGAAAAAAATAAAATAAAAAACAATTACCTTAATTAAGACACAAATTAGCCCAAATACTTATATAGAGAGAGAGACTACGCTCGGTTTGAAATTCCCGTAAAAATAAGAAACACGTAACTTTATAACCGGCGATTGATGCAGAACTGATGAGAATCATAGAATGCTATAGCTTCTGTCGTTATAGTTTCTGTTATACGGTAAAACAGAACATTGTATACTATGCGTTGTGTTGTTATTACCGACCGATGATACTGCCGTAACTTGAGTAATGCATGCTTTACAATTTACAGCATCACTAGATAAAGCGAATTAGCGACGCATGCGCAAACGGGATACAATGTCATCAAAGTAAAACTCGAAAACGCTAGGCTAGGCAGCCACTACCACTACGCAAACGTTGCTTTTCGTTGATTTTTAGCGGGCAACGTAGTTCGTAGTTGTTAATAGTGATAATAGTATAGCTCGTAAGAGCATAACTGTATTTTTGACCAAAGGGAGTAAACAGAATTCCTCAAAATGGTAATTTTACATTTTATTAACAATATTAACAACGTATTTAAATATATGCCGAAATTCTAACCTCACTTTGCCGACAGCGTTCGTCTTTTTTTTTTTTTTTTTTTTTCGCCTGCATTTAAATTGACAAAAAAAAACCCGAATTTAATTTTGCCCCTTAATAAAATACGATTTCTAATTTTCCTTACAGACGATCGGTAAAAACAACAAAATGCTACAGCATATAAACTACAGGGTTAGAATAATTCTACAAGATTCCCGCACGTTCATAGGAACTTTCAAAGCATTTGATAAACACATGAATTTGATTCTTGGCGATTGCGAAGAATTCAGAAGAATTAAACCAAAAAATACCAAACAACCTGAGAGAGAAGAAAAAAGAGTCTTAGGTTTTGTACTTCTTAGAGGTGAAAACATAGTCTCTTTAACAGTCGAGGGTCCACCACCTCCGGAAGAAGGATTACCGCGTGTACCAATTCCCGGAGCTGCTCCTGGACCTGGAATGGGTAGAGCCGCAGGACGCGGTATGCCTGCTAATGTCTCAGGAGTACCTGCTGGGCTACAAGGACCTGTGCGTGGAGTCGGCGGACCTTCCCAACAAATTATGACTCCGGGTGGTCGTGGCCAAGTTTCGGCACCACCTCAAATGCATCCTGGAGGACCACCGCGCATGCCCGTCGGTGGTCCACCGCCTGGTATGATGGGACCACCTCCGGGAATGATGGGTAAAGAATTGTTGGGTATTTTTGTGGATGCGTGTAAAACATGATGATGAAATAATATTTTTTCTTATTTTTAATAGGAATGCCACCTGGTATGCCACCAATGGGACGTGGAGGTCCACCTATGGGTCCTCCAGGAATGCGAGGACCACCTCCTGGCATGATGCGTGGCGGCCCACCCCCACGTCCATATTAATTCCAATTTTTTTGTCACTACATTGTTATGATTATTGGAATATTGTAATGATGGATAATAAACTAGCTTGTATCTTTCTAATACAGAGTAAATGTTTTTAGATATGTACTACAGAGAGGGTGTATCTATCACAGAATGAAAATATCTATTATACCTTTAGTTATTACCTCTAGGTATAAAGCAATATGATTAATAAATTAGATAAGCGATTGAAATTGGGAAGCAAATATTAACATGGTATTAAATCATTGTGAGAAGGTAACACTCGAATTTGGCAATTTTGCCTAAGGCAAAAAAAAAAAAAAGACTTCATACATTGACTCGAATCGATTGAATTCCCAGTTAATATATTTTAACTTCAATAATTTTTTAAAACACTAAAAGATAGGCTGATATGAGCTCAGAGTATTAGGTGGAAACAGGATTGAGTTTTATGGAAAAGAAAAAAAAAAAAATTTAAGTATGTTTGGTGATGGGACAAGTGAAACCGGAGTTCAGTATAGTTAGATAGAATATTATTAATCAATGAACAAGAATTGTGATGCTTTCAGTTTATTTTTTCTTTTTCTTTTTTTTTTTTTTTTCTTTTTCTTTTTCTTTTTCTTTTTCTTTCTATCTTTTTTTCAGTACGATATAAAATGAGTTTTAATACCTGCGCATAGTTGTGCCTTATCCGAAAGGCTATATATATATTTCAAATCGGTAAACTAATACTCGAGTTTGAATACCTAGATTAGTGTAACAAACGCATATTATGTATATATGTAACACCGTGATTATCATCATTTTTGTACTAATTAGTTTGAACATTGATAATTAACTGATATGAATCACAATGATTTAAAAAAAAAAAAAAAAATTTCTTTCAGTCGCTAACAATTTAGTATGTCGATTCAGAATTAAAGATAAATAATAATAAGATGTTTTATTTATTGTTCGTCATGCCGAAGAATCACAGTTATCACAATTACGGTCAATAACATTTTTTCAAATCAGATGATAAACTATTATAATTAGTTTAAGTGATGTGAAAGTTCAGATAGTATATCAACTTGCCACTTGCTGCTTACTGATTGTAAATATCTAATAAGAATTTTCTCATATATGCAAAAATAGCCAGAGATAAATATCTATATAATATTGAATCCGAAATGAAATCGAATCGAAGAACTCTAATTTCAATAAAAATAAAAATTATCCCATATTCACATAGCTTAATTGCATTATATAGAATAATTGTCGATGATGTTTTAATTGATTTAGTTTAAAAATTCTGACGATTTTAAATATCAATAATAATCAAATCTCAGGTAAAATAAGTTACAGTCTGATTAATCATTTCGATTTACTGATAACGATTTACTTTCAGTAAAATATGTGTTATATTAAATGGATAATAATTCATTGTCCTCTTAGGCGTTGAATTGTTCTTTTTTTTTTTTTTTTTTTTTTTTCCATATATTCTTCTAAGGATTAGAATGAATTTCATAATATTGGCACCTTGATTCATTTTCGCCTAAAATACAGCAACTATATAATTATCTAAGTAGTAAACACATTGTAACTAGTTTGATTTTAAATTACCTAGTTATTGTTTAACTTTGAATATGTATAATTTAGTTGCCACATTCCGTCCATAATAGTAATATGAAAATTTTACATTCGTACCGACAGAATAACAAAATATTCATTCTATTTTGTGGTATTTTAGATTGATTACGATTGATATAAATATTAAACAATATCAATATTATGCACAAAAAAAAAAAAAAAAAAATCATAAAACTTATTAGATCTATATATATAAAATATATATTAATATTTTCAAAATCAAAGAGTTAACTTTTTCTTTTTTCTTTTTTCTTATTCTTATTCTTATTATTATTCTTGTTAACGTTAACAGTTTGATTTGTCGCTAATCGATTGATGGTTGTCGTACAAATCGTTCAGCTGATCTATTGTTAGAATTTGATTTCTTACGTCATTCAAGACGATATTGCTTTCATTGTCATCAATGTATTGAAAACCTTCCAAATTTATGTCCGCCGAAGCCAACGCTGTACTAAATATGTCGATTCCTGAACTGGATATAGATTCTTCGGCTTGAATATTGCTCATACTATTTTCTGCAAATAACAAATTTAGAGTTTGAAAAAATGTAAAGTTACAAAACTAATTCTTTTTTTTTTTTTTTTTAATTTCACCTTCTCTAGTTTCAATTAATTCAATGCATGATAATATTTTATTTTACCTGGTGCCTGAAAACTATAAATTCCAGTTTGAGGGTCTAGCGTTCCTTGTATTTCACTAATACAGTCTGAGCTTGCTAGTATTTCTTCGGAATCCTCAATTTTAGATTCACTCGGAGATTCCGCTTTATCAGAATCTATATTTGCTACAGTTTCTTTAGTTTTCCTGCGACAAGTTTTTGATTGAATTTCTTTCATCAATGTTTTTTTTTTTTTACATTTGATTTTAGTTAAGGTATAAATCTGCATCGTATATCAGATTACAATCGTTTCAAAAATGAAATATAACTAGAATAGAAATGTTAAATTTAAACATTACAATTACTGACCTATGTTCTTTTGAATCCATTAAAAAACTGATGGTAGCACCACTCTTCATATGTGAAGATTTACTACTAATAGGGGATGTTGGAGTTTGAACATCTTTGTTTTGTTCTTTTATTAACAAATGGGAATTAGTATTTAAAATAGCAGTCTTTGATTCTGAACTGAAAACGCCAGAAGCTTCAAGAATTTCAGAAAGAACTTTACTCTTTTCTAACGAATCTTGTCGTAGATCAAACACAATCATGTTTCCAGACTGAAAGTAAATTATAGTAATTAGAAATTTTATGAAATTAAGACATATCGATTAATTATTCCAATCAAAACAATATCTACAAAGAAACAAACAAACTTCTACCTTTATGTTTGTTTTCACAGATTCTGTCTGCGAAGAATTTATTGGAGATAACATCGCCAACGATTGTTCTCCGTTAGCAGAAATCCTATGAGGTAGTAGGGCTATACTACCTGCAGACTGTTGATTTGATAAGCATAGATTCTTTCCACCCATAATAACTTTACCCAATACTTCCTGTAAATAATAATTAATTAATGTGTATTTGAAAAAAAAAAAAGCCACTAACTACTAGTATAGATAAAATAATTACCTTCCCAGCGTGGGATAACGTTACACCTCTTGCCGGGCCTTTTTGCACAACTATTACATTGGCTTTGGCTGCCACCCTTGAGCCAGGATTAGATGCTATATTTACAGTTTTATTAGAGTTCAATGTAATACCCTGAAATAATATTAGTCAGTTTTATGAATATTCGGATTGTTATCTGTAACAAAATATTGAGATTTTAAGACCATTTTTTTAAGAGTATAATTTACCATTTTGGTAGCCTGATGGCCAGTCTTTACAACAGGCATTTTTTTGCACGTTAATACTGCTGCGGTAGGTCTGATATGAGGTGGTCCTGGGCCGCTTGAAGCTACTCCAGTATTTACAGTGACCATTCGAGGTCCGGTTTCTATCAAAATACAGAAATCCAGTATTAGTATTTGCGCTATGCTCTTGGCGATCAGTTGAAAGTACTTTGTAACTATAGATTTTAAATGATAATTACGCGATGATATAGGTTTCACTGCTATAGCTCTCGCACTCGAATGTGTGGTCGTTGTGATCCTTCTCAGACACGCTGAACTTGTACTACCGCTAGATTTCGGTGCTTTCTGGACACAGCTCGTTAATTGCACTAATTTCATATCTAAAATGATAAAAATAATTATTTCAATATTTTTAATGACGACGAATAATCAAATCCGAATATGATAAACATTTTTTGAAAAAATTATAAATACTAAACGTACTTCTATCACCGTCGTTACTAATTTGTACATCGGAAATGTCTGACGGTATGCTCTTTGTAATAACAGATTGAGAACCGCAGGTCGGTACAACTATCGACGTTGTTCTCGGTTGTATTTTAGTCTTTGTAGATATCACTTTTGCTCTTATTTTGCTAGTCGACGTAGCAGTTACATAAGTCGCCACAACCGTTGAGAGTGATCGACTCACTTGAGCTGGTACATGAGTATATGATGGATTTTGGGATGTAATGGTCTTACATGGAACTGAAAATACAAAAAAAAAAAAAAAAAAATGATGTTATCAAATAATTTTCAATCCTAATAATTAATTAAACAAATAAGTTATAAAACCTGTAGAATTTGATCCAATGCAACTACTTCCACTAGGATGAACGGTAGCGTTCTGATGAGTGGTTGTACTTGTTGTTGAGCTGGATGAATTGACAGTGTTTATTTCAGCAATCTCATCGACGATATTATTCCTCGGTAAATCCGGAGATGAATTCGTTGATACTATAAATACCTAATGAACATTGAAGCTAATTATTTCGTTTTTCCCATTACTATTTTTTTTTTTCTTTTTCTAAGAAAAATTAGCAAGTTTTTAGCATCTAACAACATTCTATATTATAAGGTGTACAGAATTGTTATTCTCACATCCAAATTGAAGCATATTTTCACCTTATTAGATAATGAAACTGGTACGGGAGATGGTGATTCTGATCCTATACAAGAAAATGGAGTTGCGACCTCCTTGACAATGTTACTGATATCATCCAGTTGATTCACATTGCCGGATATATCTTGGAGCTGTAAATGAGGCAATTAAATATTTAATTAGACGATTGAATTGATGATTTTGGACTAAATAAACTGCAGAAATAACATAAAGAATTACAAAATCAATCTATAAATTGTGAATTTATACGATTTTTTAGTCATTAGAAATATTCAAGACCCGTTTTCACCTCGACTTGTGATCTTCTCCTTTTTCTACTTATGGAATGATCTTCCGGTTGTGCGGAGGTGGCAATTGCGGGCAATTCGTTAGCTTCTAATTTTTCTACTTCAGATTCTGTCTCAACTTTGACTGAAAGAATGATAGAAATATTATCGATTATCAATATCGTGCATATTCAGATGCCTATATAAACATTTGATTAAATTAAATTAATAATCTCAATAATAACGAACCTTTCACATCAGCTACCACCTCTTCTCTCGACGTTGACGCATTCTTCTTTGCGTTGGCAACAGAAGTGGCGAGTGATAGACTATTAGCTAAGTTTGTAAAAACAGTACACGCATTCAGCCTGGGTAAAAGGGGAATTGTTCTTCGACCTTCGATAGCCCAATCTGTACCAGTGTTTGGGCCATTTAATCTGTAAAGAGAGAAAAAAGTATCATCAGTTTATGATTTATTGAATTGTGATATTTTTTTTTTTTTTTTTTTGTATTTGAGAATTGGATTAGAAATAACACGACGAAAATTTAAGTAGGGAAATCTTACTGCTCTGCAATCGTAGATAGCTTCTCATCATTTACAGCACGTCGAATTTCAGCTCTATGCCTTTCATTAGAAATATGAAGAGCTTTGGCTAGTTCTTGCAATAATTTCTGTTTCTCATTAGTGAATGAACCTTGTGCTCGTAGTACCGACACCATATTACCATAGGCTTCCAATTCTGAAAGGAAGTTGAAAAAAAGTTGTATAAACGTTATATTTTATTTAGTTTAAATTTAATATTCTCAGATCTTAAGAATCTGAACCCTTTTTTTTTTTTTATCTTCATAGATTTTTAGTACTCTACATGAATTATTTTCATTCATTTAAAATATCCAGTGATAGAGAAGCATTCGGGATATTTAGAATGCCATCATGAAATAGGGCAAGAAATTAATGCGAGCATCGTAGTACCTCTAGCCTCACGTAAAATCGTGTTAGCATAATATTATCATTTATACAGAGTGAATGTAAAATTGATAAATTAGTATTTTTCATTTGAAAATATGAAACTATCAATATTATTACATAATCGTTGAAAGGAAGTAAACGGATTTGAAATATACAATCGTCTTATGAAAGGATTACTTTAAAATGAATATCTTCTCAGATTATGAACTTCTAATATCTATTATGAAAGGCACAAGGGGTATTCAGGAGTCTTAATCCGTTATAAGAAATATAGAATCACATTAGTTCGAGTGAAAGTTATATTTATTTTTCTTCTATTGGTGATATTATACAAAATTGAGAACAACACACTTGGTTACATAATTTTGTGACGTTATAACATCAGGAGGATTCGGATTGTCATTTTTAAACATATTATATTTTAATCTTCAAACACGTGTTCTACTTTCTTCAGTACCAAACTCTCATTTCTATTCTTATAAAACTCTATTTTCAGAGATGGGTGAAGATAGCTTTCCCCAAGCTGCTCCTATCCTCATTTTTCCTTTCATTGGTTGTTGACCATCAATCTGTAGAATTTAAAAAACAGTATTTAGCATCTGCATATCAACTAGTTAGTCCGCATCATAAAACTTTTGGAAGCTTTCCATATTTTTACAAAATCTAGTATCTAACTTGAGGTATTTACAAGTTTTGTAAAATAAATAAATAAATAAATAAATAACTACATACATATTTATAGGTACAGAACAGATATGGTTTTAAAAATCATCCATACGTACCTGAATGATTAGCCATAAGTTGAAATTCAAGGTCGTACACAACAGTTCAACAACAATAAATGTGATCAATTTTTAATAGTATTCACACATGATAAAATAAATAAAAAAAAAAAAAGATAATGTTCAAAGTTTCCACATTTTTTTTTTTGGTAGTTTATATTCCTTTTTTTATGCCACTAAAATATTACTGAGTTGGATATTTTATATGAATTACTATATGTGCGCCTTAGGTTTGTTACGTTACCCTATACATGGCATAAAAAGAAATAAAGAATATATATAGACTAAGAACGCATAATGTGGGTACATTGTCATCAACATTTTAGTCAATCATTCTTTCTCTCTTTATTTTTAGCTACCAAAAACTGGATGGCATTCAATGCTAAGAAGTGGTGTGATGAGATACTATATCTCAGAAGAATGATAAACGAAAAAAATTCTTCATCCACACACAGTAGAGGAAATTTTTACCGCAATTTCCTTTACACTTGTATGAATATTTTACTTTTTTCTACATCATTCAAGATAGCGTAACAAAAACACAATTACCAAATGTTTATGGTATGATAATAATTCACCAACTCTTGTTAGCTCTACATATTATTAGTAAAGCTTAAATGAATTGGATTGTAATAATAATAATACACTATTTACGATTTTGTGTACCAGAGATTATCTACTAAACGATTATTAAATCTTTTCCCTAATACCTAGATTCTCTTTGTTTACATACAAATTTAACTCGCAGTTAAGAGAAAGAGTGTTTAAATAATTACATGATCTTTTGTGATCGAGGATCAAAGATCGTTTGTTAAATAATAATATGATATAGAATACGGGTTGGTATAGATTTATTTTACAGATATCAGACGACATTATTTAATGCCTTTAATAAACGCAGAATAAATCTAGTGGGTTTCAATTGTCATATTAGACAACAGCGTTGAATATAGATTGTATAATGAGGATAGGATCTAGCTTAAAATTATTTTGTTATTGTGATTGTACGATACAAAGATATGTTTATACTATTGTGAAAAGTTGAATTTATCTAACGAAACACAAACAAGAAAAGTAAGTACCATAGTTGGTCTAATGATAGAAGAAAGAACGTTAAATTCAAATGAAAAAAATTATTTTTAAATAGACATAACCTCACCGAGACAGCGTAAACATTTCTTGCACTCATCACGAGACAGTTCCAACCTCATCGGCCACATTTCCTTATTATTATTAAATTAAAAACAGTGTAATGGTTAATTTAATATCAGCTGATGCATACATCATTTATAAATAATTTATTAACATATTTATATTTTTACTGTGTTGACAACAGAAAATTTTCAGTTTATGATGAAGTTGTCACATATTCCGGGTCGATTATTTCCTATTGGTCGAAACGTATGTAATATACACTTAGTATAGGTATACGTAAAGAAAATTCATACTATAAAATCCGAAAAGGCGCTTACTTTAGCCTAGTTATACATAGATCTCCATCTATCGTAGATTTATACTAGCTAAAATTATACAAGACGCGCAGAAATTCAGTTTCAGGTGCTGCCTTTATGATTGTAGTGAGAAACTAAGTAACTAACTATAGTCTTGCTGTCTGCTTCTCTAGTACTAGTATTCACGTTTCCGGCTACGTCAATAACCTATAAATTTTGTTGATTTTATTTATTCAATAATAATTTATTGAAAATATAGATAAATTATAGAGAAATATAAAAATGAGTGCGACTACGCTACATAAAGTACTATTGATAACGGGTTTCATATCGTTATTTCACGCTGCATACTCCGCTGCTCAACGTAAGTAAATTAAACGATCTTACAATGACTGACAATTTACATTTATGAATTATGATCGTAAGCGATATTAATTAACCTCAAATAAATAAAAAAAAAAAAAAAGTAGAAACGATAATTTGGATAATCAATAACGTAATTATACGATAATTAATTATCACGAAATAAGTTACTATTATAAATTTCGATTTCAGATCGATCATATTTACGCATAACGGAACAAGAGTTCATAACATTACCCATAGACGTAAGTAATAAAAAAAAAAAAAAAATTTGTTTCATAGAATTTATAATCTTTTTCAAAAATTTATCCAAAGTTGAATTGAAACGATGTGATGTTAAATATATATTTTTTTTTCAGATCTTAACTCAAGGTATCGCAAGCCTATTTGTAATAATGTATGCAGTGATGTACATAGCCGGTGATTTTAAAGAAATACGTGCGGCAGTTGATTTGGAAAGTAAATCGTGGGAAACTTTAAGGAATCTACCATCTTTTCAAATGTTTAATCATCGTGGTAGATCACTATCACCTCAGTATTTACCACAGATACAACAAAAATCAGCTCTAGAAGATGATCTATTGTTAATGAACTGAGATATATATTTGTCATTTAAATTATATTCATTATCAAGCATTTTCGAGTTATTCTTTCTCTAGTGTTAGTCATAGAGCTTTTTGAACTTGATTTATAATTGCTGCAATTAATCTCTGATATTAGTACATACTAAAGAAACAGATTTGAATGACACAAATTATTGATCTTTAAATTCACAATTTTGTCGTCAAGCAATTATCTAGGGTAACATTGTGAGAGTATAGCTTTCTTGGGCATGTGATAATAATGCAAAACAATTTAGTTTTTTGATTTTCTATTTCAATAAAATTATTGGCTCACAGTAAGATTTAGCTGCCAGAAATATCTGAAATATTTAAATGTCGATTTTGGGAATATTTAGTTAATTAGTTGTATAGGTTTGAAAATATCGATTTGAAAATTAAGGATGAGTTTCCCCACCTTTGTGCACTGGTCAGAGAATAATAATAATATAATTACACCTACGGTGTTTCTCATTTTTTACCTATAGAACCACAATTTTGTTCATAATCTTTAACAATAATATATACATAGATAAATAACTGATAATATGTAGCTTCAAATGCAATTCAAAGTGAAAGATTAACATTCCATGGATCACAAAAAAGAAAAAAAAAAAAACATTTTTACTATCTAAATACAAAATTTTTTGTGTGCAAAATTAGTTTTCCTTTCTAAATTCCTATTCTAAAGTAGAAGTATAATTACATAAATAAATCAAATGCGGATTTACACTTGGATTTTCAAACTGGTTTTTTTTTTTTTTTTTTCCTTTCTTCTTTCTATAGTTGATAATAAATTCTGATGAAAATCTTAGTGTTTTATAATTTAAATATTATGATAATGGGATGGAACGAAAAATGGTTACTTCTAATTTATCTACTATCTAAGATAATAATGAAATAAAAACATAATCTCAACAAAAAAAAAAAACTAGAGAATATTTCTTCAACAGTCAACTTAGTTTAACAATCATCAAGTTTTATTAATGAAAAATATTTAAGGATTCTGAGAATCTAGTTGACTAGCATGTCGAATAGATCTGTAAATTCTGTTCGCTTACCGCAAAACCGCATAGCTCACACATTGAAAAAATGTGTTTTTTTTTTTCTTTTTTTTTTTCTTTTTCTTGAATGAAACATGCAAGGTCCAGCTTTGCCGTTGAACAATAAAAAAAAAAAAAAAAATTTACACCGAAAAAACATTTTTCACAGATGACTAACGTTAATCAGCGTTGCCTGAGATTTGAATAATCTCAATATTGCGGTAAGCCAACCAATGAGAAACTTTACTTTAGTTTCGTTATTATTTCTACAATCGTATCTTAAAATTGAAAAAAAAATAAAAATAAAAATAAAAATAAAAAAAAAATATTAAAATAACTATGCATTAAATATTTAAGCATTTGTCCCACAATGTAAGACTAAAATTTAACTGGGGCTTTCAATACTCCGCTGCTTCAAGAATACTATTTTGTAAAAAAAAAAAAAAAAAAAAAAAAAAAAAAAAAAAAAAAAAACTAACTCGTTAATGATAGCAGTTGACATAGCTCACGAATTTTGTTCATAAAATAAATAAAGATAATTACAACGTTTTATGTATTTAAATCTTCCTAAACTAATTTGTACTGCTCAAAAGAAAGAATTAAATATCAACTGTCCGACATTATGATACAGACTATACTAATGTATCATAATATATAGTACACACGTACATACTGGTAATTAATTTCATTTTCGTTGCAATATCTTTAAACGTCGTGTATGAAAAAAAAAAAAAACAATCTTACATGTTGCTACTTAGAATTCTAATATTCTACATACTAAACAGACGCAAGTTCTATCTGTAGGCACTGCCTCACCAACTTGGTACTACATATTAGAATATTTAAAAAACAAAAAGATTTTCTGCCCAAGCTTAAAAGTCTCGAGACTTAAATTTGTTTCAGATGCAAGAATTACATTTTTATGAATCCGTTCCTTTTCTTTCTTGAAACTAAATACCTAAACAGTTTTCTTTCATCGTGTGCATAATACATAAAGTTTCAAATGCGATGGCTCGATATGCCCGAATAATAAAATGCGCATAGTGTAAATTATTCAAGAATCAAAATGCTATTTAAAAATGTATATCTGCATAAATTACCTATACAGATATAGTAATTTCTGTTTTTAATAGTAATCTATTACTTTCGTATGTTGTGATATGATATTAAATATTTTTTTTTTTTTTTTTTTTATCTAATAAACATTAATCTCATGAATAATAATTATTTTCTCACTCGTATTCATGATTATCTTTAAAATTACCGGTCCCTATTTAGGTACCTATTTGGACACTTTCATTTACACAATAGTATAATAATAATAATAATAAATATTACAGACGTATCAATTTGCTACTTAAATTCAAAATTTTGTCACAATTGATGAAACAGCCATTTCTTCGAAGTGTAAAAAAAGAAACTCCCATTTCTCCAAGATTTTGAAACATATTATGTATATTATTTACACGAGTAGACTGACCATTTGGCTATTTATTCCATTGATCGGCTGAGACGTATATCCTCGATGTTTTACGCTGATTAAAGACTGAAAAATAGAAAAAAAAACCATTATAGCCGTTATTGTATAAATTTAAGAATTTCTTGAAAATGAATTTATAACATCAACTCACCGTAACATTTACGGAATCATTCTACGATGGGGGTAACTATAAGCACCGTTAAGTCAAACAACTAGTATAGGTGCTACAGCTCGGTTATTGAGCAATTCATACTCAATAATGTTTCAGCTGTTCGTATGTGATGAAGAATATTATATTCCAAGGTCCCATTCTGAACCACGTTGGTATAAATCCTTTATATAAAGCCAGGAATCCTTCATTTTTCACAGTCTGAAATTTCAGAAAAACTTATTAATCAACATGATTCATGCAACTATAATAACATATCATAAATAAAATTATGTCTTTATACCTGAACAAAACAGTCGATACTACCGGCATAGATGTTAGCTGAAAGCCCACCGCAAGCTAATCGAACTCTTCTTTGATTCATTAAACGTGTCTGAAATAATTGAAGATATAAAAACTGATTAGTATTCATGTATCACAGATATTTATGAACGAAATTACAATATAAATAAATATAAATATAAATATAAACTAAAAACTAGCATAACATTAGAATCTGTTAAAATGATACTACGAATTACTTTACAAAATACATACTCGCACTACATCAATTGGAGTAGAAGCTACTGCGCTCCCCATACTGGCGATAAAACTCGATCTGAAATTAAATTATTCAATATATTTTTGCACCATAAGTATTTTCCAACATTAATACAAAAGTATTAGTTATTAGGTACAATTTATGTACAGTATATTATATAATATTACTTTAAAACTTACACAAAGTGATTTGCGACACTATCTCCAACTGTGGCTAATAATTTTTGTTTACTATAATCATATATGGGTAGTTCTACAGCTGCGATGACTGCAGCTCGTTGAGCAGTAGGCCCCACACCCTAGAGAATAAATCGTAACTTTACAATGATTCAACAAAAATTGTACAATAATATAATAATAATTTTATAATCTGTGATTATAAGAATGAATAATGTTGCGAGAGTTCTACAAAAAAATATGTATTTCGTTTATAATAGGTAGCTCCTGTTTTACTATTATATATAATGATGTAGCATAGATGTATCTCACCTTCCACAAACCTCTGATACCCTCGTTTTTATAAACTTCTTGAAAGCAAGTGAATACCGAAACGTTTGCCTCAATTCCTCTAACTTGCATACGAACTTTAACAACATCTGTTGGATTGGCTATAGCGCTTGAAAAAGCTCCGGCAACCGCAGCGCATACAATATTAATGAGAACTATATCGTCGGTACCCCATTTATCAGTGGCTATTTTTTTCAGTGAATAATATGTGCCGAATTTAATCGTGCCATAAGTAGCCTGTCTAAGAACAGCCGAACTTATCCTGATGTGAATAAATAAATAAATAAATAAAATAATAGATTAATTATTAAACAATTTAGAAATGAATTTTTAGTTAAATATTGTAAAATAATTGAATAATTACCCAGAATACAAAGCTCTGTATCCTTCCTGCCTAGATATTTGAACCAGTGCATCTGTCATACCAGAATATCTTAGAGTCGCATGTTTCTGGTCAAGCTTTTGACCCTGTACTTGTAAACGAGTCTTTGTTGTGTCCAAAGGGAAAGTACCTGTTGATATAATATCTAAGTATAAATGGAGTGACTTTGATCATTTGAATAAATGATAATCAATTATTTATGTATATATGAATATAAATAAATATTATACTGACCAAATTCGGCAACAATTGATGCCAGTCCCCCGTACACAAAAGGTCTCCAATCCTTCCAGTCCCTTTCTCCCATACCCGTTCAATGTTTCTAATGATATTAAAATTGGGGTAATTGAAATATTGTGGTAAACAACAAGTTAAATAAGATAAGATCGCGACGTTAATGTTAAGTTGTTATTTGAAAACAAGATTGCTCAATGATTCATTACCTATATATATATATATATAGTTTTTGTAAATGCATAAGTACATACTTACATAGTGGAATAATAATTTTTATAAAACATATTTGCAATCGATGTATTATACATATATAATATATATTTATTATAAAAAATGCATGAATTTCTTAAACGCAATAGAAATTGTATTTATTTATTTCTATGACCGTTGTTATGTAATATATAATTAATAATTAATAATTATGTATATATTATATATATATATATAATTGTGAAAAAATGAGGCAAAATTTAATCAACGAATATATAATAAATTGTTTTTCCAGTATTAGATTCGTTATTTTATTATATATCGAAATAGGTTATGTCAGATCATCGACAATACTGAGAATTTATATTGAGTGATAACAAGTAGTATACGAAGTCTCGTGAACACTTATGATACTATATGAGATAAAAGATGAGAATTTGTTAAATAAAAATGATTTGAGAATACGCGATATTCGATTTATATTGTTTACGATATCCAATAGTTATCATAATTTACACGTTATCATAATATATGATATCTGATTACGATAACGAGTGCATCATGTTCGAAAAAAATAAAACAAAAAACAAAAAAAAAAAAAAAACAGAATGAAAAGAATTAATTAACATATCGTATAATAGATAGTATTTTATAAATATTTATAATAAATGAACACACACACACACTTAAATTGATAACAATAACCTCGTGTTATCTGAATAAATTTGTTAATCCAAATCCAAACTATGTATATGATCCAAACCCACGTTTACGTGTTACTTTTAAAATCCCGGCTAATTAACCCTGGCCTTGAAGCAGCAGGATAGACTGTGAGTAGTTACATGCAGCAAAATGCGTGAGCGAATACGTTTTTAGCACGTGATCAAACGTTGAAAATGATTTATCGTATAGCGAGGGGTTCGTTTGAAGACAGGAAAAACTACGGTCTATTTTTAAGCCGCTTGATATCTGACTTTAACGAAAATCGAACAGTTGATATTTAGCAAGATAGAAGAGAGAGAGAAAAAAAAAAAAAAAAAAAAACAGTGCTGATTTTTATTCAGCGTGATATTTAGCAGTAGTAGTTCAAAAAACCGATTAATCTATCTATAAATCATGATTGTTAGATTAGAAATTAATTAGGTATAGAAATAAGAAGGAGAAAAAAAAAAAAAGAAAAAGAAAAAAGGTTAGCAGACGCGCGCATGCATACCTATATAGCGCACGTTTATACTACAATTTTTGACACTTGTCAGATTTTAAATGGTGATTTCAATTCGGAGTTCGGAATGAAGAAGCAGATGACAGAAAACCTGTCTTCCATAACCTTAAACTAGTTATAAACTTATAACCCGTACAGTTAAAAATAAAAAATGGACCAGACAGTAAACGAAGATAATTTGCAATATATTTGCGAAAAATTATCTGACTCTGAGGTATGTGTTATAACGATAACCCAGTTTCTTAATGCTGATAGGTTAGGTTTTACGTACGATACGATGTAAAACATCAACTTTTGTACACGTCAACGAATTTTTGTTGTTTTTTTTTTCTACTTTCTCACATTTTCTACTTATGTCTAAACAATTGAATAAACATCTACGATATTAGCTAAAATGAAAGATAATAAAAAAATAATGACAATTATTATTATTATTATTATATTTTCGTTCAATTTATCTTCTAGGTCAGTGTAAACAATGAATTAGATATTATACTATCAAGGTATTGTCACGTCGAAGCAAAGCTACAAAATATCAGCAAAGTACTTCCTAATCTGACTATTATTCATTCTGAAGCAGAAAAATTGGGAGATATGATATCGTTTACAAATAAATTAGCTGAAAATGTTAGCGCTAAAGTTAGACGACTGGATCTAGCGCGCGTACGTTATATTATTTATCGTTTTATATTTCATATACTAAATCATGTCTTAGAGCCATAAATATCGCTCTAATTTACCATATTTCAATTTTATGGAAATAGAGTCGAGTATCAGAATGCCAGAATCGAGTACACGATATTCTTGACTTACAATTATGTAGTCAAGGTGTTGCAACAGCTTTGAGAAATGAGGATTACGAGAAAGGAGCTGCTCATGTACACAGATATTTATCTATGGATAGACAGCTTCTAGAAAGAACAGCTGAAGACGTGTCTGGCGATCACACTAGTATCACTAGTTCGTTGGTTACGCTACAGCAAGCTGCTCAGCAGCTGAGAACAGTTATAACGCACAAATTTGACGAGGCTGTAAAGTCTGAAGACTTGGCATCTGTGGAAAGATTTTTCAAAATATTTCCACTACTGGGAATGCATTCCGAAGGATTGACCAAATTTTGTCAATATTTATGCACTAAGGTATAAATTTTATACTTTCTTCTCGCAACTCATATGTGTATTTGATCAGATCGTCGTCAATCATTTTCCAAAATGAAAATTATAATAAACAACTTTTCATTCAAGCTTCAAGAAACTGCGCAAAAGAATTTGAAAGTTGCTCTCGATGCTAAGAATTCTGATAAACGAGCTTCGGTCATTTACGCAGACACTATGACACTGTTATTCGAAGGAATAGCACGAGTCGTTGAAATCCATCAGCCAATTATAGAAACCTTTTATGGTCCTGGAAAATTACTTCCGACCGTTATTATACTACAAAAAGAATGCGATAGGTAAAATCAAATCGTTGAGTAAATATTCTTTTCAAATGAAATTTTGATATTGTGATAAAATAATCTCAGAACTTTTATAAAGCTGAATTGAAGTGAATTTAATTCTTTCTTTTTTTACACAGACAGATAAAGAAAATAATTGCCGAATTTATGAAGCATAGAAATATTTCGAAAAAAGTAAATACGATAAACGAACTACTTCGTAAACAAAGCGTAGATAAAATTGATCCAAAAGAACTTGACTTACTTCTTGGCGAAGTAACTATAATGCATTTTCGTTCTGAATTATACATCAGATTTTTGCGGAGAAGAATAATTGTGAGTCTGATATTATTGTTGCGAATTTTTCTCAATTTATTTAAACATTGTATGTAACAAAAGTCTGATTATTCACCAACAGAACGATTTAGAGATCGGTATTGCCGACGACGCATTACGTAAAGATCAAATTAATGAATTTGAATCGTATATTAGCAAGAGCGAACTAGCTAGAGGTATGCAAGAATTACTAGGCGCTTATCTTGCCTTAGAAAGATACTTTCTGGAAGAAAGTGTGAACAAAGCTGTTGGAATGGACACGTTAGATCAAGATCAACAAACGTCTAGTATGCTCGATGATGTATTCTTCATAGTACGCAAATGCGTAAGGTGTGTATGCAACGAGTTCAATCGAGACTGTGACTCCTGATTTTAGAGTCTATTTCTTGATTTAGATGGACGAGTTTTCAAATAAACTCAGTGTAAAATTTGTCTTACAGACGAGCAATTTCAAGCTGGAGTGTCGACGGTGTATGCGCCGTTGTTAATATGGCCTGTGGGATTCTAGAAGGGGAATTTGCGAGCCGACTAAGAGGTCGATTACGTCAAGGCTACCCTGCAGGATACTTAGATTTAGCACAAGCGTATAATGCTCTTCAAACAAGTATACAGCACGGTCGTTTGCAAACATCAGATACAGAGCTTGCAAGACTGATGTTTCTGGTAATACAGAGAAGACAAACGTTATTTGAAAATATGATCTTTGTGACTTTTTTTTTTTTTTTTTTTTATTATTTCAACATTATTTTCTGTTCTAGGCTTATTTAAATAACACAGACGTTAGTATTGAGTATGTTGAAACCTTGTCTAAGAGTCTTGGGGAAGAGATTGGAACATCATTTCCAAATATGCAAGAAAAAGAAAGAGGAAAATTTGATAGTTGTTTGGCTGGATTACGCGGAGTGACTTCTACTTTACGGGCAGTTGTTGATTATGGGCTAGAACAATTACGAGCAAGTGCTGTAAAGCCCAGAGTAACACCTTGGGTAGATTCATTCTTATCAATGAATCATCATATAAATGAGGTAAAAATTAAAAACTCACACGAGTTTGGTCATCAATTTTATCCAATTTCTTCAACTTGACGAATAGAATAGAATAACGTGAAAAATGTATTCTACTACTAGTTTGAACTAGGATTTAAGAGCGCAATCATTCATTCAGAATATTAAGAGTTTTAATAAAAACGAAAACTTACCTCTAGGACGAATTGCTAGGATATGAAACTGAAGAACCATTCGTCCAAACTCTGGTAATGAATTTGGAAGGTTTACTCCAAGCGTTTAAAGGTGGTCTTACAGCTTCAAACTATGACGCATTGATTGGTATTCTGACTGCCGAAGTCACTGCTCGTTTGGAAAAGGTTGTTCTTAAATCGAGCTTTAACAGGGTATGTATCTGAGATTAGTAATATGTTGAGATTAAGATTGGTGTATAATCAAAATTGGTTCCTGATATAGAATTCAATTAATCGCTACTATTTTCCTATAGGCTGGAGGACTTGTACTTGATAAAGAAATAAGAGCTCTGGCTGGTTACTTGGCTGCAGCAACCTCGTGGTCTGTGCGTGATAAATTCGCTAGACTAACACAAATCGCTACTGTTCTTAGCGTTGAAAAGGTTGAAGAATTGGCAGATTATTGTGGGGCTGATGCTGTTGCGTGGAGATTAACTCCTGCTGAAGTAAGACGTATTGCGTCACTTAGAACAGACCTGAGGCCTGAAGACATTAAGAGATTGAAATTGTAACGAATTAATGACGATGATAGTGATTATATTATAACGTTACATAGAATTTTATTCTATTCATATATCTATGAGAATACATAACTGAAAATGATATTCTCAAATTGTATAATAATAAAAAATAAAAAAATGATATATACAGTGAAAATAGAAATGAAACAAAAACTCGAGCCAAACAAAACATAAACAAGAACTATTGATAGTTTAAGATGTCTGAGATGGGTGAAACGGTTTATGAAGAGGATGTGCATGTATTAAAAAATAGCAAGTTCTCATTAACGCAGAAACAGTGTCCTAAATATTTACAAAGAAATTTTCTATCCGAGCCTTCGATTTTAATTGATAATAAGCCAGATGTTGCCAAGAAAATATCGTCAGATCAGAATTTAGGTCATGAGATAAATTACGATGATTTGTGCGGACAATGGTCATGTCCGGAAATTCCTGTGTATCAAAGATACGATATACACTTAGTTCCAAAAATATGTACTTGGGTATTTATCGATGAAACAGATATACGCTATATGAAACAATTTCAGGATGATAAAGGAGCTATTCTCACCCTAATTGGTGAATCTTTGCAATCATTTTCTTGCTTTTAAATATAGAGATATGGTCAATTACATAAACTCAGCCAGGTTCACCGCTGGCTGATCCATTAGCATTGCAATAGCTACAGTGTCTTAAAATAATATATTTAGAATGATTGATTTCAGGAAACAAGCTACCAAACAACATTTTATTTCGTGATAGAAATAGGGAAATCTTTCTTCAACTAATGTGGGAAGTGTTTAGATTCGCAAGGTATTGTTGAAAATAAAATAGGTCATGTGCGAAATGAATATGGATAATGAGTGATAATGAAAGATCGATGAATTAGTGGATTTGCTCAATTATTGTATAATAAAATGTAAAGGTAACTCGATTTTGGGCTCGTCTCACCCAGAATAGATGTGAATAATTATTGCAATTGATTCACAGAGATAATGGCTATACTGAAATATCCATATCTTCGTTACTGGGACTATTCTACTTCACGCATCGTTATTTTTTAACAACATTATGCCGTACCGCAACGGAGACATACCAGTTTTTCAAGGAAGGTGTTCTACTACACTCTGTTCTAGTTAGTTTATAAATTTAATTCTGTAACAAGAAGACTGTTCGTCATCGTCAATCCCTTGGTAGTATTGAAAATTTTTAAATTACAATTTCAGCACCCACCAAAAAGTGTTGAAATATTTACACCGAAAGAGAGCAAAGAGTTGCTTGATTTATTCTGGATATTATACATGCGGCAATTGCCTTTGTTACGACTCGCTTGCCTACCCAATTACCGGTTGATAATGAGAATGGAAAATACCTCTTCGGGACCCCAAGAAGAAGAAGAAAAAGAAGTAGAAAAAGTTCGAAGATAATTGCTAATCGGATGAAAAAATCGATATCAAATCTGTGTTTGCATATATTTTCTCAAAATCTATAGTCACAATTGTATATTGATATTAGAAAAAGACAATGGACAAAAAAGCATTTTCTAGTTCGTAAAAAAAAGAATATTATAAATTTGTCTAGCTCCGTATCTTCGCTACTTCACACACCATCCCTGGTACAAATAATACAAAAGTATAAAATACCATTTCCTATGGTAGACGGACACACTATACTTGATTACTCTAATTCTTTAATCATTTGCTTGTTGACGATTGGTAACCACAGTCACGACTTTCGTCTAGACCTGGGTCGCTCTCAGTTCTATGAATTGTATTCTTATTCCACCACTGGTTATTCTTTCTCAATTCTTTGGTCAGATGATCCATTTTTGGAAACCACCAGGAATGACCGCACACCGTAGTTCGTCGAACATTTCTTATCGGACCAAGTGATGATTTCTGGAATTAAAAAAGACGAATCTAATTGATATCTGGAATTATTCGTTACTAATTGGATTGTTTAAACTTTGAATACCAGTCTAATGCTTATGATAAATAAAGATATTTCAGACAAAGAATTTTAGCTAGTTATATGCATGTTGACTTTTCCTACACGTGAGAAGCTGCAGCTTGATGGTATGCTTCGGTTATTAGAAAGATTTGAGATTGATGGCGGTGAAGTCTTGCATCCAGAATACACACTCCTCGATCCTCGACCACAGCCTGATGGTTTGTGGAGACGTTTCATTCTCTGAGTTAGCGCGCAATTAGCTCGTCTCAGTTCTCTTATCGTAGCTAAGAGAGCTCTGTAAATGATATAACGATGATATTATGAAACTGAATTTCAGAAGAGTATATCTTCTTGTTTTATTCAAACGAAGGGTTTAATGCAATTACTTTTTTTCAAATGCAAGTTGCATGACCTGCTGTTGTTTAACGTTAAGTTTAGACGCTAACGTTTCAACAAGATTTTTCTGTTCATCCATCCAAGCGCGAATACACAATACTACGTATTGTGACTCGGTGCATAACTCAGAACGACTAACTGCGACTTGACTCAATTCGGCTGACATGCTAACCAGTGATTTTGTCTTCACTTGACACTCTTGTCGTAATTCTAATAACGATTTGTGCATATCTTGTAACTGTAAATAAAAGATTGTACATTTTTCATTATCGAGATTAAAGATAGCAAGAAAAGATTTGTCAAAATTATGCTACCTCTGATAAACATTTGCAATTATTCTGCTCAATTATACTCTTCTTTGTTGCAAGGTCACAATTTTCTTGCAAACATTGTTGTAGCTGCGTTGACAAACAGCATTTTACTTCTTCAGATTTTAATAATTTCTCTTGAAGAGACTGAATCTGTGAACAAAAATGATTATTTCCATGAGTATTACGTCAAATGAGAGATTCTCAGCATTTTATTCATGACAAAAAAGCTATAAGGGAATGCCTGTAATTTCTGTTGATTTTTCATCAAACAATCGTAGCAGGAAATTCAAATTTAATTTTTTTTATACCTCGAATTGCATTGCGGACTCTTTACATGCTTTTGTTCCTAATTCTGTTTGTACTTTTGCTAGTTCGAGGCTCAATCTTTTATTCACACCATCTCCAATAGTCTAGTGATATAATATAAGATCTTTGTATATTCTAAAAGCGAGGTAAAACAACTCCGGAATAAGATTTTATTCTGATGAAAAAATAAATACTCACGCAAGTTGTATGATTATCAATTTGAGTTCTCAAATGCGAGCTTTCGGTATCCTTGGAACACATTAGCTCATTGATTTTCAGTTCCAGTTTATCAATGGTCATTCGCAAAGCATCGATCGTATCTCGATGTTCCTGACACTGTTTGAAATTGGTATATTAGTTTTACAATACATAAATGTGTAAGCGTTATACTATACTCTGTATGTTTTTTTTACATTGCGAACTTACTTCTTGTTGAACCGACGCCAACTGATTAGCATAGCATTTGTTCCGGCACTGAGCTTGACAAAGTTGTGAATTTTTTGAAGATAGTTCACCTCGAGTATCCTCAAGTTCTTCACTTAGTTTATCGACTATATCGCCTAGTCGTCTCTCCTCTTTTTCTGCTACCGATAATTTCGATAGCAAATTACTTTCCTGGAAAGTTTACATCGGATAATCATAAATAAAGTTGTTATCAGAACAAGCGATACTATTGAAGGAAATTCTTATTACCATCGTTGTGATTGCGTGCTGTAAATCCACCTCTCTTTTTGTTGCATCGACCAAAAGATCCTGGCTCTTGTTAAAATCTTGTGTAACTCTGTGGTAATTATCTTCCATTAGAGATAATTGGATTTGAACTCCCTTCAACTGGAATATTGAAATGTAACATGTGCATAAAGTCGTTCGTTGCAGATTTGTAAATCAAGAGTAAAGACTTTTACTGTACCCGTTTTTTCAACTCGCTGATATCTTCCCTCGATTTGTTTTCATATATGTTTTGTTCAGCTTTCAAAATAGAATTAGCATTCTGTAAAATGAATTCGTAATAGCATAAATATATATCATGGTATCAATTGGAATTAAATATCTTAGTAGTAAATTATTTATTTACATCTATTTTATCCTACCTTCAATATTTGATGATCTGCTTGTAGCTTTACCATGTCGTTTGATTTCTCTTGCAATATTCCCTTCAACGAGCAAACTCGGTCTCGTAAAACAGCCAACATTTCTTTAGAAACACTCAGTTCCCCAAGACATTCTTCGGTTCGTTCTTCGCTCAGTTGCAATTGTTCCTCCAAGTGTTCGATGATCCGAGAATTCTGCGCTTTCAATTCTTCGAAACGCTTTAGCTGATCGCATAGCTCTTTTATCTGAAAAATTAAGAAATTTTACATGTATTCTGTTATAAGAAAGTAACAAAGTTTAATATCTCGTCAATTTTCAGAGGGTTTCATCTAATCGTAACTCGAATCATCTTTTCAATCTGTATCTCAATTTTTCATACCCCCACGAAAGTGTTCACTTACTTCCTGTTTCTTTAGATCAATATCGTCGTGTAAGCGAGCAACAGTTTCTGAACATTTCATAAATTTCAACTCAGTATTTTTATCATCTAATCGCAGAATCTCAAAGTCTTTTCTTAAATTTTCATTAATGCCTTTCAATTCTTCGGTTCTCTATAGAAATTAATTGAAATTTACATAGCAATGATGTACTAAATTTATGTATGTACTCCAGAGATAAAAATCTAAATGATCGAACATTCGAATGATAGAATGGATACAATTCTGTACCTCTAATTCTTTCTTGAATTCTTTTAATATTTTAAGTTCTTCTTCTTTAACTTTTGCTTCTGTAGATAATTTTACTACGTCACAATTACACTTTTGAAGTTCATCTTTTACTACAACAGATTCGACTCGCTACCAAATAATATAATGATATTGAGAACTCATTTAGTTGAATATATAAAAATTGTAAAGAAAATATGATTTAAATCACCTGCTTTTCTTCCAATTCTTTTTTTAAACATATTTCCTTGTCTTTCAAAGCTTGTATTTCATTTATCAGATCTTCTGTTTGTCTCGTATGATCACCCAATTCCTTTTTCAACAGTTCATTTTCATTTTGCAATTTCTGAATATCGATATTAGCTTTTCTTTCAGATTTTAATTCTTTGTCAAATATTTCCAAGTCCATTTTATATTTTTGTATCTGTTGTATCATGTCTTTATCTCTCTCTTTGAGAACTAAAATCTTGTTCCGTAATTGTCTCTCAATATTTTCTGACTTCTTCAACAAATCCTCATAATCTTTGACTTTAATGCAATGCGATCCTTCCATTTCTTTAATACTTTCATCTTTCGAAGTCAGTTTGCATATTAAATCTTTAGTCGTACAATCCTTGTCCTCCATATCCGCTTTGCATTTATTAATTTCAGTTTGACAATACTTCATATCATTTTCTGTCTTCGATAAAATTGATCTGAAACAGATAATCATTTAGTTGTAAAAACTAGATCAAGAAATTTCAATCATTTATCAAACAATTACTTCAACTCTCGTTGCTCTTGGTCCGCTTCCTGCCACAATTTTTTCATATTCTTGTATTTATCTTCCAAGCAGTTCTTCGACTTTATGAGAGTTTCCATCTGGAATGATAATAATTTCTGTATACAACAGACGTTCATAATTCACATCAATTCATTTCTTCAATTACCTTAGCCTTGATGGCTTCAAATTCTTTACAACGCTCCTGCAACTGTTCCTAGAATATTTCAAAGAATTATTATTATTAAAATAGGAAACTCAAGCTTCTAATAAAATTCTAATATTGGCATGATGATAATAATGCGATGTAATGCATGCGATTTTAGTTCATCGATTTCATAATCGGATCACAATATTTAAAGAAAAAGAATGAGCCTTGCTCATCGAGAATAATATACTACTACTACTATAAGTCCATCTGAAGTGTAAACACGTTCAATATTTTAACTACGTATCAGTGAGAAAACCAAATTACTGATTATTTTTTTTAGTCTTCATGGAAAATTGAATACGCTACCTGTATAGCACTTAATACTGCAAAGTATGCGCAGTGTAAATTATTGACAATAACACTATTGTCAATATTTTTTATTTTTTGTCTCAGTTGATCAACTGCTTCCCGTTGATACTCTAAGACGGTGTCTTGTTTGGCAGCCTCGCAAATAAATAACAGATTAAGCAAAATAGTTTTTTTTTTTCTTCTATTTTGTTTTTCTTTTTTTCTTTTTTTTTTAAAATTATAATACATGCGAATAAAATTATTTAGAAAATCTTACCTCGTGAAAGCATTCACTGTATTGATATTGTGTTTCGTTTAAATATAATGTCAACAATTGAATTGCTTCATCTTTATCGTTAAGCTGTAATTATAACACAGAATACGTTGTTTTTTTCTTTGTTACAAAATCAAAAAATTTCCTCAATTAAACAAATCATATTCGACAAAAAAACTTTACTCTATAGTCGGTAATACTAGTCTAAGCAGAAAAAGATTTGCATACTTTTCACATGCACATACCAGTGTGATAGTGATAGATAAATTTTTGATAAATCAGCGATAAGTCGAAATGATAGAATTAAACTATAAAAATTAAAATCAAACTATATAAATAAATAGGAATCATACTTTAAATCAGCATTATTGTATCAACCGCTATTCAAATTATAAAAACCGATACCATGCTGATATATAATAAATTGATATATTAAAAAAAAAAAAAAAAAGATGTGTAGGACCACAAAATAAATAGTATATATCCATGCAAATTGAAAAGTTGCAAATTTCTTTTAAAAAAAAAAAAAAAATTATGTGAAAAGAGGTAATATATTAGATATTAACCAATTGAATCTTCAGGATAGTGGATATACGAAATTAAATTTTTATTGGCATAGTAGTCATTGTTTTTTTTTTTTTTTTTTAAACGTTTGATCATAAATTTATTCAATATTTTAATAGATTAAATTTTTTCTTTTTGTTGTTTTTTTTTTTTTTTTTTGCTTTTTATATGAAAATAATACAGCGATTGCATAACTTTCATTTAAACTTATATACTTTATACAATTAAAATAAATTTTTTTTATTTATAAATTTAAATCTACTAAAGCAATCTTTATCTCTATCACGTTATCAGTATAGGATAACTTTTTTTTTTTTTTTTTTTTTTTTTTTTTTGTAGTTAGGATTATTCTTACTAAGAGCTTCGTATGCTTTGTTAGATTACTATTATTTATACTATGCATTTATGTATATATGACACATACAGAGGGTATTATTCGACTAAATTACATTATTTCTGACCAATATCAGGTACGAGAATCTAATTAATGATTCATAATTAATTATCATTGAACATTACTCTACTAAGACCTAGCGAGATATAATAGAATTATATAATATAAAAAAAAAAAAAAACGTGAATAAAACTGAAGGAACAAAGAGTTCGTAAGTAGGTATATGCCATTGACAGAATTTTAAGTTCATGATCAATATTCGAGTGCTTAATTAAAAACTGCTGTAGCAGTTGATTGGAAATTTTGATGCACTGGAATCATTTTTTATCGCATGAAATTTGAGGATGAAAAAATCAGATACAATATCGTATCTGATACCTCATGTCATTAGTCAAAGACTAGCTTTAATTTAACAAATTATAATTTTAATTTTCAATATTGTAGTGACTGCGTCGTTGTGTCAAACAATACGAATATTTCTGCCTTTTAAAACGTACGCAGGGCAGTTTACCTCGATTTACACAAAAAAAAAAAAATATATATATATATATATATCAAGAATAAAACAATAAAGATATAACAATGTAATTCTGTACAATTAGTATTGTTAGATTAAAAAAAAGCACAATACTTAAACTAAATTATTATTTGTTTAATATAAATCGCCTGGATCAAACATCGTGCACATTCCCATGGTTGAACACAGCTGATGAAGTAGAGTTCCTCATCCCACTCACTTCGCTGGCAGCTCTATTTCCCATTTGATCTAATCGTCTTTTAGCTTCTACTACAGCTTCTTGTAAATTTCCAATTGTTTGGATTTGTAGTTCGTTCTACAATGAATTCAATGCATACTTCTGAGTATGATAGAGCATAAGTAACGGGGTAACTCAGAAGCTCAGAGAAAACAAAGGGGTAAACATCAAAGAAGCAATTTTCAGAGAAATTAATTCCATTATTTGTAATTATATACAAACCTCTTTCTCCAAATGGGCTCTTTCTCGTTCTAGTTCTGTAATTACCTTGGTTTGCAGTTGGAGCTGAAATGAAAAAAATAAAAATAAAAAATAGAACGTATGCTTGAAGTAATTATTTTCAATTTATACAATTTCCAAAAGAACATACCTCTGATTGCACTAGTTGTAAATCTTCTAATACCTTTTCTTTATGTTGATCCTTTCAAGCACAAGAAAACACAAAATTTTTGTAAACTATTATGTTAAAAAAAAATAGGGATATATTATATTGATTAACTTTTTGACTTCGTTTATGAAGTCAGTTTACTTTAAAGCTCATTACGATGAACAGCACTCTTCCTAATGTGCGATTTTCGAAAAGCTACCTACGAGTACCCTTAAATGATACAGCGATGAATATGTTACATCATTTATTATGAATATGTAAAATTGAAGGTGATAATTCTACCTTTTCTTGTAGCTTTTGATGCAAGTCCTTCAATTCAGCTTGAGTCATCTTTATCGAGTCTTTTTGTATCCTGATAATCTCCTCTTTATTCCCGAGCTGAAAATTTCAAGTATTTGCATCAGGACTAGTCAATAAAATGCAAAATTTAAATAATGCATTTAAAAACATATTCAGTAGAAATTTTAAACAAGAACGAGTGGTTTAAGATTATCAGACTTACCAGTTTATCCTTAGAGCATAAAGCATTTCTGAGCTTTTCAACTTCGGCTGAACATTGCTCTGTACTTTCTCCATATTTCTTTAACATATCCATAGCTGCTGAGAATGATCCGGATGATAAGGTCGAATGTGAAGATCCTTCGCACACCTAGAAGCAAGAAAAGTTAATCAAAGTTGAAGTTTTAATTATGATTCCAGTATAAATTCACAACCCTATGAATATGAATATGATAAGAAAGAATTGACTGCGTACCAATTTTTTCAACTCGTTTGATAGTTCTTCTAGACCAATCCTTGCCGATTGCATAGTATCTTGTAAGACTTTGAAAGACTGTGGTATGTTCTGAAATAAAAAATTGAAACATCGTTAATGATAGTTGGAAAATAATGAATATAAAGTGATTTACCTCATATCTAAAATCTTGACTGCAGGTATAATACATTCCATCAGATTTGTATTGACTCTGTATTAAATAAATATCAATCAGAAGATCTTGATGAAAATATTTGATAAAGTCCATTTTTTTTTTTTGGTACATTTCAAAAATATATTCAAATTACAATTATGTATAGTCAATTTTATTCGCTTACGTAGGAACCGAGAAGATCTCTAGACTTTTTTAACTCGATTTCGCTACAGTCAAGATCTCTTCGAAGTAGATCTTCCTTTTCTTTGTTCTTCATTGCCTGAAACATGTAAAAAAAATTAGAAAACACACAAAATTAGAAGAACAGTTATACTTTTCAACAAGATATGAATAAAGATGTAATTTTTTTATACTCACAGTGCATTCTAGTTCAAAAATTCTACTTTTCAGTTCAGCACTATCTGAAGATAGGCACCGCCTTTGTGTCTGAACTTTCATTTCTGCAGAATTTATTTCTTTCTCCATTGTTTCAATTTTTTTTTTCAAAAATTCATTCGACGCTGTTTCACACTTTGCCTGAAAACAAGTAATTGAGTAATGGATAATATAGAATATAAGTGTTGTTAAAAAATTCACTCATACCTCATTCTGGAGTTCTCTTATCTGATCTTGCAAATCAGCAACGCGGCACTTCCATTCATTTACTTTCTCCTGTTTTTGCGCTTGGCATATTTCCTGGAAAACAACGTTAAGGAAATCAATCCATGTTTTTATTTCAACTCAAGTTAGTTTAAAACTAGGATTAATCTCAGACAAAAAAAAATTACTCATTTATTACCAATGATGTTTTTATCTTCAAATCTTCATATTCCTTTTGCACTTTACGTAGTTCGTCTTTTATCCTTAAGAGATCATCCTGTTTGCTCTGTAGACAAACAGATGTTTTATCAGAATAGAATGCAGCGAAAGAAGAGAACTCTTCCAAATTCTTGAATAACGATACTAAAGGAAATACAAACCTTGCTTACAATATCCTGGCTGCAATAATTGGAGTGATTCTGATCACCCAAGTCTCGAGGGTTTCCAGTCGACATCTGTAATGTAATTTATAACGATTAATGTATCATTAGATTATAATAATATGAATTAACGCATGATAACTACAAAATTTAGTCACATTAATGATTCAGAAAACTATATCAAGATCTTACTTGTTCCATAACAGAAGCAAAGTTCTCAAGCATATCCTGCATTCTTGTGTGTGTGTTATCGAGCTCTTGTTCAAGTCTATCGAGCTTTTTACTCCTCTCCGTAAAAACATTTTGCGCCATTTCATTGTCGATCAGCTATATCATTAAGAAGAAATAGATTATCTCGATTGTCTTCTTCATAGCATTGAATGTTTTTCCCATCGCTTATAGGAATATGATTACTACCTAAAGATCTTATACTCACAACTTCATCCGCTTTTTTTTGTAACTCTCTCAAGCAGTCCTCGAGTCGATTTAACTGGCTTTTAACTTCGAATAACATTGTCACAGCGTTGCATGCCTGAAATTAAAAGTTCCTTGTTAAAAATGTACAAATGTAATTTCAGAAAAATAGATTTACTATTCAAGTTACCCCGGTTTGATAGATCTGTATATTCGTGATGATTTGCTGGATCTCTTCGTTCACAATGTTCAACAGATCGTCGCAAGTATGTACTTTCACGATCCCGATTGAACTGTATTCCTGCAAAAAAAAAAAAAAAAAAGCATAAAATAAGTGAGAATATGAGAAAATTTCAGTTCTATGAATGCTTACTTGTAAATTATCACTCGCACTGCCAATACACCGTGAAATATCGCTCTTTATTTGATTCATTTCATTCTTCATATCCTTTAGCTTCGTTGCTCCGTTTGTTATTCTTTCACTATGCCTTGACTTTTCTTGTTCCTATTATATGCATCGTTGGATTAGAAATTTGATAAAAAGAATTAAAAATGGTGTTCAGTTATTTCTAAAAAATTTTGAAATAAAATTATAGCAAATATTATTTGTTGACTAGTTCTTACTTGGAGTTTCAATTGATTTATAGTTTCTGATAAATTTTCTCTGGTCTTTGTTAAATGGTGTTGAATTTGCTTTACCAATTTAGTGAACTCTGTAAACTATAAGATATAATTAAATTAAATCTGAAAATGTGTGTGAAACATTAATTTATTAATTTATTAATTTCTCTTTTTTCAATTTCCCAAACCTTTTCATGTCGACAATTTAAAGAACAGATAACATTGGTCATCTCCTCCCTCAAATCCTCCGTAGCTGCTTGAGCTTCTACTGTGCATACCCGGAATTCTTCCATCATACGAAAGTGTTGAATCGCCTCATTGTTCACCTGATTTTATAGGGTTGATTAGCAGCCAAATTTATTCATTAAATTATGATGATAAATTTTGAGTGAAAACAAATCGATTTCTTACCACTGCGGAGGCTTTTGCAGGTGCGTAATCATCTTTACATTTTTTTGCCTGAAATCAGAATAGTCTATATTATTGAAGATGTTCAACAAACAATATCTTTGATTAATACTACTTACAACTGTTCTCATCAGACCTATAGCTTTCTCTTTATCTTTATAGATTCTTGATATATTTTCAACGCTGTTTGTTACTCGTTTTTTCAAACTCTTCATATGAATTTTTTCACCGTCATCGATGCATGCCTGAAATACAAATAGTTGTAAAATATATTATTCGATATTCGATATGAAATAACTCGTTGAAACTAACACATCTTTCTGTGATCTCTAGTACATTTGATAAATGTTTTAACACCGTTTCCAAACCATTCAGCAAAGTATTAGAACCGTCGCAACACGTGTCCTAGATAAAAGGAAAATAAGTTATTCTGTATCGAAGTATACATCTGTGTCTTGATAAATTTGTTACTTTTGATGATTTGGTCAATCGTAAATCAGCTAGAAGTGATTTCATATTCTGCAATGTAACTTCATTGTTTGTGTTCTGGAATAGGTAATTAAGATAGTTCTAGTATCAACGATCAACAAACATAATAGTATCGGGATATCTTTACACCCAAAAAGTACATACTGCACACGAAGCAGTCTGTAGTAAATCATGTAGATATGTGAGTCTAGCTTCAACTGCATCCCTATTGTTTCTCATTATATCCATAGATTTACTCTGCGAAGGGCATTTCAATTATCAAGAGTTTGAACTAGCTTTCCGGAGAACCAAAATAACAATAAACTTAAAATAACAAGCTACAGAATTTAGTTACAGCTGTATTTCAACTGCTGTAATTTATAACATCTTAATCTAATTAAATATAATCATTGGGAAATTATACAAGTTGAAATAAGATTCATAACGTATTCATAAATGACTGAGTCATTGATACAGCTCATAGAATAATCCTACTGAACATTTTTTTTACAATTCTACTTGGTTTGGGGTAAAATCTTACTGCGCAGTACTAGCAAACTACGATTTCGAGTTACTCCATGAGACTTACATGATCAATTATTTCTGCCTTGTAATTAAACAGCAATTTTTCTATTTCCAGTAATTGTTTCTGAATATTTGCTACCCCATTATCTCGGTTTATATCCTAAAACCATTGGAACAAGGAAAGAAAGTTATTCGTTGAAAATAACTAAACTTTTCATGTCGATGTTAAATAGTTGATATCACGTAATGAGTCTTCTTGCCGGAATATTTTTGCACAAAGAATAATACTTATAAGATATTAACGACTCGAACAAACCTCAGTTTCTTTTACGCTTATATCTTCGAGCATCCTTAACAACTCTGTTTTTAATCCCATTAGTGCTTCTCGTTCTTTTTCCATCAGCACTTTGGTGTTTGATAAGTAGACTAAGATCTCATCCTGAAATGTTGAACAAATATGTTAATATACGAAAATTGATTTCTAGTTAGAATACACAACTAAAAACCATGAAATATTCTATAGAACAAAGATTGATTGTGGAGAATCGATAGATTAATAAACTTTTTCCCATCAATCGATCGTTCGACTATAACATTGAATAACAATGCATAATACGAAAATACAATACCTGATGGTGACTCGGAGAATTTCCATCTATAGTATCGTCTTCCTGAAACAAGCCAAGTAGTTGAGTACATTAAAAATATATAATAGACGAAGATATTCAATTAATTTCAAGCTCATGGTAGAGTAAATTACCAAAAATCTTCTATTATATTTAATGCACTATTATGTTTGATGAAACTGAAAGTGTGTTAATATACAATATTACGCTTATGGGAAATGATGATTTACCTGATACTTGTTCAAATTCTTGGCTCCTAATTTTTCTAATTTTCTATACAATTCCATTGATTTAATTTTCTGTCCATTTAATTCATTCTTGAGTTTACTAATCTCATTATTCCTTTGCATTAATTCATTTTTAAAAATTTTCAATCGATTTTGAGTCTCGTGCAATCGGTCTCGCATAGATATCTCATCGGACTATATTTGGTTTATTATAAAGCATAAAATAACACAAAAATTTTCACGATCAGATGATCTGAATATGAAGAACATATCTCTATAGTAAAAATGTTGCTTATGAATGTAAGATTTTATACTCGCTAAATTTAAACATGCTTTTGATTTCTGATCGAGATATAGCTTACCTCTGCAGAAGATTCAGTCTTTATCCGTACCCTCCGCGAGGACGAACATGTATCCTGAAATTAGAGGAGAAAAATTTATTAGAGGTATTACAATAATTTTTAGATCAGTTGATCGATTGAAAACATTTTCGAATACTAGTTGATATTATTTAAAAATTATTTATCCTGGAAGTAGGATTCGAATGCATTAAATGCAACTTGATATATTTTTTAATGAAACTCCAACTAGTGTTAATATCTTATTTATAATTACGCTGAATATTTGATATCGATGATGAATGCGACGAATAATGAATGAAAAACCGATATCCTAGAAGTAAGTAAAGATAACTCTAGGATAAAAAGAGCTTTATTATCTATTAGAAGTTTTAAATACGTTAAATAACTCTTACAAAATATACATGTTTAATTATATTTTGTCAAACTTGAAGACGCTTGTCCTGCGTTTGAAACATAGGTGATCTCAATGCCTGACAATTGTTCAATTCTTGAATTAGGGTCTTTGCAAGGTGGTGATAATTTCCTTGTAGACTTAACTATCTTATGATCGACATCGCGCAACAATCTATTTCTATCAAATAGAACTTCGCTCTGCGTTTTTTGTTTGGAATTGCTTAATTTTCCTGATATTTCTTTGTCGTTGATAGTGTTTTCGGGATACGAATGACGATGTAAAGAGGACATTTTACTCTTACAATGTAAGGATGTAGGGGGTATGAATTTGTGGTGAAATTCCCAGTAAGGATTATCATTTCTATCGGTATTAATCTTCTCGTAAGAACTTTTCAACCAAGGACGAAAAGCCGGGATTAAATGGATAGGCTGGAAATTAAAGTGGGAGTATTATGCATCTGTTATATTATATAAGTTTCGTAATACAGAAATAACATTATTAGTTATTTCTTACTTTAGACTTAGCCTGTTTGAGCTCTCTTCTCATTTCCTTGATGATATCATCCTTGAAATGGGTCTGCATATCAGATTGACGACATTGTTCTTCTAGGTGTGCGAGTTCTTTGCGCAGCGAAATAACGAGATCATGTTTTTCAGCTACTTCTACGGTCAAGGCATCGCGAGTTTCCAAAGATTCCTAATGATGAAGGAATTCCATTTTTATAACTTAGGAAATTTTTGTTGATGATTTATAATGAGAATATAATAACAAACTTTTTGTAAGCAATTCATTCGATATTCAGTCTGCTGGAGTTCCATGCACTTTTGATCAAGTTGAGATTGTAAATTATCCTTATCGGAGTTCTTTTCGTGCATAAGCTTTGAAAACTTTGTTTCACTTTCCTGTAACTGCTGGCTTAAGTTTTCTATTTTTATCTCACTTGTGTCTAAGGCATTTTCCATAATGTCAGCCATTCTGACAATCTGAACAGTAAGAGAGAGATCTTGAAAATATTTCAAGTCAAAGTTTCCCCCGAGACATACCATGCCATGCTCTCGTTAAATAATATAATTCGTCAATCATGTTCTCCTATTGTCGATGTATATTTAAAAGTATTTTTACTAGCTGTTCGTCTATTATGCTAGACGAACTGATAAATCGTTAATAATTACGCAGATAAATTAAGAAGTGCTTGAAAGCCAGCGCCCAGCAGTTATAGATACATAATCCCTTGAGAGATGCGACGCTTTTTTTTTTCTAGAAGCGAGGAAATTCGATCATGATACAGATGTGATGTAAGCGTTTATAGATATGTAAATCGTTTCAGTTAAAAAACATAGCGTAATACCTTGTACAAAATACACCATGCATTAAGCAATGATAATATACTTTCAATTTCTAACAAACAGGGGGTATAATAATAAAAGTTGTACATATATCATTGCGTAAACACACAACTGCATACAAGTGTTTGGTTTTCATAGTTACTATCGCACACCAATACATGTGACTGCAACCAGTTTTGTGAGTAGAATGTAATCAAAATTGTTTGGTCTAATCTTAAGAGTGAAAAAATAAAATAAAACAACTTACGTCAGAATCTAGGTCAATACTGGGCGAAGTTGATCCGAGTACAATTTGATTAGCCAATTTTGAACGGTTCTTTAGATTATCTCTGAGAGTCTGAAGCTTTGAAATGTATTTCTTAATCGTTTCTTCTTTCAATACTACTTGATTATTCTGTTCGGCTAACTTTTCCTCCAGTCCTGTTTGGTACCTGGATAATTTTGAAGAATTTTAATTTTCATTGATGTAAAGCAGTATTCAGTAATAATACTTGACAATATGTTAGCGATTCTGTTATTCAGAGTAATTTCAGATTCTCAATACATATCGAAGTAAATTTTTTCAAGAACTCACGCTATTGCCTGTTTCTCATTTTCTTTTAGCTGTTCTACTTGCTCTTTTAAACTGGCGATGTACTCTGCTGCATCTTCTTTTTCCTAATTTTTAAGACAAGTAAAGAATTATTCTTGCTTATCAAAAATCATTTACAATTAAGTTTAAGCAGTCTAAGCTTGTGAAAAATTTGATTTCTTGGAATAAGGTGGTAAATTGTTTTTATAAATTAATATATTATTGAATTTTCGTCAGAACTTTGTCATCGGCAATTAGAATGTGAAAATTATGTGATATTGCCAACTAAACACCCAATGCTTAAAAAAAAAAAAAAAAAATCCAAAGTAAACTCGTTATAAATTTTTTTACAGTCATTTATTGCACTTAATTTATCTTCATCATCTACGATATATTATACAAGGAGTCGCACCAGTGCACAGACCATTGGATTTTATATATAAATATCAAACATGATCTCCCAATGTTCAGATGATGTGCGACGCTCTGTATAGATCATAACTTGAACAGCCAAGATTTCTTAGTTTTATCAAAAATAGAGATGAAAATCATTGATGATATATCTATTTATTGAAAAAATGTTAAGAGCTGTGCGATACACATTGTACATTGGCTTTCGTGAATAAAAGTCAGTAAATTTTGTCGACTTTATAGAAAGCGTGGATATTCAGTATGAATTAGTAAACAATATGAAAATGATGAAGATTTACAGAATTAAAAACTTTGGGATCAGATATTCATACTGCAATTAGTTTTTTTTTTTTTTTTTTTTTTTTCAGAGTCTAAAAGCAGCTGTATACCAAAAACTAAGTATCGCAAGAGTTTCCGATTCCAATTTTTTACTTATAAAAATAAAATGCTATAAAAATAAATGTAAATATAAATTGAATCAGTGCAGAGTAGTCAAAGGCTTTGCATAAATTCTTGATAAAATATCTCCAGTTTTGAGTCATTATAATTATCTGACTAAATTCTGCGCATTAGATTATGAAAAACCTGGATACTTTATTGCAATTTGAAACTGAGAGCGACGAGTTAATTTTAAATTCAAAATAATTGACTTGATCTTTGATATGAATGAAAATATCCTGGAGAGCCAATTTGGAGTATGAAAGTTTGGCCAATAACTGTGTAATGAAAGAGGAGATTGAAGAATAATAGAAAATGTTTTTATCTATTAAAAAGTAAGAGGCAAGTTATCTGTCTCGCATGGAAAGCAGACTGTTGGGTGAGTAGTTGGACAGTCACAAAAACTTCTATTTGTTGTACACTCTGGCCCCCTGGCAAGACCTCGTCCTAATTCTAGAATAAGTCTCACTTTCTTGTCAGGAACTGTGCATGAATTTACCTGTCCACAGGTGCAGCTGAAAAATAAAAAAATAGAAAAATTAAATTGAATAAATAGAATGGAACAAAAAATCTTCTTCTTAATTGAACATTGATATACTATAAAATCTGTACGATATTTATTAGTTATAGTTGGTAATGTTTTAAGCTCGACATGAAATGATTGAAAGAAAGAAAGAAAGAGTAATGTGTGCATTTGGTCAAGGCCAGGGAATGATTAAAACTTACTCTAGAGGAGCAGGAATGTCGCTAGACTGGATTTCAAAGAAGGTAATCCCGTCAAGGCTCCAGCAATTTTCAGTACGAGCGCGTCTAATGAGCTCGAGCAACCCCCTAATATCACTTTGAAGAAATTCTATTTTTTGTTGCAACGTCTCTTCGTCTTTCTTCAGTTGAGAAACACGGTTCTCAAGAACTGCCATCGACTGGATTATACAATACAGTCAAATTATTTATTTATAAGGAAATACTAATTCAAATAACTTTGTGCTCGCTATATCTCAACCCTAAATTTCAAGCTTCTTTACAAGATTACATTCATTAGAGAGAGACCTGATAAAAAAAAGCTTTCTCTGGATAGAAGATAACTGCGTAATAGACAAAGATGGATTAAATTACAAGACCGAAGAAGGTATGATATAAAAAAAAAAATTAAAATTGACGATAGCGCGCTATCATTATATGCTAAAATTAGTTATAGGTGATTTTCGAGTTCCATTGTTATACTATGTGAAAAAAAAAAAATACATCTTGCATCTTTAACTTAATTGGGCTGATTTTTGTTAGCAGATTTTAGTACCACAGATATGATATGATATAATATTATGAGAAAGATTGAAACAGTGCATTAGGACTGATTTGAAAATAGATAATGTTATAACACAGCATAGAAAGTTTGTTTTTCACAAACTTCTTCCTCACCCCGTCTTCACCCATATTAGATAAATTGATATTAGCAACTGTAGCAGCAGATTGTTGGAGTTTTTCTTCCAATAATATAACTCTGTTAGCAGCTTCGTGTTCAAGTTCTTCAACAGTTCGTACCAACATTGCATTTTGTTCGCCTAAATCTTTGACCCATTCTTCCATAATCTTCAACTTTGTCTGAAAATTATTTTTTGCCATAAGAATATTCAGTTTTTGTTCTAGACTTTCATGCTCTGGCTATATGATCCCATATGGCTTCTAGAGTTCAGATTTATATCCTATATTTTAAGTTTAATGATTCTCATAGAGAAAACTTGACGCATTTAATTTTTTTTTTTCTAATCAATCATTGAGAAGCTGACGATAAAAGAAAACGAACATCCCTTGATGGGGGAACGTAACTCTAGTATATATTTGTGCTCGTAAAAATTGTGAAATAGTTTTAAATCTGTCCATAATATTTCTATATTTAGATAACGAGGCTGTTAGTCTGTCGAAGTTTAGAATTGAAAATAATTTGTAAAACTTCCGAATGTACTATATCCTAAATTTAGGTACTGGGATTGTGAAGGGTGAATTTTTGTCAGCAAATTTTCATTCATCAATATAAGTGAAAAAGATATGATGAATTTTTTTAATAACAATTATTACTTACATGTTCCGAACTTCCATCAGTATTCTCACTAATTTTCCTGATACGATCCTCATAAAGTTTTCTAAATTCATCGAGAATTCTTAACGTGCTAGTTTCACCACACACGTCGCCTGTCTCTTCGTTTATCCCTTGACAACCCCTAGATCTCGGATCTCTTGAATGATCCATTGCATCCATGGCAAATACTTATCGTATTATTATAAATAAACCATTAAATTTAAGGTTAACAATATCCTCACACACACACACCTGGTCACAAAAAATTATTAATACAGCGAAAACATTACCGACATAAAAAGTCAACACGCTATCTCGCCATTTTTGTTGACAAGATACATGAGATACATGAGATTCGGATTATTATGTATACCTAAAGCCCGGTTTACACGTATCAGATTATCCTCACGCCTGTCAAACTTAAAGTAGAAAAAAAAACAAATTCTCAATAAACTGTTCAGATTATTATCATTACATTACCTTTCTTGTGTTTTTCACACCAATTCTTAAATAATAGTTTTTAAGTCCGGTCTAGAATCACGCGTAAACACGTAACACGCAACTGTTAACACAGACACAACACATATGAAGATATTAGCTTCTGTAATCGTGTTGTGTTTATATACGTTTACGCATATACGTCTACGCTCACTTGAGAATTCAGATTCGGCGATGGGTTCACGTCTGTGCTTACGGCTTGCGGTTTAACATAAAAGTTTTTCGACTATATTCTACTTCGTGAAACATATTGTTGTTATTTCTGTGATCTTGAAAGGTAACTATGTGTAGATTATATTTATTATCTAGAATAATAATTTTACATAAATCATTTTTATACGCGAGAGAATTAAGACGTTTTAAAACACCGTTTGAACGAAATAAATCATTTTTAGGTTAACTCAACATAAAAATTCAATATACATAGTACCTACATTCACAACCACGTATCATATTTGTAAATTATATTGTCCATATTTTAATAACGCGATAATTTATCCTTTCTCAAAATTTTCACCGCTTATTACACAATCCTATCAATATATTATTTCGCGCCTATTTATTGCCCCACCCCTCATATTTAACGTAACGTCTACTTATGGTTTTTTTTTTTTTTTTTTTTTTTTTTTTAAATTTAATTATTTCATTTTTTATTTTTCTGTTTTAATATAGTCGGCGAAATTATTCTCGAATCTTAAAAATGTCTGATAACGAATCGGACACAAGTCCTGCTGTTAAAAGATTAGAATCTAAAAACAGCGAGGATGAATCTGAGCGCAGTCAACGTGACAAACGAAATAAACGTAAGATCGACATCACCGACGATAAAGAACATTGCGATGAACGCAAGGAAAAAAATGACTCAAAATATTACAGAAGCAATAATAGCCACAAAAGTAGCAGAGGCAGGGACAGAGATAGAGACAGAGAACGAGAACGAGATAAAGAAAGAGATAGAGAAGACAGAGACAGAGACAGAGACAGAAGGCGATATAGAAGCCGAGACAGAGACAGGGTCCGCCAAAGAAGCGGGGACAGATATGCTATTAAAGATGATAACGATAGATCGTATAGAAAAGACGATGTTGAACCAAGCGAAGATGTACCGCTAAGAAGATACTGGAGTTCTGAAAAGAAGAACAGTGATCAATATTGGAACAAGTATCCAACGAATAAAAAGGACGAACGTATTGGACAGCGTTTTTACGGAGGTCGTCACGAGGAGAGTAGTAAATCTTCTGATCGTAGATTTGAGGATAAAGAAAACAATGACAACGTCGATGACAAAGATGGAAAAGATACATCGACTGATATTAAAAGAGAAAAAATTACACCCGCTCAAAAAAGGACGGTAGATTTATTGACGTCAAAGACTGGCGGAGCTTATATACCACCGGCTAAACTGAGAATGATGCAGGCTGAGATTACAGACAAATCTGGAGCGGCGTATCAAAGAATATCTTGGGAAGCTCTGAAAAAGTCTATTCACGGATATATCAACAAAGTCAATACTAGCAACATCGGATTAATCACAAGGGAATTATTACACGAGAATATCGTCAGGGGTAGAGGACTTCTAGCTCGATCTATCATACAGGCTCAAGCAGCTTCTCCTACTTTTACACCCATCTACGGAGCTTTGACTGCTGTGATTAACTCCAAAGTATGATGTTTGATTAATTTTTTAGTTGATGAGATTTTTGCAATTTTATAACTCTTTAAGACGTAGGAGATCTTCCTAGAATCTCAATCGCTTGCTTTATTTCCAGCAGGATTTAAAATGCAATTTAATTGATTCAAATTATCGATATATGAGAAATACTCGTCTTTATTGATCCTAATTTATTAATATTACTTTAAATTTGTCTCCAGTTTCCAAACATCGGCGAGCTGCTCCTCAAAAGACTTGTGATACAATTCAAGCGTGGATTTCGTCGCAATGATAAAGCCCAGTGCATTTCATCAGCTACATTTATCGCTCATTTAGTAAATCAGCGCGTAGCTCATGAAATATTGGCTTTAGAAATTCTCACTTTACTAGTAGAAACACCGACCGATGATTCGGTCGAAGTAGCTATTGCATTCTTGAAAGAGTGCGGGATGAAACTAACAGAAGTTTCAAAAAAGGGTATAGAAGCCATTTTCGAAATGTTACGTAACATTTTGCACGAAGGTCAGCTAGACAAAAGAGTAAGTTTAGAAATTGTGATTGGAGATTAAAATCTCATTAAGAAAATTCAAAAGCAAATTATCATCATTTGTAAATGTTACAGGTTCAATACATGATCGAAGTTATGTTTCAAATCAGAAAAGATGGATTTAAAGATCACGAAGCTGTGAATGTAGACCTTGACCTCGTTGAAGAAGACGATCAGTTTACTCACCTTGTGACTTTGGATGAAGCAACTGATCCTCAAGATATATTGAGTAAGCTTTCAGTATACGCTATGTATTACGGTGTTAAAATCAAAGCAAATATTAGGATATGTTTAAAAAATTGCTTAATTTGATAAACATTTTTACCTGTTTTTTTTTCTTTCTTTTTTTTCTAGATGTATTCAAGTTCGATGCAGATTACGTCGCCACGGAAGAAAAATACAAGGCATTAAGCAAAGAGATTCTCGATACGGACAGCAGCGGCTCAGAAGGTTCTGGGGATGAAGAAGAAGAGAATTCCTCCGACGAGGAAGGCAGTAATGCCGCAGGTGACTAATTTCCAAAGATATTTAATCTGGAAAAAATATACAAAAATTTGAAGATCAAATGAAGATGAAATCCCTTCATTCTTTCAACTATTTTATAAAATGGATTATCATTTTTCCAGGGGAAGCAAAGGAGGACGTTATAGTCGATAATACCGAGACTAATCTAACAGCGCTACGTCGAACCATCTATTTAACTATCCATTCATCTCTTGATTTTGAAGAATGTGCTCACAAATTGATGAAGATGCAGCTAAAACCTGGTCAAGAAATTGAACTTTGTCATATGTTTCTTGATTGCTGCGCAGAAATGAGGACATACGAAAAATTTTTTGGTCTTTTAGCTGGTGTATGTATATCTAAGGATCTTATATCTCTGTAACCTTTCAATCAATAATGGTCTATTCACCATTTAATTATATTGATCTATAGATTTAGAAAGTCGAAGATTAAAAAATAGTGTTTATATTTCAAATAGTTTGACTCAACGATCTTATAGAATTTTAATCATATTTTATAAGTTTTTCTAACATGATAATTATCTAATTTATTTATTTATTTTTTTCAGCGGTTTTGTGCGATTAATAAGATCTACGTTACACCATTTGAGCAAATTTTCAAGGACTCATACGACACCATACATCGTTTAGATACGAACAAATTACGCAACGTATCGAAATTTTTTGCCCATTTATTGTTCACCGATTCTATATCTTGGGAAGTTTTATCATGTATAAAACTCAACGAAGAAGACACTACTAGTTCGAGTAGAATTTTCATCAAAATCTTATTTCAAGAATTGTCCGAGTATATGGGACTTTCGAAACTCAATCAACGTGTAAAAGATGTGTAAGTAAATCGTGTTGATTCTACAGTACGATGCAAACCGTTTCATTCTAGCTACGTTTTCTTGTAATCACTTTATTATTCTTGCATGTATGAAATCAGATTTTTGTTCTATTTTACAGAACTTTACAAGGAGCATTCGAGGGTCTATTTCCAAGAGATGATCCAAAGAATACAAGATTTGCTATAAACTTTTTCACTTCTATTGGATTGGGAGGCCTAACGTAAGTCATCTGAATATTACTTATTATAGTTTAAATCCTTCTATATTGAAAAATCTGAAATACATTTTAAGTCTATGAATGAATTAGAATTCTTTACAGTTGAATTTAAGAATTTGATTTTTTCATCCACGTATTATGAAAACTACTTCATTACTTATGATCAACTTTTCTTTTACATTATCTTAGGGACGAGCTACGAGAACATTTAAAATCTCGTCCTAAACCTGCTGTGGTGCCACAATTTGTTGAAACCAAAGAAGAGTCTCCTAGTTCGAGCAGTTCGTCATCATCCAGTTCTGAATCATCTTCAAGTTCGTCGTCATCATCGTCTGAGAGTTCTGGTATGAATCTTGCTTAGCATAATACAGAATATGTGACATACTATACTTTTATTTTTTATGTAATATATTATCAAGTGCACAAAAAGTATTAAAAATCAAATGAGAAAACATTTACATGGATAGTAAAAAATTGAAGAGGTATTATTTGATTATTCATTAGATTCGTCCGATTCTGATGATCATCGAAAGAAGAAATCAGTCAAAGAAAAGAGGCAGAAAAAGAAGAAGAAAGATAAGACTTCAAAGGCAAAGAAGAAGCCACAGAAAAAGGATAAAGAAAAAGAGAAAGAAAAATCAAAAGATAAAGCGAAAGAAAAAGAAAAAGAAAAAGAAGAAGAGATAGTTGGGAAAGATATTTGGGATATAGACACCGACAGAGGTCATGTGAGCAATGCTCGTACGATTCACGAACGACGAATAAGATCAGAAATAGATCAGGATAAAATTTCAAAGGATAGAAGACATCGGTCAAAAGTATCGGGTCAAACAGATCGTCATGAATCGCGTGGAAGAAGAAGGCGTAGCGTGAGTAACGATCAGGCGAATTTTGTGCATGGGGAAAAGAGCGATAAATATAGAAGACACAAGGATCGGTAAATGAGATTTTTGTTATATCCAATGAATCCCCCTACACGTTTTTGTAAATTGTTCTTAAATCTTGAGCTACTCAAGAGTAGAATTGATCAGATCGTGAAACTTAAAATCCGACTGTACGTGTTGCTGCCTAAACGCATCAACGCTACAATAATTTTTTTTTTTTTTTCTAAAATAAACGTATATATTATAAATAAATACATTTTGACAAATAAACTAGATCACGCTTTTCTTCATTCAATATTCTTCATTCATGCAAAAATTCGATATCTTCGTAATTAGCAGCAGCAGCAGCAAGTTTATCTAAAAGACCTCTGAACGTTTCTATACAAACACCTCCTGTGCAATCTTTTTTCAACCCCTCATTCCATATGACATTAAAACTATCACCAGGAAAATCTACACCCATATTATCTTCAAAAAGTTTACGAATTTCATGCTCTTTGCGAATCTGTAACATATTGTAAATATTTACATAGAATTTTCTTGAAAAAGAGAAAAAATTCCTACTAATTTCTAATGCTGAAGATTTGACTAGAGGAAGTTGAACTAAAATTTCGCATGCCTTGAAAAAGTCCAAATGGCTTAAACCATTCTGAGTAAATATATTTGGCGAAATTAATGCAGCTACAGATGTTTGGTCACCGAGACTTTCTCTTTCGCAACGTAGTCCTCCGGGAGGAACAACTGCATATGGTACATCAACTCTTTCTGTACTAAGTCCGGCGGTGTAACGAGCTGTACAAATAAAGACAAAAGTGGGATTCATCATTAAAACTGAATGCAATCATATGCAATTTCGAAGAATAAGACAACGTACGATTTCCTTCTGGGAAGTCTGCGTTACAAATAGTTTCATTGTATGTGGAAGAATAATTCCGATGCTCCGGTGGGACATCTGTAATATTTTCAGGAATCGATTATTCTGTGATTTCATTACAGATATATTTTTTGTGTGGAGAGAAAATTACCGTCGATTTTTGGAAGTAAAGGAAATTCGCATTTCCAACTCAAAAGATCAATTATATCTTTATACGAAACGTTATTATCTTTGATTAAATTCAAAGTGTTCAATAGAGTCTCGAATAATTTTTTGTCAGGATAGATTTGAAACGTTTTCAAGATACGATAAGTTTTGTCAATTGTCATCGTATTTGTTTTATTCTGTAACGAATAAAACTATTTGTAGAAAATCAAATTCAATGTGAAGAAACAACAAAACTGCACCACCGACAATTGAGATAAACTGATAATATGAATCGTAAATTTTTCTATTACGTGTTACTAACTCTATCGCAATAAACGAACGTCTGATACAAATCGTTGAACGAGAATGCACGTTTTTTCAAACTAAGTCGTAGCATGTTAATGTGCTCTAAATACTTCTTCTGTATTGACTTATCAGTATTTGGCAATGAATTTTTCAACAATTCACCAACGCCGTATAAACCAAACTGACTAACTCTACCAAAACAACGTCCTTCCAGTAGCGGTAGTAAGTCAGCTCTCACACTGCATAAAAAAAAAAAAGTTATAAATATTATACAATCGGCTATTTTCATCTACAAGAACAGTGATTCGGTACTCGACTGATTCTCTCATCTATACAAGATCAATCCAACAACTAAAATTAGGCAACAAAAATCATTTTGAGAATGTCGAATTGAGTCGATCTGAGAAGCGTTCAATTCTTCCCACAGCTTTTCCATGCTAAAACTATTCAACAATTACACCGCACGTCCAAGACGGGGTTCATTATCTTGTTCAAAATCTGCTTGAAGATTGCTAACGATCGATGCTGCATCTTGATTGAACCATTTCACAGATCGCTTGACTCTACCGCCGAGTTTATCGCCTCTAGTTTCCTTCCCATATTTGTATTTTCTGTTAAACGGTTCGACATACCTATCAGAAAATAATACCACAGTTATATTAGTGGAAAGATAGAAAAACGTTATAATGCAACTGCATTGTATACAGAAAAAAACCAAACTAGAATTTCTTAAGAAATATCACGCGTCTTACTCCCGATTGACTTGTTCAGAAGGATAGTAATCGCTATGACTTTTTCTGTACAAATCATGGCCTATGCGATAATCGGCTATAACTTCAGCCGCAGTTTTACGTGGATTTACTATCTCTGACGCTGTTAAATCTAGAACATTGCATAGCGTTGAGAATCTGATTCAAATGTATTTTCTGTTATATTATTGATTAATGAATTAATGAAAAACTAGAACTAGTGATATTCTATACTGGATTTAGTGGATTTTCCAAATGTTGTTAATACAGGATCGACGTTACGAGGTAAGTTTGGTATCTGGTCTGGAATTTTTCCCAATTCTTTTTTCCAGTAGCTGTTCATAGCCGTGGCTTTTAGTTCGTCGATCAATGATTGAAACTGTGTTTTTTTTTCCATTTCTAAACATGATCTTACCTAAAAAAAAAAAAATCGGTATTAAATTCAATCAAGGTGTTTAAAATTCGCTAAATTCAAATCCCCAGAATTATACATACACCAGTGTAAATCCCTAGATTAGTAGTATAACTCTTTGATGAATAATTGAATGATTCATTCGCTTTCTGTTTATCGCTAATATAAAGGGCAGATTTTAACGCGTCTACACGATCTTTGAGCTTGTAATCCTTTAAGCAATCTTCTATTCCTTCTCCTAATACTACGATACCGGCCTATAATATTATCATGTGTATTGGAAAATATTTCATTTTATTTAGAAGTAAAATCCATATGAACAGCTCGATAATCGTAATTATTGATTGATATATAGGTTTAGGAATTATTTAAGGATGTAGGTAACATTTTTTTTTTTTTTTTTTTTTTTTTTCAAGCATATTATATTATAATATTATCATTCTACATTCGAAATTTGGAATGTTTATAATTGTTCAAAAATTCAAAATCTATATAACAATATAATGATGTTTGAATGAAATTGATAAATAATAAACTAAATATGTTTCGCATTCGGGGCGTGAAACGAGGAAAACAGAGTACAGTACAGGTCTTATCTCTGGATGATAATCCGTTTTTTTATAATGCCCAATCTGTTTTCGGACATCTTCGTATCGCAGACTAGAAGATAATTCGTTGGACTGCATATTCATTTTTCTTTCTCTAGTGTTATTATAAAGTAAATAACGTTTATTATCAATATAAAAGGTAAGTAATATAATATATTATGTATAATTGATAATTTTTTTTTCGAATAGTACTACTACTACTTATTCATCAGCATATTATTATTGCGCTTGCGAATATCATTTTGAAGCTTGTAAAACTTATCCAGGAACAAAGGAATTCTGGACTTTTTTTGTTCATACAAAATAGTCAAATCCGTATTAAATCATTGAACAACATTGTATAATAAGTATTAATATAAATATCTAAGTTTGTTAGAAAATGTATTTATTCATTTATCAAAATTACAATAGAATAAATAATTGATGACAAATGTAATTCGTTTAAACAAATAGTACGTTGATTTCTGTCATCCGATGATTGGTTTACAACGACGGCCATTTTAACTGGGATGTTCGGGAAGAGTAGAGGGTGCGCTGCTCAAGCGAGTGGAAGAGGATAAGGGAAGTGAAGTTGGGAGATCTCCAAAAAATATACCTCTGTTTATTAAAACTTGTTTGCATTCCGTTCTACGCGTGTCAGAAAAAACAAATAACTGGTAATGATAACCAAGTAAATAATTAATCTAAGTTTCGGGTGTCCTTGGTGTCGACTAAACAACTATTGCGCGTTGTGACCGATCAGTGTCAGTCAATCCCGTTAACGTAGGTTAGGCTGAAAGCTAATCTTGATTGGTATAGTTTATTCGTCATTTTCTTTTTTTTTTTCTTTTTTTTTTTTTCCTTTTCTTTTTCATTTCATTTATCATTTGTGAGTAAGTGAAAGTAAGTTGTTATCGCTAATCGTTTACATCGCTCGTTACAAATCAGTATTAATACTAATACTAGTATTCGAAAATTATAGCGAATAAAAAAAAAAAAAAAATTAACGTTTACGCGTCGTACAGCCCGTGAACTGTCACACTCGTTCGTATATACATATGTAGATACATGTATATGTGTATATATGTGTATTATTCATCCATACGTTGTACATATACGTACATACGTACGAACATAGATAGATATATAGATATATATATATATATTATACACGATATGGTATAATATCTACACTCATGGCCTGATCAATTCTACAACGAAGTTTTATTCGGTGATTCGTTATGAATTACGATCTTTATAATGTTTTGCTTCCGGCCTTGTAGCCTCCAGACAATACCCCCAACTCCATTAATATACATATAGTATATATATTCATCATAGCCGATCCATTATCTAAAGTTAATATTCGAATATTTAGTGACATTCCACAGGCGGTGGTGGTGTGACAGCATTTGCTTTACTTCAGTGCTGTATCAATTGGGTGGGTGTTTCAGAGTTTTAGAAAAAATCTAGCTCGTGACTATAACCGTGGTGTGGAATTTTAGTTTAGTGTCTGTGTGAATTAGCCTCCTCCTCCTCCTTCTCCTTTTTCCTTCCGTCATCCTATCGTTCCTTTTCTCTCTTTCTCTCTCTCTCTCTCGCCCGCTCCCTCCTTTCCCCCTCCGCCCCTCCCCCCCTTCTGCCGTCGACCGAACGGCCGTCATCATGGTAGGTCGTGTAACGCCGCGTTCGTTCAGAACCTTGTGTTGTATTATTTGTGTTTACTAATGAAATTATTCGAAGTGCGGTTTATTCAATAAAGTATGTGATATAGTAGCTTGGTTTAAAAAAAAAATATATATTTATACTTGTATATACAAATGTTGTGTGATAGATTTTCGTGAAAGAAAAAAACAAAAAATCAAAAAAAAAAAAAAAAAAAAAAAAAAAGAAGAAGAAAAGAAAAAATGATTATTATTCCTACGTTATCGTTGACGATGTAGTAAATAATAATACACCTGTTAATAAGAGACTATTTTCACTGCATACTATATAGGTATTATTATTATTATTATACACGACGATTCAGAATTCAGATAACGAAATTAATAACAAATGTATACTTACCTTATTATCGTTGTCTGAGAGAAGTTCAAAGTGCTTTCGGTATTATTATATATATATATTTTTTTTTTCTTTCTTTGTCAAGAATTGAATTATTTTCATTCACTACACTATTTGTGATTTTTTTTTTTTTTTTTCTTCTCCTTTGCTTTCTTTCTTTCTCATTCTTTCTCATCTCTTTTAACTAATCAACATTTTATCACCAGGGTAATATATGGTGTATTAATTATTACGCTATATACTATGAACTATATATTTATAAATACACTTATAATCAAGAATATATTAATTATTATGAAAGGGTTTTATAAAACGTTTTTTTTTTTTTGTTTTTTTTTTTTTCAGTCATTTTTTTCATTTATCTATCGTTGAAGATTATTTATATGAAAAGAATACACAAGATTCTGATATTTTAATTTATTTATATCCATAATATCCCCTATCTGTCTCTCAAGCATTTCTGCAAACTAGCGTTCTTTCATTTTTCATACGCTAATAAATCTATAATTTAAACTTATCTTTACAGTTTTATGTTAAACTTTCTATTAAAAATACCATGTGGATATATCAAACTCACATAATATAAATAGTATTTCTCGATGTTAGAAATATCTTTTCATCGGATTCACACAAGAAATTACTTTCATTCCCCCAGTTCAGAATTGAAAAAGAAAAAAATAAACACCATAATTATCACACGTTGTTGTTAAATTCTTTACATCTAATAATTAATTGATAATAATTGATCAAAGTTTTCCCTCGTTAATTTATTTCTTCTTCATTCCCCCCCCCCCCCCCCCCCCCCCCCCTTCATTTAGATACCGTTATTGAATCAATTTCAATAATAATGATAATGATAATAGTCATATTTTTCATAAGTTTGTCGAACTTAGTTGGGAGAAAATAAAAGAAATAAAAAAAAAAATAATAATAATAATAATAATACAAAATTCAGAATCATCGAATGTTTTTGAAAAGTTACAACCATGAATGAAACCGTATTTTTTATATATAAAATAACATAATAACTCTTCTAAATACTCGCGTCTTGAGTCAGAATTTGAAAATAGGTAAAACTTTAAGAGTCATATTATAACGACAAGACAATCTGATACACATAATCAGATGGGTTGATGACGATGGATTGTTATCTCTATGTACCGTTATAAATTTAAACGAATCTTGAAGCCTTATTCTTTTTTTTCTTTTTTTTTCTTTTTTTCTTTTTTTTTTTTTCTCTCTGCACTCATATAACGTGATATAACATTTCTTGTTAGCTTTATATAGATAATAGCTTTTTGAAGCCTTACACATATTAACAAGTCTAGTAAAATTGTATTTTCTCTAAATTAATCATGCCCTGTTAGTTGTATACACAAATTTATTTCTCACACATTAGATATTTTTTTTTCCTATTTTTATTTTTCTTTCTTGCAGCCACATTCACATTCACATTTTCTGAAATCTTATCTCTCTAGACCTCCTAATTGATACACAAGATCAGAAAAAAAAAAAAAAATTACAATTCTAATCTTTTTGTGTTATTGTTTAAAGGTCACCATGGCTAGCCGGAGTACGGCCCAAAGGCCAAACGGTTCTACGCAAGGAAAAATTTGTCAATTTAAATTGGTATTGCTCGGAGAATCTGCTGTGGGCAAATCTAGTCTGGTACTAAGGTTTGTTAAGGGTCAGTTTCACGAGTATCAAGAGAGTACGATAGGAGGTGAGTTCTAAAATCTTAACAAATATAAAAAAAAAACAATCTAATTATAAGTATATTAAAGATTTTCACAAGTATAAATGATCGAACACAAAATTTTACTCACTCAAAAAATTTTTAGACAATTTTTATTCCCCCCGCACCACAATATCCACAATTTTATCTAGATATGTGTTTGTTTATTTTTTGTATTTATGTTATTTACAAACATTTAAGATTATATCTAGATCGAAAATTAATCAATATTCAATTTTCAGCTGCTTTTCTAACACAGACTGTATGTTTGGATGATACGACTGTTAAATTTGAAATTTGGGACACGGCTGGTCAGGAACGCTACCATAGTCTTGCTCCAATGTATTATCGTGGAGCACAGGCAGCTATTGTTGTATACGATATAACAAATCAGGTATAATAACAGGCGCTGTTGTTATTGAAATTTAATATGCGCGTTGTGTATAGCTAAGAACGATTTGAGTAAATAAATTGACTAAATATTCATTGAAAACAGGATACATTCGTGCGTGCTACAACGTGGGTTAAAGAACTACAACGACAAGCAAGTCCAAGCATAGTTATAGCACTTGCAGGCAACAAATCGGATCTGGGTAATAAGAGAGTTGTAGAGTTTGAGGAGGCCCAGACTTACGCAGATGAAAATGGCCTCCTATTCATGGAGACATCTGCGAAAACAGCCATGAATGTCAACGATATATTTTTAGCTATTGGTAATTGAGTATATACTTGATATAACAAACAATATTATCAATTAGATTTTATTTTATCAATTATTTTTTAACAGTTTCAATGTTCTGTATTTATTATATCGAGAATATTTTATGATAATTATTATCGCAAGGCAATTCATACTATAATAATAATGATAATAATAATAGTAATGATGATATTGCTGCTAACTTTTGATGATTTTCTTATTTTAATTCTAAAATGAATTTTATAGCTAAGAAGCTTCCAAAGAATGAACAAACCGGTAGTGCGGGCACCAGTGGACAAGGTCGTCGATTAGTAGAAACAGAAGGACAGAAGACGACCGCTAGCAACTGCTGCAAGTGATTTTTCACAAACCGTACGTGTAATGTATATTAATTTGTTACATATTTTTGTTGTAGGCAAAGTCAATGCCTCTTGGAATCTACGAAGCCACCGAAAAAAAAAAAAACTAAAAAAAAAAAAAATTTATTTGTACATTGCATTTATGTTACATATTTAGATACATTTTTGTAATATAATATCTAATAAGATGGTTGAAATTGTTTAATGGTGAAAAAAAAAAAAAAGAAAAAAAGAAAAAAAATAAGTAAAATAGAAAAGAAAAGAAGAGAAAAAAAAAACTATCCCCTCATATAAAGATACTTGTGAAAATGCCTTAAAAAATCTTCAGCCGATGCATTTTTATTCGAATGAGGTTCGCAAATGATAAATCCGTAGTGATTTTTTTGTAACCAAACGGTGAAAATTTCTGAAAAGTACTAAAATGTAGTAAGAAAGATGGTATTCTTATATACCATTTACCTATATACTGCAACATCACATTATATATGCAGTCAAGTTTTAAGTAATTATGAATAAAGTTTTAATTCTTCTTTGTGCAGTTATTTCAATGTACATTCTTCCCAGCTTAGTCAGATATCAACTAATATAGTAGTTAAATAGAAATTTTGTATTTTGTATTTCTTTTTTTTTTTTTTGTCTATCTTTCAACGTGTTGATTAGCACAAAAAATTCTTATAGAATTTTACTAACTGTATGTATGTATAAAAATATCGTTCCTATAACACACCGGTCTTCTAAATCAAATTTTCCACGCAGAATATCTAACAATGATGTTTATACATAGATTTATCTCTTGTTTGCAATATAAGGTCGACATTATTTCTATATACCTTGATTGGCATGAGAATGATTCCAGTGGAGAGATTCAGTATATATGATAGTAAAATTCTGTTCTAGTGATATACAAGCTAACTAGTATTGTTGTTTATCATTTTTGTCAAGACTGTTTTCTAGATATTTTTGTGACACGTTGAAAAGAAGGAGTAACTTAGTTTAATTTATTTATCAAATTAAGATCGGTCTGAAAAGGAAAAGCATCAATTGGGCGTATCTGGTTATGGAGTAACTTGTAATAGAATGATACTTTATGGATCCTACGATTATAATGTCTCGTTGCAGATATGTACCATATTCAGCAAAGATAAAACACACACGGCGTGAATGTGTCTGCAATGAGTGAAAAATAATACGCGAGGATAATGCTACTATTATAAAGAATGGGATGTGAGCTATGTGAGCACACAGACATTTGCTCGAGCAATCAGCTAAGCACGAGGTCTCACAATCTTCTTCAACATCGTCAACTGTATCAAGCTTCAAAGTCGAACAGTGTTTTAAAATCTCCCATTCATAATCCTAGTAGTAATGGGTGGTGTTCGTTATAAATATATAAATATATATAAATAAATACATTATATTATAAAATCATATAGGTGATATGATATGTGTAATAAGTAATAATAATTATATTATATAATTACATAAATGGTAAATAACACCGACGACATTTGGGCACGCAAAAAAAAAAAAAAAAGAAAAAAAAATTTAAAAAGAAAAAAAAAAAAAAAAAAAATACAAAAAATAAAATCATGTAATATAGTGGGGGGCCACCATTCCTGCTGCTATAATTATTATATATTTTCTTTATTAGATTGTACCGTGTATAACACTTATCTACTCTGAAATATATTGTATATTAATTTGATTGATAAATCATGATAAATTATGAATTATTATACCAGGAAGAAAATAAACTTGTGAATATTAATAATTATTGTGCAATGCGTGCTTCTTATCGTATAGCATAATTATGTAGCTTTGAGAATAATTTATTAAAACTTTACACTAACTACACGTATATCAGCTAATTATCCTTTTTTAATTATTTTTTTCTTTTCTTTTCTTTTCTTTAACATCATAAAGATTGAAACATCTCACCGTGAATTATTGCATATATAATTTCATAGTAGCTTAAGTAACACAAACTTATAGTTTTTTTTTTTTTTTTTTTTAACAGTATTACATCAGTTTTGAGTAATCATCTATATTTGGAGTTCCTCTTTTTCTATATAATTGAATTTGAATTTAAATAGTTATGATGAATCCACGTTAATTTATCAGATACATTATATCGGTTGACCAGAATATCTACCACATGCCTAGTGTCAGGTCTATCGCAATCAATTCGATAAAGTACCAGCCTTGAAAGAACTCTGAATAATTTCCAAATAAATTTCTACTATAAAATGATAATATTTTCACCTAAACTGATTTAATATTTAAACATTTTTCTTACGTACAAAGATAGTTTCACCATCGCTTATGTATGAAGGTTGAATTGAATTTAGTATGCATTAGCACGTGGAGAGATGTGGTAATTGATGAGTAAAATACGTAGATATTTTATTTACTGTTTTATTTCTAGGTGTCGAGCTATAAAATCATTCATTTCCAATACAATAAAGTAGAAATGTATATATACATATATAACTTTTGTCTAATAATTAATTAATTAATTAGGTGGAATTATTGATAATTAATTGTTATGTTTTTTTTTTTTTTTTTAGCTCAATGGTTTCCCATTAAAACATTTGTACTGTAATATAGAAATAAATGAATTTCATTATATAAAATACAAATGTTATTATGATTTACCACTGAAATAGGACACCCTGCAATGGTACGAAATCTGTGTATCAAACATACACCGAGATAAAATATACAATTATGTTTAATCGATCGTTAGATTTTAATGAAAAATACAGCGTACAAAGTACATACTTAGAAAATGCCAGTCTAAAAGGATCATAGTATGAAATTTGTTAGGTACTATTACAGCGATTAGGTAGTATATGTATACGTGGAAAAAATCACAACAAAGAGAACAGTGTTATGTTTAGGAAGAATCTTACGCAATGAGACAATCTTATATAGATAGTTTCGATTATAAAGCTTTAAAGTATCGTTTTAAGAAAAAAAAAAAAAAAAAAAATTCTTTTGGCTATTTCAATTCATTAAAAGTATACAATATTAATATCACAACTTATATATTATACTTTAAAGCACCTAAACAGGATCACGTTAGCGCTTGCTCACTTATAACACTATTCAATTTGTCACCTACCCCGCTTGTTCAAAGCATAAGATTAGATTTAATTGTTTTAAAATTTAATACGCGCCAACGCAAGTATAAGTTTTTCTTTTTTCTTTTTTTTTTTTTCTTTCTTTCTTTTTCTTTTATAGTAAATGCTTGTAGTTACTGTTTAAAATCTTATTATGACAGTTGCATATCACAAATTTTTATTCTATGAGCATCCGCTCTTACATATCATTGGTGGCAGGATTGAAGCATGGAGTAAAAAAATTGCAGGAAAATTTGCAACGGATGGAAGATTGAAAAGCTGTAATGTTGATTCTACACATTTCACTAGAGAATCAAGATAATATTATAGTATGTGGCAGTAGAATCTAGTCGTACCAAATACCACCTAAAGTTTATTGCATAGTCGATGCGCATTCAGCTTAATTAAAAATAGATAAATTACTTTCAATTTCAATCTCATTTTTGCAATCTATGCTATCACTAAGATGATCGGAAATGATCAATTTATATGTCGAAATTCTATCTTGATAAAGAGTAGTTCACATGATTTTTCAATCAAATAACTAAAAATCGAAGCCCCAAAAGCCGTTTTCAATCAATTCGGAATCTCTTTTATAGATAAAAATACTAATAGATTGTAAAAAATGAGAAATTTTTATTTTTCATTGCTGTTGGAACATTGACGACACATTTTTTTTTTTTCTTTTTTTGGGTCGCCTATCACATATCAAATGTAAAAAGATGAGATCTTAGCAAAACCTTGACAAATTCATTTTGCAGTCATGTGAATTGCGGATCAATATTATACTCTGCAGATATTGTACAGTTAATAAATGTACTATCTTAATGCAGAGAGAAAATTACTGTTTCAAAAGTTAATTCTTAATTAAATAATGATTTCCTAAATCCTCATTGAGAATTATATTCTAAATTTACAAATTGAATCCCGCACATATTGTAAATACTCTACAGATCTAGTATGAAAATTGAAGTATGACCTCTACTCGTTAATCAGCATATAAAATTATCTGATACTTTGACTAGTAAAGATTTTATATGTTACGGGTGTTTATTTTCTTTTCTTTTTTCTTCTTCTTCAATTTAACTCTAATAAATGTTCATTTAATATAATTTCATTCTGAGTCAAATATCTATTGCGCGTCGATTTGACACAATACCACTTTTATATATATATATATATATATATATTGAAATCTGAAGCGTAAGTGTAGAACCAGCATTAATTGCCAAAAACGGATTTAAGAAAGTATAGCGATGCTACGCCGAGGTCCACCTATGCAGACATTGTCCAAGCTAGACCACTTTTTTATACCATTACGCAAAACTTCGGCTGTTACTTTATCTTCATATACTCTGGACATTGCTTCAAGTTTTTGCGCCTTCTCTTTGCTTAGTGGTTCACTAGGGAATGTTAATTCGTTTGCCTCTGCGAGTGTACGGAGGTCAAAGTAGTATTTCGCATATACACTCGAAGGGACGTTTATGTTAAACTGCAGCATTTCCAAAAACTGCCTTTCCAATTCATTCCTGTAAAAAAAACAAATCATAAGGTCATTCATTAAATTCTATTATGCTAAAGTAACACAATCAATTAAATACCACCTACAGATGCCGTTTGGCATTTGCTATAGATATGTAAATAGGCGTTATCCAATAAAAATGCAAATGCAATAACGTCATACCCACTAAAGTTAATTATTAGAATTTAGAATTTTATACTTCAAGCTTTGAAACCGTTTATTTTTATTCCAATCAAAAAATGATGTAATATTAATACACACATGTCTTCGACTGTGATATCCTTAAGGATTTGGCAATAGTCAACGTTCCATACTGCTTGATCGTCCCAGACTTTGGAAGACAAAAGTATTGCACCAAGTGCTATGCGCTTCCAGTTAGCTGGAGTTATGTCTACTTCGGCGTACGTAAGAAGTCGTTCTAGATAAACTAGCGTTATAATAGCACACTCAGCAGTGAGTTGAGCAGCGTTAAATAATGTCCTAATAAACTTATATATTTGTTTATGTTCTGGATTGTGTCTGTCGTAATCTTCGGAAACACCATCTCTCTGAAATATACACAATGTTCAGTTTAATTAAACATTATTAAAAAAAGATTCATCAATAAACTCTCATTGTTTCAATATATATATATCCGAAAAAATATTATCAATTATATTTCACCGTAAGCGGGTGGAGTTTTTCGTCAAATATATCTATCTGACGATGCGATGTTCGATTTTTGATGTGATAGTATATAGCTAAGGCAACACATTTAACAGTATTTTTTAAATTTGGTTGCGACACCGTACTGTCATCAAGGTATATAGTACTACAGCTGCTGCTCTTCTTCAATGTCCTAGTGTCTGCAATTTGGTGTTGACTCTTCTTTCTCACCATACCATCTGAAAAATTATTCAAACACTGTTACTAGGTTTCAGACTTGTATCATAATATTATAGAATTGCCTGAACCATTCTTTAAACAGTAAAAAAAAAAATTGTTCAACTAACAAGGTAGTAAAGGGAAAACTGTACTTAAGGAGAAATGAAAGACGCGTGAAACTCAACAATGCGCAGTTTCATGCGACTTTCATTTCTCCTTAATGAAATACAATAAAGAACATTTTTCAAACAAAATGATATACAAATTGTGGTTTTTGGTAAGTTTTTCTAGAAAAAAAATAAAAAAATAAAAAAATAAACAGATAGCTAAACTGCAGCATTAATAAATACTGATAAATATCATTCAAGATCATCTGGAATCTCCCATTGTGCGTTAACTTCTTAAATTGGATCATTTGTAACTAGATAAGTATTTAGCCAGTTAATTTTTCAGCTAACATATGTATGTATATCTTCTTTAGTAATTACTAACAGCTGAATATTACGACTTTTTCAATAGCGACTAAACTATGCGTGAGCGATTAATTAACGATGCATGCGAATAAAGTAACAGTACTACTGTACAAATGATTTGACTAAAATTGCCAGATGATTATATTCTTTTATTCATTTCAACACATCAGTTTTCATTAAAGAAAGCTCGCTCGAAACTTTCTCAAAACTTTACTATATCTTTACTTACATTTATATTATATACAATATGAGATCAATTTAGACTCACTGCGACTACTTTTCTAAGAATTTCGTATCAACGAATGATTAATTAATACTAAAGAAAATCTTTTCTAATTAATAAAAAAAAGAAAAGAAATGTAATAAAATATGAAATATAGATAACTTACTTTCGATTGAATGTTTTGAACGCTCCATGAATATTGTACCAGCGGAAGGATGTAAAGAAGGATCAGAGTCCCAATCTTCAGGTTCACGCTCGCTTATATGTTGTAAATTATTGGCACTAATTTCTCCCTCTGGAAGATGTTCCTCTAGACCACGACCGCCACATTCACCACCTAATTCTTTTCTCCCTGTTTGAGGGCTGGCGTAAACACAGCAACTATTTTTATTCCCCATAGTAGTTCGATGATTTTTTTTCTTCTTAAATACGAAAACACTATTCTCTGTCTTTATCTCTCTATTTTTTCTTCTTCTGTTTCTTTTTTTTTCTTTTTCTCCCACCCTAGAGCTACTACTACTACTTTCTCTCGCTCTCTTTAATTCACTTTACACACTTTGAGGGTAGCATTAAAAGCAGCGTACTATAAGTATAGTATAGTATAGTATAGCAGTGAGTAGAAACAAACTACCTATTGAAGCAAACAATATAGAATTCACATGTCAATTTGTTTTTTTTTTTTTTTTTTTTTTTTTTTCAAACACACTGCGATGATCAGCTGATGCGAGTCGTGATACGATTTTTGTAGTATATTGTTATTACGTTAATTTTCATAGTGTATAAATAAATATTAAACGCTTTAAATCAGAACTCGTTTATATATTTATATTATACTTTATAATAGACGTATTACTAGAATATATATCAGCCATTGAAAACGCGTGTGTGATTAATAGAACATTGATCTTATAATATATGGCTTAGCGAATGGTAATTTAAACGAATTAAATATAGAAATAAAGAAAGAAACGAAAAAAAAAAAAAAAAGAAATGTATGTATGTATGTATGTATGTATGTAAGAACGGTGCGACGACAACTAACTATCGTATCTCTGGGGTTGTGACAACGCCTAAACGCTGGGAACACTCGCCGGTATATATTTTTGAGGTTGAGTACCTCATTTAATCTTTATTAACAATACTATATGCATAACTTCGTGGCGACGACGACGATATAGTAGTGGTGGATACGCATTCGCTTTGAATATATGATATGATATTATATTACGATTATTATTATAACTACATTGCACGAAAGTGATTCATTCTATAAACACAACAGATTTGCGGGTAGACAGAGACACGGAAGGCTAGTTTACCGTGGACTTTTAATATTGCCTTGTATACATATACATATAGGTTATAGAGTATGTATTCGTATATACACGCATACACCAATGCTTGGATATGTAGTACTACCGCGATATCCTTGTTAGTTGTGTTACACACTCGCGTCTCTTTTCCTGGACGATTGTGTGTTAGTTAGGTATACTACCTTTACGGTCTAATCGAATCGAATACAAGCGTTGTCTGCTATTAACCAATCATAAAGCGCAGTATTCTTCGAGAAGAATATTAGGAGAGCAAGATCATCTCTCCTACGTGATTGGATAGTAAGATTAAAAAAAAAACAAAAAAAAAACAACAACGAACGCGGGAAATGATAGATTTTTTGAAAAATAATTTAGAAAAACGATGTTGATTGTATAGTTTCTTATAATATAAAACTATAATATTCATAATGAAACCATAAGTAAATTAAGATTTATATATTTTATTGAATTAATATTGAAAATTTATTCATTTTATGTTATGTTATGCATTGTTGCAACGAATATTACTTTGTTTATTTATTTATTATTTAAATAAATTTCAAACAAAACGTTTCAGAGTGATAAATTGAATGAATATACGATTTTTCGTCGCACAGTAATATAAGAAAAATATAATAAATGCCTTATTCGTACAGAAACGTGCAATTTTTGTATTAATTCAACGGTATAGCATAATAATGGTATTTTGTTTTATAGTAAATCGAATTATATCAAGATATTATATCTTGTCTTCAAATTTGTTGTGTCATCTGCAGGTTTCACTATAGGCGATTTTTGGCGAGCATCTGGTATAGGTACCAAAGGGTACCAATATATAGTTTCAGTGACACACACTATTATTCTGGTACACTTTGGTACCTATACCAGAGCTCGCCAAAAATCGCCTTATGTGGGATATTTTTCAAAGTCAATAACGTTAGATACCAAATTTCATTATATCATGTATTAGAAATTTTAAATATAGGTACTAAATTCGTTCTACTAGGACTAGACTTATATCAGTGAATTATAAATAAAAATGTATATTGTAACAGGAAATATATTTTGTAAGTTAGAAAATAAGAACCAGATTGCACAAAAAAAAAATAACAAAAAAAAAAAAAAAAACGAGACTAGTATTTACTTTTTGGTTGTAACATGTCTAAGATGAGGGGTGTAAAGTAAGTAATTATACAATCGGCACCAGCTCTTCTCATCGACAATAAAACCTCGTTTAGTACATTTTCCAAATTGATTGCTCCGTTCTTAGCACCGTGATACAACATTGCATATTCACCAGATACTTGGTAAATAAACATTGGATATTCGGGATGCGCGTCTTTTGTGTGTCTCACAACGTCCAAGTATGCAAGACCTGGCTTTACCATAAGCATATCCGCTCCTTCTTCTATATCCCTCGCCTTTCAAAGAAATAAAATACTCAGATATTTGATATCAATTTTGATCACATTATGTGCAGCAAATAATGATAAATAAAGATTTATCTTACGGCTGCTCTAGCAGCGAGACCATTACTGCCTGGAGGTAATTGGTAGCATTTTCTATCCCCAAATAGTGGATTAGATTTAGAAGCATCTCTAAATGGTCCGTAAAAACCTGACGCAAATTTAACAGCATAAGATAAAACTGCTACTTGATTCGATAAGTCCGCAGCTGCAAGCCCCTTCTTTATCGCTCCTATTCTTCCATCCATCATGTCCGAAGGCGCTATTATTTGTGCCCCTGTAACAAAATTGTATAAATAATTAATTTCAAAGATAAAATTTGGAACATTTTTAACAACAGAATATCAATAAAATAAAACAAGGATTTTTTTTTACCAGCTTGGGCGTATTTGACAGAAATTTCGCTTATACGTTTGATACTGGCTTCGTTATTGATCCGTCCATCTGCGTGGAGTATACCACAATGTCCATGTTCCGTGTAAGGGCATAAACAAACGTCGCAAGCTATCAATAAATTCGGAAACCATTTACGGAGCAAAGGCAGAGCCTGAATTACTGGGTTTTCAGAAGTATCGGCATTGGAAGCAACCTTGTCCTATAAAATTTTTTTTAGAAATTGATATAAGGTGTATTTTTTTTTTTTTCCTCAAAATTAAATCAAAACCTTTGCCTTTACCTTTGCCAAATGGTTAGGGACTCCGAATAACAGAATGGATTGCAAACCCTTAGCTATCAACGGTTCTAAAGCTGGTTTCAGACTGTTTACACCGTATCGAAAAATCCCAGGCATACTTGGAATCGGATCTTTGGCTTCAGAATCATCGCTGAAATGTGTTACAAAAATAAAACGATAATTTGAAAGAAAATTTCAGATTTTAATTAAGTGATGTTATTTTTTGAGACAATAATTTCCACATTATTGATATATGAGGTTAATTTATGTGCGTGAATTTTTTTTTTACTCACAGTACAAAAATCGGATACATCAAATTCTTCGCTGTTATTTCGACGTTTGGTGATTGCCATTGTCGTAATAAAGGATGAAATATCCCGCTATGAAGTGTGTGCTTAGCTTTGACAGTTGTCATTTGTATAAATTATTGTTTAATTAAAATTTGTATAAAAAAAAAATTGAAAGGCAAACAATTGAGAATCATTCGAATCTTGACCTTTAGATTTTACGCAACGGTACTCGTAATGTTACAGATTAGTTAACCGCAAGCTTTTACCTTTTATACCTATACGTATGTATTTTAAGGTACGCGTATGTAGGCTACAAGCATGTGTGAATAGCTATAACTAACCGCGGGACACGTTTCACGCGTGAAACACGGTAAATAACGGTTCACACATTTAAATGAGATCGAAGAGAGTGTATATTTAAAAGTTAAATTATACGTTGACACTTGGCCTAAATATTAATATACTCGCAACTATTGGTTACGATTTAACTCAGAGTTATTGTTATGTCAATTATTACATATTATCGAATACATGAATTAGATACTACGTGTTATTTTTTGACAATCTATAGCTATACTATACAGATAACGATACTTGATTGAGAATAGAATTTTATTTCGTGATCGCGTTACATTTATATCAGAAAATATTACGAACTCATCGTGACAGACGATTTTTTTTTTTTTTCTTTTCTTTTTAGAAATTAATTTATGTTATACTAATGCAGATATAGTCATTTTATGGAATCGTAGTATATTTCATTTACGATTGTATGGCAGCTAATATATCTATAATAAGTTTTGTAGAAATTTTCTAAACAGTTTTTGTTATGCTATTTTTTTATTCGAAGTCAGAACTGAATTGAATTTCAGAACGCTGTTAGATTCGAATACGAGCAGCAATGCATAGGTATTGTTATAATAAGAAATTAACGCTAAAGGGCCTTTCGATTAGTTAACACGAGCCTTAAACTCATATATGGTTAACTCAAGGTTGACTAAATCATTCTTAAATCTTATAGAATTTTCGCTGCCATGTGCAGTTATAACCTGAATCGAAATAGGGTCAATTTTGTCTAGAAACGGTGCACATGGTTTATGCGTGCGATAATCGTAAACGATACTATTTGTCAATCCGTGTGTTGGATCCAACCAATGCAACCCATTTGCGTATCTATGACACGTGCTTTGAGTTTTTATCCAATCACAGCTCATCTTGTTGGACTTGAAATGCATGGTGGGAAATTTATGATAGAATAATATTTTCAGAATATAAAAGCAGAGTTTGAATGAAAAAATCGATGATTGTATTGAGTTGCATATAATAAAGGATGGAGAAAAAAAATATTAAGACAGTTCAAATTTCATTTGGTACACTTTAATTTATTTATAAGTATAATCATCAGTCGCTATAATATTTGATGCTTCCACACAATGAATAATAATGAAAAGCGATTCTCGAAAAAATGATTTAAAATTTTTCAAGTTCTCTCAATTCGTTCCAAGTAGAGATAAAAAATAAAAAAAATAAAAAATGCCCCTACAATTTTAGCTCCTAATTCGAACGGGAACAATTTGAACATTTTTTTAAATCATTTTCATCGTTTAATTTTCATTGTTGGAAAATTAAATATAATAAAAACAAGTCATGGTAAAGATGTTGCGCAAGTGCTTATGCATTGTAGTAACTCATTATTTTCTGTGCAATTTATAGGATTATACAGCAATCACGAGTATCGATATAATATGCATATGAACAATTTTGCTCATCAGAGATTTTATTCCTCATTCTATTATCGTCTACATTGTAGCAGAATGTAAATTCAACGACAATGTAAAGATGATTATCTAATATCTAATATCAGAAATATTTTCAATTAGTTTAAAAATTTATAGCATTTGTACATAGGTGTATGTATGCGTCTACCGGCAACTTTGGTGAAAAATTAGGAAGCCTTGGTACAGTAGTTTCCTTTAATTGTACCAATACGTTATATATATTATATTTTAATAATCACTATATAATAAACAGTTTTGACTAGACTAGAAGTCATGATGCTTATTCAATAATAAAGATGAGTTCATTGGTTTATAATATTACCATGGATACTATGTAGATCTGAAACCTTCCAGACTATCAAATAGCACAATACTTTGAGAGAGTTGTTTTATAGTTGAATTATTATCCATAGATTAAATATGACTGAGATAGAAATTAAAAATAAAATTTTTTATCAAGCGTTTATGTGAAAGTTAACGAAGCAGAAACGTGATAGAAGAATTCTGGTGCTTAATTCACATACTAAGTGAATTTAAGTAATGAAAAATTAATCCTTCGCATGTTCCATTTGTTAAAAATATCTTTGTATTCATACATCATACGAAATATTTGAAAAAAAAAATGAAAAAGAAATCGTCTAGTTCATTCGACGTAATATCATCTATCTTTGGTAAATTAGTCGAAATGATTTGTGTGCCGATTCTTAAAGAAATGATGAAACTAATGATATTCACTGTTATTCCTTATTACTTATCAATACTATAAATCTAATTAAGCATATAAAAAACAATTGTTCAAATATTGATAGTTATCTTTAAGGTACACAATTCTCACCTAGCATGGATGCAGCACGTGTAATAGTCAATACTGTATCAAATTTGGTAACATCTTATTTGGTAATAAATGAAATATTATTCATTTTTATCATGAGTTTTTATAACGTCGAGCTGATCCATGCAACTAGAATTACATAATTTTCAAGTGACCACAGTATCTCGCCACTCCCATTCCCCCCAATTCTTGAAAATTATGTAATTCCATTGCTTGCTGTTAGAAAAACTCATGGTATATCATTGAGAGTATGTATTGTTTGTCTTAAATATCAATGAAATTAGTCTAACATCGATAAACCCACATTGGCGAACATTGGGCATAAAATAATTGTTCTAAATTAATGTCTTAAACACGTGTTAGTACTTAAACGTATCCCAAGTATACAACGTCATATCAGAGTTTGTAAAATAGTTTATGTTTCAATCTAATCAGATTAGCTATTGCTAGACTTTCGAAACGTTTTTAAAACGGATAATACAACAATTGAGTATATATATAACTATGAAGAAAAAATAAATTAAAAAAAACTGAAAAACAGGTACCAGCAATGCTCGATTCTTATCAGAGTTTAAAGACAAATTCTAAGGTGCTGAATGTAAATAAACTAGCTATTATATTTCAAACAGCAAAAATACCTAGTGACTTTTTGATATTAGAAGTCTCAGGCAATGAAACAGCCCACTTTCTCAATCCCGTAAGTAATACAGAGCTAGTAACTAGGATAGCGCCGCCGACTGAATACCTGTTAGGTATTTCATTGAAAAATAAAACCTGCCAGAAAAAGGCGAATACAATATCAGCCGATCTTGCAATGGCAACAGGTCCAGCCTGTTCCATCTGTAAGGCTAAAGTGAGTAAAATTTGTCCGCCAAAACTGAATAAAGCTAATGCAACAACTAGGAGTCTGTCGGTTCCACAGCGCGGCAAACACAACGCACCGATTGCCCAAGTTACAACAACGGTTTGAATCAATGCAAATGATCCAAAGTTTGTCATTATTACTGAAAAATGAAGCCCCTTCAATGCACGCAACAAGACGTAGGCATTAGCCCCGAACAGTGTGGCAGAAAAGGCTGCGACCGCACCCCAGAGATCTGCGTTTTCAGTCTCTACATGATTATCTGTTAAAGATTCAACAGTGTGTCCAAAAATTAAGGGCGGTCTAGTTATCAGTACGACTCCGATCAGCGTCAGGCATACAGTTATAACGTTGAATAATCCGCAAGGTTCTTTGAGAAATATTCTAGCAAAAATAGCAACGAATACTGGGACAGAAAATACGACTACCGAAGCATCGGCCAACGGCATATGACGAAACGCGTAAAAACTCAACATGAGTCCCGTTGTTCCTACAAAACTTCTCAAGAGTAACATTACTCTTCGACCTTTAGGGAACGGGTCTTCTCCTTTGTAAATTACGATTGGTATTGCCGGTAGAAGTACACCGACAAATCTGAACGCCGCCAACTCCATCGGGTTTACTTCTACCAATCCTTTTACTATGACACTGCATAGCGAAAAGAACAGCGACGATAATGCCGCTAACATCAGACCCAGGTATGGACAGGACCTACATCTTGATACAGATATACTTCTACGACGATTTCCATTCTCACAGTCAACGTCTCCGTCCACCAAATGCTGAAGCTCCAAATGCTCCGGCATTCCTGTTTTAGAAATAAAGAACCTTTATGTTACTTTGGATAAGTTTTTGCATAGATTTTTGGATTGGGATGACCGGCTAGATTCAGGATTGACTTTCAGCGTATCTAAAAGCTGGTGAATTGTGAATAAGAAGCCAAATTTGAAGAACTAGAAAATATGATCGGGAAATAAAATCTGGTTGTGATTTTTAGCTTCGCAGAGGCTTGATTTCTGATATGTGAGCCAGGGATGTGTGTTTTATTTTTGAAACTATGTTTTGGGTTTTGGTGATGCAAAATTAAGCTGCTTAAAGTTTTTTTCGTTGTTTTAAATACAATAAAAAGTGTAATTACTGAATAGATACGATTAATTATCACATATATGTGAATTAGATAACGTCTCACCATGTGATTTCAAATTTGAATGAGATTATCTGTAAAGTGATTGCAAAAAAAAAATTTTTTTCGATGTATACCTATCGAAATTGTATTGTAAAAATATAAATGCATATGATAGATAGGTAGATAGAGATTCGGCCATAGTTTTGCCGGTGAATATATTTGTGGATATTATTTCTATAATACATAGTTATAAATTTGTCAACATTATTCCTAACTAAAATACAACGCGTAAAATATGTGGAATATTTGATAAAAAAAAAAAAAAAAAAAAAAAAAAACTCACCGATATTTCACAGGACAAAGGTGTCAGTGATGTTTTAGTTATGTAATTATTCAACCCGTAACTACGGGCCTTCTACCTTTAATTTATATCTACTAAATCAGGGGAAATAGAAATATAGCGTAAAAATTAACCATCACATGGTTATGTCGAGTTATCGATCAGCTGAATGCCGAAGACTTAACGACGTACGCCATTTTTAAATTCTACTATTCACGCGAAATTTCTTCACGCATGTATGCATGTGTGCATGTATGTATCGCAAGTGGTTTTCATGTGTGCGCAGTGGCACAGCTATAGTCGATATAGGATCGTGGAATATTACTGGCTACGTTCACGCCGATGAGCATAAATTCTTATACATATATACAATTTACAAAAAATGATTATTATTAGAAACGAATGCTTTTAATAAAGATATACTAGAATAAAATGCGACATATATATTATAATTCGTTAGTTATTTATATATTTGAAATGTCAATCTTTAGCAGAAATAGGGCGCAGAGAGGATCTGTGATTTGAACGAAATAAATATAAGTACTGTCAAAAATAGTCACGTGACTTTTATCTTTAAAATATCGCCATCTATATATATAAAAGTTAAACTCGATCTATAAACAAGTGAAAATTCCAGGTGGCATCCGGCTGCTAATAACAAGTGTATAATTACACATTCATTATGAAGTTTGTATATTGTATTTTGGGTAGAAATTTTCGAAATTCACTGTTAGATGTATCGGCGAAAATTCTCAGCGTGCCAAATGCTACATACACCAGGTCGGCATTAGAGTTACGTAAATGAAAACTACTCCTAACCTATAAATCAACTTTTTTTTCGGTTAGGATTTGTCAAAACTAAAATACAAACTTGACTGTCATGACATTTATACATACTTAAAATAAACAGATTAACATAAATAGTGTAAAAATTATTACATCAAATAAGATCAAAAGTATAAACTAAAACATCTTTTCTATGTCACTCTGTGCATTTCAGATTAACAGAAGTCGGAAAATTGGAGACACCTAAATTACAGGGAAAATATGAAACAGGACAACTCATACTTCACAGAGTATTCGGGTATCGAGGAGTCATATTATTTCCATGGTTAGCACGAGTTTATGACAGAGATGTACCCAGCAAAAAAGAAGGGTATGTTATAATAATGAAAAGAGATACCTTCAGGGTCTCATCAATCTATCAAGTATTATTAATATTATTCTCACAGGATTGACGATGGGAAGTTTAACAGCGTTAGCAAAGAAGTTAAAGGCAGAACACACACCTTTTATCAAGTTTTGATTGACCAGAGGGACTGTCCTTACATTGTAGGTTTTCAAGATCAATGTTATCTATACTGATAACGAAATATCTACCTTACAATATCAAGGGTTCAAATTCAAACTCCAATAGAAAGCAATGTCTTATTTTTTTAATTTTTTTCAACTCATAAATTCTATTATAATTCTTGGAGTATTGTATTATTTAAGAGGGCTCAAACAGAAGCGGTAACGTTCTTGGGAAATCACGAAAGCAGCCGTAGTCTCTATGCGATTCCTGGACTAGATTATGTAGCACATGAAGACATACTGCCATATTCAACAAACGAGAAGGCAGCCTTGCAGCACGAACTTTTTGACAAATTTTTAGCATACCACCAAGAAAGAGACCCGCCATTTATTGCACAGGAAACACTCAGAGCTTGGCAAAAGAAAAATCATCCATGGCTAGAGTTGTCGGATGTTCATAAAGAGACTACAGAAAATATACGAGTCACAGTTATACCATTTTATATGGGATGTAGAGAGAGCCAAACAACTTCTGTGTATTGGGTGGGTTCTTGTTTCTGTGATTTACACGAAATTTAAGAATCATTTAAAATTCCATTGAATATCTTTAGAAGAATAATAATATATCTCGGTTTTGAAAAACTCCCATTAAACTAACTTTTGAATTTATTCATATAGTGGCGGTATTGCATACGTTTGGAAAATTTGGGTGATATGAGCGTTCAATTGCGAGAAAGACATTGGAGGATATTCAGCTTATCGGGGACACTCGAAACCGTTAGAGGACGAGGAGTCGTTGGCCAAGAACCAGTTTTGTCTAAAACTTTACCAGCTTTTCAATACAGTAGTCACGTCAGCTTACAGGCACCTAGTGGCCATATGTGGTAGGCAGACAAGACAATACAAGTCAAGATTATTTTCAATCTTTAATCAACGGTTTAGGTCATTCATTGGTATATGAATTTTTCGTTGGAAATCATTCAAAATTATCAATAATGCTGATAATAATAGATGGAAATTTTTAAATACAGAAAACTAAAACGAATAACGATTTGAGTAAGGAAAACTATGTTTTTTTTTTTGCATTCTAGGGGTACGTTTAGAATGGAAAGAGAAGATGGCTACGCGTTCGATTGTAGAATACCACCGTTTTCTTTGGAATCTAAAACCGAAGAGCCACCGACTCCGAATGCTGATTCATGAGATTGAACAATTGGTTTATTAATTAAGGAGAAGAAAAAAGAAAGGAAGAAAAAAATGAGCAAAAGTTTGAAAAAAAAAAAAAAAAAATCGATGAATGAGAAGCGAAAAATCGATCAATCAATTGAATACTTGTAAATCTTAACTCCTGTATATATTTCTCTTAATGTATTAATTAAAAAAAAAAAAACAAGATCAATGATCAATGATCAATGATCAATGATTAAGTTGTAATGTCTTATTACTTAGTTACAATAAATATAAATACGAATTTAATTTAGATTAGAACATACTCGAAACTTACGATTATTGAATAATAGATGATTTTTGTTGTTGTATACCTGAATAAAAGTATTTATAGAAAAAAAAAAAAAAAAAAACAAGATATCTTCTTAAAAAATTGTTCATTTTTATTAATCTATATTTGAAAATCTTACAAAATATCGATTATTATTATTAAAGTTCACAATATACAAAGGATTGATAAAGTAAATTGTGAATAATCAATGTCTGTTTTATTTTATCTCAACAACCTTATCAGCGTTTATTTATATTATTTTTACTATTTTCAAAAATCGCGCGCTGTGCTACGGGACGCACGCGTCATTCATTTGTTTAATCAAGTTCCCTAAATGTGTTAAAATCTTTAGGGTCGAATCGAGGTTCTTGGATGCCTATTAATATCTAAATATATATATAACATGATCAATAATAATCATTTCTAGCTCTTGAATATCTATCAGATTCTCTCCAATCCCGTAATTTTCTTTTTCTACTCAGCGTCATATTAGATTTTAGAAACTAGGTACTATATCCCTGCTCCAGCGTATAGTCAGTTGCTAGCTAACATACGTATACGCCTCCGCTTCTCATCAAAGGTCAGCTGGACAGCGCGACGCAAGAGTGCGGCGCGCCTCACTGTTTGTTACACACTGCTTCTCAACCATCGAAGGAATCAAGTTGTATTTGTAGAACGATGGTCGCCTGTAAGTATACTTCCACCTTTACTTTACTACTCACGAATATTATTATTTTTCCTATATTGCGAAAAAACAAAAAAAAAAAACTGTTATATATAAGAATTGATAATACAGTTCTATAGTCTATTGTTAAAAATTTAGAATTTAGCTATAAAATATTCTGTCATCAATCGCGAACGGTGCAGATTTTTAGATTGTCGATAAAAAATTCCGATCGGCAAATATCATAGTATAAACTCGCATTTTTTTTGCGCTGAGTCATTTATTCTTATGTATTTTGTTTAAATTATTTACTCATAAAAGAAATTTTTTTTTTTTTTTTTTTCCTCAAACGTGCTCGTGCATTCAAAGCTATTATACCTAACAAACTCATAATATGATATCACTTTTTAAAATAGTATAATACGTGATTAAAGAGGTTAGAATATGACGCAGCTAAATAGGTCAACACTGGGCTCAGCTGGAGAGCTGTCAGTTTGGAGATCGGGGGGTAAAGTGTTTTGACAGCTGTTCGGACTTACCAATGTCCTACCTACATAAATTATTATCTTGCTGATCATGTCGTGTCATTTTAAAAACTGAAATTTATTCATTTAACTATCCTCATCAGGCCTAGATTCTACATTATATGTATTTAGAAATCGTATTATACACCCAATTTCTCTTCAATTCTCACGCAATTTATATTAAAATTAACGAAATTAATTATTTTTTTTTTTTTTTAATCCTAATTAGGTTTTTATTGTATTCTTTCTTTTCCTGCTTTATTATTTTTTTTTTTTTAACAAATTAATCATTACTCATCATTGATGCATAATATGCTACAGATTTTTTTCTGCTACCTAAAATAAATCAATATTTTTTTAGTCAAGGTGTGATTTAGAAAAAAAAAAAAATCACACATATTATATATGCAAAGTATAACAGGGATTTATACATAGCTAGGCGTTTAAAAATCTACAAGAGAAAGGCATCTAGACCATAGACAGCCATTAGTATAGAATAATTATTCAAAACCTGTTGCATTTCATTAAATACACAAATCTTTTATCACAGCTTTGTAGTATAGGTACTAAAAAAAAAAAAAAAAAAAACTATTTAAAAAAAATTATGAAGAATTTTATTTTTTTTTTCCCCATCGCATATGTAAAGAATAAGATTGATCAATCAATGTACCTTTTCCTCATAAAAAGAGTATAAACTTATATAAGTAGTTGTAAATTTTGTAACAGATAAGGAAAGTAAAAAAATAAAAAAAATAAAGAAAGAGAAGGATAAAGGTATAATTTATTAAATTGCATCAAGTAATGAGACAAAATCTTTTTTAAGCAGCAGGGGTTCTCACTCCGGATATACTAAACGATTTACGAAGCAAGTTTTACGCCGACGAGCGTAATGTATTGGCGCAAAATGTTTGCACAAAAATAGACCCACTTGAAGCGTGCGTTTCTAGAAAGAATTTAGAACAAACTCAACATGTTTTTAATCACAAAGTTGAAACCGAAGGAAAACCAGTTACCAATCAAAAGAACTCTGGACGTTGTTGGATATTCGCTACTTTAAATGTAATACGAGTTCCTTTTATGAAACAGCACAATTTAGACGAGTTTGAATTCAGCCAAGGATACTTATTCTTTTGGGACAAGGTCTGTATCTAATCAGAGACAAAAATTACTCACAGCATTCCTACATTATCACCAAACCAAATGATGTTTTTTTTATATTTTCTGCATTTTTCAGATCGAACGATGCAACTACTTCCTACAAAACATGGTCAAGGCAGCTAAACTTGGCGAAGCAGTAGATGGCCGTTTAGTATCTTATCTACTTAACGACCCAACGTGCGACGGTGGCCAATGGGATATGATAGTTAATCTGATAAACCGTCACGGTCTTGTACCAAAGAAGTTATTCCCTGAATCGTTCAGCGGTGAATCAACAATGCGTATGAATAGCCTGTTGAAAAGTAAACTGAGAGAGTTTGGAAAGATTTTAAGAGATCTACACGAGAGCGGAGCGTCTGATACAGACATAGAGAATCGTATTGTAGAACAGATGACTGTAATTTACAGAATTGTTGGTATCTGTTTAGGAATTCCCTCCGAAACATTCACTTGGGAATATTACGATAAATCAAAAAATTACAACTGCGTTGGTCCGATAACACCCGTTGAATTTTATGAAAAATATGTTAAGCCCAGTTTTAACGTCGACGACAAAGTTTGTCTAGTCACTGACCCTAGGCCAACAAATTCTTACGGAAATGCTTACACCGTTGATTATTTGGGTAATGTTGTTGGCGGTAGAGCAACCATTTATAATAATCAGCCTGTAGAATTACTCATGAATCTATGCGCTGAAAGTATTAAGCAGAATGAACCAGTATGGTTTGGTTGCGAGGTAAGCAAACGATTTGCAGCCAAACAAGGCATTCAAGACCTCAAGGCGCATGATTTCAAACTCGTATTTGGCACCGATGTTCAAGTTGGACTTACCAAGGCGGATAGATTGCTGTATGGAGAGTCTATGATGACTCACGCTATGGCATTCACAGCTGTTTCTATAGATGTGAGTATGGATTTTTTATTTATGAGTTGCGCGTTTAAATTACCTTGTTGGTAATTTAAACGCCGCAATTTATTCTTGGAATTCAATTTGTTTACTCTATGCTGTTGACTCAACACTGGCGATAACCAGATAAGTAATTCTCCAAAGCTACTTATCTACGCAGTACTTTATAGAACATTATACTTCAATCATGTTTTATGATATTCTATAAATTAAACTATTTTCCATTACTTATGTGAAACTTATTTTTCTCATTACAGAATGATGGAAAAATAAAGAAATTCAGAGTAGAAAATTCCTGGGGAGATGAGCGCGGCGAAAAAGGGTATCACGTTTTATCTGCAGACTGGTTCTCAGAATTTGTGTTCGAAGTTGTTGTGGACAAAAAATATGTGCCTGATGATGTTATGGCAGTGTTTAAACAAGAGCCCATTGTTTTACCGGCCTGGGACCCTATGGGAACACTTGCTCAGTGATTATAAGCATTTGGCGAAGATTATCAGATGCAATTTATTCTTGTAGAAGTTAAAACTGTAGTGGAGTCGAATTTTAGCGCATATAAACAGTTCTAAATAATATTATCTCTGCATCACACGCTTATACATGATTGTTCTAAACATTTTCAAACACCTATATAAAATTGATATAGGTAATAGTTAGCCACGGGCTGGAACCGACTCCACAACAGCCTTAATAAATTCATAATATTGTTACGCGCTATTGGTATAAGAGTAACATTCGAAAAAATCAATTTTTATAACATTTACTAATCATGAATCCCTACTTAAGTTAGTAGGATTATTGCTCTATTGTCATAACGCCTTCAAGGGGATAGACGATAGTTCATTTTTTTCATAAAATGACAAAAACTATCAGTCCTTAGTTAATTCCTCTTTGAAATTGACTAAACAACAAACAAAAAAAAAAAAAAAAACACATGTAATGAAGACATTAATTAACTATGGGCTACCCCCTTGGTATTTTATTATAAATTATTGCTTCTGAGAAACTTGGCCCTATGGAATTATAATTGAGCATTATTATGGGAGACATTGCGATACTGTAAATTTATTTTAGACTATTTTCCAAAAGAATGACAAAAAAAGAAAAAAAAAAAAAAAAAAAGAAAGAAATAATGTATGATATAGAAAATACGGAATATGTATTTGCTTTTACATGATGTATAGTAATTCATGTATGTACACCTCTGGTGGGTAGCTAGACTTGTCAGGTAAAGTCATCTTGCTAGTCAATTGACCAAAGATAGTATGCCTAAAATTCAAGTCTATAACTAAATGCACACACACACACCTAGTTTAAAAATGATAAGATCTTAAATATAATACATAACTAAATTATTTCCGGTTTATCTATTGACCATTAAATCAACAAAGCAATTATTATTGATCAATAGGTATTAGTCGGATTAATTAAACGTTGATTCTTTAAAGATTAAAAGAACGAATATTACAAAATATAAGAAATGATTTTCAAATCAATATTAGGTATAGTAGATAAACGCAATTATATTTCATTTTGGCTATTTTGAATAAAGACTATCTATTTATGATCTGTGCCATCGCCTGTCGTGTTGCATGCTGCATTTTGTATTTGAAATCAATATTCAAGACTCGATGCAACAAAGATATGAATAAAACCAAATAATAAAATGCGAACTACATATTATGATTAATCATTGTTATTTACGCCACAAAAAAAAAAAAAAAAGAAAAAAATTTAATACATTCTATTATATTAAGGATACAAGCTAACACTGCAATCAGAAATTGAAACCAAATTGTCATTTTAATATTTTATACGATCGTGTATGTTATAGTTGAGCAATTTATTGCCAGTTAGGGAATTATAAAAAATCCTGAAAGGTCCTGAATACGATATAAATGATTTTCATTTAATTAACATAAAAGTACCTAATTTTCTTGTATATCATCAAAGTGTTGTGTTGTATTGTGTTCATTGTTAAAAAAAAAAAAAAAAAAAAAAAAAAAATAACAATAATAATTTGTAGAATTATCTTGTTTTCAATAAAGTTTCATCAGCCATAATAATTAGTCAAAATTAGGGAATACTAATTTTCAACTGCTCCTGATTATTGAAATTTTACAATTTTTTGCATATTTATGTTTAGGTACATTATTAATATAGATAATACTCTCATACACTATGAGAATAAAATCAAAGTAGGTGTGTATTAAAGAATTGACCAAACATGAAATATTTTTTACTCTGTTTAGTTATTTTTCATGACTAGTTTATTTACAAAAAATATACAAATTATTATTTGGTCGTAAGTTCGATTCCACCGTTATAATACATCATGTACTAAGATGTTCTTAATTGTTTTTTCATTTTATAAGTGTATTGAAGTTTGGCCCATACTCCTTTGCACATATTTTGTAGTCTAAAATCTTTTTCTTTAACAGCTAAACGATAATTATCCCTAACTGTGTCCCTCGCCACTTCCAGATATCCACGTTGAAGCAGACTTAATGCAGCCCACAACTTACATCTAGCTACTAAAAGAGGATCTCCTAAACGTATTGCCAGCTGAAGTTGACTAACTGATATTTTTCCAGCCATCTCAGCCTGCAAAATAAATACCAAATCAATTGTTTTTTTTTTCTTCTTACTCATTAACGAACCATAGTCGAGGTCGAGTCTTTTATCCCTTCATATCGAAGCCCAATACGAATAACAGCACATTTCAGATTCCGGGTGAAAAAGAGCACTTTTCATATTCCGGGTGGAAAAGAGCACGTTTCAGATTCCAAGTGAAAAAGAGCATGTTTCAGATTCCGGATGGAAAAGAACACGTTTCAGATTGCGAATGAAAAATAGCACGTTTCAGATTCACTCGAAAACTAGCACAATTCAGGCGAAGCAAATATTACTCATTAGTAAGTGTCAGGTAGGTTTATTATGAAATTGGAAATGCACAATTATGCACAAAAACTCGATTCAATTTTATCATTGAATGGTTAATTCAATCTCATAATAAACCTACCCGACACTTGCTAATAAGTAATATTCGGTTCAACCTGAATTGTGCTAGTTTTCGAGTGAATCTGAAACGTGCTATTTTTCATTCTCAATCTGAAACGTGTTCTTTTCCATCCGGAATCTGAAACATGCTTTTTTTCACCCGGAATCTGAAATGTGCTGTTATTCGTATCGGGCGACGATATATTAATAAAAAATTTTGGGCAGCTGATAGATCTCGAATCTCGTTAAGCCTAAATTTCTTCCTTTTTCTATCTCTACTTGAGAATTGCTAAGGAAAATGAAACTCCAAGTATATTTAGACTCGTGAACTTCTTACACAATGTTCAAAAGTTTCTCCTAGAGCTGAGAATCCTCCTCCTAGAGTAGACAGCCAAGACATGGCATGATCGAGTTCTCTTCGTTCCAAAGCCATTTGTGTCACTCTCTCATTCCTGAAAAATATTTCAACTATAGATTATAGTGATCGAAACTTTAAGAGACCTGTAAATACTTGCCATTTATAACCGAGGGATTGATGTACAGGCATTTTTAACCTAATATAAATCACACCGTCTTTATCTCTAGGAATTTTTGATCGAGTATATTCTATCAGTGTTTTTAACGCCGCTTGACGATAAACGTTTGATCTTTTCAACGTGTAAATGTATACAGATATTAGATATGCATTTATACCACGACGATTTAATTTCAAACTTATACTAAAGTCTGATTTATTTTTTTGATAATTGTTACAGTCAGTTTCTCCCTGATCTCGTTGATTATTATCAAGCCTTTCGCAATATTTATTGTTATAATCTTTAACACCGTTATTAGCGATTATTAAATTATCGTAAATGTTATTATTTCTCGAGTAAATTACGACGTGAAATTCTGACTCCATTTTTAAATTGGTAAAATAACAATAAATTACCAATCTTTGAAATATTATTTATTACGAAGAAAAAAAAAAAAAAAAAAAAGTTTTTAGGTTATGTGCAGAAAAAATAAAAAAAAAAAACCAAAAATTAGTTTGAGACAACGGTGTTAAGTGACAATTGTTGATGCGGTGATTTTTATTCAGATTGTCTAAACAAAACTAAGAAAATAAAGCATAGATAATATCGTTTTCTGTAGATAAATAATAAGCTTGTAAAATATATTATGAAAGATTTATTTATAGGTTATGCTACGCTCTTATTATACGAAGGACTAGTTTTTTTTTTAAACCATCAGTATATGTTTACTTTGAACTGATCGATGGATGATAGCAAATGAAGTATTCGTGACTTATAATAATAAAAATGACACAAAAAATATATAGTATCTCTAGTTTTGAGTCTTCTATATTTGATTTTGAAGATACTAAAGTAAATAAAAAATATCCCGCGTCACGCCGGTATGTGATAGAACTATTTAATTATTATTTAAACCAATGAGAATACGTATGTAGAACACACCTCCGACATTGACCAATGAAATGTTTGATAATATACCGGAGCAACGTGTGACAATTGAAATATATATATTATTCTATTAATAATAAATAATGACATAAAATGTTTGAAATAAATATGTTTAAAAAATTTTATTAAGGTATTAAAAAAAAATAATTTACAATGATTATAGGTTATATATGGGACTATTTTATCTGACTTCACTTGAGCCAAGCGCGCTTGACTACTGCGTCAGTGTGCGCGCAACGTATTTTACAATTCCTGTCTGGTTTTTGCGGACCGCTGCTGCTATTGGGGCCTCCGATCTCGGTCGCGACAGGTTGGGTTCACCCCCGTCGTTCAATTCGAAAATTCTGTGTGTTTTAAATTATAATAAAATATAATACATCAATAAATCGTATTAAATCAGTTGTTGTAATAAAAAATTCTTGATAAGTGATATATTTTGAGGCGAAATTTTTAAAAATCGTTATAATAAATAGGGGAAATAATATAATAATATAATATAAAAGGATTAAATAACGTATCTAATATATCAATAATTAATTATGGCGTTTCTTAGATCGGTACCAAGGTGTTGTGCCGGATCTAAATTTGGAAGAACCATACCGCTACCGGTACCCTTAAGTATTTTAGATAATAAATCCCGTCCTGCAGTTCATCAGCTTTTACAAGTTTCGGAAAAACGCGATTTTGACAGTATTATAGTTCGAACAAATACATCAGCGGCGTCGACTGGCAGCGGCGGTGGTAGCGGCAGCGGTGGTGGTGGTGGTGGAGGAGGAGGCGGTGAGACGATAAAACCCGTTCCAAGGCAAATTGATCCTCTCGACCTAAAATTCAACGACCCCATAGCTTCATTCAAAAGTAAAACTAACGGGGATCTTGTACGAGCTTATATCGTCTTCCAGATATGTTCCATAGACTTTATTGTAGAAAACAACATGAAGGTGAGTTTAGCATTTTCGAGTTAGCATAACCTCGCAAACTATACGTTATACTTAACCACCGCTACTACTTACTTATCGACAGTCGAATTTTACCTTACGAAAAAAAAAAAAAAAACAAAAAAAAGAACATTCAACGCATGAATGATTCAGACTACATACTTTAATTAATATACGCTAATATTATTATCTAGTACGAATTTATGTTTACAGATTTACCATAAGCCAAGATATAGAAATATTAAAGTATAGATCGAGATAGATGCACACGCTGCATTCGTCGTTAGTCGTTGAGTGTTAATGCTATATCTTTTCTCACGATTTCTGCAATAATAATATTAACAATTAATTAATCATTTCGTTATTTCTTCTTTTTTTTTTTTTTTTTTTGATTTTTTTTTGATTTTTTTCTTCATCGAATCGAAGGCGTAGTATTTTTATTATATAAATTTAGTTTTTAGCATGATTCTGGAGTTTCGATAATGTCGAATTTCATTATACAATATTATATATTTAATATAATAATATGTAACGGGAATATTCTTTTCTCGGACTGACAGATGATATTATCATATCAGATTAAAGTTTAAAGTCTTTTCTTAAACCTACCGGTCTACCGATTATAATACATTATATATTATGTTATGTATGAATATAGTATATTATACATACTTTAGGCGCGGTTAGACTTCCGGTTTTTCTTTATCCCGTTGAAGATTATTAATCTTTTTGTATTCATCGTACTATAATATTTAAAATTCAAAAGTGAATATTTAGTCCGTATAGCATATAAGCATATTATTTTAATGATAGACTAGTAGCTAATAAATTTTTGATGAATTTCACGCAGTTATCACAAAGTCCGAATTCAGCATGTCGATATTAAGTTTGTTTTTCACGAGCATTTTAAAAATTTTTTAAATTTTATTACAAAGGTCAGGGTAATATAACTCGCGGACTATATAGACTTCCGCAAAGTAGAGATTATAGAAATAATTTTCCAAATTTCGATTGATACGATTTTTTTTTTTTTTTTTTTTCTTTGTTTCATTGGTATTTTTTTTTTTTACTAGCTCGCAAAAAAAGTTATAAATTTAATTATAGCCATAGATAAAATTCGAAACGAAGGATTAACTCTAAAAGTAATAATGATAACATAAAAAATTACATAGCGGAAGAAAAAAAAAAAAAAAAAAGAAATAAAATACAAGAAAAGAAAGAAAGAAAAAAAAAAAAAAAACCCCTAGAAAATCGTAACTCTTACATAACTTGCGGAAGTAGTGAGAGAGGAGGGGGAGTTCACTTCGGTGCACCGCCAACTCCGTAGAACAGAATTCACGTCTAGGCCTGCTTGCTGCAGCACGACGATGTTGCACACTGTACAGCACACTGAAATCAATATCGTGCTGGTAAAGTGTGTCGTGTGTATATAATATGTAGTATATAGATATATAGATATATTGGTAATGTAGGTACATACATGCACACGGTAGCATTCGATATATTATATGCACTAGTTTCTTTTTTGCAGTTTATCTTCTTTCATTTTTGTTCAAAAGAATTTTGAAAATTGTATAAATACTATACTATATCGTAATTTTTTGTAGTTTAAATATTTATTCGAATCGTTTTTTTTTTTTTTTTTCATATTTTTTTTTTTATATTTAATTATTTATATATACATAGTTTAGGTTCGTATATAAAATATACTATATAGATACGGATACGAGGTATCAGGTTCATTCAATGCTATACCTAGGTCTAGCCGCAGAAAAGACAGACTGCAAGTAACTGCAACCGTTGAGTTATACATGTAGCTACACATTAGTAGTATAGATAATTCTGATATTTTCTTATGAAAATCGCTGCTCATCTGATACCCAGAGTTTAAGTTAAATTAAAATATTATTTAAAGTTTTGGAAAGAATATGAAAGACTTTAAAACTATAGAAACAGTGAAATCTATCAAATCAAATTATAAAGTAGATATGGGAATATAGGTGGGGTGAAGTTCGGAATTTTTAAAAGTCACAACTTGAAGTTTTCAAAAAGAGTTAAGTTAAAAATTCCGAAAGCTATAAAGATCCGAAAGCCCAAAACTTCGAAACTCGAAATTTATGGCATTCATTCTCATTCATTCAGTGTTTAAACATCCCGGCTGTAATGATCGAATCAAAACCATAATAAATATATATTATCTATTATAAATAGAAAATCGTTTAGTTTCAAGCATGGTGACGAACAAGCGAACTACATTGTGCCAATTCCTTCCTTGCGTAACTGACCATATTACTATCGAGATGACGATAAAGTACCCTGTAGTATCTATTATATGTATATATATTAGGGTGGCGCAAAAAAACAGACTATTTTTTTTTTTTTGAGTCTCGAGTGAAAAAATGTTAGTTTTTGATGTTTTAAGAGCCCTCTCCAAAGGACAGCTCAAAAAAAAAAAAATTTTAAGAGGTCGCTCCAAATTTTTTTAAATTTCAAAAATCGTCAAAAATCGAATTTTTTTTTTCTAATTCGAATTTTAATTTTTTTTTCTCGTTACGGTATAATTTTACAGACCAAAAAAAAATAAGTTTCTGAAAGTTTCAGTTCAAAATTTAAATTTTGAAAGGTCGCTCATAATTTTTTTTAATTTATCAGTGCATACTTTAGATTTTTTAATTATTTAATTATTAAAAAATTATGAGCGACCTTTCAAAATTCAAATTTTGAACTGAAACTTTCAGAAACTTATTTTTTTTTTGACTGTAAAATTATACCGTAACGAGAAAAAAAATTAAAAAAAAAAAAATCGATTTTTGACGATTTTTGAAATTTAAAAAAATTTGGAGCGACCTCTTAAAAATTTTTTTTTTAGCTGTCCTTTGGAGAGGGCTCTTAAAACATCAAAAACTAACATTTTTTCACCCGAGACTCAAAAAAAAAAAATAGTCGGTTTTTTTGCACCACCCTAATATATATAATACTTATATATAGGTATATCGATGTCCCCAAATCTCGCGGAAACAAGGTTTATCATGCATTTTACATACCTACACGAATTCGAACAAAAAAAAAAAAATAAATAAAAATAAAATAAAACATTTTATTTATGCTGATAAACACTTCGATTTTCAAAATCATTTCTACTATAAGTACACAGAAAGAAAGGGTAACTTGATTCAAGAAAATTTTGCGGTCCAAAAATGGAGACCGAAATTTTCTCGGATCAAATCAAAAATTTTCTCGAACCAAGAAAATTGGCACAATTTTCTTGGTTCGAGAAAATTTTTGATTTGATCCGAGAAAATTTCGGTCTCCATTTTTGGACCGCAAAATTTTCTTGAATCAAGTTACCCTTTCTTTCTGTGTAATGATTGGAAAATTATTTTCAATTTCTTGAATTAGGATATCGATATATAGATTTCATAAACAATAATCGCTGCACACTCCAGCTTGTTTTCCCTGATATGAATTTTATTGTAATTTTTACGTTTTCTTTCTATATTTTTCAATTTTTATATACTGACTCACAATAATTATATGTATACAAAATATAAGTATATAGGTATATATATATATACGCAGTAAATTCTCAAGATATATCGCTTATATCGTATGTGAAAATAAATTGGGAAATAGCCAAATCGTATGAAATTGTTTAAATCTTTTGCTACCGGCGATACGCTGTCTGAAACTGTTCTCTCAGCTGAGTTGCATAACCGCGTATACTATGTACGTACAATAGGTGTATTAAGGTAGTACTTTATCCATTATCGTTTCGAATAATCTGAAACTCTGCACACTTTTTAAAATTTTACAGATTTTTCAACGACAAAATTAATTTTATTTATCACAATTTTGAGATAAGAAATTTTTTTTTTTTTTTTTTTTTTGGTCCGCTGTAACTTCGATTTTTATGAAATACCTACTACTATACAGGCAAGGAGTCTATACCAAGTTTGAGATTGTTCGGAGCTGTATACTGTGATACTGGAAGAAAAAAAAAAAAAAAAAAATTAACCGCGAAATGTTGCAAATCGTATTTTATTCGAATATGAAAATTCGAAGGATTTGTGGCGATACTTAAAATTGAGATATGAATCTGGGATTTTAGCTACATTCTTTTGTATATATTTGGAGACGTAATAGCCTATGAGAGCATTGAAATTCGAAAATGATTAAATCAAGTACCTGATGCACCCTAAACTACGTATAGTACCTATTTACATGAAATTCAAGCTTTTCTTGCCTGACAAATTCGATGTTGTACATTATATTCGAATGAATGGTCGTATAATTTTCAGCGAGGTCAGTTGTACTATTACAAATAAAGTATGTGCATAATATGACTGATATTTCATGTATATATATAGGTAGGTAATAATTATGTACCGAGAGTTCATATTACGTCACTAATTCCAGTTAATGATGTAAAACACACGTGTATAGGTACACCTATATAGAGGTACAGTATACATACATATTCTCTAATCCTCTTGCGAAGGCTGTTGGATTATCTATTCAACAATCCCCAGGATTTAGGGATTTTTATATATATACCTATACACGTATATTATATCCTATATGTACATATACGTGTATATAAACGGATATATATATAAGCATTACTATGCATTACCTATAACTGTCCCACAGGGGATTTTCCAAGCGAAATAATTAACTGCACGATGATACCGTGTATACAATATTATAAGGTGGCGTTATTTTAGGTCTGAACGAATTTTTTATCCGGTCACAACCCCCCCCCCCCCCCTCCCCCCCCAAATCGCTTTCAAATAAATAAAAAAAAAAACCCTATAATTAATTCAGACTTTTATTTCAATGTTATTGACCCTTGATGAAATTTTTCATTGACCCAATTTTCTTGGTTCGAGAAAATTTTTGATTTGATCCGAGAAAATTTCGGTCTCCATTTTTGGACCGCAAAATTTTCTTGAATCAAGTTACCCTTTCTTTCTGTGTACAACGTCTTAAAGGATTTGATCTGGTATTTGAATATATAACGCTTGAATTTCAATTTCAAGACGATGATATCAGCCGAGGATAATTCTTAAAGCCGTTGACCTGAAGAAACTCATATATTATATATATATAAAACATAAATTTATCATTATACTAGTTACTAAAAAAAAAAATGTTCTTTAATCATTCGAGATGCGAAGTTGAACAATCAAATTTCGCGATGTATAAATCGCACGATAAGAAATCATTTCAATTTTTACTAGGTATTCAAATTTCGATCTGACGTACCTACTACTGAAATAAAATTTTAAAACTCGTTTACTCGGAATAGAAAATTACGGCATTACCTCGGTCTATAATATAATATTATACCTACTTTGCCATCTCTCCGCTAACTAGCTCGCAAATATATTATCAATTAATTATTAATTACCTGACCCGAAAATCGATTTAATAAAATATATTTAATTTTAGATAACTAGTAGGTAGGTAGCTATTATTATTACCCAGAAAATATAATATTAGCAAATCGACTGCAGAGAAGGCTACGCTACTGCAGTATATAGCGGATGAACTTATTGATTATTCAAGTTCCAGTAGGAGTGTAGGACAGACTGCTGCTGGGTTTAGCGTGCAATGCACTCTGGGTATAAATGCACCAAGAATCTAATAAATTTTTCAATTTTTTTTTTTTTTTTCTTCTTTCTATTATACGTATCAAATTAGTAATCGTAGGTTTGATTATCACAGTTTGATATATGCAATATGCATACTTATATAATAAAATTATTAGCCAATTATTATTGAAGAATTGAATCGGCGTTATAATTAGGGCCATCAGGTCACTCAATCTTAGACAAGGCATGGCTTATGATTATTATAATAGTGGTTTATGGGTTCTGGTTTTCTTTTCAATTAGAACGATTTTCTATGAATAATTGACCGTTTTTTACTTAAGGAGACGAATTAATCTTATCGAATGACGTAAGACCCTTTAATCTATTTCGGCCTTTAACCACTTCCGGTTACCGGTATTTTATCAGTAACACGTGAATGTAGAAGATATTATGTAGGCTAAAATAATATGTATGAATAGAAGAAAAAAAAAAAGCGCTTTTAGGCTTTCTTTCTCTATTTTCAAAATCTCGAATGGAAGAGAAATTCCGAATTTTGAAATTATAATAAGACTCGGAGTTTTCGGGAACACGAAGAACACCGCGGATGTTCAGAATCCGGAAAGCTAACAGTCCGAAAGGCCAGACCTTCGGAACTTGAAATTCACGCATGTAATCATTCAACTTCTGATAACTCGGACCTGTATTGATCTCGCATCGTAATCAATAAGGGGTTAAATTAATCGTCTTGAGATGTAATACTTTATTTGTAAAAAAGAAGAAAAGTTTTAAAATATCCTATCGATTATTATTTATGACATGCATGAAGTTATCGATCGAAGTATAGATAGAATTGGTTTCCGTATATATAAAGATGGTCTCGATTAGTATAATCGAACTTTATCCAATTCTATCCAACTTTATCCAAAACGTGCACTTTTTCACCCGGAATCTGAAATGTGCTGTTATTCGTATGGGGCGTCGAAACATAACATATGCATAATTTCGTTGTGGGAAATAATTGGCGCAAATTTTCTGGGTTTTAGGTAAAAAAATTCAACGTTACTAAGTTCGTGTATAAAAATTATATAGAAATTGACATTCCACTGTGACATGTATCGCTAATTATATATATAACAATAAACCGCACCCGTCTTTATATATATTCGCTATTTAATCCCCGGCTCGTGTTTCGCGCGTGTCGAATGTTCGTATATAGTTATAATACTATAACAGTGCAGCCGAAGAGTCTCGTCATTTATAATTCCCACCTCTCGTTGTCGGTCTCGTAATTCATTTTAATAACTCGAAATCCTCGCGGTGATTATAATGACAAACTTTAATCTTCCGGGTCACTGCAACAGATTACTGCACAATGCATATATATATGTATGAATCTGAACCGTTTAATTAAACTCAGCTTTGGAGTAGTATATGGCGCGAAAAAAAAAAAAAAAAAAAAAAAAATGATACAGCTTTCCATGATTTATGAAAAATAATTATTCATTTTATTACTGCAGCTATATATAAGATTCTAAAGATTATATGCGGATATTTTCGCACATTTGAATCACTGCGTAATCACAGGTTCATAATTACATATCTGTAAAATAAATAAATAAATTAAACGTATATGCTTATAGTTTATCTATAGGTAGAAGATTTTCAAGTATAACATGTATATAGAATTTATTTTACGGTGAAAAAATAAAAAAAAAAAAAAAAAAAATCGAAATATTGATAATTTCGTATAGAAATGGATTAGTTTTTGGCTCTAAATTGTTTTTTGATCGTCTATATGCGGTTGGTTTTTCGTGAAATTTTTTCAGAAATATAATTCCAATAATTAAACAGAACTTAGAATAATAATGCCGCGATAATGAATGATAAAAATGTTCGAATTTATTATAATATATAATAATTTTATACATTCGTATAGTAAATAATTTTCGTACATTCTGATATTGATATAGCTTCAAGTGTACAATTCTTATATCAGTAATATAATTATGTGTAAAATAATGTTTCTTAAAATCTGATGCTAATATATGTATGATAAGAACTATTAGATTAGTTTGTTAATAAAAAAAAAAAAAAAAAAAATATATCTCAAACAAATATTGGAATGATGTGAAACGGTTTCACAGCTGTACCTACCTACTATCAAATGTATTTTGCGAAATTGACGTACATATATGAAATCTTCGCCTAAGCCAAAGTAAGACTAGAATTTGAAATAGTTAGAGTTTAGAGCTATAAGTACGGCTTGTCACAGGCCAGACAGAGGCAACAGTTTTAGAACGTAGATATTTCTGTGGAGTGTACAGAAGTACGTAAGTATATTTATACACGTGCGAGTATTTACATACATATACATGTATTACATTTTTTTTTTATGAAGATCGATGTTCTCTGTTGGATAAAAAAAAGAAAAAATATGTAAAAAATATAATAACGTACGTCGATTATGAAAATATATTTGAATAAAATTTATATATTCTGGTAGATCGAAATTTGATAAAAAAAATTATACAAGAAATCGATTTCTTGGTACGATCAAACAGCTATAGATTTGAAAATATATTGGAAATTTTTGATACGGATATTAAAAGAAAACAATATATTGGATTAAACGTATAAACGTACGAGAAAATTTTCTTTTAAAATGAGAAAACTTTTTATGAAAAAACACGAGTTATAAGATTTTTTGAAAATTCTGTTCAAATTCAGGATATAAATTTCGATTCTTTTGCACAGAGATATCGCGTCCGGATCGTGCAGAGCGTCTAAAGATCGATAAATCGCATCGTCTATATCTATTATTCTACTCGCAATATTAGTAACTAGGAAATTAGGCAACATAATATAAGCTTAAAATATAATGACACAAAAAAAATGTCGTTAGTTTGAAATAAAAATTTTGGAAGAACTGTACCATTTTTGAAAAATAATTTTTCTCTTCATTCGACAGTGCAGGATAAAATCTTTTTTTATTCTATAAGTATCAAAAAAAAAAAAAAAAAAAAAAAAAAAAAAAAAAAAAAATTGAAATAAGATTATAATATCGGCTAGTATATATTCGATCGCATGTTACATATTATTATGTATGTACTATACAATTGTCTGTATAAACCTTATAGCTTGTTTGCTCAGTGTTTCTGTCGAATAATTAGCTACGTCGTGTGGTCTCCTTCTCTCTCTTTATTTTTTTTCCTTCTTTTTTTCCTATTTCTGTCTTTATAAGGCCTCCGTACACACTTTTGTGTCTGAGTACTTATACTACATACCCGCATCTATATGTATATACTACCTATATCTTTCTGGTATCGCGCACTTATGACGAAAATAACACTTTTACGTAACCCATTATATTTTCCTATATGACCTATAGTCTTAGAAAATACATAGGTATGCCTAAAAATTAAACCATGGAATATCTACATCTCAGCGTATATCAATTCTTTTTTTTTTTTTTTTTGTCCGATGTATTTAGGCAAAAAGACTGAAAATATGTTTTTTTAAAACTTTGAAATTGAAAATTCTGTACTTCCATCATTTTTATGTAGCATGTAGCGAATATTACGGTTTAAAGAAAAATTTTACGACTTTATGTCACATAAAAATTGCATTTGTGGTGTTTATACAATTTCATGCCATTAGACACGCGTTATATCGTCAGCGAAAGGATATACCTTCTCACGATTTTCAGTGTTTCCCGACTTTCCTTATATACCGCATATACATACAATATTATATATATATAATTTAGACCGGTTCAAAAAAATCGACTGTATTCTTTTTTTTTTTTTATTTTCGTATTGAAATACTTTCGAGGGGCTGAAAAAAGATGTCTGTTAAAAGCGGAGCTCTTAATATTAAGATTTAGAGGTCGTTCATCGCGGATTTCTATTTTCCATTTGAATAGCATAGGAAATTTTTTTTTTTTTTTTCTTTTATATAATTTTGTAGCTCACAAACCAATGAACAAATCCAAATGACTCATACATATTTTCATAGGAAATTGAACACTCTACAAAAAGCTTCTCTTATCATTTTTTGATAAATTAACTCCTTCCAAAGTTATTCAAGCTCAAAGTTCAATTTATAGTTGAGTTAACTATTTTTTTTTTTTTTTTGTGATTTTTTTTTTCCACAATGATAGATACATTTTTTAGAGTGTTCAATCCCCTATCAAAATATCTAAGAGTCATTTGAATTTGTTCATTGGTTTGTGAGCTACGAAATTCTGACGAAAAAAAAAAAAAAAATTCCTATGAGCTATTTAAATGGAAAATAGAAATCTTAATATTAAGAGCTCCGCTTTTAACAGGCATCTTTTTTTCACCCTCCCCGAAAGTATTTCAATGCGAAAATTAAAAAAAAAAAAAAGAATAGTCGATTTTTTTGAACCGGTCTAATATATATATATATTTATATATATCGCATATATCGCTGCAGATGTATAAAAGCTGTGTGAAATAAATCAATGTGGTCGAATGATGTGAGGAAAGTGAGTTGTTGGAGTACCGGGAAGCCGATGGCCGGCTCCGGATGGCGACTTGTCGGCCTTGAGATTATCTACCAACGTGTATTATATACACAGCGGTTCTTATTGTTAGCTGAGCGGTGCTCTGTGTCGTGTAGAATTAAAAAAACCGGTTGAAAGATATTTGGAGTTGCCGCCCGAACCTGATTTCTATATGTAATTTTTATCCCCCTTTCCACGTAACCGCATATATCGCAGAACAGGATTTAGGTAATATCCTTCGCGTCGCGCCTACAGATCCCAAAAAAAAAAAAACAAAAAACAAAAACGGTAAAAAATTTAAATGATTATATTTTTTTTCGGTTTTGAACGAGTCTTAATTTATAATTCATGAGGCGAGTGGAATTCTCCACAATTTTTTCTATACAAGGATGAAAAAAAAAAAAAAAAAAATGTATACAATTCAGTTTCTTATTCATTTTTACTTAATTTTTAGGAAAAAGACAGAAAAATTGAAGAAATTATGTAGATTCTAGATTTCTGGATATAGGTAGGCACAAAACCACATTTATACACAGAAAGAAAGGGTAACTTGATTCAAGAAAATTTTGCGCTCCAAAAATGGAGACCGAAATTTTCTCGGATCAAATCAAAAATTTTCTCGAACCAAGAAAATTGGCACAACTTGATTCAAGAAAATTTTGCGGTCCAAAAATGGAGACCGAAATTTTCTCGGATCAAATCAAAAATTTTCTCGAACCAAGAAAATTGGCACAATTTTCTTGGTTCGAGAAAATTTTTGATTTGATCCGAGAAAATTTCGGTCTCCATTTTTGGACCGCAAAATTTTCTTGAATCAAGTTACCCTTTCTTTCTGTGTATCCTATATCAAATCGGTGAAGGCTCTGCTATCTCAAATATATCTGATTTTTGTTTACCCGCCACCGCACACAGTAAAAAATTTTGCCTCACTTTTAAAATAAAGTCTTGTGTTAAAAATTTTTGTGTTAAATTTTTAAAATTTTAAAAATTTTTGTGTTCAATTTTTTGAATATTTAACAGAAAATTTTTTAACACAAGACATTTATGTTAAAAATGACGCAAAAATTTTTACTGTGCACATCTAAATTACAGGTACTCGTCTATGTACACATTACACAAACGAAATAAGTATAGGTACACATTTTTCGCTGACTGACGTCTGATTAAAATGTGGATCTCATGTGCGGCAATGATAAAGCCCACGTTTTTTTTTTTTTTTTTTTTTCTTTATATCTACGAATTTCGTATCGTTTATGGAAAAACGAATCATCAAAAATATTTTTATATTTGTAATTTGTCAGAGTAGGTTTATATCGAGTCTTGAATCTATCGTATAGCTGCTGTCACGAGAGATCGTCGACCCCAAATCAGCGCACATTCATGAAGCAACGTAACATAACATAAACATCTATTCTGTAATTCATTTCTATATGCTGCTATTTTTTTTTTTTTTTTTTTTCTTTTTTTTTTTTTTGTCACCTTGACTTCTGCACGTGTAGAATTATTTTTTTCGTCTTATTTTTCGGCCTTCAACGTCTGGTAGATATATATTTATTATATAACGACGACGAATACGAATTCGAACATTATTACGAATTTCTTTATATTAAATATATATATGTGTATATAGACACTGTGCAGTAAATTTTTCTTAAATTTATATACAAAAGAGGGAATAGTTTTTATTGTTCATAAAATTTATGGGATAATATTTGTACATATTAGTACATATATGTAGGTATAAATAGTTCGATTCTTCATCGTATAACAGCAAGGTCAATGTAAAGAATATATCGCGTGTGATACAACGAACAATTTATTCTGCTTCGAATTATTGATTTAGTCATTTTTTTTCAAGTTTTTCCCAAAATTTGTATGTTTTTAAACTTTCACAAGAAATTCACAGACTTTCACAGAAATTCGTATAACGTCGCTTACTATCTTCTGAAATTATTCGACGTGATTATTTTCCGTTCAGTGAGGTCCAAAAAGTCGCAATAGCGCCAGGAATTACGACGTTCTGATTTTAATTGGCCAATTCGAAAATCCAACGTTTTTGAACATATTTTGGGTTTTTTTTTTTTGCGTGAATATACACGGAGAGAAATGTCAAGTAAATATTCCTATGCAGCATGGTAATGGTTACCATGCTCTATATTGCTCTATAGTTTGTATACATAATTAGTTTATATACAAACTATAGAGCAATATAGACATGAGCATGGTAACCGTTACCATGCTGCATAGGAATATTTACTTGACATTTCTCTCCGTGTACACGAGAAAAAAAAAAATTATACAATCTCGTAAAAGGATGATAAAATCGTGGCAAGGTTTCGAAATCTCAGTGTATCAGAAAAAACAAAAAAAAACAAAAAAAAAAACTGATCAACTAATCGTGAGAATTTCAGTTACATTCTAATAATACGAAGTTTAAATGTATTTTATCGTATAATATTATCTCGAAGTATTATATAATATGACGTATCATACCACGTGCGCATAATATGAAAAAATCAATGTCAACACCATTATCTAATAATTACGACGAGTTAGTTAAGATGATTTATAGTATTATATTAGTTGATTCATTCGGGAGAGATAAATTTTTATCGGATATAGTAGTACTATATGAACGAACGTGACGTAAACGAGGAAGTGCTCTTACGTAATTATCTATGAAATGCTGCAGTTGCGAGTCTTTGACCTATTATCAAGAAGATAAAACTATCCAAGGCACGCGTCTGCAGCAGCACTGATAATACCTTAATATAATTATTAATACTATATATTGACAATGATAAGTAGCTATTTTTATACGTTAGATATTAATTCTGTAATAATTGTGCGGGATATGTATATAATTGTGAGAAATTTAGGGAAAACATTAAAATCACTTGAATCTGACTTTTTTTTTTTTTTTTTTTTTCAATTACGTATAGTAGCATCGATTCCCACTAATTTCTCACAAATATGCATCATCCCTAATTATGGTCAATATCAAAATATTAAAATGAAAATTGCAATTAATTACAGGATTTTTTTTTTTTTTTTTTTTTTTTTTTTTTTTTTTTTAAACTGACTTTGAGCATGTGAGTCTTAGAATATCTTTGATCTGTATATCGATTAAATCTTATGGTAAAACTTTTAGTCAAAATTTGATTTCCGGTTGCAAATTGTCTTCTTTTAAAAGGAATAATGAGAATTTATATACTAGTAGGTATTATATGTAGTATAATATAATATGTGGATGGATATGCGGTGCAATTCATTTGGTATTTAATCGCATAGTAGTACTTGAGATCGCTCCCTGCAACAATTTGTTTGAAAAAAGATAAGTGGAATTGAGCAAATATTGACTAGATATAGATTAAACATTATTCAATTTCATGTTTTATCGCGGTATGTCTATATACCTAAGGCAAACTTAGGTCAAGTATACGCGCAGGTAGGTAAATGGATAATAATCTTCACAATTAATGATGACACACTCACGTGTGTATAAGACTTTGGAAAAGCTGCAATTATTATATGTAGTATATGTATTAGGGTGCTTCAAAAAAAAAAAAAAAAATCTAATTTTTTTTATCAACTCTTACTCCCCCAAATGTTCGAGGTGGATGAGAAAAAAATCCTCGCGAAAGTCGGTCGCTGTAGCTCAACTCTAAGAGGTCGCAATTTTCATTTTAGTTTCCCATTCATTTAACATGGGAATTTTCGGTTTTTTTATTCAAAGTGAAATTACATCTATTCATTTTAATTTTTTTTTTAATTAACCATTGTATATTCAGGAAGCTGGTTTTTCAAGCTTTCCAAATCTATATAATAAGAGTCGATTACCTTCATTAGAAGATTGAATAAAATCATTTAAAATCTAGAGATTTTAAACTAAAATGAAAATTGCGACCTCTTAGAGTTGAGCTACAGCGACCGACTTTCGCGAGGATTTTTTACTCATCCACCTCGAACATTTGGGGGGGGGGGGGGAGGGGGGGGGGGGGAGTTAAAAAAAAAAAATTAGATTTTTTTATTTTTTTTTTTTATAAAATATAATTCCGTTTTTTTTTTTTTAATTTTTTTACCTAATTTAAGAAAAAGCCGGAAAAATTTGCTCGGTTTTTATTCGGCTGTGGAATAAATAACGTAAATTCTAAATTTCTGGGTACACACCCACCTTTATATATTCTATATTATCATCAAATCGGTCAAGGTTCTGTTATCTCAAATATATCTGATTTTTGTTTACCCCACAGCATCTAGATACTCGCCTATATGTAGATACACATTACACACACGAAATATAAGTACATATCTTTCGCTGACTGACGTCTGATTAAAATGTGGATCTCATATAAATAGCGATGATAAAGATAAAGATAAAAATTTTTTTATTTTTTATATCTATACGAATTTCATATCGTTTATGGAAAAAAACCAATCGTCAAAAATATTGTTATATAATTTGTCAGAGTTGAGGTTTATATCGAGTCTCGAATCTATCGTATATAGCTGCTCACTAGAGATTGTCGACACCAAAAATTAGCGCATATATTTAGTAACGTAACATAACATATAACATCTACCTATTCTGTAATTCATTTCTATGCTGCTATTTTTTTTTTTTTTTTTTTTTTTATTTATTGTCACCTTGACTTCTGCACGTGTTAGAATTATTTTTTCGTCTTATTTTTCGGCCTTCAACATGTGGTAGATGTTTATTATACAACGAATTTGAAGCGTATGTTATATATATATATATAGTACGACTTTCGTTATTCAATGTATGTACAGAAACTACGTGTACATTTTTCTAACATTTATATATATCACACTGTTATCAAATTTGGATGACATTGAAGTTTGCATCGTTGGAACGCAACGAAATTGAACGTAAATTAAAAGCAAGATCAATGTAAAGAATTCATCGTATGTCTGATGGCATAAGGTCGTAACAGCATCAAAAAGGCAATTTTTTGTAATTGTTCCTCATACATACCTTGATTCGCTGTAAAAAATTATGGAAACACAAAAATAATTCGATATTAAGAATTTGAAAATCTAAAGGCGAAAGTTCGTATGTGCGGGTGGGTGGTGAGGCATACCTTCTGCTTCTATAGGTTCTTGTAACGATAAAAAAATCAATGCTCAACAGACGTATCTATACCTCATATAATACGAACCTTTCGAATTCTCGAAATAAAGGCCGATCCCTATATAGTCGCCCACCTCCTTTTGGTCGAAATGTGTCACATTTCGATTATTATCCGAGCCCAGGCGTAAAAAACGCAAAAAAGGCCAACTTAGCGAAAATTTTATTTCAATTCCGAACACATACGTCCAAAAAAATGTTAGTTTCGTGCGAAAATAGAGTCTACAGATGGTTTTTACATTGTTCGCCGAGGAAATCGAATTCGAATAATTTTTTAACAATGTAAAAACCATTTGTAGATTCTATTTTCACACGAAACGAACATTTTTTTGGACGTATGTGTTCGGAATTTAAATAGAATTTGCGCTAAGTTGGCCTTTTTTGCGTTTTTTACGACTGGGCTCAGATAATAATCGAAATGTGACACATTTCGATCAAAAGGAGGTGGGCGACTAGGGATGGGCCTTAAGGTGCTTTCCTAGGCAATTCCACCAGTCCTGAAAACATCGTGAAAAAATGTGATATTAAACGGAATATCTCTGCCTGGGCACCGAAATCAATGAAACAAAATACGTCGCGCAATTCTATGTGCGACTCCGAACATGTACAGCCCAAAAAATGTTCGTTTTGTGCGAAAATAGAGAAGATATCCATGAAAAACGTTTCTAAAACCGTTTTTCATGGATATCTTCTCTATTTTAACGTTTCTAAAACCGTTTTTCATGGATATCTTCTCTATTTTCGCGCAAAACGAACATTTTTTGGGCTGTACATGTTCGGAGTCGCACATAGAATTGCGCGACGTATTTTGTTTCATTGATTTCGGTGCCCAGGCAGAAATATTCCGTTTAATATCACATTTTTTCACGATGTTTTCAGGACTGGTGGAATTGCCTAGGAAAGCACCTTAAGTCTGAAAGATTGTAAATACTAATAAAAAAAAAAAAAAATACAATAATTAAAACGTAAATAAAACAGAGTGTGAAAGTTAAGGATCAGCTAATTACACCTGACTATTGTACTTTTCTGTCATTGCTGATTTCTCCTAAAACCTGAAATATATTGGCATGGTGTAGATTGCTTGATCGACTTTTAAGTTGTAATCCTCTTAAAGGGAGCCTTGTAGGATTTAAGGGTGTAATTTCCTTGCGGTCAATTGTATACATATCTACCTATAAGACTCACAATGCTTTATTATTATAGGATAAAGTAAGCCGAGTAATTTACACAAACCATAATTTATTGTTATATAATGTCGATTTCTTGCGATTAACGAACAGAGTGCTAAGTGACCCTGAAAATAAGAGAAAAAATTTTGGAAATTTTGTACTTTTACTCCATAAGTGAAAAATATCGTTGCGATCTATTATGCTGTTCGTATAACAAAAATACCGTTTCGAAACGATACAATATAGCTACGGGGATTGAAAAATTTCTGCAGGGTATCACTTTCGAAAATATATCAAAACTTTAAAAATTTGATATAATAAACACGATTTTATGAAATTAAGATAATATAATAAAATTAGGAAAAAATTGTATCTTTTTTTTTTTTTTTTTTTTTTTTTTATCCTCACTCTGAAATTACATTATTAGGAAAAGACTGAAGTAAATATCGGCCAAGGATTTATCATGTAACGAGGGTATAATGCTTTACGTATATATATTCGTAAATTTTCAACTCTTTTCAAAGTATAGGATGATCAGGCCAGCCTCGTTTCACAACTACATGTCGATAGCTAAACTCGCACTCTTATGTACTTGAACTTATATATATAGTTTGTCGAAAAATCAGTGAAAGTGTCCTTCTATGCGTTCTAAAAAAAAAAAAAAAAAAAAAAAAAAAAATATATATTCTTTTTTTTTCTTCTTTATATTCGACAGAATATACTCCGAATTTCGTTCGCTCTGATTGGCAATCAGGTTGTATATTTATTAGGTCAAATGACGAAAAAAAAAAAAAGAAAAGAAAAACAAAAAAAAAAAAACCGATGAAAATTTTGATTATTTTTTGATATCGCCGATTTTGTTTGAAAAAAGGTAGGTATCGCCGTTGGCAATTTTGACAGAAGGTAGTATATATATATAGCTTGAAACAGAATCTGTTTTATTTTGTTTTTCCTCATTCAATTTTGTTCGAAATTGGTTTTCACCAAAACTAACAAAGCGAGTATATATATATAACCAATCGATGGAGGGATGTACTTATATACAGCTGGGATGTGAATCCTTTGAAATAAATAAGTTCGTCGAACCGTCTTTTAATTATTTTCAAATGTTAGTTCCGACTTATTTCAGGCTTCGATACAATTAGCACCCTATCAATGGTAGATAGGAAAAAAAAAAAAAAAAACAAATAAGGTGACGCACTTAGGTTTCATAATATCGTATAGAAATTCAAGAGTATAGTATGTATAAGTAAGTATATGAGGTATAAATTCGATTAAATCTGATATGCAGGGAAAATTTTAATCATCTCTTACAAAATTCAAAAATTGATGTTATACCCAGTTTTTTTTTTTTTTTTTTTTTTTTTCTTCTCACGTTTCTTTATTAGTAAAATAAAAATTAATTCTCTTCTCCTTGACACAATCCTCGTTTCTATTACTTAAATACAAACTAATGTTGAAACGATGGTTTTGCGCAACTCGAGACCTCAAATTTATTTTTTGTAACACATGCATGATTTCTGCGTTTTTTTGACCTAAAAATAGGGCCTAAAGTAGCCGTTTATTGACCACTTGAAAAGAGCGGGCAATAAAGAATCCATTATTGCCCGCTTCTTCAATAAGCGGGCGTAAAGGATTCTTTATTGCCCGCTTCTTCAATAAGCGGGCGTAAAGGATTCTTTATTGCCCGCTTCTTCAATAAGCGGGCAATAAAGGATTCTTTATTGCCCGCTTCTTCAATAATATATATATATATATATATATATATATATATATTTATATATATATATATATATGCCGCTTATAGGCACAGAAACGCAGAAATCAATACATGCGTTACAAAAAATATGGTGTGTACCAAGGGCTAAGTGGGCTTTTTGATCTCGTGTGGTTGCAGTACTCGTCTTCGGCTCGCGGATGCACTCGTCTTCGACTCGTGCTCCCTCGCCTCCGACTAGTACTGCAAACTCCACACTCGGTCTAAAAAATCCCACTTTACGCCCTTGCTACACAATATACTATTATCTACACATTTCGTATATATACGTGTACCTACCTATATTCAGGTATAAACTGATACATATATACAACTATACGTATACATATGTAAATTTAAAATACAAACTGTAATATTGTTTGGCCAATAGTTCTACAATATTTAATATAGCGTGTATCACGCTATCGTAAAATTGCTGCAATTCTTTTCTTTTTTTTTTTTCTTCTTCTTCTTTTTTTCACATTCTTTTGTAATTTAGGTATTTTTTTTTTTTCTACTTCTTTTTTCCCTCATAAACTTATAGGTACTACATATATTTGAATCAGATAGTAAATTGATCGGCTTGTTTGTTCCGTTCTAATATCTTTTATTCAAATAACGATATAAATCGTTTGTTCTTTTTATATTATTTATAGTATTTATTAAATTTCACATGAATCTGTGATAACAACAATTTCTTCTTTTTTTTTTTTTTTTTCTCTCACTACTTCTATATTGGATTCGTTACGCAACAACGTACTAGAATTCAGATCGCCTAGCTTTTATCGGTTTTAATTTGCGTTTTTAAACGTTTAGGAATTTAGTGCGTCGAACTAATGTATAAGTTTCAAGGCTATTCGTGATACGGAACACGTTTTAAACTCACGGAAATTGCAAATGTTTAAAGTCACTGGTTCGAATCGTATATCACAGATCTCAAAATACTTTTCATATTGAGACGACGACCTTGATTCAAATAGACCAAAGCGTCTCGTAGATTGAACTTCGCGTTTCTTTTTTCTTTTCTCAAGAATCGACGACTTGTTGGTGTATCTGCTCAGCTACTTTTTTCAAATGAATTCTAAAACTTTTCAAATTTTCATTCATTCCTCAATTTATCATTTTTGCATGGTCTTTTCTACCGATTATAATCAATATCAATAATTAAGTGGTGATAATTATCAATATCACCACTTTAGTTAAAGGCATCAAAGAATTTGAAGAAATTGAAATCGACGAAATTCAATTTCTATCATGATCGTATCTAATGCATCCTAAAATGAGTATAAATCATGATCTGCAGTTATCAGGTCAGAGATAGGCTGCAATGCTTCATGGATCAGGCTAGAGAAGTTGATCTGTGCTGCGGTGCGCCCATGGCAGTCGCCTTGATCTCTCGTCTAAGAGAAAAGTAACTCGTGCAAAGAAGGCCAATGTGGTGTGCCAATGATCTAGAGTCGAATAGGTAGGAAGGCCAAGAGAAGAACGCGGACCCTCATCGTCTCTAGACCCAAATACCAAACAGGCTTGTCGATCTTTGCACAAATTTGATGCTGCGGTTATCGCTAATCATGAAGATGATACAGAGATCAATATAAATCGATTCTGCACATGCATTCATCATTCAAAGATAAACAAATAAATAAATGAATGAATAAACAAATCAATCAATCAAAACCGTCAGGAAAATTCGAGACCTTAACATTCGATGGATTATATTTTTGGCAACTCAAATCTCCGAGATTTGCAATGCAACGAATGCAATGAACCGTCGAAAAGGCGAGTAGGCATGGAACGGAAGGGAACGGTGATATTCCTTGTTTGACGTGTACCAATTGCGCCAATTGGATCAATCCGGTTTGTGCGTATTGCAGTTTCGAATGACGGAACAAAGTAGCATGCGCAAACTGCATTTCCAAGTCTTGTCTCTTCTCGGTTCCTAACTCCTTCATACATTTTAGTACGAATTTAATCCTTGGATGGATGGATCCTTCGAAAATGAATAATTCATTCACTCCTAGTTTAAATATGCATCTATATTCAACGCCCCCGAAGTTATATGGTATACGAATAATAAGGGGTCATCGAATTTCGCTCATATCCTACATGGTCCCCGATTTTTTTTTCTCCACTTTCCGTATAGCAGCTATCGCAAAAATTCGTTTCCTTCATTCGTTGTTTATTAAATTAAATTTAGCTGCATATATTTTTTTCTTTTTCTTTTATTCACACCATCAGCTCTTTAGTTACTCTCTTGAGAACCTTGATACCGTTTTGCCTATGATCCGGTTCAACAGAAGGCGAACGTCTGATTATAAACACAGACTATTTTTACGAAGGTATTCGAGACTAGTGAGCGTAACCTAGTTTGAAATTTAATTTCAAACTCTAAAACAGCAGCGATTATTATTTTTTCTTCTTTTTTAATCAAATTTCAAAACCTTCAGGGTAGAATATCAAACGGATTTAAATAAATTTGAGATTTAAATCTTAGTTCAGTTACTAATTGGATTTACAATTCAAATTTTTCAATTTTAATTTTATTTAACGTTAGACTATACGTCCTTCGGAAAAAGTCTGATGAATGTAAATCGTGAAAACGATATTTCGAAAATTATATTCTAACGTGTACCTAATTCATTCTTCAGAAACAATCAGTCGCACTTTTGCCGAGAAATCATTATTTCAACAACTCCAAGGCAATAAAATAATAAAACTCTATGTAACGAGTGTATAATTATATAGATTTGTTAATATATGAAAATAAGGTATATCTTTATTCTCGATCTATAATAACATATTATATCATCATTCCTTCGTTGTCCATAAATAAATGAGAAAATTTTGTACCTCTTCAAATCAGTTCTATAAGCTAAACAATATTATCGAAAATTTCGAAATTTTGAAAACAATGAATATCGTTAGTGGGTTTCAGTATATTTTGTTCATTAAATTACATGATCGTTATGTAAATGTGACCCTGAGTCCTAAAATAATTGTCCGGACGTTAGAGTTCTGTATGAATCTGTATGGGTTCTTATATACCGACGCCCGATATACGAATAACAGCACATTTCAGATTCCGGGTGAAAAAGAGCACGTTTCAAATTCCGGGTGGAAAAGAGCACATTTCAGATTCCGGATGGAAAAGAACACGTTTCAGATTGAGAATGAAAAATAGCAGGTTTCAGATTCACTCGAAAACTAGCACAATTCAGGCGAAGCGAATATTACTCATTAGTAAGTGTCAGGTAGGTTTATTATGAAATTGGAAATGCACAATTATGCACAAAAACTCGATTCAATTTTATCATTGAATGATTAATTCAATCTTATAATAAACCTACCCGACACTTGCTAATAAGTAATATTCGGTTCAACCTGAATTGTGCTAGTTTTCGAGTGAATCTGAAACGTGCTATTTTTCATTCTCAATCTGAAACGTGTTCTTTTCCATCCGGAATCTGAAACATGCTATTTTTCACTCGGAATCTGAAATGTGCTCTTTTTCACCCGGAATCTGAAATGTGCTGTTATTCGTATTGGGCGTCGATACTATGTATGATAAAATGATCAAGACTTGATTGTTTTCGAGGTGTTTAATGGTATTTTATTTCTCGTCTTGTTACAGTTGATGAAAATCTTCAAATCAATACTTGGCGAAAGATTATTCACAATGCTAATGAAAGCTACTTTCTATGGTCATTTCGTGGCAGGAGAAGATGAACAAAAAATCAGACCAGTTTTGGACAGACTTAGACAGTTTGGTGTTAAACCAATTCTCGATTATTCCGTAGAAGAGGATCTATCTCAGGAAGAAGCTGAACGACGTGAAGTTTCGTAAGTTGTTATCATTCTTATCTTATACATACATCAATAGATTTAAATTTACAATTATTTTCTAGGAAAATTATAGCTGTACTAGTTATCATAAAAATTTTACACGACACAGTATTATTAAGTTATATAAGAAAAAAAAAAAAAATTGAATCATCGATACGAATTTTTTTTTTAAATTTATAAAACGAAAATTCCGATTAGTAAAAATTCGTCGACTCTGAAGATCGTGGAGAGTTTGAGTATTTCGGTTTTATTATTATTCAGTTTTCGGACAGATTAATAACTATTTTTATTTTTATACTCAATAGGATTATTAGGATTAGGACTAGGATAGATAAGAGATCGAGTACTTATTGTTAAGTATTTAATCAGGGCTTCAGTATCAGAGGCTGGAGATGAGACACGGGAAGGTACAATCAAGAAATATCACGTTGAGAAATCGTTTGCTGATCGTCGTTACAAGGTTGCTTCTGCCAGGACGTACTTTTATCTCAACGAAGCCTCTTGCGAACGTAATATGGACGTGTTTATCAGATGCTTGGAAGCTGTAGCTGGTGAGGAATTAATTTTCACTATCATATCAAAAATCATTTCTTCATTCAAAGTTTTATATCCTCATTTAATTTATTATTTTTTCAATGCTCCCCATATTTATTGGATATTATAAATCTCACAGATATTGAAACTGGGATATCTCAGAATTAATTGTAGAATTCCACGAGATAATTAGAATTAGAATTTTTTGGAATTTTTAGTATAGCAAAAAAAAATATCTTTCCAAAATAACAAATTTCTTATAGATTCTGCAAATGGCTATGTTCCACATTAAATTACAAAAATTTCATTAAAATTTCTCTGCAACACTTAGAATATTGCACATTTCCCAGAATCATTAGATTTTTTAATATCGTATTTATGTTTTAGACTCTGAAAAGCTCCCAATGTCACATCCTCAATATTCTCTACTTTTGAAATATAAAATAAAATGTTTTTTTAGATTCTCTGCTCATATAGCTAAGTTTGAAATAAATTTGAATTAAAAAAATAATTTTAACACAACTAGTATTAATTTTGAGTACAAAGTCAGTAGAATATTATTAGCATAAATTCAGAAAGACAGAATAAAATTATTGTCTAATAATAAGCTTCTTAGGTCAATGTCCTCTCGATTAATACGGTATAGTCTATAGGTACACAGCAGCAGCGATGAGATAAATATTTAGCATTGTATACCGCATTTTGAGTCATTATCGCATAAGTGTTATATCATATCGTTGGCCAAGTGACAGAGAGCAAGACCCAGTTACATTTGCTTATTTATAAACCTTAGCTTTCGTACATTGTCAGTAGCACTGCCAAGATTCATGCTCTTCTAATTACAGCCATCGTCATTATTTATCTTGTCATATATATACATATAGTATTATCAAATCACTAGCCAATATTATTCATTTTCATCATATTTTTAGCATCAAGAAAATTCTTTTATCAGTTAACTAAATTACGAGATCAAAATTATAAGTTTGATTTACAACACCTGCTATCTTGCCTTCTAACTAATTAACTTGATCAGAATATACAGCGATCATCGTATATGGCTTATATTCACCCAGTAATATGATTTGCGATATTTTCATTACACCCGACGAAGTGAAGACATTGAAATTGAAATATCCTAATAATTTCTAAATGCTTTAAACTTGAGACACGGTCATATTTTTCTAGGTGCCTCTATGGGTACTGGAATTACTGCTGTAAAGTTGACGGCTCTTGGTCGGCCCCAACTTCTGGTCAGTGTGATACTATAATTAATATAAAATGATATTGATTTTTCATTCTAACAATAATTTATTATTGTATCTGCTCAGCTTCAACTTTCTGAAGTAATAATGAGGGCGCGTCAATATATGTCTGATGTTGTCGGAGGGGAAGGAGCTGTTCTAGCACATCACGCTAAGCCCGATGATTTCAAAAGAAAATTTGAGGAAGCACATATCAGAGATGAAGTACCGGTACAAAAGTTCCTCGAAAAAATTCAGGCCGATAAGGAAGGGTATGCTACTACTTTAGAGTTGTACGATGATGATTTTTTTTTAAATCGTCACAGAATATCGATGTCTCATAATATTTGACCTCAACAAATTATATATACACTACCTATACAGTCTATGCATGTAATTTTTTTTCATTTGTGAAAAGTTGATAAAAATGTGTCGTTTTTCGTATATATATATGTACATATCTAAGGCTGCAGATGCCATATTATTTTTTCAAATAGATCAAAAATCATAATTGATTATTTTTTTTGTTCGTTTGTGATCGTACGTACGTCCAGTCTAATGTGGAATTTTTTTGTTTCCGGCTACTATCTACGGACATGAAGAAAGTAAGGAAATAAATATAAATGTATTGAGTAATAATACTATCATGCATGCAAAACTAATATTTATTATTATTATAACAGAATCCTGAAAGAAATTGATTCATATAATTTTATAAGTCAGATTAATAATTAACATTCGATAAAAATAATATCACTATTAATAGTATATTCTATAACAGATCTATTAATCATTCTACTCTGTTCTCGGTGTTTGTTTAATTTTTTAATACTTTATAAACTGATAATATCTTAGAATAATGACTATATACCTACTTAAACACATTTATATCTATTCACCTGTTTACTAAATTATTATTTAAAGAGAAAAAATTAACGAAATTCAGTACACCGCATGTTAATCTAGATATTGAAAATCATATTAAAGTATAAAGACATAATTTTTGGATTAAGAAATATTTCGATGATAATAACGCAGACTATTTGTCTCACAGTGTTATCCACTTATTTCCATGGAGCGGTATTCTGGATGAAAACTACGAACTGAGCGAGACTTTCCAAGTTCCAGATATTAAGACTGGAAAAATGGTCAAACTTATGACTCAGCTGACCCCCAAGGAAGAAGAGATGTTTAGAAATATGGTTCGGAGACTTAACAACATTGTGTCGGTAGGAATCAGACTTGAATACTTTGAATTTGAATGAATGATGCTTTATGAAGCAAATTAAATATCAGAAATGAATATATGATAAATGAATAACAACTTTTGATATTCAGGTTGCTGAGAAATTGGATTTGCGCATAATGATCGATGCAGAGCAGACATACTTTCAGCCAGCAATATCAAGGCTAACTCTGGAAATGATGCGCAAGTACAATACGAAAAAGGTAATTTATCATTAGGGTAATGGGTGTATTAAGTGTGTGTCCTTACAGAGGTTTCATTGAATCAACATTCAATATCAATCTGGTCTACCTCTTAGGCCATTGTATTCAACACATACCAGACATATCTTCAAGAGGCCTATAACGAAGTCAAGACTGATCTCGAACAAGCTGAACGACAGAATTTCTACTTCGGAGCTAAAATTGTGCGAGGAGCTTACATCGAACAGGTCAGTGATACGATTATTTATTTATAAAATTAAACAGCCATTTCTTTTTCAAATCACAAGCTAATTTAACTTAGGTAATGAGTTCAGCGACTATATTTAATAATGTAAGCGTACATTAATTGTAATTCTGTTTAATATTTCTTTATTTAGGAAAGAGCAAGAGCAGCTGCAATGGGCTACGCGGATCCCACTAATCCAACGTTTGAGGCGACAACTGAATCTTACCATAAAACTTTCCTCGAATGTCTTCGTAGGATGAAACAATACAAAGACAAGGGCGAAGATCCAAGCAAAATTGGTATAATGGTAGCTTCGCACAACGAGGACACAGTCAGATTTGCTATCGAAAAGTAACACAAATTCATAGTAATAATAATAATAATGATAATTTAGGTCGATATGACTTTTAGATACTATAATCCCTTTTCTTCCTTTTTCTAGAATGAAAGAAATTGGAATCTCTCCCGAAGACAAAGTGATCTGTTTCGGACAACTACTTGGAATGTGCGACTACGTAACTTTCCCTCTTGGTACGCAAATTTCTGTAATATTTTAAACAAAGCAGAAGTTCTACAGGTATATTGTAGTCGATGCAAAATGAATAATTGGAAATTATCAAGATCCTTGAATTTTGCTCAAGTATAGTTTGGGTGCAGTTGCTTCTGAAAAAAAAAAGAAAATCCTAAATAGATGTAATAAAATATGTAATAAATTTTTTTCTACAGGTCAGTCTGGCTACTCTGTATATAAATATATACCGTACGGACCTGTGGACGAAGTGTTACCATATTTGTCCCGACGAGCCCAAGAGAATAAAGGAGTACTGACTAAGTTAAATAAAGAGAAAACTCTACTGTTATCTGAAATTCGTAGACGTCTTATACGTGGACAACTGTTTTACACACCTAAGGGAAGCTACACACCAGTTTGAGTTTGTATATCTGATGCGTTATCCAAATTTACATAATTGAAGTACGAAGTTAACGTAGTGATTGTACATTGTTGATACCCCCCCTCACATATGCTATAAGACTATACATATTCAATTATAAACGAACGTTCAGCTGGTGGATTTGTGACCTTTGAGAATACGTGAGTGTGAAAATGAAGTTTGATCGGTATGAGTTGTATTGTGTAATAAAAAGAAGATAAAAAAAGAAAAAAAAAAAAATACTAGACTGCCCGACAGTGCAGTTATACGAATCAGCCACCAATCCCTGCCTTACTTCTCAAAATAACACACTACCATCTATTTTATGAAGAAAAAAAAAAAATTATCGATTTTTGTTAATATTTGTTGACCAGAAACTATAACTGTTTAATTATTGTAACTAATTGTTGTGAGTTGTGATTGTATTTATGAATTATTAAACACGTTAGTGTTACTATTAATTTAGGTTTTCAAAACATAATAGCGAATAGCATAAACTTTTTTTTTTTTTTTTTCTTTCTTTCTAAGCCGTACGATACGTATATCATTTATGTATTGAGAATTCTAAAACTAGGTATTTATATAATTCGTTCTAGACTCCAGACATACCATATTATATTACCTATATTTAGACAATCGTTATAGATAACAAAATTGTATTTATTTATCTAATTTGAACGCAATATGTTAATCATCCCATATTAGAAATGTATTGAAATTTTATTCTAATATGTGATACAATAGTATTTAACTTCTTCATACGTGCGTAGATCACACATATGAAAAATACCTAAGTAATATTGTTATAATTTGATCTGTTATTGCATTTCAAGCTCTAAAAATGCATTTCGTAAAATTCAATTATGTACATAGTACATACATACATACATACATACATACATGTATATAATTGAAATTGGAATTATATTCCCATAAACGAAGATGGTAGTGATTAATGATAATTAATAAGGCAGAGTATTGGTAAAGCGGTCAATATTTATATGAGAGAGTATAATATAGTATCTAACTCCAGATTTTCACGACAACCGATATAGTTGTTACATTTATCTGTTGATGTTGGGAGAGTTGAATTTGTAATAGAGAAAGTCTGCGATCAGACATCGCATCAGTAACTCAGATATTATTATTGGCTATAATAGGTATAGAAAAATGAATTTAATTAATAAACACTAATAATAAATTATTTACAAAATGCAGTTCAGTTGCGAAATAGTGAGATATTAATTCCGACATGCATAGAATAATTTATTAGGTATTAGTTGAAATTTTTTTTTTTTTTTTTAAATATTAAAACGATTAATTGAATTGAATTGATATAATTAAACGAGAAATAAAACACATTACATACCTACATAAATTTATAATTGGTAACATATTTTTATTGAATATTATTCATTGTATCTAGACATGTAATACCATGTCATTATTATTATTATTATTATTATTATTATTATTATTATTATTATTTTTTTTTTAGATAAGGCAATATTTTATCAAACTTTCTCATATTTATGAATTATGAACATAATTTAATACTAATTTGTAATTTTCGGGATTTAAATTACTGAAACTTATCTTGGGTTTAAAAATCATCCCTTCATAGTGTGTGTGTGTGTGTGCGTGTGTGTGTGTGTATAGTATATCATGGGACCGACGGTATATTATGATCGAAATTAACGTTAAATTTGAAAAATAATAGATATGTACATTTTTTTTGAAAACTTACGATGATATACTCGGTTACTTTATTTTTACTTATTCTAGCATGTCGATGAAATTACAATAAATGAAATAAAATCCGATTAATGAAAAGTGATATTCAGTGAAGAGAGAAATGCGTATTCATCCCTGGTTTAAAAAGCTGATACATAAGTATTTGTATATGTAATAATATTGGCCTATCAATTCAAATAGTATGTTCATGCGTTTTATAATATTCGAGAGTAAATCATTTAATTTTACGTATACCATATGATTTGTATAATTAATAAGAATGATTTTTAATCCGTTTGATTTTGCAAGAAAAATACTAAAGCTATTGGAATTCTTTTCACTATACTTTTATTGTTCATGTGATTGTATATATCAATTATCGGATTCAATTTAGGTAATTTATAAATAATAATCGTTTTAGTAAAAATCTCCGAGGTAACTTTGACGAATAATAAAGTACTCGAGGATTTTGAAATCATTCTCAATTAATAATTATGCAACCAAGGTTTTATAGAAAGATAATTCTGAATCGTATTTACAAATTTCTTAGTCCGTTTAAAATTTTCAGCCTGTTTTTGATATAAAATTTTTGTGCATAGTATCAATTTTTAAGATCGAAGTAAAAAAGTATACATTTTTTTTTTTTTTCTAACTACTTATATTATGGTATACGAAATTTACCAATTACATGTTATACATCATTTATTTATTCATTTGGGAAGAAACTTTAGTATGTGATTTGATAATGAGATTGCTTTCACGTTTAACAGAGATAAAAGAAAAAAAAATGAAAATGAAATACATTAACGTTGAAAACTGTGAGCTGTTATATAATTTTGGTATTGAAATTAATTGATGATTAAATAAAGAGACATTGTTGAAGTTATTATACGCAGGCTTGTAGATCAGTATTTTCTCTCTATCTATCTGTCCGCGTGTGGCTATTAACGAATCTGAGTGAACTCATATACTCAGTTGTAATGATCATTGTTTTAGTTATTTATTAATCATTTATAGTATTACGTGATTATCATGATGACAATAAGATAGTTAGTTAGTTAGTTAGTTAGTTACTGACGTGTATCCTATATGATAACAAACATTTGAGGCTTACCTCAGCTGGTTGTAAAATTAATAAAAAAAAAAAAAAAAAAGGTAACAACGTCAGGCTACTGATATAATCAGTTAGGATCAAGATCGTTTTTCAGTAGATAGAAGCAAACACATATTTCAAGGCAGGATGATTATTCCAATTTATCATCATCCATTGATTAATTATTATAATTGTATATATATATATATATTATAGTAAATGCATTTTTTCGTGACCTATATAGTAATACTACGTTGATATTGAATTTTTTTTTTTAACAATATGAGCTTCAGTATTGAAGCAAATATGTCAATATTTCTTTCAGTTTTTCAGAGTATAACGTCTCTTACGCAACAAAAATAGTCGTCTAATAGATATATATTATTATTTATTTAGAAAATATTTCTAATTGATGAAAAAGAACGCAGCTGGTGTTGTCTGATTAATTTTACTTTGAAAACTATATATAATATAATCCGAATGCATAAAATTCAGCAGTGTTCTAATTTTCAGTAATTAATAAATGGGTGTATAATGTGTTTCAGTTTTATGTTACAAAATACGATTATTGGGTCTTATTAGGGCTAATTTGTTCAGATTAATGAACGTTTATTAATTCTGTCGGTTTTGTTTTTATAGTTTCTTAATTAGTACTGAGAATTGTATGCTTCTTATTATATTGTTGGATGTATATCTATATAGATAGTTGAATTAGTAGATTACAAATATTAATGAAAAAAAAACAAAAAAAAACAAATGAAAGTCAACCTGAAGGCCTTTAGATATTAAAAATTAAGTTAATATTTATTCGAGAAATACAGTTAATATTATATGCTTTTCCAATGATATTTTACAACCTTCCACCTTTATGCAGGGATACAATAATCTATACCTCTCTTTACCATACCACATTTTTTCATCGGCAAAATAAAATCTAGAAAATTCAAAAAAGAAAATGGTGCATCTATGCATCTATAGGTAGCATAAATGAGCTTTGAGATGTATGAATAATTTGAAGGCTCTTAGAAATCGCTTCTATTTAATACGTGAAGATTATTGTGGCCCAGCAGATTATCATAGCATTTCAATAGGCTTTTCATATAATTTTAAATATGCTCATTACATCACAGTCTATAGTATATTATTTCTTACTATCGTTATCAATTATCAATTATAACTTTGATCAGTAATTATCAGAAGCAGACCTTTTGTTTCAGTTATATTTGTTGCTCGTGGTCAGATTAGTTTTTTCAAATAATGAATCACCGATTGTTAGTATTATAGCTAATGTATGTACTACATATTATGAAAGCTTGGTAAAACGACGAAAACTTATTTTGAAAGGCGATTATTCATCTCTTGCCCCTACCGTGTGTATCCCTGTTATATTTTAGCCGTACAGTTTCTTAGTTTCTAGAATAAAAATACATTAAATCATCTGCGGAATCATTGTAAAAATGATTATTTGATGCTGGGTGCATTCGAAATTGTTTCGACTCCCGCGAATCAGGTTTACAAACTAGTCTGCGTGGGTAATTCATACTGTTTGCCGCCCATCATTTGCGGCAAAAGTAGTTCGTGAATTTGCCATCAAGATTGTGGAGCGCCTCCTGGATTACTGCAGTGCCATTTATCAAATATCAGAAATTACAAGAGTTGATAACTTGAATGCGCCTTATTATATGCAATTAGATGGGATACAATGTCACGCGGGTTGCGTAATAAAGCGCACTGTAGCGGCAAAAGTGGTTCGTTGGTTCACCCGTGAGATGGCGATACCATATCACACCCTGTTAGCATCACCAAGGCATCACGAGCCGGGCAAGCAGGAGCATTGACCTTTGGGGTAAGAGCACCTGTCGCAAGTTCAGGCGAATAGAGGGAAATCATCCCGATTGTTGTTGCGATTCGTAATCTGCGGACCAAGGGCTTGCCTCTCGGCACAGTTTCAAGCCGATCGGGGGAATTCAATTTTTTTCTGCGATTTCACCGAAAATTCCAGAAAATTATCTTTTATTGAATTGAAATTATTGAATCTTTCGGAAATGAAGATTTAGCGACGGTTTTAAATAGCTCTTGGAACCCTGATTACGAATCGCTGCGACAATACCCATGAACATGATCTAGAAAAACAGGAGACGAGATGAAAGTCCCGGAGAGTGACCCAGACCCAGTCAGCCAGAAGCAAGAAGCAAATTTTGCTTCTGTTCCTTTTCAGCCAGAAGCAAGAAGCAAATTTTGCTTCTGTTACTTCTCAGCCAGAAGCAAGAAGCAAGTTTTGCTTCTGTTACTTCTCAGCCAGAAGCAAGAAGCAAGTTTTGCTTCTGTTACTTCTCAGCCAGAAGCAAAGAAGCGAATTTTGCTTCTGTTACTTCTCAGCCAGAAGCAAAGAAGCAAATTTTGCTTCTGTTACTTCTCAGCCAGAAGCAAGAAGCAAATTTTGCTTCTGTTACTTCTCAGCCAGAAGCAGGAAGCAAATTTTGCTTCTGTTACTTCTCAGCCAGAAGCAGGAAGCAAATTTTGCTTCTGTTACTTCTCAGCCAGAAGCAGGAAGCAAATTTTGCTTCTGTTACTTCTCAGCCAGAAGCAGGAAGCAAATTTTGCTTCTGTTACTTCTCAGCCAGAAGCAAGAAGCAAATTTTGCTTCTGTTACTTCTCAGCCAGAAGCAAGAAGCAAATTTTGCTTCTGTTACTTCTCAGCCAGAAGCAAGGATCGGCACAGTTTCAATCTGATCGCGGGAATCCAATTTTTTTCCTCGATTTTACCGAAAATTCCAGAAAATTATAAATCTTTCGGAAATAAAGATTCAGCGACGGATTTGAATAGCTCTTGGAACCTTGATTACGAATCGCTGCGACAATACCCGTAAAAATGATCTAGAAAAACAGGAGACGAGATGAAAGTCCCGGAGAGTGACCCAGAAATTCGTCAATTTCATAACTGGAAAAGTGAGTTCTTCACATTTTTCCGGTGAATAGAGGGAAATCATCCCGATTGTCGTTGCGATTCGTAATCAGGGGACCAAGGGCAACACTATACAGGGTGTCCCAATTTAAAGTACGCATTACGTTTTCAGCCGACCTAACGTTTCAATTGGAAAATGTGTCCTACAAAAGTTGTCCGGTTTGGAGGGGGACACATGAAGAATTTTTTCTGTGCGGTTCAGCATCATCATTGGTGATGCTGTGGAGGATGGACTAGTTTTTTCAAATGGAATCATACATTTTTGTTGCAACTAAAATATTCTCTATTCACAAATGTACAATTTTCTCAGGAAACTTTTTTTTGTAAAATGAATAGTTCGTGAGATAGAACAAAAAAACAAATACCACCATCAACAGCAAAACCTCTCTATGATATGTGTGATATGTCGGAGCATCAGTGGGGTGACTACAGATGTTCAAAAATACTACTGTACATTGTACTAGCATACTGTACATAGCATTTTTCTAAGTAATTTTATATAATTATAATTTCAATTAAAATTATAAACAAAATAGGAAATATTCATTTATGGGATGATATTATGTAAGTTTGTATTTTTGGAAAGATGAAAATTCACCGGAACTAGTTCATGTATACCTAGAGCACTATTCTAAATTAAGAAAACTCATGTATATAATTCTCAAATCAAGAATTCAGTTTTGAATGAATTGACTAGATTATTTATTTATTCTTCATTTCAGAGCGAATGTAAAACGCCGATATAAACTCCAAATTATCTAGAACAATGCGAACTCATTTGATGTTGATTTTCTTAATTTTTCTCATCAAATATATGCATGTCGTTTTTTTAGTCCTAAAACTTGGTTGCGTATAATGAGCCGCACAAATATTTGCGACAACAGCCGTTGATCCCTGAGATGACGATACCATTTGGCACCGTTTTGGCTCCGAGCAGTCAGCACTGATCTGGGGCATTTATTATTCTACGCAGGTCAAATCACCTGTTGCAAGGATAGTAGCCCTCGTGGCGTCAAAGGGTTCGCATAGGGACTGCGATAATGCAATGGAGTTATCGTAAAATAGACATCGTACTTATTGACAATGAATATTCGTCACATCTAGTTTTTATTATTAATTTACCGGATAGCATTGATATCATAACACTCGTCGCTCTGTTACAGTGAGAAAACCTCTCATAAGAGTAAAAACATTTCCGTCCAACGAGGATTCTGTTCCATTACAACGTACGAGTTTATATTGAACTTCATCTATTCTATGAATTAGTTGTATTAGATGAATAAGATATAGTACATATATCATTGTAATACGGATGTGGTTGATATTATCATGACTTATACGTATATATTCGATCCGTTGTAATGAGTACACATTTGTTGTTGATACATAAATACAAATTGTTACATTACTTGAACAATTAGTAATATTGTACCAATATCACAGTAATAAATTCGCATAATATACATGAATAATCGTTTGCTTTATTTTGTTCCAATCTTCCCTCCCTATGCGATTATATATTTAGAAGATATAGATATATAGATATAGATATATTTATATTTTTTAGGAGATTAGAATAAATGCATTTTCAGCTACTGAAAAAAAATTCATGATCACCTCCTCGGATCAGATATTCTACTGATACCAGGAGCATTTTTCATATTAAAATTTCTCAAACTACTAAAATAGCTAGTATGTATAAACTATATAGCGACGTGCATGCCTATATCAATACACTACTCCTTTACCCCTCCAAAAATTTCAGCACACCTCCTCGGGTCAGATGTTCTCCTGATACCAGGAGTATTTTACGAGTTAAATTTTCAAAAATGTCAAAATCGCTAGTATACCCAAGCTACATAGAGACGTGCATGGAGCAGCGTATGCATGTGTATATCAATACACTACTCCTTTCCCCCTCCAAAAATTTCAGCACACCTCCTCGGGTCAGATGTTCTCCTGATACCAGGAGTATTATTTTACGAGTTAAATTTTCAAAAATGTCAAAATCGCTAGTATACCCAAGCTACATAGAGACGTGCATGAAGCAGCGTATGCATGTGTATATCAATACACTACTCCTTTCCCCCTCCAAAAATTTCAGCACACCTCCTCGGGTCAGATGTTCTCCTGATACCAGGAGTATTTTACGAGTTAAATTTTCAAAAATGTCAAAATCGCTAGTATACCCAAGCTACATAGAGACGTGCATGAAGCAGCGTATGCATGTGTATATCAATACACTACTCCTTTCCCCCTCCAAAAATTTCAGCACACCTCCTCGGGTCAGATGTTCTCCTGATACCAGGAGTATTTTACGAGTTAAATTTTCAAAAATGTCAAAATCGCTAGTATACCCAAGCTACATAGAGACGTGCATGAAGCAGCGTATGCATGTGTATATCAATACACTACTCCTTTCCCCCTCCAAAAATTTCAGCACACCTCCTCGGGTCAGATGTTCTCCTGATACCAGGAGTATTATTTTACGAGTTAAATTTTCAAAAATGTCAAAATCGCTAGTATACCCAAGCTACATAGAGACGTGCATGAAGCAGCGTATGCATGTGTATATCAATACACTACTCCTTTCCCCCTCCAAAAATTTCAGCACACCTCCTCGGGTCAGATGTTCTCCTGATACCAGGAGTATTTTACGAGTTAAATTTTCAAAAATGTCAAAATCGCTAGTATACCCAAGCTACATAGAGACGTGCATGAAGCAGCGTATGCATGTGTATATCAATACACTACTCCTTTCCCCCTCCAAAAATTTTAGCACACCTCCTCGGGTCAGATGTTCTCCTGATACCAGGAGTATTATTTTACGAGTTAAATTTTCAAAAATGTCAAAATCGCTAGTATACCCAAGCTACATAGAGACGTGCATGAAGCAGCGTATGCATGTGTATATCAATACACTACTCCTTTCCCCCTCCAAAAATTTCAGCACACCTCCTCGGGTCAGATGTTCTCCTGATACCAGGAGTATTTTACGAGTTAAATTTTCAAAAATGTCAAAATCGCTAGTATACCCAAGCTACATAGAGACGTGCATGAAGCAGCGTATGCATGTGTATATCAATACACTACTCCTTTCCCCCTCCAAAAATTTCAGCACACCTCCTCGGGTCAGATGTTCTCCTGATACCAGGAGTATTTTACGAGTTAAATTTTCAAAAATGTCAAAATCGCTAGTATACCCAAGCTACATAGAGACGTGCATGAAGCAGCGTATGCATGTGTATATCAATACACTACTCCTTTCCCCCTCCAAAAATTTCAGCACACCTCCTCGGGTCAGATGTTCTCCTGATACCAGGAGTATTTTACGAGTTAAATTTTCAAAAATGTCAAAATCGCTGGTATACCCAAGCTACATAGAGACGTGCATGAAGCAGCGTATGCATGTGTATATCAATACACTACTCCTTTCCCCCTCCAAAAATTTCAGCACACCTCCTCGGGTCAGATGTTCTCCTGATACCAGGAGTATTATTTTACGAGTTAAATTTTCAAAAATGTCAAAATCGCTGGTATACCCAAGCTACATAGAGACGTGCATGAAGCAGCGTATGCATGTGTATATCAATACACTACTCCTTTCCCCCTCCAAAAATTTCAGCACACCTCCTCGGGTCAGATGTTCTCCTGATACCAGGAGTATTTTACGAGTTAAATTTTCAAAAATGTCAAAATCGCTAGTATACCCAAGCTACATAGAGACGTGCATGAAGCAGCGTATGCATGTGTATATCAATACACTACTCCTTTCCCCCTCCAAAAATTTCAGCACACCTCCGCGGGTCAGATGTTCTCCTGATACCAGGAGTATTATTTTACGAGTTAAATTTTCAAAAATGTCAAAATCGCTAGTATACCCAAGCTACATAGAGACGTGCATGATGCAGCGTATGCATGCCTATATCAATACACTACTCCTTTCCCCCTCCAAAAATTTCAGCACACCTCCTCGGGTCAGATGTTCTCCTGATACCAGGAGTATTTTACGAGTTAAATTTTCAAAAATGTCAAAATCGCTGGTATACCCAAGCTACATAGAGACGTGCATGAAGCAGCGTATGCATGTGTATATCAATACACTACTCCTTTCCCCCTCCAAAAATTTCAGCACACCTCCTCGGGTCAGATGTTCTCCTGATACCAGGAGTATTATTTTACGAGTTAAATTTTCAAAAATGTCAAAATCGCTAGTATACCCAAGCTACATAGAGACGTGCATGATGCAGCGTATGCATGCCTATATCAATACACTACTCCTTTCCCCCTCCAAAAATTTCAGCACACCTCCTCGGGTCAGATGTTCTCCTGATACCAGGAGTATTTTACGAGTTAAATTTTCAAAAATGTCAAAATCGCTGGTATACCCAAGCTACATAGAGACGTGCATGAAGCAGCGTATGCATGTGTATATCAATACACTACTCCTTTCCCCCTCCAAAAATTTCAGCACACCTCCTCGGGTCAGATGTTCTCCTGATACCAGGAGTATTATTTTACGAGTTAAATTTTCAAAAATGTCAAAATCGCTAGTATACCCAAGCTACATAGAGACGTGCATGAAGCAGCGTATGCATGTGTATATCAATACACTACTCCTTTCCCCCTCCAAAAATTTCAGCACACCTCCTCGGGTCAGATGTTCTCCTGATACCAGGAGTATTTTACGAGTTAAATTTTCAAAAATGTCAAAATCGCTGGTATACCCAAGCTACATAGAGACGTGCATGAAGCAGCGTATGCATGTGTATATCAATACACTACTCCTTTCCCCCTCCAAAAATTTCAGCACACCTCCTCGGGTCAGATGTTCTCCTGATACCAGGAGTATTATTTGACGAGTTAAATTTTCAAAAATGTCAAAATCGCTAGTATACCCAAGCTACATAGAGACGTGCATGAAGCAGCGTATGCATGTGTATATCAATACACTACTCCTTTCCCCCTCCAAAAATTTCAGCACACCTCCTCGGGTCAGATGTTCTCCTGATACCAGGAGTATTTTACGAGTTAAATTTTCAAAAATGTCAAAATCGCTAGTATACACAAGCTACATAGAGACGTGCATGAAGCAGCGTATGCATGTGTATATCAATACACTACTCCTTTCCCCCTCCAAAAATTTCAGCACACCTCCTCGGGTCAGATGTTCTCCTGATACCAGGAGTATTTTACGAGTTAAATTTTCAAAAATGTCAAAATCGCTAGTATACCCAAGCTACATAGAGACGTGCATGAAGCAGCGTATGCATGTGTATATCAATACACTACTCCTTTCCCCCTCCAAAAATTTCAGCACACCTCCTCGGGTCAGATGTTCTCCTGATACCAGGAGTATTTTACGAGTTAAATTTTCAAAAATGTCAAAATCGCTAGTATACCCAAGCTACATAGAGACGTGCATGAAGCAGCGTATGCATGTGTATATCAATACACTACTCCTTTCCCCCTCCAAAAATTTCAGCACACCTCCTCGGGTCAGATGTTCTCCTGATACCAGGAGTATTATTTTACGAGTTAAATTTTCAAAAATGTCAAAATCGCTAGTATACCCAAGCTACATAGAGACGTGCATGAAGCAGCGTATGCATGTGTATATCAATACACTACTCCTTTCCCCCTCCAAAAATTTCAGCACACCTCCTCGGGTCAGATGTTCTCCTGATACCAGGAGTATTTTACGAGTTAAATTTTCAAAAATGTCAAAATCGCTGGTATACCCAAGCTACATAGAGACGTGCATGAAGCAGCGTATGCATGTGTATATCAATACACTACTCCTTTCCCCCGCCAAAAATTTCAGCACACCTCCTCGGGTCAGATGTTCTCCTGATACCAGGAGTATTTTACGAGTTAAATTTTCAAAAATGTCAAAATCGCTAGTATACCCAAGCTACATAGAGACGTGCATGAAGCAGCGTATGCATGTGTATATCAATACACTACTCCTTTCCCCCTCCAAAAATTTCAGCACACCTCCTCGGGTCAGATGTTCTCCTGATACCAGGAGTATTTTACGAGTTAAATTTTCAAAAATGTCAAAATCGCTAGTATACCCAAGCTACATAGAGACGTGCATGAAGCAGCGTATGCATGTGTATATCAATACACTACTCCTTTCCCCCTCCAAAAATTTCAGCACACCTCCTCGGGTCAGATGTTCTCCTGATACCAGGAGTATTTTACGAGGTAAATTTTCAAAAATGTCAAAATCGCTGGTATACCCAAGCTACATAGAGACGTGCATGAAGCAGCGTATGCATGTGTATATCAATACACTACTCCTTTCCCCCTCCAAAAATTTCAGCACACCTCCTCGGGTCAGATGTTCTCCTGATACCAGGAGTATTTTACGAGTTAAATTTTCAAAAATGTCAAAATCGCTAGTATACCCAAGCTACATAGAGACGTGCATGAAGCAGCGTATGCATGTGTATATCAATACACTACTCCTTTCCCCCTCCAAAAATTTCAGCACACCTCCTCGGGTCAGATGTTCTCCTGATACCAGGAGTATTATTTTACGAGTTAAATTTTCAAAAATGTCAAAATCGCTAGTATACCCAAGCTACATAGAGACGTGCATGATGCAGCGTATGCATGCCTATATCAATACACTACTCCTTTCCCCCTCCAAAAATTTCAGCACACCTCCTCGGGTCAGATGTTCTCCTGATACCAGGAGTATTTTACGAGTTAAATTTTCAAAAATGTCAAAATCGCTGGTATACCCAAGCTACATAGAGACGTGCATGAAGCAGCGTATGCATGTGTATATCAATACACTACTCCTTTCCCCCTCCAAAAATTTCAGCACACCTCCTCGGGTCAGATGTTCTCCTGATACCAGGAGTATTATTTTACGAGTTAAATTTTCAAAAATGTCAAAATCGCTAGTATACCCAAGCTACATAGAGACGTGCATGAAGCAGCGTATGCATGTGTATATCAATACACTACTCCTTTCCCCCTCCAAAAATTTCAGCACACCTCCTCGGGTCAGATGTTCTCCTGATACCAGGAGTATTTTACGAGTTAAATTTTCAAAAATGTCAAAATCGCTGGTATACCCAAGCTACATAGAGACGTGCATGAAGCAGCGTATGCATGTGTATATCAATACACTACTCCTTTCCCCCTCCAAAAATTTCAGCACACCTCCTCGGGTCAGATGTTCTCCTGATACCAGGAGTATTATTTTACGAGTTAAATTTTCAAAAATGTCAAAATCGCTAGTATACCCAAGCTACATAGAGACGTGCATGAAGCAGCGTATGCATGTGTATATCAATACACTACTCCTTTCCCCCTCCAAAAATTTCAGCACACCTCCTCGGGTCAGATGTTCTCCTGATACCAGGAGTATTTTACGAGTTAAATTTTCAAAAATGTCAAAATCGCTAGTATACCCAAGCTACAAAGAGACGTGCATGAAGCAGCGTATGCATGTGTATATCAATACACTACTCCTTTCCCCCTCCAAAAATTTCAGCACACCTCCTCGGGTCAGATGTTCTCCTGATACCAGGAGTATTATTTTACGAGTTAAATTTTCAAAAATGTCAAAATCGCTAGTATACCCAAGCTACATAGAGACGTGCATGATGCAGCGTATGCATGCCTATATCAATACACTACTCCTTTCCCCCTCCAAAAATTTCAGCACACCTCCTCGGGTCAGATGTTCTCCTGATACCAGGAGTAATTTACGAGTTAAATTTTCAAAAATGTCAAAATCGCTGGTATACCCAAGCTACATAGAGACGTGCATGAAGCAGCGTATGCATGTGTATATCAATACACTACTCCTTTCCCCCTCCAAAAATTTCAGCACACCTCCTCGGGTCAGATGTTCTCCTGATACCAGGAGTATTTTACGAGTTAAATTTTCAAAAATGTCAAAATCGCTGGTATACCCAAGCTACATAGAGACGTGCATGAAGCAGCGTATGCATGTGTATATCAATACACTACTCCTTTCCCCCTCCAAAAATTTCAGCACACCTCCTCGGGTCAGATGTTCTCCTGATACCAGGAGTATTATTTTACGAGTTAAATTTTCAAAAATGTCAAAATCGCTAGTATACCCAAGCTACATAGAGACGTGCATGAAGCAGCGTATGCATGTGTATATCAATACACTACTCCTTTCCCCCTCCAAAAATTTCAGCACACCTCCTCGGGTCAGATGTTCTCCTGATACCAGGAGTATTTTACGAGTTAAATTTTCAAAAATGTCAAAATCGCTAGTATACCCAAGCTACATAGAGACGTGCATGAAGCAGCGTATGCATGTGTATATCAATACACTACTCCTTTCCCCCTCCAAAAATTTCAGCACACCTCCTCGGGTCAGATGTTCTCCTGATACCAGGAGTATTTTACGAGTTAAATTTTCAAAAATGTCAAAATCGCTAGTATACCCAAGCTACATAGAGACGTGCATGAAGCAGCGTATGCATGTGTATATCAATACACTACTCCTTTCCCCCTCCAAAAATTTCAGCACACCTCCTCGGGTCAGATGTTCTCCTGATACCAGGAGTATTTTACGAGTTAAATTTTCAAAAATGTCAAAATCGCTAGTATACCCAAGCTACATAGAGACGTGCATGAAGCAGCGTATGCATGTGTATATCAATACACTACTCCTTTCCCCCTCCAAAAATTTCAGCACACCTCCTCGGGTCAGATGTTCTCCTGATACCAGGAGTATTTTACGAGTTAAATTTTCAAAAATGTCAAAATCGCTGGTATACCCAAGCTACATAGAGACGTGCATGAAGCAGCGTATGCATGTGTATATCAATACACTACTCCTTTCCCCCTCCAAAAATTTCAGCACACCTCCTCGGGTCAGATGTTCTCCTGATACCAGGAGTATTATTTTACGAGTTAAATTTTCAAAAATGTCAAAATCGCTGGTATACCCAAGCTACATAGAGACGTGCATGAAGCAGCGTATGCATGTGTATATCAATACACTACTCCTTTCCCCCTCCAAAAATTTCAGCACACCTCCTCGGGTCAGATGTTCTCCTGATACCAGGAGTATTTTACGAGTTAAATTTTCAAAAATGTCAAAATCGCTAGTATACCCAAGCTACATAGAGACGTGCATGAAGCAGCGTATGCATGTGTATATCAATACACTACTCCTTTCCCCCTCCAAAAATTTCAGCACACCTCCTCGGGTCAGATGTTCTCCTGATACCAGGAGTATTATTTTACGAGTTAAATTTTCAAAAATGTCAAAATCGCTAGTATACCCAAGCTACATAGAGACGTGCATGATGCAGCGTATGCATGCCTATATCAATACACTACTCCTTTCCCCCTCCAAAAATTTCAGCACACCTCCTCGGGTCAGATGTTCTCCTGATACCAGGAGTATTTTACGAGTTAAATTTTCAAAAATGTCAAAATCGCTGGTATACCCAAGCTACATAGAGACGTGCATGAAGCAGCGTATGCATGTGTATATCAATACACTACTCCTTTCCCCCTCCAAAAATTTCAGCACACCTCCTCGGGTCAGATGTTCTCCTGATACCAGGAGTATTATTTTACGAGTTAAATTTTCAAAAATGTCAAAATCGCTAGTATACCCAAGCTACATAGAGACGTGCATGATGCAGCGTATGCATGCCTATATCAATACACTACTCCTTTCCCCCTCCAAAAATTTCAGCACACCTCCTCGGGTCAGATGTTCTCCTGATACCAGGAGTATTTTACGAGTTAAATTTTCAAAAATGTCAAAATCGCTGGTATACCCAAGCTACATAGAGACGTGCATGAAGCAGCGTATGCATGTGTATATCAATACACTACTCCTTTCCCCCTCCAAAAATTTCAGCACACCTCCTCGGGTCAGATGTTCTCCTGATACCAGGAGTATTATTTTACGAGTTAAATTTTCAAAAATGTCAAAATCGCTAGTATACCCAAGCTACATAGAGACGTGCATGAAGCAGCGTATGCATGTGTATATCAATACACTACTCCTTTCCCCCTCCAAAAATTTCAGCACACCTCCTCGGGTCAGATGTTCTCCTGATACCAGGAGTATTTTACGAGTTAAATTTTCAAAAATGTCAAAATCGCTGGTATACCCAAGCTACATAGAGACGTGCATGAAGCAGCGTATGCATGTGTATATCAATACACTACTCCTTTCCCCCTCCAAAAATTTCAGCACACCTCCTCGGGTCAGATGTTCTCCTGATACCAGGAGTATTATTTGACGAGTTAAATTTTCAAAAATGTCAAAATCGCTAGTATACCCAAGCTACATAGAGACGTGCATGAAGCAGCGTATGCATGTGTATATCAATACACTACTCCTTTCCCCCTCCAAAAATTTCAGCACACCTCCTCGGGTCAGATGTTCTCCTGATACCAGGAGTATTTTACGAGTTAAATTTTCAAAAATGTCAAAATCGCTAGTATACACAAGCTACATAGAGACGTGCATGAAGCAGCGTATGCATGTGTATATCAATACACTACTCCTTTCCCCCTCCAAAAATTTCAGCACACCTCCTCGGGTCAGATGTTCTCCTGATACCAGGAGTATTTTACGAGTTAAATTTTCAAAAATGTCAAAATCGCTAGTATACCCAAGCTACATAGAGACGTGCATGAAGCAGCGTATGCATGTGTATATCAATACACTACTCCTTTCCCCCTCCAAAAATTTCAGCACACCTCCTCGGGTCAGATGTTCTCCTGATACCAGGAGTATTTTACGAGTTAAATTTTCAAAAATGTCAAAATCGCTAGTATACCCAAGCTACATAGAGACGTGCATGAAGCAGCGTATGCATGTGTATATCAATACACTACTCCTTTCCCCCTCCAAAAATTTCAGCACACCTCCTCGGGTCAGATGTTCTCCTGATACCAGGAGTATCCCTGATATCCCTGATATCCCTGATATCCTGGATATCCCTGATATCCCTGATATCCCTGATATCCCTGATATCCCTGATATCCCTGATATCCCTGATATCCCTGATATGCCTGATATATCTGATATCCCTGATATCCCTGATATCCCTGATATCCCTGATATCCTGGATATCGCTGATATCCCTGATATCCCCGATATCCCTGATATCCCTGATATCCCTGATATCTCTGATATCCCTGATATCCCTGATATCCCTGATATCCCTGATATCTCTGATATCCCTGATATCCCTGATATCCCTGATATCCCTGATATCCCCGATATCCCTGATATCCCTGATATCCTGGATATCCCTGATATCCTGGATATCCCTGATATCCTGGATATCCCTGATATCCCTGATATCCCTGATATCCCTGATATCCCTGATATCCCTGATATCCCTGATATCCCTGATATCCCTGATATCCCTGATATCCCTGATATTCCTGATATCCCTGATATCCCTGATATCCCTGATATCCTGGATATCCCTGATATCCTGGATATCCCTGATATCCCTGATATCCTGGATATCCCTGATATCCTGGATATCCCTGATATCCCTGATATCCCTGATATCCCTGATATCCCTGATATCCCTGATATCCCTGATATCCCTGATATCCCTGATATCCCTGATATCCCTGATATCCCTGATATCCCTGATATCCTGGATATCCCTGATATCCCTGATATCCCTGATATCCCTGATATCCCTGATATCCCTGATATCCCTGATATCCCTGATATCCCTGATATCCCTGATATCCCTGATATCCCTGATATCCCTGATATCCCTGATATCCCTGATATCCCTGATATCCCTGATATCCCTGATATCCCTGATATCCCTGATATCCCTGATATCCTGGATATCCCTGATATCCTGGATATCCCTGATATCCTGGATATCCCTGATATCCCTGATATCCCTGATATCCCTGATATCCCTGATATCCCTGATATCCCTGATATCCCTGATATCCCTTATATCCCTGATATCCCTGATATCCCTGATATCCCTGATATCCCTGATATCCCTGATATCCCTGATATCCCTGATATCCCTGATATCCCTGATATCCCTGATATCCCTGATATCCCTGATATCCCTGATATTCCTGATATCCCTGATATCCTGGATATCCCTGATATCCCTGATATCCCTGATATCCCTGATATCCCTGATATCCCTGATATCCCTGATATCCTGGATATCCCTGATATCCTGGATATCCCTGATATCCCTGATATCCCTGATATCCCTGATATCCCTGATATCCTGGATATCCCTGATATCCCTGATATCCCTGATATCCTGGATATCCCTGATATCCTGGATATCCCTGATATCCTGGATATCCCTGATATCCCTGATATCCCTGATATCCCTGATATCCCTGATATCCCTGATATCCTGGATATCCCTGATATCCCTGATATCCCTGATATCCTGGATATCCCTGATATCCCTGATATCCCCGATATCCCTGATATCCCTGATATCCCTGATATCCCTGATATCCCTGATATCCCTGATATCCCTGATATCCTGGATATCCCTGATATCCTGGATATCCCTGATATCCTGGATATCCCTGATATCCCTGATATCCCTGATATCCCTGATATCCCTGATATCCCTGATATCCTGGATATCCCTGATATCCTGGATATCCCTGATATCCCTGATATCCCTGATATCCCTGATATCCCTGATATCCCTGATATCCCTGATATCCCTGATATCCCTGATATCCCTGATATCCTGGATATCCCTGATATCCTGGATATCCCTGATATCCCTGATATCCCTGATATCCCTGATATCCCTGATATCCCTGATATCCTGGATATCCCTGATATCCTGGATATCCCTGATATCCCTGATATCCCTGATATCCCTGATATCCCTGATATCCCTGATATCCCTGATATCCCTGATATCGCTGATATCCCTGATATCCCTGATATCCCTGATATCCCTGATATCCCTGATATCCCTGATATTTCTGATATCCCTGATATCCCTGATATCCCTGATATCCTCGATATCCCTGATATCCTCGATATCCCTGATATCCTCGATATCCCTGATATCCTCGATATCCCTGATATCCTCGATATCAGTGGATATCCCTGATATCCTGGATATCCCTGATATCCCTGATATCCCTGATATCCCTGATATCCCTGATATCCCTGATATCCCCGATATCCCTGATATCCCTGATATCCCTGATATCCCTGATATCCCTGATATCCCTGATATCCCTAATATCCCTGATATCCCTGATATCCCTGATATCCCTGATATCCCTGATATCCCTGATATCCTTGATATCCCTGATATCCCTGATATCCCTGATATCCCTGATATCCTGGATATCCCTGATATCCCTGATATCCCTGATATCCCTGATATCCCTGATATCCCCGATATCCCTGATATCCCTGATATCCTGGATATCCCTGATATCCCTGATATCCCTGATATCCCTGATATCCCTGATATCCCTGATATCCCTGATATCCCTGATATCCCTGATATCCCTGATATCCCTGATATCCCTGATATCCCTGATATCCCTGATATCCCTGATATCCTGGATATCCCTGATATCCCTGATATCCCTGATATCCCTGATATCCCTGATATCCCTGATATCCCTGATATCCCTGATATCCCTGATATCCCTGATATCCCTGATATCCCTGATATCCCTGATATCCATGATATCCTGGATATCCCTGATATCCCTGATATCCCTGATATCCCTGATATCCCTGATATCCCCGATATCCCTGATATCCCCGATATCCCTGATATCCCCGATATCCCTGATATCCCCGATATCCCTGATATCCCCGATATCCCTGATATCCCCGATATCCCTGATATCCCCGATATCCCTGATATCCCCGATATCCCCGATATCCCCGATATCCCTGATATCCCTGATATATCTGATATCGCTGATATCCCTGATATCCCTGATATCCCTGATATCCCTGATATCCCTGATATCCTGGATATCCCTGATATCCCTGATATCCCCGATATCCCTGATATCCCCGATATCCCTGATATCCCTGATATCCCTGATATCCCTGATATCCCTGATATCCCTGATATCCCTGATATCCCTGATATCCCTGATATCCCTGATATCCCTGATATCCCTGATATCCCTGATATCCCTGATATCCCTGATATCCCTGATATCCCTGATATCCCTGATATCCGTGATATCCCTGATATCCCTGATATCCTTGATATCCCTGATATCCCTGATATCCCTGATATCCCTGATATCTCTGATATCCCTGATATCCCTGATATCCCTGATATCCCTGATATCCCCGATATCCCTGATATCCCTGATATCCTGGATATCCCTGATATCCTGGATATCCCTGATATCCTGGATATCCCTGATATCCCTGATATCCCTGATATCCCTGATATCCCTGATATCCCTGATATCCCTGATATCCCTGATATCCCTGATATCCCTGATATCCCTGATATTCCTGATATCCCTGATATCCCTGATATCCCTGATATCCTGGATATCCCTGATATCCTGGATATCCCTGATATCCCTGATATCCTGGATATCCCTGATATCCTGGATATCCCTGATATCCCTGATATCCCTGATATCCCTGATATCCCTGATATCCCTGATATCCCTGATATCCCTGATATCCCTGATATCCCTGATATCCCTGATATCCCTGATATCCCTGATATCCTGGATATCCCTGATATCCCTGATATCCCTGATATCCCTGATATCCCTGATATCCCTGATATCCCTGATATCCCTGATATCCCTGATATCCCTGATATCCCTGATATCCCTGATATCCCTGATATCCCTGATATCCCTGATATCCCTGATATCCCTGATATCCCTGATATCCCTGATATCCCTGATATCCCTGATATCCTGGATATCCCTGATATCCTGGATATCCCTGATATCCTGGATATCCCTGATATCCCTGATATCCCTGATATCCCTGATATCCCTGATATCCCTGATATCCCTGATATCCCTGATATCCCTTATATCCCTGATATCCCTGATATCCCTGATATCCCTGATATCCCTGATATCCCTGATATCCCTGATATCCCTGATATCCCTGATATCCCTGATATCCCTGATATCCCTGATATCCCTGATATCCCTGATATCCCTGATATTCCTGATATCCCTGATATCCTGGATATCCCTGATATCCCTGATATCCCTGATATCCCTGATATCCCTGATATCCCTGATATCCCTGATATCCTGGATATCCCTGATATCCTGGATATCCCTGATATCCCTGATATCCCTGATATCCCTGATATCCCTGATATCCTGGATATCCCTGATATCCCTGATATCCCTGATATCCTGGATATCCCTGATATCCTGGATATCCCTGATATCCTGGATATCCCTGATATCCCTGATATCCCTGATATCCCTGATATCCCTGATATCCCTGATATCCTGGATATCCCTGATATCCCTGATATCCCTGATATCCTGGATATCCCTGATATCCCTGATATCCCCGATATCCCTGATATCCCTGATATCCCTGATATCCCTGATATCCCTGATATCCCTGATATCCCTGATATCCCTGATATCCCTGATATCCTGGATATCCCTGATATCCTGGATATCCCTGATATCCCTGATATCCCTGATATCCCTGATATCCCTGATATCCCTGATATCCCTGATATCCCTGATATCCCTTATATCCCTGATATCCCTGATATCCCTGATATCCCTGATATCCCTGATATCCCTGATATCCCTGATATCCCTGATATCCCTGATATCCCTGATATCCCTGATATCCCTGATATCCCTGATATCCCTGATATTCCTGATATCCCTGATATCCTGATATCCTGGATATCCCTGATATCCCTGATATCCCTGATATCCCTGATATCCCTGATATCCCTGATATCCCTGATATCCTGGATATCCCTGATATCCTGGATATCCCTGATATCCCTGATATCCCTGATATCCCTGATATCCCTGATATCCTGGATATCCCTGATATCCCTGATATCCCTGATATCCTGGATATCCCTGATATCCTGGATATCCCTGATATCCTGGATATCCCTGATATCCCTGATATCCCTGATATCCCTGATATCCCTGATATCCCTGATATCCTGGATATCCCTGATATCCCTGATATCCCTGATATCCTGGATATCCCTGATATCCCTGATATCCCCGATATCCCTGATATCCCTGATATCCCTGATATCCCTGATATCCCTGATATCCCTGATATCCCTGATATCCTGGATATCCCTGATATCCTGGATATCCCTGATATCCTGGATATCCCTGATATCCCTGATATCCCTGATATCCCTGATATCCCTGATATCCCTGATATCCTGGATATCCCTGATATCCTGGATATCCCTGATATCCCTGATATCCCTGATATCCCTGATATCCCTGATATCCCTGATATCCCTGATATCCCTGATATCCCTGATATCCCTGATATCCTGGATATCCCTGATATCCTGGATATCCCTGATATCCCTGATATCCCTGATATCCCTGATATCCCTGATATCCCTGATATCCTGGATATCCCTGATATCCTGGATATCCCTGATATCCCTGATATCCCTGATATCCCTGATATCCCTGATATCCCTGATATCCCTGATATCCCTGATATCGCTGATATCCCTGATATCCCTGATATCCCTGATATCCCTGATATCCCTGATATCCCTGATATTTCTGATATCCCTGATATCCCTGATATCCCTGATATCCTCGATATCCCTGATATCCTCGATATCCCTGATATCCTCGATATCCCTGATATCCTCGATATCCCTGATATCCTCGATATCAGTGATATACTTGATATCCCTGATATCCCTGATATCCTGGATATCCCTGATATCCCTGATATCCCTGATATCCCTGATATCCCTGATATCCCTGATATCCCCGATATCCCTGATATCCCTGATATCCCTGATATCCCTGATATCCCTGATATCCCTGATATCCCTAATATCCCTGATATCCCTGATATCCCTGATATCCCTGATATCCCTGATATCCCTGATATCCTTGATATCCCTGATATCCCTGATATCCCTGATATCCCTGATATCCTGGATATCCCTGATATCCCTGATATCCCTGATATCCCTGATATCCCTGATATCCCCGATATCCCTGATATCCCTGATATCCTGGATATCCCTGATATCCCTGATATCCCTGATATCCCTGATATCCCTGATATCCCTGATATCCCTGATATCCCTGATATCCCTGATATCCCTGATATCCCTGATATCCCTGATATCCCTGATATCCCTGATATCCCTGATATCCTGGATATCCCTGATATCCCTGATATCCCTGATATCCCTGATATCCCTGATATCCCTGATATCCCTGATATCCCTGATATCCCTGATATCCCTGATATCCCTGATATCCCTGATATCCCTGATATCCATGATATCCTGGATATCCCTGATATCCCTGATATCCCTGATATCCCTGATATCCCTGATATCCCCGATATCCCTGATATCCTCGATATCCCTGATATCCTCGATATCCCTGATATCCTCGATATCAGTGATATACTTGATATCCCTGATATCCCTGATATCCTGGATATCCCTGATATCCCTGATATCCCTGATATCCCTGATATCCCTGATATCCCTGATATCCCCGATATCCCTGATATCCCTGATATCCCTGATATCCCTGATATCCCTGATATCCCTGATATCCCTAATATCCCTGATATCCCTGATATCCCTGATATCCCTGATATCCCTGATATCCCTGATATCCTTGATATCCCTGATATCCCTGATATCCCTGATATCCCTGATATCCTGGATATCCCTGATATCCCTGATATCCCTGATATCCCTGATATCCCTGATATCCCCGATATCCCTGATATCCCTGATATCCCTGATATCCCTGATATCCCTGATATCCCTGATATCCCTGATATCCCTGATATCCCTGATATCCCTGATATCCTGGATATCCCTGATATCCCTGATATCCCTGATATCCCTGATATCCCTGATATCCCTGATATCCCTGATATCCCTGATATCCCTGATATCCCTGATATCCCTGATATCCCTGATATCCCTGATATCCCTGATATTTCTGATATCCCTGATATCCCTGATATCCCTGATATCCTCGATATCCCTGATATCCTCGATATCCCTGATATCCTCGATATCCCTGATATCCTCGATATCCCTGATATCCTCGATATCAGTGATATACTTGATATCCCTGATATCCCTGATATCCTGGATATCCCTGATATCCCTGATATCCCTGATATCCCTGATATCCCTGATATCCCTGATATCCCCGATATCCCTGATATCCCTGATATCCCTGATATCCCTGATATCCCTGATATCCCTGATATCCCTAATATCCCTGATATCCCTGATATCCCTGATATCCCTGATATCCCTGATATCCCTGATATCCTTGATATCCCTGATATCCCTGATATCCCTGATATCCCTGATATCCTGGATATCCCTGATATCCCTGATATCCCTGATATCCCTGATATCCCTGATATCCCCGATATCCCTGATATCCCTGATATCCTGGATATCCCTGATATCCCTGATATCCCTGATATCCCTGATATCCCTGATATCCCTGATATCCCTGATATCCCTGATATCCCTGATATCCCTGATATCCCTGATATCCCTGATATCCCTGATATCCCTGATATCCCTGATATCCTGGATATCCCTGATATCCCTGATATCCCTGATATCCCTGATATCCCTGATATCCCTGATATCCCTGATATCCCTGATATCCCTGATATCCCTGATATCCCTGATATCCCTGATATCCCTGATATCCATGATATCCTGGATATCCCTGATATCCCTGATATCCCTGATATCCCTGATATCCCTGATATCCCCGATATCCCTGATATCCCCGATATCCCTGATATCCCCGATATCCCTGATATCCCCGATATCCCTGATATCCCCGATATCCCTGATATCCCCGATATCCCTGATATCCCCGATATCCCTGATATCCCCGATATCCCCGATATCCCCGATATCCCTGATATCCCTGATATATCTGATATCGCTGATATCCCTGATATCCCTGATATCCCTGATATCCCTGATATCCCTGATATCCTGGATATCCCTGATATCCCTGATATCCCCGATATCCCTGATATCCCCGATATCCCTGATATCCCTGATATCCCTGATATCCCTGATATCCCTGATATCCCTGATATCCCTGATATCCCTGATATCCCTGATATCCCTGATATCCCTGATATCCCTGATATCCCTGATATCCCTGATATCCCTGATATCCCTGATATCCCTGATATCCCTGATATCCGTGATATCCCTGATATCCCTGATATCCTTGATATCCCTGATATCCCTGATATCCCTGATATCCCTGATATCCCTGATATCCCTGATATCCCTGATATCCCTGATATCCTTGATATCCCTGATATCCCTGATATCCCTGATATCAGGGATATCCAGGATATCAGGGATATCAGGGATATCAGGGATATCAGGGATATCAGGGATATCAGGGATATCAGGGATATCAGGGATATCAGGGATATCAGGGATATCAGGGATATCAGGGATATCAGGGATATCAGGGATATCAGGGATATCAGGGATATCCAGGATATCAGGGATATCGGGGATATCAGGGATATCGGGGATATCAGGGATATCGGGGATATCAGGGATATCGGGGATATCAGGGATATCGGGGATATCAGGGATATCGGGGATATCAGGGATATCGGGGATATCAGGGATATCGGGGATATCAGGGATATCGGGGATATCAGGGATATCAGGGATATCAGGGATATCAGGGATATCAGGGATATCAGGGATATCCAGGATATCAGGGATATCAGGGATATCAGGGATATCAGGGATATCAGGGATATCAGGGATATCAGGGATATCAGGGATATCCAGGATATCAGGGATATCAGGGATATCAGGGATATCAGGGATATCAGGGATATCAGGGATATCAGGGATATCAGGGATATCAGGGATATCAGGGATATCAGGGATATCAGGGATATCAGGGATATCAGGGATATCAGGGATATCAGGGATATCAGGGATATCAGGGATATCAGGGATATCAGGGATATCGGGGATATCAGGGATATCGGGGATATCAGGGATATCAGGGATATCCAGGATATCAGGGATATCAGGGATATCAGGGATATCAGGGATATCAGGGATATCAGCGATATCAGATATATCAGGGATATCAGGGATATCGGGGATATCGGGGATATCGGGGATATCAGGGATATCGGGGATATCAGGGATATCGGGGATATCAGGGATATCGGGGATATCAGGGATATCGGGGATATCAGGGATATCGGGGATATCAGGGATATCGGGGATATCAGGGATATCGGGGATATCAGGGATATCAGGGATATCAGGGATATCAGGGATATCAGGGATATCCAGGATATCAGGGATATCCAGGATATCATGGATATCAGGGATATCAGGGATATCAGGGATATCAGGGATATCAGGGATATCAGGGATATCAGGGATATCAGGGATATCAGGGATATCAGGGATATCAGGGATATCAGGGATATCAGGGATATCCAGGATATCAGGGATATCAGGGATATCAGGGATATCAGGGATATCAGGGATATCAGGGATATCAGGGATATCAGGGATATCAGGGATATCAGGGATATCAGGGATATCAGGGATATCAGGGATATCCAGGATATCAGGGATATCAGGGATATCGGGGATATCAGGGATATCAGGGATATCAGGGATATCAGGGATATCAGGGATATCCAGGATATCAGGGATATCAGGGATATCAGGGATATCAGGGATATCAAGGATATCAGGGATATCAGGGATATCAGGGATATCAGGGATATCAGGGATATCAGGGATATTAGGGATATCAGGGATATCAGGGATATCAGGGATATCAGGGATATCAGGGATATCAGGGATATCGGGGATATCAGGGATATCAGGGATATCAGGGATATCAGGGATATCAGGGATATCAGGGATATCCAGGATATCAGGGATATCAGGGATATCAAGTATATCACTGATATCGAGGATATCAGGGATATCGAGGATATCAGGGATATCGAGGATATCAGGGATATCGAGGATATCAGGGATATCGAGGATATCAGGGATATCAGGGATATCAGGGATATCAGAAATATCAGGGATATCAGGGATATCAGGGATATCAGGGATATCGGGGATATCAGGGATATCGGGGATATCAGGGATATCGGGGATATCAGGAATATCGGGGATATCAGGGATATCGGGGATATCAGGGATATCGGGGATATCAGGGATATCGGGGATATCAGGGATATCGGGGATATCAGGGATATCGGGGATATCAGGGATATCGGGGATATCAAGAATATCAGGGATATCAGGGATATCGGGGATATCAGGGATATCAGGGATATCAGGAATATCAAGGATATCACTGATATCAAGTATATCACTGATATCGAGGATATGAGGGATATCGAGGATATCAAGGATATCAGGGATATCAGGGATATCAGGGATATCAGGGATATCAGGGATATCAGGGATATCAGGGATATCAGGGATATCAGGGATATCAGGGATATCAGGGATATCAGGGATATCAGGGATATCAGGGATATCAGGGATATCAGGGATATCAGGGATATCAGGGATATCAGGGATATCGGGGATATCAGGGATATCAGGGATATCAGGGATATCAGGGATATCAGGGATATCAGGGATATCCAGGATATCAGGGATATCAGGGATATCAGGGATATCAGGGATATCCAGGATATCAGGGATATCAGGGATATCGGGGATATCAGGGATATCAGGGATATCAGGGATATCAGGGATATCAGGGATATCAGGGATATCAGGGATATCCAGGATATCAGGGATATCAGGGATATCAGGGATATCAGGGATATCAAGGATATCAGGGATATCAGGGATATCAGGGATATCCAGGATATCAGGGATATCAGGGATATCAGGGATATCAGGGATATCAGGGATATCAGGGATATCAGGGATATCAGGGATATCAGGGATATCAGGGATATCAGGGATATCAGGGATATCAGGGATATCCAGGATATCAGGGATATCAGGGATATCAAGGATATCAGGGATATCAGGGATATCAGGGATATCAGGGATATCAGGGATATCAGGGATATCAGGGATATCAGGGATATCAGGGATATCAGGGATATCAGGGATATCAGGGATATCAGGGATATCGGAGATATCAGGGATATCGGGGATATCAGGGATATCGGGGATATCAGGGATATCGGGGATATCAGGGATATCGGGGATATCAGGAATATCGGGGATATCAGGGATATCGGGGATATCAGGGATATCGGGGATATCAGGGATATCGGGGATATCAGGGATATCGGGGATATCAGGGATATCGGGGATATCAGGGATATCGGGGATATCAAGAATATCAGGGATATCAGGGATATCGGGGATATCAGGGATATCAGGGATATCAGGAATATCAAGGATATCACTGATATCAAGTATATCACTGATATCGAGGATATGAGGGATATCGAGGATATCAAGGATATCAGGGATATCAGGGATATCGGGGATATCAGGGATATCAGGGATATCAGGGATATCAGGGATATCAGGGATATCAGGGATATCAGGGATATCAAGGATATCCAGGATATCAGGGATATCCAGGATATCAGGGATATCAGGGATATTAGGGATATCAGGGATATCAGGGATATCAGGGATATCAGGGATATCCAGGATATCAGGGATATCAGGGATATCAGGGATATCAGGGATATCAGGGATATCAGGGATATCAGGGATATCAGGGATATCAGGGATATCAGGGATATCAGGGATATCAGGGATATCAGGGATATCAGGGATATCAGGGATATCAGAAATATCAGGGATATCAGGGATATCAGGGATATCAGGGATATCGGGGATATCAGGGATATCAGGGATATCAAGGATATCAGGGATATCAAGGATATCAGGGATATCAAGGATATCAGGGATATCAGGGATATCAGGGATATCAGGGATATCAGGGATATCAGGGATATCAGGGATATCAGGGATATCGTGGATATCAGGGATATCGTGGATATCAGGGATATCGTGGATATCAGGGATATCGGGGATATCAGGGATATCGGGGATATCAGGGATATCGGGGATATCAGGGATATCGGGGATATCAGGGATATCAAGGATATCAGGGATATCAAGGATATCAGGGATATCAGGGATATCAGGGATATCAGGGATATCAGGGATATCAGGGATATCAGGGATATCAGGGATATCAGGGATATCGAGGATATCAGGGATATCGGGGATATCAGGGATATCGGGGATATCAGGGATATCGGGGATATCAAGGATATCAGGGATATCCCTGATATCAGGGATATCAAGGATATCAGGGATATCAAGGATATCACTGATATCAAGTATATCACTGATATCGAGGATATCAGGGATATCGAGGATATCAGGGATTTCAAGGATATCAGGGATATCAAGGATATCAGGGATATCAAGGATATCAGGGATATGAAGGATATCAGGGATATCAAGAATATCAGGGATATCAAGGATATCAGGGATATCCAGGATATCGGGGATATCAGGGATATCAGGGATATCAGGGATATCAGGGATATCAGGGATATCAGGGATATCAGGGATATCCAGGATATCAGGGATATCAGGGATATCAGGGATATCAGGGATATCAAGGATATCAGGGATATCAGGGATATCAGGGATATCAGGGATATCGGGGATATCAGGGATATCGGGGATATCAGGGATATCGGGGATATCAGGGATATCGGGGATATCAGGGATATCGGGGATATCAGGGATATCGGGGATATCAAGAATATCAGGGATATCAGGGATATCGGGGATATCAGGGATATCAGGGATATCAGGAATATCAAGGATATCACTGATATCAAGTATATCACTGATATCGAGGATATGAGGGATATCGAGGATATCAAGGATATCAGGGATATCAGGGATATCGGGGATATCAGGGATATCAGGGATATCAGGGATATCAGGGATATCAGGGATATCAGGGATATCAGGGATATCAAGGATATCCAGGATATCAGGGATATCCAGGATATCAGGGATATCAGGGATATTAGGGATATCAGGGATATCAGGGATATCAGGGATATCAGGGATATCCAGGATATCAGGGATATCAGGGATATCAGGGATATCAGGGATATCAGGGATATCAGGGATATCAGGGATATCAGGGATATCAGGGATATCAGGGATATCAGGGATATCAGGGATATCAGGGATATCAGGGATATCAGGGATATCAGGGATATCAGAAATATCAGGGATATCAGGGATATCAGGGATATCAGGGATATCGGGGATATCAGGGATATCAGGGATATCAAGGATATCAGGGATATCAAGGATATCAGGGATATCAAGGATATCAGGGATATCAGGGATATCAGGGATATCAGGGATATCAGGGATATCAGGGATATCAGGGATATCAGGGATATCGTGGATATCAGGGATATCGTGGATATCAGGGATATCGTGGATATCAGGGATATCGGGGATATCAGGGATATCGGGGATATCAGGGATATCGGGGATATCAGGGATATCAAGGATATCAGGGATATCAAGGATATCAGGGATATCAGGGATATCAGGGATATCAGGGATATCAGGGATATCAGGGATATCAGGGATATCAGGGATATCAGGGATATCGAGGATATCAGGGATATCGGGGATATCAGGGATATCGGGGATATCAGGGATATCGGGGATATCAAGGATATCAGGGATATCCCTGATATCAGGGATATCAAGGATATCAGGGATATCAAGGATATCACTGATATCAAGTATATCACTGATATCGAGGATATCAGGGATATCGAGGATATCAGGGATTTCAAGGATATCAGGGATATCAAGGATATCAGGGATATCAAGGATATCAGGGATATGAAGGATATCAGGGATATCAAGAATATCAGGGATATCAAGGATATCAGGGATATCAGGGATATCAGGGATATCAGGGATATCAGGGATATCAGGGATATCAGGGATATCAGGAATATCAGGGATATCAGGGATATCAAGGATATCAGGGATATCAGGGATATCAGGGATATCAGGAATATCAAGGATATCAGGGATATCAAGGATATCACTGATATCGAGGATATCAGGGATATCGAGGATATCAGGGATATCGAGGATATCAGGGATATCGAGGATATCAGGGATATCAGAAATATCAGGGATATCAGGGATATCAGGGATATCAGGGATATCAGGGATATCAGGGATATCAGGGATATCAGGGATATCAGGGATATCAGGGATATCAGGGATATCAGGGATATCAGGGATATCAGGGATATCAGGGATATCGGGGATATCGGGGATATCAGGGATATCAGGGATATCCAGGATATCAGGGATATCAGGGATATCAGGGATATCAGGGATATCAGGGATATCAGGGATATCAGGGATATCAGGGATATCAGGGATATCAGGGATATCAGGGATATCAGATATATCAGGGATATCAGGGATATCAGGGATATCAGGGATATCAGGGATATCAGGGATATCAGGGATATCAGGGATATCCAGGATATCAGGGATATCAGGGATATCAGGGATATCAGGGATATCAGGGATATCAGGGATATCAGGGATATCAGGGATATCAGGGATATCAGGGATATCAGGGATATTAGGGATATCAGGGATATCAGGGATATCAGGGATATCAGGGATATCAGGGATATCCAGGATATCAGGGATATCCAGAATATCAGGGATATCAGGAATATCAGGGATATCAGGGATATCAGGGATATCAGGGATATCAGGGATATCCAGGATATCAGGGATATCAGGGATATCAGGGATATCAGGGATATCAGGGATATCAGGGATATCAGGGATATCAGGGATATCAGGGATATCAGGGATATCAGGGATATCAGGGATATCAGGGATATCAGGGATATCAGGGATATCAGGGATATCAAGGATATCAGGGATATCAGGGATATCAGGGATATCAAGGATATCAGGGATATCAGGGATATCAGGGATATCAGGGATATCAGGGATATCAGGGATATCAGGGATATCAGGGATATCAGGGATATCAGGGATATCAAGGATATCAGGGATATCAGGGATATCACGGATATCAGGGATATCAGGGATATCAGGGATATCAGGGATATCAGGGATATCAGGGATATCAGGGATATCAGGGATATCAGGGATATCAGGGATATCAGGGATATCAGGGATATCAGGGATATCAGGGATATCAGGGATATCAGGGATATCGGGGATATCAGGGATATCGGGGATATCAGGGATATCAGGGATATCAGGGATATCAGGGATATCAGGGATATCGGGGATATCAGGGATATCAGGGATATCCAGGATATCAGGGATATCAGGGATATCAGGGATATCAGGGATATCAGGGATATCAGGGATATCAGATATATCAGGGATATCAGGGATATCGGGGATATCGGGGATATCGGGGATATCAGGGATATCGGGGATATCAGGGATATCGGGGATATCAGGGATATCGGGGATATCAGGGATATCGGGGATATCAGGGATATCGGGGATATCAGGGATATCGGGGATATCAGGGATATCAGGGATATCAGGGATATCAGGGATATCAGGGATATCCAGGATATCCAGGATATCAGGGATATCAGGGATATCAGGGATATCAGGGATATCAGGGATATCAGGGATATCAGGGATATCAGGGATATCAGGGATATCAGGGATATCAGGGATATCAGGGATATCAGGGATATCAGGGATATCAGGGATATCAGGGATATCAGAAATATCAGGGATATCAGGGATATCAGGGATATCAGGGATATCGGGGATATCAGGGATATCAGGGATATCAAGGATATCAGGGATATCAAGGATATCAGGGATATCAAGGATATCAGGGATATCAGGGATATCAGGGATATCAGGGATATCAGGGATATCAGGGATATCAGGGATATCAGGGATATCGTGGATATCAGGGATATCGTGGATATCAGGGATATCGTGGATATCAGGGATATCGGGGATATCAGGGATATCGGGGATATCAGGGATATCGGGGATATCAGGGATATCAAGGATATCAGGGATATCAAGGATATCAGGGATATCAGGGATATCAGGGATATCAGGGATATCAGGGATATCAGGGATATCAGGGATATCAGGGATATCAGGGATATCGAGGATATCAGGGATATCGGGGATATCAGGGATATCGGGGATATCAGGGATATCGGGGATATCAAGGATATCAGGGATATCCCTGATATCAGGGATATCAAGGATATCAGGGATATCAAGGATATCACTGATATCAAGTATATCACTGATATCGAGGATATCAGGGATATCGAGGATATCAGGGATTTCAAGGATATCAGGGATATCAAGGATATCAGGGATATCAAGGATATCAGGGATATGAAGGATATCAGGGATATCAAGAATATCAGGGATATCAAGGATATCAGGGATATCAGGGATATCAGGGATATCAGGGATATCAGGGATATCAGGGATATCAGGGATATCAGGAATATCAGGGATATCAGGGATATCAAGGATATCAGGGATATCAGGGATATCAGGGATATCAGGAATATCAAGGATATCAGGGATATCAAGGATATCACTGATATCGAGGATATCAGGGATATCGAGGATATCAGGGATATCGAGGATATCAGGGATATCGAGGATATCAGGGATATCAGAAATATCAGGGATATCAGGGATATCAGGGATATCAGGGATATCAGGGATATCAGGGATATCAGGGATATCAGGGATATCAGGGATATCAGGGATATCAGGGATATCAGGGATATCAGGGATATCAGGGATATCAGGGATATCGGGGATATCGGGGATATCAGGGATATCAGGGATATCCAGGATATCAGGGATATCAGGGATATCAGGGATATCAGGGATATCAGGGATATCAGGGATATCAGGGATATCAGGGATATCAGGGATATCAGGGATATCAGGGATATCAGATATATCAGGGATATCAGGGATATCAGGGATATCAGGGATATCAGGGATATCAGGGATATCAGGGATATCAGGGATATCCAGGATATCAGGGATATCAGGGATATCAGGGATATCAGGGATATCAGGGATATCAGGGATATCAGGGATATCAGGGATATCAGGGATATCAGGGATATCAGGGATATTAGGGATATCAGGGATATCAGGGATATCAGGGATATCAGGGATATCAGGGATATCCAGGATATCAGGGATATCCAGAATATCAGGGATATCAGGAATATCAGGGATATCAGGGATATCAGGGATATCAGGGATATCAGGGATATCCAGGATATCAGGGATATCAGGGATATCAGGGATATCAGGGATATCAGGGATATCAGGGATATCAGGGATATCAGGGATATCAGGGATATCAGGGATATCAGGGATATCAGGGATATCAGGGATATCAGGGATATCAGGGATATCAGGGATATCAAGGATATCAGGGATATCAGGGATATCAGGGATATCAAGGATATCAGGGATATCAGGGATATCAGGGATATCAGGGATATCAGGGATATCAGGGATATCAGGGATATCAGGGATATCAGGGATATCAGGGATATCAAGGATATCAGGGATATCAGGGATATCACGGATATCAGGGATATCAGGGATATCAGGGATATCAGGGATATCAGGGATATCAGGGATATCAGGGATATCAGGGATATCAGGGATATCAGGGATATCAGGGATATCAGGGATATCAGGGATATCAGGGATATCAGGGATATCAGGGATATCGGGGATATCAGGGATATCGGGGATATCAGGGATATCAGGGATATCAGGGATATCAGGGATATCAGGGATATCGGGGATATCAGGGATATCAGGGATATCCAGGATATCAGGGATATCAGGGATATCAGGGATATCAGGGATATCAGGGATATCAGGGATATCAGATATATCAGGGATATCAGGGATATCGGGGATATCGGGGATATCGGGGATATCAGGGATATCGGGGATATCAGGGATATCGGGGATATCAGGGATATCGGGGATATCAGGGATATCGGGGATATCAGGGATATCGGGGATATCAGGGATATCGGGGATATCAGGGATATCAGGGATATCAGGGATATCAGGGATATCAGGGATATCCAGGATATCATGGATATCAGGGATATCAGGGATATCAGGGATATCAGGGATATCAGGGATATCAGGGATATCAGGGATATCAGGGATATCAGGGATATCAGGGATATCAGGGATATCAGGGATATCAGGGATATCCAGGATATCAGGGATATCAGGGATATCAGGGATATCAGGGATATCAGGGATATCAGGGATATCAGGGATATCAGGGATATCAAGGATATCCAGGATATCAGGGATATCCAGGATATCAGGGATATCAGGGATATTAGGGATATCAGGGATATCAGGGATATCAGGGACATCAGGGATATCCAGGATATCAGGGATATCAGGGATATCAGGGATATCAGGGATATCAGGGATATCAGGGATATCAGGGATATCAGGGATATCAGGGATATCAGGGATATCAGGGATATCAGGGATATCAGGGATATCAGGGATATCAGGGATATCAGGGATATCAGGGATATCAGGGATATCAGAAATATCAGGGATATCAGGGATATCGGGGATATCAGGGATATCGGGGATATCAGGGATATCAGGGATATCAAGGATATCAGGGATATCAAGGATATCAGGGATATCAAGGATATCAGGGATATCAGGGATATCAGGGATATCAGGGATATCAGGGATATCAGGGATATCGTGGATATCAGGGATATCGTGGATATCAGGGATATCGTGGATATCAGGGATATCGGGGATATCAGGGATATCGGGGATATCAGGGATATCGGGGATATCAGGGATATCAAGGATATCAGGGATATCAGGGATATCAGGGATATCAGGGATATCAGGGATATCAGGGATATCAGGGATATCAGGGATATCAGGGATATCAGGGATATCAGGGATATCCAGGATATCAGGGATATCAGGGATATCAGGGATATCAGGGATATCAGGGATATCAGGGATATCAGGGATATCAGGGATATCAGGGATATCAGGGATATCAGGGATATCAGGGATATCAGGGATATCCAGGATATCAAGGATATCAGGGATATCAGGAATATCAAGGATATCAGGGATATCAAGGATATCACTGATATCGAGGATATCAGGGATATCGAGGATATCAGGGATATCGAGGATATCAGGGATATCGAGGATATCAGGGATATCAGAAATATCAGGGATATCAGGGATATCAGGGATATCAGGGATATCAGGGATATCAGGGATATCAGGGATATCAGGGATATCAGGGATATCAGGGATATCAGGGATATCAGGGATATCAGGGATATCGGGGATATCGGGGATATCGGGGATATCAGGGATATCAGGGATATCCAGGATATCAGGGATATCAGGGATATCAGGGATATCAGGGATATCAGGGATATCAGGGATATCAGGGATATCAGGGATATCAGGGATATCAGGGATATCAGGGATATCAGGGATATCAGATATATCAGGGATATCAGGGATATCAGGGATATCAGGGATATCAGGGATATCAGGGATATCCAGGATATCAGGGATATCAGGGATATCAGGGATATCAGATATATCAGGGATATCAGGGATATCAGGGATATCAGGGATATCAGGGATATCAGGGATATCCAGGATATCAGGGATATCAGGGATATCAGGGATATCAGGGATATCAGGGATATCAGGGATATCAGGGATATCAGGGATATCAGGGATATCAGGGATATCAGGGATATCAGGGATATCAGGGATATCAGGGATATTAGGGATATCAGGGATATCAGGGATATCAGGGATATCAGGGATATCAGGGATATCCAGGATATCAGGGATATCCAGAATATCAGGGATATCAGGAATATCAGGGATATCAGGGATATCAGGGATATCAGGGATATCAGGGATATCAGGGATATCAGGGATATCAGGGATATCAGGGATATCAGGGATATCCAGGATATCAGGGATATCAGGGATATCAGGGATATCAGGGATATCAGGGATATCAGGGATATCAGGGATATCAGGGATATCAGGGATATCAGGGATATCAGGGATATCAGGGATATCCAGGATATCAGGGATATCAGGGATATCGGGGATATCAGGGATATCAGGGATATCAGGGATATCAGGGATATCAGGGATATCAGGGATATCAGGGATATCCAGGATATCAGGGATATCAGGGATATCAGGGATATCAGGGATATCAAGGATATCAGGGATATCAGGGATATCAGGGATATCAGGGATATCAGGGATATCAGGGATATCAGGGATATCAGGGATATCAGGGATATCAGGGATATCAGGGATATCAGGGATATCGGGGATATCAGGGATATCAGGGATATCAGGGATATCAGGGATATCAGGGATATCAGGGATATCCAGGATATCAGGGATATCAGGGATATCAGGGATATCAGGGATATCCAGGATATCAGGGATATCAGGGATATCGGGGATATCAGGGATATCAGGGATATCAGGGATATCAGGGATATCAGGGATATCAGGGATATCAGGGATATCCAGGATATCAGGGATATCAGGGATATCAGGGATATCAGGGATATCAAGGATATCAGGGATATCAGGGATATCAGGGATATCCAGGATATCAGGGATATCAGGGATATCAGGGATATCAGGGATATCAGGGATATCAGGGATATCAGGGATATCAGGAATATCAGGGATATCAGGGATATCAGGGATATCAGGGATATCAGGGATATCCAGGATATCAGGGATATCAGGGATATCAAGGATATCAGGGATATCAGGGATATCAGGGATATCAGGGATATCAGGGATATCAGGGATATCAGGGATATCAGGGATATCAGGGATATCAGGGATATCAGGGATATCAGGGATATCAGGGATATCGGAGATATCAGGGATATCGGGGATATCAGGGATATCGGGGATATCAGGGATATCGGGGATATCAGGGATATCGGGGATATCAGGAATATCGGGGATATCAGGGATATCGGGGATATCAGGGATATCGGGGATATCAGGGATATCGGGGATATCAGGGATATCGGGGATATCAGGGATATCGGGGATATCAGGGATATCGGGGATATCAAGAATATCAGGGATATCAGGGATATCGGGGATATCAGGGATATCAGGGATATCAGGAATATCAAGGATATCACTGATATCAAGTATATCACTGATATCGAGGATATGAGGGATATCGAGGATATCAAGGATATCAGGGATATCAGGGATATCGGGGATATCAGGGATATCAGGGATATCAGGGATATCAGGGATATCAGGGATATCAGGGATATCAGGGATATCAAGGATATCCAGGATATCAGGGATATCCAGGATATCAGGGATATCAGGGATATTAGGGATATCAGGGATATCAGGGATATCAGGGATATCAGGGATATCCAGGATATCAGGGATATCAGGGATATCAGGGATATCAGGGATATCAGGGATATCAGGGATATCAGGGATATCAGGGATATCAGGGATATCAGGGATATCAGGGATATCAGGGATATCAGGGATATCAGGGATATCAGGGATATCAGAAATATCAGGGATATCAGGGATATCAGGGATATCAGGGATATCGGGGATATCAGGGATATCAGGGATATCAAGGATATCAGGGATATCAAGGATATCAGGGATATCAAGGATATCAGGGATATCAGGGATATCAGGGATATCAGGGATATCAGGGATATCAGGGATATCAGGGATATCAGGGATATCGTGGATATCAGGGATATCGTGGATATCAGGGATATCGTGGATATCAGGGATATCGGGGATATCAGGGATATCGGGGATATCAGGGATATCGGGGATATCAGGGATATCAAGGATATCAGGGATATCAAGGATATCAGGGATATCAGGGATATCAGGGATATCAGGGATATCAGGGATATCAGGGATATCAGGGATATCAGGGATATCAGGGATATCGAGGATATCAGGGATATCGGGGATATCAGGGATATCGGGGATATCAGGGATATCGGGGATATCAAGGATATCAGGGATATCCCTGATATCAGGGATATCAAGGATATCAGGGATATCAAGGATATCACTGATATCAAGTATATCACTGATATCGAGGATATCAGGGATATCGAGGATATCAGGGATTTCAAGGATATCAGGGATATCAAGGATATCAGGGATATCAAGGATATCAGGGATATGAAGGATATCAGGGATATCAAGAATATCAGGGATATCAAGGATATCAGGGATATCCAGGATATCGGGGATATCAGGGATATCAGGGATATCAGGGATATCAGGGATATCAGGGATATCAGGGATATCAGGGATATCCAGGATATCAGGGATATCAGGGATATCAGGGATATCAGGGATATCAAGGATATCAGGGATATCAGGGATATCAGGGATATCAGGGATATCGGGGATATCAGGGATATCGGGGATATCAGGGATATCGGGGATATCAGGGATATCGGGGATATCAGGGATATCGGGGATATCAGGGATATCGGGGATATCAGGGATATCGGGGATATCAAGAATATCAGGGATATCAGGGATATCGGGGATATCAGGGATATCAGGGATATCAGGAATATCAAGGATATCACTGATATCAAGTATATCACTGATATCGAGGATATGAGGGATATCGAGGATATCAAGGATATCAGGGATATCAGGGATATCGGGGATATCAGGGATATCAGGGATATCAGGGATATCAGGGATATCAGGGATATCAGGGATATCAGGGATATCAAGGATATCCAGGATATCAGGGATATCCAGGATATCAGGGATATCAGGGATATTAGGGATATCAGGGATATCAGGGATATCAGGGATATCAGGGATATCCAGGATATCAGGGATATCAGGGATATCAGGGATATCAGGGATATCAGGGATATCAGGGATATCAGGGATATCAGGGATATCAGGGATATCAGGGATATCAGGGATATCAGGGATATCAGGGATATCAGGGATATCAGGGATATCAGGGATATCAGAAATATCAGGGATATCAGGGATATCAGGGATATCAGGGATATCGGGGATATCAGGGATATCAGGGATATCAAGGATATCAGGGATATCAAGGATATCAGGGATATCAAGGATATCAGGGATATCAGGGATATCAGGGATATCAGGGATATCAGGGATATCAGGGATATCAGGGATATCAGGGATATCGTGGATATCAGGGATATCGTGGATATCAGGGATATCGTGGATATCAGGGATATCGGGGATATCAGGGATATCGGGGATATCAGGGATATCGGGGATATCAGGGATATCAAGGATATCAGGGATATCAAGGATATCAGGGATATCAGGGATATCAGGGATATCAGGGATATCAGGGATATCAGGGATATCAGGGATATCAGGGATATCAGGGATATCGAGGATATCAGGGATATCGGGGATATCAGGGATATCGGGGATATCAGGGATATCGGGGATATCAAGGATATCAGGGATATCCCTGATATCAGGGATATCAAGGATATCAGGGATATCAAGGATATCACTGATATCAAGTATATCACTGATATCGAGGATATCAGGGATATCGAGGATATCAGGGATTTCAAGGATATCAGGGATATCAAGGATATCAGGGATATCAAGGATATCAGGGATATGAAGGATATCAGGGATATCAAGAATATCAGGGATATCAAGGATATCAGGGATATCAGGGATATCAGGGATATCAGGGATATCAGGGATATCAGGGATATCAGGGATATCAGGAATATCAGGGATATCAGGGATATCAAGGATATCAGGGATATCAGGGATATCAGGGATATCAGGAATATCAAGGATATCAGGGATATCAAGGATATCACTGATATCGAGGATATCAGGGATATCGAGGATATCAGGGATATCGAGGATATCAGGGATATCGAGGATATCAGGGATATCAGAAATATCAGGGATATCAGGGATATCAGGGATATCAGGGATATCAGGGATATCAGGGATATCAGGGATATCAGGGATATCAGGGATATCAGGGATATCAGGGATATCAGGGATATCAGGGATATCAGGGATATCAGGGATATCGGGGATATCGGGGATATCAGGGATATCAGGGATATCCAGGATATCAGGGATATCAGGGATATCAGGGATATCAGGGATATCAGGGATATCAGGGATATCAGGGATATCAGGGATATCAGGGATATCAGGGATATCAGGGATATCAGATATATCAGGGATATCAGGGATATCAGGGATATCAGGGATATCAGGGATATCAGGGATATCAGGGATATCAGGGATATCCAGGATATCAGGGATATCAGGGATATCAGGGATATCAGGGATATCAGGGATATCAGGGATATCAGGGATATCAGGGATATCAGGGATATCAGGGATATCAGGGATATTAGGGATATCAGGGATATCAGGGATATCAGGGATATCAGGGATATCAGGGATATCAGGGATATCCAGGATATCAGGGATATCCAGAATATCAGGGATATCAGGAATATCAGGGATATCAGGGATATCAGGGATATCAGGGATATCAGGGATATCCAGGATATCAGGGATATCAGGGATATCAGGGATATCAGGGATATCAGGGATATCAGGGATATCAGGGATATCAGGGATATCAGGGATATCAGGGATATCAGGGATATCAGGGATATCAGGGATATCAGGGATATCAGGGATATCAGGGATATCAAGGATATCAGGGATATCAGGGATATCAGGGATATCAAGGATATCAGGGATATCAGGGATATCAGGGATATCAGGGATATCAGGGATATCAGGGATATCAGGGATATCAGGGATATCAGGGATATCAGGGATATCAAGGATATCAGGGATATCAGGGATATCACGGATATCAGGGATATCAGGGATATCAGGGATATCAGGGATATCAGGGATATCAGGGATATCAGGGATATCAGGGATATCAGGGATATCAGGGATATCAGGGATATCAGGGATATCAGGGATATCAGGGATATCAGGGATATCAGGGATATCGGGGATATCAGGGATATCGGGGATATCAGGGATATCAGGGATATCAGGGATATCAGGGATATCAGGGATATCGGGGATATCAGGGATATCAGGGATATCCAGGATATCAGGGATATCAGGGATATCAGGGATATCAGGGATATCAGGGATATCAGGGATATCAGATATATCAGGGATATCAGGGATATCGGGGATATCGGGGATATCGGGGATATCAGGGATATCGGGGATATCAGGGATATCGGGGATATCAGGGATATCGGGGATATCAGGGATATCGGGGATATCAGGGATATCGGGGATATCAGGGATATCGGGGATATCAGGGATATCAGGGATATCAGGGATATCAGGGATATCAGGGATATCCAGGATATCATGGATATCAGGGATATCAGGGATATCAGGGATATCAGGGATATCAGGGATATCAGGGATATCAGGGATATCAGGGATATCAGGGATATCAGGGATATCAGGGATATCAGGGATATCAGGGATATCCAGGATATCAGGGATATCAGGGATATCAGGGATATCAGGGATATCAGGGATATCAGGGATATCAGGGATATCAGGGATATCAGGGATATCAGGGATATCCAGGATATCAGGGATATCAGGGATATCGGGGATATCAGGGATATCAGGGATATCAGGGATATCAGGGATATCAGGGATATCAGGGATATCAGGGATATCAGGGATATCAGGGATATCCAGGATATCAGGGATATCAGGGATATCAGGGATATCAGGGATATCAAGGATATCAGGGATATCAGGGATATCAGGGATATCAGGGATATCAGGGATATCAAGGATATCCAGGATATCAGGGATATCCAGGATATCAGGGATATCAGGGATATTAGGGATATCAGGGATATCAGGGATATCAGGGATATCAGGGATATCAGGGATATCAGGGATATCAGGGATATCAGGGATATCAGGGATATCAGGGATATCAGGGATATCAGGGATATCAGGGATATCAGGGATATCAGGGATATCAGGGATATCAGGGATATCAGGGATATCAGAAATATCAGGGATATCAGGGATATCAGGGATATCAGGGATATCGGGGATATCAGGGATGTCAGGGATATCAAGGATATCAGGGATATCAAGGATATCAGGGATATCAAGGATATCAGGGATATCAGGGATATCAGGGATATCAGGGATATCAGGGATATCAGGGATATCAGGGATATCAGGGATATCGTGGATATCAGGGATATCGTGGATATCAGGGATATCGTGGATATCAGGGATATCGGGGATATCAGGGATATCGGGGATATCAGGGATATCGATGATATCAGGGATATCAAGGATATCAGGGATATCAAGGATATCAGGGATATCAGGGATATCAGGGATATCAGGGATATCAGGGATATCAGGGATATCAGGGATATCAGGGATATCAGGGATATCGAGGATATCAGGGATATCGGGGATATCAGGGATATCGGGGATATCAGGGATATCGGGGATATCAAGGATATCAGGGATATCCCTGATATCAGGGATATCAAGGATATCAGGGATATCAAGGATATCACTGATATCAAGTATATCACTGATATCGAGGATATCAGGGATATCGAGGATATCAGGGATTTCAAGGATATCAGGGATATCAAGGATATCAGGGATATCAAGGATATCAGGGATATGAAGGATATCAGGGATATCAAGAATATCAGGGATATCAAGGATATCAGGGATATCAGGGATATCAGGGATATCAGGGATATCAGGGATATCAGGGATATCAGGGATATCAGGAATATCAGGGATATCAGGGATATCAAGGATATCAGGGATATCAGGGATATCAGGGATATCACTAATATCAAGGATATCAGGGATATCAAGGATATCACTGATATCGAGGATATCAGGGATATCGAGGATATCAGGGATATCGAGGATATCAGGGATATCGAGGATATCAGGGATATCAGAAATATCAGGGATATCAGGGATATCAGGGATATCAGGGATATCAGGGATATCAGGGATATCAGGGATATCAGGGATATCAGGGATATCAGGGATATCAGGGATATCAGGGATATCAGGGATATCAGGGATATCAGGGATATCAGGGATATCAGGGATATCAGGGATATCGGGGATATCGGGGATATCAGGGATATCCAGGATATCAGGGATATCAGGGATATCAGGGATATCAGGGATATCAGGGATATCAGGGATATCAGGGATATCAGGGATATCAGGGATATCAGGGATATCAGGGATATCAGATATATCAGGGATATCAAGGATATCAGGGATATCAGGGATATCAGGGATATCAGGGATATCAGGGATATCAGGGATATCAGGGATATCAGGGATATCAGGGATATCAGGGATATCAGGGATATCAGGGATATCAGGGATATCAGGGATATCGAGGATATCAGGGATATCGGGGATATCAGGGATATCGGGGATATCAGGGATATCGGGGATATCAAGGATATCAGGGATATCCCTGATATCAGGGATATCAAGGATATCAGGGATATCAAGGATATCACTGATATCAAGTATATCACTGATATCGAGGATATCAGGGATATCGAGGATATCAGGGATTTCAAGGATATCAGGGATATCAAGGATATCAGGGATATCAAGGATATCAGGGATATGAAGGATATCAGGGATATCAAGAATATCAGGGATATCAAGGATATCAGGGATATCAGGGATATCAGGGATATCAGGGATATCAGGGATATCAGGGATATCAGGGATATCAGGGATATCAGGGATATCAGGGATATCAAGGATATCAGGGATATCAGGGATATCAGGGATATCAGGAATATCAAGGATATCAGGGATATCAAGGATATCACTGATATCGAGGATATCAGGGATATCGAGGATATCAGGGATATCGAGGATATCAGGGATATCGAGGATATCAGGGATATCAGAAATATCAGGGATATCAGGGATATCAGGGATATCAGGGATATCAGGGATATCAGGGATATCAGGGATATCAGGGATATCAGGGATATCAGGGATATCAGGGATATCAGGGATATCAGGGATATCAGGGATATCAGGGATATCAGGGATATCAGGGATATCGGGGATATCGGGGATATCAGGGATATCAGGGATATCCAGGATATCAGGGATATCAGGGATATCAGGGATATCAGGGATTTCAGGGATATCAGGGATTTCAGGGATATCAGGGATATCAGGGATATCAGGGATATCAGGGATATCAGGGATATCAGGGATATCAGATATATCAGGGATATCAGGGATATCAGGGATATCAGATATATCAGGGATATCAGGGATATCAGGGATATCAGGGATATCAGGGATATCAGGGATATCCAGGATATCAGGGATATCAGGGATATCAGGGATATCAGGGATATCAGGGATATCAGGGATATCAGGGATATCAGGGATATCAGGGATATCAGGGATATCAGGGATATCAGGGATATCAGGGATATCAGGGATATCAGGGATATCAGGGATATCAGGGATATCAGGGATATCAGGGATATCAGGGATATCCAGGATATCAGGGATATCCAGAATATCAGGGATATCAGGAATATCAGGGATATCAGGGATATCAGGGATATCAGGGATATCAGGGATATCAGGGATATCAGGGATATCAGGGATATCAGGGATATCCAGGATATCAGGGATATCAGGGATATCAGGGATATCAGGGATATCAGGGATATCAGGGATATCAGGGATATCAGGGATATCAGGGATATCAGGGATATCAGGGATATCAGGGATATCAGGGATATCAGGGATATCAGGGATATCAGGGATATCAGGGATATCAGGGATATCAGGGATATCAGGGATATCCAGGATATCAGGGATATCAGGGATATCAGGGATATCAGGGATATCAGGGATATCAGGGATATCAGGGATATCAGGGATATCAGGGATATCAGGGATATCAGGGATATCAGGGATATCAGGGATATCAGGGATATCAGGGATATCAGGGATATCAGGGATATCAGGGATATCAGGGATATCAGGGATATCAGGGATATCCAGGATATCAGGGATATCCAGAATATCAGGGATATCAGGAATATCAGGGATATCAGGGATATCAGGGATATCAGGGATATCAGGGATATCAGGGATATCAGGGATATCAGGGATATCAGGGATATCCAGGATATCAGGGATATCAGGGATATCAGGGATATCAGGGATATCAGGGATATCAGGGATATCAGGGATATCAGGGATATCAGGGATATCAGGGATATCAGGGATATCAGGGATATCAGGGATATCAGGGATATCAGGGATATCAGGGATATCAAGGATATCAGGGATATCGGGGATATCGGGGATATCAGGGATATCAGGGATATCCAGGATATCAGGGATATCAGGGATATCAGGGATATCAGGGATTTCAGGGATATCAGGGATATCAGGGATATCAGGGATATCAGGGATATCAGGGATATCAGGGATATCAGATATATCAGGGATATCAGGGATATCAGGGATATCAGATATATCAGGGATATCAGGGATATCAGGGATATCAGGGATATCAGGGATATCAGGGATATCCAGGATATCAGGGATATCAGGGATATCAGGGATATCAGGGATATCAGGGATATCAGGGATATCAGGGATATCAGGGATATCAGGGATATCAGGGATATCAGGGATATCAGGGATATCAGGGATATCAGGGATATCAGGGATATCAGGGATATCAGGGATATCAGGGATATCAGGGATATCAGGGATATCCAGGATATCAGGGATATCCAGAATATCAGGGATATCAGGAATATCAGGGATATCAGGGATATCAGGGATATCAGGGATATCAGGGATATCAGGGATATCAGGGATATCAGGGATATCAGGGATATCCAGGATATCAGGGATATCAGGGATATCAGGGATATCAGGGATATCAGGGATATCAGGGATATCAGGGATATCAGGGATATCAGGGATATCAGGGATATCAGGGATATCAGGGATATCAGGGATATCAGGGATATCAGGGATATCAGGGATATCAGGGATATCAGGGATATCAGGGATATCAGGGATATCAGGGATATCAGGGATATCAGGGATATCAGGGATATCAGGGATATCAGGGATATCAGGGATATCAGGGATATCAGGGATATCAAGGATATCAGGGATATCAGGGATATCAGGGATATCAGGGATATCAAGGATATCCAGGATATCAGGGATATCCAGGATATCAGGGATATCAGGGATATTAGGGATATCAGGGATATCAGGGATATCAGGGATATCAGGGATATCCAGGATATCAGGGATATCAGGGATATCAGGGATATCAGGGATATCAGGGATATCAGGGATATCAGGGATATCAGGGATATCAGGGATATCAGGGATATCAGGGATATCAGGGATATCAGGGATATCAGGGATATCAGGGATATCAGGGATATCAGAAATATCAGGGATATCAGGGATATCAGGGATATCAGGGATATCGGGGATATCAGGGATATCAGGGATATCAAGGATATCAGGGATATCAAGGATATCAGGGATATCAAGGATATCAGGGATATCAGGGATATCAGGGATATCAGGGATATCAGGGATATCAGGGATATCAGGGATATCAGGGATATCGTGGATATCAGGGATATCGTGGATATCAGGGATATCGTGGATATCAGGGATATCGGGGATATCAGGGATATCGGGGATATCAGGGATATCGGGGATATCAGGGATATCAAGGATATCAGGGATATCAAGGATATCAGGGATATCAGGGATATCAGGGATATCAGGGATATCAGGGATATCAGGGATATCAGGGATATCAGGGATATCAGGGATATCGAGGATATCAGGGATATCGGGGATATCAGGGATATCGGGGATATCAGGGATATCGGGGATATCAAGGATATCAGGGATATCCCTGATATCAGGGATATCAAGGATATCAGGGATATCAAGGATATCACTGATATCAAGTATATCACTGATATCGAGGATATCAGGGATATCGAGGATATCAGGGATTTCAAGGATATCAGGGATATCAAGGATATCAGGGATATCAAGGATATCAGGGATATGAAGGATATCAGGGATATCAAGAATATCAGGGATATCAAGGATATCAGGGATATCAGGGATATCAGGGATATCAGGGATATCAGGGATATCAGGGATATCAGGGATATCAGGAATATCAGGGATATCAGGGATATCAAGGATATCAGGGATATCAGGGATATCAGGGATATCAGGAATATCAAGGATATCAGGGATATCAAGGATATCACTGATATCGAGGATATCAGGGATATCGAGGATATCAGGGATATCGAGGATATCAGGGATATCGAGGATATCAGGGATATCAGAAATATCAGGGATATCAGGGATATCAGGGATATCAGGGATATCAGGGATATCAGGGATATCAGGGATATCAGGGATATCAGGGATATCAGGGATATCAGGGATATCAGGGATATCAGGGATATCAGGGATATCAGGGATATCGAGGATATCAGGGATATCGGGGATATCAGGGATATCGGGGATATCAGGGATATCGGGGATATCAAGGATATCAGGGATATCCCTGATATCAGGGATATCAAGGATATCAGGGATATCAAGGATATCACTGATATCAAGTATATCACTGATATCGAGGATATCAGGGATATCGAGGATATCAGGGATTTCAAGGATATCAGGGATATCAAGGATATCAGGGATATCAAGGATATCAGGGATATGAAGGATATCAGGGATATCAAGAATATCAGGGATATCAAGGATATCAGGGATATCAGGGATATCAGGGATATCAGGGATATCAGGGATATCAGGGATATCAGGGATATCAGGGATATCAGGGATATCAGGGATATCAAGGATATCAGGGATATCAGGGATATCAGGGATATCAGGAATATCAAGGATATCAGGGATATCAAGGATATCACTGATATCGAGGATATCAGGGATATCGAGGATATCAGGGATATCGAGGATATCAGGGATATCGAGGATATCAGGGATATCAGAAATATCAGGGATATCAGGGATATCAGGGATATCAGGGATATCAGGGATATCAGGGATATCAGGGATATCAGGGATATCAGGGATATCAGGGATATCAGGGATATCAGGGATATCAGGGATATCAGGGATATCAGGGATATCAGGGATATCAGGGATATCGGGGATATCGGGGATATCAGGGATATCAGGGATATCCAGGATATCAGGGATATCAGGGATATCAGGGATATCAGGGATTTCAGGGATATCAGGGATATCAGGGATATCAGGGATATCAGGGATATCAGGGATATCAGGGATATCAGATATATCAGGGATATCAGGGATATCAGGGATATCAGGGATATCAGGGATATCAGGGATATCCAGGATATCAGGGATATCAGGGATATCAGGGATATCAGGGATATCAGGGATATCAGGGATATCAGGGATATCAGGGATATCAGGGATATCAGGGATATCAGGGATATCAGGGATATCAGGGATATCAGGGATATCAGGGATATCAGGGATATCAGGGATATCAGGGATATCAGGGATATCAGGGATATCAGGGATATCAGGGATATCAGGGATATCCAGGATATCAGGGATATCCAGAATATCAGGGATATCAGGAATATCAGGGATATCAGGGATATCAGGGATATCAGGGATATCAGGGATATCAGGGATATCAGGGATATCAGGGATATCAGGGATATCCAGGATATCAGGGATATCAGGGATATCAGGGATATCAGGGATATCAGGGATATCAGGGATATCAGGGATATCAGGGATATCAGGGATATCAGGGATATCAGGGATATCAGGGATATCAGGGATATCAGGGATATCAGGGATATCAGGGATATCAAGGATATCAGGGATATCGGGGATATCGGGGATATCAGGGATATCAGGGATATCCAGGATATCAGGGATATCAGGGATATCAGGGATATCAGGGATTTCAGGGATATCAGGGATATCAGGGATATCAGGGATATCAGGGATATCAGGGATATCAGGGATATCAGATATATCAGGGATATCAGGGATATCAGGGATATCAGATATATCAGGGATATCAGGGATATCAGGGATATCAGGGATATCAGGGATATCAGGGATATCCAGGATATCAGGGATATCAGGGATATCAGGGATATCAGGGATATCAGGGATATCAGGGATATCAGGGATATCAGGGATATCAGGGATATCAGGGATATCAGGGATATCAGGGATATCAGGGATATCAGGGATATCAGGGATATCAGGGATATCAGGGATATCAGGGATATCAGGGATATCAGGGATATCCAGGATATCAGGGATATCCAGAATATCAGGGATATCAGGAATATCAGGGATATCAGGGATATCAGGGATATCAGGGATATCAGGGATATCAGGGATATCAGGGATATCAGGGATATCAGGGATATCCAGGATATCAGGGATATCAGGGATATCAGGGATATCAGGGATATCAGGGATATCAGGGATATCAGGGATATCAGGGATATCAGGGATATCAGGGATATCAGGGATATCAGGGATATCAGGGATATCAGGGATATCAGGGATATCAGGGATATCAGGGATATCAGGGATATCAGGGATATCAGGGATATCAGGGATATCAGGGATATCAGGGATATCAGGGATATCAGGGATATCAGGGATATCAGGGATATCAAGGATATCAGGGATATCAGGGATATCAGGGATATCAGGGATATCAAGGATATCCAGGATATCAGGGATATCCAGGATATCAGGGATATCAGGGATATTAGGGATATCAGGGATATCAGGGATATCAGGGATATCAGGGATATCCAGGATATCAGGGATATCAGGGATATCAGGGATATCAGGGATATCAGGGATATCAGGGATATCAGGGATATCAGGGATATCAGGGATATCAGGGATATCAGGGATATCAGGGATATCAGGGATATCAGGGATATCAGGGATATCAGGGATATCAGAAATATCAGGGATATCAGGGATATCAGGGATATCAGGGATATCGGGGATATCAGGGATATCAGGGATATCAAGGATATCAGGGATATCAAGGATATCAGGGATATCAAGGATATCAGGGATATCAGGGATATCAGGGATATCAGGGATATCAGGGATATCAGGGATATCAGGGATATCAGGGATATCGTGGATATCAGGGATATCGTGGATATCAGGGATATCGTGGATATCAGGGATATCGGGGATATCAGGGATATCGGGGATATCAGGGATATCGGGGATATCAGGGATATCAAGGATATCAGGGATATCAAGGATATCAGGGATATCAGGGATATCAGGGATATCAGGGATATCAGGGATATCAGGGATATCAGGGATATCAGGGATATCAGGGATATCGAGGATATCAGGGATATCGGGGATATCAGGGATATCGGGGATATCAGGGATATCGGGGATATCAAGGATATCAGGGATATCCCTGATATCAGGGATATCAAGGATATCAGGGATATCAAGGATATCACTGATATCAAGTATATCACTGATATCGAGGATATCAGGGATATCGAGGATATCAGGGATTTCAAGGATATCAGGGATATCAAGGATATCAGGGATATCAAGGATATCAGGGATATGAAGGATATCAGGGATATCAAGAATATCAGGGATATCAAGGATATCAGGGATATCAGGGATATCAGGGATATCAGGGATATCAGGGATATCAGGGATATCAGGGATATCAGGAATATCAGGGATATCAGGGATATCAAGGATATCAGGGATATCAGGGATATCAGGGATATCAGGAATATCAAGGATATCAGGGATATCAAGGATATCACTGATATCGAGGATATCAGGGATATCGAGGATATCAGGGATATCGAGGATATCAGGGATATCGAGGATATCAGGGATATCAGAAATATCAGGGATATCAGGGATATCAGGGATATCAGGGATATCAGGGATATCAGGGATATCAGGGATATCAGGGATATCAGGGATATCAGGGATATCAGGGATATCAGGGATATCAGGGATATCAGGGATATCAGGGATATCGGGGATATCGGGGATATCAGGGATATCAGGGATATCCAGGATATCAGGGATATCAGGGATATCAGGGATATCAGGGATATCAGGGATATCAGGGATATCAGGGATATCAGGGATATCAGGGATATCAGGGATATCAGGGATATCAGATATATCAGGGATATCAGGGATATCAGGGATATCAGGGATATCAGGGATATCAGGGATATCAGGGATATCAGGGATATCCAGGATATCAGGGATATCAGGGATATCAGGGATATCAGGGATATCAGGGATATCAGGGATATCAGGGATATCAGGGATATCAGGGATATCAGGGATATCAGGGATATCAGGGATATCAGGGATATCAGGGATATCAGGGATATCAGGGATATCAGGGATATCCAGGATATCAGGGATATCCAGAATATCAGGGATATCAGGAATATCAGGGATATCAGGGATATCAGGGATATCAGGGATATCAGGGATATCCAGGATATCAGGGATATCAGGGATATCAGGGATATCAGGGATATCAGGGATATCAGGGATATCAGGGATATCAGGGATATCAGGGATATCAGGGATATCAGGGATATCAGGGATATCAGGGATATCAGGGATATCAGGGATATCAGGGATATCAAGGATATCAGGGATATCAGGGATATCAGGGATATCAAGGATATCAGGGATATCAGGGATATCAGGGATATCAGGGATATCAGGGATATCAGGGATATCAGGGATATCAGGGATATCAGGGATATCAGGGATATCAAGGATATCAGGGATATCAGGGATATCACGGATATCAGGGATATCAGGGATATCAGGGATATCAGGGATATCAGGGATATCAGGGATATCAGGGATATCAGGGATATCAGGGATATCAGGGATATCAGGGATATCAGGGATATCAGGGATATCAGGGATATCAGGGATATCAGGGATATCGGGGATATCAGGGATATCGGGGATATCAGGGATATCAGGGATATCAGGGATATCAGGGATATCAGGGATATCGGGGATATCAGGGATATCAGGGATATCCAGGATATCAGGGATATCAGGGATATCAGGGATATCAGGGATATCAGGGATATCAGGGATATCAGATATATCAGGGATATCAGGGATATCGGGGATATCGGGGATATCGGGGATATCAGGGATATCGGGGATATCAGGGATATCGGGGATATCAGGGATATCGGGGATATCAGGGATATCGGGGATATCAGGGATATCGGGGATATCAGGGATATCGGGGATATCAGGGATATCAGGGATATCAGGGATATCAGGGATATCAGGGATATCCAGGATATCATGGATATCAGGGATATCAGGGATATCAGGGATATCAGGGATATCAGGGATATCAGGGATATCAGGGATATCAGGGATATCAGGGATATCAGGGATATCAGGGATATCAGGGATATCAGGGATATCCAGGATATCAGGGATATCAGGGATATCAGGGATATCAGGGATATCAGGGATATCAGGGATATCAGGGATATCAGGGATATCAGGGATATCAGGGATATCCAGGATATCAGGGATATCAGGGATATCGGGGATATCAGGGATATCAGGGATATCAGGGATATCAGGGATATCAGGGATATCAGGGATATCAGGGATATCAGGGATATCAGGGATATCCAGGATATCAGGGATATCAGGGATATCAGGGATATCAGGGATATCAAGGATATCAGGGATATCAGGGATATCAGGGATATCAGGGATATCAGGGATATCAAGGATATCCAGGATATCAGGGATATCCAGGATATCAGGGATATCAGGGATATTAGGGATATCAGGGATATCAGGGATATCAGGGATATCAGGGATATCCAGGATATCAGGGATATCAGGGATATCAGGGATATCAGGGATATCAGGGATATCAGGGATATCAGGGATATCAGGGATATCAGGGATATCAGGGATATCAGGGATATCAGGGATATCAGGGATATCAGGGATATCAGGGATATCAGAAATATCAGGGATATCAGGGATATCAGGGATATCAGGGATATCGGGGATATCAGGGATGTCAGGGATATCAAGGATATCAGGGATATCAAGGATATCAGGGATATCAAGGATATCAGGGATATCAGGGATATCAGGGATATCAGGGATATCAGGGATATCAGGGATATCAGGGATATCAGGGATATCGTGGATATCAGGGATATCGTGGATATCAGGGATATCGGGGATATCAGGGATATCGGGGATATCAGGGATATCGATGATATCAGGGATATCAAGGATATCAGGGATATCAAGGATATCAGGGATATCAGGGATATCAGGGATATCAGGGATATCAGGGATATCAGGGATATCAGGGATATCAGGGATATCAGGGATATCGAGGATATCAGGGATATCGGGGATATCAGGGATATCGGGGATATCAGGGATATCGGGGATATCAAGGATATCAGGGATATCCCTGATATCAGGGATATCAAGGATATCAGGGATATCAAGGATATCACTGATATCAAGTATATCACTGATATCGAGGATATCAGGGATATCGAGGATATCAGGGATTTCAAGGATATCAGGGATATCAAGGATATCAGGGATATCAAGGATATCAGGGATATGAAGGATATCAGGGATATCAAGAATATCAGGGATATCAAGGATATCAGGGATATCAGGGATATCAGGGATATCAGGGATATCAGGGATATCAGGGATATCAGGGATATCAGGAATATCAGGGATATCAGGGATATCAAGGATATCAGGGATATCAGGGATATCAGGGATATCACTAATATCAAGGATATCAGGGATATCAAGGATATCACTGATATCGAGGATATCAGGGATATCGAGGATATCAGGGATATCGAGGATATCAGGGATATCGAGGATATCAGGGATATCAGAAATATCAGGGATATCAGGGATATCAGGGATATCAGGGATATCAGGGATATCAGGGATATCAGGGATATCAGGGATATCAGGGATATCAGGGATATCAGGGATATCAGGGATATCAGGGATATCAGGGATATCAGGGATATCAGGGATATCAGGGATATCAGGGATATCGGGGATATCGGGGATATCAGGGATATCCAGGATATCAGGGATATCAGGGATATCAGGGATATCAGGGATATCAGGGATATCAGGGATATCAGGGATATCAGGGATATCAGGGATATCAGGGATATCAGGGATATCAGATATATCAGGGATATCAAGGATATCAGGGATATCAGGGATATCAGGGATATCAGGGATATCAGGGATATCAGGGATATCAGGGATATCAGGGATATCAGGGATATCAGGGATATCAGGGATATCAGGGATATCAGGGATATCAGGGATATCGAGGATATCAGGGATATCGGGGATATCAGGGATATCGGGGATATCAGGGATATCGGGGATATCAAGGATATCAGGGATATCCCTGATATCAGGGATATCAAGGATATCAGGGATATCAAGGATATCACTGATATCAAGTATATCACTGATATCGAGGATATCAGGGATATCGAGGATATCAGGGATTTCAAGGATATCAGGGATATCAAGGATATCAGGGATATCAAGGATATCAGGGATATGAAGGATATCAGGGATATCAAGAATATCAGGGATATCAAGGATATCAGGGATATCAGGGATATCAGGGATATCAGGGATATCAGGGATATCAGGGATATCAGGGATATCAGGGATATCAGGGATATCAGGGATATCAAGGATATCAGGGATATCAGGGATATCAGGGATATCAGGAATATCAAGGATATCAGGGATATCAAGGATATCACTGATATCGAGGATATCAGGGATATCGAGGATATCAGGGATATCGAGGATATCAGGGATATCGAGGATATCAGGGATATCAGAAATATCAGGGATATCAGGGATATCAGGGATATCAGGGATATCAGGGATATCAGGGATATCAGGGATATCAGGGATATCAGGGATATCAGGGATATCAGGGATATCAGGGATATCAGGGATATCAGGGATATCAGGGATATCAGGGATATCAGGGATATCGGGGATATCGGGGATATCAGGGATATCAGGGATATCCAGGATATCAGGGATATCAGGGATATCAGGGATATCAGGGATTTCAGGGATATCAGGGATATCAGGGATATCAGGGATATCAGGGATATCAGGGATATCAGGGATATCAGATATATCAGGGATATCAGGGATATCAGGGATATCAGGGATATCAGGGATATCAGGGATATCCAGGATATCAGGGATATCAGGGATATCAGGGATATCAGGGATATCAGGGATATCAGGGATATCAGGGATATCAGGGATATCAGGGATATCAGGGATATCAGGGATATCAGGGATATCAGGGATATCAGGGATATCAGGGATATCAGGGATATCAGGGATATCAGGGATATCAGGGATATCCAGGATATCAGGGATATCCAGAATATCAGGGATATCAGGAATATCAGGGATATCAGGGATATCAGGGATATCAGGGATATCAGGGATATCAGGGATATCAGGGATATCAGGGATATCAGGGATATCCAGGATATCAGGGATATCAGGGATATCAGGGATATCAGGGATATCAGGGATATCAGGGATATCAGGGATATCAGGGATATCAGGGATATCAGGGATATCAGGGATATCAGGGATATCAGGGATATCAGGGATATCAGGGATATCAGGGATATCAGGGATATCAAGGATATCAGGGATATCAGGGATATCAGGGATATCAGGGATATCAGGGATATCAGGGATATCAGGGATATCAGGGATATCAGGGATATCAGGGATATCAAGGATATCAGGGATATCAGGGATATCACGGATATCAGGGATATCAGGGATATCAGGGATATCAGGGATATCAGGGATATCAGGGATATCAGGGATATCAGGGATATCAGGGATATCAGGGATATCAGGGATATCAGGGATATCAGGGATATCAGGGATATCAGGGATATCAGGGATATCAGGGATATCCAGGATATCAGGGATATCAGGGATATCGGGGATATCAGGGATATCAGGGATATCAGGGATATCAGGGATATCAGGGATATCAGGGATATCAGGGATATCCAGGATATCAGGGATATCAGGGATATCAGGGATATCAGGGATATCAAGGATATCAGGGATATCAGGGATATCAGGGATATCAGGGATATCAGGGATATCAGGGATATCAGGGATATCAGGGATATCAGGGATATCAGGGATATCGGGGATATCAGGGATATCGGGGATATCAGGGATATCGGGGATATCAGGGATATCAGGGATATCAGGGATATCAGGGATATCCAGGATATCAGGGATATCAGGGATATCAGGGATATCAGGGATATCAGGGATATCAGGGATATCAGGGATATCAGGGATATCAGGGATATCAGGGATATCAGGGATATCAGGGATATCAGGGATATCAGGGATATCAGGGATATCAGGGATATCAGGGATATCAGGGATATCCAGGATATCAGGGATATCCAGGATATCAGGGATATCGGGGATATCAGGGATATCGGGGATATCAGGGATATCGGGGATATCAGGGATATCGGGGATATCAGGGATATCGGGGATATCAGGGATATCGGGGATATCAGGGATATCGGGGATATCAGGGATATCGGGGATATCAGGGATATCAGGGATATCAGGGATATCAGGGATATCAGGGATATCAGGGATATCAGGGATATCAGGGATATCCAGGATATCAGGGATATCAGGGATATCAGGGATATCAGGGATATCAGGGATATCAGGGATATCAGGGATATCAGGGATATCCAGGATATCAGGGATATCAGGGATATCAGGGATATCCAGGATATCAGGGATATCAGGGATATCAGGGATATCAGGGATATCAGGGATATCAGGGATATCAGGGATATCAGGGATATCAGGGATATCAGGGATATCAGGGATATCAGGGATATCAGGGATATCAGGGATATCCAGGATATCAGGGATATCAGGGATATCAAGGATATCAGGGATATCAGGGATATCAGGGATATCAGGGATATCAGGGATATCAGGGATATCAGGGATATCAGGGATATCAGGGATATCAGGGATATCAGGGATATCAGGGATATCAGGGATATCAGGGATATCAGGGATATCGGAGATATCAGGGATATCGGGGATATCAGGGATATCGGGGATATCAGGGATATCGGGGATATCAGGGATATCGGGGATATCAGGAATATCGGGGATATCAGGGATATCGGGGATATCAGGGATATCGGGGATATCAGGGATATCGGGGATATCAGGGATATCGGGGATATCAGGGATATCGGGGATATCAGGGATATCGGGGATATCAAGAATATCAGGGATATCAGGGATATCGGGGATATCAGGGATATCAGGGATATCAGGAATATCAAGGATATCACTGATATCAAGTATATCACTGATATCGAGGATATGAGGGATATCGAGGATATCAAGGATATCAGGGATATCAGGGATATCAGGGATATCAGGGATATCAGGGATATCAGGGATATCAGGGATATCAGGGATATCAGGGATATCAGGGATATCAAGGATATCCAGGATATCAGGGATATCCAGGATATCAGGGATATCAGGGATATTAGGGATATCAGGGATATCAGGGATATCAGGGATATCAAGGATATCAGGGATATCAAGGATATCAGGGATATCAGGGATATCAGGGATATCAGGGATATCAGGGATATCAGGGATATCGTGGATATCAGGGATATCGTGGATATCAGGGATATCGTGGATATCAGGGATATCGGGGATATCAGGGATATCGGGGATATCAGGGATATCGGGGATATCAGGGATATCAAGGATATCAGGGATATCAAGGATATCAGGGATATCAGGGATATCAGGGATATCAGGGATATCAGGGATATCAGGGATATCAGGGATATCAGGGATATCAGGGATATCGAGGATATCAGGGATATCGGGGATATCAGGGATATCGGGGATATCAGGGATATCGGGGATATCAAGGATATCAGGGATATCCCTGATATCAGGGATATCAAGGATATCAGGGATATCAAGGATATCACTGATATCAAGTATATCACTGATATCGAGGATATCAGGGATATCGAGGATATCAGGGATTTCAAGGATATCAGGGATATCAAGGATATCAGGGATATCAAGGATATCAGGGATATGAAGGATATCAGGGATATCAAGAATATCAGGGATATCAAGGATATCAGGGATATCAGGGATATCAGGGATATCAGGGATATCAGGGATATCAGGGATATCAGGGATATCAGGAATATCAGGGATATCAGGGATATCAAGGATATCAGGGATATCAGGGATATCAGGGATATCAGGAATATCAAGGATATCAGGGATATCAAGGATATCACTGATATCGAGGATATCAGGGATATCGAGGATATCAGGGATATCGAGGATATCAGGGATATCGAGGATATCAGGGATATCAGAAATATCAGGGATATCAGGGATATCAGGGATATCAGGGATATCAGGGATATCAGGGATATCAGGGATATCAGGGATATCAGGGATATCAGGGATATCAGGGATATCAGGGATATCAGGGATATCCAGGATATCAGGGATATCAGGGATATCAGGGATATCAGGGATATCAGGGATATCAGGGATATCAGGGATATCAGGGATATCAGGGATATCAGGGATATCCAGGATATCAGGGATATCAGGGATATCGGGGATATCAGGGATATCAGGGATATCAGGGATATCAGGGATATCAGGGATATCAGGGATATCAGGGATATCCAGGATATCAGGGATATCAGGGATATCAGGGATATCAGGGATATCAAGGATATCAGGGATATCAGGGATATCAGGGATATCAGGGATATCAGGGATATCAAGGATATCCAGGATATCAGGGATATCCAGGATATCAGGGATATCAGGGATATTAGGGATATCAGGGATATCAGGGATATCAGGGATATCAGGGATATCCAGGATATCAGGGATATCAGGGATATCAGGGATATCAGGGATATCAGGGATATCAGGGATATCAGGGATATCAGGGATATCAGGGATATCAGGGATATCAGGGATATCAGGGATATCAGGGATATCAGGGATATCAGGGATATCAGGGATATCAGGGATATCAGAAATATCAGGGATATCAGGGATATCAGGGATATCAGGGATATCGGGGATATCAGGGATATCGGGGATATCAGGGATATCGGGGATATCAGGGATATCAAGGATATCAGGGATATCAAGGATATCAGGGATATCAGGGATATCAGGGATATCAGGGATATCAGGGATATCAGGGATATCAGGGATATCAGGGATATCAGGGATATCGAGGATATCGGGGATATCGGGGATATCAGGGATATCGGGGATATCAGGGATATCGGGGATATCAAGGATATCAGGGATATCCCTGATATCAGGGATATCAAGGATATCAGGGATATCAAGGATATCACTGATATCAAGTATATCACTGATATCGAGGATATCAGGGATATCGAGGATATCAGGGATTTCAAGGATATCAGGGATATCAAGGATATCAGGGATATCAAGGATATCAGGGATATCAAGGATATCAGGGATATGAAGGATATCAGGGATATCAAGAATATCAGGGATATCAAGGATATCAGGGATATCAGGGATATCAGGGATATCAGGGATATCAGGGATATCAGGGATATCAGGGATATCAGGGATATCAGATATATCAGGGATATCAGGGATATCAGGGATATCAGGGATATCAGGGATATCAGGGATATCCAGGATATCAGGGATATCAGGGATATCAGGGATATCAGGGATATCAGGGATATCAGGGATATCAGGGATATCAGGGATATCAGGGATATCAGGGATATCAAGGATATCAGGGATATCAGGGATATCACGGATATCAGGGATATCAGGGATATTAGGGATATCAGGGATATCAGGGATATCAGGGATATCAGGGATATCAGGGATATCAGGGATATCAGGGATATCAGGGATATCAGGGATATCAGGGATATCAGGGATATCAGGGATATCCAGGATATCAGGGATATCAGGGATATCAGGGATATCAGGGATATCAGGGATATCAGGGATATCAGGGATATCAGGGATATCAGGGATATCAGGGATATCAGGGATATCAGGGATATCAGGGATATCAGGGATATTAGGGATATCAGGGATATCAGGGATATCAGGGATATCAGGGATATCAGGGATATCCAGGATATCAGGGATATCCAGAATATCAGGGATATCAGGAATATCAGGGATATCAGGGATATCAGGGATATCAGGGATATCAGGGATATCAGGGATATCAGGGATATCAGGGATATCAGGGATATCCAGGATATCAGGGATATCAGGGATATCAGGGATATCAGGGATATCAGGGATATCAGGGATATCAGGGATATCAGGGATATCAGGGATATCAGGGATATCAGGGATATCAGGGATATCAGGGATATCAGGGATATCAGGGATATCAGGGATATCAGGGATATCAGGGATATCAGGGATATCAGGGATATCAGGGATATCAGGGATATCAGGGATATCAGGGATATCAGGGATATCAGGGATATCAGGGATATCAGGGATATCAGGGATATCAGGGATATCAAGGATATCAGGGATATCAGGGATATCACGGATATCAGGGATATCAGGGATATTAGGGATATCAGGGATATCAGGGATATCAGGGATATCAGGGATATCAGGGATATCAGGGATATCAGGGATATCAGGGATATCAGGGATATCAGGGATATCAGGGATATCAGGGATATCAGGGATATCGGGGATATCAGGGATATCGGGGATATCAGGGATATCGGGGATATCAGGGATATCAGGGATATCAGGGATATCGGGGATATCAGGGATATCAGGGATATCCAGGATATCAGGGATATCAGGGATATCAGGGATATCAGGGATATCAGGGATATCAGGGATGTCAGATATATCAGGGATATCAGGGATATCGGGGATATCGGGGATATCGGGGATATCAGGGATATCGGGGATATCAGGGATATCGGGGATATCAGGGATATCGGGGATATCAGGGATATCGGGGATATCAGGGATATCGGGGATATCAGGGATATCGGGGATATCAGGGATATCGGGGATATCAGGGATATCAGGGATATCAGGGATATCCAGGATATCATGGATATCAGGGATATCAGGGATATCAGGGATATCAGGGATATCAGGGATATCAGGGATATCAGGGATATCAGGGATATCAGGGATATCAGGGATATCAGGGATATCCAGGATATCAGGGATATCAGGGATATCAGGGATATCAGGGATATCAGGGATATCAGGGATATCAGGGATATCAGGGATATCAGGGATATCAGGGATATCAGGGATATCGGGGATATCAGGGATATCAGGGATATCAGGGATATCAGGGATATCAGGGATATCAGGGATATCAGGGATATCCAGGATATCAGGGATATCAGGGATATCAGGGATATCAGGGATATCAAGGATATCAGGGATATCAGGGATATCAGGGATATCAGGGATATCAGGGATATCAGGGATATCAGGGATATCAGGGATATCAGGGATATCAGGGATATCAGGGATATCAGGGATATCGGGGATATCAGGGATATCAGGGATATCAGGGATATCAGGGATATCAGGGATATCAGGGATATCCAGGATATCAGGGATATCAGGGATATCAGGGATATCAGGGATATCAGGGATATCAGGGATATAAGGGATATCAGGGATATCAGGGATATCAGGGATATCAGGGATATCAGGGATATCAGGGATATCAGGGATATCAGGGATATCAGGGATATCAGGGATATCAGGGATATCAGGGATATCAGGGATATCAGGGATATCAGGGATATCCAGGATATCAGGGATATCAGGGATATCAGGGATATCGGGGATATCAGGGATATCGGGGATATCAGGGATATCGGGGATATCAGGGATATCGGGGATATCAGGGATATCGGGGATATCAGGGATATCAGGGATATCAGGGATATCAGGGATATCAGGGATATCAGGGATATCAGGGATATCAGGGATATCCAGGATATCAGGGATATCCAGGATATCAGGGATATCCAGGATATCAGGGATATCAGGGATATCAGGGATATCAGGGATATCAGGGATATCAGGGATATCCAGGATATCAGGGATATCCAGGATATCAGGGATATCCAGGATATCAGGGATATCAGGGATATCAGGGATATCAGGGATATCAGGGATATCAGGGATATCAGGGATATCAGGGATATCAGGGATATCAGGGATATCAGGGATATCAGGGATATCAGGGATATCAGGGATATCAGGGATATCAGGGATATCAGGGATATCAGGAATATCAGGGATATCAGGGATATCAAGGATATCAGGGATATCAGGGATATCAGGGATATCAGGAATATCAAGGATATCAGGGATATCAAGGATATCACTGATATCGAGGATATCAGGGATATCGAGGATATCAGGGATATCGAGGATATCAGGGATATCGAGGATATCAGGGATATCAGAAATATCAGGGATATCAGGGATATCAGGGATATCAGGGATATCAGGGATATCAGGGATATCAGGGATATCAGGGATATCAGGGATATCAGATATATCAGGGATATCAAGGATATCAGGGATATCAGGGATATCAGGGATATCAGGGATATCAAGGATATCAGGGATATCAGGGATATCAGGGATATCAGGGATATCAGGGATATCAGGGATATCAGGGATATCAGGGATATCAGGGATATCAGGGATATCAGGGATATCAGGGATATCAGGGATATCAGGGATATCGGAGATATCAGGGATATCGGGGATATCAGGGATATCGGGGATATCAGGGATATCGGGGATATCAGGGATATCGGGGATATCAGGAATATCGGGGATATCAGGGATATCGGGGATATCAAAGATATCGGGGATATCAGGGATATCGGGGATATCAGGGATATCGGGGATATCAGGGATATCGGGGATATCAGGGATATCGGGGATATCAAGAATATCAGGGATATCAGGGATATCGGGGATATCAGGGATATCAGGGATATCAGGAATATCAAGGATATCACTGATATCAAGTATATCACTGATATCGAGGATATGAGGGATATCGAGGATATCAAGGATATCAGGGATATCAGGGATATCAGGGATATCAGGGATATCAGGGATATCAGGGATATCAGGGATATCAGGGATATCAAGGATATCCAGGATATCAGGGATATCCAGGATATCAGGGATATCAGGGATATTAGGGATATCAGGGATATCAGGGATATCAGGGATATCAGGGATATCAGGGATATCAAGGATATCAGGGATATCAAGGATATCAGGGATATCAGGGATATCAGGGATATCAGGGATATCAGGGATATCAGGGATATCGTGGATATCAGGGATATCGTGGATATCAGGGATATCGTGGATATCAGGGATATCGGGGATATCAGGGATATCGGGGATATCAGGGATATCGGGGATATCAGGGATATCAAGGATATCAGGGATATCAAGGATATCAGGGATATCAGGGATATCAGGGATATCAGGGATATCAGGGATATCAGGGATATCAGGGATATCAGGGATATCAGGGATATCGAGGATATCAGGGATATCGGGGATATCAGGGATATCGGGGATATCAGGGATATCGGGGATATCAAGGATATCAGAAATATCCCTGATATCAGGGATATCAAGGATATCAGGGATATCAAGGATATCACTGATATCAAGTATATCACTGATATCGAGGATATCAGGGATATCGAGGATATCAGGGATTTCAAGGATATCAGGGATATCAAGGATATCAGGGATATCAAGGATATCAGGGATATGAAGGATATCAGGGATATCAAGAATATCAGGGATATCAAGGATATCAGGGATATCAGGGATATCAGGGATATCAGGGATATCAGGGATATCAGGGATATCAGGGATATCAGGAATATCAGGGATATCAGGGATATCAAGGATATCAGGGATATCAGGGATATCAGGGATATCAGGAATATCAAGGATATCAGGGATATCAAGGATATCACTGATATCGAGGATATCAGGGATATCGAGGATATCAGGGATATCGAGGATATCAGGGATATCGAGGATATCAGGGATATCAGAAATATCAGGGATATCAGGGATATCAGGGATATCAGGGATATCAGGGATATCAGGGATATCAGGGATATCAGGGATATCAGGGATATCAGGGATATCAGGGATATCAGGGATATCAGGGATATCAGGGATATCAGGGATATCAGGGATATCAGGGATATCGGGGATATCGGGGATATCAGGGATATCAGGGATATCCAGGATATCAGGGATATCAGGGATATCAGGGATATCAGGGATATCAGGGATATCAGGGATATCAGGGATATCAGGGATATCAGGGATATCAGGGATATCAGGGATATCAGATATATCAGGGATATCAGGGATATCAGGGATATCAGGGATATCAGGGATATCAGGGATATCCAGGATATCAGGGATATCAGGGATATCAGGGATATCAGGGATATCAGGGATATCAGGGATATCAGGGATATCAGGGATATCAGGGATATCAGGGATATCAGGGATATCAGGGATATCAGGGATATCAGGGATATTAGGGATATCAGGGATATCAGGGATATCAGGGATATCAGGGATATCAGGGATATCCAGGATATCAGGGATATCCAGAATATCAGGAATATCAGGAATATCAGGGATATCAGGGATATCAGGGATATCAGGGATATCAGGGATATCAGGGATATCAGGGATATCAGGGATATCAGGGATATCAGGGATATCCAGGATATCAGGGATATCAGGGATATCCAGGATATCAGGGATATCAGGGATATCAGGGATATCAGGGATATCAGGGATATCAGGGATATCAGGGATATCAGGGATATCAGGGATATCAGGGATATCAGGGATATCAGGGATATCAGGGATATCAAGGATATCAGGGATATCAGGGATATCAGGGATATCAAGGATATCAGGAATATCAGGGATATCAGGGATATCAGGGATATCAGGGATATCAGGGATATCAGGGATATCAGGGATATCAGGGATATCAGGGATATCAAGGATATCAGGGATATCAGGGATATCACGGATATCAGGGATATCAGGGATATCAGGGATATCAGGGATATCAGGGATATCAGGGATATCAGGGATATCAGGGATATCAGGGATATCAGGGATATCAGGGATATCAGGGATATCAGGGATATTAGGGATATCAGATATATCAGGGATATCAAGGATATCAGGGATATCAGGGATATCAGGGATATCAGGGATATCAGGGATATCAGGGATATCAGGGATATCAGGGATATCAGGGATATCAGGGATATCAGGGATATCAGGGATATCAGGGATATCAGGGATATCAGGGATATCAGGGATATCGAGGATATCAGGGATATCGGGGATATCAGGGATATCGGGGATATCAGGGATATCGGGGATATCAAGGATATCAGGGATATCCCTGATATCAGGGATATCAAGGATATCAGGGATATCAAGGATATCACTGATATCAAGTATATCACTGATATCGAGGATATCAGGGATATCGAGGATATCAGGGATTTCAAGGATATCAGGGATATCAAGGATATCAGGGATATCAGGGATATCAGGGATATCAGGGATATCAGGGATATCAGGGATATCGGGGATATCGGGGATATCGGGGATATCAGGGATATCAGGGATATCCAGGATATCAGGGATATCAGGGATATCAGGGATATCAGGGATATCAGGGATATCAGGGATATCAGGGATATCAGGGATATCAGGGATATCAGGGATATCAGGGATATCAGGGATATCAGGGATATCAGGGATATCAGGGATATCAGATATATCAGGGATATCAGGGATATCAGGGATATCAGGGATATCAGGGATATCAGGGATATCCAGGATATCAGGGATATCAGGGATATCAGGGATATCAGGGATATCAGGGATATCAGGGATATCAGGGATATCAGGGATATCAGGGATATCAGGGATATCAGGGATATCAGGGATATCAGGGATATCAGGGATATCAGGGATATCAGGGATATTAGGGATATCAGGGATATCAGGGATATCAGGGATATCAGGGATATCAGGGATATATAGGATATCAGGGATATCCAGAATATCAGGGATATCAGGAATATCAGGGATATCAGGGATATCAGGGATATCAGGGATATCAGGGATATCAGGGATATCAGGGATATCAGGGATATCAGGGATATCCAGGATATCAGGGATATCAGGGATATCAGGGATATCAGGGATATCAGGGATATCAGGGATATCAGGGATATCAGGGATATCAGGGATATCAGGGATATCAGGGATATCAGGGATATCAGGGATATCAGGGATATCAGGGATATCAGGGATATCAGGGATATCAGGGATATCAGGGATATAAGGGATATCAAGGATATCAGGGATATCAGGGATATCAGGGATATCAGGGATATCAGGGATATCAGGGATATCAGGGATATCAGGGATATCAAGGATATCAGGGATATCAGGGATATCACGGATATCAGGGATATCAGGGATATCAGGGATATCAGGGATATCAGGGATATCAGGGATATCAGGGATATCAGGGATATCAGGGATATCAGGGATATCAGGGATATCAGGGATATCAGGGATATCAGGGATATCAGGGATATCAGGGATATCAGGGATATCAGGGATATCAGGGATATCAGGGATATCAGGGATATCGGGGATATCAGAAATATCAGGGATATCAGGGATATCGGGGATATCAGGGATATCAGGGATATCCAGGATATCAGGGATATCAGGGATATCAGGGATATCAGGGATATCAGGGATATCAGGGATATCAGGGATATCAGGGATATCAGGGATATCGGGGATATCGGGGATATCGGGGATATCAGGGATATCGGGGATATCAGGGATATCGGGGATATCAGGGATATCGGGGATATCAGGGATATCGGGGATATCAGGGATATCGGGGATATCAGGGATATCGGGGATATCAGGGATATCGGGGATATCAGGGATATCGGGGATATCAGGGATATCAGGGATATCAGGGATATCAGGGATATCAGGGATATCCAGGATATCATGGATATCAGGGATATCAGGGATATCAGGGATATCAGGGATATCAGGGATATCAGGGATATCAGGGATATCAGGGATATCAGGGATATCAGGGATATCAGGGATATCAGGGATATCCAGGATATCAGGGATATCAGGGATATCAGGGATATCAGGGATATCAGGGATATCAGGGATATCAGGGATATCAGGGATATCAGGGATATCAGGGATATCAGGTATATCAGGGATATCCAGGATATCGGGGATATCAGGGATATCGGGGATATCAGGGATATCAGGGATATCAGGGATATCAGGGATATCAGGGATATCAGGGATATCAGGGATATCCAGGATATCAGGGATATCAGGGATATCAAGGATATCAGGGATATCAGGGATATCAGGGATATCAGGGATATCAGGGATATCAGGGATATCAGGGATATCAGGGATATCAGGGATATCAGGGATATCAGGGATATCGGGGATATCAGGGATATCAGGGATATCAGGGATATCAGGGATATCAGGGATATCAGGGATATCCAGGATATCAGGGATATCAGGGATATCAGGGATATCAGGGATATCAGGGATATCAGGGATATCAGGGATATCAGGGATATCAGGGATATCAGGGATATCAGGGATATCAGGGATATCAGGGATATCAGGGATATCAGGGATATCAGGGATATCAGGGATATCAGGGATATCAGGGATATCCGGGATATCAGGGATATCCGGGATATCAGGGATATCGGGGATATCAGGGATATCGGGGATATCAGGGATATCGGGGATATCAGGGATATCGGGGATATCAGGGATATCGGGGATATCAGGGATATCGGGGATATCAGGGATATCGGGGATATCAGGGATATCGGGGATATCAGGGATATCAGGGATATCAGGGATATCAGGGATATCAGGGATATCAGGGATATCCAGGATATCAGGGATATCAGGGATATCAGGGATATCAGGGATATCAGGGATATCAGGGATATCAGGGATATCAGGGATATCCAGGATATCAGGGATATCAGGGATATCAGGGATATCCAGGATATCAGGGATATCAGGGATATCAGGGATATCAGGGATATCAGGGATATCAGGGATATCAGGGATATCAGGGATATCAGGGATATCAGGGATATCAGGGATATCAGGGATATCAGGGATATCAGGGATATCAGGGATATCAGGGATATCAGGGATATCCAGGATATCAGGGATATCAGGGATATCAAGGATATCAGGGATATCAGGGATATCAGGGATATCAGGGATATCAGGGATATCAGGGATATCAGGGATATCAGGGATATCAGGGATATCAGGGATATCAGGGATATCAGGGATATCAGGGATATCGGAGATATCAGGGATATCGGGGATATCAGGGATATCGGGGATATCAGGGATATCGGGGATATCAGGGATATCGGGGATATCAGGGATATCGGGGATATCAGGGATATCGGGGATATCAGGGATATCGGGGATATCAGGGATATCGGGGATATCAGGGATATCGGGGATATCAGGGATATCGGGGATATCAGGGATATCGGGGATATCAGGGATATCGGGGATATCAAGAATATCAGGGATATCAGGGATATCGGGGATATCAGGGATATCAGGGATATCAGGAATATCAAGGATATCACTGATATCAAGTATATCACTGATATCGAGGATATGAGGGATATCGAGGATATCAAGGATATCAGGGATATCAGGGATATCAGGGATATCAGGGATATCAGGGATATCAGGGATATCAGGGATATCAGGGATATCAGGGATATCAGGGATATCAGGGATATCAGGGATATCAAGGATATCCAGGATATCAGGGATATCCAGGATATCAGGGATATCAGGGATATTAGGGATATCAGGGATATCAGGGATATCAGGGACATCAGGGATATCCAGGATATCAGGGATATCAGGGATATCAGGGATATCAGGGATATCAGGGATATCAGGGATATCAGGGATATCAGGGATATCAGGGATATCAGGGATATCAGGGATATCAGGGATATCAGGGATATCAGGGATATCAGGGATATCAGAAATATCAGGGATATCAGGGATATCGGGGATATCAGGGATATCGGGGATATCAGGGATATCAGGGATATCAAGGATATCAGGGATATCAAGGATATCAGGGATATCAAGGATATCAGGGATATCAGGGATATCAGGGATATCAGGGATATCAGGGATATCAGGGATATCGTGGATATCAGGGATATCGTGGATATCAGGGATATCGTGGATATCAGGGATATCGGGGATATCAGGGATATCGGGGATATCAGGGATATCGGGGATATCAGGGATATCAAGGATATCAGGGATATCAGGGATATCAGGGATATCAGGGATATCAGGGATATCAGGGATATCAGGGATATCAGGGATATCAGGGATATCAGGGATATCAGGGATATCAGGGATATCAGGGATATCAGGGATATCAGGGATATCAGGGATATCAGGGATATCAGGGATATCAGGGATATCAGGGATATCCAGGATATCAAGGATATCAGGGATATCAGGAATATCAAGGATATCAGGGATATCAAGGATATCACTGATATCGAGGATATCAGGGATATCGAGGATATCAGGGATATCGAGGATATCAGGGATATCGAGGATATCAGGGATATCAGAAATATCAGGGATATCAGGGATATCAGGGATATCAGGGATATCAGGGATATCAGGGATATCAGGGATATCAGGGATATCAGGGATATCAGGGATATCAGGGATATCAGGGATATCAGGGATATCGGGGATATCGGGGATATCGGGGATATCAGGGATATCAGGGATATCCAGGATATCAGGGATATCAGGGATATCAGGGATATCAGGGATATCAGGGATATCAGGGATATCAGGGATATCAGGGATATCAGGGATATCAGGGATATCAGGGATATCAGGGATATCAGGGATATCAGGGATATCAGGGATATCAGATATATCAGGGATATCAGGGATATCAGGGATATCAGGGATATCAGGGATATCAGGGATATCCAGGATATCAGGGATATCAGGGATATCAGGGATATCAGATATATCAGGGATATCAGGGATATCAGGGATATCAGGGATATCAGGGATATCAGGGATATCAGGGATATCAGGGATATCCAGGATATCAGGGATATCAGGGATATCAGGGATATCAGGGATATCAGGGATATCAGGGATATCAGGGATATCAGGGATATCAGGGATATCAGGGATATCAGGGATATCAGGGATATCAGGGATATCAGGGATATCAGGGATATCAGGGATATCAGGGATATCAGGGATATCAGGGATATCAGGGATATCAGGGATATCAGGGATATCAGGGATATCAGGGATATCAGGGATATCAGGGATATCAGGGATATCAGGGATATCCAGGATATCAGGGATATCAGGGATATCAGGGATATCAGGGATATCAAGGATATCAGGGATATCAGGGATATCAGGGATATCAGGGATATCGGGGATATCAGGGATATCGGGGATATCAGGGATATCGGGGATATCAGGGATATCGGGGATATCAAGAATATCAGGGATATCAGGGATATCGGGGATATCAGGGATATCAGGGATATCAGGAATATCAAGGATATCACTGATATCAAGTATATCACTGATATCGAGGATATGAGGGATATCGAGGATATCAAGGATATCAGGGATATCAGGGATATCGGGGATATCAGGGATATCAGGGATATCAGGGATATCAGGGATATCAGGGATATCAGGGATATCAGGGATATCAAGGATATCCAGGATATCAGGGATATCCAGGATATCAGGGATATCAGGGATATTAGGGATATCAGGGATATCAGGGATATCAGGGATATCAGGGATATCCAGGATATCAGGGATATCAGGGATATCAGGGATATCAGGGATATCAGGGATATCAGGGATATCAGGGATATCAGGGATATCAGGGATATCAGGGATATCAGGGATATCAGGGATATCAGGGATATCAGGGATATCAGGGATATCAGGGATATCAGGGATATCAGGGATATCAGAAATATCAGGGATATCAGGGATATCAGGGATATCAGGGATATCGGGGATATCAGGGATATCAGGGATATCAAGGATATCAGGGATATCAAGGATATCAGGGATATCAAGGATATCAGGGATATCAGGGATATCAGGGATATCAGGGATATCAGGGATATCAGGGATATCAGGGATATCAGGGATATCGTGGATATCAGGGATATCGTGGATATCAGGGATATCGTGGATATCAGGGATATCGGGGATATCAGGGATATCGGGGATATCAGGGATATCGGGGATATCAGGGATATCAAGGATATCAGGGATATCAAGGATATCAGGGATATCAGGGATATCAGGGATATCAGGGATATCAGGGATATCAGGGATATCAGGGATATCAGGGATATCAGGGATATCGAGGATATCAGGGATATCGGGGATATCAGGGATATCGGGGATATCAGGGATATCGGGGATATCAAGGATATCAGGGATATCCCTGATATCAGGGATATGGAGGATATCAGGGATATCAAGGATATCACTGATATCAAGTATATCACTGATATCGAGGATATCAGGGATATCGAGGATATCAGGGATTTCAAGGATATCAGGGATATCAAGGATATCAGGGATATCAAGGATATCAGGGATATGAAGGATATCAGGGATATCAAGAATATCAGGGATATCAAGGATATCAGGGATATCAGGGATATCAGGGATATCAGGGATATCAGGGATATCAGGGATATCAGGGATATCAGGAATATCAGGGATATCAGGGATATCAAGGATATCAGGGATATCAGGGATATCAGGGATATCAGGAATATCAAGGATATCAGGGATATCAAGGATATCACTGATATCGAGGATATCAGGGATATCGAGGATATCAGGGATATCGAGGATATCAGGGATATCGAGGATATCAGGGATATCAGAAATATCAGGGATATCAGGGATATCAGGGATATCAGGGATATCAGGGATATCAGGGATATCAGGGATATCAGGGATATCAGGGATATCAGGGATATCAGGGATATCAGGGATATCAGGGATATCAGGGATATCAGGGATATCGGGGATATCGGGGATATCAGGGATATCAGGGATATCCAGGATATCAGGGATATCAGGGATATCAGGGATATCAGGGATATCAGGGATATCAGGGATATCAGGGATATCAGGGATATCAGGGATATCAGATATATCAGGGATATCAGGGATATCAGGGATATCAGGGATATCAGGGATATCAGGGATATCCAGGATATCAGGGATATCAGGGATATCAGGGATATCAGGGATATCAGGGATATCAGGGATATCAGGGATATCAGGGATATCAGGGATATCAGGGATATCAGGGATATCAGGGATATCAGGGATATCAGGGATATCAGGGATATCAGGGATATCAGGGATATCAGGGATATCCAGGATATCAGGGATATCCAGAATATCAGGGATATCAGGAATATCAGGGATATCAGGGATATCAGGGATATCAGGGATATCAGGGATATCCAGGATATCAGGGATATCAGGGATATCAGGGATATCAGGGATATCAGGGATATCAGGGATATCAGGGATATCAGGGATATCAGGGATATCAGGGATATCAGGGATATCAGGGATATCAGGGATATCAGGGATATCAGGGATATCAGGGATATCAAGGATATCAGGGATATCAGGGATATCAGGGATATCAAGGATATCAGGGATATCAGGGATATCAGGGATATCAGGGATATCAGGGATATCAGGGATATCAGGGATATCAGGGATATCAGGGATATCAGGGATATCAAGGATATCAGGGATATCAGGGATATCACGGATATCAGGGATATCAGGGATATCAGGGATATCAGGGATATCAGGGATATCAGGGATATCAGGGATATCAGGGATATCAGGGATATCAGGGATATCAGGGATATCAGGGATATCAGGGATATCAGGGATATCAGGGATATCGGGGATATCAGGGATATCGGGGATATCAGGGATATCAGGGATATCAGGGATATCAGGGATATCAGGGATATCGGGGATATCAGGGATATCAGGGATATCCAGGATATCAGGGATATCAGGGATATCAGGGATATCAGGGATATCAGGGATATCAGGGATATCAGATATATCAGGGATATCAGGGATATCGGGGATATCGGGGATATCGGGGATATCAGGGATATCGGGGATATCAGGGATATCGGGGATATCAGGGATATCGGGGATATCAGGGATATCGGGGATATCAGGGATATCGGGGATATCAGGGATATCAGGGATATCAGGGATATCAGGGATATCAGGGATATCCAGGATATCATGGATATCAGGGATATCAGGGATATCAGGGATATCAGGGATATCAGGGATATCAGGGATATCAGGGATATCAGGGATATCAGGGATATCAGGGATATCAGGGATATCAGGGATATCAGGGATATCCAGGATATCAGGGATATCAGGGATATCAGGGATATCAGGGATATCAGGGATATCAGGGATATCAGGGATATCAGGGATATCAGGGATATCAGGGATATCCAGGATATCAGGGATATCAGGGATATCGGGGATATCAGGGATATCGGGGATATCAGGGATATCAGGGATATCAGGGATATCAGGGATATCAGGGATATCCAGGATATCAGGGATATCAGGGATATCAGGGATATCAGGGATATCAAGGATATCAGGGATATCAGGGATATCAGGGATATCAGGGATATCAGGGATATCAAGGATATCCAGGATATCAGGGATATCCAGGATATCAGGGATATCAGGGATATTAGGGATATCAGGGATATCAGGGATATCAGGGATATCAGGGATATCCGGGATATCAGGGATATCAGGGATATCAGGGATATCAGGGATATCAGGGATATCAGGGATATCAGGGATATCAGGGATATCAGGGATATCAGGGATATCAGGGATATCAGGGATATCAGGGATATCAGGGATATCAGGGATATCAGAAATATCAGGGATATCAGGGATATCAGGGATATCAGGGATATCGGGGATATCAGGGATATCAGGGATATCAAGGATATCAGGGATATCAAGGATATCAGGGATATCAAGGATATCAGGGATATCAGGGATATCAGGGATATCAGGGATATCAGGGATATCAGGGATATCAGGGATATCAGGGATATCGTGGATATCAGGGATATCGTGGATATCAGGGATATCGTGGATATCAGGGATATCGGGGATATCAGGGATATCGGGGATATCAGGGATATCGATGATATCAGGGATATCAAGGATATCAGGGATATCAAGGATATCAGGGATATCAAGGATATCAGGGATATCAGGGATATCAGGGATATCAGGGATATCAGGGATATCAGGGATATCAGGGATATCAGGGATATCAGGGATATCGAGGATATCAGGGATATCGGGGATATCAGGGATATCGGGGATATCAGGGATATCGGGGATATCAAGGATATCAGGGATATCCCTGATATCAGGGATATCAAGGATATCAGGGATATCAAGGATATCACTGATATCAAGTATATCACTGATATCGAGGATATCAGGGATATCGAGGATATCAGGGATTTCAAGGATATCAGGGATATCAAGGATATCAGGGATATCAAGGATATCAGGGATATGAAGGATATCAGGGATATCAAGAATATCAGGGATATCAAGGATATCAGGGATATCAGGGATATCAGGGATATCAGGGATATCAGGGATATCAGGGATATCAGGGATATCAGGAATATCAGGGATATCAGGGATATCAAGGATATCAGGGATATCAGGGATATCAGGGATATCACTAATATCAAGGATATCAGGGATATCAAGGATATCACTGATATCGAGGATATCAGGGATATCGAGGATATCAGGGATATCGAGGATATCAGGGATATCGAGGATATCAGGGATATCGAGGATATCAGGGATATCAGAAATATCAGGGATATCAGGGATATCAGGGATATCAGGGATATCAGGGATATCAGGGATATCAGGGATATCAGGGATATCAGGGATATCAGGGATATCAGGGATATCAGGGATATCAGGGATATCAGGGATATCAGATATATCAGGGATATCAGGGATATCAGGGATATCAGGGATATCAGGGATATCAGGGATATCCAGGATATCAGGGATATCAGGGATATCAGGGATATCAGATATATCAGGGATATCAGGGATATCAGGGATATCAGGGATATCAGGGATATCAGGGATATCCAGGATATCAGGGATATCAGGGATATCAGGGATATCAGGGATATCAGGGATATCAGGGATATCAGGGATATCAGGGATATCAGGGATATCAGGGATATCAGGGATATCAGGGATATCAGGGATATCAGGGATATCAGGGATATCAGGGATATCAGGGATATCAGGGATATCAGGGATATCAGGGATATCAGATATATCAGGGATATCAAGGATATCAGGGATATCAGGGATATCAGGGATATCAGGGATATCAAGGATATCAGGGATATCAGGGATATCAGGGATATCAGGGATATCAGGGATATCAGGGATATCAGGGATATCAGGGATATCAGGGATATCAGGGATATCGGAGATATCAGGGATATCGGGGATATCAGGGATATCGGGGATATCAGGGATATCGGGGATATCAGGGATATCGGGGATATCAGGAATATCGGGGATATCAGGGATATCGGGGATATCAAAGATATCGGGGATATCAGGGATATCGGGGATATCAGGGATATCGGGGATATCAGGGATATCGGGGATATCAGGGATATCGGGGATATCAGGGATATCGGGGATATCAGGGATATCGGGGATATCAAGAATATCAGGGATATCAGGGATATCGGGGATATCAGGGATATCAGGGATATCAGGAATATCAAGGATATCACTGATATCAAGTATATCACTGATATCGAGGATATGAGGGATATCGAGGATATCAAGGATATCAGGGATATCAGGGATATCAGGGATATCAGGGATATCAGGGATATCAGGGATATCAGGGATATCAGGGATATCAAGGATATCCAGGATATCAGGGATATCCAGGATATCAGGGATATCAGGGATATTAGGGATATCAGGGATATCAGGGATATCAGGGATATCAGGGATATCAGGGATATCAAGGATATCAGGGATATCAAGGATATCAGGGATATCAGGGATATCAGGGATATCAGGGATATCAGGGATATCAGGGATATCGTGGATATCAGGGATATCGTGGATATCAGGGATATCGTGGATATCAGGGATATCGGGGATATCAGGGATATCGGGGATATCAGGGATATCGGGGATATCAGGGATATCAAGGATATCAGGGATATCAAGGATATCAGGGATATCAGGGATATCAGGGATATCAGGGATATCAGGGATATCAGGGATATCAGGGATATCAGGGATATCAGGGATATCGAGGATATCAGGGATATCGGGGATATCAGGGATATCGGGGATATCAAGGATATCAGAAATATCCCTGATATCAGGGATATCAAGGATATCAGGGATATCAAGGATATCACTGATATCAAGTATATCACTGATATCGAGGATATCAGGGATATCGAGGATATCAGGGATTTCAAGGATATCAGGGATATCAAGGATATCAGGGATATCAAGGATATCAGGGATATGAAGGATATCAGGGATATCAAGAATATCAGGGATATCAAGGATATCAGGGATATCAGGGATATCAGGGATATCAGGGATATCAGGGATATCAGGGATATCAGGGATATCAGGAATATCAGGGATATCAGGGATATCAAGGATATCAGGGATATCAGGGATATCAGGGATATCAGGAATATCAAGGATATCAGGGATATCAAGGATATCACTGATATCGAGGATATCAGGGATATCGAGGATATCAGGGATATCGAGGATATCAGGGATATCGAGGATATCAGGGATATCAGAAATATCAGGGATATCAGGGATATCAGGGATATCAGGGATATCAGGGATATCAGGGATATCAGGGATATCAGGGATATCAGGGATATCAGGGATATCAGGGATATCAGGGATATCAGGGATATCAGGGATATCAGGGATATCAGGGATATCGGGGATATCGGGGATATCAGGGATATCAGGGATATCCAGGATATCAGGGATATCAGGGATATCAGGGATATCAGGGATATCAGGGATATCAGGGATATCAGGGATATCAGGGATATCAGGGATATCAGGGATATCAGGGATATCAGATATATCAGGGATATCAGGGATATCAGGGATATCAGGGATATCAGGGATATCAGGGATATCCAGGATATCAGGGATATCAGGGATATCAGGGATATCAGGGATATCAGGGATATCAGGGATATCAGGGATATCAGGGATATCAGGGATATCAGGGATATCAGGGATATCAGGGATATCAGGGATATCAGGGATATTAGGGATATCAGGGATATCAGGGATATCAGGGATATCAGGGATATCAGGGATATCCAGGATATCAGGGATATCCAGAATATCAGGAATATCAGGAATATCAGGGATATCAGGGATATCAGGGATATCAGGGATATCAGGGATATCAGGGATATCAGGGATATCAGGGATATCAGGGATATCAGGGATATCCAGGATATCAGGGATATCAGGGATATCAGGGATATCAGGGATATCAGGGATATCAGGGATATCAGGGATATCAGGGATATCAGGGATATCAGGGATATCAGGGATATCAGGGATATCAAGGATATCAGGGATATCAGGGATATCAGGGATATCAAGGATATCAGGAATATCAGGGATATCAGGGATATCAGGGATATCAGGGATATCAGGGATATCAGGGATATCAGGGATATCAGGGATATCAGGGATATCAAGGATATCAGGGATATCAGGGATATCACGGATATCAGGGATATCAGGGATATCAGGGATATCAGGGATATCAGGGATATCAGGGATATCAGGGATATCAGGGATATCAGATATATCAGGGATATCAGGGATATCAGGGATATCAGGGATATCAGGGATATCAGGGATATCCAGGATATCAGGGATATCAGGGATATCAGGGATATCAGGGATATCAGGGATATCAGGGATATCAGGGATATCAGGGATATCAGGGATATCAGGGATATCAGGGATATCAGGGATATCAGGGATATCAGGGATATTAGGGATATCAGGGATATCAGGGATATCAGGGATATCAGGGATATCAGGGATATCCAGGATATCAGGGATATCCAGAATATCAGGGATATCAGGAATATCAGGGATATCAGGGATATCAGGGATATCAGGGATATCAGGGATATCAGGGATATCAGGGATATCAGGGATATCAGGGATATCCAGGATATCAGGGATATCAGGGATATCAGGGATATCAGGGATATCAGGGATATCAGGGATATCAGGGATATCAGGGATATCAGGGATATCAGGGATATCAGGGATATCAGGGATATCAGGGATATCAGGGATATCAGGGATATCAGGGATATCAGGGATATCAGGGATATCAGGGATATCAGGGATATCAGGGATATCAGGGATATCAGGGATATCAGGGATATCAGGGATATCAAGGATATCAGGGATATCAGGGATATCAGGGATATCAGGGATATCAGGGATATCAGGGATATCAGGGATATCAGGGATATCAAGGATATCAGGGATATCAGGGATATCACGGATATCAGGGATATCAGGGATATCAGGGATATCAGGGATATCAGGGATATCAGGGATATCAGGGATATCAGGGATATCAGGGATATCAGGGATATCAGGGATATCAGGGATATCAGGGATATCAGGGATATCAGGGATATCAGGGATATCAGGGATATCAGGGATATCAGGGATATCGGGGATATCAGGGATATCGGGGATATCAGGGATATCAGGGATATCAGGGATATCGGGGATATCAGGGATATCAGGGATATCCAGGATATCAGGGATATCAGGGATATCAGGGATATCAGGGATATCAGGGATATCAGGGATGTCAGATATATCAGGGATATCAGGGATATCGGGGATATCGGGGATATCGGGGATATCAGGGATATCGGGGATATCAGGGATATCGGGGATATCAGGGATATCGGGGATATCAGGGATATCGGGGATATCAGGGATATCGGGGATATCAGGGATATCAGGGATATCAGGGATATCAGGGATATCAGGGATATCCAGGATATCATGGATATCAGGGATATCAGGGATATCAGGGATATCAGGGATATCAGGGATATCAGGGATATCAGGGATATCAGGGATATCAGGGATATCAGGGATATCAGGGATATCAGGGATATCAGGGATATCAGGGATATCAGGGATATCCAGGATATCAGGGATATCAGGGATATCAGGGATATCAGGGATATCAGGGATATCAGGGATATCAGGGATATCAGGGATATCAGGGATATCAGGGATATCAGGGATATCAGGGATATCCAGGATATCAGGGATATCAGGGATATCGGGGATATCAGGGATATCAGGGATATCAGGGATATCAGGGATATCAGGGATATCAGGGATATCAGGGATATCGGGGATATCAGGGATATCAGGGATATCAGGGATATCAGGGATATCAGGGATATCAGGGATATCAGGGATATCCAGGATATCAGGGATATCAGGGATATCAGGGATATCAGGGATATCAAGGATATCAGGGATATCAGGGATATCAGGGATATCAGGGATATCAGGGATATCAGGGATATCAGGGATATCAGGGATATCAGGGATATCAGGGATATCAGGGATATCAGGGATATCGGGGATATCAGGGATATCAGGGATATCAGGGATATCAGGGATATCAGGGATATCAGGGATATCCAGGATATCAGGGATATCAGGGATATCAGGGATATCAGGGATATCAGGGATATCAGGGATATAAGGGATATCAGGGATATCAGGGATATCAGGGATATCAGGGATATCAGGGATATCAGGGATATCAGGGATATCAGGGATATCAGGGATATCAGGGATATCAGGGATATCAGGGATATCAGGGATATCAGGGATATCAGGGATATCCAGGATATCAGGGATATCCAGGATATCAGGGATATCGGGGATATCAGGGATATCGGGGATATCAGGGATATCGGGGATATCAGGGATATCGGGGATATCAGGGATATCGGGGATATCAGGGATATCGGGGATATCAGGGATATCAGGGATATCAGGGATATCAGGGATATCAGGGATATCAGGGATATCAGGGATATCAGGAATATCCAGGATATCAGGAATATCCAGGATATCAGGGATATCCAGGATATCAGGGATATCAGGGATATCAGGGATATCAGGGATATCAGGGATATCAGGGATATCAGGGATATCAGGGATATCCAGGATATCAGGGATATCAGGGATATCAGGGATATCCAGGATATCAGGGATATCAGGGATATCAGGGATATCAGGGATATCAGGGATATCAGGGATATCAGGGATATCAGGGATATCAGGGATATCAAGGATATCAGGGATATCAGGGATATCAGGGATATCAGGGATATCAGGGATATCAGGGATATCAGGGATATCAGGGATATCAGGGATATCAGGGATATCAAGGATATCAGGGATATCAGGGATATCACGGATATCAGGGATATCAGGGATATCAGGGATATCAGGGATATCAGGGATATCACGGATATCAGGGATATCAGGGATATCAGGGATATCAGGGATATCAGGGATATCAGGGATATCAGGGATATCAGGGATATCAGGGATATCAGGGATATCAGGGATATCAGGGATATCAGATATATCAGGGATATCAAGGATATCAGGGATATCAGGGATATCAGGGATATCAGGGATATCAAGGATATCAGGGATATCAGGGATATCAGGGATATCAGGGATATCAGGGATATCAGGGATATCAGGGATATCAGGGATATCAGGGATATCAGGGATATCAGGGATATCAGGGATATCAGGGATATCAGGGATATCGGAGATATCAGGGATATCGGGGATATCAGGGATATCGGGGATATCAGGGATATCGGGGATATCAGGGATATCGGGGATATCAGGAATATCGGGGATATCAGGGATATCGGGGATATCAAAGATATCGGGGATATCAGGGATATCGGGGATATCAGGGATATCGGGGATATCAGGGATATCGGGGATATCAGGGATATCGGGGATATCAAGAATATCAGGGATATCAGGGATATCGGGGATATCAGGGATATCAGGGATATCAGGAATATCAAGGATATCACTGATATCAAGTATATCACTGATATCGAGGATATGAGGGATATCGAGGATATCAAGGATATCAGGGATATCAGGGATATCAGGGATATCAGGGATATCAGGGATATCAGGGATATCAGGGATATCAGGGATATCAAGGATATCCAGGATATCAGGGATATCCAGGATATCAGGGATATCAGGGATATTAGGGATATCAGGGATATCAGGGATATCAGGGATATCAGGGATATCAGGGATATCAAGGATATCAGGGATATCAAGGATATCAGGGATATCAGGGATATCAGGGATATCAGGGATATCAGGGATATCAGGGATATCAGGGATATCGTGGATATCAGGGATATCGTGGATATCAGGGATATCGTGGATATCAGGGATATCGGGGATATCAGGGATATCGGGGATATCAGGGATATCGGGGATATCAGGGATATCAAGGATATCAGGGATATCAAGGATATCAGGGATATCAGGGATATCAGGGATATCAGGGATATCAGGGATATCAGGGATATCAGGGATATCAGGGATATCAGGGATATCGAGGATATCAGGGATATCGGGGATATCAGGGATATCGGGGATATCAGGGATATCGGGGATATCAAGGATATCAGAAATATCCCTGATATCAGGGATATCAAGGATATCAGGGATATCAAGGATATCACTGATATCAAGTATATCACTGATATCGAGGATATCAGGGATATCGAGGATATCAGGGATTTCAAGGATATCAGGGATATCAAGGATATCAGGGATATCAAGGATATCAGGGATATGAAGGATATCAGGGATATCAAGAATATCAGGGATATCAAGGATATCAGGGATATCAGGGATATCAGGGATATCAGGGATATCAGGGATATCAGGGATATCAGGGATATCAGGAATATCAGGGATATCAGGGATATCAAGGATATCAGGGATATCAGGGATATCAGGGATATCAGGAATATCAAGGATATCAGGGATATCAAGGATATCACTGATATCGAGGATATCAGGGATATCGAGGATATCAGGGATATCGAGGATATCAGGGATATCGAGGATATCAGGGATATCAGAAATATCAGGGATATCAGGGATATCAGGGATATCAGGGATATCAGGGATATCAGGGATATCAGGGATATCAGGGATATCAGGGATATCAGGGATATCAGGGATATCAGGGATATCAGGGATATCAGGGATATCAGGGATATCAGGGATATCAGGGATATCGGGGATATCGGGGATATCAGGGATATCAGGGATATCCAGGATATCAGGGATATCAGGGATATCAGGGATATCAGGGATATCAGGGATATCAGGGATATCAGGGATATCAGGGATATCAGGGATATCAGGGATATCAGGGATATCAGATATATCAGGGATATCAGGGATATCAGGGATATCAGGGATATCAGGGATATCAGGGATATCCAGGATATCAGGGATATCAGGGATATCAGGGATATCAGGGATATCAGGGATATCAGGGATATCAGGGATATCAGGGATATCAGGGATATCAGGGATATCAGGGATATCAGGGATATCAGGGATATCAGGGATATTAGGGATATCAGGGATATCAGGGATATCAGGGATATCAGGGATATCAGGGATATCCAGGATATCAGGGATATCCAGAATATCAGGAATATCAGGAATATCAGGGATATCAGGGATATCAGGGATATCAGGGATATCAGGGATATCAGGGATATCAGGGATATCAGGGATATCAGGGATATCAGGGATATCCAGGATATCAGGGATATCAGGGATATCAGGGATATCAGGGATATCAGGGATATCAGGGATATCAGGGATATCAGGGATATCAGGGATATCAGGGATATCAGGGATATCAGGGATATCAGGGATATCAGGGATATCAGGGATATCAGGGATATCAAGGATATCAGGGATATCAGGGATATCAGGGATATCAAGGATATCAGGAATATCAGGGATATCAGGGATATCAGGGATATCAGGGATATCAGGGATATCAGGGATATCAGGGATATCAAGGATATCAGGGATATCAGGGATATCAGGGATATCAGGGATATCAGGGATATCAGGGATATCAGGGATATCAGGGATATCAGGGATATCAGGGATATCAAGGATATCAGGGATATCAGGGATATCACGGATATCAGGGATATCAGGGATATCAGGGATATCAGGGATATCAGGGATATCACGGATATCAGGGATATCAGGGATATCAGGGATATCAGGGATATCAGGGATATCAGGGATATCAGGGATATCAGGGATATCAGGGATATCAGGGATATCAGGGATATCAGGGATATCAGGGATATCAGGGATATCAGGGATATCAGGGATATCCAGGATATCAGGGATATCAGGGATATCAGGGATATCAGGGATATCAGGGATATCAGGGATATCAGGGATATCAGGGATATCAGGGATATCAGGGATATCAGGGATATCAGGGATATCAAGGATATCAGGGATATCAGGGATATCAGGGATATCAAGGATATCAGGAATATCAGGGATATCAGGGATATCAGGGATATCAGGGATATCAGGGATATCAGGGATATCAGGGATATCAGGGATATCAGGGATATCAAGGATATCAGGGATATCAGGGATATCACGGATATCAGGGATATCAGGGATATCAGGGATATCAGGGATATCAGGGATATCAGGGATATCAGGGATATCAGGGATATCAGATATATCAGGGATATCAGGGATATCAGGGATATCAGGGATATCAGGGATATCAGGGATATCCAGGATATCAGGGATATCAGGGATATCAGGGATATCAGGGATATCAGGGATATCAGGGATATCAGGGATATCAGGGATATCAGGGATATCAGGGATATCAGGGATATCAGGGATATCAGGGATATCAGGGATATTAGGGATATCAGGGATATCAGGGATATCAGGGATATCAGGGATATCAGGGATATCCAGGATATCAGGGATATCCAGAATATCAGGGATATCAGGAATATCAGGGATATCAGGGATATCAGGGATATCAGGGATATCAGGGATATCAGGGATATCAGGGATATCAGGGATATCAGGGATATCCAGGATATCAGGGATATCAGGGATATCAGGGATATCAGGGATATCAGGGATATCAGGGATATCAGGGATATCAGGGATATCAGGGATATCAGGGATATCAGGGATATCAGGGATATCAGGGATATCAGGGATATCAGGGATATCAGGGATATCAGGGATATCAGGGATATCAGGGATATCAGGGATATCAGGGATATCAGGGATATCAGGGATATCAGGGATATCAGGGATATCAAGGATATCAGGGATATCAGGGATATCAGGGATATCAGGGATATCAGGGATATCAGGGATATCAGGGATATCAGGGATATCAAGGATATCAGGGATATCAGGGATATCACGGATATCAGGGATATCAGGGATATCAGGGATATCAGGGATATCAGGGATATCAGGGATATCAGGGATATCAGGGATATCAGGGATATCAGGGATATCAGGGATATCAGGGATATCAGGGATATCAGGGATATCAGGGATATCAGGGATATCAGGGATATCAGGGATATCAGGGATATCGGGGATATCAGGGATATCGGGGATATCAGGGATATCAGGGATATCAGGGATATCGGGGATATCAGGGATATCAGGGATATCCAGGATATCAGGGATATCAGGGATATCAGGGATATCAGGGATATCAGGGATATCAGGGATGTCAGATATATCAGGGATATCAGGGATATCGGGGATATCGGGGATATCGGGGATATCAGGGATATCGGGGATATCAGGGATATCGGGGATATCAGGGATATCGGGGATATCAGGGATATCGGGGATATCAGGGATATCGGGGATATCAGGGATATCAGGGATATCAGGGATATCAGGGATATCAGGGATATCCAGGATATCATGGATATCAGGGATATCAGGGATATCAGGGATATCAGGGATATCAGGGATATCAGGGATATCAGGGATATCAGGGATATCAGGGATATCAGGGATATCAGGGATATCAGGGATATCAGGGATATCCAGGATATCAGGGATATCAGGGATATCAGGGATATCAGGGATATCAGGGATATCAGGGATATCAGGGATATCAGGGATATCAGGGATATCAGGGATATCAGGGATATCAGGGATATCCAGGATATCAGGGATATCAGGGATATCGGGGATATCAGGGATATCAGGGATATCAGGGATATCAGGGATATCAGGGATATCAGGGATATCAGGGATATCGGGGATATCAGGGATATCAGGGATATCAGGGATATCAGGGATATCAGGGATATCAGGGATATCAGGGATATCCAGGATATCAGGGATATCAGGGATATCAGGGATATCAGGGATATCAAGGATATCAGGGATATCAGGGATATCAGGGATATCAGGGATATCAGGGATATCAGGGATATCAGGGATATCAGGGATATCAGGGATATCAGGGATATCAGGGATATCAGGGATATCGGGGATATCAGGGATATCAGGGATATCAGGGATATCAGGGATATCAGGGATATCAGGGATATCCAGGATATCAGGGATATCAGGGATATCAGGGATATCAGGGATATCAGGGATATCAGGGATATAAGGGATATCAGGGATATCAGGGATATCAGGGATATCAGGGATATCAGGGATATCAGGGATATCAGGGATATCAGGGATATCAGGGATATCAGGGATATCAGGGATATCAGGGATATCAGGGATATCAGGGATATCAGGGATATCCAGGATATCAGGGATATCCAGGATATCAGGGATATCGGGGATATCAGGGATATCGGGGATATCAGGGATATCGGGGATATCAGGGATATCGGGGATATCAGGGATATCGGGGATATCAGGGATATCGGGGATATCAGGGATATCAGGGATATCAGGGATATCAGGGATATCAGGGATATCAGGGATATCAGGGATATCAGGAATATCCAGGATATCAGGAATATCCAGGATATCAGGGATATCCAGGATATCAGGGATATCAGGGATATCAGGGATATCAGGGATATCAGGGATATCAGGGATATCAGGGATATCAGGGATATCCAGGATATCAGGGATATCAGGGATATCAGGGATATCCAGGATATCAGGGATATCAGGGATATCAGGGATATCAGGGATATCAGGGATATCAGGGATATCAGGGATATCAGGGATATCAGGGATATCAAGGATATCAGGGATATCAGGGATATCAGGGATATCAGGGATATCAGGGATATCAGGGATATCAGGGATATCAGGGATATCAGGGATATCAGGGATATCAAGGATATCAGGGATATCAGGGATATCACGGATATCAGGGATATCAGGGATATCAGGGATATCAGGGATATCAGGGATATCACGGATATCAGGGATATCAGGGATATCAGGGATATCAGGGATATCAGGGATATCAGGGATATCAGGGATATCAGGGATATCAGGGATATCAGGGATATCAGGGATATCAGGGATATCAGATATATCAGGGATATCAAGGATATCAGGGATATCAGGGATATCAGGGATATCAGGGATATCAAGGATATCAGGGATATCAGGGATATCAGGGATATCAGGGATATCAGGGATATCAGGGATATCAGGGATATCAGGGATATCAGGGATATCAGGGATATCAGGGATATCAGGGATATCAGGGATATCAGGGATATCGGAGATATCAGGAATATCGGGGATATCAGGGATATCGGGGATATCAGGGATATCGGGGATATCAGGGATATCGGGGATATCAGGAATATCGGGGATATCAGGGATATCGGGGATATCAAAGATATCGGGGATATCAGGGATATCGGGGATATCAGGGATATCGGGGATATCAGGGATATCGGGGATATCAGGGATATCGGGGATATCAAGAATATCAGGGATATCAGGGATATCGGGGATATCAGGGATATCAGGGATATCAGGAATATCAAGGATATCACTGATATCAAGTATATCACTGATATCGAGGATATGAGGGATATCGAGGATATCAAGGATATCAGGGATATCAGGGATATCAGGGATATCAGGGATATCAGGGATATCAGGGATATCAGGGATATCAGGGATATCAAGGATATCCAGGATATCCAGGATATCAGGGATATCAGGGATATTAGGGATATCAGGGATATCAGGGATATCAGGGATATCAGGGATATCAGGGATATCAAGGATATCAGGGATATCAAGGATATCAGGGATATCAGGGATATCAGGGATATCAGGGATATCAGGGATATCAGGGATATCGTGGATATCAGGGATATCGTGGATATCAGGGATATCGTGGATATCAGGGATATCGGGGATATCAGGGATATCGGGGATATCAGGGATATCGGGGATATCAGGGATATCAAGGATATCAGGGATATCAAGGATATCAGGGATATCAGGGATATCAGGGATATCAGGGATATCAGGGATATCAGGGATATCAGGGATATCAGGGATATCAGGGATATCGAGGATATCAGGGATATCGGGGATATCAGGGATATCGGGGATATCAGGGATATCGGGGATATCAAGGATATCAGAAATATCCCTGATATCAGGGATATCAAGGATATCAGGGATATCAAGGATATCACTGATATCAAGTATATCACTGATATCGAGGATATCAGGGATATCGAGGATATCAGGGATTTCAAGGATATCAGGGATATCAAGGATATCAGGGATATCAAGGATATCAGGGATATGAAGGATATCAGGGATATCAAGAATATCAGGGATATCAAGGATATCAGGGATATCAGGGATATCAGGGATATCAGGGATATCAGGGATATCAGGGATATCAGGGATATCAGGAATATCAGGGATATCAGGGATATCAAGGATATCAGGGATATCAGGGATATCAGGGATATCAGGAATATCAAGGATATCAGGGATATCAAGGATATCACTGATATCGAGGATATCAGGGATATCGAGGATATCAGGGATATCGAGGATATCAGGGATATCGAGGATATCAGGGATATCAGAAATATCAGGGATATCAGGGATATCAGGGATATCAGGGATATCAGGGATATCAGGGATATCAGGGATATCAGGGATATCAGGGATATCAGGGATATCAGGGATATCAGGGATATCAGGGATATCAGGGATATCAGGGATATCAGGGATATCAGGGATATCGGGGATATCGGGGATATCAGGGATATCAGGGATATCCAGGATATCAGGGATATCAGGGATATCAGGGATATCAGGGATATCAGGGATATCAGGGATATCAGGGATATCAGGGATATCAGGGATATCAGGGATATCAGGGATATCAGATATATCAGGGATATCAGGGATATCAGGGATATCAGGGATATCAGGGATATCAGGGATATCCAGGATATCAGGGATATCAGGGATATCAGGGATATCAGGGATATCAGGGATATCAGGGATATCAGGGATATCAGGGATATCAGGGATATCAGGGATATCAGGGATATCAGGGATATCAGGGATATCAGGGATATTAGGGATATCAGGGATATCAGGGATATCAGGGATATCAGGGATATCAGGGATATCCAGGATATCAGGGATATCCAGAATATCAGGAATATCAGGAATATCAGGGATATCAGGGATATCAGGGATATCAGGGATATCAGGGATATCAGGGATATCAGGGATATCAGGGATATCAGGGATATCAGGGATATCCAGGATATCAGGGATATCAGGGATATCAGGGATATCAGGGATATCAGGGATATCAGGGATATCAGGGATATCAGGGATATCAGGGATATCAGGGATATCAGGGATATCAGGGATATCAGGGATATCAGGGATATCAGGGATATCAGGGATATCAAGGATATCAGGGATATCAGGGATATCAGGGATATCAAGGATATCAGGAATATCAGGGATATCAGGGATATCAGGGATATCAGGGATATCAGGGATATCAGGGATATCAGGGATATCAGGGATATCAGGGATATCAAGGATATCAGGGATATCAGGGATATCACGGATATCAGGGATATCAGGGATATCAGGGATATCAGGGATATCAGGGATATCAGGGATATCAGGGATATCAGGGATATCAGGGATATCAGGGATATCAGGGATATCAGGGATATCAGGGATATTAGGGATATCAGATATATCAGGGATATCAAGGATATCAGGGATATCAGGGATATCAGGGATATCAGGGATATCAGGGATATCAGGGATATCAGGGATATCAGGGATATCAGGGATATCAGGGATATCAGGGATATCAGGGATATCAGGGATATCAGGGATATCAGGGATATCAGGGATATCGAGGATATCAGGGATATCGGGGATATCAGGGATATCGGGGATATCAGGGATATCGGGGATATCAAGGATATCAGGGATATCCCTGATATCAGGGATATCAAGGATATCAGGGATATCAAGGATATCACTGATATCAAGTATATCACTGATATCGAGGATATCAGGGATATCGAGGATATCAGGGATTTCAAGGATATCAGGGATATCAAGGATATCAGGGATATCAGGGATATCAGGGATATCAGGGATATCAGGGATATCAGGGATATCGGGGATATCGGGGATATCGGGGATATCAGGGATATCAGGGATATCCAGGATATCAGGGATATCAGGGATATCAGGGATATCAGGGATATCAGGGATATCAGGGATATCAGGGATATCAGGGATATCAGGGATATCAGGGATATCAGGGATATCAGGGATATCAGGGATATCAGGGATATCAGGGATATCAGATATATCAGGGATATCAGGGATATCAGGGATATCAGGGATATCAGGGATATCAGGGATATCCAGGATATCAGGGATATCAGGGATATCAGGGATATCAGGGATATCAGGGATATCAGGGATATCAGGGATATCAGGGATATCAGGGATATCAGGGATATCAGGGATATCAGGGATATCAGGGATATCAGGGATATCAGGGATATCAGGGATATTAGGGATATCAGGGATATCAGGGATATCAGGGATATCAGGGATATCAGGGATATATAGGATATCAGGGATATCCAGAATATCAGGGATATCAGGAATATCAGGGATATCAGGGATATCAGGGATATCAGGGATATCAGGGATATCAGGGATATCAGGGATATCAGGGATATCAGGGATATCCAGGATATCAGGGATATCAGGGATATCAGGGATATCAGGGATATCAGGGATATCAGGGATATCAGGGATATCAGGGATATCAGGGATATCAGGGATATCAGGGATATCAGGGATATCAGGGATATCAGGGATATCAGGGATATCAGGGATATCAGGGATATAAGGGATATCAAGGATATCAGGGATATCAGGGATATCAGGGATATCAGGGATATCAGGGATATCAGGGATATCAGGGATATCAGGGATATCAAGGATATCAGGGATATCAGGGATATCACGGATATCAGGGATATCAGGGATATCAGGGATATCAGGGATATCAGGGATATCAGGGATATCAGGGATATCAGGGATATCAGGGATATCAGGGATATCAGGGATATCAGGGATATCAGGGATATCAGGGATATCAGGGATATCAGGGATATCAGGGATATCAGGGATATCAGGGATTTCAGGGATATCAGGGATATCAGGGATATCGGGGATATCAGAAATATCGGGGATATCAGGGATATCGGGGATATCAGGGATATCAGGGATATCCAGGATATCAGGGATATCAGGGATATCAGGGATATCAGGGATATCAGGGATATCAGGGATATCAGGGATATCAGGGATATCAGGGATATCGGGGATATCGGGGATATCGGGGATATCAGGGATATCGGGGATATCAGGGATATCGGGGATATCAGGGATATCGGGGATATCAGGGATATCGGGGATATCAGGGATATCGGGGATATCAGGGATATCGGGGATATCAGGGATATCGGGGATATCAGGGATATCAGGGATATCAGGGATATCAGGGATATCAGGGATATCCAGGATATCATGGATATCAGGGATATCAGGGATATCAGGGATATCAGGGATATCAGGGATATCAGGGATATCAGGGATATCAGGGATATCAGGGATATCAGGGATATCAGGGATATCAGGGATATCAGGGATATCAGGGATATCAGGGATATCAGGGATATCAAGGATATCAGGGATATCAGGGATATCAGGGATATCAGGGATATCAGGGATATCAGGGATATCAGGGATATCAGGGATATCAAGGATATCAGGGATATCAGGGATATCACGGATATCAGGGATATCAGGGATATCAGGGATATCAGGGATATCAGGGATATCAGGGATATCAGGGATATCAGGGATATCAGGGATATCAGGGATATCAGGGATATCAGGGATATCAGGGATATCAGGGATATCAGGGATATCAGGGATATCAGGGATATCAGGGATATCAGGGATATCGGGGATATCAGGGATATCGGGGATATCAGGGATATCAGGGATATCAGGGATATCGGGGATATCAGGGATATCAGGGATATCCAGGATATCAGGGATATCAGGGATATCAGGGATATCAGGGATATCAGGGATATCAGGGATGTCAGATATATCAGGGATATCAGGGATATCGGGGATATCGGGGATATCGGGGATATCAGGGATATCGGGGATATCAGGGATATCGGGGATATCAGGGATATCGGGGATATCAGGGATATCGGGGATATCAGGGATATCGGGGATATCAGGGATATCGGGGATATCAGGGATATCAGGGATATCAGGGATATCAGGGATATCAGGGATATCCAGGATATCATGGATATCAGGGATATCAGGGATATCAGGGATATCAGGGATATCAGGGATATCAGGGATATCAGGGATATCAGGGATATCAGGGATATCAGGGATATCAGGGATATCAGGGATATCAGGGATATCCAGGATATCAGGGATATCAGGGATATCAGGGATATCAGGGATATCAGGGATATCAGGGATATCAGGGATATCAGGGATATCAGGGATATCAGGGATATCAGGGATATCAGGGATATCCAGGATATCAGGGATATCAGGGATATCGGGGATATCAGGGATATCAGGGATATCAGGGATATCAGGGATATCAGGGATATCAGGGATATCAGGGATATCGGGGATATCAGGGATATCAGGGATATCAGGGATATCAGGGATATCAGGGATATCAGGGATATCAGGGATATCCAGGATATCAGGGATATCAGGGATATCAGGGATATCAGGGATATCAAGGATATCAGGGATATCAGGGATATCAGGGATATCAGGGATATCAGGGATATCAGGGATATCAGGGATATCAGGGATATCAGGGATATCAGGGATATCAGGGATATCAGGGATATCGGGGATATCAGGGATATCAGGGATATCAGGGATATCAGGGATATCAGGGATATCAGGGATATCCAGGATATCAGGGATATCAGGGATATCAGGGATATCAGGGATATCAGGGATATCAGGGATATAAGGGATATCAGGGATATCAGGGATATCAGGGATATCAGGGATATCAGGGATATCAGGGATATCAGGGATATCAGGGATATCAGGGATATCAGGGATATCAGGGATATCAGGGATATCAGGGATATCAGGGATATCAGGGATATCCAGGATATCAGGGATATCCAGGATATCAGGGATATCGGGGATATCAGGGATATCGGGGATATCAGGGATATCGGGGATATCAGGGATATCGGGGATATCAGGGATATCGGGGATATCAGGGATATCGGGGATATCAGGGATATCAGGGATATCAGGGATATCAGGGATATCAGGGATATCAGGGATATCAGGGATATCAGGAATATCCAGGATATCAGGAATATCCAGGATATCAGGGATATCCAGGATATCAGGGATATCAGGGATATCAGGGATATCAGGGATATCAGGGATATCAGGGATATCAGGGATATCAGGGATATCCAGGATATCAGGGATATCAGGGATATCAGGGATATCCAGGATATCAGGGATATCAGGGATATCAGGGATATCAGGGATATCAGGGATATCAGGGATATCAGGGATATCAGGGATATCAGGGATATCAAGGATATCAGGGATATCAGGGATATCAGGGATATCAGGGATATCAGGGATATCAGGGATATCAGGGATATCAGGGATATCAGGGATATCAGGGATATCAAGGATATCAGGGATATCAGGGATATCACGGATATCAGGGATATCAGGGATATCAGGGATATCAGGGATATCAGGGATATCACGGATATCAGGGATATCAGGGATATCAGGGATATCAGGGATATCAGGGATATCAGGGATATCAGGGATATCAGGGATATCAGGGATATCAGGGATATCAGGGATATCAGGGATATCAGATATATCAGGGATATCAAGGATATCAGGGATATCAGGGATATCAGGGATATCAGGGATATCAAGGATATCAGGGATATCAGGGATATCAGGGATATCAGGGATATCAGGGATATCAGGGATATCAGGGATATCAGGGATATCAGGGATATCAGGGATATCAGGGATATCAGGGATATCAGGGATATCAGGGATATCGGAGATATCAGGGATATCGGGGATATCAGGGATATCGGGGATATCAGGGATATCGGGGATATCAGGGATATCGGGGATATCAGGAATATCGGGGATATCAGGGATATCGGGGATATCAAAGATATCGGGGATATCAGGGATATCGGGGATATCAGGGATATCGGGGATATCAGGGATATCGGGGATATCAGGGATATCGGGGATATCAAGAATATCAGGGATATCAGGGATATCGGGGATATCAGGGATATCAGGGATATCAGGAATATCAAGGATATCACTGATATCAAGTATATCACTGATATCGAGGATATGAGGGATATCGAGGATATCAAGGATATCAGGGATATCAGGGATATCAGGGATATCAGGGATATCAGGGATATCAGGGATATCAGGGATATCAGGGATATCAAGGATATCCAGGATATCAGGGATATCCAGGATATCAGGGATATCAGGGATATTAGGGATATCAGGGATATCAGGGATATCAGGGATATCAGGGATATCAGGGATATCAAGGATATCAGGGATATCAAGGATATCAGGGATATCAGGGATATCAGGGATATCAGGGATATCAGGGATATCAGGGATATCGTGGATATCAGGGATATCGTGGATATCAGGGATATCGTGGATATCAGGGATATCGGGGATATCAGGGATATCGGGGATATCAGGGATATCGGGGATATCAGGGATATCAAGGATATCAGGGATATCAAGGATATCAGGGATATCAGGGATATCAGGGATATCAGGGATATCAGGGATATCAGGGATATCAGGGATATCAGGGATATCAGGGATATCGAGGATATCAGGGATATCGGGGATATCAGGGATATCGGGGATATCAGGGATATCGGGGATATCAAGGATATCAGAAATATCCCTGATATCAGGGATATCAAGGATATCAGGGATATCAAGGATATCACTGATATCAAGTATATCACTGATATCGAGGATATCAGGGATATCGAGGATATCAGGGATTTCAAGGATATCAGGGATATCAAGGATATCAGGGATATCAAGGATATCAGGGATATGAAGGATATCAGGGATATCAAGAATATCAGGGATATCAAGGATATCAGGGATATCAGGGATATCAGGGATATCAGGGATATCAGGGATATCAGGGATATCAGGGATATCAGGAATATCAGGGATATCAGGGATATCAAGGATATCAGGGATATCAGGGATATCAGGGATATCAGGAATATCAAGGATATCAGGGATATCAAGGATATCACTGATATCGAGGATATCAGGGATATCGAGGATATCAGGGATATCGAGGATATCAGGGATATCGAGGATATCAGGGATATCAGAAATATCAGGGATATCAGGGATATCAGGGATATCAGGGATATCAGGGATATCAGGGATATCAGGGATATCAGGGATATCAGGGATATCAGGGATATCAGGGATATCAGGGATATCAGGGATATCAGGGATATCAGGGATATCAGGGATATCAGGGATATCGGGGATATCGGGGATATCAGGGATATCAGGGATATCCAGGATATCAGGGATATCAGGGATATCAGGGATATCAGGGATATCAGGGATATCAGGGATATCAGGGATATCAGGGATATCAGGGATATCAGGGATATCAGGGATATCAGATATATCAGGGATATCAGGGATATCAGGGATATCAGGGATATCAGGGATATCAGGGATATCCAGGATATCAGGGATATCAGGGATATCAGGGATATCAGGGATATCAGGGATATCAGGGATATCAGGGATATCAGGGATATCAGGGATATCAGGGATATCAGGGATATCAGGGATATCAGGGATATCAGGGATATTAGGGATATCAGGGATATCAGGGATATCAGGGATATCAGGGATATCAGGGATATCCAGGATATCAGGGATATCCAGAATATCAGGAATATCAGGAATATCAGGGATATCAGGGATATCAGGGATATCAGGGATATCAGGGATATCAGGGATATCAGGGATATCAGGGATATCAGGGATATCAGGGATATCCAGGATATCAGGGATATCAGGGATATCAGGGATATCAGGGATATCAGGGATATCAGGGATATCAGGGATATCAGGGATATCAGGGATATCAGGGATATCAGGGATATCAGGGATATCAGGGATATCAGGGATATCAGGGATATCAGGGATATCAAGGATATCAGGGATATCAGGGATATCAGGGATATCAAGGATATCAGGAATATCAGGGATATCAGGGATATCAGGGATATCAGGGATATCAGGGATATCAGGGATATCAGGGATATCAGGGATATCAGGGATATCAAGGATATCAGGGATATCAGGGATATCACGGATATCAGGGATATCAGGGATATCAGGGATATCAGGGATATCAGGGATATCAGGGATATCAGGGATATCAGGGATATCAGGGATATCAGGGATATCAGGGATATCAGGGATATCAGGGATATTAGGGATATCAGATATATCAGGGATATCAAGGATATCAGGGATATCAGGGATATCAGGGATATCAGGGATATCAGGGATATCAGGGATATCAGGGATATCAGGGATATCAGGGATATCAGGGATATCAGGGATATCAGGGATATCAGGGATATCAGGGATATCAGGGATATCAGGGATATCGAGGATATCAGGGATATCGGGGATATCAGGGATATCGGGGATATCAGGGATATCGGGGATATCAAGGATATCAGGGATATCCCTGATATCAGGGATATCAAGGATATCAGGGATATCAAGGATATCACTGATATCAAGTATATCACTGATATCGAGGATATCAGGGATATCGAGGATATCAGGGATTTCAAGGATATCAGGGATATCAAGGATATCAGGGATATCAGGGATATCAGGGATATCAGGGATATCAGGGATATCAGGGATATCGGGGATATCGGGGATATCGGGGATATCAGGGATATCAGGGATATCCAGGATATCAGGGATATCAGGGATATCAGGGATATCAGGGATATCAGGGATATCAGGGATATCAGGGATATCAGGGATATCAGGGATATCAGGGATATCAGGGATATCAGGGATATCAGGGATATCAGGGATATCAGGGATATCAGATATATCAGGGATATCAGGGATATCAGGGATATCAGGGATATCAGGGATATCAGGGATATCCAGGATATCAGGGATATCAGGGATATCAGGGATATCAGGGATATCAGGGATATCAGGGATATCAGGGATATCAGGGATATCAGGGATATCAGGGATATCAGGGATATCAGGGATATCAGGGATATCAGGGATATCAGGGATATCAGGGATATTAGGGATATCAGGGATATCAGGGATATCAGGGATATCAGGGATATCAGGGATATATAGGATATCAGGGATATCCAGAATATCAGGGATATCAGGAATATCAGGGATATCAGGGATATCAGGGATATCAGGGATATCAGGGATATCAGGGATATCAGGGATATCAGGGATATCAGGGATATCCAGGATATCAGGGATATCAGGGATATCAGGGATATCAGGGATATCAGGGATATCAGGGATATCAGGGATATCAGGGATATCAGGGATATCAGGGATATCAGGGATATCAGGGATATCAGGGATATCAGGGATATCAGGGATATCAGGGATATCAGGGATATCAGGGATATCAGGGATATCAGGGATATCAGGGATATAAGGGATATCAAGGATATCAGGGATATCAGGGATATCAGGGATATCAGGGATATCAGGGATATCAGGGATATCAGGGATATCAGGGATATCAAGGATATCAGGGATATCAGGGATATCACGGATATCAGGGATATCAGGGATATCAGGGATATCAGGGATATCAGGGATATCAGGGATATCAGGGATATCAGGGATATCAGGGATATCAGGGATATCAGGGATATCAGGGATATCAGGGATATCAGGGATATCAGGGATATCAGGGATATCAGGGATATCAGGGATATCAGGGATATCAGGGATATCAGGGATATCGGGGATATCAGAAATATCAGGGATATCAGGGATATCGGGGATATCAGGGATATCAGGGATATCCAGGATATCAGGGATATCAGGGATATCAGGGATATCAGGGATATCAGGGATATCAGGGATATCAGGGATATCAGGGATATCAGGGATATCGGGGATATCGGGGATATCGGGGATATCAGGGATATCGGGGATATCAGGGATATCGGGGATATCAGGGATATCGGGGATATCAGGGATATCGGGGATATCAGGGATATCGGGGATATCAGGGATATCGGGGATATCAGGGATATCGGGGATATCAGGGATATCAGGGATATCAGGGATATCAGGGATATCAGGGATATCCAGGATATCATGGATATCAGGGATATCAGGGATATCAGGGATATCAGGGATATCAGGGATATCAGGGATATCAGGGATATCAGGGATATCAGGGATATCAGGGATATCAGGGATATCAGGGATATCCAGGATATCAGGGATATCAGGGATATCAGGGATATCAGGGATATCAGGGATATCAGGGATATCAGGGATATCAGGGATATCAGGGATATCAGGGATATCAGGTATATCAGGGATATCCAGGATATCGGGGATATCAGGGATATCGGGGATATCAGGGATATCAGGGATATCAGGGATATCAGGGATATCAGGGATATCAGGGATATCAGGGATATCCAGGATATCAGGGATATCAGGGATATCAGGGATATCAGGGATATCAAGGATATCAGGGATATCAGGGATATCAGGGATATCAGGGATATCAGGGATATCAGGGATATCAGGGATATCAGGGATATCAGGGATATCAGGGATATCAGGGATATCGGGGATATCAGGGATATCAGGGATATCAGGGATATCAGGGATATCAGGGATATCAGGGATATCCAGGATATCAGGGATATCAGGGATATCAGGGATATCAGGGATATCAGGGATATCAGGGATATCAGGGATATCAGGGATATCAGGGATATCAGGGATATCAGGGATATCAGGGATATCAGGGATATCAGGGATATCAGGGATATCCAGGATATCAGGGATATCCGGGATATCAGGGATATCGGGGATATCAGGGATATCGGGGATATCAGGGATATCGGGGATATCAGGGATATCGGGGATATCAGGGATATCGGGGATATCAGGGATATCGGGGATATCAGGGATATCGGGGATATCAGGGATATCGGGGATATCAGGGATATCAGGGATATCAGGGATATCAGGGATATCAGGGATATCAGGGATATCCAGGATATCAGGGATATCAGGGATATCAGGGATATCAGGGATATCAGGGATATCAGGGATATCAGGGATATCAGGGATATCCAGGATATCAGGGATATCAGGGATATCAGGGATATCCAGGATATCAGGGATATCAGGGATATCAGGGATATCAGGGATATCAGGGATATCAGGGATATCAGGGATATCAGGGATATCAGGGATATCAGGGATATCAGGGATATCAGGGATATCAGGGATATCAGGGATATCAGGGATATCAGGGATATCAGGGATATCCAGGATATCAGGGATATCAGGGATATCAAGGATATCAGGGATATCAGGGATATCAGGGATATCAGGGATATCAGGGATATCAGGGATATCAGGGATATCAGGGATATCAGGGATATCAGGGATATCAGGGATATCAGGGATATCAGGGATATCGGAGATATCAGGGATATCGGGGATATCAGGGATATCGGGGATATCAGGGATATCGGGGATATCAGGGATATCGGGGATATCAGGGATATCGGGGATATCAGGGATATCGGGGATATCAGGGATATCGGGGATATCAGGGATATCGGGGATATCAGGGATATCGGGGATATCAGGGATATCGGGGATATCAGGGATATCGGGGATATCAGGGATATCGGGGATATCAAGAATATCAGGGATATCAGGGATATCGGGGATATCAGGGATATCAGGGATATCAGGAATATCAAGGATATCACTGATATCAAGTATATCACTGATATCGAGGATATGAGGGATATCGAGGATATCAAGGATATCAGGGATATCAGGGATATCAGGGATATCAGGGATATCAGGGATATCAGGGATATCAGGGATATCAGGGATATCAGGGATATCAGGGATATCAGGGATATCAGGGATATCAAGGATATCCAGGATATCAGGGATATCCAGGATATCAGGGATATCAGGGATATTAGGGATATCAGGGATATCAGGGATATCAGGGACATCAGGGATATCCAGGATATCAGGGATATCAGGGATATCAGGGATATCAGGGATATCAGGGATATCAGGGATATCAGGGATATCAGGGATATCAGGGATATCAGGGATATCAGGGATATCAGGGATATCAGGGATATCAGGGATATCAGGGATATCAGAAATATCAGGGATATCAGGGATATCGGGGATATCAGGGATATCGGGGATATCAGGGATATCAGGGATATCAAGGATATCAGGGATATCAAGGATATCAGGGATATCAAGGATATCAGGGATATCAGGGATATCAGGGATATCAGGGATATCAGGGATATCAGGGATATCGTGGATATCAGGGATATCGTGGATATCAGGGATATCGTGGATATCAGGGATATCGGGGATATCAGGGATATCGGGGATATCAGGGATATCGGGGATATCAGGGATATCAAGGATATCAGGGATATCAGGGATATCAGGGATATCAGGGATATCAGGGATATCAGGGATATCAGGGATATCAGGGATATCAGGGATATCAGGGATATCAGGGATATCAGGGATATCAGGGATATCAGGGATATCAGGGATATCAGGGATATCAGGGATATCAGGGATATCAGGGATATCAGGGATATCCAGGATATCAAGGATATCAGGGATATCAGGAATATCAAGGATATCAGGGATATCAAGGATATCACTGATATCGAGGATATCAGGGATATCGAGGATATCAGGGATATCGAGGATATCAGGGATATCGAGGATATCAGGGATATCAGAAATATCAGGGATATCAGGGATATCAGGGATATCAGGGATATCAGGGATATCAGGGATATCAGGGATATCAGGGATATCAGGGATATCAGGGATATCAGGGATATCAGGGATATCAGGGATATCGGGGATATCGGGGATATCGGGGATATCAGGGATATCAGGGATATCCAGGATATCAGGGATATCAGGGATATCAGGGATATCAGGGATATCAGGGATATCAGGGATATCAGGGATATCAGGGATATCAGGGATATCAGGGATATCAGGGATATCAGGGATATCAGGGATATCAGGGATATCAGGGATATCAGATATATCAGGGATATCAGGGATATCAGGGATATCAGGGATATCAGGGATATCAGGGATATCCAGGATATCAGGGATATCAGGGATATCAGGGATATCAGATATATCAGGGATATCAGGGATATCAGGGATATCAGGGATATCAGGGATATCAGGGATATCAGGGATATCAGGGATATCCAGGATATCAGGGATATCAGGGATATCAGGGATATCAGGGATATCAGGGATATCAGGGATATCAGGGATATCAGGGATATCAGGGATATCAGGGATATCAGGGATATCAGGGATATCAGGGATATCAGGGATATCAGGGATATCAGGGATATTAGGGATATCAGGGATATCAGGGATATCAGGGATATCAGGGATATCAGGGATATCCAGGATATCAGGGATATCCAGAATATCAGGGATATCAGGAATATCAGGGATATCAGGGATATCAGGGATATCAGGGATATCAGGGATATCAGGGATATCAGGGATATCAGGGATATCAGGGATATCAGGGATATCCAGGATATCAGGGATATCAGGGATATCAGGGATATCAGGGATATCAGGGATATCAGGGATATCAGGGATATCAGGGATATCAGGGATATCAGGGATATCAGGGATATCAGGGATATCCAGGATATCAGGGATATCAGGGATATCGGGGATATCAGGGATATCAGGGATATCAGGGATATCAGGGATATCAGGGATATCCAGGATATCAGGGATATCAGGGATATCAGGGATATCAGGGATATCAAGGATATCAGGGATATCAGGGATATCAGGGATATCAGGGATATCAGGGATATCAGGGATATCAGGGATATCAGGGATATCAGGGATATCAGGGATATCAGGGATATCAGGGATATCGGGGATATCAGGGATATCAGGGATATCAGGGATATCAGGGATATCAGGGATATCAGGGATATCCAGGATATCAGGGATATCAGGGATATCAGGGATATCAGGGATATCCAGGATATCAGGGATATCAGGGATATCGGGGATATCAGGGATATCAGGGATATCAGGGATATCAGGGATATCAGGGATATCAGGGATATCAGGGATATCCAGGATATCAGGGATATCAGGGATATCAGGGATATCAGGGATATCAAGGATATCAGGGATATCAGGGATATCAGGGATATCCAGGATATCAGGGATATCAGGGATATCAGGGATATCAGGGATATCAGGGATATCAGGGATATCAGGGATATCAGGGATATCAGGGATATCAGGGATATCAGGGATATCAGGGATATCAGGGATATCCAGGATATCAGGGATATCAGGGATATCAAGGATATCAGGGATATCAGGGATATCAGGGATATCAGGGATATCAGGGATATCAGGGATATCAGGGATATCAGGGATATCAGGGATATCAGGGATATCAGGGATATCGGGGATATCAGGGATATCGGAGATATCAGGGATATCGGGGATATCAGGGATATCGGGGATATCAGGGATATCGGGGATATCAGGGATATCGGGGATATCAGGAATATCGGGGATATCAGGGATATCGGGGATATCAGGGATATCGGGGATATCAGGGATATCGGGGATATCAGGGATATCGGGGATATCAGGGATATCGGGGATATCAGGGATATCGGGGATATCAAGAATATCAGGGATATCAGGGATATCGGGGATATCAGGGATATCAGGGATATCAGGAATATCAAGGATATCACTGATATCAAGTATATCACTGATATCGAGGATATGAGGGATATCGAGGATATCAAGGATATCAGGGATATCAGGGATATCGGGGATATCAGGGATATCAGGGATATCAGGGATATCAGGGATATCAGGGATATCAGGGATATCAGGGATATCAGGGATATCAGGGATATCAAGGATATCCAGGATATCAGGGATATCCAGGATATCAGGGATATCAGGGATATTAGGGATATCAGGGATATCAGGGATATCAGGGATATCAGGGATATCCAGGATATCAGGGATATCAGGGATATCAGGGATATCAGGGATATCAGGGATATCAGGGATATCAGGGATATCAGGGATATCAGGGATATCAGGGATATCAGGGATATCAGGGATATCAGGGATATCAGGGATATCAGGGATATCAGAAATATCAGGGATATCAGGGATATCAGGGATATCAGGGATATCGGGGATATCAGGGATATCAGGGATATCAAGGATATCAGGGATATCAAGGATATCAGGGATATCAAGGATATCAGGGATATCAGGGATATCAGGGATATCAGGGATATCAGGGATATCAGGGATATCAGGGATATCAGGGATATCGTGGATATCAGGGATATCGTGGATATCAGGGATATCGTGGATATCAGGGATATCGGGGATATCAGGGATATCGGGGATATCAGGGATATCGGGGATATCAGGGATATCAAGGATATCAGGGATATCAAGGATATCAGGGATATCAGGGATATCAGGGATATCAGGGATATCAGGGATATCAGGGATATCAGGGATATCAGGGATATCAGGGATATCGAGGATATCAGGGATATCGGGGATATCAGGGATATCGGGGATATCAGGGATATCGGGGATATCAAGGATATCAGGGATATCCCTGATATCAGGGATATCAAGGATATCAGGGATATCAAGGATATCACTGATATCAAGTATATCACTGATATCGAGGATATCAGGGATATCGAGGATATCAGGGATTTCAAGGATATCAGGGATATCAAGGATATCAGGGATATCAAGGATATCAGGGATATGAAGGATATCAGGGATATCAAGAATATCAGGGATATCAAGGATATCAGGGATATCCAGGATATCGGGGATATCAGGGATATCAGGGATATCAGGGATATCAGGGATATCAGGGATATCAGGGATATCAGGGATATCCAGGATATCAGGGATATCAGGGATATCAGGGATATCAGGGATATCAAGGATATCAGGGATATCAGGGATATCAGGGATATCAGGGATATCGGGGATATCAGGGATATCGGGGATATCAGGGATATCGGGGATATCAGGGATATCGGGGATATCAAGAATATCAGGGATATCAGGGATATCGGGGATATCAGGGATATCAGGGATATCAGGAATATCAAGGATATCACTGATATCAAGTATATCACTGATATCGAGGATATGAGGGATATCGAGGATATCAAGGATATCAGGGATATCAGGGATATCGGGGATATCAGGGATATCAGGGATATCAGGGATATCAGGGATATCAGGGATATCAGGGATATCAGGGATATCAAGGATATCCAGGATATCAGGGATATCCAGGATATCAGGGATATCAGGGATATTAGGGATATCAGGGATATCAGGGATATCAGGGATATCAGGGATATCCAGGATATCAGGGATATCAGGGATATCAGGGATATCAGGGATATCAGGGATATCAGGGATATCAGGGATATCAGGGATATCAGGGATATCAGGGATATCAGGGATATCAGGGATATCAGGGATATCAGGGATATCAGGGATATCAGAAATATCAGGGATATCAGGGATATCAGGGATATCAGGGATATCGGGGATATCAGGGATATCAGGGATATCAAGGATATCAGGGATATCAAGGATATCAGGGATATCAAGGATATCAGGGATATCAGGGATATCAGGGATATCAGGGATATCAGGGATATCAGGGATATCAGGGATATCAGGGATATCGTGGATATCAGGGATATCGTGGATATCAGGGATATCGTGGATATCAGGGATATCGGGGATATCAGGGATATCGGGGATATCAGGGATATCGGGGATATCAGGGATATCAAGGATATCAGGGATATCAAGGATATCAGGGATATCAGGGATATCAGGGATATCAGGGATATCAGGGATATCAGGGATATCAGGGATATCAGGGATATCAGGGATATCGAGGATATCAGGGATATCGGGGATATCAGGGATATCGGGGATATCAGGGATATCGGGGATATCAAGGATATCAGGGATATCCCTGATATCAGGGATATGGAGGATATCAGGGATATCAAGGATATCACTGATATCAAGTATATCACTGATATCGAGGATATCAGGGATATCGAGGATATCAGGGATTTCAAGGATATCAGGGATATCAAGGATATCAGGGATATCAAGGATATCAGGGATATGAAGGATATCAGGGATATCAAGAATATCAGGGATATCAAGGATATCAGGGATATCAGGGATATCAGGGATATCAGGGATATCAGGGATATCAGGGATATCAGGGATATCAGGAATATCAGGGATATCAGGGATATCAAGGATATCAGGGATATCAGGGATATCAGGGATATCAGGAATATCAAGGATATCAGGGATATCAAGGATATCACTGATATCGAGGATATCAGGGATATCGAGGATATCAGGGATATCGAGGATATCAGGGATATCGAGGATATCAGGGATATCAGAAATATCAGGGATATCAGGGATATCAGGGATATCAGGGATATCAGGGATATCAGGGATATCAGGGATATCAGGGATATCAGGGATATCAGGGATATCAGGGATATCAGGGATATCAGGGATATCAGGGATATCAGGGATATCGGGGATATCGGGGATATCAGGGATATCAGGGATATCCAGGATATCAGGGATATCAGGGATATCAGGGATATCAGGGATATCAGGGATATCAGGGATATCAGGGATATCAGGGATATCAGGGATATCAGATATATCAGGGATATCAGGGATATCAGGGATATCAGGGATATCAGGGATATCAGGGATATCCAGGATATCAGGGATATCAGGGATATCAGGGATATCAGGGATATCAGGGATATCAGGGATATCAGGGATATCAGGGATATCAGGGATATCAGGGATATCAGGGATATCAGGGATATCAGGGATATCAGGGATATCAGGGATATCAGGGATATCAGGGATATCAGGGATATCCAGGATATCAGGGATATCCAGAATATCAGGGATATCAGGAATATCAGGGATATCAGGGATATCAGGGATATCAGGGATATCAGGGATATCCAGGATATCAGGGATATCAGGGATATCAGGGATATCAGGGATATCAGGGATATCAGGGATATCAGGGATATCAGGGATATCAGGGATATCAGGGATATCAGGGATATCAGGGATATCAGGGATATCAGGGATATCAGGGATATCAGGGATATCAAGGATATCAGGGATATCAGGGATATCAGGGATATCAAGGATATCAGGGATATCAGGGATATCAGGGATATCAGGGATATCAGGGATATCAGGGATATCAGGGATATCAGGGATATCAGGGATATCAGGGATATCAAGGATATCAGGGATATCAGGGATATCACGGATATCAGGGATATCAGGGATATCAGGGATATCAGGGATATCAGGGATATCAGGGATATCAGGGATATCAGGGATATCAGGGATATCAGGGATATCAGGGATATCAGGGATATCAGGGATATCAGGGATATCAGGGATATCGGGGATATCAGGGATATCGGGGATATCAGGGATATCAGGGATATCAGGGATATCAGGGATATCAGGAATATCGGGGATATCAGGGATATCAGGGATATCCAGGATATCAGGGATATCAGGGATATCAGGGATATCAGGGATATCAGGGATATCAGGGATATCAGATATATCAGGGATATCAGGGATATCGGGGATATCGGGGATATCGGGGATATCAGGGATATCGGGGATATCAGGGATATCGGGGATATCAGGGATATCGGGGATATCAGGGATATCGGGGATATCAGGGATATCGGGGATATCAGGGATATCGGGGATATCAGGGATATCAGGGATATCAGGGATATCAGGGATATCAGGGATATCCAGGATATCATGGATATCAGGGATATCAGGGATATCAGGGATATCAGGGATATCAGGGATATCAGGGATATCAGGGATATCAGGGATATCAGGGATATCAGGGATATCAGGGATATCAGGGATATCAGGGATATCCAGGATATCAGGGATATCAGGGATATCAGGGATATCAGGGATATCAGGGATATCAGGGATATCAGGGATATCAGGGATATCAGGGATATCAGGGATATCCAGGATATCAGGGATATCAGGGATATCGGGGATATCAGGGATATCGGGGATATCAGGGATATCAGGGATATCAGGGATATCAGGGATATCAGGGATATCCAGGATATCAGGGATATCAGGGATATCAGGGATATCAGGGATATCAAGGATATCAGGGATATCAGGGATATCAGGGATATCAGGGATATCAGGGATATCAAGGATATCCAGGATATCAGGGATATCCAGGATATCAGGGATATCAGGGATATTAGGGATATCAGGGATATCAGGGATATCAGGGATATCAGGGATATCCGGGATATCAGGGATATCAGGGATATCAGGGATATCAGGGATATCAGGGATATCAGGGATATCAGGGATATCAGGGATATCAGGGATATCAGGGATATCAGGGATATCAGGGATATCAGGGATATCAGGGATATCAGGGATATCAGAAATATCAGGGATATCAGGGATATCAGGGATATCAGGGATATCGGGGATATCAGGGATATCAGGGATATCAAGGATATCAGGGATATCAAGGATATCAGGGATATCAAGGATATCAGGGATATCAGGGATATCAGGGATATCAGGGATATCAGGGATATCAGGGATATCAGGGATATCAGGGATATCGTGGATATCAGGGATATCGTGGATATCAGGGATATCGTGGATATCAGGGATATCGGGGATATCAGGGATATCGGGGATATCAGGGATATCGATGATATCAGGGATATCAAGGATATCAGGGATATCAAGGATATCAGGGATATCAAGGATATCAGGGATATCAGGGATATCAGGGATATCAGGGATATCAGGGATATCAGGGATATCAGGGATATCAGGGATATCAGGGATATCGAGGATATCAGGGATATCGGGGATATCAGGGATATCGGGGATATCAGGGATATCGGGGATATCAAGGATATCAGGGATATCCCTGATATCAGGGATATCAAGGATATCAGGGATATCAAGGATATCACTGATATCAAGTATATCACTGATATCGAGGATATCAGGGATATCGAGGATATCAGGGATTTCAAGGATATCAGGGATATCAAGGATATCAGGGATATCAAGGATATCAGGGATATGAAGGATATCAGGGATATCAAGAATATCAGGGATATCAAGGATATCAGGGATATCAGGGATATCAGGGATATCAGGGATATCAGGGATATCAGGGATATCAGGGATATCAGGAATATCAGGGATATCAGGGATATCAAGGATATCAGGGATATCAGGGATATCAGGGATATCACTAATATCAAGGATATCAGGGATATCAAGGATATCACTGATATCGAGGATATCAGGGATATCGAGGATATCAGGGATATCGAGGATATCAGGGATATCGAGGATATCAGGGATATCGAGGATATCAGGGATATCAGAAATATCAGGGATATCAGGGATATCAGGGATATCAGGGATATCAGGGATATCAGGGATATCAGGGATATCAGGGATATCAGGGATATCAGGGATATCAGGGATATCAGGGATATCAGGGATATCAGGGATATCAGGGATATCAGGGATATCAGATATATCAGGGATATCAGGGATATCAGGGATATCAGGGATATCAGGGATATCAGGGATATCCAGGATATCAGGGATATCAGGGATATCAGGGATATCAGATATATCAGGGATATCAGGGATATCAGGGATATCAGGGATATCAGGGATATCAGGGATATCCAGGATATCAGGGATATCAGGGATATCAGGGATATCAGGGATATCAGGGATATCAGGGATATCAGGGATATCAGGGATATCAGGGATATCAGGGATATCAGGGATATCAGGGATATCAGGGATATCAGGGATATCAGGGATATCAGGGATATCAGGGATATCAGGGATATCAGATATATCAGGGATATCAAGGATATCAGGGATATCAGGGATATCAGGGATATCAGGGATATCAAGGATATCAGGGATATCAGGGATATCAGGGATATCAGGGATATCAGGGATATCAGGGATATCAGGGATATCAGGGATATCAGGGATATCAGGGATATCAGGGATATCAGGGATATCAGGGATATCGGAGATATCAGGGATATCGGGGATATCAGGGATATCGGGGATATCAGGGATATCGGGGATATCAGGGATATCGGGGATATCAGGAATATCGGGGATATCAGGGATATCGGGGATATCAAAGATATCGGGGATATCAGGGATATCGGGGATATCAGGGATATCGGGGATATCAGGGATATCGGGGATATCAGGGATATCGGGGATATCAGGGATATCGGGGATATCAGGGATATCGGGGATATCAAGAATATCAGGGATATCAGGGATATCGGGGATATCAGGGATATCAGGGATATCAGGAATATCAAGGATATCACTGATATCAAGTATATCACTGATATCGAGGATATGAGGGATATCGAGGATATCAAGGATATCAGGGATATCAGGGATATCAGGGATATCAGGGATATCAGGGATATCAGGGATATCAGGGATATCAGGGATATCAAGGATATCCAGGATATCAGGGATATCCAGGATATCAGGGATATCAGGGATATTAGGGATATCAGGGATATCAGGGATATCAGGGATATCAGGGATATCAGGGATATCAAGGATATCAGGGATATCAAGGATATCAGGGATATCAGGGATATCAGGGATATCAGGGATATCAGGGATATCAGGGATATCGTGGATATCAGGGATATCGTGGATATCAGGGATATCGTGGATATCAGGGATATCGGGGATATCAGGGATATCGGGGATATCAGGGATATCGGGGATATCAGGGATATCAAGGATATCAGGGATATCAAGGATATCAGGGATATCAGGGATATCAGGGATATCAGGGATATCAGGGATATCAGGGATATCAGGGATATCAGGGATATCAGGGATATCGAGGATATCAGGGATATCGGGGATATCAGGGATATCGGGGATATCAAGGATATCAGAAATATCCCTGATATCAGGGATATCAAGGATATCAGGGATATCAAGGATATCACTGATATCAAGTATATCACTGATATCGAGGATATCAGGGATATCGAGGATATCAGGGATTTCAAGGATATCAGGGATATCAAGGATATCAGGGATATCAAGGATATCAGGGATATGAAGGATATCAGGGATATCAAGAATATCAGGGATATCAAGGATATCAGGGATATCAGGGATATCAGGGATATCAGGGATATCAGGGATATCAGGGATATCAGGGATATCAGGAATATCAGGGATATCAGGGATATCAAGGATATCAGGGATATCAGGGATATCAGGGATATCAGGAATATCAAGGATATCAGGGATATCAAGGATATCACTGATATCGAGGATATCAGGGATATCGAGGATATCAGGGATATCGAGGATATCAGGGATATCGAGGATATCAGGGATATCAGAAATATCAGGGATATCAGGGATATCAGGGATATCAGGGATATCAGGGATATCAGGGATATCAGGGATATCAGGGATATCAGGGATATCAGGGATATCAGGGATATCAGGGATATCAGGGATATCAGGGATATCAGGGATATCAGGGATATCAGGGATATCAGGGATATCGGGGATATCGGGGATATCAGGGATATCAGGGATATCCAGGATATCAGGGATATCAGGGATATCAGGGATATCAGGGATATCAGGGATATCAGGGATATCAGGGATATCAGGGATATCAGGGATATCAGGGATATCAGGGATATCAGATATATCAGGGATATCAGGGATATCAGGGATATCAGGGATATCAGGGATATCAGGGATATCCAGGATATCAGGGATATCAGGGATATCAGGGATATCAGGGATATCAGGGATATCAGGGATATCAGGGATATCAGGGATATCAGGGATATCAGGGATATCAGGGATATCAGGGATATCAGGGATATCAGGGATATTAGGGATATCAGGGATATCAGGGATATCAGGGATATCAGGGATATCAGGGATATCCAGGATATCAGGGATATCCAGAATATCAGGAATATCAGGAATATCAGGGATATCAGGGATATCAGGGATATCAGGGATATCAGGGATATCAGGGATATCAGGGATATCAGGGATATCAGGGATATCAGGGATATCCAGGATATCAGGGATATCAGGGATATCAGGGATATCAGGGATATCAGGGATATCAGGGATATCAGGGATATCAGGGATATCAGGGATATCAGGGATATCAGGGATATCAGGGATATCAAGGATATCAGGGATATCAGGGATATCAGGGATATCAAGGATATCAGGAATATCAGGGATATCAGGGATATCAGGGATATCAGGGATATCAGGGATATCAGGGATATCAGGGATATCAGGGATATCAGGGATATCAAGGATATCAGGGATATCAGGGATATCACGGATATCAGGGATATCAGGGATATCAGGGATATCAGGGATATCAGGGATATCAGGGATATCAGGGATATCAGGGATATCAGGGATATCAGGGATATCAGGGATATCAGGGATATCAGGGATATCAGGGATATCAGGGATATTAGGGATATCAGATATATCAGGGATATCAAGGATATCAGGGATATCAGGGATATCAGGGATATCAGGGATATCAGGGATATCAGGGATATCAGGGATATCAGGGATATCAGGGATATCAGGGATATCAGGGATATCAGGGATATCAGGGATATCAGGGATATCAGGGATATCAGGGATATCGAGGATATCAGGGATATCGGGGATATCAGGGATATCGGGGATATCAGGGATATCGGGGATATCAAGGATATCAGGGATATCCCTGATATCAGGGATATCAAGGATATCAGGGATATCAAGGATATCACTGATATCAAGTATATCACTGATATCGAGGATATCAGGGATATCGAGGATATCAGGGATTTCAAGGATATCAGGGATATCAAGGATATCAGGGATATCAGGGATATCAGGGATATCAGGGATATCAGGGATATCAGGGATATCGGGGATATCGGGGATATCGGGGATATCAGGGATATCAGGGATATCCAGGATATCAGGGATATCAGGGATATCAGGGATATCAGGGATATCAGGGATATCAGGGATATCAGGGATATCAGGGATATCGGGGATATCGGGGATATCGGGGATATCAGGGATATCAGGGATATCCAGGATATCAGGGATATCAGGGATATCAGGGATATCAGGGATATCAGGGATATCAGGGATATCAGGGATATCAGGGATATCAGGGATATCAGGGATATCAGGGATATCAGGGATATCAGGGATATCAGGGATATCAGATATATCAGGGATATCAGGGATATCAGGGATATCAGGGATATCAGGGATATCAGGGATATCCAGGATATCAGGGATATCAGGGATATCAGGGATATCAGGGATATCAGGGATATCAGGGATATCAGGGATATCAGGGATATCAGGGATATCAGGGATATCAGGGATATCAGGGATATTAGGGATATCAGGGATATCAGGGATATCAGGGATATCAGGGATATCAGGGATATCCAGGATATCAGGGATATCCAGAATATCAGGGATATCAGGAATATCAGGGATATCAGGGATATCAGGGATATCAGGGATATCAGGGATATCAGGGATATCAGGGATATCAGGGATATCAGGGATATCCAGGATATCAGGGATATCAGGGATATCAGGGATATCAGGGATATCAGGGATATCAGGGATATCAGGGATATCAGGGATATCAGGGATATCAGGGATATCAGGGATATCAGGGATATCAGGGATATAAGGGATATCAAGGATATCAGGGATATCAGGGATATCAGGGATATCAGGGATATCAGGGATATCAGGGATATCAGGGATATCAGGGATATCAAGGATATCAGGGATATCAGGGATATCACGGATATCAGGGATATCAGGGATATCAGGGATATCAGGGATATCAGGGATATCAGGGATATCAGGGATATCAGGGATATCAGGGATATCAGGGATATCAGGGATATCAGGGATATCAGGGATATCAGGGATATCAGGGATATCAGGGATATCAGGGATATCAGGGATATCAGGGATATCAGGGATATCAGGGATATCAGGGATATCAGGGATATCGGGGATATCAGAAATATCAGGGATATCAGGGATATCGGGGATATCAGGGATATCAGGGATATCCAGGATATCAGGGATATCAGGGATATCAGGGATATCAGGGATATCAGGGATATCAGGGATATCAGATATATCAGGGATATCAGGGATATCGGGGATATCGGGGATATCGGGGATATCAGGGATATCGGGGATATCAGGGATATCGGGGATATCAGGGATATCGGGGATATCGGGGATATCGGGGATATCAGGGATATCGGGGATATCAGGGATATCGGGGATATCAGGGATATCGGGGATATCAGGGATATCAGGGATATCAGGGATATCAGGGATATCAGGGATATCCAGGATATCATGGATATCAGGGATATCAGGGATATCAGGGATATCAGGGATATCAGGGATATCAGGGATATCAGGGATATCAGGGATATCAGGGATATCAGGGATATCAGGGATATCAGGGATATCAGGGATATCCAGGATATCAGGGATATCAGGGATATCAGGGATATCAGGGATATCAGGGATATCAGGGATATCAGGGATATCAGGGATATCAGGGATATCAGGGATATCAGGTATATCAGGGATATCCAGGATATCGGGGATATCAGGGATATCGGGGATATCAGGGATATCAGGGATATCAGGGATATCAGGGATATCAGGGATATCAGGGATATCAGGGATATCCAGGATATCAGGGATATCAGGGATATCAGGGATATCAGGGATATCAAGGATATCAGGGATATCAGGGATATCAGGGATATCAGGGATATCAGGGATATCAGGGATATCAGGGATATCAGGGATATCAGGGATATCAGGGATATCAGGGATATCGGGGATATCAGGGATATCGGGGATATCAGGGATATCAGGGATATCAGGGATATCAGGGATATCAGGGATATCAGGGATATCCAGGATATCAGGGATATCAGGGATATCAGGGATATCAGGGATATCAGGGATATCAGGGATATCAGGGATATCAGGGATATCAGGGATATCAGGGATATCAGGGATATCAGGGATATCAGGGATATCAGGGATATCAGGGATATCAGGGATATCCAGGATATCAGGGATATCCGGGATATCAGGGATATCGGGGATATCAGGGATATCGGGGATATCAGGGATATCGGGGATATCAGGGATATCGGGGATATCAGGGATATCGGGGATATCAGGGATATCGGGGATATCAGGGATATCGGGGATATCAGGGATATCAGGGATATCAGGGATATCAGGGATATCAGGGATATCAGGGATATCCAGGATATCAGGGATATCAGGGATATCAGGGATATCAGGGATATCAGGGATATCAGGGATATCAGGGATATCAGGGATATCAGGGATATCAGGGATATCCAGGATATCAGGGATATCAGGGATATCAGGGATATCCAGGATATCAGGGATATCAGGGATATCAGGGATATCAGGGATATCAGGGATATCAGGGATATCAGGGATATCAGGGATATCAGGGATATCAGGGATATCAGGGATATCAGGGATATCAGGGATATCAGGGATATCAGGGATATCAGGGATATCAGGGATATCAGGGATATCAGGGATATCCAGGATATCAGGGATATCAGGGATATCAAGGATATCAGGGATATCAGGGATATCAGGGATATCAGGGATATCAGGGATATCAGGGATATCAGGGATATCAGGGATATCAGGGATATCAGGGATATCAGGGATATCAGGGATATCAGGGATATCGGAGATATCAGGGATATCGGGGATATCAGGGATATCGGGGATATCAGGGATATCGGGGATATCAGGGATATCGGGGATATCAGGAATATCGGGGATATCAGGGATATCGGGGATATCAGGGATATCGGGGATATCAGGGATATCGGGGATATCAGGGATATCGGGGATATCAGGGATATCGGGGATATCAGGGATATCGGGGATATCAAGAATATCAGGGATATCAGGGATATCGGGGATATCAGGGATATCAGGGATATCAGGAATATCAAGGATATCACTGATATCAAGTATATCACTGATATCGAGGATATGAGGGATATCGAGGATATCAAGGATATCAGGGATATCAGGGATATCAGGGATATCAGGGATATCAGGGATATCAGGGATATCAGGGATATCAGGGATATCAGGGATATCAGGGATATCAGGGATATCAGGGATATCAAGGATATCCAGGATATCAGGGATATCCAGGATATCAGGGATATCAGGGATATTAGGGATATCAGGGATATCAGGGATATCAGGGACATCAGGGATATCCAGGATATCAGGGATATCAGGGATATCAGGGATATCAGGGATATCAGAGATATCAGGGATATCAGGGATATCAGGGATATCAGGGATATCAGGGATATCAGGGATATCAGGGATATCAGGGATATCAGGGATATCAGGGATATCAGGGATATCAGGGATATCAGGGATATCAGAAATATCAGGGATATCAGGGATATCGGGGATATCAGGGATATCGGGGATATCAGGGATATCAGGGATATCAAGGATATCAGGGATATCAAGGATATCAGGGATATCAAGGATATCAGGGATATCAGGGATATCAGGGATATCAGGGATATCAGGGATATCAGGGATATCGTGGATATCAGGGATATCGTGGATATCAGGGATATCGTGGATATCAGGGATATCGGGGATATCAGGGATATCGGGGATATCAGGGATATCGGGGATATCAGGGATATCAAGGATATCAGGGATATCAGGGATATCAGGGATATCAGGGATATCAGGGATATCAGGGATATCAGGGATATCAGGGATATCAGGGATATCCAGGATATCAGGGATATCAGGGATATCAGGGATATCAGGGATATCAGGGATATCAGGGATATCAGGGATATCAGGGATATCAGGGATATCAGGGATATCAGGGATATCAGGGATATCAGGGATATCCAGGATATCAAGGATATCAGGGATATCAGGAATATCAAGGATATCAGGGATATCAAGGATATCACTGATATCGAGGATATCAGGGATATCGAGGATATCAGGGATATCGAGGATATCAGGGATATCGAGGATATCAGGGATATCAGAAATATCAGGGATATCAGGGATATCAGGGATATCAGGGATATCAGGGATATCAGGGATATCAGGGATATCAGGGATATCAGGGATATCAGGGATATCAGGGATATCAGGGATATCAGGGATATCGGGGATATCGGGGATATCGGGGATATCAGGGATATCAGGGATATCCAGGATATCAGGGATATCAGGGATATCAGGGATATCAGGGATATCAGGGATATCAGGGATATCAGGGATATCAGGGATATCAGGGATATCAGGGATATCAGGGATATCAGGGATATCGGGGATATCAGGGATATCGGGGATATCAGGGATATCGGGGATATCAGGGATATCGGGGATATCAGGGATATCAGGGATATCAGGGATATCAGGGATATCAGGGATATCAGGGATATCCAGGATATCAGGGATATCAGGGATATCAGGGATATCAGGGATATCAGGGATATCAGGGATATCAGGGATATCAGGGATATCAGGGATATCAGGGATATCAGGGATATCAGGGATATCAGGGATATCAGGGATATCAGGGATATCAGGGATATCCAGGATATCAGGGATATCCGGGATATCAGGGATATCAGGGATATCAGGGATATCGGGGATATCAGGGATATCGGGGATATCAGGGATATCGGGGATATCAGGGATATCGGGGATATCAGGGATATCGGGGATATCAGGGATATCGGGGATATCAGGGATATCGGGGATATCAGGGATATCGGGGATATCAGGGATATCAGGGATATCAGGGATATCAGGGATATCAGGGATATCAGGGATATCCAGGATATCAGGGATATCAGGGATATCAGGGATATCAGGGATATCAGGGATATCAGGGATATCAGGGATATCAGGGATATCAGGGATATCAGGGATATCCAGGATATCAGGGATATCAGGGATATCAGGGATATCCAGGATATCAGGGATATCAGGGATATCAGGGATATCAGGGATATCAGGGATATCAGGGATATCAGGGATATCAGGGATATCAGGGATATCAGGGATATCAGGGATATCAGGGATATCAGGGATATCAGGGATATCAGGGATATCAGGGATATCAGGGATATCAGGGATATCAGGGATATCAGGGATATCAGGGATATCAGGGATATCAGGGATATCAAGGATATCAGGGATATCAGGGATATCAGGGATATCAGGGATATCAGGGATATCAGGGATATCAGGGATATCAGGGATATCAGGGATATCAGGGATATCAGGGATATCGGGGATATCAGGGATATCGGGGATATCAGGGATATCGGGGATATCAGGGATATCGGGGATATCAGGGATATCGGGGATATCAGGGATATCAGGGATATCAGGGATATCAGGGATATCAGGGATATCAGGGATATCCAGGATATCAGGGATATCAGGGATATCAGGGATATCAGGGATATCAGGGATATCAGGGATATCAGGGATATCAGGGATATCAGGGATATCAGGGATATCCAGGATATCAGGGATATCAGGGATATCAGGGATATCCAGGATATCAGGGATATCAGGGATATCAGGGATATCAGGGATATCAGGGATATCAGGGATATCAGGGATATCAGGGATATCAGGGATATCAGGGATATCAGGGATATCAGGGATATCAGGGATATCAGGGATATCAGGGATATCAGGGATATCAGATATATCAGGGATATCAAGGATATCAGGGATATCAGGGATATCAGGGATATCAGGGATATCAAGGATATCAGGGATATCAGGGATATCAGGGATATCAGGGATATCAGGGATATCGGGGATATCAGGGATATCGGGGATATCAGGGATATCGGGGATATCAGGGATATCGGGGATATCAGGGATATCAGGGATATCAGGGATATCAGGGATATCAGGGATATCAGGGATATCCAGGATATCAGGGATATCAGGGATATCAGGGATATCAGGGATATCAGGGATATCAGGGATATCAGGGATATCAGGGATATCAGGGATATCAGGGATATCAGGGATATCAGGGATATCAGGGATATCAGGGATATCAGGGATATCAGGGATATCCAGGATATCAGGGATATCCGGGATATCAGGGATATCGGGGATATCAGGGATATCGGGGATATCAGGGATATCGGGGATATCAGGGATATCGGGGATATCAGGGATATCGGGGATATCAGGGATATCGGGGATATCAGGGATATCGGGGATATCAGGGATATCGGGGATATCAGGGATATCGGGGATATCAGGGATATCAGGGATATCAGGGATATCAGGGATATCAGGGATATCAGGGATATCCAGGATATCAGGGATATCAGGGATATCAGGGATATCAGGGATATCAGGGATATCAGGGATATCAGGGATATCAGGGATATCAGGGATATCAGGGATATCCAGGATATCAGGGATATCAGGGATATCAGGGATATCCAGGATATCAGGGATATCAGGGATATCAGGGATATCAGGGATATCAGGGATATCAGGGATATCAGGGATATCAGGGATATCAGGGATATCAGGGATATCAGGGATATCAGGGATATCAGGGATATCAGGGATATCAGGGATATCAGGGATATCAGGGATATCAGGGATATCAGATATATCAGGGATATCAAGGATATCAGGGATATCAGGGATATCAGGGATATCAGGGATATCAAGGATATCAGGGATATCAGGGATATCAGGGATATCAGGGATATCAGGGATATCAGGGATATCAGGGATATCAGGGATATCAGGGATATCAGGGATATCAGGGATATCAGGGATATCAGGGATATCGGAGATATCAGGGATATCGGGGATATCAGGGATATCGGGGATATCAAGGATATCAGGGATATCCCTGATATCAGGGATATCAAGGATATCAGGGATATCAAGGATATCACTGATATCAAGTATATCACTGATATCGAGGATATCAGGGATATCGAGGATATCAGGGATTTCAAGGATATCAGGGATATCAAGGATATCAGGGATATCAGGGATATCAGGGATATCAGGGATATCAGGGATATCAGGGATATCGGGGATATCGGGGATATCGGGGATATCAGGGATATCAGGGATATCCAGGATATCAGGGATATCAGGGATATCAGGGATATCAGGGATATCAGGGATATCAGGGATATCAGGGATATCAGGGATATCGGGGATATCGGGGATATCGGGGATATCAGGGATATCAGGGATATCCAGGATATCAGGGATATCAGGGATATCAGGGATATCAGGGATATCAGGGATATCAGGGATATCAGGGATATCAGGGATATCAGGGATATCAGGGATATCAGGGATATCAGGGATATCAGGGATATCAGGGATATCAGATATATCAGGGATATCAGGGATATCAGGGATATCAGGGATATCAGGGATATCAGGGATATCCAGGATATCAGGGATATCAGGGATATCAGGGATATCAGGGATATCAGGGATATCAGGGATATCAGGGATATCAGGGATATCAGGGATATCAGGGATATCAGGGATATCAGGGATATTAGGGATATCAGGGATATCAGGGATATCAGGGATATCAGGGATATCAGGGATATCCAGGATATCAGGGATATCCAGAATATCAGGGATATCAGGAATATCAGGGATATCAGGGATATCAGGGATATCAGGGATATCAGGGATATCAGGGATATCAGGGATATCAGGGATATCAGGGATATCCAGGATATCAGGGATATCAGGGATATCAGGGATATCAGGGATATCAGGGATATCAGGGATATCAGGGATATCAGGGATATCAGGGATATCAGGGATATCAGGGATATCAGGGATATCAGGGATATAAGGGATATCAAGGATATCAGGGATATCAGGGATATCAGGGATATCAGGGATATCAGGGATATCAGGGATATCAGGGATATCAGGGATATCAAGGATATCAGGGATATCAGGGATATCACGGATATCAGGGATATCAGGGATATCAGGGATATCAGGGATATCAGGGATATCAGGGATATCAGGGATATCAGGGATATCAGGGATATCAGGGATATCAGGGATATCAGGGATATCAGGGATATCAGGGATATCAGGGATATCAGGGATATCAGGGATATCAGGGATATCAGGGATATCAGGGATATCAGGGATATCAGGGATATCAGGGATATCGGGGATATCAGAAATATCAGGGATATCAGGGATATCGGGGATATCAGGGATATCAGGGATATCCAGGATATCAGGGATATCAGGGATATCAGGGATATCAGGGATATCAGGGATATCAGGGATATCAGATATATCAGGGATATCAGGGATATCGGGGATATCGGGGATATCGGGGATATCAGGGATATCGGGGATATCAGGGATATCGGGGATATCAGGGATATCGGGGATATCGGGGATATCGGGGATATCAGGGATATCGGGGATATCAGGGATATCGGGGATATCAGGGATATCGGGGATATCAGGGATATCAGGGATATCAGGGATATCAGGGATATCAGGGATATCCAGGATATCATGGATATCAGGGATATCAGGGATATCAGGGATATCAGGGATATCAGGGATATCAGGGATATCAGGGATATCAGGGATATCAGGGATATCAGGGATATCAGGGATATCAGGGATATCAGGGATATCCAGGATATCAGGGATATCAGGGATATCAGGGATATCAGGGATATCAGGGATATCAGGGATATCAGGGATATCAGGGATATCAGGGATATCAGGGATATCAGGTATATCAGGGATATCCAGGATATCGGGGATATCAGGGATATCGGGGATATCAGGGATATCAGGGATATCAGGGATATCAGGGATATCAGGGATATCAGGGATATCAGGGATATCCAGGATATCAGGGATATCAGGGATATCAGGGATATCAGGGATATCAAGGATATCAGGGATATCAGGGATATCAGGGATATCAGGGATATCAGGGATATCAGGGATATCAGGGATATCAGGGATATCAGGGATATCAGGGATATCAGGGATATCGGGGATATCAGGGATATCGGGGATATCAGGGATATCAGGGATATCAGGGATATCAGGGATATCAGGGATATCAGGGATATCCAGGATATCAGGGATATCAGGGATATCAGGGATATCAGGGATATCAGGGATATCAGGGATATCAGGGATATCAGGGATATCAGGGATATCAGGGATATCAGGGATATCAGGGATATCAGGGATATCAGGGATATCAGGGATATCAGGGATATCCAGGATATCAGGGATATCCGGGATATCAGGGATATCGGGGATATCAGGGATATCGGGGATATCAGGGATATCGGGGATATCAGGGATATCGGGGATATCAGGGATATCGGGGATATCAGGGATATCGGGGATATCAGGGATATCGGGGATATCAGGGATATCAGGGATATCAGGGATATCAGGGATATCAGGGATATCAGGGATATCCAGGATATCAGGGATATCAGGGATATCAGGGATATCAGGGATATCAGGGATATCAGGGATATCAGGGATATCAGGGATATCAGGGATATCAGGGATATCCAGGATATCAGGGATATCAGGGATATCAGGGATATCCAGGATATCAGGGATATCAGGGATATCAGGGATATCAGGGATATCAGGGATATCAGGGATATCAGGGATATCAGGGATATCAGGGATATCAGGGATATCAGGGATATCAGGGATATCAGGGATATCAGGGATATCAGGGATATCAGGGATATCAGGGATATCAGGGATATCAGGGATATCCAGGATATCAGGGATATCAGGGATATCAAGGATATCAGGGATATCAGGGATATCAGGGATATCAGGGATATCAGGGATATCAGGGATATCAGGGATATCAGGGATATCAGGGATATCAGGGATATCAGGGATATCAGGGATATCAGGGATATCGGAGATATCAGGGATATCGGGGATATCAGGGATATCGGGGATATCAGGGATATCGGGGATATCAGGGATATCGGGGATATCAGGAATATCGGGGATATCAGGGATATCGGGGATATCAGGGATATCGGGGATATCAGGGATATCGGGGATATCAGGGATATCGGGGATATCAGGGATATCGGGGATATCAGGGATATCGGGGATATCAAGAATATCAGGGATATCAGGGATATCGGGGATATCAGGGATATCAGGGATATCAGGAATATCAAGGATATCACTGATATCAAGTATATCACTGATATCGAGGATATGAGGGATATCGAGGATATCAAGGATATCAGGGATATCAGGGATATCAGGGATATCAGGGATATCAGGGATATCAGGGATATCAGGGATATCAGGGATATCAGGGATATCAGGGATATCAGGGATATCAGGGATATCAAGGATATCCAGGATATCAGGGATATCCAGGATATCAGGGATATCAGGGATATTAGGGATATCAGGGATATCAGGGATATCAGGGACATCAGGGATATCCAGGATATCAGGGATATCAGGGATATCAGGGATATCAGGGATATCAGAGATATCAGGGATATCAGGGATATCAGGGATATCAGGGATATCAGGGATATCAGGGATATCAGGGATATCAGGGATATCAGGGATATCAGGGATATCAGAAATATCAGGGATATCAGGGATATCGGGGATATCAGGGATATCGGGGATATCAGGGATATCAGGGATATCAAGGATATCAGGGATATCAAGGATATCAGGGATATCAAGGATATCAGGGATATCAGGGATATCAGGGATATCAGGGATATCAGGGATATCAGGGATATCGTGGATATCAGGGATATCGTGGATATCAGGGATATCGTGGATATCAGGGATATCGGGGATATCAGGGATATCGGGGATATCAGGGATATCGGGGATATCAGGGATATCAAGGATATCAGGGATATCAGGGATATCAGGGATATCAGGGATATCAGGGATATCAGGGATATCAGGGATATCAGGGATATCAGGGATATCCAGGATATCAGGGATATCAGGGATATCAGGGATATCAGGGATATCAGGGATATCAGGGATATCAGGGATATCAGGGATATCAGGGATATCAGGGATATCAGGGATATCAGGGATATCAGGGATATCAGGGATATCAGGGATATCCAGGATATCAAGGATATCAGGGATATCAGGAATATCAAGGATATCAGGGATATCAAGGATATCACTGATATCGAGGATATCAGGGATATCGAGGATATCAGGGATATCGAGGATATCAGGGATATCGAGGATATCAGGGATATCAGAAATATCAGGGATATCAGGGATATCAGGGATATCAGGGATATCAGGGATATCAGGGATATCAGGGATATCAGGGATATCAGGGATATCAGGGATATCAGGGATATCAGGGATATCAGGGATATCGGGGATATCGGGGATATCGGGGATATCAGGGATATCAGGGATATCCAGGATATCAGGGATATCAGGGATATCAGGGATATCAGGGATATCAGGGATATCAGGGATATCAGGGATATCAGGGATATCAGGGATATCAGGGATATCAGGGATATCAGGGATATCAGGGATATCAGGGATATCAGGGATATCAGGGATATCGGGGATATCAGGGATATCGGGGATATCAGGGATATCGGGGATATCAGGGATATCAGGGATATCAGGGATATCAGGGATATCAGGGATATCAGGGATATCCAGGATATCAGGGATATCAGGGATATCAGGGATATCAGGGATATCAGGGATATCAGGGATATCAGGGATATCAGGGATATCAGGGATATCAGGGATATCAGGGATATCAGGGATATCAGGGATATCAGGGATATCAGGGATATCAGGGATATCCAGGATATCAGGGATATCCGGGATATCAGGGATATCGGGGATATCAGGGATATCGGGGATATCAGGGATATCGGGGATATCAGGGATATCGGGGATATCAGGGATATCGGGGATATCAGGGATATCGGGGATATCAGGGATATCGGGGATATCAGGGATATCGGGGATATCAGGGATATCGGGGATATCAGGGATATCAGGGATATCAGGGATATCAGGGATATCAGGGATATCAGGGATATCCAGGATATCAGGGATATCAGGGATATCAGGGATATCAGGGATATCAGGGATATCAGGGATATCAGGGATATCAGGGATATCAGGGATATCAGGGATATCCAGGATATCAGGGATATCAGGGATATCAGGGATATCCAGGATATCAGGGATATCAGGGATATCAGGGATATCAGGGATATCAGGGATATCAGGGATATCAGGGATATCAGGGATATCAGGGATATCAGGGATATCAGGGATATCAGGGATATCAGGGATATCAGGGATATCAGGGATATCAGGGATATCAGGGATATCAGGGATATCAGATATATCAGGGATATCAAGGATATCAGGGATATCAGGGATATCAGGGATATCAGGGATATCAAGGATATCAGGGATATCAGGGATATCAGGGATATCAGGGATATCAGGGATATCAGGGATATCAGGGATATCAGGGATATCAGGGATATCAGGGATATCAGGGATATCAGGGATATCAGGGATATCGGAGATATCAGGGATATCGGGGATATCAGGGATATCGGGGATATCAGGGATATCGGGGATATCAGGGATATCGGGGATATCAGGAATATCGGGGATATCAGGGATATCGGGGATATCAAAGATATCGGGGATATCAGGGATATCGGGGATATCAGGGATATCGGGGATATCAGGGATATCGGGGATATCAGGGATATCGGGGATATCAGGGATATCGGGGATATCAGGGATATCGGGGATATCAAGAATATCAGGGATATCAGGGATATCGGGGATATCAGGGATATCAGGGATATCAGGAATATCAAGGATATCACTGATATCAAGTATATCACTGATATCGAGGATATGAGGGATATCGAGGATATCAAGGATATCAGGGATATCAGGGATATCAGGGATATCAGGGATATCAGGGATATCAGGGATATCAGGGATATCAGGGATATCAAGGATATCCAGGATATCAGGGATATCCAGGATATCAGGGATATCAGGGATATTAGGGATATCAGGGATATCAGGGATATCAGGGATATCAGGGATATCAGGGATATCAAGGATATCAGGGATATCAAGGATATCAGGGATATCAGGGATATCAGGGATATCAGGGATATCAGGGATATCAGGGATATCGTGGATATCAGGGATATCGTGGATATCAGGGATATCGTGGATATCAGGGATATCGGGGATATCAGGGATATCGGGGATATCAGGGATATCGGGGATATCAGGGATATCAAGGATATCAGGGATATCAAGGATATCAGGGATATCAGGGATATCAGGGATATCAGGGATATCAGGGATATCAGGGATATCAGGGATATCAGGGATATCAGGGATATCGAGGATATCAGGGATATCGGGGATATCAGGGATATCGGGGATATCAAGGATATCAGAAATATCCCTGATATCAGGGATATCAAGGATATCAGGGATATCAAGGATATCACTGATATCAAGTATATCACTGATATCGAGGATATCAGGGATATCGAGGATATCAGGGATTTCAAGGATATCAGGGATATCAAGGATATCAGGGATATCAAGGATATCAGGGATATGAAGGATATCAGGGATATCAAGAATATCAGGGATATCAAGGATATCAGGGATATCAGGGATATCAGGGATATCAGGGATATCAGGGATATCAGGGATATCAGGGATATCAGGAATATCAGGGATATCAGGGATATCAAGGATATCAGGGATATCAGGGATATCAGGGATATCAGGAATATCAAGGATATCAGGGATATCAAGGATATCACTGATATCGAGGATATCAGGGATATCGAGGATATCAGGGATATCGAGGATATCAGGGATATCGAGGATATCAGGGATATCAGAAATATCAGGGATATCAGGGATATCAGGGATATCAGGGATATCAGGGATATCAGGGATATCAGGGATATCAGGGATATCAGGGATATCAGGGATATCAGGGATATCAGGGATATCAGGGATATCAGGGATATCAGGGATATCAGGGATATCAGGGATATCAGGGATATCGGGGATATCGGGGATATCAGGGATATCAGGGATATCCAGGATATCAGGGATATCAGGGATATCAGGGATATCAGGGATATCAGGGATATCAGGGATATCAGGGATATCAGGGATATCAGGGATATCAGGGATATCAGGGATATCAGATATATCAGGGATATCAGGGATATCAGGGATATCAGGGATATCAGGGATATCAGGGATATCCAGGATATCAGGGATATCAGGGATATCAGGGATATCAGGGATATCAGGGATATCAGGGATATCAGGGATATCAGGGATATCAGGGATATCAGGGATATCAGGGATATCAGGGATATCAGGGATATCAGGGATATTAGGGATATCAGGGATATCAGGGATATCAGGGATATCAGGGATATCAGGGATATCCAGGATATCAGGGATATCCAGAATATCAGGAATATCAGGAATATCAGGGATATCAGGGATATCAGGGATATCAGGGATATCAGGGATATCAGGGATATCAGGGATATCAGGGATATCAGGGATATCAGGGATATCCAGGATATCAGGGATATCAGGGATATCAGGGATATCAGGGATATCAGGGATATCAGGGATATCAGGGATATCAGGGATATCAGGGATATCAGGGATATCAGGGATATCAGGGATATCAAGGATATCAGGGATATCAGGGATATCAGGGATATCAAGGATATCAGGAATATCAGGGATATCAGGGATATCAGGGATATCAGGGATATCAGGGATATCAGGGATATCAGGGATATCAGGGATATCAGGGATATCAAGGATATCAGGGATATCAGGGATATCACGGATATCAGGGATATCAGGGATATCAGGGATATCAGGGATATCAGGGATATCAGGGATATCAGGGATATCAGGGATATCAGGGATATCAGGGATATCAGGGATATCAGGGATATCAGGGATATCAGGGATATCAGGGATATTAGGGATATCAGATATATCAGGGATATCAAGGATATCAGGGATATCAGGGATATCAGGGATATCAGGGATATCAGGGATATCAGGGATATCAGGGATATCAGGGATATCAGGGATATCAGGGATATCAGGGATATCAGGGATATCAGGGATATCAGGGATATCAGGGATATCAGGGATATCGAGGATATCAGGGATATCGGGGATATCAGGGATATCGGGGATATCAGGGATATCGGGGATATCAAGGATATCAGGGATATCCCTGATATCAGGGATATCAAGGATATCAGGGATATCAAGGATATCACTGATATCAAGTATATCACTGATATCGAGGATATCAGGGATATCGAGGATATCAGGGATTTCAAGGATATCAGGGATATCAAGGATATCAGGGATATCAGGGATATCAGGGATATCAGGGATATCAGGGATATCAGGGATATCGGGGATATCGGGGATATCGGGGATATCAGGGATATCAGGGATATCCAGGATATCAGGGATATCAGGGATATCAGGGATATCAGGGATATCAGGGATATCAGGGATATCAGGGATATCAGGGATATCGGGGATATCGGGGATATCGGGGATATCAGGGATATCAGGGATATCCAGGATATCAGGGATATCAGGGATATCAGGGATATCAGGGATATCAGGGATATCAGGGATATCAGGGATATCAGGGATATCAGGGATATCAGGGATATCAGGGATATCAGGGATATCAGGGATATCAGGGATATCAGATATATCAGGGATATCAGGGATATCAGGGATATCAGGGATATCAGGGATATCAGGGATATCAGGGATATCCAGGATATCAGGGATATCAGGGATATCAGGGATATCAGGGATATCAGGGATATCAGGGATATCAGGGATATCAGGGATATCAGGGATATCAGGGATATCAGGGATATCAGGGATATTAGGGATATCAGGGATATCAGGGATATCAGGGATATCAGGGATATCAGGGATATCCAGGATATCAGGGATATCCAGAATATCAGGGATATCAGGAATATCAGGGATATCAGGGATATCAGGGATATCAGGGATATCAGGGATATCAGGGATATCAGGGATATCAGGGATATCAGGGATATCCAGGATATCAGGGATATCAGGGATATCAGGGATATCAGGGATATCAGGGATATCAGGGATATCAGGGATATCAGGGATATCAGGGATATCAGGGATATCAGGGATATCAGGGATATCAGGGATATAAGGGATATCAAGGATATCAGGGATATCAGGGATATCAGGGATATCAGGGATATCAGGGATATCAGGGATATCAGGGATATCAGGGATATCAAGGATATCAGGGATATCAGGGATATCACGGATATCAGGGATATCAGGGATATCAGGGATATCAGGGATATCGTGGATATCAGGGATATCGTGGATATCAGGGATATCGTGGATATCAGGGATATCGGGGATATCAGGGATATCGGGGATATCAGGGATATCGGGGATATCAGGGATATCAAGGATATCAGGGATATCAGGGATATCAGGGATATCAGGGATATCAGGGATATCAGGGATATCAGGGATATCAGGGATATCAGGGATATCCAGGATATCAGGGATATCAGGGATATCAGGGATATCAGGGATATCAGGGATATCAGGGATATCAGGGATATCGTGGATATCAGGGATATCGTGGATATCAGGGATATCGTGGATATCAGGGATATCGGGGATATCAGGGATATCGGGGATATCAGGGATATCGATGATATCAGGGATATCAAGGATATCAGGGATATCAAGGATATCAGGGATATCAAGGATATCAGGGATATCAGGGATATCAGGGATATCAGGGATATCAGGGATATCAGGGATATCAGGGATATCAGGGATATCAGGGATATCGAGGATATCAGGGATATCGGGGATATCAGGGATATCGGGGATATCAGGGATATCGGGGATATCAAGGATATCAGGGATATCCCTGATATCAGGGATATCAAGGATATCAGGGATATCAAGGATATCACTGATATCAAGTATATCACTGATATCGAGGATATCAGGGATATCGAGGATATCAGGGATTTCAAGGATATCAGGGATATCAAGGATATCAGGGATATCAAGGATATCAGGGATATGAAGGATATCAGGGATATCAAGAATATCAGGGATATCAAGGATATCAGGGATATCAGGGATATCAGGGATATCAGGGATATCAGGGATATCAGGGATATCAGGGATATCAGGAATATCAGGGATATCAGGGATATCAAGGATATCAGGGATATCAGGGATATCAGGGATATCACTAATATCAAGGATATCAGGGATATCAAGGATATCACTGATATCGAGGATATCAGGGATATCGAGGATATCAGGGATATCGAGGATATCAGGGATATCGAGGATATCAGGGATATCGAGGATATCAGGGATATCAGAAATATCAGGGATATCAGGGATATCAGGGATATCAGGGATATCAGGGATATCAGGGATATCAGGGATATCAGGGATATCAGGGATATCAGGGATATCAGGGATATCAGGGATATCAGGGATATCAGGGATATCAGGGATATCAGGGATATCAGATATATCAGGGATATCAGGGATATCAGGGATATCAGGGATATCAGGGATATCAGGGATATCCAGGATATCAGGGATATCAGGGATATCAGGGATATCAGATATATCAGGGATATCAGGGATATCAGGGATATCAGGGATATCAGGGATATCAGGGATATCCAGGATATCAGGGATATCAGGGATATCAGGGATATCAGGGATATCAGGGATATCAGGGATATCAGGGATATCAGGGATATCAGGGATATCAGGGATATCAGGGATATCAGGGATATCAGGGATATCAGGGATATCAGGGATATCAGGGATATCAGGGATATCAGGGATATCAGGGATATCAGGGATATCAGGGATATCAGATATATCAGGGATATCAAGGATATCAGGGATATCAGGGATATCAGGGATATCAGGGATATCAAGGATATCAGGGATATCAGGGATATCAGGGATATCAGGGATATCAGGGATATCAGGGATATCAGGGATATCAGGGATATCAGGGATATCAGGGATATCAGGGATATCAGGGATATCAGGGATATCGGAGATATCAGGGATATCGGGGATATCAGGGATATCGGGGATATCAGGGATATCGGGGATATCAGGGATATCGGGGATATCAGGAATATCGGGGATATCAGGGATATCGGGGATATCAAAGATATCGGGGATATCAGGGATATCGGGGATATCAGGGATATCGGGGATATCAGGGATATCGGGGATATCAGGGATATCGGGGATATCAGGGATATCGGGGATATCAGGGATATCGGGGATATCAAGAATATCAGGGATATCAGGGATATCGGGGATATCAGGGATATCAGGGATATCAGGAATATCAAGGATATCACTGATATCAAGTATATCACTGATATCGAGGATATGAGGGATATCGAGGATATCAAGGATATCAGGGATATCAGGGATATCAGGGATATCAGGGATATCAGGGATATCAGGGATATCAGGGATATCAGGGATATCAAGGATATCCAGGATATCAGGGATATCCAGGATATCAGGGATATCAGGGATATTAGGGATATCAGGGATATCAGGGATATCAGGGATATCAGGGATATCAGGGATATCAAGGATATCAGGGATATCAAGGATATCAGGGATATCAGGGATATCAGGGATATCAGGGATATCAGGGATATCAGGGATATCGTGGATATCAGGGATATCGTGGATATCAGGGATATCGTGGATATCAGGGATATCGGGGATATCAGGGATATCGGGGATATCAGGGATATCGGGGATATCAGGGATATCAAGGATATCAGGGATATCAAGGATATCAGGGATATCAGGGATATCAGGGATATCAGGGATATCAGGGATATCAGGGATATCAGGGATATCAGGGATATCAGGGATATCGAGGATATCAGGGATATCGGGGATATCAGGGATATCGGGGATATCAAGGATATCAGAAATATCCCTGATATCAGGGATATCAAGGATATCAGGGATATCAAGGATATCACTGATATCAAGTATATCACTGATATCGAGGATATCAGGGATATCGAGGATATCAGGGATTTCAAGGATATCAGGGATATCAAGGATATCAGGGATATCAAGGATATCAGGGATATGAAGGATATCAGGGATATCAAGAATATCAGGGATATCAAGGATATCAGGGATATCAGGGATATCAGGGATATCAGGGATATCAGGGATATCAGGGATATCAGGGATATCAGGAATATCAGGGATATCAGGGATATCAAGGATATCAGGGATATCAGGGATATCAGGGATATCAGGAATATCAAGGATATCAGGGATATCAAGGATATCACTGATATCGAGGATATCAGGGATATCGAGGATATCAGGGATATCGAGGATATCAGGGATATCGAGGATATCAGGGATATCGAGGATATCAGGGATATCAGAAATATCAGGGATATCAGGGATATCAGGGATATCAGGGATATCAGGGATATCAGGGATATCAGGGATATCAGGGATATCAGGGATATCAGGGATATCAGGGATATCAGGGATATCAGGGATATCAGGGATATCAGGGATATCAGGGATATCAGGGATATCAGGGATATCGGGGATATCGGGGATATCAGGGATATCAGGGATATCCAGGATATCAGGGATATCAGGGATATCAGGGATATCAGGGATATCAGGGATATCAGGGATATCAGGGATATCAGGGATATCAGGGATATCAGGGATATCAGGGATATCAGATATATCAGGGATATCAGGGATATCAGGGATATCAGGGATATCAGGGATATCAGGGATATCCAGGATATCAGGGATATCAGGGATATCAGGGATATCAGGGATATCAGGGATATCAGGGATATCAGGGATATCAGGGATATCAGGGATATCAGGGATATCAGGGATATCAGGGATATCAGGGATATCAGGGATATTAGGGATATCAGGGATATCAGGGATATCAGGGATATCAGGGATATCAGGGATATCCAGGATATCAGGGATATCCAGAATATCAGGAATATCAGGAATATCAGGGATATCAGGGATATCAGGGATATCAGGGATATCAGGGATATCAGGGATATCAGGGATATCAGGGATATCAGGGATATCAGGGATATCCAGGATATCAGGGATATCAGGGATATCAGGGATATCAGGGATATCAGGGATATCAGGGATATCAGGGATATCAGGGATATCAGGGATATCAGGGATATCAGGGATATCAGGGATATCAAGGATATCAGGGATATCAGGGATATCAGGGATATCAAGGATATCAGGAATATCAGGGATATCAGGGATATCAGGGATATCAGGGATATCAGGGATATCAGGGATATCAGGGATATCAGGGATATCAGGGATATCAAGGATATCAGGGATATCAGGGATATCACGGATATCAGGGATATCAGGGATATCAGGGATATCAGGGATATCAGGGATATCAGGGATATCAGGGATATCAGGGATATCAGGGATATCAGGGATATCAGGGATATCAGGGATATCAGGGATATCAGGGATATCAGGGATATTAGGGATATCAGATATATCAGGGATATCAAGGATATCAGGGATATCAGGGATATCAGGGATATCAGGGATATCAGGGATATCAGGGATATCAGGGATATCAGGGATATCAGGGATATCAGGGATATCAGGGATATCAGGGATATCAGGGATATCAGGGATATCAGGGATATCAGGGATATCGAGGATATCAGGGATATCGGGGATATCAGGGATATCGGGGATATCAGGGATATCGGGGATATCAAGGATATCAGGGATATCCCTGATATCAGGGATATCAAGGATATCAGGGATATCAAGGATATCACTGATATCAAGTATATCACTGATATCGAGGATATCAGGGATATCGAGGATATCAGGGATTTCAAGGATATCAGGGATATCAAGGATATCAGGGATATCAGGGATATCAGGGATATCAGGGATATCAGGGATATCAGGGATATCGGGGATATCGGGGATATCGGGGATATCAGGGATATCAGGGATATCCAGGATATCAGGGATATCAGGGATATCAGGGATATCAGGGATATCAGGGATATCAGGGATATCAGGGATATCAGGGATATCGGGGATATCGGGGATATCGGGGATATCAGGGATATCAGGGATATCCAGGATATCAGGGATATCAGGGATATCAGGGATATCAGGGATATCAGGGATATCAGGGATATCAGGGATATCAGGGATATCAGGGATATCAGGGATATCAGGGATATCAGGGATATCAGGGATATCAGATATATCAGGGATATCAGGGATATCAGGGATATCAGGGATATCAGGGATATCAGGGATATCCAGGATATCAGGGATATCAGGGATATCAGGGATATCAGGGATATCAGGGATATCAGGGATATCAGGGATATCAGGGATATCAGGGATATCAGGGATATCAGGGATATCAGGGATATTAGGGATATCAGGGATATCAGGGATATCAGGGATATCAGGGATATCAGGGATATCCAGGATATCAGGGATATCCAGAATATCAGGGATATCAGGAATATCAGGGATATCAGGGATATCAGGGATATCAGGGATATCAGGGATATCAGGGATATCAGGGATATCAGGGATATCAGGGATATCCAGGATATCAGGGATATCAGGGATATCAGGGATATCAGGGATATCAGGGATATCAGGGATATCAGGGATATCAGGGATATCAGGGATATCAGGGATATCAGGGATATCAGGGATATCAGGGATATAAGGGATATCAAGGATATCAGGGATATCAGGGATATCAGGGATATCAGGGATATCAGGGATATCAGGGATATCAGGGATATCAGGGATATCAAGGATATCAGGGATATCAGGGATATCACGGATATCAGGGATATCAGGGATATCAGGGATATCAGGGATATCAGGGATATCAGGGATATCAGGGATATCAGGGATATCAGGGATATCAGGGATATCAGGGATATCAGGGATATCAGGGATATCAGGGATATCAGGGATATCAGGGATATCAGGGATATCAGGGATATCAGGGATATCAGGGATATCAGGGATATCAGGGATATCAGGGATATCGGGGATATCAGAAATATCAGGGATATCAGGGATATCGGGGATATCAGGGATATCAGGGATATCCAGGATATCAGGGATATCAGGGATATCAGGGATATCAGGGATATCAGGGATATCAGGGATATCAGATATATCAGGGATATCAGGGATATCGGGGATATCGGGGATATCGGGGATATCAGGGATATCGGGGATATCAGGGATATCGGGGATATCAGGGATATCGGGGATATCGGGGATATCGGGGATATCAGGGATATCGGGGATATCAGGGATATCGGGGATATCAGGGATATCGGGGATATCAGGGATATCAGGGATATCAGGGATATCAGGGATATCAGGGATATCCAGGATATCATGGATATCAGGGATATCAGGGATATCAGGGATATCAGGGATATCAGGGATATCAGGGATATCAGGGATATCAGGGATATCAGGGATATCAGGGATATCAGGGATATCAGGGATATCAGGGATATCCAGGATATCAGGGATATCAGGGATATCAGGGATATCAGGGATATCAGGGATATCAGGGATATCAGGGATATCAGGGATATCAGGGATATCAGGGATATCAGGTATATCAGGGATATCCAGGATATCGGGGATATCAGGGATATCGGGGATATCAGGGATATCAGGGATATCAGGGATATCAGGGATATCAGGGATATCAGGGATATCAGGGATATCCAGGATATCAGGGATATCAGGGATATCAGGGATATCAGGGATATCAAGGATATCAGGGATATCAGGGATATCAGGGATATCAGGGATATCAGGGATATCAGGGATATCAGGGATATCAGGGATATCAGGGATATCAGGGATATCAGGGATATCGGGGATATCAGGGATATCGGGGATATCAGGGATATCAGGGATATCAGGGATATCAGGGATATCAGGGATATCAGGGATATCCAGGATATCAGGGATATCAGGGATATCAGGGATATCAGGGATATCAGGGATATCAGGGATATCAGGGATATCAGGGATATCAGGGATATCAGGGATATCAGGGATATCAGGGATATCAGGGATATCAGGGATATCAGGGATATCAGGGATATCCAGGATATCAGGGATATCCGGGATATCAGGGATATCGGGGATATCAGGGATATCGGGGATATCAGGGATATCGGGGATATCAGGGATATCGGGGATATCAGGGATATCGGGGATATCAGGGATATCGGGGATATCAGGGATATCGGGGATATCAGGGATATCAGGGATATCAGGGATATCAGGGATATCAGGGATATCAGGGATATCCAGGATATCAGGGATATCAGGGATATCAGGGATATCAGGGATATCAGGGATATCAGGGATATCAGGGATATCAGGGATATCAGGGATATCAGGGATATCCAGGATATCAGGGATATCAGGGATATCAGGGATATCCAGGATATCAGGGATATCAGGGATATCAGGGATATCAGGGATATCAGGGATATCAGGGATATCAGGGATATCAGGGATATCAGGGATATCAGGGATATCAGGGATATCAGGGATATCAGGGATATCAGGGATATCAGGGATATCAGGGATATCAGGGATATCAGGGATATCAGGGATATCCAGGATATCAGGGATATCAGGGATATCAAGGATATCAGGGATATCAGGGATATCAGGGATATCAGGGATATCAGGGATATCAGGGATATCAGGGATATCAGGGATATCAGGGATATCAGGGATATCAGGGATATCAGGGATATCAGGGATATCGGAGATATCAGGGATATCGGGGATATCAGGGATATCGGGGATATCAGGGATATCGGGGATATCAGGGATATCGGGGATATCAGGAATATCGGGGATATCAGGGATATCGGGGATATCAGGGATATCGGGGATATCAGGGATATCGGGGATATCAGGGATATCGGGGATATCAGGGATATCGGGGATATCAGGGATATCGGGGATATCAAGAATATCAGGGATATCAGGGATATCGGGGATATCAGGGATATCAGGGATATCAGGAATATCAAGGATATCACTGATATCAAGTATATCACTGATATCGAGGATATGAGGGATATCGAGGATATCAAGGATATCAGGGATATCAGGGATATCAGGGATATCAGGGATATCAGGGATATCAGGGATATCAGGGATATCAGGGATATCAGGGATATCAGGGATATCAGGGATATCAGGGATATCAAGGATATCCAGGATATCAGGGATATCCAGGATATCAGGGATATCAGGGATATTAGGGATATCAGGGATATCAGGGATATCAGGGACATCAGGGATATCCAGGATATCAGGGATATCAGGGATATCAGGGATATCAGGGATATCAGAGATATCAGGGATATCAGGGATATCAGGGATATCAGGGATATCAGGGATATCAGGGATATCAGGGATATCAGGGATATCAGGGATATCAGGGATATCAGGGATATCAGGGATATCAGGGATATCAGAAATATCAGGGATATCAGGGATATCGGGGATATCAGGGATATCGGGGATATCAGGGATATCAGGGATATCAAGGATATCAGGGATATCAAGGATATCAGGGATATCAAGGATATCAGGGATATCAGGGATATCAGGGATATCAGGGATATCAGGGATATCAGGGATATCGTGGATATCAGGGATATCGTGGATATCAGGGATATCGTGGATATCAGGGATATCGGGGATATCAGGGATATCGGGGATATCAGGGATATCGGGGATATCAGGGATATCAAGGATATCAGGGATATCAGGGATATCAGGGATATCAGGGATATCAGGGATATCAGGGATATCAGGGATATCAGGGATATCAGGGATATCCAGGATATCAGGGATATCAGGGATATCAGGGATATCAGGGATATCAGGGATATCAGGGATATCAGGGATATCAGGGATATCAGGGATATCAGGGATATCAGGGATATCAGGGATATCAGGGATATCCAGGATATCAAGGATATCAGGGATATCAGGAATATCAAGGATATCAGGGATATCAAGGATATCACTGATATCGAGGATATCAGGGATATCGAGGATATCAGGGATATCGAGGATATCAGGGATATCGAGGATATCAGGGATATCAGAAATATCAGGGATATCAGGGATATCAGGGATATCAGGGATATCAGGGATATCAGGGATATCAGGGATATCAGGGATATCAGGGATATCAGGGATATCAGGGATATCAGGGATATCAGGGATATCGGGGATATCGGGGATATCGGGGATATCAGGGATATCAGGGATATCCAGGATATCAGGGATATCAGGGATATCAGGGATATCAGGGATATCAGGGATATCAGGGATATCAGGGATATCAGGGATATCAGGGATATCAGGGATATCAGGGATATCAGGGATATCAGGGATATCAGGGATATCGGGGATATCAGGGATATCGGGGATATCAGGGATATCGGGGATATCAGGGATATCGGGGATATCAGGGATATCAGGGATATCAGGGATATCAGGGATATCAGGGATATCAGGGATATCCAGGATATCAGGGATATCAGGGATATCAGGGATATCAGGGATATCAGGGATATCAGGGATATCAGGGATATCAGGGATATCAGGGATATCAGGGATATCAGGGATATCAGGGATATCAGGGATATCAGGGATATCAGGGATATCAGGGATATCCAGGATATCAGGGATATCCGGGATATCAGGGATATCGGGGATATCAGGGATATCGGGGATATCAGGGATATCGGGGATATCAGGGATATCGGGGATATCAGGGATATCGGGGATATCAGGGATATCGGGGATATCAGGGATATCGGGGATATCAGGGATATCGGGGATATCAGGGATATCGGGGATATCAGGGATATCAGGGATATCAGGGATATCAGGGATATCAGGGATATCAGGGATATCCAGGATATCAGGGATATCAGGGATATCAGGGATATCAGGGATATCAGGGATATCAGGGATATCAGGGATATCAGGGATATCAGGGATATCAGGGATATCCAGGATATCAGGGATATCAGGGATATCAGGGATATCCAGGATATCAGGGATATCAGGGATATCAGGGATATCAGGGATATCAGGGATATCAGGGATATCAGGGATATCAGGGATATCAGGGATATCAGGGATATCAGGGATATCAGGGATATCAGGGATATCAGGGATATCAGGGATATCAGGGATATCAGGGATATCAGGGATATCAGGGATATCAGGGATATCAGGGATATCAGGGATATCAGGGATATCAGGGATATCAGGGATATCAAGGATATCAGGGATATCAGGGATATCAGGGATATCAGGGATATCAGGGATATCAGGGATATCAGGGATATCAGGGATATCAGGGATATCAGGGATATCAGGGATATCGGGGATATCAGGGATATCGGGGATATCAGGGATATCGGGGATATCAGGGATATCGGGGATATCAGGGATATCGGGGATATCAGGGATATCAGGGATATCAGGGATATCAGGGATATCAGGGATATCAGGGATATCCAGGATATCAGGGATATCAGGGATATCAGGGATATCAGGGATATCAGGGATATCAGGGATATCAGGGATATCAGGGATATCAGGGATATCAGGGATATCCAGGATATCAGGGATATCAGGGATATCAGGGATATCCAGGATATCAGGGATATCAGGGATATCAGGGATATCAGGGATATCAGGGATATCAGGGATATCAGGGATATCAGGGATATCAGGGATATCAGGGATATCAGGGATATCAGGGATATCAGGGATATCAGGGATATCAGGGATATCAGGGATATCAGGGATATCAGGGATATCAGATATATCAGGGATATCAAGGATATCAGGGATATCAGGGATATCAGGGATATCAGGGATATCAAGGATATCAGGGATATCAGGGATATCAGGGATATCAGGGATATCAGGGATATCGGGGATATCAGGGATATCGGGGATATCAGGGATATCGGGGATATCAGGGATATCGGGGATATCAGGGATATCAGGGATATCAGGGATATCAGGGATATCAGGGATATCAGGGATATCCAGGATATCAGGGATATCAGGGATATCAGGGATATCAGGGATATCAGGGATATCAGGGATATCAGGGATATCAGGGATATCAGGGATATCAGGGATATCAGGGATATCAGGGATATCAGGGATATCAGGGATATCAGGGATATCAGGGATATCCAGGATATCAGGGATATCCGGGATATCAGGGATATCGGGGATATCAGGGATATCGGGGATATCAGGGATATCGGGGATATCAGGGATATCGGGGATATCAGGGATATCGGGGATATCAGGGATATCGGGGATATCAGGGATATCGGGGATATCAGGGATATCGGGGATATCAGGGATATCGGGGATATCAGGGATATCGGGGATATCAGGGATATCAGGGATATCAGGGATATCAGGGATATCAGGGATATCAGGGATATCCAGGATATCAGGGATATCAGGGATATCAGGGATATCAGGGATATCAGGGATATCAGGGATATCAGGGATATCAGGGATATCAGGGATATCAGGGATATCCAGGATATCAGGGATATCAGGGATATCAGGGATATCCAGGATATCAGGGATATCAGGGATATCAGGGATATCAGGGATATCAGGGATATCAGGGATATCAGGGATATCAGGGATATCAGGGATATCAGGGATATCAGGGATATCAGGGATATCAGGGATATCAGGGATATCAGGGATATCAGGGATATCAGGGATATCAGGGATATCAGATATATCAGGGATATCAAGGATATCAGGGATATCAGGGATATCAGGGATATCAGGGATATCAAGGATATCAGGGATATCAGGGATATCAGGGATATCAGGGATATCAGGGATATCAGGGATATCAGGGATATCAGGGATATCAGGGATATCAGGGATATCAGGGATATCAGGGATATCAGGGATATCGGAGATATCAGGGATATCGGGGATATCAGGGATATCGGGGATATCAAGGATATCAGGGATATCCCTGATATCAGGGATATCAAGGATATCAGGGATATCAAGGATATCACTGATATCAAGTATATCACTGATATCGAGGATATCAGGGATATCGAGGATATCAGGGATTTCAAGGATATCAGGGATATCAAGGATATCAGGGATATCAGGGATATCAGGGATATCAGGGATATCAGGGATATCAGGGATATCGGGGATATCGGGGATATCGGGGATATCAGGGATATCAGGGATATCCAGGATATCAGGGATATCAGGGATATCAGGGATATCAGGGATATCAGGGATATCAGGGATATCAGGGATATCAGGGATATCGGGGATATCGGGGATATCGGGGATATCAGGGATATCAGGGATATCCAGGATATCAGGGATATCAGGGATATCAGGGATATCAGGGATATCAGGGATATCAGGGATATCAGGGATATCAGGGATATCAGGGATATCAGGGATATCAGGGATATCAGGGATATCAGGGATATCAGGGATATCAGATATATCAGGGATATCAGGGATATCAGGGATATCAGGGATATCAGGGATATCAGGGATATCCAGGATATCAGGGATATCAGGGATATCAGGGATATCAGGGATATCAGGGATATCAGGGATATCAGGGATATCAGGGATATCAGGGATATCAGGGATATCAGGGATATCAGGGATATTAGGGATATCAGGGATATCAGGGATATCAGGGATATCAGGGATATCAGGGATATCCAGGATATCAGGGATATCCAGAATATCAGGGATATCAGGAATATCAGGGATATCAGGGATATCAGGGATATCAGGGATATCAGGGATATCAGGGATATCAGGGATATCAGGGATATCAGGGATATCCAGGATATCAGGGATATCAGGGATATCAGGGATATCAGGGATATCAGGGATATCAGGGATATCAGGGATATCAGGGATATCAGGGATATCAGGGATATCAGGGATATCAGGGATATCAGGGATATAAGGGATATCAAGGATATCAGGGATATCAGGGATATCAGGGATATCAGGGATATCAGGGATATCAGGGATATCAGGGATATCAGGGATATCAAGGATATCAGGGATATCAGGGATATCACGGATATCAGGGATATCAGGGATATCAGGGATATCAGGGATATCAGGGATATCAGGGATATCAGGGATATCAGGGATATCAGGGATATCAGGGATATCAGGGATATCAGGGATATCAGGGATATCAGGGATATCAGGGATATCAGGGATATCAGGGATATCAGGGATATCAGGGATATCAGGGATATCAGGGATATCAGGGATATCAGGGATATCGGGGATATCAGAAATATCAGGGATATCAGGGATATCGGGGATATCAGGGATATCAGGGATATCCAGGATATCAGGGATATCAGGGATATCAGGGATATCAGGGATATCAGGGATATCAGGGATATCAGATATATCAGGGATATCAGGGATATCGGGGATATCGGGGATATCGGGGATATCAGGGATATCGGGGATATCAGGGATATCGGGGATATCAGGGATATCGGGGATATCGGGGATATCGGGGATATCAGGGATATCGGGGATATCAGGGATATCGGGGATATCAGGGATATCGGGGATATCAGGGATATCAGGGATATCAGGGATATCAGGGATATCAGGGATATCCAGGATATCATGGATATCAGGGATATCAGGGATATCAGGGATATCAGGGATATCAGGGATATCAGGGATATCAGGGATATCAGGGATATCAGGGATATCAGGGATATCAGGGATATCAGGGATATCAGGGATATCCAGGATATCAGGGATATCAGGGATATCAGGGATATCAGGGATATCAGGGATATCAGGGATATCAGGGATATCAGGGATATCAGGGATATCAGGGATATCAGGTATATCAGGGATATCCAGGATATCGGGGATATCAGGGATATCGGGGATATCAGGGATATCAGGGATATCAGGGATATCAGGGATATCAGGGATATCAGGGATATCAGGGATATCAGGGATATCAGGGATATCCAGGATATCAGGGATATCAGGGATATCAGGGATATCAGGGATATCAAGGATATCAGGGATATCAGGGATATCAGGGATATCAGGGATATCAGGGATATCAGGGATATCAGGGATATCAGGGATATCAGGGATATCGGGGATATCAGGGATATCGGGGATATCAGGGATATCGGGGATATCAGGGATATCAGGGATATCAGGGATATCAGGGATATCAGGGATATCAGGGATATCCAGGATATCAGGGATATCAGGGATATCAGGGATATCAGGGATATCAGGGATATCAGGGATATCAGGGATATCAGGGATATCAGGGATATCAGGGATATCAGGGATATCAGGGATATCAGGGATATCAGGGATATCAGGGATATCAGGGATATCCAGGATATCAGGGATATCCGGGATATCAGGGATATCGGGGATATCAGGGATATCGGGGATATCAGGGATATCGGGGATATCAGGGATATCGGGGATATCAGGGATATCGGGGATATCAGGGATATCGGGGATATCAGGGATATCGGGGATATCAGGGATATCAGGGATATCAGGGATATCAGGGATATCAGGGATATCAGGGATATCCAGGATATCAGGGATATCAGGGATATCAGGGATATCAGGGATATCAGGGATATCAGGGATATCAGGGATATCAGGGATATCAGGGATATCAGGGATATCCAGGATATCAGGGATATCAGGGATATCAGGGATATCCAGGATATCAGGGATATCAGGGATATCAGGGATATCAGGGATATCAGGGATATCAGGGATATCAGGGATATCAGGGATATCAGGGATATCAGGGATATCAGGGATATCAGGGATATCAGGGATATCAGGGATATCAGGGATATCAGGGATATCAGGGATATCAGGGATATCAGGGATATCCAGGATATCAGGGATATCAGGGATATCAAGGATATCAGGGATATCAGGGATATCAGGGATATCAGGGATATCAGGGATATCAGGGATATCAGGGATATCAGGGATATCAGGGATATCAGGGATATCAGGGATATCAGGGATATCAGGGATATCGGAGATATCAGGGATATCGGGGATATCAGGGATATCGGGGATATCAGGGATATCGGGGATATCAGGGATATCGGGGATATCAGGAATATCGGGGATATCAGGGATATCGGGGATATCAGGGATATCGGGGATATCAGGGATATCGGGGATATCAGGGATATCGGGGATATCAGGGATATCGGGGATATCAGGGATATCGGGGATATCAAGAATATCAGGGATATCAGGGATATCGGGGATATCAGGGATATCAGGGATATCAGGAATATCAAGGATATCACTGATATCAAGTATATCACTGATATCGAGGATATGAGGGATATCGAGGATATCAAGGATATCAGGGATATCAGGGATATCAGGGATATCAGGGATATCAGGGATATCAGGGATATCAGGGATATCAGGGATATCAGGGATATCAGGGATATCAGGGATATCAGGGATATCAAGGATATCCAGGATATCAGGGATATCCAGGATATCAGGGATATCAGGGATATTAGGGATATCAGGGATATCAGGGATATCAGGGACATCAGGGATATCCAGGATATCAGGGATATCAGGGATATCAGGGATATCAGGGATATCAGAGATATCAGGGATATCAGGGATATCAGGGATATCAGGGATATCAGGGATATCAGGGATATCAGGGATATCAGGGATATCAGGGATATCAGGGATATCAGGGATATCAGGGATATCAGGGATATCAGAAATATCAGGGATATCAGGGATATCGGGGATATCAGGGATATCGGGGATATCAGGGATATCAGGGATATCAAGGATATCAGGGATATCAAGGATATCAGGGATATCAAGGATATCAGGGATATCAGGGATATCAGGGATATCAGGGATATCAGGGATATCAGGGATATCGTGGATATCAGGGATATCGTGGATATCAGGGATATCGTGGATATCAGGGATATCGGGGATATCAGGGATATCGGGGATATCAGGGATATCGGGGATATCAGGGATATCAAGGATATCAGGGATATCAGGGATATCAGGGATATCAGGGATATCAGGGATATCAGGGATATCAGGGATATCAGGGATATCAGGGATATCCAGGATATCAGGGATATCAGGGATATCAGGGATATCAGGGATATCAGGGATATCAGGGATATCAGGGATATCAGGGATATCAGGGATATCAGGGATATCAGGGATATCAGGGATATCAGGGATATCAGGGATATCAGGGATATCCAGGATATCAAGGATATCAGGGATATCAGGAATATCAAGGATATCAGGGATATCAAGGATATCACTGATATCGAGGATATCAGGGATATCGAGGATATCAGGGATATCGAGGATATCAGGGATATCGAGGATATCAGGGATATCAGAAATATCAGGGATATCAGGGATATCAGGGATATCAGGGATATCAGGGATATCAGGGATATCAGGGATATCAGGGATATCAGGGATATCAGGGATATCAGGGATATCAGGGATATCAGGGATATCGGGGATATCGGGGATATCGGGGATATCAGGGATATCAGGGATATCCAGGATATCAGGGATATCAGGGATATCAGGGATATCAGGGATATCAGGGATATCAGGGATATCAGGGATATCAGGGATATCAGGGATATCAGGGATATCAGGGATATCAGGGATATCAGGGATATCAGGGATATCAGGGATATCAGGGATATCGGGGATATCAGGGATATCGGGGATATCAGGGATATCGGGGATATCAGGGATATCAGGGATATCAGGGATATCAGGGATATCAGGGATATCAGGGATATCCAGGATATCAGGGATATCAGGGATATCAGGGATATCAGGGATATCAGGGATATCAGGGATATCAGGGATATCAGGGATATCAGGGATATCAGGGATATCAGGGATATCAGGGATATCAGGGATATCAGGGATATCAGGGATATCAGGGATATCCAGGATATCAGGGATATCCGGGATATCAGGGATATCGGGGATATCAGGGATATCGGGGATATCAGGGATATCGGGGATATCAGGGATATCGGGGATATCAGGGATATCGGGGATATCAGGGATATCGGGGATATCAGGGATATCGGGGATATCAGGGATATCGGGGATATCAGGGATATCGGGGATATCAGGGATATCAGGGATATCAGGGATATCAGGGATATCAGGGATATCAGGGATATCCAGGATATCAGGGATATCAGGGATATCAGGGATATCAGGGATATCAGGGATATCAGGGATATCAGGGATATCAGGGATATCAGGGATATCAGGGATATCCAGGATATCAGGGATATCAGGGATATCAGGGATATCCAGGATATCAGGGATATCAGGGATATCAGGGATATCAGGGATATCAGGGATATCAGGGATATCAGGGATATCAGGGATATCAGGGATATCAGGGATATCAGGGATATCAGGGATATCAGGGATATCAGGGATATCAGGGATATCAGGGATATCAGGGATATCAGGGATATCAGATATATCAGGGATATCAAGGATATCAGGGATATCAGGGATATCAGGGATATCAGGGATATCAAGGATATCAGGGATATCAGGGATATCAGGGATATCAGGGATATCAGGGATATCAGGGATATCAGGGATATCAGGGATATCAGGGATATCAGGGATATCAGGGATATCAGGGATATCAGGGATATCGGAGATATCAGGGATATCGGGGATATCAGGGATATCGGGGATATCAGGGATATCGGGGATATCAGGGATATCGGGGATATCAGGAATATCGGGGATATCAGGGATATCGGGGATATCAAAGATATCGGGGATATCAGGGATATCGGGGATATCAGGGATATCGGGGATATCAGGGATATCGGGGATATCAGGGATATCGGGGATATCAGGGATATCGGGGATATCAGGGATATCGGGGATATCAAGAATATCAGGGATATCAGGGATATCGGGGATATCAGGGATATCAGGGATATCAGGAATATCAAGGATATCACTGATATCAAGTATATCACTGATATCGAGGATATGAGGGATATCGAGGATATCAAGGATATCAGGGATATCAGGGATATCAGGGATATCAGGGATATCAGGGATATCAGGGATATCAGGGATATCAGGGATATCAAGGATATCCAGGATATCAGGGATATCCAGGATATCAGGGATATCAGGGATATTAGGGATATCAGGGATATCAGGGATATCAGGGATATCAGGGATATCAGGGATATCAAGGATATCAGGGATATCAAGGATATCAGGGATATCAGGGATATCAGGGATATCAGGGATATCAGGGATATCAGGGATATCGTGGATATCAGGGATATCGTGGATATCAGGGATATCGTGGATATCAGGGATATCGGGGATATCAGGGATATCGGGGATATCAGGGATATCGGGGATATCAGGGATATCAAGGATATCAGGGATATCAAGGATATCAGGGATATCAGGGATATCAGGGATATCAGGGATATCAGGGATATCAGGGATATCAGGGATATCAGGGATATCAGGGATATCGAGGATATCAGGGATATCGGGGATATCAGGGATATCGGGGATATCAAGGATATCAGAAATATCCCTGATATCAGGGATATCAAGGATATCAGGGATATCAAGGATATCACTGATATCAAGTATATCACTGATATCGAGGATATCAGGGATATCGAGGATATCAGGGATTTCAAGGATATCAGGGATATCAAGGATATCAGGGATATCAAGGATATCAGGGATATGAAGGATATCAGGGATATCAAGAATATCAGGGATATCAAGGATATCAGGGATATCAGGGATATCAGGGATATCAGGGATATCAGGGATATCAGGGATATCAGGGATATCAGGAATATCAGGGATATCAGGGATATCAAGGATATCAGGGATATCAGGGATATCAGGGATATCAGGAATATCAAGGATATCAGGGATATCAAGGATATCACTGATATCGAGGATATCAGGGATATCGAGGATATCAGGGATATCGAGGATATCAGGGATATCGAGGATATCAGGGATATCAGAAATATCAGGGATATCAGGGATATCAGGGATATCAGGGATATCAGGGATATCAGGGATATCAGGGATATCAGGGATATCAGGGATATCAGGGATATCAGGGATATCAGGGATATCAGGGATATCAGGGATATCAGGGATATCAGGGATATCAGGGATATCAGGGATATCGGGGATATCGGGGATATCAGGGATATCAGGGATATCCAGGATATCAGGGATATCAGGGATATCAGGGATATCAGGGATATCAGGGATATCAGGGATATCAGGGATATCAGGGATATCAGGGATATCAGGGATATCAGGGATATCAGGGATATCAGGGATATCAGATATATCAGGGATATCAGGGATATCAGGGATATCAGGGATATCAGGGATATCAGGGATATCCAGGATATCAGGGATATCAGGGATATCAGGGATATCAGGGATATCAGGGATATCAGGGATATCAGGGATATCAGGGATATCAGGGATATCAGGGATATCAGGGATATCAGGGATATCAGGGATATCAGGGATATTAGGGATATCAGGGATATCAGGGATATCAGGGATATCAGGGATATCAGGGATATCCAGGATATCAGGGATATCCAGAATATCAGGAATATCAGGAATATCAGGGATATCAGGGATATCAGGGATATCAGGGATATCAGGGATATCAGGGATATCAGGGATATCAGGGATATCAGGGATATCAGGGATATCCAGGATATCAGGGATATCAGGGATATCAGGGATATCAGGGATATCAGGGATATCAGGGATATCAGGGATATCAGGGATATCAGGGATATCAGGGATATCAGGGATATCAGGGATATCAAGGATATCAGGGATATCAGGGATATCAGGGATATCAAGGATATCAGGAATATCAGGGATATCAGGGATATCAGGGATATCAGGGATATCAGGGATATCAGGGATATCAGGGATATCAGGGATATCAGGGATATCAAGGATATCAGGGATATCAGGGATATCACGGATATCAGGGATATCAGGGATATCAGGGATATCAGGGATATCAGGGATATCAGGGATATCAGGGATATCAGGGATATCAGGGATATCAGGGATATCAGGGATATCAGGGATATCAGGGATATTAGGGATATCAAATATATCAGGGATATCAAGGATATCAGGGATATCAGGGATATCAGGGATATCAGGGATATCAGGGATATCAGGGATATCAGGGATATCAGGGATATCAGGGATATCAGGGATATCAGGGATATCAGGGATATCAGGGATATCAGGGATATCAGGGATATCAGGGATATCGAGGATATCAGGGATATCGGGGATATCAGGGATATCGGGGATATCAGGGATATCGGGGATATCAAGGATATCAGGGATATCCCTGATATCAGGGATATCAAGGATATCAGGGATATCAAGGATATCACTGATATCAAGTATATCACTGATATCGAGGATATCAGGGATATCGAGGATATCAGGGATTTCAAGGATATCAGGGATATCAAGGATATCAGGGATATCAGGGATATCAGGGATATCAGGGATATCAGGGATATCAGGGATATCGGGGATATCGGGGATATCGGGGATATCAGGGATATCAGGGATATCCAGGATATCAGGGATATCAGGGATATCAGGGATATCAGGGATATCAGGGATATCAGGGATATCAGGGATATCAGGGATATCGGGGATATCGGGGATATCGGGGATATCAGGGATATCAGGGATATCCAGGATATCAGGGATATCAGGGATATCAGGGATATCAGGGATATCAGGGATATCAGGGATATCAGGGATATCAGGGATATCAGGGATATCAGGGATATCAGGGATATCAGGGATATCAGGGATATCAGGGATATCAGATATATCAGGGATATCAGGGATATCAGGGATATCAGGGATATCAGGGATATCAGGGATATCAGGGATATCCAGGATATCAGGGATATCAGGGATATCAGGGATATCAGGGATATCAGGGATATCAGGGATATCAGGGATATCAGGGATATCAGGGATATCAGGGATATCAGGGATATCAGGGATATTAGGGATATCAGGGATATCAGGGATATCAGGGATATCAGGGATATCAGGGATATCCAGGATATCAGGGATATCCAGAATATCAGGGATATCAGGAATATCAGGGATATCAGGGATATCAGGGATATCAGGGATATCAGGGATATCAGGGATATCAGGGATATCAGGGATATCAGGGATATCCAGGATATCAGGGATATCAGGGATATCAGGGATATCAGGGATATCAGGGATATCAGGGATATCAGGGATATCAGGGATATCAGGGATATCAGGGATATCAGGGATATCAGGGATATCAGGGATATAAGGGATATCAAGGATATCAGGGATATCAGGGATATCAGGGATATCAGGGATATCAGGGATATCAGGGATATCAGGGATATCAGGGATATCAAGGATATCAGGGATATCAGGGATATCACGGATATCAGGGATATCAGGGATATCAGGGATATCAGGGATATCAGGGATATCAGGGATATCAGGGATATCAGGGATATCAGGGATATCAGGGATATCAGGGATATCAGGGATATCAGGGATATCAGGGATATCAGGGATATCAGGGATATCAGGGATATCAGGGATATCAGGGATATCAGGGATATCAGGGATATCAGGGATATCAGGGATATCGGGGATATCAGAAATATCAGGGATATCAGGGATATCGGGGATATCAGGGATATCAGGGATATCCAGGATATCAGGGATATCAGGGATATCAGGGATATCAGGGATATCAGGGATATCAGGGATATCAGATATATCAGGGATATCAGGGATATCGGGGATATCGGGGATATCGGGGATATCAGGGATATCGGGGATATCAGGGATATCGGGGATATCAGGGATATCGGGGATATCGGGGATATCGGGGATATCAGGGATATCGGGGATATCAGGGATATCGGGGATATCAGGGATATCGGGGATATCAGGGATATCAGGGATATCAGGGATATCAGGGATATCAGGGATATCCAGGATATCATGGATATCAGGGATATCAGGGATATCAGGGATATCAGGGATATCAGGGATATCAGGGATATCAGGGATATCAGGGATATCAGGGATATCAGGGATATCAGGGATATCAGGGATATCAGGGATATCCAGGATATCAGGGATATCAGGGATATCAGGGATATCAGGGATATCAGGGATATCAGGGATATCAGGGATATCAGGGATATCAGGGATATCAGGGATATCAGGTATATCAGGGATATCCAGGATATCGGGGATATCAGGGATATCGGGGATATCAGGGATATCAGGGATATCAGGGATATCAGGGATATCAGGGATATCAGGGATATCAGGGATATCCAGGATATCAGGGATATCAGGGATATCAGGGATATCAGGGATATCAAGGATATCAGGGATATCAGGGATATCAGGGATATCAGGGATATCAGGGATATCAGGGATATCAGGGATATCAGGGATATCAGGGATATCAGGGATATCAGGGATATCGGGGATATCAGGGATATCGGGGATATCAGGGATATCAGGGATATCAGGGATATCAGGGATATCAGGGATATCAGGGATATCCAGGATATCAGGGATATCAGGGATATCAGGGATATCAGGGATATCAGGGATATCAGGGATATCAGGGATATCAGGGATATCAGGGATATCAGGGATATCAGGGATATCAGGGATATCAGGGATATCAGGGATATCAGGGATATCAGGGATATCCAGGATATCAGGGATATCCGGGATATCAGGGATATCGGGGATATCAGGGATATCGGGGATATCAGGGATATCGGGGATATCAGGGATATCGGGGATATCAGGGATATCGGGGATATCAGGGATATCGGGGATATCAGGGATATCGGGGATATCAGGGATATCAGGGATATCAGGGATATCAGGGATATCAGGGATATCAGGGATATCCAGGATATCAGGGATATCAGGGATATCAGGGATATCAGGGATATCAGGGATATCAGGGATATCAGGGATATCAGGGATATCAGGGATATCCAGGATATCAGGGATATCAGGGATATCAGGGATATCCAGGATATCAGGGATATCAGGGATATCAGGGATATCAGGGATATCAGGGATATCAGGGATATCAGGGATATCAGGGATATCAGGGATATCAGGGATATCAGGGATATCAGGGATATCAGGGATATCAGGGATATCAGGGATATCAGGGATATCAGGGATATCAGGGATATCAGGGATATCCAGGATATCAGGGATATCAGGGATATCAAGGATATCAGGGATATCAGGGATATCAGGGATATCAGGGATATCAGGGATATCAGGGATATCAGGGATATCAGGGATATCAGGGATATCAGGGATATCAGGGATATCAGGGATATCAGGGATATCGGAGATATCAGGGATATCGGGGATATCAGGGATATCGGGGATATCAGGGATATCGGGGATATCAGGGATATCGGGGATATCAGGAATATCGGGGATATCAGGGATATCGGGGATATCAGGGATATCGGGGATATCAGGGATATCGGGGATATCAGGGATATCGGGGATATCAGGGATATCGGGGATATCAGGGATATCGGGGATATCAAGAATATCAGGGATATCAGGGATATCGGGGATATCAGGGATATCAGGGATATCAGGAATATCAAGGATATCACTGATATCAAGTATATCACTGATATCGAGGATATGAGGGATATCGAGGATATCAAGGATATCAGGGATATCAGGGATATCAGGGATATCAGGGATATCAGGGATATCAGGGATATCAGGGATATCAGGGATATCAGGGATATCAGGGATATCAGGGATATCAGGGATATCAGGGATATCAGGGATATCCAGGATATCAGGGATATCAGGGATATCAGGGATATCAGGGATATCAGGGATATCAGGGATATCAGGGATATCAGGGATATCAGGGATATCAGGGATATCAGGGATATCAGGGATATCAGGGATATCCAGGATATCAAGGATATCAGGGATATCAGGAATATCAAGGATATCAGGGATATCAAGGATATCACTGATATCGAGGATATCAGGGATATCGAGGATATCAGGGATATCGAGGATATCAGGGATATCGAGGATATCAGGGATATCAGAAATATCAGGGATATCAGGGATATCAGGGATATCAGGGATATCAGGGATATCAGGGATATCAGGGATATCAGGGATATCAGGGATATCAGGGATATCAGGGATATCAGGGATATCAGGGATATCGGGGATATCGGGGATATCGGGGATATCAGGGATATCAGGGATATCCAGGATATCAGGGATATCAGGGATATCAGGGATATCAGGGATATCAGGGATATCAGGGATATCAGGGATATCAGGGATATCAGGGATATCAGGGATATCAGGGATATCAGGGATATCGGGGATATCAGGGATATCGGGGATATCAGGGATATCGGGGATATCAGGGATATCGGGGATATCAGGGATATCAGGGATATCAGGGATATCAGGGATATCAGGGATATCAGGGATATCCAGGATATCAGGGATATCAGGGATATCAGGGATATCAGGGATATCAGGGATATCAGGGATATCAGGGATATCAGGGATATCAGGGATATCAGGGATATCAGGGATATCAGGGATATCAGGGATATCAGGGATATCAGGGATATCAGGGATATCCAGGATATCAGGGATATCCGGGATATCAGGGATATCGGGGATATCAGGGATATCGGGGATATCAGGGATATCGGGGATATCAGGGATATCGGGGATATCAGGGATATCGGGGATATCAGGGATATCGGGGATATCAGGGATATCGGGGATATCAGGGATATCGGGGATATCAGGGATATCGGGGATATCAGGGATATCAGGGATATCAGGGATATCAGGGATATCAGGGATATCAGGGATATCCAGGATATCAGGGATATCAGGGATATCAGGGATATCAGGGATATCAGGGATATCAGGGATATCAGGGATATCAGGGATATCAGGGATATCAGGGATATCCAGGATATCAGGGATATCAGGGATATCAGGGATATCCAGGATATCAGGGATATCAGGGATATCAGGGATATCAGGGATATCAGGGATATCAGGGATATCAGGGATATCAGGGATATCAGGGATATCAGGGATATCAGGGATATCAGGGATATCAGGGATATCAGGGATATCAGGGATATCAGGGATATCAGGGATATCAGGGATATCAGGGATATCAGGGATATCAGATATATCAGGGATATCAAGGATATCAGGGATATCAGGGATATCAGGGATATCAGGGATATCAAGGATATCAGGGATATCAGGGATATCAGGGATATCAGGGATATCAGGGATATCAGGGATATCAGGGATATCAGGGATATCAGGGATATCAGGGATATCGGAGATATCAGGGATATCGGGGATATCAGGGATATCGGGGATATCAAGGATATCAGGGATATCCCTGATATCAGGGATATCAAGGATATCAGGGATATCAAGGATATCACTGATATCAAGTATATCACTGATATCGAGGATATCAGGGATATCGAGGATATCAGGGATTTCAAGGATATCAGGGATATCAAGGATATCAGGGATATCAGGGATATCAGGGATATCAGGGATATCAGGGATATCAGGGATATCGGGGATATCGGGGATATCGGGGATATCAGGGATATCAGGGATATCCAGGATATCAGGGATATCAGGGATATCAGGGATATCAGGGATATCAGGGATATCAGGGATATCAGGGATATCAGGGATATCGGGGATATCGGGGATATCGGGGATATCAGGGATATCAGGGATATCCAGGATATCAGGGATATCAGGGATATCAGGGATATCAGGGATATCAGGGATATCAGGGATATCAGGGATATCAGGGATATCAGGGATATCAGGGATATCAGGGATATCAGGGATATCAGGGATATCAGGGATATCAGATATATCAGGGATATCAGGGATATCAGGGATATCAGGGATATCAGGGATATCAGGGATATCCAGGATATCAGGGATATCAGGGATATCAGGGATATCAGGGATATCAGGGATATCAGGGATATCAGGGATATCAGGGATATCAGGGATATCAGGGATATCAGGGATATCAGGGATATTAGGGATATCAGGGATATCAGGGATATCAGGGATATCAGGGATATCAGGGATATCCAGGATATCAGGGATATCCAGAATATCAGGGATATCAGGAATATCAGGGATATCAGGGATATCAGGGATATCAGGGATATCAGGGATATCAGGGATATCAGGGATATCAGGGATATCAGGGATATCCAGGATATCAGGGATATCAGGGATATCAGGGATATCAGGGATATCAGGGATATCAGGGATATCAGGGATATCAGGGATATCAGGGATATCAGGAATATCAGGGATATCAGGGATATCAGGGATATAAGGGATATCAAGGATATCAGGGATATCAGGGATATCAGGGATATCAGGGATATCAGGGATATCAGGGATATCAGGGATATCAGGGATATCAAGGATATCAGGGATATCAGGGATATCACGGATATCAGGGATATCAGGGATATCAGGGATATCAGGGATATCAGGGATATCAGGGATATCAGGGATATCAGGGATATCAGGGATATCAGGGATATCAGGGATATCAGGGATATCAGGGATATCAGGGATATCAGGGATATCAGGGATATCAGGGATATCAGGGATATCAGGGATATCAGGGATATCAGGGATATCAGGGATATCAGGGATATCGGGGATATCAGAAATATCAGGGATATCAGGGATATCGGGGATATCAGGGATATCAGGGATATCCAGGATATCAGGGATATCAGGGATATCAGGGATATCAGGGATATCAGGGATATCAGGGATATCAGATATATCAGGGATATCAGGGATATCGGGGATATCGGGGATATCGGGGATATCAGGGATATCGGGGATATCAGGGATATCGGGGATATCAGGGATATCGGGGATATCGGGGATATCGGGGATATCAGGGATATCGGGGATATCAGGGATATCGGGGATATCAGGGATATCGGGGATATCAGGGATATCAGGGATATCAGGGATATCAGGGATATCAGGGATATCCAGGATATCATGGATATCAGGGATATCAGGGATATCAGGGATATCAGGGATATCAGGGATATCAGGGATATCAGGGATATCAGGGATATCAGGGATATCAGGGATATCAGGGATATCAGGGATATCAGGGATATCCAGGATATCAGGGATATCAGGGATATCAGGGATATCAGGGATATCAGGGATATCAGGGATATCAGGGATATCAGGGATATCAGGGATATCAGGGATATCAGGGATATCAGGGATATCAGGTATATCAGGGATATCCAGGATATCGGGGATATCAGGGATATCGGGGATATCAGGGATATCAGGGATATCAGGGATATCAGGGATATCAGGGATATCAGGGATATCAGGGATATCCAGGATATCAGGGATATCAGGGATATCAGGGATATCAGGGATATCAAGGATATCAGGGATATCAGGGATATCAGGGATATCAGGGATATCAGGGATATCAGGGATATCAGGGATATCAGGGATATCAGGGATATCAGGGATATCAGGGATATCGGGGATATCAGGGATATCGGGGATATCAGGGATATCAGGGATATCAGGGATATCAGGGATATCAGGGATATCAGGGATATCCAGGATATCAGGGATATCAGGGATATCAGGGATATCAGGGATATCAGGGATATCAGGGATATCAGGGATATCAGGGATATCAGGGATATCAGGGATATCAGGGATATCAGGGATATCAGGGATATCAGGGATATCAGGGATATCAGGGATATCCAGGATATCAGGGATATCCGGGATATCAGGGATATCGGGGATATCAGGGATATCGGGGATATCAGGGATATCGGGGATATCAGGGATATCGGGGATATCAGGGATATCGGGGATATCAGGGATATCGGGGATATCAGGGATATCGGGGATATCAGGGATATCAGGGATATCAGGGATATCAGGGATATCAGGGATATCAGGGATATCCAGGATATCAGGGATATCAGGGATATCAGGGATATCAGGGATATCAGGGATATCAGGGATATCAGGGATATCAGGGATATCAGGGATATCAGGGATATCCAGGATATCAGGGATATCAGGGATATCAGGGATATCCAGGATATCAGGGATATCAGGGATATCAGGGATATCAGGGATATCAGGGATATCAGGGATATCAGGGATATCAGGGATATCAGGGATATCAGGGATATCAGGGATATCAGGGATATCAGGGATATCAGGGATATCAGGGATATCAGGGATATCAGGGATATCAGGGATATCAGGGATATCCAGGATATCAGGGATATCAGGGATATCAAGGATATCAGGGATATCAGGGATATCAGGGATATCAGGGATATCAGGGATATCAGGGATATCAGGGATATCAGGGATATCAGGGATATCAGGGATATCAGGGATATCAGGGATATCAGGGATATCGGAGATATCAGGGATATCGGGGATATCAGGGATATCGGGGATATCAGGGATATCGGGGATATCAGGGATATCGGGGATATCAGGAATATCGGGGATATCAGGGATATCGGGGATATCAGGGATATCGGGGATATCAGGGATATCGGGGATATCAGGGATATCGGGGATATCAGGGATATCGGGGATATCAGGGATATCGGGGATATCAAGAATATCAGGGATATCAGGGATATCGGGGATATCAGGGATATCAGGGATATCAGGAATATCAAGGATATCACTGATATCAAGTATATCACTGATATCGAGGATATGAGGGATATCGAGGATATCAAGGATATCAGGGATATCAGGGATATCAGGGATATCAGGGATATCAGGGATATCAGGGATATCAGGGATATCAGGGATATCAGGGATATCAGGGATATCAGGGATATCAGGGATATCAAGGATATCCAGGATATCAGGGATATCCAGGATATCAGGGATATCAGGGATATTAGGGATATCAGGGATATCAGGGATATCAGGGACATCAGGGATATCCAGGATATCAGGGATATCAGGGATATCAGGGATATCAGGGATATCAGAGATATCAGGGATATCAGGGATATCAGGGATATCAGGGATATCAGGGATATCAGGGATATCAGGGATATCAGGGATATCAGGGATATCAGGGATATCAGGGATATCAGGGATATCAGGGATATCAGAAATATCAGGGATATCAGGGATATCGGGGATATCAGGGATATCGGGGATATCAGGGATATCAGGGATATCAAGGATATCAGGGATATCAAGGATATCAGGGATATCAAGGATATCAGGGATATCAGGGATATCAGGGATATCAGGGATATCAGGGATATCAGGGATATCGTGGATATCAGGGATATCGTGGATATCAGGGATATCGTGGATATCAGGGATATCGGGGATATCAGGGATATCGGGGATATCAGGGATATCGGGGATATCAGGGATATCAAGGATATCAGGGATATCAGGGATATCAGGGATATCAGGGATATCAGGGATATCAGGGATATCCAGGATATCAGGGATATCAGGGATATCAGGGATATCAGGGATATCAGGGATATCAGGGATATCAGGGATATCAGGGATATCAGGGATATCAGGGATATCAGGGATATCAGGGATATCAGGGATATCAGGGATATCAGGGATATCCAGGATATCAAGGATATCAGGGATATCAGGAATATCAAGGATATCAGGGATATCAAGGATATCACTGATATCGAGGATATCAGGGATATCGAGGATATCAGGGATATCGAGGATATCAGGGATATCGAGGATATCAGGGATATCAGAAATATCAGGGATATCAGGGATATCAGGGATATCAGGGATATCAGGGATATCAGGGATATCAGGGATATCAGGGATATCAGGGATATCAGGGATATCAGGGATATCAGGGATATCAGGGATATCGGGGATATCGGGGATATCGGGGATATCAGGGATATCAGGGATATCCAGGATATCAGGGATATCAGGGATATCAGGGATATCAGGGATATCAGGGATATCAGGGATATCAGGGATATCAGGGATATCAGGGATATCAGGGATATCAGGGATATCAGGGATATCAGGGATATCAGGGATATCAGGGATATCGGGGATATCAGGGATATCGGGGATATCAGGGATATCGGGGATATCAGGGATATCGGGGATATCAGGGATATCGGGGATATCAGGGATATCGGGGATATCAGGGATATCAGGGATATCAGGGATATCAGGGATATCCAGGATATCAGGGATATCAGGGATATCAGGGATATCAGGGATATCAGGGATATCAGGGATATCAGGGATATCAGGGATATCAGGGATATCAGGGATATCAGGGATATCAGGGATATCAGGGATATCAGGGATATCAGGGATATCAGGGATATCCAGGATATCAGGGATATCCGGGATATCAGGGATATCGGGGATATCAGGGATATCGGGGATATCAGGGATATCGGGGATATCAGGGATATCGGGGATATCAGGGATATCGGGGATATCAGGGATATCGGGGATATCAGGGATATCGGGGATATCAGGGATATCGGGGATATCAGGGATATCGGGGATATCAGGGATATCAGGGATATCAGGGATATCAGGGATATCAGGGATATCAGGGATATCCAGGATATCAGGGATATCAGGGATATCAGGGATATCAGGGATATCAGGGATATCAGGGATATCAGGGATATCAGGGATATCAGGGATATCAGGGATATCCAGGATATCAGGGATATCAGGGATATCAGGGATATCCAGGATATCAGGGATATCAGGGATATCAGGGATATCAGGGATATCAGGGATATCAGGGATATCAGGGATATCAGGGATATCAGGGATATCAGGGATATCAGGGATATCAGGGATATCAGGGATATCAGGGATATCAGGGATATCAGGGATATCAGGGATATCAGGGATATCAGGGATATCAGGGATATCAGATATATCAGGGATATCAAGGATATCAGGGATATCAGGGATATCAGGGATATCAGGGATATCAAGGATATCAGGGATATCAGGGATATCAGGGATATCAGGGATATCAGGGATATCAGGGATATCAGGGATATCAGGGATATCAGGGATATCAGGGATATCAGGGATATCAGGGATATCAGGGATATCGGAGATATCAGGGATATCGGGGATATCAGGGATATCGGGGATATCAGGGATATCGGGGATATCAGGGATATCGGGGATATCAGGAATATCGGGGATATCAGGGATATCGGGGATATCAAAGATATCGGGGATATCAGGGATATCGGGGATATCAGGGATATCGGGGATATCAGGGATATCGGGGATATCAGGGATATCGGGGATATCAGGGATATCGGGGATATCAGGGATATCGGGGATATCAAGAATATCAGGGATATCAGGGATATCGGGGATATCAGGGATATCAGGGATATCAGGAATATCAAGGATATCACTGATATCAAGTATATCACTGATATCGAGGATATGAGGGATATCGAGGATATCAAGGATATCAGGGATATCAGGGATATCAGGGATATCAGGGATATCAGGGATATCAGGGATATCAGGGATATCAGGGATATCAAGGATATCCAGGATATCAGGGATATCCAGGATATCAGGGATATCCAGGATATCAGGGATATCAGGGATATTAGGGATATCAGGGATATCAGGGATATCAGGGATATCAGGGATATCAGGGATATCAAGGATATCAGGGATATCAAGGATATCAGGGATATCAGGGATATCAGGGATATCAGGGATATCAGGGATATCAGGGATATCGTGGATATCAGGGATATCGTGGATATCAGGGATATCGTGGATATCAGGGATATCGGGGATATCAGGGATATCGGGGATATCAGGGATATCGGGGATATCAGGGATATCAAGGATATCAGGGATATCAAGGATATCAGGGATATCAGGGATATCAGGGATATCAGGGATATCAGGGATATCAGGGATATCAGGGATATCAGGGATATCAGGGATATCGAGGATATCAGGGATATCGGGGATATCAGGGATATCGGGGATATCAAGGATATCAGAAATATCCCTGATATCAGGGATATCAAGGATATCAGGGATATCAAGGATATCACTGATATCAAGTATATCACTGATATCGAGGATATCAGGGATATCGAGGATATCAGGGATTTCAAGGATATCAGGGATATCAAGGATATCAGGGATATCAAGGATATCAGGGATATGAAGGATATCAGGGATATCAAGAATATCAGGGATATCAAGGATATCAGGGATATCAGGGATATCAGGGATATCAGGGATATCAGGGATATCAGGGATATCAGGGATATCAGGAATATCAGGGATATCAGGGATATCAAGGATATCAGGGATATCAGGGATATCAGGGATATCAGGAATATCAAGGATATCAGGGATATCAAGGATATCACTGATATCGAGGATATCAGGGATATCGAGGATATCAGGGATATCGAGGATATCAGGGATATCGAGGATATCAGGGATATCAGAAATATCAGGGATATCAGGGATATCAGGGATATCAGGGATATCAGGGATATCAGGGATATCAGGGATATCAGGGATATCAGGGATATCAGGGATATCAGGGATATCAGGGATATCAGGGATATCAGGGATATCAGGGATATCAGGGATATCAGGGATATCAGGGATATCGGGGATATCGGGGATATCAGGGATATCAGGGATATCCAGGATATCAGGGATATCAGGGATATCAGGGATATCAGGGATATCAGGGATATCAGGGATATCAGGGATATCAGGGATATCAGGGATATCAGGGATATCAGGGATATCAGATATATCAGGGATATCAGGGATATCAGGGATATCAGGGATATCAGGGATATCAGGGATATCCAGGATATCAGGGATATCAGGGATATCAGGGATATCAGGGATATCAGGGATATCAGGGATATCAGGGATATCAGGGATATCAGGGATATCAGGGATATCAGGGATATCAGGGATATCAGGGATATCAGGGATATTAGGGATATCAGGGATATCAGGGATATCAGGGATATCAGGGATATCAGGGATATCCAGGATATCAGGGATATCCAGAATATCAGGAATATCAGGAATATCAGGGATATCAGGGATATCAGGGATATCAGGGATATCAGGGATATCAGGGATATCAGGGATATCAGGGATATCAGGGATATCAGGGATATCCAGGATATCAGGGATATCAGGGATATCAGGGATATCAGGGATATCAGGGATATCAGGGATATCAGGGATATCAGGGATATCAGGGATATCAGGGATATCAGGGATATCAGGGATATCAAGGATATCAGGGATATCAGGGATATCAGGGATATCAAGGATATCAGGAATATCAGGGATATCAGGGATATCAGGGATATCAGGGATATCAGGGATATCAGGGATATCAGGGATATCAGGGATATCAGGGATATCAAGGATATCAGGGATATCAGGGATATCACGGATATCAGGGATATCAGGGATATCAGGGATATCAGGGATATCAGGGATATCAGGGATATCAGGGATATCAGGGATATCAGGGATATCAGGGATATCAGGGATATCAGGGATATCAGGGATATCAGGGATATCAGGGATATTAGGGATATCAGATATATCAGGGATATCAAGGATATCAGGGATATCAGGGATATCAGGGATATCAGGGATATCAGGGATATCAGGGATATCAGGGATATCAGGGATATCAGGGATATCAGGGATATCAGGGATATCAGGGATATCAGGGATATCAGGGATATCAGGGATATCAGGGATATCGAGGATATCAGGGATATCGGGGATATCAGGGATATCGGGGATATCAGGGATATCGGGGATATCAAGGATATCAGGGATATCCCTGATATCAGGGATATCAAGGATATCAGGGATATCAAGGATATCACTGATATCAAGTATATCACTGATATCGAGGATATCAGGGATATCGAGGATATCAGGGATTTCAAGGATATCAGGGATATCAAGGATATCAGGGATATCAGGGATATCAGGGATATCAGGGATATCAGGGATATCAGGGATATCGGGGATATCGGGGATATCGGGGATATCAGGGATATCAGGGATATCCAGGATATCAGGGATATCAGGGATATCAGGGATATCAGGGATATCAGGGATATCAGGGATATCAGGGATATCAGGGATATCGGGGATATCGGGGATATCGGGGATATCAGGGATATCAGGGATATCCAGGATATCAGGGATATCAGGGATATCAGGGATATCAGGGATATCAGGGATATCAGGGATATCAGGGATATCAGGGATATCAGGGATATCAGGGATATCAGGGATATCAGGGATATCAGGGATATCAGGGATATCAGATATATCAGGGATATCAGGGATATCAGGGATATCAGGGATATCAGGGATATCAGGGATATCCAGGATATCAGGGATATCAGGGATATCAGGGATATCAGGGATATCAGGGATATCAGGGATATCAGGGATATCAGGGATATCAGGGATATCAGGGATATCAGGGATATCAGGGATATTAGGGATATCAGGGATATCAGGGATATCAGGGATATCAGGGATATCAGGGATATCCAGGATATCAGGGATATCCAGAATATCAGGGATATCAGGAATATCAGGGATATCAGGGATATCAGGGATATCAGGGATATCAGGGATATCAGGGATATCAGGGATATCAGGGATATCAGGGATATCCAGGATATCAGGGATATCAGGGATATCAGGGATATCAGGGATATCAGGGATATCAGGGATATCAGGGATATCAGGGATATCAGGGATATCAGGGATATCAGGGATATCAGGGATATCAGGGATATAAGGGATATCAAGGATATCAGGGATATCAGGGATATCAGGGATATCAGGGATATCAGGGATATCAGGGATATCAGGGATATCAGGGATATCAAGGATATCAGGGATATCAGGGATATCACGGATATCAGGGATATCAGGGATATCAGGGATATCAGGGATATCAGGGATATCAGGGATATCAGGGATATCAGGGATATCAGGGATATCAGGGATATCAGGGATATCAGGGATATCAGGGATATCAGGGATATCAGGGATATCAGGGATATCAGGGATATCAGGGATATCAGGGATATCAGGGATATCAGGGATATCAGGGATATCAGGGATATCGGGGATATCAGAAATATCAGGGATATCAGGGATATCGGGGATATCAGGGATATCAGGGATATCCAGGATATCAGGGATATCAGGGATATCAGGGATATCAGGGATATCAGGGATATCAGGGATATCAGATATATCAGGGATATCAGGGATATCGGGGATATCGGGGATATCGGGGATATCAGGGATATCGGGGATATCAGGGATATCGGGGATATCAGGGATATCGGGGATATCGGGGATATCGGGGATATCAGGGATATCGGGGATATCAGGGATATCGGGGATATCAGGGATATCGGGGATATCAGGGATATCAGGGATATCAGGGATATCAGGGATATCAGGGATATCCAGGATATCATGGATATCAGGGATATCAGGGATATCAGGGATATCAGGGATATCAGGGATATCAGGGATATCAGGGATATCAGGGATATCAGGGATATCAGGGATATCAGGGATATCAGGGATATCAGGGATATCCAGGATATCAGGGATATCAGGGATATCAGGGATATCAGGGATATCAGGGATATCAGGGATATCAGGGATATCAGGGATATCAGGGATATCAGGGATATCAGGTATATCAGGGATATCCAGGATATCGGGGATATCAGGGATATCGGGGATATCAGGGATATCAGGGATATCAGGGATATCAGGGATATCAGGGATATCAGGGATATCAGGGATATCCAGGATATCAGGGATATCAGGGATATCAGGGATATCAGGGATATCAAGGATATCAGGGATATCAGGGATATCAGGGATATCAGGGATATCAGGGATATCAGGGATATCAGGGATATCAGGGATATCAGGGATATCAGGGATATCAGGGATATCGGGGATATCAGGGATATCGGGGATATCAGGGATATCAGGGATATCAGGGATATCAGGGATATCAGGGATATCAGGGATATCCAGGATATCAGGGATATCAGGGATATCAGGGATATCAGGGATATCAGGGATATCAGGGATATCAGGGATATCAGGGATATCAGGGATATCAGGGATATCAGGGATATCAGGGATATCAGGGATATCAGGGATATCCAGGATATCAGGGATATCCGGGATATCAGGGATATCGGGGATATCAGGGATATCGGGGATATCAGGGATATCGGGGATATCAGGGATATCGGGGATATCAGGGATATCGGGGATATCAGGGATATCGGGGATATCAGGGATATCGGGGATATCAGGGATATCAGGGATATCAGGGATATCAGGGATATCAGGGATATCAGGGATATCCAGGATATCAGGGATATCAGGGATATCAGGGATATCAGGGATATCAGGGATATCAGGGATATCAGGGATATCAGGGATATCAGGGATATCAGGGATATCCAGGATATCAGGGATATCAGGGATATCAGGGATATCCAGGATATCAGGGATATCAGGGATATCAGGGATATCAGGGATATCAGGGATATCAGGGATATCAGGGATATCAGGGATATCAGGGATATCAGGGATATCAGGGATATCAGGGATATCAGGGATATCAGGGATATCAGGGATATCAGGGATATCAGGGATATCCAGGATATCAGGGATATCAGGGATATCAAGGATATCAGGGATATCAGGGATATCAGGGATATCAGGAATATCAGGGATATCAGGGATATCAGGGATATCAGGGATATCAGGGATATCAGGGATATCAGGGATATCAGGGATATCAGGGATATCGGAGATATCAGGGATATCGGGGATATCAGGGATATCGGGGATATCAGGGATATCGGGGATATCAGGGATATCGGGGATATCAGGAATATCGGGGATATCAGGGATATCGGGGATATCAGGGATATCGGGGATATCAGGGATATCGGGGATATCAGGGATATCGGGGATATCAGGGATATCGGGGATATCAGGGATATCGGGGATATCAAGAATATCAGGGATATCAGGGATATCGGGGATATCAGGGATATCAGGGATATCAGGAATATCAAGGATATCACTGATATCAAGTATATCACTGATATCGAGGATATGAGGGATATCGAGGATATCAAGGATATCAGGGATATCAGGGATATCAGGGATATCAGGGATATCAGGGATATCAGGGATATCAGGGATATCAGGGATATCAGGGATATCAGGGATATCAGGGATATCAGGGATATCAAGGATATCCAGGATATCAGGGATATCCAGGATATCAGGGATATCAGGGATATTAGGGATATCAGGGATATCAGGGATATCAGGGACATCAGGGATATCCAGGATATCAGGGATATCAGGGATATCAGGGATATCAGGGATATCAGAGATATCAGGGATATCAGGGATATCAGGGATATCAGGGATATCAGGGATATCAGGGATATCAGGGATATCAGGGATATCAGGGATATCAGGGATATCAGGGATATCAGGGATATCAGGGATATCAGAAATATCAGGGATATCAGGGATATCGGGGATATCAGGGATATCGGGGATATCAGGGATATCAGGGATATCAAGGATATCAGGGATATCAAGGATATCAGGGATATCAAGGATATCAGGGATATCAGGGATATCAGGGATATCAGGGATATCAGGGATATCAGGGATATCGTGGATATCAGGGATATCGTGGATATCAGGGATATCGTGGATATCAGGGATATCGGGGATATCAGGGATATCGGGGATATCAGGGATATCGGGGATATCAGGGATATCAAGGATATCAGGGATATCAGGGATATCAGGGATATCAGGGATATCAGGGATATCAGGGATATCAGGGATATCAGGGATATCAGGGATATCCAGGATATCAGGGATATCAGGGATATCAGGGATATCAGGGATATCAGGGATATCAGGGATATCAGGGATATCAGGGATATCAGGGATATCAGGGATATCAGGGATATCAGGGATATCAGGGATATCCAGGATATCAAGGATATCAGGGATATCAGGAATATCAAGGATATCAGGGATATCAAGGATATCACTGATATCGAGGATATCAGGGATATCGAGGATATCAGGGATATCGAGGATATCAGGGATATCGAGGATATCAGGGATATCAGAAATATCAGGGATATCAGGGATATCAGGGATATCAGGGATATCAGGGATATCAGGGATATCAGGGATATCAGGGATATCAGGGATATCAGGGATATCAGGGATATCAGGGATATCAGGGATATCGGGGATATCGGGGATATCGGGGATATCAGGGATATCAGGGATATCCAGGATATCAGGGATATCAGGGATATCAGGGATATCAGGGATATCAGGGATATCAGGGATATCAGGGATATCAGGGATATCAGGGATATCAGGGATATCAGGGATATCAGGGATATCAGGGATATCAGGGATATCGGGGATATCAGGGATATCGGGGATATCAGGGATATCGGGGATATCAGGGATATCAGGGATATCAGGGATATCAGGGATATCAGGGATATCAGGGATATCCAGGATATCAGGGATATCAGGGATATCAGGGATATCAGGGATATCAGGGATATCAGGGATATCAGGGATATCAGGGATATCAGGGATATCAGGGATATCAGGGATATCAGGGATATCAGGGATATCAGGGATATCAGGGATATCAGGGATATCCAGGATATCAGGGATATCCGGGATATCAGGGATATCGGGGATATCAGGGATATCGGGGATATCAGGGATATCGGGGATATCAGGGATATCGGGGATATCAGGGATATCGGGGATATCAGGGATATCGGGGATATCAGGGATATCGGGGATATCAGGGATATCGGGGATATCAGGGATATCGGGGATATCAGGGATATCAGGGATATCAGGGATATCAGGGATATCAGGGATATCAGGGATATCCAGGATATCAGGGATATCAGGGATATCAGGGATATCAGGGATATCAGGGATATCAGGGATATCAGGGATATCAGGGATATCAGGGATATCAGGGATATCCAGGATATCAGGGATATCAGGGATATCAGGGATATCCAGGATATCAGGGATATCAGGGATATCAGGGATATCAGGGATATCAGGGATATCAGGGATATCAGGGATATCAGGGATATCAGGGATATCAGGGATATCAGGGATATCAGGGATATCAGGGATATCAGGGATATCAGGGATATCCAGGATATCAGGGATATCCAGGATATCAGGGATATCAGGGATATCAGGGATATCCAGGATATCAGGGATATCCAGGATATCAGGGATATCAGGGATATCAGGGATATCAGGGATATCAGGGATATCAGGGATATCAGGGATATCAGGGATATCAGGGATATCCAGGATATCAGGGATATCAGGGATATCAGGGATATCAGGGATATCGGGGATATCAGGGATATCGGGGATATCGGGGATATCGGGGATATCGGGGATATCTGGGATATCGGGGATATCAGGGATATCGGGGATATCAGGGATATCAGGGATATCAGGGATATCAGGGATATCAGGGATATCAGGGATATCAGGGATATCAGGGATATCAGGGATATCAGGGATATCCAGGATATCAGGGATATCAGGGATATCAGGGATATCAGGGATATCGGGGATATCAGGGATATCGGGGATATCGGGGATATCGGGGATATCGGGGATATCTGGGATATCGGGGATATCAGGGATATCAGGGATATCAGGGATATCAGGTATATCAGGGATATCAGGGATATCAGGGATATCAGGGATATCAGGAATATCAGGGATATCAGGGATATCAGGGATATCAGGGATATCAGGGATATCAACGATATCAAGGATATCAAGGATATCAAGGATATCAACGATATCAAGGATATCAAGGATATCAAGGATATCAAGGATATCAAGGATATCAAGGATATCAAGGATATCAAGGATATCAAGGATATCAAGGATATCGGAACGAACGACTGCCAAAACTAAAACCCTACCGTTTCCAATTGACGAACGACTGCCAAAACTGAAACCCTGCCGTTTTTAATTAACGAACGACTGCCAAAACTAAAACCCTGCCGTTTTTAATTAACGAGCGATTGCCAAAACTAGAACCCTACCGTTTTTAATTGACGAACGACTGACAAAACTAAAACCCTGCCGTTTCTAAGAATCGAACGACTGCCAAAACGAGAGCCGAGGCTTTATTCATGAACGAACGATTGCCGAAACTAAAACCCTGCCGTTTTCAATTAACGAACAACTGCAAAAACTAAAACACTGCCGTTTTTAATTAACGAACGACCGCCAAAACTAAAACCCTGCCGTTTTCAATTATTGCACGACTGCAAAACCGAGACCCGCGCCTTTATTCGTAAACGAACGACTGCCAAAACTGAAACCCTACCGTTTTTTATTGACGAACGACTGCCAAAACGAGAACCGAGCCTTTATTCATGAACGAACGACTGCCAAAATTCAAACCCTGCCGTTTTTATTCACGATCAAGGATATCGAGGATATCGAGGATATCGAGGATATCGAGGATATCGAGGATATCGAGGATATCGAGGATATCGAGGATAACGAGGATATCGAGGATATCGAGGATATCGAGAATATCGAGATTATCGAGGATATCGAGGATATCGAGGATATCGAGGATATCGAGGATACCGAGGATATCGAGGATACCGAGGATACCGAGGATACCGAGGATACCGAGGATACCGAGGATATCGAGGATATCGAGGATATCGAGGATATCGAGGATATCGAGGATATCGAGGATATCGAGGATATCGAGGATATCGAGGATATCGAGGATATCGAGGATATCGAGGATATCGAGGATATCGAGGATATCGAGGATATCAAGGATATCAATGATGCAGATGCAGAATCCAGATGCAGATGCAGAATCCAGATGCAGATGCAGAATGCAGATGCAGATACAGAATGCAGATGCAGATGCAGAATGCAGATGCAGATGCAGAATGCAGATGCAGATGCAGAATGCAGATGCAGATGCAGAATGCAGATGCAGATGCAGAATGCAGATGCAGATGCAGAATGCAGATGCAGATGCAGAATGCAGATGCAGAATGCAGATGCAGATGCAGAATGCAGATGCAGATGCAGAATGCAGATGCAGATGCAGAATGCAGATGCAGATGCAGAATGCAGATGCAGATACAGATGCAGAATGCAGAATGCAGAATGCAGAATGCAGAATGCAGAATGCAGAATGCAGAATGCAGAATGCAGAATGCAGAATGCAGAATGCAGAATACAGAATGCAGAATGCAGAATCCAGATGCAGATGCAGAATGCAGAATGCAGAATGCAGAATCAAGATGCAGATTGCAGAATGCAGAATGCAGAATGCAGAATGCAGAATGCAGAATGCAGAATGCAGAATGCAGAATGCAGAATGCAGATGCAGAATGCAGAATGCAGAATGCAGATGCAGAATGCAGAATGCAGAATGCAGATGCAGAATGCAGAATGCAGAATGCAGATGCAGAATGCAGAATGCAGAATGCAGAATGCAGATGCAGAATGCAGAATGCAGAATGCAGAATGCAGAATGCAGAATGCAGAATGCAGAATGCAGAATGCAGAATGCAGAATGCAGAATGCAGAATGCAGAATGCAGAATGCAGAATGCAGAATGCAGAATGCAGAATGCAGAATGCAGAATGCAGAATGCAGAATGCAGAATGCAGAATGCAGAATGCAGATGCAGAATGCAGAATGCAGAATGCAGAATGCAGAATGCAGAATGCATAATGCAGAATGCAGAATGCAGAATGCAGAATGCAGAATGCAGATGCAGAATGCAGAATGCAGAATGCAGATGCAGAATGCAGATGCAGAATGCAGAATGCAGAATGCAGAATGCAGAATGCAGATGCAGAATGCAGAATGCAGAATGCAGATGCAGAATGCAGGATGCAGAATGCAGAATGCAGATGCAGATGCAGAATGCAGAATGCAGAATGCAGAATGCAGAATGCAGATGCAGAATGCAGGATGCAGAATGCAGAATGCAGAATGCAGAATGCAGAATGCAGATGCAGAATGCAGAATGCAGATGCAGAATGCAGAATGCAGAATGCAGAATGCAGAATGCAGAATGCAGAATGCAGAATGCAGAATGCAGAAGGCAGAATGCAGAATGCAGATGCAGAATGCAGAATGCAGAATGCAGAATGCAGAATGCAGAATGCAGAATGCAGAATGCAGAATGCAGAATGCAGAATGCAGAAGCAGAATGCAGAATGCAGAAGGCAGGATGCAGAATGCAGAATGCAGATGCAGAATGCAGAATGCAGATGCAGAATGCAGAATGCAGAATGCAGAATGCAGATGCAGAATGCAGAATGCAGAATGCAGAATGCAGAATGCAGAATGCAGAATGCAGAATGCAGATGCAGAATGCAGAATGCAGAATGCAGAATGCAGAATGCAGAATGCAGAATGCAGAATGCAGAATGCAGATGCAGAATGCAGAATGCAGAATGCAGATGCAGAATGCAGAATGCAGAATGCAGAATGCAGAATGCAGAATGCAGATGCAGAATGCAGAATGCAGAATGCAGATGCAGATGCAGAATGCAGAATGCAGAATGCAGAATGCAGAATGCAGAATGCAGAATGCAGAATGCAGAATGCAGAATGCAGAATGCAGAATGCAGAATGCAGAATGCAGAATGCAGATGCAGAATGCAGAATGCAGAATGCAGATGCAGAATGCAGAATGCAGAATGCAGATGCAGAATGCAGAATGCAGAATGCAGATGCAGAATGCAGAATGCAGAATGCAGAATGCAGATGCAGAATGCAGAATGCAGAATGCAGAATGCAGAATGCAGAATGCAGATGCAGAATGCAGGATGCAGAATGCAGAATGCAGAATGCAGATGCAGAATGCAGAATGCAGAATGCAGAATGCAGAATGCAGAATGCAGAATGCAGAATGCAGATGCAGAATGCAGAATGCAGAATGCAGATGCAGAATGCAGAATGCAGATGCAGAATGCAGAATGCAGAATGCAGAATGCAGATGCAGAATGCAGGATGCAGAATGCAGAATGCAGAATGCAGAATGCAGAATGCAGAATGCAGAATGCAGATGCAGAATGCAGGATGCAGAATGCAGATGCAGAATGCAGAATGCAGAATGCAGAATGCAGAATGCAGAATGCAGAATGCAGAATGCAGAATGCAGAATGCAGATGCAGAATGCAGAATGCAGAATGCAGAATGCAGAATGCAGAATGCAGAATGCAGAATGCAGATGCAGAATGCAGAATGCAGAATGCAGAATGCAGAATGCAGAATGCAGAATGCAGAATGCAGAATGCAGAATGCAGAATGCAGAATGCAGATGCAGAATGCAGAATGCAGAATGCAGAATGCAGAATGCAGAATGCAGAATGCAGAATGCAGAATGCAGAATGCAGAATGCAGAATGCAGAATGCAGAAGCAGAATGCAGAATGCAGAAGGCAGGATGCAGAATGCAGAATGCAGAATGCAGAATGCAGAATGCAGAATGCAGAATGCAGATGCAGAATGCAGGATGCAGAATGCAGAATGCAGAATGCAGAATGCAGAATGCAGAATGCAGAATGCAGAATGCAGAATGCAGAATGCAGAATGCAGAATGCAGAATGCAGAATGCAGAATGCAGAATGCAGATGCAGAATGCAGAATGCAGAATGCAGAATGCAGAATGCAGAATGCAGAATGCAGAATGCAGAATGCAGATGCAGAATGCAGAATGCAGAATGCAGATGCAGAATGCAGAATGCAGAATGCAGAATGCAGAATGCAGAATGCAGAATGCAGAATGCAGAATGCAGAATGCAGAATGCAGAATGCAGAATGCAGAATGCAGAATGCAGAATGCAGAATGCAGAATGCAGAATGCAGAATGCAGAATGCAGAATGCAGAATGCAGAATGCAGAATGCAGAATGCAGAATGCAGAATGCAGAATGCAGAATGCAGAATGCAGAATGCAGAATGCAGATGCAGAATGCAGAATGCAGAATGCAGATGCAGAATGCAGAATGCAGAATGCAGATGCAGATGCAGAATGCAGAATGCAGAATGCAGATGCAGAATGCAGAATGCAGATGCAGAATGCAGGATGCAGAATGCAGAATGCAGAATGCAGAATGCAGAATGCAGAATGCAGAATGCAGAATGCAGAATGCAGATGCAGAATGCAGAATGCAGAATGCAGAATGCAGAATGCAGAATGCAGAATGCAGAATGCAGAATGCAGAATGCAGAATGCAGAATGCAGAATCCAGAATGCAGAATGCAGAATGCAGAATGCAGAATGCAGATGCAGAATGCAGAATGCAGAATGCAGAATGCAGAATGCAGATGCAGAATGCAGAATGCAGAATGCAGATGCAGAATGCAGGATGCAGAATGCAGAATGCAGATGCAGATGCAGAATGCAGAATGCAGATGCAGAATGCAGAATGCAGATGCAGAATGCAGAATGCAGAATGCAGAATGCAGAATGCAGATGCAGAATGCAGAATGCAGATGCAGAATGCAGGATGCAGAATGCAGAATGCAGATGCAGATGCAGAATGCAGAATGCAGAATGCAGAATGCAGAATGCAGAATGCAGATGCAGAATGCAGGATGCAGAATGCAGAATGCAGATGCAGAATGCAGAATGCAGATGCAGAATGCAGAATGCAGAATGCAGAATGCAGAATGCAGATGCAGAATGCAGAATGCAGAATGCGGATGCAGAATGCAGAATGCAGAATGCAGATGCAGAATGCAGGATGCAGAATGCAGAATGCAGATGCAGAATGCAGAATGCAGATGCAGAATGCAGAATGCAGAATGCAGAATGCAGAATGCAGATGCAGAATGCAGAATGCAGAATGCAGATGCAGAATGCAGGATGCAGAATGCAGAATGCAGATGCAGATGCAGAATGCAGAATGCAGAATGCAGAATGCAGAATGCAGATGCAGAATGCAGAATGCAGAATGCAGAATGCAGAATGCAGAATGCAGAATGCAGAATGCAGAATGCAGAATGCAGAATGCAGAATGCAGAATGCAGAATGCAGATGCAGAATGCAGAATGCAGATGCAGAATGCAGAATGCAGATGCAGAATGCAGAATGCAGATGCAGAATGCAGAATGCAGATGCAGAATGCAGATGCAGAATGCAGAATGCAGAATGCAGAATGCAGAATGCAGAATGCAGAATGCAGAATGCAGAATGCAGAATGCAGAATGCAGAATGCAGAATGCAGAATGCAGAATGCAGAATGCAGAATGCAGAATGCAGAATGCAGAATGCAGATGCAGAATGCAGAATGCAGAATGCAGAATGCAGAATGCAGAATGCAGAATGCAGAATGCAGATGCAGAATGCAGAATGCAGAATGCAGATGCAGATGCAGAATGCAGAATGCAGAATGCAGAATGCAGAATGCAGAATGCAGATGCAGAATGCAGGATGCAGAATGCAGAATGCAGAATGCAGAATGCAGAATGCAGAATGCAGAATGCAGAATGCAGAATGCAGAATGCAGAATGCAGAATGCAGAATGCAGAATGCAGATGCAGAATGCAGAATGCAGAATGCAGAATGCAGAATGCAGATGCAGAATGCAGAATGCAGAATGCAGAATGCAGAATGCAGAATGCAGAATGCAGAATGCAGAATGCAGAATGCAGAATGCAGAATGCAGAATGCAGAATGCAGAATGCAGAATGCAGAATGCAGATGCAGAATGCAGAATGCAGATGCAGAATGCAGGATGCAGAATGCAGAATGCAGAATGCAGAATGCAGAATGCAGAATGCAGAATGCAGATGCAGAATGCAGAATGCAGAATGCAGATGCAGATGCAGAATGCAGAATGCAGATGCAGATGCAGAATGCAGAATGCAGATGCAGATGCAGATGCAGAATGCAGATGCAGATGCAGAATGCAGATGCAGATGCAGAATGCAGATGCAGATGCAGAATGCAGATGCAGATGCAGAATGCAGATGCAGATGCAGAATGCAGATGCAGATGCAAAATGCAGATGCAGATGCAAAATGCAGATGCAGATGCAGAATGCAGATGCAGATGCAAAATGCAGATGCAGATGCAGAATGCAGATGCAGATGCAGAATGCAGATGCAGATGCAGAATGCAGATGCAGATGCAGAATGCAGATGCAGAATGCAGATGCAGATGCAGAATGCAGATGCAGATGCAGAATGCAGATGCAGATGCAGAATGCAGATGCAGATGCAGAATGCAGATGCAGATACAGATGCAGAATGCAGAATGCAGAATGCAGAATGCAGAATGCAGAATGCAGAATGCAGCATGCAGAATGCAGAATGCAGAATGCAGAATGCAATATGCAGAATGCAGAATACAGAATGCAGAATGCAGAATCCAGATGCAGATGAAGAATGCAGAATGCAGAATGCAGAATCAAGATGCAGATTGCAGAATGCAGAATGCAGAATCCAGATGCAGATTGCAGAATCCAGATGCAGATTGCAGAATGCAGAATGCAGAATGCAGAATGCAGAATGCAGAATCCAGATGCAGATTGCAGAATGCAGAATGCAGAATCCAGATGCAGATTGCAGAATGCAGAATCCAGAATCCAGATGCAGATGCAGAATGCAGAATCCAGATGCAGATGCAGATGCACTGTTTATAACTGTGATACGGTTTGATATTAATTATACCAACTAGTTACTATCATAACCATCGATAATATCATAACTAATATTATTATCATTATTATCCTAATTACTGTCATTACTATCATAACTATCATTAATATCATCACTATCATCTATATCATTATTACGGATATCAAGGATATCAAGGATATCAATGATATCAAGGATATCAAGGATATCCAGGATATCAAAGATATCGGAGATATCGAGGATATCAAGGATTTCAAGGATATCAGGGATATCAGGAATATCAGGGATATCGAGGATATCAGGGATATCAAGGATATCAGGGATATCAAGGATATCAGGGATATCAAGGATATCAGTGATATCAAGGATATCAGGGATATCAAGAATATCAGGGATATCAAGGATATCAGGGATATCAAGGATATCAGGGATATCAAGGATATCAGGGATATCAAGGATATCAGGGATATCAAGGATATCAGGGATATCAAGGATATCAGGGATATCAAGGATATCAGGGATATCAAGGATATCAGGGATATCAAAAATATCAGGGATATCAAGGATATCAGGGATATCCAGGATATCAGGGATATCCAGGGTATCAGGGATATCAGGGATATCAGGGATATCAGGGATATCAGGGATATCAGGGATATCAGGGATATCAGGGATATCAGGGATATCAGGGATATCAGGGATATCAGGGATATCAGGGATATCAGGGATATCAGGGATATCAGGGATATCAGGGATATCAGGGATATCAGGGATATCAGGGATATCAGGGATATCAGGGATATCAGGGATATCAGGGATATCAGGGATATCAGGGATATCAGGGATATCAGGGATATCAGGGATATCAGGGATATCAGGGATATCAGGGATATCAGGGATATCAGGGATATCAGGGATATCAGGGATATCAGGGATATCAGGGATATCAGGGATATCAGGGATATCAGGGATATCAGGGATATCAGGGATATCAGGGATATCAGGGATATCAGGGATATCAGGGATATCAGGGATATCAGGGATATCAGGGATATCAGGGATATCAAGGATATCAGGGATATCAGGGATATCAGGGATATCAGGGATATCAGGAATATCAGGGATATCAGGGATATCAGGGATATCAGGGATATCAGGGATATCAGGGATATCAGGGATATCAGGGATATCAAGGATATCAGGGATATCAGGGATATCAGGGATATAATATCATTGATATTAAGGATATCCAAGGATATCTTATGATCGTCATCGTCACCGTCACCGTAACCGTCACCGTCACCGTCACCGTCACCGTTACCGTCAGCGTCACCGTCACCGTCACCGTCACCGCCACCGCCACCGCCACCGCCACCGCCACCGCCACCGCTACCGCCACCGCCACCGCCACCGCCACCGCCGACGTCACCGTCACCGTCACCGTCACCGTCACCGTCACCGTCGGCGTCACCGTCACCGTCACCGTCACCGAAACCACCACCGCAACCATTATCATCATCATCATCATCATCATCATCATCACCATTATCATCATCATCATTATCACTATCATCATTACCATCATAACCATCAAGGGATATCATCATAACCATCAAGGGATATCATAACCATCAGGGATATCAGGGATATCAGGGATATCAGGGATATCAGGGATATCAGGGATATCAGGGATATCAGGGTTATCAGGGATATCAGGGATATCAGGGATATCAGGAATATCAGGGATATCAGGGATATCAGGGATATCAGGGATATCAGGGATATCAGGAATATCAGGGATATCAAGGATATCAGGGATATCAGGGATATCAGGGATATCAGGGATATCAGGGATATCAGGGATATCAGGGATATCAGGGATATCAGGGATATCAGGGATATCAGGGATATCAGGGATATCAGGGATATCAGGGATATCAGGGATATCAGGGATATCAGGGATATCAGGGATATCAGGGATATCAGGGATATCAGGGATATCAGGGATATCAGGGATATCAGGGATATCGCGGATATCGGGGATATCAGGGATATCGGGGATATCAGGGATATCGGGGATATCAGGGATATCGAGGATATCAGGGATATCGAGGATATCAGGGATATCAGGGATATCAGGGATATCAGGGATATCAGGGATATCAGGGATATCAGGGATATCAGGGATATCAGGGATATCAGGGATATCAGGGATATCAGGGATATCCAGGATATCAGGGATATCAGGGATATCAGGGATATCAGGGATATCAGGGATATCAGGGATATCCAGGATATCAGGGATATCAGGGATATCAGGGATATCAGGGATATCAGGGATATCAGGGATATCAGGAATATCAGGGATATCAGGGATATCAGGGATATCAGGGATATCAGGGATATCAGGGATATCAGGGATATCAGGGATATCAGGGATATCAGGGATATCAGGGATATCAGGGATATCAGGGATATCAGGGATATCAGGGATATCAGGGATATCAGGGATATCAGGGATATCAGGGATATCAGGGATATCAGGGATATCAGGGATATCAGGGATATCAGGGATATCAGGGATATCAGGGATATCAGGGATATCAGGGATATCAGGGATATCAGGGATATCAGGGATATCAGGGATATCAGGGATATCAGGGATATCAGGGATATCCAGGATATCAGGGATATCAGGGATATCAGGGATATCCAGGATATCAGGGATATCAGGGATATCAGGGATATCAGGGATATCAGGGATATCAGGGATATCAGGGATATCAGGGATATCAGGGATATCCAGGATATCAGGGATATCAGGGATATCAGGGATATCAGGGATATCAGGGATATCAGGGATATCAGGGATATCAGGGATATCAGGGATATCAGGGATATCAGGGATATCAGGGATATCAGGGATATCAGGGATATCAGGGATATCAGGGATATCAGGGATATCAGGGATATCAGGGATATCAGGGATATCAGGGATATCAGGGATATCAGGGATATCAGGGATATCCAGGATATCAGGGATATCAGGGATATCAGGGATATCAGGGATATCAGGGATATCAGGGATATCAGGGATATCAGGGATATCAGGGATATCAGGGATATCAGGGATATCAGGGATATCAGGGATATCAGGGATATCAGGGATATCAGGGATATCAGGGATATCAGGGATATCAGGGATATCAGGGATATCAGGGATATCAGGGATATCAGGGATATCAGGGATATCAGGGATATCCGGGATATCAGGGATATCAGGGATATCAGGGATATCAGGGATATCAGGGATATCAGGGATATCAGGGATATCAGGGATATCAGGGATATCAGGGATATCAGGGATATCAGGGATATCAGGGATATCAGGGATATCAGGGATATCCAGGATATCAGGGATATCAGGGATATCAGGGATATCAGGGATATCAGGGATATCAGGGATATCAGGGATATCAGGGATATCAGGGATATCAGGGATATCAGGGATATCAGGGATATCAGGGATATCAGGGATATCAGGGATATCAGGGATATCAGGGATATCAGGGATATCAGGGATATCAGGGATATCAGGGATATCAGGGATATCAGGGATATCATGGATATCAGGGATATCAGGGATATCCAGGATATCAGGGATATCCAGGATATCAGGGATATCCAGGATATCAGGGATATCCAGGATATCAGGAATATCAGGGATATCAGGGATATCAGGGATATCAGGGATATCAGGGATATCAGGGATATCAGGGATATCAGGGATATCAGGGATATCAGGGATATCAGGGATATCAGGGATATCAGGGATATCAGGGATATCAGGGATATCAGGGATATCAGGGATATCAGGGATATCCAGGATATCAGGGATATCAGGGATATCAGGGATATCAGGGATATCAGGGATATCAGGGATATCAGGGATATCAGGGATATCAGGGATATCCAGGATATCAGGGATATCAGGGATATCAGGGATATCAGGGATATCGGGGATATCAGGGATATCGGGGATATCGGGGATATCGGGGATATCGGGGATATCGGGGATATCGGGGATATCTGGGATATCGGGGATATCAGGGATATCAGGGATATCAGGGATATCAGGGATATCAGGGATATCAGGGATATCAGGGATATCAGGGATATCAGGGATATCAGGGATATCCAGGATATCAGGGATATCAGGGATATCAGGGATATCAGGGATATCGGGGATATCAGGGATATCGGGGATATCGGGGATATCGGGGATATCGGGGATATCTGGGATATCGGGGATATCAGGGATATCAGGGATATCAGGGATATCAGGTATATCAGGGATATCAGGGATATCAGGGATATCAGGGATATCAGGAATATCAGGGATATCAGGGATATCAGGGATATCAGGGATATCAGGGATATCAACGATATCAAGGATATCAAGGATATCAAGGATATCAACGATATCAAGGATATCAAGGATATCAAGGATATCAAGGATATCAAGGATATCAAGGATATCAAGGATATCAAGGATATCAAGGATATCAAGGATATCGGAACGAACGACTGCCAAAACTAAAACCCTACCGTTTCCAATTGACGAACGACTGCCAAAACTGAAACCCTGCCGTTTTTAATTAACGAACGACTGCCAAAACTAAAACCCTGCCGTTTTTAATTAACGAGCGATTGCCAAAACTAGAACCCTACCGTTTTTAATTGACGAACGACTGACAAAACTAAAACCCTGCCGTTTCTAAGAATCGAACGACTGCCAAAACGAGAGCCGAGGCTTTATTCATGAACGAACGATTGCCGAAACTAAAACCCTGCCGTTTTCAATTAACGAACAACTGCAAAAACTAAAACACTGCCGTTTTTAATTAACGAACGACCGCCAAAACTAAAACCCTGCCGTTTTCAATTATTGCACGACTGCAAAACCGAGACCCGCGCCTTTATTCGTAAACGAACGACTGCCAAAACTGAAACCCTACCGTTTTTTATTGACGAACGACTGCCAAAACGAGAACCGAGCCTTTATTCATGAACGAACGACTGCCAAAATTCAAACCCTGCCGTTTTTATTCACGATCAAGGATATCGAGGATATCGAGGATATCGAGGATATCGAGGATATCGAGGATATCGAGGATATCGAGGATATCGAGGATATCGAGGATATCGAGGATATCGAGGATAACGAGGATATCGAGGATATCGAGGATATCGAGAATATCGAGATTATCGAGGATATCGAGGATATCGAGGATATCGAGGATATCGAGGATACCGAGGATATCGAGGATACCGAGGATACCGAGGATACCGAGGATACCGAGGATACCGAGGATATCGAGGATATCGAGGATATCGAGGATATCGAGGATATCGAGGATATCGAGGATATCGAGGATATCGAGGATATCGAGGATATCGAGGATATCGAGGATATCGAGGATATCGAGGATATCGAGGATATCGAGGATATCAAGGATATCAATGATGCAGATGCAGAATCCAGATGCAGATGCAGAATCCAGATGCAGATGCAGAATGCAGATGCAGATACAGAATGCAGATGCAGATGCAGAATGCAGATGCAGATGCAGAATGCAGATGCAGATGCAGAATGCAGATGCAGATGCAGAATGCAGATGCAGATGCAGAATGCAGATGCAGATGCAGAATGCAGATGCAGATGCAGAATGCAGATGCAGAATGCAGATGCAGATGCAGAATGCAGATGCAGATGCAGAATGCAGATGCAGATGCAGAATGCAGATGCAGATGCAGAATGCAGATGCAGATACAGATGCAGAATGCAGAATGCAGAATGCAGAATGCAGAATGCAGAATGCAGAATGCAGAATGCAGAATGCAGAATGCAGAATGCAGAATGCAGAATACAGAATGCAGAATGCAGAATCCAGATGCAGATGCAGAATGCAGAATGCAGAATGCAGAATCAAGATGCAGATTGCAGAATGCAGAATGCAGAATGCAGAATGCAGAATGCAGAATGCAGAATGCAGAATGCAGAATGCAGAATGCAGATGCAGAATGCAGAATGCAGAATGCAGATGCAGAATGCAGAATGCAGAATGCAGATGCAGAATGCAGAATGCAGAATGCAGATGCAGAATGCAGAATGCAGAATGCAGAATGCAGATGCAGAATGCAGAATGCAGAATGCAGAATGCAGAATGCAGAATGCAGAATGCAGAATGCAGAATGCAGAATGCAGAATGCAGAATGCAGAATGCAGAATGCAGAATGCAGAATGCAGAATGCAGAATGCAGAATGCAGAATGCAGAATGCAGAATGCAGAATGCAGAATGCAGAATGCAGAATGCAGAATGCAGAATGCAGATGCAGAATGCAGAATGCAGAATGCAGAATGCAGAATGCAGAATGCATAATGCAGAATGCAGAATGCAGAATGCAGAATGCAGAATGCAGATGCAGAATGCAGAATGCAGAATGCAGATGCAGAATGCAGATGCAGAATGCAGAATGCAGAATGCAGAATGCAGAATGCAGATGCAGAATGCAGAATGCAGAATGCAGATGCAGAATGCAGGATGCAGAATGCAGAATGCAGATGCAGATGCAGAATGCAGAATGCAGAATGCAGAATGCAGAATGCAGATGCAGAATGCAGGATGCAGAATGCAGAATGCAGAATGCAGAATGCAGAATGCAGAATGCAGATGCAGAATGCAGAATGCAGAATGCAGAATGCAGATGCAGAATGCAGAATGCAGAATGCAGAATGCAGAATGCAGAATGCAGAATGCAGAATGCAGAATGCAGAATGCAGAATGCAGATGCAGAATGCAGAATGCAGAATGCAGAATGCAGAATGCAGAATGCAGAATGCAGAATGCAGAATGCAGAATGCAGAATGCAGAATGCAGAATGCAGAATGCAGAATGCAGAATGCAGAATGCAGAATGCAGAATGCAGAATGCAGAATGCAGAATGCAGAATGCAGAATGCAGAATGCAGAATGCAGAATGCAGAATGCAGATGCAGAATGCAGAATGCAGAATGCAGAATGCAGAATGCAGAATGCATAATGCAGAATGCAGAATGCAGAATGCAGAATGCAGAATGCAGATGCAGAATGCAGAATGCAGAATGCAGATGCAGAATGCAGATGCAGAATGCAGAATGCAGAATGCAGAATGCAGAATGCAGATGCAGAATGCAGAATGCAGAATGCAGATGCAGAATGCAGGATGCAGAATGCAGAATGCAGATGCAGATGCAGAATGCAGAATGCAGAATGCAGAATGCAGAATGCAGATGCAGAATGCAGGATGCAGAATGCAGAATGCAGAATGCAGAATGCAGAATGCAGAATGCAGATGCAGAATGCAGAATGCAGAATGCAGAATGCAGATGCAGAATGCAGAATGCAGAATGCAGAATGCAGAATGCAGAATGCAGAATGCAGAATGCAGAATGCAGAATGCAGAATGCAGATGCAGAATGCAGAATGCAGAATGCAGAATGCAGAATGCAGAATGCAGAATGCAGATGCAGAATGCAGAATGCAGAATGCAGATGCAGAATGCAGAATGCAGAATGCAGAATGCAGAATGCAGAATGCAGATGCAGAATGCAGAATGCAGAATGCAGATGCAGATGCAGAATGCAGAATGCAGAATGCAGAATGCAGAATGCAGAATGCAGAATGCAGAATGCAGAATGCAGAATGCAGAATGCAGAATGCAGAATGCAGAATGCAGAATGCAGATGCAGAATGCAGAATGCAGAATGCAGATGCAGAATGCAGAATGCAGAATGCAGATGCAGAATGCAGAATGCAGAATGCAGATGCAGAATGCAGAATGCAGAATGCAGAATGCAGATGCAGAATGCAGAATGCAGAATGCAGAATGCAGAATGCAGAATGCAGATGCAGAATGCAGGATGCAGAATGCAGAATGCAGAATGCAGATGCAGAATGCAGAATGCAGAATGCAGAATGCAGAATGCAGAATGCAGAATGCAGAATGCAGATGCAGAATGCAGAATGCAGAATGCAGATGCAGAATGCAGAATGCAGATGCAGAATGCAGAATGCAGAATGCAGAATGCAGATGCAGAATGCAGGATGCAGAATGCAGAATGCAGAATGCAGAATGCAGAATGCAGAATGCAGAATGCAGATGCAGAATGCAGGATGCAGAATGCAGATGCAGAATGCAGAATGCAGAATGCAGAATGCAGAATGCAGAATGCAGAATGCAGAATGCAGAATGCAGAATGCAGAATGCAGAATGCAGATGCAGAATGCAGAATGCAGAATGCAGAATGCAGAATGCAGAATGCAGAATGCAGAATGCAGATGCAGAATGCAGAATGCAGATGCAGAATGCAGAATGCAGAATGCAGAATGCAGAATGCAGAATGCAGAATGCAGAATGCAGAATGCAGAATGCAGAATGCAGAATGCAGATGCAGAATGCAGAATGCAGAATGCAGAATGCAGAATGCAGAATGCAGAATGCAGAATGCAGAATGCAGAATGCAGAATGCAGAATGCAGAATGCAGAAGCAGAATGCAGAATGCAGAAGGCAGGATGCAGAATGCAGAATGCAGAATGCAGAATGCAGAATGCAGAATGCAGAATGCAGATGCAGAATGCAGGATGCAGAATGCAGAATGCAGAATGCAGAATGCAGAATGCAGAATGCAGAATGCAGAATGCAGAATGCAGAATGCAGAATGCAGAATGCAGAATGCAGAATGCAGAATGCAGAATGCAGATGCAGAATGCAGAATGCAGAATGCAGATGCAGAATGCAGAATGCAGAATGCAGATGCAGAATGCAGAATGCAGAATGCAGATGCAGAATGCAGAATGCAGAATGCAGAATGCAGATGCAGAATGCAGAATGCAGAATGCAGAATGCAGAATGCAGAATGCAGATGCAGAATGCAGGATGCAGAATGCAGAATGCAGAATGCAGATGCAGAATGCAGAATGCAGAATGCAGAATGCAGAATGCAGAATGCAGAATGCAGAATGCAGAATGCAGAATGCAGAATGCAGAAGCAGAATGCAGAATGCAGAAGGCAGGATGCAGAATGCAGAATGCAGAATGCAGAATGCAGAATGCAGAATGCAGAATGCAGATGCAGAATGCAGGATGCAGAATGCAGAATGCAGAATGCAGAATGCAGAATGCAGAATGCAGAATGCAGAATGCAGAATGCAGAATGCAGAATGCAGAATGCAGAATGCAGAATGCAGAATGCAGAATGCAGATGCAGAATGCAGAATGCAGAATGCAGATGCAGAATGCAGAATGCAGAATGCAGATGCAGAATGCAGAATGCAGAATGCAGATGCAGAATGCAGAATGCAGAATGCAGAATGCAGATGCAGAATGCAGAATGCAGAATGCAGAATGCAGAATGCAGAATGCAGATGCAGAATGCAGGATGCAGAATGCAGAATGCAGAATGCAGATGCAGAATGCAGAATGCAGAATGCAGATGCAGAATGCAGAATGCAGAATGCAGAATGCAGAATGCAGAATGCAGATGCAGAATGCAGAATGCAGAATGCAGATGCAGATGCAGAATGCAGAATGCAGAATGCAGAATGCAGAATGCAGAATGCAGAATGCAGAATGCAGAATGCAGAATGCAGAATGCAGAATGCAGAATGCAGAATGCAGAATGCAGATGCAGAATGCAGAATGCAGAATGCAGATGCAGAATGCAGAATGCAGAATGCAGATGCAGAATGCAGAATGCAGAATGCAGATGCAGAATGCAGAATGCAGAATGCAGAATGCAGATGCAGAATGCAGAATGCAGAATGCAGAATGCAGAATGCAGAATGCAGATGCAGAATGCAGGATGCAGAATGCAGAATGCAGAATGCAGATGCAGAATGCAGAATGCAGAATGCAGAATGCAGAATGCAGAATGCAGAATGCAGAATGCAGATGCAGAATGCAGAATGCAGAATGCAGATGCAGAATGCAGAATGCAGATGCAGAATGCAGAATGCAGAATGCAGAATGCAGATGCAGAATGCAGGATGCAGAATGCAGAATGCAGAATGCAGAATGCAGAATGCAGAATGCAGAATGCAGATGCAGAATGCAGGATGCAGAATGCAGATGCAGAATGCAGAATGCAGAATGCAGAATGCAGAATGCAGAATGCAGAATGCAGAATGCAGAATGCAGAATGCAGAATGCAGAATGCAGATGCAGAATGCAGAATGCAGAATGCAGAATGCAGAATGCAGAATGCAGAATGCAGAATGCAGATGCAGAATGCAGAATGCAGATGCAGAATGCAGAATGCAGAATGCAGAATGCAGAATGCAGAATGCAGAATGCAGAATGCAGAATGCAGAATGCAGAATGCAGAATGCAGATGCAGAATGCAGAATGCAGAATGCAGAATGCAGAATGCAGAATGCAGAATGCAGAATGCAGAATGCAGAATGCAGAATGCAGAATGCAGAATGCAGAAGCAGAATGCAGAATGCAGAAGGCAGGATGCAGAATGCAGAATGCAGAATGCAGAATGCAGAATGCAGAATGCAGAATGCAGATGCAGAATGCAGGATGCAGAATGCAGAATGCAGAATGCAGAATGCAGAATGCAGAATGCAGAATGCAGAATGCAGAATGCAGAATGCAGAATGCAGAATGCAGAATGCAGAATGCAGAATGCAGAATGCAGATGCAGAATGCAGAATGCAGAATGCAGAATGCAGAATGCAGAATGCAGAATGCAGAATGCAGAATGCAGATGCAGAATGCAGAATGCAGAATGCAGATGCAGAATGCAGAATGCAGAATGCAGAATGCAGAATGCAGAATGCAGAATGCAGAATGCAGAATGCAGAATGCAGAATGCAGAATGCAGATGCAGAATGCAGAATGCAGAATGCAGATGCAGAATGCAGAATGCAGAATGCAGATGCAGATGCAGAATGCAGAATGCAGAATGCAGATGCAGAATGCAGAATGCAGATGCAGAATGCAGGATGCAGAATGCAGAATGCAGAATGCAGAATGCAGAATGCAGAATGCAGAATGCAGAATGCAGAATGCAGATGCAGAATGCAGAATGCAGAATGCAGAATGCAGAATGCAGAATGCAGAATGCAGAATGCAGAATGCAGAATGCAGAATGCAGAATGCAGAATCCAGAATGCAGAATGCAGAATGCAGAATGCAGATGCAGAATGCAGAATGCAGAATGCAGAATGCAGAATGCAGATGCAGAATGCAGAATGCAGAATGCAGATGCAGAATGCAGGATGCAGAATGCAGAATGCAGATGCAGATGCAGAATGCAGAATGCAGATGCAGAATGCAGAATGCAGATGCAGAATGCAGAATGCAGAATGCAGAATGCAGAATGCAGATGCAGAATGCAGATGCAGAATGCAGAATGCAGATGCAGAATGCAGGATGCAGAATGCAGAATGCAGATGCAGATGCAGAATGCAGAATGCAGAATGCAGAATGCAGAATGCAGAATGCAGATGCAGAATGCAGGATGCAGAATGCAGAATGCAGATGCAGAATGCAGAATGCAGATGCAGAATGCAGAATGCAGAATGCAGAATGCAGAATGCAGATGCAGAATGCAGAATGCAGAATGCAGATGCAGAATGCAGAATGCAGAATGCAGATGCAGAATGCAGGATGCAGAATGCAGAATGCAGATGCAGAATGCAGAATGCAGATGCAGAATGCAGAATGCAGAATGCAGAATGCAGAATGCAGATGCAGAATGCAGAATGCAGAATGCAGATGCAGAATGCAGGATGCAGAATGCAGAATGCAGATGCAGATGCAGAATGCAGAATGCAGAATGCAGAATGCAGATGCAGAATGCAGAATGCAGAATGCAGAATGCAGAATGCAGAATGCAGAATGCAGAATGCAGAATGCAGAATGCAGAATGCAGAATGCAGAATGCAGAATGCAGATGCAGAATGCAGAATGCAGATGCAGAATGCAGAATGCAGATGCAGAATGCAGAATGCAGATGCAGAATGCAGAATGCAGATGCAGAATGCAGATGCAGAATGCAGAATGCAGAATGCAGAATGCAGAATGCAGAATGCAGAATGCAGAATGCAGAATGCAGAATGCAGAATGCAGAATGCAGAATGCAGAATGCAGAATGCAGAATGCAGAATGCAGAATGCAGAATGCAGAATGCAGATGCAGAATGCAGAATGCAGAATGCAGAATGCAGAATGCAGAATGCAGAATGCAGAATGCAGAATGCAGAATGCAGAATGCAGAATGCAGATGCAGAATGCAGAATGCAGAATGCAGAATGCAGAATGCAGAATGCAGAATGCAGAATGCAGATGCAGAATGCAGAATGCAGAATGCAGATGCAGATGCAGAATGCAGAATGCAGAATGCAGATGCAGAATGCAGGATGCAGAATGCAGAATGCAGAATGCAGAATGCAGAATGCAGAATGCAGAATGCAGAATGCAGAATGCAGAATGCAGAATGCAGAATGCAGAATGCAGAATGCAGATGCAGAATGCAGAATGCAGAATGCAGAATGCAGAATGCAATATGCAGAATGCAGAATACAGAATGCAGAATGCAGAATCCAGATGCAGATGAAGAATGCAGAATGCAGAATGCAGAATCAAGATGCAGATTGCAGAATGCAGAATGCAGAATCCAGATGCAGATTGCAGAATCCAGATGCAGATTGCAGAATGCAGAATGCAGAATGCAGAATGCAGAATGCAGAATCCAGATGCAGATTGCAGAATGCAGAATGCAGAATCCAGATGCAGATTGCAGAATGCAGAATCCAGAATCCAGATGCAGATGCAGAATGCAGAATCCAGATGCAGATGCAGATGCACTGTTTATAACTGTGATACGGTTTGATATTAATTATACCAACTAGTTACTATCATAACCATCGATAATATCATAACTAATATTATTATCATTATTATCCTAATTACTGTCATTACTATCATAACTATCATTAATATCATCACTATCATCTATATCATTATTACGGATATCAAGGATATCAAGGATATCAATGATATCAAGGATATCAAGGATATCCAGGATATCAAAGATATCGGAGATATCGAGGATATCAAGGATTTCAAGGATATCAGGGATATCAGGAATATCAGGGATATCGAGGATATCAGGGATATCAAGGATATCAGGGATATCAAGGATATCAGGGATATCAAGGATATCAGTGATATCAAGGATATCAGGGATATCAAGAATATCAGGGATATCAAGGATATCAGGGATATCAAGGATATCAGGGATATCAAGGATATCAGGGATATCAAGGATATCAGGGATATCAAGGATATCAGGGATATCAAGGATATCAGGGATATCAAGGATATCAGGGATATCAAGGATATCAGGGATATCAAAAATATCAGGGATATCAAGGATATCAGGGATATCCAGGATATCAGGGATATCCAGGGTATCAGGGATATCAGGGATATCAGGGATATCAGGGATATCAGGGATATCAGGGATATCAGGGATATCAGGGATATCAGGGATATCAGGGATATCAGGGATATCAGGGATATCAGGGATATCAGGGATATCAGGGATATCAGGGATATCAGGGATATCAGGGATATCAGGGATATCAGGGATATCAGGGATATCAGGGATATCAGGGATATCAGGGATATCAGGGATATCAGGGATATCAGGGATATCAGGGATATCAGGGATATCAGGGATATCAGGGATATCAGGGATATCAGGGATATCAGGGATATCAGGGATATCAGGGATATCAGGGATATCAGGGATATCAGGGATATCAGGGATATCAGGGATATCAGGGATATCAGGGATATCAGGGATATCAGGGATATCAGGGATATCAGGGATATCAGGGATATCAGGGATATCAGGGATATCAGGGATATTAAGGATATCAGGGATATCAGGGATATCAGGGATATCAGGGATATCAGGAATATCAGGGATATCAGGGATATCAGGGATATCAGGGATATCAGGGATATCAGGGATATCAGGGATATCAGGGATATCAAGGATATCAGGGATATCAGGGATATCAGGGATATAATATCATTGATATTAAGGATATCCAAGGATATCTTATGATCGTCATCGTCACCGTCACCGTAACCGTCACCGTCACCGTCACCGTCACCGTTACCGTCAGCGTCACCGTCACCGTCACCGTCACCGCCACCGCCACCGCCACCGCCACCGCCACCGCCACCGCTACCGCCACCGCCACCGCCACCGCCACCGCCGACGTCACCGTCACCGTCACCGTCACCGTCACCGTCACCGTCGGCGTCACCGTCACCGTCACCGTCACCGAAACCACCACCGCAACCATTATCATCATCATCATCATCATCATCATCATCACCATTATCATCATCATCATTATCACTATCATCATTACCATCATAACCATCAAGGGATATCATCATAACCATCAAGGGATATCATAACCATCAGGGATATCAGGGATATCAGGGATATCAGGGATATCAGGGATATCAGGGATATCAGGGATATCAGGGTTATCAGGGATATCAGGGATATCAGGGATATCAGGAATATCAGGGATATCAGGGATATCAGGGATATCAGGGATATCAGGGATATCAGGAATATCAGGGATATCAAGGATATCAGGGATATCAGGGATATCAGGGATATCAGGGATATCAGGGATATCAGGGATATCAGGGATATCAGGGATATCAGGGATATCAGGGATATCAGGGATATCAGGGATATCAGGGATATCAGGGATATCAGGGATATCAGGGATATCAGGGATATCAGGGATATCAGGGATATCAGGGATATCAGGGATATCAGGGATATCCGGGATATCAGGGATATCAGGGATATCAGGGATATCAGGGATATCAGGGATATCAGGGATATCAGGGATATCAGGGATATCAGGGATATCAGGGATATCAGGGATATCAGGGATATCAGGGATATCAGGGATATCAGGGATATCAGGGATATCAGGGATATCAGGGATATCGCGGATATCGGGGATATCAGGGATATCGGGGATATCAGGGATATCGGGGATATCAGGGATATCGAGGATATCAGGGATATCGAGGATATCAGGGATATCAGGGATATCAGGGATATCAGGGATATCAGGGATATCAGGGATATCAGGGATATCAGGGATATCAGGGATATCAGGGATATCAGGGATATCAGGGATATCCAGGATATCAGGGATATCAGGGATATCAGGGATATCAGGGATATCAGGGATATCAGGGATATCCAGGATATCAGGGATATCAGGGATATCAGGGATATCAGGGATATCAGGGATATCAGGGATATCAGGAATATCAGGGATATCAGGGATATCAGGGATATCAGGGATATCAGGGATATCAGGGATATCAGGGATATCAGGGATATCAGGGATATCAGGGATATCAGGGATATCAGGGATATCAGGGATATCAGGGATATCAGGGATATCAGGGATATCAGGGATATCAGGGATATCAGGGATATCAGGGATATCAGGGATATCAGGGATATCAGGGATATCAGGGATATCAGGGATATCAGGGATATCAGGGATATCAGGGATATCAGGGATATCAGGGATATCAGGGATATCAGGGATATCAGGGATATCAGGGATATCAGGGATATCCAGGATATCAGGGATATCAGGGATATCAGGGATATCCAGGATATCAGGGATATCAGGGATATCAGGGATATCAGGGATATCAGGGATATCAGGGATATCAGGGATATCAGGGATATCAGGGATATCCAGGATATCAGGGATATCAGGGATATCAGGGATATCAGGGATATCAGGGATATCAGGGATATCAGGGATATCAGGGATATCAGGGATATCAGGGATATCAGGGATATCAGGGATATCAGGGATATCAGGGATATCAGGGATATCAGGGATATCAGGGATATCAGGGATATCAGGGATATCAGGGATATCAGGGATATCAGGGATATCAGGGATATCAGGGATATCCAGGATATCAGGGATATCAGGGATATCAGGGATATCAGGGATATCAGGGATATCAGGGATATCAGGGATATCAGGGATATCAGGGATATCAGGGATATCAGGGATATCAGGGATATCAGGGATATCAGGGATATCAGGGATATCAGGGATATCAGGGATATCAGGGATATCAGGGATATCAGGGATATCAGGGATATCAGGGATATCAGGGATATCAGGGATATCAGGGATATCCGGGATATCAGGGATATCAGGGATATCAGGGATATCAGGGATATCAGGGATATCAGGGATATCAGGGATATCAGGGATATCAGGGATATCAGGGATATCAGGGATATCAGGGATATCAGGGATATCAGGGATATCAGGGATATCAGGGATATCCAGGATATCAGGGATATCAGGGATATCAGGGATATCAGGGATATCAGGGATATCAGGGATATCAGGGATATCAGGGATATCAGGGATATCAGGGATATCAGGGATATCAGGGATATCAGGGATATCAGGGATATCAGGGATATCAGGGATATCAGGGATATCAGGGATATCAGGGATATCAGGGATATCAGGGATATCAGGGATATCAGGGATATCATGGATATCAGGGATATCAGGGATATCCAGGATATCAGGGATATCCAGGATATCAGGGATATCCAGGATATCAGGGATATCCAGGATATCAGGAATATCAGGGATATCAGGGATATCAGGGATATCAGGGATATCAGGGATATCAGGGATATCAGGGATATCAGGGATATCAGGGATATCAGGGATATCAGGGATATCAGGGATATCAGGGATATCAGGGATATCAGGGATATCAGGGATATCAGGGATATCAGGGATATCCAGGATATCAGGGATATCAGGGATATCAGGGATATCAGGGATATCAGGGATATCAGGGATATCAGGGATATCAGGGATATCAGGGATATCCAGGATATCAGGGATATCAGGGATATCAGGGATATCAGGGATATCGGGGATATCAGGGATATCGGGGATATCGGGGATATCGGGGATATCGGGGATATCGGGGATATCGGGGATATCTGGGATATCGGGGATATCAGGGATATCAGGGATATCAGGGATATCAGGGATATCAGGGATATCAGGGATATCAGGGATATCAGGGATATCAGGGATATCAGGGATATCCAGGATATCAGGGATATCAGGGATATCAGGGATATCAGGGATATCGGGGATATCAGGGATATCGGGGATATCGGGGATATCGGGGATATCGGGGATATCTGGGATATCGGGGATATCAGGGATATCAGGGATATCAGGGATATCAGGTATATCAGGGATATCAGGGATATCAGGGATATCAGGGATATCAGGAATATCAGGGATATCAGGGATATCAGGGATATCAGGGATATCAGGGATATCAACGATATCAAGGATATCAAGGATATCAAGGATATCAACGATATCAAGGATATCAAGGATATCAAGGATATCAAGGATATCAAGGATATCAAGGATATCAAGGATATCAAGGATATCAAGGATATCAAGGATATCGGAACGAACGACTGCCAAAACTAAAACCCTACCGTTTCCAATTGACGAACGACTGCCAAAACTGAAACCCTGCCGTTTTTAATTAACGAACGACTGCCAAAACTAAAACCCTGCCGTTTTTAATTAACGAGCGATTGCCAAAACTAGAACCCTACCGTTTTTAATTGACGAACGACTGACAAAACTAAAACCCTGCCGTTTCTAAGAATCGAACGACTGCCAAAACGAGAGCCGAGGCTTTATTCATGAACGAACGATTGCCGAAACTAAAACCCTGCCGTTTTCAATTAACGAACAACTGCAAAAACTAAAACACTGCCGTTTTTAATTAACGAACGACCGCCAAAACTAAAACCCTGCCGTTTTCAATTATTGCACGACTGCAAAACCGAGACCCGCGCCTTTATTCGTAAACGAACGACTGCCAAAACTGAAACCCTACCGTTTTTTATTGACGAACGACTGCCAAAACGAGAACCGAGCCTTTATTCATGAACGAACGACTGCCAAAATTCAAACCCTGCCGTTTTTATTCACGATCAAGGATATCGAGGATATCGAGGATATCGAGGATATCGAGGATATCGAGGATATCGAGGATATCGAGGATATCGAGGATATCGAGGATATCGAGGATATCGAGGATAACGAGGATATCGAGGATATCGAGGATATCGAGAATATCGAGATTATCGAGGATATCGAGGATATCGAGGATATCGAGGATATCGAGGATACCGAGGATATCGAGGATACCGAGGATACCGAGGATACCGAGGATACCGAGGATACCGAGGATATCGAGGATATCGAGGATATCGAGGATATCGAGGATATCGAGGATATCGAGGATATCGAGGATATCGAGGATATCGAGGATATCGAGGATATCGAGGATATCGAGGATATCGAGGATATCGAGGATATCGAGGATATCAAGGATATCAATGATGCAGATGCAGAATCCAGATGCAGATGCAGAATCCAGATGCAGATGCAGAATGCAGATGCAGATACAGAATGCAGATGCAGATGCAGAATGCAGATGCAGATGCAGAATGCAGATGCAGATGCAGAATGCAGATGCAGATGCAGAATGCAGATGCAGATGCAGAATGCAGATGCAGATGCAGAATGCAGATGCAGATGCAGAATGCAGATGCAGAATGCAGATGCAGATGCAGAATGCAGATGCAGATGCAGAATGCAGATGCAGATGCAGAATGCAGATGCAGATGCAGAATGCAGATGCAGATACAGATGCAGAATGCAGAATGCAGAATGCAGAATGCAGAATGCAGAATGCAGAATGCAGAATGCAGAATGCAGAATGCAGAATGCAGAATGCAGAATACAGAATGCAGAATGCAGAATCCAGATGCAGATGCAGAATGCAGAATGCAGAATGCAGAATCAAGATGCAGATTGCAGAATGCAGAATGCAGAATGCAGAATGCAGAATGCAGAATGCAGAATGCAGAATGCAGAATGCAGAATGCAGATGCAGAATGCAGAATGCAGAATGCAGATGCAGAATGCAGAATGCAGAATGCAGATGCAGAATGCAGAATGCAGAATGCAGATGCAGAATGCAGAATGCAGAATGCAGAATGCAGATGCAGAATGCAGAATGCAGAATGCAGAATGCAGAATGCAGAATGCAGAATGCAGAATGCAGAATGCAGAATGCAGAATGCAGAATGCAGAATGCAGAATGCAGAATGCAGAATGCAGAATGCAGAATGCAGAATGCAGAATGCAGAATGCAGAATGCAGAATGCAGAATGCAGAATGCAGAATGCAGAATGCAGAATGCAGATGCAGAATGCAGAATGCAGAATGCAGAATGCAGAATGCAGAATGCATAATGCAGAATGCAGAATGCAGAATGCAGAATGCAGAATGCAGATGCAGAATGCAGAATGCAGAATGCAGATGCAGAATGCAGATGCAGAATGCAGAATGCAGAATGCAGAATGCAGAATGCAGATGCAGAATGCAGAATGCAGAATGCAGATGCAGAATGCAGGATGCAGAATGCAGAATGCAGATGCAGATGCAGAATGCAGAATGCAGAATGCAGAATGCAGAATGCAGATGCAGAATGCAGGATGCAGAATGCAGAATGCAGAATGCAGAATGCAGAATGCAGAATGCAGATGCAGAATGCAGAATGCAGAATGCAGAATGCAGATGCAGAATGCAGAATGCAGAATGCAGAATGCAGAATGCAGAATGCAGAATGCAGAATGCAGAATGCAGAATGCAGAATGCAGATGCAGAATGCAGAATGCAGAATGCAGAATGCAGAATGCAGAATGCAGAATGCAGAATGCAGAATGCAGAATGCAGAATGCAGAATGCAGAATGCAGAATGCAGAATGCAGAATGCAGAATGCAGAATGCAGAATGCAGAATGCAGAATGCAGAATGCAGAATGCAGAATGCAGAATGCAGAATGCAGAATGCAGAATGCAGATGCAGAATGCAGAATGCAGAATGCAGAATGCAGAATGCAGAATGCATAATGCAGAATGCAGAATGCAGAATGCAGAATGCAGAATGCAGATGCAGAATGCAGAATGCAGAATGCAGATGCAGAATGCAGATGCAGAATGCAGAATGCAGAATGCAGAATGCAGAATGCAGATGCAGAATGCAGAATGCAGAATGCAGATGCAGAATGCAGGATGCAGAATGCAGAATGCAGATGCAGATGCAGAATGCAGAATGCAGAATGCAGAATGCAGAATGCAGATGCAGAATGCAGGATGCAGAATGCAGAATGCAGAATGCAGAATGCAGAATGCAGAATGCAGATGCAGAATGCAGAATGCAGAATGCAGAATGCAGATGCAGAATGCAGAATGCAGAATGCAGAATGCAGAATGCAGAATGCAGAATGCAGAATGCAGAATGCAGAATGCAGAATGCAGATGCAGAATGCAGAATGCAGAATGCAGAATGCAGAATGCAGAATGCAGAATGCAGATGCAGAATGCAGAATGCAGAATGCAGATGCAGAATGCAGAATGCAGAATGCAGAATGCAGAATGCAGAATGCAGATGCAGAATGCAGAATGCAGAATGCAGATGCAGATGCAGAATGCAGAATGCAGAATGCAGAATGCAGAATGCAGAATGCAGAATGCAGAATGCAGAATGCAGAATGCAGAATGCAGAATGCAGAATGCAGAATGCAGAATGCAGATGCAGAATGCAGAATGCAGAATGCAGATGCAGAATGCAGAATGCAGAATGCAGATGCAGAATGCAGAATGCAGAATGCAGATGCAGAATGCAGAATGCAGAATGCAGAATGCAGATGCAGAATGCAGAATGCAGAATGCAGAATGCAGAATGCAGAATGCAGATGCAGAATGCAGGATGCAGAATGCAGAATGCAGAATGCAGATGCAGAATGCAGAATGCAGAATGCAGAATGCAGAATGCAGAATGCAGAATGCAGAATGCAGATGCAGAATGCAGAATGCAGAATGCAGATGCAGAATGCAGAATGCAGATGCAGAATGCAGAATGCAGAATGCAGAATGCAGATGCAGAATGCAGGATGCAGAATGCAGAATGCAGAATGCAGAATGCAGAATGCAGAATGCAGAATGCAGATGCAGAATGCAGGATGCAGAATGCAGATGCAGAATGCAGAATGCAGAATGCAGAATGCAGAATGCAGAATGCAGAATGCAGAATGCAGAATGCAGAATGCAGAATGCAGAATGCAGATGCAGAATGCAGAATGCAGAATGCAGAATGCAGAATGCAGAATGCAGAATGCAGAATGCAGATGCAGAATGCAGAATGCAGATGCAGAATGCAGAATGCAGAATGCAGAATGCAGAATGCAGAATGCAGAATGCAGAATGCAGAATGCAGAATGCAGAATGCAGAATGCAGATGCAGAATGCAGAATGCAGAATGCAGAATGCAGAATGCAGAATGCAGAATGCAGAATGCAGAATGCAGAATGCAGAATGCAGAATGCAGAATGCAGAAGCAGAATGCAGAATGCAGAAGGCAGGATGCAGAATGCAGAATGCAGAATGCAGAATGCAGAATGCAGAATGCAGAATGCAGATGCAGAATGCAGGATGCAGAATGCAGAATGCAGAATGCAGAATGCAGAATGCAGAATGCAGAATGCAGAATGCAGAATGCAGAATGCAGAATGCAGAATGCAGAATGCAGAATGCAGAATGCAGAATGCAGATGCAGAATGCAGAATGCAGAATGCAGATGCAGAATGCAGAATGCAGAATGCAGATGCAGAATGCAGAATGCAGAATGCAGATGCAGAATGCAGAATGCAGAATGCAGAATGCAGATGCAGAATGCAGAATGCAGAATGCAGAATGCAGAATGCAGAATGCAGATGCAGAATGCAGGATGCAGAATGCAGAATGCAGAATGCAGATGCAGAATGCAGAATGCAGAATGCAGAATGCAGAATGCAGAATGCAGAATGCAGAATGCAGAATGCAGAATGCAGAATGCAGAAGCAGAATGCAGAATGCAGAAGGCAGGATGCAGAATGCAGAATGCAGAATGCAGAATGCAGAATGCAGAATGCAGAATGCAGATGCAGAATGCAGGATGCAGAATGCAGAATGCAGAATGCAGAATGCAGAATGCAGAATGCAGAATGCAGAATGCAGAATGCAGAATGCAGAATGCAGAATGCAGAATGCAGAATGCAGAATGCAGAATGCAGATGCAGAATGCAGAATGCAGAATGCAGATGCAGAATGCAGAATGCAGAATGCAGATGCAGAATGCAGAATGCAGAATGCAGATGCAGAATGCAGAATGCAGAATGCAGAATGCAGATGCAGAATGCAGAATGCAGAATGCAGAATGCAGAATGCAGAATGCAGATGCAGAATGCAGGATGCAGAATGCAGAATGCAGAATGCAGATGCAGAATGCAGAATGCAGAATGCAGATGCAGAATGCAGAATGCAGAATGCAGAATGCAGAATGCAGAATGCAGATGCAGAATGCAGAATGCAGAATGCAGATGCAGATGCAGAATGCAGAATGCAGAATGCAGAATGCAGAATGCAGAATGCAGAATGCAGAATGCAGAATGCAGAATGCAGAATGCAGAATGCAGAATGCAGAATGCAGAATGCAGATGCAGAATGCAGAATGCAGAATGCAGATGCAGAATGCAGAATGCAGAATGCAGATGCAGAATGCAGAATGCAGAATGCAGATGCAGAATGCAGAATGCAGAATGCAGAATGCAGATGCAGAATGCAGAATGCAGAATGCAGAATGCAGAATGCAGAATGCAGATGCAGAATGCAGGATGCAGAATGCAGAATGCAGAATGCAGATGCAGAATGCAGAATGCAGAATGCAGAATGCAGAATGCAGAATGCAGAATGCAGAATGCAGATGCAGAATGCAGAATGCAGAATGCAGATGCAGAATGCAGAATGCAGATGCAGAATGCAGAATGCAGAATGCAGAATGCAGATGCAGAATGCAGGATGCAGAATGCAGAATGCAGAATGCAGAATGCAGAATGCAGAATGCAGAATGCAGATGCAGAATGCAGGATGCAGAATGCAGATGCAGAATGCAGAATGCAGAATGCAGAATGCAGAATGCAGAATGCAGAATGCAGAATGCAGAATGCAGAATGCAGAATGCAGAATGCAGATGCAGAATGCAGAATGCAGAATGCAGAATGCAGAATGCAGAATGCAGAATGCAGAATGCAGATGCAGAATGCAGAATGCAGATGCAGAATGCAGAATGCAGAATGCAGAATGCAGAATGCAGAATGCAGAATGCAGAATGCAGAATGCAGAATGCAGAATGCAGAATGCAGATGCAGAATGCAGAATGCAGAATGCAGAATGCAGAATGCAGAATGCAGAATGCAGAATGCAGAATGCAGAATGCAGAATGCAGAATGCAGAATGCAGAAGCAGAATGCAGAATGCAGAAGGCAGGATGCAGAATGCAGAATGCAGAATGCAGAATGCAGAATGCAGAATGCAGAATGCAGATGCAGAATGCAGGATGCAGAATGCAGAATGCAGAATGCAGAATGCAGAATGCAGAATGCAGAATGCAGAATGCAGAATGCAGAATGCAGAATGCAGAATGCAGAATGCAGAATGCAGAATGCAGAATGCAGATGCAGAATGCAGAATGCAGAATGCAGAATGCAGAATGCAGAATGCAGAATGCAGAATGCAGAATGCAGATGCAGAATGCAGAATGCAGAATGCAGATGCAGAATGCAGAATGCAGAATGCAGAATGCAGAATGCAGAATGCAGAATGCAGAATGCAGAATGCAGAATGCAGAATGCAGAATGCAGATGCAGAATGCAGAATGCAGAATGCAGATGCAGAATGCAGAATGCAGAATGCAGATGCAGATGCAGAATGCAGAATGCAGAATGCAGATGCAGAATGCAGAATGCAGATGCAGAATGCAGGATGCAGAATGCAGAATGCAGAATGCAGAATGCAGAATGCAGAATGCAGAATGCAGAATGCAGAATGCAGATGCAGAATGCAGAATGCAGAATGCAGAATGCAGAATGCAGAATGCAGAATGCAGAATGCAGAATGCAGAATGCAGAATGCAGAATGCAGAATCCAGAATGCAGAATGCAGAATGCAGAATGCAGATGCAGAATGCAGAATGCAGAATGCAGAATGCAGAATGCAGATGCAGAATGCAGAATGCAGAATGCAGATGCAGAATGCAGGATGCAGAATGCAGAATGCAGATGCAGATGCAGAATGCAGAATGCAGATGCAGAATGCAGAATGCAGATGCAGAATGCAGAATGCAGAATGCAGAATGCAGAATGCAGATGCAGAATGCAGATGCAGAATGCAGAATGCAGATGCAGAATGCAGGATGCAGAATGCAGAATGCAGATGCAGATGCAGAATGCAGAATGCAGAATGCAGAATGCAGAATGCAGAATGCAGATGCAGAATGCAGGATGCAGAATGCAGAATGCAGATGCAGAATGCAGAATGCAGATGCAGAATGCAGAATGCAGAATGCAGAATGCAGAATGCAGATGCAGAATGCAGAATGCAGAATGCAGATGCAGAATGCAGAATGCAGAATGCAGATGCAGAATGCAGGATGCAGAATGCAGAATGCAGATGCAGAATGCAGAATGCAGATGCAGAATGCAGAATGCAGAATGCAGAATGCAGAATGCAGATGCAGAATGCAGAATGCAGAATGCAGATGCAGAATGCAGGATGCAGAATGCAGAATGCAGATGCAGATGCAGAATGCAGAATGCAGAATGCAGAATGCAGATGCAGAATGCAGAATGCAGAATGCAGAATGCAGAATGCAGAATGCAGAATGCAGAATGCAGAATGCAGAATGCAGAATGCAGAATGCAGAATGCAGAATGCAGATGCAGAATGCAGAATGCAGATGCAGAATGCAGAATGCAGATGCAGAATGCAGAATGCAGATGCAGAATGCAGAATGCAGATGCAGAATGCAGATGCAGAATGCAGAATGCAGAATGCAGAATGCAGAATGCAGAATGCAGAATGCAGAATGCAGAATGCAGAATGCAGAATGCAGAATGCAGAATGCAGAATGCAGAATGCAGAATGCAGAATGCAGAATGCAGAATGCAGAATGCAGATGCAGAATGCAGAATGCAGAATGCAGAATGCAGAATGCAGAATGCAGAATGCAGAATGCAGAATGCAGAATGCAGAATGCAGAATGCAGATGCAGAATGCAGAATGCAGAATGCAGAATGCAGAATGCAGAATGCAGAATGCAGAATGCAGATGCAGAATGCAGAATGCAGAATGCAGATGCAGATGCAGAATGCAGAATGCAGAATGCAGATGCAGAATGCAGGATGCAGAATGCAGAATGCAGAATGCAGAATGCAGAATGCAGAATGCAGAATGCAGAATGCAGAATGCAGAATGCAGAATGCAGAATGCAGAATGCAGAATGCAGATGCAGAATGCAGAATGCAGAATGCAGAATGCAGAATGCAGAATGCAGAATGCAGAATGCAGAATGCAGAATGCAGAATGCAGAATGCAGAATGCAGAATGCAGAATGCAGAATGCAGAATGCAGAATGCAGAATGCAGAATGCAGATGCAGAATGCAGAATGCAGATGCAGAATGCAGGATGCAGAATGCAGAATGCAGAATGCAGAATGCAGAATGCAGAATGCAGAATGCAGATGCAGAATGCAGAATGCAGAATGCAGATGCAGATGCAGAATGCAGAATGCAGATGCAGATGCAGAATGCAGAATGCAGATGCAGATGCAGATGCAGAATGCAGATGCAGATGCAGAATGCAGATGCAGATGCAGAATGCAGATGCAGATGCAGAATGCAGATGCAGATGCAGAATGCAGATGCAGATGCAAAATGCAGATGCAGATGCAAAATGCAGATGCAGATGCAGAATGCAGATGCAGATGCAAAATGCAGATGCAGATGCAGAATGCAGATGCAGATGCAGAATGCAGATGCAGATGCAGAATGCAGATGCAGATGCAGAATGCAGATGCAGAATGCAGATGCAGATGCAGAATGCAGATGCAGATGCAGAATGCAGATGCAGATGCAGAATGCAGATGCAGATGCAGAATGCAGATGCAGATGCAGAATGCAGATGCAGATGCAGAATGCAGATGCAGATACAGATGCAGAATGCAGAATGCAGAATGCAGAATGCAGAATGCAGAATGCAGAATGCAGCATGCAGAATGCAGAATGCAGAATGCAGAATGCAATATGCAGAATGCAGAATACAGAATGCAGAATGCAGAATCCAGATGCAGATGAAGAATGCAGAATGCAGAATGCAGAATCAAGATGCAGATTGCAGAATGCAGAATGCAGAATCCAGATGCAGATTGCAGAATCCAGATGCAGATTGCAGAATGCAGAATGCAGAATGCAGAATGCAGAATGCAGAATCCAGATGCAGATTGCAGAATGCAGAATGCAGAATCCAGATGCAGATTGCAGAATGCAGAATCCAGAATCCAGATGCAGATGCAGAATGCAGAATCCAGATGCAGATGCAGATGCACTGTTTATAACTGTGATACGGTTTGATATTAATTATACCAACTAGTTACTATCATAACCATCGATAATATCATAACTAATATTATTATCATTATTATCCTAATTACTGTCATTACTATCATAACTATCATTAATATCATCACTATCATCTATATCATTATTACGGATATCAAGGATATCAAGGATATCAATGATATCAAGGATATCCAGGATATCAAAGATATCGGAGATATCGAGGATATCAAGGATTTCAAGGATATCAGGGATATCAGGAATATCAGGGATATCGAGGATATCAGGGATATCAAGGATATCAGGGATATCAAGGATATCAGGGATATCAAGGATATCAGTGATATCAAGGATATCAGGGATATCAAGAATATCAGGGATATCAAGGATATCAGGGATATCAAGGATATCAGGGATATCAAGGATATCAGGGATATCAAGGATATCAGGGATATCAAGGATATCAGGGATATCAAGGATATCAGGGATATCAAGGATATCAGGGATATCAAGGATATCAGGGATATCAAAAATATCAGGGATATCAAGGATATCAGGGATATCCAGGATATCAGGGATATCCAGGGTATCAGGGATATCAGGGATATCAGGGATATCAGGGATATCAGGGATATCAGGGATATCAGGGATATCAGGGATATCAGGGATATCAGGGATATCAGGGATATCAGGGATATCAGGGATATCAGGGATATCAGGGATATCAGGGATATCAGGGATATCAGGGATATCAGGGATATCAGGGATATCAGGGATATCAGGGATATCAGGGATATCAGGGATATCAGGGATATCAGGGATATCAGGGATATCAGGGATATCAGGGATATCAGGGATATCAGGGATATCAGGGATATCAGGGATATCAGGGATATCAGGGATATCAGGGATATCAGGGATATCAGGGATATCAGGGATATCAGGGATATCAGGGATATCAGGGATATCAGGGATATCAGGGATATCAGGGATATCAAGGATATCAGGGATATCAGGGATATCAGGGATATCAGGGATATCAGGAATATCAGGGATATCAGGGATATCAGGGATATCAGGGATATCAGGGATATCAGGGATATCAGGGATATCAGGGATATCAAGGATATCAGGGATATCAGGGATATCAGGGATATAATATCATTGATATTAAGGATATCCAAGGATATCTTATGATCGTCATCGTCACCGTCACCGTAACCGTCACCGTCACCGTCACCGTCACCGTTACCGTCAGCGTCACCGTCACCGTCACCGTCACCGCCACCGCCACCGCCACCGCCACCGCCACCGCCACCGCTACCGCCACCGCCACCGCCACCGCCACCGCCGACGTCACCGTCACCGTCACCGTCACCGTCACCGTCACCGTCGGCGTCACCGTCACCGTCACCGTCACCGAAACCACCACCGCAACCATTATCATCATCATCATCATCATCATCATCATCACCATTATCATCATCATCATTATCACTATCATCATTACCATCATAACCATCAAGGGATATCATCATAACCATCAAGGGATATCATAACCATCAGGGATATCAGGGATATCAGGGATATCAGGGATATCAGGGATATCAGGGATATCAGGGATATCAGGGTTATCAGGGATATCAGGGATATCAGGGATATCAGGAATATCAGGGATATCAGGGATATCAGGGATATCAGGGATATCAGGGATATCAGGAATATCAGGGATATCAAGGATATCAGGGATATCAGGGATATCAGGGATATCAGGGATATCAGGGATATCAGGGATATCAGGGATATCAGGGATATCAGGGATATCAGGGATATCAGGGATATCAGGGATATCAGGGATATCAGGGATATCAGGGATATCAGGGATATCAGGGATATCAGGGATATCAGGGATATCAGGGATATCAGGGATATCAGGGATATCCGGGATATCAGGGATATCAGGGATATCAGGGATATCAGGGATATCAGGGATATCAGGGATATCAGGGATATCAGGGATATCAGGGATATCAGGGATATCAGGGATATCAGGGATATCAGGGATATCAGGGATATCAGGGATATCAGGGATATCGCGGATATCGGGGATATCAGGGATATCGGGGATATCAGGGATATCGAGGATATCAGGGATATCGGGGATATCAGGGATATCGAGGATATCAGGGATATCGAGGATATCAGGGATATCAGGGATATCAGGGATATCAGGGATATCAGGGATATCAGGGATATCAGGGATATCAGGGATATCAGGGATATCAGGAATATCTGGGATATCAGGGATATCAGGGATATCAGGGATATCAGGGATATCCAGGATATCAGGGATATCAGGGATATCAGGGATATCAGGGATATCAGGGATATCAGGGATATCCAGGATATCAGGGATATCAGGGATATCAGGGATATCAGGGATATCAGGGATATCAGGGATATCAGGAATATCAGGGATATCAGGGATATCAGGGATATCAGGGATATCAGGGATATCAGGGATATCAGGGATATCAGGGATATCAGGGATATCAGGGATATCAGGGATATCAGGGATATCAGGGATATCAGGGATATCAGGGATATCAGGGATATCAGGGATATCAGGGATATCAGGGATATCAGGGATATCAGGGATATCAGGGATATCAGGGATATCAGGGATATCAGGGATATCAGGGATATCAGGGATATCAGGGATATCAGGGATATCAGGGATATCAGGGATATCAGGGATATCAGGGATATCAGGGATATCAGGGATATCAGGGATATCAGGGATATCCAGGATATCAGGGATATCAGGGATATCAGGGATATCAGGGATATCAGGGATATCAGGGATATCAGGGATATCAGGGATATCAGGGATATCAGGGATATCCAGGATATCAGGGATATCAGGGATATCAGGGATATCAGGGATATCAGGGATATCAGGGATATCAGGGATATCAGGGATATCAGGGATATCAGGGATATCAGGGATATCAGGGATATCAGGGATATCAGGGATATCAGGGATATCAGGGATATCAGGGATATCAGGGATATCAGGGATATCAGGGATATCAGGGATATCCAGGATATCAGGGATATCAGGGATATCAGGGATATCAGGGATATCAGGGATATCAGGGATATCAGGGATATCAGGGATATCAGGGATATCAGGGATATCAGGGATATCAGGGATATCAGGGATATCAGGGATATCAGGGATATCAGGGATATCAGGGATATCAGGGATATCAGGGATATCAGGGATATCAGGGATATCAGGGATATCAGGGATATCAGGGATATCAGGGATATCCGGGATATCAGGGATATCAGGGATATCAGGGATATCAGGGATATCAGGGATATCAGGGATATCAGGGATATCAGGGATATCAGGGATATCAGGGATATCAGGGATATCAGGGATATCAGGGATATCAGGGATATCAGGGATATCAGGGATATCAGGGATATCCAGGATATCAGGGATATCAGGGATATCAGGGATATCAGGGATATCAGGGATATCAGGGATATCAGGGATATCAGGGATATCAGGGATATCAGGGATATCAGGGATATCAGGGATATCAGGGATATCAGGGATATCAGGGATATCAGGGATATCAGGGATATCAGGGATATCAGGGATATCAGGGATATCAGGGATATCAGGGATATCAGGGATATCAGGGATATCAGGGATATCAGGGATATCATGGATATCAGGGATATCAGGGATATCCAGGATATCAGGGATATCCAGGATATCAGGGATATCCAGGATATCAGGGATATCCAGGATATCAGGAATATCAGGGATATCAGGGATATCAGGGATATCAGGGATATCAGGGATATCAGGGATATCAGGGATATCAGGGATATCAGGGATATCAGGGATATCAGGGATATCAGGGATATCAGGGATATCAGGGATATCAGGGATATCAGGGATATCAGGGATATCAGGGATATCCAGGATATCAGGGATATCAGGGATATCAGGGATATCAGGGATATCAGGGATATCAGGGATATCAGGGATATCAGGGATATCAGGGATATCCAGGATATCAGGGATATCAGGGATATCAGGGATATCAGGGATATCGGGGATATCAGGGATATCGGGGATATCGGGGATATCGGGGATATCGGGGATATCTGGGATATCGGGGATATCAGGGATATCAGGGATATCAGGGATATCAGGGATATCAGGGATATCAGGGATATCAGGGATATCAGGGATATCAGGGATATCAGGGATATCCAGGATATCAGGGATATCAGGGATATCAGGGATATCAGGGATATCGGGGATATCAGGGATATCGGGGATATCGGGGATATCGGGGATATCGGGGATATCTGGGATATCGGGGATATCAGGGATATCAGGGATATCAGGGATATCAGGTATATCAGGGATATCAGGGATATCAGGGATATCAGGGATATCAGGAATATCAGGGATATCAGGGATATCAGGGATATCAGGGATATCAGGGATATCAACGATATCAAGGATATCAAGGATATCAAGGATATCAACGATATCAAGGATATCAAGGATATCAAGGATATCAAGGATATCAAGGATATCAAGGATATCAAGGATATCAAGGATATCAAGGATATCAAGGATATCGGAACGAACGACTGCCAAAACTAAAACCCTACCGTTTCCAATTGACGAACGACTGCCAAAACTGAAACCCTGCCGTTTTTAATTAACGAACGACTGCCAAAACTAAAACCCTGCCGTTTTTAATTAACGAGCGATTGCCAAAACTAGAACCCTACCGTTTTTAATTGACGAACGACTGACAAAACTAAAACCCTGCCGTTTCTAAGAATCGAACGACTGCCAAAACGAGAGCCGAGGCTTTATTCATGAACGAACGATTGCCGAAACTAAAACCCTGCCGTTTTCAATTAACGAACAACTGCAAAAACTAAAACACTGCCGTTTTTAATTAACGAACGACCGCCAAAACTAAAACCCTGCCGTTTTCAATTATTGCACGACTGCAAAACCGAGACCCGCGCCTTTATTCGTAAACGAACGACTGCCAAAACTGAAACCCTACCGTTTTTTATTGACGAACGACTGCCAAAACGAGAACCGAGCCTTTATTCATGAACGAACGACTGCCAAAATTCAAACCCTGCCGTTTTTATTCACGATCAAGGATATCGAGGATATCGAGGATATCGAGGATATCGAGGATATCGAGGATATCGAGGATATCGAGGATATCGAGGATATCGAGGATAACGAGGATATCGAGGATATCGAGGATATCGAGAATATCGAGATTATCGAGGATATCGAGGATATCGAGGATATCGAGGATATCGAGGATACCGAGGATATCGAGGATACCGAGGATACCGAGGATACCGAGGATACCGAGGATACCGAGGATATCGAGGATATCGAGGATATCGAGGATATCGAGGATATCGAGGATATCGAGGATATCGAGGATATCGAGGATATCGAGGATATCGAGGATATCGAGGATATCGAGGATATCGAGGATATCGAGGATATCGAGGATATCAAGGATATCAATGATGCAGATGCAGAATCCAGATGCAGATGCAGAATCCAGATGCAGATGCAGAATGCAGATGCAGATACAGAATGCAGATGCAGATGCAGAATGCAGATGCAGATGCAGAATGCAGATGCAGATGCAGAATGCAGATGCAGATGCAGAATGCAGATGCAGATGCAGAATGCAGATGCAGATGCAGAATGCAGATGCAGATGCAGAATGCAGATGCAGATGCAGAATGCAGATGCAGAATGCAGATGCAGATGCAGAATGCAGATGCAGATGCAGAATGCAGATGCAGATGCAGAATGCAGATGCAGATGCAGAATGCAGATGCAGATACAGATGCAGAATGCAGAATGCAGAATGCAGAATGCAGAATGCAGAATGCAGAATGCAGAATGCAGAATGCAGAATGCAGAATGCAGAATGCAGAATACAGAATGCAGAATGCAGAATCCAGATGCAGATGCAGAATGCAGAATGCAGAATGCAGAATGCAGAATCAAGATGCAGATTGCAGAATGCAGAATGCAGAATGCAGAATGCAGAATGCAGAATGCAGAATGCAGAATGCAGAATGCAGATGCAGAATGCAGAATGCAGAATGCAGATGCAGAATGCAGAATGCAGAATGCAGATGCAGAATGCAGAATGCAGAATGCAGATGCAGAATGCAGAATGCAGAATGCAGAATGCAGATGCAGAATGCAGAATGCAGAATGCAGAATGCAGAATGCAGAATGCAGAATGCAGAATGCAGAATGCAGAATGCAGAATGCAGAATGCAGAATGCAGAATGCAGAATGCAGAATGCAGAATGCAGAATGCAGAATGCAGAATGCAGAATGCAGAATGCAGAATGCAGAATGCAGAATGCAGAATGCAGATGCAGAATGCAGAATGCAGAATGCAGAATGCAGAATGCAGAATGCATAATGCAGAATGCAGAATGCAGAATGCAGAATGCAGAATGCAGATGCAGAATGCAGAATGCAGAATGCAGATGCAGAATGCAGATGCAGAATGCAGAATGCAGAATGCAGAATGCAGAATGCAGATGCAGAATGCAGAATGCAGAATGCAGATGCAGAATGCAGGATGCAGAATGCAGAATGCAGATGCAGATGCAGAATGCAGAATGCAGAATGCAGAATGCAGAATGCAGATGCAGAATGCAGGATGCAGAATGCAGAATGCAGAATGCAGAATGCAGAATGCAGAATGCAGATGCAGAATGCAGAATGCAGATGCAGAATGCAGAATGCAGAATGCAGAATGCAGAATGCAGAATGCAGAATGCAGAAGGCAGAATGCAGAAGGCAGAATGCAGAATGCAGATGCAGAATGCAGAATGCAGAATGCAGAATGCAGAATGCAGAATGCAGAATGCAGAATGCAGAATGCAGAATGCAGAATGCAGAATGCAGAATGCAGAATGCAGAAGCAGAATGCAGAATGCAGAAGGCAGGATGCAGAATGCAGAATGCAGATGCAGAATGCAGAATGCAGAATGCAGAATGCAGATGCAGAATGCAGAATGCAGAATGCAGAATGCAGAATGCAGAATGCAGAATGCAGAATGCAGAATGCAGAATGCAGAATGCAGATGCAGAATGCAGAATGCAGAATGCAGAATGCAGAATGCAGAATGCAGAATGCAGAATGCAGAATGCAGATGCAGAATGCAGAATGCAGAATGCAGATGCAGAATGCAGAATGCAGAATGCAGAATGCAGAATGCAGAATGCAGATGCAGAATGCAGAATGCAGAATGCAGATGCAGATGCAGAATGCAGAATGCAGAATGCAGAATGCAGATGCAGATGCAGAATGCAGAATGCAGAATGCAGAATGCAGAATGCAGATGCAGAATGCAGGATGCAGAATGCAGAATGCAGAATGCAGAATGCAGAATGCAGAATGCAGATGCAGAATGCAGAATGCAGATGCAGAATGCAGAATGCAGAATGCAGAATGCAGAATGCAGAATGCAGAATGCAGAATGCAGAATGCAGAAGGCAGAATGCAGAATGCAGATGCAGAATGCAGAATGCAGAATGCAGAATGCAGAATGCAGAATGCAGAATGCAGAATGCAGAATGCAGAATGCAGAATGCAGAATGCAGAATGCAGAATGCAGAAGCAGAATGCAGAATGCAGAAGGCAGGATGCAGAATGCAGAATGCAGATGCAGAATGCAGAATGCAGAATGCAGAATGCAGATGCAGAATGCAGAATGCAGAATGCAGAATGCAGAATGCAGAATGCAGAATGCAGAATGCAGAATGCAGAATGCAGATGCAGAATGCAGAATGCAGAATGCAGAATGCAGAATGCAGAATGCAGAATGCAGAATGCAGAATGCAGATGCAGAATGCAGAATGCAGAATGCAGATGCAGAATGCAGAATGCAGAATGCAGAATGCAGAATGCAGAATGCAGATGCAGAATGCAGAATGCAGAATGCAGATGCAGATGCAGAATGCAGAATGCAGAATGCAGAATGCAGAATGCAGAATGCAGAATGCAGAATGCAGAATGCAGAATGCAGAATGCAGAATGCAGAATGCAGAATGCAGAATGCAGATGCAGAATGCAGAATGCAGAATGCAGATGCAGAATGCAGAATGCAGAATGCAGATGCAGAATGCAGAATGCAGAATGCAGATGCAGAATGCAGAATGCAGAATGCAGAATGCAGATGCAGAATGCAGAATGCAGAATGCAGAATGCAGAATGCAGAATGCAGATGCAGAATGCAGGATGCAGAATGCAGAATGCAGAATGCAGATGCAGAATGCAGAATGCAGAATGCAGAATGCAGAATGCAGAATGCAGAATGCAGAATGCAGATGCAGAATGCAGAATGCAGAATGCAGATGCAGAATGCAGAATGCAGATGCAGAATGCAGAATGCAGAATGCAGAATGCAGATGCAGAATGCAGGATGCAGAATGCAGAATGCAGAATGCAGAATGCAGAATGCAGAATGCAGAATGCAGATGCAGAATGCAGGATGCAGAATGCAGATGCAGAATGCAGAATGCAGAATGCAGAATGCAGAATGCAGAATGCAGAATGCAGAATGCAGAATGCAGAATGCAGAATGCAGAATGCAGATGCAGAATGCAGAATGCAGAATGCAGAATGCAGAATGCAGAATGCAGAATGCAGAATGCAGATGCAGAATGCAGAATGCAGATGCAGAATGCAGAATGCAGAATGCAGAATGCAGAATGCAGAATGCAGAATGCAGAATGCAGAATGCAGAATGCAGAATGCAGAATGCAGATGCAGAATGCAGAATGCAGAATGCAGAATGCAGAATGCAGAATGCAGAATGCAGAATGCAGAATGCAGAATGCAGAATGCAGAATGCAGAATGCAGAAGCAGAATGCAGAATGCAGAAGGCAGGATGCAGAATGCAGAATGCAGAATGCAGAATGCAGAATGCAGAATGCAGAATGCAGATGCAGAATGCAGGATGCAGAATGCAGAATGCAGAATGCAGAATGCAGAATGCAGAATGCAGAATGCAGAATGCAGAATGCAGAATGCAGAATGCAGAATGCAGAATGCAGAATGCAGAATGCAGAATGCAGATGCAGAATGCAGAATGCAGAATGCAGAATGCAGAATGCAGAATGCAGAATGCAGAATGCAGAATGCAGATGCAGAATGCAGAATGCAGAATGCAGATGCAGAATGCAGAATGCAGAATGCAGAATGCAGAATGCAGAATGCAGAATGCAGAATGCAGAATGCAGAATGCAGAATGCAGAATGCAGAATGCAGAATGCAGAATGCAGAATGCAGAATGCAGAATGCAGAATGCAGAATGCAGAATGCAGAATGCAGAATGCAGAATGCAGAATGCAGAATGCAGAATGCAGAATGCAGATGCAGAATGCAGAATGCAGAATGCAGATGCAGAATGCAGAATGCAGAATGCAGATGCAGATGCAGAATGCAGAATGCAGAATGCAGATGCAGAATGCAGAATGCAGATGCAGAATGCAGGATGCAGAATGCAGAATGCAGAATGCAGAATGCAGAATGCAGAATGCAGAATGCAGAATGCAGAATGCAGATGCAGAATGCAGAATGCAGAATGCAGAATGCAGAATGCAGAATGCAGAATGCAGAATGCAGAATGCAGAATGCAGAATGCAGAATGCAGAATCCAGAATGCAGAATGCAGAATGCAGAATGCAGAATGCAGATGCAGAATGCAGAATGCAGAATGCAGAATGCAGAATGCAGATGCAGAATGCAGAATGCAGAATGCAGATGCAGAATGCAGGATGCAGAATGCAGAATGCAGATGCAGATGCAGAATGCAGAATGCAGATGCAGAATGCAGAATGCAGATGCAGAATGCAGAATGCAGAATGCAGAATGCAGAATGCAGATGCAGAATGCAGAATGCAGATGCAGAATGCAGGATGCAGAATGCAGAATGCAGATGCAGATGCAGAATGCAGAATGCAGAATGCAGAATGCAGAATGCAGAATGCAGATGCAGAATGCAGGATGCAGAATGCAGAATGCAGATGCAGAATGCAGAATGCAGATGCAGAATGCAGAATGCAGAATGCAGAATGCAGAATGCAGATGCAGAATGCAGAATGCAGAATGCAGATGCAGAATGCAGAATGCAGAATGCAGATGCAGAATGCAGGATGCAGAATGCAGAATGCAGATGCAGAATGCAGAATGCAGATGCAGAATGCAGAATGCAGAATGCAGAATGCAGAATGCAGATGCAGAATGCAGAATGCAGAATGCAGATGCAGAATGCAGGATGCAGAATGCAGAATGCAGATGCAGATGCAGAATGCAGAATGCAGAATGCAGAATGCAGAATGCAGATGCAGAATGCAGAATGCAGAATGCAGAATGCAGAATGCAGAATGCAGAATGCAGAATGCAGAATGCAGAATGCAGAATGCAGAATGCAGAATGCAGAATGCAGATGCAGAATGCAGAATGCAGATGCAGAATGCAGAATGCAGATGCAGAATGCAGAATGCAGATGCAGAATGCAGAATGCAGATGCAGAATGCAGATGCAGAATGCAGAATGCAGAATGCAGAATGCAGAATGCAGAATGCAGAATGCAGAATGCAGAATGCAGAATGCAGAATGCAGAATGCAGAATGCAGAATGCAGAATGCAGAATGCAGAATGCAGAATGCAGAATGCAGAATGCAGAATGCAGAATGCAGAATGCAGATGCAGAATGCAGAATGCAGAATGCAGAATGCAGAATGCAGAATGCAGAATGCAGAATGCAGATGCAGAATGCAGAATGCAGAATGCAGATGCAGATGCAGAATGCAGAATGCAGAATGCAGAATGCAGAATGCAGAATGCAGATGCAGAATGCAGGATGCAGAATGCAGAATGCAGAATGCAGAATGCAGAATGCAGAATGCAGAATGCAGAATGCAGAATGCAGAATGCAGAATGCAGAATGCAGAATGCAGAATGCAGATGCAGAATGCAGAATGCAGAATGCAGAATGCAGAATGCAGATGCAGAATGCAGAATGCAGAATGCAGAATGCAGAATGCAGAATGCAGAATGCAGAATGCAGAATGCAGAATGCAGAATGCAGAATGCAGAATGCAGAATGCAGAATGCAGAATGCAGAATGCAGATGCAGAATGCAGAATGCAGATGCAGAATGCAGGATGCAGAATGCAGAATGCAGAATGCAGAATGCAGAATGCAGAATGCAGAATGCAGATGCAGAATGCAGAATGCAGAATGCAGATGCAGATGCAGAATGCAGAATGCAGATGCAGATGCAGAATGCAGAATGCAGATGCAGATGCAGATGCAGAATGCAGATGCAGATGCAGAATGCAGATGCAGATGCAGAATGCAGATGCAGATGCAGAATGCAGATGCAGATGCAGAATGCAGATGCAGATGCAAAATGCAGATGCAGATGCAAAATGCAGATGCAGATGCAGAATGCAGATGCAGATGCAAAATGCAGATGCAGATGCAGAATGCAGATGCAGATGCAGAATGCAGATGCAGATGCAGAATGCAGATGCAGATGCAGAATGCAGATGCAGAATGCAGATGCAGATGCAGAATGCAGATGCAGATGCAGAATGCAGATGCAGATGCAGAATGCAGATGCAGATGCAGAATGCAGATGCAGATACAGATGCAGAATGCAGAATGCAGAATGCAGAATGCAGAATGCAGAATGCAGAATGCAGCATGCAGAATGCAGAATGCAGAATGCAGAATGCAATATGCAGAATGCAGAATACAGAATGCAGAATGCAGAATCCAGATGCAGATGAAGAATGCAGAATGCAGAATGCAGAATCAAGATGCAGATTGCAGAATGCAGAATGCAGAATCCAGATGCAGATTGCAGAATCCAGATGCAGATTGCAGAATGCAGAATGCAGAATGCAGAATGCAGAATGCAGAATCCAGATGCAGATTGCAGAATGCAGAATGCAGAATCCAGATGCAGATTGCAGAATGCAGAATCCAGAATCCAGATGCAGATGCAGAATGCAGAATCCAGATGCAGATGCAGATGCACTGTTTATAACTGTGATACGGTTTGATATTAATTATACCAACTAGTTACTATCATAACCATCGATAATATCATAACTAATATTATTATCATTATTATCCTAATTACTGTCATTACTATCATAACTATCATTAATATCATCACTATCATCTATATCATTATTACGGATATCAAGGATATCAAGGATATCAATGATATCAAGGATATCAAGGATATCCAGGATATCAAAGATATCGGAGATATCGAGGATATCAAGGATTTCAAGGATATCAGGGATATCAGGAATATCAGGGATATCGAGGATATCAGGGATATCAAGGATATCAGGGATATCAAGGATATCAGGGATATCAAGGATATCAGTGATATCAAGGATATCAGGGATATCAAGAATATCAGGGATATCAAGGATATCAGGGATATCAAGGATATCAGGGATATCAAGGATATCAGGGATATCAAGGATATCAGGGATATCAAGGATATCAGGGATATCAAGGATATCAGGGATATCAAGGATATCAGGGATATCAAGGATATCAGGGATATCAAAAATATCAGGGATATCAAGGATATCAGGGATATCCAGGATATCAGGGATATCCAGGGTATCAGGGATATCAGGGATATCAGGGATATCAGGGATATCAGGGATATCAGGGATATCAGGGATATCAGGGATATCAGGGATATCAGGGATATCAGGGATATCAGGGATATCAGGGATATCAGGGATATCAGGGATATCAGGGATATCAGGGATATCAGGGATATCAGGGATATCAGGGATATCAGGGATATCAGGGATATCAGGGATATCAGGGATATCAGGGATATCAGGGATATCAGGGATATCAGGGATATCAGGGATATCAGGGATATCAGGGATATCAGGGATATCAGGGATATCAGGGATATCAGGGATATCAGGGATATCAGGGATATCAGGGATATCAGGGATATCAGGGATATCAGGGATATCAGGGATATCAGGGATATCAGGGATATCAGGGATATCAGGGATATCAGGGATATCAAGGATATCAGGGATATCAGGGATATCAGGGATATCAGGGATATCAGGAATATCAGGGATATCAGGGATATCAGGGATATCAGGGATATCAGGGATATCAGGGATATCAGGGATATCAGGGATATCAAGGATATCAGGGATATCAGGGATATCAGGGATATAATATCATTGATATTAAGGATATCCAAGGATATCTTATGATCGTCATCGTCACCGTCACCGTAACCGTCACCGTCACCGTCACCGTCACCGTTACCGTCAGCGTCACCGTCACCGTCACCGTCACCGCCACCGCCACCGCCACCGCCACCGCCACCGCCACCGCTACCGCCACCGCCACCGCCACCGCCACCGCCGACGTCACCGTCACCGTCACCGTCACCGTCACCGTCACCGTCGGCGTCACCGTCACCGTCACCGTCACCGAAACCACCACCGCAACCATTATCATCATCATCATCATCATCATCATCATCACCATTATCATCATCATCATTATCACTATCATCATTACCATCATAACCATCAAGGGATATCATCATAACCATCAAGGGATATCATAACCATCAGGGATATCAGGGATATCAGGGATATCAGGGATATCAGGGATATCAGGGATATCAGGGATATCAGGGTTATCAGGGATATCAGGGATATCAGGGATATCAGGAATATCAGGGATATCAGGGATATCAGGGATATCAGGGATATGATATCAGGAATATCAGGGATATCAAGGATATCAGGGATATCAGGGATATCAGGGATATCAGGGATATCAGGGATATCAGGGATATCAGGGATATCAGGGATATCAGGGATATCAGGGATATCAGGGATATCAGGGATATCAGGGATATCAGGGATATCAGGGATATCAGGGATATCAGGGATATCAGGGATATCAGGGATATCAGGGATATCAGGGATATCAGGGATATCCGGGATATCAGGGATATCAGGGATATCAGGGATATCAGGGATATCAGGGATATCAGGGATATCAGGGATATCAGGGATATCAGGGATATCAGGGATATCAGGGATATCAGGGATATCAGGGATATCAGGGATATCAGGGATATCAGGGATATCGCGGATATCGGGGATATCAGGGATATCGGGGATATCAGGGATATCGAGGATATCAGGGATATCGGGGATATCAGGGATATCGAGGATATCAGGGATATCGAGGATATCAGGGATATCAGGGATATCAGGGATATCAGGGATATCAGGGATATCAGGGATATCAGGGATATCAGGGATATCAGGGATATCAGGAATATCTGGGATATCAGGGATATCAGGGATATCAGGGATATCAGGGATATCCAGGATATCAGGGATATCAGGGATATCAGGGATATCAGGGATATCAGGGATATCAGGGATATCCAGGATATCAGGGATATCAGGGATATCAGGGATATCAGGGATATCAGGGATATCAGGGATATCAGGAATATCAGGGATATCAGGGATATCAGGGATATCAGGGATATCAGGGATATCAGGGATATCAGGGATATCAGGGATATCAGGGATATCAGGGATATCAGGGATATCAGGGATATCAGGGATATCAGGGATATCAGGGATATCAGGGATATCAGGGATATCAGGGATATCCGGGATATCAGGGATATCAGGGATATCAGGGATATCAGGGATATCAGGGATATCAGGGATATCAGGGATATCAGGGATATCAGGGATATCAGGGATATCAGGGATATCAGGGATATCAGGGATATCAGGGATATCCAGGATATCAGGGATATCAGGGATATCAGGGATATCAGGGATATCAGGGATATCAGGGATATCAGGGATATCAGGGATATCAGGGATATCAGGGATATCAGGGATATCAGGGATATCAGGGATATCAGGGATATCAGGGATATCAGGGATATCAGGGATATCAGGGATATCAGGGATATCAGGGATATCAGGGATATCATGGATATCAGGGATATCAGGGATATCCAGGATATCAGGGATATCCAGGATATCAGGGATATCCAGGATATCAGGGATATCCAGGATATCAGGAATATCAGGGATATCAGGGATATCAGGGATATCAGGGATATCAGGGATATCAGGGATATCAGGGATATCAGGGATATCAGGGATATCAGGGATATCAGGGATATCAGGGATATCAGGGATATCAGGGATATCAGGGATATCAGGGATATCAGGGATATCAGGGATATCCAGGATATCAGGGATATCAGGGATATCAGGGATATCAGGGATATCAGGGATATCAGGGATATCAGGGATATCAGGGATATCAGGGATATCCAGGATATCAGGGATATCAGGGATATCAGGGATATCAGGGATATCGGGGATATCAGGGATATCGGGGATATCGGGGATATCGGGGATATCGGGGATATCTGGGATATCGGGGATATCAGGGATATCAGGGATATCAGGGATATCAGGGATATCAGGGATATCAGGGATATCAGGGATATCAGGGATATCAGGGATATCAGGGATATCCAGGATATCAGGGATATCAGGGATATCAGGGATATCAGGGATATCGGGGATATCAGGGATATCGGGGATATCGGGGATATCGGGGATATCGGGGATATCTGGGATATCGGGGATATCAGGGATATCAGGGATATCAGGGATATCAGGTATATCAGGGATATCAGGGATATCAGGGATATCAGGGATATCAGGAATATCAGGGATATCAGGGATATCAGGGATATCAGGGATATCAGGGATATCAACGATATCAAGGATATCAAGGATATCAAGGATATCAACGATATCAAGGATATCAAGGATATCAAGGATATCAAGGATATCAAGGATATCAAGGATATCAAGGATATCAAGGATATCAAGGATATCAAGGATATCGGAACGAACGACTGCCAAAACTAAAACCCTACCGTTTCCAATTGACGAACGACTGCCAAAACTGAAACCCTGCCGTTTTTAATTAACGAACGACTGCCAAAACTAAAACCCTGCCGTTTTTAATTAACGAGCGATTGCCAAAACTAGAACCCTACCGTTTTTAATTGACGAACGACTGACAAAACTAAAACCCTGCCGTTTCTAAGAATCGAACGACTGCCAAAACGAGAGCCGAGGCTTTATTCATGAACGAACGATTGCCGAAACTAAAACCCTGCCGTTTTCAATTAACGAACAACTGCAAAAACTAAAACACTGCCGTTTTTAATTAACGAACGACCGCCAAAACTAAAACCCTGCCGTTTTCAATTATTGCACGACTGCAAAACCGAGACCCGCGCCTTTATTCGTAAACGAACGACTGCCAAAACTGAAACCCTACCGTTTTTTATTGACGAACGACTGCCAAAACGAGAACCGAGCCTTTATTCATGAACGAACGACTGCCAAAATTCAAACCCTGCCGTTTTTATTCACGATCAAGGATATCGAGGATATCGAGGATATCGAGGATATCGAGGATATCGAGGATATCGAGGATATCGAGGATATCGAGGATATCGAGGATAACGAGGATATCGAGGATATCGAGGATATCGAGAATATCGAGATTATCGAGGATATCGAGGATATCGAGGATATCGAGGATATCGAGGATACCGAGGATATCGAGGATACCGAGGATACCGAGGATACCGAGGATACCGAGGATACCGAGGATATCGAGGATATCGAGGATATCGAGGATATCGAGGATATCGAGGATATCGAGGATATCGAGGATATCGAGGATATCGAGGATATCGAGGATATCGAGGATATCGAGGATATCGAGGATATCAAGGATATCAATGATGCAGATGCAGAATCCAGATGCAGATGCAGAATCCAGATGCAGATGCAGAATGCAGATGCAGATACAGAATGCAGATGCAGATGCAGAATGCAGATGCAGATGCAGAATGCAGATGCAGATGCAGAATGCAGATGCAGATGCAGAATGCAGATGCAGATGCAGAATGCAGATGCAGATGCAGAATGCAGATGCAGATGCAGAATGCAGATGCAGAATGCAGATGCAGATGCAGAATGCAGATGCAGATGCAGAATGCAGATGCAGATGCAGAATGCAGATGCAGATGCAGAATGCAGATGCAGATACAGATGCAGAATGCAGAATGCAGAATGCAGAATGCAGAATGCAGAATGCAGAATGCAGAATGCAGAATGCAGAATGCAGAATGCAGAATGCAGAATACAGAATGCAGAATGCAGAATCCAGATGCAGATGCAGAATGCAGAATGCAGAATGCAGAATCAAGATGCAGATTGCAGAATGCAGAATGCAGAATGCAGAATGCAGAATGCAGAATGCAGAATGCAGAATGCAGAATGCAGAATGCAGATGCAGAATGCAGAATGCAGAATGCAGATGCAGAATGCAGAATGCAGAATGCAGATGCAGAATGCAGAATGCAGAATGCAGATGCAGAATGCAGAATGCAGAATGCAGAATGCAGATGCAGAATGCAGAATGCAGAATGCAGAATGCAGAATGCAGAATGCAGAATGCAGAATGCAGAATGCAGAATGCAGAATGCAGAATGCAGAATGCAGAATGCAGAATGCAGAATGCAGAATGCAGAATGCAGAATGCAGAATGCAGAATGCAGAATGCAGAATGCAGAATGCAGATGCAGAATGCAGAATGCAGAATGCAGAATGCAGAATGCAGAATGCAGAATGCATAATGCAGAATGCAGAATGCAGAATGCAGAATGCAGAATGCAGATGCAGAATGCAGAATGCAGAATGCAGATGCAGAATGCAGATGCAGAATGCAGAATGCAGAATGCAGAATGCAGAATGCAGATGCAGAATGCAGAATGCAGAATGCAGATGCAGAATGCAGGATGCAGAATGCAGAATGCAGATGCAGATGCAGAATGCAGAATGCAGAATGCAGAATGCAGAATGCAGATGCAGAATGCAGGATGCAGAATGCAGAATGCAGAATGCAGAATGCAGAATGCAGAATGCAGATGCAGAATGCAGAATGCAGATGCAGAATGCAGAATGCAGAATGCAGGATGCAGAATGCAGAATGCAGAATGCAGATGCAGAATGCAGAATGCAGAATGCAGAATGCAGAATGCAGAATGCAGAATGCAGAATGCAGATGCAGAATGCAGAATGCAGAATGCAGATGCAGAATGCAGAATGCAGATGCAGAATGCAGAATGCAGAATGCAGAATGCAGAATGCAGGATGCAGAATGCAGAATGCAGAATGCAGATGCAGAATGCAGAATGCAGAATGCAGATGCAGAATGCAGGATGCAGAATGCAGATGCAGAATGCAGAATGCAGAATGCAGAATGCAGAATGCAGAATGCAGAATGCAGAATGCAGAATGCAGAATGCAGAATGCAGAATGCAGATGCAGAATGCAGAATGCAGAATGCAGAATGCAGAATGCAGAATGCAGAATGCAGAATGCAGATGCAGAATGCAGAATGCAGATGCAGAATGCAGAATGCAGAATGCAGAATGCAGAATGCAGAATGCAGAATGCAGAATGCAGAATGCAGAATGCAGAATGCAGAATGCAGATGCAGAATGCAGAATGCAGAATGCAGAATGCAGAATGCAGAATGCAGAATGCAGAATGCAGAATGCAGAATGCAGAATGCAGAATGCAGAATGCAGAAGCAGAATGCAGAATGCAGAAGGCAGGATGCAGAATGCAGAATGCAGAATGCAGAATGCAGAATGCAGAATGCAGAATGCAGATGCAGAATGCAGGATGCAGAATGCAGAATGCAGAATGCAGAATGCAGAATGCAGAATGCAGAATGCAGAATGCAGAATGCAGAATGCAGAATGCAGAATGCAGAATGCAGAATGCAGAATGCAGAATGCAGATGCAGAATGCAGAATGCAGAATGCAGAATGCAGAATGCAGAATGCAGAATGCAGAATGCAGAATGCAGATGCAGAATGCAGAATGCAGAATGCAGATGCAGAATGCAGAATGCAGAATGCAGAATGCAGAATGCAGAATGCAGAATGCAGAATGCAGAATGCAGAATGCAGAATGCAGAATGCAGAATGCAGAATGCAGAATGCAGAATGCAGAATGCAGAATGCAGAATGCAGAATGCAGAATGCAGAATGCAGAATGCAGAATGCAGAATGCAGAATGCAGAATGCAGAATGCAGAATGCAGATGCAGAATGCAGAATGCAGAATGCAGATGCAGAATGCAGAATGCAGAATGCAGATGCAGATGCAGAATGCAGAATGCAGAATGCAGATGCAGAATGCAGAATGCAGATGCAGAATGCAGGATGCAGAATGCAGAATGCAGAATGCAGAATGCAGAATGCAGAATGCAGAATGCAGAATGCAGAATGCAGATGCAGAATGCAGAATGCAGAATGCAGAATGCAGAATGCAGAATGCAGAATGCAGAATGCAGAATGCAGAATGCAGAATGCAGAATGCAGAATCCAGAATGCAGAATGCAGAATGCAGAATGCAGAATGCAGATGCAGAATGCAGAATGCAGAATGCAGAATGCAGAATGCAGATGCAGAATGCAGAATGCAGAATGCAGATGCAGAATGCAGGATGCAGAATGCAGAATGCAGATGCAGATGCAGAATGCAGAATGCAGATGCAGAATGCAGAATGCAGATGCAGAATGCAGAATGCAGAATGCAGAATGCAGAATGCAGATGCAGAATGCAGAATGCAGATGCAGAATGCAGGATGCAGAATGCAGAATGCAGATGCAGATGCAGAATGCAGAATGCAGAATGCAGAATGCAGAATGCAGAATGCAGATGCAGAATGCAGGATGCAGAATGCAGAATGCAGATGCAGAATGCAGAATGCAGATGCAGAATGCAGAATGCAGAATGCAGAATGCAGAATGCAGATGCAGAATGCAGAATGCAGAATGCAGATGCAGAATGCAGAATGCAGAATGCAGATGCAGAATGCAGGATGCAGAATGCAGAATGCAGATGCAGAATGCAGAATGCAGATGCAGAATGCAGAATGCAGAATGCAGAATGCAGAATGCAGATGCAGAATGCAGAATGCAGAATGCAGATGCAGAATGCAGGATGCAGAATGCAGAATGCAGATGCAGATGCAGAATGCAGAATGCAGAATGCAGAATGCAGAATGCAGATGCAGAATGCAGAATGCAGAATGCAGAATGCAGAATGCAGAATGCAGAATGCAGAATGCAGAATGCAGAATGCAGAATGCAGAATGCAGAATGCAGAATGCAGATGCAGAATGCAGAATGCAGATGCAGAATGCAGAATGCAGATGCAGAATGCAGAATGCAGATGCAGAATGCAGAATGCAGATGCAGAATGCAGATGCAGATGCAGAATGCAGAATGCAGAATGCAGAATGCAGAATGCAGAATGCAGAATGCAGAATGCAGAATGCAGAATGCAGAATGCAGAATGCAGAATGCAGAATGCAGAATGCAGAATGCAGAATGCAGAATGCAGAATGCAGAATGCAGAATGCAGAATGCAGAATGCAGATGCAGAATGCAGAATGCAGAATGCAGAATGCAGAATGCAGAATGCAGAATGCAGAATGCAGATGCAGAATGCAGAATGCAGAATGCAGATGCAGATGCAGAATGCAGAATGCAGAATGCAGAATGCAGAATGCAGAATGCAGATGCAGAATGCAGGATGCAGAATGCAGAATGCAGAATGCAGAATGCAGAATGCAGAATGCAGAATGCAGAATGCAGAATGCAGAATGCAGAATGCAGAATGCAGAATGCAGAATGCAGATGCAGAATGCAGAATGCAGAATGCAGAATGCAGAATGCAGATGCAGAATGCAGAATGCAGAATGCAGAATGCAGAATGCAGAATGCAGAATGCAGAATGCAGAATGCAGAATGCAGAATGCAGAATGCAGAATGCAGAATGCAGAATGCAGAATGCAGAATGCAGATGCAGAATGCAGAATGCAGATGCAGAATGCAGGATGCAGAATGCAGAATGCAGAATGCAGAATGCAGAATGCAGAATGCAGAATGCAGATGCAGAATGCAGAATGCAGAATGCAGATGCAGATGCAGAATGCAGAATGCAGATGCAGATGCAGAATGCAGAATGCAGATGCAGATGCAGATGCAGAATGCAGATGCAGATGCAGAATGCAGATGCAGATGCAGAATGCAGATGCAGATGCAGAATGCAGATGCAGATGCAGAATGCAGATGCAGATGCAAAATGCAGATGCAGATGCAAAATGCAGATGCAGATGCAGAATGCAGATGCAGATGCAAAATGCAGATGCAGATGCAGAATGCAGATGCAGATGCAGAATGCAGATGCAGATGCAGAATGCAGATGCAGATGCAGAATGCAGATGCAGAATGCAGATGCAGATGCAGAATGCAGATGCAGATGCAGAATGCAGATGCAGATGCAGAATGCAGATGCAGATGCAGAATGCAGATGCAGATGCAGAATGCAGATGCAGATACAGATGCAGAATGCAGAATGCAGAATGCAGAATGCAGAATGCAGAATGCAGAATGCAGCATGCAGAATGCAGAATGCAGAATGCAGAATGCAATATGCAGAATGCAGAATACAGAATGCAGAATGCAGAATCCAGATGCAGATGAAGAATGCAGAATGCAGAATGCAGAATCAAGATGCAGATTGCAGAATGCAGAATGCAGAATCCAGATGCAGATTGCAGAATCCAGATGCAGATTGCAGAATGCAGAATGCAGAATGCAGAATGCAGAATGCAGAATCCAGATGCAGATTGCAGAATGCAGAATGCAGAATCCAGATGCAGATTGCAGAATGCAGAATCCAGAATCCAGATGCAGATGCAGAATGCAGAATCCAGATGCAGATGCAGATGCACTGTTTATAACTGTGATACGGTTTGATATTAATTATACCAACTAGTTACTATCATAACCATCGATAATATCATAACTAATATTATTATCATTATTATCCTAATTACTGTCATTACTATCATAACTATCATTAATATCATCACTATCATCTATATCATTATTACGGATATCAAGGATATCAAGGATATCAATGATATCAAGGATATCAAGGATATCCAGGATATCAAAGATATCGGAGATATCGAGGATATCAAGGATTTCAAGGATATCAGGGATATCAGGAATATCAGGGATATCGAGGATATCAGGGATATCAAGGATATCAGGGATATCAAGGATATCAGGGATATCAAGGATATCAGTGATATCAAGGATATCAGGGATATCAAGAATATCAGGGATATCAAGGATATCAGGGATATCAAGGATATCAGGGATATCAAGGATATCAGGGATATCAAGGATATCAGGGATATCAAGGATATCAGGGATATCAAGGATATCAGGGATATCAAGGATATCAGGGATATCAAGGATATCAGGGATATCAAAAATATCAGGGATATCAAGGATATCAGGGATATCCAGGATATCAGGGATATCCAGGGTATCAGGGATATCAGGGATATCAGGGATATCAGGGATATCAGGGATATCAGGGATATCAGGGATATCAGGGATATCAGGGATATCAGGGATATCAGGGATATCAGGGATATCAGGGATATCAGGGATATCAGGGATATCAGGGATATCAGGGATATCAGGGATATCAGGGATATCAGGGATATCAGGGATATCAGGGATATCAGGGATATCAGGGATATCAGGGATATCAGGGATATCAGGGATATCAGGGATATCAGGGATATCAGGGATATCAGGGATATCAGGGATATCAGGGATATCAGGGATATCAGGGATATCAGGGATATCAGGGATATCAGGGATATCAGGGATATCAGGGATATCAGGGATATCAGGGATATCAGGGATATCAGGGATATCAGGGATATCAGGGATATCAGGGATATCAGGGATATCAGGGATATCAGGGATATCAGGGATATCAGGGATATCAGGGATATCAAGGATATCAGGGATATCAGGGATATCAGGGATATCAGGGATATCAGGAATATCAGGGATATCAGGGATATCAGGGATATCAGGGATATCAGGGATATCAGGGATATCAGGGATATCAGGGATATCAAGGATATCAGGGATATCAGGGATATCAGGGATATAATATCATTGATATTAAGGATATCCAAGGATATCTTATGATCGTCATCGTCACCGTCACCGTAACCGTCACCGTCACCGTCACCGTCACCGTTACCGTCAGCGTCACCGTCACCGTCACCGTCACCGCCACCGCCACCGCCACCGCCACCGCCACCGCCACCGCTACCGCCACCGCCACCGCCACCGCCACCGCCGACGTCACCGTCACCGTCACCGTCACCGTCACCGTCACCGTCGGCGTCACCGTCACCGTCACCGTCACCGAAACCACCACCGCAACCATTATCATCATCAATCATCATCATCATCATCATCACCATTATCATCATCATCATTATCACTATCATCATTACCATCATAACCATCAAGGGATATCATCATAACCATCAAGGGATATCATAACCATCAGGGATATCAGGGATATCAGGGATATCAGGGATATCAGGGATATCAGGGATATCAGGGATATCAGGGTTATCAGGGATATCAGGGATATCAGGGATATCAGGAATATCAGGGATATCAGGGATATCAGGGATATCAGGGATATCAGGGATATCAGGAATATCAGGGATATCAAGGATATCAGGGATATCAGGGATATCAGGGATATCAGGGATATCAGGGATATCAGGGATATCAGGGATATCAGGGATATCAGGGATATCAGGGATATCAGGGATATCAGGGATATCAGGGATATCAGGGATATCAGGGATATCAGGGATATCAGGGATATCAGGGATATCAGGGATATCAGGGATATCAGGGATATCAGGGATATCCGGGATATCAGGGATATCAGGGATATCAGGGATATCAGGGATATCAGGGATATCAGGGATATCAGGGATATCAGGGATATCAGGGATATCAGGGATATCAGGGATATCAGGGATATCAGGGATATCAGGGATATCAGGGATATCAGGGATATCGCGGATATCGGGGATATCAGGGATATCGGGGATATCAGGGATATCGAGGATATCAGGGATATCGGGGATATCAGGGATATCGAGGATATCAGGGATATCGAGGATATCAGGGATATCAGGGATATCAGGGATATCAGGGATATCAGGGATATCAGGGATATCAGGGATATCAGGGATATCAGGGATATCAGGAATATCTGGGATATCAGGGATATCAGGGATATCAGGGATATCAGGGATATCCAGGATATCAGGGATATCAGGGATATCAGGGATATCAGGGATATCAGGGATATCAGGGATATCCAGGATATCAGGGATATCAGGGATATCAGGGATATCAGGGATATCAGGGATATCAGGGATATCAGGAATATCAGGGATATCAGGGATATCAGGGATATCAGGGATATCAGGGATATCAGGGATATCAGGGATATCAGGGATATCAGGGATATCAGGGATATCAGGGATATCAGGGATATCAGGGATATCAGGGATATCAGGGATATCAGGGATATCAGGGATATCAGGGATATCAGGGATATCAGGGATAATATCAGGGATATCAGGGATATCAAGGATATCTGGGATATCAAGGATATCAGGGATATCAGGGATATCAGGGATATCAGGGATATCAGGGATATCCAGGATATCAGGGATATCAGGGATATCAGGGATATCAGGGATATCAGGGATATCAGGGATATCAGGGATATCAGGGATATCAGGGATATCAGGGATATCAGGGATATCAGGGATATCAGGGATATCAGGGATATCAGGGATATCAGGGATATCAGGGATATCAGGGATATCAGGGATATCAGGGATATCAGGGATATCCAGGATATCAGGGATATCAGGGATATCAGGGATATCAGAGATATCATGGATATCAGGGATATCAGGGATATCAGGGATATCAGGGATATCCAGGATATCAGGGATATCAGGGATATCAGGGATATCAGGGATATCAGGGATATCAGGGATATCAGGGATATCAGGGATATCAGGGATATCCAGGAAATCAGGGATATCAGGGATATCAGGGATATCAGGGATATCAGGGATATCAGGGATATCAGGGATATCAGGGATATCAGGGATATCAGGGATATGGGGGATATGGGGGATATCAGGGATATCAGGGATATCAGGGATATCAGGGATATCAGGGATATCAGGGATATCAGGGATATCAGGGATATCCAGGATATCAGGGATATCAGGGATATCAGGGATATCAGGGATATCAGGGATATCAAGGATATCTGGGATATCAAGGATATCAGGGATATCAGGGATATCAGGGATATCAGGGATATCAGGGATATCAGGGATATCAGGGATATCAGGGATATCCAGGATATCAGGGATATCAGGGATATCCAGGATATCAGGGATATCAGGGATATCAGGGATATCAGGCATATCAGGGATAATATCAGGGATATCAGGGATATCAGGGATATCAGGAATATCAGGGATATCAGGGATATCAGGGATATCAGGGATATCAGGGATATCAGGGATATCAGGGATATCAGGGATATCAGGGATATCAGGGATATCAGGGATATCAGGGATATCAGGGATATCAGGGATATCAGGGATATCAGGAATATCAGAGATATGGGGGATATCAGGGATATCAGGGATATCAGGGATATCAGGGATATCAGGGATATCAGGGATATCAGGGATATCAGGGATATCCAGGATATCAGGGATATCAGGGATATCAGGGATATCAAGGATATCTGGGATATCAAGGATATCAGGGATATCAGGGATATCAGGGATATCAGGGATATCAGGGATATCCAGGATATCAGGGATATCAGGGATATCAGGGATATCAGGGATATCAGGGATATCAGGGATATCAGGGATATCAGGGATATCAGGGATATCAGGGATATCAGGGATATCAGGGATATCAGGGATATCAGGGATATCAGGGATATCAGGGATATCAGGGATATCAGGGATATCAGGGATATCAGGGATATCAGGGATATCAGGGATATCCAGGATATCAGGGATATCAGGGATATCAGGGATATCAGAGATATCATGGATATCAGGGATATCAGGGATATCAGGGATATCAGGGATATCAGGGATATCAGGGATATCAGGGATATCAGGGATATCAGGGATATCAGGGATATCAGGGATATCAGGGATATCAGGGATATCAGGGATATCAGGGATATCAGGGATATCCAGGAAATCAGGGATATCAGGGATATCAGGGATATCAGGGATATCAGGGATATCAGGGATATCAGGGATATCAGGGATATCAGGGATATCAGGGATATGGGGGATATGGGGGATATCAGGGATATCAGGGATATCAGGGATATCAGGGATATCAGGGATATCAGGGATATCAGGGATATCAGGGATATCCAGGATATCAGGGATATCAGGGATATCAGGGATATCAGGGATATCAGGGATATCAAGGATATCTGGGATATCAAGGATATCAGGGATATCAGGGATATCAGGGATATCAGGGATATCAGGGATATCAGGGATATCAGGGATATCAGGGATATCCAGGATATCAGGGATATCAGGGATATCCAGGATATCAGGGATATCAGGGATATCAGGGATATCAGGCATATCAGGGATATCAGGGATATCAGGGATATCAGGGATATCAGGGATATCAGGGATATCAGGGATATCAGGAATATCAGGGATATCCAGGATATCAGGGATATCAGGGATATCAGGGATATCAGGGATATCAGGGATATCAGGGATATCAGGGATATCAGGGATATCAGGGATATCAGGGATATCAGGGATATCAGGGATATCAGGGATATCAGGGATATCAGGGATATCAGGGATATCAGGGATATCAGGGATATCAGGGATATCAGGGATATCAGGGATATCAGGGATATCAGGGATATCAGGGATATCAGGGATATCAGGGATATCAGGGATATCAGGGATATCCAGGATATCAGGGATATCAGGGATATCAGGGATATCAGGGATATCAGGGATATCAGGGATATCAGGGATATCAGGGATATCAGGGATATCAGGGATATCAGGGATATCAGGGATATCAGGGATATCAGGGACATCAGGGATATCAGGGATATCAGGGATATCAGGGATATCAGGGATATCAGGGACACAGGGATATCCAGGATATCAGGGATATCAGGGATATCAGGGATATCAGAGATATCAGGGATATCAGGGATATCAGAGATATCAGGGATATCAGGGATATCAGGGATATCAGGGATATCAGGGATATCAAGGATATCAGGGATATCAGGGATATCAGGGATATCAGGGATATCAGGAATATCAGGGATATCAGGGATATCAGGGATATCAGGGATATCAGGGATATCAGGGATATCAGGGATATCAGGGATATCAGGGATATCAGGGATATCCAGGATATCCAGGATATCAGGGATATCAGGGATATCAGGGATATCAGGGATATCAGGGATATCCAGGATATCAGGGATATCAGGGATATCAGGGATATCAGGGATATCAGGGATATCAGGGATATCAGGGATATCAGGGATATCAGGGATATCAGGGATATCAGGGATATCAGGGATATCAGGGATATCCAGGATATCAGGGATATCAGGGATATCCAGGATATCAGGGATATCAGGGATATCAGGGATATCAGGGATATCAGGGATATCAGGGATATCAGGGATATCAGGGATATCAGGGATATCAGGGATATCAGGGATATCAGGGATATCAGGGATATCAGGGATATCAGGGATATCAGGGATATCAGGGATATCAGGGATATCAGGGATATCAGGGATATCAGGGATATCAGGGATATCAGGGATATCCGGGATATCAGGGATATCAGGGATATCAGGGATATCAGGGATATCAGGGATATCAGGGATATCAGGGATATCAGGGATATCAGGGATATCAGGGATATCAGGGATATCAGGGATATCAGGGATATCGCGGATATCGGGGATATCAGGGATATCGGGGATATCAGGGATATCGAGGATATCAGGGATATCGGGGATATCAGGGATATCGAGGATATCAGGGATATCGAGGATATCAGGGATATCAGGGATATCAGGGATATCAGGGATATCAGGGATATCAGGGATATCAGGGATATCAGGGATATCAGGGATATCAGGAATATCTGGGATATCAGGGATATCAGGGATATCAGGGATATCAGGGATATCAGGGATATCAGGGATATCAGGGATATCCAGGAAATCAGGGATATCAGGGATATCAGGGATATCAGGGATATCAGGGATATCAGGGATATCAGGGATATCAGGGATATCAGGGATATCAGGGATATGGGGGATATGGGGGATATCAGGGATATCAGGGATATCAGGGATATCAGGGATATCAGGGATATCAGGGATATCAGGGATATCAGGGATATCCAGGATATCAGGGATATCAGGGATATCAGGGATATCAAGGATATCTGGGATATCAAGGATATCAGGGATATCAGGGATATCAGGGATATCAGGGATATCAGGGATATCAGGGATATCAGGGATATCAGGGATATCCAGGATATCAGGGATATCAGGGATATCCAGGATATCAGGGATATCAGGGATATCAGGGATATCAGGCATATCAGGGATATCAGGGATATCAGGGATATCAGGGATATCAGGGATATCAGGGATATCAGGGATATCAGGAATATCAGGGATATCCAGGATATCAGGGATATCAGGGATATCAGGGATATCAGGGATATCAGGGATATCAGGGATATCAGGGATATCAGGGATATCAGGGATATCAGGGATATCAGGGATATCAGGGATATCAGGGATATCAGGGATATCAGGGATATCAGGGATATCAGGGATATCAGGGATATCAGGGATATCAGGGATATCAGGGATATCAGGGATATCAGGGATATCCAGGATATCAGGGATATCAGGGATATCAGGGATATCAGGGATATCAGGGATATCAGGGATATCAGGGATATCAGGGATATCAGGGATATCAGGGATATCAGGGATATCAGGGATATCAGGGATATCAGGGACATCAGGCATATCAGGGATATCAGGGATATCAGGGATATCAGGGATATCAGGGACACAGGGATATCCAGGATATCAGGGATATCAGGGATATCAGGGATATCAGAGATATCAGGGATATCAGGGATATCAGAGATATCAGGGATATCAGGGATATCAGGGATATCAGGGATATCAGGGATATCAAGGATATCAGGGATATCAGGGATATCAGGGATATCAGGGATATCAGGAATATCAGGGATATCAGGGATATCAGGGATATCAGGGATATCAGGGATATCAGGGATATCAGGGATATCAGGGATATCAGGGATATCAGGGATATCCAGGATATCCAGGATATCAGGGATATCAGGGATATCAGGGATATCAGGGATATCAGGGATATCCAGGATATCAGGGATATCAGGGATATCAGGGATATCAGGGATATCAGGGATATCAGGGATATCAGGGATATCAGGGATATCAGGGATATCAGGGATATCAGGGATATCAGGGATATCAGGGATATCCAGGATATCAGGGATATCAGGGATATCCAGGATATCAGGGATATCAGGGATATCAGGGATATCAGGGATATCAGGGATATCAGGGATATCAGGGATATCAGGGATATCAGGGATATCAGGGATATCAGGGATATCAGGGATATCAGGGATATCAGGGATATCAGGGATATCAGGGATATCAGGAATATCAGGGATATCAGGGATATCAGGGATATCAGGGATATCAGGGATATCAGGGATATCAGGGATATCAGGGATATCAGGGATATCAGGGATATCAGGGATATCAGGGATATCAGGGATATCAGGGATATCAGGGATATCAGGAATATCAGAGATATGGGGGATATCAGGGATATCAGGGATATCAGGGATATCAGGGATATCAGGGATATCAGGGATATCAGGGATATCAGGGATATCCAGGATATCAGGGATATCAGGGATATCAGGGATATCAAGGATATCTGGGATATCAAGGATATCAGGGATATCAGGGATATCAGGGATATCAGGGATATCAGGGATATCCAGGATATCAGGGATATCAGGGATATCAGGGATATCAGGGATATCAGGGATATCAGGGATATCAGGGATATCAGGGATATCAGGGATATCAGGGATATCAGGGATATCAGGGATATCAGGGATATCAGGGATATCAGGGATATCAGGGATATCAGGGATATCAGGGATATCAGGGATATCAGGGATATCAGGGATATCAGGGATATCCAGGATATCAGGGATATCAGGGATATCAGGGATATCAGAGATATCATGGATATCAGGGATATCAGGGATATCAGGGATATCAGGGATATCAGGGATATCAGGGATATCAGGGATATCAGGGATATCAGGGATATCAGGGATATCAGGGATATCAGGGATATCAGGGATATCAGGGATATCCAGGAAATCAGGGATATCAGGGATATCAGGGATATCAGGGATATCAGGGATATCAGGGATATCAGGGATATCAGGGATATCAGGGATATCAGGGATATGGGGGATATGGGGGATATCAGGGATATCAGGGATATCAGGGATATCAGGGATATCAGGGATATCAGGGATATCAGGGATATCAGGGATATCCAGGATATCAGGGATATCAGGGATATCAGGGATATCAGGGATATCAGGGATATCAAGGATATCTGGGATATCAAGGATATCAGGGATATCAGGGATATCAGGGATATCAGGGATATCAGGGATATCAGGGATATCAGGGATATCAGGGATATCCAGGATATCAGGGATATCAGGGATATCCAGGATATCAGGGATATCAGGGATATCAGGGATATCAGGCATATCAGGGATATCAGGGATATCAGGGATATCAGGGATATCAGGGATATCAGGGATATCAGGGATATCAGGAATATCAGGGATATCCAGGATATCAGGGATATCAGGGATATCAGGGATATCAGGGATATCAGGGATATCAGGGATATCAGGGATATCAGGGATATCAGGGATATCAGGGATATCAGGGATATCAGGGATATCAGGGATATCAGGGATATCAGGGATATCAGGGATATCAGGGATATCAGGGATATCAGGGATATCAGGGATATCAGGGATATCAGGGATATCAGGGATATCAGGGATATCAGGGATATCAGGGATATCAGGGATATCAGGGATATCAGGGATATCCAGGATATCAGGGATATCAGGGATATCAGGGATATCAGGGATATCAGGGATATCAGGGATATCAGGGATATCAGGGATATCAGGGATATCAGGGATATCAGGGATATCAGGGATATCAGGGATATCAGGGACATCAGGGATATCAGGGATATCAGGGATATCAGGGATATCAGGGATATCAGGGACACAGGGATATCCAGGATATCAGGGATATCAGGGATATCAGGGATATCAGAGATATCAGGGATATCAGGGATATCAGAGATATCAGGGATATCAGGGATATCAGGGATATCAGGGATATCAGGGATATCAAGGATATCAGGGATATCAGGGATATCAGGGATATCAGGGATATCAGGAATATCAGGGATATCAGGGATATCAGGGATATCAGGGATATCAGGGATATCAGGGATATCAGGGATATCAGGGATATCAGGGATATCAGGGATATCCAGGATATCCAGGATATCAGGGATATCAGGGATATCAGGGATATCAGGGATATCAGGGATATCCAGGATATCAGGGATATCAGGGATATCAGGGATATCAGGGATATCAGGGATATCAGGGATATCAGGGATATCAGGGATATCAGGGATATCAGGGATATCAGGGATATCAGGGATATCAGGGATATCCAGGATATCAGGGATATCAGGGATATCCAGGATATCAGGGATATCAGGGATATCAGGGATATCAGGGATATCAGGGATATCAGGGATATCAGGGATATCAGGGATATCAGGGATATCAGGGATATCAGGGATATCAGGGATATCAGGGATATCAGGGATATCAGGGATATCAGGGATATCAGGGATATCAGGGATATCAGGGATATCAGGGATATCAGGGATATCAGGGATATCAGGGATATCAGGGATATCAGGGATATCAGGGATATCCGGGATATCAGGGATATCAGGGATATCAGGGATATCAGGGATATCAGGGATATCAGGGATATCAGGGATATCAGGGATATCAGGGATATCAGGGATATCAGGGATATCAGGGATATCAGGGATATCGCGGATATCGGGGATATCAGGGATATCGGGGATATCAGGGATATCGAGGATATCAGGGATATCGGGGATATCAGGGATATCGAGGATATCAGGGATATCGAGGATATCAGGGATATCAGGGATATCAGGGATATCAGGGATATCAGGGATATCAGGGATATCAGGGATATCAGGGATATCAGGGATATCAGGAATATCTGGGATATCAGGGATATCAGGGATATCAGGGATATCAGGGATATCAGGGATATCAGGGATATCAGGGATATCCAGGAAATCAGGGATATCAGGGATATCAGGGATATCAGGGATATCAGGGATATCAGGGATATCAGGGATATCAGGGATATCAGGGATATCAGGGATATGGGGGATATGGGGGATATCAGGGATATCAGGGATATCAGGGATATCAGGGATATCAGGGATATCAGGGATATCAGGGATATCAGGGATATCCAGGATATCAGGGATATCAGGGATATCAGGGATATCAGGGATATCAGGGATATCAAGGATATCTGGGATATCAAGGATATCAGGGATATCAGGGATATCAGGGATATCAGGGATATCAGGGATATCAGGGATATCAGGGATATCAGGGATATCCAGGATATCAGGGATATCAGGGATATCCAGGATATCAGGGATATCAGGGATATCAGGGATATCAGGCATATCAGGGATATCAGGGATATCAGGGATATCAGGGATATCAGGGATATCAGGGATATCAGGGATATCAGGAATATCAGGGATATCCAGGATATCAGGGATATCAGGGATATCAGGGATATCAGGGATATCAGGGATATCAGGGATATCAGGGATATCAGGGATATCAGGGATATCAGGGATATCAGGGATATCAGGGATATCAGGGATATCAGGGATATCAGGGATATCAGGGATATCAGGGATATCAGGGATATCAGGGATATCAGGGATATCAGGGATATCAGGGATATCAGGGATATCCAGGATATCAGGGATATCAGGGATATCAGGGATATCAGGGATATCAGGGATATCAGGGATATCAGGGATATCAGGGATATCAGGGATATCAGGGATATCAGGGATATCAGGGATATCAGGGATATCAGGGACATCAGGCATATCAGGGATATCAGGGATATCAGGGATATCAGGGATATCAGGGACACAGGGATATCCAGGATATCAGGGATATCAGGGATATCAGGGATATCAGAGATATCAGGGATATCAGGGATATCAGAGATATCAGGGATATCAGGGATATCAGGGATATCAGGGATATCAGGGATATCAAGGATATCAGGGATATCAGGGATATCAGGGATATCAGGGATATCAGGAATATCAGGGATATCAGGGATATCAGGGATATCAGGGATATCAGGGATATCAGGGATATCAGGGATATCAGGGATATCAGGGATATCAGGGATATCCAGGATATCCAGGATATCAGGGATATCAGGGATATCAGGGATATCAGGGATATCAGGGATATCCAGGATATCAGGGATATCAGGGATATCAGGGATATCAGGGATATCAGGGATATCAGGGATATCAGGGATATCAGGGATATCAGGGATATCAGGGAT